>CM053786.1:631247416-633904916 GCA_028749045.1 Cupressus sempervirens | reverse complement strand
ATTCTTCATAGGGTTCCATGAATATATTGTGGTGTTATACTATTGGAGGTATCATATGAATCTATTTAGTCAAGAAAAAATTATGCCAATAATAGTGACTACCTATAACTAATATTCTTAGAGTGTAGTGAGGTGACCAAGACATGTAGAGGCCCATAATTGGAGATATTCTAGAGATTTTGAATAGAAGGGATAATGATGTCGCACCATCAACATTAGACATCAATGGTGTCAGGGTCATTGATGGTTACATGTAGTGGTTAGATGAGTGATGTTCAAGGCCTATCTTCCCATTAGATGTAGAACCTAGAGACCTAAGATCATAGCTAGATGAAAATGGGGATGGAAAACCACCAATATAGATAGAAGGGGATGGCTCACCAGTGGGAATTCTAGAGAGAAGATGCCAACTAAGGGGAGGTAGGGAGAGAGAAGTGGACACAACAAGAAGATTCACTTTTCCCTATAGTTACTACACTAGCACCACACTTACTAACATGGTCTCCTATTCTAACTCCTTCCACACCTTTATCTCTATGGCTAGTGAAGATTCAACCTATGACATAGCCATCCAATACACTTAGAATATTAGGGAGTCATATGTCCCTTCCAATCCAAATTGGCACACTTAGGATCTAGGTATAGCTTGTGATTTGATGTAATATATGTGTGTATATGTATATATGTGTGTATATATATACATATATACAGACATATATACATACATATATGTATATGCATGTGTATATATATATACATATATACATATAAATATATATGTACACATATATGTATATGTATATATATACATATACATATATGTGTATATATATATGTATTGTTGGATACAACTAATTGTTAGTCATTTTGCCTTCCTGCCAAAGTCACCATATTTGAATTTGAAGTGGTAATGTTTACAAGTTTTAAAAATTCAAATATTCAAAGGGGTCACGAATTATATAGAAAAATCAAATGATCCAACCTTATTATATTTTTTCCCTACACATTTTAATGTTTCACGGGCTCGCAAGTCCCCATCGTCAGATCTCAGATTGATCTATGGTTGGCGCTATGTCGCTATTGAGAATTGCACGTTATTTTACCATAGCAACATAGCACCCTTTTGACACGTTGCAAGGTGGGTCCTCCTGTTCTTTATTGTTTCTCTGATGTTAGGTTTTGTCTAAGTCTACAGTGGGCGCTATGGCGCTATCGAAAAGTCCATGTTCCTCGCCCACAATGACATAGCGCCTAGTCTGGATATGTATATCCTTAGTTTCATTCTGGTTCAATAGTGCATATATGGGTAGAGTTTGGTCTAAACACACTATTTTGGTGCATCACCTCTTTAGATTAGATTAGGTAGATTTTCTTTCATGCTCTCCTTCTTCCTTTTCCCCTCCAAGAGTAGTTAGGTGCATCTTGATAGTAAGAGGAAGCCGGCCTTCTCCGAAGACTCAACCTCACAGTTCAAGTCCCACAACTTGGAGGTTGTTTCCATGTTTCACTAGGTTGTCCTCATGCATAGGCTTTGGACAAGGGTGAAAACCTAAGTGACAACAATTTTTGGCACGCTCGATGGGACCCACCTTTTCAAAAAAATTCAAGCCTACTGGTGTCAAAAGGGAAGATTTCAAGATCAATACCGAGGAGATAGTACTAGCTTCGGTGTTTAAGCCTTTAAGAGGCTCATTCTTCAAAGAACTTGGTGACTTTGAGCTTCAATAAATGTCTAGTTCCAGACCAAAGTTGCAATGATTCATGCCCAGAGCTGAGACAAGGCATCTTCTAGAGGTAAGTTTCATTATCAAGAGCTCTCACTTTCAAACTCTAAAAGAAGGTAGACTAGAATATCTTTATCACCAGTTAGGAGTGTAGTAGTAACAAATACCCCTACAAGATCTATCTCTACTCCTCTTGCCATTAGATCTTAGCCTAGATTGCCATCAATACATATCAATAGGTCACTTGTGTATATGGCATTGACTAGAGCTCATATCTTTGCCACCTTTAATGGTGGGAGCCCTCTCCTATTAGCCCAAAGACATGACATACCAATAGCTACCCTCAAAAGTATACCAGAGTTTACTGGTGAAACTTCTATCTCTCCCTCATAACATATTCAAGAGGTTGCAAATGTTTGCAATATTCATGGTGCTACAGAGGATGATGTTGCAGTTAGGCTCCTAGCCTCATCCTTGAAAGGAAAAGAACTACAATGGTATAGAGGTTTAGCTCATGGTTCTATAATAGATTGGGATGGATTAGGAGTAGGATTGTGCAAACATTTTGAGGATAAAAGTGACTATTTGTCACTCCTAGAGCAGTTGACTACTATAAAAAGAGCCCTCCATGAATGTATGACTGATTTTAAATATATATTTCAAAAGACATGGGATAGAATACCTACTTCAATGAAACCTTGGTAATGCCTTCTTGCATTACCTTAGAGCTTTTAATAGTGATATTGCCACTATAATCCAAACTATGGGAGGAGATACCTTGCTTGATGCTTATGATATAGTGATAAGGGCAGAAAATATATTGATACAAGGAGGTAAACTAGCTCCAAGGCCTCCTATGCCTTTCTTTCCTGATGTTCCAAACCATCAGCTAGCAATGGCTCTCCTTTCCACAACTTCTACATCACAATCCCTTACTCCAGTCCCTCAAACTTCCACATCCTCAAATGGGATAGATGAAATCAAAGAGATGATGCAATCTCTGATGCAAAACATGGATAAAAGAGAAAAGAATCTAGAGAAAAGATTGCAAGATCATTGGAAGAAGCTAGAGGATAACTCCTCTATGATGCAGAAAGTAAGCAACAAGGTGGTGACTTTAGAAAGACAAAAAGCTCAAAGTAGTAAGCCTCATCAATTGCAATATCAAATTCCAAACAATGGTAGGCCTCCAAATCCTAATCACTGGAATAGTTCTTTTGATCAGAGTAGTTAGGGTGGCCATGCTTCAACCTCAAATGTAAACCAAAGTAGGGCCATAGTCCCTCAAAACAATATGGCTCAAGATCAAGATTTTTGTCCATTCTGCAATTACTCCTATGCCTATTGCATGTGTTAGAAGGCTGAATCTTTTATGGCCTTGACAGTCCAAGAACCTACAACAAAATAGTCACCCAAAGAGGACCAATTTAAAGATTCCTTAGTTATGCAAAGACAGGGTGATTGCTCTTTTATGAATCATCAAATGGAGGAGCATTGTAATGTAAACCAGGATTTCATTGCTCATAACACTAGAAGTAAAAGAAGAGCTATGGAAGATGTTGTCCCTCCTCCCCCTAATTAGGCCTCAACTTCAAGTGCAATATCTCCTGAGCAAGCAAAAAATAATCAATCAAGTACCTTTCAGCAGCAAAGGAAAAATCATGAAAAAAAAATACAAGTGATCCCCAGGTGATTCCATCTCAATCTCATACAATTGTAGCTCCCAAAGTTTCTACCAAAACACCTACTATGCCATTTAGTGTGGTAGAGAAAATGAAGAAGACAAATGTGAATATCTCTATGTGGGATGCTGTTGCTACTATACCCATGCAAAAGAGGTTGCTGCAGCAAGAATTGGAAAAGATTGAACCAAAGGATTAGACACTCAGCATGGAAAGTGCCACAAGCCTAGTACAATCATCAAGGGAGGTAGAAACAAGAAAAAAGGTTAGACCTCCTCTATTCTATATTTCTCTAATTATAGGAGGCAAACTAGTCCATAATTGCATGATTGATTCAGGGGCTAGCAGTTCAGTGATGCCTAGGTGTGTTGCTGATGCTTTGGGAATGAAATATGAGCCCATTGTTAGGGATGTATTACAGTTGGATGGTAGTACTATCAAGACTGTAGGGATCCTTAGGAATGTGGAGATGGCCTTACATGCATGCCCTGGTTGTATTGTGACCCAAGATATCTCTGTTGCTGAGGTCAAGCCATATTTTGCCATCTATCTGTCAAGGGACTTCACTGCCCAAATAGGTGGTTACATATCTTCTGACTGGTCATATATGTTTTTTAGAACAAGGTATGGAGCCAATGCTTCAATTAGAGTAGAGCCTCAAGCTCTCCATCATACTGAAACCTACACCCCTAATACCATCAACATGAATTGCCCTATTCTAGAGATGGATGAAAATGACATAGTGAATGAGCCCACCACTTCCCTAGCAGAGATACCTGATTTCTTCTTGGATGAGTGGGCTGATGCATATCAATTTGATTCTACATTAGAGATCCTTGAGACAGGTCTCAGTACATATTGTATATTGGAAAAATATGCTCTAGTTCCCAATCTTGTGGAGACCGAAGAAGATGTTAGTGGGATATGGAGTATCTACTTTGATGGATCAAGGAATAAAAATGGATTAGGGGATGGTGTGATGTTAGTTTCTCCTACACAAGTAAGGTACTACTTCTCCTTTAGGCTCCAGTTCAGCTGCACTAACAATGTAGCTGAGTATGAATCCTTGATTCAAGGTCTCCTACTTGCTCAAAAGAGAGGAATCCAAGCCTTAAGGGTGTATGGGGATAGTGAGTTGGTGGTTAATCAAGTGAGAAATAAGAATATCACCAAAAATGGTTTGTTCAAGTCTTATAAATATAGGGTATGGGATTTGCTTGAAGGTTTCAATGCATTTAATACTCAAAGCATCCCTAGAAAAGATAATAGACATGCTGATAGACTTGCAACAATAGGTGCATCTTATGATGTGCCAGGGAATCTTGAGGAGGAGAAGAAGCAACAAATCAGAGTGGTAGTAAGGCCTGCCATCCCTGATAAAAACATCCATTGGCAATTGTTTGAGTCTGATGAGAAAATTGTCAGTTTCTTGCAGAATGAGGCAGAATTTTCAGAGAGAAATCAGTCAAGACTGCAGGATCAGTATGGTGACCAAATTATTAACCTCAGCTCCAACAAGCTACCTAAAGGTCTCATTACTCTAGAGAGTGTTTTTAATCCTGATGATCAAGCAAGAGGCAGGGCCATGAACCTAGTTGCTGATGAAGGTGACTACATTCCAGTCATGGTTGCTGATGGAAAATCCTTAAACATGGGGAAGGTATGTTCTAAAATTGAACAAGAAAATTTTATTCATCTATGTCAAGAATTTAATGATGTATTTTCTTGGAAAGATGATGACTTAAAGGGCTTTGACCCAAGGTTATTTCAGCATACCATAGATCTAGTTGATAATGTAAAACTAGTAAGACAAAAGCAGAGGCCGATGAATCCTAAAATTAAACCCTTAATGAGAAAGGAGCTATCCAAATTGATTGAGGCCCACATAATTTTCCCTATCAAGCACTCATCATGGGTAGCAAACCTTGTCCCTGTTAGGAAGAAGAATGGAGAAATTAGATTGTGTGTGGACTTTAGGGATCTTAACCAAGCTTCCCTTAAAGATCACCATCCTCTCCCTTCTATGGAGTAGATTTTGTCCAAGGTCAGTGGTTCAAAGAGGTTTTCATTTCTTGATGGATTTTCTGGGTACAATCAAGTGCTGGTTAAAGAGTCTGATAGGTACAAGACTGCATTTACCACTAAATGGGGTACCTATGCTTATTGTAAGATGCCATTTGAACTAACCAATGTAGGTGTTACATTTTAGAAGGCAATGGAGATGGCCTTCAAAAGATTGATTAACAAGTTTGTCTTAGTTTACCTTGATGATATCACTATGTATTCAAAGGATGTAGAAGATCATTTTAATCATCTGAGATAGGTATTCCTAAGATGCAGAGAGCTTGGGGTTTCCCTTAACCTAAGCAAGCGTATCTTTGCTACTAACCAAGGAAAATTATTAGGACACATTGTATCTAAGGATGGTTTAACCATTGATCCAGAGAGAATAAAAGCAATACTTGCCCTCCCTCTCCCTAAGCACAAGAAAGGGCTGCAAAGTTTCCTTGGTAGGATAAATTTTGTGAGAAGGTTTATCCCTAATCTTGCCACCATGGTAAAACCTCTTACAACTATGCTCAAGAAAGGTATGGTCTTTGCATGGACCAAGGAAGGGAAGGAAAGTTTTGAAGAGATCAAGGTAGCCATAGCCTCAGCCCCTACTCTCATGAATCCAAATTTTGAGAAAGATTTCATTCTTTATACCTTGGGTGGTGAGTCAAGTATCTCTGCTGTCTTGACTCAAACAAATGAAAAGAATGAAGAGCAACCCATAGCTTTCTTTAGTGAGGGGCTTAAAGAGTATGGAGATAAGTACAGTTATGTTGAGAAGCAAGCCCTTGTAGTCATCAAAGCTTTGAAGAAATTCAGACACCTCCTGTCTCATAATAAGATTCATTTGTTAGTACCCCATGTCAGTGTAAAGGATTTCCTTTTGAACAAAGATATTAGTGAGAAAAGAGTTGGCTGGATTACTAAGGTAATGGAATATGATGTTGACATTCAGATTACCAAGCTGGTAAGAGGGAGGAGGTTGTGTAAATAGATGCTATCATCTCAGGAACCTGATGAGGAAGTTTCCATGGTATTAATAGAGCAACAAGAGGTGAGAAATGGTGACCCAAGGAGTTGGATGGATGACATGAAGAGTTTCTTGCTAGGCAATCGATACCCTCAGGGATTGGATAGAACTAAAAGGAGACAATATAGATTAAAATCAATTCCTTATGTCATAGTTGATGGTATCCTATTCAGGAGAGATTTTAATAGAGCCTTATTGAGATGTATTGATACAGACCAGGCTGAAAGAATGATCAAAGAACTTCATGATGGTCCTGAAGGTGGCCACTTCTCAGCTAGAACAACTACAATGAAGATCATGAGAGCCAGTTATTATTGGCCATCTCTATTTCATGATTGTCATAAGTATGTGAGGAAGTGTGAAAAATGTACCTTTTTCTCTGGAAAAAAAAGGCTTGCAGCTCTTCCCCTTCATCCTATTCAGGTGGACCAACTTTTTTCTCAGTGGGGATTGGATTTCATAGGTCCTATCAATCCTCTTTCTAGTTCTGGTCACAAATGAATTTCAGCTGCTACAGATTACTTCACTACGTGGACAGAGGTAGTTGCGTTGAAGGATGCCACTGAATCTTCAGTTGCTGAGTTCCTTGATGGAATTGTGACCAGATTTGGTGCTCCTTCAACTATTATTTCAGATAATGCAAAGTCTTTTGTTGGAGCTCAAATTTGTGCATGGGCAGTGGATCATAATATTTATTTGAGCACATCCTCAAATTACTACCCTCAGGGTAATGGTTTGGCTGAGTCCTCCAACAAGAACCTGATCAGGATCATGAAAATGACAATAGAGGATAACTAGAGGGGTTGGCATAAAATATTGAAGACTGCACTATGGGCTGACGGGATAATTCCTAAAAGGTCAATAGGGAATTCACCATTTATGTTAGTCTATGGCAAAGAAGCAAGGCTTCCAATTTCATTGAAGTTCCCAGCCTTGGAGTTAGCACATCAGTTGGAACTAATTGAAGATGATGCAATGATAGTAAGAGTGGCAGAACTGATGGAGCTGGAAGAGAAGAGAAGTAAAGCCATGTAGACCCTAGAGATACACCAAAAGCAAGTAAAAAGGAGTTTTTACAGGAAGGCTAGGGTCAAAATCTTTAGGGAGGGAGATTTGGTTTTGAAATGGGATGTAGATAGGGAAAAATTAGGAAGACACTCAAAGTTTGATGCATTGTGGAGTGGTCCCTATCTGATTGTCAATTGCAAGCAGGCCAATGCTTTCTAGCTAAGCAAGCTTGGTGATGAAATTTTGCCTATCCTAGTCAACGAGATCTATCTCAAGCCATGTTTATGAGGGTTTGAGATTTTGTGTACATAATTAGCTTAGTTTTGTTTGCAGTTGTTCCTTGCTTTTCCAAGAAGTGCATGAGCATAACTGCCTCACTATGAGATAACAGGTTTTCAAAATTTTGAAGGTTGCAGAAGGTTTTTGTTCTCTGGTTCTAGTTGCAGAGACAGGGTTTTTCAGTGCTTTGCTATCTCAGAAGTAGGGTTTGGTTTCATGGTGTACATAGGATCCATGTCTTTTTAACTCTGTAGCGCAATGGATGCTTTAGGCCACTAGTCTTATGCATAGTTGGCTTGCATCCCCTCTGAGTCGCTAGATTTGTTAGTCATTTTGCCTTCTTGCCAAAATCACCATATTTGAATTTGAAGTGGTAATGTTTACAAGTTTTAAAAATTCAAATATTCAAAGGGGTCACGAATTATTAGAAAAAATCAAATGATCCAACCTTATTATATTTTGTCCTTGCACATTTTAATGTTTCACGAGCCTGCAAGTCTCCATCGTTAGATCTCAGATTGATCTATGGTTGGCGCTAGGTCACTATTGAGAATTGCATGTTATTTTACCATAGTGACATAGTGCCCTTTTTCCACATTGCAAGGTGGGTCCTCCTATTCTTTATTGTTTCTCTGACGCTGATTTTTTTCTGAGTCTATAGTGGGCACTATGGCGCTATCGAAAAGTCCATGTTCCTCGCCCATAGTGACATAGCACCTAGTCAGAAAGTGGTACTGTGGCGACGTCAAGAAGGTGGGTCCCAAGTGCTTCGTCAGAGATGAGTTTTTTAGAAATGCTGGCAGTTGGTCATCTTCCCATTGGCTAAGGTATGACTATAGAATGTGGGCCCTACGAGGTTTGTCAGACAGCTTGGCATGTGGCCAGTTCTCGCTGGTTGGTACACTGATAGATCAATCCATCTTGCTCACTGTTAGATCAACCCAAATCAATGTCGGGCGCTATCTCACCATGGGAAAGTGCTTGGGAGTTACCCACAGTGACATAGCACCCTGGTGACACCTATCCCAGATGACATCATGGGCTCGCCCTCCTCGCAGAAAGATACTTGATGAGCCCTCACCATATGATGTGATCTGATCCACAATTGGTGTTATGTCGCCATGAAAAGCTGTGAGGATGTTACCTTAGTGACATAATGCTTTATCGCCACGTGTCTCTACGAGACCAGTTTCTCTGTGGATTGCCAGTTGGAAACCATGTGTTTCGTGGGCCCAAAACATTTTAAGGGCTAAGTATGGTAATGGCGAGTCTTCACGGTCGTTAGATCTATCGAGATCGATAGTAGGCATTATATTGCCATGAAAAGCTATAAGAATTTTATCCATGGTGACATAGTGCCCTTTCACCACGTGTCTCAGTGGGTCCGGTGGATGCGGTAATAGTTAGAAGCACCGATAGTTAATATGACCATTGCAGTTGGAGTTTGAGAAGGTGGTGCAGTTAGTAACAAAGGAGGTGGTCAACCATGTAAGACCCCTTACGAGGTGGTAGAAATAAAAGAAAGTATTGGTCCACATGGCTCATTCTGATGCTAGAGTTAGTTGACTTGCTGACACCACTGATTCATGCATTAGAAAATGATAAGAAATTAGGTTTTGCTGCACGATTTGATCTTTGTGATCATTTTCAACCACCAAAAGTAAATGAGAGACAAGAGGAACACTCCACCACCCCAGCAGATCTATCTACCTGGTTAGAGCATAGTTGTGGCACCGTTCTTGTCTTCTCAAAGAATTATTGACATAGAATATCAAATATGATTGCATCCAAATAAGATTTTCTTCATGATTATTCTCTGAAGAACTTGATGGCAGGTTGTTGCAAAGTAACTGTAGGAAGAGGACATCCCAGTTATGCTTGAACTATAAAGGCAATTTTGTGAACTTTGTAAAAGGTTAGACTATTCTCTGTTGTTCTCTGCTATTATTTTTGCAATTTCAGTGTAAAAATCCCTTTGCCTTTGAACCAAATGATATTCTAGCTTATCTCCTTCAGCCATTGGTATGAAAGTGTAAGAACCCTTGCCTCTCACTGATGTTTTGTGGATATCTGCAATCTGCATGACTGTATCTCCTTGGCCTATGAATGATAATGTAAGTGAATATCTCTTTCCTTGTGTCATTCCTCTTGGTTCTTTGATATGCATGTGATTATTAGATTAAAGCAAGTCTGAATGTGTATATCCTTAGTTTCATTCTAGTTCAATAGTGCATATATGGACAGAGTTTGATCTGAACACGCTATTTTGGTGCATCACCTCTTTAGATTAGATTAGGTAGATTTTCTTTCATGCTCTTCTTCTTCCTTTTCCCCCCCAAGAGTATTTAGGTGCATTCTAATAGTAAGAGGAAGCCGGCCTTCTCCGGAGACTCAACCTCACAGTTCAAGTCCCACAGCTTGGAGGTTGTTTCCATGTTTCAGTAGGTTGTCCTCATGCATAGGCTTTGGAAAAGGGTGCAAACCTAAGTGAAAACACTAATTAATTGTGTGTTGTCTTTGATGTTACACAAAATATCATATCAGTTGATAGTTTGTGCATGCCAAGTTCACTTGGTTAGTGAAGACAGTTTTCCTAGTCTATCGAGTGTTCCTAAGTCTGCTATGAATATAAGGCAGTATCTACCGAGCTCACTCGGGTGAGTTGGAAAAAGTTAGTAATAACTGAGTTCACTCAGTTACCAAAGGAATTTTGTAAGTTCATAGTGTTAACCAAGCTTCTATTGGTTAACACATGAAATCACTTCAGAATTAGTTTCTACCGACCTGGGTCGGCTATCAAATGATTTTCTCATTTTTGCATGTAAAGCTTATTTATTTTACCTATTTATTCTAGCCAACTAAAGTGATGAATATTGGTTATTCTAATTTATATTTGAGCCAAATTGACAATCTAGAAGGTACAAGTAAAGGGTCAAGTTATGATTTCAAAGTGTGTGATATGCAAGTTGAATGAGTTGAAAGAGATAAAGAGAAAGGAAGTGAACTTGAAGGATAAGCTGGTATCCTTGTAGAGCAAAAAGTATTATTCAATCAAGAAGGATCAAGTATAAGCCAGAATAGAGATCTATAATCAGAAATTCAGTTGCATCACAATTAGGTCATTTCATTGTTACTCTCTAACCATTGTAGCAGTGGTCTAAAATCTCTTAGCAGAATTGGTATAATAGCCATTTGTAAATCCTCTAACAAGATAGAAATTCCATTGAACTATTTTAAGACCTCTTACAAGACCACTCCTAATAGGGTGATTAAATCCTTTAACAGGAGCACACCTAACAATGTGTTTTGTAACCTTTAACAGGGCTAGCTCCTAACAAGGCTCACTTTAGAAGAGTGAAAAATAGTAACTAGTTGCATTTGGTGGTTTTTCCCAAATTGGGTTTCCATGTTAAATCCTGGTGTCATATGTGTTCATGTTATTTCTTTTGTGCTTGGAAGTTATTCACATTATGCATTTACCAAGTTTCAGCAATTTTTGTATGCTTACCAAGTATTAGTAGTAATCAGTTTTATCCGTATGAATTTTATTTGACATCTAAGGGATCGAGGATTTTATTTTAGTAGTAATTGAGTCACCCCTCCCCTCTCAATTACTCCTCTTATATTTCCAACAATCGGTATCAGATCTTTTGGTGCTTGTAGAGAAGGTTTTAAGGACCTAAGCTAAAGATTAGGATGTCTTATAAAGAGAGATTCTAAAGCTGAACAGAGACAACTTTGTAGCATGGCAAGGACTTATGAGGCTTCATCTGGCTACCATCAGTGATTCAAGTTGAAAATATCTTGATGAAGAATATAAAACTCCCACGAGAATATTGTCAATTGAAGAAATTGCTGAGAAGAAGAACCATAACATCATGATGATTGATATTGCATGTGCTCTTAGTTATGCTAAATTTGATGAGGTCAAAGACTGTAAACTACTTTTGATATGTGGAACAAACTAAAAGAAATCTATGGAGGAGATGACAATGTAAGAAGAGCCAAAGTAGAAAGCCTTAGAGGACAATTTGATCAAATGAGAATGAGAGAAGATGAAAATGTTGCAAAATATGTGGAAAGAATTAAGGCCAGTGTTAGTGCAATTAGAGCGCCTAGAGGAGAAATCAAAGAGGAAATTGTTATAATTAAAATACTCATAACTTTGCTTTCCCATCTATGCAATCAGAGTGTCTGCTATTCAAGACAAGAGATGCAACCCAAATAACAAGATAGACTTGGATACCCTAGTAGGAAGATTGATAGCTTTTGAACAAGACAACTTTGAAAACTATGTTCATGCTTACAAAAATATTGAGTTTTCATTTGAAGATAAAATCTCACTCAAAGAAAAAGACAAGAAAATAAAAGATAATCAATCAGAAAGTGAGGAAGAAACAAAAGAAAGTTCTAATAGTGATCTTGAAATTGTTGAATCTCTACTTGCAAAGAAATATTCTAGGAGCAGAGGAAAGTACAAAGGTAAAATTTCTTTAATCTATTTTTCTTGTGAAGAAAATGGTCATATTTCTACTAGGTGTCCAAAAAAAGAAGGCAAGGAAGAGAAGAAAAACCACAAGTAAAAAGGCAAGAAGGAATTCAAAGGTCACAAATCTTACAAAGACAAAGGTAAGAAAACTTGTTTTATGGCTAAAGATTTTGATAATAGTGAAGATGAAATAGTGTATATTTCCATAAAAGATGAATCTGATGATGAAGGAGATAAGATGGCACTTGTCTCTCATGTTAGTAAAAATGACAAATGGATTGTAGATAGTGGATGTTCTCACCATATGACTGAAGATAAAACTAAGTTTGTACATTTTGAACACTATGATGGAGGTAGTGTAAGGTTTGGAAACAACGAACCTTGTTGCACAAAAGGAAAAGGCCATATCTCATTAACAAGTGAACTTATATGTGACAATGCCTATTGGGTTGAAGGACTAAAACATAATTTACCGAGTGTGGCACAGTTGAACAACAATGGATTCAAGGTAGAATTCATGAATGGAAAAGCAAGATTGCTAGATAACCAAGGAAATTTGATTGGATTAGGCAGGCAAACAAAAGGTAACCTATTTTATCTTGATCTTGGTGATTGCTCATGTTTTATTCGACACAACGCAAGGTAGGAGAATCTCGAAAGGAGATGTCCCAGCTCCTAGCAAATAACCATGCAACAAAAACACAACAACAAGAAGTAATAACATAAGATCTGATGCCAAATTACAATAATATATTCATAAAATATCTATTACATGCAATGTGTCAGGCTCTAAGGCCTTCCCAGTTACGACCAAATACAATAGCAATTACAATAACGGTTCTGCAAGATCCCTCAAGATCCAATCCAAACCCTAGCTAGTCCAGATCCATACTTTGGTAGAAACCCCCAAGGAAGATCTTAACTTGTGCTCATAAGCCCACCAAGCAATCTCCTTGTTTTCCAAGCTGTAGCTACTAGCTTTGCTCCAACTTTATCCAAGATCCAAGTGTAAACTGCCTCACATTCAACACTCTATCCACACATTCACAACTCCATCACAATCTTGCTATAAAATACCTCACATTCAACACTCTATTCACAGACTTAGGAATTTTTTTTTTCTCTTTAGCTACCTCCTCTTCTCCAAGATGGATGAATTATAATCCTGCTATAAACTGCCTCACATTTAGTGCTTTGTCCAAAAAATTCAGAAATCTCGCTCCCTAGCTATTTTCCACACCCACACCTCTTCTGAGTGAATGAATAATGACTAAATAATTCCCCCCAACCCCTACTTATACCATTCTAAGCCAAAAGTTGGCCTGTAACACAAATTAAATATAACTACATAAATTAAATGCCACAAGTCAGCCAACAACAACAATTAAATGCCCAAAATCTATGTCTTAGTAAAATTGTGATATCTCCTAGCTCTGAATGAATTAGAACTCGATCTTCAAATTTTAGGTAGAAATATAGGCCCTCTTCAATCCATGAAATTTTTATCCTCTAACTCATTGTAGAAAATTAGTTATATGGCCTACAAAAAGCACCAGATTCCTAAGCAAGGCCGAGCTCCTCCCAGACCATGCCAAGTAACCAAAGACCACGCCAAGTCCCAAGACCATGCTAAGAAACCATAGACCATGCCGAGCTCCAAAGAACATGCTGAGTCCAATAGACCATGCTGAGCTCCCAGACCACGTTGAGCTCCATAAACCATGCTGAGCTCTAAGACCATGCCGAGCTCTATACAACATGCCAAGCTCCAAGACCATGTTGAGTTCCATAGAACATGCCAAGCTCCCAAAGCATGCCAAGCTCCAGTCCTTCTTTGACTGAGTACTAGTCCAAGTACCCTCCAAAGCAACTACTAAGCCTCCTCCCATGAACTCCAAAGTAGTCAACAAGAAAACCCAAGATGCTTATGTTGGGATTAAAGATAGAGTAACTGAGAGGGGGGTGAATCAGTTACTAACAAAAATTAATCCATAAATCCCTTAGATGTATTAAAGATCTAGTTACTACTAATACTCAGTAAATAAATGTTGTAACTCAGTAAATTAAACTATTACTTATCTTCAAGCATTCATGCATGTAACTAAAAACAAAAAAATACAAGAAACACCAGATTTAATGTGGAAACCCAATATGGGAAAAACCACCAAGTAACTAGTCACCAATTTTTCACTCTTCTAAAGTGAGCTTTGTTAGGAGCCAACCCTATTAAAGGTTACAATACACACTTTTAGGTGTGACCTTGTTAGAGGATTTAGTCACCTTGTTAGGAGCGGCCTTGCTAAAGGTCTTTAGAACAATTCAACTAAACTGTTACCTTGTTAGAGGATTTAAAAAATGGCTATTAAACCAACTCTGTTAAGAGATTTGAAATCACTACTACAATGGTTAGAAAGCAACAATGAATTGAATTGAACAAGATGCAACTAAATTTGTTGGCTATAGGTCTCTGTTTAGCATCATTAGATCTTCCTTGATCAAATATAGCTTTGCTGCTCCTCAATGATCTCTGATCATCCTTCAAATTTGCTTCCACAATAATCAGTCTTCATATCACATTAATTCCACACACACTTCCACTTCCACTTAGAATTTGCAACTTTACCTCTTAATTATACCATTTAGATTGTCAAGTCAGCCCATTTACATGTTACATTTACCAATAAACCACACATCAGTTAGCTACAAATATTACTCTAAACAAATAAAAGTTATTTCATAAAATAATAAAATCCTTTACTGACCGACCTTGCTCGATAAATAATGCTTCCAAAAATTTCCTAAGTTAACCTTCTTGACTTGGTTAACATTGCAATATCCTTAAAATTCTTTGGTTGTCGAGTTTACTCGGTAAGAACTATTTCTGCCACATTTGCTTTGATGACCAAGTGAGCTTAATAAGAACTGTTTCTGCCACACTTCCTTTGATGACTGAGTGAGCTTAGTAAGAACTGCTTCTGCCACATTTTCTTTGATGATTGAGTGAGGTCAGTAAGAACCATTTACTTAGTACATACTGCAAGTTTCGTTACTAACCTTCTAGGTTCGATAGATTCTGTCCTTTTTCCTCGCTGATCGTCTAAGCTTGGTAGACTCTGTCCTTTGCCTTGCTAACCTTTTGAGCTCGGTAGACTCTATTCTTTGCCTTGCTGACCTTCTAAGCTCGATAGACACTGTCATTTGCCTTGCTGACCTTTTGAGCTTAGTAGACTCTATTTGATGATTGATATGACATTTGTGTGACATCAAAGACAACACACAATTAAATAATTGTATCCAAAAATCTCCCTCTTTGGCATTGATGGCAACACAACATGTCATAGCAGAATGAAATTTGAAAACAAGTCTTTTACTGATAGAATAATTCACTTTCTAAATCAAACTCCCTCTTTCATAATAATCTCTCCCTTTTACACAAACTTTTATTATTTTGCAAATTTTAGAAAGATATGACAGTATACTCTCCCTCTTTGAAAACACATGCCAAAGACAACTCAAAATAATTGAATAGCATTGTACCTAATGTACTGATTCATATGCAATGTCTTCATTGGTTTGCTGCATCAACTAGATAGATCTTCAATTCTGTTCCTGTTGATGCATCACTAGAACTGTATTTTAGTGAGCTTCAGATAGGGGAATGACCCCTAACTTACCTCTTAGATACAAAAATGCATCCTTAGGTAAAGGCTTTGTGAATATGCCAGCAATTTGTTCCTTTGTATGGACATATTCTAATCTTATTTCTTTTTCTTGCACCAATTCTCTAACAAAGTGATACTTTATGGCAATATGCTTGGTTTTTGAATGCATCACTAGATTCTTGGAGATGTTAATTGCACTTGTGTTATCACAAAACATAACAACAGATTCTTTGATTTCTTGCTTCATACCTTCCAATAATTGTTTAAACCACACAATGTTTGAGCAATTTACTGCTACTGCAACATATTCAGCCTCTGTTGTGGATTGAGATGTACAATTCTACTTTTTGCTTGTCTAAGAAACCAACCTTTATCCAAGAAAGAAAGCTCCTCCACTTGTGCTCTTTCTGTCATCAATATTTTTTGCCCAATCTGCATCAATGAACACCTTTAAATCCAGATTTCTTCCAAGTTTATACCATAATCCATAATCTTTAGTTCCTTTTAAGTATTTCATGATCCTTTTGATTGCCATCATGTGATTTTCTTTTGGTTTTGCTGAGAATCTTGCTACAATTCCTACTACAAGGGCAATGTCTAGTCTTGTGTGCACTACATATTGAAACTTTCCAATCATAGATCTATACAATGTCTGATCTACTTCCTTTGATTCATCATCCTTGGTAAGTTTTAATCTAGTAGACATAGGGGTCCCAACTGATTTGCAATCTTCCATACCAAAATTTTTTAGTATCTCCTTGATGTATTTAGATTGAGTGATGTAGATGCCATTCTTACTTTGTTCAATTTGAAGACCAACAAAGAATTTGATTTCACCAAACATTGACATTTCAAATTCCTTGTTTATTTGTTCTGAGAATTCTTTGCAAAGATCATCATTTCCTATGAACAAAGTATCATCTACAAATATTTTTGCCAAAACAATCTTATTATCTAGTTCTTCCTTTATGTAAAAACTACTGTTGTCATTAGTTCTTTGAAAACCAATCTGAATAAGATAGTTATGCAATCTTTCATACCATGCTCTAGGGGCTTATTTCAGACCATATAATGCTTTATGCAATTTTTAGACCATGTCCTTCTTGTCTGGATCAACAAAACTTTTAGGTTGTTCAATGTAAACCTCTTCATCCAATATGCCATTGAAAAATGCTGACTTGACATCCATTTGATAAACTTTGAATCTTTTGAATGTAGCATATGGAAGTAAGGTTCTGACACCTTCCAATCTTGTAACAGGAGCAAAAGTTTCTTCATAGTCTACACCTTCTTTTTGAGAGTATCCTTTGCATACCAGTCTAGCTTTGTTCCTTGATACCTTACCATCTTCATTTAGTTTTTTTTTTGAATACCCACTTTGTTCCAATCACATTTTTGTCTTTGGGTCTTGGTATAAGAGTCCATGTTTTGTTTTTCTCTATTTGTTCTATCTCTTCATTCATAGCTTCAATCCAACTTTCATTGTCTAGTGCATCTTTGACATTTCTACGTTCAAAATTAGCAAGTAAACAAGTGCTTTTCAACTTACTTCTTGTCATTGTTCCTTCTAATTTATCTCCAATGATTTGATCTGGTGCATGATGCTTTTTGACATACTTGGCTGACACGGGCTCCTTGCCTTTTGAATGACTTGCATTGTTATCCTTCTGTGTCTCAACTTCTGGTTCTAATTTTGGTTGCTCAGGCTTGGTAGATGCTAACTCGGTAGCTTCTATTTTCAACTCAGGTTCTTGCAGCTCGGTAGGTACTCACTCAGTTTGAACTTCTTGTGACTTGGTTAATGAAGACTCTGGAGTTGAGGATTCCTGATTAATAGGTATACTTGGCATTGTATCAGGTTTCATGTAAACAAATCTTTTGTAGTCTTCAGGTTCCTTTTTGCTTTCTTCTTCTATTCTTTTTGCAAACTCATCAACTTTCACATGTGCACTTTCTATGACTTTGTGAGTAGATAAGTTCAAACATCTATATGCTTTGCTTTTGCAAGAGTATCCCAAAAATATTTCTTCATCACTTTTTACATCAAATTTACCTTTTCTAGATTATTTCAAAATGTAACATTTTCTTCCAAATACTTTTATATAACTTACATTGGGTTTGTAGCCATACCACAACTCATAGGGTGTTTCAAATGATTCCTTTTTTAGCTGTACTTGGTTCAAGGTATGAACTGTAGTGCCGATAGCTTCCTTCTAGTATTTGATAGCAATCCCTTTCTCAATCATTAAGGTTCTTGTACAATCCATGATAGATCTTTTCCTTCTTTCTGCTATTCTATTTTGTTTAGGAGTTCTAAGTGCTGAAACCTATCTTTTGATTCCCCTTTCAATGAAAAAGTTATTGAACTCATGTGAAATGAATTCACCACCTATGTTAGACCTTAAGCATTTTAGTCTTTTGCCTATTTCCTTTTCTACTCTGGCCAAATACCATTTGAACTTTTCAAATGCTTTTGATTTCTCTCTTAGGTACATGATAGTTATCATTCTTGAATAATCATCAACAAATAGAATGAAGAATTTTTCACCAGTATAACTTTCAATGCCAATAGGTCCACACAAATCAGTATGCACAATTTTTAGAACTTCTTTAGTCTGATAGTTCTTGCTTTTAAAACTAGTCTTTCTCATTTTACCAATTTGACAATTCTTGCATAGACCAACCTCAGGTTTCTTTATGTTAGGAATAATTCTTACTTTCCTGAATTTACTGATCTTTATCAAGTTGTCAAAGTTTACATGACATAGCCTCCTATGCCATAACCAACTTTCTTCAATTTGAGCAATGAAACATGAACATTCACCAAGTTCAAGATAAAATAAGTTACCTTTTGTTTGAGTGTCTGATCCAATCATCTTTCCTTTGCCATCCAACAATCTTGCTTTTCCATGCATAAATTCCACTTTGAATCCATTATTGAGTAGCTATTGCACACTCAACAAATTATTCTTTAGTCCTTCTACCTAATATGCATTATCACATACAAGTTCTTTGGTTAGTGAGATTCTTCCTTTTCCTCTTATACAACAAGATTCATTGTTACCAAATCTTACACTGCTACCATCATAGTCTTCAAAGTATTCAAACTTAGTTTTATCACCAGTCATGTGATGAGAACAACCACTATCTATGATCCATGTATCATTTCTAATCATATGAGAAATGAGTGCCATTTTTTCATCATTATTAGACTCATCTTTCACATCAATGTAGACAATTTCATCTTCTTCTTCATCATCAGAATCATTAGAATCTTTAGCCATGAAACATGTTTTCTTTTCTTAACCTTATCCTCAAATGATTTGAAGTCTTTCTTGCCATTGTATTTGTGACCTTTCTTTACATCCTTGTTCTACTTATTTGGGCATCTAATAGCAATATGTCCAATTTCTTCACAAGAAAAGCAGATTAGAGGAACCTTACCTTTGTATTTCCCTTTGCCTCTTGAATATTTTCTTGCTAGTAGAGCTTCAACCACCTCAAGATCACTGTCTGAAATTTTTTTTGTTTCTTTATCACTTTTTGATTGTGGATCCTTCATCTTTTTCCCTTTTTCTTTGAGTGAAATTTTGGATTGAAATGTTGAATCAATGTTCTTGGTAGCTGAAACATAATTGTCATAGTTTTCTAGCTCAATGTAGTCAATCTTCCAACTATGGCCTCTAAATTTATTTTATGATTTGCCTCACATCTTCTTTCTTGAATTGCAGAGACTCTGATTGCATAAATGGGAAGTAGAGATCTAAGAACTTTACTTATAACTATCTCATCATTGATATCTCCTCCAGATGCTTTGATTGTACTAACACATGCTTTAACTCTTTCAACATACTTTGCAATGTTTTCATCCTCTCTCATCCTCATTTGATCAAATTGTCCTCTCAAAATTTCTGCTTTGGCTCTTCTCACATTATCATCTCCTCCATATATCCCTTTTAGATTGTTGCACATTTGAAAGGCATTTTTTCAATCCTTGATGTCATCAAATTCTTCATAACTCAGAGCAGATGCTATATCTATCATCATGTTTCGAGTCTTCTTTTCAGCAATATCATTGACAGATAATGTACCAGAAGGTTCTTCATATTTTTCATCAAGGTACTTTAGCCCTGTATCACTAATAGAAGCCAGATGAAGCCTCATCAATCCTTGCCATGCTGAGAAGTTGTCCCTATTAAGTCTTGGAATTTCCTTTTGTAAGACATCCTGATCTTTAGCTTAGATGCTTGAAATCTTTTCTTGTAAGCACCAAACACTCTGATACCAATTGTTGAGATTAAAGATAGAGTAACTGAGAGGGGGGTGAATCAGTTACTAACAAAAATTAATCCACAGATCTCTTAGATGTCTTAAAGATCTAGTTACTGCTGATACTCAGTAAGCAAATGCTGTAACTCGTTAAATTAAACTATTACTTATCTTCAAGAATTCATGCATGTAACTAAAAACAAAAGAACACAAGAGACACCGGATTTAACGTGGAAACCCAATATTGAAAAAAGCACCAAGTAACTAGTCACCAATTTTTCACTCTTCTAAAGTGAGCCCTATTAGGAGCCAACCTTGTTAAAGGTTACAATACACACTATTAGGTGTGACCCTGTTAAAGAATTTAATCACCCTATTAGGAGTGGCCTTGCTAGAGGTCTTTAGAACAATTCAACTGAATTGTCATCTTGTTAGAGGATTTACAAAATGGCTATTAAACCAACTCTATTAAGAGATTTGAAATCATTGCTACAATGGTTAGAAAGCAACAATGAATTGACCTAAATAAGATGCAACTGAATTTGCTGGCTATAGGTCTCTGTTTAGCATCATTAGATCCTTCTTGATCAAATATAGCTTTGCTGCTCCTCAATGATCTTTGATCATCCTTCAAATTCGCTTCCACAATAATTAGTCTTCATATCACATTAATTCCACACACTTCCACTTCCACTTAGAATTCGCAACTTGACCTCTTAATTATGCCATTCAAGTTTGTCAAGTCAGCCCATTTACGTGTTATATTTACCAATAAACCATACATTAGTCAGCTACAAATATTACTCTAAATAAATAAAGGTTATTTCATAAAATAATGAAATCCTTTACTGGCAGACCCTGCTCGATAAATACTGCTTCCAAAAATTTCTTAAGTTAACCTTCTTGACTCGGTTAACATTGCAATATCTTTAAAATCCTTTGGCTGTCAAGTTTATTCGGTAAGAACTGTTTTTGCCACATTTCTTTTGATGACCGAGTGAGCTCGGCAAGAACTATTTATGCCACATTTCCTTTGATGATTGAGTGAGCTCAGTAAGAAGTGTTTACTCGGTAGATACTACAAGTTTCTTTACTAACCTTTTGGGTTTGGTAGATTCTATCCTTTTTCCTCTCTAACCATCTAAGCTCAATAAACTCTATTCTTTGCCTTGCTGACCTTCTGAGCTCGGTAGACTGTATCTTTTGTCTTGCTGACCTTTTGAGCTTGGTAGACACTGTCCTTTGCCTTGCTAACCTTCTGAGCTTGGTATACTCTATTTGATGACTAATATGACATTTGTGTGACATCAAAGACAACACACAATTGAACAATTGTATCCAACAACTTATGCATCATTATTCCTCAAGTAGAAGAAAGCTAGTTATGGCACAGAAGACTGTGTCATGTAAACTTTGATAATATGGTCAAGATAAGAAAACTCAGAAGAGTAAGAGGTATTCTTAGTTTGAATAAAATTAATGTTGGATTATGCAAAAATTGCCAAATTGGTAAAATGGGAAAGAAAAGTTTTAAGAGAAAAAACTATTAGTTAGAAGATGTCTTGGAAATTATGCATATTGAATTATGTGGACCCATTGAAATAGAAACTTATAGTGAAGAATTTTTTTTCATTCTTTTTGTTGATGATTATTCTAGAATGATGATTGTTATGTATCTCAAATAAAAATTAGAAGCTTTTGAAAAATTCAAATGGTATTTGGCTAGAGTAGAAAAAGAAACTGGAAAAAGATTGAAATACTTAAGATCAGATAGAGGTGGTGTATTCATATCAAATGAATTCAACAATTTCTACATTGAAAGAGGGATCAAAATACAAGTATCAGCCCTTGGTACTCCTAAGCAGAATGGAATAGCTGAAAGAAGAAATAGATCCATCATGGATTGTGCAAGGACACTAATGATTGAGAAGAATGTTGCTATCAAATACTAGAAGGAAGCTATCAACACTGCAATTTATACTTTGAACCGAGTTGAATTGAAGGACTCAAACAAACTCTCTATGAACTATGGTATGGCTACAAACCCAATGTAAGTTACTTGAAAGTATTTGGCAGAAAATGTTATATCTTGAAAGAATCTAGAAAAGGAAAATTTGATGTAAAAGGTGATGAAGGTATATTTCTAAGATATTCTTGCAGAAGTAAAGCATACAAATGTCTGAATTTGTCCACTCACAAAATCATAGAAAGTGCACATGTGAGAATTGATAAGTTTGCAGAAAAGAGTGAAGAAGAGAGTAAAAAGGAGCCAGAAGATTACATAAGATTTTTCTACTATGAACTTGATACATTTCCAAAAACATTTGAAAAAAAGAAAACTTCATCTCCTGAGCTCTCCAAGTCTCCAATAGTTACTGAGTTGCAGGAAGTGCAAATCGAGTCATAGGGACTTGAGTCTTTAGAGGCTACCGAGTTAGTGCATACTGAGTCTAAAGAGCCTAAGCCATAGATAGAAGGATTTGAGTCTGAAGTTGAGATTCAAAATGAAGATAGTACAATTCATTCAAAAGTCAAAGAACCTATATTGGCTAAATATGTCAAAAGGCATCATGCACCTGATAAGATCATTGGAGACAAATTAGATGGAATAATGACAAGAAGCAAACTAAAAGGTACATGTTTACTTGCTAAATTTGAACCTAGAAGTGTTAAAGATGCACTAGAAAATGAAAGTTGGATTGAGGCTATGAATGAAAAAATAGAATAAATAGAAAAGAATAAAACTTGGGCTCTTGTTTCTAGGACCAAAGATAAGAATGTGATTGGTACAAACTGGGTATTCAAAAATAAGCTGAATGAAGATGGAAAAGTGACAAGAAACAAAGCAAGGTTGGTATGTAAAGGCTATTCTCAAGAAGAAGGTATTGATTATGTTGAAAATATTGCCCCCATTGCTAGACTAGAAGGTGTTAGGACTTTACTGGCATATGCATCTCATAGAGGATTAAAAGTATATCAGATGGATGTTAAATTTGCATTCTTGAATAGAATTCTTGATGAGGAAGTCTACATTAAACAACTAGAAGGTTTTGTTGATATTGACAAAAGGGACATGGTTTGCAAATTACACAAAGCCCTATATGGTCTTAAATAAGCTTCTAGAGCCTGGTATGAAAGATTACATAACTATTTGATACATATTGGTTTTCAAAGAATAAATGATAATAGTAGTCTGTACATCAAGAAAGGACCAGATAAGAAGATTGTGTTAGCAAAAATATTTGTGGATGATACTCTATTCATAGGAAATGATGACTTATGCAAAACATTTTCAGAACAAATGAATAAATAATTTGAAATGTCCATGTTTGGTGGAATAAAATTCTTTTTTGGATTGCAGATACAATAGAACAAGAATGGTATCTATATCACTCAATCTAAGTGCATCAAAGAGATACTAAAGAAATTTGGAATGGAAGATTCAAAACCAGTTTGAACCCCATGTGTATTGGACTAAAGCTTACAAAAGATGATGACTCCAAAGAAGTAGATCAAACCTTATACAGATCAATGATTGAAAAATTACAGTACATAGTGCATACAAGGCTTGATATTGCCTTAGTAGTTGGGATAGTAGCAAGATTCTTAGCTAAACCTAGAGAAAACCACATGAGTGGCGATAAAAAGAATCTTGAGATATCTAAAAGGAGATCTTGATGACAAGAAAAGTACTAGTGGTGGAGCATTATTTCTTGGTAAAAGGTTGGTATCTTGGACAAGCAAGAAACAAAACTGCACATCTCAATCCACAATAGAAGCAAAATATGTGGCTGCAATAGTAAATTGCTCTAACATTGTTTGGTTCAAACAATTGTTGGAAAGAATGAAGGTTGAAGTCAAAGAGCCAATAGTCATGTATTGTGATAACATGAGTGCAATCAACATATCCAAAGAACTTAGTGATGCATTCCAAAAAAAAGCACATTGCTATAAAATATCACTTTATAAGAGAATTAGTACAAGACAAAAAAAATAGATTGGAATATGTGCATACAAAAGAAAAAATTGCAGATATATTCACAAAGCCATTACCTAAGGATGCATTTTTGTATCTAAGAGGTAAGCTAGGGGTCATTAACCTATCTAAAGCTCACTAAATAAAGTTTAGTGATGCATCAACAGGAACTAAGTTGAAGATCAATTAGTTGATGCAGTATTGATAAGAACATATTGTAGATGAATCCATACTCAAGGTACATTGACACTAATCATAATTGTCTTTGGCATGTGTTGTTAAAGAGGGAGAAGTTTACTATCCTATCTTTTCTAAAATTTTTTAATTTCAAGAAGGAGAAGTTAAGTAGTTCATTCATAGAGGGATAAGTTTTTTGTGTAAAATAAAAGAAACTTTTTGATAGAGGGAGTCTTGTTCTCAGAATTTCATTGTGCTATGACATGTTGTGTTGCCATCAATGCCAATGAGGGAGATTTTTGGATGCAATTGATTAATTGTGTGTTGTCTTTGATGTTACACAAAATGTCATATCAGTTGACAGTCTGCACATTCCGAGTTCACTTGGTCAGTGAAGATAATTTTCCTAGTCTACTGAGCATTCTTGAGTTTTCTATGAACAAAAGGAAGTATCTACCAAGCTCACTTGGGTGTCGAAGGAAGTTATGTAGAAAAGAGTGTTAACCAAGCTCACTCGATTAACATAGGGAAAGTTGAACAAAGTTAGTATTAACCAAGTTCACATAGTTATGAAAGGAATTTCGTGAGTTCTTAGTGTTAAACGAGCATCTGTTGGTTAACACAGGAAATTGATTTAGAATCAATTTCTACGAAGCTGGGTCAGCTACCAAAGGATTTTCTTATTTTTGCATATAAAGCTTAATTATTTTACCTATTGATTCTAGCCGAATGAGGTGATGAATATTGGTTATTCTAATTTGTATTTGAGTTGACTTGACAATCTAGAAGGTATAAGGAAAAGATCAAGTTGTGATTTCAGAGTGTGTGATATGTAAGTTGAATGAGTTGAAAGAGATAAAGAGAAAGGAAGTGAACTTGAAGGATAGGTTGATATCCTTGTGGATCAAAAAAGTATTATTCAAACAAGAAGGATCAAGTAAAAGCCAGAACAGAGATCTATAATCAGTAATTCAGTTGCATCATAATCAGGTCATTTTATTGTTACTCTTTAACCATTGTAGCAGTGATCTAAAATCTCTTAGCAGAGTTGGTTTAACAATCATTTGTAAATCCTCTAACAAGGTGGCAATTTCATTGAATTGTTTCAATACCTCTTACAAGGCCACTCCTAACAAGGTGATTAAATCTTTTAACAGGGTCACACCTAACAGTGTGTTTTGTAACCTTTAACAGGGTTGGCTCCTAACAGGGCTCACTTCAGAAGAGTGAAAAATAGTAACTAGTTGCATTTTGTGGTTTTTTCCAAATTGGGTTTCCATGTTAAATCCTAGTGTCATATGTGTTCATGTATTATCTTTTATGCTTACAAGTTATTCACATTATGCATTTACCGAGTTTCAACAATTTCTATATGCTTACTGAGTATCAACAGTAACCAATTTTATCAGTCTAGATTTTATTTGACATCTAAGGGATCTAGGATTTATTTTAGTAGTAATTAATTCACCCTTCCCCTCTTAATTACTCTTATATTTTCAACAATGTATATGTATATATACATATACATATATGTGTACATACATATATATGTATATGTGTATATATATCTATATACATGTATATATGCCTATATACACACACATATATGTGTGTGTGTATATATACATATAATAATATGTATACATATGTATATATATATATATATATATATATCTATCTATATATCTATGTATATCTATATATATCCATATACACACACACACACACACACACACACACACACACACACACATATATATATATATATATATATATATATATATATATATATATATATATATATATATATATATATATATGTATGTATGTATATACACACACACACACATATATGTATGATTTTATGAATGATGCAATTGAATTGATCCAAGTCAATTACACAATTATGCTTATGCTTCACTTGATTTGGTGACCTTGAATAGGGTTTGATCACCTAATTAAAACTTTAGGGAAATTGACCTAAACTAGACAAATTTTAGGTGATTACATCAACAAGAGGATTTTTTCCTTCACTCTCCAATATATATAAGATACTTTATCCTTTGTTGTAGGAGTTTGCGTAGAAGTTCTCACAACTTTTTTCAATTAGAGTTCTAAATATTATTCATGAATTTTCTATAATTCATTCTTTAAATCCTTAATCCCATAAAAGAATGTTGAAGACTACCAATATAACATGACTAGTACATAAAAGAGAGTTTTCATACCTTTAAGCTCTATTTCCCCTTAAGTCACACTTAAAATTATGCCATATATTTTTGGATCTATTTGAGAAGAAAGAGGAGTGTTTCCTGTGATTTGTAATTTCCCTTACAATAATTTAAAAATACCCCATAATTGGAAATCCTAATTACCTTATTAATGGTCATCATAATTACTTTATTTATTTGTTCCCTTTGACATGTAATGACCTTTACATTAATGGAAAAATGCCCCATAATTGGAAACCCCAATCACCTTATTAATGATTTCCATAATTACCTTATTTATTTGCATGGCTATATGTACACATGAAGTTTTCCCCTATTATTGATGCAGGATCATCTTGGGTTTGCTTGGTGACTACTTTGGAGTTCATGTGAGGAGGCATGGTAGTTTATTTGGTGGGTGTATATGAGCAATGTTAGTATGCTAATAGAAACCAAATTTAAATAAAGCTTCTACAAACTAAACAAAATTCATAAACTTCAAGATAGACTAAGATGAGCTCTCAATTGAGAATATGAGCCATTAATGGGCTCTCTTCAATGAGGAGCTCTCTTGTTGAGTAGCTTTGTCTAAATAGATAGGATGTATGCTCAAGCTTTATGCTTCAAAAAGGGCTTCAAATGGAGTTGGAATTTGGATGTGAGTGTATGGTTTTGATGTAAAATGGCATTATGACTTTACTTCATGGATTGTGTTGTTTTGCAAAGGGGAAGGATCCAATTTATAGGCAAGAGGCTTGAGAGATTGAGGGCTAAGATGCAAGGATGGGGAAAAGCTCATGGAGGGCTCAGATTGCATGAGAGGAGAGCACATGGATTGTGCTTTCTTACAACCAATCAGGGAGTGACACATGTCATAGGGTGAGAGGATGGAGGAAAGGGGAAGGATGAGTCAACAAAGGAGGCTCAAGGGATAAAATCTTCATAAAGACCCTCATAATGGCTTGGAAGAGCAATAAAAGGGCTTGGAAGAGTCATTTATGGCTTAGTGGGCTTCATAAAGTTTTATAGTTGGGATATTTTGAAGGAGATGAGAGGAATTTCGACTTGGGCTTGATTAGGAAGGTTTTAAGCTTGATTAGGATTGTGCAAATGATTAGAGGATGGATTAGGATGGTTTAGGATTAGCTTAGGGATAGGCAAGTGGATGGCATTTAATGAGGGTGGGTGAAGGAGGAGATATTTGTTAACTTTGGCTTGGGTTAGTAAGTTTTAACCCATGTTTAGGGAATGTGACAAGGTTAGGAGGGGATTAGGATTAGGTTTAAAGACATCTTCTAGAAGAGTCTAGACTTTGGACGAGGATAAAGACTTTCTAGAATAGTCTAGAACTTCCTAAGATGAGGATGAAGACTTTCTAGAAGAGTCTAGAACTTCTTAGGATGAGGATAAATTAGATTTTTAGGAAATAAATAAAGTTTTATTTATTTCAAGGGTTTGGGTTGAGGAGATATTTATTAAAACTTTTTTTAATAAACATGAGGATTAATATTTAATCTTAATTAAATATTTTGAGTTGGGATTAGGGGTAGGAAATGATGGGATTAGCCTTTAATCAAAATTAAAGAAGGATTAGAAGATTTTGGAAGAGGTTAGTGGTCTTAAGGAAATTGGCCAAGTTTTGGGCAAAAAATAAATTTTTTATTTATTTTGGGTTTTTTGGTCAATTTATTAATTAAATAATTAATAAATAAGGAAATAATGTTTAAATAAGATTTAAACATTTTTGGGAGGGATTCCTTAATTAAATATTTATAATTAAGATAAAGGGATTTAATGGCATAAAAATAAATAAATAAATAAAATAATTAATTAATTAATAAATGATGATGTCATCAGGATTTTTTCAGAAAATAAAAATACTTTATTTTCTAAAAGTTTTTAGGTGTCTACAGTGGGTACTTAGACTGGTACTCAGTTGAAGATGGTCTATGGAGCTTGGCATGTTCTAGGAGCTCAGCATGGTCTCGGAGCTCGGCATGGTCTATGGAACTCGACATGGTCTGGGAACTCGACATGGTCTATGGATCTCAACATGGTCTTAGAGTTCAACATGGTCGATAGAGCTCGACCTAGTCTTTGGAGCTCAGCATGTTCTTGGAGCTCGACATGGTCTTTGGTTGCTCGACATGGTATGAGAATTTGGTGTCTATTTTAGGCCATGTTAGAGGATGAAAATTTCAAGGATTGAAGAGGGTCTAGATTTCTACCTATGATTCGAAGTACAAGTTCTAATTCATTCAAAGCTAGGAGATATCATGATTTTTCTTAGACATATATTTTGGGCATTTAATTTCTATTGTTGGCCAACTTGTGGTATTTAATTTATGTATTTGTATTTAATCTATATTCTGGGCCAACTTATGGCTTAGATTTGTAGAATTAGGGGTTGTGGGGAAGTATTTAGTCATAATTCATCCATCTTGGAGAAGAGAAGTAGCTGAAGAGCGAGTTTTTTCTTAAGTCTGTGAATAGAGCGCCGAATGTGAGGTAGTTTACAATAGGATTGTGATGGAGTTGTGAATGTGTGGATAGAACACTAAATGTGAGGCAGTTTACGCTTGGATCTTGGATAAAGTTGGAGTAGAGCTAGTAGTTGTGGCTTGGAAAATAAGGAGATTGCTTAGTGGGCTTGCAAGCACAAGTTGAGATCTTCCTTGGGGGTTTCTACTAGAGTGTGGATCTGGACTAGCTAGGGTGTGGATTGGATCTTGAGGGATCTTGCAGAACTATTACTTGCTTTGTATTTGGCCATAAATAAGAAAGCCTTACAACCTGGCACATTGCATGTAATTAGTTATATTTTATGAATATATTATTATAATTTGGTATCAGATCTTGCAATGTTGTTTCTTGTTTTCACTACATGGTTATTTGTATAGCTGGGGGTAGGACATCTCCTTTGGGGATACTCCTACCTTGCATTGTGTCAAGTGGTATTAGAGTGAAGGTTGTTCCTGAACATGTAGACATATCACCGAAGTTGTGGCAGGGTTTAGATTGTGGTGACTGATCAAGAAAATACTGTACATACTTCATAATTAGTGGGGTTCGAATTTTTTTTTTTTGGGTACTATTCATAGATTCACCATTCATAGATTTTCTACTAAAGTTATGGCTAATTTATGGCTGACATGTTATAACCCTAAGCGGTTTAATACTTGTCTAAAAGGGTTTAGGGTTGGGTATTTTCATTATGTTGTGATGCGAAATTGCTTCTTGCGGCGGTATTGAGTTGTAAGGGATTACAAACTATAATAAGGTTGTAATCATTGGATTGTAATAATATTGGACTTGCTGTTTGGTGGATGTGGCCCAAGGATTGGGTAAACCACGTTAAATCTTGGTGCCTTGTGTTCATTTCTGTGTGATCTATTATTTTTTGTTATTGGTTATATTTGCATGTAGTTTTTATTTCTTTCCGTGGTTTATCCTAACAAGTGGTATTAGAGTGAGGTTGTCATTCAGTTATCCTTTGCAGGAAAGTCTCACAGTTAAGTGGGAGTCTCATGGTTGAGTGGGAGCGATGGCAAATGAGGGTAAGCTGAGGGTTGACAAGTTTAATGGGCACAACTTCTAGTTATAGAAGATGCAAATAGAAGACTATCTATATCAGAAGGATTTATGGAAGCCATTGGAAGGTAAAGCCAAGAATTAGGGAACTATGTCAGATATTGAACAAGATCTTTTGGACAGAAAGACACTCGAAAGCATTTGGTTATGCTTGGCACCATCAGTGGCATTTAATATTACAAAATCAAAGATGTCAAAAGATTTGATGAAAACCCTAGCGACACTATATGAAATGCCCTCTACTTCAAACAAGGTATTTCTGATGAAGCATTTATTTAATATGAAAATGGCAAAAGGTGGATCTATTGCAGATCATTTAAATGAGTTTAATACTATTACTAGTCAGTTATCTTTTGTGGGTATCAATTTTGATGAAGAAATTAGGGCTCTCTTGATTTTGTGTTCTTTGCCTTAAAGCTGGAATGACTTGGTAATGGCGGTGAGTAATTCTGTTCCTGGATCTATTACCCTAAAATATGATGATGTGATCAGTGTTGTTTTGAGTGAGGAAACTCGTAGGAAATTCTCAAGTGGATCTACATCAGGAAGTGCTTTGAATGCACAAAGTAGGGGTAGAATGACTAAGAGAGGAAGTAACTCTGGAAATCGTAGAAAATCAAGTGGAAAGTCAAAGGGGAAGAGGTCTCAATCGAGAGGACCAAATGATTGTTGGTACTATGGGAAACTAGGGCACAAAAAGAAAGATTGCTAGAATCAAAAGAAAAATGAAGGAGATAAATTAGATGGAGACAAGGAGGCAAATGTGGTAAGTAAAAAATCCGAAGAGGATGCTTTTCTTCTATCTTTAGAAAGTGTTGATGATTCATGGGTTTTAGATTCTGGTGCTTCATTTGATGCTACACCTCATAGAGGTTATTTCGTTGATTATGTCCAAGGGGATTTTGGGCTTGTTTATTTGGGAGATAATGAACCCTATCAAATTGTTGGAAAGTGAAAAATTAAGATTAAGTTGTAGAATGGGAATCATTGGCTACTGCATGAGATAAGACATGTTCCAAAGCTGAGTAGGAATTTAATTTCAGCGGGGCAACTCGGTGATGAGGGTTGTGTAGTTACTTTTAATGATAAAAATTGGAAAGTTTCAAAAGGTTCCCTTGTAGTAGCAAAAGGTGTGAAAGTAGGCACTTTATATCTTTGTACATGTCATATTGTTCCTTCTAGTTTGATTGTTTAAGAGAAAAATGAATGTTCAGGAACAATTACTGCAGTTGAGCAGGGAGAACATATAGCTGTTGTAGATTCTGATACATCACTGTGGCACAACAGAGTTGGGCACATGAATGAGAAAGGTATGAAAGTACTTCATTCAAAGAAAGTTTTACCAGGTTTGAAATGTGTTAATATGGATTTCTGTGAAAGTTGTGTGTATGGAAAAGAAAAGAGAGTGAGTTTTGTAAAGACTGGGAAGGAAAACAATAAAGAGAAATTAGAGCTTGTGCATACAGATGTATGGGGACTAGCTCAGGTATCTTCCCTTGGTGGCTCTCATTATTATGTTACATTTATTGATGATGCAACTAGAAAAGTATGGTTTATTTCCTTAGACCAAAATTTGATGTATTTCAAACTTTTAAGAAATGGAAATGCTTGGTTGAAAATGAGACTGGCAAGAAATTAAAATGTCTCAGATTTGATAATGGTGGTGAGTATTGCAGTCATGAATTTGAAGATTATTTCTCCACTAATGGTATTCGTAGATAGAAAACTATTCCAAGGACTCCACAGGAAAATGGAGTGGCTGAACGCATGAACAAGACTATAATGGAGCGCGCAAGGAGCATGAGGTTGCATGCTGGATTGCCCTTACACATGTGGGTGAAGGCTATCAATATTGTAGTATTTTTGATTAATAGAGGTCCCTCTACTCCTTTGGGCTATGGTATTCTTGAGGAGGCATGGAATGGTAAGAAGGTGAGTTATTCTATTCTTAATAGCTTCGGTTGTGAAGCTTTTGCTCATATAGACTCTGAAAATAGAACCAAGCTAGAAGCTAAATCAAAGAAAAGTGTCTTTGTTGGATATGAAATTAATGAATTTGGTTATAGGCTTTGGGATTTTGAAAATCATAAAATTGTTAGAAGTCAGGATATCATATTCAATGAGAAAGTGTTGTACAAAGATCTATTGCAGCAACATGAGAAGAAAGAAGATGATTATGTAGTGTTGGATGATACTCCAAAAGATGATGTTACAACCATTCCTCATGATGTGCAACAACTGCAACAAAAAATACCAAAAACACCAGTGAATGTTAGATGGTCAACGAGGAAAATTAGACCTCCACAAAGATTTTTTCCCTCTTTGTATTCTATTTTACTTATTGATGGTGGTGAACCTGAAAGTTATGATGAAGCTGTGCAAGTGGATACTAAGATTCAGTGGGAGTCTGCAATGAAAGATGAAATGGACTCTTTGCTAAAGAATAAGACATGGGATCTATGCAAGTTTCTTTCAGGTAAAAAATATTTACCGAATAAGTGGGTTTACAGGTTGAAAGAAGAGGAAGGAGGTCAGAAAAGATTTAAGAACAGGTTAGTTGTAAAAGGATTTGCATAGAAAAAGAGAATTGATTTTGATGAGATATTTTCTCCTATTGTTAAAGTGACTTCTATTCATACTATTTTAAGTCTTGTGGCTTCTGAAGATTTACATTTAGAGCAGTTGGATGTTAAAACAACCTTTCTTCATGGTGATTTGGATGAAGAAATATATATGGCTCAACCATAGGGATTTGAGGTCAAAGGTAAGGAGAACTTAGTGTGCAAATTGAAGAAAAGTTTATATGGCTTGAAGCAAGCACCTCGGCAATGGTATCTAAAATTTGATAGGTTTATGCATGAGGATGGCTATCATAGGTGTCATTCAGATTATTGTGTTTATTTTAAGAGGTTGGATGATGATAGCTACATTATTTTATGTTTATATGTTGATGATATGCTTGTAGCCAGGTCTAACATGGATCCTATTAAGGGGTTGAAATTCCAGTTAGCACATGCATTTTCTATGAAGGATTTGGGGCAGCAAAACAAATCCTTGGTATGAAGATTTGCAGAGATAGGAAGAACAGAACATTGACGCTATCTCGGGCTGATCATGTTGAGAAGGTATTGCAACATTTCTCTATGGAGAATGCTAAAGCTATTAGCACACCTTTACCTGGTCATTTGAAATTGACTAAGGAGATGTGTCCTAAGACACAAGAAGAGGAGGATAAGATGTCCAAGGTACCCTATGCTTCAACTATCAAAAGCTTGATGTATGCTATGGTATGCACTAGGCCATATATTGCACATGCAGTAGGAGTCGTTAGCAGGTATATGAGTCATCCAAGATTTGAGCATTGGAATGCTGTCAAGTGGATTCTCAGATATTTGAGAGGAACATCCAATAAGTGTTTACACTTTGGGGCTCTACTATTGATTTACAGGGCTATGTTGATTCAGATTTGGCAAGGGATATTGATACCAGGTGGAGTACTATAGGTTATGTCTTTACTGTTGGTGGGGTAGCCATGAGTTGGGTTTCTAGGTTACAGAAGATTAATGCTCTATCCACTACAAAGGCAGAGTATGTTGCTGCTAAGGAGGCAACCAAGGAGATGATATGGTTTTAGTTCTTCTTGGAAGAATTGGGACATCCTTAGAAGGATAATTATTTGTTCACAGATAGTCAGAGTGCCATTCATCTTGCAAAGAATTCAGCTCTGCATTCTAAGACCAAACACATATAGTTGCGGTACCATTTCATTCAGTCAGTTTTGAAGGATGGACAATTAAAGCTAGAGAAGATACATACAAATGAAAATCCAATAGATATTTTGACAAAGGTTGTAACAAGGGAGAAGCTAAACTCCTCTTTAGCTTCGGTTGGTCTTTTAGACTAAACATGAATAAAAGAACAACAGAGTCTAGGTTGGTTTGATCTAGTGGGAGCCCCATGTTGTAGTAGTATTACTATATGATCCATCTCCAAGTGGGAGATTGTTGTTTAGTGTGGAGCCTGATCAGTCCCCAAGTGGGAGATTGTTAGATTGTGGTGATTGATTAGGAAAGTACTGTACATACTTCATAATTAGTGGGGTTCAAATTTTTTTTTTCTGGGTACTATTCATAGATTCACCACTACAGTTATGGCTAATTTATGGACGACATGTTATAACCCTAAAGTGGTTTAATACTTGTATAAAAGGGTTTAGGGTTTGGTATTTTCATTATGTTGTGATGTGAAATTGCTTCTTGTGGCGGTATTGAGCTGTAGGGGATTATAGACTGTAATCAGGTTGTAATCACTAGATTGTAATAATATTGGACTTGCTATTTGGTGGACGTAGCCCAGGGATTGGGTAAACCACGTTAAATCTTCGTGCCTTGTGTTCATTTCTATGTGATCTATTATTTTCTGTTATTGGTTATATTTGCATGTAGTTTTTATTTCTGTTCGTGGTTTATGCTAATAGCAATTTGCACCAAGACTTGGGTTGGAGAAGTAGATCTGATTTGATCTTGATTTGTTGGTGGATTTTCTTACTGGAATCCTAGATCTCTTTTTTTGAGGTGGTAGATCATGGTTCTAACTTGCAATTGCAGAGGGCTTGCAGATGGATTGATGGATGAAAAGATGGAAGATTGATCTTGTTGAGGCATGATTGTAGAGAGTTTGTGGATTATAGATTTGTAATCCTAGACTTGTGATGTGGTTCCTGATTGTTCACATGAGGTGGCAGGTTGTGATCTAACTTGCAAACAATTCGAGGTTGTCACAAGGAGCATGGGAAGGATTTATTGCAGAGGGTTTGTGAAGATCTTGGGAGATGGCCTTGAGAGGATTAGACCCTAAGATGATTGCAAAACTCCATGATATAGGGGAGAGGAAGTTTTCTGAGATGTCTACTTGAGTTGAAGCTAGTTTGGCTGATCAAACTAAGAAGGTGGTTGCTCAGTTTGAGACTAGCTTGGCTGATCGAGTTAAGGATGGGGTGAGGAAGGAATTTTGTAGCTATTTGTGGAGTTGGAGTCTACCGATCTAGAAGAGAGTTGTTTGGCCAGTTAAGAGACTTGTTCGTGAGTGAAGATGGCATACCAAGGTTGAGGTGGAAGAGGTTGGTTTTGTTGATCAAATTGTAGAGTCTGATATAGAACTTGTAGAGCGACTAGAGGTTGTTGCTAAAGATATTCCTAACCTTGTTGATGTTGGGATAGAGGTTGGTTTTCATGATTAGTTGGTTGGATCTAACATGGAAATTACAAAGCACTTGGTTGTAGATGATCCAGTTGCTATTGGTGGTGAGTTGTATATTGCAGAGCATCTTGTTGTGAGCATTGAGATTGCTAGGGTTGTGAGTTTGGCATGTGTTGATGGAGATCTTCATATTGCTGCTAATGTGGAGTTGGTTGCTGCTGGTGTGGATTCACTAGTTGTTGATATGGATGAGGGTTTGCTAATGAAGCATTATGTTTAGTTTGTTCTTGGGTGTGATCATGTTGATTGGATGGTTGAGATTCTGGTGTTTGATAGCATGATGTAGATGTGGATGATGAGAAGATTGGTTTTCTTGTTCCTATTGGAGTCGAAGCCTTTGGTGAAGATGAAGATGGTTGTTGATCTTTCTTTGGGCATCAAAGTGTGGGACACACTTTTCAATTTACCTAGGGAGTTTGATGTAGGAGCATCTTGGGTTTTCTTGGTGACTACTTTGGAGTTCATGGGAGGAGGCTCGATAGTTTCTTTGGTGGGTACTTGGACTGGTACTTGGTCAAAGATGGTCTATGGAGCATGACATGTTTTAGGAGCTTGGCATGGTCTATGGAGCTCAACATGGTCTATGAGCTTGGCATGGTCTATGGAGCTCGACATGGTCTATGGAGCTCAGCCTGGTCTTTGGAGCTCGGCATGGTCTTGGAGCTCGGCATGGTCTTTGGTTGCTTGGCATGGTCTAGGAATTTGGTGTCTATTTCAGGCTATGTAACTAATTTTCCACAATGAGTTAGAGAATAAATATTTTAGTAATTGAAGAGGGCCTAGATTTCTCCCTATAGTTTGAAGCATGAGTTCTAATTCATTTGGAGCTAGGAGATATCACAATTTTTCTAAGACATCAATTTTGAGCATTTAATTTCTGTTGTTGGTTGACTTGTGGCATTTAATTTATGTATTTGTATTTAATTTATATTCTGGGCTGACTTGTGGCTTAAATTTGTATAAGTAGGGGTCATGGGGAAGTCTTTAGTCATAATTCATCCATCTTTGAGAAGAGGAGGTAGCTGAAGAGCGAGTTTTTTCCCAAGTCTATAAAAAAAGCACCAAATGTGAGCCAATTTACACTTGGATCTTGGATAAAGTTGGAGCAGAGCTAGTAGCTGCAACTTGGAAAACAAGTAGATTGCTTGGTGGGCTTGCCAGCACAAGTTGAGATCTTCCTTGGGGTTTACTACTAGAGTGTGGTTCTGGACTAGCTATGGTTTTATTGGATCTTGAGGGATCTTGTAGAACTATTACTTGCTTTGTATTTGGCCGTAACCAGGAAGGCCTTACAGCCTAACACATTGCATGTAATCAATTATTTTTTATGATTATATTATTGTAATTTGGTATTAGATCTTGCAATGTTGTTTCTTGTTTCCGCTGTGTGGTTATTTGTATAGTTGGGAGCTAGGACATCTCCTCTGGGGATACTCCTGCCTTGCTCTACATCAATTATTCATTTTTTTGGGTAGAATACAAAACTTTGCATAAATTTTTTCAAATTCAAGTGCAATGAATAAAGTCTCTTAAATGCATATATCTGGGGTGAATAAATAGAGAACATAAGGATTTAGAGTTCACAATACATTAAAAGAGATACGATATAAATGAATGTATTTAATTACAACAATTAAAAAATACAATATATAAAAAATGACACTTAGTAAAAATAAATAAAAAATGACACTTAGTGGAAAAGGTTAATTTAGATGATAGAAAGTTATCCATTGTTAATGTATAGATATTGGTGAATATCAGATGAATGCTTCAAGTTATTGAATATTTGGTTTATAATTTAAATAATTTCTATGACTATAATTATTTCATTTATAGATCTGAACTATGTAGTGTGAATTTGACTAGGTCCATGGATTTACCCTTTAGAAACTTGCATTGTATTCTTTTTGTTGAGAGGTGGTCTACAATGGAAGCTAAAATCTCTATAGTGAAAAATCAATTTAATAAAAAATAACAGTTGCATGGTTGGAAATGAATAAATTGTTTTAAGCATCTCTTCAAAATAGTTATACTGGCGGGGTGTCAATAGACACACTTTACAACATTAAAATAGAAAGAACTAAAATTGTGTGCATGTTAGTAGAGTAGTGGAAACAAATGAAATTGTTAGCATACATATTTCATTTATTAAAATAATTATCTAAATTAATTAATGTGATGCCACTTGTTTTTTATATTAAAAGAAACAAATTAAGGGTGTTGTCCCTTTAATAAAATAACTTAGAGGGTGCTCAAGTCAACAAACAGATGGTAGCAACATATAAGCATCACATTAATCAGTAATTGCTAACATTAAAAAAAAAAAACATAATTTTTTTTAACAATCATGCAAACCATAAAAAACTCACTAATATTTCTATCTAGTATACCATTTAATTTATTAAAAGTATGATAATAGGGCTAATTAGGGTCATCCCTAGTAAAAAATAAAAACATTTAATATCAATGTCATAATTAAAAACTAAAATGACACTAACTTCCTTCAAACTATGCTTGGGGTGGAAAATAATAGTAAAGAAGATAAGAAAAAAAAGGGATGTTGTCCCAATTGAGATCATGTGAAAATACATCTCACTTAATGTTGTGTAGAAGATGAATCCTCTAGGAGGAACTTGAATAGGTCCTTACAATTATGTTCTTTACTGTCATTATCTCCCAAAACTTTCTTTTGAAGCAAACAAAAAGAAGTCACTGAACAATGCATCGCATGCATAAGAAACCTAGGAATACTCTCAATACCCTTTCAAGTTCTCAAATTGTGGCCCTTGTATCCTCAATCTCTATTGTCACAATGAAATTTTTATCATAGGTCCCTAAATGAAGGTTTCCATAGGTCATGACAATAGTAAGTTTGATATCAACAATTTCCTCCAATATCATCTCATTTTAAAGGTCTATGGGTCCCATTTGATGTTTATTGAAATATTGGAGGAAGTGTTCATAGTCTCTAAACTATCTTCCATCTCCTTATCTTTATAACTTTCAATTGGAAACCCTTTCCTTTATCTTCTTTCTCCTCACTCCTAGTCTCTTCCTCTTCCTCTTCCTCTTCTTTACAATCTGACTCCAGAATTTCCTTATTCCCCTTTCCTTTAAGGTGAGTAACAAGCCTACTGGAAATTTTGGGGGTACTATTTACCTTAGTAGCCTCAATGTTAGAGTCTATATCTTGTATTGTAAACTTGGTTTCTTAAGCTGAGGATTTTCCTTTTGTGGGCTGTGATTTTCAATTGTGATCAACATACACCTTAATAACAATAAAGGTACGTTTTTAAGAGAACCATGGTGAGTCTTTAACTTGGGGTTTTAAAGACATTTCTTTTTGCTTGAGCTAGGTTTGTCTAAATGTATAGCATGGGGATTCTAGAATTAGGGGCTAGCCTAGGTAAATAAGAGCCAAATGGAAATGACAAGTTGAAAGACAAGGGACTATTGGAGGGAAACATGTTCTTACCCTAGTTCTTACTGAATTCACTACTTAGTAGAATGTGATGCCATCTTTTATTCTGGATGACTATAAAAATAATATATTCTATATACCTCTATATAAATTGAGCCCCACTACAAAACATACCAATATAGTTGGTCTACATGAATAATTAATCACTTGATCCAAATGAGCTATAGTTTCTAAAATAGTCAATATATGTACATGCATTAATGATTTCCAATGAATATTAGTCTTGTTGTACTTTAATGATTTTTAGTCTACACTGATATTGTTGAAAATAGTTATAATATTTTCTCACATGCAAATTGAATTTAACAGTTTAAACTTAACAAAGGTAAAGTACTTTATTTTTTATACTCAAGTCTTATAAACATTTGTATAAAAAATGAACTCTTCCTATTTTGACATTTATCGTTACCAAATAAAAACAATTTGAGAAAGATGAAAGAAAAACTTTCATTCATACAAATTACCAAAATATGTGAACAATATAATTTTGAATATACTAATAATAAATATGAATAAAATTATAAAAGGAAAAAGGTCTAAATGATCTATATAAAATAAACTTATTGATTTAAATAGAATATCAATATTCAGACTCCTCAACAATCTGGCTCATGTAAGAAAATTGTATCAATATTTTCTTTCGTCCTCACCATCATTGAGACAAGACTCTTCATCTCACTTATGTATAAATTATCTTGATCCCTTGCTTTCGTCAATCTTAATGCATGAGACCCCTTAATCTTTGAAAGGTCAATCCATACATTTGTTGTAATCATTGGATCAATTTCACCTACCTTAAGCTTCATCATGTGACCAAAAGCCTTGTCAATATCAATGATCTTAGGCCTCTCATTGGGTGGATATAATTCCCATAAAAATAATGCCTCTTCATCTTGACCAAATATAGAACCAATAAAACATCATTTCCACCTTTTATATCTAATTTGAACTCATTGATCTCATAATGCAATAAGTTGCCAAAAATGAAAGAAGTACTTAGATACTAGGAAATAAAATTCCTCTAGCCTATGATAACTTGTCTCCCTTTTTGTGGGGTCATAGAAGTAATCTCAATATTTATATCATCCTTGAGCTTCTTAAAAATTCAAAGTCATTTTTAGGTGTTACATTAGGGATGGATTCCTAGAGCACCTTCCTTTGAAATTATACAAAAAAGTCCAAAATTCTTTGGGCTTTACAAAAATATCATCTCAAAAAAAAGAAATATGTTCATCCAATTTGATAACCTTATGAATATATAATTTGGAAATAATCTCTTCATCCTTTTGTAATCCTTCCTCCACCTCTTTTACTTGATATATGGAGATAGCCTCCTCATCTGGTTCTTTTCTTGCTATTTGTTCTTCTGATTCCATTTTCTCTAATAACTATACATTTTTCCCTCATTTCTTTTTACAGGAATCAATCACCTTCTAGGCCTCATTATCCTCAAGATCTCTAAATATGTCCCCAGTTTCCAACTTCTCATCCAAATAATCTCCTAAACTTTTCTTCAATTGGTTTATCTCTGCTCTCCAGTCAACTTGTATTGCTTTTGTGCCGAAAAACTCATATATAAAGAGGATTCCCAATTAGTTATATGAAAAGTAAAATCCATATACTCTTGCAATGAAAAAAGATTACTTGCTTACAAGAAAAGGGTATGGGACATATTGGATGACTTTGAGGCCTTAAACATCAAGTCCATTCCAAGAAGAAAGAACATGGTAGCGGATGCTCTTGCCATCTCAGCTAGTGCATTGCAACTAGTTGAAAGAACCAAGTGGAAAAGATTTTCAGTAGAATTGGTCGCCATTCCATCCATCCCTAATAATATCACAAACTTTCAGGTCTTTCAAGATGACCAACATATACTTGAGTTTATCATGTGCAATCGCCATTTTGAGGAAAAAGAAATTGATGATACACCAGATGATAGACCTGAAGATGATGGACTTGGAGATGAAGATGAGATTCTGAATTTAAAAACTAACACTATTCTGAAAGGAATGGTTGAACTAGAACACATCTTTGACTATGATGAATCAACACTCAATAGAAGGGAAACCCAAGAAAAGGGAATTGAACAATGTGACTCATACAATTTGGGTACTCATGATGAAGAACCAAGAATGGTACAGATAGGAAAAGTGTGCAACTCATAGGAAAGGGATGACATGCTCAAATTACTCACCGAGTATAAGGATGTCATTGCCTGGAGCTATGAAGAGCTGAAGACTTATTATCCTAAGATTATCACACATGGCATCCCGCTGAAGCTTGATGCTAAGCCATTCTGACAAAGACAAAGACTGGTAAATCCTCTCATTGAACCACTGATCATGAAAGAAGTAAAGAAGTTACTAGATGCTAAGATCATATTTCCCATCTGCCATTCCACATGGGTGAAAAATTTGGTTCCCGTGTGGAAGAAGACAGGAGAGATTCATCTTTGTGTTGACTTTTGTAACTTGAATCTAGCATCTCAGAAGGATAACTATTTTCTACCCTCTTTGGATGAGGTATTGCAAATTGTTAATGGTTTGAAAATGATGTCATTCTTGGATGGTTACTTAGGATATAATCAGGTGATGGTTGACAAAGAAGATAGGCTAAAGATGGCTTTCATAATGAAGTGGGGAACTCTTGCCTACAGAAGGATGCCTTTTGGACTAATTAACGCAGGCACTACATTTCAACGTGCAATGGACGAAGCTTTCAAAGGATTGATTAATAGGTGTATAGTTATCTACATGGATGACTTGACTATCTTTTTAAAAGATCAAAGTACCCATATTGCTGATATAAGGCAGGTATTCAATAGATGTCGTAATACTACATATCTCTCAATCCCAAGAAATGTTCATTTGGCGTTACTAAAGGAAAGGTCCTAGGACATGTTATTTGTAAGGCTGGAATGTCCATTGATTTGGATAGATTTGAGTCTATTTTGAAGTTAGCACCTCCACAAATTTCGAAGGAATTGAAGTCTTTCTTCGAAAAGATAAACTTTGTGTGAAAATTCATAAGTGTATTTGCAAAGATAGTTCATCCCCTTAATGACTTACTCAAGAAAGGGGCTAAGAAGGAATGGGTGCCTAAGATAAAGAAGTCATTTGAAGATATCAAGGTTTCCATTTCAATGGCCCCAATTTTGGTGAGTCTAGATTACGAGTTATCATTGAAGATCTGTTCCTTTGCTTCTGAACATTCTTCTGTAGGGATCCTGACACAAAAACAAGAGAAAGAAGTTGAGAGATCAATTGATTTTGTGAGTTGTCCTTTGAAGAATGAAGAGTTAAAATATTTAAACCTTGATAAATAGTCCTTTGCATTGATCAAGGTAGTAAAGAAGTTCTGTCACTACATTCTTAGAAGTAAGGTGTATGCAATTGTACCTGATCCAGGAGTAAAGACGCTTTTGATGCAGAATGAACTTGGTGAAAGGAGAGGAAAGTGGATGACCATACTTCATGAATTCAATCTCGAAATTCAATCTATGAGATTAGTTAGAGGTCAAGGGTTGTCAAAGATGATAGCAGACAACCATGATGGAGATGAAAAGGACTTCAAGTTTGATGATGAGACAGATGAGGATGATTAGAAAAGGATGGTTGTGTTGCAAGTCAATGTTAATCAAGGAGTGGTGACATATGTGTGGTACTAGGACATTGTTTACTATCTCCTACAAGACAAATGCCCCAAATGGATGAATAGTTCATAATGTAGGGGACTTAAGATGAAATGCAAGTCTTACATGCTACTTACTAACAAGCTGTATAAAAGGAACTACAAAGGGATTTATCTAAAATGCTTAGGACATGTAAAAGTCAAGGATGTCTTAGAACATTTCCATGAAAAGTATGGTATAGGACATGGTTCAGTAGAAGCAATAGATCACATGATTTTAAGATCGGGTTACTTTTGGCCCTTGATATTCAAAGATACTTTTTAGCATGTGTGTTCTTGCCATATATGTCAAACCAGTGCTAACAAAGAGAGGCACCTAAAAATGCCACTACAACCGATATACAAGGTGCATCCCTTTGCAAAGTGGGGGTTGGATTTCATTGGTCTAGTCAATCCACTATCGTCAACTGGACACACATTTATTCTTACAACTACAGATTACTGCACACGATGGACAGAGGCAAAGACATTTAGAAATTGCATTGCTAAGGTGGTGAATGACTTTTTGGAAGAACACATTGTTACTAGATTTGGAATGCCATTTGCTCTTGTGTGTGATAATAGGTTTGCATTTGCGTCTTCATTCTTGACCCAATGGGCATTTGAAAAAAAAGTCATTATCAAGTTTTCTTCCAATTACTACCCACAAGGAAATGGGGTAGCAGAGTCTACAAAGAAAAAATTGATCACGGTGATAAAATGATTGTTGAAGGGGAATCCTAGGGATTTGCATACACAACTAAAATACACCTTGTGGATGGATCGAGTGAGAGTCAAAAATGCCTTGGGGACTTCTCCATGCTTGTTTACAGACAAGAACAAGTGTTCCCACTTAATCTTAGAATTTTGGTTTTGAAATTCATGAATGGGTATCCTGAAGATGCTGACAGAGTACAAATATGATTGATGAATCGTCTATAGATGGATGAGAAATAGACAACTGCTAAGCATATGGCCAAACATCTAGCTATTTTCAAAAGATGGTGCAATAAGAGGGCCACAATCAAATCATTTAGGATTTCTAACCTTATTCTACTTTGGGATAAGGCAAAAGAAAAGCTGGGCAGTCATACCAAGTTTCAACGCTTGTGGATAGGCCCTTATCAAATCAATTTTTTTTTGGGAGAAAACACTTTTAGGCTTAGTTCCTTACAAGGGGAATTTCTTCCCTTGTCCGTAAATGGGTAGTTTCTGAAGCATTATTTTGAAGCTTAAAAGACAAAAAAAAATTAGTTAGATTTTATTTCTGCATTTAGCTTAGATTTTCATTTTTGCAAGTGTGTTCATTTATGCGAGTGTGCTTTCTTTCATGTTGTGTGTTTGCTTTCAAAGTTGTGTCAGTCTTGGGGGTAAGGCGTACTTGAGATTTTCTCAAAGATTTCACTAACCACCCTTTAGTTTCGATTTCAGGAAGAGGTATTTCTTTGTCAAAACATTTTGATGATTGTGTGTCTTATACCAACCAAGAAACTCTCCTCGGCCCTACTTTGACAATGTGGGTAAAGTGGAAAGCTTGGCAAGAAAGGACTTCCATCATGAGGATGCCATTGAAGATCAATGGATGAATGCCACAAATGACTATGATGTTCGCATCAGGAACTATTGTAGGATGACTTTGTATTTAGCAGAAAAGGCTCTCCATTTGAATATCCTTGATGAGATAAGACTACACGACTCTAAAGAATTATTGGATCCCCTGTTCAATGCATATAAAGTCAGTGAAAGACCCATTTTGAATGTAGAGGTTGATAAAGAGGAAGGAGATGAAATCAATTATCGAGCGAAACATGTCATTAGAATGAAAAAGGATTGGATGAAGAAACCTTTTCCACTTGATCCAATTCTTGATACTGTAATATTCCATGCACATGCTTGTCCAGAAAGGGGTAAAGGAAGGAAAGTCATAGTTTCTATCTTTGCACTCTAGTATCCTATTAGGCCAGAGATAGTCTATGAGCTTGATCAGCCAGTTGGATACTATCACCCTCCAAAGAGAAAGGGAAAGAGGAAGAGAAAATCTCCTCACAAGATTTAGATAGAATAGGTTGTAGAACATGTGTCTCCTCAGCAACAGGAATAGAGCTCACAAGAGTCCCAAGGTATTGGAGCTACTCAAATCTAGGATGAACCTCAGTCGCCTCCTATTGTGCCAAGCCAACCAAAAGTGAGAGAGATTCCAGAAGCATCCATTTCTCCTATACAAGAAGAGCCCTTTTTTCCTTCTGTCCTCAAGAAACATAAGAGGATCAAGATTAAGATGAAGAAAAGACAAAGGATCAATAGAATATTAGTGTCTAATCCATCTATTCCTCAAACTATTTCAGAGAAAGAAGAAGATGAGGAAGAAATAGAATCAGAAGAGGAGGAACAAGTACCCCTAAAAAGAAGAACTCAGTTAGTGAAAGCTACAGAGTTAGAAAGAAGAAAGAGTGCCACAGGTACCCTGCCATTCACTCAAGTAGAACCATTAGAACTCTCTTCTTTGGAAGACGAAGTGGAACACTGGGTGAATGAGCATAGGGAAGGAGGTGACAATGTTTTCTCCATGACAAATTTTGATTTCATGCTCGTGGGTAAAGAGTTGGTTGGAGATAAGATTAGAGACACCCCTACTAGTGAACTCCAATAGGAAGACTGGATGCAAATGCTACCAAATACATAGGGTCCTAATCTTACTCCTCCATCTCTACCACATATTACGGTGGTAGATAAGGTTTCAGTAACTCCCCCACCTCTGAGTTCAGAAGAGGAACAAGTTCAAAAGGAATCATCACCACAAGAGCAACCAGAGCCGAGGGCTATTGATGAAGCATCAAAAGAGGGACTGATGGTAGAATATGCACAAAAACCTTCCCAAGATGCTGAGGAGCAAGCTACAGGATCTATGGAGACTGAAGTTATAGAAGGAGAGTCCTCACAATAGGAGGTGACTCCAAGAAAGAGCGATAAAGGGAAGGAGGTTGTTGAACACACCCCTTCGTCATCAAAATGCAAGGTTGTAGAGAAGGACATTCTGAGATGGTTATGAAAGGAGATAATGAGGAGTGCTAAGCCTTAATTTCGTGCTTTGGAGGATGATATTTGTAATATTGTAGAGATCTTGAATAAACCTAAGTCTCCATTACATGATGCAACGCCATTCATGTTTTTCACTACCATACAGAACTAGGATTTATTTGCACAAGTGGCTCTCCCTCCTAAAGGTACATATGCAAAAGCTATTAGTATGGAGGATTATGAAGTGTATGATGTTATGTTGGGAAAGCCTACTCGGGATTCAGCCCAGCAAATGATGACTATGGGAGTCAAAGAGGTTCTCAGGCACATGGAGCAAGATGAGATTGAATTCTGAATGTTTTGAAGGCAAGTTGAGATCCTAAAAGGATATCTAGCCGAAGTTGTTGGTCTTCTTGATCTTAAGCACCCTGAGGAGACTCTAAATACCATTCTTAGAGAAGGGGAAGGTGTACGGCTCAATCCATTTTTGAGAGCTTGTCAGGAATGATGAGAAAGCCTTGAGGATAGAGGTGTTACTACAATCATAGGGAATTTGAAGTTACTACATGCCACGTAGGAGAACGTGAATAAGATCATAGCAATTTTGAGGCAGGACTTTAGAATCATGGATGAGGTACGAGCATGGAGCAACGATTTGCAAACTTTACAAGTCATAAAAGGGAAAAGGTACCACACTTTGATCAATTTATATACCGGAGAAGAGCTAGACTTGATTGATGATTGAATAGAGAAGATAGTGGATGGCAATAAAGTGATGGAAACATTATACGAGGAGATTCATCGGCTCAAAAAACCAAGCCCGAGAGAAAATTTTGGAAGCAAAAAAGTTGTACAATGATGCATGCTTGGACATTTTTGAAGATGAAGAATGAGAGAAGCTATTGCCAGTTGAGGTAGTAGTGGATAATTTCAAGAAGATGTTAGAGGAAGCATCCAATTTTGAAGATATCAAAGAAGCCTTCAGGATAGAAGAAGCATTGTTAGAGGTGGACACCAAACTCAGAGACTTTGCAGAGACTCGAATTGGGGTAAAAAACTATAGAAAGAAGGTCAAGGACAAGTATGAGGCTTTAGGTCTTCCATATGTGGCTAAAATTACTGAGATGATAGAGAAATTCAAGGGAAAACATCCAAACATAGCTTTGGGATGAAGAAGAACAAAACCCAGATGCGAGAATTTCAATTTTGACACTTAGTAAAATTTTGAGAATTTGATCCTGTCGAGGTCCACAGATCTGCATTTTCATGTAGGTCCACAGCTCTGTATTTTCACATAGGTCCACAGGTGCATAGGTATGTAGCTCTGTAGTTCAGAAATGCACCGACAATTAACTACCAGTTCCAAAAATAGCACCTTCCATGCATCGGGAGCGCATTCTAATGGCAGTTTAACGCTGACACATACTTAGTAGAGGACCAACTTCTATTTTTTGTGCCTCCATACACTTCCACTTCAACTGATGGCTTCCTCCTACTTTCTCTCTCATGCTTTCTCTATTTTTGACATGTAAAGGGCTCATGCGTCTAATAAATGAATAAAATATGGATGGAGTCCCTCTAAGCACCAAATTAATGGTTAGTTTGTATATATTTAGTTTTTTAAAATATTTTAAAAGCATTTTATTGCATGAAGATATCTCTCACTCTCAACACAAATTGAGGAGACAATTTCTTATAAATACCTCATTATAAGATGTAACAAAGGCCACCATTATTATGCAATAAAATTATGCTTTTGGTGCTCGCATTTGGAGTGTAGTGATTCTTGCCTGAATGGGTCATTGTTTTGTGGATTTTATTCATAGATTGTGATTGAGCCAAAGGTTTATTGTGTTGTTTTTGGTTGTGCAATCTTTTAGTTCTAGTGTTTGCTATAGATTTACAAATTTTACTGACATGTCTAGCTTGAGGAGAGATCACAAATTGTGCTTGCATAACTGTTTGTCTCGCATAAGTGCACTTTTCATGGCCTTGCAATTTGATGAAGAGTGAAACATCATTTGGTTATTGAAATTTCCCATCGACGATTGCATTAGTGGATTCTAGGAAGCACTGCTCCTATTTTCATTAGTTTCTTACCAATTTTTTCAAAATTTTAACTCACATCATGTTGTTTTCTGTAGCTTATGTTCGTTTAGGATTTCAATTTCAAGTTATTTCAATTTCATGTTATTTTCTTTTAGTTTTGTTATTTTCTTTGCTAACCCCTTGTTAGAATAGGAACTCATTTAGTTGCACTATTTTTGAGACAAAAAAAATTTACTTCATTTCGAGATCATAGTAGAACCAGAAAATCCCTCCTCATGAAGAATCACATTTATCTTCAACTGAGTGGATTTTGGTACGACACAGGACAAATACTGAACCTTGGAGTTGATCCCAAAAGGATTAGCTTTTCAAGAGAGGAATTGCACAATGGATTCTTACTGTTGACCTCATGTAAAACGACCGCTTAACACATATGTCCTCCCAAAATTGAATAGTTTTATCATTGCCTACCTTCCATCTCACTCCTTTATTTATAATTTGCTTTTTTTTTTAGCCTACTTCTAGATAGCTGATCCCCCTTGAACTTCATCACTACTAAGCAAAAGATTGAAACTTTTTCTCTCCAAATTATATTTTTTATTCCATATATCTTTCCATTCTCCAACATCATTATGGAATCTCCAAATGAGCTTAGCAAGTAAGAAATAATTCATATTATTTATATTTCTTAATCCTTGACTACCTTTTTAAATGGGCTTACAAACCTTATCCAAGGCAATCAATGCCATTCTTTTCTGCTTTTTCATTCCAATCCATAAGAAGTTCCTCTAAATTCTTTCAATGGCCATAGCAAATTTTTTGGGTATCTTAAAAATACTCAAAGCATCAAGGGGATACTTTGAATGATAGATTTTAGTGCAATTATCTTACCAATCTGGCTAAGGAGGGATCCTTTCCAACTAGCTAACTTTGTACGAATTTTATCAATTGGAGAACTTTAGAAAGACTCAAAAGGATCTAGACATAGAGGTAAACCAAGATATGAACCTAAAAGGCTTCCAATCTCACACCCCATAATTCTTTGAATTTTGATTTGTCTATTCACATTAACAATTTATGAAATAAATAGAACTTTCATTCCAATTTATAATCTATCATGTGGCTTACCCATAATCACCAATAGCCTTTTTAATATTCCTAGCATTTTGACTAAAGCTTCTTCCATTACAATCAAGTCATCCACAAATTGTTGGTTAGAACATATTAGTTCCTTTGATGAAGGTCTTAACCCCACAAAATCCCCGTTTTGCACCATTTTCTCTACAAATCTACCCAAAAAATTCAACCATTAGAATGAATAAGATTGGGGATAAAGGGTCCCCTTGTCTTAAACCTTGGGAAGCCTGGAAAAAGGAGTGGGGGACCCATTTACAAGAACAAAAAAAGTGGCAGAGGAAACCAACATATAAACCAAATCCAAAAACCTATTATTGAATCCAAAGGCTTCCAATCCACACCTTAAAAAGTCCCAATCCACCTTGCCATAGGCCTTAGACAAATCCAACTTCTGTAAAACCCTTCTTTCTTTGATTTGATGAAGGAGTGAATATTTTCATGAACTGAGACAATAGAGTTTAGAATCTGTCTACCTAGAACAAATCCATCCTATTGTCTCAAAATCAAATTAGGTAATAAAGTCAAAATCCTAAGATTGAGGACTTTTGAAATGATCTTATAAAAAACAATTACACAAGCTGATGGGTCTAAATTGATCCATACTATTTGCTCCAAGTTTTTTGGGTATTAGGGCCAAAAAAGCACCATTCAATTCTTTAAGGAGTTTTCTAGATCCAAAGAATTCTTTGACCCCTTTAATAACATCCTCTTGTATAATGTGCCAATTAGTTTGTAAAAAGAGAAAGGGAAACCCATCCAAGCTAGGTGTCTTGTCTCCATGAAAGGAAAAAATAACCTTTGTTATTTCCTCTTTAGAAGGAATGACAATGAGGTCTTTGTTCTGATCTTTCGATACACTCTTTGGAATATATCTCAGGAATTCCTTCTTCTTTTCCTTATAAAAATTATGTTCTCTCTCTAGAAGAGCACTAAAAAATATCATAACTTCTCTTTTGATATCCTCATCATCCTTAGTGAGAACATTATTGGCTTTTAGTTTGGAAATTTTGTTGACCATTCTATGCTTGAAAGTGGTCATATAGAAATACTTTGTGTTCATGTCCCCTTCTTTAATAAAATATCTCCTAGATCGCTACTTCCAATAAATCTCCTCCTTGGTAATAATATCATGTAACTCAATCAGATTCAAGTCCTACTCCTTTCTAGACATTTTCTCATAACCCTTAGATTGAATGCTACCTTGGATCTCTTCAAGTTCCTCATAAATTTTATTTTTCTTTCAAATATATTCCCAAAATTTTCTCCATTCCATCTTTTAATGTTTTCCTTAACATTTCTAAGCTTTTTTTCCACTTTGAACATAGCAGTTCCCTCAACCTTAACCCTCCACAAATATTTAATAAGGTTTTCCATCCCAAGGTGTAAAATTCACATTTTTGCAAATCAGAAAGGAAATTTCTTTTTAGTGGAAATTGGGTCAGCTAAGAGAGAAACAAGATAATGATCAGAATCCACTCTAACATGAGCCGTTAAAGAGCATTTATAAATTTGAAACCAATCATTACTGATAAGGGATCTATCTAGTCTAACTTGTATGAGATCCTTACCCAGTCTTCTGCTCATCCAAGTATAGTCTATACCTTACAAGTCCATGTCATGCAACATATGATTATCAATAAATTTGGCCAAATCCATATTGCTATCCAAATTGTTCTGACTTTTCCCCCATCTTTTCATTTTCCTTCAAAGGTGTGTTGAAATCCCCCATAATGATCTAGTCCTCATCCTCAAATTCCTTCATAAGATTAGTCATTTCCATCCAACAAGCTTTCCTTCCCTATTTGGTGTTAGGTCCATAGACATTAGTTTGCACCCACGAAGTGCCATCCTCAATATTTGAATATATGATATTAATCATATTCCTTTTCTTAGATAAAAGTTTCCCATGAATATTTTTATCATTCCATAAAAATTCTATACCAGTAGAGGCCCCATCTTCATCACCACCTAAGATCTTACTACTACTAAAGAAAATAGGCTTTCTACTTTATCCTTTGGCATCTTGGTTTCTTGAAGAAGCACAATATCTAGTTTATTATCTCTAATCATATTCCTAACCATGTCTTACTTATGAGGATTATTCAATCCTCTAATACTCCATGAGATAATCTTCATTTCTTATGGAACACTTTTGATTCCAAGATAGTCCTTTGACTACCATTTGCTATACTTTTGTTGGTCTCCAAAATTCTTTTTTGCTGATTTGGAGGCCTCCCTACTAGATTTTGGTTATGACCAACATCCCTTGTTTTCTTACTTGTGTTTCTACTAAGAGTTTAATTTTCTTTATTATTTTTTATATTGTTATCCTTTTTATTCTCCTCACTTTCTTCTTGTGATCCACATATTGTCAATTCTTCTCCATTTACTTCTTCCTCACCCTGCAAAGCTCTATCAATATCTTCAGCACCCCCCCCTACTTGGATGTTCTTTCTTCTATTGCTAATAAGATTCCATCCCTGTGTGGTGAGTTCCTATTATCGTTGATGTTCATATGAGAGCATTCAGATAAATTCAGCCCCAAAATAATACAATCTTGTGCCTCTTGGTAATCCATTTCCTTTCTGTTAATAGTACTCTTGCTACTAACACCTAGCATTTCTCTCTCAACAATATTCACATCATTTATCTCCTTGGTCTCTACCACTTCCATCCTTCTACTCTAGCCTTCTTCATCATAGTTATCCTTTATCATTATATGCTTAATGGGACTGATTGGGTCCTTTTCTAGAACCTATATTTGATCCATAAGATTCCCATTCTCAATGTCTTTACTAATCATCTCAATAGGCTTTCCTTGAGTGCCATTTTTACCCACTTTTACCCCCTTCTCTATTTGGTTTTGTTGCACAAACTCAAAAACCTTGGTGCCTTTTTGATTCCATTATTTTTTATATTTCTTCAGGATGCTGACTTTATTACGACATTTCTTTGCCTAGTGACCTAATTTTTTACAATGAAAACATGCAAAAGGGATGGATTCATATTTGATCTTGTAGTGCCATACACCCAGTTTAGATTGAAGTGTAATGGACTCTGACATATCAACAACCCCTTGAATGAATCCCACACATATTCTGGCATAAGTTAATCTCCTTCTTAATGAAGCTTTAAGAGTTCCTCTTTTGCAAATAGATAATTTATCTCATGAATTAATAAGTTGGAAACTTGGCTTACACAAGAAACTCAGAATCTCAATAGTGTTGATTATATTGAGGCTCTTAAGAAACTTGTTAATAATGATGATAATAAATTATTTATCTTGTGTGGTATCTCTCACCTTATTAATACTCGTGTTAAATCTTTGATGGAGTGTGTCCAAGAGTTAGGATATCCCCCTTTTACAACTGTTGAATCTTCTATTCCAATTTCTACCACTCTTCCTAGCATACCTATATATGATCCACATGTTATGACTACTTCAACACAAGTGACCACTCTGTTAAGTGTTGGTATTCCTAGCCTTTCACTTTGTGTGAGTGTCCCTCCTAATTTCATCCCTTCATTACTTTCATATAATTTGGTTCCTTTTACTTATTCAAACCCTTTACCCATTTCTTCTAATTGTCTTCTGACATCCTTACATCTTCCTTCCACTTCCTATAAATTTCCTAATACATCTAGCATATCTACGTTTACTATCACATCTTTCAATCCTACTGTTAGTAGTTTGGTTCAAATAGTCATTGTGTTACAATAATAAGTGACTCAATTCACTTAATCTAAGTACAACATTCCTACATGTGACATTGATAATCCCCTTTCCTTAATTTTCCTTTGTTCTATTATATGACAACATGTTGAGGTACCTCGTCTTGAGACTTATATTGGTAAGAGAGATCTCGTGATTCATGTTAAAACTTTGTAGACTATATGTAGTGATTTTTCTCATGACTATAGGCTTATGACTAAGTTGTTTCCATGTACTTTTAGGGATAAAGCCTTGCAATGGTATTGATCTCTACCTCCTTATTCTATTGATTCCTTTCAAACTCTTGCTAATGTGTTCATTTAATGATTTCCAAATAATATTGGTCCAAAAATTTATTTGACTCATTTAATGCATTGTAAGCAAATTATTTAACATAAATTTACTACTTTTATTAGTAGATTTAAACATTTGTATGCTCAGATTTCTTATCTTGTACCTGATCATGATATTCAATGTATCTTTATTTCTATTTATAAAAATATATTAGAGATAAGATTCTCCTCACAAAGTATACCCCCTTGTCACATCTTTGTGCAGTGCTTCACCATTATTCAAGAGATTTACTCTAAAGGATCCTGTTTCTTCAGTGAGTCAACTTGAGATCTCTACTCTGATGTATCCCATTTCTAGTGATAAGAGTGATGTTGTTAATTCAAACAAGTTCTCTAAATCTAACAATTTCATCAAAATCAAGTCAACCAATACAGTTGATGATCAAGCGACTACTACTTTTACAAGTACAACTACTTTTTCCTCTGTATATCATCCTAATCATAAGTACACTCAATTATTTTAACCTTTGTTTGAGGTGATGACTAAATTAGTTCATGTTGTAATTCTTAAAATTTCTCCTATTTGTCATTTTGATACTATTAAAATGATGCCTAAATCTTCTAATTCAAATTCTTTCTATTAATACCACTGTCAACCTGGTCATGATACTCAAAAGTGTTATGCTTTGAAGAATTCTATTCAAGACCTTATTTACTCTAATGTTATATCTATTGATGCTCAAGTTAATAATGTGAATAAATATTTGCACCACCCAATAAAAATTTATAGTTTACACTATTCCTTTACCTTCACACTCATCAAATGTTATTAATAAACCTTCTTCTGACCACCATATTAATTAAAATGATAAGATAGAAGAATCAAATCATGTGCTTAATCATGTTGAGTTAGGACCTCAACCTATGATTTTCTCTCCACCTGAATCTAAGCTGACACCTTCTATTAGCTTAAGTTAATCCAATTTCTAAGGTACCCAATGGTCCTCTTTACAATACTACTAGAGTTTCTTATATTCTTTGTTGTGATACTTTGGAAGATCCTTCTTCTGCTATGAATGTTATCACTGAAGAACGCCTTTTCAATAAAGGGTTGCATATAGATACCTATGATAAAAAATCCTATATGGATTTAAACTTGTAATGATTTTCTTTATTTTCCTCAAGGTTCTATCACTTTACCTATTACTCTTTTAGAGAAAGTTGTTTATACTAACTTTGTTGATATTCCTACTTCTGGGAAAATTCTAGTTAAGCTTGGTATTCCATGGCTTTCTTCTATCCAAGGTGTAACTTCTCCTATTCATAAGTGCATTAAATTTCCCCATATTAGAGAAGTTATCACCATCAATCATTCTCTTTAGAAGTTGTTGTGTCCTCAAGTTTGTGGAGATATTGATTTTTATTGGCCATGTCATCCTGAAAAGCCACCTACTGATGTAGAGCCTCACCTTGGAAAACTTAGGAGGAAATAAATCACTCAACTAAGTCTGCATCAAAGGGTTCATGTACCTTCACGATTGATAATTCTCCTTAACCCAGATTGGGTCTTTCTAATTCTCTTAATAGCGACTAATATGCAGACATGCAATAGGAGCCCATTCAACCTTCTGTAGCAACATTAACATTAGTTTTCCTACACATATTTAATAGAAACTAACTAGACTATTAGACCATATTTATTCATTTTTGAACCTATACGACCTTACTACATGTGTAGTTTTGGAGCTCGCTAATAGACTAACCATCAATCAAGAATTTCCCAATCATTAGCAACATTTTCAAATCCCTTATGCGAACCAAATTTTACCACTATCACATGTCAAATATGTGATTTCAACACATCGATGAATACATGTAGATATTCAACATGATCATGAGTTTCCTTCTGCGTGGACACAAATAGAACCAACTAAAAAAGTAAACACAAACAAAAAAAAATACATATAATACATAACCCCCTACAATCATAGAAAATAGATCGCAACGAGTCTAAAAGACTCCCATCTACTATTGCGATCCTCAAAATAACACGTAATTACATTTGACAACTTAGAAAATTAGGTCTCCTCTAACAAATTTCAAATAGAAAATTACTTTGTATTCAAAATCAGCCATATATCTTGTTCTTCTACAATGAAATCATCGACATACCCTCTAGATTTTAGAGTTTCAATTTTAGGAAAGAAAACAAGAAAAACATATTCAACTCGAAAACCCAAAAAAAAATTAGAAAACTCAAAATTATTTCTATTCTCTTATGTCGTGCTCAATCTCTCTATCCAGTTATAGTATCTACCTTTTCATGCTTTTCTATCTCAGTGATTAGGAAGATGAAACATTAACACAAAATCAAGAAAGCCCAAAAGCATTTTTCAGATCATGAAGGATTGGTCAGAAATCAGAATCTGTCACCAACTTTTCCAACTGTTTTAAGCTTCCTATAGTCATCAATTACTTAGCTGGCTTTATTATTTCAAACACACACACACACACAAACACTTAGAAACAAAAACTACCTAAACCAAAAATGAAATTAACTTTGTCGTAAGTGGCTATAATTGGAGAGCTTATAGAATCACTACTCCATTTATGCCATCACACCATAGGACTTTATTACAAACACATAAATTCTAATCCTACTAACAAACACACTAAAATATGACATCAACTTCCTTCATAGTTCCTACAACTTCCTGTAACATCATCTTTGTTATATCTTCCTGTTGCACAATTCTAAAGTATTGTTTCATCTTTGTTTGTTCCTATAGCATATTTCACCATGTTAGTTCCTGTAGCATAATCCATCTGGTATTCTCTTGCAACACCTACTCATCTTGATCATCTTTATAGAAACTATCAACAATATAAAGTAGACAAGATCATGGACCTTAGTCTTCCTAAGGGTTATTCCCCTATACCTATATTTACCACTCTATCTATTCCTCCATCTACTATATCAAAAACTATTGTTGTTCCCTCTTTGCAACTTATGGTAGTTGATCCTACCCTTCTATTTTGTCTCATAAGACTCTTTATAGCCAACATGCCTATCAATGTTGCAAGAACTGTCAAGCTAAAGTTAAGGTTAAAGATCATTCTCTTGCTTCTCAGCCCATATATTCATCTCAACCTTTAAATTCCTTTGATCAAATCATGCACAAAGCTTCAGAGGAAGCTAAATAAGGTTACATTATGCATATGGATAAAAGTGATGACTTTGTTTGTATTTTAGATTCTATTAATCTAGATATGGAAGATACTTTAGATGATGAACATGTTAGTAGTGATGAAGAATTAATTGATATGGATCATGATTTACCTAACATGCTTTCTACACAACTTACACTCACTTCTAGAATGAGCATAGTGACTCTCAATTTCCTTTCTTAGAGCTGGATGTGAGTTTTACTCTGATGGATGTCATTCCTCTCACGAGTCACCATCCTTTCCCTAGAATTTCTAACCAAGATGGGGTGCACACACAAAATGGTTGATGTGGAATTCATTTACAATGGTAGTCTTTGTGTTCTTGTTCTATGTTTTCTCATGTGTTGTATTTTTTCTATATGTTCTGATTTGATTGCTTTAAACAATCCTTGTTGCTTTGTTGAGCACAAGAGGATAAAGTGATCATCCTATCCTATATACTCTTCTATTTGTATATATTTTCTTCTATATGTTTCACTTGTGCTATTGTTTGTACCAATGATCTTGTATAGTTTTCTTGGTTGCTTATGATATGATAGCACCAATTCTTTTTGGTCTCTATGTTATTAGCTGAAAAAAGATTCTTCTTCATAACTGTTACATGTATTTTCCTCCATTGTGTTGTAGTTCTACTTCCTTTGGGGAATGACGATATTTTATACTCGATATTATCATATGATCATACTAACCCTAGAATAATAGATCCCTTCATGTTCTTTTTTTTAATGTTCTCATTTCCCTTGATACATTTCTCTTCTCAAGGGTGTCTCATAGTGGAAACATTCTTGAATGGATGCATGTAAGCTTCCATTAAAACTATTACTCCTATTAAGGTGTTTGCAATTTTTTTAATGTAGGGGCATACACTCTGCTCATCCTTTGACCATGAAGTTGTAAATATGGATTATGTGTATAGCTGGGAGTACCTCATCCTTAAGTGCTTGGTATGATTTCTAAGTTATTCCAAAATCTATGCATTTTCACTTCATGTTTGCCTCTCTCTCTCTCTCTCTCTCTCTCTCTCTCTCTCTCTCTCTCTCTCTCTCTCTCTCTCTCTCTCTCTCTCTCTCTCTCTCTCCTCTCTAATTTATTAGAACTAATGTTAGATCTAGGAGGCTTGGTCTCTTTGGATCTCTCTCTAAATTATTGATAGTTTGGGAGGCCTGATTCTATCCTTTTGACCCTTCTTTTGACAATTGATAGTCTGGGAAGCCTAGTGTTGTTTTGATCCCTTAAGGACACACACATCCTTATGTCTGGGTTTCTTTTTTTATTCTTCTTTTTGGGAAATGGAGTTCCCTTGAAGTTGTATCCTTTGATGGACTAACTAGCATGTTACACACACTTGCTAGACCACTTGGTTCATCTTTCAATGAGTTAACTAACATGCCACACACACTTGCTAGATTGTTCAATCCCATCCTCTTTTGCAGAGACCTTGACCCCTTTATTTTCTTCCCCCTTTCTTGTGTTGTTCACAATAAGACACAAAAATTGTATTGGGTGAATAAGTACACCCTTTTGTAGTGCTTATCTCTCTTATTGTGATTTCAAGTGTAATGAAAACTCAAGTCTCTTGGGGGCTTGATGATTTATTTGTCTCCTAGATCATAATAAGTTCGACTCTTTTCTCTTGATCTACTTTACCATGAGTGTGACTTAATTACCTCATACACTTACTAAAGTGGGGGCTAAATGTACCATCTTAAGATGGACATACTTTCCTTTTAAGACCATTTAGCACCCTTTTCTATAATTCCTTTCTTGGACCATGGATGAACCTATGCTCAGTACCTTCTTTTCCCTATTTTCTTCCACTTTCTTCTCTATTCCTTCTAGTGATTGCCTAAGCTCTCTCTATGGATATCCCATCCTGACCTCTGGGACTAGGTCAACCTGAGTCAACCTAGATTGGACTAGCTCAACATAGGTTCACCTTATCTAGGTCAAGATTGACTAGGCCAACCTTGTCCCCAGATATTGCAGAGCTCAAGGCCCAAAAAGCCTTGGGGGTTTAATTGGTTTAACTCCATTCTCCAATTGGCTTGCATTATTTTCTCACCTAAAAAATAATAGATAAGGAGGCTTGGAGGCTTCTTATTCATAACATAAAATAACATGAAATCCAACTCCATCTCTTAATCTCAAGAATTCATATCCTTTTGAAGACAATAAATCTATTCAAGGAGTTCAAGCATTCAAGCAAGGGAGATTTCTATTAAGCATTGAAGGATCCTTTGTGGGTATTTCCTCTTCATGATCTAGATTATTGTTGGCCACCAAGGGAAGAGATCTTCATTGAAGCATTTGTTATCTTCTACATTGATGTACACTTACATCCATGGAACCATGATTGGATTATTGTAGACTCGTTGCAAATTATGGAGATATCCTACATTCCTATACCTAATTTAAGATCTACAACACAATACAAAACAATATCCTTGTTCACAAGGGTCTTAAGAAAGGTGAATCCTAACATTTATCTTGTTTTCAGTCATTCACATTTATATTTTTCATTTACAAGGTTGATTCCTCAATCCAAGGCTTGACCAAGGCAAGCCCTCATCAAGTAAACAAAAAAAATACCTCATTTTCTATGTGTAGGAGTGATATAACATAATTTTGTAAGGAAACTCAAGTGTGGAAACAACTTCCTACACTAATCCCTTAAGGAAAGTATTGTGCAAATTCTTTCAAATCCTTACAATTTTAGATTAGATATTATGTAAACAATAATATTGTAGCCAACCATGAATACAAAAAATAGATAGAGAAATAATAACACATAAACACAAAGATATGCCGATGGAGAAAAACTTTTCAGTAAAACAACCTCACCATCCAAAACTTGCACAATGTATTATCTTCAACTCAAAGGTTACAACACACTTGCAATGCAAGATCTTTTAGGACACGGAAGACTTATCTAGTAGCAACCAACAATACAATACTCACTCACTCCCTCCAGTATCTACAACCCTCAAAGTGCTTATATAATGTGCTTTTTATTATTAGGGTATCTTCCAAAGATAGCTCTTACGCATCATAGGAATCCGTCATAACTATTTTAGTCATGATTTCCTTACACACAATTAAATCTTCCAAAGATAGTTCTTATGTGCCATAGGAATCCATCATAACCATTTTTAGTCATGATCTCCTTACACACAATTAAATATTCCAAAGATAGCTCTTACACATCATAGGAATCCATCATAATTCAAGATGCCAACACATGCAAGTGGAGTGACACATCAACATGCCAACTAGACATGTACACTCACACTTAATTACATTATTTGCAAAAAATACATTTACAAAACAAATAATAAGAATAGGAATTATCCAAGGTTAAGACACCTTATTCCTAACATTCTCTCACTTGTCAAACACCTTGTAAGAGCACTCATAGACTCTGAACACCATCTGAACTTCTTTGTGCCCACTAGTTTCATCAATGCATTTGCAACATTCTTTATAGTATCTACCTTCTCTAAATTTACCTTTCCATCTTCCACCATATCTTTCACAAAGTGAAACTACACATCAATGTGTTTCATTTTGGCATGGAGAGTTGGATTCTTTGCAAGGAAAATAGTACTCTAACTGTCACAACAAATATTTTTTGCATTGACATCAATATTAGAACACAATCTCCTAAGCCAAATGGCTTCTTTACAAGCATGAGTAGCAGCCATGTACTCAGCTTCTGCAGTGGACAAAGCAACCACAAGTTGTCACTTACTCATCCAACTAATGGCACCACCAACATAGTGAACACATAAGCATTGGTGGATCTCCTACTATCAATATCACTTGCCCAATCTGAATCCACAAACCCGTGAATAGAAACTGAATGCAGAGCTCTAGAAGAGTCACCATGATAAAAAATGGAGTAATTTGATGCACCCCTCAAATATTTGAATACTCACTTAACTACATCCCAATGTACCCATCCAAGATTAGCCATAAATTGGATCAGAACTCCCACTACTTAGGCAATGTCTGGTCTAGTACAAACCATAGAATACATAAGACTACCAACTACACTAGCATAAGGTACTCTACTTATGTCCTCCACCTCACTAGGAGATTTTGGACAATCATCTACAGATAACTTTGTTTCAATAGAAACAAGAACACACAATGGTTTACAATTTGCCATGCTGAACCTTTCCAACATAGACTTCACATACTTACTTTGACTCAACCAAAGTTTTCTGTTGGACCTATCTCTACTAATTTTCATACCCAAGATGTACCTTTCTGCCCCAAGATCTTTCATCTCAAACTATGCTAACAATTGATATTTAAAATTAGAAATCATATGCTTACCCTTCCCAAATAGCAACATATCATCAACATATAATGCAACGATAAGAAGGCGATCATTTTCAACTCCAAAGTAAACACAATGATTTGATTTCAATCTTACAAATCCAATTGACAACACAAGGGCATCAAACTTAAGGTACCACATTATAGGAGATTGTTTCAAACCATGTAGAGACTTCTTTAATTTGCAAACCAAAGATTCTTTACCTTTAACAATGTAGTGCTCAGGCTGTGACATATAAATCTCTTCCTCCAAATCACCATGAAGGAAAGTTTCGTTCACATCCATCTGTTCTATCTCTAAATCATATGATGTAGCAAGAGATAAAAAAAATCTAGTGGATGTTAACTTTGCAGTAGGAGAGAATATTTCACCATAATCTATTCCCTCTACCTATGAATACCCCTTCGCAACCATTCTAGCTTTGTACATTTGAACACTACCATCTGCACATAATTTCTTCTTGAACACCCATTTGCTACCAACAGGTTTTTGTCCTTTAGGCAATGATACAAGGTCCCAAGTTTTTTTTTTATCCAATGAAGCCATCTCATCATCCATGGCCTCAATATAGGAACCTACATCTTCCATATCCAAATCCTCTTTCATAGATCTAGGGTCATTAGTGTTAGTAATCAAAGCAAAGGCACAACTGGAATCTAACATAGAATAACCAAACCTTTCTGGCTACTTTCTTACTCATGTGGATCTCCTCAAGGGCTGAGGTTGAGGTTGTTTTCCTCTTCTTCTGAACTATCAGAGCTACTAGAGCTCTCCTCATCATTAGACCCAACATGGTCTTTCTGTTTAGTCTTCTCAGGGGTAGGAGACAACTGAACAATATCTTCTTTCTTCTCTTTTTCGTTTGGTTGTAGCACAATAGGAGAAGATGTTAGCTCTCTAAAAATAACATTTTTTCCATACAACACCTTACTAGTCATAGGGTCCCAAAGTTTGTATCCTTTCATACCAACACTATATCTGACAAAAATACATTTGATAGCTTTATTTTCCAACTTAGATCTTTTCTCCTTTGGAACATGTGCATAAGCTTCACAATGAAAAACATGAAGATGTCTAATTGAAGGCTTCTTACCATACCACACCTCCATGGGTGTCTTAACAAAAAGAGTTGATGTAGGAGATCTATTAACTAGATAGCAAGTAGTGGCCATAGCTTCAGCCCAAAACTTTTGTTCAAGACTAGTTCCACTAAGCATACTCCTAGCCTTCTCCATCAATGTCTTGTTTATTCTTTCTACAACTCCATTTTGTTGTGGGGTATATGGAGTTGTCTTATGCCTCTCGATACCTCATTCTTTATAGAATTGTTCGAACTCTACTGAGAAAAACTCACCACCATTGTCAATTCTCACACACTTAATCTTCTACTAGTCTGCTTCTCTATAGGGCTTTAAATTCCTTAAACCGACTAAAGACTTGTGTCTTACTTTTCAGGAAATAAATCCATGTCCTTTTACTATAATCATCTATGAAAGATACAAAAAATATAGACTTGGAGATTGAAGGAACTTTTACAGGACCAAATACATCAGAATGAATAAGATCCAAAACATCAAAAGATCTGTGAGAACTAGAGTAAAATTGAACATGATTTTGTTTACCATAGACACAATGTTCACAAAAGTTGAACTCAAGATTACAGTCATTTAACCCCTCAAAGAGGTTCTTTCTTTTCAGGGTTCTAAGAACCTTCTCACCAATGTGGCCAAATCTCATATGCCACAACATTGTCTTTTCTATAGGAAGCTTTACTTCCAATGTGTTTGCACCCTTAGGTACACATGTTGCACTACCATCAGAACCAATAACCATGGTCTTCTTTACTGCTTGTTCAGATGGTGGGGATGAAATGATAGTTGTTGTCTTCTTTGAAACAAAAGAACTATTGCACTAAGAAATGCATGCATCAAGTTGAAACAGAGTACCTCTCCTAGTACCCTTAGCAAGCACCATAGCTCCTCTCATCATCTTACATCCATCTTTAGAAAAAACAACTTGCACACATACATCATTCAACATACTTATAGATAATAGGTTTTGTGCTAAACCAGGGATGTGCATTACCCAATTGATCCCCTTTACTCGTCCATTGGGGAATCTGATAGTGACCCATCCTCATCCAACTATATTTAGGTGAGAATCATCACCCAAGTACACCTTTCCACCATAAAAAACTTCATATTTTGAGAACCAACTTCAATGAGAAGTCTTTTGGAAAGAAGCACTCGAGTCTATCAACCACACATCATCAGATGCATGTGCTACCAAGGCTGCAATGAAAGCATTGCCATCTTCTTGAGATTTTTCTAAACTTGAATATGAGGCCTTCTTCTTTTTCTTTGGCTCTTTATAGTATTTAAGGAAGTGCCCAGTCTTATCACAGCTCTAGCATTTTGCCTTGGACTTTCCAGTAGTCTTTGATTTTCCACAGGATTTGGATCTACCCTTTCCAAACTTGTTGTCATTTTTCTTGCCTATGTCGTTGGATCTACCATGAATAACAAGATCTTCCTTAGTTGAATCTGATGACTTTCTCATTGTCTCCTCAGATAATAATGAAGACACCACATCATCCACTTTGAAAGCGACTAAAGTACTTCCAAGAGCCATCACAAGATGGTCCCATGAATCCGACAAGAAACATAACAAAGTCATACATCGATCCTCCTCTTCTATCTTAACACCAGATGATGTCAACTGGGCAATTAGTAAATTAAAAGCATTTATATGATCTATAATACATCCTCCTTCCTCCATTCTTAGAGAATACAACTTCTTTCTCAGGAACAACTTGTTTGCTAGAGATTTGGCTTGATATGTAGACCCAAGCCATGTCCACAAATTGTTTGTGGTCTTCTCATCAAGAACATTCAAGAGGACTGAATCAACTAGACAGAGTCTAATAAGACCCTTAGCTTTCTGATCCTTGAGCTCCCAATCTGCTTGAGATATTGTTGTGGGTCTCACATCAAGTGAAGTCACCTCCTATAGATCACGATATTCAAGCAAGTCTTCCATCTTGAGTTTCCAAAACTTGAAATTATTGCCATTAAATTTCTCCACCTCCATTTTTTCATATGATGAACTAGCCATCTCAATCTACAAATAAGATTTAGAATGCTCTACACAAAACTCCCACTCAAACTTGAGATTAGCTCAAAAAACCCTACCCAACAACCAGAATCAAAAGTTGATCAAGCTCTGATACCACTTGTAAGGAAACTTAGGTGCAGAAACAACTTCCTACACTAATCCCTTAAGGAAAGTATTGTGCAAATTCTTTCAAATCCTTACAATTTTAGATTAGATATTATGTAAACAATAATATTGTTGCCAACCATGAATACAAAAAACAGATAGAGAAATAATAACATATAAACACAAATATATGTCAGTGGGGAAAAATCTTTCGGTAAAACAACTCCACCCCTCCAAAACTTGCACAATGTATTATCTTCAACTCAAAGGTTACAACACACTTGTAGTGCAAGCTCTTTTAGGACACATAAGACTTATCTAATAGCAACCAACAATACACTACTCACTCACTCCCTCCACTATCTATAGCCCTCAAATTGCTTATATAATGCGCTTTCCATTGTTAGGGCATCTTCTAAAGATAGCTCTTACGCGTCATCGGAATCCATCATAACTATTTCAGTCATGATTTCCTTACACACAATTAAATCTTCCAAAGATAGTTCTTAGGCATCATAGGAATCCGTCATAACCATTTTCAGTCATGACCTCCTTACACACAATTAAATATTCCAAAGATAGCTCTTATGCATCATAGGAATTTGTCATAATTCAATATGCCGACACATGCAAGTGGAGTGACACATCAACATACCAACTAGATATGTACACTCACACTTAATTACATTATTTACAAAAAATACATTTACAAAACAAATAATAATAATAGGAATTATCCAAGGTTGAGACACCTTATTCCTAACAAATTTTGCATGTGGATCTTGAAATAACTGCTCAATAGCTTCTTAGAGAAGTTGGTTCAAATTTTCTATAGTGCCCCTAGACCACACCAACTCCATAGGAATCCATCCTTCCAAGTTGACCTGGTCCCTGCTACTTTTATGGATGAACAATATTTGGGTTTTGTTCTTTTCATCATTTCTCTTAGGAATTTGTAGTCGAATATTTAGAAACAAGCTCAAATCCATGACTATCAGAGCCAAAACAAATCTTCTACTACATATTCCAAGGCAAGTCTTTTATATTGTATTTCTTTTCATATCTTTAACTCTAGATTCACATCTTAATTGGGCTAATTGTACACACTTAGCATCTAGATCTACATTATTTAAGCAATTAGTTCAATTCTGTGTACACATTATCCTATAAGGGTCAAAGAGTGTATTTCATTGTATTGCATTCAAAATTGGTACCGTTTCCACTTTGGGTCCTAGCTAATCTAATATGGGTTATAAAGTGGAATCGTATTTGGAAATTTCCCTCTTTCCCTCACATACATATTAGAATGGCTTAGCAGCTCAAAAAGTGAAGATCTACAATCCTATTAAAATGTCTCCCTTTTCCCCTAAACACTTCTTACATGTGTGAATGTAGCCCTCTACGTCATAATTTATTCTTGGGGTATGTGAAAAAATTTAAAATCTTCTTTAAATTTCTTATCAATTTCTATATATGCCTTTGTTGAGGCAATTGTGAAATCTCCAAAATTAAGTCTTCTAGGCATAAAAGTCTTTTTATGGAAGCTTCCTCCAAAATGTTTAGTGCTTGAAACACTCAATTGTCTCACAATTTCTTAATAAGCCACTCTATTAGGAACAACATTTGGCAACATGTAGGGGGCTCCTTCTAACCCATAGATTTGTAAACAAGTGAAATCCTAATAGATGTGTCAATCTCCCTAGTTATGACTCACAATATTTCTCTTATCAAAATCTTTAGGCCTTAGGAATGCCTTAACTTCTTTAGAAATAGATTTATCACTGGGAATACCAAACATTTGGTAGATTGGTTTTACAACTCACTCTTCAAACTTAATATAATTTGATTGTGGATATCAAGAATCCCACAAAGAAGTCCACAATTGCACCAGTCTTTCTTCTCCATCTTTTTTCTTAAGATTGAGTCTCAATTATTTTTTGCAACATGACCCTTTTGTCTCCAAAAGATAGGACAAAATGCATCAAAAAAGAATAATATTTGAAACTAGGGTATTCTTTATCCCTAAGGTTCAAAAAACCCTCATGTAACCTCTCTACAAGATAAGCTACATAGTCAAAAGGTCTTGGTTCATACATTTAAATGTTCATTTCCAAAACCATAAGAACTTCATAAGATTAGGTACTTCAATTCCTCCTAATTGCCCACAAGATATGTAAGTAATTTGCAAGTAATGATGAAACAAATTCATACTACAAGGTGGCCCATCCTATGTTGTGAGTTTACCAGATTCACTTTTATGAACATTTAGTTCCAACTAGTGTAAGCGGTATCCATTCTATGATAGTCTTTTTCTAACTCCACAAATGCCAAGGGTTTGTTGTGTCTGGGATCTAGGTTAAAAAATTTCTCTACATTCTCTACATAAAATTTAATAAGTACATTTCCCTCATGATCACAAATGCATCTTTTTGTTGATTTGTAATTCCTTACCAAAAATCTAATACTGAATTCACAAAGACATTTGAGACAAATAACTTACCCAAACTTATCTCCCATGTATTGTGTAGTGGCACCTCCTCATTTCTCCTCAAATAATGGAATAGAAACACCTCATATCCTTTGACTTTATTCCATACATCCACAACTTCCTTGTACTTATCCTTCAATTGGTCACTTTTGGTAAATGTTGCTTTGACCTTCTTGATTTTGGACTGGGGCTTGCATTTGGTCTATCATGTCCCGATTTAGCCAAAACAAGAGCACTATTCTCTTTTTTAGATTTCTTCCCCTTTGATTATGTTATCTTTGTGGGCTTTCACTTCCCATAAAAACCATATGCCTCCATTTTTATGCGATTGTAATTCCCTAAAAGCTTTCTTGCAATTTCTCTCTATTCGCGAGCTGAGCTTGTTTCTACAAAAATCCATGTTTTTATTTTCTCAATTTTATGAAAAATGCACCAAAGTAATTACTAAAATATATCCACAGACTTTCCCTGTTTGATCTTTAGGTTTTCTTGATGCAAGCATTAAATAGGAACCATTAGCTTCAATTTTGAAATTTGAAATGATAGGACAATAGTTCTCCATTGGCCTAACTTTTTTGACACGTAATGTTTTTTTGGCACCATTGGTATATCTTTCTCCAAAAAAGCATTGTCATCATAAAATCGACATAGGTGACATTGATGATTCTATGGAGAATTGGCCAACTTGAAATAGTAATACACTAATGGTGAGAGCTATACCAATGAGAATTTATTGGTCTAGTTTTCTCATCGACATATGCTTCTAAGACACCAATATGTATGACTCCATTTATTTCCTCCTTCAACATTTCATTGGTCGATCACCCTCCTTTTCATTTATTAGTTCAGTGTATGTTATCTTGCTAACCCCATTGGGTGTCAAAATGACTAGAAATCCTTTACTCTGATAGTGTATGTTACTTTGTTGATCAATATATTTCCATAGGTCATTCCAATAAATTTATCAAGCATCAAGGAAAGACAAAATGACTTTTGACAATAAACATGTCCACCTACAAAATTTATAAAAAATCATACATGTAGATACATACATACATACATAAGCTAAAAATCTAGGATAAACTAAATGATTTGTGAGGAGGAAAGGGTTCAATTTATAGGCAATTGGATGAGGAGGAGATAAGTGATGATGATCTATAATTGTGTGAGGTGTGAGATAGACTTGAATTGACTAAGATAGGTGGAAGAGATGGACTTCTATGTTTAGAAGTGGATGAGGAAGATGTGTCATGAGAGTGGACTTGGGCTTGAGTCAAAGGGAATAAATCATGCCTTAATTTGTGCAAGTGATCTGGAGAGGGATTTTAGACATGGAAGAGGAGGTGATGTATTTTAGTTAAGGTGGGTGAAGTGGCTTAGTTGTTTGGATGACGTGGGAGGTGGATGGATGTGATGTCCTTGCTTTGACATATAATTTTACATTAAATAAATATTATATACAAAGTTTATAATATTATAATTATACTAAGATGAAAATATAAATTATTATATATCATAATAATATAATTCTAAATATTATATAAATGCACGCACACATACGCACACACACACACACACACACACACACACACACATAAAATAAGATATTAATGTCATAAATAATTAATATATATTTGTATGACAATAATACATGATATTATATCTTTATTATATATTAAAATAATATAATATATAATTATATACTATCATAATATATAGTCATATATATATTTGTAATATGATTCTTTTATTAATATAATTAATGAAAGGGCATGACTCTTAGAAATATGCCTATAAATATAGGTTACTAAATAATGAAATGCATCAGATGAGAACATTATTACGAAATGGATACAAAAATAGAAGGAAAATTCAAAATGTCCTAAAGCGGGACATTACAAGTGGTATCAGAGCTTAGATCCTGCTAGCTGTGAAATGGCTATTAAAGCTACAAGAATTTGTGATAATTAGAATTAAGAACAAGTAAGATTAAAATTGCACAAAATCATTTTTCCAGAACACATCTGTGCGTTTCAACTGCCTGTGCAACATTATATAAAAAAATACATGGTGTATGTAAGCCTCGTGAGAGAAAAATAACACAGAAAAACGTTAACTTATTGTATGGGATCGTTCGGATAAGAAATACTAAGGAGAAATGAAGGGCCGTACAAGCTATGCTTTGGTAAATATAATTGATTGCGATGATAGGATCCCTCTTGGAAACCTCAAATTTCTGCAATAACTAGTGATTGAGCACTAATTAATCCATAATGACTGAAAGCATACAATCATTTAGAACGTTTGCAAGCTCCAGTCGAAGCATCTGCAAATGCCTTCTTACAAAGAATTAAACCATACAATGAAAGAAGAGCCAGTCACCAAACTACATTAAATAATTCAACTTTTCCAATGGCGTTTTTCACAAGCTGCAGCTGTCACTATTATTATTGTCCGAGGTTGCAGTGAAAAAGAATGATTCTTGTTCTTGTGTTTGAATGGGACTGCGAGAGTCACTGTAATTCGAGATGGGTGCTAGCTGAAAACTCCAGGGCGAGATCGATAGATTATTGAAAAAAAAGTACAGGAAGGCGTCGATGTTTTTGACAGTATATGGAACATGGTGTATGATACGGAAAATGAAAATTAGAAGGAGAAATTTGAGGTAGATCTGAAGAAGGAAATTTAAGAAGCAAATGAAATGAAACCAAATTGAAGAACTTGGACAAACCGATTGACTCAAATTCTAATGATTTCTCCAATGCCTTAAAAAGTGCGAGTATAATTATAAGTATTAGAAAGAATATTGGAAAAGAATAGTAAAATAATAAGAGTGCAAGTCATAGAGAAATGACATAATACTTTAACATTGCAGAATATAAATTCAAAGGTTTCAGTCTGTTATCAGAAAAGCACAGCCTGTGAACATAAGTATATTGTCTCTTATCAGGTATGCACAGATAAACAACAATTCTTGTTAGGGATTAGGCATCATTAGGACGAACTAAATCATGAGTTGTACGAAATACCAATTGGTGACATGGAGGGCATATTGATCTTTGGTTAGAAGTCAGTGAATATGGATAGGAGAACATTGCAAACATGCCACCTGAGATATCTGACGTGAATCAATGTTGAAGGCATTGGATAAAGAACGTGAAACACAACATATTCAAAGGTTCATCAAAATAATATAGAAAGGGAAGCAAAGACTATAATCAAAATGGTGACATGGACTTCCTTGACCCGTAACCTATCAATAGGCCACCCTCTTCATATTACGTGAAGTATAGATCATCAACACATTTAAGGGAAATAGAAGTCATCGAAAAGTGGTGAAAGATACTGAGTCAAATAGAGTAGAAGGCCCGACCACCAAAGATGGTGTAGTACAATCCCCAAAGATCTTGACTGGAAGGACTCGTCTTGCCCTCAAATTTGAAGGATGACAAGATTCAATTTTAAGGCATTTCATTCTCTGAGATAGTTGAAAAAGAAAAAGAAAAAGAAAAAAAAAGGAAGAATAAAATATCCAACTAGAGAAGATATCAAGTGGTGAATCAAATTACCTCCTAAGTAGACCACCTTGATGGATGTCACTGGCTGCCATCAAGGCCAAGAGGGCCAAAGTTCTGCTCTTGGACTTAGGTAGGATATTTAAGGAGAATAAGATTACCTCTTAAGCAGACCACCTTGATGGATTTCACTAGCTGCATTCAAGGCCAAGAGGGCCAAAGTTCCGCTCTTGGGCTTAGGCAGGAAGAATAAGATTGCCATCTAAGTAGACCACCTTGATGGATGTCAATGGTTGCCATCAATGCTAGGAGGGCCAAAGTTCCGCTCCTAGGCTTAGATTGATTAAGACTTGATATCATGTCAACTCTATTCAGTTAAGAATTTTCCAAGTAGACCACCTTGATGGATGTCAATGGCTGCCATTAAGGCCAAAGTTTCGCTCTTGGGCTTAGTAGGATATTGGTTTAGAACTAATTTATCATGATTGAACTCTTCTTTGGAGCTATTATATACATGTACATGCTAATAATTGTTTGTGTTGCAGGATCTATGATCAAAAGATGTATTGGGGAACTATATGCTATAAATCATTCCCTCTACTTCATTGCAAAAAAATCACAAAGAATGTATGATATCTCTGCATCGTGTTTGCTTCATGTCTTCATTTGTCTACACCGTGTTTGCTTTGTGTTTTCATTCATTAAGATGTATATTTTATAAAAAATTTAGGACTTTTGTATGCAAATATGTTTGTATCTGTGAAGGAGTTGTGTATGAATAATTTTGCTTGAGGACAAGCAAATTTGAGAGGGGAGCACTGTGATGTCCCCATTTTGACATATAATTTTACATTAAATAAATATTATATACAAAGTTTATAATATTAAAATAATTGATAATGTATATAAAATATTATAATTATACTAAGATGAAAATATAAATTATTATATATCATAATAATATAATTCTAAATATTATATAAATGCACGCACACACGCACACACATATATTATATATTTATATATAATAAGATATTAATGTCATAAATACTTAGTATATATCTATATGACAATAGGATATGATATTATATCTTTATTATATATTAAAATAATATAATATATAATTATATACTATCATAATATATAATCATATATATTTATAATATGATTCTTTTATTAATATAATTAATGAAAGGGCATGACTCTTAGAAATATGTCTATAAATATAGGTTACTAAATAATGAAATGCATCAGATAAGAACATTATTATGAAATGGATACAAAAATAGAAAGAAAATCCAAAATGTCCTAAAGCAGGACATTACAATGGATTTGTTAGAAAAATGGTTGGTGGGCGAGCTTAAATAAATAAATAATTTAATTAAAAGGGGAATTATTGGTGTTTAATGAAATAAATGAACTATTTAATTAGAAGAGGAATTATTAGTGCATGCGATTTAATTAAATATATGAATTAATTAATTAAAAGAAGAATTATTTGTGCATGAGATTTAATTAAATGAATGAATGATTTAATTAAAATAAAAATTATTGGTGCATGAGATTTAATTATATAAATGAATTTTTTAATTGAAAGAGAAATTATTGATGCATGAGTTGACTTTGGATAACCAAGGATGAGTTTGTGGTTGAAGGGATTTAATTAATTAAAAAGATAGAGGTTTTGGAGATTAAATTAAATGGGTTTTACATGTATTTAATTTAATAGAGAAAGATGGATTTTATTAATAAATTCGACTATTGGTTGTCTGTTAATTTATTAACTAGGCTATAATTAATTAATTAATTAGGGGATAATGCTAAAATAATTTAATATTTAATATTTAATTACAACATGCTTTAGAAGATGACTAAATTTGATTACGAATTTATGTGGTCAAATTTATATGTCTAATATATACTCCAACCAAGGTTTCTTCATATCGTTCAAAGCACATCCTTACCAAATATTTGCAATCATAAAACGAAAATAGATCATGTTTCATGAAAATTCCCAAATAGTACCCTACTATTTCCATTAATCTATATCTCTGAACTCCAATGGCATGGATGGAAGAGAGACCCAAAATGGGTAAAAATGTGGATCACTTAGATTTGGATTGAAGATCTAAGTGAACAAACCTACCCCAACCATAAACAATGATTTACACTTATTGATATGGTCTATTTCCTCTCTCCCTACAAAAATAGAAATAAAAAACCCCATCCCTTCCTTTATATAGAAGGCTTCTACAATGCCCTCCCAATTTTCCTTAACACAAATAAAAAATATTTCCATTGTTAGGTTGAAAATGCCAAAACTTACCAACTAGGGGACGCTTCTTTAGATCCAAAGTTTGTCCACAACATTTCTTTTGTAAACACATTCTTATGTTCCTCTTCATAAACCTCTTTAAACCGATCTATTATCTTGTTTTTATTTAAATTCTTATCTTTGATATGATCCATTCCATTGGGGTTTGGTTTTCCTCCAACATCTCTCCCCTTTATTCCACATATTTTTTATGCAACCTTTCCATTTTTTCCTCCATCTAGATTTTTCCATTTGGGTACCAATTTGGTTTGAAAGGAGCTCCTCTAATGTCAATGCTATTCAGGAACGTGACATGGGCCAAATTAGAAGCAACCATGTGCATCTCTATAAGCCCTAAATAAACTTCCTTGATTTCCATTCCATGACAATCTGTAATAAAACATTGTCGAATCCTTTCTTTGAAACCCTTGTCTCTTTAACTCCCCTCTCCTCACATGTGCCATCCACAATTTTTTATTTGGGATGTCACATATTATTGATAATTCTGTAACTATCTCTTACGAACAAGTAATTAACACAACAAAACTTACAAATTATAATTCTTAGAAATAACTCTGTACTAGTCATAGTTGTTCCTAGGATGAATGCGGTTGTGCTAATATAAAATCAATCAAATGAATCCAATTTTAAGCCCTTGACCATCCAAATAACTAAAGTTTACATTGAACCAATAAAATTAAAATACATACAACAACGTATTGCTTTCAAACTATTATTCCTTATGGGCTTAAAGTCATATTGTATAACTCATCTTTCAACTAGCTAATAAATATTGGTTTTTTTTTTTTTTTTTTTTTTTTTAAGACTGCAGGAATCGAGTGCAGCACAGCCCCCCCTATAAACTGCAGTGCGCCGGGTAAACTTTTTAACGTGACCGGTAGCGCTGGCGCGACACGCCCATCGGTACCACGGGGACAGGGGAGACTAGAACTCGTGACCAACCCCTTGCAACAGGGAAGATTTAGCCAACCGAGCTAGGGCCCCCGCCCAGCTAATAAATATTGTTTTAATACAATACTGAAAACACATTTTTTTTTGTGACAAAAACAAGATTCTTTTTTAACTCTCTTTTATCTATTTAAAAAAAATCTAGTTCTTTATTTGCATTATATTAACACATTTATTATATTTAAATAAGTAAAAATATTTTTATATAATATTGAACATTACTGTCACAATTAACAATAAAAATGTGATTATAAAGCAATTTCACCATATATCAAGATACATTTTTCAAACTTAATTTACAACTTTTATTTAAAATGATATATAAAATGGAAGGATAAATATCAATATTCTAACTTTACCTACAAGGAGAGTTTGATTAAGAAAGTTTTAAAATTAGGAGGAGATAATTATACCTATGAAGATCTAAAAAGAGACTTATTAAAGATAGAAGGTGATGATAAAAATGAGGAAACTCTACAGCCAATCAATGCATTTCTAGAGATTATGCAAGATAAGGATTCCTAGGAAATTGAGATTAGGAGGTTTACATCTACAGAGGATAGAGCCACAAATGACCACCTAAACATTGTAGAGCAGTTAATACATGAGTTGGAAAGCGAAGAAATGGATGGTAAAGAAGGTAATCAATTCAAAATTTCTTTAAGTGCACATAAGAATATAGAATAGCTGGGTATCCAAATGAATCAGGAAGGAGTTAAATCCCCTAAATATGGCAAGGTGAAATCTAAAAGAGGTAGAAAATCCCTCAAGGAACTCAGAGAAGTAGATGGTCAGGCCAAAGAGTAGCAAAAGATCAATCAACTATTTAACTCAGGGAAGGGGAAGATCATTCTCAAGGAACTATGAAGATCACTACTTGGAATGCTAGGGGCTTAAATGCACCCAACAAGAAAAGACTACTAAAACAAAATTCAAAACTATTCGTATCTAAAATATTCTAATTCAGGAAAATAAGTTAGATAAAGAAGCGAGAACCAAGTTAGAAAAGAAAATAGGGAGCTGGAATACCATATTACATGAATCTAAAGGGGCTTTTGGAGGTTTAGGTTTCATATGAAACCCTAAGAAAGTCACTTTGGAAATTTTAAACTCCAATAACAATTGGGTAAGTAGTAGAGTCAAAAGCACCAAATCTAACCTTTAGTTTATTTTGGTGAATGTATATGGTCCAACCTATAATATAGACAAGAAATGCTTATGGGATAAAATCACTTTATTCATTAGTAGTCATAAGAATGATCTAATCCTTCTAGGAGGAGACTTTAATACCATATTAAATATTGATGAAAAAGTGGGAGGTATTCAGTGAGCCTCTCAAGCTTCTAAAGACTTCAAACATTGGTGCAATACCAATAATTTGATTGATATCCCGCTTAATAATGGAAAATATACATGGAGCAATAAAAGGAAGGACTTTGCACATATTGTTGAGAAGCTGGACAGGTTTTTCCTCAAAGGTGAATCGAGTGGAATTAATACTAACATCCAATCCTTAATCCTGCCAATAGTTGGATCTGATCACTTTTCGGTTAGATTAGTTCTTTCAGAACCTTCTAAACTAGCTAGAAACCCATTCAAGTGCGAAAAAATGTGGTTTTTAGACTCAAATTTTCTAGAACACGTTAAAGATTGGTGGAATCTAGGTAGCTTCAAAGGATCTAAAATGTATATCTTTGTCTAAAAAATGAAAATGCTTAAAGAAAATATTCTTAAATGGAACAAAGATCATTTCAATAACATCTTTAAAGAAAAACTAGAAATTGAGGAAAGATTGAAAGAACTAAATATAGAAGTAATCAAGAAAGGTATGAATAATGATAACTATCTGTTGGAAAAGTAATTACTCGCCAAATAAGAAAACATATTGGCTAAGGAGGAAGTTTTCTGGAGACAAAAGTCAAGAGAAAAATGGCTAGATGAAGAGATCACAACACAAAGTTCTTCCATAACTCCACTCTCCTTAATAGAGCTAAAAGCAAAATAGTTAAAATTAAAGATCAACTAGGTACTACTACTGAGGATCTGGTTAAAATATCAAAAATCTTAGTTAATCAATTTAAGAATATATTAAATAATTATGACTACTCCAACAAGACAACCCAATCAAAAATGTTGGAAGGCATTCCTAAAGTATTATCATCTGAGGACAACAAACTATTAAATAAGTCCATCACCTTGGATGATGTCAAATTGGTAGTATTTGATATGAACCCTGACATATCGCCAGGTCTTGATGGTTTCCAGACATTTTTCTATCAGAAATGCTAGGATATCTTGGGTGAAGACCTCTGGAAAGCTATTGAAGCTTCTACAAATGGCGGCTCGCTGCGGTCTGAAATTAACCACACCTTTCTTACTTTGATTCCCAAGAAAGAGGACCACGAAAATCTAGAGGATTTTAGACCTATTGCCTTATGTAATACTATATATAAAATTTTAGCTAAAATTTTAGCAAATAGACTTAAACAAATTCTTCCAAAAAATATTTCTGAAGAACAAACCGGGTCTATTCTAGGTAGGTCAATCCTAGATGGTATTCTTATTATACAAGAAACAATCCATTTAGCATACAAGAATAAAAGGGCAAGCATGTTCATGAAATTAGATATCCAAAAGGCATATGACATGGTGGATTGGAGGTTCCTATGTAAAACCCTTGAAGCTTTTGGTTTTTCGTGCCAATGGATCAACCTCATTTATCAATGTATCTCAACCACTAAGATCTCCATCCTTCTAAATGGCACCCCAGAGGGCTTCTTCGAAACCTCAAGAGGGATCAGACAAGGAAACCCCCTTTCTCCATTCCTATTTATCATTATGGTAGAAGCCTTCGGTAGAACACTCACCAAGGCTTACAATAAAGGGGATATCAAGGGTATTACTATTATAGATAATATCCTTAATATTACTTATCAACAATTTGCAGATGATACTATTCTGCCAAGTGAAAGCTCTCCAAAGGAGGCTTTGAACATCAGGCCTATCATTCGATTATATATGGCAGCCCTAGGTCAAAAAGTAAATGCAGGAAAATCTAAAATCTTCTTCATTAACACAAAACCAAAATTAGAAAAGAAAATATGTCATATCATGGGTTATAAGAGGGGTGAATTTCCATGCAAGTACTTGGGAATTGATTTGGAAAAAGCAAGCCAATCCAACAAGGTATGGCAAAATATTTGGGACAGATTAGAGACTAAGATAGGTGGATGGAAGGATAAATGGCTCTCAAAAGCGGGCAAAATTACCAAGATTAAATATGTCCTGTCTGCCATCCCTAGTTATCTTTTATCCTATCTCCCGCTACCCTAAGAACACCAATAAGAAGTTGGAAATGATTCTTAGAAGCTTCCTTTGGAATAATGATGAGGATTCTAATAATCTTGCACTCATAAGGTGGGATAACATTTGTAAACCTAAGGACTCTAGAGGCTTAGGCATTAAAAACTTACTTTGGCAAAACAAAGCATTTGGGGCCAAACTAATATGGCGTCTCTTCATTGAAAGTAGTAGCAAATGGGTTAAAATTATATATTGTAAGTATCTTAATGCAATGGACCCCTTGTCCATTTTTAGGATGAAGACTCTCCCTAAAGGATAAGAGAGTTGAGATTTTATTGTTAGATGCAGACCCCTCATTAGTAAATATCTCATGTGGGATACTAGTAAAGGAGGTGAAGCTTTATTCTAGGAGGACTCATGGACGAACTTCCTCCTATAGACAGCTTGGAGATTCTTGTAGAGCTCAAAGAGAAGTTAATCTCCTTATGGGGTTGCAAGGTCAGTAATTATAAGACTAAGATCTCAACAAACAGTACTACTTGTTGGGTGTGGAAATCTTTGGAAGATATAGATTTGTAACCCAAGGCAAAAGAGAAATATGAAAAGATCATCAAAAGTAGAAAAATCAAACAAGTAGAGAGGAATGATAAACTAATTTGGCAACATCTAAAGATATAAAGTATAGTGTTAAAAATGGATATAAAACTCTTATTAACTCCCAAAATTGGGATGAAGGGGATCTCCCACTCAATCTGTGTTGGGACCTGTCTTGTCTGCCAAAGCATGGGTTCTTTTTATGGTTGGCATACCAAAATAGGATCCTCACCGCTGACAGATTCAGAAAACTGGGATATGAAGGTCCTTCTAGATGTGTGTTATGTAGACAAAATAGTGAAGATACAAATCACATCTTATTTAGTTGCCCTTACACCCAACATTCTTGGGATTAGCTCAGACACATGTTGCGTTGGCATGCCCCTTTGCCAAACTCTCTAGTGGATCTTCTTAAAAGCTGGCCTACTAATATTTGTAGAGGTGTTTATAATAGAATTTGGAATATTTGCCCATCTATCCTCATGTGGGAGGTATGGAAGGAAAGAAATAGAAGATTGTTTAGGGACTAGGTAATGCAACCAGAAGAGATTGTTAAAAAGATAGAAGCAACCATAGTCGGGACACTAAATTCCCACCTCAAGAAGTCTCAGAAAGAAGAAGGATCATTCTCATGTTGGGATGGCTTCATCAAGAAAAATTGGACTAATCTCATTAACCCCCTGCTCATTTATAAAATGAAGAACAAGGAGGCAAGGGAAAATTCTAGATGGATTCCCCCTCCAATTGGATGGTCTAAGTTAAATTTTGATAGTTCCTCTAGAGGCAACCCGGGCTTAGCAAGCATCGGTTGCATTATTACTAACGAATCAGGCAATTGGATAGCTAAAAGGGCTAAATCTATTAATCCTACTACTAATAACTTAGTTGAGCTTGAAGCTCTGCAAGGAGGGCTTCAACTCTGCCAAGAACTAGAACTATCCAAAATTATCATTGAAGAAGATTCCCAAATCGTATTAAATGCTATAAGGAAGAGAGCTACATCCAATTGGGTTTTGAACTCAAAATTAGAAGAGGTTCTTTATATTCTAGATAGGTTTGAAGACACTCAGATTCATCATATCTTTTGGGAAGGCAATAAGAAGGCTGGCCTGTTGGAGAATCAGGGGGCTAATGGTAAAACTTACTTGGTTATCCGAGATAGGTAATATCACCTTAAATTTTTTTCAAGGGTTCCAAAGTTGATTTCTTTCTTCTCCCTTACTTTTCTAAGATTGTTTTCCTTACAATTCTCTTATTGTTTTTTCCTCCCCTTTAAACACTTGGTAGGTTAGTATTTTGGGGTTTGGAGTTTTAATTGTTTGGTCATATCTTTAGTTTTGTCTAGTTATTGTTATGTTGCCCTCTTTTTTTCCTTGATTATCACTTGGGCTTAGTTGTTAGCCCCTTTATGTGAACCCTTGTGTGGCTTTTAGCACTATCTTTTCATGATTACTTTATTATTTATCTTCTCTGATTTTCATCATCAGTTGGCCTTGGCCTCCCTCGTGATTTTGTCTTACTGGCATCATCTATGTATGATGTCATTGCCTCCAGGTGCTTCTAGGTCCTTCCACGTTTGGCCTTCTATTTTATCCCTATTGTTGTTTTCCTTCCCTGGCATTGTGAGCTTTTCCTTTTGAGATGGATTCAAATATTTGTCGCTTTCATACCTCAAAGGTGAGGACAATGACATTCTAGGGTAATGTTAAGCCAGAAAGATGGAGTAGAGTTTTGAAGCTTGTCAATGATATGACTAGGATAGCAGTCATTCGGGCCATCGGTGAAGGTTCTTTCAACTATTGTTATACATGGTGGACCAACAATGACATTATTGGGACATTTATTGGCTGTTTGGCCAGAGCCAAGGTGGAGTCATGGGCTATGATCAAGCTTTGTTGTAATATTTTTGACCTAGTATGGCGAAAGGGATTGGAAGAAGCCATCAGTAGCATTGATGATAAATTCAAAATCCCCCTCCTGGGAAAGTACATGTCACACTCACCAAGCAGTTTGGAATTGGAGGTAGCTTATCAATGCCCTCCTCTACTCATCCGCGAGAACTTGGCCTTCTACAAGGAATAGCCACGAATGGAGTCCATCATACAGTTCCTCCTTTGGTGGAGAGGGATTGTCAAAGACGACAACAAAGATTGGTTGAGGAACTACCTTAATATTTTTAATGCCTACATCCATTCGGGGGTGATTTTGGATAACATAGAGGCTTTGAATTTCTACACTCCAGACACAGAGAAGTCTAGCAAGGAGAAGAAAGAGTTTGAATTCCCACCATTCTTCTAGCCGAAGAAGCCTAACGATATTTTAGAGATCATCATGGTTTATTGAAAGTAAGTAGGCTCTCATTTGCTGTGTTGTGTCTTCTCTTGCTAGGTTGGGTGTGGGTTTCCCTTGTTTTTATTCCCTGTTCTCTCCATGGCTATGTGTTAGTTCTTTCTCTTGTTTGCTCTCTGTTTTTCTCCTTCCTTTTTGTATCTACCTTAATGTATAGCTTGGAAGGATTTTTTTCTTGGCTTCAACTTTTTTCTTGGTTCCTTTTTGTATCATTTGCTCTTAGGGTTTTGCTTTCTTTCGTATCCTTTCAACATGTAATTATCTTATATATATAGATGGTTTACAAATTTGTGGTTTCGTTCTCTCAATTTATTGGTCTCTATCAATCTCTGTTGATGGTGAGGTTCTACTCTTTCCTTCTGCAATAAACAACTAAGAAGTTTTTTAAGTATAACGAAGGTAATGAGTTTAGCTTTCAGTAATTGCTAAATGAATCAAAATTTTTGAAGTTATATTATTCACTGTTAATTTAAGTTTAGCAAATCTCAATATTATAGATGATGAAGAAGCCCTATTCAATCCTTTTCCTTTCCTAAGTAGAGTTGTTACTCTGTAGGCTATAGCATTGCCAGCTTGGGAAGAACTAGTTTCTAAATAAATTTAATAAAAGAGTTTAGTATCTTTCCTAACGAGATCAGTGTTAATAATAGGGCTCTGGCTAAGGCATTCTGCTCAGTAGCCTCTACATGATAATGTTCTGCACTAACTTCTCTATGGTTTCCAAAAGATAAATTAAAACATAGTCTTAGAAGGTTTTCAATTATATTCGAACTTATTAATGCTAGGACTAAAGTTTTTCAAGATTTAGACAAGTTTTAATCAATTATGGAATGATTTTTCCTTTAATTAGGTTGCAAAGCTTGGCAATATCCAACCAGGGATGTTGATTATATAGTTTCCTTAGGAAGAATACTAACCATATCCTCTTAGCAATCTATTGTTTAAGCAGATCAGTAAGGCATGTGTGAAACAGATATTTCAAGAAAGTAGCAATGCTCATAGAAAGCTAATGCTCTGGCTAGAGGGGTTCTCTTGGATCAAGAACTTATCTAAAGTTGACTAATTAGAATAGATTAAATGTAGAATAGGACTAATGTCTGCTATTTTGTAATAAATTTTGAATTTTAAACTGAGGTATGCCCCTTTTATTTTGTAAAAATAAAGGATTTAGGTCCTAGGCAAGATTGGAGGTTTTCTTCTCCGTTCTTTCCTACCAGTGCCTTTTGAAAGGAGATACTCTATTGTATTTATTTTTATTTAATTAATATAATCAAAGACTTCAACCGTTTACCGATTTAAAAAAATCATAAAATTTTATTATTTTAAAAAATTAAACAAATTAAAATCAGATATAGATATCAACAAGTGATATTTATTAACATAAATTTAAAATTTGAACTAAAGAATTTGCACATTCAACTATTGCATCAATATTTTGAGATCTATCAAGTTAGATAATATTAAATTAAAAATAACTAACTTAATATCTAATTAAGATAAAGAAATAAGTTAATTCAAAACATAAAAACACAACAATGGGTTTTAGATAGACAAATAAGTCCACTGTCCATATACTAGTAACTAAATTATCAAGTCTATATTATTAGATAAAGAAAGATGCTTGAATTGATGCAACTAACACCACAGGGTTTTAGCATACTCCATCAATTTACTGTCATCTTGAAGCGTTGACTTCACCAATTCATTTGCAAGCAAATTCTGAATCCATCTGTGCAAGTGTGGACTTTTGTCTCTCTCAGGTAAATTGAATCCCAAGAGCTCTCTAGTGGGATTAAACCATGGAATAGATGGGGCAAAAAAGACATCCATGTACTTGAGATTTCCTTCATGATATAAACACCCTCTCTTCTCTAGTTCTTCCAACCCTCGCTCCAGAGTCAATCCTATTTCAGTGTAGTCCTCCCCCATCTTTTTCATCACTACCTCCTCTTCTTCACTCTTAAACTTATGCTTGAAAGCTTCCCTCATTATCCCCGTGAACTGCAACATCAAAATACCTAGTAAATGTTAAATATAAAAAAAGGTTTTTAGTTTTAGTTAAATAAAAGTAAGTTTTTGAGACTGGTATACTTTCAAATCGAATCTATCGCAATGAGTGATATCAGATTTTTACAATCTATTATAAATATTATATAAATTTTTAGATTTGATTGTGTATATATTTTTATCATCAATGTTTCAGATCACATCACAATGAAAGATAGTAAGAGATGTGTAAAAACTGAGTCATATGTATTTTTAGTATCAACGTTTTAAATCACACTCGGTGATCTATCATTAGAATGAAAGATAGCAAAAATGTGTAAAAAGTGAGTTGTAAAAAAGTTAATGCTAAAAATACATGCACAATCGAATCCAAAAACCTCTCCAAATTATCCAGTTATCAGAGTGAATTATCCTGAACTACATTTATATTAACAGTGATTAGCTTCAAGATTTAATTGTGTTAAAATTTTTAACATCAACATTTCAGATCACATTCTGTACTCCATCATCAAGATTTATTGTTTTTGTAACATCGAACTAATCTACCTAAATTATTTTTGATTTAATGTCAAATATTGTCCATCTATTCGAATGCACTCCCCTAAATTACTTAAATTGTGCTAAATATCACTCTGAATATCAAAACACCCTTGGCAATCGAAATACAAAATTCAAAATACCCCTTGGCAAAACTAATGATTTCATCCAAACACAGACGATAAAATACAGAAGTCAAAGAGTTCTTACTATCTAGTCTTCCCATTTTACTGTTTAGTAACTCCATTTTTTATGCTGAAAGACTAAATTTCATTACTGTTATCAGCAGTACAAAGAAACAGTCCATATTTCAGATATCTATTTGATCTATAGGTAAATACAGATCAAACCCATCTCTACATAATTGGCAATAATAAGAAACGGTTCGTCACATATCTATATGATTTGTAGATTTATAGATCCAGCCTATCATTTTCACAGAATCAAGCAGCTCATAAAAAAAAAATTCAATCTACTCGAACTGAATTTAACAAAAACAGAACAGATAAATTTGCTGACCTTTTTATCAATGAAGTCGGACCAGAAACGCAGGAGATAACGGTCATATGGATGGTGGGGCAGCAGGCGAGGCTCCGTAGGCCACGTCTCATCTATGTATTCGATTATCAAACGAGATTCGCAGATGGATTTGCCATTGTGGACAAGAACAGGGACTTTCTTGTACACCGGATTGCTGCTCAGTAAATGCTCGCTCTTATTAAAAATGTCTTCTTCAACGTAGTCAAATTGAATGCCTTTGGCTCTGAGAGCAAGCTCTACTCTCTTGCTGAATCCGCTTGCCCAGAACCCAATTAATCTCACCTCCTCCATTTTCGTTTTGTTTTGTTGGACAAGCTTTCTCTGCAAAACAGCTTATATAGCCAACATCCAACCATGGATTAAAGAATATAAGTTTGACTGGTTTTAGTATCTTGGAGCGCAAGAATTACAGTGTCTTGCGCCGGAAGAAAAGCGTGTAGTTTAAAAAATAATGTCTGGAAAAGTGCGTCATTTTAAAAAACGTCCAGAAAAGTGTGCCATTTTGAGAAATACTGTCTTGGATGGGTACCACTTCATTTTTTTTGGTTTTTTAATTGGATGTCCTCATTAAGAGTGATTTTAGTAGCGTGCATTTAATTAATTATTTTTTATTTGAAGATTTTGATTGGAGTTCATACTTGTGTTGGGTCAAATATATGTTAGGTATAATATAGTGGTGCACTAGAATATTTCATGTTTCTATATTTCGAAAAAACTATTCATTTGGTGTCATATCAGTATACTATGAAACATAATAATATAGTGCACAACTATATTACTCTTATCATTTTTTGGGATAATTTTGGACACCTTCACAATAACACATGCTGATGTGGCATCATATTTGATCATATGGACTCGAAATTTAAGAAGGGGACTTGACAAATAAACTGCTGTAAAGAATTGATAGTAATCTGAAATATCCACATAAGATTTTGACAAGTTAGGGTAAGTATGCACAAGCCCCTCTCTACCAAAGAACATTAGTTTATAATGTAAGGTAGTCCAATACATATAATAGGTGGACAAAATGAATTTCTTTAGTAATCAATTTGAAATGACATGTAATACTTACCTCTAAAAAGATTCTTTAAAATTTTAAGACCCTCTATTATTTAATACAACCATAATTATGACTTGGTGCATAACTTACTTCCTTTGAAACTACTTTGAACATTGCAACAAATAAACAGATTGATGTAACATTATATTTGACTTCATCAAACTTCAATATATTTTTTTATAATAAAAAATAAATTTTATAAAACTAAACATAAAAAACATTTTCATCAAATAATAACACATTTACCTATTTAACATTTGAACAAATATTTACATCTATTTAACTTTTACTAAAACCATATTATTTGGTTGATCAATTCAAAAAATGCGTAAAGAGCTAACCAAATCCTTACATTACAACGGCTGACAACTGAAATCACCTTTTCCAACGAAGGAACACATCATTTTTCATAAATTGCATTGAGAAACCTCATTTGTTTCAAATATGGTGCAAGGAGGGAACTTAGCAATCAATTTACCACTTTGCTATTCAACTGTTTGACAATTTTTTATACAATGTCACTTCATATCCAGAAAACTGACTATACCAGTGCAAATGAGTCTATCTTAGGAAACATAAAAATTAATCCTTTTATTAGCTGTAGATTTTGCAGTGATACAGATAAATATTAGGAGTTATATCTCTCTTCTGCAGAGACAGAAAAATTGTCTTTTTTCTTCTACATACAATAAACAAGACGAGACTGATTCAAAATGAAAAATGCATTCTAGCTACAGCGTCAATCTCTAACAGATTACTGAAATTTCTTTAGTTTCAGGGAAATGAGTCTATCATAGTAAACATGGGAAATGAGTCTATCATAGTAAACATACAAAACTAACCTATTTATTGGCTTCCAATTCAATAGTTACACAGATAAATATTAGGATTTATAAGTCTCTTGTGTAGAGATACTAGAGACAATTAAATTCTCTATTTTTCATCATACAGTAAACAAGACAAGTCTCTGATTTGAGACAGGTTTCACAAGTGTTTTCTTCCCTTCTCTTATATTGAAGATACACAATTCACGGTGAAAACAATGAAATAAACAAAGCAAAACATTTATGCCATTACAATATAGCCATTGGATCAATGTTCCTGTTCAGATCTCGACCAAGATGTTGCCAGTTCTTGAAATACTTTTCCTCTATGCTCAAAATTTTCAAACTCATCAAAACTAGCACATCCTGGACTCAACAAGATGGCATCTCCTAATCAGCACAAACAAAAGAGTAAGGCATCTGTGAATAATTCTATTTAAGCAGGTTCAGATGACTAACAACAATACTAATATCCATAAATTTCAGATGTGTATGAGTATGGTTCATTTCATATTGCAGTGTTTTAATTTTGCCATGAACAGAATGAAATTTTGCTTCATTGTGTAAGAACATTCAATGTAATTAGATACATAAATAATGAGGATCTTTCATCTATCATAAACTTTGTTTGTACTATTTTGGATAGATACTAAGAGCATGATAGATGAGAGATCCTACATGAACTTTGTTTATGTTTACAAAACTTCTACAAAGGATTTGTACTATTTTGTATATAAATGAAGAGCATGGTAGATAAGAGATCCTACATAAACTTGAGAGCATGTAAAGTTGTTTTAATCGTGTAAGAACATACAATGTAATTAGCAAGAGAGATGAAAGATCATGCATAGCTTGAAATTTAGAACATTCATCCGTTGGAAAGCCTTAAACTAAATCATACTAGGCCACAAACATTGAAGGCCAAAAATCTTATTTGTGAGACACTGCATTTTCCCACAGCAAAGAGTCGAATTTCCTAAATTGCCACTTTCTTGAAATTCAAATAGGAAACAATCTAGCTTGATGCATCCTAGGTAGCTTCAGCCATCACTTCAAAACCCTTTCTAATGTTTGGGATGACTTGACCCATCTCAAATAGTTAGCGTTCTTTTATAATAGAAGCATGTAATAGGATACAGTTTAGGAACATTTTTACAAAATTTTGACAAAGTCTGCCACCCACTACCCCTTAAATTCTGAGCATTAAAATTCAAAAACAAGCTTGATGTAAGAGTCCAAATCTTCACCAATCCAAAATTTGCCAATAATTGCCTAACTAGTTTTAATATCTTAGTCTATTCCATGCCTTAATTTGTTAAAATCCTCTTCCTTAGCGTTTCTTAGCTTGAGACTACAGTACATAAGAATTTTCTATTTCTTGGGCTCCATGTTTATATCTTTTAGTATCATTCTTTCATTTTATCCTTGACACTAGGTTCTATCATGCTAAGGCATCTAATTATACATATTCAAATTGAAAGAAATAATAGCTTCTTATTGAGACTTCTTTTACTAAATCAAAAGTTGAGTTGAAAAATTACTTTAGCATGGGTGATAAGCTAGGCCTGAAGTCTCAACTAGGAGCCACCACTGAGACCTAGGGTTTTTTAATTTTAACGTGAGTTTAGTTTATCTCAACACCATGGAGAATAAAACAATTAGATATTCAATGTTCAAGATATCATACGTGTCCTTTACTGTCTCACTCAATTTTCAATGGTCATTCTCACAGATGTTATAATTTTGAATTTCAGTGCCTTATAATGCTCACTCATCTTTAACAGTTTGATCGTGCATCTAAAGGCTATAAACTACATTTAAAAAAAAAACTATTATATTTAAAATGTACATAATTTGTCACACTTCTACTTTCCTGAAACCTTCAAAAAAAGTCTATCTTCAGAATATGTTTTGTCCTAGAAATTGAGAAACATATATATATATTTTTTGGTAAAATTTTGTTATTGATTACAACACATGGAATCAAAATTTCCTATTTTTTTCAAACTTGAAATTTTTTGCATTTTTTTATTTTCTGTATTTAACGATTTAAAGGATTTACTTCTACTCATAGTCGATCAAATAAGTCTAGAATCAAGCCTATAATCTCCGATATCCATTGACCATTTTCTAAGAAAAGAATGAAAAGGAAGTGCAACTCAAATTCAAGATATATAGCTATCATGCAAGATATATGAAAAGAAAATGTATTCGCCTTTAAAGGAAATTATGGAGACTGCCAGCCAATAATTGCAGTTTCTGTTTTAGTTGCGCCTGAATAAAAACTTTAATTTTAGGAAGTTTCATGATACCTATTAAATGACTCTTGACATGATTGGGTTCAATTAGATGAATAACAAAAATGTGTACTAACTAGATTGTCACAACAACTAGAAAGAAAAAGACAATGATTTCTAATCTACCATAATTAGCATTTTCAAAAGGTCAGAATATTCACTATAACTATAATTTAATTCTTCAACTATAAGAAAAAAGTTCTCGAAATGTCAAAAGTTAAAACACATCCAAGAATCAAGTAGATTGAGGGTAAGAAATGAACCATGTTTTGCAAAACTTTTTGCTGTGTTTACAGCATGCCTCATGCTTGTAACTTCCACACAAGGAATTGAAATTCCAGCGCCAACAAGAGTTTGCTTAATTTTCTTCCCTGAAGCACCAAACTAGCCATGTTTCCTTGTCAGCCTCTAGTTACTTGACAAAATTTCCCCAAACAGACCAGATCACACCAAGGCAAACTTAGACAGTCTTAATCTACAAAAAAAATCTCAAATAGACATTGCATCAAGTCAAGGCATGATTATTGGAAACAATTGTGCTGCTCTTATATCTCGCTTAAGGAAATATAGTATAGCACTATATGTGCTTAAAGTTAGCCTCCTATGAGTGATTTTGTATTGAGAATTGTCATTCATATATACAATAATCAGCAAAAGAAACAAAAAACCCTGTCAATCTAAGGCTGCTAACAAGAAAAATGTTTAACGGAAAAGAGATTTAAAGAATCACTTACAGTGATCACAGCTTTGTGATATTTTAAGCAATCCACTAAGCGTTCAAACCCAATGTTGCCCTCTTTATTAAGCACCTGCAATTGTTAAAATGGAAATTAGATTACTCAAGAGAAGTGGATCATTTTTCTTGATGCTTGTTACATCCCATCTCAACAAAATTAAATAGACAATATGCTTGTTAAAATATGATAGCGTCAGTCAGAATTCAAGGATATAACAACATGACTACTGTATGCACATGTGTGTGCATGTATGTATACCAATTCACCGTGTGAACTGATATACCTGCATACACACACATATGCATAGACATTAAAATTATCTTGCCGGTATCATCCCTGTATTGAGCTGATATTATTATTATCCAGCTAAGTATGAAAATCTGAGCAATCAGATTATATCTATCTCTTGGATCAAGCAGTAAATCCCTGATCAAGATTGATTGAATGACAATCATATGTGATCGAGTTATGATCCTCTATATTCAGATCAGAGGCTTTAATGTTGAAATTGGCTTAGCAAACAATTTGTTTGGTGACTAATCATACCTGATAACCTTTGCGTTAATTGGCTAATTAAGTTTATGCCTTTGTAGTTGAACAGTCACAACTGCCCCTTATATGCCTCTTGATTGCAATATATAAGATGACCGATCACAAGAGATGGATCATCGAAATTCATAAATGATTCTATCTCTTCAGGTTGGGACTTCTAATCAGTGATCGAATTATATATTCAGACCTGGCAAACAATTTTCAGTATTGAATTAATTCATATCCATTCTATATTGATTATCACCTACAGAGATCCATTACATGTGCAAAGATCCTTCATTATTTAACATGGTATCAGAGCTATATTAAGATATCACCTTAAGAGAGTAAGGCTGCCAGCTATGAAATCAATACCACATGCCTCATAAATTTTGTGCTTGAGATGGTGCGAGGTTACAGGTCACCTCATGTTCGCCCTCTTTGATGTCTGCAACAAAAGAGTACTGTAAATCTGTAGGATGTTCTGCACAGATTTCGATAACACTTGCTGAGTAGCATTTGGCCTGGATCCTGCACATCTGCATCCTCCTCTATCTCAATTGGTTTTAGCCTGAAGCAATCACTGTGGTGGATGAATTTGGACAAATTTGCACTAGGTATTTTTCAAAGTAATAAAAGTGGACCACTCAGAGATAATCTTCTTTCCAGATTCCTGGCAATTTACTTTGACGATTTGGCTGATACTAAAGACATTAGATTAATTTCTGAGGGATATGGTTGCCAATTTCATGTTGGAAGCCATGGATATGTCATCTAATTCTATATTACTATGAGATCTAATGATATTTCAGGATTGTTTGAAAAGCGACTTATGCAAAATGTAATACGGTATTTATATCTGTGGTTGGAGATTTATGCTACTGGCACTCACAACAAAGGTTATGATGATCACTATTATTTCCTGTGTGATATGCATATTTTATTTTTCCTTTACACAAACAAGCAGTCTGAAACACCAACCACAATCTAGTGTCGGTTGTCCATAGCATTCAATAGAGGCTTCTTCATCATACTGCAAGAATGTGACATGATTTGGGGCCTGCAATATTTCAAACTTTGTGAACGATTGGTAGAATTATCCATCACCACTGTGATAATTGGAATATATGAGATATGTTGGATGCTCCTTTCACAGGAGAGAATGATATGTTCGTGCTCTATATTCACAGTGCGTGGTTGCATTACTTTCGCTGATTTCTAATGTGTGGAAAACTCATAGTCTATAATCTGAAGCTTTTAATGAGATAATACTCTAATATTCTTAGAGTTTTGAAGGTAATGATAATATTTGTCATATTAAAACATTGCCGAAGAATGAATAAAGACATTGAGTGTCATTATGCAAGATGTTTATTTATCAGCACATCAATAACAAAATCAGATATCTTTTTGTGGAAAGTCTCATCAGAGTTTCTTGTGAATATCTATTGGTATGATATTGAAGATTTCTTTGACATAACAAGCTTGCATAGGATTGGGGGAATTCACTTATAGCTGTGTAAGCAGTTCTCAGCAATTTAAACTGGTTTGTAACTGATCACCCGATAGAGGTATCTATTTGAGACAATGGTAGAAGGACTAATATTTTGGGCTAGTTTATAAATCTGAATGCAGGTGTAAGTAGGCATTTGTTTCTTATTGCTTTGTGGACAAACATCAGAAGAAAGGAGAGGCCCTCTGTCTTGCCCCATTAGGAGGATTGGAAGAACGCCATTAACTGTTTGATTTCCCAAAATGATTTTGCACTTCCTTGTATTGGTCTTGGAATTGTCAAGCTTCCCATCCATGAAGCTTGAAGGATTTGATATTCATTTAAGTGTCAAAGATTTTACATATTTCATAATTTTGATAGTAGAGCAGGTGAGTTGAACCTTACCTATTGAAGCTTGCAATTTAGAAGTGTTGAAATTTAAAAGAATGGATGATATTTTGGACTAAAGGGATCTGCAGAATTTCTGATCAGACCACTGATTTGTTCAATTTCTTCTACTGATACAATATGAGAATGTCATTGGAACTACGCATTTCTCCCCCTCCTTTGAGCTCTATATTATTAATTGTATTGTATAAATATGTATTGCCTAAGACAATATGTGTTCTACGATCACAGCCTGCTATCGGATTGATTATTCAGAAATAAGATGCAGAAGTCACAACTGAATAAGGTCATCATTCTATGATATACAGCTTTGAAATATCTGACATAAGAGTATTATGTCAAGGCAAGATTTATTAATATAATCAAAAGGCTGTAGAGATTTAGGTTGCAGTCTTTCCAGCATTAATACAGGGTATTGATGTTTGAGAATTGACTTAATTTCCAAAGAGAGAGTTGCATATTGATTGCCTTCTTTGAAATCTCAATGATAGACATGATTTATTAAGAGCAACACGGGACCTCAACAGTTTTTGAATAAATAAAATATATATTACCATAACATTGGTTCCTATTGAAGGGAGTTTGGACAAGAATATATATATGTAATTGCAATTATAGAATTACTTGGCATTTCTATAGCATAAATGTGAGATGTTGAAGAATTCTATCTAGGCGGCATAATCCTTCAACTAGCTTTTTCTGCCACCATATACAGCAGAGATGAGTGAAATTTGATTGATGGCCTCTCGTTGGACCTGATAGTGACTGAAAACTTAATAAAATGAAGTGGAAATTTTACATTGCGGGGGGGAATAATAACCAATGTCTCATTCCCATTGTTTAACATATGCTTATATGGAGGCGTCTTCTGATGGACCTTCATTGAAGCAACTTGTATCAAGGATGTTGATGTGCATATAAGAAAAGAAAAATGGTACCTTAGATGTGAGGCTATTATAGAAAATTATCTTCTATGATTGGATATCTTTCTATGACAATAGGGAGCAGCTAGAGGGTCTGATTAAATTGATCTTCGACGATAGATGGATACTTAAATGCTTACATTCATGTGACTAAGTTGATGACTGAAACATTTTTCGAAGAAGAAGAAACTAACATTACATTAGAAGCAACCTTGGATGAGGTCAGGAGGTTGATGAATGTAGCTAGAGCTTTAGAAGGAAGCCAAATTAATATGAATGCCTAATGTAGCCAAATCAGGGAATAAATCCACAGTTAATTATATTCACTCATGTTACTAGGAAATCAAAGAAGTACAATTGTGTATGGAAAGTTTCTCTTGTGAACAATGTGGTATTTATTAAAACTAATAAATGTGCCTAACGATGAGTCCTAAAGTTTCTCTTTGAAATTCTGAATCAATGAAGAGAATTCTTTGGTAAATGGGTGTTGAAAATCATTTATATTGGTGCAAAATGTAACTCTCTTTGCATGGACATGATAAGTGAGTTATAGTTTTGATTCTTAATCATGAAAAGTCTGATCCATGTGTTCATGTCGGTTGATATTTAGTGGTACTAGCATTGATTATACTCTTAATATCCATGTGTCCAATAATGGTACAAGAGCGTCTCCTCTAAGAGCCTTAGCCATATTTGATTATAGATAAAATCATCACTCTCTCATTTATAATCTAGAACTTTTAAGGATCATTCGATATGTTTACAGCTTCACAATATGAATCATCACCCCATCAATCTTCCTTCCGCACTGCTTATTAATTCTCCTTGGTACAGTCCCATATTTGTGTAATCTTAAATAATGCTGGGTCAATTCATTGCTATCGATACTTACCTATATTGCTATAGTTCTTTGTTCTATCCATCTATCTTTTATATTGATTGACAGTGACTATGAGAAGGAATTGCTGCTTGACTAAGTGTTTGTTTTACTGTTTTCTTGATAATTTATCTGATGCCTATATCATTTCCTATTCATTATTTTCTCCATGTAGTATGTGCTAAGGATCCAAATCTTCCTACTGCCATGTATTTACTATTAGATATATTTCTGGATTGAACGTATTGACCAGCTTTTTAATTTTCTATTGCTCCTTCGATCCTCCTTATCCCTAATCGATTCTCTCCTAATCTGCTTGGTATGAATTTCTCTGATTCGTCTATGTTCCTTCCAATTAGGAAGGTCTGTTCTCATTCCTTTATTCTTTCTGAATTTTTTATTCTTATTTTCTCACTGGGAATATTAACGATGTTCTCCTTTGCTAAATTGTCTTCTCCGTAATCTCTATTTCTTAATACTTCCCCCATACTATCCTTCTTACGGCTTCATTCTGAATTGTCTCTTTCCTTCATATATTCACTGCTCCATTCTCTGAATATCTCTGTAATAAAGGCCATCCTAGTTTATCTAATCATTTCCATATATATTTAGTGGAAAAGTGTTGCTAGATAGGTCACATCTCTTTGTTAGGATTTTCATTTATTTATAAATATTTTAATTATTATTATAAATGATAATATTTCGTTATGTATATTATAACACCATATAATTTGTTTACTAATTATTTCATATTAATTGTTTATTAGATTATATGTGTATATAAATAGAGTTAAATTGAATTAATCAAATCAATTATATAAGTATATTTATTTATTTACTTTAATTATATTATAATTTATTTATTTATTTTTATTATTATTTTATTATCATTTATTTCAAAACTCTATTAGAGGAACACAGGGGACATGACAGTCCACCCTTCCTCAAATTGCTCGTCTTCAAGCAATTGGATCCTTTGTGCAACTTTGGTCCTTGATTTAGTAATTATTTTATATTCCATCATTTAATTATTATTAGTTCTTAAATCTTACTTCTGGGGGACATTGCATCCTGCAGTGAAAATGGGTTAGAAACTCAGAGACAATCATTAAATGATGATCATGCCATTGGAGAGTAAGCTCTACAGGCATTCTTGTGGCACATAGAGTTTTTCATTCAGCTAAAATAATAGATGATCCCCTGTTAAATTAATACTAACATTGTGTATGAAAAATCACCTTCATTGTGGCCAAATGGGGCATGTTTAGAGAACATGATACAAAAATAAAGAATAAAAAATAATCATATTCAAAAAGATAATTGCATTTTCATCATTTTAGCCACATATATTGTGTCATCTAATACAATAATATAAAGAATGGATATAGAAATATGGGACTTCTCATTCTAATTAAACTCTATTTTGGTCATAATAATAAATCCTAATTATGAAGAACTTTATGGAGAGCATCAAATAATATTTGAAATAATGGGGGAGATATATGTTTCTCTAAAAATCAGCATGGTGTTTTGTCCAGTACACATAACATTTTCTTTCATTTGATGTCCACTACATAAATTATTACCAATTTATTATATCTTTACAATTGAAAAGAAATAAAAATATTCCTCCTCTAAAATTAGGTCTAATGAACATAAGAAACAATAAAATTCCATCAACACAATTAAGAGTTGTGACAAATTATATGACAGGATCTAGAAACCTGGGAATTAAGAGGAATGGACTTCGCTGAGTTTAAAGATTGGTAGATAGCTGAAAACCATTTTGACCATAACTTTTGAAACATCACTTCAAACTGAATGTGTTTGAAGTAAGATGACAAATATGAACTAGGTCATTCTTAGAATTAGTCTAGAGTCAAATCTAAAGCTGCAGCTTTGACCCTTTTGGTATGGATTTGAATCTTTAGTGTGGATATGACACTATGATTCTCATACGTTAGGTACATGCAATCAAATTCCATCTCATGTTTGCACCCGCAGTTGGAAATCTAGTGGCATTCAAGAACACCATTGGAACTTTCTATGGCAATGTAGAAACCCTAAGAGTTCCTCAATTGCAATCAAGCTTTATAGATTGAATCAACAATTTTGTCAAGTTGGAATAGAACTATTGATGTGGATTTTGTTCCACTACAACATGCAGAATCAAACACTCAATGCTTCGGGATGGAACACCATTCCTTCTTAATCATGGATTTTCACTCAATTCTTTTGATGTGATATGTTGGTTGCCATGAAGGGACTTACATTGATTGTTAAATGGATATCAACTTGACTTTAACTTCTTTTAATCAACAACTACAAGGGGAAGGGTTTAATTAGCTAATCTACTAGTAGAATGCAAGAAACTGTGGATGTCTTTGTGACTCTACTAGACTTATTTTAGCCATCGACATTACTAACCTAGTGAAGTCTCCTAAGGTAAATGTAAGATGTTCAAAGTACCATCATTTCATTAACACCATCCACTGATGCATATCAATATGCAAGAAAAAATCAAAGTTAAGTTCATATAAATGTCATTCGTCCATGCAAGGAAAACTTATAATCAGCAAGAAGCTAGTGGTTCGGTCTAAGCAAGTTCACCAAAGATACATCCAAATCACTTCCATTCAACTAAACACTACTTCTAATTTACATGAAATGAAATCCTATTTTAAATAAGGGAATGAAGAAACCATGCAATACTCCATAGCAACACAAGTAATCACCCATGAAGATCAACATTGAATCAACAATTTCAACAAGTGTCTCCCTTAGCTAATCTAATCTAATCTAATGAGTTACAAATGAGAAGGCCTTAGCCTTTTCTAGTTGTTCAATTACAATGAAGGGCCAAGGTTGATTCAAGATCAAGGACCGAGATTCATCCGTTACAAACCCTAATTAGGGTTGTTACACAATCATCCAATTACATGAAGGCACCACCCTATGGCCCAATAAGAAAATTACAATGCTCTTGAGAGCCGATGAGAAAATTGTACACTTGGCATAATATGATTGAATGTGCTTGAACATGTGTCACTAGAATTTTCTGATTGGTTGACGATAAGTGGGTGCAACTTGAACATCCTTATCTCCTAGACTTGAACAATATCATTTGATGATGGGAAAATATCTCTTGATACTCAACATTATCAAGCCTTCAATTGTGGTAACATATCCCCATATTGCTTCATCTTCTCAAGTTTTCTCCATCCCATGTTCCTCGAAATTTTCTCCTTGCCATGATTTGAACTTGATTGTACTTGAAAACTTTATCTCTTTAGTTTCTTTGAACTTGATCTTCTTGGAGTGATGAAGTCTTCATGCAATTAGATCGTTCAAAGTAAACATCGATTTCCAAAGGAAATTCAGGTTGATGATAATTTTCTTTGATTTTTTTGTTTCTCCTTGTTCTTTGCTTTCTTGAACTCCATCTCGATCTTGCCTTGAACTCACACTCTAATTGATAATCTGATTTTGAACCTCCTCATTTGAAGTCCTTAAGCTTGACCTTGATCTACCCACAACCTTTTCTTCTTCGAGTTTCTCCTTCTCCAACAATTACCTTGCAAAAACAAAAGGGAAATTGCATTAAGCTCACAAAATGATAATAATATATGAAATGATGGAAGGAAATCTTAAAGTTTTCATGAAATGAAATTGCATCTATATTTTCTTTAAATCAACCTTCTATTCTACAGCAAAACAAGGAAGCAAAATGCATTTTGATTATGGATTTTCTTTGGTTCAAGACCAAATTTATTCCTTTTTTGCAAATCCTAAGTTCTGATTTTGAAAAAAGATGGTTTTACTCTTTTGAATTGAAATGAAATTTCTTCAAAATTTGGGATTTAAACAAGTTTGAGACACAATCATATGTTCAGATTCAACTTTGTTTCTGCACTTTATCTCTGATTTTAGAGAAAATCAGTGCTATTCTCACTTCAAACCTCCCCCAAAATCACCCTTGATCATAAAATCTCTGGTAAAGAAGTCGTCACTGCCCCTATAGGAAATTGCTACCACTATAGTGTGTAGATCTGCTCTTGAAGGAAGTTGCTGCCTTGGAAGAGAGGGATATCTTTCTTGAGTTTGATGAAAAATGAATTGCCTCCAACTCTCTCATATAGGTGATTCAAAAAAGATGAAGAGGCATTACATTTGGGCCAACTTGCTTTCTCTTTGGCCAATAAAAATCATCTTAAATTAAACATTTGATGCTTCCATCAAGGCTGACTTGGAGTAAGATGAAAAGGCACATTTTTGTCTCCAAATTATGTGAGGTGTCTCTTTTCCGATCCCCCACCAATCTTTTGTTTAAGATTAAGTTTGGGCCAAGATTAGCGAGTTCTTAGGATTACAAATCCTAACTCGGGAGAGAGGGTGGGGGGGGTGGGGAGGGAATTCCTCCCCTTACTCACAATTAATTTAATATCAGTTTCTTGAATTTTGTCACCATTTTGTTTCCAGCTTTCCCCCTTTCAACAATCGTTGTTTAAAGTTTACTAATTTCAAGTTGTGATCGAGATGTTTTGAGGTCAATCCAATTTGTTCTTGATCATTGCTTGCTTAAGGTTTCATTCTTATTCACCAAAAATTTCATTGCCGCTGCTTCTAGCCTTCGTTTTCTCCTATATTTCAAATGATTGGAAGTCAAGAGTGTGTTTCCACTTCTACTAAACTCATGGCAGAATTCACTTGTGAGTTGGGATTGTGCCTTCATTTCGGGGTGTAATTTTACCCCCTCTTGAGATCAAGAATCCCAAGGGTGGATTCCCTCCCTTCCTTGGGACTACCCCTTTCAACTTGGTATTTCCTTGGGTTAACTCTCTTCCTTCCAGACCCCAATTACCAATTCAGTTTGAGTTTCAAAAGGTAATTTCATATTTTGTCTTACCTAATCTACCCTTTGGGTGATTGAAATTTGATCCCTTTCTTGTCTTATTTCCAGAATTTATGTATTTACCTTCAACTCACAACTGATTTTACACCTTCCTCCTTAGGAATTGATCACCATGCATCATACTAAGCTGAAATCTTGCCTTATAGAGCCTCTATACTTGGGTGGAATTGAGAGGAGAGTTGAAATTTAGAATCCTGAGTAAATGTTGGAATCCAACCCATTCTCAGGATTAACTGTTTTGGTGCAGCCTCATTCAAACTCCCTCATAACTCTCCTTCTCAAGCATACCCTTTTCTTGGTGATTCCTCATCGAAACTAGGTTTGTGATAGCTGTCTTTGTCTCCATTTCAATTGGCTTCATCTTTGATTTGAATGTTGCTGCCCATACTCGTATATCTTCATTGCTATCTTCGTGCATTGTCCAAATTCCATAATATTCACTCCCTCTGACTGACTTGACTACCCAGCAAGCCAAAGTTACCCAAACCCATCTCCAAGGCATGGAGACTTGAAAATTGCCGCTAGCTAAGACCACCTAAGACCACTACTACTACCACAGAAAAAAGAGTGGATCCCCATTTGCAATAGAAAAATGGTGTGAAAACCTCACAACAAGGAAAATCGACAAATGCAAAAAATAATGATGATGTGGTTGAGATTGATTAAGTGTGATGCAATGTGTGTTAGAGTGACTTAGTGCTAGAACTATGTTCCTAACATTGGTTGATGCAAGGCCTAATGTGGATGACAAAACTAATACAGAAGATGGGTGTTGAGTGATTTATATGACAAATTGATTTAGAGAGCTTGTCCAAATGATAAAATTTCTTGCCTCATTAGAATGATCTAATAAGAATGATGTCCTTATAAACATTTCCTAGCCACACAATTTGAAGTTTTGGTGCGAGAGTTAGCAAGTATTGGCTGACGAGGTCTAATTGAAGTTAAGTCAATTATACAATTTAAATGACTCCCTCTTTTCAATATAAGGGTTCATGATCAATTTCACAACATATGATGTAGGACTAACTTCACTTGCAATTTACGATTGGTGAAGAGTTCTTGTAATGTCCCCATTTTTAGCAGGTTCCTGAAGTTGACTAGATCAATTCACCATTGGGACCCTCGTGAGTTGACAGTGAGATTTGAGGGTCTTGGTTGTAGGGTTATAGGCTTTTCAGCAGCCTATGGTGTGTTACTATTTATAGTAAGTCAAACTGTTGGTTCTGATGAGCTTAGTTGAGTTAGAGTTGGGTGATGCTCTCAATTTCTATTTCAGGCTTCTGGTTTGGGCTCCAAGAATCTTGGAGGGAGCGTCTATTTATAGTAAGTCACCCCGTCAGGTTCATTCATCGTCTTTCATCATCAGGATCACTTTGATGTTGTCAGATTTCGATTATGATGCTTCTTCAGTTGTTTTCGCAAGAAGGGCGAATTATTATTATTATTCATCTAAATACGTTGAGGTTGTTATTTTTGTTGGTGTTGTTGGTTGGTCACCTCAGTATCATAGCTCGTTAGAACCGAGACAAAAAGTTTTAAATCGTGGGAACAAGAAATAGTGGCCTTGCGTGTCAAAATATTAGTTTATGGTGGAAAAAAGTCATTTTTGGAGCCTAAAGCAATTAATAAATTATATTAATGGCACTTTATTATATTTTGATGTTGTGTAGAGGAAGCTTCTTAAGTGGAGTTCCTTTGGGAAATTGGTGCCATTTGGAAACTATAAATATAAGGACATTTGATGAGAAAAGCATCCGATTATTTGATTATCTTATTTTGCTTTGTCGTCTTTGTGACGTTTCTGAAGTCTGATTTTTTCTATGCCCTTGCTGTGAAGTATAAGGATTTGGTTTTGAGAAGTTCATTTTAATTCACAACTGAGGTATTGTGAATTAGTTTTCTGAGAATTAGTCTTTATCTTCATTGCTGTATACAACACTGTGGTTGGGAGATACTGTGGTGTTGGCAATTTGGAATTTGGCATATTCTTATACTGTTATTACTGTTGCTGAGAAGCAGTTGGGTGTTGGTTAATTTGGAGTTGGTTGAGCACCCATTTATTTTTGCTGCTAGAGGTTATTTCCTATCTGCACTTTGGGAGCAGCGTTTTACATATTTGCAGTTGCATTCGTTTGTTGGAGAATTCTTTTGTTGCTGCTAGACTTCATTTCAAAGTATTTCAAGGCATGTCTTACCTGTAAGTTCATGGATTCTAACTTCTAATTTTTCTGGGTATTGTTGATTTAGATAATAGGGGATATTTATCAACTAGGTTGTTGATATTTTGTGAAAATACTCAGTATCTAAGTTGATATTAAAATTTGGGATTTTTAGTTGTATATTCCCTATTTAATATCCAAAGTTCAAACATTTGAGTTGAAATAATTATTGTAATATCTTCTATTTTTCTGCTACATTGTTGTATCATAAATTCCAAAAACCTCAAAAACAAAAAAAGAAAAGAAAGAAATCATTTCTTTGGCATAGATTGTTTGAGAGCCAGCAGGGCTCATTACAATGTTATCAAAGCTTGCTTGCAAAGTGTTTGACAAAATGTCAAACAACTAAATTATAAAAGAATTTGGTGTTTGATGAAGTTATAACCGGTTGGGGTTATTATAGTTTTACACATGTACAATCCCATCATTGGCAGTACTACACTCTATGATGCACTACTCCAATACTTGTTCACATCATACAACACTTTCTTTTTGTTCCAACATACAATGAACGAAAACCTTGCAAATTTTTCAATGCACAACCTCTTCTTTCACTAACAATAGATTCCTTGGACATTAATTGATTCAAACGCTAGCTTTTGGTATGGTAAAATGTTTTCCATTGGCATTAAACATCATTTCAAATGTCTGGTGCAAAAGAACAAATTTACCATTGGCCAGTTACTAACATTATTGGGTCATTATCAAAATTGCTTTCTTGTGAGCATAAAGCATTTAAAGTTCATTATATATTCTCAAAACTATATTTTCTGCAAGTATGTTTTCTAGTCATTGAATTTGATAGTAGCAAGGGGAAGAGCAAATGACACCATTAAATGCCCTACATTGTGTTTGGGAAGTCTAGTAAAGGGAAATACAAAAAAACCTCTGCAAACACAATATCCTAGTAAGTTAAACTAGTAAAGAATGTAGGATATGAAGGAAAAATGAACCTAAGATAGATCTACAACATGCGTAGGTGGACAAGGTTGTGCTATTCCTATTTTTCAACTCTAGGGAATTTGAACCATACTTAAGATCCATGGTCGCTAACTATAACTAGAAAGTGCACGAATTCGTAACTGACTACAAGGGATGTGAGGTGACAATCTCCTTTTGGCTAGGAGATTTTACAAGGGTATTTGGTATACCTTCCCCAAGAGTGTCAATATGTGAGCCAACTAGTCAATTTACCCCCCATAGTAAGGAGGCATCCATTTGGATAATTTGCAGGATAGACTTAAAAAGAATGGGACAACATATGGAGTGCAAACAACCAAAAGTTGAGGAAAAGTTTCTTAGCAACTACTAATTGTGATGCATTCTAAACCTAGTGAAATGCAAGCTGATTGCGCCATTCATGTGTCAAATGTAGCCATATGGATGACAGATTTTGTAATTGGGTGGACTATTGGCAAAGTGTATAACCGGGGACACTTATTGCCACAAATTGCCACAAAGCATGCAAGAGCTTTTATCATAGAGACATAAGGCATTGCACATGATGCAACACGCCATTGCATTATATTTAGACACCCTTCACCAACATGTTGTCAATAAGTGGGAGAAATTACAACCAATATTTTAGATTGACCTGTTGTGTTTGACACATTCTACCATACCAAAATGGACATGCATGCAATAAGAGATAAGACAACACAATTGCCAAGAAATAAACGGAAACAAAATGAGGTTTCTAGTAATGGTGGAGAAAGAACAAAAGAATATAAGCCATTAAAACTATCATCATCTATGTCAGCCATGACACCCACAAAGGAGGTATCATAGGCTACCAAATCTCAATCTTTGCCTAAGGATGAGATCGATAAGGAAACAACATTTCCATTATGTAATGATCCGTTCCTACAGCTACTCTCAATTAACTCTTTCTCCAAAAAAATGTCACGTACGAACTTCTAGATGGTAGTACAAATAGGGTGAAATTGGTGAACGGATGCTAGGCGCTAACGTACGGGCAAAGGGGAGGCCATACGGTACAGGCCGTACGATATAGTGTGGGGTAACAAGTGCATTGTATGGTGATGGAAGAGAGAGGCACAGTGAGAAGCTATGATAGTATAGTGACCAAGGAGGCTATACGGTAGATGAAGGGAGATAGGGAAGGTTGTATTGTGGGTGTAGACAACGAAATAGGAAGGCTGTATGGTGGAATGGAGGAGGGTCGTATAGTGATAGATATGGAAGCCGTACGGTGGAAGTAATGGAGGTCATACGGGATGGAGTACGGAGCTTGGAGAGAACGGAAGTGCAGACAACAAAATGTACAGAATGTGCAAGAGAAACACAGAACATCCTATAAAATGCCTTATTCATTCAATACAAAGCGAACTTAATCAAATTAAACATAATGACTTCTCCAATTCGCAATATGATGGTGCTCTGATTTGCCAAATTCGAGCGAAGTAATATAGGCGACAAAATAGAGTGAGGGTTGAATCCCACTAAAATTGGAATAACCAAGTAGGGAAGATCTTTCACTTCCAAAATGGTGAACAACAAAGAATCCCAATTGGAATTTGCAGTACAAAGAAATAATCCAAATTGCATACCTATGACTACCTACAAGTCACGCTTAAATACTTGTCAGAGAAACCTTTCCGAGGGTGTACAAAGATAGCCGACAACCACACTTACCTACAGAAACAAAACTAAAATGGGTACGAGATATTTTAAATCAATCGGCTCATTAACAAAGATTTGATTAATAAACTATTTTATGATGGGGATATTACACATTAGCATAAAAAACAATGACAATTGTCTCATTGCCATATGTCACATCAACAAGTGTCACACAACTAAAAGTAGTGCCTATCAAACTACTAACACAACCAACTACATTGTTATCTATTCAGGTTAGATTGCCTAAGGATAGCACATTACCTAGTTATACTACTTTTGTGGAAGACTAGATTGACCAATGGTTGGACCAACCCAAGGTCTAAGTAGAGGCTCCAACCTTCCTTTCATCTACAAGGCCCTTGGTCAAGGTTATTCACCAGTGGGAGTCAATCATGGTTGTTGAGTGTGACCCATAGGAGATTGTGCCACAACCATCATCAACAACTCCATCATCAACTCCTGCACAATTAGCATCTGCAGCTCCTAAGTAGCCACCATCAACAACTCCTGCACGACAAACATTCATAGCGGAGGAGTTGTCCATGATCAATTCATCAAAGGAGTAAAGTGCTAATGGGTCTAAAGGCATCTTCATTTGGATTGGAGAACTGGGTGAGGACTATCTAATCAGTACATGAAAAGGCATCTATGAGGTCTTTGATCCATGGTTGCCATGATGCAAAAGTCAAGGGATATCTTCTAGAAACTAGACAATGGAAAATCTTCCTTAGTAGTCAGTAAAGTTCATTGCATATTGGTCAAATGGAGTGCAAAGGAGAATTTGCAAGGTGCTTCACTACTTGGATACGGCTTAGAGTTGAGCTTCTAGAGTTAATGGTGCCTCGACACCCTACTGGGCCAATGCTTGGAGGTAAACATGGTTGAGTACTCAATTTTTTATTTGTTATGGTGACTTGTTTAGGGGCCTCTTCCTTTCGTCAAAGTGCAAAATTATTTCCACCAAGGCAACTACACAACACCAAGATGAGGCTCCTCGCATGGGACAAACCATAGATGCAAAACTCATTGATAAGTCAAAAACTTGAGTTTTTCTTTAAACTCGTAGGGATATTTAAAAACTCACAAAGTTTCTTTCAATAATCATGAATTCTTTAGAAACATTGGCAAGTTTGAGCCAAAAACTTGGCAATGGTTGTATAAGACACCCAACAAACTCAAATAATATGTTTTGTTTGGCTTTGGTTGCCCAGCGACAACAACCTCTTAAGTGAATTTGCATGCAAAAATATTAAAAATGTTATAATTTCAAGGGAATTCAAATACATCAATTTTGGGAGAGAAATGCTTCAACAATGAAGAATCCAAAGGTCGCGCAAGAGGAAAAATGTGCTTGGAAAAAGAAGCATATCTAGGGTGTTGCTCCAGGACCTCGCAAAGGCCACTACCCTTTGACCCCACTAGGGGTTGCTAACTCCAAAACCCAACTTTCAAATTGGAAATGAAAGAAGACTCATGGGAAAATCATGTCGAATCAAGTTGATGTTTTTATACTCACTTTACTAACTTCCAGTGATGAGGAGTTTTCCTTCAAGGATGATTTAGGGCTTTCCTTCACTACATTTTGACATTTCTTCATGTTTTGATATCATGCTACACATTGTAATTGTTGTCTTACATTTTGTCAGCACAAAATGCAGGCAATAGTACGAAAATTTTTCAACTTAGTTTTGCATTTCTCCGAGATAGTTCACTATTTAGTTGGCCAACATTGATCAACCAATCAATCCCAATTTGCATACTGTATTCTTTTACTGAAGGCTTTCATTGAGTCCTTGTTTTTTCAGTTTGTCTTCCTATGCTTGATTTTTGAAGCCTTCAAAGTCCTTATTTACATTCTCGAGTGTTTGTTTATTTTGCTTTAAGCTTTTTGTTTCGATCAATCTCTTACTTCAGTTTTCCCTTCAATTTGGTATATCTTAGAGCTTAATCAGACTTAGTAGTCAAAAGATATGACCATTTAAGTGCCTAAAAAGTGGACTCTCCAGGTGCAATCACATATTTAAAATATGGATGTTATATTTTAATCTTGAGTTGCACTTTTTGAAAAATATAACATAAATTCACTTTATGCCCTATGCCATAGAATAGTAGGGCCCGCTCAACAAGAGATAGAGGGCCACCTGGTAGCATGGGCCCCCCCTACCTATATAGCTAGAACTTGCCCTGAAGATTTCTTGTGAATAAAAAATACAAAGCTGAAAAACTGCCAGATAAGCCTAGTCGAGGACATTCGATGACAATGATATTGAGGTTATGTTTTTAAGTTACTTTATCACTTTAGTAACTATAGTACACTTTATGTTATATTTTCATGTTGAGTTGCTTTTTAATTTTTAAGTGAATTTATCACTATATATAGTTCTAATTTAATGTTAAGATTTACTTCATGTTTTATTTTAAAACACTTAAGTAAAATATTAGTTTTTGAATAATACTTACACACGATATATAAACTATTTAATGTAAGTATTATATTTGACCCATTTAAGTAATATTTGCTCAACAATCAATTAGACATGTGTTAAATAGATCACTTAAGTTGATCAACTCAATAACATGTCTTTTTTCAAATATGCTTCATGAAATTGCATCTATAGAGTGTGATTTTGCACTTGGATGGAAAGATTGACTAAGGCAAATGACAAAAGCAAATCTTTTTAAATATGTAATGGGCTTCCAAGAGTCTGATTTATATGAAAACTCCCTTCTTCATGAAAAAACGTCATATGTAATTAAACCAATAGAGTGTGATTTTGCACTACAAGCATATGAAGTGACCCTCTAAGACCCTGATTTTGCACTAAGAAGCCAAAGACGCCCAAGGCATGACACCTATTGCACATTTTAAATATGTAATATGGCTGGGAGAGTGCAATTTGCACCCAACACATGCATTTCCATCCAAACATTTTATGTAATGACCCTCATAGAGTGCGATTTGCAATTCCAACTTGCATACATTTTTACTTCAAACATGTAATTGCATGTCTAGGGTCCTATTTATCTCTCCAAGCAAAAATGTTTGCATTTCAAGGGCAATATAAAACATGCAATGACACTTATACAAGACTTGTTCATTTCAAATTCTCTTTCCTCCTTTTTCGGCTCATTGAGCTCCAAGTAAGTAGAAGATTTCAACTTTGCTTATGTTTCTTACTTATTTTGCTACATTATTGCATTATTTGGCTCATATTTGTCCATTTGTTCAAAGGCAACCCATATTGTTGTAGGAGTTGATGAAATCCAATTCCGCAGTCGCAAAGATCACCTACATGCAAATAGCTTGTTGAAGAGAAATCGAAGGAGCAAGAGCTTGAAGCAAACAATGCAAGAGAAAATATTTCACAATAGGAAAATGAAATTGCTATGTGAATGGATGAATTTACAATGAGAGAGAGACCGCTTATAAAGGCCTCAAGGAAGCTTGTAGAACAAGCTGGAAGGAGGTAGAAGATAAGGTTGACAACCAAGCATCCACAAAAAAGTGGAACATTCTAGAAGGGAACAAACTCCCGTGTTGTCAACAACTCATCACTACATGCATTAAATACTAAATATTAAATAAATGCATTAACCTAAGTAAGCTTAAGTAAATAGAATAAATAATTAATAATTAATTAATTATTTACTCTAACAATTGTTTGCAATTTTTCTTTAAGTGTGAAATCTTGTAATTTGCAAATGTTAAAACTCTACCACACTTGAAAAATGAGATTGCATGTAAAGGGATATCTTGAAGTTTGTCATGTCTTAGTCAATAGCAATGTAATATCCCTTGCAATTTTGATTATAATTTTCTGATTTCTTAACTTGTGAATTTCATCAAACACTTTGCACACAAAGAATACATTGCTGATCTAAATTCTGTTTTTTTGTCTAAATGCCAAACTTGAATTGATACGCTTGCAAAACTCCAAACAACCAATAATAAAGATGCAACTATTTTTACATTTTTTTGAAATATATAAGCATTGACTACAAATGAGAAAATATGCATCTACAGCAATAAGACATTAAGGCAATGCCTTCTATGATGTTCAATGATATCCTAATCCCTTATAACAAATTCTGATGTAAAACTCTGCTATAAATCATATTACAACACCTCACAATTGGTTTCTAAATTCTTACACATGCCCTAAGACATGTAATGCAAAATGAAATGGATAAGAACTTGTAAACCACTCAAGAAATCTGGATTTTACTATAGTAGTGGCAACATTGTAGTAATATTTGACTTATTCCTTCAATCGTACACCACAATCTGGCCCTAGGCCACAAATTTGGCACAATGAAAAGACTGATTTCTCTTCTCCAATAGCTGCAACCCTTCAGAAGATCTTTCACCAATATGCTCGAATAGACACCTGTATGATGTCCTCCCAATACCAAATTCACTAGGTATTTCACCAGCTCAAATGGAGACACACAAAAGAACTCCGTTCTGTAGTGGCAAATGCTGAAACCCTTGCTCAGAGCTCAAAGAAATCAAATAAGCAAATAATGGATGCCTAATAATGAAGCTCTTGCCTCTATTTATTCTTTTCCTTCACCCTTCTAGAAGGAAATAAAATATTATTTAATTGCACTCTCTAGAAGTGTCCCCCTTTCCAATAAAATAATTAGTTGTGCTTCTAGAAAAATAAATAAATTAAATATAAAGTCACCTTTAGATTTATTTATTAATTGACTTGAATTGAATTTATTTCTCCACTTAGCCTTCGGAGAATGAAAAGCTAAGGACTCTTTTGAGGGCCTAAAAGATGGGGGAGATTACAGTCTATCCTCCCTAAAATTGCTTGTCCTCAAGCAACTTCAACTTCGGGTGCTGCAAAATCTCCTCATTCTCCCATGTCGCATCGTCTACTGGCAAGTCCTTCCATTTCACCAAATACTCCCTTATAGTACGCCGTCTCAAGTTCCTTTCCCTGAAATCAATGATAGCTTCTAGCACCAATACCAATTTTCCCTCATCATCCAAGGGTGGAAGCACTATAGAAGGAAACATATGGGGTCCTAATGCTTTTTTCAGATGTGAAACATGAAAAACATTATGAACTTTGTTTTCTACCGACAAATCCAACTCATAAGCCACTTCTCCAACTCTCTTGATCACCTTGAAAGACCCATAATAATGTGGCTTAAGTTTCTCATCACCACTCTTTTTGAGAGTGGACTGGTGATAAGGTTGCAAAGTCAAATATACCATATCACCTACCTCAAAAGTCCACTCAGTTCTCTTCTGATCAGCATATCGCTTTTGTTGATTCTATGACTTAGTGATATTCTCCTTAAGAGCCTTTACAATGTCCTGACTCTCTTGTAATAAATCTCCAACACTAGGCCCTCTACTATCTAATTGTAATGTCCCTTGTCAATAACATAGAATATAATTACTAAGTTTGATATTTTGATGTCACTACACGTCAATCGGTAATGTTATACTTTGATACTCCGTACTTGAATTATTTCTGTTATGTCCTACTGAGAGGAATTTTTGTCAACGGTTTGCTGGTAATATAAATGCTCTTGTTTTCTAACTTATTTATGGTTTGTTGATGTACTTAGATTGTTGTGGTTTTCTCAGTATAGGAAATTAACACTCATCTTTTTTATCATATATAAATAATGCTGCTATCCTTGATTTTTATGTAACTTCAATTTGTGCTTTAATTGTTCTAGGCATATACGATGTTATTGATATCTTCTCTCCAAATATATATGTCTTGTGAATCCTAGGAATGTCAGGACAAGTATAACTTGCAAATATTATAACTATATATATCCTTTCCATATTCTGTTGTCTATAACCTATTATGTGGTTGATTCTATATATCTTCTCTCTCCATGAAATAATATAATTTGTATACAATATTTATTATATTCATAGCTGTGTATCCCCTTATCAATTATTCTTCATTTTCAAATTGCCTTACATCTTCCTCCAATTGATTCTTCTCTTTAATGCCTCAGATGTATTTCTTATTATGTGTCTGTCTAAATCTTGTTACTCTATAGCTTACTGTTCTTGCATTCTACCATGGATTAATGTCTTCCTCTTGAACTACTGAGAAGATCTGATTCTATTTGTCTTCCCTCAATACTAATCTACAGAATAACTCCTATTCTCCTCAAATGCAAAAATGCATAACATGATCAATGCAGCTCTGATAAAGATGCTGACAATACTGTGGGTGTGATTGCCTTTATCCCAAAATGTTGGCTTCAGCTGGAACTACGGATTGCAGTGAATTTCTCCTTCCATTTTTTTTGGTTCACAATTGATATCCTTCTACCTTGTCAATCATTTCTCATGTTTTTCATTATTGAGAGGGGTCTGAGGAGTCCGTACAGAATAAAATAATATAAGTAAGAATATCCGATGGTTAACATAAATGTCGCGAATGAAATAAATCCCGCAAGTTGGCTCGCAAAATCACGTCCAAATACTGACACTCGGCATATACTGGTTAACTCGACACATGAAGAAACACTCGGCATGCACTGAGTAACTCGGCACATGAAGAAACACTCGGCATACACTGGGTAACTCGACACATGAAGAAACACTCAGCATACACTGAGTAACTCGGCACATGAAGAATCACTCGGCATACACTGGGTAACTCGACACATGAAGGAATGCTACAGTAACTCGGCACATGAAGGAATTGCTACAGTAACTTGACACATGAAGAAAACAGGGTTACTAGGCACATGAAGGCAACAGGGTTACTAGGCACATGAAGAAAAAAGGATTGCTAGGCACATGAAGGAATTGCTAGGCACATGAATAACTGCTAGGCACATGAAGGACTGCTAGGCACATAAAGGAACTACTAGGTGAACAAAATGAGCAGGACAACAAGGCAACCCAGGATGCTCCTACATCACATTTCCTTATTATAAATGTTGAAGCTCCTCTCAACCCCCCTGAGCTTCCTACTCTCATAAGCAATAGGATGCTTGTCCTACATAAGAACCACTCCAACACCTTCAGTAGATGCATCTCAATGCAGCTCAAAAGGTTTTCTAAAATCTTGTAATACTAGCACTAGACCAGAAGTCATCAACTCCTTGAATTTATAAAAACACTCTTGTGCCTCAAGAGTCCATAAGAAAGCCTCCTTTCTCATCAAGTTCATCAAGGGTGCTGCATGCCTGGAATATCCACTAACAAACCTCCTGTAGAACCCACACAACACAAAGAATCCTCTCAATTGTGTCAGGTTCACTAGAGTAGGCCACTCAATAATAACACGAATCTTTTTAGGATCCATGCATGCTCCCTGAGCACTAATAATGTGACCAAGATATGATAACTTTGATAATTCCAAATCACATTTGGACTCCTTTGCATACAAGGACTCCCTTCTCAGAATGCTCAACACAGTGTCTAAGTGTCGCACATGCTCATCCCATGTCCTACTATACAATAGGATGTCATCAAAGAAAACTAACACAAATTTCCTCAACTGAGACTAAAAGACCATGTTCATTGTGGACTGAAAAGTAGCTGGAGCATTAGTTAGCCCAAATGGCATAACAAAAAACTCAAAATGGCCACAATGACACCTGAATGTCATCTTCTCTACATCCCACTCTCTGACTCGGATCTGATGATATCCTGATCTCAAATTAATTATGGAGAAAAAACATGTTCCATGTAGCTCATTCAATAACTCATGAATCTGTGGGATGAGGTACCTATTTTTGATAGTCTTCTTGTTCAGGACCCTGTAATCTATGCACATCCTAAGAGTTCCATCCTTTCAAGACCTTGTAATCTATGCACATTTGAAGAGTTCCATCCTTCTTCTTCACCAAAACCACAAAAGAAGCGAAAGACGACTTACTTAGTCTAATGTGCCCCATAGCAAGTAGTTCCTTGATGGTCTTCTCGATCTCATGCTTCAATCTCTTTGGATGCCTATAGGGTGTGATCATGATGGGTTTAGCACCCTCCTATATCTCCCTCCTATATCTTAATAATATGCTCAATACCTCTATCTGAAAGTCTAACTAGTGGTATTTCACTGAAAACCTTGTAGTGTTTGATTCTTAGTTCCTATACGTCTGGGTGATATTCTGATTTTTGCTGCCCTTGTGATGGCATTAAAGTGCAACGGGCCGCCCATTCAACCTGGTCATGTCTCAACAAGCTCTACATGTGCTTGCAAGACATCATCCTAAACCCACTATCACGAATGGCCTTAAGTATATGGGTATTCCCATCTAACTGAAACTTCATCTCCATATCTCTCAAATTTAGAGTGAACTCCCCAATATCATATAACCAAGTCATACCCAAAACCAAATCTATATCACCCATGTTAATAACATAAAAATCTGCTTTGAAATCAAAGTTGTTGATATTTAGGGGCAGACTTGTAATCTTCCTATCACATATGAGGATGTAGCCATCGGCTACTCTCACTCTCAGGCCCTCAAACTGCTTTGTCTGTATCCCATGCCTTTCAATCAATCTGGAATCAATAAAATTGTGAGTAGCACCTGTATCAAGCAAAGTGATAACTCGCTGACCAGCCAATACAACTCTCATCCTGAATGATCCCTCTTCTTGTACACTAGTGAGGTGGGCCTCCTTAAGTCTACCCTCAGTCTTCTCATCCTTATAGCCATTTTGTTCAACTTTTCATCATGCGTGCCTTCCTTTTCTTCAATTGATTCCTCATTTTCAGAATCAAAATCCTTATAATAAGCCCACATAACCCTGTTGGCTTTCCCCTTTTTCCTTAAAGGATAGTCATAGTGTCCTTTGCAATAAAAAAAGAGGTTTTTCTTCCTTAAATCATTCAATGTCTCTCTATCCAAGAAAGCAAATGATTTATCTTTATTTTCAGCCTTTGTTTCATTCCTTTCAAGTTTCTTGAAGAATGGTTTGTTGTCTTTGCTAGATGATGCACCCTTTGACTGAAATTTATTTACTAGGGCTGCTTGTTCCATACTTCTAGCCTTCTTAATCGCTTCTTGCAAATTGAATGGATCAAAGGCTTTTACCCAACTCTTTAGTGGTTCAAATAATCCCTCAATGAACATAACAACCAATCTCCTATTTGAGATATCTGGCACCATAACGGATAGCTTCTGAAAGTCACTAATGAAATACTCCAATCCGTTTGTCTGTCTCAACTATGCCAACTCCCTAAAGTAGGCTTCTGGATCCTTCTTATCAAACCGCTCTACCAACCTGTCCATGAAGTCTTGATATGAAGTCACCTGGTTATGCTGAAGGGTAACCATCCCATGGTACCACCAATCATGTGCAACTCCCTCTAAATGTAGTGTGGCATATTATATTGCCTCCACTTTTGTCATAGGTCTTAGTGCTAAGAAGGTATCAAGCTTCTGAATCCAAGCTTGCGTTGTCATTCTGCTATTACCAACAAATGTAGTTAAGGAAAGCTTCCCTGTAGCACGCTTTAATTCATTATCCTCGTCACGAGGTCTCCTATCCTGTCTCGCTGCCCTGTAATGCTCTCTCCTTAGGTTAACAATCCACTAGAATGTCATCCTCTCTCACACCTGTGGAGCTAATAAATCCCATTCGTCATTTGCAGCCATGAGGATATCTGTGAACATCTCCTCTCTTGTTGCTTCTGTAGTTGCTATTTGAGGCTCATCTCTAATGAAGGAAGGACGGGTAGGCCTGTTTGCTGTCCTGGAGTGCATCCTATGAGCTCTAGGTGACCCTACTGCACCCCTATTATCCCCTTGCTCCCGATTCTATCGGTTTTGTGGGTTCATGTGTTAAACCATGCTGGAGAGTGCCTACAAAGCCTAAGTCATTTGTTCCTATATTGTAACCATTGCTCTGAAAAATTACCTTGTTTCCTGATCCTCATTCCTATTGTATTCGGGTGGGCTACCCTCTTGCTTGTCACCCATGGTATCCGACTGTCTACCAAATTCTTGTTCCCTATCAAACAAAGATCGCTTGGAAGTGTAAAATCTGTGATAACCAACCTCAGACGGCTGCATGCAATTGCTAAACCCTCAAGATGGCAGGATTTAGCTCTGATACCAATGTAATATCCCTTGCAATTTTGATTTTAATTTTCTAATTTCGTAAACCTAAGAATTTTGTCAAACACTTTGCACCCAAGGAATATATCGCTGATCTAAATTCTGCTATTTTGTCTAAAAGCCAAACTTGAATTGATACGCTTGCAAAACTCCAAACAACCAACAATAAAAATGCAAGTATTTTTATATATCTTTTTGAAATATCTAAGCATTGACTACAAATGAGAAAATATGCATCTATAGCAATAAGACATTAAGGCAACGCCTTCTATGATGTTCAATGATACCCTAATCCCTTATAACGAATTCTAATGTAAAACTCTAATATAAATTAGATTGCAATACCTCACAATTGATTTCTAAATTCTTACACATGCCCTAAGATATGCAATGCAAAATGAAATGGATAGGAACCTAGAAACCGCTCAAGAAATCTAGATTTTATTGTAGCGAGTCACTGTAACAGTGGTGACACTATAGCAATATCCGACTTATTCCTTCAATTGTACTCCACAATTTGGCCCTAGGCCACAAATTTGGTACAGTGAAAAGACTGATTTGTCTTCTCCAATAGCTGCAACCCTTCGAAAGATCTTTCACCAATATGCTCGAATAGAACACCTATATGATGTCCTCCCAATACCAAATTCACTGGATATTTCACCAACTCAAATGGAGGCACGCAAAAGAGCTTCGTTCTCTAGCGGCAAATGCTGAAACCCTTGCTCAGAGCTCAAAGAAATCAAATAAGCAAATAATGGATGCCTAGCAATAAAGCTCTCACCTCTATTTATTCCTTCACCCTTCTAGAAGGAAATAAAATATTGTTTAATTACACTCTTTAGAAGCTTCCCCCTTTCCAATACAATAATTAGTCCCTGCCTATTTATAGGCAGGGAACTAATATTTTCATTAGACCCCCTTTCATTTATTAGCATGGAAAATAAATTTCACAGTTCTAAGGTTTCAATGGTAATATTTTTTTAATCATTTTTTCATATATAATTTTCTTTTTCCTGATTGGCTAGAAGCATTTTTCCTAGGGGCTAAATTTATTTATAAAAATAAAAAATTGAAGAAAAATCTGCAATGATAAAAACTATATTTATTGAACTGACAGCAACATTTATTACTGATTTTCATTTGACTTGTGTGTGTAATGTATTACTACCACATAGTGCAAGCAAGGACACACAAGCATTGAATGTGAAGACTAGTAATGCTCTCATTTGACATTGTAATAATTGGAAAAGACTCTAGAATGTCAGCATAGGTTTCAAATGATCAGTTCCTCATGCATCCAGCCAAACGGTTGAGGGCATTTTCTATTTGATTTTTAATAGTCTTTTCCATAAGCCAAGTCCCACCTCCTACTCTAAAATGTCTACCACCTGTTGTTCTATCTAATTCATTGTGCCTTTTCTCTGTGGGCTCTTATCTTTTTATTTTCAATTTTTTTTGGAAGAATCATGGGTACTGAAGTTTGATTGAGGAATAGCTTTTGAGAAACAATTCAATTTTAGAAAAATGACATTAATAAAAAAAATGAGAAAAATTCATAAATGTGCAAACCGTAGTAGTTTTATATTGGCAATCTGTAAAGGTGGTCTTGGTCCTTGAACTGGATATGGGGCAGCTGGGCGGCACTCGGTGTTTTCCCTCACTGCTACTATCGCAGATTCTTCAGCTAGGACGAACTTAGTGGAACTTTCCAGAGGACAATAATTTTTTGTCTATTTTTCAAATTGACCATTTTGAACATAAATATTTTTTCCAAAAGCCGCGCCTGGACTTTTTGAAGCCCAAATTCAAAATCATATATAATATGTTTAATTAAATATAACTAATATATCAAAGTTTAGTATATTTTTGAAAAGCTTTACTCTTCTAAGTATTAGTAATAAATATGGTTTTAATTATAAATTTAAATAATTATTTCTATTTGATTACATGATTTTTCATAACATAATTTGATTTTTTTTACTTTAAGCCAATTTTATACTCCTATAATATATATACAATAAATAAAAAATAAGAAATAATTCAATAGTATAACTAATATTATATTAATTATAATTATTTTCATAAAAGTAACATTGAAGCATTTAACAATCAACATGGTAGAAAATATCAAGAGGAAGTGACCCTCAAATATGAGAAAAAATGGTCTATTTTTGGAATCTCCACTCATTACATTCAGTTTTATCCTGATTGCAATGATTTCCATTCTATGCTTCTCAATCCATTAAGGTTAGTTTTCTCACGATTTTATCAAATAGTAATCAAATTACATTTTGGCACAATAGAATCAATGAATGTTGGAAGTATTAAGACCCCATCATATCCATTCTTAAGACCCCATCATATTTATTTTTATACGAGTGCCAAACTTAACCATACACCATCCTCAAGAAAAGCATTCAACATGGACTGTGAAAATGGGTCACTAATGCAAAGAGTGGAGGAAGAGTGTGGGTCAAGAAAGATGGCAAAAACTCTCTTCAATTTAAAGGCGCAGTATGCAGTGGCATACTTGCTCTATGAAGCTTTCATTTTTATAATATTTCATTTCCTAGACTACCAAAGAAAAAAATAGAATCTCAAGCACCCAAAGCTTCTAGTGTGAAAAATAGCATAGTATGTCAAATAGATGTTTTCCGGAACATGTGATCTATTCCAATTTAGGACCAATCTCATCAAAAGATTTAGGTTCACAATTTCAATACAGCTAAGATCTACTATTGAATATTCACAAATTTGAATTTATTGAACTACAATCACATAAACTAGTATAGATATCTTAAATAAATCTATCTAATAAATGCCGATAGATATCCACTACAAAATAATTGTAATTTAATTTCCTACATCTAAAATTATTTATATTTCTTTTATTTCCATTTATTTAGTTTTTTACAAACTTAAGCTTTTTATTTTAATTTCTAAAAAATGATGATTTATATCTCCAAATATTATAATTTAAACAAATACTTTATGTGGTATTTATTAAATTTTTATTAAAAGTATTTTCTATCTATAATAAGATTTAAACTTTTGACATGTAGATGGTTGTCAAATTTAACCTAGAAGAACAAAAGTTAACATTAACACGCTCACACCATCCCATCGGCATTAATAAATATTTCTTCTAATTTGATAATAATATTTGCATCTTGTATTTTAATATTAGCATCATTTAGATATTTCAAATTAAATTATTAAGTGTCTTTTAATTCTGAACAATTTGAATATATATTGCACATTTTCTTATTTATAAATATCCTTTTATGTTTTAAAATTTTATGTAGATATTTATAAATCCAAAATCTATATCATTATTCTAACTCATAACTTCTACAAAATTTACACTTATTTATATTTTTTTAACAAAATCTACTTTCTAACCACTTGTTAGTTGTGCTTCTAGAAAATTACATTAATTAAATATAAAGTAACCTTTAGATTTATTTATTTGACTTCCATTTAATTTGTTTCCCCTTATTTCTCCACTAAGCCTTCGGAGAATGAAAAGCTAAGAACTCCATTGAGGGCCTAAAAGATGGGGGACATTACAGGAGGTATGTTTGTTTTTTGTTCTTAGCTTTTCTTGTTTCTTTGATTGCTTGTTTTGTTTTCTTTTTGGAAGGAAGTTGAGGATTCCTATCCAAGAATGCAAGTGCATATACATGCTTTCACCTTCCATGCCAATCCATACTTCATCCATTTTCCATCACATGCTGTTACATCCTCTGAACCCAATTACATGTTTACCTCAACTAAAAATGATTCATTTTTACCACACGTAATTACCTCTAGAGAACCCAATTTTGGTAAAAACTCACACTTTTAAATATCAATGTCATCATTTTGCACACATTCATATGCGTCCAACTTGCAGTCTTGGCCATACAAGCAAAAGCCCATCTTTGTCCACATGCAATCCATCCTTCTAAGTCCAATTTTGGCCTTTTTTTTCCAAATAAATATGCTTTCCAGATAATTTCCAGCTATCACATGTGTTCCATGAGTATCTAATCAATACTCCGAACACCTTTTTCCTCATAAATTTGTTTTTGCCAATCAAAGTCTAACATCTTTAGGGAGCCAATCCCTTTAGATGATATATTTACTCTTTGGAATTTCCATGTTGCAGCACAAGACATGTCCATGCCATCAAAATCCAAGAGGAAGATGGAATACCAGTATGACAAAGAGTTGGCTCACATGACTGCATCACTCGTTTCATCTCCTCTAGATCAAGTATTAGATACTGCAATTGGGTATGTAGTCCATGGCTGATTTTTTACAGAGAATCGAAGCTCCTGCCAACAACAAGATGAAACACAGCAAATGGAGTAATATTCATCTAGTGTCCACTTTTCCCATTGCTTCCCTAGAACTTGAGTTCATCTTGGGATTTGCTCAACATTTCTACCCTAAGACAAAAACAATTAAGAATGTGGATGGGAAAGTCATTATCCACCTGGATCCCGATGTTATTGAGAAAATTTTCATAGTACCTCAAACTTCTAAACGTGTGGACTTGTCTAAAGAAATGTCCTTGCGACTGTGGAATCAGAGCAAATTGGATTATCAAAGGCACACAAATGTAAACTAGTTGGAGAATAAGAGATCCAATTTCTCTAGATGGCCTAGAACAATACATAGAGGTTAATGATTTGATAACTCTCCTTTTTAGAGTCTATGGCCTCAAGGTATTTGGTAAATTTGAACCGTGGATGTATAAGTTTATCCTTCAAATCTTTGATAACAAGGAACCCATCTACTGGGGAGAGCTTAAAATCACAACACTATGTGTACAGTTGGTTCATGTGAGAACATTGGCACCGTTCTACATGAATTCGTATTTGGTTTACATTGTTGTAGCCATGGGAACGTTCTTAGGACTTTCCACCAAGGGAGATCAGACTCTAGTTCCCATATTGAACTATTATGACAAGATTACATTGACAAAGAGAAAGTATCATTGTATGAGGGTCCAAGATCCACTCTTTGGACATTTCAGGTGTTAGTTTGACAAAGAGTTGGTAATCAAAAGAGTATCAGATGAAGCCTGCGAGAGGGTAAATCAGTTCGGTTACTCTTTCTTGCGATTTCCAACTTTCACCTATTTGAGAGTTGGTTATTTTCAAGGAGAACTGTATACCTTATCGAGATATCATGTTGATAGGATTATTCTGATGGAGTTGGTTAGACAACTCATGGAGGTGCAATCATACCAACATAGTCAACACAAGCCAGGATTCAAGAATTACCATTGCTAAATCCCTTGTAATCTGTCAATATACACTCAATTTAGTGTACAAAGAAAAAGCTATAGAAGCAAAACTTCAGCTCATTACTCGAAAGAGATTCAAGACTAGATTTGACTTTGACTACTGAGGGATGTGTTTAAAGATCAAAAGGGCATTCACCCATGTTCATCACATGGAAGATGTGTGGGTTGACTTGTGCACAGAGGTAGAAATCATAAAAATGGACTACTGCAAGCTCACATAACGATAAATCATTAACCTCGACATGGTTGAAATACTAGAAGGCTTTCGGATTGAAGATGATGCCATGATCCTAGATCTAGACTATAACAAAGCTCAGTTTCACAAGCTTTATGCTTTCCCTATCTTAGTGAATACTAAAATAGGGAAAGGGCAAAGCTTGTCAAGCTTTGCTAGTGGCAACAGAAGGGAGGCGATTCTATCTTTGATAGATTCCAATCTATCTTAGTGAATACTAACAAGTGGCTGAAAATCAAAGGCCTCTTAGGAGAGTACATCAAAAACTTGGGATAGATTACAATCACTTTAGACCTGTTGGAAGAAAATTGTAGGTGGAGATCACAAAGAAGGATAGTTCATCCTCTTAAGGACTAGTTAAAACGCTCAAGTTTAAGCTCAAAGGACGAAAAAGATCAAAACCACCTGTAGATTCTTCTCAAGCACCCATGCAAGCTCAAGGATCGAAGGAAGAATTAGAGGAAGAACTTGATGAAGAAGACGAACAAGAAGAGGGAGAGCTAATGATCAAATCTACCCCACAGGTGCCACACAACCAAGATCCATCTACTCAGGAGAGACCTTTCTTGGATGTCATAGACAACGATGTCGATTCATTCTCCACTATTTTCATGCTTACCATTTATGTCTCAGAAGTGAACATGTGTAATGTCCCCATTTTTGTCAACATCGGAGTTTAAGATAGTAGCCTATTATTGCGATCCTCATAGGCCAATTATTGTAGATAGAGGGTCTTCTGAGGTGGTGGCTTGGCTTGGGAGGGTTTTGTCTTCTCCACAATTCAGTAAGTTATAGGTTGGACTTCGTTTGGCTCAGATTGGACTTTGTTTGGGCCTAGTTTTATGTACTTACTATTTGAGGTAAGTTAGGTGTTGATTGAGATGGATCCTTTCTATTTTTGGAAAGTGAATTTGATCACATGGAGAAATAATAGGTGTGGCTCCTATTTCAGACAACATATTTAAATGATGTGTATTTTGGGAGTTACTATATATTTAGTGACCAAAGTATGATTAAATAATTAAATGGTTTATTATAAAGTTATAATTTAACTTATAACTTCACTTAAGTTGAGGGTTGAGTCAACATTGGAAGGGCCCATTTATTTAACTAATTATATGCCTAAGCCAAGTATTACTCAGAGAGTTGTGTTGAAAAGTTTCAAGAGTTGAGTTCTTTTGGGAAAATTTTGCAATTTTTGAAACTGAGTTATCTTGGAAAACTTTTGTCAACAAGGGATTATAAATATGAGCTAATTTCACTGGAAAAAGCATTTGATTATTTGATTATCTTATTTTCTTATTGTCTTTGTGGCATTCCTAAAGTTTTGATTTTTCATGACCTTTTTGAGGTATAAGGGTTTGATTTCTGAGTGGTGTCTTTGCAAATTTGCTGCTGAAGTATAGCGAAATTACGATTACTTCTCTTTTGTATTTACTGTGTTTGAGAAGTGTAACTCAATCTACAGTTGTAGTATTGTGGATTGCATATTTGAGAATTATTGTAGTGTCTTTCCTTTCTGTAATTACTATTGCTAAGGAGACAATGATTGGATGAGATTGATCTGAGATTTACCTTGCAAATTGAAGAGGTATCATTCAACAGACAGGCGCCTGAGAAACCCTAAACAAGTGCATTTTCTCTGCAAAGAAGCGTCCTATTAAGTAGCAAATCTGTATGACCTTATTTCTTCTTTAAGGGGCGGATTTAATCTGCATTGAGGGGCATTATTTCTATCACTGTTGGACACATTTGGTTTGGAGGTTCGACTGTGGTCTGCAAATGCTTGGACAATCATTCACTTGTTGCTCTTGTTTGCTCTGACTACCAGATGTGAGCGCGAATATCTCTACAGTAGCACCATTATCATCTGCAAATAAGTGTCAGTATATTGAAATCGCAAGGGCTGGGGTCTGATTGATTTCATGTGCCTCAACAGAGAATCTTTGGGTGTTGTTTGTGAATGAAGATAAGGAGTTGGAGCTATGTATAGACTTGCCCATGATTGATAAAATACCTCCAGTGTGTCTTCCTTGAGGGTTGTCATTGAATGCCATTATTGGCATCATTTATTTATTGTTGTAGCTGGCAGGTTGGACCTGCATTTTGGAGAAATGGAACTGCTATTGCTCATTTACCAAACTGATCAGTTCTAAGTAGTTTACAAGTTCCATTCAATTTAAATTATAATCATAATTTCAGTTGCTTCTATAGATTGTTTGTATGAGCATTACCAGAACTATCCGAGTTAAGTTGATATAATACAATCAATCATTTCATCTCCAGCTCATTTTTTAGTATTAATCCATTTGAGAGGCCATTTGTGATATCACTAGTGAGATATTTAATTGTCTCTTGTATGAGGGAATTGGGAAAGTATGCTAAAGTAGGATTAGAAATGGAATATGTTCATTTGATATGATTGCCACTTGACATTATATCTAGTTTGATTATAATTAGTGGGATCTTTATGGTCTATTTGGGAAAAACTAAGTTCACATTTTTGCATTTAAACTTTGAAGTAAAACATTCACAAAAAATTCACATATATTTGGTCCGAGCCAATTCGGGTTCTTTACAACATGTCAGCACTCCCCACCTCTTCAGTAGTTCCTCCTATCTTTGGGAAAAACTAAGTTCACATTTCTGGATCTAAACTTTGAAGTAAAACATTCACATATATTTGGTCCGAACCAATTCGGGTTCTTTACAACATGTTGGCACTCCCCATCTCTTCAATAGTTCCTCCTATCCTCACAGTGGAGCAATGTGAAAACTTGGAAAATGCATTTGATGATTTTCCAACTCTCACATTGGGTCAAGTTTCCCAAATTGATACCTCAGTCACAGTGTGTAAAGATCCTTGCTAAAAACACCAAATAAACTACCAAGGCTGAAGTAGGAATTCTGTCAAACACTTGGCAATACAACTAGTTTCCGTACTCAAGAAATAATATAGAATATTCAAAACAATTGCCTAAATACAACTTCCAAAATTCCTTCAGCAGATAAAAACTTATGATATAAATTGATAATCAATGCTTGTTACATAAGATAAGTTCAGATAGCAACTGATTATTATGGACTGTTACAGCAATGCCAACCCTTGCTACTAATTTATCAATGATTTGGCAAATTAAATCAGATTAGAAGAACCTGGAAATTGTTATTAATTTATGTTCACGTGCTGGAGATCCCACTGGAAGCCTGCGACTTTTATTCTGTCCAAAACCAGTGACTGTACGGACTGCAGGTACGGCCGCACCTGTACGGCTGCTGTACGATTTTAATATGAATTAATTCCCTGCCAAATGGATGCCGATTCTTGCTGAAATTGAGTCGCCCAGGTCTTTTAAATTCAAGGAAATTTGGTAGTTGAATTCCAAATCAAAAATGAGGGGTTTATGTCTCCAAGTTCGCTCCCGATCTGATCTTCTAGAATAGCCAATTTTGTATCAGAATTGTATGTGTAATCCGCCCCTCTCTTTGCAACAGTCCTTCTACAAGTATAGTGAAATCTTCTCTCTGAAATGACTCCCTAAATGTTCACTTCCAACCCTAATCTGAAATCACCATGAAGCTCAACATGAAATGGCAGAGCACCACTTCCAATGTGCAACCCTTCAGAAGGTCTTTCACTCCCTCAGTTATGCAATCTCTTGAGAGGTATCGTTCTCAAGGATTATGTCGAATATTTGCAGACCATCAAGCTCCACAAATGCTCATAGAAGATGTAATTGACTTATCATATTCCCGTCCCCCCAAATGAGAGGCCCAGCCCCCTATTTATTCACTTTTCTAAGAAGTTGCTAGAACTTCTAGAAACATCCTTTATTAAATCTCATTATAATGCACTTTTTCTAGAACTTCTAGAAACTCCCTTTATAAAATCTCATTATAATGCACTTTTTATAATAAAGTAATTTTATAAAATAAAAAGTGCAGCTCAACTTATAATTATAACATAATAATGAAATATAACTTCTTAACACTTCTTCAAGAGCAAGATACGACCATCTGATCCGCAAAATTGACTCCCTCTCCACACTATTTGCCTACGAGAGTCTGGAATAGGCAAATCCATGATTAATGCCATGTCGAATTAAAGAGGGGACATTACAGCCCGCCCTTCCTGAAATTGCTTGGCCTCAAGCAATCTCAACACCGGGTGTTGCAAAATAGCTTCCCCCTCCCAAGTAGCATCCTCAACAGGTAGATCTTTCCACTTAACCAAGTATTCTCTGATCACTCTTCTGCGAAGCTGCTTTTCTCTGCTCTCCAGGATGGACTCTGGTACTAAAATCAATTTTCCCTCATCATCTAAAGGAGGTAATACTGCAGAAGGCACCACATTCTGACCCAAAGCCTTCTTGAGGCGTGACACATGAAACACATTGTGCACTCTGCTATCTGCGGGAAGCTCCAACTCATAAGCCACTTCACCAACTCGCCTAATAATCCTGAATGGTCCATAATAGCGTGGCTTAAGTTTCTCTGCACCACTCTTCTTAAGAGTAGATTGCCTGTATGGCTGCAACATGAGGTAAACCATATCATCTACCTCAAAACTACGCTCAGTTCTCTTCTGGTCTGCATACTGCTTCTGCTGGTTCTGAGCTCTTGCAATATTGTCTTTGAGGGTAGCAACTATATCCTTACTCTCCTGTAATAATTCACCTGCACTGGGTACCCGGCTGTCGCTCAACAACAAATCCAAGAAGCTAGGTGCTTCATAACCGTAAAGTGCCATGAAGGGTGTCATCTGTATAGTCATGTGATATGTAGTATTGTAACAATATTCGCAGAGATATATCCATCTGACCCAAGCTCGCTGCTGAGCTGCTACATAATTTCTTAAATACCCTTCCACCCATTTGTTCACAATCTCTGTCTGACCATCGGTTTGTGGGTGATAGCTAGTGCTGGGTGTAAGCTCCGTGCCACATAACCGGAATACCTCCTGCCAAAAGTGACTCATGAAACGGCTATCCCTGTCACTCACAATGTTTCGAGGCAATCCGTGCAATCTGAAAACCTCCCGAAAGAAAACTTCTGCCACCTGAGCTGCTGAGTGTGTAGTAGTGACAGGAAAGAAATGAGCATATTTCGTTAATCTATCTACCACCACATAAATACAATCCCGTCCTTGTACCTTGGGCAAACCTGTGATAAAGTCCATGGATATGCACTCCCACTTCCTGTCAGGGATCGGAAGTGGCTGTAAGAGCCCTGCCGGATAGGTATGTTCTTGTTTGTTTTGCTGGCAAACAAGACACTCTCGAACGTACTGCAAAACATCAGCTTTCAGCCCTTTCCAAGTGAACCGCTCTCGAACTGATCTGTAAGTCTTGAAGTACCCGGGATGGCCTGCTGTCGGTGAGTCATGAAGTGCTCTCAAGATCAGTCGCTTAACCTTCGATCCTGGGACTAGGTAAATCCTGTTCTTGTAAATGATCAAATCATCTACAAGTGTGTATCTAGTATCAATCACTGTTCCCTCTACTATATCGGAGGCCCATGTATCCCTGGCATACTCTGCTATAATCAAGTGTCGCCAATCCTCTGATATCTGAACCATAATGGTGAGGTGTGGACTTCGAGATAGAGCATCTGCAACAACATTCTGAGTTCCCTTGACATATGAGATGTCAAAATCATATGCCTGCAACTTACTTACCCACTTTTGCTGGCGATCATTCAGGTCCCGCTGTCCCAAGAAATGCCTCAGACTGTTATGATCAGTTTTAATACAAAACTTGCTACCCACAAGATATTGTCTGAATTTGGCCAAAGCATGCATGATAGCCAACATCTCCTTATCATACATACTGAATGATCGCTCGGGTCCTCTGAGCTTCCTGCTCTCATAAGCTATGGGGTGCTTATTCTGCATAAGTACAGCACCTACTCCCTCTCCAGATGCATCACATTGAAGCTCAAATGGTTTCGTGAAATCAGGTAGTGCTAGAACTGGGCACGTAGTCATTATCTCCTTAAATCTCATAAAACAGTCCTGTGCCTTTTGAGTCCACACAAATTCCCCTTTTTTCAATAGATCTGTCATGGGAGCTGCATGTCGTGAGTAGCCACTGACAAACCTGCGATAGAAACCACATAAACCAAGGAACCCCCTCAACTGTGTAAGGTTCTCTGGTGGAGGCCAATCAACAATGGCGCGAATCTTTTCAGGATCCATCCGCACTCCATCTGCACTAATGATGTGTCCCAAATATAATAGCTCGGTCATCCCTAAGTCACATTTGGACTCCTTTGCATACAAGGACTCCTTCTGTAGAATGCTCAACACCGTCTCCAAATGCTCTAGATGCTCCTGCCATGATCGGCTATAGATCAAAATGTCATCAAAAAACACCAGCACGAATTTCCTCAACTGATGGTGGAAAACTCTGTTCATAGTGGACTGGAAAGTGGCAGGTGCATTGGTCAGGCCGAAAGGCATGACTACAAACTCAAAGTGCCCACAATGACATCTAAAAGCAGTTTTCTCAATATCCTGTTCACGGACTCTGATCTGGTGATATCCTGATCTCAAATCAATTTTTGTGAAATAACAGGCCCCATGCAATTCATCTATCAACTCATCAATGCGAGGAATAGGATACCTGTTCTTAATGGTTCTCTTATTTAATGCCCTGTAATCAATACACATCCGAAGCGTTCCATCCTTCTTTTTTACCAAAACAACAGAAGATGCAAAAGGTGACTTACTTGGTCGGATGTGCCCCATAGCTAGCAACTCCTCAATGGTCCTTTCGATCTCATCCTTGAGTCGCTTTGGATGTCGATATGGTGTGATCATGATAGGTTTAGCACCTTCCTCCAGCTCAATAATATGCTCAATGCCTCTGTCTGGTGGCCTGCCTGGTGGAATCTCACTGAATACCTTTTCGTACTTAATCCTCAATTTCTGAATATCAGGATGATATTCCGCCTTGTGTTGCTCCTCCTGTGTAGGTATCAAAGTACAAACTGCTGCCCACTCTATATCATTATGCCTAGTTAATCTCTCCAGCCGCCTAAATGAGATAGTCCTGATATCACCATTACGGATAGCCTTAAGCACATGAGTTCTACCATTCACCTCAAATTGTATCTCCATATCTTCTAATCTCAAGGTAACCACCTTCAATGAATGTAGCCACTGCATTCCAAGTACTATGTCCATGTCACCCATGTTGACCACATGATAGTCCGCCTTAAACTCATAGTTGTTCAGGCGCAAAGGTAGGTCTCGTACCATCCTGTCACAACGAAGAGTGTAGCCATCAGCTACCTTGACTCTTAGTCCCTCGAACTCCTCAGTAATGAGTCCACGCTTCTCCACAAATTGTGCATCAATGAAATTATGTGTGGCACCTGTGTCCAACAATGTAATAACCTTCTGCCCAACCAAGACTCCCCGAAGTCTGAAAGATCCCTCTCTCTGGATACTGGACAGTCGTGCTTCCTGTAAATGTAACTCTGTTTCTTGCCTTTTCCCTGCACTGTCTATCTCATGCTCTCCCTCTGCTTCATCAGGATCCTCATCATGATGTTCCGAACCATCTGAATCTGATTCTTCGTAATAAGCCCACATTGCCCGGTTGGCCTTCCCTTTTGGCCTCATAGGACAGTCATGGCCGTACTCATACGGTCCTTTGCAATAGAAGCATAGCTTCTTCCTACGCAAGTCATTAAGTGTCTCCTTGTCCAGCTTCTTACTTTCTTCCTTAGGTAGCTGTGCCTCTCTATGAAAGGGTTTCCTGTCCTTATCTCTTCCTGAAGGGAAACTCTTTGCCTGAAATTTATTTTTAGAAGCTGAAGAGGAATCCATGTCACGAGCTTTCTTGATGGCTTCCTGCAAAGTGGGAGGGTTGAGAGCTTTAATCCACCCTCTCAACGGATCAACTAACCCATCCATAAATAAAACCAATAGCCTTCGTTCAGATACATCTGTTACTAACACTGCAAGTTTCTGAAACTCTGAAATGTATGTTTCCAATGATCCCCACTGTTTAAGCTGAGCTAATTCCTTGAAATGGAGTTCTGGATCCTTCTTATCAAATCGTTCAATCAGTCTCTCCGTGAACTCCACATATGAGGTAATGTGTGCATGACCCATAGTGACCATACCATGATGCCACCACTCGTGTGCTAACCCATCCAGGTGAATTGCTACATACTTAATAGCTTCTTCCTCAGACATAGGGTTCAATTGAAAGTATGTGTCAAGTTTTTGAACCCAAGCTCTTGCTGTAGACTTCCCCGAGCCATCATAATATGGTAATTGAAGTTTCCCTACTTTCTTCCGTAGCTCATAGCTCTGAGTCCTGTCATGTCCACGGGGCATATGCTTCATCCTCACATCCATATATTCTCTAAAGGTGATTGCAGCAGTAAAATCTGGACCTCCGGCTTCCCAATCTCTCCTCAACTGATCCTGTATGTCAGTGATCTGGGGTTCTGGTACCGGCTGCTCTGGAGCTCTAGAGAGGAACGTGGGAATCATAGGCCTTGAACTTACTGTCCTAGCTTGCTGGGGTACATGACCGAAATTGTTCCCCATTTGTTCTCCTCTATTATGTATCTCATCCTGATTATTCCCATTCCGATTGTTACCATTCTGATTATTTCCTTCCCCTAGGTTAGCGTTCAACCCCATTTGACGAGCCATCATCTGCATCATAAGCTCCATTCTCTGATTCTGTTCCTGTGCTCTCTGCTCTGCTAATCGCTGTCCCTGTGCCAAGGTGTCTAATAACTGTAAAAATCTTTCCTCTCGCTGATCTGGACCGGCATTCCCGCCCCTATCCATATTGTAGTCGTAGTCTTGATCAAAGAATACCTCTCCTGTGTCTGTATGACTGGATTCTATGTCTACCTGGATAGATGAACTAGACTGATCGCTCTGCAGATCTGAAGTCCTATCTTGTCTTGCTTTGGTGTTACGGAAATTATAATGCCTTTGTCGCATGCTCTGATTTTAGTGTTTTGACATTTCGTCAAACACTTTCCCAGCTGTTCCAAATTCCCGAGAAGAACTCCACAGGATGGCAGGACTTTAGCTCTGATACCACTGTAAAGATCCTTGCTAAAAACACCAAATAAACTACCAAGGCTGAAGTAGGAATTCTGTCAAACACTTGGCAATACAACTAGTTTCCGTACTCAAGAAATAATATAGAATATTCAAAACAATTGCCTAAATACAACTTCCAAAATTCCTTCAGCAGATAAAAACTTATGATATAAATTGATAATCAATGCTTGTTACATAAGATAAGTTCAGATAGCAACTGATTATTATGGACTGTTACAGCAATGCCAACCCTTGCTACTAATTTATCAATGATTTGGCAAATTAAATCAGATTAGAAGAACCTGGAAATTGTTATTAATTTATGTTCACGTGCTGGAGATCCCATTGGAAGCCTGCGACTTTTATTCTGTCCAAAACCAGTGACTGTACGGACTGCAGGTACGGCCGCACCTGTACGGCTGCTGTACGATTTTAATATGAATTAATTCCCTGCCAAATGGATGCCGATTCTTGCTGAAATTGAGTCGCCCAGGTCTTTTAAATTCAAGGAAATTTGGTAGTTGAATTCCAAATCAAAAATGAGGGGTTTATGTCTCCAAGTTCGCTCCCGATCTGATCTTCTAGAATAGCCAGTTTTGTATCAGAATTGTATGTGTAATCCGCCCCTCTCTTTGCAACAGTCCTTCTACAAGTATAGTGAAATCTTCTCTCTGAAATGACTCCCTAAATGTTCACTTCCAACCCTAATCTGAAATCACCATGAAGCTCAACATGAAATGGCAGAGCACCACTTCCAATGTGCAACCCTTCAGAAGGTCTTTCACTCCCTCAGTTATGCAATCTCTTGAGAGGTATCGTTCTCAAGGATTATGTCGAATATTTGCAGACCATCAAGCTCCACAAATGCTCATAGAAGATGTAATTGACTTATCATATTCCCGTCCCCCCAAATGAGAGGCCCAGCCCCCTATTTATTCACTTTTCTAAGAAGTTGCTAGAACTTCTAGAAACATCCTTTATTAAATCTCATTATAATGCACTTTTTCTAGAACTTCTAGAAACTCCCTTTATAAAATCTCATTATAATGCACTTTTTATAATAAAGTAATTTTATAAAATAAAAAGTGCAGCTCAACTTATAATTATAACATAATAATGAAATATAACTTCTTAACACTTCTTCAAGAGCAAGATACGACCATCTGATCCGCAAAATTGACTCCCTCTCCACACTATTTGCCTACGAGAGTCTGGAATAGGCAAATCCATGATTAATGCCATGTCGAATTAAAGAGGGGACATTACACAGTGTTTGTGATGTTCATGACAGAGTGATCTCAAAGGACACCCATGGTTCCAGCCATGCAAACTGAAGCATGCATGGTTACAACAAAAATACAATCAAGATCAATGTCTATTGTAGCCACTGTTCCAATTTCAATAGATGGAGATTTTAGTTTGCCAACATGGTTGGGAAAAATCACCATGAAAAGAAGAAAGGTTGTAGTACCCCCAACTAACTCCCTGTCAAGAAGAATAAATCCAAACCCTCAAAGCCCAAGGTTGTTTTAAGATTCGTTGTTGACTCTAAAAAGACTATGTAATGTTCCAGTTATAAAATTAATCATTAATCAAACTATTGTTAATGGGCCAATTGATTTAATATATCTTAGATCCATTCTTATTTTGTTTCCGTAGTTTGTGTCGCCATTGGCTATCTTTGTACACCCTCAAAAAGTTTTCCCCGATGGATATTTAAGCATGGCTTGTAGGTTGTCATTAGGTATGCAATTTGGATTATTTTTTGTACTATGAATTCCAGCTAGGATTCTCTGTAGTTTGCCATTTCAGAAGTGAAAGATCTTCCCTATTTGGTTTGTTTCCAGTTTTGATGGAATTTAACCCTCACCCTATTCCGTCGCCTGTAACACTTCACTTGGATCTGGCAAATCGGAGCATCATCTTATGGCATATATTAATGAAATTTTCATGTGTTCCAATCTTTATTCTTGTTGGTTTATTTCATAAGTATGAATCTATAAGTTTATGATTGCATCGTTCTTATTATACGGACTCGACAATTGTTGTGGCTTCACCATCCCTACCATATAGCTTAGATTAATTGTATCATTTATCATCTCCAATCTATTTCCTCCTACCATACGGCCTTATTGGCCCTCACATTGTACTCATCATCCTCCCTTCAATCACCATATGGCTAAGGCTGCTCATCGTACACCATCTAATTCGCCCCCATCGTACGGCATATATTGTGTCCAATAGCACACCGCACGACCTTCTTCCGTGACTGTTCACCGTACGTATTCCATCTGATTGCCAAAATTATCTAGAGAAAGATTGTGTATCGTGTACGAAATCGAATCATTACAGACTAAATATGTCGAAATTGCAAAGCATTTGGTAGACGAACCAAATGAGGAGCTTAACCGCTCAAATTACAAGTTCACCAAAATTGAGCTTGATAAACTGTCACGGCTGGGGTGCTTGTAGGAAGCCCAAGATGCACTCACCAATTTGTCAAAAAAAATCACGAGCTTTAGGAATAGAAGAATCAACTGAAGCCGAAGGTTGCATGTCTTCATGATGTCACCTGCCAACAATCCTCACAGCCCACAATCATCACATCTCTTACAGCCTAGATAAATCGGAGAGCTGAAGCAACAAGAGTTTGGTTTGAAGAAATTATCTCCGAAGGAGTTCAATCCATCAAAGATGCGGTCAAAGTTCTTAAACATATCAGAGTTGTTGACGAGATGATCCATGACATAATTGCTTCCAATAACCAAGAAACCAATACCTTGAAAGAAATTTTGGGTATTTGGGATCAAATGGAAAACATTGATCTAGATGTCTTCATTTCATGCGACGTCATTCCACCCCCTGATATGTTCTAAAAATATCAGGGACTCTTGGGTCATACGGAGTAGGTAAACCTTGGAAGGCTCTCAAGCGATGGAAATGGAGATCATGAACGATTTGGAGCAGATGGAATGCAAGGTCATTACTTAACATGATAACTTGTTCACTGAAGAAGATATGAACTCAAGGTACACCAACAAAGTCAATACTGATTTTGATTCTGAAAATTCAAATCACATATGATGAATAGGCTCACTACATATAAGTCTGTGGCAAAACACTTATGGGTTTCTCTTGCTAAGAATTACAAAGTTGTAAAAATCAGCACATGCAAATGCAGTCAGAATTGAAGCCATTTCAAAGACGATGGAGATCCTAGATCTTCCTATGGTTCATGATTGTATTGCCAAATACAAGGTTTTCCTTCACAATCTCCAAGATTGATTCAACTTTCTCCATCTTCTTGTTTTTAGTTTGTAGTTGGAGATGATGAATTGCATGCGATGCAATTGCATGTAATTTGATTGCATGTCCTCATGACATGTAATCCAATAATTCTTCTCACCTAGTTTTACTAGGTCAAAGTGGTTGAGTTGATCCCACATTTTCCTCTGTTTACCGTACAGGTAAAGTAAATGAACGCATACAGACAATGAACACGAACAACAAAATTATATTCGCAATAGTAGATGAATGATGATTTACAATGATCCCAGACGGGATATAAATACTACCGCCGAACCTTCCCGACGGAGTCCATCGGCCACAAATATTCTATCTGCTACAAACTATTTATCGACGACATCGGCTACAGAATACAAAAACACCGCCGGACATCACCTCATCGGCTACAAAATACAGAAACACCGCCAGACATCACCCCGTCGGCTACAGCATACAAAAACACCGCCGGACATCACCCCTTCGGCTACAAAATACAAAAATACCGCTGGCTATCACCCCGTCGGCTACAGAATACAAAAACACCATCGGACATCACCCCTTCGGCTACAGAATACAAAACACCGATGATCATCATTCTATCGGCTACAGAAACACTGCCGGAACCATCCAGTCGACTGACACCATCCCCCCCCCAAAAAGAAAAGTCGTCTCCGGATGACAATTACAAAATATCTGAGACAAATTAACAAACAAAATATATCATCAGAGTGACTACAACAAGAAAAATCTACTTGTCACATCACTTCACTTCGTCCCATGCCTATAGCCTCTGCTAACACAATACTGTCTCCTCAAGTTGACCTTGATAGCCACCTGTGCTGCTTTCTTTGCTTCCAACGCTGGGTCCACTGAGCTAAGTGTCGTTGCACTGCCTCCAACTGGATGATTAGCTCCTCCCCAGCTCTCTACGCATCCACCAAGATAGCCTCCCGGTCAACACCTACTCCCAGTGCCTTTGGTACACAGAAAGTCCATGCCTGCAGCCACTTCAACTCTTCTCAACTGGTCAGACTCCCACGACTAATATCCGCCACAACTGGGGGTCCAAGGGCAACGCCATCGCTTTTGTTTTCCTCGGCCATGTTCTGTGCGGAACACCAACAATACCTCTGGCTTAATCTCTCTTTTTTCTTTTTTTTTTTCCCCACGAAAGAACCTCCCGTGGACCTCCGAACAGGTGCCCGCGGAGCACCTCCAGACAGTTGCCCCCAGGACACCTCCCCCAAACCTCCGGACAGGTGCTCGTGGGACACCTCCCATCGACCTCCGGACAGGTGCCCGTGAAACACCTCCCGTCGACCTCCGGACAGGCGCCCGCAAAACACCTCCCGTCAACCTCCGGACAGGTGCCCATGGAACACCTCCTGCGGACCTCCGGACAGGTGCCCGCGTAACACCTCCTGTCAACCTCCGGACAGGTGCCCGTGGAACATCTCCCGCAGACCTTCGGACAAGTGCCCGCGGGACATCTCCCATCGACCTTCGAACAGGTGCTCGTGGAACACCTCCCGCGGACCTCCGAACAGGTGCCCGCGAGAAACCTCCCGTTGACCTCCGGACAAGTGCCTGCGGGACACCTCCCGTTGACCTCCGGACAGGTTTTTTTCACTTTTTTCTTTTTTTTTCTTTCCAAATTTTTTTTTCTTTTTTTTTTTTCCAATTTTTTTTTTTCAATTTTCTTTTTTTTTTTGACAAAAATAAAATTAAAAGACAACACCTTAATTTTGCCTCCAAATGTCGCCATTTTGCAACGACGACGGAGTTAGCTGGCCATTCTGTGATAGCGACGGAGTCTTCCTGGCACCATATATTTGTAATGTAAATCTGTTGACTACCGGAGGCACCTCTTGCTCATCCAATGTCTCCAATTTTATCACCCGATTGTTGCCGACCTCCCGGATCTGATATGGTCCAACCCATCTTGCCTTAAACTTTTCCTGTTTGATTTCATCCCGACCATCGTACTTGAGTACCAACTGCCCTGGCTGAAACCTACTGAGTTTGTCATGCCGCGCCTTATGTCTGTTCTGTGTTACCTCTGTCGCCCACTGTGCCTACGATCGTCGCGCATCTAGCTTATTTCCTTGCTGTTGGCACCCTTCCACCAATTGTATGCTGCAGTGTAACCTTTTCTTTCCGCGTGGTCCATTCACCATGTACCGAACAGTGGGATCTTTTGTTTTTCTGTGTTCAGACTGTATGTTCTTCCCCTCAGCTTTAGCCATGGCAACTTTTCCTTCTTCTGCTTCCCTGCATTCCTCCGGACATTCATTTTCCTGTGTTTTGTCACGTTCGTCAACCGTTAACATATTGCAACTCGGAAACAGTTCGTAGTCTTCTATCTGCCAGTGGAACAGGCCATTCACTGAGTCCAGGTCGTCATCATTCGATCCTCCGTCAAGTCTCAATACTCCTTTGTCTAGTTCCATTCTCCTCTTTGCTTCGTCGTCACTTTCGCCATCACTTTCTAAATCTGACGATGTTGCCTCCTCACCGACCATTTGTGTATGCAGGTCAATTGTGAATCTTTTGCCTCCGCGCTCCATTGATAGGGTATTTCGTTTCCAATCATGTTTTACTTTTGCTTGTACCAACCAATCCCATCCCAGAATAGCATCATATCCTTTTCTTTTTAATGGAATGACTACGAAATCCAATAAAAATGGTTGCATACCAATAGTTACCGGTTGCGCCCTCAAGGTTCCCAACGGTTTGATCCCGTGTTGGTCCACTGTGAGCAACTAGAATGTAAGTGGCCACAGCGTCGGCTTTCCCAACTTCTTCCAGGTATCCTCCGGTAAGACATTCACGCCGGACCCTCCGTCAACAATTGTCTTTGTCAAAACATTTCCCAAAATCCCCATCTCGACGACCGCCGGATGTCGTCCGGAGGTGAGTGCCAGCAGCATTGGGTCTGTTGCCATCGCTTCCCTACTGTCCCTTCCTGTGTCCTCTGTTGCTTTTGAAAACGGTGTATGATTCAGAATGGCCGTTCGTAACTGGGGCATTGTGAGAAGGAGGTCACTTATCTTGACCGGTATCTCCATTTGTAAGATCTGTCGTACAATGTTTTGTTCTGCGAAGTTCCTTGCCAAGGTGTCGGTGATGTCCTTCAACTGAGATGTCCCCGCCGATGATGCCTTTGCAATTTCCGCCTACGCTTCCCCCAATTTCCTCTTTTCCTCCGCTTGCCTCCGTGTAATTGCCAGAACCTCCTTTACATCCATGCCAACAATGATCAAGTTTACTCCAGCCTTTGGACACTTGGAATCTTCGTGATCGCCGGGTCCGCACCATCTGCATAATAATTTCAGTGTGTTTGCCGTTGTACAATCGCGCGCAAAATGACCCCACAAATTACACGCTCGACATTGAACGATCAGTCGTCCGTTTGCATCATACTGAGTTCGACTTCGGCTCCCATTATTATTGTTATTATTTGCATTGTTGTTGTTTTGCCCTCTGCTATTATTCCTATATCCTCCAGATGTAGCACCGGCAGTATTCGTGTTTCCGCTACTACCCGACGGGGAAGCCTCTTGTGTGAGAAACACCTGCAGAGATCCTCTTGTCTTCATGTTAAAGGGGCACTCCTTTGTCGAATGGCCCATGATCTGAAAAATGTCACAGAATTGGTTCTTTGGACATGATCCTTTAGTATGCCCGTCTGTCTTACACTCCGTGCATCACAGCTCGCTGCCTTTTGGCTCCTTCTGCATGTTTTAAACTCCTTCATCATGCGAACCATATCCTTCTGTAGGGCACGAACTTTCTTGCTGTTGCCTTTGTCGTCGCTACTATCATCTTCGTCAGGCTCGTTGTCATCCGAATCAGAGGAGCTAGTTTTCTTCTTCTTTGTCTTTTGCTCACTTTCAAGGTCCAGTGCTCTGTTATACGCGTCCACATATGATGACGGTGGCACAATTTTCATTTTCCTCCGCAACTTCGAGCGTAGGCCGTCCACAAACCATCTTTTCTGCAATTCGTCCGCTGGCTTGCTTTCCATTTTGTTTATTAAGTCTTTTAATCTCCTAGCATAGACGCGGACAATTTCGTGCTTCCCCTGTTTTGTATTGAAAATCTCTGCTACAATTTTATTATCATCCCACAAGAGTTTAAATTCCGCCAAGAACTCCTTTTTAATCTTATCCCAGGTATCTAGCTTTTGCGGATCCATATCCGAAAACCAATCAATCGCAACACCTCGTAGGGTTGCCGAAAATTGCTTGGCCCATTCGCCGGCATCTATGATTCCATTTGCTCGCCAGATCGTCTCACATGTCTTACAATGTCGGATGGGGTCGGCTGTACCATTGCCTTCAAATTTCGGCAGCTTTTCTTTGGGTCCCGCCATCACCACATTGGAGGTCTGCACTATCACAGCAGAGGTCTGCACTGTCACACCGGAGGTCTGCACTCCTACACCGACGGTCGGCACTCCCACACCGGCGGTCGGCACTTGCACACCGGCAGTCTGAACTCCCACACCGGCGGTCTGCACTCCCGCAACGGAGGTGTCGACAACTGGGAACCTTGGTGAAGAAGAAGGATCCTCTGAAATTGTTTCCCGCAGAAGTCTATCTCGCACGAAGAGGTCACTCCACGCTCGTGCTCCCTCGGCACTGCGAGCCGTGTGAGTTGATGCTCTTCCGTCGGAATTTTCTTCCCTCGGTGAACACAAATTCAAGAACTCCTCCCGTGCTTCTTCCACCAATTCCACCCGCTGCCGAGTCTCCTCCAACAATTCCTCCGCACTTCGGTTTCCGTCGGCAATCTTCTGAAATCTTCGTCGACGTTCGGCTTGCTGTGCCAGAATTAAATTCACCTGCGCAGTACGGATTCCATCTTTTCCCTTCTCCTTATTCCGATCCTTGTTAAGCTGATTTGGCATTAATGTTCATTCCTTCCACCTTCCAGATTCATAAGGCAATGGCGCCAAATGTTTACCATACAGGTAAAGTAAATGAACGCATACAGACAATGAACACGAACAACAGAATTATATTCGCAATAGTAGATGAATGATGATTTACAATGATCCCAGACGGGATATAAATACTACCGCCGAACTTTCCCGACGGAGTCCGTCGGCCACAAATATTCTATCCGCTACAAACTATTTACCGATGACGTCGGCTACAGAATACAAAAACACCGCCGGACATCACCCCATCGGCTACAGAATATAGAAACACCGCCGGACATCACCCCGTCGGCTACAGAATACAGAAACACCGCCGGACATCACCCCGTCGGCTATAGAATACAAAAATACTGCCGGACATCACCCCGTCGGCTACAGAATACAAAAACACCGCCGAACATCACCCCGTCGGCTACAGAATACAAAACACCGATGACCATCATTCTGTCGGCTACAGAAACACTGCCGGAACCATCCAGTCGGCTGACATCCTCCTTTTTCTCACTTGTTTTTCATATATAATAAGTGCCCTCCTCATTGTAAAAATCATCTTGTATTGTATGCAAGAAAGCTCTACTATAATTGTGCAAGCATAAGTTTGATTGTGTAGTACTGTGTTGAAGAAGACTGAATACAAAGAAGCAATTGGAGTTGAAACCTTGATTGACAGAAGTTGTGATATTGCAAATTAGAAGCGTTGACTGTAATTTGCATCTGCTATCTTTGATTCATATTGTTATTGTATATTTAATAATAGAGCATGATGAGTTAAGAAGAAATTAGAGAAGAAGCTTTAACTGGGAGCGATTGTGGTGATAGATAGACTAGAAGCCTTGACTGTAGCTTGTATTGTCGTCTCAATTCACAAAATAGTTAGAATTCTCTATTTGTGGAAGTCTTTGTGCCCCAATGGTTGAGGTTATTCTTATAGAATAGATTAAAACGAGACTTAGAGCCAAACTGGTATGCTTTCAACGAGCCTTTGAGTTGGTGTTTGGTATCATTATCACCATTTCCAACTATTAGATAGAAGTGTAGTTAGAGATTTTATCTTGCCCATTACTCGCTCCATAGATAAGCGGATTCTTTCCTTAAAGATAGGAGGAAAGTATATTGATAGCACCCCTTACAAAATCTCTTAATTCTTGCTTACATTGAGTTGATCCAATAACTAGTGAGAAGGTGGAGCCTTCCCTTAAAGGTAGGAGAGACCCTCTACCTATTTTGCAATTGGATTTTAACAAAAACTATCAATTGCAAAATATCCACCCAACAGTAATCATCTTTAGGATATTTTTGATGTAATAGAAATATTCAATTCTCTAATATTTGTCAAATTGGAATCATATTTAGTATTCTAATATTCTATTGATATTCAATGTTCAAGTATTTGTGTATTTTCTATTTTACTTGTACATATTTCATAACTAATATTTCAAGTACTATATGTATAGCACATAGTATATACACACTGCTCCCCCCCTCCCCACTAGTGTTGTCGCCTCAACATCCCCAATCTTAGGTCCTTTCTCCCCCCATCCCAAAAACTACTTTTGACATCCCCCAACGTTTGGCAGGTGATGGAACATTGTTTTATCTCCTTTTTGTTGCATCTAGATTTATAGAAACTCAATAATGGAATTTCTTAATTACTCTAAATTGCTTTAGAGTATAACAAACAAGATTTTACACCATTTATTCTAAGATGGAAGCCAAGCCACAACTAGTCATGTTGAGGGAAGAGGCAAAACCACAACAGATTCCTAGGGCCAAGGCCCTCCACCTCTCCCCTAGTTTTTTCTAGAGTTGGGAAGAAAAACATGTAAACCATTTTGAGGGTGTTTAGTTATATTTTTACAAAGACAATTTGCTATGTTAGTTTTTCTTTAGACTATCATGCTACCAACCATCAACATCTCCACAAGGATGTCATTTTCTACCCAGTTTGTATTTAAATATATCTAGATTCAGCTTGTTTATTTTGTTTACTCATTTATTCACTCATTAGATGTATCTCCTCATTGAATTTTGCAAAAAGAAATACGCTACTTAAATTCAAGAAAACTTTTAAGTTTCCAAGTTTTTTGCTGAGTTTCTTTTTTTTGGTCTTGGAGAGATTTTCAACTATGGTACAAACTATTTGTGCAACAATGGCTGATAGGATTCAAAAGTTTCAAGAATAGTTGCCACACCAAGCATATCTTAAAAAGAAAAAAATGAGGAAAGGCAATAGTAGTAAAGGACAAATTGGATAAGGAGACACAGCTAGCTCCAAAGGAGGTGGTGGAATAAACTATGTGCCAATTGATGGAGGCTGCTTACATTGTGAAGCCCATGTGAAAACAAGTGTTGGCAGCAGCTCAACGTATTGAGGTTCATTGGCTGAAACGAATTTGGTCACTCCATCTCATTTGTTTATCTAAGGATGTCCTCTCATGCCCCTTCTCATAATCTTATTCTATGTTGATTTTGCTCCCATTTTTTGACAATCATTTCGAAAATGACTCCTTTTTTGAAGCGGGGAGGGGGGCATAGTCTGCCTGCAATGAAAATCTACATAACCCAGAGATGCATCCCCTAGATTATTTTCAGCCATCCCCAACCTAGTAACATGCTAGGGTCAAGGGATGCCTAGGGGCCTTTGACTTCCAATTCTAGAGGAAATTTGACTGCTGACTCAAAATAACACAAATCTGGCTTAAGAATTTTTGTTTATTCTTATATTTTAAGGTTCTATAATGTATAAGTTCATGCTTTATTCATGTTTATTATGAATATTTTGAATTTCAATAATTTTATATAGCTGTCCCTTTTTGTCATGCCCTAGCCGTCCTCAAAATTGACCAAAACAATTTTGTCTTGGAAACTCATCCCCCTATCCCCCGTCATACCCGTCCAAGAAACTAGGGGTAACCTTGATAAAAAATAAAATAAAATCTAAGTCACCAGATTCTCTCTTGGACCTAGGAATTCCTGGTTCAATTCTCTCAAAAGTCTGGTCCTTGTCAAATTCTATCAGAAGTCTTCAACAACAACCAAATTTCACTAAGAATTCTCTGAGAGGAACCCGAGGGTTTCCAAAAAAGGAACCCAAACAGAATTTTGGAGAATTTTGAGAGAATTTGGTTGAAAAACACCCTATGTTTACTTTTTCTAAATGTTTTTTTTTGCCAAAATAGACTTAAGCACATGATTAGATTCAAATTATTAGTCATATTTAATTTGAATTAAATGCTACTTTAAAAGAGGAATCAGTACGTATAAAAGTGCCACATATTTATTATGGAATGTATGTAATACATAACAATTCATAGGAATTCTCTGAAAGGAACCCGGGCACAATCCAAATGACTTTTCAGCAACTTTGGTTTCCAAAAAAGGAACCCAGACAGAATTTTGGAGAATTTTGAGAGAATTTGGTTGAAAAACACCCTATGTTTACTTTTTTGAAATGTTTTTATTGCCAAAATAGACTTAAGCACATGATTAGATTCAAATTACTAGTCATATTTAATTTGAATTAAATGCTACTTTAGAAGAGGAATCGGGATGTATAAAAGTGCCACACATTTATTATGGAATGTATGTAATACAGCACAATTCATGCATATAGCCTAACATGTATAGCAAACTATGGATTGAACAATATCTGGATGATTCTGAATCCAAAGCCTGTTTTCTTGGCTTATCCAATCGGATCCAAAGCTGCTTTCTTTGAATCACTGAGTATGATAACTGATGTGTGAAGCTTACAATCTAGTAACAATCACAACCTTTGCCTTAAATGGGCCTATAGCATTACTTTTTTGAGCTACATATTTGTAACAGCAGAACGATGATGATTTGTTTGATGGTTTTTTATGATATTTGATCAATGATGATTGATTATTAATGTTGACATTATTGTTTTTGAACTGAAACATTGACTTGGTGGTGTATTTTGGTATGTTGCTTTAATATTAGCATAGTGGTGTATGAATTTATTTGCTGCTGCATCTATGCACATATATATTTTTTATTTTTAAAAAATATTCTTGTATGTACAGACCCAAAACAAATCTGAACCCAACCCAAAAATAATTTGAACAAATCTCGAACCCGAATCGGAAATGGCAACTTAGAACAAAACAATACTGACAGTTGACATCCTCAACCACCATTGGCCTGCCTATATGTTTCATATTGTACATGGAGTTGGAGACCATACTTATGGGATCCTGTACACATTGCATATCTAACATTGATAACAGAATTGAATCTTTCTGAATATGTTTGCAATTGATTTATATAAAAGTTCTGTTATTCTATTACTTCTGTCTGCTCTGTAATTATGCCAAAGAATGATATATGTTTCTGTAATTATGCCAAAGTATGATATATGAGCAAACAATTACAAAACATGCAACATTAAATAATCACAGTTTGTTCCTAGGACTTTGCTAGACAATACCTGATCCTAACACAATGAAGTACTATAATATAATTGAATTATTTTGAATTCTTCTTTCAATTCCATGTGTGCATCAAATTAGTCTCTCCAATCGGAAAAACGGAGAAGGGTGTGTTTGAACTGTGGGAAAGTCACTTGGTAGAGTAGTACATCAACATGTTAATTTAGAGGGGCTATTTAAATCCAAGCATAAAAGATCAATATATTGCTAAATTTATCAGCTTAATGGCTAGCATATATCATATTTACAAAATGAAAAACATGCCATAGGCAACTGCTATCAATTCTTAAGGATTAGCCCAAAGTTAGTTCTGCAAATATGAATGGGACTTGAAACAAGTTTTCATAAAGATTTTAACTTTTTTGTACCCAAAAAAGTGATAGGAGAAAAGCCTGCAAATATCAAACAAAAATTGACCTTATAAGAGATAAAAAAATCTGGAGAAGTTGGAACTTTGAATTCAAAGAGCTAAGCACAACACACTTCTCCATGAAAGCTGGGAAGTTCAACAAACCCATGTGGGATTCAACCAAAGATATTTATTATATACAAGCAAAAAGAACTGTAGCCTAACCCTATAGGTTATTGTTGGCAAAATGAAGCTTATTCCCAAGGAACCCAAGCAGGATCAAATTGTTCATCAGCCACCAATCACCCTACTTAATGTGACAAATGAACACATTCTCAAAGACTCAAAGCAATAGGTCAAAGGTTCAGAATATAGCTTAAGGAATCATTAGAAGAAGAAGAGTTTCTTTCGTAAGGAAAGATTAATTCTTTGCAGCCTATTTTGTTTGTGAAGGCTCTGAAATGAACTAAGCATTTCACAACTAGAAAGTGATGATGATAAACTTTAATTTTGGTAAAGCAAATCACAAATTCAAATGGTATTTCATATCTGGCATTCTCCAAGTAGCTTGGATTTGGAAAAAAGCTTATCTTCCGCGTGTGCATATTTTTAACAATGCTTCAGCAAGAAAGGAAGTTGGTCACTCAATGACCAAGCCTTTCAACTTTCAGATATTCATCCCAAAGGATGTCTAATTGCCCTTTTACATTTTTCATTGTCTTAAAACTCTTTAAGAGAACCTGTTTGATGCAATGAAGTCTTAAGGAAGAAGTTGTTTCTCTTCCAAATGAATCTCAGCTAGAAAGTTCATTTTTATTTTAGTTCCTTTTTCTTTTAGGTGCACCAAAGAGTAGGGACAATTGTGGCCTCATTGAAGCTGTAAGATCAATTGAGAGATTATCCTAAACATTGTAAGCAGATTGTTATAAAGATTCTAATTGTGCCCCTTGCATTTGGACAAAAATTGGGCACACGTTGCTCTTTATAGAGCTTGCATTTCAGCTTCTGTAATGTTTCTTTTTATATTTGATATGTTACAACTTCAGATTATTAACATTTTTAAAAAATTCCTTATATTTTTCTTATTGAACATTATGCAAAAAAATTCAAAAGTACATTTTCTTAGTGTAAAATGTTTCAAATAATGTGCTGCATAAAATTTTGGACACCGGGAAAGTCAATAACAAAAATTGAATTGTACTTAGAAGGAAAGAAAAAAGCTATTGACATTTTAGTGGTTCTCGTTGGTTGCAGAATTTTTAGTAGCATCACAACCAGTTATCCAACCATTTGAATGGCTTCTATAGGCATCATTCAGCTGTTAAAATCATTTTTCTCTTTGATGGAGTATAACATGAGTTTTTGGAAGTAAAAAACACATATGATCTTTTAAGAAAATAATTTTATTACTCGTTGAACATGCAATAAATGTAAATAAACCCCAATTCAATTCAAAGACAACAAAAAACTTTGTTTAAAAGGATAAAAGTAAAATAAGATAAAATTGTTCTCAATAGGATAAGACATGCTACCTTAGCTATCCCTCCAAGAAGGACAATTGAAGGCTGATCCCTTAGTCCCTCAACACCTGCATATGCTGCTTGCACATTTGTTGCCTTACTATCATCCACCCAAAGGACCCCTTTATCATCTTTGGTCACTGCAAAGATTGTAAAGGTTTATAACAAATCTATCAGATGCTATACAACAGCCCATCAAAACTGTAATGTCCTCAATCTTTCTCCGAAGGCTAAGTAGAGAAATAAAGAGAAATAAATTAAATTAAAGTCAATAAATAAATAAATCCAAAGGTCTTTATATTTAATTAATTTAATTTTCTAGAAGCACAACTAATTATTGTATTGGAAAGGGGGAAGCTTCTAAAGAGTGCAATTAAATAATATTTTATTTCCTTCTAGAAGGATGAAGGAAACAAATAAATAGAGGTGAGAGATTCATTGTTAGGCATCCGATTATTGTCAATTGCATTTGATATAAACCTAGGAGAAGAAACTAAGGGTTTCTGATTTCAGTTAGCCATTGGAGAGCGCCAATTCTTCAGTGTTGCAACCATTTGAGGTGGTGAAATATCCACTAAATTTGGCATTCAGGAGAGCTTCATTCTGGAGTTCTATTTGTGCTTAAAGTTAAGGAATGACCAAAGGGTTTGAAAAATATTGAAGGACCATCGAGTGCAGACCTGAAGATTCATCTTTGGCAGCCATTAGTAATCATTTTTTCCTTGCTGCTATAGTACATGTGAACAGTGTCATGCTAAAATACCTGCACTACAGTATTTATGCTTGATTCTGATTGCAACTTTCGTCTCCATCCTTGGGCATCACTATTATCAAGTTCCTCTTGCAACTATTAGTAGTTAGCATTGTAATCTTAGGCATATAATTTTGTAATTGTAAGTGATAACATAGAATCAGATTTGGCATTGTTGTAATCATTATTGTAAGCCCATTTGTCTTGACAAATTCATAGCAACATTGTACATGGGAATGAATTCAATAAGGAGATATATGTTACATACCATTTGTTTGATGAAATGTCCATCTAATAACATATATGATCAGCATAATAATATGCATGCCAAGTGTTTGACAAAATACCAATTGTTTATAAGTGCACATTTTTCATTTAGAATTCATCTATATGCGTTTGAAAAGCCAAAAGAGAATTGCATATGCATTTAGTTCTTTTCTTAGATATAGTAGTAATCAATTACAATCTTTTAGATTCCCTTTGATATCATTTCAAGCAAGCATAATCAGTCTAAAACTCAGAAACAAGCATAGAGATTGTATTGGAAGTGTTTGACAATTTTCCTTGACCTACAAATCAACAAGTTGAGGTTCGCATTGACAAGGGATATTATAATGGCATTAGAGCTTGCTTGTAAAGTGTTTGACAAAATGTCAAACAATTGAATTTGAGAAGGATTTGGTGTTTCATGAAGTTATATGTAATGTCCCCATTTTTCAGGCTCTTGGGATTACCCTATCGTGTGACCCTCGTAGGCTAATGAGATTGGACAGAGGGTCTCTTTCAGTGGGCATCTACTTCAAGATTCAGTATCCTTTGGTTTGGCTTTTGTTTGGCGTCATTCGGACTTCGTTTCCTATAGTTTGCCATGTTTATTATTTGTAGTAAGTTTGAGAGTTATTATATTAAAAGGATAAGTATTTTGGGAGTTATTATTATTTTGGTGGCCAAGTTATTATTAAATCATTAAATGGATTATTATAAAGTTATAATTTAACTTTATAATTTCACTTAAGTTGAGGGTTGAGTCACCATGGGGAGGGGCCATTTATTTAATTAATTCATGGAAGCCTAAGCCAAGTATTAATTTAAAGTATTGGAATAAATGAATTATTTTAAAAATATATATATCTTTTTATCCCACATTGGTAAGAATTGTGTTTGAGCTCTCACAAGAAAGAATAAAAAGGGACTTGAGAGCTCATTCTAAGATATCCATTGTTCATTTGATGAAAATTTATTAAGTTTCTTGGTTGTGAGAAATGGCTAGGGTTTGAGGACTGAATCCTCTCTTGGCAATCTGAATCATCATTGACTGATGATGAATTTTGCAAACTGAATTCTCAGAATACTATTCTGATTCTGTGGATGCAAATTTGGTGTTGTTGTATACCAAATTTGAAGAGAACTGTTAAATTGCTGCTATTACAGAGGTATACATAATTTTGATTCGATTTTCTCAGAATATCTCATTGTCTAGAAGGTTGTTTTATCTTCCTGACAGGCTGCAATATAATTCTGGAAATTGGTGAGGACTCAAGGTGCTGCGTTTTTTTTATTTTGGAGAAGATTCAGTAATTCTGAGCTGCATATCAGATTTGAAAGAGCAGCGTCACTTTTTAATGGCTATGTGACTAGCATTAGAGTTAGTGCACATTCATGGAGGTCTGTGTCTCATTCCAGCTGGGTTCTTAATTCAAAAAAAAAGGTGCTCATTTAATATATTTAATTGTTGTGTTATATGACAATTGAAATTAGAATAAATTTGATAATTGTGATCATTTCCAGCAAAGTGTTGAATTTTATAATAAATTGTTATCTTTATTATTCAATTCTGGACAAAATTCAACAAGTTAATTTTTATTAAAAGTGAAACACAAGACTTTTGCAAGCGAATTCAGCAATTAATAATTACTTCAGAAGAGAGTCAGGCAAGCTCATTACATTATAACCGGTTGGAGTTATTACAGTGGTATTAGAGCGGTTTCTTGCCATCCTGTGGGGTAGGAAAATATTAATTATTGTCAGATTTGCTATTGCATTTGGAGTGACCAGCGCACTAGCATTTCCTAGCCATGGACAGACATAGGATGACTAGCAGTTCTAGAAGTCGATGGAGTAATGAAGAAGTTAGTGCAAAGATGAATGCTTTGCAGGAGAGTATAGAGAAACTTAAGCTTCATCAATAGAGATTGGCGGAGAATTTGTCGGATCCAAAGACAATTGAGAGGGCAACAAGGTATATGGTTTTCATTTTTAGAAGGCTGACATCGAGGTTGCAAGGAAGGAAGCTTGAGTTATCCCGATAGGAGTCCCTGCTACAAATGTACCTATATTTAGTATGACACCAAATAGTCCTATCTACAGTGTTGACAATGGACTTATTTCACAAGAGCATGTGGTTTTGTCAATGGCAGTAGAGGATAGCGACATAGAGCTTCAACAAGTTCAGGCTCCTAGAGCTGTTGCTACAGTTAGTGCAGAGATAGTTGATGCAGTTGTTACCACTACTACTTTCGACTCTCTCGAGAACAAGATTATTATTGGAGATTTGTGTGTGAGATCTCATGGTGTTGCTCTAGTGCAGGAGGCAATTGATTCCTCACGTGGGACCGAGGCATGTATAGAGTCACCCAGCTGTGATGTTGGTGATGTGGGTGTTTCAGTGGAGTCAATAGATGTGGGTTTATGCTCTAGTATTACTGATTCACAACCTAACATTGAGACATGTATGCAGAGTCAGGAGTTCGCAGTTGAGGCTTTGACAAGAGATGTCAATGTAGATAGTATGGACACATCTAACGATCCATTTGATGATGCTATGAGATGTACTGGGTATGACACCCCTTGTCAAATATTGGGTGATGACTCCGAGGAGGTTTTGGATGGGTCCCAAGATCAATGCTTATAGGGTCTTACTATTGAGGTGGAAGCTGAGACATGTGAGGAGATTGATACTGCAAGGGCTTCCATTTCTTCAGATGAGGAGTTGGTTAAAGTACATGGCAGTTGTATATCGGATGCAAAATTGTGCAAGGAAGATAGCAAATGTATGAGCTATCTTGTGGTGGAGAGTTCTAATTCAGTTTCCTATCTCAATGCAGTTAGTGAGACAGAGAGCTTGCATAGGAGTCAGGGATTATAGAGGCATCATGTGACTTGTCAGCTAAAGGTGAGTGATCGTAACATTTCTTTAGCTCTTGAGCATTATGATGCTATTCGTCAGATGTTAGCTGCATTTGGTTGGGGTGCTACTATGTTTGATGAGTATGGTGATAGTACTCTTTCTCTAGCAGAGGTTCATGCGCTTCAAGAGGCTGTTAGGATCTTGAAGCATAGTTACTCTCAGTTAGTTGCTGACAGGGATTACCTTCTGGAGTGGGGTAGCACCTGCTATGAGATGTTGTTGGGAAAAGAGGAGGTGGCTGAGCTCACCCAGGAGCTTGAGGTGACTGTGGACTCTCTTTAGTATACTTAGTTGGCTCTCCAGGAGTCACAGTCATAGTTGGATGAGGTTACCGTGGAGTTAGAACAGGTACAAACAACACTAGCCCTAGACCCTATTCAATTACATATTGTGGTTGGTGGTGAGATTGCTTCTACGGTTGAGGATAAGGGATGTGATGATGTGGCAAACACATTCCTCTAGGATATGAGTGTAGTATGTACAAAGGAGGTGAGATCATCAGTGGAGACAGGCTCTCATGGTGATTTGCTTCCTTCTATTGGAAGTGAATCTATTTCTTCATTTCATACAGCTAGTAACATTGGACAGTTGGCATTATCACATTTTCAGAGGGATCAGTTGAGGATTGCGGGGGAGCAGATTGATGCTTCCACTTATAATTTCTACTGTACTGAGTTATTCATGGAGTATTTGCTTGAGAGCTCGGATTTGTACGAGGTTTCATACAGTGTATCTAAGGGTACTCCCATTCGGGGCTCTTGTGCTATACGACGATAGGTGAGGAAGATTGTAGATACCTTGGCTACAATGCTTCCCAATAGGAATTTAGTGGTTGGGTTTGTTGTGAGGGTTGCCCAGGATATTGCTTGACCAATAGTTTGGAGTCAGAGAGTGGAGCCATCTTCTAATTCCTAGTTTGATGATGATGAGATTGGGAGTTTCTATCGGCATTACCTAAATCAAGTGCAGACCTGAAGATTCATCTTTGGCAGCCATTAGTAATCGTTTTTTTCTTGCTGCTATAGTACACATGAATAGTGTCATGCTAATATACCTGCACTACAGTATTTATGCTTGATTTCGATTGCAACTATCGTCTCCATCCTTGGGCATCACTATTATCAGGTTCCTCTTGCAACTATTAGTAGTTAGCATTGTAATCTTAGGCATATAATTTTATTATTGTAAGTGATAACTTAGAATCAGATTTGACATTGTTGTAGTCATGACTGTAAGTCCATTTGTCTTGGCAAATTCATAGCAACATTGTACATGGCAATGAATTCAATAAAGGAGATATATGTTGCATACCATTTGTTTGACAAAATGTCCATCTAATAGCATAAATGATCAACATAATAGTATGCATGTCAAGTATTTGACAAAATACCAATTGCCTAAGTGCACATTTTTCATTTAGAAATCTATATGCATTTCAAAAGCCAAAAGAGAATTGCATATGCATTTGGTTCTTTTCTTAGATATAGTAGTAATCAATTACAGGCTTTTAGATTCCCTTTGATATAATTTCAAGCAAGCATAATCAATCTAAAACTGAGAAACAACAAACATAGAGATCGTATTGGAAGTGTTTGACAATTTTCCTTGACCTACAAATCAACAAGTTAAGGTTCGCATTGACAAGGGATATTACAGTGGCATCAAAGCTTGCTTGCAAAGTGTTTGACAAAATGTCAAACAATTGAATTTGAGAAGGATTTGGTGTTTCACGAAGTTATAACCAGTTGGGGTTATTACAATTACATAATTTTCAAATTGACATTAACATGTTTCAAAAACATAATTAACAAGGATCATGTTTGGCATTTGATATTGGTCTCTTGAAATATCATTGTTCAAGCCTCAATAAATTTCATTAGTGCAGAGCATTAAAGATTCTTAACTTTATCACTAGTATGTATATGATGTGGTTGTCTAGAAGGGCCTTATCTAGATCTATATTAAGACGTATTTTGACATAGTTTACGATTCCTAGACTCATATAGATATCAACCGATACTAATACTTCCCCACAATGACCATATTTTTAAGGTTGAACCTTGCCAATACTCACTCGATGTTAAGGGCAATGTTACCCAAATTGAGATTGTACTTGGAGGTACTTGGGACATATTAAAGGCTAGTAACCAAGCTAGATAAATGATCTCAATTCCCTTAGAAACTAGATTCTTCCGTGGAAGACTCGATCCTTTTGATATTTTGCAGCGAAAACCTCAAATGAATTAACCTTTTGACATTGATAGAAGTTCCACAGATTTGGTTGGTTTTTTGTTACTGTGTCCTGACTATCAATGTTTTGGGTATAGTCAAAGCCAATAGAAACCTATAAATTAAGGACACTCTCTTTGAGTAACCATAGCCAGTGTTTCATTGGTTCCATGGAGAAAAAAATCCTAGAGAGATTACCCAATTTCCAGATAACATTTGTTTTACCTCTTTGATATGAAATGGACTTGAAATTGTCAATTGTTCCTCTTAATAGGTCCTGGAAGTTCCCTAGACAATAGTTTCTTTGAGATTGTAATTGGATGTCATGGCCTCCTTATGTTCTCTTTAGCCTAGGCAAAATTTGTCATTGGAATTTAGCAACAACCTTGGTAATGGATGATTAGGTGAGATGGGAGCAACTCAGACTTTCTAACCGTACGGACATATCAAGCAGTCTATAGTTTCTATTGCATATACACTCATATACCTTGGAAAATCAAGCTTGATGGTAATCTCCACAATATTTTTAATCAATATGTAGTGTGCACAAACCATACACGATCACACTTAGTTTATATCCTTCAATGTTGAAAAGCTCCTTCCCTTGGTTTATGTTTAGTTTCTATTATCTCTATTTAGTATCTAATGGTTATCTATTCTAATCTTCTATAAATATTAGAATGTTTCTAATATTTAGTTTTCTGTTTCTAGAATAGAATGTTTATATTCTTTAGTTAGTTGTAGATAACTATGAGTTATCTCTTAGCTAGAATAGAATGTTTCTATCCTTTATGATTGTTTCTCAAGGAAACATCAATCAGTCTCTTGTAAAAATTGAACTCTTGGTCTCTGTTAATAACAAGCAACTATTTTCCAATACTTCGTAATATTGTATCAAAGCCAATACTCTAAATATTTTTGAAAATAAAAATATTTTCTTGGTTGAAATTATCTGTCTTTTATTTTCAAAATTATTTACATGCATATTTGCTTCCAACCCTCTCTATAATCCAACTAGGGTTTTCGTTGAGAGATCTGAATCCGCCAACTTCTAGTTCAATTTTGTAACCCATTTCTATCTAGATCCGTCTATTTTTTATGCACATTTCCACAATTTTTTGTGGCTTTTTCTTGCAACAGGGCCATTTTTGTTCAAAACCCTAATTTTCTATATCGGATTAAATAATTATAGATTCTTGGTGGGTTTTTTTCAAAGCTCAATTAGGTTCTCTGTTTTTTCTAGGTGCCTCGATTTTTGAGCTAGTCGATCCAGAAACAGACAACATATTCTTTCTAAGTTTTTCGAGATCTCCTCTAGGGCACCCTTCAAATTTTCTAGGCCTTCCATTTTTTTTGCCTTGAAGAATTTCACTACATAGATTTTCACACTTTTTGATTGAAAAACATACGATGGCATCTCTAACTAATATTTTGCTAGAGGGAAATCAGAAGTTCAGCATTTGCAATTAAGGCTTGTGGAAACAGTGAATGTTAACCGTCTTCCAATATTGTGACAACGATAAGGTGGTTCTGGTGCAAGGAATTCCTTTTAGCAGATGTCCTTTGCTCCAGCTTTGGAAGGCTCCAGGAAGAAAAACATTCAATGCAACTATTGCCACAAGTTTGGGTACATAGAGGTTGAATGTTGGAAGTGCTTAGCTGGCCTATCTAAGCAATTTGGTTTGCAACCCACAGTGAACAGTACGGAGCACCTTGACCAAACAGAATTTTTCTTTTTTGCTTTTTTATAGCTTCGTGCTCTTGATAGATTAATTATTAAGGGAGGGTATTACGATAATAGATAGTTTCTATTATCTTTGTTTAGTATCTATTGGTCATCTATTCTAATCTTCTTGTTACATCCCAAAATTTTCACCTATTTAAAAATTAATTATAGCAGTTGAGATGATTAGTTAAAAACTATTGTTTTTCCTTGTTCATGTGAAAAGGTTATGTGTAACTGTTGTTTCATATGAATTTGGTTGTTATCAATTATTATGTATAACTTCTTGTTGATGATAGTAGTTAGTCATTACTTGTCATATGTTGATGATGGTAGTTAACAGTTACTAGTTTACTAAATGATGCTAGCTAACTATTTTCTTTACAACTATCTGTGTTATATGTTGGTATGGATTTATCATGGAGAATTTGTTATTATTGTGGAAAATGTTGCACAAGTGGTTGCAAGAGCAGATGAAGGGGGGAAGCAATGCTTAACGAAATTTACGCAATGGGGCACTACTTTAGTCCATTTATTTGATTGATAGGTATAACCTCTAACTACCTTGGTAAGGACCTAGTGACTACATAACAGGGTACATACATTGAACAAGCATGAGCTACTTGGACAACATATAAATATTTAAACATAATCAAAATGTGTAACTTTTGATGGTTTATGTCAATATCCTCATCATTTCATTATGCACATATGTACAAAGGTATGGTGCCACCATGGTATTAAATTATCCAAGCTCATCTCTATTAACATATGTATACATATATATGCATATACATTGGGAGGATATGAAAAAAAAAAATTCTCCAAATTATGCACGTGTATATATATATATATATAATTATAAATAATTCTTTTAAGAAGGAGTCATTCGAATTTTGTTTTTTAAAGTATAAGTCTCTATAAGGGAGATGAGTACACTTGGCGATATTTCCTTCTTTTGAATCGGTGAACCAAGAAGCCAATAATCTTGTTTTGCAACTACCATCATGAACCGTGGTTTCAATTGAAGCATTTTCTATTGTTTAGACATATAAGCTCGAATGCATTTCTTGCAGCTATCATTGATACTACTCTCCTTTACCATTTCTTTCTTTTTCATGTTCTTACTCTTTCCATACAACCTGATATTGGAAGTGAATCCAAGCTTGTTTCTTTTATCAAGGGACTTTGAATTTTGATATCCGTTTTGGCAACCCAAATTATTGAGAGCCGGCAAGTCGGATTAACCAAGTTCAAATCCATCATTGATCAAGTTCTGTAAACAACTTCTACTCTTTTATCTAGTGTATATATTGCATCTGAAATCTAGATGCAAGGGAGTTTTAAGGATTTCCAATGTTTTTATTCAATACATGATTGTGAAGTAAAAGATGATTATCGAATAGTTCATTCGATCAAGCTTACCAAGTAATCTCACCATGTTTGAGTCTGAAACTGAATGAATATGCCATGTTTATGTTTTCATTTTTGAATCAGCTTGTCTTTTAATTCTGAAAATATAATTCTCTAATTCTTTTGAGAGAAGTCCTTGAGTCAAAGGGATGGCTTCATGCCAGTACTAAATTATCATCTTTCCATCAGTTGAGTTTCAGTAAATGAACCGATTTCATTAACGAGCAAACACCAAGGACTCACCGGGTTTGGAATGGCCAAGAAAGAGGGTGAAGAGGTAGAAAGGAAGTTCTGCAAAAACAAATAACAGGAATCAAATTTGATATGATAACTTTAACTTTAAGAACTATCTAATAAGCTCATGCATGTCCAATCTACTTACCTTGTTGTTAAGTCGACCGTTGGTGATTGAGTATTATAAACCCATCTAAAACCTTGGCCAAAGTTGTTAAAAGCATGCTTTCCATCTATAGATCACATGATGTCTGTGGCGCTAGTTAATCAAACATGCCCATCTATTACCAAGCGGACATTCTAAACACCAGTATAGCTCAGATGGCGAGACTAATCGTGCCCCAAGCCTAGCCCCGGGGTAGGGAGGGCCTTTCTTGTCAAAAGATTGTATGGAGATTGATATGGTCTATGGTTGGGAGGTTAAGCCTAAGCTAATGCTTCTCCTCTTATCTGAAAGCCAAGGCTTGCATAAAAATTACGACACTCTTCAGTTAGACTTGTATGTTCTTCTTCCATTCTTTACTATGCATTTACTTTCTCTTGTAATTATTGAATATCATAGAATTAATAGTTAATGATTTAAGTTTTCTTTTGTAATTATGATAGAAATCAATTATTTTAGTTGGTTGTTAATTCAGTTAATTTCACATGAAATGGAATTAAAGATGTTCAATTTGGTGATTTGGATTTGAAGTATTGATTGCATATCTGTTTAATTCAAACTAAAGCTCTATAATTTTAGTTAAGAAATTTCGTCTGTTACATATGGTATCAGAGCACTGGGTTCGACATTGAACCTTGGGCACACTACCTAACAAGATTAGTAAACTTGAGATTTTCTTAGATTAAATGTAACAGGATGTATGTACGAAAGACACCTCACAAGAAAGCACGACATCCCATCTTCCCATACTTGATTAAGACCATGCCAAACTATGATTATACTTGTTGTCCCATGCCTCAAGATGACGAAACCTTAAAACAAGCTCTGCAATGAATGAGGAAGGAAAGAGTTAGGTAGACTCTTACCAGAAAAGCAGCCTATAGAAACAAACTGATTCAAACTTGGAACGTCCGCCAGGCCAACTCTCTTATGTACTTCCATAGAGCTTGGATGGTGCAAGATATGTATAAAACCAAAATCGAAACTGAACAAGAAGCTGAAAATAAAATTTCAAAGTGACTGAATCTATAATATAACACCCTCAAAAGAGGAAATTTTTGTAAATAAAGGCTATTGTAAATGTAGCAGAAAAGTTTTAAAATTGAATAAATAAATTGGTCTATTCCTGTATTCCTTCTACTCGTAATTCCTTTTATTTTATTGTGTAAACATGTAAAAAAAACAATAGAAAAATTGAAGTAAGGGGCTTGCAAATATTTTCAGGACAAATAATTAAGAAAACATGAACACTGATGAGAATGTTGCAGACCACGACATGGTCCCCGAGAACAATTCACTACCTCCTACTGATCTACTACTTCAGGTTTGGCAAGACACGCAAATGAAGTTAGACAATATGGAGAAGAGGATGAACGAATTGGCAGCCCAAATTGGGCAAAACCAAGAGGAAATGCAATCCTCGCCCCCTCCTAGAGCAAAACTAGGAATCTCTGAGCACAACGAGAAAAACATTTAAGCCTCACTTACCTAAACTAAGAAACAGAAGAAACTTGAAATAGTGAGTGACCTATCTGTGGACATTAAAAAGATCAAACCACCCAAGTTCTCTGGTTCTGAATCCGGAGAGGATGCAGAGGTTTGGTTAACAGAAATGGAACAGTATTTTGAGATTAGAATTTTTTTAGAGACCTCAAAGGCAATTTGGGGAATATACCATTTTTCAAGAGAAACTACCACATGGTGGGGAAACACCAAGGTTTAGCTGAATATAAAAACAACTCAAATTACCTAGGAGAAGTTTCTAACCATCTTTAGAAACCGTTGGTTACCCCAAACTTTCCACGACCAAAAGCTGTTGGATTTCCAGAACCTCAAACAAGGAGATATGACCATACATAAGTATTGGGAGAAATTCACCCGTCCGCTGAAATGTGTACCTCTGTACCAACAAGATAGGAATTTGAAGGTGAGAAAATTTATCATGGGGTTAAAGAATAGGATCAATGGGGCAGTGGATGTTCTCACGCTTCGAATTGTGGAAGAAGCCCTAGAAAAAGTTGTCCGTTAGGAATATAAAATCAAAAGAAATGATTCCATCCGAGATAACAAAAGGAAAACAAGTTGGAACACAGAAGGTGCAGATACTAGATCCCACAAGAAGCAATTTAAGGACTACAAATCTCACAAACCGGAACCAAGAGGGAATGGTATTAAGGATTTCAAAAATAACCTTAATACAAGTAAGAACGACAAAAGAAGTGAGAAGAAGGGGCCACCTTCAGGATGCTACGATTGTGGTGGAGATCACTATGCTAACAAATGCCCTGGTAAGACAAACACCAAATACCCCGACCACCCCTTCCACCACAACAACATGTTTATCAACAAAAGATTCATGAGGCACTTGATAATCGGTAGGCAGATCAACAAATAGGCCCAATTGAAACTCTAGGTAAGATCTATGGAAACCCTATTTCTATATTAATTGATACTGGAGCCTCTAAATGCTTTATATCACCTAAGTTATTAAGTAAATTTCCAAAGAGCTCTAGTTTTATGGCAAAACCATGGATAGTCGACTATGCAAACTAGTCAAGGGCTAAGGTAGAATAGTGTCTGTTTGAGGCACGAGTTGATTTTCCAAACTTTTCCACCGAACTGAACTTGTATGTAGCAACTCTTGGGTCTTACGACATTATTATAGGCATTAACTAGCTCAGTGAGCATAGGGCCAAGGTTGATTGTCTTGCCAAAACTATAGACTATTTGGATGACCAAGGCAAACCTGTAAGCATTAAGGGAGTAATACATGAAATTAAACCAAGACAAATATCTACCATGCAACTCAAGAAATGTGGAAGAAAAGGTTGTGAGATCTTTGCAATAAGGATTGAAGATTTGAGAAAACCTACGGATGCCACGTATAGAGGACCACATTTTTGAAGAGGGAGAAATTAGAGAAAAATTGAAGTAATCCATCGAGGGGAAGTATCCATACCTTAAGAAATTCCAAGATGTGTTTCCTAAAGAACTTCTCGGATTACCTCCATCTAGAGTTTTTGATTTTACCATAGATTTAGTACCAGGAGCAGAACCAATTTCTCGAGCTCCTTATCGGATGACCGCCACGAAATTAATGAAATTACAATTGCAGTTGTAGGATATGTTAGATAAGAAACTTATTTGACCCATTGTTTCGCCTTGGGGAGCCACAATATTGTTCGTTAGAAAGGACGAAACTATGAGATTGTGCATAGACTATAAGATGCTCAATAAGGTAACCATTAAGAACCGATACCCACTTCCTAGAATTGACGACCTCTTTGATCAAATGAAAGGTGCTAAAGTATTTTCAAAGATTGACTTAAGGTCGGGATATCATCAGCTCTGCATCAAGGATGAGGACATTAACAAGACTACATTCAAAACTAGATACAGGCATTATGAGTTCACGGTATTGCCCTTCGGGTTAACTAACGCTCTGGAAGCTTTCATGAATTTGATGAACAACATTTTTCAAGATTGTTTGGATAAGTTTGTATTGGTCTTCATAGATGATATTCTGATCTACTCAAAAAACAAAAAATAACATCAAGAGCATCTAGAAAAGGTCCTACAAAGGCTGAAAGAACATAAACTATATGAGAAGTTATCTAAGTGTGCTTTTTATCAGAAAGAAATCTAGTATTTAGGACATATTATTTCAGCTAAAGGAATAGTCGTAGATCCTTCAAAAATCAAAGCAATTAGGAAATGGCCTATACCTAAGAATGTGATAGAAATCAGAAGTTTTGTGGGGTTGCCAGGATTCTATAGGAAGTTTGTTAGAAATTTCTCCAAAATAGCTTCTTTGATCACTTCACTTCAAAGGAAGGGAAAGAAATTTATATGGACTGAAAAATGTCAATCAGCTTTTGAGTATTTGAAAGAGAAGTTAACTACTGCACCTATACTAAGAGTACCTGACCCTCAAAAGAAATTTGTAGTTATAACTAATGCATCTAGGGAAGAAGTACGAGGTGTACTAATGCAGGAAGAGAAAGTGATTGTGTATGAGTCAAGGAAGTTAAAGAACTATGAGAAAAATTGTGTTCCTCATGATTTGGAACTAGCGAATATTGTGCATGCCCTTCAAACGTGGAGGCACTATTTGATTGGGAAGCCTTTCAAACTTCGATCTGATCACCGTGGCCTAAAATATATCTTTACACAACCCAACCTTAACACCAAGCAGAGGAGATGGTTGGAATTTCTAGCACATTACGACTTTGACATTAGTTATATTAAGGGTAAAAAAAACAAGGTCACATATGCCTTAAGCAGAAGAAGGCATATTTCCACAATGGCTGTTATAAATTTCAGATTAAGGGATTAGGTACTACAACATCTAAAGCAAGATGAATTCTATACAGAGGTCAACCATGCTCTTATCAAAGACCCATAGGATCCCAAGTACACAGATTTAAGAATAGAAGAAGATGGATTGTCAAAGTATCATGATAGAATATACATACCCAACAAACCCGAACTCTGAAGAATGATTTTAGAGGAATCCCACTTAGCTCCTTATTCAAGACACCTTGGGGTGACTAAAATGTTGTCAAATATAAAACCACTATATTTTTGGAAAGGAATGAAAAAAGAGATAATGGATTTTGTGGCAGGATGCCTGGAATGCCAAAGTGTAAAGGCAAAACATCGTTACCTAGCTGGCCTCCTACACCCAAACAAAGTACCAGAGTGAAAATGGCAGATAACTTCCATGGATTTCATACAAGGACTACCTATGACATGAAACAAACACAACACCATCCTAGTAGCAGTGGATAAATTGACTAAGGTTGTTCACTTCATACCGGGAAACCTAACCGATGCAACTCCAAAAATCACTCACAAGTTCATGAAAGAGATTTTTGGACTTCATGAAATTCTAGAGAAAATTATCTCAGACAGGGATGCTAGAATAACCTTCAGATTTTGGAAAACATTCTTCGAAGCATTAGGAACTAAGTTAAACATTAGCTCAACTTATCATCTCGAGACTGATGGTCAAACAGAAAGAGCAAATAAGGTTTTGGAGGATCCTCTAAGAGTTTATTGTATGGATTGGCAATATCAATGGGAAATGTATCTACACTTGGTGGAATTTGCTTATAATAATTCCTATCAATCCACCATTATGATGGCCCGCTTTGAGGCCCTATATGGTCACAAATGTACAACCCCTATAAGTTGGAACCGTGTTGAGGACAAAATTATTATCGCACCGGAAATGCTCAAGGAGATGGAAGAATAGGTAATTCAAATTTGTCAAAGATTGAAATAAGCAAATGATAGACAAAAAATTTATGCAGATACTAAAAGGACACCTAGAGAATTCTCAGTAGGAGAAAAGGTGCTACTAAAGGTAAAACTCAAAAAGAGTACCATCAAGTTTGGTAACAATGCCAAGTTAGCCCAAAGATATGTGGGACCCTTTGAGGTATTGGAAATCATGAACCCGGTAGCCTACAGAATTGTACTACCTCCACCTCTTGCCAGGATGCATGACATCCAATGTAACGTGACTTGCTGTGAGTTAGGCGAGTCACCCAAGTCGATGAGTCACAGATGGCCTGCTGCCGTGACCAGGGCTTGGCGGGTCAGATGACATGACTCGCCTGACTCGCCTAACTCGTAGGTCACGAGCAACTTGACCTGGCTGCGATAGCAAATGTTCGGTTGGGTTAAAATATGATAAAAATCGTGTTTTTTTAATATATATTTTTTCTTCTTTGTTATTCTTATAACCCTAAAAGGGCTTTTATAACACTCTATTGTGAGAAGAAAGAGAGAGAGAGAGAGGCAGAAGAGAAATAGAGTGTCATTGTATTGCAACCAGCTGAAAGGAAGAGGAGAAAAGCTCGCACTTGTGACATTGGAGCTTGCATTTAGATCATCAAAGAATTTATAGAAGTTCTTCTCAACACTTTGCAAAGCATTTCAAAGAGGTAAGAGTTGATTTTTTAGATTTTGATGATTTTTTTCTCTATGCTTATGGATTTTTTGGATGAATTTTTTTGTATGTTTATAGATTTTTTTTTTGCTTTAGATCTTCATTAAATACAATGCTTAAATGGTGATATTTGGTCTAAAATGTCTTATTGCAGAAACTTTTACATTTTTCCTTACTCATAATGGCTCCTGGAGGTAAAAAACCCAAGCTCTCTAAAGGCAATAAAAGAGATGCATGTTGGAAGTACACCATAGACTTTCTGGGTAGAGGTAGAACTCAAACAAAATGCCTATTTTGTAAAGTCGTTAATAGTGGAGGGATAAATAGATTGAAATACCATATTGCTCGCATACATGGTCATGATACTGAGCCTTGTAGAGCTGCAACTGTTGAGCCTCAACGTTTTTGTTATGTTGCCTTAGAAAAATATGAACAAGAAAAGGAATTAAAACAAAAACAATTAGCAGAGTTAGCTCAGATTGGTTTCAATTCCCTTCCACGCTCATTTAGAAATGTTTTTGTGTCTAGTTTTACACCCAGGCTAGGCTTAGTAGGTTGTGTTGGAGAAGGTTCTTCCCTTCCCCCCTATCGTTCTAGTGCCTCTGCTAGTCGTACTTCTTCTACATCTATTCCTTGCACTGCTAGTGGTGCTACAGTTGCTGCCCCTTCTAGTAGGACTGGCTTTACCTTTCGTCCTAGAGTTAGAATATCTAGGTTGGACAATTTTTTTGAACCACGTTCCACTCCTGGTGCACAACCCTCACTTGAGAGCTTGGGCTGGAATAGGGAGATCCATGTAGCTAGAGTAAGAGCAATTTGCAAGTTTTGATTTTTCTGCAACATTCCATTTATAGTAGCCAGGTACTTCAACTTCATTTACATTTGATTATTTTACGTTTTAAACTTTTAAGTTTTAAAATTTAAATTCAATTTTATAATTTTAACTTGATGTTGAAAATTTGAATTTTGAAATATGCTAATTAAAATGTTTTTATAAATGTAATAGGACTCCTTATTGGCAAGGGATGATTGATGCGGTTTCCATCTGTGATGCGGGGTTTAAAGCCCCCAGTGAAGATGAGTTGAGTGGCCCCTCTTACTAGAAATGGTTGAGGAGTCAAAACTTGAGTTGGAGGACCATAGAAAGATTTGGAGCCAAAAGGGATGTACCATTATGATGGATGGATGGACAGATAGGAGGAATAGGACCCTCCTAAATTTTTTTGTTTCTAGCGGAGGTAATTCATCATCCTCTACTTCTTGAAGTCTAAAATTTAATGCATTATTGAATAACTAAAATTTTGTTTTATTGACTATTGATTCTTGAATGATAATTATTTTGTTTAATTTTCACTTTCAGGATCCACCATGTTTTTTAAGTCTATAGATGCTTCCTCACATGTCAAAAATGCAAAATTCTTATGTGAGGCTATTGAGGAGGTCATAAGGGAGGTGGGGGAAGAGAATGTTGTCAAAGTGGTGACTGATAATGTAGCTAATTATGTTGTTGCAAGTAAAATTTTAACTTCTAAGTTTCTAACTTTCTAAGTTCTAAAAAATTTATTTTAGTTTTTCATTAAATTTTGAAAATTAAAAAAAATTTAATACATCAAAAAATTTCATTGTTTACTAACTAATTTGAAATTGCTCCAAGAAAAGTTTTGATAGAGAGACACCCAAGAATCTTTTGGACTCCATGTGCTGCCCATTGCCTCGACCTCATGTTAGAGGATATTGGCAAGCTTGAATGGGTGAAATCATGTGTTGCCAAGGCCAAAAATCTTTGTAAGTTCATCTATAATCATGCCTTGGTCCTCAGCATTATGAGGCAATACACGAAGAGAAAGGAGTTGGCTCGTCCTGATATCACAAGATTTGCCTCTAATTTTATCACACTAAAATCTTTGTTGAGTTCAAGGTTAGCTTTGAGGTGTATGTTTGTTAGTCCAGAATGGAGTTCCTCCTTTGCCACAACCCCTGCAGGGGTAGATGCAAAAAAATGCATTTATGATGAAGAAGGTTTTTGGGAGCCATGTTCGAAGATTGTGGAAGTAATTTTAAATTTTAAATTTTAAAATCTTAAATCTTATAATTTTATAAATTAATTTATCTCATACCTATTTTTGTTTTATTTTCATTGTGCAACATTGCAAAGTTTCATCGTTCACTAAATTGTTTGTTTGTTTAATTGTTTTGTAGATCATTGAACCCCTTGTAGCCCTCCTACGAGTTGTTGATGGGGAGAAGCCCTCTATGGGCTACATATATGAGGGCATGGATAGGGCCAAGGAGGATATTAAGGCCAAATATGTAGGAGTTGTGCAAAACTATGGCCCTATTTGGGACATGATAGGAAATGGCAGAATCAATTTCATAAACCCATCCACGCAGCAACTTATTACCTCAATCCGGCATACCGTTTCCATGAAGATTTCAAGACAGATGTGGAGGTTCTTAGTGCCCTATACACTGTGATATCGAAGATGGCCACTAATGCCACTGATATATTGCTTGAGATGGATGCCTATAGTAATGCATCAGGGCCCATTTTTTTAAGTCAAATTTGCAAACAAGGTCGTACAAAATTGCAACCAGGTAAAAATTGCAACTTAAGCCTTATACAATGTAGTTTCTAAATTTCTAGCTTTAAAGTTCAAATTTTGAAATAAGACTAATATATTTTTCTTTTCCTTTTTTCAAAATTCAGATAGATGGTGGCAAATGTTTGGGCCTTCAACCAAAAACTTTCAGCAAATCGCCATCCACATAATGAGCCAACCAAGTAGCGCTTCAAGATGTGAGCTCAATTGGAGCATGTTCGAGCACATCTAGTTGAAGAGGCGTAACAGATTGTCTGTGGAGAAAATCAATAGGCTAGTCTTTGTGCATTACAACCTGTGCATTAGGACTAGGGAGATTTTGGATAGTGACACCTCTCTGATTACTCTAGAGGAGGTTGATCCAGAGTCTAAGTGGATCACTAAGGCTACTGATCCTATCTTTGATGATGAGGACCTACAATGGGTTGACGAGGCAACTAGAGAGGGCCAAGCTGAGGCTGTGGCTATGGCCGCAGAGGACCAGAGAGCTCCAGTTGTTCCTAGTGGCACCTTAGAGGCATTGGCAGAGCCAGAGACTACAGTTGATTCTAGAGGCACCTCATAGGCTGATACTATGGCTAATCAGTCATCCAGGACCTACCTTAAATGCCTTACTAAGAGGCATTTTATAGATTATACTGACCCTGAGGTTGAGGTTGGGAATGAGGATGACAATGACGATGACGATGAGGACTAGGAGCCATAGCTATAGTCTTGTTTTAACTTTTTGTTTAACTTAACATATGATCAAAATTTGGAACATTTGATGATGACTATCGATGTGTTGGATTTCATAATACATATACATTTTGATGGGTTGCATGGATTTATCATTTTATATATGATTATATGTTTTAAATTTATATTATTTCCTTTAGTCACTATTTAGCTACTAGTATTTAGCAATTTACCTTTATAGTATTGTACTTATGTAATCGATGTATGTTTGACTTTTAAGTATGTGCACCATGATCAAATTATCTTCTATTTAATGATTTTATTGTGTCTTTAAGCTTTATTCAATAATGGGTGCATGGAATGTTCTTTAAATCCTAAAAAAATCTCAAAATTTCGGAGTTTTTTCACTTTGCCAAGTCACGGTCGAGTCACTGCCGAGTCCAAGCCGGGTCATGAGTCAAGTTACCCTTGCCGAGTCCGAGCCGGGTCTGAGTCACGTTACTTTGATGACATCTTTCATGTGTCATATCTTAAGAAATATATCACTCATCATGATCACATAATTGATTGGAACCTACTACAGGTACAAGATCCAGGGGTGGTCGAAATAGAATAATTCATAATACTTGAGATACGTAAGCTATGCTTACAAAATCGAGTAATGACTCAGTCCAAGGTCTAGTGGGATCAATATGCAGAGGATAATGCTACTTGGGAAGACTACAATGAGATTTTCCAAAAATACCCTCATCTTTTCTCCAAGGCTAGAGCTTGATCTTTTTTCTTTCAATTTCTTTTATAGTTGCAATGTTTGAAAAAAAAACCCTTGATCAAATGTTACTTTTAAGTTTTATTTGTGGAATTCATAGGGGACAATGAAAACATAAGGGGAAGGGTATGTTACATCCCAAAATTTTGACCTATTTAAAAATTAATTATAGCCATTGAGATGATTAGTTAAAAACTATTGTTTTTCTTTGTTCATGTGAAAAGGGTAGTTATACGCAACCATTGTTTCATATGAATTTGGTTGTTATCAATTATTATGTATAACTGCTTATTAATGATGGTAGTTAGCAGTTACTAGTTTACTGAATGATGGTAGCTAACTATTTTCTTTACAACTATTTGTGTTATATGTTGGTATGGATTTATCATGGAGAGCTTGTTATTATTATGAAAATTTTTGCATGGGTGGTTGCAGAAGCAGACGAAGGGGGGAAAGCATTGCTTAATGGGATCTACGGAATGGGGCATTACTTTAGTCCATTTATCCAATCGACAGGTATGACCTCTAACTACCTTGGTAAGGACCTAGCAATTGCATAACAAAATACATACATTGGACATGCATGAGCTACTTGGACAACATATAATATATATAAATACTTAAACATAATCAAAATTCATACCTTTTGATGGCTTATGTTGGTATCCTCATCATTTCAATATATATATGTACACCCATAAATGCACATATGTACAAATGTATGGTGCCACCATGGTATTAAATTATCCAAGCTCATCTCTATTAACATACATATACATACATATATATATATACATTGGGAGGATATGAAGATAAAATAAATTCTCCAAATTATACACATATATAGATATGCGTAACCTAATAGGTATAACTTTGGACACAATAATATTATGAGGACATCATTCGAAAATTTTATATATATATATATATATAAATTATTCTTTTAATAAGGAGTCCTTCGAATTCTATTTTTTAAATTATGTCTCTATGAGGGATGATGAGTACACTTGGCGATATTTCCTTCTTTTGAATCGGTGAACCAAGAAGCCAATAATCGTTTTTTGGAACTACCATTATGAGCCACGGTTTCAATTGAAGCCTTTTCTATTGTTTAGACATATAAGCTCGACTGCATTTCTTGCAGCTATCATCGATACTGCTCTCCTTCACCATTTCTTCCTTCTTCATGTTCTTACTCTTTCCATACGGCTCGATACTGGAAGTGAATTTGAGCGTGTTGTTTCTTTTATCAAGGGACTCTGTATTCTAATATCTGTTTTGGCAACCCAAATTATTGAGTCAGCCAGTCGAGATTAACCAAGTTCAAATCCATCATTGATCAAGTTATGTGAACAACTTCAATTCTTTTATCTGGTATATATATTGCATCTAAAATCTAAATGCAATGGGAGTTTTAAGGACTTCCAATGTTATTTATTCAATGCATAACTATGAAGTAAAAGATGATTATCAAATAGTTCATTCAATCAAGCTTACCAAGTAATCTCACCATGTTCGAGTATGAAACTGAATGAATGTGCCATGTTTATGTTTTCATTTTCGAATCAGCTTGTCTTTTAATTCTGAAAATATAATTCTCCAATTCCTTTGAGAGAAGTCCTTGAGTCACAAGGACGACTTCATGCTAGTACTAAATTATCATATTTCCATCAGCTGAGTTTCAACAAATGAACTAATTTCATTAATGAGTAGACACCAAGGACTCACCCAAGAATGGCCAAGAAAGAGGGTGAAGAGGGAGAAAGGAAGTTCCGCAAAAACAAGGAACTGGAATCAGATTTGATATTATAACTTTAAGAACTATCTAATAAGCTCATGGATGTCCAATCTACTTACCCTGTTGTCAAGTCGAGTGGTGGTGATCAGGTATTATAAACCCATCTAAAACCTTGGCCAAGGTTGTTAAAGGCATACTTGCCATCTATAGATCACATGATATCAGCGGCGCTAGTTAATGAGACATGCTCGTCTATTACTGAGCAGACATTCTAAACACTGGTATACCTCAGATGGCTGGACTAATAGTGCCCCAAGCCTAGCCCCGAGGTAGGCAGGGCTTTTCTTGTCAAAAGATTGTGTGGGGATTGATATGGTCCGTGGGTGGGAGGTTAAGCCTAAGCTAATGCTTGTCATCTTATCCAAAAGCCAAGGCTTGCATAACAATTACGAGACTCTTCAGTTAAACTTATATGATCTTCTACCATTTTTTACTATGCATTTACTTTCTCTTGTAATTATTGAATATCATAGAATTAATGGTAACGATTTAAGTTTTCTTTTGTAATTATGATAGCAATCAGTTATTTCAGTTGGTTGTTAATTCAGTTAATTTCACATGAAATGGAATTAAAGATGTTCAATTCAGTAATTTGGATTTGAAGTATTGATTGCATATCTATTTAATTCAGAATATAGCTCTATCTTTTTAGTTTAGAAAATCCGTTTGTTACACTTCTGTAAATATTAGAATGTTTCTAATATTAAATTTTCTATTTCTGGAATAGAATGTTTCCATTCTTTAGTTAGTTGTAGATAACTATTAGTTTTCTCTTAGCTAGAATAGAATCTTTCTATTCTTTATGATTGCTTCTTAAGGAAACATCATTCAATCTCTTGTATAAATTCATCTCTTGGTCTCTATTAATAAAAAGCAAATATTTTCCAATTACTTCGTAATAATTACTTGGTCAAAGCCATCATAAGGCTTTATACCATATGGATTGCTCTAACTGACCCTACATTTAGGAGTGAACTTGTGGCAATTGTAGCCACCCTACTCCATATTGCTTTCAATTGTCATTGTCTTGTGCCCATCTTGCACAAATGTTGAATCATCTAATGATCAAAGCAAAAGCTCAAAAAAACTCTCAATGAAAACGCACTAATGGGTCCATGCACCACATGATCATAGGGATCTTAAGGATACAATTACATTTAAGTTCCAATTATTTGGATGCTCACCTAAAGCATAGTTTCGAAACTCATGACTTGGCAAAACTCTTTTGACGCAATATTGATTGGAGTTGGCAACTTGACAAAGGCAAGTAAAGGGGTGAATTCTCAACTCTGATATTTTCACACAAGAACTCTACAAATTTTGAATCTATACCTTAAGCATACTAATTTGTTTCTCAATCCATAAGTAGATGAAACATTATTGAACATTTTAGCTAAGAGCAACTAGTCTTGATATCTGTCCAAAATTACTGCAATAAAATCTTGTTGTGCTCTAAAAGGAACAAGATAAAAGCAACCATACATGCTAAAAACATTTGGTAGCATCCTTTCAATTGTCTTAATGTAGGTATTAGCAATGACCATTTTTCTTAACATATTGAAGTTTGAACACTATAAATAAATACTTATTTCTAGACCATGTCCTCAGTAACCCACTTACAAATTCTATTGAGATGATTTTTCATCATCAATTTGTAAGCAGTAAAGACATTTAAGGCCTAGGTTCAATTTTAAAGGCTATTTTCCAAAAATAATCTTTGAAATTCCTTCAATCATTATTTGAATACAAATCTAAATCAGAAAATAATCTAGATTTGTGCATTTGATTACCATGACTTCAAATTTCCACAAACAATATCAAATCTTAATGGGTATCTTGATTGAGAATCAGATACCTATGCATATGTTGGGACTCTAGAGTCAATATTTTTCATTTGTTCCTCTTAGTTTGTTCGTTTAGGATTCTGGTGAACCCTATTTATAACTAATTTGAGAATAACTTGTGTAGGTTTCCATTTTTAAGCTTTTCCTTAGTATGAACATCTGTGCATGCTGTTAAAGCCAAAAATCTGCTTTAAGTCTGAAAATTCCAAGTTTGGATTGTTCCTAGCTGTTATAATGTTTTGTTAAAGTTGCTGGATTTTCCTTGCCAAGTATACATTTCCTCCCATCTTTCTTTCCTCTTTTCCTTGTTGACATTTCCAACTTAACTTCCTAATCGCACCATCCCACATATTTACTCTTGCTGGCTAATTGGATTTTCCCCTCCCTGGCCTCTCTACACTTCTCCCAAAATCCATATTCCAAGGCATCCCGAAACTCCAAATGCCCAATAGACTGCACTACATCTTCACATTAGAGTCAAGCCACCAAATTTCCATATGTCAGGCATTTCCTGCCATCCTCACATCCCGACAGCTCAAGTAAGTGCATGAGGTATTATTTTTTCCCCAATTCAAAATTCCAACTTGTGTTTCATCAACTTTCTGTTAATTTGCCAAAAATGGCCCAAAAAGGTCACATTGGCATTGGAGAAAAGTCAGTACATGAGAAAGGTGCTGACAACTAATAAGGGCATCATTTCACTGCTCAAGCACCTCTCTCCATGGATTTGGCACCCAAGAGCAATTTTTGATGGAAAAAGTTGATTACAATTAGGGTTCCATCTACCAGCTAGTTTTGCCCTACACCTACCAATAACTAACCAAATGACCCTTTTTGTGCTCTAAACTCACAATGTAGATACAAACAAGCATTGTAGCATCCATTATGACATCAATGCAAGTAGTTGAAGTGGCAAGGATACAGATATTCTACAAGTTTTAATCTCTTGCTCACCTAAGAAAAATGGAAGCAGTATACAGTCAATTTCGTTCAAAAGTAAAAAATTTAAAGGAACTGAAGTTGAAATATCATTTCTTGAGGTAACTTTTTTGACATTTGTACTGGTTATACTCCAGAGAATAAGAAGCTGCACAGTATCGGAATAGCATCAAAACAATGAACAATTGAGAATCAACTACAAAATAGATGATGTATTGATCAGTGCAAACCTAAGTCACTTTCGTTGAAGGGCTCAGCCTGTCTCTACAACAATTCCTTCAAACATTGTATATCACATTATTAGAGAGAAACAGAGCTTGTACTGTAGATGCATTCATAAATCCATTCAGATAATTTCTAACAAAATAACTTTGGGTTTAACACAGAATTCTTTCAAATTTTTCAGATCATATTAAATAACCCTGATCAAGAGCTGCAGTGTGTGGCATTCTTCTTGAAGTACCACATACAATAATTAAAGAAAGTCAATTTACTTATTCTTTGACCTAGCACTGGAAAAGAATCCTAATTTTGCTCAAATTTTTTGAATTTCTAACAATTTTGTCACAAATGAAATTTCATAAAAAAATTCAGTTCAACATTTGGACTTCAACTGAATATACAGTAAGCATCGGTTTTCAACATGTTCAGCTCAATTAGTAATTGGGTTGGTTTCTAAGAAGCACAAATAGCAACTTAATGAACCAATGGCTCAAAAATATGTTCAGCCCAAAAGAATAACAAATGACAGCATACCAACTTGCATTCGATGTGGAGGTGGCTCCAAAACCTCCATTGCATGATTAACAGCTTCAGTGTCAACTCCAAGATCCAACCCAAGGGCAAGTAGGGCAGCTGTGCCTGCATTATATGCATTGTGAATGCCTATTGTCTTCAGTTTACCTAGATATATCTGTGACATTATCCCCAAAGTCGGTACAAGTATCGTGGCTTGTGCTGCCTTGCTGTCCAGCTTTCAAACATAATATACATATGAGCTAAAAGAACATCAATAATGAACACAAAACAGTTCAAAGTCCAGCCAACAAGAAACTACTAGAACACAAGTGATGCACAAAGTGCCATCCTAGAATGTTTACCTTAACACCAGGGAGGTCACCAATCCAAGCTCGTGTACCTTGGTTTCCACAACAATAAGCAACTTCTTTTAGCAGCTGATCACCTATTCTCATATCAAACAGAAACAAGAATCAAAATAATGGCCACAACTCACCAGTTGTGTGAATTTTTAATGTATTTATATGGTTTTCTCTATGTAATACAATGACCAAAAAGATCCCCAAATGTTCCCTTACAGCAGCACAAAGTTGTTACACAATTATCATCTGATAGTTCTGAAGATTGGTTTCCCTTGAATACTAACTGCCATTAAGTTTCAATCATTGTGACGTTAAGTTCTCAAAACTGAGTTTATCAGTGCTCTCCTCTAAGCTATTTCACCAAGCTGCCATTTGTTTTCAATGGAGCATACTTATAGGGTACTGATCAAATCAGAGAGCAATGAACAAATGATGTAGCAGCTCTCTTAGTCAGCCCTTGACAAAACTGTAGTTTGGCTTTCTCAATCAAAACATTTTTTACAGAAAAGGTGCTCATTTTCTCCTGCAGCATTGAGGGGTTTTGTAACTGTTGAAGAAGCTAATCTTTTGGCTTTACAGTCTCAGAATGTGGGCTGTTAGGATACCATGTTCAATTTTCCATTTACCAGCTAAAATTCAAACCTAGGGCCTCCCATTTGCTGCTGGTGTGCTCTACCAATGGGCTATCATTCCACTTTGTCCCTGGTCCATTTACAATCAGGGTGTGACTCATTTTACAATCGGTACAAGGCATTGGAACCAAAGAAGATGATAAATTATAGGACAAAGGATATGATATGAAAAGACATAAATATAAAAAAATTATATGTTTCTTTGGCAATACATACTCTGGGATAATTATTGTCTAGCTAAAGAAAATGTGTAAGCATTAGGATTTTCAGTACTTCCAAGTTATGAGTCTGTTTATAGTTATACCACTTGGAATTACTGCAAGATGGCAAGGATCCATATTTGAGAAAATACGACACTTCATCATTGCATAGTTCTGCATTGTCTTGTGCCTCTCCAAATGATCTGGAGTAAGATTCAAAACTACAGCTACCTGAAGATCGATACAAGAATGTGCTCTCATTTACATGAATATAAAGCAAACACACACGTTAAGACATGACAAAAATCAAATAAAAGAGAAAGCAAGATATAATAATTCTTCTAACCGATGGTTTAAAATGCCTGTTAGGAATCTCCATCTGGTAGCTGCTCACCTCAACCACGGCAGCCTACATTATACAAAATTATCAAGGCAGCAACTCAGATGAATAATACTTTTGAGAGATTTTCTCTTTAAACTTCTTATATCTTCAGGCTTTTCAACATAAACTCTAGCTCAATATATTTATTGAAATAAATAAACAAATGATCTGCTTCACAGATTTTCAATATAACAATAAAATAATTTAATCCAGACAAAATATGTTTCTTGACTAGATTGATAAATTCAAAACAGTCTGTCAATATCTGCGAGACATTTATTGAGATCTCTGAATTAAATAAACAGGAGAAGGAAACTTGCCGCAAATTCTGGTTCTGTTTTTGATGATGATAAGCATTGCAAAGCAGCATCTGAAAGAGGCTTTCCAAGATTTCCCCCAACAAATGCTTCAATTCCAGCATGACGAAGAATCTTCCTTCCATAAGACAATCAAATAGTAAAAATTATAGTGTATAGATGAAAAGATAAATACAAAATCATTTTCTGACAACTTATAAAACATGGACATCTTCTATTAAGAAAGTTCATTAATAATCTCTACATTTGAAAATGTGTAAATCATCAATAGCACAACCAGTTGCCTATTGCCCAAATGCTTATAAAACTTGGGATAAGCCAGGATTAGAAAGTAAAGACCAAACCAAAAACTATGAGCACACAAAAACCCAAATGAATATTATCAAAGAGTTGGTTTAGAAGTACAAAAAGAGCTTGCATTCAGAGACAAGCAAGTGAAGTGACAAGATAGGGAACAAAAAGGGACTAACCCTACAAACATGGAACACTTGACAAGTGTGTGAACAAGTGGCTAATGTACATGCAATAGGTGTCTCACTAAGTGAATATACATCTCGAACCACATGAGGTGAGACAAAAGCCTAAAAGTCCCTATGTGGAAACATGAGTTATGTGAATAGGACATCTCTAGATATGCTAATAGCTAACTAACTAGTTTTGATAAAGTGACTACGTGCACCAATAGATCTTCTAGAAACACTTGTGTTTGGAATTTTATATAATTCTCCAAAATTTATTACTAGTTTACTTTTAGAGAGGTTATAAGCATAACCCACTTATTGACAGTAACAGTGCTTGTCATTCCATATACACCTGCCTAATGTCTTTCTTTCCAGTATATTGACATGTTATAGTACAATAGTTCCATCTATATGCTTCCACCATTAATAGGGATTGGTTTGCCTATAAATTGGATGTTTTGGTTGGCCAAATGGCAACACTGAGTGCTTGAACCTTCATATCCTTTTTTTAAGGAAAGAATGCATATGTCCCAAAAAAAGCAAAAGTAGAAGATTGCAATTATTCAGTCAACATCAATGAAATATCTACCTCTTGGCAATACATTGTTTAGAGACTAATTAACTTCTGAGTGGTTGACTATGATTCTGGTTTGGATTCAGAAATTTGGCAAAAAACATTTGGGCTGGATCTTGATTCCAATGGAATATATATAGACATTTTCGGAAAATCTCTCTCTCTCTCTCTCTCTCTCTCTCTCTCTCTCTCTCTCTCTCTCTGTTTATAGATTCCATGAATGTGTGTATGTCTATTTGTGTGTGTATCTATGTGTGTGTTTCTGTGTCTATCTGACATTGAAAAGCTTTTCCATTAAAAACTTCAAATTTAACCTAAGACGACTTGTGTATAGAAGTAGAAGATAGACAAAATGCACATTTTTAGGATATATGCATAATATCTGAATAAGCATACAAAATCACAACCGAGATCTTGATGTCCCCAAAGATTAGGCATCTCAATCCAATACTAGGTTACACATAAAAACTAGGCTGATGTTTCTACGCAACCAAGGGTTTTTCTACTACAACTTGATAGAAGAATTAAATGTTATTAGACAAATATAACCTAAACATAATACCTCTTCACTTTCACTAATGAAATTATAGCATTATCATATTCATCAAACAAAGCAATGATATGAAAGAGAGCCTTAATTAGCTTTAAATTCAAGCCATTTAGCTAGGATGGATTATTTCTTTCCAAATAACTAATTTACAAGGCTACCACATAGAAATAGATTGACGACCAAATGTTGCCTGGGCCAAATAACCTACCAATCTTCAAAATAACAATTTAGCTGTGTAGAAAATCAAGATAAGAAGTAGATACAAAATTAAACAATGATAAAGTAAATAAATATTAAGAAGATACAGCAAGCTAAAATACAACCTCGGAGTATAGACCATTCACATGTCATACAATTACTATAATATCTCTTTCAATGGAAACCCCACCAAATAAAATAGTTTAATCTTTTTTTATTTTGTTAATTTAGGTTGGAAGATCCTTATTTTAAATTCAATGTAGATGACACAAAATTGAACCATGTGTGACAGCATATTCACGATATTGACAAAAATTGTAGCATCTAAATATAGATAAAATTAAACCATGATGAAGTAGATCCAATATATGTATGAACAATGAGCTAAGTAACATCAAAAAATAGACCATCCACTTGTCATGAACATAAAATACTCTCTTTATGTGGAATCCCCATTAAGATAAAATAGATTTAATGTTTTTTTATCTTGTTAATTTAAATTGAAAGATCCTTTTAAGCACATTGAATTTTTTATTTAACAAATTATTTATCTACTTGTATGTATTGGTTGATTTTTGTCTAAACACTATTTGTATGGCGTGAAATGACAGAATGTATTTGCAGCACTGCTTACAACAAAAATTGCCTACCTTTGAGTCAAATGTACCACATCCTAACTTCCTACAAGTTTGCAAGTAGTTGTGTCTTCTATATGCATCCCTACAAGCTCCCATTTGTAGCCATGCCCTAAGAATATCCTACCACTACATTATTATATATTTCCCCATGTTGCAGATTTTGAGCATTTCACAAGTTGGTAAAGTCAATTCATGTTTTAGGCACACTTAAAATGTGATTTAAAAGTAAAATATTATTGAAAACATAAATAGGTAGTAAAAAATAAAATCAACAATTAATAAATCATCCATAGGATTGTTTCCTAAAAAATCGACGATAATCAAGATCCTTTCGAGATTTTTGCTTCTAAGGTTGGAATATCTATAATCGTTGATGTTAGTTATAGCTATTCTACATCGTAAATCTCATAAATATTGTTTGATTTACTATTCTACCAAGTATATGGTGAAATACCTATCAATTGGAAACTATAGAAATAGCAAGTTTGTTAAACAAATTCAATAGAGGCCACTGCAATTCTCCTAGAACTACAGTGTTTCAATACAAATGAAACATTATTTTGCAAAGCTTTCCAAATATGCATTGTCTTATTTCTTTTAACTAACCAAAAAGAAGAATCACAATCACCTACAATTGCAAAGATAGCCCATGTTAGAGTCACATTTGTTGGGTGGATATTTTGCAACCAACAGTTTTGTGAAAATCTAGTTGCAAAATAGGATGACCAGCCACAGCGTATAAGACAAAGTCTCTCCTACCTTAAAAAGAAGGTTCCCCCTTCTCACCATTCTTTGGATCAACTGAAGGTAAGCAAGAAATTGAGAGATTCATAAGGGGTGTTACCAATATTCTTTCCTCTTAACTTTTAGGAAAGGACCCACTTACTGGCGAAGCGAGTAATGCGCAAGATGAAATCTCTGACTACACTTCTATCTAGTAGATGGAAATGGTGATACCAATAAACCAACACCAACTCAAAGGCTGAGTGAAAGTGTACCAGTTTGGCTCTAAGTCTTGTTTGTCTAACGTATAAGAAAAATCACTACCATTAGGGCGCAAAGACTTCTAGAAGTAGATGATCTCTATTCTATAACTTATTTTTAGTTTTAAACTATTCTATAAGAAAAACCTCTACCATTGGGGGCGCACAAACTTCCACAAGTAGGGAAATTCTAATTTTTTTTTGTGAATTTGAGATGGTAACGCAAGCCAGAGCCAAAGCTTCTAGTCAATGCATTAGCACAACTGCTCCTAGTCAAAGCTTTGGCTCCAATTACTTTTAACTCACTGTGCTCTATTATTGAACACGCAATAATAACATGAATCAAAGACAATAGGCACAAACTATAGTCAAAGCTTCTAATTTACTCTATCACAATTGATTCCAGTCAAAGCTTTGAATTCAATTATTTCTTTTATTCACTTTTCTCCCAAGTTCATACTACACAATCAAAGTTATGTTTGCACAAGTTTGGCAGGGCTTTCTTGCACACAACAAAAAATGATTTTTATAATGAGAGGGCACTCCTTTATATACGCAAAGGAGTTGAGAAAAAAGTGGAAAAAAAAGTGGGAGCAACTCAACCAACTTTGAACTAGTCAAACTAGGCAAAAGAAATTATTGGATTACATGTCATAAGGATATGCAATCAAATTACTTGTAATTACATATTTTCATGCAATTCATTCTCTCCAACTATAAACATGAACACTAAAGAAGAAGATGGAAGAGAGTTGAAACAATCCTAGGGATTGTTCTCAAGGGCGTTATGCTTGGCAATGCTTGTTGGATCAAGGATTCTTGTATTCTGCACCACTGCATTCTCTTTGATGAGTTTCTAGTTGTCATTTGAAAACTTGATGTAATCAAGCTTTTTCACGTTCGAGTTGTTGTGAATTTTCCTTTGTAGATAGACACATTTTAGTGTCTCTAACACTTTGAAAACCTTCTTGATGGTGTCCGGATGTTAACTCAAAATAACTTTCCATCAGCACCTTTAACTTTTTTTTTTATTTGAAGCAAAGTGCTTGGTGCATTCCCACACGAATTGTGGTTCTCGAACAACCATTGGGAAAATGGAGACCAAATGCATTGTTGCTTCTTTAGGTTTGAAGCATGTCTTCTTTACTAGATGTTTTTATTCTTTGAAAAAGTTTTGACATATCTTGAAAAGTGTGTCATAACATGAAGATGAAAACTTTGGGACTTGAGTTACAATGACAAATCCATGATGGATGAGTGTTCAAAGTAAGGATTAGTTACTTATGAAACACGTATGATGGCTCAAAATGAATCGGAAAGCATATGTATTTGGGCAAAAAGGACCAAAATCAGACTCTCAAGGGTGGATTGTATGTGGGCAAAGATGGGCTTTTGTGGGTATGGCCAAGAATGCAAGTTGGGATGCATATGGATGTGTGCAAATGGTGACTTTGGTGTTCAAAAAGTGACCTACCAAAATCAGGTTCTCTAGAGGTAATTACATGTAAAGTAATTTACATGTAATTGTTACTTGATGTAAATGTGTAATAAGGTTTGAAGGATGGAATTACATGTAAATGCTCTTGGAATGTAATTGCATATATTGGAAATGGATGTAAAATGCATTGACATGTGTTGGTCAAAAGTAAAAGGATGTAATATGCACTTGCATTCTTGGGTGAGAATTCTCAATTTCTTACAAAAAAGGAAGCCAAAACAAGTAAGCAAACATGCAAGCAAGCAAAAACATACCTTTGGTCTTTGATTCAAACATGTCAAAAAAACAAGTTGCTTTCCTATGCAATTTCGAATTTGGAATTTGGGGAAATTTCAAACACTTGAAAACTGGTGGTTCTCATCTTATTTAAGTAGATTTGCAAAATACATGGCATATCTTTGGACAATTGTACAAGGATGAACCAAAATATGCAATGAAATAGCAAAGATTGAAAACTTTAACTTACTTGGAGCCCAAAGAGTCAATGTGGAGGATTGATAGGTTTGAATGATTGACTTTCCTCCAAAATCGAATCTCCAAACAACTTCTTAACCTTTTCAAAACTTGCAAATGATGGATTCAAATCAGCTATGCACGAGCCGTTTTTGGATGGGGATGCCAAAAACGTGATCTTCAAACACTCAAAATACTAAACGTTTTCAAAAACACCATGTATTTGGACGTTTTTGCAAACACGTACCCTTGTTTTGCAAGAAAATGAAATGTTTGACCAAAATTGATAAAAATGTGATTACGAAATGCATAGCACATGCATCAAAACTCCAAAATGACTCCTATTGGATAAAAAACGTGAGCTGGAAATGCCAAAATCTGGGGTTTTTGACAAAAACGTGGTTTCAAAATGCATATATATTGGTCATTTTTTACTTCGGATGCAAAAACGTCTTCCCCAAATAATAAAACATGGATCCAAATGCAAATACATGGCTTCAAAATGCAAAAACATGGACAAAAATCCAATTTTTTGGGCGTTTTCAGCAAAAGCGTGGCCCAAAAATAGAAGTTTTGAAGTGTAATTGACTTAGAAAAGCAAAAATGGGTTCCTCAAATGTAGTTGGAATGCAAAATTGGGATCTATGGATGCATTTCCATGTTTAAAATGTGTTCATATGATGGCTGGAAGTGCAAATCGCACTCTCAAGACCTCATTACACATTTAAAATATGTAATACATGCCATGTGTTTGGACATTTTTGGCTTTGGAGTGCAAAAACGGAGTCTTGGAGGGTGATTACATGAGTTTTGAATGCAAAATTGGATTCTTCAAGACACATTACATATTAAATCCATTGGTTAGAAGTGCATTTACATGTGAATGGACTCTTAGAAGTCCATTACATATTTCAAATATGCATTTACATGTTTAAAACCAAAATCTATGCATTTGCATATTTGCATGTTTTAGTGCAAATTGCACTCTAGAAGGGCATTTGCATGTTTTAAAATGTATAGGATTTGGTCTCTTATGCAGAACGCAATCTTCAATGGTCATTGCACATTTTAAAAACAATGCATATTCATGTCTTTGAGCCTTTAGATGCAAATCACATTGTAGGAGACCCATTGCATGTTTTAAATTACATGTACTTAAATATTTTAGTATTTCAAAATTCAAAATGACTCTAGCGCAAAATCTCATTCTCTAGAGAATAATGGGTTAGAAAACATGTATATCCACAACTTAAGTGATAAATTAAGACTTGTCTAATTGATTTTTGAGGAAATGTCACTTAATTGGGTCAAAAATAACATTTACACTATATAATTTATATATTATGTGCAAATATCATTTCAAAAAGTAATATTTAACTTAGATGTTTTAAATAAAACATAAAGTAACTTAAAAATAAATCAAACTATATAGTTAACAAAGTCACTTAAGTGTAAAGTTTAAAAAGCAACTCAAGATGGAAATATGACATAAAGTGCCCTATAGTCACTTCAGTGATAAATTTAAGTGATAAGGTAACTTAAAAACATAACATAAAGTGAATTCATGTTATATTTTTCAAAAAGTGAATGTCGACATGAAAATATAACATAATTTTTTAAACCATGCAATTGCATCCGGAGAGTCCACCTTTTGGGCACTAAAATGGTCATATATTTTGACTGCCAAGCCCGATCAAGCCCACGGGGGGCTAGGCTATCACGATTGCCTATTATTATATTATTCCCCTACATGGTCAAAGCATCATCACGAATTCAATTCCACCTGCCGGGCCTATAGATAGTAAGGCTAGTGTGAGAATCCACTCTGCTTCTCTACACCGAATTGAAGGGAAAATCAAAAGCAAGAGATTGAACAAAACCAAAAGCAAACAAACACACTAAAAAATGAGAAAAAGGAAGTCCAAGGCTTCATAAATCAAGCATAGGCTTAACAAAAAGAAAAATATAAAAGACTTGATGAAAGCCTTCAATAAAAGAGTTCATTACGTAGATTGTGGTCAATTGATTAATCAATGTTATCCAATTAAATAATGAACTAAACTCAGAAAAATGCAAAACTAAGTTTAAAATTTTTTGTATTGTTGCCTACATTTTGTGGCGACAAAATGCAAGACAACAACATTCATCATTGAGCTCATTGATGCTTTCTAGGTTGTGCTTTAGGTCAAAAATCATTACAATTGATACATTGGAGAAATGGACAAAATCACCTGGGAGTACAATGAATGAAAAGGCTTACAAAATTTGCTACATGAACAATTAGAATGGAACAAATATCCTTGGAGTTGCAAACTTACCTACCTCATAAATGGAAGCATAGCTGCATAATTGCATTTAGAACCACAGCTTTAAGATTAAACAATGTTTTCAAGGTTGGAGAATATGACTGAGTAGTTGCAAGGTATTATGAGGAGTTTAGTATTCTTTTCAAATTCAAGGTCTACACAGCATCATTAGAAAATTGTTGAATAGTGAGGAATGATACAATATTGGTAATTTGAACCCTTGTCACTAGACCATGCCTTTGTTAGGAACAAGCAACACTACGGAGGGTGGGGGTGAATCAATGTTGTAGCACTTTTAAACCAATTTCACACTTTATAACTTAACCATAAACATCCACAAATTGCAATGCACAAAAGTAAAGCATACATTAAATGAGAACTCATATCAACATGATTTTGTTCTCGAAGGAACCCTGGCCAAGGGAAACCCCCAATATAGATTGAACCTAGGAGATGGTGCACTAGTATGAAAATATCACTATAACGATTTGACCCTATTAGGAGTTGTTACATAGCATTTAGTACATTGGTCCCTATTAAAGGACAAGACCTTGTTAGAGGTCTAAAACACTATTACGAGTTTAGAACAAAAGAAAGCACACTTGCTCAAGAGTGAAGATCAAATCCACCTTCTAGACTTACTGTCCAACTACAAAGAATGTATGAAAACTATAGTGAACTATAAATGACATCATGTCTCTGATTAGTCCCATGAAGCTCGCATCTTCTTTGATCCAGCATGAAGGCTTGCACATCATATGTCACATATATCACATCTATCATATATCACATACATCATATATCCCATGTTCACATATCAAATTAGTCCTTCCTTTATACATTTCAAAATAATTTATCCTATTGGCTTACATAACACTTCCACCAAATGTTTCCACACAAATATCAATAAGCAAAATAGGACCATGCTATCCAAGAGTTGGGTCCTTGCATATCATCCGTCCAATGCCAAGAAATTAAATTGTCAAAACAATTCAATTAGCTAAGCCAAATTGCCTAATCTAATAATTTGTCCTATAACTCTGCTACACTGAACCTGTTGCACTTCGCATCACCAAAACACATGCTATTCACCACATAAACATTGGTGATCATACCAAAAACTTATATACATTTTATATACCATATGCCCAAAGCTATAGCCATATTTGATAACTCTATTATCGTCAGTGACCAAAGCTATCTGACTGCATCCTGTATATCTTCTCTGGACATGGACATTTTTCATATACAAACCTTAACAAAACTAATTGTTAATCCAAGCGAACATGCAAATGAGATATGTTGCCATCAATGACAACACTTACACATTCACCTAACTTCACTTGGCAACAATCTCCCCCTTTGGCATTGATGGAAACACTTAGTGAAAAATGACTGTTAGTACCAAAAGCAAAAAGACTCTTAGTAGCTTGATCTATCAATATATTGTCATGTATCACTTTTTGCACTATCAGTCACCCTTCGACATCAATGGAAAAGGAAGGATATCAAAAATTATGTACAATGATCAAATTTTGCATCTACGAAAATTGTATCTACAAAAACCTCAAAAGATCTACAAAATTGACTTTCAATGCTTCAAAGCTACTATCCCAAGTCTTCTTCAAGCTCTCTACAACTTGAATCTCACTGCACAAAGCATAAGTTCCTATCTCAGCTGCCTCTAAGTCGGTAAGTCTGACAAATGCATATGACTTTTGGTTGTCTCAAGAAATTCCAGCTCATGCATGCTCTCAATCTTAGGAGTAATGAGACTCAACAACTGTGCAAGCCTACTTAAAACTCCATCCTTTTCACTCTAAAGTGCATTGATATTCCATAACCTTATTCACTTCTTTGTCAAAATTAATCATTGCTTGACTAGACTTCTCATACACAGTAGCCAACGTATCTAGGCATTCTTCTTCTTCTTTAATCATCTTCTCAATTAGCTAATCTAATGCAATGAATATATACTTGTTTGCCCTCAAAATTACAAGCCTTTACTTCTTTAATATGCACATCAACTAGCTTAGTATCACTAGTGATGGAGGCACATACCTTATTAAACCTCCCTACTTTATAATCCTTGCTTGTCTTGGCCTCAACTGCTTGTTCCAAAAACTGAATGTGAGTAGAAAACTCATACGCTACTTTATCTAAGTTATCTACAACCTCGTCACTCTAAAAAGCATAAGGAATAGGCAAAATCTTGTAAAAATTGTCCAGTACTCTACCTAGCCTTCTCAATTTTCCTCTCAAATCTCTCTTTTGCCTTAGCAAAAGCCATAATAGATATCTTCATTAGTTTATCCTCATCAAATGTCTCCAAGCCTCCTTCCTTGTCAATACTCGCAAGTGCCTAAAGTTATGTTAAATGTAGTGGGAGTCTCCATGAGACTTTCAACTTTGCCCATTACCATTTCAGTCTTCTCAGGAACATTACCCTTATCATTAGGGTCAATGCTAAGCTCAACATAATGTAGAGATGAATGCTCCTACTAAACAATGTCATTGTTTGCTTCATCAACTGAAAGGACTGAAGCCTAACCTTCACTGATCAGCTCTCTGATTTCTACCTCTGTCATTATATCTTCTTTTCCTTTCTGCTCCTTTTCTTTCTCTTGTTCTTCTTTCTCTTATGCTTCCTCAGCCATACCTTGTGCTTCAAGCATTATTTCCTTAATTCTTCATTGGAAATAAAGTTTCCCATGAAGGTATTATTTTCCTGCTCCTCCTTAGCAGGTTCTAAGGTTATTGGTACACCTAAAACAAAGAAATTTGGTTGTTGCACTGTACTAAAAACTTGATTTACATGCTTTATGTCATCGGTACCTTGATCCATGGGTGCAACTAATCGATCTCTAATTTTGATCCCCTTAGGGTTAGGTGTAGGTGTTGGCACACCCTTATAATCAACCTCCATGAACACCTTAGAGATTGCCCTCTTTTTCTTCTCCAATCTCATCATACATGAGGATTAAGAGCTTGATAATCCTCATTTTTTATCTCATCTTATCCTTTGTCTTATTTGGAATATTATGCATCTCATTAGAAGTAATTAGAGCACACAAATCACAATCTCTTTTCTTTGATTCTTTGATCTTCTTCTATTAGATCTTTCAAACAACTGATCATGAATACTTCCCTGAGTCTCTATCGAATTCCTCTTCAAGTTTAACAAATCAGCACTTTAAAAATCCTATAGCAACTTCTAATCTTCAAGCTCATACCTGTGATAATAATTATTCAATTAACTGATCAAACCATACTTTTCAATCCTTTCTATTATCCTCCTCATTTCAAGTTTCCATTTATTCTTCTGATCGTCTTTTTCTGCCTCTGATTGTACTTTTGTTTATGTTGGTTGTCTTCTTAGCCTCAGTAACTTTAGGATTCTTTGGACTAGGTCCCTTAACCTTAGTGTTGGGTATGGAAGTCCTAGAAGTCTTCGTTGATTTTGCTTTAGCTTTCTCTACCTTGGCAAGTGGACTTATCCCTAAAGATTTCCTTGTGGCTCTTTGAGGTATAGGAGTGACCTCAGAATTTGCAACCACTTCTAATGGTATATATGGCACCTCAAGTGGTTGCATACCAGTGCTTTCTTCCTCTATTGGTCTCTTGAAGGTAGAGACTTCAATTTTTGCTTGCTTAGCTACTTCACTCTCTTACCTTAGAGTTGTCATTTGTTCCTTGGTGATTCCTTCTTTCTCTGCTATCTTATCAAATATCTTCTCTATTTGCCTTGTCCTTAAGCCTCTAATAAGCTCTTCTCTCACCTTGCTATACTTCTTGTAATATGCTAAAATTTCATACTAATTTAATAAATTGGAAATAACCAAAATAACATTTCTTCTCAAGGTAACATAAAAGACATTTATAACAACCATAGTATCATATGTGCATGATTATCGTTTCATTTCAATTTATACATATTCAAGTAAAGAAATAACTAATTTAACTACTTCTTAATCCAAATAAAGAGAAACTGATCTTAACCATATTATCTAACTACAATACATAACTGAAAATTTAGAACAAAAATATAAAGTCAAGTACCCAAATTTCAAATATCTTGCAAATAGACTTTAACCTTGAGTTGTGCAAGCCTTGGCTATCGGAGGAGAGCAAAAGCATCACCAAGGGCTTAACCTCCCAACCGTAGACCCTTAAGTATCCCCACACAATCTCTACTAGAAAAGGCCTTCCTAAGGGATTAGACTTGGGGCACCACTATCGAGCCACTAAGCATCCTAGTGTTACAGTGTCAACTAAACAACCAGCTAGGTTAAGGATACCTTCCACTCACCTATCTGCCAACTGTTAGCAAACCTTAACCTATAGTGATCACAGCAACAAGCATACCACTAACCTATCTTGGCCAAGGATTTATGAGGGCACTATGTACCTAATCACCCACCACTCGACTCGACAACAAGACTATACTAAGGACTATCATGAGCTGACATGGACTTTACACATCTCTTATTACTTGCTTAAGTTACTGATTTGTAATATCCTCCCCTATTTTTCCCAAATAAAGAAACTTGCAAGCTACTTTATGATATCAATTAATTTTCTTAATAACTCAACATAGCATTTTTGTCAAACACTTGGCACACATACTACAATATATAGGAAAATCTGAAACTTCTTATTTGCTAATTAAATATTGATTTTTGCCATGTAAATGTGCTCATACAATTGTTTAACATGCTGCAACAAATATCAGTCTCGTATTCAACACTACAATGCAAAAGTATTAAAATTTGACAAAAGAAACCTGAAATTAGTTGCTGTAGTATTTTTGTAGATGTAGTTGGCAGCCTTCCAAACCCTCAAATCAGCAAGAATAAACAATAAACTTGTTGCAAATACTGTTCACGCACTGTAGCAAATTCACTATTCATTCGCACTGTAGCAAAACACTATTCATCCGTACTGTAGCAAAACACTATATGAAACCCAGTATGTTTGGAAACACCGTTAATCCTCCTGACTGTGTCTTTCAACAATGAAGAGAATGCTACCAAAGAGGGATTCCATCCTCCAAGCCCGATAAACAAATATCCAACAACATAACATTAATCTTCATCCAAGCATACTAAAAAGAAGCTCTTCCATTTCTTTTATAGTGTTCTCACAAGAGCTCAATCCTTCGTTTTCTCAATGTGGGATAAAACATAACTCCCTTTATATAACTTATGTCTCCAATGTGTTATAAAATAAAGGGGACTCTTTTAATTTAAATATTTTCCACAAACTATACTCTATGCATTAATAAAGTTAAATATTTAAATTTAACTTTATAAAATAGCTTTATTAATGCATAACAAATCTTATCAATGATAAACAAGTCTTCTTGTCGATTTTAAACAATTACCATCGACATACCGCTGCCACTGGATGTCCGACCATGTCCAAGATGACTTACTATAAATAGTAAGTATGCCCAAAGTTGCCTCAAAACCCCTCAGAAAGACCTGCAACTGAAACTATCTAGGCCAAATGGCCTCTAACTCCCTTTAATGTCCTGGTTAGCCTATGGAACTGTGGGGAAATAGGCTAACGACAACATCATGCTATGAATGCTAAAAAGGGGACATTACATGATTGCTCTTTTCTTTCATCATGCAGGAATAAACCATAGTTCATGGATTGTCATTTCACACCCTCCATCTTGACCATGCTGGTCTTCCTGGATGAATCACTGGGTGGTTGTATAAGCATTTGCAATCACAGCCAGTGTATCTACTGACCTGGCCTTGGCATTATAAAAGATAATATGGATCTTTAAGCATTTATATTCGTAGCCAATGCATCTGTCGACCTGGCCTTGGCATTAAAAAATATGATTTGGATACTAAGCCTTTATATTCACAGCCAATGCATCTATCGATTTGGCCTTGGCATTATAAAAGATAGTTAAATTCACATCTGTCGACCTGGCCTTGGCATTAAAAAATATGATTTGGATACTAAGCTTTTATATTCACAGCCAATGCATCTATCGTTTTGGCCTTGGCATTATAAAAGATAGTTAAATTTAGGAAAATCTATTCTTGATTCACAATGGTGCAGTCTCTTAGCTCAAGGAATATATTTCAGATATCACTATATAAGCTTGCACTCCAGTAAGATTCTAAATGGAGAATCTCTTATATGAGATATGCCATAATTCTGATGCATACTTACAATATTATACATAAAGAAAGAAGAAATTGGAGGAAATCTTGATTGGTTCTAATTACATTATTATAGCTTTTCAAAACAGGCTTCAGCTATGCCTTACTATATCATTTTAAAAGGAATAAAAACATGAAGTTTTGCAATAGTGGTTTTATGACCTGATTGAAGGTCATCCTTTGCAAAGGTTTGAATGATTCCTGAGAAATGTTGGAATGCACGATCATTGATTGATATGAAAAATAAGAATGGTGTCAATCAGCTACCATCGTTCTGGTGCAAGAAGCTCGGCACCGAAATACTAAATATGATACACGTTTGAAGAAGGCATAAGTACTCTCTAAAGTAGAATGGAACTAGTGGATGGTGTGTCTGCTGGATATGTGTATGGAGCTTGTAGAAAAGAATGTGAAGCAAGAATGAGAAGAAGTAATTCTGATCACAGGTGTTGGTATCTCTAGTGGAGGTAAGAATGTTGTATTCTAAATGAGCTATCACTCCATAATCTTTGCCTTCTTCGCTGCATGCTCAGTTATGAGCAAGATTGTAAAGGTGGCTAAGAGTTACAAGAGGAAAGGCCATAAGCTCAATATGGCAATAACATTAAAGTGGCCATCGAATATTATAAGGCTGATGAAATGAAGTATAGAATTATGGTCACTCAAGTTGAATAATAAAATGATTGACAAAGAATTAAATCAACTCATGTTCATATCTTAATATAATAATATCATACCATACCTACCTATACTTGTGTGTGTATATATGTGTGTGTGTGTATATGCATGACATTATAACAACGTATCTAGCATATACGTCTTATCTCAAGTGGGCATATACATACATCTTATTCTAAATTCATGCATACATACATATATGTGTGTGTGTATATATGTATGCAAGCATATGTAGATACTATGGTATTATTGTATTAAGGCATGACAATATGATATGAAGCTTTGAGATCATCCAATTCATAAGGTAACACATTTTAATTAAATGTTCAATGATCTTTTTAATAATGAATATTTTTTGACTGGGTAGCTCACGGTAGTCCCTAGTATACTCTTGCTTGCCTAGTCATTTACCCCTTAGCCTTAGTGGTTAGAATTCATACCTGTCGACTCATACATGTGAAGAGCACACTATTATACTGAGAGGGGGGAGGAGGGGTGAATCAGTATAATAATGAATTTACCAATTTAAAACTTTTATCTAAACAATTAACTTCAATTGCTGAAATGAACAATCATGCACATGAACACAAAAACATTTATGCGGAAACCCAATGTGCAAGAAAACCACAAAAAATAAATGCTTTCTTATATAAACTTGTCCTTTTACAATGTTTTGTAGGCTTCAACCTACTAGAGGCTCCAACCCCTATGTTTATGAGCACTGACTCATTGGAAGCTCAAATTCCCGCACTTCACAGGCTCCGACCTACTTGAAGTACCAACTCCCCACTATTATCTTTGCAAGCACCAACTTAGTGCACACACACTTATGTTCCACCCTGATAATATTGCCAACTCAACTAATGATGGACAATTTAGTTAATTCTTTATTCTCCTTTATATTTCTCCTTTCTTATTTTATATCTGCATAATCTTCTAACTTAGCACGCGTGCGCACACACACAAACAAACACACACACACACACGCACTTATATATACCTTCACAAATTCTTTTATATTCTATTTACATATCAATACTTTTTCAGATTTGCTCTGTATTCTTATCACAACTTTTCTGGATTCTTATCACCCTTCTATCTCATATATATTCTTTACCATTCTGCTTTCTTCCACGCTTCACTTATTCTTTTACTCTTCAATCCGCTCCACACTCACTCCTCAAAAACCTTCTTCTTTTCACTGCTCTGCTCCATATTTCACTGCTGCCCTTGCTCTTTCCTCACTTCCACATGTATTTCTTCACTTTCACTTCACAACAGCTTGCTTCTTATTAGTGCTCTGCTCTACTCTTCTAATTGATCATTTCCCCCATTCATCATTTAAAAGGATCTTCTTGTACATATGTATATCTTTTCATTTGAGTGAAAAGACATCTCTTTCAAATGTTCGCATCTTTTAAACTCCAACTATTGTGAATGTAATAAATATATTTTAATTAGCAAATCATTATTAAAATATGTCAACTTTTTGTTTATTTTCAGAATCCTTGACGGCTCCTAGAGAAATTCATGACAGCTCCACAAGTCGTATCATCTTGCCGTATTAATGCTTTCTTTAATCGACGACATTAATCAAACTGTTTGGCAAGGATATTGCTTGATGTTGTTCTCTATTAACATATAATTTTGGATGTCTTTCATAATTACGTGGATATCTTTTAGACACATCTCTAATTCATGCTACATTCCCAGCCATCGACGATTATAATCCTCATGCGCGTATTGGCAAATATGACCGTGTATACACTTAACCTGTTTTCCATATGCAGTCATTGTTTACAATCGATGTGTTTTATTACAAGTTGTTTATGCATGCATAGCTTTTCATCTTCTTCTTTTTATCTTCATAAGGCACATCACCGTGGGTTTGATTTCTAATGATGGCCTTCTGATTTGACTTATTGGTAACCAAAATTTGTTTACGAAATCACTCCATCATTCATCGAGAATGTCTATTCATTCTGATTGCTCAATAGAACTTCTTAGTTTCAATGTTTATTTCCTTCTATTCTATTGGGCCTTGTCTTCTAATATGGTTTTTATTGAAAGATTGTTTGATTAGACTTCCTGTACTCTATTCCTTTGCATATGATATCACAGTTTTTGTTTGTATCTGTGTTTGTGTGGTTGCTTGGTGCTAAAAAGGAATTGTTGTCTTCACATAGGACACTGTTTTTGTCTTCTTATTTTTACATGCTTATTTCTACCTTTTGATACCTTGCATATATTTTACTCGATATGTGCATAACACCTTTTGTCTTATGTGTCTCGTAGACTGACTGGGATGAAGTCTGACTTTGCCATTTTGTTTCATAGAAATTTCATTGCTGATGGGAGATTATCTAACATAGAGTCCTCTGTAATATTATTTCTGGAAAATATCATAAAATATATCCTTCATAGAGATGAAACCATACCATCTTATGTTTTTTATTAAGGTATTAAACTTGCATAGTATTATAAGTCCGTCCTTCTATGTCGCTGCCATACTATTACATATGATAGATGTTCTTTTCTTATTTTCGAGATGCCTTATAGTCAGATTCAATCCTTTAAAACATCTAGCTCTATTGCTTGATTCAATAGGTATCAAAATTATCATAGTAATCTTTCACTAGTCTAACTCACTATGGTCTTGGGGAGACCATGGAGTTTGAACACCTCCCTAAAGAATAACTCAGCTACCTGGGCTGTTGTGCAATCAACTACAGTCGGAAAAAAGTGGGCATATTTAGTCAACTTATCCACCACAATGTAAATACAATCCTTCCCTTGCACTCAAGGAAGACCTGCAATGAAGTCCATAGAGAGTCCCGTTCACTTCTATTCCGGTATAGGCAAGGGTTGCAACAAACCAGCTGGGAAAGGATGCTCTGTCTTGTTCTGCTAGCAAGTCATGCATTCATGAACATGACGTAAGACATCATCCTTGAGACCCTTCCAAGAGAATCTCACCTGTACCGCTCTATATGTCTACTATAACCAGGGTGCCTTGTTGTAGGAGTATCATGGAGGGTATGCAAAATCTATCCCTTTAAATGTGACTTAGGAACAAGGTAGACTCTATTTTGTAGTAGATGACATCATCAATCACCTTGTATTTATTATCCTGTACCAATCCATCTATGATCTCACAAGCATGCTGATTTTTTGAATACCCAACTAAAAGTCGAGCCTTCCAATCTGCTGAAATCTCACTCAATGAACCTAGGGCAGCAAGTGATGGTTTCTTAGAAAGTGCATCAGCATTAGTATTCTTCTTCCCCTTAATAAATTCTATGTCATAAATAGGCTTGAATCTTTCTTACCCACTTTTGTTGACGATCACTGAGCTCTTTTTTATCAAGGAAATATTTCAAACTATTGTGGTCTATTCTTACCATGAATTTGTTGCCAACAAGATACTATCTGAATTTGACTTATGCATGCATAATAACCAACATTTCCTTATCATAAGTAGAATACAACCTCTCATTATCACGCAGCTTCCTACTTTCATAGGCAATGGGTTGTTTGTCCTGCATCAAAACAACCCCTATTACCTCACCTGAAGCATCACACTCAAGCCCAAAAGGTTGCAAGAAATCTGGGAGTACTAAAACCGAAGATGTGCTCATAACCTCCTCAAGTCTATCAAAGACTCCCTGTGCTTGCTCTGTCCATCTGAAGGCTCCCTTCTTTGGGAGATCTGTCAAGGGTACTGCTAACTGAGAGAATCTCCTCACAAACCTCCGATAATATGCACATAAACCAAGGAATCCATGTAACTCAGTAATGTTTCCAGGATAGGGCCAATCCCAAATTGCTTGAATTTTATCCTCATGCACCTTCACTCCATCAATACTGATCACATGGCCCAAATATAAAATCTCACCGAGTCCAAACTCGCATTTGGACCGCTTAGCAAATAGAAACTGACTCTCCATGATGCTAAGTACCTCCTCTAGGTGTCTGAGATGATCCTCCCAAGTACAACTATAAATCAAGATATCATCGAAAAACACTATAATGGATTTTCTCAACTGTTTGTTGAAGATATGGTTCATATAGAAATGGAAAGTGTTCAGTACATTTGTGAGACCAAAAGGCATCACTAAGAACTCATAATGCTCATAGCGACAACGAAACGCAGTCTTATGTACGTTCTCATCTCGCACACATATATGATGATAGCCTAAACGAAGATCAATTAGAGAAGTAGTTAGCTCAATGAAGCTCATCCAACAACTCATCAAGGCATGGAATGGGATATCTATTTTTGATAATCTTCTTGTTCAAGGCCCTATAATCTATACATATCCACAGAGTCCCATCCTTCTTAACCAATACCACAAAAGAAGCAAAAGGACTAGAGCTAGGGTGAATAAACCACATGTCTAACAACTCATGAATGGTCTTCTCAATCTCATCCTTGTATACTCTAGGATGACGATATGGAGTGGTGATTACTGGCTTAGCTCCATCTTCCATCTCTATCCCATGCTAAAATCCTCTATCAGGAGGTACACCCAAGGGTATATCACCAAACATTCGACCATGCTGATCCATCACTGACTGTATATCAACATGAAATGCCCTGCCATCCTGAGGTGTAGGTGTCTTGGACTTCACATAACAATGTGTAGCCCAAATCACATCATCATGTCTAATGATAGTCTCCTTCCTGCGAGAAGACACCTCCCTAGGTCCACCATCTAATGCTAACCTCAAAATAGTCTTCTTTCCTCTAGAAAGGAACTCTAATTGCATATGGCGGTGGCCAATAATGTACCTTCCAATACCCTATAACCACTGCATGCCCAAAACTACATCATAATCCTCTAGTGGGAGTTCATAGAAATCATCTGTCAAGGTATAATCCCCCATCTGAATGCTACACTGAGGAATCCTCCTAGTACAACCCAATACTGCACCATCTGCATCCTTCACCACAAAACCAACAAACACCTCATACTGCAAGCCACGCCTATCCACTAATTTCTGATCAATAAAATTGTGCGTGGCACCTGTGTATACCAAGGTCATAACCCACTGGCCTTGAAATGTTCCCTTCAAATGAAAGGCGTGAAATCTAGGATAATTGGATAGAGAAGTCATAGTCACTTTAACTAATGCCAAGGGCTCAGAAGTGTCTAATTCCAACTGTGGATGCTCCTTCTCAATCTCCTCTGGACTATCCTTTGTATCGGTGTCAAGAATCTCCTCATTTCTCATCTCAGATGTCACCTCAATCAAATGAATGAACTTTGCCTTTACCAAGGCAACAATGTTCAAGCTCCCATGGCTCCTTATAGGAGAAGCATAGCTTTCTCCTTCTTAAATCATTCCTCGTCTCCTGGTCCATCCCGAGAGGTTGAGGTGATAATCCACCTCTACCCTAGGATGTATTAGCCTTTTGTGGAGGCCGAGAATCCTTGCATGCCTTCTTATCTGTCTAATAGGAAGTAGGGGTAGTGTCCAGTCTCAATGTCACATCAATGGCATCCTTAAAAATGGCCGGCTTGAAAGCACGTACCAGTCCCTTAAGCCTATCCTACAGTCCCTCAATAAATAAGATCATGCTATGCCTCTAAGGCATATCAGGTACCATAACTGCAATACGCTGGAACTCATTAACATATGCCTTTGCATGTCTAGTTTGTCTAAGATGCACCAACTCCCTATTGTAGAGTTCTATGTCCTTACACTCAAACTAGATAATGAGGCATTCAGTGAACTCTGTATAGGAATGAACTTTGGTGTGATCTCGGGTGACCAATCCATGGTGCCACCAGTCATAAGCAACCCTATCTAAATGTAAGACCGCAAACCGAATTGCATCATGCTCAGGCATCGGCCTCAAAGATAGATATATGTCCAGCTTGTGCACCCAAGCTCGTGCACTCATACCACTACCATCATACGTAGCCAACGTGATCTTCCTAGTAGCTCTAGTGAGGTCATGTTCTACTGTGGCCTATGGCCCCTGTCTTCTCTAAACCTGACAGCATCTCTCCGTTGTGCACAATACTGGGGAAGAGAAAAAGCATCCCTAACCTCCGGAGGTAGGGCTCTCCACTCATCCGTGGCTGCCATAATTGAATTCTAGAATCCCACCTCGAGTGGCTCTACCTATGTCAATTGCTCACCTAGTAAAAGCAGCGAAAGTAGGGGTCTATCCCTAACTGATGTACGAGGGCATGTTTGCCTGTTGGAATGAAGGAAGCTCCCAATTGATGTGTGGGATCTATGACTATGCTGACTTCCTGCGATTGAAGGTGATCTGCTACGCCCATGTCTCTCATGCGTGCTTCCATGTCTATCCAACTCCATCTGTTCCAAGGTACCCTATAACCTTTCCAAGGTCTAAACTATCCTAGGCTATGTAGTGATGAGAGTTTGTATCATCTCCCTCTCTTCTCCTTCATTTGGTTCTGTATAGCACCTCTCTGTTCATCTGCCACAATAGTTTCTTGTTCAATTCCAAACCCTTGCTCGAATTGAGATCTCCTATGTAAAATTTGTTTATCTCAATTGTACCCGGATGCATAGAAGTGTCAATAAAATTCATAGGCTGGCAAGATCAAAGCTCTGATACCACTGAATTTTCTTGACTCTATTGACCATCACTTTCATCATAATCTTATAAGTGAAGCTACTACAAGCTGTAGGACAAAACTCCACTAGAGTGATGTCTTTCTCTTCATTTCGTACCAAAGAAATTTAAGTGTGGCTGATCCCCCTTAATATTCTCCCTGAGTTTCTCAATGCCTTAAGGGATCCACTAACATATCTCCCACCATATGCCATGATGCGGAAGCATCTTGGGTTTGGAGTAATCTTGCATTAACTAAAAATATTTTGTTCACAATTTTACTAGTTTACTAGTTTATTCCACTTTGTTGATCGCTACAGCAATTCTTGATTTGTTTTAGTCAGCTCTTGCGATGTTTGTGATATGATCTAGACCTTGTTTGGTTCCTATTCCTAGGTTCATAGCCTGTTTGGATCTTTGTTGCTCGATGTGTGATTCATTCTCTCTTGAGTAGCTTGTTCTTGCCAATTTTCAAGACCGTTAGAGGTTTTCAATCTTGGATGGAAATCTACAATCATGGATCTTCAATCTGCTTCTAGCAATGTTCTTGGATCATGCAAGGACCTAAATTTAAAACTGCAAGTTTTTAAATGGTTTACGTAACTTGCTCCTCATGATTTGGGACTAGACCTATTTGTTGCAATACATTTCCTATTCTTAGAGAATGTTTTGGATCTTGAGGCCAACTTTCGTGTCACGATGTCTGTATCTTATAATGTGATGTATCTCTTGAGGGGAAAAATTAATCAATTCCTTAATAACGATTAATAGCTCACTAGAACTGCATCTAAGGTTTCTGACTGAAGATTGTAAGCAAGTAGGCATGTATAACCCTGGCATGTAGGAAGGCACATTGCCAACCCTTAATACATCTAATTTTCTATGAATGAATGTTGATCTCGTTTGGTTCTCTCCATATACTTGTTTTCGTTGTGTTTACTCTTGTTGCACGTTTAAGGAGATCTCTTTGAGTTCTCTCCAACCGGAAACTGTGTAAAGTGGTATTAGAGCAGGTTGTGTTCCTTGTGAATTTGCATTGCGAATCTAAGGTTGTGAAGCCCTAATTGAGTTTGGTTGTAGGGTGGCAGATTTGAGATATGACCTACAATTGCAGAGGGTCACAAGGATGGTGTACTCTATCCCTGATATTGAAGTGTAAGTGATGAAGGAAGCTAATGCAGAGAATGTTGAAACTATACTTAAGAAAGGGGATACCAGATTTCTATGAGCTCTGACTAGAGTTAATGCTAGACCACATTTCAATTTACCTAATTATAATGGTAGCTAGATTCAAATGAATTGCTTGATTGGATTATTGACATAGATAAGTATTTTGAGTATAAAAGTACAAATGCAAATAAGGTGGTGAAAATTGCTAGCACTAAATTGAAAGGACATGCATCATTATGGTGGAACATTTGCCAACCGAGAGACGGAGAAGAGGAAAGGAAAGGAAAAGAACAAGTCATGGGACAAAATGGTGAATAAGTGGAAAGATAAATTCTTACCTAGTGATTATCAAGTCAATTTGTTAAGGAAGATGCAAAATTTAAAGCAAAAATAATCTATTGTAAAGGAGTATACCAAAGAATTTTATAGGTTGGATATCAGATCTAGACATATGGATGATGAGGTTGAAGGAATTGCAAGATGCAGTCATGGTTTCAGAACATTTATTCAGGATGAGATTAGTTTAGTTAAGATGGAAAGTATTGAGGAAGCTTATTAGTTTGCCCTAAAGGATGAGGAGAAATTGAACAAGCAACAAGAACGTAGACAAAGAGGAAGAGGCACACACTTTAAAGAGTGAAAGATCCCTGATGGATGCCCTTGCTGATCTGCTGTAGTTTTTAAATTAATAAACTATATTTTCCTGTGATTTCTTTGATGGTCTTTGAGAATAGACAGAAGTTGCAGAAGGTTTTGTTTTTGTTTTGTGTTTTTTGATAGTTTTCACAATAGTAATGAATAATGAACAATAAACATGAAAGAAGACTGAAAATAAATAAGAGCATAGAGCCAAATCAGAATTGCTATAAATCATACCAAGCAAATTTCTGATTTATAAAGCCAAATAATAAATCCAATGCAGTTCCAAGGAGCTTACATCCAACAATGATGCCAAACAGGATGGTGAATAATGAACATGAATCAAGGATACATGTGAGGCTGAATACAAGCATTCCCTATATTCCACGTGGGGTGTACCTGCTGCAAATGGCAGCCCTAAGACTACAAGGATCACGTCCTAGCTGAAAGAATCAATTTGCAACGCTGAAACTATAAATCTGCAACCTGAATCCACAATAAAGAATGGTGTACTCTATCCCTGATAGCAACTGATACCACTGAAAAATCCAATGCCAATAACTACTAAGGGCTATGTCCCAGCCAATCCAAAATCTGGGGTTTGCGTCCCAAATGAAGAATTGCTCTCTCAGAGCCAATTCACAAAAACAAGTTTTTCAATATGAAAAAGATAATAAGAAATTAGGTCTCCATCTCCTTATATCCCCTTCCAACTGTAAATCAAACCCTAAAGGGAAATTACACTTTGCCCTTTAAATAAAATATAATAAAATAACATTTTCCCAATTAAAATCGTCCATGCTATAGGAAAAACATTACTTTATTAAAATTCCATAGCTGAAGGCACCAAAAAGTCTACAGACAGTAAAGGTCATGTACAATAATTCGAGACCTTTCCAACGAGCTATAACACATAGGTGTACCTGATCAACTAAAGCCAGAATCTCCTTATTACTCCAAAATGGTTATATTATTAACCTTATTTTAATTTATTTAATCACCAATTTAGGAAATATTAGAATATATTAAAATATTTCCCAAATGGTCCCAAAAGGTCCAAAATGACCAATCAAACATGAATCTAACCTTGTCACCTATCTGTGACTGATGTCGGACAAGATGGGTCAACTGGCAGTCCATCCCTAAAATCTAGGGATGCTCCTAAAAAGTAGAAGACAGCCCCAATCAACCAAAATTGAGTCCCAATGACTCTCCCCTACTGTGTGTACCTCTGAGAGAACTGTCACTGAACTAGGAGTTCCTCCTAAAAAATAGGAATGCCTCCTAAAAAATAGGAGATGCACTCTAAGTCTCCAAAATGTTCGCCGAGGTCTCCAAATGCCTCCTAGACCACTCCTAGTCAATCCCTACAAATTAGGAATCCCTCCTAAATTGTAGGAAACTGTTGTCTATTGCTCCAAACTACTTGGGAAGCTCATGCATGACTCTCAAAGCCCCTAGGTTGGTTCCCTCTACACTCTGTTGGCCTATGGGAACCAGATAATAGACCAACCCTGCTAGAAATGTTGTCACTAAAGAAGGGCAGAAATTGGGGACATGACAAAGAGATAGGACATTTACTAGAGGTAGATATTATTTAGACCCCGAACAAAGGTAAATCAGAATGGAAAGACGAAAGTTCATACTGTGGAAGAGGAGGTTACCCTAGAGATAATAATTAGAGAAGAGAAGAGAAGAGCTTGTTCAAAGGCACTTGTTTCAAAAGTGGAGGTCATAGAGCATTTGAGTGCACACAAGGAAGTTCAAGCAAGAAGACAAATAGTGGTAGTAGGAATGCATATATGGAGAAGAAACACTTGAATCTATCTGTAATATACAAATTTTCTAGGATTACTAAATACAAAAAATAAAAGCAGCAATGAAAGAAGCATACATAATCATATTACCAAAGTAAATATTCATAACACCTTAGAATCCATTTCATGTGAAAAGTAACTGAAAAAATGAACTAACTAACTGTTTTATACAACATAAACTCAATCATTTCCATTCTTTTCATGAATTAATTACGAGAAAGAAAGAAATATATATTGCATGATAAAGACTTGAAAAGAAAACATAAAATCCTAGCTGAGGTATCTGTTGATGTTGTCCAAGCCTCAGCTTTTAGGAAAGAAGAGAAGCATTAGCTTAGGCTTAACCTCCAAACCACGAACTTTTTTCATCCCCACACAATGTTTTGACAAGAAAGGCCCTCTCTACCCTAAGGTTAGGCTTGGGGTACTATCAATCCAGCCATCCGAACAATACCCGTGTTTAGAATGTCCACTCAGTTTATAGACGGACAAGCTTGATTAATTGTCACCACCAACATCATGTGATCTATAGAAGGCAAGCATTGTAATGTTTCTGTTATAAAATAAATTTTAATTAAGCTATTGTAATTGGGTCAGTTGATTTAATATATCTCAGACCCATTTTTATTTTTGTTTCCGTAGTTTGTGTTGTCGCCGGCTATCTTTGTACACCCTCAGAAAGTTTTCCCCGATGGGTATTTAAGCACGGCTTCTAGATAGTCATTAGGATGCAATTTGATTATAATTCTTGTTGAGATTCTCTATTGTTCGCCATTTCGGAAGTAAAAGATCTTCCCTATTTGGCTTGTTTCTGATTTCGGTGGGATTCAAACCTCATCCTATTCTGTCGCCTGTGATATTTTGCTCGGATCTAGCAAATTGGAGCACTTTCATTTTGCAAATTGGAGAAGTCATTGTGTTTAAATTGATCAATTATTTGTTGTGTAACTGCATAATGCAATCTCTTTGTCATCTGCATTTTTAACTCTCTTTGTTTCACCACCCTTACCCCTACTCCATTGCCTTCAACTCCTTCCATCTCCCGTACGGCCTAGGGATCCCCCCTTCAAGCACACCGTACAGCCTAGGCATTCCCCCCTTTCAAGCACACTGTACAACTAGGAGTTCTACCCTACGTAAGGCCTACGGCCAACTCACCAAACCACCATATGAGCCACTTAGTCTGCCTCTGTACGACCCACTTAGTCTCCAACCGTACGGCTCACTGTTTCACTGTACAACCATACAACCCCACAACATCGACCTTCCCCTCTGTGCACCAATCCATCCATACCGTACGGACTTGTTTTTATACCGTACGGTCTCCCCTCGTTGCATTGTAGTCACCATATAGTAGCATTTTTCCATTAGGTACTAGCGTATGGTCACCATTGATTGACATCTCTGATAAAAGGTTGATAGTCTCCCGATAGGGTGGCAACAGAAGGGCAATGGAACATTACAGTGGTATCAGAGCTTTGATCCTACCAGCTTGTGAACAATGAATGAGAGTTTATAGCCGGAAGAGAAGGAGAACCCATTCGGTTGATAGAATAGTGGCAGAACCAAAACCCACAGCGGCCAAACTCATGGCACTGCTAAGAGAACCTGCGAGGAATCCATACAGATCAATGATACTCTGTGACTCATGGAAGAAACTCTTAAGAAATTGGCAAACAATAAAGTTTCCAATGAACAGAATAGTCACAGCGCAGACTCTGCGTCGGGTAAAGCAAACCCTCATCCTACATGTTCACAACCTTCCATGTCGTCTTCTCTCCCACGGACGGATGCACATAGGGATGGAAGCGTTCAAGAACAACTGAGAGAGGACTGGAAGAATGCGAATTTTGAGGAAGATATATCTCACAAAGACTACGCAGATCTAAGAATGAGATATTTTGGACACGAAAACCGAGGATATTTTAACGATGATCTCAAGAGGAAGTTGAGTAAAGTAAATTTGTCTCCATTTGATGGATCTGGATCCGTATATGCACAAGCGTGGGTAATGAAGGTCGATACTTATTTCCAACTGAATCCTATGCCAAAAGATGCAAATAAATTTGCGGCATTATACCTGGAGGGAGGTGCTCATGAATGGTGGCATCACGGCACCATCACATAGGGGCATGATCAAATAAATACCTATGTGGAATTTACTTAGACATTGATAGATCGATTTGATGGTAAAGATCTAGAACTCAATTTCAAAGATTTGTCATAGCTAAGACAAAATGGATCGGTTGACCAAAACATTGCAAAATTTCAGAAACTCTCTGTTTTGGTCATAGACATTTCTGAAAGAAGATGGATAGTGCTCTCCATGGACGGGCTGACAGAACCACTAAAGGGTTGGGTAAAGGGGTTCAATCTTGCCACCTTGTCGGAGGCCATTAAGAAAGCACAGAGTATGACATCATCACTAACATCATCCTCTAGGGGTTACTCACATTCCAAATCGGCAATGTTTTCGAGGAACAAAGATAATAAACCTCTGCCGAGGAAGCCATAGTTGGACGAAGCACTAGACAAGAGGTTTGAAGCAAAAAACTATGTCTCAACTGCAAAGGACCATGGGAGCTGGACACAGATGCCTCAAGAAAGGAAAGATCCACTATATTGAGGTCATGTTCGATGATGAGGACGAACACGAAGATATACCCACTGAAGATAGCCAACCCCATGAGGACACCAAAACGGTTAGTTTGGATCGTACGGAAAGAATTGCAACATTGATATAGCGCGGAGGAACTATTGCCCTAGCCGATAGCCCGAGGTGCATAGTGTTTCGTGTACGGGTAAACCTTCAAGGACAAAGGGTTATGGTGATGCTTGATAGCAGAACTACTCTAAACTTCATAAACTCCTCTCTGGTGAAACGAAGAGGTCTACCTACGAAGATGCATGCAGGATTTCAGGTCAAAGTTGTCGGAGGGACTCTCTTGCCTTGCACACACCTTGTTCCTTAGCTAAGTATCACAATGGCGAATCACACAGTGACCGAGGATTTCTTCATAGTGGACCTTGATGATCGGAGGTTATCCTTGGCATACTGTGGATGGAAACACTTGATGAATACACTTAGAGCTTCAAACGGATGGACTTCACTTTTGTTGTCAATGGAAAGAAGGTTGTTCTCCGCAGAATGGCAAATAAAGGTCCGAAGGAAGTTTCTACACATCGGATGGAGGCAATTTTTTGGCATGATGACGTTGCTCAGGCTGCACAATGTTTTGTCTCAGCAGAACCCATAAAAGGGCAATGGACACCTCTCCAGGATGATGATCTCCAAAATATTTTGAGTGAACATGATAAAGTTTTTATTGACATTGCTCCTGGCATAGTGCCCAATCGAGGGTTTCAACATACTATCGAGTTGGAAGCTGGAGTCAATCCGGTCATAACCACACCCTACGCCATCCAAAGAAATTCAAAAATGAGATCGAAAAGACTATTCAAGAACTATTGGAGAAAGGATGGATCCGTCCCAGTTCTAGCCAGTAGTGGTCCAAAAAAAGGACGGGACAATGCACATGTGTGTGGACTACCGTGCGTTGAACAGAAAATAAATAAAGAATAGATATCCCATTCCAGGGATAGATGAGTTGTTAGATGAATTACATGGCGCGGTCTATTTTTCTAAAATAGATCTTCGTTCTGAATACCACCAGATCCGCGTGAGGGAGGAAGACGTGGGAAAAACGGCCTTTCATTGTCACTACAGGCATTATGAGTTCCTGGTGCCGTTTGGATTAACAAATACACCTTCTACATTCCAATCATGCATGAATCACATCTTCAACAAACAATTGCGTAAGTACTTAATAGTATTTTTTAATAATATTCTTATTTATAGCAAGACATGGGAAGAGTACCTACAGCATCTGGACAAAGTCTTATGGATCATTAAGGATCAATCCTTATTCGCCAAGCGATCCAAGTATGAATTCAGTATGATGTAAATATTGTACTTGGGGCATGTTGTCAGTAAATATGGAGTTCAAGTTCATCAAAAGAAGATTCAAGCTATCCTTCATTGGCCTCCCCCAAAATCACTCATAGAGCTGCGAGGATTTTTTGGACTGTGCAATTATTACTAGAGGTTTGTAAAAGGATTCTCTCAGCTCAACACCCCATTAATAGATCTAACAAGAAAGGGTTCCTTCTAGTGGAATGAAAAAGCACAACTCACTCTTGATAAGTTGAAAGAAGCAATGAGCACTTGTCCCGTACTTGCATTGCCTGATTTCACTCAACCTTTCATTCTGGAGTGCGATGCATCCAGAGAAGGCATTGATGCAAGATAAACACCCCATAGCCTATGAGAGTAGGAAGCTTACACAAACAAAATGCTTATATTTCATTTATGACAAAGAGATGTTGGCCATCGTACATGCACTAACCAAGTTCCAGCAGTATCTGGTGGGTGCCAAGTTTGTTATTCATACAGATCACAATAGTCTGAGATTTTTTCTAGAGCAATGAGACTTGAACGAGAGGCAACAAAAATGGGTAAGCAAGGTTCAAGGTTTGATTTTGACATTGACTATGTGAAAGGAAAGAACAATGTGGTTGCAGATGCTTTGCCCAAAAAACCCACTATCTGCTTACAGACTTAGATTTCAACTGACTGGAAAACACATTTGTTGATAGAATATTCCAAAAACACATTTGCCTGTAAACAAATGGATGGCAACACCTTGGATGATCGGTACAAAGTGGTTGATGACATCATTTACTATAAGAATTGGATATTTTTAGTGCCGAAATCCAAATTGAAGCAAAAATTCTTGAAGTCCGCAACTCACCCTTGGCAAGACACCCAAGCTTCCTCAAAACTTACAAACGTCTCAAAGAGAAGTTTTCATGGAAGATTCTTAAAGGAGACGTATTTCAATATGTAAGAGAGTGTGCAGTCTGCTAGTAGAACAAATCCGAACATACTCTACCTACCGGGTTACTGCAACCTCTGCCAATTCCTGAACAGAACTGGGAAAGTATCTCGATGGATTTCATTACTGGACTTCCCAAGGTGAACGGAAAGGATTGTATTTACGTGGTGGTTGACAAACTGACCAAGTACGTACATTTCTTCGCCATCTCCTCGGACTTTCAGGCTGCACAGGTAGCCGATCTATTTTTTAGAGAAGTTTTTCATCTGCACGAATTACCTCGAAACATTGTCAATGATCAAGATGGACAATTTATCAGTATCTTATGGACAAAACTGTTTCACCTAGTAGAAACAGAATTGTCGCCAAGCACTAGTTATCACCCTTAGACAGACGGATAAACGGAGATTGTGAACAAGTGGTTTGAAGGTTACCTTCAGAATTATGTTTCAGCACAGTAATGAGCGTGGGTCAAATGGATGCACCTAGGGAAATATTGTCACAATACCACTTACCACATGTCCATCAGGATGGCACTATTTAAAACACTATATGAGTATGAACCCCTTTCCTTCATCGACACAATTCTAGGTGACAATCGAGCACTAAGGGCGAGGGACTGGCTTCAGGAGAGATAGAACATACTGAGATGCTTGAAGGAAAACATACAACGGGCACAGAATCAACAAAAAATCTATGCCAATAGACATCGAAACGAGAGAACTTTCGAAGTGGGAGACTTAGTCTATCTCAGACTTCAACCATACCTGCAATCCTCATTGAAGGAAAAAGGGAAAGAAAAATTGAAGCCATGATTTTATGGTCCTTATCAGGTAGTTCCCCGCATCAATGAAGTTGCCTATGAGTTGGAACTTCCAGAGGGGAGTAGTGTTCATAACATTTTTCATGTCTCCTACCTTAAGAAAGTTGTGGGACAAAACATCACGGCAGCAACAGACCTTCCACTGCTCAATGAAGAAGGAAAGCTTGTATTGGAACTAGCTAAGATCATTGAAGTATGTGAGAAAACCCTATGGAACCGCACGGTGAAGGAATATTTGGTACATTGGAAACACATGCTGTTGGACAGCGCGACATAGGAGGGCGAGCACATTCTACAGCATCCGGCATTACATTTTCTTGAAGACAAGCAAAATTTGGGATGGGAGGACTGTAATGTTTGTGTTATAAAATAAATTTTAATTAAGCTATTGTAATTGGACCAATTGATTTAATATATCTCAGACCCATTTTTATTTTTGTTTCCGTAGTTTGTGTTGCCATCGGCTATCTTCGTACACCCTTGGAAAGTTTTCTCCGACGGGTAATTAAGCACGGCTTGTAGGTAGTCATTAAGATGCGATTTGATTATACTTCTTGTACTACGAATTCCTGTTGGGATTCTCTATTGTTCGCCATTTCGAAAGTGACAGATCTTCCCTATTTGGCTTGTTTTTTATTTTGGTGGCATTCAACACTCACCCTATTCCGTCGCCTGTGATATTTCGCTCAGATCTAGCATATCAGAGCACTTTCATTTTGCAAATTGAAGAAGTCACTGTGTTTAAATTGATCAATTGTCTATTGTGTAACTGGATAATTCAATCTCTTTGTTATCTGCATTTTTAACTCTCTGTTTCACCACCCTTAGCCCTACTCCATTGCCTTCAACTCCGTCCATCTCCCATACGGCCTACACATCCCCCCTTCAGGCACACCGTACGGCCTAGGCATTCCCCCCTTCAGGCACACAATACGGCCAAGAGTTCCACCCTACATACGGCCTTCCTTGAACTTAGTGTACGGCCAACTCACCAAACCATTGTACAACCCACTTAGTCTTCCCCTATACAACCCACTTAGTCTCCAACCGTACAGCCCACTATTTCACCATACGAGCATATAGCCCCACGACATCAACCTTCCGCTCTGTACACCAATCCATCTATACCGTACGGACCTGTTATTATCCCATATGGCCTCCCCTCACTGCATTATAGTCATTGTACAGTAGCATTTTGCCATCAAGTACTAGTGTACGGTCATCATTGATTGATGTCTCTGGTAAAAGGTTGATAGTCTCCCGATAGGATGGCGACAAAAGAGCAACGAAACATTACAAGCATGCCTTTAACGACCTTGGCCGAGGATTCAAATGGGTCTTATGGATTGGACAACATGAGCCTACTTGGATGTTCTCAGAGTTTAATTATATATTATATCATGTTTTAATAGTTCTGATTTGTGTTCTTCCTTTTGCAAGGATTTCCTCCACCTCTTTACCCTCTTTTATTGGTCCTTCCAACCAAGGTGAATCCTTGGTGATTGATTACGTTGCTAAGCATGGAATTCCTCCATTAGCAATATATTGCTGACTCTCAGCTGAAAACATGAGATAAAACAGCTCTGGCAGTAAGCTGTTCTGATGAATCAGAAATCATAAAATAAAATGTTTCACAGATGTACATAGAACTGTTCTTTGTGGGATTCACGATTGTGCATACTGACTCTTTTAGATGCTAAACAGTTGGCATTTAATCATGAAGAAAGAACAAGAAAGGCCGGCAGACATGAGTCAAGTACTTATACTTCACTTGTAATATTGAAACATAAAATAACTGAGGAACAATGGTAGGTTTAGATTTATCAAGATAATTGCTAGCATCGATTTTTGAATAAGAAGAATCAAAGTGAACATAACTTGATCGTTGATCAGTGAGACTCAAGAGGTCTTGACCAAGCGGCTTAAGCCATTTGAACTGTAGAGAAAAATGCTAGAATTTGGTATGTAAAATCCCATGAGACAGATGAAGCTCAATCCTTTTAATAAAAAGAAAGTTGAGAGGGAAGAAAGGCTAAATGTTGTTCTTGACAATGTGGCTCGAGGTAGCAGTTTTAAAGAACAAGATTCTCAGTTTTCTTGAATTCACCGAAAAAGAAAGAGGCACCAAATGTACTCAATGTCTCCCCTAAAGATTTATAATTTTAAAACAAATATCAACGGGCTGCTTTGAAGAGTTATTGAAAGAAGAAAACTCATATATATATTCCAAAATGATGTCATCATACTATTATTATGTCCAAGGTCATACCTATTAAAATACGCATATCTATATATGTGCATAATTTGGAGCATTATGATTTATCTTAACCCCATATCCTCCTGATGTATATATATGCATGTATATATTTATACATATGTTAATACAGACAAACTTGGAGACTTATATCACGGTGGCATTACACCTTTATACATATGTGCATATATTTATATATATATATATGAAGAAAATGAAGATGCCAACATAGAACAACAAAGGTACGAATTTTAACTATGTTTAAATATATAAATATTTTATGTGTTACCCAAGTGGCTCATGCGTGTCCAATGTATGTACCCTGATATGAAGTCACTAGATTCTTACTAAGGTAGTTAGAAGCCATACCTAACAATCAAACAAATGGACTAGAGTAGTGCCTCATTCCTTAAATCTCGTTTAGCAATGCTTTCTCCCATTTTAAATCAATACCAAAATGTAACATAGAGAATTGTAACAATGGCTAATTGCCATGCTCTAGTAAACATAACAAGCAATTGTTAACTACCATTATCAAATACATGATGAGCAACGGTTAACTACCATCATCAATAAGCAATTATACAACATAACTATAAACAATCAAGTTTTCATGAAATAAACAGTTAATTATAACTTTTCACATGATCAGAGGAAATGATGGTTTTAGACTTATCATATCAACGGCTATAAATTAAATTTCATTAGGTCAAAATTTTGGGATGTAACACTATGCATCAACTGGAAGATGGAGAAGCCCTGATGGTTAGGAGAGTATTATGTAATGAGGAACTTGATCAAGAACTACTATTGAGGAAAAGTTTGTTCAAAACCATATGTAAAGTTGCAAGAAAATGTTGTAAAGTCATCATTGCTAGTGAGAGTTCAGATAACCTAGCGATGAAGGAATTGGTTACGAAGTTGCAATTACCAAAGATGAAGCATTTGAAGCCATATCAAATTGCAAGGATAAGAGATGATCATAAGATACTGGTAAATGAGCAATATGTAGTGAAATAAAAATAGATCTTATCATGATGAATTTCTTTGTGATATTATGTCCATGGATTGCTATCATATCTTGTTGGGTAGACCTTGGCAGTATGATAGACAAGCTACACATGATGGTAGATTAAAAAGATATACCAAAGTAGAAAATGGGATGAAAAAAGTATTGTTCCTTTTGATTGGTGATCCTAAGAATGATAATTGTACCATAGTAAGGAGTAATAGCTCACTAGAATTGGATCTAAGGTCTCTGACCAAAGATTGTAAGCAAGCAACCATGTATGAGACTGGCATATAGGAAGGCACATTGTTGAACCTTTGTACATCTATTTTCTATGAATGAATGACGATCTCGTTTGGTTCTCTCCATATATTTGTTGTTTCCATTGTGTTTACTCTTGTTGCACGATTGGGTTGATCTCTTTGAGGTCTCTCCAATCGGGGACTACGTCATGACATCATTTTTGAAAGAAACCAACAAGGAACTCATCAAGATTTGGTGCCTTGTCTGGTTGAAATTGCTTCAAAATTATAGTGACCTCCTCAAAGGTGAACAACTCATTCTACTCACTAACTCGTTTGGGAATGTGGTGTATGAGAGAAACATATGCCAGCAAGTCTTATTCAACAAATTATAGGAGATAGCTTAATCTTCTATCATCTTTGGATCATCAACGACCAAACCATTTGCCTTCTTCAGAACCAATATTTTCTTTGTAGTCTCTTTGGTGCCTAGTCACATTATGGAGGAACTTCGAGTTCTTATTCCTTTCATCAATCCAAGTTTCCCTAACTTCAATCTCCAAAAGGACTCCTTAGCAAGAATATCTTCATAATATTTGAGAGGCTCTTTTTTTCTTCAATAAGTTGTTCTGGTCCATACCTTCCTTTGAAACTATCCCATCCAAACCAACCATATTTTCTTCCAACTCCAACTTGGTTTCAAAGATTTTTAGAAGTCTTCCTTATTCCACTACTATAACTTCAATTTGATTAATTAAATCTTTGACATAAGGCAAACTACATTTGACTCCAAACAACGCTCTCACCCCACCATTCTACTAACATGTCAAATTCTTCATCCACATTCTCAAATTTAAATGGGCTTCTATTTGGCCCTCAGCCACCCAAATTTCCAACCGAATAGAATAGTGATCAAACTCGAAGCAGGGAAGGATTGATGTTTCCAATCTAAAAGACGAGGTTAGAATACCACAAAGTATAAACCTATCCAAATTATCTATAACATTGTGAAATCCAAGTCATCTATTATTCCACATGTGTTACATTCCAAATTTTTGCCCTAAATTTATATTTTGATCATAGCCGTTGGTTTTACGAATTAATATCATGTGAAGTGAGTTAGTTAACTATAGCCATTGTATCAATTTATTTCTTCTTGATCATGTGAAGTGAGTTGGTTTATCATAGCCGTTGTATCAATTTATTTCTTCTTGATCATGAGAAGTGAGTTAGTTAATTATAGCCATTGAATCAATTTATTTTTCCTAATCATGTGAAATGAGTTAGTTATTTAGACGTTGATGAAATCTCTAACAATCACTAAATGATCGACAATGGTTTTGAATTAACAATTAACATATCCTGAATTAATGTCTTGGCAAGAATGTTTATTTGAGAGATTGCAGGAAGAAGACTAAAGAGACGGGAAGCATTGCTAAACGGGGTCATCGGAAGGGGATGGTCGATTGGTCCAGTCATCAGATTCAACAGGTTTGACCTAAAACTACCCTAGCAAGATTATTAGGATTTGACATGTTACATGGTGGAACCGCATGAGCTATAAAAGGAACATTATAATAAATAATAAAAATAAAACACAATTCATACCTTTAAAAGAATTATCAAAGAATTTATTATTTAATCATTATTATACACTCTCAAATACGAACATATGTATATAAAAATAAGATGACACCAATACATTATAAATTATAATCTAATGATACCACCATATCAATACATATACATGAACGTAGATAAGGATATATAATAATAATAAAATAATAATAACTCTTTAACTTCTTATTTTCTTTCTTTTCTTTCGCTTCTTCTTCTCTTTAATCGTTTTGAATAACTTCTGAATGAATTCTTGTAACTAAAGGAAGCCGTAGAGTCAATCTTTCTCTTTTTATTAAAGTCTCATAATTGTATCATACCATGCTCTCTCTTCATTCCTTTTTCTTTGCTATCAGAGGCTCTCAAAACGACTGAGATCAATTCAGATTGACATTGCTGCTCCTCTGTCCTTTTCCATATCACCTTCATATTTCTTGTCTACGGGAATCAAAACAAGAAGTAGAGTCCTTTCTCCCATCCATAGAGCATTCTAGATTATAACAAAGGTGTCATGTAAGACAATTGTTGAACCATGATTTCTTTTGTATTCCTTCTTAATGCTAAGTCAGTAGTGATTCATATAGAATACAACTCATATACCGTTGAATCCTTTATGTATTTCTTTCCACAGTATTGCACCAGTCGTATATCTTTGAGCCCTTGATGCATAGAATCCATAATACTGATGCCTATTTATTTAAAACCGAATTCAAGGGGATACTAAATAGATTCTAGAACATGGAATATGTCAATTATATCATTGATGTTACTCGACCATGATAGTGTATCAATCATGCATAAACAATTATCTCAACTCTGATTTATTTACATCCATTTATATCACAGAGGTGGAAATGATATCCTATAATCTGAACACCAAGGAATTCACTGGCAATATTGCCATTATAGGTGAAGAGCTATAAAGCAAATGCAGTGGATATAAACTCGCGAGCACCTAGGAATCACCGGCATGATAGCCGAAAATGGTGAGGAGGTGTAGAGAGTCTACACAAATAAGAACGGAATCAAATCAATAAACAAAATGCTAAAAACTATAATAGCTCACGCATGTTCCAGTTACATAATACGTTGTCAAGTTGGGTGGTGGAGATCGGGTTTGTAGACCCAACTTGAAATCCTTGGCCAAGGTAGAAATTAGGCAGATATGCAGAACATGTGATCTTTGTTGATTGTCCAGACGCTTCAATTATTTTGAAGAATAACTGTTCGGACTTCAACCCACCTGATTACTCAAATGGCTGGGCTCACGACCATCCCAAGCCCGATCCCAAACTAGGGAGGGTCATTCTATTAATTTAGGATGTGTGGGGATAATTATTGGTCCATGTTTGGGAGGTTAAGTCGATGTCAATGGACAATGAGATTAAAGAGATTCTTTGTTAATGTTGTATGTTCTTTCACTTTTAACCTCTGCAAGAATAGATAGATAATTTCTTCTTCTTTTTTAAAGAGAAAACATTTACTTTTATGTTGAATAAGCGTTTCAACTAATATAATTAGTCATTACTTTATTTTCAGTAGAATAATTAGTACTTAAATTGTTAGCAATACATAAGTATCTCTTTTGTTTCTCGTGAAATCAGTTGAATATGTAAGATAGATTGAAAAGAGTTTCTTCAGTTATAATCAATTGGTAGAAATCATTTTCATGTGAAATGTAAATAGTTACTTGTGAAAATTAGATTAATTTGAGATTAAAATTAGTTATGAAAATTCATATGTTACATATGGTATCAGAGCATTGGGTTCGACACTGAACCTAAGGCACCCTACCTTTTTGAAACCTGATAGAAATCAAAATTGACTACTACGTAAAACCTCTCGCAAGAAAACTCGGCGCCCCATCTTTCCCTATCTCATTAAAAACATGACTAAATATGACTAGACCTGTTGTTCTGTACCCCGAGATAATGAAACCCTGAATCAAACAATTCAGCAGATGAAGAAAGAAAGAGTCAGGTGGACTCCTGCCAGAAAGGCGGCATATAGAAACAAGCTGACACAAAGCTAGAATGCTCAACAGAGCAGCCCTCTTTTATAGTTTCATAGATCCTGGATGGTGCGAGATATATACCAATCTGAACCTAAATGTAGTGCTACAAAGCAAGATTAAATGTTATGTTGATGTAAACCTCCTCACTAGAGGAAATTTCGTAAATAAGGTTGCTTAGTGAAGTAATGAAATAAATTAAGTTATTTGAAATCATGTGATTGTAAGACTTTTTCTTTATTATAAAAGATATCTTTTATCCACATAATTGACACAATTTCAAATTAACAGGTGGCAATCCTAAACATAAAAATGAATAACAGCGAGAATATTGAAAACCAAGATATAATATGCAAGAACCCTCAATCTTCCAATGAACTGCTACTCCAAATCTTGCAAGAAACACAATTAAAGCTAGAAACCATGGAAAGAAGGATGAGTGAAATGGCATCCTAGATAGGGCAGAACCGTGAGGAAGTGCAAACCACATCCACTTTTAGAGTAGAGACAAAAGTCTCTGAACCTAACAAAACTCCCTCTCCCAAACATTCGGAGAAGCAAAAGAAGAAATAGATAGTGGTTGATTTATCAACAAACAAAGAAAATAAAACCAACTAAGCTTTCCGGATCTGAATCCGAGGAAGTAGAAGCATGGTTAACAAAGATGGAACAATACTTTGAGATTAGAAATTTCTCCGAGACCTAAAAGGTGGTTTGGGGGATATATCATTTCACCGGAGAAGCTGCAACCTGGTGGGGAAATACCAAGGTCGAGCAAAACATTAGAACCACTGAAATCACCTAGGAGAAATTCGTGAGCATTTTTCAGAAACGTTGGCTGCCTCAGAACTTTTATGACCAGAAGCTTTTAGATTTCCAGAGCTTAAAGCAAGGAGACATGTCAGTGCATAAGGACTGGGAGAGGTTCACATGATTACTTAAATACGTGCCACCTTATCAGCAAGATACTAATTTGAAGGTGAGAAAATTTATCATGGGGTTGAACAATAGGATAGGAGTTGTTTATGTTCTTGCTCCCCAAACCATGGTAGAGGCCCTAGAAAAGGCTATCCAACAAGAACACAAGATCAAAAAGGATGACTCTATTTGAAACAACAAAAAAAACACAAACTGGAATTCAGAAGGTACTGACTTCGGGCCTCAGAAAAAGTAGTTTAAGGATTACAAAAGCAATAAACTTGAATTAAAAAGCAATGGAACAAGGGATGTCAAAAGCAATTTTTATACAAATAAGAACAACAGGAATAATGAGAAGAAGGGATCATCGGGAGGATGTTTTAACTGTGGAGGGGATCATTTTGTGAAACAGTGCCCCATTAAACCCAACATCAACCAACCACAACAACCACCTTTGCCGCAATAGCAACAAGCCTTTCAGCAAAGGATTCATGCAGCCTTGGATAATAGACAAGAAGAGCAGCAGATAGGCCCCATTGAAACTCCAAGTAAGATTTATGGGAACCCTATGTCCATACTAATTGATATTGGAGCATCTGAATGTTTTATATCACCTAGGTTGTTAAGTAGGTTCCTGAAAAGATCTAGTTTTATGGAAAAACCATGGATAGTCGAATATGCAAACCAATCAAGGGCTAACGTAGAGCAATGCCTATTTGAAGCTTGGGTTGACTTTCCAAATTTCTCAATGGAATTGAACTTATATGTAGCACCGCTGGGCTCATACGATATTATCATAGGAATTAATTGGCCCAATGAACATAAGACTAAAGTAGATTGTCTTTCCAAAATTGTAAACTGTGTGGATGATTAAGGAAAACCAACAAGTATTTCATGGATTAAACATGAAATTAAATCAAAACAGATTTCTGCAATGCAACTTAAGAGATATGGGAGGAAAGGTTGTGATATTTTTGCAGTTAGGATTGAGAATACAAGAAAATCTAAAACAACTACATATGGAGACGATTAGATTTATGAAGACGGAGAAATCAGGCAAAAGTCAAAGGAATCATTTGAACGAAAATACCCTTATTTGAAAAATTATCAAGATGTGTTTCCTGAGGAACTTCCTACACTACCCCCTTCCCAAGCACTTGATTTTACCATAGACTTGATACCAAAAGCAGAACCCATATCCCAAACTCCATATAGAATGATGACCATAGAGTTAATGGAGTTATAAATCCAACTACAGGATATGCTAGATAAGAAGATGATTCGACCTAGCGTCTCACCATGGGGAGCCCCAGTGTTGTTTGTAAGGAAGAAGGATGGAACCATGAGACTATGTATAAATTACAAGATGCTTAATAAAGTCACCATCAAAAATCGATAGCCATTGCCGAGGATAGATGATCTTTTTGACCAAATGAAGGGTGTAATGGTATTTTCAAAAATTAATTTAAGGTCAAGATATCATCAGCTGTGAATTAAAGATGAAGATATACATAAAACTACATTCAGAACCAGGTATGAACATTATGAGTTTACAGTATTGCCTTTCGAATTAACCAATGCCCCAGTAGCTTTCATGAATTTAATGAACAGTATATTTCAGGATTGTTTGGACAAGTTTGTATTAGTCTTTATAGATGACATTTTAATATACTCTAAGAATGAAGAAGAACATCAAAGGCACTTAGAAATAGTTCTGCAAAGACTAAAAGAACACAAGTTATATGGGAAACTATCTAAGTGTGCTTTTTACCAAAAGGAAATTCAGTATCTAGGGCACATTGTATCAACCCAAGGTATAGAAGTGGATCCAACTAAGATTAAAGCAATTAAGGAATGGCCCATACCTAGAAATGTATCCGAAGTTAGGAGCTTTATGGGATTAGTTGGATTCTATAGAAAGGTTGTCAGGAATTTTTCAAAGATAGTTTATCCGATTACTGTTGGATGGATATTTTGCAACCGACAATTTTGGGTCAAAATCTAGTTTCAAAATAGGATGCCCAACCACAGCGTGTGAGACAAAGTCTCTCCTACCTTAAAGGGAAGGCTCCCCTTTCTCACTGTTCCTTGGATCAACTCAAGGTAAGCAAGAAATTGAGAGATTTATGAACAGGGTGTTACTATTATCCTTTCTTCTTAACTTTCAAGAAAGGATCCACTTATTCGTAAGGCGAATAATGGGCAAGGTGAATCTCTAATTACACTTCTATCACGAGCTAGAAACGGTGATACCAGTAAATTTTACTAACTCAAAGGTTAGCCAAAACGTACCAGTTTGGCTCTAAGTCCTATTGTACTTCTATATAGTAAAATCTTTACAATTAGGGCACAAAGACTCCTAAAAGTAAAAACAATCTAATTATTTGCGAATCAAGTTGAAATTACAAGCTAAAGACAAAGCTTCTAGCTATGGATTTTCACAATTGCTCCTAGTCAAAACTCAGGCTTCAATTGTTTCTTAAATCACTATGCTCTTTTAATGAACACACAATAATAACATGAATCAAGACAATAGGCACAAATTACAGTCAAAGCTTCTAATTTGCTCTATCACAATTGTTTCCAGTCAAAGATTCGAATCCACTTGCTTCTTTTATTCACTTTTCTCCCAAATTCATACTACACAATCAAAGTTATGCTTGCACAAATGTGGCAGATTTTTCTTGCATATAACAAAAGATAATTTTTACAATGAGGGGGCACTCCTTTATATAGGCAAAGAAGTTGAGAAAAAAGTGAAGGAAAAAGTGGAAGCAACTCAACCAACTTTGACCTAGTCTAACTACAGAAGAAAATAAAGGGTTACATGCAACTCACATTACATCCTTTTACATACATGTAACTCGCATTACATGTAATTACGCTTTTTCATGTAATGCATCTTCTCCAACTACAAACATGAAAGAAGAAGAAAGAAGATGGAAGAAAAAAGAACAATTCTGAAGCGCCTTGTACTTGACGATGCAATCCACAATGATAACAGGATTGGGAGTTCTTGTACCTTGTACTGCTGCATTCACATTGATAACCATAGTGTTGCGTCTTTTGATAACCTCTAGCTCTATTTGATGAATTGTCCATTATTATGTGGAAATTTGATGTGATCCATCTTTTCTCGCTCAATTTGTCGTGAATTCTCCTTTGTACATCAACACAAATTGGAGTCTTGGACACTTTGAAAACCTTCTTGACGATGTTTAGATGTACACTCGGAACAAGTTTCCATTAGCACCTTCAACTCTTTTTTTTTTTGAAGTAAAGTGTTTGGCGCATGGGAATGTGTGTAAATGGAGATGGATGATTTTCAAAAAGTGACTTGGGCTTTCAAGATGTCATTGCACGAAAAACGGATTACATGTAAATGCAACATGTAATGGAAGGTGGAGGGTGAAATTAGATGCAAGTGTGAATGAAAGATACCCTTTACATGTATATGCAGATGAAAGCTAAAATGGAAAGCATGGAAAGATGCGGAAACATGTATTTTCTCATGGAGGTGCGAATGCATATGGAGAGGCGAAAATAGAATTTTCTTGACTTTTCAAAAAGTGACTTTTAGTCAAAATCGGACCTTTTAGATGCAATTACACATAAGACATTTCATGTAATCGTGTCGTGCGAATGGCAACAAAAGGTGAGATGGGTGAAAAAAGAAGTGGAAAATGGGATTACATGCATATGCGGATGGCGAATGAGATGAAAAACATGTAATTGCATTTCATTGAGTGAGAGATGAAGTGTTGTGACATGGAAATGGAAAGTGGAGTGAAGTGAAAAGTGCTCAAGTTCTTGGGAAAGAACTTGCAATTTCTTCCAAATGGAGAAAAAATCGAAATGCAAACAAGAAAAACACAAAAACAAACACAAAATAAACACATGCCTTTGACAAAAGACTCAAACATGTCAATAAGGAAGCCACTTCAACATGCAAATTCAAATTTGGAGTTTGGGGAAATTTCAAAAGTGTGAAAATGAGAGTTTTCATTCTTTTTAAAGGCAAAATGCACTTTTCATGGCATATATATGGACAAATGGGCAATTTCAAGCTAAAATATGCATGGAAATAGCAAGATAAGCAAAAATTAAATAGTAAGAAAGAAAGAGTCCACTTGCATGAAGATTACGTGCCAAAAATGAAGGAGAAAAAGCCAAAATAGCAAGTTTTATAGACTTAAGACCAATTCTCCTTTAAATCCAGATTTTTAAACAACCTTTTGACTTTTTTCGCACTTGCATGTAATGGACATTCAATGGTCGAATTTGACATGAAAGTGCCAAATAAATGGTCTCCAAAGACAATATCATGTATTTAAAACTCAAAAACAATCCCTCTTGATCAAAGGTATGGGCTGGAAATGCAATTTTTTTAGTTTTTTGAACAAAAACATGACTTTTTATTCAAAAATCTAGGCCCTTTTTGCAAAAACGTGACCAAAAAAATGCATGTTTTTAAGTCATTTTTGACTTGTGAATGCAAAAACGACTTCCCCAAATGGATATACATGGATCCAAACGCAAAAAAGTTGCTTTAAAACACATAAAAGTGGATTAAAACTCCAATTTTCTGGGCATTTCCAACAAAAACGTGATTCATAAAAGACTTGAAATGAATTCGTCTTTAGCTTCTAAAGTTGTAAATGTGTATCACCATGCAATGTAAACAACTAATAAGGCCAAAACAACTTGTCTCCAAGAAAAAATGTTTTCAAAATTTGAAGATTTATGGAGTTTTTTTGCAAAAACGTGCCCTAGCTTGAGAGATCCAAAAACGTTTTTTGGCTCATTAAACTCATTTTTTATGGAGGCAAAATGATCTCCAATCCAAAATGTCTTGAATGCAAGTAATTTCATCCAAATCCATGGAGAAAAACTCTAGTTATGATCAAAATCGGAGGTTTTTGGAGCAAAAACATATTTCCTTCACAAAATAGGACATTTTAATGTTCATTACATATTGTAAAACATGTTGGAAGGCAAAAATGGACCTTTTAGAGTCTATTACATGTTTTAAAAACATGTCTCACCTTTTTCATCCATAAGCACAAAAACTCAACTTTTCATGTCATTGCATCAAACAGGTCCACTTTTAAAAGCTTTTGATGTAATGGCATGAAAAGTATCCTCAAAGTGCACAAAAACATGAAAAGTTTCCACTTTTCATAGATTTTTACATGCATTTGCACATAAAAAGTCCACTTTGAGGCATTTAAGTTATATATTTCACTTAATTTTATAAAAATGTCATCAATATGGGTAAAAAATAACATTTATGCATCATATTAATCAATATAATACATAAACATTATATTAAAGTGATATTTATATAAGTATTTCATTTAAAAATCAAAAATTTAAAAAGTAACTATATAGTTCTATAGTCACTTTAAGTTATAATTTAAAAGATAAAGTAATTTAAAAACATAACAAAAAGTGAGTAAAATGTTATATTTTCAAAAAGTGAATGTCAAAATGAAAATATATCATATTTTTAATTCATGTTGTTGCACGTAAAATGTCCACTTTTGAGGTACTAAAATGACTATATCTTTTGACTGACAACTCCGATTGACCTCTAGGTTAGACCGAATCGAAGGAGAAAACGAAAGGCATGACATGATCAAATCCAAAAGACTAAAAACAAGCAAACGCAAACTCAAAAGCAAAGTACGGACTATGAAGGCTTAAAAAATCAAGCAAAGACTCGATAGAAAGCAAAACGAAAAAGACTTAACGAAGGCCTTTAGTAAAAGGATTCATTATATCAATTGGTACTGATTGGTTGATCAGTACTAACCAATTAAATAACAAACTAAACTCAGAGAAATGCGAAAATAAGCTTGAAAAAGTTTCATACTGTTACCTACATTTTGTGGTGACAAAATGCAGGAAACAATTACCTCACTTTAGAGAAAGGGAAAGAAATTCATTTGGACAGAGAAGTGTAAGTCAGCCTTCGAGTTTCTGAAAGAAAATTGACTACTACACTTATTCTAAGGGTACCTGATCCACAAAAATAGTTTGTAGTCATAACAGATGCATTCGGAGAAGGATTAGGGAGTGCGTTAATGCAAGATGAACAAGTCATTGCTTATGCGTCTAGAAAGTTGAAAAATTTATGAACAAAATCACACACCTCATGATCTTGAATTAGCAACAATTGTGCATGTGTTACAAATGTGGAGACATTGCTTAATTGGAAAATCTTTTGAGCTTAGGTATGATCACCATAGTTTGAAGTATATTTTAACCCAATAGAATCTTAATGCTAGACAAAGGAGATGGCTGGAATTCTTAGCCGATTATGAGTTCAACATAAGATACATTAAAGGTAAAGAAAACAAGGTAGTTGATGCCCTAAACCGGAGAAGACACATATCGGCAATAACTACTATAAACTTCAGATTGAAGGACCAAATTTTACGACACAGAGCATGATGAGTTTTATACAAAAATCAGCTTGGCTCTTATCAAAGACCCGCAAGATCCTAAGTATTCAGAGTTTAGTTTAGAAGAGAATGGATTATTAAGATACCACCATGGAATTTATGTGCCCAACGACCCTGAACTCTGAAGACAGATTTTAGGTGAATTTCACTCCGCCCCATATTCAGAACATTCGAGAGTAACGAAAATGTTATCTAATATAAAACCTTTATATTTTTGGAAGGGGATGAAAAGGGAAATAATCGAGTTTGTAGCAGGATGCTTAGAATGTCAAAGAGTAAAGGCAGAAGATCAGTACCCAACAAGTCTGTTGCACCCAAATGAAGTACCCAAATGGAAATGGTAAGTAATATCCATGGATTTTGTACAAGGGTTACCAATGACCCAAAATCAACACAACACTATTTTGGTTGTGGTTGACAGATTGACTAAGGTTGCTCATTTCATAATAGGAAATTTATCCGATGGAGCACCCAAAATTGCCCATAAGTTCATAAAAGAGATCTTTAGGTTGCATGAAATTCTGGAGAAAATTATTTTAGATAGGGATGCTAGGATAACTTCCAGATTCTGATAAACATTACAGCTTTGAGCACAAAATTGAATATTAGTTCGGCCTATCATCCTGAGACAGATGGAGAGATAGAACAAGTAAATCAAGTATTAAAAGATTTCCTGAGAGTATACTGTATGGACCGGCAATACCAATGGGAAACATACTTACCCCTGATAGAATTTGCATATAACAACTCCTATCAGTCCACTTTTAGAATGGCTCCATTTGAGGCTTTGTAGGATTGTAAGTGCAGAACCTCGTGAGTTTGAATCGGTTGGAAAATCGAAATGCTTCAGGAAGTAGAGGAATAGGTAATCCAGATTCATCAGAGGTTAAAGGAAGCAAACGACAGACAGAGGAGTTATGCTGATGCCAAAAGAACACCCAAAGAATTCTCAGTAGGGGACAAGGTGTTATTAAGAGTTCAACCTCAAAAAAGTACCATTAAGTTTGGCAAGAATGCTAAGTTAGCCCCAAGATATGTAGGACACTTTGAAGTTCTGGAAGTTGTAAACCCAGTGGCATACAGGATTGCTTTACCACAGCCCTTACTAGGATGCATGACGTCCTCCATGTGTCATATCTTAAGAAATATATTACCCACCATGAACATATGATTGATTGGAAATTATTGCAGGTGCGAGAATAGGAGTGGTAGAGGTAAGACTGCTCAGAATACTTGAGGTACATACGCTACGCTTACGAAATCGAGAAGTAACACAGTGCAAGGTCCAGTGGGACCACTATGCTGAAGATAATGCCACCTGGGAGGATTATCGTGAAATTTTTCAAAGATATCCCTACCTTTTCTCTAAGATTGAAAACTGAAAATTTTCTTTTCTTTTCATATAACTGACTAAGTATTACTTAAAATTTGTTGTTATTTTCATCGAGGACGATGAAAAATTTTAAGGGGGTGGGTATGTTACATCCCAAATTTTTGCACTAAATTTTTATTTTGATCATAGACGTTTATTTTACGAATTAATATCATGTGAAGTGAGTTAGTTGATTATAGTCGTTGTATCAATTTATTTCCTTTTGATCATGTGAAGTGAATTGGTTAATCATAGCCATTGTATCAATTTATTTATTTTTTATCATGAGAAGTGAGTTAGTGAATTATAGTTGTTGAATTAATTTATTTCTTCCTAATCATGTGAAATGAGTTAGTTATTTAGACGTTAATGAAATCTCTAATGGTCACTAGATGATCGACAATGGCTTTGAATTAACAATTAACATATCTTGAATTAATGTCTTGGCAAGAATGTCTGTTTGAGAGATTGTAGGAAGAAGACTGAAGAGAGGGGAAGCATTGCTAAATGAGGTCATTGGAAGGGGATGGTCAATTGTTCCAATCATCAGATTCGACAGGTTTGACCTAAAACTACCCTGGCAAGATTATTAGGATTTGAGAACATGTTACATAGTGGAACTACATGAGCTATAAAAGGAACATTATAATAAATCATAAAAAGTAAAACATAATTCATACCTTTAAAAGAATTATCAAAGAATTTATTATTTAATCATTATTATACACTCTCAAATATGAACATATGTATATAAAAATAAGTTGACACCAATACATTATAAATTATAATCTAATTATGCCACCTTATCTATACATACACATGAACATAGATAAGGATATATAATAATAATAACTCTTTAACTTCTTATTTTCTATCTTTTCTTTCCCTCCTCTTTAATCATTTTGAATGCCTATTTATTTCAGACCGAATTCAAGGGGATACTAAATAGATTTTAGAACATGGAATATGTCAGTTATATCATTGATGTTACTTGACCATGATAGTGTATCAATCATGCATAAACAATTATCTCAGCTCTAATTTATTTACATCCATTTATATCACACAAAGGTGGAAATGATATCTTGTAATCTGAACACCGAGGAATTCACCGGCAATATTGCCATTATAGGTGAAGAGATGTAAAGCAAATGCAGTGGATATAAACTCGCAAGTACCTAGGAATCACTGGCATGATAGCCGAGAATGGTGAGGAGGTGTAGAGAGTCTACACAAATAAGATTGGAATCAGATCAATAAACAAAATGTTAAAAACTATAATAGCTCATGCATGTTCCAGTTATGTAATACGTTGTCGAGTGGTGGAGATCAGGTTTGTAGACCCAACTTGAAATCCTTGGCCAGGGTAAAAATTAGGCAGATATGCCAAACATGTGATCTTTGTTGATTGTCCAGACACTTTAGTTATTTTGGAGAATAACTGTTGGGACTTCAACCAACCTGATTACTCAAATGGCTAAGGCTCATGAACATCCCAAGCCCGATCCCGAGGTAGGGAGGGTCGTTCTATTAATTTAGGATGTGTGGGGATAAGTATTGGTCCGCGGTTGGGAGGTTAAGCCTATGTCAATGCTTCTCCTCTCACCAATGTCGAGGCTTGGACAATGAGATTAAAGAGATTCTTTGTTAATGTTGTATGTTCTTTCACTTTTAACCTCTGCAAGAATAGATAGATAATTGCTTTTTTTTTTTTGAAAGAGAAAACATTTACTTTCATGTTGAATAAGCATTTCAATTGATATAATTAGTCGCTACTTTATTTTCAGTAGAATAATTAAAAGTAGTTAAATTGTTAGCAATACATAAGTATCTCTTTTGTTTCTCGTGAAATTAGCTGAATATGTAAGATAGAATGAAAAGAGTTTCTTCAGTTATAATCAGTTGGTAGAAATCATTTTCATGTGAAATGTAAACAATTACTTGTGAAAATTAGATTAATTTCAGATTAAAATTGGTTATGAAAATTTGTATGTTACAACGTGTAGGTACCATTTCCTAAGCCAACTTCCACAAGATAATTCTAGACAATCCAGTCACTGAAATCTTTGTAAAACTAATTAAACCTCTAAACACCTCTCCTCTTATCTTGATTGTGTGGAATAGCATTGAAATCATCACCAAAAACACAATTTGAGGAAGGGTAGGCAGCTACAAATCCATCCAAAAGACCCTAGATTTCCTACTTCATCATACATGCAATAGGCCCATAGTCATTTACCATAATGAAATGAAACTAAAAGAAGGGCTCTTGACCCAAAATCCCTACCATTGTTTGCCCCCTGCAAAATTTTCCACTATAGCTAAGGTAGATTTCTAGAAAATAGCCAAGCCACCCAACATCCCTTTAGACTAACCTGCATCTGCTTTGAAGTTTCTTGGTTTATTAGAGAAAATCTTCATTTCCCTAATGCTCAATTTGGTTACTTGTAGAAGTATAAGATTTGCCTTCTCAAGCTATACCTTGTGTTTGACCAACTACTCTATCTAGGGGCATTCAATCCCTTAACATGCATAAGAGGAACCTCATGGCCCCTAGGCAAGGGGGCCTCCCTTCCCATACCTCAGCAACATGGTTATCTTAACTTGACAATAAGAATTTAACAAATGCAGTTTGTCCCTTAACATTCCATAAGAGGAACCTCATGGCCCCTAGGGAAAAGGACCTCCCTTCCCTTACCTCGGTAACATTTCTCTAATATTACAAATCCTTTACTGATTTGGATTCAGCCTTCTAGCCAACCAATAAGTTCTACTTTAACTCCAAAATCCCATCCATTTTTGTAGTCCCTACAAATGGTGATATCTCTTGCCTATTCTAATCTTCATTAAGGCTTTTCCAAGGTAATCCTCTTACTCTTTGTCCTTTTAGCATTAGGAAAGAAGTTAATTTGGGCTGCATAATAATATATATGATATTTTATTCTCTTCTACATTATTCAAGACTAGTGGGAAGATAATACCATTTTTCTTTGTCAGATCGCACCCTTATATGCTAGCCCTTTATTCTCAATGAAATTAGGCATCTCTAAACAACACTTTACATGTACCAAATGGGTTCCAAGTAGAAAATATGTAATGCCAAATCCAGGTTTCTTTTTCTCAATATTCCTCCCAGAAGAAATGTGGTAATACTGAAACTTCTAGAATTAAAGATGCAATCTCCCTTTGAAATACTTTGGCTTCCCCTCACACTCACACTCAAGAAAATCAACAAAGCACTGTGAGATTCTACATTAAGCTTCATACAAGTTAGGTTATCAAACTGGACCAAGTCCTCTGCATGTAGAATTGAACCCGCCAATCTCTGGTAAAGGAAATTCAAAATCCTACATAATGATAGGCTACTATCTCTCTTACCATTTCCAATGGTTATTCATTATTGGCAATTGCTTTTGAAATTTAAGAAAATTCAGTCAATAACTTTATGGAAGGCAGAGATCCACAAAATAAAACTCTCTTTGATAGCATAGAAACCAATCTCTGAAAGCTTGTTCTTTTCAACAATGCTCTGTCTAAGAGAACAGCATGAGACTCCCAGCATTTAAGAAACTATTTTTGGGCACATACAATCACCATGATGTATGCTCAACATCAATATGACATACTGATCTCTTCCATTTAGAAGACTACATATGCTTCAATATCCAAATTTCCCAAACAAGATATCTAGCTGCTTGCCAAAGATCTGTCTTGGACTATAGGAAAAGGTATTGAGGTTATGTGAAGAAAAAAGGCAATAATATTCATGGATTACATAGGCCTACTTTGACAATTCTGCAAACTCTTGTTGAATATGGATCAGATTCCAAATCACAGATTATTGTAGCCTAAATCGGCCAGGTTCTTGTACTTGGAATTCTCATATTGGAATTGAGTTCCAACCCACTTGTTCAAGAAACCCAAGATCTAAGAATAAATGATTACATCAGATATATCTTGCTGCTCTGCAAATGCAAAGTTGACTTGGGGCTTACATTGAAATAGAATATACAGTAACTACAGCTTATGGCTGTACAAATAATTGATGATAACCAATTTTCTTTCAGGTCAAACAAGATATTATTATCCAAAAGTTGCAACAAAATTTAAAAAATTCATGAAGGTTTTTCATCAATACTCTTGACAAAAAAAATCTCACACTGTTATGCCAGAAAAATTCTCAATTACTAATATCGAACATCAGATAATTATGTCTCTTAGCTGACAATCTTATCCAAGTTGGAGCATATGGACCTGACAAATATCCTAACTGCAAAAGAAGCCAAGAAACTACTAATCATTTCCTTTAGAAATGCCCTCTTCCTAAGCAACTTTGGAAGGAATTGCATCTCCACTAAAAGAATATAAAAATTCAATACTTCTAGAAGGAAAGAAATTACACAATTCAATATCAAAAAAATGCCTATATAAGTTGAGTTGATCTGTATGGTTGTTTACTGTATGGGGTAAAGAGTTTAACACATACTGACAATAGACAAGAACAGCAGTACTCCTTTTATTATTCGCATATATGCCGAAGAGATTACATAGTGCTTCCAATGATGATTACAATGATGATCCAAAGTTGTATATATACCATTCCGAAGAACCTTCCCAAAGGGACCCATCCGCTACATAACAATTATCGACGACATCAACCTGTCAGCTAAACAATATTTACTGGCGACATTATCCCCCCCAAAAGAAAAAGTCATCTCTAGACGACAATTACAAAATATCCGAGACTGATTAACAAAATGGAATACATTAACTAACTACAACAAGATAGATCTATTTCTATCACACCAGTTTCACATTCGTCCCATGCTTGCACCAAACTGGTCTCCAAACCACATTGCATCTGTAGTCTCTGCTAACACAATACTGTCTCCTTAATCAAGCTAACCTTGATAGCCACCCGTGTTGCTTTCTCTGCTTCCAACTCCTAGGTACCCTGAGCCAAGTGTTGTTGCACTGCCTTCAACTAGATGATCAGCTCCTCCCAAGCTCTCTATGCATCCACCAAGATAGCTTCACGTCTAATACTTCTCCAAGTGCCTCAAAGCATATCACTCCTCTCGAAAGCTTGCTCTGTTGTTTTCTCTACCTCTGGTACACAGACACTCTATGCCTGCAATAACTCCAAGTCTCACCAACTAGTCACACTTCTCAAGATTGATAACTGCACTGACTAGGGGTCTAGGGGGCATCGCCTCCAGCGGGGTCGAGGGGTAGCGGCCCCGCCGCCAAGACCAAATCAGCACCCTCAAACTCACACAAAAGTCCATGGAACACACCATTTTTGTCATTTTCTTCCGATTCCACACTCTTTCTGGCAACTGCTTATGTTTTACTACCTTTTTTTGTCTTTCCCTTCCCTTCAACATCATACATTATTCATTTTGAACATTTTTAATTTGTCGTCGTTTTTTTTTTTAGCTATAGATTCTTCCTCTAAGTTTTTCTTCCACTGTCTCTTTCCTGCAGACTCCATTTATTCTTCTGCTTAATTAGTTTAGTTATCCCTCTGCAAATTTTTCTCCTTTCTAGCGTCCGTACAGCCATCCTTCCAAACTTCATGAATGGCTTCTGGCTTTTGCTATCCTTCTGTATTTGTCCAGTAATGAAACGTACATGCTATACGGACCATGTAGAACATAAAAAAAAATATAGTGCATGTAAAAACAAGGAAATTGCATATGGAACAAGTGTAGAGAATGTTGTACGAACTCCTGGTTAAAACACTGGATGTTGTACGGTCCTAGCCCATTCAAGTAATCAGTCGTACAGTGATTACATCTTGTGCCCTTCATTCATCGTACGGTGTCACCACTAGCTCTGGTTCAACCCTCTCAGCCGTACGAAGGAATGAACAAGGTCGTACAATGCCAATTGATGATTATGATGTGTCGTACGGCCATGAAACACTTTTTGAAAGCCGTACAGTAAACTAGAAGATTAGTGTACGGTGTTCTAGTAATCTCCTGAACCCAGCCGTACAGTGCTTACCAGGACAACTCATACTATCGTATGGTGAATAACAGGGATCCTTGACTGTATAATCTGTACGGACATGTCCCTGAAAAGGCCGTACGGTGATTGCTGAAGCTGCCATACAATGACTTTGATGACTCTTTTTTCAAAAAAAATTTCAATGAATTTTACTGCTCCTCGATATTCGTCGACGACAGAACAGGTCGTGCATGATATATTTTCAACTTGGAACCATTCACCATTTCCGGAATTTCCTACTTGTCCAATGTCCATAACTTTATTGCTCTGTTATCACCTACTTCCCGGATCTGGTATGGCCCGACCCATTTGACTTTAAACTTGTCTGGTCTGATATCGTTGTGCCCATTATATTTCAACACTAGTTGTTCCAATTGAAATCTGTTCAACTTCAAGTGCTTATCGTGCCATGCCTTATGCCTATTCTATGTAACCTTCGTGGCCCATTGTGCCTGCAGTCATCGCTCATCAAGTTTATTTAAGTTACACAATCTCTCCTTCAGGTTTTCCATATCGCCCACTTTGTTCTCGAAACTCGGTACCATGAATTACATGGGCTGCCACTCCTTGCCGTCAATAACTGTATTTTTTATTTTAAAACCTTCACTCTGTACTACTAAAGTTTTTATTAAGCCCTTCCTCTTTGTTTCCTGCGCAGACCGTAGGACGTGTTTTCCTTGCTACCGACACCTTTCTAGTAAATTCGTAGTGTGTTGTAACCTTTTCTTTCAGCGTGGTCCGTTTACTGTGTTCCGTACGGCGGAATCTTTCCTTTTTTGGGGTTCACACTGTATGTTCTTCCTTTTAGCTTCAGCTGTAACTACCTTTCCTTCTTCTGATTCTTTGTATTCCTTCGAACATTCATTTCCCTCTTTTTTTTCACCTTCGTTGACCTTTAACATATTAAAGCTCGGAAAGAGCTCGTAATCCTCCATCTGCTAGTGGAAAAGGCCATTCACCGAATCCAAATCATCATTCGTCAATCCACCTTCCAACCATAGGACTCCTTCCTCATTGGGTTCCAATCGCTGCTTTCCTTCATCCTCTTCTTTGGAATCAGATGATATGGCTTCTTCACCCACCATTTGTGTGTGTAAATCAATAATGAATCGTCGTCCCCTACTTTCCATTGATAGTGTATTCTTCTTCCAGTCATACTTAACCTTTGTTTGTACAAGACATCCCCGGCCCAAAATGGCGTCATATCCTCTCCTCTTCAACGGGATGATGACAAAATCGAACGATTGAGTTCCAATAGTCACTGGTTGTGCCATCAGGATTCCCAATGGTTTGATCACATGCTGGTCTGTCGTGAGCAACTAGAATGTAGGTGGCTACAACATCGACTGTCCCAACTTCTTCCAGGTATCTTCTGATAGGACATTTAACCTTGAACCTTCGTCCATAATTGTGTCTGAAAGGACCGTTCCTAATATACCCATTTCGACAACCGTCAAATGTCGTCCGGATGTGAGGGCTAACAGCATTAGGTCCGCTGCACTTGCTCCGCTTTCCTTTTCCCTTCCATATTCTCCTGGTAGTTTAGCAACCGAGGCTATGTTTGTGAGTGTTGTCCGTAGTTGAGGCATTGTGAAGATCAGATCATTTAACTTGACTGGTATTTCAGTTTGTAATATCTACCGTATGATTATCTGTTCTGCGCAATTCCTTGTTGAGTTACCGGTAGTGTCCTTCAATTGTGGTTTCTTTGCTTGCATTGCTTTCTCAATTTCCACCTGCACTTCTTCCAATCTCTTCTTTTCTTCCATCGAGTCGGGGTATAGTTTTGTTTGTTTTCGTGTGATTGCCAGAACCTCCCCTTCATCCGTCCTGATGGTGATCAAATTGACTCCTGATTTCAGGCACTAGACATTTTTATGATCTCCAGGACCGTACCATCTGCATAACAACTTTGGTGCGTTTGTTGATGTAGAGTTCTGTGCAAATGGCCCCACAAATTGCATGCTCAGTATTGAACCATCGGGCGCTTGTTTGCATCGTACTAAATTCAACTACAGCCCCCATTATTATTGTTGGTATTGTTGTTTTGCCCTCTGTTATTATTTTTATACCCACCCGAAGTGGCACCATCATTGTTTGTGTTTCCGTTCCCTCCTGATGTGGAAGCTGCCTGTGTCAGGAGCACTTGTTGATGCCCTCTTGTCTTCATATTGAACTGGCATTCCTTTGTGGAATGTCCCATAATTTGGCAGATCTCACAAAATTGGTTCTTCGGACAAGATCCCTTCGAGTGACCGTCTATCTTGCATTCTGTTCACCATAGCTCATTTCCCTTCATCTTTTTCTGCACATTCTTAAATTCCATCAGCATTCTGATCATATCCTCCTAGAGACCTTGGACCTTCTTGTTGCCCTTTTCGTCATCACTACTATCTCCTTTCGAAGACGAGTCATTTGAGTCGGATGAGCTACTTTTCTTCTTCTTTTTTGTTTTTTGTTCTCTCTAAGTCCATCACCCAATTGTATGCCTCAGTGTATGATGATGGCAGCACAATCTTCATTCTCTTCCTTCACTCCAAGCGTAGTCCTTCAATGAACCATCGCTTTTTCAGTCCATCTATCAGCTTACTTTCCATTTTATTTATTAATTCTTTTAGTTTCTTGGCATATGCACAAACTGTTTCATTTTTCCCTTGCTTTGTGTTGTGTATTTCTACTACGATCTCATTGTCGTCTCGCAACAATTGAAACTTGGTGATAAACTTCTTTTTAACTCCCGTCCAATTAATTAATTTTTGAGGATCTACGTTGGCAAACCAATCAATTGCTACACCTCTTAGGGTTCTCGAAAATTGTCGGACCCATTCATCTGTGCCAGTTATGCCATTTGCCATCCAAATTGTTTCGCATGTCTTACAATGTCAGATTGGATCAGTCGTTCCATCACCATCAAACTTTGGCAATTTTTCCTTTGGTCCAGCCATTACTATTTGAGTTGGAGGTACTTGTTGTGTACCTGCACTATTCTGCACACCCGCACTGTTTTGAACACCCGCGCTATTTCAGACAGTCGTCTTATTTCCAACAGCCGCATTACTTGGTGAAAAAAAGGTTTTCCTCCAACAAAGTTGTTCCTTCCGGAAGTGTATCGCGGACAAACAGTTCACTGTATGCTCGTGCTCCCTCGTCACTCCGAGCCGCGCAAGTTGATTCCCTTCCATCTGGATTCTCTTCCATCGACATATACAGGTTTAGAATTTTCTCCCTTGTTTCTTGCACCAAATCCAACCGCTGTTGAGTCTCTTCCAACAATTCCTCGGTGCTTCGGTGTCTGTCGGCAATCTACTAAAACCTCTGTCTCCGCTCAGCCTATTGTGTCAAAATTAAAATTTCTTGTGCGGTGCGTATTCCATCTTTTTCCTTTATCTTATTTCTATCCTTGTTAAGCTGATTCAACATTAGACTTCATTCCTCTGCCTTCGTTCTAGGTCCATTGGGCAACAACGCCAAATGTTTACTGTATGTGATAAAGAGTTCAACACATACAAACAATAGACAAGAACAGCAGTACTCCTTTTATTATTCACATATATGCCAAAGAGATTACATAGTGCTTCCAATGATGATTACAATGATGATCCAAAGTTGTACATATACCATTCTGAAGAACCTTCCCAAAGGGGCCCATCGGTTACATAACAATTACCGACAACATCAACCTGTCGACTACACAATATTTACCGACGACATCATCCCCCCCAAAAGAAAAAGTCGTCTACGGATGACAATTACAAAATATCCGAGACAGATTAACAAAATGGAATGCCAAATGTTTACCGTATGGGGTAAAGATTTTAACGCATACAAACAATATACAAGAACAGCAGTACTCCTTTTATTATTTGCATATATGCCAAAGAGATTACATAGTGCTTCCAATGATGATTACAATGATGATCCAAAGTTGTACATATACCATTCCGAAGAACCTTCCCAAAGGGGCCCGTCAGCTACATAACAATTACCGACGACATCAACCTTTCGGCTACACAATATTTACTGAGGACAATGGTTATATCAATGTCCACAAACTATATAATTAAGAAATTTGTTCACGAAAGATTCTGTAACATCATGTGGACAAGGCACATGGGGAGGAAAAAATTCCACTATATTAAGGAATTTAACCCACACACATGCCACGAGGAAAAACTATACTTAGGCGCAGCAATTAAATGGAAGGCCAAAATGCTTATAGCCCAGCTAGTTCTCACCAGTTGAAATGCAAGACGAGTAGATGGAAAGTGCCCAAAGAGGAATGGGAAGATAGGACCTGCCTATTTTGTGACACGGGAGCAATTGAAACAGAACATCACTTTTTCATGGAATGCTTGGCTTACAGCAACATTATATCCAGGTATTCAAAGATGTTATAAAACAACAGTATGGACCACCTCTTCGAAGAAAAGCAGTTGGATAAGACCGCAAACATGATCATCAAAATACATCGAAGAAAAGAAGAATTAGTCAAAGGATTACAATTGGATTAGGCTAGTTGTTAGCAGGCAAGTCCCATTAGCTGCTTTGGCGTCGTGGACATTATTAAAATCCTTAATTCATTCATTCTCCTCAGAATCATTATAGCAAGCGGATTTCTGATTTTTTTTGCATAATATGTCACGCTAGACAAAATCAGAGATTCAGAGTAATATATCATAATCCACACTGCACCATGCTTTTTGCATGAGATGGGAATTCATTCAAATAATATGGCCAACTAGATAGAAAAATAAAATTTATATTAATCGAAAGGATTTCATCATTGGTAATCTATCCTCCTCAACACATGTTCAACAAACTCTAGTTGCCCCTCAATAGGTATTCATTATTCCATTTAGGTTATTGCTCATAAGCTATTTAAATTGCCAAGGGGTTTCAAGAAAGTTCAAGCTCAAATCTAAAGGCAGCATTATAATGGAGTTGCAAAATCAAACATTGTATATGGTCCTCAATAAACTCACTTTTGAATGTTTTGAAATTCACAAAAGCACTTCCTAGTTGGATACCGCATCATTCTCCTGGAAACAAATGGTCAATCCAAATAGCTTCCACTATGCCTTCACTGTTCATGTCTTAGCCATCCAAGTTTTGTCACCCTGGCTATCTCTAATGTTCCAACAACTCTCATTTAGACTATTTTAAATCCATACATTTCATTTTTTTTAATCCTTGTCATAACTTCTTAATTGTTACTGCCAACTTCCATACCCATGGCCCTGAGTGTCCCTTTAAATTATCGTATTATTATTTATCTTCCCCAAATGTTCCTCACATCGTCATGCATGCTCCCAACCCCATATAATACAAATAACAGCTCTATTTTAATTCATGTTCAATTTCCTTAGATTTGCATCCCTTATAGCTTCCTCGTGTAGTCTCCTTCCTTTCAATGCCTTTCTACTTTGCCACATCCTCTCTCCATCCTCAACCTCCCACATCATGGAATTGTTATCTCCTCATGGTTACTTGTCAAAAATTATAGAATGCATCACATCAACTTTTTCCTACTTAATCAATTCCGACAGCAACCACTTTCAATGGTGCTCAACAGCAGTCCTAGGAAGAATGCATATTCTTCTATTAAGCATTCCACAGTTAGGGCTGCAGCAATAGACAAACATAAGTTCTCAAACACCTAAGCCTTCTGATCTCCAACACATTATCATACTACAATTGCAAAGCCATTCTAGAGAAAAATTTCTTTTGTTGCAGAGTATAGTGATAACCTTCACAAGCACTGTAAGAGGGTTGATAAAATTTTGAAAATGTACTTATTGAAAAATTGAAAGACAATACCAAAAAGCAAGCCCTAGTCATCCAAACTTTATTGCCTTTTATGATTCATTAAGCTTCAAAATAGCCCAACACTCCTTTAATATATAATGTCCCTCCTTCCTCCGGGGTCTAAAGAAGACAATGGTATACTGGTATTCTGGCTTCCAGAGGTATGTACGAAGTCACCAAAAGCAAAATCCACCGAGCACTATACAGGACAACCCGTACGGATATATCAAAGGGTTGTACGGTGGTTTAATTGAGGCCGTATGATAGGCTACACAGCACAGTAAGGTCCATATGATGATAGGGAAAGGATAGTACGAGGTATGTAGATTTCCGTATGGTGGAAGACGAAGGGTGTTTGCACGTTGCACAATAGGAGTCCATACGGGGGTAGCTTAATGAATGCCATACAGTGCTTGTAGAAGTACGCTAGGGAGTATGGGTTTATGGCAGGCTGCTCTTGGCGTGACAGGAGTAATGTGTGGTAAGGTGTATGGAGGTGAAGGTTGTACAACCAAGGAGGCAATATGGAGATTAGTGAGATATCCGAACTCAATCTAGTTCATGCGCAAAACATAATAGATCTTTGATAAAATCCACACAATAATAGAGACTCGAATACGAATAATTGCAGAAGAGAATGTTCCAATTTGCGAAATCCGAATAAAGAATTAAATGCAACAACAAAATAGGGTGAGGGTTGAATCCCACCAAAACCGCACGAGCCAAATAGGGAAAATCTTTCACTTCCGAAATGGCAAACACTCTAGAACTCCAATAGGAATTCGCAGTATAGAAACAAATAATCCAAAGCATACCTAAGACTTCCTACAAACCGTGCTTAAATTCCCATCAGGAAACCATTTCGAGGGTGTACAAAGATAGCCAATGGTGACACAAACTTTGAACACAAAAATAAAATGGGACCAAGATAAATTAAATCAATCGACATGTTACAAAGTTTAATTAAATACATTTATTTTATGACAAGAACATTACAATCGTCTCGTCTCGAAATTTTCTTGTCCTCGAGTAAATGCAGTGCCAAATGTTAGAGAATGTGCTCACCTTCCCATGTTGCGTCATCCAATGGTAGGTGTCGCCAATGTACCAAGTATTCCCTCACAGTGCAATTCTGTAAGGTCTTTTCACGTACTTCAAGGATCTCGACAGGTTCCAAAATGAGCTTTCCTTCTTCGTTGAGCGACAGAAGGTCGGTAGCAACTATGACATTTTGCCCTATGGCTTTCTTCAAACTAGAAACATGGAAGACATTATGAATGCGGCTTCCCTCCGAGAGTTCTAGTTCATATGCTACCTCACCAATGCGACGAACCACGTGATAGGGGTCATAAAATCGTGGTTTCAATTTTTCCTTCACTGTTCCCTTTAATGAAGATTGTCGATATGGTTGGAGCTGGAGATAGACTAGATCCCCCACTTCGAAACTCCTCTCTATTCGGTGCCTGTCGGCATACATCTTTTGTTGATTTTGTGCGCATTGTAGGTTTTCTTTCAGGCCCCTCAGTATGTCCTGTTCTTCCTAAAGCCAGTCCCTTGCCCTTAGTGCGCGATTGTCCCCTAGAACTGAGTCAATGAAGGAGAGGGGTTTGTACCCGTACAAAGCCTTGAATGGTGTCATCTCGATAAACATGTGATATGTGGTATTGTAGCAATATTCCCCCAGATGGATCCATTTCACCCACGCTCGTCGTTGTTCCAAGACGTAGTTTCAAAGGTAGCCTTCGAGCCAGTTGTTCACAATCTCGGTTTGACTGTCCGTCTGTGGGTGGTAACTTGTGCTTGGTGATAATTCTGTTCCTGCCATCCGAAAAAATTATGTCCAGAAGATACTAACAAATCATCCATCCCGATCACTGACAATGTTTCGGGGTAACCCATGCAGACAAAAGACTTCTCTAAAAACAGATCAGCAACTTGTGTAGCCTGAAGGTTCGAGGGGATGGCGATGAAATGTGCATACTTTGTCAATCTGTCAACCACCATGAAGATACAATCATTTCTGTTCACCTTCGAAAGACTTGTTATGAAGTCCATCAATATACTTTCCCATTTATGTTCAAGAATTGGCAAAGGTTGTAGTAGCCCGACAGGAAGAGTATGTTTGAACTTGTTCTAATGGCAAAACATACATTCTCTTACATGTTGCAACACGTCCCCTTTTTGTCCTTTCCATGAAAACCTCTCCCAAAGGCTTCTATAAGTTTTGAGGAAACCGAGATGTCCAGCCCTCCTTCAAGATCTACTTCAATTTGGATTCCGGCACCAGGTATATCTGGTCTTTATAGTAGATGATATCATCCACCACTCGGTACCGATCATCGTGGGTGCGGCCATCCATTATTTCACAAGCAAATGTATTTTTGGAATATTCCACTAGCAGAAGTGTTTTCCAATTAGCTAAAATCCGGTCTAGTGAGTAGATGGTGGGTTTCCTAGACAAGGCATCTACAACAACATTGTTCTTCCCTTTTACATACTCAATATCAAAATCAAAAGCTTGAACTTTGCTTACCCATTTTTGTTGTCGTTCGTTCAAGTCCTGCTGCTCCAAAAAATATCTGACTGTTGTGATCCATACCGACGACAAACTTGGCACCTACCAAATACTGCCAGAACTTGGTTAGCGCGTGCGCGATGGCCAACATTTCTTTGTCGTATATGGAATACAGGCGTTCTGCTAGTGTAAGCTTTCTGCTCTCATAAGCGATGGGGTGTCTATCTTGCATCAGTACTGCTCCAATGCCTTCCCTAGATGCGTCGCACTCCAAAATGAATGACCGAGTGAAGTCAGGTACTACAAGTACGGGACAAGTGCTCATGGCTTCTTTTAGCTTATCAAAGGTGAGTTGTGCCTTTTCGTTCCACTAGAATGACCCCTTCTTCGTCAGATCCATTAAAGGTGTGCTGAGCTGAGAGAATCCTTTAACAAACCTCCTGTAGTAATTGCACAATCCGAAGAATCCTCGCAAATCCATGAGTGATTTTGGGGCAGGCCAGTAGAGGATAGCCTGAATCTTCTCCTGATGCACTTGAACCCGTATTTACTGAAAACATGCCCCAAGTACAATATCTCTATCATACCAAACTCACATTTGGACTACTTGGCGAACAAGGACTATTCCTCCATGATACTTAGAACTTCATTCAAATGGTTCAGGTGCTCCTCCCATGACCTGCTATAAATTAGATCATCAAAGAATACCAATAGATACGTAGTTGTTTGTTAAAGATGCGGTTCATGCATGATTGAAATGTAGCAGGTGCGTTGGTCAATCCGAACGGCATGACCAGGAACTCATAATGTCTATAGTGGCAGCGAAAAGCCATTTTCTCCACATCTTCCTTCATGTGGATCTGATGGTATCCGGAACGGAAATCTATTTTTGAAAAATAGACTGCGCCATGCAGTTCATCCAACAGCTCATCTATCCTTGGAATTGGATATTTGTTCTTTATTGTTTTTTTGTTCAATGCGCGATAGTCCACGCACATGCGTAGCATCCCGTCCTCCTTTTTGACCAAGACCACAAATGACGCAAATGGGCTAGAATTGGGATGAATCCATCCTTTCTCTAGCAATTCCTAAATCGTCTTTTCGATCTCATCTTTGAATTTCGTGGAATGGCGGTATGGTGTGGTTATGACCGGCTTTGCCCCTGATTCCAACTCGATAGTGTGTTCAAACCCCCGGTGAGGTGGTATGTCAAGAGGAATATCCATGAAGACCTTTTCATGCCTACTTAAAATATCTTGGAGTTCATCATCGTGTGGAGGTGTTCTTTGCCCTTTTATAGGTTCTGTCGAGATAAAACAATGCGCAACCCACACAACATTATCGTGCCGAACGATTGCCTCCATCCGATGCGCAGTAACTTCCTTCAGACCTTCATTTGCCATTCTTTGGAGGACAACCTTCTTTCCGTCAACCACAAAAGTGAAGTCCATCCGCTTGAAACTCTAAGTGTATTCATCAAGGGTCTCCATCCACTATATGCCAAGAATGACTTCTATGTCAGCAAGGTCCACTATGAAAAAGTCCTCCATCACCGTGTCATCGCCATTGTGATGCTCAGTTGAGGAACAAGATGCATGCAAGGCAGGAAGGTCCCTCTACCAACCTTGACCTGAAAGCCTGCGTGCGCCTCCGTAGGAAGACTTCTCTATTTTACCAAGGATAAGTTGATAAAATTTAGAGTAGCGCCGCTATCTAACATCACCGTAACCCTTTGTCCTTGAAGGGTACCCCATATACAAAAAACTATGCACCTCGGGCTACCAACCAATGCAATAGCTCCTCCGCGCTGTAACAAAGTGGTGATTCTCTCCATACGGTTCAAGCTAATGTTGGTGTCATGGTGGGGTTGGTTATCTTCGGCCGGCATTTCTTCCTATTCGTCCTCATCATCGGACACGACCTCAATGTAATGGGTCTTCCCCCTTCCGAGGCATCAGTGACCTGGCTCCCAAGGTCCCTTGCAGTTGAAACACAATTTCTTCCTTCAGAGTTCCTGTCTGGTAACTTCATCCAACGACGGCTTCTTGGGCAAAGGTTTGTCCCTCAGAAACGTCGGCGGTTTAGGATGTAACTTCGAGAGGATGAGGATGATGCCGATGGCGATGCCATACTTCGTGCTTTACTAATTGCTTCCGACAGGGTAGCCGGATTGAATCCCTTCACCCAACCTTTCAAAGGTTCAGACAGTCCGTCCATTAAGAGCACTACCGACCTTCTTTCGGACATGTCTGTGACCAAAACAGAGAGTTTCTGAAATTCTGCAATGAACTGATCTACCAATCCAATTTGCCTCTGTTGCATCAACTCTTTGAAATTGAGCTTCGGATCTTTACCATCAAATCATTCTATCAATCTCTTCGTGAATTTCGCATAAGTCTTTATTTGATCATGCCCTAATGTGATGGCGTCGTGGTGCCACCATTCGTGCGCAACTCCCTCTAAGTGTAACACAACAAATTTGATTGCTTCTTCTGGCATAGGATTCAGCTGGAAGTAGGTATTGGCTTTCATAACCCACGCTTGCGCTGATATGGAACCCGATCTGTCAAATGGAGACAAATTTACCTTACTCAACTTTCTCCTGAGATCATCGTTAAATTATCCTCTGTTTCCACCTCCGGAATATCTCATTCTCAAATCTGCGTAATCTTTGTAAGATATATCTTCTTCAAGGTTTGCATTCTTCTAGTCTTCTCTCATCTCTTTGAAGGTTGGTTGTATCCCTCCGCATTGTGCCTCCGTCCGTGGTGGAAAAGTCGGTATGGAAGGTCAAGAGCGTGCAGGCTGAGCGTTTGGTTTACCCAACACCGAGTCTGTGCTGTGACCATTTTGTTCTCCAAATATTTTGTTCTCTGCCAATTTCTTGAGAGTTTCTTCCATGAGTTGTTGCGTATCAATGATCTGTGCCTAATTCCTGGCAAGTTCCCTTAGTAGTGCCACAAGTTCGGTAGCGATCAGTTCTCGTTCATCAACCATTCGATCAACGGAATGTGTACTTCTCTTCTAGCTATAAACTCTCATTCTCTGTCCACAGGCTGGCAAGATCAAAGGCTCTAATACCACTGTAATGTCCCACCTTCCTCGAGGGTCTAAAGAAGACAATGGTATGCTGGTATTCTGGTTTCCGGAGGTATGTACGGGGTCATGGGAAGCAAAATCCGCCGAGCACTATACAGGACAACCTGTATGGATATATTAGAGGGTTGTACGGTGGTTTAATTGAGGCCGTACAGTGGGCTACATAGAACAATAAGGTTCGTACGATGATGGGGAAAGGATAGTACAAGGTATGTAGATTTCCATACAGTGGAAGATGAAGGGTGTTTGCACATTGCACAACAAGAGTCCATACAGTGCTTGTAGAAGGAGTACAGTGGGGAGTATGGGTGTACGGTAGGCTACTCTTGGTGTGAGAGGAATAATATGCGGTAAGGTTTATGGAGGTGAAGGCCGTACAACCAAGGAGGCAGTACAGAGATTAGTGAGATATCCGAACTCAATATAGAATACAATCTGGTTCATGCACAAAACATAATAGATCTTTGATAAAATCCACACAATAATAGAGACTTGAATATGAATAATTGCAGAAGAGAATGCTCCAATTTGCCAAATCCGAACAAAGAATTACATGCAACAACGGAATAGGGTGAGGGTTGAATCCCACCGAAACTGCACTAGCCAAATAGGGAAGATCTTTCACTTCTGAAATGACGAACACTCTAGAACTCCAACAGGAATTTGCAGTACAAAAACAAATAATCTAAAGCATACCTAAGACTTCCTACAAGCCGTGCTTACATACCCGTCGGGAAACCATTCCGAGGGTGTACAAAAATAGCCGATTGCAACACAAACTTCGAACACAAAAATAAAATGGGACCGAGATAAATTAAATCAATTGGCCCGATACAAAGTTTAATTAAATACATTTATTTTATGAACGGGACATTACATAACAAATGACTTTCTATTCCAAAGTCTATGTTGCAACAATTTTTAGCAAGCTGCTTAAAATCATCACTTCCTCAACTATGCAATCTAATTGACCTAGATTTTTCTAAAATTGTGCCTCTAAGAAGAAGCTCCAGACTAAACACTATCCTATCTATAAGTAGCGGGGGAGAGGCAAAAAGACAAAGAAAGTGACTTAAGTTTAAAAGTCAATATAAGAAAAAGACCCAAGATTAGTATAAAGAGAAAAGGGTGCTCCACCAGCATATCCAAGCATCCCATATCTGCTGACTGCGAGAACTAGAAGGTTCACCAACTTTGGTAAAATTCTTCCTTAGCTCAGGCATCCTACTCTACACACTCATGCAAATCAAAAAGTCTTTTGGGGATAATTTGGAATAAAAAGACAACCTCTCCTATGGTGTTGAAGCCCCCCCCTACTAATCAGACCCCCTTCGCCTGCCACATAGAGTGCAGCCCTATATTCCATGATAATGACCAATGCACCATGCACCATTTCCAAAAGCACTTTTTCCCTTTACACATCCTTCACCCTGGCTTTAACAGTGGCTTCACCCAGTCAACCAAACACCATCCTGCCCACCCTACTGTATTTCAGCCCATGGAACCCTTCTGCATAGTTTTCACTTATATCTTCAGAACTTTCTGTAAACGACCCCTTTAGCTTTCAGGATTCTCAAGTCAATAACTATGAAAATTTTGATCCAACTCATTTGTCATACTCTATTGAATCTCAAGGCTATCCAAAACCAGAATATGCCAATAAGAGAAGCTCATAGCCACAGTCCTTTTGTGGAGACCAGCAATTTAAGGCTCTCTCATGCACCTAGAATATAACAGGAGCATATTGACACAACGGACATCAATAAGTTGAAAGTGATTACTGAAATCCATGAACAAACACTGGTAACAATTAAGCCTCCACTCCTACTGAAAAATGCACAACACAAAATGAAAATACTAGATTATCAAAGAAAGCTTACTTCCCTCACAGCATCAAGTATTTAATAAGAAAAGCTCAAATCGCACCCACATGCAAGCCAATAATTAGAAGTGGGGTCCACCCCATGGTCCAATGACACTCGAGGCAATTACAAATAATGAATAAGGATAGTTGCTCTAACCTCCTCATGGCTATCATTGCTCAGGCAAATGAAAATCTATTTCTTGTGCTCTCTTTTTTTTAATAGTTGTGAGGCTTTTATATAGGTTCTCTTAGTACAGATCTATACACTCTTCTCTTTGAGGAGATATGTAGGCGCAGGAGCCTTTTTCGTAGTAATAGTTGGCTATCCAATGTTTCTGTACTCTCCTTTTTCTAAGGAAACACTATATTAATGGCTGGCTGGTTCTATTATGCTCCTCTTTTGTATACTCCAGCAGAGCTCCTTCATGATTTACTCTCCATCTGCAAATTTAACACTTCATGGAACTGATATAATATATTAATATACCTCTTCATTGTAACTATTTTTCCATTAATTAATCCAAATATTTACTTGTTCAAAAGAATAGATACCTGTCCAGTAAATGTAGTGACAGTAGATTTTCCATTTGTTCCAGTTACAGCAACAACTTTAACAGTGGTTGGAATCGATTCAGCTGCAAAATCCAACTCAGACATTACCTGCACTCCCTGCATTTTATGCATGGGAAGTGAGTTAAGTCGCACCATTTTTTATTTTAAATAAGAGATAATAACAAGGTTCGGTAATAAATTCAAGAGCTAGTGTAAAATTTATGATATTCTACAATATAGTCCGTCTGCAGCATAACAAGATTCAGAAACTTACTGACTGCATCAAAGCAGTAAGATTGTACTTCTCAAGAGAAATCCCTGGAGAGACAACCACCCTGTCAGAATTGCTTAGAGACTGTATATTGCATCGCCCAAGTTCTGTCCTCAGATTTGTAAGATCCCACCGTCCAAATAAAGGATCATGCTGAAAAATATTGCTTGTCATATATAACTCTCTCTCTCTATGGTATTCAAAGAGCAATACAAAACGTAGTACCAGGATATTTGAAAGACAAAATTATAAGACAATAAAGTAAAAAGCCAACTCAACAGACTTTATTTGTATATTATAGCCATATTAGACAATTTAAGAATGCCTCCCTATCCAGAGCAAAGCAAATGAACATGTCAAAGATATAAATTTCTTTCTAGAGAGATGCTTCTGAAATTGAAGAGTAGGACAGATAAAAATATAGAAAAAGATATTGAGTTATAAGATGGCAGCACTGCATTTATTTCATCTGTTACTTATGATAAAATAGTAATGGTAATTATAGATTGGACTTGCCTGAACACAAAATAAAAAAGATTTTTTTTTTAATAATCTACACACTTTACAAGATACATTTCTCATATAACTCCTAGGAATTGAGACAAAGTGAAAACTGTGTTAAATATTTAATACCATCGTAGACTCATTTCTTGTCGTTCTTTATAATAAATATTTTGACTTTCTCTGCTGGATGACCATCACTTCTAAAACAACAATTCTCTCTTGTGTGTGTGTGTGTTTTCAGGGGGTGGGGAGCATGCAGGATGATGCAGCTTGACTACACAAATGGAATATCAAAGGACAGTATCTATCCCTAAGCCACAACCAAGAGTTAACAAATCTACAAATCCATGCTAACTTTACTTCCACAAGATCGGTAAAAATTTATTTGAAAAGCTTCAAATGTGCAAAGCTAATCAGAGGCATGTCCTAGAAAGTAGTTATACATATAATTTTCTACAAGAAAGTAATAGCAGATTGTAATATCCCAGTCGGATATTCTCTCCAATTTTTCCTCAATTAATTTTTTCAGAATCATAAACAAATGGTTCATGCAATAAACTTTCAGATTTAAATGACAAATGCTCAAACAAGAAACTTCAGCATTTCTATTGTATTATAATATTCAGCAATACAATAGTATGACCAGTAAAGCTCATATTGTTAGCATAAATGCTGATGCTATTCCTTTGGGGGAGTATTCCAAGCATTGCTAGAGCACTTGAGGAGATTTTTAGCATGATTGACATGTTGCATTCATGATTGTGTTTGTCATTAATGTCAACATAGTATTGTTTCTGTAAATACTAGCAGTGTAGCAGATAGAGAACAAGGTCGTACGAACTATGTATTGATGATCAAGTCAAGCGCAATTAAGGACGTCTTCTACACTGTGTTCTAATGAAGTGGTCAAGTGCGCATAAAGAGTCAAAGACATGCAAAAGATATGTTTGATTTACAGAGGACAGTTTACAAGCAAAGTACCTACGAAGCAGTTTCTGATGTTTGGATTGTATCTTCTAACAAAGATAGAATTATAATACACGCAGTTAGACAATGACTGTAGACAGCCTGATGATGACATCAGCGAGTGTGCAAGGTCTAAGGTCGTACGTGTGAGAAGTTGTAAAGACTATGAGCCGACAATGTTGTGTAATTGTAAAATAATTAATTATCTTAAAGAGGTCCTATTATAATTAATTGGGAAAGCCTCAAGGCTGACTCAAGGAATTATTTTGAGGATATAGTATAAAGGAAGGTTATTTTCCTTTTAATGAAGTGTGAAATTGATAAGTGATATGAGAAGTATTTGGTAAATGCTACTAAGCGATCCAAGGGGTTACTGGATGCAATGTTGGTGATCTGGTATCGAGATCTGAAGAGAAGTCTGGTCAGAGGACATAGAAGGAGCTATACATTTCTATTATTCTGCAAGGAATAATACAGAGACTAGTTGGATAGTGAGTTCAATGGTCTTGCCTTTGAAGCTATTTGGACAATGGGTCCATCTACCTTCTACAACTCCTAACAGAGTTGGAATCTCCTAGCAGGGATTCAAAGTCTCCTGACAGGGACTGATATGTACTGAATGTATTTTATTGGCTCCTAAAAGAGTCTATCCTCTAACAAGGAACATTTATATTAGTAAATCATTTTGTGAGTGCCATCCCCACTGCGGTTTTCCCTAGTTAATATATTTGGTGTTCTTGTGTATGAGTATCTTCTTATGGTTGCTGATTATATCGTTCGCATGCTTAAAGGTTAATAAGGTTGATAAGTGTTTTAATAGTTGCATAACTGATTCACCCCCCCCGCCTCTCAGTTATCTTGGTGGACTTTACTTTCTAACGCATATAAACTCTTCATAATACATTACTGCATTATACATTAGCAATACAATAACAGGCATTCAAAAATCCAATCTTAAACACAATTTTACTATTAGATTGGATAACTAAGAAAAGAACCTGTAAGTACACATGAGACACCTAGTGTGATGTCTCCACAGACAATGGAGTTGCATCCACTATCTACCAACACAAGGGTTTCCGTCCCCTGGCTGGATGAAAGCTGAAGCTTTCCAAGATACTCTCCAAGAGAGAAACTGAAAACTAAATCATAAACAAAGCAAGCTCAAATGAAACCATCTCCCCTCCTTTTATTGCCCAATGCCATGAATCTTCAGCTTCCTCTACCCTATCTCCTTGTCATCTTGTCATTTCATCTCTTATTAATGCCCCTTTTACATTAAATTGACAATTTTTATAAATTTGCATTAAGCTCTCATAAGCCAAATTAAATATTTCATGAATTTGACTTTAGATTCTTACAAAAAAGAGTACATTACAAGTCCTCCCTCCTCGAGATTGCTTGCCCTCAAGCAATCATGAGTCTACAAACTAATACCAAGGTCCCATATCCCTCTAGTAACTCTGAAGTCATGAACGGCCATGCTGTAGTACCCAAAGTGGGAATGCAACCCGTTTATCACTATGATACTTGGATCCCAACTCAATTTATGGAGTATCGATACATGTGTATGTTGCCCAACTCTAATCATGAATCTCGAACTCCGTAGTATAACAATATAACCCACAAAATGAAAAAAAATGCATCCTGCTATCACCTACATCCCAAAATCACTTATCAACACAATCCTGAGTGAAGAAAAAGATGATCGATGAATCTCCAACCTCCAAAATCAGCCAACTAAATAAATAGATGCCCAAAACACTACCCATATGCAAGGAAACCAACTCATTAGACCCCCACATGCTGCTGCTATAATATGAAAACAGAATAGAAATCATCTCATGAGGTATGTGCATCAAGAGGAAATCAAACTTTATTGGTTATCTTCCAAAACTTGAGCCGTATCTGAAAATATAATAGTAGACCACGTGTAGAAACCACTGATAGTTGGAGTAAGCACAAAAATAAAATCACCAGTTGGCAAATAAATAGCGTCCATCTCATAAAGACTAGGTGATATGTCTCGATAATTGGTAGAACCTATCAATGCCACCATAAGTACCAATACTCAAACCAGCGTCTCCATCAATGAAATGATCACCATGAAGTGAAATCTCTGCATCATTTTCACTTATTTCATCCCTATCCATGTGACATTGTGTAGATATATAACTGCTGTGCTGTCATAAAAATCAGAATTCTCATTGTTCATTTCTTGTTGATCCTTAAGGTATTCCTCAACATAATGAGCCTCATATAGATAAGGTGAAGTGAGAATACTAAATTCACCATCATTTGTCCCAAGAGTATGAATCTCTTCTACTATTTGTAAGATTTCCTTGGCTTTAGAATTAAGACTATCTTCCATAGGAGTGGCTGTCACAGAAGTTTGGTTTTCAGCTTGGTATAAGGAGTAATGTGTCATACTCAATTGAAGGCAAAGTTCATCTATCTCCCTTTCTTTATCTTTTGCATGTTTGATGAACATTGTTGGAAAAATGTTCAGCACTCCCCTCGGGATTCATGAAAAGGGCTTAATCGCCTCTTCTGTATTATAACTTTTGTGGTTGTATCGGGTATTGATAGATCGGTCTTTTGGTGTAATGACAACCCCACTCTAACAAGTGGTATTAGAGCTTGCTCACAGATTTGAATCCTCAGACCCTCGAGTAACGTTGAGGAGGATATTGTTGGAAAAATGTTCAGCATTCCCCTCGAGATTCATGACAAGGGTTTAACTGCCTCCTATGTAGTATAAGTTGAGTGGTTGTATCGAACATTGACAGATTGGTCTTTTGGTGTAACAACAACCCCACTCTAACAAGCCATATCCCTCTCTTTGAGCAGCTTCTTATAATCTGATTTCATTCTTTCCACTACCCCCTTTAGAGTGTGAAGCAAGGTATTGTTAATTTCACTCATTATTTCCTTCTCCTTTTCATCACTTTTAACTTCCCACATGGTTTCTTCAATGTTTTTATGGGTGTTATAAAAATGCACTAAGGCTGCAATGATCATATAATTTGATACTTTCAGCTTATTCTCCAAATTATACGCTCCAACATCATAATCAGGAAATGACATTTCTGATTGGTCCTTCAAATCAGCCCCTATAGTAATATTATCTTGCTCTAGTTCTTGAATGCTAGAAATGGCTTCTTTTTCAGCTGCACCAAATTCATGATTTTCCTCCATCTCCAAATAAATTGTCTCCTCAACCATTACCTCAAATTCTCCACATAATTCATCCTTATGGAGAGACTCATTTTCAGCCTTATGATCACCATAATGTTTGTCAATAAAAACTCCCATTCACCAAATAGAATGCTAGAATAATTCTTATCATTAACCTGGTGGGTTCATTCTTATGGCCTTCATTAGCTAGAAGTTGCACTAAGAAGCCCTCAACTTCCTCAATGCTGATCTGCACTTCTTGAGCTGATTCCTCCTACTTGTTACCTCCACAAACGTGACCAAGTGACCGAAATTGTGTGCAAGTAAAACAAATCTGCTCTTCCCTCATTTGGTTCTTGCTCATTTTCTGAGGTTCTACGACCTGTATTCCCTCACTTTTACTTTGTTTAGCCTGATGTTGTTTGTACTTCTCAACTTTTAGCTCACATTGTTTAAGCACTTTGTTGGCCAAGTTACAAGCAACATTTGAAGCCTTTTGTTCTCTGTTTGAAACTACTAACAATTATTTGTAGGAGTGGCTGTAAACAAGCATCACTCTCATTAATTGCTGTAACCATAATGTCTTCAATGGCTGCAATAATATCTGCATCATGTTCTTCCCTGATTGCACCTAATAGAATTTGAAACATGGTATGTATTAAATCCAGAGTAATGAGACTCGTCGCGAGTCGGGCGAGTCTTTCAAGTCGGCGAGTCACCAATGGCTTGCCGGGTCATTCGGGCCCAATGGGTCAGGTGATGTGACTCGCCTGACTCGCCTGACTTGCAAGTCACATCATGACTCGCGGGTCACGACTCACGTGACCCGGTCACGGCAACAAGCTTCCAGTTGAGTTAAAATAACTCAAAAACAATTTTTTTTTTTTTTTTTTTTTTTTTTAAATTCTTATAACCCTAAAAGGGCTTTCATAACACTCTAAGAGAGAGAGAGAGAGAGAGAGAGAGAGAGAGAGAGAGAGAGAGAGAGAGAGAATAAGAGAAATAGAGTGTTATTGTTTTGCAACCAGCTGAAAGGAAGAGGAGAAAAACTTGCATTTGTGACATTGGAGCAACTATACACTTGCATTTAGATCATCAAGGAGTTTATAGGAGCTCTTCTCAACACTTCTCAACGCATCTCAAAGAGTTAAGAGTTGATTTTTAGATTTTGATGTTTTTGTCTTTATGCATATGGGTTTTTTGAATGAAGTTTTTTTGTATGTTTACAGGTTTTGTTTTACTTTAGATCTTCATAAAATACAATACTTAAATGGTAATATTTGGTCTAAAATGTCTTATTGCAGCAACCTTTACATTTTTCCTTACTCATAATGGCTCCTGGAGGTAAAAAAAAAACTCAAGCTCTCTAAAGGCAATAAAAAAGATGAGCGCTGGAAGTACACCATAGACTTTCCAGGTAGACGTAGAACTCAAACAAAATGCCTATTTTGTAAGGTCATTAATAGTGGGGGGATAAATAGATTGAAATACCATATTGCTGGCATACGTGGTCATGACGTTGAGCCTTGTAAAGTTGCAACTGTTGAGGCTCAACGTTTTTATTATGTTGCCTTGGAAAAATATGAACAAGAAAAGGAATTAAAACAAAAAAAATTAGTAGAGTTAGCTCAGATTGGTTCCAATTCCCTTCCATGCTCATCTGGAAATGTTTCTGTATCTAGTTTTACAACCAGGCTAGGTTCAATAGGTTGTGTTGGAGAAGGTTCTTCCCTTCCCCCTATCGTCATAGTGCTTCTACTAGTTGTACTTCTTCTACATCTATTCCTTGCACTGCTAGTGGTGTTGCCTCTACTAGTAGTATTGGCTTTACCTTTTATCTTAGAGTCAAAAAATTTAAGTTCGACAATTTTTTTGTACCACATTCCACTCCTGGTGCACAACCCTCACTTGAAAGCTTCGGTTGGAATAGGGAGATCTATGAAGTTGAAGTAAGAGCAATTTGCAAGTTTTGGTTTTTCTGCAACATTCCATTTATAGCAACCAGGTACTTCAACTTCATTTACATTTGATTGTTTAACATTTTAAACTTTTAAGTTTGAAATTCAATTTAATAATTTTAACTTGATGTTGAAAATTTGAAATATGTTAATTAAAATGTTTTTATAAATGTAATAGGACTCCTTATTGGCAGGGGATGATTGATGCGGTTTCCATCTATGGTGCAAGGTTTAAAGCGTGCAAGGTTTAAAGCCCCCACTGAAGATAAGTTGAGTGGCCCCCTCTTACTAAAAATGGTTGAGGAGACGAAACTTGAGTTGGAGGACTATACAAAGATTTGGAGCCAAAGGGGATGTACCATTATGACAGATGGATGGATAGATAGAATGAATAGGACCCTCCTAAATTTTATTGTTTCTAGCAGACGTAATTCATCATCCTCTACTTCTCGAAGTCTAAAATTTAATGTATTATTGAATAACTAAAATTCTCTTTTATTAACTACTGAATGATAATTATTTTGTTTAATTTTCACTTTCAGGATCCACCATGTTTTTGAAGTCTATAGATGCTTCCTCACATTTCAAAAATGCAAAATTCTTATGTGATGCTATTGAGGAGGTCATAAGGGAGGTGGGGGAAGAGAATGTTGTCCAAGTGGTGACTGATAATGCAGCTAATTATGTTGCTGCAAGTAAAATTTTAACTTCTAAAAAAACTATTTTAGTTTTTCATTAAATTTTGAAAATTAAAAGTTTTTAATACATCAAAAAAATTTATTGTTTACTAACTAATTTAAAATTGTTGCAGGAAAACTTTTGATGGAGAGACACCCAAGAATCTTTTAGACTCCATGTGCATTGCCTCGACCTCATGTTAGATGATATTGGCAAGCTTAAATGGGTGAAATCATGTGTTGCTAAGGCCAAAAATCTTTGCAAATTCATCTATAATCATGCCTTGGTCCTCAGCATTATGAGAGAATACACGAAAGGAAAGGAGTTGGCTCGTCCCGGTATCACAAGATTTACCTCTAATTTTATCACACTAAAGGCATGGTTGAGTTCAAGGTTAGCTTTGAGGTGCATATTTTTTGATCCACAATGGAGTTTCTCCTCCTTTGCTACCACCCTTGCAGAGATAGATGCAACAAAATGCATTTATGATAAAGAAGGTTTTTGGAAGCCATGTATGAAGATTGTGGAGGTAATTTAAATTTTAAAAGCTTAAGTCTTAAAATTTTATAGATTAATTTATCTCATACATATTTTTGTTTTATTTTCATTGTGCAACTTTGCAAAGTTTCATCATTCACTAAATTGTTTTTTTGTTTAATTGTTTTGTAGATCACTGAGCCCCTTGTAGCCCTCCTACTTGTTGCTGATGGGGAGAAGCCCGCTATGGGCTACATATATGAGGGCATAGATAGGGCCAAGGAGGCTATTAAGGCCAAATATGTAGGGGTTGAGGACAAGTATGGCCCTATTTGGGACATAATTGATAGATGGCAAAATCAGCTTCAGAATCTCATCCAAGCAGCAACCTATTACCTCAATCCGGCATACTGTTTCCATAAAGATTTCAAGGCAGATGAGGAGGTTCTTAGTGGCCTATACACTGTGATATCGAAAATGGCCACTAATGCCACAGATATATTGCTTGAGATGGATGCCTATAATAATGCATCAAGGCCCATTTTTTCAAGTCAAATTTGCAAAGGTCGTACAAAATTGCAGCTTAAGCCTTATACAATCTAGTTTCTAAATTTCTAGCTTTAAAGTTCAAATTTTGAAATGAGACTAATATTTTTTTCTTTTCCTTTTTTCAAAATTCAGATAGATGGTGACAAATGTTTGGGCCTTCAACCAAAAACCTTCAACAAATCGCCATCCGCATAATGAGCCAACCAAGTAGCGCAAATGGAGCATGTTCGAGCACATCCACTCGAAGAGGCATAATAGTTTGTCTGTGGAGAAAATGAATAAGCTAGCCTTTGTGCATTACAACTTGCACATTAGGACCAGGGAGATTTTGGATAGTGACACCTCTCTGATTACTCTAGAGGAGGTTGATCCAGAGTCTAAGTGGATCATTGAGGCTATTGATCCTGTCTTTGATGATGAGGACCTAGAGTGGGTTGATGAGGCAGACAGAGAGGATGAGGTCGTGGCTATGATAGCAAAGGACTAGAGAGCTTCGGTTGTTCCTAGTGGCACCTCACAGGCACTGGCAGAGCCAAAGACTACAGATGATCGTACTCGTAGAGGCACCTCATAGGCTGATGCTATGGCTAATCAGTCATCCAAGACCTACCTTAGATGCATTTCACCTATATTTTAATGTTAGTGACCTCCATCCTTTCAAAGGGGAAGTGACCAATATAGGGCAAGATGATGTTACAGCATCAGTTTAGACAAATTGGATAACAAATCTACCTCCCAGCTAACCATTATAGTTGGACTGCATTTTAGATTCTAAGGTAATCAAGAAGACTAGAAAAGGGGTTTACAAGTTATATCTAGTAAAATGGGCTACCTAACCTAATGCAGAAGCTACATGGATGACAGAAGCAAACATTATAAAATATGAAACAACTATTTAGGACCTATCAACTCAAGGGACTTGAGTTTTTGTCTCTACCTCAAGAGTATGGAGCAAGAGCACCTTAACAATTTTGTTGTGAAATGTAATTAAGTGTTTTAATAAGGTCTAAAGGAAACAAATCATGCACAGTTGAGCCTAATTAGACCCATTTTGTTGACAAGCCCTGATTGAGGGACTAGTCCATCTTGGGGTCTTGAGCAAAGATCCTAGAATCGTCTCGGTTTAGGCGATCTGGTGATACAAACAACCCATCCCAATTTTTTGTGATTGGGTAAACTGGATTGGCAAGTAATCACTAGAGATGGCAGAGTTAGGCAAGTTTGGGCAATTTTTGCCTAAATCACCAAATTATGTGCCTCATGATAGCTAATTTTTTTTTTGTTGGTTTCTTTTTGGGGTTTTGCATCTCAATTATGAGTTATGATTATTTTTATTGTTCAACCAATAGATATTGGTGTTTTGGAAACACATCAGATATATAGTTACAAATAACTTTGAGAACTCCTTCTTTGACCGAACATACCATGAACTCCAACATTGTTAGAAAATTAATCAGATCCTCCTTAACTTCTTTCAATCATATGCAGCATTCAAAACCTTTCATTAGATCAGATATATCATATATCATATTACCAAAGCAATAAAAATTAGCCATTAATTTGCAATGAATTCTTGCTCTAGGGCTCTTCGTATCTCCTCAAATACAGAATCACTTAACATGGGATCAAAACCAATGGAAAGATAATTCGATGCACTAACAAAATTAAAAGAACTAAAATTTTCCAATAATTAGAAGTAAAGATATCAAGATGTTTGTATTCAAAGTTACCATATTACTATTTATATTTACACTTAACTATTACATATACATGTTTCATGGAACATTTGAAGTCATTGGTTTCATGGATTTTACATACATTTATGATTTGACGGCACTTATAATTCTATATATCTATGTCATATGAATCTATGTTTTCTATTTCCTTCAACTACAATTCACATTTTATGTATGTGATGGATTTATCATTTATGTCCTAACCAACCAACAGCAATTTAGCCTCTATTTGATGATATTATAGTGTGTTTTTGAAGTTATATTCAATAAAGGGTGCATGAAATAAGTTATAAATCGTTAAAATCTCTAAATTTCAAGAGTTTTTTCACTTTGCTGATTCATAGCCCATTCACCAGTTGAGTCGGCCTTGCCAAGTCCGATCCGATTCCGAGTTTTGGCTCTTTAGGCTTGAGCCACCAAGGGTGGTCAGGATGTAAATCTTGCTTAGGAGGCGTGTTCCAGTATTAACTAGAGTTTGGGATGGTTCCTAGTTGATTTGGTACACTTCAGAGTGAAATTGAGCATTAGAAGTTGAAAATTGCAAAGTTCCTTAAAAGTTGCAAACTTTGCAACTTTTGCAACAATGATGCAAGATAGCAATTTTGATCCCGCCAATCAGTTATAAGTGGGTACAACTGATCCAACCACATATATAAGGCCTTGGAAACTATTTTTCAAGTTGGTTGAATCGATCAAGGAAAGTTAGCAAGTTTGTGTGTTCAGTTTTACTCTATTTATCCTAATAGCTTGTCATATTTTGTACTGCAATTCATAGCACATTGATTAGTTTCGTAAAGCTATTGATTGGATCTTCTAGCTTAGTGTTTTAATTTCCTAAAGAAGTTGGTTTGGGGCTCTGAAGTGACTTGCGTGAAGAGTCATGGTTTTGAACTCAAACAAGTTTGAAACCCTCCAAACCTAGAGTTTTGTACTTAAAATGAAATTTACCTATCATTCCACGTTCAGAATTCAAAATGCCTTATTAGAATGCTAGGGTTACTCGTATAGTTTGTTTTTATTTTGATTTTGGACTTGCCAAGCTCAATTCTCTATTTTTGCAATGATGCCCTAGGCTGATCACTGGGTTGTGGTGAGCCAAGAAAAGAGAAAGATAAGTTGATTACAATGAACAATAGACTGATTGGTGGAATCTAAGGTTAGTTTTGGATTCCTCAAATATGTACAAACCCAATTCAAGTGCCTAGACTTCAAGAAAAGTGAATTGATGAAGGTTTGTAGGTGTTGTTTGGAAAACTACTCCAAGGTTGCTCATTAAGCCTAATATTGCTCAATTTGTTAAGGGCGAAACCCAAGTGCAATTCCTAGATATTGTATAGAGCTTCCAAATGGGTGTTATGTCATAACCCTACACTTACATATAATGAATCCTCTAAATACTTTTGTCAATGATATTTATCAAATATTACAAATAAGTATGCTTAATAAATGATAACAATGATATTGAATATAAAATGAATGTTTCATAAAGATGGCAATCATTAGCATCAAATATCAAAATAACCTTAACCCACAACATTCGTGACTAATGAAGATATTGACTTATAAGAGATAAAAGTCAATGATAACTTAATAATTGAAAATACAAGGAAATGTAAGAATAAATCAATAATATGAAATGAAGAGTACCTATATATGTATATAAACATATATTTCTTGTAAGAACCCTTAAATAATATACTACAATATAATATTATAAATGAATAAACAAATAAAAGAATAAATTGATACAATAAATTAACTTTTATTCAAGAAATGATAAACTGATTAAGTTATAAGGGAAAATAATACAAATATAATCACTAATGAGAAGGCACGACTATAGGAGTCGTTCCAAAACATATTAATCTAGGGATATTGGAAGATTGGAGGGGGGAGAGAAAAATACATCTGCGATTAAGGATATACCTTGCACAAGGAAGCAGCTATGACTGCCATTGGTGGATAGAAGAGAAAACAAAAACAGACAGTCCTGTTTATATCAAACCACAGCAGAAATGCAGAGACATATATCCATAGTCGAAAATCATAAATATATCTGCTATCAAGTGACTTAGAAATATAGTTGCAATCAAACCAAGACCACTGGTAGCAGAACCAATTAATCATCGCTGGAAGATCATCACAAACACTGGCCAACAGTGACAGAGGTACAATCTGAAGATTGGAAATCAGCAACAAATATGTATCCAGGCACCAAAAGGGAATTGAGGCAATTGGTTATTCAATTTAACCAGCATGTGAATAACAATACACATACCTGGCAAACTATAAAAGGAGGCACCCATCATACATGTAATATAAGATAATAGAGAGCGAGCCACCAATTATTAAGAAGACAGCCACATTTGGATGATAAAATGGGGGACCATGCGTGCGGATCCATCACCACCTACAGGTAACCTTGCTGGCAGGAGAGAAATTACTTACAAAGCCAAGTGAATGCAACAGTCAAACCAAGAGACAATGACGGCAAAGCCACAGTCCAATCATCCTCAACGTGAATAACATACGTAGCAAATAGAAGGCCCAGCTATCATGCACAATGAACAAAAAAACAGTAAAAGCAATGTGGTTGGAAATATAAGAACGATTCAGTTGTGGCAAGACAAGTGTTACACTACACTTAAATTACAATCAAGGAGAGAAGAATTGGTCATGAGATCACCAGCAGAATATAGGACATAAATAATATAGTGTCATTGGTAATAAGAACAGTAGCAGCTTGTCTTATATATATATATAGTTGATAATGATAGAGATATATATAGTGAGAGAATAAGAGGGACATTGGAGGTAAGAAGCAATTTGAGTATTTTTCAGCTTGAGGGTGACACTAAGAGTTGTTATCAATTGATTAGGATACATTTAACTACTTAGATCCTATTATAGAGACCAAGCTAATCTTGGTAGAGGACATCCATTTGGGGGTGTCGAGTTCTGTTGGAACTCAGAGATCAGAGGGCATTCAAAAATGAATGTCAGGATTTCTAAAGGGAATCCTAGAGAGAGATTTGTTAAGAATCTCTAGAGACAATATATATTGTAGTGGTCAAGCATATGCATATGTTAGAGAAAAGAGAATTGGTAGAGGTGGGATCTCTACCAAGTATTGTTACTAGAGATCCCAAAGAGGCCTAAGGGAGAAGCACTTTCTATGACAATTACCTAATCGAGACGTAGTTCTCACCAGAGGTTAGGTGATTGGAGAAAGGATCTCTCCTGAAAAATTGGGAAGGGTAGCTTGGGTAGTGTTTAGATTAGTATTTACTTAAATCAAATATTGCTAATATGTTTTACATACAATTTTCAATATTGTACTGACAAATGGTTGCAGGTTACAACATTTGAACATAAACAAAAAAAAGGGGCATTACATGTTAGAAACTGCAATTTGTTGTTGGGGTTGTTTAGGTGGTTGTCAAGTTAGAAGCCAAATACTCGATAGGCGGGGCTAACTGAATTAGGCCTACTAGGTCTTCCTGCAGCATCTTAAGTATCAAGTTTGTTTGTGCAAAACCCATTGGACTATTAGTAAAATGGAAGGCATTCAATCTATTTGGATACCATGGAAGGTATGAAAGCATTGATATCCTAGTTGGTAGAGGAGGTGTGGTAGTTGTCCTTTGGAAGGAGCAACTTGTTAGATTAGAAGGTTGTATTGAGTACCAACCTAAAAGATAGTGGGATTGTCCACCAAGAAACCTTGGGAAGGTTAGACAAGTCCTTAGTGGGACCTTAGGAAGGCCACTAGTCTCTTAACCATTGGATGTTTATTGTGACCTAATTGGCTAATAAAGCCTTGCTGAGTAAACCACAAGTTCCTCTGCACTACATATGCTCTCCATCTTCTTGGTTGATATAACTCGAGAAGCTCCATTCGAAATTGTCCTAAATCCCACTTTCTATCATCTACCTCGAATTTGAATTTCAAGGTTTGCAAATTTTGTGAGTATTTACCAATGGACATCATTCATTTGATACCCAATATATCATTGGTGTCACCCAGTTCTACAACATATAGGTCATTAAAGATTGTATAATCACCCAATTGGGATATTCAATTTTGCTACCTTTGTTGAACAAGACATTTGGTAGCCATGCCACCATCACACTAAACCCTTCATGTTCTATTGTTGATGTCCCTTTTTTGTGACCATGGCTGAATTAATAAAGTTACGGGTAGCTCCGCTATCAATTAGCACAGATATCTTTTGTCCTTGTAAAACACCACAAACCTCAAAAGAATTGAATCTTGGAGCTCCAGTCATAGAGGCAATTATACTACTCTTCTTTTGTTTATGTGGAGGTTTTCCAACACTTCTTCGTTTATTCTATCTTGCTTACTATCTGATTAGATTTTTCTTCATCAATATCCAGCACTGTCTTTATATAATGAAGCTTCCCTTTGCCTAGGCATTTATGCCCTAATTCCCAAATTTATTTGCTTGTAAAAATGAAGTTTCTTCCTCCTTAGTTCTTGCCTAGTTTCTTCAGCAGTTTTGTTACTTTTTAGTGATTCCTTTTGGAAAGGTTATTTTTCTTTGTCCTTTTGAAAGGATGATCCCTTTAGAAGACTCATATTTCCTGATATTTAAATGTAGGTGACTATAATCTTAGAGATCTCCAAAGACAAATTTCAAGATTCTAAAACTAGGTAGGTGGACATAAACAGATTTGATGTCAAGAGTGCCAGATATTGGGCCTCTGTAAGGGACAACAATGAGCTTTTTCTTAGGAACTATCTGGCCTTACAAAAGATGTATAACAAAAAATAGAAACATGAGAGTTTGGGAAAGGACTTGGGGCTTCAACATGATTAAGTATAGCGTCATGAGGCCATTGCACTTGATGTGGTGAGCTCAAATGATAACATTTCAGAGATTGACCCACCTATTGAATGGAATTGGAGTAACTTTGATATTTACAATGAAGTTGCAATTTTTGAGGGGACCTGTCTCCATAAGGATGTGGCTCAGTTTCAACTTATTGATTCATTGTAGGATCTACTGGCTACCGTGTTATTTACTCATGTTCTATCACCTTCTCTGCAAACTCTGCTTGTGATGACCTTGCATGGCTTTTTGGTTATATTATAGTGTTTGTGGCCTTGCATGGCCTATCTCTGCTCTTTCAGCCAGTGATATATCTCATTTTAAATGACCTGAAGTGGTCTATAAACTTTGTTAGGTCTTCGTGTATCCCCTAGAATGCATCTCCACCCAAGCTAGTGATTGTATTTTGAATCTTTTATTCTTGGTATTCTACTATCAGTTGAAAAAAAGGCATTGTGTGATTCCAACACAATTTTAATAACTTCAGACCTAGACTTTCAACGCATATGTATAGAAACAATACAGGAACAAATAGGACATAGTATGAAATAACCCAAGCAAAAGGGGTGTGTTTATTAAAGGTCTTCTAAAAGAATAAGCACTTGCATAAAGAATAAGCACTTGCATACCTCCAAAGGAATCATACTTTCATTACAATCAACAGCGACAACAGTTGCGCCCCTTGCAAGAGCAAGCCGTGTTGCTGCCCGACCTGAAACTCCAAGGCCCAAAACCTGTTTCAAGAGATAGGGAGAAAACATGAGGATCCTATGGCATTCGTGCACTCAATGTTAACTAAATTATATGTGAATAAATATTTCATCACCACCTGAGCAAAAGAAAGCAATTTCATGTCATATTACTCAAAAATTGTATAATGGGATCTTATATGTGACAACTACATCGTGTATCTTAATATTAAAGGTCAGAAAAGGGACTCTAATGCAAAGGGAACAAGAATAAGATATTTAATAGAAAGAAGTATCAATTGAACCCCAACTAAGATGGCCAGGACCTAACCTCCACTAAACTTTAAATTCATAGAAATTTCTGAAGCAAACTAGCACCTAATAAAGTTTAGATTTTGCAGCTAGCTATCAACACGGATTCCATCCAGTTGAAAGTCTAATGACTTTGTAAGTGGCTCAAGCAGAACTTTGGTCTAACATTCAACGCATTTCTGCAGTCAAATACATAATCTCTAGAAGTTAGGTTGTACCATAGAAGCAGGAATCGGGGAAGATTCCCAATTATACACAATTAATCAGGAATCAGGTCCACCCTGAGTTTTTCCCCAAAAAAAATCACATAAAGTCGGTCAACAATTTTTATGAAAAAAATGCAATTAAATCAGTAAAAATTTGCCAAAAAAACAAGAATAATCACAAAAAAATGTGCCAAAAATCCATAAAATGCAGGACTTTTTCTCATAAAGGCAGCATCAAGCAATCATTTCTTATAAACGCGGTAAACATATGCAGAGCAGACTTGCAGGGCAGAGGATTTGCAGGCACAGGCATAAAAAAGGATAAATCTGACACGAGAAGTCCAGATTTTTTTCTGTATTTATTTTTTATTCTTCTGTATAGTATATCGTATGTATATTGTGAGTCTTCTGTATTTTTATCCTCAATTCTTCTGTATGGTATATTGTGTGTATATTGTGCATATACTATTATTCATGTACATTCAGCTTCCTTACATTGATATACTTCTGGTGCTTATATTGTGCGCATTAATTGGAATAAACTTGTAAGTTTTGATCATATAGGAATTGTGCTTTGGGTTTTAAAATGAATGCGTTGTAGTGATGAACGCTTGGGGATCTTTGGTTGTTTGGTGTTTAGTCTTCCATTGTGATCTTTGTGATCTTATGTTTGTAGTTGCATGTAAATATGCTTTTAATAAAATTAAAATAATAAAAGTTAGTATGCATTTATCCTTGTTTCCAAGGATCTCCGAGCGGGGCATTACAGTTTATGCTCCACTTGAGCTCTTGGCCAAGCCACAACTTTAGGACTATATTTGATTCTCTCTCTCTCTCTCTCTCTCTCTCTCTCTCTCTCTCTCTCTCTCTGTGGTGCTCTTTCTCCCTTAGGTTATGATTGGTGACTTTAATGTGGTTTGCAACCTAGAGGAAACAAAGAGGCAGCATGGTTAGAAGATCATTTTGCTATCCCCAATGATAATATTGATTTCTTGAATGTTATTGATGCAAAGCCTAACAATGGCATCTTCGCTTGGAACAACAATAGAATGTGATTTCGGAGAGGCTTTAAAAGATTTTGGTCTCTTATTATTAGATGGAGAATAGATGGAATACTAGCTCAAAGACCTTGGAGAGTTTCTAATCACTAGCCAATCAAAATTGCAATGGTTTCTTCTAGAACTTTAAAGAAATCCCTTTTTTAAGTCTCAACTTATGTGGTTGTAAGATCTTTCTCTCCAAGATTTGGTTACCGATTGTTGGTATGAAGGGAAGCTTTCTTATGGTAGAGCAATGTATTCTTCTGTCAAAAGATTGCAATATGTGATGTATAAGCTCAAGAGGTAGAATAAGCAATTCTTTGGAAACCATAACTATAGCAAATCAGCAGCTCAAGCAAGACTTGATTTTATCACCTGCTTATCTAAGATCAAGGGTTTACCATGGATATGAGGTAGGAGGCTATGTCAATTAAGGAATCAGAGGAACGGGAAATTTGTGAAGATATCTTCTGGAACCAAAAGTCTAGAATTGATTGGTTACAATAAAGAGATTGAAATACTATTTTATTTCATAATTCTAGTAAGGCAAGAAGAAATGGCAATCTCATTACCTCTCTTGTGTCTTTTGAAGGTGCTTAGCTTTCCTCAATGGGATAAATTCTTGGGAAGCATTTTAGTACTTCTCTTCTTTTTTTGTGGAAGACTGCACTGTTGCAAGTGAAGGTCAAGTCTCTATATTGGATTGCATTCCTCCTCTATTTTTGAATGAGATGAATGAGGCTCTTATTCACCTCATCTCACTACAAGATGTGGAAGATGTTGTGTTGAGCATGAAAAAAGCTAAAGCCCTAGGCCTTGATGGCTTCCCAATTGATTTTTTTCAAGAGTTTTGGTAAATTATCAAATGAGACCTTTTTGAGGTGGTTCAGGAGTCTCAAAGAAATAAGCAGATGTTAAGAGCTATAAATGTTACATTTTTTGCTCTTATTCATAAAAAGGATAGCATGAATAGTCTAGACCAATTTAGACCCATTGCTCTTTGTAATGTGGTTTACAAAATGATCATTAAATTGATATTGGAAGGCTCAAGTTGTACCTCAAACCTTTGATTTCTAATGAGAAAAATATGGATTTGTGGTTGGTAGACAGATTCCTAATTGGATAGTGCTTGTTGTGAAGGCCATTCATTCTATGACGACTTCTATGGAGAAGGTTGTGTTCATCAATCTTGACATGGCAAAAGCTTATCAAAGAGTTAAATGGGCATTTTTACAGGAAGCTCTTCCAGCTTATGGATCCAATGGTGATTGAATTAGTTGGGTTATGAGCTGTGTCTCCATTACTTCCATCTTGATTTCAGTTAATGGTGAACCTTCGGAGATATTTAGTGCTTCTAGGTGATGGCAAGAGTGAGAGATATGCATAGTATGTTGTCATTGATGGAAACTACTTAAATTTACTCTTGATCATGATTGCAGATAAGATATTCTACCAGAGTTTTTGATACTTATAATTAATTGAGTACCAGAAGCAGTATACAGGACAGTAGGTTAGTAAAGGATGGATCGGACATATTTTAGCAAGTTAGAGGATGCAATTGCAGACGAAGTAAGCAGTCATAGGATTATGTCTAATCCAATGATTGCAGATCTAGATGTTGACATATGCAGGAGATATTCACTATCAAATGTCTGGTCAACAGTTTTGGTGAAGAACAGAACAATAATGTATAATCCACCAATATGCATGGTTAATCAATGTTAAGTTTTGAATAATGCAATTGCAGACAAAGTAAGTAGTCATAGGATTATGTCTAATCCAATGATTGCAGATCTAGATGTTGACATATGCAGGAGATATTCACTATTAAATGTCTGGTTGACAGTTTTGGTGAAGAACAGAACAATAATGTATAATCCACCAATATGCATGGTTAATCAATGTTAAGTTTTGAATAAATGGTACATTTTGGTCGAGTCGACATCATAGATGATTTATCTTGGTTAGCACATTATGTTTTGATGATTTAATATTGCAAGAGTTGACTATACACTTTTCATTTTGGAAGCCGACAGAGTTATATTCGACATATGAGGTCAATTTTTTATTGTAATAGAGAGACAGATGTGATGGATGCAAAGTATGGTTGGAAAACATGATATGCAAATGCAATCCAGTGATTAGAGACTATATTTGTTACTAGAGCTTCATAGGAACCGTACAAGCATTATTGATGCTACTAGTCATTTCGGTTTAAGACTATGTAATGTCCCCATCTTTTTAGCCTCTCAATGGAGTTCTTAGCCTTTCATTCTTTGAAGGCTAAGTGGAGAAATAAGGTGAAATAATTAAATTAATTTATTATAAAGTCATTAAATAATTTAAAAATTAAAATGGTGACTTGATATTTAATTAATTTAATTAAAAAGTGATTACAATAAATATTAAATCATAAGTCACTAAAATAATATTATATTATATGGAAAAAGAAAAGGAAATCTTCTAGAAGCACAACTAATTATTGTTGGAAATGACGATGCTTCTAGAAAAAGTGCAATAAAATAATATTTTTGTTCTTCTAGAAGGGGTGAAGGAATAGAATAAATAGAGGAGAGAGCCTCATTGTAGGGCATCTATATTTGATATTGAAATTTGCTTGTGCACTTGTGGAGCCAAGGGTTTTTGCAAGACATTTCAGTCATTGAGAACGATAATTCTCTTTGATTGGCAACTTTAAGACTATGAAACTATCAGCTGATATTGTTGCATTTGCTGGAGGTGATATTTCAGTCATCTCATTGAAGCTTATTGAGTTTTTTGCAGCAATTCATGAAGAAGATACACTTCAGATTTAAGGGTCATTCAATGCCCTCATTTATCTACACTTTGGAAGGAGTTAAGTAGCTAATTCAGAGGCATATTAGGAAGTTTATACCCATCTGCTATAGTGTCATCACTACAGGAACCATAAATAGTGTTATCGCTATAGTCGTCGTGAATAGTATTGCTACAATGCTGTGAACAATACCACTACAGTGCATGACAGATTTTGATCAGTTTTAAAGCTGCCTACCAATCTCAGGTTCCCTTCATTTTATCTTCATGTTTATGCATTATCTGAAAATACATCTACATGGTTCTATATGGACAGTCTGGTTAGATTGTTGAAGGCATTGTAACCTAATTTTATATCAGAATTTTTATATCAGCAAAATGTCAATTTTGAAGTTTGAAGTATAATGTTAGTTTGCATGCCTACTATTTGACATAATGTTACTTGGTTGTAAGTGTTAATTTGCATTGAATAGATGTCATATATTGCATCAAGAAAAAAACAAAAAAAAAAAAAGAGTTGCATTTCATGTTAAATGTAGACTAAGCAGAAGAGAAGTCATTTTTTAGTCATCCTATGATATTAGAAGTCATCTTTCTTATTCTGAAAACAAACTGAAAATAAAATCAGTCATATATCCCTCTGCTGTACAAGTGTTTGACAAAATTCCTAAAAGCAAATATAGCAAGTTTCAATCAGATTTGGACAGGGATATTACAGACTGAGTCAATTTTGATAATGTAATTGGCTTTATGTCATAATGTATATGAATTGTGTAATTGAGAAGTGAGCTCTAGGTTGTAGGTCTGAATGCAAGTTCATTTCCCTTTTGTACTTGAGCCTTTAATATGGCACCTTATTACTACAGCAGTGAATTATTTGTGGTATCATCCCAATGAAGTTTTTCCCTTAACTGGACTTTTCTCAAGAAAAAATCATGATGTTATGATGTTTATGTGTTGGATCTTGTTTGGTTAATTTCTTTTACATTCAGTTTTAAATTGTGGTTTAGAATCAAGAAGGTTAAAGAATATTGTTGTGGTTTAGAATCAAGAAGGTTAAAGAATATTGTTGCACCGATTCACCCACTCCCCCCTCCAGGTGCTTCCTCATGCTAACAAGTGGTATTAGAGCTTGGTTCCTTGGAAGAAGTCTAACAGCTTGAGGAGAGTCTTGATGGCAGCATCTAGCAGTATTCAAACTCATCTCCTAAGAACTTTTGATGATATTGACAAATCAAATGCTCGCATTCTTGAACTAGAGGACAAGTTGAGAGAATTTGAGAAGTTCATTGACAATCTGAGAGATCATCTGAAGCAATTCAGAGATAAGAGGAAAGATCTTGTTGACCAGTTATCAGATAAAAGAAATACTTCAAATGATGGCAAAGCTAAGGACTACAAGAAAATTTTGTTGGAGAGAGATAACCTGAAAAATGAGATGCAAGCAATGGCAATCAAGATGACTGAAGAAATTGAGGATAAGAGAACATTCGAACAATCTCTACAAGCTAAAACCAAAGAATGTCATAAGCTAAACAGTGAGATTGGACAGTTGCAGATATTTCTCGAAGAATCTAAGTATAAGGAGCAAGAATTGGAAAGAATGAATGAGATACTGACGAGAGATTTGGCTGAGGCAAGAGAGATTCAAGAAAAGTTCAGATCTACCATTGCAAAGCATGATGAACAAATTGCAAGTCAAAGAGCACATGGTCAAAAGCAAGGTTTGGGATATGAACAAGGAGAATCTTATAAAACTGCAGAAGAATGGGTAGATTAGACTGAGAAACCTAAGGAAACACCTTGTAAGCAAACAAGCACACAGATTCAATGGGAGATGTCTTACATGCAATAAACTTGGTCATATGGTAAAGGAATGGCGGGACAATTCAAACTCTACACTCTTTTTGGATATTGTTTCACATGCTGACGGTATGGACATAGATCTAAGGAATGCAAGTCCATAGCAAGACCAAAGACTAGACCTAATGTGAATAGAAATAACCCTATATGCTACAAATGTAACAACTTTTGACACATTGCAAGGAACTGCAGACGAAGACAGATCTTAATAATCAAAAGATATGTAAATCAGAATGTTGTGTGTTACAATTACAATAACTATGGACGCATTGCAAAGAATTGCAGATATAGTGGTAATGGAATGAAAGTAAATGGTTTGGCTAAGAAAAATAATGGAAATAATGACAATAAAGGAATGCCAATTTATGTAAGTGATGTTAGAGATGAGATGAATAAGATTTGGGTAAGAAAGGAACATATTGATACTTCTGGACAGATTGCACCACTTCCTGGCGTGGATCCTTTATTATCAAACAATTAGTTTATTAGACCTCAAGGGGAGTTTTCATAAGAAAATTTATTGGCACCCCTAATGAAGTAGTATGCACTATGAAGGTAATATCAGCTATGAATTAATTTGAACAATCTACATGCAAAATTTCCGATGATTGCATGATCATATCAAGGTTCCCAAGGAATTTTTTGTTCACTGGTTATGTCATCTTTTTTGGCAAGACAAAGTACGATGGCATTAAATGAATATACCTGATTGGATTATGGAGTTAAAAAGGCATCTTTACACTTACATTCGATATTTTTCCTTATAGAGATAGAGTGGAGAACCTAGCAATGAGAGCTTCAACAGAGATTTGAGGCTACCGACTAAATTTGTGAACAAACCAAAAAGAAGGATAACCCTGCAACACTTCAGATTTCACAATTTTACCGGATTCAAGGATCAAATTTATGTATTAATCTCTGTAAAGACCCTTACTAACAGGATTACTAAAACACTGATTCTTTGTACAATTGAATTTCGTCAAACACTTGGCATGTAATCTGAACTGTACTACTGAAGAAAATGAAACTGAATATGTACTATGGAAATTCCGTCAAACACTTGGCAAGCAAACTGATTTGTACTGTTAGAGTTTAATTCCATACTCAAGAAATTGTTGTGCAACAAATCCACAGTAAACTGATGTAATAACAGTACCTATATATTTAAGTGTTCAATACAATCGCTAATTATAACTTCCAAATTCTGACAACTTTCAGACTTGCAATTGTTTGGAACTAAAAACTACTATAAGTATGCACTGTAAATAGACCTTATGGTTTGAATTGAACATTAATGTTTGTCACATATGATAGACTCAGATTTGAAATATGCAATGTAGATAATGACTGATTTCTATGAACCGTTACAGCAATGACTGACAAATACAAACCCTTATTACAAACTTTGACCATAATCTAGCAAATACAATAGAATTAGAACCTGGAATTGCAATACAAGCACTGTAGAGAAAAACCCGAACTGTATGTTGCACCCAAGAAAGCTGTCCGTACCTTGCTGCTGTGCCAGGTGTTACTGTAGCTCGGCACTGTAGCGCTGTCACTATAGCTCGGCACTGTAGCTCGACACTGTAGCGCTGTCACTGTTCACCATTCACTTTGCATATTAGTTTCTGACTTGCAAGCACTAAATAAACCCCCAAACTGTATATTGCAACAGCGTGGAGATTGATAGCTGAGAGGGATTTCGTCCTCAAAGCCCCAGGAAGATTATCTCCAAACTAAACAAGTAATTTCTTCAATCAACAAAAGCATGCCTCAATGGAAGTTCTTCCACCTCTTTTATTTTGTTCTTACAAAACCCATGCCTTCGTCTTGTCAATGTGGGATAAAACATAACTCCCTTATGTAACTTATGTCTCCAATGTATTATAAAATAAAGGGGACTCTTTTATTTAAATATTTCCCACCAACTATAGTCTAAGCATTAACAAAGTTAAATATTTAAATTTAACTTTATAAAATGACTTTATTAATGCAAAATAAATCATATCAATAATAAATGAATTTTTTGTCGATTTTAATTATTTACCATCGATATGTTGCTGCCATAGGATGTCCAGAATGACTTACTATAAATAGTAAGTATGCCCAAAACTACCTCAAAACCCCTCAAAGACACCTACAACTGAAACTGTCTAGGTCAAATGGCCTCTAAGTCCCTTTGATGTCCTAGTTAGCCTATGGGACCATGGGGAAATAGGCTAACGACACATCATGCTATGAATGCTAGAAAGGGGACATTACAGTCCGCCCTTCCCAAAATTGCTTGTCCTCAAGCAATTTCAGCTCTGGATGCTGCAATATCTATTCATTTTCCCAAGTGGCATCCTCAACAGGTAGGTTCCTCCACCTCACTAGATACTCCTTGATAGTCCTCCTACGAAGCACCCTCTCCTTGGTGTCAAGTATAGCTTCAGGAACCAAGATAAGCTTCCTCTCATCATCAAGAGGTGGCAATACTACTAAAGGCACCACATTGTGCCCCAATGCCTTCTTAAAGCGTGACACGTGGAACACATTATGCACTTTACTATCTGCAAGCAGCTCCAACTCATAAGCTACCTCGTGCACTCTCCTGATTACTTTGAATGATCCATAGTAGCGTGGTATCAATTTCTCTACTCCACTCCTCTTAAGAGAGGACTGTCTATACGGTTGTAACATGAGGTACACTATGTCTCCCACCTCAAATGACCTCTCAACCCTGTGCTGATCAGCATATTGCTTCTGCTGATTTTGTGCCTTTTGCAAATTTTCCTTCAAGGATCGCATAATGTCCTGACACTCCTACAAAGTATCCTTGGCCTCAGGCACCCTACTGTCCCCAAATAACAAATTCAAGAAATTAGGAGCATCATACCCGTACAGTGCCATGAAAGGGGACATTTGAATAGACATATGGAAAGAGGTATTATAGCAGTACTCCCCTAGATGTAGCCACTTCACCCAAGCCCTCTGCTGCCCTGCAATGTAGTTTCAAAGATATCCCTCAACCCACTTGTTCACTATCTCTGTCTGCCCATCGGTTTGGGGGTGGTAACTAGTACTCGGAGTGAGCTCTGTTCCACATAACTTGAACAACTCCTGCCAAAAGTGGCTCATAAATCTGCTGTCTCTGTCACTGACAATGCTCCGTGGTATCCCATGTAGTTTGAATGCCTCTCAAAAACATAGTTCTGTTGTTTGTGCTGTTGAGTATGTAGTCGAAATTGCAAACAAATGTGCAAATTTCGTCAATCTGTCTACCACAACAAAAATACAATCCCGACCCTGTACCTTGGGGAGGCCTGTGATAAAATCCATGGAAATGCTATCCCACTTCTTCCCTGGTATGGGTAGGGGCTGTAGTAACCCACCCGGAAAGGAATGTTCCTGTTTGTTCTGCTGACACACTGGGCACTCCCTAACAAACTAAAGCACCTCTAATTTGAGTCCTTTCCAAGTGAAGCGCTCTCTCACCTGCCGATATGTCTTAAAGAATCCAGGATGTCTTGCCAATGGTGAATCATGAAATGCCTTCAAAATCTTCTGCTTCATAGCAAACCCGGGTACTAAATAAATCCTTTCCTTGTAGATGATCAGATCATTTACAACGGTATATTGGCTATCTTGAATAGCCCCCTCAATAACGCCAAATACCCATCTATCCTTAGCATATTCTGCCAAGATCATCTCTCTCCAATCATCCATGACTATCCCAACAGCAAGCAAATGAGGCCTCTGGATAAAGCATCTGCAACAATATTTTTCTTCCCTTTGACATAGACTATGTCGAAATCATAGGCTTGTAATTTACTCACCCATTTCTGTTGCCTGTCATTAAGATCCTTCTGTCCAAGGAAATGTTTCAAGCTATTATGATCTGTTTTTACTGTGAATCGGCTTCCTACTAAGTACTGCCTGAGCTTAGCTAGTGCGTGCATGATTGCTAGCATTTCTTTGTCATAGATGTTGTAAGTTCTCTCAACACCTCGTAATTTCCTGCTCTCATATGCGATGGGATGTTTGTCTTGCATGAGAACAGCTCCTATGCCCTCTCCCGAGGCATCACACTGCAGCTCAAAAGGCCTCGTGAAATTTGGAATGGCTAAAGCAGGATATGTACTCATTAGCTCCTTGAACTTGTCAAAACAATTTTGAGCCCTCTCTGACCACTTGAAACTGTCTTTCTGTGTCAAGTCTGTAAGTGGTGCTGCTATCTGTGAAAATCCCTTCACAAATCTGCCGTAGAACCCACAAAGCCCGAAAAATCCCTTGAGTTGTGAAGTGTTCCTCAGCGGTGGCCAATCCAGAATAGCCCTGATCTTGCCGAGGTCAACCCGAACACTTCCTGCACTAATAATATACCCTAGATAGAGCAACTCTGTCATCCCGAACTCGCATTTACTCATCTTGGCATATAATGACCCCCTTTCTAGAATACTGAGCACTGTATCAATATGCTTCAAATGTTCCTCCCAAGTACGGCTATATATCAGTATATCATCAAAAAATATCAACACAAACTTCCTCAACTGATCTCTGAACACTCTAGTCATACAGGACTGGAAAGTGGCGGGGGCAGTAGTCAACCCAAAGGGCATGACTAAGAACTCAAAATGTCCGTAATGGCATCTAAAAGCTATCTTCTCCACATCCACCTCTCTAACCCGTATTTGGTGGTAGCCGGATCTCAAATCAATCTTAGAGAAGTAGCATGCACCATGCAATTCATCACTAAGCTCATCGATGCGCGGGATAGGGTATTGGTTCTTGATTGTCTTCTTGTTTAACTCCCTATAACCAATGCACATCCTCATTGTACCATCCTTCTTCTTCACCAATACTACTGAAGAAGCGAAAGGACTCTTGCTTGGCCGTATGTGCCCCATGTCAATCAACTCCTTGATTGTCTTTTCTATTTCATCCTCATATCTCTTTGGATGGCGGTAGGGTGTGATGATGACTGGCTTAGCCCCTTCCTCTAACTCAATAATATGCTCGATTCCCCTATCCGGGGGTCTCCCTGGAGGTATCTCACCAAACACCTTAGTATGTTTGGTTATTATTTTTTGTACATCAAGTGGATACTCCTGTTTATGCTGCTCTGTCAACTCAAGCATTACTCTAAACTCTGTTGTCCACTGCACCTGGTCGTGTCTGAAGAAACTCTGCATCTGCTTGAGTGACACCACTCGAAGTCTCCCATCTGATAACCCTCTGAGCACTATCTTCTTACCACTTGCCTCAAACCTCATTTCCATTTTCTGGAGGTTAAATGTAAACTCTTCCACAGACTTCATCCAATTCATCCCAAGCACCATATCCTGATCACCAATGTTGACCACAAAGAAATCTCCCACCATGTCATAATCTCCCAAACGAAGCTGCAAGTTGGAGATTTTCTTGGTACATTCGATTTTGAAGCCATCGACAACCATCACCTTAAATCCCCTATGCTCTTCTGTATGTAGCCCTCTGCGTGACACAAACTTCTCATCAATGAAGTTATGTGTTGCCCCTGTATCAATAAGTGCCACAAATCTTTGTCCATCCAAAGTTCCCCTAACTCTGAAAGTGACGACCTCCTGTATACTGGACAACTAAGCTATCATGCTATCACTGCGTGCTTCCTCATGTGAAGAATTATCATCTCCATCCGATTCTGATGACTGCTCTGAATCTCCATCCATTGACTCTTCGGCTGAAAAGTACTCCATCTACTTAGCTTTTTCTTTCAATGGACACTTATGTGACAAATCCCAAGGCTCCCTGCAATAAAAACAAAGCTTCTTCTTCCTGAGATCATTAAGTGTCTCATTGTCCAACCTCTTACTTTCCTCCTTAGGTGGTTGAGCCTCTTTATGAAAAGGTTTACTGTCCTTATCTTTCCTCGAAGGGAAACTCTTTGCCTGGAATTTATTTTTAAAAGCTGAAGAGGAATCCATGTCACGAGCTTTCTTAATGGCTTCCTGCAAAGTGGGAGGGTTGAGAACTTTAATCCACCCTCTCAACGGATCAGCTAACCCATCCATAAATAGAACCAGTATCCTCCGTTCAAATACATCTATTACTAACACTACAAGTTTCTAAAACTCTAAAATGTATGTTTCCAATGATCCCCACTGTTTAAGCTGAGCTAACTCCTTGAAATGGAGTTTTGGATCGTTCCTATCAAAATGTTCAATTAGTCTCTCTGTAAACTCCACATATGAGGTAATGTGTGCATGACCCCTAGTGACCATACCCTGATGCCACCACTCGTGTGCTAACCCATCCAGATGAATTGATGCATACTTAATAGCTTCTTCCTTAGGCATAGGGTTCAATTGAAAGTATGTGTCAAGCTTTTGAACCCAAGCTCTTGTTGTAGACTTCCCCGAGCCATCATAATATGGTAACTAAAGTTTCCCTACTTTCTTTCGTAGCTCATAGCTCTGGTTCCTGTCATGTCCACGTGGCATATGTTTCATCCACACATCCATATACTCCCTAAAGGTAATTGCAACAGTAAAATTTGGACCTCTGGCTTCACAATCTCTCCTCAACTGGTCCTGTATATCAGTGATTTGGGGCTCTGGTACGGGCTGCTCTGGAGCTCTAGGAGGAAATGTGGGAATCATGGGCCTCGAACTCACTGTCCTAGCTTGCTAGGGTGCATGACCGAAATTGTTCCCAACTTGTTCACCTCCATTATGTGTCCCATCCCGATTATTCCCATTCTGATTGTTACCATTCTGATTATTTCCTCCACCCATGTTAGCGTTCAACCCCATTTGACGAGCCATCATCTGCATCATAAGCTCCAATCTCTGATTTTGTTCCTGTGCCCTCTGTTCTGCTAATTGCTGTCCCTATGCCAAGGTCTCTAATAACTGTAAGAATCTTTCCTCTCCAGGATCCCGAGCATTCCTGTCTCCCATATTGCCAATAACCTGTTCACCTGTATCAATATGATCCTCTAGATTTCCTTGTTCCTCTTGTCCTGTGTTAAGACGAGCCCTAGTTCTTCTTAAATTATAGTGATGAGTTAAAGGTTGAACACTCCAATCTGTCATATCACCACCTGTTCATTGTGTTTGTACCCACTAGGATGGCAGGATAAACAAGCTCTGATACCACTGTAAAGAACCTTACTAATAGGATCACTAAAACATTGATTCTTTGTACAATTGAATTTCGTCAAACACTTGGCATGTAATCTGAACTGTACTACTGAAGAAAATGAAACTAAATATGTACTATGGAAATTCCGTCAAACACTTGGCAAGCAAACTAATTTGTACTGTTAGAGTTTAATTCCGTACTCAAGAAATTGTTGTGCAACAAATCCACAGTAAACTGATGTAATAACTGTACCAATATATTTAAGTGTTCAATACAATCGCTAATTATAACTTCCAGATTCTGACAACTTTCAAACTTGCAATTGTTTGGCACTAAAAACTACTATAAGTATGCACTATAAATAGACCTTATGGTTTGAATTGAACATTAATGTTTGTCACATATGATAGACTCAGATTTGAAATATGCAATGTAGATAATGACTGATTTCTATGAACTGTTACAGCAATGACTGACAAATACAAACCCTTATTACAAACTTTGACAATAATCTAGCAAATACAATAGAAGTAGAAGAACCTGGAATTGCAATACAAGCATTGTAGACAAAAACCCGAACTGTATGTTGCAGCCAAGAAAGCTGTCCATACCCTGCTGTTGTGCCAGGTGCTACTGTAGCGCTGTCACTGTAGCTCGACACTATAGCGCTATCACTGTTCACCATTCACTTTGCATATTAGTTTCTCACTTGCAGGGACCAAATAAACCCCCAGACTGTATATTGCAACAGTGTGGAGATTGATAGCTGAAAGGGATTTTGTCCTCAAAGCCCCAAAAAGATTATCTCCAAACTAAACAAGTAATTTCTTCAATCAACAAAAGCATGCCTCAATGGAAGCTCTTCTACCTCTTTTATTTTGTTCTCACGAAACCCATGCCTTCGTCTTGTCAATGCGGGATAAAACATAACTCCCTTATGTAACTTATGTCTCCAATGTATTATAAAATAAAGGGGACTCTTTTATTTAAATATTTCCCACCAACTATAGTCTAAGCATTAACAAAGTTAAATATTTGAATTAAACTTTATAAAATGACTTTATTAATGCAAAATAAATCATATCAATAATAAATGAATCTTTTTGTCGATTTTAAACATTTGCCATCGATATGTTGCTGCCATAGGATGTCCAGAATGACTTACTATAAATAGTAAGTATGCCCAAAACTACCTCAAAACCCCTCAAAGACACCTGCAACTGAAACTATCTAGGTCAAATGGCCTCTAAGTCCCTTTGATGTCCTGGTTAGCCTATGGGACCATGGGGAAATAGGCTAACGACACATCATGCTATGAATGCTAGAAAGGGGACATTACAATCTCAAGTCAGATTAAGATGCTTCAAAAGAGAAAGGATATTGAAAAGTATAGTTGACATTATGCTGATACAGTATGCTTTATGGTGGAATATTGGAAATAGATCAATGATGAATGGAGGCAGTTAAACCGAGGCAAATGTGGATACCACTGATGGTATATGAAGTGATCCCAAAACTTGTTGCCAAGTATGTTGATGAAATGCTCCAGAACACAATTGATACTAATGCAAAGAAGTTTGGCACCTTTTCAGAAAAGTATGGGCAAGTTTGGTCTGAGTTGGCTATGAAGGTGAGGAACGGGAAGACTAAGAGGATGGTTGACAAAGTTACAGAAAAGGCAGGAACCTTTAAGAAGGAAATGCTTGAAGCAAGGCAGGGCAGAGACTATTACTATTGATGTAACATAAGAATTTTCCCAAAGCTGAAAATAGATAATTGTGCCCTAAAATTATAACTGTTAAGATAATAACATTAAGGAAATGATCATATATCTACATCTAGAAAGTATTATCATGATAATGGCTACTACTATAAAGAAAGATAATATAATCTAACTTCTTTTTATTCATTCGGAAGGAAAACTAGAAATGAAATCTATGCTGAAAAGTAAACAGGGAAGTAGAGAAGAATTCAGATCGCATACATGCAACTAAAATAACTGTCGATGTATTGTACAAGCCTTGGCTTGCAAAGAAGAGAAGAAGCATTGACATAGGCTTAAACCCCCAACCGCAGACCTTATATTATCCCCACACAATCTTTTACAAGAAAGGCCTTCCCTACCCCAGGTTAGGCTTGAGGCATAATAGTCCAATCATCTGAGCTTACCGGTGTTAGAGTGTCCACTCAGCAGTAGGCAAAGTTGAGGATATTCCTCCACCAACCATTGCTCTGTCAGCTGGCACCACTAACCTTTCTCTGATCCAAAATAGGCAAGCATGCCTCTAATCAACCTTGGCCAAGGATTTAGATGGGCATCAGATAACTTGATCACCACCGCTCGACTTGACAACGGAGTATAACTTTGGAAAATCATGAGCTGACTTGTTTTCAATAGTTTCTTTTTAAAATAAAATTGTCAAATATGGAAGTTCTGATCATAATGTATCTCTTTTCCTTCTTGCAGGAAACCTCTCCTCTTCACCCATTAACTATGGCTTCACTAGCCTTGGTGAGTCCTTGGAGATTATCAATCACTTTGAGATCCATTCACATGGTTTCATTGATTAAAAAGAAATCCATATCAGATGTACAGCATACACCCACATGCACATCAGTATACTGCATATTACATTCAGAATTTGTAACATAACTCTCACAAGTTAATGATCAAGGGAAAGAACATAAAAGATGCAAAGTCTAGGACTCTAAAACATTGTTAATCCATGCCTATAATGCATGATAACAGTGACATAACTAGAAATCAATGATGCTGATCAGTGATCAAGGAATTAACATTCATAACCTGAATATAGTGTCAAGGCAATCCACTCGACCCAGAAGCACCACCCACGTGATAAGAATGTTGATCAAGGTATTTGTGTAGTGAGAAAGAATAGTGGAGGAGAGAAGGGGAGTTAGAGGAAGGTAACAATAATGATCTTTTATTTGCTTCTGTGGAAATGAAGTTTGAATGAATATGCTCACTCACATTTGCGGTTGCTTATAGCTCCAATCTTAGTATCTATTATCAAGATCATTTGGTTTTTTTTAAAAGCTCACTGATTACAAGGAAAGAGCGTCAACTTGGAATGGTCGCCAACTTGATGAGAAGAAGAAATAATATAAAGTTATTTGTTCCATGGTTTCTTTTTTAAAAACATTATATACATATAAGGAGTCATCAGGCTACTTTGTTTATATCTATAATCGTTGTTTACTATACAAGGTAAACGGATAGTTATTGCACTAAGAGACTACAATGTAACACAAAACAAGATAGTACTTTATTCATATAAGTAGAGTATACAATCACGAGTACAATTATGCTTCATAGATCAATTCGGACGAGGTACATAAATCTCCCAAAGGGGTGATTCAGCCATCACTAACTAATCTCATCGACTGTAGTATAGTTTTTACCTACAACATCATCACCCCAAAAGAATAGTCATCTTTGGATGAAAAAATAGAGACAACTAAACTACAAAGTACATCAAGACAAAACTAAGAAGGGCGCGTTCTTGGTGTGGTGGGTGTAGTAGTTGTCCTTTGGGCCTGTAACTCGTTCAATTGTGCCTGCAACTCGTGCACCTACGATATCCGGGCATTCAGGTCCACCTTAGCCTGCATTTGAATCTCTAAGGCTCTCTTCATCATCTCAACTATGTTTCGAAGCTCCACCTCTTTTGCATCCGACTCCACCTTCGTGTCCGCCAACCGAAATACGAATGTTGCCATCTCTAATTCCTTCTCAACAATGAGTGTTGCCTGCTCTATCTCCCAAGCTAACTGCTGCATGGCCAAACTAGCTTGTACTACGACTAAACCAATAGTTGTCTCCTCCCGAGCCCTCTCTGCTACTACCTAATCCGCCTCACTCCTTCGTAGAGCATAGTACGCATACCAATACACCGGTATTATCTCTTGCGTAAGGTTCTCAGTTCTGCTCTCTACCTCAAGCTCCTTAGCAATCCACTCCAGCCACATCTCTGGGGTCTCTGTGTTCAACCATCCTCATGCCTCGAAGCATACTAAAAAGGTCATTGGGCAACCAACTCGCATAAAGGACAAAACCTGCTCCAACTCCTGCACCATTGTCTTCAATGCACATGGCTATGCTAAAAAATACTACTTGGCAACCTCGAGTCACCATGTCCGCCAAGTACACCTCTATATCCTCCCCTATGGCTGTCGATGAACCTGATGATGAGGGTTCCTCCATGGCCATCGTTGTCTCTACTACTTCTAACATCCTCTCAGCGGTACTTCCCGTCGAAGGTGGGGGTGGTAGCTCAACTACAACGATAGGATGACTCTCCTCTAGTGGAGCTTGAGGATCCATCTCCTGAGATACTTCTCTCATCGATGAGAGAGTGTTAAATGTCGACACTACTGGTCTAATGTTGAATCTCCTACTCAATTATGCACTCAAGTCCTACTCACTCAAGTTCTGTGATGCAGTACCCTCACTGGTAGTCAATAATGCATTATATATAGTGACCACTGCATCGGATCCCACTACCTCCAGCCTGACTTGAGGTGCCCTCGAACTCTCAGGAACTTCCTATGCTAGTATCTCCATCACCTCGTCTAGCAAGGTTGTAGGCGGTGATGGGTGTGACTCTATTTGAACCGTAGCTACGGCCTCTGCAATGGTCGGGGTCCTTGCAAGTACTGGCTAAGTCGCAATTATGACAGGGGTCATCACTATGGGTTGTCTGAGCTGTCCAAAACCTGGAATGTGTGCACTGTGCGCACCCATAGGGCCCAAATATGTTGTCACCGAGAGTGCAGGGCGTGGGAATAGCAATGGTGTCATGATAATAACTTCAACCTCTTTGTCATCCTCCACATCCTCTTCCTCTTCATCTGTCTCACTATTGTCAGATGATGTTTCCTATCGACTGCTATCAGTATTCCCATCCTCCAAACCTACATCCAACTCTTGTCTAGGTCGCTTCTGCCCGACCATGGCCTTATGCCCACCTAGTGTGTCTAAATGTCTCCAGTGCATGATGGGGGGCTCACCTAGCGCAAGTGGCCCAGGCTTGACCTCCAACCTATCAACAGGAATCATCTGCACTATTGCATCCAAGAATAATCCAATAGCATAGTGGGTCGTGTAGAATGTCTTGTGCTATAGCATCATGAACTCATACATTCATTCCACCAGTAATGCGGCCTAGTCATACACTTCCGTTCATGTTCCCATTCATCATTGCTACTTGCAAAAAGGAAATATTAGACACATGGTTCAATCCCATGAGCCTACTCTTAACCAAGTCCATGAGGTAGCGCCAATGTCCTTCCTAGATATTAGACTTTTTCAATCCTCTGCCTTTAGAAGTGTTCATCAATGCTTCTTTTTCTGCCGGAGGTAGTTCACCGCATACAAGCTCTATCGAATGCGTCTTCACCTCTCAACTTAACTTCTTTGGTTTGCTATAAATTTTCCTACTATGCATGGTCGGGTATGCCAAATACCCTAGTGAAGTCTGGTACCCTGAAGGAGATGACCAAGTCTCGTCTGAGATAGGAAAACAAACTGGTTCTAGAGAACCAGTCATAGGTCTCTACCATCGTGCGAAAAAAGCCCTTGTAATCACGAGTGCAAAAGACTGGCATTTGTATCACCCACTCTACCTGTGCCTTTCTGATGCCATTCTTCAACGAATGATCCAGAGGTGTATCCTGCCACCATTTCCTACATTCAACTCCATTCAAGCCTTCGAAAGAAATGTTTTGTAGTTAGAGTTGCACTACTACAACTGTTGTCTATGCTGCCTATTTGCCCTTCCTTTTGCTTGTGCTTGTGCTTGTGCCTCCTGCAACACAAACACCTGAAGGCAATGTCTTCACATTTTGGTTCATCTTCGTGCCAGTAGCTGAGTCTTCTTCCAATTTTTTCTTCCAGGCTCTCTTCCCTGCTGACTGCATAACGGTCTTCTCTTTTGTCCACGAATGGTTGAAACCATTTCAAAACTACCATACCTAGAGCTTGTCCATATGTAATGAATTTTCTGCTACTCTTCTCGCAACTCCTCCATGTAGTTCCTTATAGCTCTTTCAGCCAATTCTGATTGTTCGGATTCCCTATCAATCCAACAAGAGACCTTTTCCATGATCCTCTAGCAGTGACGAATGATCGCCTTCCTCGTACTTGACAACTTGATGCCACATCCTCCACTATAATCCCATCTCAAGCAATGACGATTTGGAGCATAGTTCCCGTGATGAACAAGTTCCTCCACATTATAATTTCATGGCAGTGCCATGCCCATACAATACCATTATTGCTCCTTATCATTTAGCGATGTTCCTTTGTCTTCCTTCACTACCGTATGGTATTGGCTTCTCCCAAAAAATGTAGGGTGTTTTTTCCCTAGTTTTTCTTTCTTTCATTCCGTACGACCGCACGGTGGACTTACTCGAGGTGTTCTTCTTTGTATTTGTCATGCTATAACTGCTCCTATGAGTTTTTGTTTGGGATGTCGTACGGTAAATAACTCCCACTGCTTTCCTCTTCTAATCTTTGTAGTGTCATAGGTTCCAACTAACCTTTGCTATGATGGGTCGTATGGTAGGCACATATTACTTTTTGTCACAGTCAGTACGATAGGCAATTCACACACTACTTCTTATCACTGGTCGTACACTAGTCAAATTCGCACATTACTTCCTACCACTAGCCGTCTAGTAGTCAAATTCATGCATTGGTTCCTTCTCGCCACTGGTCATACAATAGGCAAATTCACACATTGTTTCCTCCTGGTGGATCGTACGGTATGCTACTAAGTTCCTTTATTAGTTCGGTTCATTACATTCTCATTATATTATTAAAGAGGTTCATGAATTTAATTGATTGTAATGTACTTTTTACAAAATACATTTTAACATCATCTTCCCAGCTTCCATCCCTTTGAGAGATTTTTTATTTAGACCCATTTACTACATCGACCACCTCCTTCCCATCCAACGTCCATAGCTTGATTGCTCCATTATCGCCCACTTCATGAATCTTGTATGGTCCTACCTAGATTATTTTGAATTTGCTAGGCTTGATCTCATTTTGTTCGTTATATTTCAATACCAATTGTCCTAGTTGGAACCTGTTCAGCTTCAAGTGTTTGTCATGCCAAACCTTCCGCCTAAGTTGCGAAACCTCCATAAGCCCTTGTGCTTGTAGTCTCCATTCACCGAGCTTATTTAGGTTATATAACCTCTCTCTAAGATCTCCATGTCTCCCAACTTGTTTTCTATAGCTATTCTTAAGCTAGGTACTATGAACTCTGTTGGTACTACTGCTTCCTAACATACATTAGTTGAAATGGAGTGTGTCCAATAGTGACTTTGTAGGAAGTGCGGTAATCCCATAATGTTGATGACAACATTTCCTCCCAATCTTTCAACTATGCAAGACTTATAAATTACTACAACCAAGATTATATTTGTCGATTTTGCTTGCCCGTTTGTTCTCGAGTAGTACGAGCTTGACAGGGAATGGTGGATTTTGAATTCTGTGGTGAGTAGTCAAATGACATGGTTGACAAAATGTCCTCCACAATCGCTTGTTAGTTGTATCAAGATTCCATACCTTGTAATGACTTGTTCATAGATAAATCTCACTGTGCTTAGTGCAGAGTTGTTTGGTAAGGCTCATGCCTCTGCCCATTTTGTAAGGTACTCGGTTGCTACAATAATGTACCTGCATCTCCAGACTTTGCTTACCTTCCAGCGCCCGAGAAAGTCCAGCCCCCACCATTCGAATAGTTCTGACGCATGTGAGGGGTTTAGAGGCATAAAATCCCTCTTCAGTGGCTTCGCGACTCTCTGGCATGTACCACATGCAACAACCCACTCCCTAGCGTCGTTGTGCATGATCGGCCACCACAATCTTGCGAAGTATCTTGCACGCAATTGTGTTTAGCCCCATATGTTGGCCTGCAAGCCCTTCATGTGCTTCCCTCAATACTCTTGGTATTTCCTTCTTGAGCACACATCGCTAGAAGATTTAGTCAAGTCCCATTTTGTATAGTAGCTAGTTGATCAATTGGAATATTAAGCTTCTTAGTATGAGTTTTTGTCTTTCATTTGGTTGCATTTCCCTAGGGAATTTCCCCGTTGAAAGATACTCTTTGATACTCATGTACCAAGATGGTAGTACGACAATCTAAAATAGTTGTGCATCCGAAAAGTCATCATTAACTTCCTCTAGAGGTTCTCCTGACTTGATTCTAGATAGATGATCCATGCTCACATGGCTTTTCCCAGGCTATACCACAATTTTAAATGTGAGTTCTTGCAGGACAAGTAACCATCTACTTATTCGTCCTTGAATGATCGGTTTATTCACCAAGGATAGCAAGGCTTGATGGTCTACATAGAACACAAATGGGTTGCTAGTAAGTAGTGCTAAACTTTTGTACGATGTATACCATTCTCAGTATCCCACTCCGTCATGTTGTAGGTTTTTTCTACTTTTGACAATAGTCTACTTGCGAAGTACACCGAGTGGTCTAATCCATGATCACCTATTTGCACCAATGTTGCTCCTATTGCGAAATTTGACGCATCAACATGTACATGGAACTCTTTGTCCTAGTATAGGTAAGCCAAAATAGGTGTTGTGGCTAGTCGTGTTTTTAATCCCTAAAAGGCTTCATCCTATTTTGTTTCCCATTTGTAAGGTTCTCCTTTGCAAGTTAGCTTGTCGAGAGGGTAAGATATTTTCACAAATTTTTAAATAAACCTTCGATACTACCCTATGTGTCCTAGGAATGATTTCACTTCAGTCACATCTATCGAGGGTGGCATTTCCAAAATCACTCGGATCTTATCCAAATCTGTCTTCAATCCTACCTTGCACATGATGTGTCCCAACAATTTTCCTAGAGGTACCATAAATCTACACTTCATAGGGTTTAGTGCTAGTTGTGTCTGTCTGCATCTTTCCATGCATTCCTTGAGTGCGGTCAGATGCTTGTCCTCTGCACTGGAACTGACCAATCATCCAAGAACACTTTGAAGTTTCCTACTGACATCTTGTCAAAAATGTGCAAGATGATTCTTTCAAATGTTGTCAGGACGTTGCACAAACCGAATGACATCCTATTGTAGGCGTATACTCCATCATCCACCACAAAGGTTGTTTTGAGCTTATCTTCCTCTGCGATGGATATCTGGTTCTAACTAGAAAATCCATCCATGAATGAGTATATTTCATGCCCCACAACTTCCTCCAAAATACTATCAGTAAACAGTATTGGGAATGGATCCTTAATTGTTACTGCGTTCAAACGGCGAAAATCTACACATTCTTATTTGATCGGTATCCTTTTTCACTGATATCACAATTGGGGATACCCACTCACTTCTCTATACCCAGAAATAATGCCTGAATCAAGTATTCCATTAATCTTGTCTGTTACCCATGCAGCAAAGTTTTTGTTCACGCAGTATGGTCGCTTTTGTACAGGTACTGCTCCTCGTATTAGTGGGATGCGATAGACACAATTCTGGCGATACCCCCTTCAGGTCTTTGTATCTCTACGTGAAAACATCCTTATACTCCATTAGTATCTTAAATGTTGCTGCTTTCAGTACCAGATTCCAATCATCTCCCACCAAAATGTTTTTAGAGTTGACCTCATCTCCTAAATTCATTGTCTTCACCGTGGGTTCTTCGTATTTAATAGACTTCTCATTGTTGAGCGTATGTTTAAGTGTTTCATCTATCTACATCTCACCTTCTTTGACTTCTCTATATTCTATTGGAAATTCGTTCTTTTCCTCTCCCTTTCTTCTTCAAGCCCTAACATGTGACAGCTCGGAAAGAGTTCATAGTCCTCCATTTGCAAATGGAGTAGACCATTCATCAAGTCCAAGTCGTCATTGTCGGATCCTCCTTCCAATTTCAGGATTCCTTCTTCATTGGGTTCCATTCTTTTCTTTCCTTCGTCCTCTCCTTCACCTTCGAAATCTGACGATGCCGCATCTTCTCCCACCATTTGGGTGTGTAGGTCAATTTCGAACCTACGACCTCCTCTTTCCATGGACTAAGTGTTCTTTTTCTAATCATATTTCACCTTTGCCTGTACCAACCAGCCCTTTCTAAGGATGGCATCGTAACCTTTCCTTTTCAACGAAGTGACCACAAAGTCAAGCAAGAAGGGTTGTGTCCCAATCGTTACGATTTGCGCCATTAGAGTTCCAAGGGGTTTGATTTTGTGTTGATCAGCGGTAAGCAATTGGAATGTAGGCAACCATAGGGTTGGTTGTCCCAACTTCTTCCACATTGCCTCAGGCAATACATTCACACCTGACCCTCCATCTACAATGGTGTCCATGAGGATAGTTTCGAGAATACCCATCTCAACTACTACAGGGTGTCTTCTTGTGTACAATGTGAGTAGCATTGGGTCTACCATGGTAGTTCCACATCCACCTTGTGTTCTTCCCTGGCTCGTCCACCGCCTTCAGGGATGGTGTCATGTTTAAGATTGTTGTTTGTAACTAAGGCATTGCAAGAAGGTCATTTAGTTTCATAGGCACCACAACTTGCATTCCCTGCCATATGATGTTTTGTTCTGCCTAGTTCCTCCTTGAGGTGGTAGTAGTGTCCTTCATTTGCGTTTTTTCGGCCTCCATCTCTTTTTCTATTTTTGTTTCTGCCTGGTGCATCCTTCTCTTTTCCTCTTCTGAATTTAGGTATGTCGCCTTCTTCACTTGTGCACGAGTGATTGTTAATGTTTCTTCCTCACATCTTTCAATGGTCAACAGGTTCACCTCGGGTTTAGGGCATTTTTAGTCATCATGGTCTCCAGGACCACACCATCTACACAACAGTTGTCATGTTCCTTTGTATTACAGTCTCTGGGCGGCCCTAGAGGTTGCACACACTGCATTGTATCATTGGCCGTCTGGATGGATCGTATTATATTTAGCTACAGCCCCCATTATTGTTGTTGCTATTGTTATTGTTATTGTTATTGTTATTGCCACCTCTTCTGCGCCGGTTGTTGTTTCAATACCCTTCTGAAGTTGTCATGTCATTGTTTGTATTTGTTCCTGCTCCCAAGGCGAACACTTCTTGCGTTAGTAGCACTTGCTAGTGTCCTTTTATTTTCATATTGAACGGGCATTCCTTGGTGGAATGTCCCGCAATCTAGCAAATATCACAAAATTGGTTCTTGGGGCAAGAGCCCTTTGTGTGGCCCTCATCCTTGCAATCCGTACACCATAGTTCCCCTTCCATGTTTTGGCCAAGGTTCTTTTTCATGTTTTTAAATTCTTTCATCATACGTAGCATATCTTTCTGTAATGCCTAGACCCTTTTACTCGATTCCTCATCGTTGCTTTCGGAGGATGAGTCTTCAGGATCCGAAGATCTTTCTTCTTTTTGTCAGTTTTGTGTTCGCTCTCTAAGTTCTTCACATGGTTATATGCATCAATGTATGATCTTGGAGGTACTATTTTCATCTTTTTCCATAGTGTTGGTAATAGCCCTTCGACAAACCATATTTTCTTCAACCCGTCTGCTGGTGGGCTTTCCATCTTTCCTCCCAGCTCCTTTAGCCTCCTCGCATATAAGTGGATTGTTTCATTCTTCCCCTACTTTCTACTGTAAATTTTGGCTATGATCTCATTGCCATCCCTAAGTAATCAAAATTCTGCTATAAATTATTTCTTGACGTCTGCCCATGTAGTTAGTTTATTCGGGTCGATGTCTGAAAACCAATCAATTGCTACACCTCGTAGAGTAGCTGGAAACTGTTGAATCCAGTCATCTTGGTCCGTTGCGCCATTCTGTAATGTTCCCATCATAAAATAGATAATTAGTCAAACCTTTGTTAGTGGGCTAATTAATTTAGTATATCTCACACCCATTTTTATTTAATTGCTTCCGTAGGTAGGTGTGCTCATTGGTTATCTTTGTACACCCTCGGAAAGGTTTCTCTGACGGGTATTTAAGCATAGCTTGTAAGTAGTAGTAGGTATGCGATATGGATTATTTCTTTGTATTGTGAATTCCTGTTGGAGTTTTGGATTGTTTGCCATTTCGGAAGTGAAAGATCTTCCATGTTTGGCTCTTGCAATTTCAGTGGGATTCAACCCTCACCCTATTCCATCATTGTATTTCCTGGCTCGGATCTGACAAATTGGAGCATCATTATTGTTTGCAAGCTATATAATTTCTAATATATATTCTATGTTCAACTACTTTAAACTAACATTGTCTGTGTTTGGGTAAGAGCGCATTCATCTACCTCTGACTTCAAAACCATCACTGTACACCCTCTCCTCAGCTACTGTACGACCTTTTGCACTAACTGTATGGCCTCCCAAGGCCATACCGTACATCTCTTCCAAGAGATGTGACATTAGGCTTTGACATCATTGCTCCAGTTGTTCGTGTTTCATCAATATGAAGTTGCATGTGAACATGCAAGGTACTACAAGCTATTGAAAAAAGGTAGCTATTGAGCTAGTAAATGGTTTCAACTAAAATTTGCATTTTTTGCCAGTTTTAATTAAGTAGGTTTTCCTTTGTTTTCAATAAGTGTGCTTGCACATTTTTGTTTTAGTATATTTGCTTTGCTATAGTTGCGTTAGATTTCTTTTTGGTTTTGGTCACCTGACTCTATGGCCCAATGGAGTGGATAAAGGCACTTAGAGAACTAGATTCTATGTTACTCTTTGTTTCCAAGAACAAACGAGTCACGTTCCCCAGACAGAGCCAACTGTTGTCCTACATTTTGTTGTGACAAAATGTAAGTAGCAGTACGAAGCTTTTTCAAACTAGTTTCGCATTTCTCTAAACTTATTTCATTATGTAATTAGGTTGTATTGATCAATCAAAAAACACAAATTGATATAATGAATCCTTTTATTAAAGGCTTTCGTCAAGTCTTTTTCGTTTTTCTTTCTATCGAGCCTTTGCTTGAGTTTTTAGGCCTTCATCGTCCTTTCTTTTCTTTTGAGATTGCATCTGTTGGTTTTTTAGTCCTTTGGTTTTACTCATGTCATGCCTTTCGATTTGGTCTGACCTAGAGTATAATCGAAGTTGTTGGTCAAAAGATATGGTCATTTAGTGTCCAAAAAGTGGACCTTTTTGATGTAATAGCACGAATTAAAAATATAATGTTATATTTCTAATTTGACATTCACTTTTTGAAAAATATAACTTAAATTCACTTTATGTTATGTTTTTAAGTTACTTTATCTTTTAATTTCACTTAAAGTAACTGTAGTGCACTTTATGTTATATTTTTAAGTTGAGTTACTTTTTGATTTTTCACTTAAGTGACTATATTAACTAAATAGTTCAATTTAATTTTTAGCATTTAAATCAAATGCTCTAGTAAATATTACTTTTTAAATGATATTTACATGTTATATTGTTAATATGATAAATAAATACAATTTATGTCCCATTTAAGTATTTTTTTAATGAATTTAAATTGACATGTGCTTATTAAATCACTTAAAGTCATCAAAAGTGGACATTTTATGTGTCATTACATGTAAAATCCATCAAAAGTGGACCTTTTACATGTCATTACATATAAAATTCAACTTGGTGGGCCTTTTTGATGTCATTACATCAAAAGATTATCAAAAGTGGACCTTTTTCATGTCTTTGCATATTTAAGTCATCAATAGTGGACCTTTTATATGCAATTACATGTAAAATCCATCAAAAGTGGCCATTTTATATGTCACTGCATATAAAATTCAACTTGGTGGACCTTTTTGATGTCATTACATCAAAAGATTATCAAAAGTAGACCTTTCTTATGGCATTGCATCAAAAGGTAGGTTTTCATGTCTTTGCATTTAAAATGTGAGATGTAACTTAAAATATGTAATAGCACCCAAAAGGTCTGGTTTTGATGACTTGCACATTTTAAAATATGCAATTGACCCAAAAAGGTTTGATTTTAACCAAAAACATGTTTTAATATGTGCAATGACCTCCAAAAAGTCCAATTTTGAAGAACATGTCTTTGCCCTCCAAGAACCCAATTTTGGAGATTGTGAGAGATTTAATTGATGGTTTTGCATGAGATTTTCTCCAATAGGGTTGTTCTTGCTTGGAAATGGATTTTCTTCCATCAAAAATGGATTTATCTTGCTAAAAAACATTTTTCCAAGCTCCCATCTATGCCACGTTTTTGGAGAAATCAGCAAAAATACACCAATTTTGGCTCATGTTTTTGCCCAAAGAGGAATAGATTTGGCATGTTAAGTGTTTGCCATTGCATTGTGATACAAATTTTCAACTCTAGAAGCCAAAACATTTTGTTTCATGTCTTTTTTTTCAATCACGTTTTTGCTAAAAACACCCAGAAAATTGAGGTTTTTATCCACTTTTTTGCATTTTGGAGTCACTTTTTTTGTATTTTGAACCATGTATATGCATTTGGGGAAGTCATTTTTGAATTCACAAGTCAAAAATGACTCAAAAACATGCATTTTTTTGCCACGTTTTTGCAAAAACGACCCAGATTTTTGCATCAAAAAGTCATATTTTTGTTCAAAAAACTCAAAAAATGGCATTTCAGCCCATACATTTGGATCAAGAGGGGTCGTTTTCGAATTTTAATGCGTGCTCTTGTCTTTAGACACCACGTTTTTGGCCTTCTCATGTCAAATTCGACCCTTCATGGCTCATTAATATTTGTTGAATGCAAGTACAAAAAAAGTCAAATTATTGTTTGAGAGTCCGGATTTTGAAGAGAATTGGTCTTCAAACTCTATGATTCTTGCTACTTTGGCTCTTTAACCTCCAAGTAAGTGGACATTTTCAAACTTGCTCATCAATTCATGCTTATCTTGTAATTTCCGTGCACATAATTTCTTGATGATTGCCACTTGTTGAAATTTATGCCATGGAAAGTGCATTGTTCCTTTAAAAATGAAGAATTTGTTCATTTTCCTATTTTTGGTTCATTCCCAAGTTCCAATTTCAAATTTGAGTGTTGAGGTGTTTTGCATCTTGGCATGTTTGAGTCACTTTTCAAAGGTACGTTTTTCTTTATGTTTTTGTATTTTGTGCTTGCTTGCCGATTTTCTCCACTTTGGAGAAATTACAAGTTCTTTCCCAAGAACTTGTTCTTTCACTTCATGCGAAAGTAACATCACGTTCCACTCCCATCTTCCATGTCACAACACATCACATCCCATCCAACAAATGTGATTACATGTTTTCCATCTCATTCACCATCCGCACATGCATATAATCTCATTTTCCGCTTCTATTTTCACTCATCTCACTTTCTATATCCATTTGCACAACACGATTACATAAAATGTCTTACGTGTAATTGCATCTTAAAGGTCTGATTTTGATTAAAATGCACTTTTTGAAAAGTCAAAAAGATGTCATTTTCATCTCCTACATACTTTGACTTCCCCTTTTTACCAAAAGTGACTATAAAGCTCATTATCCTTTTCCATTTTCCATTTTCATTCCTCATGCATTCGCGCCTCCATGAGCAAATACATGTTTCCACATCTTTCCATGCTTTTCATCTATCGTTGCATATTGCATTTACATGTAATCCATTTTCCATGCAATGACATCTTGAAAGCCCAAGTCACTTTTTAGAAGTCAAAAGTTCTCATTTGCACGCATTCCCATGCGCCAAGCACTTTACTTCAAAAAAAAAAGTTAAAGGTGTTGATGGAAAGTTACTCTGAGTTTACATCCAAACATCGTCAAGAAGGTTTTCAAAGTGTCAGAGAATCCGGAATATGTCAATCTACAAAAGGAGAATTTACGAGAACTTGAGCGAGAAAAGTTTGATCACATTAAACTATCAAAAGACACAACACCGTGATTATCAAGGTGAATGTAGTGGCACAAAATACAGGAACTCTCAATCCTGATATTATTGGGGATAGCATCGCCAAGTACAAAGCCCTTCAGAAAAATCCTTAGGATTGTTTCCTTATCTTCCGTCTTTCTTCTTCTTTCATGTTTGTAATTGAAGAGGATGTATTACATGAAAATATGTAATTACATGTAATGTGAGTTGCATGTGTATGTAAAAGATGTAATGTGAGTTGCATGTGCAGTTACATGTATCTCTATATTTTCTCTTTTAGTTAGACTAGGTCAAAGTTAGTTGAGTCGCTCCCACTTTTTCCTCCACTTTTTTCTCAATTCTTGTGCCTATATAAAGAAGTGCCCCCTCATTGTAAAAATCATTTCTTTTTGTATGCAAGAAAGCTTTACCACATTTGTGCAAGCATAACTTTGATTATGTAGTACGAATTTGGGATAAAAGTGAATAAAAGAAGCAATTGAATTGAAGCTTTGACTGGAAGCAATTGTGATAGAGAAAATTAGAAACTTTGACTGTAATTTGTGCCTATTTTCCTGATTCGTGTTATTATCGTGTGTTCAATAAAAGAGCATAGTGATTTAAGAAGCAATCTGAGCTGAAGCTTGATTGGGAGCAGTTGTGGAAATATATAGCTAGAAGCTTTGTCTATAGCTTATACTTCTTTTTTAATTCGCAAAATAGTTAAATTATTTTTACACTTAGGAGTCTTTGTGCCCTAATTGTAAAGTTTTTCCATATAGAAGTACAACCGGATTTAGAGCCAAACCGATACATTTTTCAATGCTTCCAACTCTTAATAGAAGTGTAGTTAGAGATTCACCCTGCCCATTACTCGCTCCACGAGTAAGTGGATTCTTTCTTGAAAGATAAAAAAGGATATTGATAACACCCATTTTATGAAAATCTCTTGACTTCTTGCTTACCTTGAGTTGATCTAAGGAACAATGAGAAAGGTGAGCCTTCCCTTTAAGGTAGAAGAGACTCTGTCTCACACGCTATGGCTAATCATTCTATTTTAAGACTGGATTTTTACCCAAAATTGTCAGTTGCAAAATATCCACCCAACACACACTTTGTTCCCCAACTAAGTATAACCATGTCTAAACACACTGTGACGGAGGATTTCTTTATAGTGGACCTAGATGATATGGAGGTTATTTTGGGCATACAATGGATGGAGACACTTAATTAATACACTCAAAGCTTCAAATAGATGGACTTCACCTTTGTTCTCGATGGGGAAAATTTGTTCTCTGTGGAATGGCCAACGAGGGACCAAAAGAAGTTTTGGTACAGAGGATGGAGGCAATCTTTCGGCACGATGACATTGCATGGGCTGCACACTGTTTTGCTTATGTAGAACCTATAAAAAGCCAACGAACACATCACCAGGATGACGATCTTCAAAATATCTTGAGTGCTCAAGATAAAGTTTTTTTAGACATTCCTCCTGGCATTCCACCCCATTGTGGGTTTGAGCATACCATCGAGTTGGAAGCAAGCACCAAACCAGTCATAACCAGACCCTATCGCCATCCCAAAAAATTCAAAGATGAGATGGAAAAGACGATTCAGGAACTACTTGAGAAAGGTTGGATCCGTCCTAGTTCTAGCCCTTTTGCATCCTCAGTAGTATTGGTTAAAAAAGACGGAACAATGCACATGTTTGTGGACTACCATGCGTTGAACAACAAGACAAAAAATAGGTATCTATTGTTGGATGAATTACATGGTGCAATTTATTTTTCAAAAATAGATCTTCGTTCCGGATACCATCAGATCCACATGAGGGGAGAAGACGTAGAGAAGAAGGTTTTTGATTGTCACTACAGACATTATGAGTTCCTGGTCATGTTGTTCGGATTAACAAATGCACCTACTACGTTCCAGTTATCTATGAATCACATCTTCAACAAACAATTGCATAATGATATCCTTATTTATAGTAAGATGTGGGAAGAACGTGAAGCATCTTAATGAAGTCTTAAGGATCGCGAAGGCTCAATCCTTGTTCACCAAGCAATCCAAGTGTGAATTTAGGATGACAAAAATATTGTACCTGGGGCACATTGTCAATAAATATGGAGTACAAGTTCATCAAGAGAAGATTCAGGCTATCCTTGATTGGTCCCCCCAAAATCGCTCTCTAAGTTGCGAGGGATTTTTGGATTGTGTAGTTATTATTGGAGATTTGTAAAAGGATTCTCTTAGCTTAGTGCACCATTAACAGATCTGACAAAAAAAGGCTCCTTCCAATGGAATGAAAAGGGGCAACACACTTTTGAAAAATCGAAAGAAGTAATGAGCACTTGCCCAGTAGTCGCCTTACCTAACTTCACTCAACCATTCATTCTAAAGTGTGACACATCCGAAGAAGGCACTGGCACAGTACTAATGCAAGATAGACACCCCATAACCTATGAAAGTCAGAAGCTTACACAAGCAAAGCGTCTATATTCCATGTATGATAAAGAGATGTCAAGTTTGTCATCCGTACAAGTTCCGACAATATCTGTTGGGTGCCAAGTTTGTCATCCGTACTAATCATAACAACTTGAGATATTTTTTGGAGCAACAGGACTTGAACAAAAGGCAACAAAAATGGGTAAAAAAGATTCAGACTTTTGATTTCGACATTGAATATGTGAAAGGAAAGAACAATGTGGTTGCAGATGCCTTGTCCAGGAAACTACCATCTACTTACTGACTCAAATTTCAGCTGACTAGAAAGCACATTTATTGGTGGAATACTCCAAAAACACATTTGCCAGTGAGCTAATGGATGGCAACACTCAGGATGATCGGTACAAAGTGGTGGATGACATCATTTACTATAAAAATCGGATATACTTAGTGTTCGAATCCAAACCAAAGTAGAAAATCTTGAAGGAGATAGATGCCTCACCCTTGGCTAGACCCAAGTTTCCTCAAAACTTACGGACAACTCAAGGAAAGGTTTTCATGGAAATGCCTTAAAGGAGACATATTACAGTATGTAAAAGAGTGTGCAGTCTACCAACAAAACAAATCCGAACATACTCTACCCATCGGGTTACTGCAACCTTTGCCTATACCAGAACAGAATTGGTAAAGTATCTCGATGGACTTCATCATTGAACTTCCCAAGGTGAACGGAAAGGATTGTATCTTCGTGGTAATTGACAGACTAATGAAATATGCACACTTCTTCGCCATCTCTTCAGATTTTCAAGCCGCATAGGTAGCTGAATTATTTTTCAGAGAAGTCTTTCATCTACATGGGTTACCATGAAATATTGTTAGTGATTGAGATGGTCAATTTATCGGTATTTTCTAGACAAAATTGTTTCGATTTGCAGGAACAGAGTTGTTGCCAAGTAATAGCTACCACCCTCAAACAGACAGACAGATGGAGATTGTGAACAAGTGGCTAGAAGGCTACCTTTGAAACTATGTTTTAGCACAACAATGGGCATGGGGCAAATGTATGCATCTGGGGGAGTATTGTTACAACACCACTTACCACATGTCCGTCGGAATGGCACCCTTCAAAGCGCTATATGGGTATGAACCCCTTTTATTTGTGAATATGGTGTTGGGTGATAGTCGCCCACCAAGGGCCAAGGACTGCCTTCAGGAAGGGCAAGACATCCTAAGATTCTTGAAAGAGAACTTAAAAAGGGCGTAGAATCAACAAAAGATGTATGCCAACAAACACCGAATCGAGAGATGTTTCGAAGTGGGAGACTTCATCTATCTCAGGCTCCAGCCATATAAGCAGCCCTCATTAAATGCAAAAGGGAAAGAAAAGCTGAAGCCACGATTTTATGGCCCTTATCGTGTAACTCGCCACATCAATGAAGTTGCCTATAAGCTAGAACTTTCAGAGGAAAGCCGCATTCATAACGTTTTTCATGTCTCCTACCTAAAGGAAGTTGTGGGATAGAACATCACGGTAACTGCAGACCTTTCGCTACTCAATGAAGAAGGGAAGCTCGTATTGGAAGCGGTCGAGATCATTGATGTACGTAAGAAGACCCAATATATGCATTATTTTTAAGTTGGTATCTAGTATTCATCAAACTCCTACATGGGCAACCCAATCCCTGATGGTGGATTGGACTTCAGATCATTATACATTCGTAGTCCATATCGTTTCACACATTTTACAATGTCGAACTAGATCGACCGTCCCATCGCCATTAAATTTTGGTAGTTTTTCCTTTGGCCCTGCCATTGTTATCTTCTTCCATAATTGTTGTGCTTGTTGTGTACCCACGTTCTGTTGCACACCTGCATTGTTTTGTACACCTGAGTTGTTCTGAGTACCTACGTTGTTCTATATACTCACGTTGTTCTTCTCAATCGCGCTACTCCGGACAACCACGTTACACTATGGTGTGAAGAGATCTTCTATAAGTGAAGTTGTTTGATTCTCAACTTGTATCTGTTCATCTGGTTTATCACAAAGAAGAGTTCACCCCACGCTCGTGCTCCTTTGGCACCTTGAGCCATGTGGATTCCTTCTCTCCCATCTGGATTCTCTACCCTTGGCGTATACAAGTTTAGGGATTCCCTTGTCTCGTCCACCAAATTCAATCTTTGTCACATCTCCTCAAGCAAGTCCTCGGCACTCATCGGTCTACTAGGTGAATGCACTCCATCAATTTGTGCTCCTTCATCACTTCACTACCCGTCAGCAAGCTATTGAAATTTTTGCCTTTGTTATGCCTATTGTGTGAGAGTTAATGCTTCCCGTGTTGTGCGTATATCATCCTTTTATTTTATTTTATTTCGACCTTTATTGAGCAAATTCGGCATTAATCTTCAAAGTACATCTTTTATACCAGGTTCGACAAGCAACGGCGCCAAATGTTTACCATACAGGGTAAACAAATAGTTATTGCATTAAGAGACGAGAATGTAACACAAAACAAGATAGTACTTTATTCATATAAACAAAGTATACAATCATGAGTACAATGATGCTTCATAGTTCAATCTGGACAATGTACATATCTCCCAAAGGGGTGACTCAACCGTCACGCAACCTTTAGGACACTAGCTAATCCTCTTAGCTGTGGTATAGTTTTTACCAACAACAATCATACCTATATGTATACGTACATCTGTATACATATGTGATTCAGAGAGTACATATGATTTATTTCTAACATCATTTTCCCTCTATATACACACGCACATATATACATATATATAAATATACGTATATGTATGATTTATCAATATCATCAATGAATCAAGGTGATCACATATATATATATATATATATATATATATATATATATATATATATATATATATATATATATATATAATAACTTATAATGACAACACTGTCGGGGTCTCAGAACAATAGAGAGGTAATTGCTCTTATCATGAAATTTGGATGTCTACTGATTTTAAATGTTGATCAAGTAGCTCATGATTGTCCAAAGGTGTATTCTACTATGAAGTCATTAAATCCTTCATCAAGGTAGTTAGAGGTCATACCTAATGATCTGACGATGGACTAGGATAGTACCCAATTCCTTGAATCTCGTTTAGCAATGCTTTCTCCTCTTCATCTGCTCCTACAACGACCATTGCAACATTTCCACAATAATAACATGTTCCTCAATTCAAATTGAACATCAAAATATATTAACTAATAAATGTAACAACGACTAACTACCATTAACAATAAATAAGTATATATGATAAACAGTTAACCAATTTCCATTTCACAAGATTATAACGAATCAATTTCACATGAAATAAACAATTAACCATAATCTCTTTTTTCACAAGATCATGACATTTGACAATTTTAACTAATCATTGCAATAGCTATAAACTTCTTTTAATTAGGTTAAAATTTGGCATGTAAAAATTGATGTAGATGAGAAATCATCCACTCCTATACCTGTTCCTATGGCAATGACAACTAGGAAATCTGCTCATACTACATCTTCACCTCCAATGAAGAAAGCCACTTCTTCACCAAAGGTTGAGAAAGCTAAGTCGGAACTAGTGAGACGAACTAAGTAGGTCATAGGACTAAAGAGAAAGAAGACACAAGATGAAGAATCGTCTACTAAATTGGATCAATTAAAGAAGTTGGTTTCAAACTGAAGGTGCTACAGGCAAGGGTGAAAATGCTAGGACAATTGATAAGGTTGTTAAACATGGTATCTTAGTTCCTGTAAAGAAATACTATCAGTTATTCAATGAAGAAGATAGAAAGAAATTAGACAAAGGAGCAACAAGACATATGATTAAGTTCAAGAAAGCTTTAGTAGAGATACAAGATCAATTACCTAAACACTCGTATAGTATACTAGAAGAGAAAACATTGGTTGCTTTGGAAGAAGGTCAAACAATTCGAGAAGCATCTATATCTTGGATGTTTTTGTTAATCAGTAATAAGGAGATGAACAATTTGTTAACGCAAGCTAGAGCAGGCTTATCACAAAAAGAAGAATAAACCTTTTAATGGTTGGAAGGACAAATGAAATCATTGTTGAGACAAATGATGTTATTACCAAGATGCTTGTGAAAGTGAGACTGAATGTTTCTAAGAGGAAAGCGACTAGAACCAAGAAGGAAGATAAGAAATTCACTATTGATCAATTATTTTCCACAATAAGAGAACCAGATGCATTTATAGCAGAAGTTCCCCTAACAATTGATTCACAAGAAGATACTAGTTTTGAGAAAGATGAGCTCAGAGATATGATGACTGACAAATGACATTCTACAACTAAGCTTGTGATAGTTGAAGATGAAACGGATAAGGAAACTAATGTGCATGATGTAATGGACACAAAGGCCACTGAAGCAGAAAAGATAATGACAGATGATCTTCCGGATGTGTAAGTTCCTACGGAAACTAAAAAGTTAGATAATTTTGAAGAGATGCCTGTCAATGTTAAGAAACCAAATGAGAGTGATCTCACTCACAATGAAAAAGGTACATCATCCACTAAGATAGTCATTAATGGAAAGAGTCATTAGAATCCCTTCATTTAACTGAAACTCATGGTCAAATGTAATATCCCTATCTAGATATTTGCCCCAAAATTCCCAATGCAACCTCAAAAAATTTAAACAAATAATTGTATGCAATAAATTTTAGATTTAACTAGCAAAACCCAAAAAACATCCCGATGAAAGCATATTTTCATAAATGAATATTTAATTAATCATCTATAGTATAAAATCAAGATCCCATCACAAATACAGAAATGATACTCAAATTGGTACTAAGAAAATAAAGATTTGAGCACAACTGAGATACCTATGTGATATCTCTAGCAGACAATGGGTTTTTGTCCATTGTCTCTAAGCTTGAGGGTTTCCGACCTCCAAGCTACAATGACCCTAAGTTGACTTCAATAAAATTACCAAGAAAAAGGGAACAAAATTCTTGATTTTATTTGATATTTAAGAGATATAGCAAATACAACCAATTTTCCTCATCAACTAACCTCCAAACATCATATCTAATTAAAAGGAAATAATGGCATTGTTGGGTGGATATTTTGCAACCGACAGTTTTGGGTAAAAATCCAATCGCAAAATAGGATCACTAGCCACAACGTGTGAGACAGAGTCTCTCCTACCTTAAAGGGAAGGCTCCCACTTCTCACTGTTCCTTAGATCAAATCAAGGTAAGCAAGAAATTGAGAGATTTATGAATAGGGTGTTACTATTATCCTTTCTTCTTAACTTTCAAGAAAGGATCCACTTATTTGTAAGGCAAATAATGGGCAAGGTGAATCTCTAATTACACTTCTATCACGAGCTAGAAACAGTGATATCGATAAATTTTAACTAACTCAAAGGTTAGCCAAAACGTACCAGTTTGGCTCTAAGTCCTATTGTACTTCTATTTAGTAAAATCTTTACAATTAGGGCACAAAGACTCCTAAAAGTAAAAACAATCTAACTATTTTGCGAATCAAGTTGAAAATACAAGCTAAAGACAAAGCTTCTAGCTATGGATTTTCACAATTGCTCCTAGTCAAAGCTCGGGCTTCAATTGTTTTTTAAATCACTATGCTCTTTTATTGAACACATAATAATAACATGAATCAAGACAATAGGCACAAATTACAGACAAAGCTTCTAATTTTCTCTATCACAATTGTTTCCAGTCAAAGATTCGAATCAAATTGATTCTTTTATTCACTTTTCTCCCAAATTCGTACTACACAATCAAAGTTATGCTTGCACAAATGTGGCAAAGTTTTCTTGCATCTAACAAAAGATAATTTTTACAATGAGAGGGCACTCCTTTATATAGGCAAAGAAGTTGACAAAAAAGTGAAGGAAAAAGTGGGAGCAACTCAACCAACTTTGACCTAGTCTAACTACAGAAGAAAATAAAGGGTTACATGCAACTGCACATGCAACTCGCATTACATCCTTTTACATACATGTAACTCGCATTACATGTAATTACACTTTTTCATGTAATGCATCTTTTCCAACTACAAACATGAAAGAAGAAGAAAGAAGATGGAAGATAAAAGAACAATTCTGAAGGGCCTTGTACTTGACGATGCAATCCCAAATGATAACAGGATTGGGAGTTCTTGTACCTTGTACTGCTGCATTCACGTTGATAACCATAGTGTTGCATCTTTTGATAACCTCGAGCTCTCTTTGATGAATTGTCCATTGTCATGTGGAAATTTGATGTGATCCATCTTTTCTCGCTCAATTTGTCGTGAATTCTCCTTTGTACATCAGCACAAACTAGAGTTTGACACTTTGAAAACCTTCTTGACGATGTTCGGATGTACACTCGGAACAACTTTCCATCAGCACCTTTAACTCTCTTTTTTTCGAAATAAAGTGCTTGGCGCATAGGAATGCATGTAAATGGAGATTGCTGATTTTCAAAAAGTAACTTGGGCTTTTAATGATGTCATTGCACAAAAAACGGATTACACGTAAATGCAACATGTAATGGAAGGTGGAGGGTGAAATGAGATGCAAGTGTGAGTGAAAGATAAACTTTACATGTATATGCGGATGAAGGCTAAGATGGAAAGTGTGGAAACATGCAGAAACATATATTTGCTCATGCAGGTGCGGATGCATATGGAGAGGCAAAAATGGCATCTTTTTGACTTTTCAAAAAGTGACTTTTAGTCAAAATCGGACCTTTTAGATGCAATTACACATAAGACATTTCATATAATCGTGTCGTGCGAATGGAAACGAAAGGTGAGATGGGTGAAAACGGAAGTGGAAAATGGGATTACATGCATATGCGGATGGTGAATGGGATGAAAAACATGTAATCGCATTTCATTGAGTGAGAGATGAAGTGTTGTGACATAGAAATGAAAAGTGGAGTGAAGTGAAACATGCTCAAGTTCTTGGGAAAGAACTTGCCATTTCTTCCAAATGAAGAAAAAACCGAAATGCAAACAAGCAAAACACAAAAACAAACACAAAATAAACACATGCCTTTGGCAAAAGACTCAAACATGTCAACTAGGAAGCCACTTCAACATGCAAATTCGAATTTGGAGTTTGGTAAAATTTCAAAAGTGTGAAAATTAGAGTTTTCATTCTTTGTAAAGGAAAAATGCACTTTTCATGGCATATATATGGACAAATGGGCAATTTCAAGCTAAAATATGCCTGGAAATAGCAAGATAAGCACAAATTAAATAGCAAGAAAGAAAGAGTCCACTTGCATGAAGATTAAGTGCCAAAAATGAAGGAGAAAGAGTCAAAATAGCAAATTTTAAAGACTTAAGACCAATTCTCCCTTAAATCCGGATTTTTAAACAACCTTTTGACTTTTTCCGCACTTGCATGTAATGGACATTCAATGGTCGAATTTGACATGAAAGTGCCAAATAAATGGTCTCCAAAGACAATATCATGCATTTAAAACTCAAAAACAATCCCTCTTGATCAAAGGTATGGACTCGAAATGCATTTTTTTGAGTTTTTTGAACAAAAACATGGCTTTTTTATTCAAAAATCTGGGCCGTTTTTGCAAAAACGTGACCAAAAAAATGCATGTTTTTAAGTCATTTTTGAATTGTCAATGCAAAAACAACTTCCCCAAACGGATATACATGGATCCAAATGCAAAAAAGTTGCTTTAAAACACATAAAAGTGGATTAAAACCCCAATTTTCCGGGCATTTCCAGCAAAAACGTGATTCATAAAAGACTTGAAATGAATTCGTTTTTAGCTTCTAAAGTTGAAAATGTGTATCACAATGCAATGTAAACAACTAATAAGCCCAAAACAACTTGTCTCCAAGAAAAAATGTTTTCAAAATTTGAAGATTTATAGAGTTTTTTTTGCAAAAAGTGCCCTAGCTTAAGAGATCTAAAAACGTTTTTTGGCTCATTAAACTCATTTTTTATGGAGGCAAAATGATCTCCAATCCAAAATGCCTTGAATGCAAGTGATTTCATCCAAATCCATGGAGAAAAACTCTAATTATGATCAAAATTGGAGGTTTTTGGAGCAAGAACATATTTCCTTCACAAAATAGAACATTTTCATGTTCATTACATATTTTAAAACATGTTGGAAGGCAAAATCGGACCTTTTAGGGTCTATTACATGTTTTAAAAACATGTCTCACCTTTTTGATCCATAAGCACAAAAACTCAACTTTTCATGTCATTGCATCAAAAAGGTCCACTTTTACAAGCTTTTGATGTAATGGCATGAAAAGTATCCTCAAAGTGAGTTTGTTGTGTGCAAAAACATAAAAAGTTTCCACTTTTCATAGTTTTTACATGCATTTGCACATAAAAAGTCCACTTTAAGGCATTTAAGTCATGTATTTCACTTAATTTTATAAAACTGTTATCAATATGGGTCAAAAATAACATTTATGCATCATATTAATCAATATAATACATAGACATTATATTAAAGTGACATTTATATAAGTATTTCATTTTAAAATAAAAAATGTAAAAAGTAACCATATAGTTCTATAGTCACTTTAAGTGAAATTAAAAAGTAACTCAACTTAAAATTATAACATAAAGTGCACTATAGTCACTTTAAGTTATAATTTAAAAGATAAAGTAACTTAAAAACATAACAATAAGTGAGTAAAATGTTATATTTTCAAAAAGTGAATGTCAAAATAAAAATATTACATCATATTTTTAATTCGTGCTGTTGCACCTAAAATGTCCACTTTTGAGGCACTAAAATGACCATATCTCTTGACTGACAACTCTAATGACCTCTAAGTTAGACCGAATCGAAGGAGAAAACGAAAGGCATGACATGAGCAAATCCAAAAGACTAAAAACAAGCAAACGCAAACTCAAAAGCAAAGAACGGACTATGAAGGCTTAAAAAATCAAGCAAAGGCTCGACAGAAAGCAAAACGAAAAAGACTTGACGAAGACCTTTAATAAAAGGATACATTATATCAATTGGTACTGATTGGTTGATCAATACTAACCAATTAAATAACGAACTAAACTCAGAGAAATGCAAAACTAAGCTTGAAAAAGTTTCGTACTGTTACCTACATTTTGTGGTGACAAAATGCAGGACAATAGGCATTATCATAACCAAATTTCCTTTCTTAAAAAAAAGTAGAACCTGATCAAATATGCAAACCACAATCTAGCCCTCGCCGGCTGAAAGGAAAGGCCCCACACTATGCAATTGGATGATCCCACCCGTAGTTTACAATGAGAGAATGCTAACGCCGAACTAAGGAATGGAAAATGGACTAATTACTCTGCATGTTGCACCAGCAATGAATCAACGACCAAGTAATAACGTCTAGTGAAGACATGTTTGCAGGTTCATGTGGGCGTTACAACTTCCAGGCTGTAGTTTTGGTTCTGTCGGCCACAATATGACACACTCCACCTACCACCTTGGGAGAACAACAGCAACAGCTTAAGCGTGATCCTAGAAATCTCAAACGCTACCTTCAGAGGAGCCGCCATAGCATTATAATCTTGCAATCAAAGTGTAAATTGTTTGCTAGTTTGCAAACCCAACACTAAATTTTCTTCAGAATAACTAATCTCTAGAGCCACAATCGATACAATTGGAGATTGGGATAATTGTTTACCTCAGCACAATTATCAATGGAAAAAACTCAGAACTTCTTCAAAACCCTCAGGCAATGGAAAGAGCTAGAAATATATATAAAATTCAGGATGCTTTTCTCTTTGAATGAAGTCATATTTATAAGACTTTGTGCAACCTGGCTTCACCTTGACACTTCTCACTTAAACATCCCTTTATAATATAAAGTCCAATTACTTTATAATATAAAGCACCATAATTAATCACCAATGCATTAAATACTCATTAAGTCTCAATATAATTTCAATAAATATGACTTCACCAAATCAATTCACCCAGAGCCCAAAAGCAAAATGATAAGTAACCAACAATGTTAGAACTGCCTTGACCAGAATAGGAACTGGCCAAAAGTGACTTACTAAAATAGTAAGTCCAAAAATAGCAAATACATATCAAAAGACCCTCAAAACCAAACGTCAACTCACGGGGGTCGCATTGATGAGCTGACAAATCCAAGCTCTAGGAATCTTGCTAAATTGAGGACATTACAATCCTCCCTCCCCAAGATTGCTTGTCCTCAAGCAATCGCAAACCGAGATGCTGTAGAATATCCTTAGGCTCCCAAGTGGCGTCCTCGTCTGGAAGATTCTACCACTTAACCAAAAATTCATGAATGGTCCTCCGTCGCAACTGCCTTTCTCTAGTATCAAGAATTGCTTTCGGAATCAACTCCAATCTACCTTCATCATCCAACAGAGGCAATACATGAGAGGTTATCACATGATGACCCAATGCCCCCTTGAGCCACGAAACTTGAAACACATTATGAACTTTGCTATCATCAGGCAATTGCAATTCATATGCCACCTCACCAACCTTAGGCACAATCCGAAAGGGACCATAATAACGTGGTTTAAGTTTCTTAGCACCACTCTTTTTAATCGAAGATTGCCCATACGGCTCCAACATCAAATAAACCATGTCACCCACCTGAAATGTTTAGCCTGTCCTTCGCTGATCAGCATATTGTTTTTGCTGATTTTGAGCTCTCTGTATGTTATCTCTCAATGATCTAGCTACATCCTGACTATTCTACAACATATTGCCTGCACATGGCACCCTACTATCACCGCATAATAAATCCATAAAACTAGGTGGGTCGTATCCATACAAAGCCCTAAAAGGCGACATCTGTGTAGTCATGTGATGAGTAGAATTGTAGCAATACTCACATAAGTGAATCCACTTTACCCATGCCTTCTATTGAGAAGAGACATAATTCCACAGATAACCTTCAACCCACTTGTTTGTCGTCTGTAAATATTGTGTAGCACATTGTTCACTATCTCTGTCAGTCCATCCGTCTGCGGATGGTAGTTGGTGCTAGAGGTCAACTCAATCCCACACAATCTAAAAATCTCTTCCCAAAAATGACTTACGAATCTGTTGTCACGGTTACTGACGATGGTTTTAGGTAAACCATGCAACCTGAAGATCTCTCTAAAAAATAATTCAGCCAACTGCACAGCTGAATGAGTAGTAGTAATAGGAAAGAAATGAGCATACTTTGTGAGCCTATCTACCACCACATATATACAATCCCATCCTTGAGCTTTGGGCAAGCCCACAATGAAGCTCATGGAAATTCCCTCCCACTTCCTTTCAAGGATAGGAAGTGGCTGTAATAAACCAACCGGATATGTGTTCCCGTGTTTGTTCTGATGACAAACCAAACACTCTAGAACATAGTGATGAACATCAGCCTTCAACCCCTTCCATGTAAATCTCTCCCGAACCTGTCTATAAGTTTTAAAAAACCCGGGGTGACCAGCCATAGGAGAATCATGAAATGCTCGTAAGATAATCTTACGCACATTTGACTCAGGAAACAAGTATATCCTCTCTATAATCAACTCTCGTGAAAGCGAATATCTATCATCTTAAATACTACCATCTACAATACCTGAGGCCCACTGATCCCTGGCATATTCAGCAAGAATTAAGTGTCTCCAGTCCAATGCTATATCGGAAACTATACGAAGATGAGGTCTCTTAGAAAGGGCATCTACAACAACATTTTGAGTTCCCTTCATATAAGAGATATCAAAATCGTATGACTGTAGCTTGCTGACCCACTTCTGCTGCCTCTCATTTAAATCTCTTTGCCCTAGGAAATGTCTCAGACTATTATGATCGGTCTTAATGCAAAACTTGCTGCCCACTAAATATTGCCTGAACTTGGCCAAAGCGTGCATGATAGCCAACATCTCTTTATCATAAACACTGAAAGATCTCTTAGGACCTCGCAATTTCCTACTCTCAAAGACTATGGGATGTCGATCCTAGGATAAAATTGCACCAATACCCTCTCCGGAAGCATCACAGTGCAAATCAAAGGGCCTAGAAAAATCAGGTAAAACCAACATCGGACATGAAGTCATGATAGTTTTAAACTTCTCAAAACATTTCTACGCCTGAACCGACCACTGGAAAGCACCCTTACATGTCAAATCTGTAAGGGGAGCAGCATGTTGTGAGAAACCTACCATAAACCTACGGTAAAAGGCACAAAGACCAATAAACCCTCTTAACTGCATCAAGGTCTCTAGTGTAGGCCACTCCACAATAGCACAGATCTTATCTAGGTCCATGCGAACTCCATCGGCACTGATTATATGTCCTAGATAAAGTAACTTTGTCATAACAAGAGCACACTTGGACTCTTTGGCATACAAGGAAGCCTGATGCAATATACCCAAAACTGCATCCAAATGAACCACATAATCATCCCAAGTCTTGCTATAAATCAGAATGTCGTCAAAGAAGACCAACACAAACCTACAAAGCTGACAGTGGAACACCCTGTTCATAGAAGACTGAAAAGTGGCAACAGCATTGGTGAGACCAAAAGGCATGACCAAGAACTCAAAATGCCCACAGTGACACCTGAATGTTGTCTTGACTCTTCTCTATGTCCTGCCCTCTAACCCGGATTTGATGATAGCCGGATCTCAAATCAATCTTCGAAAAATACTTTGCCTGATGCAATTCATCAATGAGCTCATCAATTCATAGAATGGGATACCGATTTTTTATGGTCCTCTTATTCAGCATCCGGTAATCAATGCACATCCGGAGGGTGCCATCCTTCTTCACCAAAACGACCGAAGAAGCGAATGAGGACTTACTTGGCCTAATATGCCCCTGATCAAGTAGCTCATGTATGGTCTTCTCAATCTCATCTTTGAGCCTCTTTGGATGGCAATAAGGAGTAATCACAATAGGCTTAGTGCCCTCCTCCAACTCAATAATATGCTCAATCTCACGATCTGGCGGCCTACCAGGAGGTAAATCATTAAACACTTTAGAGTGTTTAATCCTCAACTGCTAGATATCTGGATGATATTCTGTCTCCTCAATATTCTTTTGAATTGGCATAATCCTACACTCCATTGACCAATCAATAATATCCTCATGATGAACCAGTGTTGCATATGCCTAAGTGAAATCTGCTTCAGCTCATCATTGCAGATTGCTTTAAGAACTTGGGGCTGCCCGTCCTTAATGAACCACATCTCCATCTTCTTTGTGCTCAAGTAGATATCCTTAAGTGTGTGTAACCATGTCATACCAGGAACTATATCTGTCCCCCCCATGTCTACCACATAAAAATCTGCAGTGAAAGCATATGTATTAAGTTTCAGAGGAAGATCTGAAATTATCTTGTTACACTTCAAGGTGTAACCATTAGCTACCTGTACCCGTAGGCCCTCAAAATCCTCAGACTGCATACCTCTCCAGGTAAACAAACAGGCATCAATAAAATTATGAGTAGCTCCAATATCAAATAAAGCAACAATACCCTGTCCAACTATGAGCCCACGCATCCTGAAAGCTCCCTCCTTCCTCACACTAGATAAGTAAGCTACCTTGAGATTGGAGTCATCCACCTCATCATCACTCCTATGCTGATCCTGATCACAATCCCCAAATTGCTCCTGAAAATCAGCACTGCCATCATCATCGTAGAACCGCTCCATCATCCTATTTTTACCCTTAGGCTTCATGGGACAATCATGGTCGACATCATAAGGACCCTTGCAATAGAAACACAACTTTTTCCTCAAATCATTAATTGTTTCCCGGTCCAAAGGTGGTGCAGCAGAATGCTTACCCTCAGTCTTCTCCTCTCTTCAGGAAGGTGTCCTATCATAGGAGGACATAGCAGGCTTTGAGGTAAACTTGCCTCTAGGTGTAGAGGCCTCTAAATTATGGGCCTTTTTCATTGCCTCATGTAATGATAGGGGATCTAATGACTTAACCCACCCTCTAAGTGGCTCAGCAATGCCCTCAATGAAAAGCATAACCCTCCTCCACTCAAATATGTCATACACTATCACTGACAACCTCTAGAACTCACTAATGAACACCTCCAAACCAATTGTCTGTCGTAACTAAGCCAACTCCCTAATATAAACCTCAAGATCCTTCTTGTCAAAACGTTCTATCAATCTGTCAACAAACTCTTAATATGAGATGATATGATATGATAATGATGGAGAGATACTAAACCATGATACCACCAATCGTGTGCAACTCCATTAAGGTGTAGCACAGCAAACCTGATGGCGTCCTCCTCAATCATAGGACACAAAGCAAGGTAGGTCTCGAGCTTGTGGACCCAAGCTCTAGCAGTCACTCTACCACACCCATCAAAATGAGCCAATGTCATCTTACTAGCTGCCTACTAGAGCTCAGTATACCTAGGCCGTTGTCTATCAATAGCAGGCCTACCCCTGGAATGCTCACGCTTCTATGTCAGATGTCTGTGAAAACTCAAGTTATCCTTTAATGCCTGAGGAAGAGCATCCCACTCATGAAAATGAGTCAGTACATCATCAGCAAATGGAGCAACATCAAAAGTAGTGTTAACTGCATCTAATTCAGGTCTCAGAAAAGTGGGTCTTTGTGGCTTGTCCTGAGCACCAATATAGCCTATCCTGTCCATCCTGTCATCCATCCTAACATGATCCTCGATCTTGTGCCTGTCATCAACCATGGGCCCTGCATCTACACATGACCTATGGGAACCTACAAAAACATCTCGGTCTCTCTCTACCCCAATCCCGAGGCAAAGCTAACTGCTACAAAGTGTTAGACAACTATTGGAGAACACCTATCATCTGTTGTTGCCCAACTGCGATATTCTGAAATGCTTGCAAGGCATCTCTATCAACCTGAGCATCAATAGCACGTTGTCCGAAGCCACCAAAACCACCTGGACTACCCATTGAGCCAAACTGAATCTCTGGCTCTCCCTCTTCGAGAGGTACATTCTGATCCCGTCAGGTGTAGTGAATACCTAGCACGAACCTACGATCACCATCCATATCTCAAGATGCAGAATAACAGAAATATGCCTCTGAAATATTTGAGCCCAATTCCTACAGATTGGCAGGAAACCTCTCTGATACCACTATAATGACCCCAAGTTGACTCCAATAGAATTACCAAGAAACAGGGAACAAAGTTCTTGATTTTATTTGATATTTAAAAGATATAGCAAATACAACCAATTTTCCTCATCAACTAACCTCTAAACATCATATGTAATTAAAAGGAAATAACAGCATTATCATAACCAAATTTCCTTTCTTAAAAAAAAAGTAGAACCTGATCAAATATGCAAACCACAATCTAGCCCCTACCGGATGAAAGGAAAGGCCCCACGCTATGCAATTGGATGATCCCACACGTAGTATATCATGAGAGAATGTCAACGCTGAACTAAGGAATGGAAAATGGACTAATTACTCTGCGTGTTGCACCAACAATGAATTGGCGACCAAGTAATAATGTCTAGTGAAGACGTGTTTGTAGGCTCACGTGGGCGTTACAACTTCCAAGCAGTAGTTTTGGTTCTGCCAGCTAGAATATTACACACTTCGCCTACCACCTTGGGAGAACAATGGCAACACCTTAAGCGTGACTCCCAGAAATCTCAGACACTGCTTTCAGAGGAGCTGCCACAGCATTATAATCTTGCAATCGATATGTAAATTGTTTGCTAGTTTGCAAACCCAGCACTAACAATTTTCTTCAGAATAATTAATCTCTAGAGCCACAGTCGATACAATTGGAGATTGGGATTATTGTTTACCTCAGCACAATTATCGATGGAAAAAACTTAGAACTTCTTCAAAACCCTTAGGCAATGGAAAGAGCTAGAAATATATAAAATTCAAGATGCTTTTCTCTTCAAGTGAAGCCATATTTGTAAGACTTTGTGCAACCTGGCTTCACCTTGACAGTTCTCACTTAAACATCCCTTTATAATATAAAATCTAATTACTTTATAATATAAAGCACCATAATTAATCACCAATGCATTAAATAATCATTAAGTCTCAATATAATTGCAATAAATATGACTTCACTAGATCAATTTGCCCAGAGCCCAAAAGCAAAATGATAAATAACCAACAATGTCAAAACTGCCTTGACTAGAATAGGAATTGGCCAAAAGTGACTTACTAAAAATAGTAAGTCCAAAAATAGCAAATCCATATCAAAAGACCCCAAAAACCAAACATCAATTCACAGGGGTCATGTTGATGCGCTGAAAAATCCAAACTCCAAGAATCCTGCTAAATCGGGGACATTATACAAGTTGCGTTACAGGACTCTCCACAAGAGAGAAGAAATTCAAATCACAAAACCAAGTATGCAGCAAATGAGCCCTCACTCCTCTTTTAAAACCAACCTGATGACTCTTCACATTCCCTTCTCTGATTCTTTATTTCCTTTCTAAAATAATACATTTTCCCCACTTAAGAAAATAAAGTGCTCATATATGATGAAGTGACATTAATAATATGAACTTTAATTATAGAGTCGCATTTATAATGACTCAGTGAAATCTTCAAGCATTAAAATGATTGATCAAATGGACTCAGATGTGCATGTGGGGTAGCTTGCCAAAAAGGTCTCAACAAGACACTCTTAGTCCAACCCTGAAATGCCAAGAATGTTGAGCCTAATGACTTATGAAAAATAGGAAGTGTCTGGAACCCCCACTGAAACAACCTTGATTGACTGACAATGGGAACTGCCTAGGCCAAAACATGATCTAATCCCAAAGAAAAACACAGTTATCCCACAGGACCAAGGCAACACAGGCTAATGCCGCAACAATGTTCACTAGCCTAGAAAGGGGACATGGCATCAAATAAATTTGGAGAATATGGATGAAGATTGCAATTCTTGCACAAGTTAAGGTTCATGAGAAATCATTAAGCAAAAAGGACAAAGAAAACAAATTGATTTGTAAAGCAGTTGATATTCTTGGTAAGGTAATGCCTAATATTCATATCAACACTAGTAATTCTCCATGGAAGCAATTACAAGTCCTATTAAATGGTTTTGATATTTAGTTTGAGACTTTAGAAAAGTGTGATGAAGACAAGGTATGGAAGGAGATTGGTGCAAAATGATTCATGCATCTTTGTACTTTAATTGCTAATGACAAACTATCTTTGGATACCAGTATAGTCCAAATCAAGGAGGATATTAAAGAAGGTAGTAAAATTTTGAGAGCTTGTATTGATTCATTTTCTAAAGTGAAGGATACTAATAGGTATATTAAGGAAAATCAAGCAAAGGGCTTTGATTCATCAAAGGCAATTTCTTTTCCTTATATGAGATATATTGTAAAGCTTCATGATATAATTGATACACTTGAAGTTGAGAAGAAGACAGTATTTGGACAGTTAGTTGACTTGAGCAATCTAATAGTTCCTAAGTTAGATGTTCTTCAGAGAACTCTTGAGGATGTTGTGACTTTGAGCAATGGTCCAACTCCACTGGATATTATACATACTAAGGAGAAACCTTATGCATTGAATGGTCAAATCCAGATATTAGACAGCTTGAGGAAAACTTGGACAGTTGACATCATTACATTGAGGAGCAGTTATGTAGATATAGATGATGTGAGTTTTTCTTATCACTTCTACATATGTATATGCAGACAGAATAAGAATTTGGTAGACAATTTTGCTCTTTTGGCCCTACCTTTGCCATTGATGTCAAAGGGGAAGATGTATAAAAGTATATGTGAAAAATGACTTATCAACTCGGGGGGGTTCAATTTTGAGAAGTTTTGATTTGGCATATTTTGGGATGGACACTTAGCCATTTTTTGCTAAGAGTTGCCCACAATCAAATGGGGAGATTGTTGGCAAGAGTGACGTATATGCATAATATGTTGTCATTGAGGGAAACTACTTAGATTTACTCTTGACCATGATTGCAAATAAGATATTCTAATAAAGTTTTTGATAGTTATAATTAATTGAGTACTAGAAGTAGCATACAAGAAAGTCAATTAGTAAAGGATGGATCGTATAGATCTTGGCAAGTTAGAGGATGTGATGACAAATAAAGCAAGTAGACATAGGCTTATCTCTAATCCGATGATTGCAGATCTAAACGTTGGCGTATGCATGAGATATTCACTATTGAATATCTAGTTGATAGTTTTTGCGAATAACAAAGCAATTTGGTATAATGCACTGACATGCATGGTTAATCATGTATTAAATTTCGAATAAATTGTAAATTTTGGTTGAGCCAACATCATAGATGATTTACCTTGGTTAGCACATTAGCTTTTGATGATTTGATTGTACATGAGTTCAGGATTATATACATTTCATTTTGGAAGTCAACAAAGTTATATTTTTGAGTTATGATTTGATATATGAGATCAAATTATGATTATGATGGAGAGAGATGTGATGAATGCAAAGTATGGTTCGCTAAAATGATGTGTAGATGCAAATCCAGTAATTAGAGATTGTATTTCTTACTAGAGCTTCATTGGAAATCTACAAGCATTATTTATGCTACCAGTCAGCTCGATATAGGACTATAAGTCCATTCCATCATGTAATTGGCTTTATGCCCTGATGTATATGAATTGTGTAACTAAGTAGTGAGCTATAGGTTGTAGTCCTAAATACAAGTGCATTCCTATTTTGTACTTATGCCTCTAACCAAAAAGCCTTTAACAGCGCACCTTATTACTACATTAGTAAGTCATTTGTGGGTATCATCCCTACCGGGGTTTTTCCCTTAACCGAGTTTTCCTCAATAACAAATTTTGGTGTTGTAATGTTATGTGTTGGATCTTGTTTGGTTTAGTTGCTTTTACATTCAGGTTTAAATTGTGGTTTAGAATCAAGATGGTTAAATAATAATGTTGCACCAATTCAAACCCCCACACCCTTCGGTGCTTCCTTGTCCTAACACTAGAGGTCTCCAAAAAGGGAACCCTCTTTCTTCTTATTTCTTTACCATCATGGCTAAAGGGCTCTATAGATTTATTAAATCTAGGGTTAGACACGATCTAAGTCAAAATTGGAGATGGTGTAATAGTTTGCCTCCTTATTCTCACCTTTAGTTTTGTGATGATATAGTTTTGATGGGCATGGCCAAAATAAATTAAGTTGTTAATTTCAGGAGAATTTTGGACACTTAGCCAACTTGGGACAAGAAATTAATGAGGCTAAGTCTTCTATCTTTTTCTCTGATACTCTGTGATTTCTTCCAAGATTGCCTCAATTCTCTGATTTTAAATAAGTTATATTCCTCTTGTTCATCTTAGGATTCGCCTCAGTGTGAGTTTTTAACGCAAACAGTTTTGGCAAGAGATTCTAGAGAAGTTTTAGAAGAGGGTGAGCTACTAGACTTGTAGATGGCTTTCATCCACTAGAAGGTTGACCCTTTTGATGTCTATGGTGCAAGCTCTTTTTACTTACATATGCTTTGTGTAGGTTTCCCCATCTAGATTTATCAAAGAGTTTGACATTCTCTTTTCAATTTCTTTGGTTTGGTAGTTTTCTTCAAAATGGAGCTTGGACAAATTGGATTTAGTTTCTAGGCTGAAGCAAGAGGGTGGTCTTGGGCTTCAACGAGTAGGTTTGATTGGTCAGGTTTTATCCTCTAAGTTAAAGTGGAGATGGTGTAACTGTCAAGATCAAGACTGCGCAAAAATCCTTACCCTTAAGTACCGTAGAGGAGCTAACAACTTTGATGAACCTCATAGGGGGGAAGGGCTCCATAACTTGGGACACCCTCGAAATAGGGCCACAACACATCAAGGAGGGTCTTTTTCGGATATGTAATAGAAGATCAAAGCTCTTTTTTGGCATGATTCTCAGGATGGTCACCCCTAATTATTTCTCAATTTCCTCACCTTCAACCCCTTTATAACATTTTATTCTAAGTTGTTTGGAGTAGGGTCGGGAACTTTAAAATCACCAAAGTTCAAGGGTCAACTAGAGGTGACATGCTCGAAAGATCCTCAAGGATGGCAGTAGGGTGGTACTCAAGAAACATCAAGAGCTGGCTGAAATTTTAGCTGGTAGACTTTGAAGTGCCCTTACGGGGAGGGATGATTTTGTGTGCTGTAATTTCCCTAGTCTTTTGTTGTATAAAATCTCCTAATCAACCTTCCAAGATATTCAGTCACTACCTTGCTTTGTTTACCACATGGGTAAATAGATTAATGCACACAGACAATAGAATAAAACAGCAATACTCCTTTTATTATTCGCATATACCAAAGGGATTACATAATGCTTATGATGATGATTACAATGATCCCGAAGGGTGTATATATGCATGGGTAAATAGATTAATGCACACAGACAATAGAATAGAACAGCAATACTCCTTTTATTGTTCACATATGCCAAAGGGATTACATAATGCTTATGATGATGATTACAATGATCCCAAAGGGTGTATATATACTTTCTGAAGAACCTTCCCGAAGGGGTCTGTCGGTTACATAACACTAACCTTCCCGAAGGGACCCGTCGGCTACATAACAAGAACCTTTCCGAAGGGCCCGTCGGCTACATAACAATTACTGACGGCACCAACCCATCGGCTACTCAATATTTACCAATGACATCATCCCCCCAAAAGAAAAAGTTGTCTCCGGACGACAGTTACAAAATATCCGAAACAGATTAATAAAACGGAATATATTAACTGACTAATTACAACAAAATAGATCTGTTTCTTTGACACCACTTTCACATTCGTTCTATGCTTGCATCAAACTAGTCTCCAAACCACATTGCATTTGCAGCCTCTGCTAACACAATACTGTTTCCTTAATCAAGCTGATCTTGATAGCCACCCGTGTTGCTTTCTCTGCTTCCAACTCCTGGGTACCTCGAGCCAAGTGTCGCTGAACTGCCTTCAACTAGATGATCAGCTCCTCCTGAGCTCTCTATGCATCCATCAAAACAGCTTCATGTCTAACACCTACTCCAAGTGCCTCTAGTACACAGACACTCCATGCCTACAGCAGGTCTAGGTCTCATCAACTGGTCACACTTCCCACGACTGATAACCGCACCGACTGGGGGTCTAGGGAGCATCGTCCCTAGGTGGGTCAAGGGGTAGCGCCCCTGTCGCCAAGACCAAATTAGCACTCTCAAACCCATACAAAAGCCTATGGAACACACCATTTTTGTGATTTTCTTCCGATCACACACTTTTTCTGGCAACTGCTTGCATTTTCTACCTATTTATGTCTCTCCCTTTCCTTCGACATCATACGTTACTCATTCTGAACTGTTTTAATCTGTCGTCATTTTTTTTTTTCAGAAAACCTCCTATCACCCTTCTTCTGCGTCTACCGGTGTACTGCAATCTTCTTCTCCCTCTCCAGTTCCTACCGTATGGAATGGCTCCCTTCCTACATTGAAGATACTTGGCTTCCCTTTTTTCGTACAGGTTTCTATCTTGCTCCCTATCGTACTTCTTCCTTTGTCAGCTTCACCTCAGAAAATAAATTGCAATTGCCGTACTGGCTGATATATATTTTCTCTTCACTAAGTTGCCATACGGATGCATCACTAGGAAGCCATGCAATGGTAATTGTAATATTTTAAACACTTCTGAAAGCTCTCCACAATCCGTATGGTGTCAACTAGAAGACTTAACCCCAAATCGGTAGAGAATTCAATCTGAAAATGCCGTACGATGCTTGAATAACCAGGTCGTACAGACAACAAATAGAATTTAAACCTCTAAATCCGTACTAAAACAACCCCATACAATAGCAAGCAGGCAACTTATCCTTCAAAATCCGTACAACAACTAGAACACTTAACCTGCAAATCCACAAAAAATTGAATCTCCAGATCCGTGTGAAATCCGTACGCCAGCAACATGAAGGTAATCCTCCAAATGCCCTACAGTACCATCAAAGAAGACAGTCTCTAAAAGCCGTACGACCCCCAGAGCAGCTAATTTCCAGAACCCGTATGCTATTAGAGAACTTAATTTGAAATCCGTACAAGTTGCAATCAGAAAGTTCCTTAATCTTTGAAGTCCACACGATAGCAAATTGGAAGCTTAACTCTCAAATCCATACGGTGGTAATCGGCACTATATTCTTCAAATCTGTACACCAGCAAATTGAAAGCTTATCCCTTAAATCCATACGCTATACCTCCTTCAAATTGGTCGTACGATGCTTTGCAAATTTTTAAATTAAAATCCGTCATACAGTACTTTGTAATTGTCGTACAGTTCCCTCCAACACAACTTAAGTCACCGTACAGTGACTCTTTCTCTCTTCTTTTTTTCTTTTTTTTTTTTGCAAATTACGCAAAATGAGCATCATCCTGTGATGACGAGGGAGTTGTTCTAGCATGGTACATTTTTAGCTTCGAACTATTGACTGCCTCGGGTATTTCATGTCCGTCTAATGTCCACAACTTTATTGCTCCGTTGTCACCTACTTTCCGAATTTGGTATGGCTTGGTTTGATCTCATTCTTTCCATCATACTTCAACACCCACTGTCTCGGTTGGAACTTGTTTAGTTTCAGGTGTCTATCATGCCATGCTTTGCGCCTATTCTATGTCACCTCCGTGGCCCATTGTGCCTGCAATTGTCGCTCATTAAGTTTATTTAAGTTACACAATCTCTCCCTCTGGTTTTCCATATCGCCCAATTTGTTCTTGACACTCAATACCATGACTTTCGTCGGCTGCCACTCCTTGCCATTAATAACTGTATTCTTGATTTTAGAACTTTTACTCCGTAATGCTGAAGCTTTTATTAAGCCCCTCCTCTTTGTTTCTTGTGCAAACCGTATGATGTGTTTTCCTTGCTACTGGCACCTTTCTACTATATCCGTGGTTCAACGTAACATTTTCTTTCCGCGCAGTTCGTTTATTATGTTCCGTATGGTGGGATCTTTCCTTTTTCTAAGTTTGTACTGTATGTTCTTCCCTTCAACTTCAGTTGTAACCGCCTTTCCTTCTTTCGCTTCTCTGTATTCCTTCGAACATTCATTTTCCTCTTCTTTCTCAAATTCGTCGACCCTTAACATATTACAGCTCAAAAAAAGCTCATAATCCTTCATTTGCCAGTGGAAAGGGCCGTTCACCGAATCCAAATCATCGTTCGTCAATCCACCTTCCAACCATAAGACTCTTTCCTCATTGGGTTCCAATCGCTACTTTCCTTCATCCTCTTCCTCGGAATCAGATGATATGGCTTCTTCACCCACCATTTGTGTGTAAATCAATAGTGAATCGTCATCCCCTACTTTCCATTGATAGTGTATTCTTCTTCCAGTCATGCTTAACCCTTTCTTGTACAAGCCATCTACGGCCCAAAATGGCATCATATCCTCTCCTCTTCAGCAGGATGACGACTAAGTCGAGTAGGAATAGTTGTGTTCCAATAGTCACTAGTTGTGCCATCAGGATTCCCAATGGTTTGATACCGTGCTGGTTTGTCATGAGCAACTGGAAGGTAGGTGGCCACAACGTTGGCTATCCCAACTTCTTCCAAGTATCTTCTGGTAGGACATTTACCCCTGAACCTCCGTCCACAACTATGTCTATTAGAACAGTTCCCAAAATTCCCATCTCGACGATCGCCGGATGCTGTCCGGATGTGAGGGCTAACAGCATTGGATCTGCTGCACTTGCTCCGCTTTCCTTCTCCCTTCGGTCCGCTATACTTGCTCCACTTTCCTTCTCCCTTTCGTGTTCTTCTAGTAATTTAACCATTGGAGCGATGTTTGTGAGTGCCGATCGGAGCTGAGGCATTGTGAGCAGCAGATCATTTATCTTGATTGGCACTTTCGTTTGTAATATCTACCGTACAATGTTCTATTCAGCACAATTTCTTGGTAAGGTACCAGTAGTGTCCTTCAAGTGTGCTTTGTCCGCCTATGTTGCCTTCTCAATTTTCAACCGTGCTTCCTCTAATCTCTTTTTTTCCTCCGTCAGGTCAGGGTACAGTTTTGCTTTCTTGCGTGTGATTGCCAAAACCTCTTCCTCGTCTGTCCTAATGGTGATCAAATTTACTCCTGATTTCGGGCACTTAACATCTTCATGATCTCCAGGACCGCACCATCTACATAACAACTTTGATGTGTTTGTCGTTGTACAGTCTCGAGCAATGTGGCCCCACAAATTGTATGCTTGGCATTGAACCATCGGGCGGCCGTTCACATCGTACTAAATTCGGCTGTGGCTTCCATTATTATTGTTGACATTGTTGTTTTGCCCTCGCCTATTATTTCTATACCCTCCGATATGGCACCCTCATTACTGGTGTTTCCACTCCCTCCTGACACAGAAGCCTCCTAAGTCAAGAGCACTTGTTGAGGTCCTCTTATTTTCATATTGAAGGGGCGTTCCTTTGTATAATGTCCCATGATTTGGCAGATCTCACAGAACTGGTTCTTTGGACAAGATCCCTTCATGTGACCTTCTATCTTACATTCCGTGCACCAAAGGTCATTTTCCTTCAGCTCTTTCTGCATGTTCTTAAATTCTTCCATCATTCGGATCATATCCTTCTGGAGAGCTCGGACCTTCTTGCTACTCTTTCTTCCGAAGACGCTTCGTCATCTGACTCGGATGAGCTACTCTCGTTCTTCTTTTTTGTTTTCTGCTCACTTTTCAGGTTCATCGCTGGATTGTATGCTTAAGTATATGACGATGGCGGCACAATTTTCATCTTTTTCCGTAACTTCGGGCATAGTCCTTCAATGAACCATCTCTTTTGCAATCCATCCGCTGGCTTACTTTCCATCTTGTTTATTAAGTCTTTTAATTTTCTGGCATATACTCGAACTGTTTCATTTTTTCCCTACTTTGTGTTGTATATCTCCGCTACGGTTTCATTGTCGTCGCGCAACAGTTGATATTCGATGATAAACTCTTTTTTAATGTTGTCCCAATTGTTTAATTTTGGGGGATCCGTATCAGCAAACCAATCAATTGCAACACCCCATAGGATTGCCAGAAATTGTCGGACCCATTCATTTGTATCTGTTATGCCATTCACCCTCCAAATTGTTTCGCATGTTTTACAGTGTCAAATTGGATCGGCTGTTCCATCACCATCAAACGTTGGCAACTTCTCCTTTGGTCCAGCCATTGCTATTCGAGGTTGAGGGATTTGTTACGTACTCGCGCTATTCTGCACACTCACACTGTTTCGAACACCCACATTGTTCTGCACACCCGCACTGTTTTGCACACCCGCGCTACTTTGAACACCCACGCTATTTCCGACAATCGTTCTATTTGGTGAAGAAGAGTTTTCGTCAACCGAAGTTGTCCGTTCTGAAAGTGTATCTCGGACGAAGAGTTCACTCCACGCTCATGCTCCCTTGGCACTCCAAGCCGTGTAAGTTAATCCCCTTCCGTCTGGATTCTCTTCCCTCGGCGTATGCAGGTTCAAAAACTCCTCCCTTGCTTCTTCCACCAAATCAAACCACTATCGAGTCTCTTCCAACAATTCTTCAGTGCTTCGATGTCCGTCGGCAATTTGTTGAAACCTTCGTCTGTGTTCGGCCTATTGTGCCAAGATTAAATTTTCTTGTGCGGTGCCTATTCCATCTTTTCCCTTTAGCTTATTTCTATCCTTGTTAAGCTGATTTGGCATTAGTCTGCATTCCTCTACCTTCGTTCCAGGTCCATCAGGCAACAGCGCCAAATGTTTACTGTATGGGTAAATAGATTAATGCAGACACAATAAAATAGAACAGCAGTACTCCTTTTATTATTCGCATATGCCAAAGGGATTACATAATGCTTATGATGATGATTACAATGATCCCAAAGGGTGTATATATACTTTTCGAAGAACCTTCCCAAAGGGGTCCGTCGGCTACATAACACTAACCTTCCCGAAGGGACCCGTCAACTACATAACAAGAACCTTTCTGAAGGGCCCATCGGCTACATAACAATTACCGACAACACCAACCTGTCGGCTACTCAATAGTTACTGACAACATGCTTTAGTTTGAAACTCCTCTATGGAATTTCCAAATTGAAGCCTTTCAAAGATCCTTAGATCTCTACCTTGGTTTCCAGCAAAAGGATCAAATTTCTTTTTTTATTAATAGACCCTTAAATGATTTTCTCTTGAAGTCTTTCAGAATCTTAATCTTTGGCTGGGAATGTTTGTTTTATTTATTTAGAGAAATATAGTAGTGTCTGGATAATTTGATATAACTAGAATGATTTTCTCAGGTTACAGAAGGATGGCAATATGGAGAATGATTATTTGCATAGGATATCTGCAGGTGTTTGTGAGTGTATTATGATATAAATGTCTACAATTGGTATGAGAATATTTTCTTATGTACTAATAGGGAAATGGGAGTTATGATCTGTATATTGACTGGAGTTATTCTGTATATTCCCCTTAGCATTAAACAGCTTCCCGTGTCTAGAACCCCCGATGCTCTCACTAGGAGACTGCTTTGTAGTTCTCTTTTGCTGAGTCAGATGCCTAATGCAGTAACAAATATGAAATATGCAATCTTAATTCCTATTTACTAACATTCGATCCTATAGTTGATTGACTTCCCTGACTAAGGTCAAGCCTTTGATGAATATTGTCTGAAACTGTTATCGATTACCTTGGATGAATATTATTAAATTTAGTAGTTTTTGTTAATCTGATATGATACATTAGTAATTTCAAGAGCATACATATGAATTGACAATCTACAGTAAAGATATCACTGCTCTTATTCCTTGGCAATCTGATCATGTTAATGATTGTGGACAAATATTATTCCCCTTGCTTATACGGCCTTAAGATGTAAGGATAGTCCTCTTATCTGCCTGATGTAGCATTCTATTTCCAGTCTATGATCAAAGATTCAGGATTGGATGATATGACATTTAGAGGGTTTCTACCCTTATTCAGTCCCTGAGAGATTCTCTATCTCAATGGCTCTGTGTATATATATGGTTCCAAACTTCTTCTTTTTTAATGGAAATGTGCAACTGATGTCCAAGGAGGTACCTGCTCCGCTTCCAGAGATCTAGGTACCAATAAGAATTGTTCGATGGTTTGTATCTTCTTTTTCTATGTATGGTCAATCCTCTCTGAGGATATTTCTATATTAGTTATCATATCCAATTTTGATGTCCTTTGTATGATTTGCATAGTAACTGTACTTCCTCAGTTGCAATGATATTGTTTCCATCTTTTATTTCTGCACAGACTTGGCAGAAAGAGGAACAACCACTAATCGCTGACTGATTTTCTTATCTCTGTGATGCCTGGTTATGTCTTTGCTCTTGGTTTGACCATCTACACCTGACACGTCTGTCTGCTTTTGCCTGAATCCCTTCTATTCATCTGTTATTTCCCTATGCTTTTCCTTTCTTTACATGAACTGTGATCTCCCTTTAATTTGGTCTTCATTATACTAGATTAACTTGTTATTCCCTACCGTCCTCCTTTCAAGTATTCCCCGTTCTTAGTCTTTTAATACTATGAAGTATGAAGAGATACATCTCTTCTCAAAAGTTACATTTAGTATAATATGATTAATATTATAAGAAATTAAACTAATATGGTATGCTTGATTCTAATTAATATTTTAATAATATTTATCATAAATAATTTATATTTAGTTCTTATACTATTATTTATCAAAATTATAATATTACATTATATTAATTGACATTTATATTTTTCCATTATCATATTAAGTTAATTTTGATAATAAATAGAATATTTAAAATTATTATTTTATCATTTATTATTTTTATCATTATATTATTTTTATATTATTTTTACTATCAATATTATAGATAATGTAAAAATGACTTGTATTATAATCTATTCATTATGATATTCATTTGTTAGTATATTTTATATATTCAGATTATAACATTTATACTTTAACAATATATGATCATATTTATATGTTCAATATATGATTATTTATCAGTACTTATTGATTCATATATTATAGTTGTTTATCAAATACTCTATATATTAAATTTATTCAATCTTTTGTTTATTGGATATAACTTATTTATATCTCAATAATTACTCATTCAATGTATTTTAGTAAATTATTATTTTACTCTATTTATTGATAACATAAATTATATATTATTTTATATTTATAATAGAGTTAACAATAATTTCTTTAATATTATTATTATTAAATCTTACTCTAGGAAGGGGACATTACATGTGGAGTCTAGATCCCAAGGAATAAAATTATGGTGCCTCAAATTTCCTAGAATTGGAGTAGACAATTGTATGATTGAGTCTAAGTGCCTTGGTGGTAGTAGATTTGGAATAATTTTTCTCAATCTAATTGCAACTTTTTTCTTTGGTGAGTTGCATAGAATAAGTGCCTCACCTAGGAGAATTTGCAGAAGAGAGGCTTTCAAGGCCTTTCTATTTGTATCCTCTATAAAACTAGTGATGATGTATTTCTAATCTCTTCTTATAGTGTCCTTATTGTAGGCAAATTTGGCACCTTTAGTGGAAAGAGTGGAATCATGCTTGTGTCTATGCCACCTCTTTAGTAGAGTTTTGGAAAAGTTTGGACCATCCTCCAACTCAAACCTCTTTTCCATAGGTTGCTTGCATTCTTGGCCCAACTTTCATAATCTGGAATCTGTGGTCTTAAAGGAATCGAAGGATCTTCTAAGATTCAAAAATGGCCGAAATTCATGAGTGGAGAAAGATTGTCAATAGGCTCCAAGAGACTATTTCAGCAAAATGTGATCTATTGTTTCTGTGAAATTAGGGATTTCGCTGTGATAAAGAATTTGGATATAGTCAGCAATGGTGTGTGTTCCTTTGTCAGGACGTGGCAGGTAGGGTGGAATATTCGTAGAGAGGGAAGGTGGTTTCCCCATCTTGAGGGAGTTTTATAAATTAATACTAAAAGTTCTTCTAGGAGGAATCCTGGGCATGCGAGTACTAGCGCTATTAACGGAAGTAGTGATGAAGGTGTTGTGTTATTTTCCTCTATTTATAGAGGGCAGCATTTTAATAACCTTATGAAGGCTCTATCTATTCTTCATGCAATAGAAAGAGGGTGTCTCTTGATTGAAGAATTATTGCTTGTGAATCGGATTCTCAAATTATGATTGATATGCTTAAGTGGCAAAGCAGATATTGAATCTATGCTCTTCTTTGGATCACATTTTAAAATTTATTCTATCATATTCCTCGTGAATGGAATAGAACGGCAGACTCTCGCAAAATGGGCTCATGAGAATCCGAATAGGTGGGATGTGGATGATTGGCAACTCTTGTCCCTAAAGTATTCGGAGACTTTGGAAAGGTTAATTATGGACAGAACTACTTCTTGCAGTGCGTAGGGTGTTCTTAGTTTGGCATGCAGCCTTTTGCTTTGTTCTCAATATTTCATAACCCTTTTTTCAAAAACAAAACAAACTTTACGTTTAAATAACCTTATTGAAAGCAGAAAACTATTAGTTATAAAGGAATGTGATTATCCTTGAAGAGGTTGCAATGGCCTAAAAGGAAAAATCATTTTTTATTATTCACTAACACTAAACAGCTAAAACGGTGCCATGTAATCTTCAAAAAAATGAATAAACAGCCAAAAAGGTGCCACATAATCTTCAAGAAAGGTGTGACTTAGTTAATGAAAAGGTGTGAAGGAAATAGCAATTTGTTTGAGTGATGAAAGTCGGCAATAAAAACATATAAACAATATATGAAGTGAAAAATGTGATTAGAAGTCATAAAACATTAAATTTTAAAAATTTAAAAATCACCAATGAATTAGTAATAAACATTGATTAGGGAATGACAACCAAAGGGTGTGATTTATCTAAAGACAAGATGGAGGTTCATTAAGAAAAGCCAAGATGACATTAGAATAAAGTTGCTAGGTGCAATCAATAAGTCTGAAGAATGCAAGAAATGATATAATTTATGTTTACCGCATAGATAAATGGATCAATGCACATAGACAATGAACAAGAACAGCAAAACTCCTTTTTATTATTTGCATGTGCCAAGAGATTACATAATGCTTATGATGATGATTACAATGATTTCCCACGGTGTACATATACTGTTCTGAAGAACCTTCCTGAAGGGGTCCGTCAATTACATGACAATTACCGAAGGGGTCCGTCAACTACATAACAATTACCGATGACATCAACCCGTCGGCTACACAATATTTACCGATGAGATCATCCCCCCCAAAAAGAAAAAGTCATCTCCAGACGACAATTACAAAATATTCGAGACAAATTAACAAACAAAATACATTAACTGACTAACTACAACAAGATAGATCTATTTCTGTCACATCACTTTCACATTCGTCCCGTGCCTATACCAAACTGGTCTCCAAACCACGTTGCATTTGTAGCCTCTGCTAACACAATACTGTCTCCTTAATCAAGCTGACCTTGATAGCCACCTGTGCCGCTTTCTCTATTTCCAACTCTAGGTAAACTGAGCCAAGTGTCGTCGTACTGCCTTCAACTGGATGATCAGCTCCTCCCGAGCTCACTATGCATCCACCAAGAGAGCTTCACGTCCTACTCCAAGTGCCTCCTCTTAAAAGGCTTGCTCTGGTGTTCTCTCCATCATTGTACACAGACATTCCATGCCTGCAGCAGCTCCAGGTGTCATCCACTGGTCATACCTCCCACGCTCTTTCTAGCAACCGCTTGTGTTTCCTACCTGTTTATATCTTTCCCTTCCCCTCGATATCATACATTATTCATTCTAAACATCTTTGAGTTGTCATCATTTTTTTTTTTTAGGTTGGCTCCTTCTTCTACCTATTCTGTCTCTCTATCACTCCTAACTGCTCTGATGCTTTTGCTTGCCCGCGAAGAACATGCCTTACATATAATTTTTTCCTTTCCATTGCCTCTTTCCTTTCCCGTCAGTTTTCTTTTAACCTCGGCTAGAAGATTACTAGTCCACGGAAGTGGTGTTGTGCACATCTTGTTAAAACAACTATCAATAACTTCTTTCCTCCTACGCATGGACGTTCTGGTATAAAGTTAACATCCCCGAAAGATAAGAGTTTACACCACTGCAAATATATGGTAAACATCCGCGGATTAATACTCTGTCCGTGGGGGGGCCTAGAGTTTATGTTGTGATTATAACACCGAACTCATAACCATCTTCGCGGAAGCATGAAGTGTATTGCTGCGGAAGCAAGAGACACACCTCTGGAACAAAAGACACGCCGCGGAGAAAATAAATTGCAACCCGCACAAGTCAACGTCTACGTAAGTATGGAAATATCAGGCCGCGGGGCATTAAAAAGTCACCCATGGAGACTTCCCGCAAAACAGCCAGCGGGACACACTGTCCACGGGACAGGTGTCTGTAGAACTATCCACGGCATGCTTACTTCAATTTTTTTTTTTTTTTTCCTCCACTTTTCTCTCTCTCTCTCTTTAATTTTTTTTTTTTTGAACAAGAACAGTAGAACTCCTTTTTATTATTCGCATGTGCCAAGAGATTACATAATGCTTATGATGATGATTACAATGATCTCCCACAGTGTACATATACCGTTCCGAAGAACCTTCCCGAAAGGGTCCGTCAATTAGATGACAATTACCAAAGGGGTCTGTCAGCTACATAACAATTACCAATGACATCAACCTGTCGGCTACACAATTTTTACCAACGACATCAACCCGTCGGCTACACAATATTTACCAATGACAATTTATTTGTTAAGTAATGGTGTAAAGAATAAATAACGGATTTGTCTCTTTAATTGTTAAGTGGTGTGATCTTTAGAAATACAAGATTTATAAGAGGACAATCTTGGAGATTGAACAGTGTGTTGTGTGAACAAAGAACATAAAATACATACACCAAGAGAGAGAGCAAAGATTATTTTAGGAGCATATGAGAAATCCATAAGCAAATTATAAATAAGAGTTTAAGATCTCTTTGGGCAGATTTGTGACCTGGTTTGAGATAGATTGGAGAAGTTTATGTGCAGATTCTATGAGGATCTAGTAATCAAGGTTTACCACTGTTGCGATGATCATTATAGCAGAATTTATTGGTGAGGTTGGTGCTTCGTACTAAGGAGGTTCGTGCCTCATCTTGGTGAAGTTGGTGCTTCACATTTATGGGTTGGTAATTACATAAATTGTAAAAGTTTTATTCATATACAAGCATTAATTGCCATGGTTTTCCCGATTAGGGTTTCCACATTTTAAAAAATCTTCTTTGGTGCACTTATTTATAGCTTGTATATGTGTTGATTAAGGTTTTAAAAAACCTTGCTATTACTCTTAGTTACCGGATTCGCATCCTACAAACTGGGTCAAGATGCATTGTGGTCCAGATGTGGTCTGGATGTGTCTCAGATGCACATGCCAGACTGTGGTTACGCACCAAGCACATTCAAGTGCATCCACAGGCCAGTCACAAAAAGTGACTTGAAAATCAGTATTAAGTATTTTTTCTTTTTTGGTCAATGATTATCATACTACCAAATTATTATTTTTTATAATTCTGTATATTTATTTGATTTTTTATATTTATAACTATATATACACACACACATGCATACCTGAATCTCCAAGAAGATATTTGCATGCACCTGTGTACCAGGTTCTCATACCTGTACCCATATTGGTAACTTAGCTATTACATAATCAAGATTTTCAAAGGTTAAAATTTATTTGATATACAGATTCATCCTCCCTCTTAGCATATTTGTGTGCTCTTCAAATATCACAATATTGTGCATACTTCAAAAATTTTGGAACTCAGGAGATTATCTTTGAATTTTTCTGGATTCAATTGTGTCGCTGTTTTCTTCATCAACGTTTTGGATCACACTCCGTGATCCATTATCAAAATGAATGATAGAGAACAAAAGAAGTAAATGATATTTTATTGAATACTATTTTATCACAGACTGATCTAGTAGGAAAAAATTATAAGACAAATGCCTACTGAAAATATTGATTCTTTACCGTAACAGTTTTTCCCTTGAGGTCATCCTTCTCAAGGTGAGTTCTGTCCATTGAAACTGCTTCAACCAAGTGTAGTTTTTTATTACTATCATGAAGGGGAGCAGTTCTCCATCCTAAATCTGCAATGTAAGATGTTTCCATCATATGTTATTTCCTATGTTTACAGTTATATTGCCTCAATCACATTGAACCGAAAATCTAATGATCCAAAGTTAAACAAGATCAAGGAGCTCTTTGTTCACAACTGTCTGGTCCTAAGCACTTTGCATACTCAATAACACCAAAAAAAATGTCAATAAATGGACAAGACTAAAATATCATCAAATGTAATTGTTGATTGCTCTGGATGAAAAGAATATGACCCCCATTCCTAGAATAGAACAGCAAATGCAGAATGAAAAAAGTGTACTTCAAGAATTTTCCAACAGCATATAGATTCATGATCTGCATATCCAGGACATTCATTTAAGAAAATAAAATTGATGTTGTATTTAGAGCATAAAAAGACATCACAATTACATCTTACTACAAAGAGACTTGCATGGTCAGTTCATGAAAAGGACACTTTAAAACTATAAGACTTGTAGCAATCTACATTCTAGGGAGACAACATAGAAGTAAAATTTTCAATCAAGGGAGTCATCCACTCTGAAATTGGAAGATTTTGAGTTCTATATTGGAAACAACTGGAAATTGTTGTTTCCATGCCAAAGCTGCATAGACTTTGCTTGTATCCTAGAATCAACCCTATTTTTTAGTGAAACCCCAGGACCCACACAAGGCCCAGAACCCTGGAGTACCCGAAAGACATCATCAAGACAGGTACTTGGAGTACCCAAGTACTCCCACCACGGCCTAAGCTTCGTCGTTTCTCAATCACACCCTTACCACACCAGTCGGCTTCTTGGGGACTCCAAGACGTCCTACGAAGGCTGGGGAACTCCCGGGCATTGATCGTGATTCATATCACGCTACTCATTGTAATCATCTTTATGATATTTGAATCTTTGATAGAACTAATATAAATGAAAATCATATTTGCTAATAATCTGATTTTTTATTTTTGAATGTTACTATGTTGAATGTTCAATGGTTTTGATTCATGTTGGAGCTTTTATATGTTCAAGTATTTCAAGAATCAATTTGGTAATTTTATACTATACCATCATTTCATAAATGTTGATGTGTAGCTAGGTCAGATTCCTTCTAGGGTTGACCTAGTACCTCTAATGGCTAATTGGCATGTCGGCCTTAGCCATGTTACTAATGAACTTTGTCATTTCAACCCTTAATTAGTTCTGACCCTACTTGGGCAATTCATGTAACTTGCAATAATGTAGTTGGGCAAGACCAATATGAATATAACTTGTAATTAATAGGTCTGGTCCTATTCTTGGCACTAAAACTACAAGGTCGATTGGAGATCTATTAGGAGGCACTGATTCATATATATGCAAGGCCATTCTTACATTAATAGTAATGAATTTTGCAATATATAGAATATGTAGTGTGCTTTGGCTAATGATAAGAGCTTTTCATCTATGGTTGGGAAGACAACAAATCTAAGGGTTTGCATGTCATTAACGAGCACTACCATAAAATTTAACATGGTATCAAAGAGGATCTAAGGAAACAATCTGAACCAGAATAGTAAAATTGGATTCTAGAACACTTATGATGACTAATGGGTGTCAAATATGCGGTTCAATGGATTACTTGAGACAAAAAAATTCTTGCTAATTGCATGCTGAGAGAAATTTAAGAGAAAGAACCTATTCAGACTGTCATTGTGATTAGTTTCTTCGAAGAGTGAGAAATAACATTTAAAGGTAGGCTATTCAATGTAGAAATCAGATTCAAAGGTAGCTTGAGTGGCAGATGTAGAATGACAAGTCCTTTGTATAGGATCAACAAGCTTTTGTACCAGTGTGACTGCAAAAGCTCATTTTTGGAAAACCATTAGAGCCAATTTCCTGATATTGTGTTAATCAAACTATGAGAATGCTGCCCTTGTTGAAAGGGAAACTTAACTTTTAGATGATCCTTTATGTGCTTTAATGAGTTCTTTGCGAGAGGAGTTTGAAGTGCAATCCCTTGTTAATGAGTTCTTCTCTACGAGAGAAGTTTGAGCTGACATTTCTTGTTAATGAGTTCTTTGAGGGAGAAGTTTGAGGTGCAATCCCTTGTTAATGAGTTCTTCGTGAGGGAGAAGTTTGAGGTGCAATCCCTTGTTAATGAGTTCTTCTCTGAGAGGGAGAGGTTCAAGGTGCAATCCATTGTTAATGCATTCTTCTTTGTAAGAGAAGTCTAAGGTGAAAACCCTCGTTCCACCTCTGGGAGTAGGTATGGGGGATCCACCCTCTGCAAGTAGGCATGGTCAAGATGTATTCCTCTACTAGAGAAGTCTGGGGTGAAAACCTCCTTCCACCCTCTACGAACAGGTATTGTGGGTACACCCTCTACAAGCAAGCATGGTGGATATGCATTCTTCTCTAAGAGAAGTCTAAGGTGAAAGCACTCATTCCACCCTCTGCAAGTAGGTATGATGGATCCACCCTTTGTGAATGAGCATTGTGAAGATGCATTCTTCTCTAGGATAAGTCTGAGGTGAAATTCCATGTTCCATCCTTTGCAAGTAGGTATGGTGGATCCACCCTCTGCGAGTAGGCATGGTGGAGATGTAATCTTCTCTGGAATAGTCTGAGGTGAAAGCCCCCATTCCACCCTTGGCGAGTAAGTATGGTTAATCCACCATCTACAAGTAGGCATGGTGAAGATGCATTCTTCTCCAGAAGAAGTCTGAGGTGAAAGCCCTCATTCCACCCTCTATGAATAGGAATGGTGGATGTCATGGAAGAAATTCCATGATGTAGCACTTTTGTTTATTCACCCTCTTGGAGGAGCCATGATGAGCACTTCGGTTTCCATTCATGGAAGTAACCATGATGGATCCACCCTATGGGAGTAGCCATGATGGTTATATTCACTTGCATTTTCATGGGAGCAGCCATGATGGTTGTCACTATGTAATTCAAATATTGAAGGAATCCTCCCTAGCTAAGAGGAAGTGTTGATGTGTAGTTTGGTCAGATCCCTTCTAGGGTCGACCTAGTACACCTAATGGCTAATTGGCCTATCGTCCTTAGCCATGTTGCTAATAAACTTTGTCATTTCAATCCTTAATTGGGTCAAGCCCTATTTGGCCAATTCATGTAATATGCAATTATGTGATTGGGCAAGACCTATATGAATGTAACTTGTAATTAATAGCTTTGATCCTATTGTTGATGCCAAAACTACAAGGTCGACTGGAGGTATATTAGGAGGCGTTGATTCATATATATGCAAGGCCATTCTTGCATCATTAGTTATGAAAATTATGTAGTGTGTTGGGGGGTGATGATAGGAGCTTATCATCTATGGTTGGGAAGGCAACAACTCTAATGGTTAGTTTGTGGTTAATGAGCACTACTATAAAATTTTACAATAACTACCATTTCTCGTTCTATATGTATAGCATGCACCCCCCCGGTCAAAAAAAACCTGCCCCCATGGCCGTATTGAGGTCATTTTTCCCGTCCCAAAGACTTGTCCCCCTATGGTGTTACACTAGTAATTCGTCATTTTTGTGAGTTTTTGTAGGGTTTCATAGTTTTTGCAATGATGTTTTATGCATTTTTCAATAATTTTTATATAATTTTAATGAGCTTTAAATGCAAAAAGGTCACTGAAAATTGGGTCAACAATTTGTCAATGATTTTTTCGTGCATCGGGTTTTTTCAGGGAAAAAATCAGCTAGCTCTAGGATTTAGGATTTAATTGGGTATAATCAGATTCAGGATTAATCAGGTATAATCGAGATTTTTTGCAGATTATTGCATTTATGTTGGAATATCTACCTTCAGATCAAGATATGTGACTTTTCTGTGTTTTCTGTGATAGTTTGCAATAATTCCTATAGTCAATCAAATTGGGTGTAGCATCTTTTTCAATTTACAATTAGTAGATACAGTTTTGTAATAAAGACTATTGCATTCAGTCAAGTTTTTTTTAAGTAGATATTGTAGTTAGACTTTTTATTGCAATTTCATACATATTATGTAAAAATTGTAATAAATGCCATTTGCATTAAATTCTCTTAATGATAATTCCATGCCTATTTTTTGCCAAAAATTACTTTTCATTATGATAATGATTATTGCAAAAGATGTTTAGCATATCCAAGGAAACAATCGTAGCCACTGATCATCCTACACGAGAAATGTTTTCGTCTAATTTTTGAAATTATATATAAATTAAATGATACATCAACTTTGTCATAAAGACCAACTCTAACTCCTCCATTTAAATTTGCTTGCTATATTTTTATCTACTACGGAAACATCACAATTGTATCAGTGTTAGCATTTTAATTTGTATGTTTCAGTAGAACACAAAATGGGATCGATTTATGGCAGATCTGCTCTTCGAATTAAAAGGGGAAGCTCCCTACAAATTAAAACTAACCCAATCTAGAAAATGTATGCTTTTTATTTACAATAGGTAAAATGATTTTCAGTGCAGTTCATACTCATGCTAGATAATATTAAAAAGTGTTTAGTTATTCAGTTAGGGCAACAGGATGATGTGCTCTTCAACTAAAGGTTGTTTACTGCATAAGTTAATTAATGCACACAGATAATGAACACGAACAACAAAACTCCTTAGATTATTTGCATATGCCAAAACATTACATTATGCTTCATAAGATAAAATCAATGACGATTTACAATGATCCCAGACGGGATATAAATACTATCTGTCGAACCTTCCCGAAGGAGTCCGTTGGCCACAAACATTATGTCCGCTACAAACTATTTACCTGTTGGCTACAGAATACAGAAACACCGACGACAATCACCCTGTTGGCTACAGAAACACCGACGACAATCACTCCGTCGGCTACAAAAACACGGACGACAATCATCTCGTCGGCTACAAAAACACCGACAACAATCATCCCATCGGCTACAGAAACACCGACGACAATCACCCCGTCGGCTACAGAAACACCGACGACAATCACACCGTCGGCTACAAAAACATCGACGACAATCACATCGTCTGCTGACACAATTTCTACCGACGACATCATCCCCCCCCCAAAAGAAAAAGTCGTCTTCGGATGACAATTACAAAATATCTGAGATAAATTGACAAACAAAATACATTAACAGGGTGACTACAACAAAAAATCTGCTTCTGTCACATCACATCCACATTCATCCCGTTACATCTGTAGCCTCTGCTAACACAATACTGTCTCCTCAAGCTGACCTTGATTGCCACCCATGCTTCTTTCTCTGCTTCCAACATTGGGTCCACTGAGCTAATTGTCACTGTACTGCCTTCTGGATGACCCACTCCTCCCGAACTCTCTATGCATCCACCAAGACAGCCTCTCGGCCAACACCTACTCCCAGTGCCTTTGGTACACAAACAATCCATACCTATAGCAGCCCTAAGTTTTCTCACTGGTCAGACTCCCACGATTGATATCCGCAACGATTGGGGGTCCAAGGGGCAACGCCCCCACGGGGTCCTGGGGCTCTGCCCCAGGTGCGCTCCCTGTCGCAATACAGGGCGAGGTCAAGGGGCAGTACCCCTCGCCGCCAAGCCCAAATTAGCACTCCGGAACCCACACAAAATTGCATGAAACACACTGTTTCTGTCATTTTCTGCCAATTCCACACTCTTTCTGGCAACCACTGATGCTCAAGCTGACCTTGATAGCCACCAGTGCTGCTTTCTCTGCTTCCAACACTGGGTCCACTGAGCTAAGTGTCGCTGTACTGCCTTCTGGATGACCCACTCCTCCCGAGCTCTCTATGCATCCACCAAGACAGCCTCTCGGCCAACACCTACTCCCAGTGCCTCTGATACATAGATAGTCCATGCCTGCAGCAGGTCCAAGTCTTCTCAACTAGTCAAACTCCGATGACTGGTCAGACTCCCACGATTGATATTTGCAACGACTGGGGGTCCAGGGGGCAACGCCCTCGACGGGGCCGCCAAGACCAAATTAACACTCCGAAACCACACAAAAATGCACAGAACACACTATTTTTGTCATTTTCTATCGATTCTACACTCTTTCTGGCAACCACTGATGCTTCCCCTTCCCTTTGGCATCATCTGCTACTCATTCCGAACAACTTGAATTTGTCGTCGTTTTTTTTTTTTTTTTAATAGAAAACTTCTTGTTAGGAGAGCTGAAATCTAGGGAAAATAGAAGATGTTCCTTGAAGGTAATAATTTGTCGTTTAACTGCAACAGATCTCCCCAACAATACAATATCATAGATTACCAACTGAAACTTTATGCCCGCGGCAAATAAGGTGGGGCGCCATCAAACCTCCAAGCTTGTTCCAAAATTTTCTTTCGCCCAAGCACGAACCTTGTGACTGAGAATTGTTCGGAAGAGATTTTCCATTCGATTCTCACTAATTTGAGCTAAATTTTGGCGAAGTGCTACATCACTTGCTTCCATGCAGAGTGGTGCAAACTGTATGTATTCGACCGCAGACGCTTTCGGAGCTTGCTAATGAAAGAATAAGACAGTCATGCAAATCTTTCATTTCTTCGGCTTCAAATTTTACAATAATTTGCGACTCTCACCTGCCTAGTTTGTGAAAAACATCCAGACAGAAGGTTTTAAAAAGAGACAGAGAAAGAGAAGGGAATCAGCGGGAGAGTTGAAGCAAAGGACGACTTGCGGCAAAACAAAGTTCGCGGAAGTCAGTTAAACGCGCGGGACAAAAGGTCCGCGGAAAGCTCCACGCGGAGGTAGAAGGCCGCAGAGAATAGTCAACCCTGTAACGCACGCACGGGAGAAGCAAATCATCCACTGCTTGAAGGAAGTCTGTGGCAAAAATGAACAGTCTACACGCAAAAGAGAGTCCGCGGCAATGAAAAAAAATCTCCACAGGAATGAGAAAAGACTCCGAGCGCAAGAAGATTCCGAATCCGCGGGAAGACACTCACGGACGTGTGTCCGGAGGGAATCTGCCCGCGGGACACAGCCAGCAGAAACAACAAACTGCCACGGGCATGTGTCCGTGGGACAGTCTGCCCGCGGGAACCATAGACTGCTTGGGGAACACAGCCCACAGGATTTTTTTTTTTTGGTTAAATTTTTTTTTTTTCTTTTTCTTTTTTTCTTTTTTTTTTTTTTTTTCTTCTTTTTTTTTTGAAACATACAGCACCTCAATTTTGCCTCCAGGCGTCGCCATTCAGCAACAACGACAATGAGGAAGTCATCTAATCCTTTTGCAACGACGACGAAGAAGTCATCTGATCCTTTTGCAACGGCGACGAAGACTTCCTGGCACAGTATATTTTCAAATTGGATCCGTTCGCTGCGTGAAGTGCCTCTTGCTCGTCCAACATCCCGAATTTTATCGCTCGATTGTCGCTGACCTCCCAGATCTGATAAGGTCCAACCCATCTGGCCTTAAACTTTTCCTGTTTGATTTCATTCCGACCATCGTACTTGAGTACCAACTGCTTCGGCTGAAACCTGTTGAGTTTGTCATCCCACGCCTTATGTCTGTTCTGTGTCACCTCTGTCGCCCACTATGCCTGCGGTCGTCGTGCATCTAGCTTATTTCCTTGCTGTCGGCACCCTTCAAGTAATTTTATGGTACGATGCATTCTTTTCTTTCTATGTGGTCTATTCACCGCGTACCGAATGGTGGGATCTTTCTTTTTTCTGGGTTTGGACTGTATGTTCTTCCCCTCAACTTCAGCCGTAACCGCCTTTCCTTCTTCCGCTTCTCTATATTCCTTTGGAAATTCATTTTCTTTTGTTTTCTCACCTTCATCGACCCTTAACATATTACAACTCGGAAACAATTCGTAGTCTTCTATCTGCCAGTGGAGAAGGCCATTCACCGAATCTAGGTCGTCGTCATTCGATCCTCCTTCTAGTGTCAATACTCCTTCGTTTGGTTCCATTCTCCTCTTTCTCTCTTCGTCACTTCCTTCGTCGTCACTGTCGCCTTCACCTTCTGAGTCTGACGATGCTGCCTCCTCACCTACCATTTGTGTGTGCAAGTCAATTATGAATCTTTTGCCTCCGCGCTCCATTGATAGGGTATTTCGTTTCCAATTATGTTTTACTTTTGCTTGCACCAACCAATCTCGTCCCAGAATAGCATCATATCCTTTTCTTTTCAATGGAATGACCACGAAGTTCAATAAAAATGGTTGTGTTCCAATAGTTACCGGTTGCGCCCTTAAGGTTCCCAACGGTTTGATCCCGTGTTGGTCTGCCATGAGCAACTGAAATGTAGGTGGCCACAGCGTCGGCTTTCCCAACTTCTTCCAAGTATCCTCCGGCAACACATTCACGCCGGAGCCTCCGTCAACAATTGTGTCTGTCAAAACATTTCCCAAAATCCCCATCTCGACCACCGTCGGATGCCGTCCGGATGTGAGTGCCAGCAGTATTGGGTCTGTTGTCGTCACTTCCCTACTGTCCCTTCTTGTGTCCTCCGTTGCTTTCGGAAATGGTGTATGATTCAGAATGGTCGTCCGTAACTTGGGCATTGTGAGGAGGTCACTTATCTTGACCGGTATCTCCGTTTGTAAGATCTGTCGTACAATGTTTTGTTCTACGAAGTTCCTTGCCAAGGTGTCGGTGATGTCCTTCAACTGAGATGTCCCTGCCGACGATGCCTTTCCAATTTCCACCTGCGCTTCCCCCAATTTTCTTTTTTCCTCCGCCGGCAGTTTTGCTTGCCTCCACGTAATTGCCAAAACCTCCTCTTCATCCGTGCCGACAGTGATCAAGTTTACTCCAGACTTTGGGCACTTGGCATCTTCATGGTCACCAAGTCCGCACCATCTGCATAATAATTTCGGTGTGATTGCCGCTGTACAATCCTGCACAAAATGACCCCACAAATTACATGCTCGGCATTGAATGATCGGCCGTCCGTTTGCATCATATTGGGTTCGACTTCGGCTCCAATTATTATTGTTATTGTTCGCATTGTTGTTATTTTTCCCTCTGTTATTATTCATGTACCCTCCCAATGTGGCACCTACGCTATTCGTATTTCCGCTACTGCCCGACGGGGAAGCCTCCTGTGTAAGCACTTGCGAAGATCCTCTTGTCTTCATGTTAAAGGGGCACTCTTTTGTCGAATGGCCTATGATCTGACAAATGTCACAAAATTGGTTCTTTGGACACGATCCTTTAGTATGACCGTCGGTCTTACACTCCGTGCACCACAACTCACTGCCTTTTGGCTCCTTCTGCATGTTTTTAAACTCCATCATGCGGATCATGTCCTTTTGTAGGGCACGAACCCTCTTACTGTTGCCTTCATCGTTGCTACTATCACCTCCGGCAGGCTTGTCGTCATCCGAATCAGATGAGCTAGTCTTTGTCTTCTTCTTTGTCTTCAGCTCACTTTCGAGGTCCAATGCTCTGTTATAAGCTTCCGTATATGACAACGATGGCACAATTTTCATTTTCCTCCACAACTTCGAGCGTAGGCCTTCCACGAACCATCTTTTCTGAAGTCCGTCCGCCGACTTACTTTCCATTTTGTTTATCAAGTCTTCTAATTTCCTGGCATAAACGCGGACGGTTTCATTCTTCCCCTACTTAGTATTGAAGATCTCTGCTACAATTTCATTATCATCCCGCAATAGTTTAAATTCTGCCAGAAACTCCTTTTCAATGTTACCCCAACTGTTTAGCTTTTGTGGATCTGTATCAATGAACCAATCAATTGCTACGCCTCGTAGGATGGCCGGAAATTGCCTCATCCAGTCGTCTTCATCAGTTATCCCATTTGCCTTCTAGATGGTTTCACATGTTTTACAATGTCGAATGGGATCGGCTGTACCATCGCCATTGAACTTCGGAGTTTCTCTTTCGGTCCCGCCATCACGATTGGTTTCTGTAAACAGACATTGCTCGGTCCTGCAATACTGGTGTTGTTCAATCCCACACCGGCGGACTGCACTCCCACATCGACAGACTGCACTCCCACACCGGCTGACTATTCTCCCACACCGGCGGTCTGCACTCCCTCACCGACGAATTGGTCTCCCACACCGGCAGACTGCACTCCCACACCGGCGAACTATTTTCCCACACCGTCAAACTCAACAGCTGCGAACCTTGGTGAAGAAGGGTGTTCTGAAGTTGTCCCCTGCGGAAGTATATCCCGGATGAAGAGTTCACTCCACACTCTTGCTCCGTTGGCACTTCAAGCCATGCGAGTCGATGCTCTTCCGTCTGGATTCTCTTCCCTCGGCGAACACAAATTCAAAAACTCCTCCCGTGCTTCTTCCACCAATTCCACCCGCTACCAAGTTTCCTCCAACAATTCTTCCGTGCTCCGGTTTCCGTCGACAATCTTCTGGAATCTCCTTCGACGTTCGGCTTGCTGTGCCAGAATTAAATTTTCGTGCGCAGTACGGATTCCATCTTTTCCCTTAGCCTTATTTCGATCCTTGTTAAGCTGATTTGGCATTAATCTTCATTCCTCACACCTTCCAGGTTCATAGGACAACGGCGCCAAATGTTTACCACATAAGTTAATTAATACACACAGATAATGAACACGAACAACAGAACTTAGATTATTCGCATATGCCAAAACATTACGTTATGCTTCATAAGATAAGATCAATGATGATTTACAATGATCACAAATGGGATATCAATACTATCTGTCGAACCTTCTCGAAGGAGTCCGTTGGCCACAAACATTGTCCACTACAAACTATTTACCCATCAGCTACAGAATACAGAAACACCGACGACAATCACTCCGTCGGCTGACACAGTTTCTACCGACGACAAAGGTAAAAGATTTTTATGTTTTTTGACTAAAATAAATCCTACCAATACACATATACAATATTCAACTAAAAGATATTGAACAACGCAAGTACATAATGATTGAATAGGTTTAAACATGAAATCATGAACACTTTCGTAAATTAATCAATGAGATCAGTAATACGACATAATCTCCAACTTCAGATAACCCTGAAACGCAAAGGTTACAAATTTGGTAGAAACAATTTAATCGAACTTGAAACACATAAAATCTCAATAGCAATTTGAAACAAGACACACATTACTACAATTTATTGAATGAATAATAAATTACGGAAACAGAAACATATACTTAATGAATAGAAGATTTTGGCAAAAGATGGGCATGAAAATTATAATCAAGCAAACATAATACAAATGGCATTTATTTATAAAATTTACAAAATATTTATAGAAAACAATAAAAAAGCTAACTAAAACTTCTACTCTAAAACAAACTTGATTGAATACAATGCAATCTTCATTACAGAGTCCTATTTAGTAATTATAATCTAAAATCATGCCACTACCAGTTAGACTGACAATAGGAATTATCATAAACTATTACTTAAAACTCGCATCTCTTGATCAAAATGTAGATACTGTAACAATCCCAGACTCCTCAAAGAGCACCATGCACTAAAATTAGAGACCACCATAAATACCATGGGCTGTAAATAGCTCCGACTGAAACTAGCACATGTAAGAATATGCATCTTGCCCAGAGAAAGTTGACAACTGAAAATAGCACAAGCTATTTAGTGAGGGCTGAAAATAGATATCTGGATAGGTGGCTCTAGATAATCTTGATGAAGTTTTTGTGCTAATCATGACGAAATCCTGTAAAACTCTAAATCTCTCACACTCCTCTTGCTGAATTGAATCCAAACACAATTAATTGATTTTGCCAATCATAATCATGAATATTCTCAATTCTACGCATCATAAGTCTGATTGAGAATGACATCTTGGAGAAACTCAATTCTAAAGCCTCAGAATTGTTCTCTAGCATATTTTCCAATTGGGATGACCAACTAAGTAGAACCGTCTCAAAATTCTCATAGGCTTCAACTTTGGCCCTCCTGATCAACATGATTTGTGAAAAGAGGCCAAGTGGTCCCTTCCCCCCCAGTGGACATAAGATCAATTTCGACGGTGCCTCTAAAGGCAAACCTGGGGTAGCTGGTGCAGGTTGTAAAATCAAGAACCATGTGGACAATCTTATATGGGATCTTTCTGAGAAGCTGGCAGAGTTGACAGCCATTTTAGCTGGCCTTGACCTATGTATCATGAAAGGACTTAAGGAGGTTCATATCAAAGGAGACCCATTAATTACTATCGAGGCCATCAAACATTGGAAAATCAATAGTTAAACTTTGCTTGAGACAAGCTTGCTCACTTCGAGGACACCACAATACCCCATATATACAAGGAATCCAACATGGCTGCTGACCTCCTAATAAAATTCAATGTTGTTGGGATGGATTGTGTCTCATTTGGCTGCATGAACTAGAATGGTCTAGGCCAAATCTTATAGTGGAACCATGGATCTTCATTAAGCCCTTTCTTGACTAATTTGTCTACTTTCCCCGAGAACAGTGGTGGAGATTTTTCCTGTTCACTCTTACACTCCCATCGGTCTTGTCTTTGGATCATAGACATGCCACAATCTTCCCTTCTATTGTGGCAGCTCCTCTCTGTCAGCAGTTATCTTCATCTGGATTTCCTATCTATCTTATCTTTTCCTATTGCACTTTAAATTCCAGCTAAGCTAGAAGATGCCAACACAAGATAATGGTTGTCTCACAGTTTTTAAGTGTCCACCGGAAATGCATGGCGGAATCAATGGAGCAACAAATCAGGAGGCTCTTCTATTTGGCTAAAGAGGTTGCCCGGGTGGGAGGAGGGCTATTTTCAAGGTTGCAAAGCCTCGTCATAGTTGAATGACCATGCATGATGGGTGCGTGTATGAAGCTTTATTCTTAAATGCCATCTAGATCAGGGGATCGATGTGATGGGGGGCAATATTCATTCACTGCCTGATCACTAAAGACGATGAAGACCCAGTTAAGGAGACCACTATGTCCATCGCACTGTTGCCTTAGGAGGGTTCCATTATCAGAATATTTGATGCAAGCATTGTAAACAGAAAGCAGACAATAGAGCAGGGTCTAAAGCTTTATAGGGAAGGATTAGAGTGTGATATCCCCTTCCAAATATAAAATATTAAGATTTAATATTAAATTATAATAATCATTATCGTTAGGTGCAGTACCGAAGGTACAATATGTTAATTACTGAGTCAAATGAAAGCAACAATAACATATTACTAACTAATAAAGATGTTACAACTGAGCAAATAAGCATGGATTAGCAAATAATAATATTAAAATATTTAAGAGGATCATTCACAACAACAAAGTCTTAAGACAGAATCATGTTACCAAGAAAAGACTATCAGATAACTAAGTAATAGCAATTATGGAGGAGCCAAACTATCGTAGCTCACTCTCATCCTCAGTGCTGCAGAACACGACCCTGTGGATTTATTATTGTATGAAAGGCACAGCAACTGTGTCACAAGGAGATTGGATATGAATGGAGATATCATCAGAGAAGCTTAGGAAAATTTTCCAAGGTAAAAACTTATTCATTTCAAAAAGCTGACTATTGACAAAAATTGCCATCCCTGCAACCTTCTGTTATGCACCATTGTTGGCATGTATACATGTCGAAGGCAATCAGTATTGTGGAATGTCTAGAGATGGCTATGCGTATGCATGTGGAGACTAGTCAAATTATTAAAATCTCAGTTTAACTGCCATATTAGAGAAAACAAACATCCTATATTACTGCAGCTTGCATAATAAACCAATCAGTATAATTTTGGATTAGATATGATTGAGTTAGTAATTACAAACCACAACAATGATCAATAATAATAAACAATATTTAGAGAAGGATATTGTTTATGAATGCAAACTGTACTTACTTTGTCAGCAACTTATTTAATATTGGTTAAGGCAAGAATAATATCTATTAACAAATCAATGAAAGGATGCAATTAGCATTAGACCAGATTGATTATGAATGCAAGCCTAACTGATAACTACAATTGTCATGAAGTGGTGCAATTAGTAAAGGAGATCATAATGAATGGACATAAAACATGTCTTTTGGGAAGCAACTCATCATTCCACTTGGAAGATATATTAAGGCACATTTCCACTTCAGCAATGGAGGAGAGGAATTATTGATTGTATAAATGAATATACTGATTTCTGATTGAATGGATTTGGTAGGATAAATGTTTTATATCGTATCTACTGTTCTTGGAAGATATCAGAAAATAAGTCTCTATCTGTTTACTGACAAGCGTTGGGTAACAACAAGGATATGTTGTAACTAACTATGATTTAATATCACTTTACAAAAGGATATATCAAAATTCTAGCATTAATAAGGAACCCTTAGAGGGTCTAATATATATATATATATAAGAATAATATCAGAATTTTATTATATATAGATGTATATACTATATATATTCAAGACGTATTACTATTTTAAACTAAGAAGAGAAGGCTGTGATGTTTCCAAGGAGGGGCTTGTATGGCTATCTGTCCCAAGATAGGATAAGGTTCGGTGACCTTGAGCACCTTGCAGCCATAGTCCCAAGATAGGCTAAGGGCTTGGATCTACAAACTTTGGGGGAGCTCATTCCAGTTGGTATCTAGGCACCTTGAATAACACATACTCCTTCTGCCTTTGAGTTGGAATGGTATGAGAGTGTTAACTAATATATAGATAACTTAATCCAATTATATAAATAAATAGTTCTTTTAACTTCAAATGTCTTATATCCCTTAGCTTGGGACACAAATATTGAATTTGTGTTAATTTGGTAATAACTGAGACTAAACCCATGTTGTCGGTAAAATTATAAAACAGCCGACAGGTAGATTAGCATATAGTCGGTAATTGTTATGTAGCCGACGGGCCCCTTCGGGAAGGTTCTTCGAAATGGTATATGTACAACTTTGGATCATTGTTGCAATCATTATTGTAAGCACTATGTAATCTCTTCGGCATATATGCGAATAATAAAAAGAGTACTGTTGTTCTTGTCTATTGTCTGTATGCATTAAACTATTTACCCCATACAGTAAACATTTGACGTCGTTGCCCCATGGACCTGGAACGAAGGCAGAGGAATGAAGACTAATGCCGAATCAGCTAAACAAAAATAAGAATAAGCTAAAGGAAAAAGATGAAATATGCACCGCACAAGAAATTTTAATTTTGGCACAACAGGCCGACCGCAGACGAAGGTTTCAGCATATTGCCAACGGACACCGAAGCACTGAGGAATTGTTGGAAGAGACTTGACAACAGTTGAACTTGGTGGAAGAAACAAGGGAGGAATTCCTTAACCTGTATACGCCGAGGGAAGAGAATCTAGACAGAAGGGAATTAACTCGCACGGCTCGGAGTGCCGAGGGAGCACAAGCGTGGAGTGAACTCTTCGTCCGCGATACACTTCCGAAACGAACAACTTCGATTGAGGAAAACCCTTTTTCACCAAGTAATGCGACTGTTGGAAATAAGACGATTGTCTGAAATAGCGTGGGTGTGCAGAACAGCGCAGATGTGCAAAACAACACGAGAGTGCAAAACAATGCGGGCACACAAGTACCTCCAACTCGAATAGTGATGGTTAGACCAAAGGAAAAATTGTCAAAGTTTGATGGTGATGGAATGGCCGATCCAATTAAACAGTATAAGACATGCGAAACAATTTGGATGGCAAATGGCGTAACCGACACAGATGAATGGTCTAACAATTTCCAGCAACCCTAAGGGGTGTAGCAATTGATTGGTTTGCCGACATTGATCCCCAAAAATTAACTACATGAGCAGGAGTTAAAAAGGAGTTTATCACCGAGTTTCAATTGCTGCGAGACAACAATGAGATAGTAGTAGAAATCTATACCACAAAGCAAGGGAAAAATGAAACAGTCCGTGTATATGCCAGGAAACTAAAAGAATTAATAAATAAAATCGAAAGTAAGCCGGCAGATGAGCGGAAAAAGCGATGGTTCATTGAAGGACTACGCCTGGAGTTAAGGAAGAAAATGAAGATTGTGCTGCCATCATCATACACCAAAGCATACAATCGGGCGATGGACTTAGAGAGTGAACAGAAAACGAAAAAAAAAAAAAAAAAGTAGCTCATCCGACTCAGATGACGCATCTTCGGAAGAAGATAGCAGTGGTGACGAAAAAGGTAGCAAGAAGGTCCAAGCTCTCCAGAAGGATATGATCAGAATGATGAAAGAATTTAAAAATATGCAAAACGAGACAAAGTGAAACGAGTTATGGTGCACAGAATGCAAAATAGAAGGTCACACGAAGGGATCCTATCCGAAGAACCAGTTCTGTGAGATCTGCCAAATTATAGGACATTCCACAAAAGAATGCCCCTTCAATATGAAAATAAGAGGGCATCAACAAGTGCTCTTGACACAGTAGGCTTTCGCGTCAAGAGGGAGCGGAAACACCAGCAATGATGGTGCCACTTCAAGTGGGTACAAAAATAAGAGAAAAGGGCAAAACAACAATACCAACAAGAATACCAATAACAATAACAACAATAATAATGGAGGCCGCAACCGAATTCAGTACGATGTGAACAGCCGCCCGATGGTTCAATGCCGAGCATGCAATTTGTGAAGCCACTTTGCACGAAACTGTACATTAGCGAATACACCAAAGTTGTTATGCCGATGGTGCGGTCCTAGAGATCATGAAGATGCCAAGTGCCCGAAATAAGGAGTGAATCTGATCAACATTGGCACGGACGAAGAAGAAGTCTTAGCAATCACCCGTAAACAAGCAAAACTGTACCTCGACCCAACGGAAAAAAAAAAGAGATTGGAAGAAGAGCGGGCGGAAATTGAGAAAGCAACGCAGGCAAAGAAATCACAATGAAGGACACTACCAGTACCTCAACAAGGAACTGCACAAAACAGAATATCGTATGACAGATATTACAAACTGAAGTACCAGTCAAAATAAACAATCTCCTACTCACAATGCCTCAACTTCGATCGGCACTCACAAACATCGCTCCAACTACCAAACCACTGGGAGAAAATGGAAGGGAAAAGGAAAGCGGAGCAAGTACAGCGGACCCAGTGCTGCTAGCCCTCACATCTGGACAGCATTCGATGGTCGTAGAGATGGGTATATTAGGAATGGTCCTTTCAGACACAATTGTGGACAAAGGTTCAAGGGTAAACATCCTACCAAAAGATACCTGGAAGAAGTTGGGACAGCTAACGCTATGGCCACCTATGTTCCAATTACTAATGGCGGACCAACACGGCATTAAACCTCTCGGAGTCCTAATGGCACAACCAATGACTATTGGAACACAGTCGTTCCTACTCGATTTCATCGTCATCCCGCTGAAGAGGAGAGGATATGATGCCATTTTGGGCTGGAGATGGCTTGTACAAGCAAAGGTTGAGCATGACTGGAAGAAGAATACACTATCAATAGAAAGCAAAGGATGAAAGTTCATTATTGATTTACACACACAAATGGTGAGCAAAGAAGCCGTATCATCTGATTCCAAAGAAGAGGATGAAGGAAAGCAACGATTGGAACCCAATGAGGAAGGAGTCCTACAGTTGGAAGGTGGATCAACGAACGATAATTTGGATTCGGTGAACAACCTTTTCCACTAGCAGATGGAGGATTACGAGCTCTTTCTGAGCTGTAATATGTTAAGGGTCGACAAAGGTGAGAAAGAAAAGGGAAATGAATGTCCGAAGGAATACAGAGAAGCGGAAGAAGGAAAGGCAATTACGACAAAAACTTAAGGGAAGAACATATAGTACGAACCTAGAAAAAGGAAAGATTCCATTGTACGGTGCACAATAAACAAACCAAGCAGAAAGAAAATGTTACGTCGAACCACGAATATAGTAGAAAGGTGTTGGCAGGAAGAAAAACACATCATATGGTCTGCACAGGAAACAAAGAGGAAGGGTTTAATAAAAGCTTCAGCAGTACGAAGTAAAGGTTCTAAAATCAAGAATACAATTATTGACAACAAGGAGTGGCAGCCGACGGAATTCATGGTACCAAGTTTCGAGAACAAACTAGGCGATATGGAAAACCTAAGGGAGAGATCGTGTAACTTAAATAAACTTGATAAGTGACGATTGCAAGCACAATGGGCCACGGAGGTTACACAGAACAAGCGCAAAGCGTGGCATGATAAACACCTGAAACTAAACAAGTCCCAACCAGGACAGCTAGTGTTAAAGTATAACAAACAGAACGAAATCAAACCGGGGAAGTTTAAAGTCAAATGAGTCAGGCCATACCAGATCCGGAAAGTAGGTGATAACGGAGCAATAAAGCTATGCACATTGGACGAGCAAGAAATTTCAAAAACGGTGAATGGTTCCAAATTGAAAATATATCATGCGCAACCTATTCAGTCGTCAGCAAATATTGAGTAGTAAAAAAATTTAAAATTTTTTTTTAAAAAAAAATTTAAATGAAGAAGTTATAATCACTGTACAGCTTCCCTCAGGAAGGTGAAAGTCACCGTACGGTACTTGGACTGCCATTACCATAGGGTGAAGCTGCTAGCACCGTACGGCGTCAGGTTGAAGGCTACCATACGATGAGGAGCATAGTAAAACTCATACGGCTCTTTTAAGTACCCTACCATAACCATACAGCTAGCAGGAGTCAACAAAGAATTTCACCATACGGATTTCCTATTATGGCAATTGCTCAAGTGAATGTGTTATAAACATTGTACGGCCCCCTGCATAGTAATGGCACCGTACGGCTTGTCTGCATCAGGAAGATTAGCCTAAAGAGAATGAAGAAGACCGTACATCTGAGGCATTGGTAGACACTGTACGGTAGGAAAATAGAGGGCAAGTAAATAACAAAGTTCGTACGGTGAAGAAGAAACAGAAGGAAACCAAGGAAAAGCACGGCAAGTGGAAGATAAAGCAAAGGCTGTATGACATGATTTGAAGAGAACCAAAAAAAGAGGAAACCCCATTGCAGTCAAAGAGAAGCTAGTATGGCCGTTCGAGGAGAAAGAGTACAAAAGTAAAGGCCGTACGGCTAGGAAAATGAAGTAACCTGCACAAATTACAGCAAAAGTCTATATCATTCAGCTGTACAATTGAGGAATTGTTTAACCATACAACTGAAGCTCACAGATTAGCAGAAGGAAGCAGTCAACAGAGGAGCAAAAAGAAAAAAGAAAAGAAAAAGACGACAAATCAAAAATATTTAGAATAAATAACGCATGATGCCCAAGCGAAGGGAAAGACATAAACAAGTAGTAAAACATAAGCAGTTGCCAGAAAGAGTGTGGGATCGGAAGAAAATCACAAAAATGGTGTGTTCCATGGAGTTTTGTGTGGATTTGAGGGTGCTAATTTAGTCTTGGTGGCGGAGGCACTGCCCCTCGACCCCGCTGGGGGTGATGCCCCCTAGACCCCCAATCGCTTCAGTTATTAGTTGTGGGAAGTGTGACCAATTGATGAGACTTGGAGTTGCTGCAGGCATAGAGTGTCTGTGTACCAGAGGTATAGAGAGCATTAGAGCAAGTCTTTCAAGAGGGGTGATACGCTTTGAGGCACTTGGAGTAGGTGTTGGACGTAAAGCTGTCTTGGTGGATGCATAGAGCTCAGGAGGAGCTGATCATCCAGTTGAAGGTAGTTCAGCGCACTTGGCTCAGTGTACCCAGGAGTTGAAAGCAGAGAAAGAGGCACGGGTGGCTATCAAGGTCAGCTAAGGAAACAATATTGGGTTAGCAAAGGTTGCAGATGCAACATATTTTGGAGACCAGTTTGATGCAAGTATGGAACGAATGTGAAAGTGGTGTGACAGAAACATATCTATCTTATTATAGTTAGTCAGTTAATGTATCCCGTTTTGTTAATCTGTCTCAGATATTTTGTAATTGTCATCCGAAGACGACTTTTCTTTTGGGGGGGATAGTTTTGTCAGTAAAATTATAAAACAGCCGACGGGTAGATTAGCATGTAGTCGGTAATTGTTATGTAGCCGACGGGCCCCTTCGGGAAGGTTCTTCGGAATGGTATATGTACAACTTTGGATCATTGTTGTAATCATCATTGTAAGCACTACGTAATCTGTTCAACATATATGCGAATAATAAAAGGAGTACTGTTGTTCTTGTCTATTGTTTGTATGCATTAAACTATTTACCCCATATGGTAAACAACCCAATTAGGGGACATTATGAATGGTATCAAAGCATGATCCTACCATTTTGCAAGGTAAGAGATTAAACAAGGAAACATTCTAATGAAATATTAAGGAATCTAACCATATGTGTATTATGTGTATGCTTCGTGTATACTTAGTGTCTTCATGCATCAATGTGCATACATCATGTGTGCCTCGTGTCTTCCTACATCAATGTGTATGCTTTATGTCTTCATTCATTTCATATTTTCAAGTACATATCTCATGTGTGGTTCAAGTTTGGTTTATCTAATATAACAGAATAATTAGACGGTGGAATTTGAGAACTTTTTTTTTTAAATTCAATTGGCACAATTATAATATAGTTTAATATCATCTCTCTAGAAAATGAGAGAAAAATTGCCTGAAGTTACCAAATGCCATTATCAGATAATGAAAAACAAGCAATTGCTTGACAACAAGCCATTTTGGGGATGGTAGGATTGTGATATCCCCTCCCCAAAATAAAATTTTATAATAAATTATAATAATCATTAGCATTATGTGCAGTACCAAAGGAACAATATGTTAATTACAATGTCAAAGAAAGACAACAGTAATATATTACTAACTAATAAAGATGTTACAACAGAGCATATAAAAATGGATTGGCAAATAATAATATTAAAATATTAAAGAGGATCATTAACAGCAACAAAGTCTTAAGATGGAATCCCTTTACCAAGAAAAGGCTATCGCATATTTAAGTAATAGCAATTATGGAGGAGCCAAACTATCATAACTCACTCTCATTTTCAACGATACAGAACATGAGCCTAACTATGGATTTATTAACGTATAAAAGGAGCAGAAACTATGTCGCACAAAGATGGGATATGAACCAAGATATCAACAGAGAAGCGCAAGTTCTCCAAGGTAAAAAAAATTATTTGTTACAAAAAGTTGACTATTGACAAAGATTGGCATCACAAGAACCTTTTGTTATGCAGCGTTGTTCACATATACATGTGTCGAAGGCAAACAGTAATGTGGAATGTCTAGCGATGGCTAAGCGTACGTATGTAGAGACTAGTCAAATGATTAAAGACTCAGTTTAGTGTAATGTCCCCATCTTTTTAGCATCTCAGTGGAGTTCTTAGCCTTTACATTCTCCGAAGGCTAAATGGAAAAATAAGGAGAAATTGATTAAATTAATTTCTTATAAAGTCGTAAAATAAATTAAAATTAAAAGGTGACTTTATATTTTATTAATTTAGCTTTCTAAAAGCACAACTAATTATTGTATTGGAAAAGGGAAGCTTCTAGAGAGTGTTTTTTCTAGAAGTACAACTAATTATTGCCTTGGAAAGGGGGAAGCTTCTAGAGAGTGCAATTAAATAATATTTTATTTCCTTCTAGAAGGGTGAGGGAAAAGAATAAATAGAGGCGAAAGCTTCATTGCTAGGCATCCGATTATTGTCAATTGCATTTGATATAAACTTGGGAGAAGAAACTAAGCATTTATGATTTCAATTAGCCATTGGAGAGTGTCGATTCTTCAATGTTGCAACCATTTGAAGTGGTGAAATATCCACTAAATTTGGCATTCAGGAGAGCTTCATTCTGGAGTTTTATTTGTGCTTAAATTGGAGAATACATTTATTGTTGGCTGCTACAGTATGTGTGAACAGTGCCGCGCTACAGTACTTGCACTACAATATTTATGCTTGATTCCGATTGCAACTTTCATCTCCATCCTTGGGCATCACTATTATCAGGTTCCTCTTGCAACTATTAGCAGTTAGCATTGTAATTTTAGGCATATAATTTTGCTGTTGTAAGTGATAATTCAAAATCAAATTTGGCATTATTGTAGTCATTATTGTAAGCCCATTTGTCTTGGCAAACTCATAGCAACATTGTACATGAAAGGAGATATATGGTGCATACCATTTGTTTGAAGAATGTCCATCTAATAGTATATATGATTAGCATAATAGTTGTATGCCAATTGTTTGTCAAAATGTCAATTGGTTGTAGGTATGCATTCCATATCTAGTTTCCATGTATATGCATTAAAAAAAATAACAAAAAAGATTGCACTTGCATATTAGTTTATTGTAAGAGGCATTGTAATATCATTTGTGAACATTCTAAATTTCTTAGCATCATTCAAACTATATCAAACAATCTAAAACACAAAAAAATCAGAAAAGAGAAAGGCAGCATACAAGTGTTTGACAATATTCCTTGAGCTAAAATCAGTCAGTTTGATCAAGGGATATTACATTGGTATCAAAGCAAAATCCTACCATCCTAAGGGTTTAGCAATCACATACAGCCACCTAGGGTTGGCTCTCACAGATTTTACACTCGCAGGCAAACTTTGATAGAGAACAAGATTTTGACAAGCAACCAGACACCATGGGTGATAGGCAAGAGCGTAGCCCACCAAGAGACAATAGGAATGAGCATCAAGAAACAAGGGAATTTTTCAAAGCAATGGTTATAAGACAAGAGCGGATGGCTCAGGCTTTGCAAGCATTCACCATCATGGTTGAGCACATGAACCCACAAGACAGACGGAATCAGGAACAAGGGGATAACAAGAGTGCAGTGGGATCACCTAGAGCTCATAGAACTCTTTCCAAAACAGTAGACAGGCCCACACGTCCTACCTTTGTTAGAGAGGAACCAGTATAGGAGCCAGCAAAGGAAGCTGAGGATAGGACATTTGCAGATATCCTTATGGCTACTAATGATGAATGGGAATTATCGGCATTGCAGGTACAGGAGAGAATGGCTTTTGAGAAGTTTGTGAACCAAAGAAGAGAACACTACCGTACAGTCAGACAGAATAGGAGAGCTCGTGGTGAAAATAATGAATTAAAGCGGGCTATAGGGAAGCTTTCCTTGACTACATTTGATGGGAGTAGCAGAATAACAGTGCAAGCTTGGATTCACAAGCTTGATACCTTCTTAGCACTGAGACTTATGACAGAAGTGGAGGCAATAAAATATGCCACGCTACATTTAGAGGGAGCTGCACATGATTGGTAGTACCATAGAATGGTTACCCTTCAGTATAACCAAGTGACTTCATATCAGTATTCATGGACAGGTTGGTAGGGAGGTTTGATAAGAAGGATCCAGAAGTCTACTTCAGGCAGTTGGCACAGTTAAAACAGACAGGCAGATTGGAGTATTTCATTAGTGACTTTCAAAGGCTATCCATTATGGTGTCAAATATATCAGATAGGAAATTGGTTGTTTTGTTCACAAAGGGATTATCCAAACCACTGAAGGGTTGGGTAAACGCCTTTGATCCATTCAATTTGCAAGAAGCGATTAAGAAGGCTAGAAGTATGGAACAAGCAGCCTCAGCAAATAAATTTCGGTCAAAGAGTGCATCACCTAGCAAAGACAAACCATTCTTCAAAAAACTTGAGAGGAATAAAACAAAGCCTGAAAATAAAGATAAATAATTTGCTCCTTTGGATAGAGAGACATTGAATGATTTTGTTTTTATTGTAAAGGACCTTATGACATGAGCCATGACTGTCCTTTGAGGCCAAAGGGGAAAGAAAACAGGGTTATGTGGGCTTATCATGAGGATTCTGATTCTGAAAATTCAGATCAGCAATCTGAAAATGAGGAATCAATTGAAGAAAAGGAAGGCACAGATGATATAGGTGATGAGAGGAATGAGGGTAGACTTAAGGAGGCCCGTCTCACTGGTGTACAACAAGAGGGATCATTCAGGATGAAAGCGATATTAGCTGGTCAGCAAGTTATTACTTTGCTTGATACAGGTGCTATTCACAATTTTATTAATTCCAGATTGATTGAAATGAGTGGGAGACAAACAAAGCAATTTGAGGGTCTGAGAGTGAGGGTAGCTGATGGCTACATCCTCAAATGTGACAAGAAGATTACAGGTTTGCCCTAAAAATCAACAATTTTGATTTCAAAGCAGATTTTTATGTTGTTAACATGGGTGATACAGATTTGGTCTTGGGTATGACTTGGTTACATGACATAGGGGAGTTCACTCTCAATTTGAGAGATATGGAGATGAAGTTTCAGTCAAAGGGGAAGACCCATATACTTAAGGTCATTCGTGGCAGTGAGTTTAGGATGATGTCTTGTAGACACATAGAGAGCTTGTTGAGACATGACCAGGTTGAGTGGGCAGCCCATTGCACTTTAATGCCATCACAAGGGCAGCAAAAATCAGAATATCACCCAGACATACAGGAACTGAGAATCAAGCACTACAAGGTTTTCAATGAAATACCACCAAGTAGACCTCCAGATAAAGGTATTGAGCATATTATTGAGTTAGAGGAGGGTGTTAAACCCATCATGATCACACCCTATAGGCATCCAAAGAGATTGAAGGATGAGATCGAGAAAATCATCAAAGAACTACTTGCTATGGGGCACATTAGACCAAGTAAGTCGCCTTTCACTTCTTCTGTGGTTTTGATGAAGAAGAGGGATGGAACTCTTAGGATGTGCATAGATTATAGGGTCCTGAACAAAAAGGATGAGATCAAGAAAACCATCAAAGAACTACTTGCTATGGGGCACATTAGACCAAGTAAGTCGCCTTTCGCATCTTCTGTGGTTTTGGTGAAGAAGAAGGATGGAACTCTTAGGATGTGCATAGATTACAGGGTCCTAAACAAGAAGACTATAAAAAATAGGTACCCCATCCCACGGATTGATGAGTTATTAGATGAGCTACATGGAGCATGTTTCTTCTCCAAAATTGATTTGAGATCAGGCTATCATCAGATCCGAGTTAGACAGCAGGATATAGAGAAGACGATATTTAGATGTCATTGTGGCCATTTTGAATTTGTAGTTATGCCATTTGAGCTAACTAATGCTCTAGCTACTTTTCAGTCCACAATGAAAAGGGTTTTTCAGAATCAGTTGAGGAAATCCATGTTAGTCTTCTTTGATGACATCTTGGTGTATAGTAGGACATGGCATGAGCATGTGCAGCACTTAGACACTGTGTTGAGCATTCTGAGTAGGGAGTCCTTGTATGCAGAGGAGTTCGAATGTGATTTGGGATTATCAAAGTTATTATATTTGGGTCACATTATCAGTGCTTAGGGAGTACACATGGATCCTGAAAAGGTTCGTGCTTTTATTGAATGACCTACTCCAGTGAACCTGACATAGTTGAGAGGATTTTTGGGGTTGTGTGGATTCTACAGGAGGTTTGTTAGTGGATATTCCAAGCATGCAGCACCCTTGACGGACTTGATGAGAAAGGGGGCTTTCTTATGGACTCTTGAGGTGCAGGAGTGTTTTGATAAATTCAAGGAGTTGATGACTTCTTGTCCAGTGCTAGCATTACCAGATTTTAGCAACCTTTTGAGTTGCATTGTGATGCATCTAGCGAGGGTGTTGGAGCAGTGCTTATACAGGACAAGCACCCGATTGCTTATGAAAGTAGGAAGCTTAGGGGGGCTGAGAGGAGCTTCAGCATTTGTGATAAGGAAATGTTGGCCATAATGCATGCTTTGGCCAAATTTAGGCAGTATTTAGTGGGTAACAAATTCAACATAAAAACCGACCACAATAGCCTGAAACATTTCCTGAGGCAATGAGATCTTAATGACAGACAACAAAAATGGGTAAATAAATTACAGGCATATGATTTCGATATTACCTATTTCAAGGGGGCACAGAATGTAGTAGCAGATGCCTTGTCACGGAGTCCCCACTTGAGCTTGATGACCGATATATCAAAGGATTGGAGACATTCGATCCTTACAGAATATGCAAAGGATACATAGGCATCAAGATTCATAGATGGATTGATCCAAAATAGTGATTTCACCCTTGTGAATGAGATCATCATTTACAAAGGGCACATTTATTTGGTGCCAAGGTCAAAGGTGAAGAGGATGGTGTTGAGAGTTTATCATGACTCACCTATGGCAAGACATCCAAGTTTTTACAAAAACTACTAGCAGATTCGTGAGCATTTTTCTTGGAAAGGGCTCAAAGATGAGGTGTTGCAATATGTTAGAGAGTGTCCTACTTACCAACAGAATAAATAAGAGCACTCTTATCCAACTAGCTTACTTAAGCCACTTTCAATTCCTAACAGGAAGTGGGAGTGTTTATCCATGGACTTCATCACAAGATTGTCGAGAGCCCAGGGTAGAGACTATATATATTATGTTGTTGATTGGTTTACAAAATTTGCCCACTTCTTCCCAATCAATACTACATACACTGCTACACAGGTGGCAGATTTATTCTCAGAGAGGTATTTAGGTTGCATGGTTTACCTCAGAGCATTGTCAGCGACAAGGATAGTAGGTTTATGAGTCACTTCTAGCAGGAGTTGTTCAGATTGTGCAGGACAAAGCTCACTCCAAGTATTAGCTACCACCCCCAAACAGATGGTCAGACAGAGATAGTGAACAAATGGGTGGAGGGATACTTTAAGAATTACATAGCAAGGCAACAGAAGGTTTGGGTTAAGTGGATATATCTATGTGAATATTGTTATAATTCCACTTATCACATGTCTATCCAAATGTCACCATTCATGGCATTGTATGGATATAAGGCACCCAGTTTCATGGATTTGTTGCTATCAAATAGTAGAGTGCTCAATGCTGGAGACTTATTAAAGGAGAGCCAGGACATTGTGAAGGCTCTTAAGGATAATATCACTAAGGCACAGAATCAAAAGAAACAATATGTTGATCAGAAGAGGACTGAGCGAACTTTTGAGGTAGGTGATATGGTGTATTTGATGTTGCAGCCTTACCGCCAGTCCACTCTCAAGAAGAGTGGTGCCGAAAAACTTAAGCCACATTATTATGGGCTTTTTAGTGTGATCAGGAGAGTTGGAGAGGTGGCTTATGAGTTGGATTTGCCAACAAAGAGCAAAGTCCATAATATTTTTCATGTGTCACGTCTCAAAAAGACATTAGGACACCAAATTGTTCCTTCTACAGTGCTTCCAACCTTGGATGATGAGGGGAAATTGGTCTTAATACCAGAGGCTATCATTGAGTTCAGGGAGAGGAGTTTGAGGAGACGTACTATCAGGGAGTACTTGGTGAAGTGGAAGGACCTACCAGTAGAGGATGCCACTTGGGAGAGTGAATAAATTTTGCAGCATCCAAAGTTGAGATTGCTTGGGGACAAGCAATTTCAAGAGGGGCGGACAGTAATGTCCCCATCTTTTTAGCATCTCAGTGGAGTTCTTAGCCTTTAAATTCTCCGAAGGCTAAGTGGAGAAATAAGGAGAAATTGATTAAATTAGTTTCTTATAAAGTCGTTAAATAAATTAAAATTAAAAGGTGACTTTATATTTAATTAATTTAATTTTCTAGAAGCACAACTAATTATTGTATTGGAAAGGGGGAAGCTTCTAGAGGGTGATTTTTCTAGAAGTACAACTAATTATTGCCTTAGAAAGGGGAAAGCTTCTAGAGAGTGCAATTAAATAATATTTTATTTCCTTCTAGAAGGGTGAGGGAAAAGAATAAATAGAGGCGAAAGCTTCATTGCTAAGCATCCGATTATTGTCAATTGCATTTGATATAAACTTGGGAGAAGAAACTAAAGTTTCTAATTTCAATTAGCCATTGGAGAGCGTCAATTCTTCAGTGTGACAACCATTTGACATGGTGAACTATCCACTGAATTTGGCATTCAAGAGAGCTTCATTCTGGAGTTCTATTTGTGCTTAAATTGGAGAATACATTTATTGTTGGCTGGTACAGTACGTGTGAACAGTGCCGCACTATAGTACCCGAGCTACAATATTTATGCTTGATTCCAATTGCAACTTTCATCTCCATCCTTGAGCATCACTATTATCAAGTTCCTCTTGCAACTATTAGTAGTTAGCATTATAATTTTAGGCATATAATTTTGTTGTTGTAAGTGATAATTCAGAATCATATTTGGCATTATTGTAGTCATTATTGTAAGCCCATTTGTCTTGGCAAACTCATAGTAACATTGTACATGAAAGGAGATATATGTTGCACACCATTTGTTTGACGAAATGTCCATGTAATAGCATATATGATCAGCATAATGTTGTCGGTAAAATGTATAGTGTAGCCGACGGGTAGATCAGTATCCGAACAGGCGCGTGACACTTGAGTCACCCCTTCGGAAGTCACCCCTTCGGAAAGGTATATGTACACGTTTGAGATGGACTTTGGAAGCATTATTGTAATCGGAAATCATTGTAGTCATTGTAATCTGCAAATGCATACATGAATAAAGTACCTGTACGGAATTGAATCGTGTTATACTTGTGTTGAACTTCTTACCCTATGCGGTAAACATTTGGCGCCGTTGCCAGACGTACCTGGAACGAAGGAATGATATGAAGATTGATGCCGAATTTGCCAAACAAAGATCGGAATAAGGTGAAAGATAAGAATGAACTAAGTACAGCAAAAGAAATTTTAATCTTAACATAGCAAGCAGAACGCAGACAGAGACTTCAAGAGATTGCCGAGGGGCACCGAAGGGGTGAAGAGGCACAGACGGAGGGAGTGCACTCACCTAGTAGGTTGAGGAGTGCCGAGGAATTGCTAGAAGAAACTCGACAACGCTTGAATTTGGTGGAGGAAACAAGGGAAGAGTTCCTTAACCTGTATATGCTGAGGGGAGAGTGTCCGAACGAAAGGGAAGCAACTCGCACGGCTCAGAGTGCCGAGGGAGCACGAGTGTGGAGGGATCTCTTCGTTCCTGACACACCGGACGAACGGATACAGGCGGAGAATAGAACATCACTTGAAGACCTGTCACCAGATAACGCGGTTGTTGGGAACAAAATTGTTGTCCAGAACAGCGCAGGAGTCCAGAACAGCGCGGGAGCACAAAACAGCACGAGAGTCCAGAACAGCGCGGAAGCACAAAACAGTGCAGGAGCTCAAAACAACGTGGGTACACAAGTACCTCAGAATCAAAGACAAGTAACGATGGCTGGCCCTAAAGAAAAGTTACCCAAGTTTCACGGTGATGGTTCAGCAGACCCTATCAGACGTTGTAAAACGTGTGAAACCATATGGACAACAAATGGTGTGACAGATGAGGATGATTGGGTAAGACAATTTCCAGCGACCCTACGGGTTGTGGTGATAGACTGGTTTTCTGACACTAGTCCTCAGAAACTTAATACATGGGAGAATGTTAAAAAAGAATTTATCGCAGAATTCAGATTACTCCGAGATGATAATGAAATAGTGGCAGAAATCTACAGCACCAAACAAGGAAAAAATGAGACAATCCGAACCTATGCCAGGCAACTGAAGGAATTGATCGGAAAGATGGAGAGTCAACCAGCGGATGGGTTGAAGAAACGGTGGTTCATGGAGGGGCTACGGCCGGCTCTTAAAAAGAAAATGAAGATTGTACCACCGGCATCGTACACCGATGCGTATACTCGCACTATGGATTTGGAAAGTGAACAGAAGACGAGTAAGAAGAAAAAGCATAAGTCCTCTGATTCAGATGATTCATCCTCAGAGAGCAGTAGTAGTGATGAGGAATCAAACAAGAAGATGACAACGCTACAGAAAGACATGCTACGGATGATGAAAGAATTCAAAATTTTGAAAAAGAATCCAGATACAGTAAAAGGAGAACTGTGGTGTATAGATTGCAAGGAGGACGGACATACGAAGGGTTCATGCCCGAAGAAGCAATTTTGTGACATCTACCAGGTGGCAGGGCATTCCCTAAAAGAGCGCCCGTTTAACTTGAAAGCAAAAGGACACCAACAGGTGTTACTCACGCAGAAAGCGTCGAACAATAGCAATAACGCGAGCAATGATGCAACTTCAGGTGGATATTGAAATAATAATAGACGCGGAATGGGTGGAAACAATAACAATAACAATGGAGGCCGAAGTAGAATACAATATGATGCGAGTGGACGACCGATGATACAGTGTCGAGCATGTAATCTTTGGGGTCACTTCGCGAGGGACTGTACTACGAAGGAGGCGCCGCAACTACTGTGTAGATGGTGTGGTCCAGGGGACTATGAAGATTCAAAGTGTCCAAAGCAAAGCGTAAATTTATTAAGTATTGAAACAAGTAATGAGAATGTGTTGGCAATCACGCGGGAGCAGGCGAGGAAGGCAAAATATCCGAATGCGGAAGAAGAAAAGGAGAGGTTACAGAAAGCCCGAGTGGAGATAGAAAAGCAGATGATAGCAGAGAAGTCACAAATAAAAGACACTACTGTAATTCTGAAAAGAAACTTGGCAGAACAAAGTATGGTGAAACAAATAATGCAAATGGAGGTGCTAGTTAAATTAAATGATCTTCTTATTACCATGCCACAGTTACGTAAGGCTATTATAAATATGACACCGTCCCCGAGAGTAACGAAGGAAGCAAAGGATAGTATAGAAACAACCACAGCAACAGCAACAGATCCGATGTTACTAGCACTTACAACAGGTAGACATCCAGCAGTGGTGGAGATGGGCATTCTGGGTACGGTGCTAACAGATACAATAGTAGACAGAGGATCGAGAGTGAATGTGATGCCGGAAGATATCTGGAAAAAACTTGGACAACCAACACTATGGCCACCCACCTTTCAGTTACTTACAGCAAATCAACATGGAATAAAACCCTTGGGCACTCTGATGGCGCAGCCGGTAACAATTGGGACACAACCATTTTTGCTGGATTTTGTAGTCATTCCATTAAAGAGAAGAGGGTATGACGCCATCCTAGGACGGGGGCGGTTGGTGCAGGCTAAGGTAAAGCATGATTGGAAAAGGAACACCCTGTCAATGGAGAAGGGAGGTAGGAGATTTATAATCGATTTGCATACACAGATAGTAGGAGAAGAAGCCGCGTCGTCGGACTCAGAAGGCGATGGCGAGAGTGACGACGAAGGGAAAAGAAGGATGGAACCAAATGATGAAGGGGTATTGAGACTAGAAGGAGGCTCAACTGATGATGACTTAGACTCTGTGAATGGACTGTTGCATTGGCAAATGGAAGACTATGAGGTCTTTCCGAGCTGCAATATTTTGAGTGTCGAGGAGGGAAAAGAAGGCCAGGAGTTTCCGAAGGAGTACAGTGAACTGAAGGAGGGGGAAGCGCAAGTGGATGAAACACCTGCCCATACGTTCAGTAAAGATAAACCAATAAAATATGAAGAGCTGATAGTGAAAGCAATGAACTTGGGTGATGAAGAAAATCCGAAGAACATTCTTGTAGGAAATGATTGGAACCCAGTATTGAAGGTAGCAGCTTGGACGTATAAAGACTTAAAAGGAGTACCACCAGAGCTATGTGTCCATCGGATACCATTAATCGAAGGTGCGGTACCTGTACAGAAGCGGCCGTATTGAAGGAATAAGAACTATGCAGCATGGGCCACGAAAATTGCACAAAACAAGTGGAAGGTGTGGTGTCACAAGCGTTTAAAATTAAACAATCTTCAACCCGGCCAGTTAGTACTGAAGTATAACAGACGGAATGGAATTAGACTTGGGAAGTTCAAAGTCAAATGGGTCGGACCATACAAGATACGGGAAGTTGGATATAACGGGACAATTAAGTTATGGACACTCAATAGGAAGGAAGTAGCAGCCAATGCAGTAAATGGTTCGAAATTAAAAGTCTACCATGAAAGAAATAACGCACCTCCGTGAACGAACAACTAAGAAAAGAACAACTGTAAATATTGTATATATGTAAATACTGTACATATGTAAGATAAGAGTTAAACATAAATTTTGAGTGCCACTACGAAGTAATAAAGTAAAGAAAAATGTGTAACAAATGTTGTACGGGCCTTGAGGGATATATTGTGCAGGAGTTAAAAACATTGTACGACATCTTGGGAATGGAAATCAAGAAGATTGTATTGACACTAAGATATACGGACTTAAGGAGCAGATCAGGCAAAGAACATAACAAGAACAGGCTAAGACTTGTATAGCCAGAGGAAGTAGGACATGAGATATTATAGACCGTACAGCCACCACAAGAAGACCGTACGACCAAAAATGTCAGTACCGTACGACCAAGGACGTCAGGTATTATAAACCGTACGGCCAACAAGGAACAGAGGTACGGCTGAACAAGTTGCCGTACGGACAATGGAGAGACAAGCGTATGGCTGGGAGAGCTCATTAAATAAGAGTTTTGATGACCGTACGGCCTCGTTGAACGACCGTACGGCCTCAAACGGAGTTATGTTGGAAATAATAATAAAGCAAGCTTAAAATTTGACATGACCATACGGTCACTAGATGACTGTACGGCATTGAGTTTTGTTAAACCGTACTGGAACATACCGTACCGTACGGAAGATAGACAGTACGACCCCAAGTGGAAAAGACCATACCGTACGGTGGAATAGCAAAGGGTGCAAAGGAAGACCGTACGAGCATAAGGCAAGTCAAAATACAGAGAATCGTCGATGTTCGTACGGCCCAAAACATAAGGGATAGCGTAAGAAGACCATGTGGCCTGTCCGTACGGATTGAGGGCAAAGTGAAAAAGACCGTACGGTCTCAAGACACTAAAACGCAATCGTACTGAGTGGTGACCAGAATAAAGCCGCAAGGAAAAGAATAGCCAGAGACGAAGGGTATCAGGAAAGGAAGAGGAATTGCTATAGCCGATTCACAAAGTAAGTCTGCAGGAAAGAGGAAGTGGAAGAGCTATCAAAAAAAAAGAAAAAAAATGTCGACAAATCAAGAATGCTCAGAATGAGTATTAGATGATGCCATAGGAAAGGGGAAGCATCAGCAATTGCCAGAAAGAGTGTAGAATCAGCAGGAAATGACAGAAATGGTGTGTTCCATGCAGTTTTGTGTGGGTTTCAGAGTGCTAATTTGGTCTTGACGGCGAGGGGCAAGGAGCGCACCCGGGGCACTACCCTAGGACCCCACGAGGGCGCTGCCCCTCGACCCCGCCGGGGGCGTTGCTCCCTGGACCCCTAGTCGTTGCGGATATCAGTCATGTGAAGTGTGACTAGTTGATGAGACCGAGAGCTGTTGCTGTAGGCATGAGGGTTTGTGTGCCAGAGGAGGCACTCGGAGTAGGTGTTGGACATGAGGCTGTCTTGGTGGATGCGTAGAGAGCTCGGGAGGAGCTGATCATCCAGTTGAAGGCAGTATGGCGACACTTGGTTCAGTGTAACCAGAAGTTGGAAACAGAGAAAACAACACAGGTGGCTATCAAGGTCAGCTAAGGAGATAGTATTGTGTTAGCAGAGGCTACAGATACAATGTGGGTTGGAGACCAGTTTGGTGCAGGCATAGGATGAATGTGAAAATGATGCGATAGAAACAGATCTATCTTGTTGTAGTTAGTCAATTAATATATTTTTTTGTTAATTTGTCTCAGATATTTTGTAATTGTCATCCGGAGACGACTTTTCTTTTTTTGGGGGGGGGATGATGTTGTCGGTAAAATGTATAGTGTAGCCAACGGGTAGAGTAGTATCCGAACGGGCGCGTGACGCTTGAGACACCCCTTCGGAAAGGTATATGTACACTTCCGAGATGGACTTTGGAAGCATCATTATAATCGGAAATCATTGTAGTCATTGTAATCTGCAAATGCATACATGAATAAAGTACCTGTTCGGAATTGAATCGTGTTATACTTGTGTTGAACTTCTTACCCTATGCGGTAAACACATAATAGTTGTATGCCAATTGTTTGTCGAAATGTTATATGCATTAAAAAATACCTAAAAGAACTGCACTTGAATATTAGTTCATTGTAAGAGGCATTGTAATATCATTTGCAAACATTCTAAATTTCTTAACATCATTCAAACTATATCAAACAATCTAAAACACAAAATCAGAAAAGAGAAAGGCAGCATACAAGTGTTTGACAATATTCCTTGAGCTAAAATCAGTCAGTTTGGTCAAGGGATATTACATTTAGCTGCTGTATTAGAGGAAACAAACATTCTATATTGCTGCAGCTTGCATAATAAACCGATCAGTATAATTTTGGAATAGATACGATTGAGTTGGTAATTACAAACCACAACAATGATTAATAATAATAAACAATATAAACAATATATAGAGGGGTTGACCCTGCAGTGCAATGGCAAAGTCATTGTCGTTGCAAGCCATGTTGATACGGCGTCCAATGTTTGAACCCTGCTTGCAAAAAGGAGACATGTCTTGGTGGTTTCGTTGATGGTGGAGGCATGCTCGTCGTGGCTAAAGGGAGATATAAGATGGTCGCCAAAGTGGAGAGATAAGGTGGCAGGGAGATATAAGGGGCTGGCATCAGCTAGACAGTGTTCATGCCGACCGGTGTTCGGGCTGATGAAGATGGAAACAATGGTGGTCAGTCTCAAGATCATCGCTGGGCTAGGAGTGCTCACGGACTTTGTGCCGAACCCACAGTGGAGTGTGATAGTTGTGCCCATCAGGCTCGGTGTCCCTGCTGGGCTTCCGTGCATGCAGGTCTTGAGTATTGGTTTTGGGGATGAGGTACCCCAAATTGTGGCCTCACTGGTTCGTAGCTCCAGTCAAAAGCAAAATATTACCGATCAAAAAAAAACAATATTTAGAGAAGGGCATCGTTTATGAATGCAAACAGCAGTTAGTTTGTCGATAATTCATTTAATGTTGGTTAAGACAAGAATGGTATCTATTAGCAATCAATGAAAGGATGTGATTAGCATAAGATCAGACCAATTATGAATGCAAGTCTAATCAATAACTATAATTGTCATGAAGTGGTGTGATTAGTAAAGGTCATCATGAATGGACATGAAACATGTTTTTTGGGAAGCAACTCATTGCTCCACTTGGAAGATATATGAAGGCACATTTCCACTTCAGCAATGGAGAAGAGGAATTATAGATTGTATAAATAAATATAGTAGTTTCTGATCAAATGGATTTGGAGGGGTATATGTTATATATCATATCTGCTAATCTATGGAAGATATCAGAAAATAAGTCTCTATCTGTTTACTGGCAAGCATTGGGTAACAGCAAGGATATGTTGTAATTGACTATGATTTAATATTGCTTTACAAAAGGACATATCAGAATTCTAGTATTGATAAGGAACCCTTATGGGGCCTAACATATATATATATAAAGAATTATATCAGTTATATTTTATAGATATATTCAAGACCTATTACTATTTTAATCTAAGAAGGGAAGGTTGTGATGTTTCGAAAGGGGCTTGTATAAATCCAAGCAATGGCTATTTGTCGCAAGATAGGTTACGGATCAGCAACTCTGAGCACCTTGCGGGCATAGTCCCAAGATAGGCTAAGGGCTTGGATCTGTAAACTTTGAGGGAGCCCATTGTAGTTTGTATCTAGGCACCTTGGATAGGACCTACTCCTTCCGTCTTTGAGCTGGAATAGTAATAATTTTGAATGTTAGTGTTAATGAATATACAGATAACTTAATCTAATTAAATAAATAAATAGTTCTTTTAACTTCAAATGTCTTATATCCCTTGGCTTGGGACATAAATGTGAAATTTGTGTTAATTTGGTAATAACTGAGACTAACCACAGTTAGGGAACGTTGCATAAGTAGGAATCTTGAGGCTTTTAGGGCATTTGAGTGTAAATGTGGATATATTCTCCCATGCCCAAATAGATAGGATCTGCAAATAAGCAAATGGCACGTGTTTATTCAGCTTATAGCTCTGTAACTTTATTGAACTGTTTTAATGAAGGGAGCTGCCCCTGGCAACACTTACCTACAAGAAAAAGATGTTGAAATATCTGACATATACGAGAAAGTGGACAAATGGCAACCTGATATGTCAATGGGCTTAAATTTCAACTTCAAAATGAACTTGCATTCCTATAATTTCCTACTCTAGATGAGCAATATCAATATGCATTAAAATCTGACAAGAAACTAAACTAGAAAAAACAAAATAGTGAGTAGAGGGGTGATAGCTTAAAAAATAAAGGTAAAGAGATTTCTTTAGAACCTATCATGCGGAAAGAGCCAGAAGAACACAAGAATGTGAAGGTTCACTTTAGAGATAGGGAAGGCTTTGGATGTAGAGGATGAGGACAGACGCCTCCAAGAGATGGGAACCATAAACTGCCTGGAAACAAAAGAGTGATGGTAGTCCAAGAAGAAGAATAACCCTGGTTAGAAGAGCTGAAGCTGAGTCAAGAAAAAATTTGATGTTGAGAAGAACCTTAATATCTAGGGACAAAGAAGCCCCCAAAGTTGTTTAAAGGAGGAAGAGTGTCTTTTGAACAAAATGCAAATGTAAGGATATGGCATGCAAGGTGATCATAGATGAAGGATCTACTGACAATCAAGTGATTATAGAAATGGTGGATAACTTACAGTTTGCTTGCATTTCAAAAGCTAATTCTGACAAGATTTCTTGGTTAAATAAGAATCATAGTGTGGCTGGGGATAAGACTTGTGTTGTTGCTTTCAAAATTAGTTCATATCAAGATTAAGTGCTCTGTGATATGGTACTGATGAATATATGTCATTTGTTGTTGGGTAGGCCTTGGCAATGTGATCAGAATGTTATCCATTGGCATAGAATGAATGAATGAATGATTTTAATGGCATTCACTATACCTCAGCAGTCTAGGGGACCAAATGATCACAGCACTAAGCAATTTCCATATTTCTTTCCATTTCCAATCTTCTGATATGGATCTTAACCAAGAATTCTGCAGTTTGCTTGATCTTGTTAACTTCAAATAAGCTATACATGTTGTCCGCCTTTAGGATGACATCATAATAAGTTCGGATGTTGTCATAAGTTGTGCATTCCGAGAGAAATGACATTCTGTTTCAGTAGCTCTGGTCCTACAAAACATGCAAAACCTCTCCTCCCAAGCCTCTTTGGGCCTCTTCAATCTACCTGTCACGCACCTGAGGCAATGAGATCCCATCCTCAATTGTGCCACTAACAACCTTGGCTTACCTTTAATAGCAGCCCCAAGGTACCCTTTCTGGCCATGATCCCTGGTTGGGTTGAATTCTTAAAACCATCTAGAAAGAATACATATAAGGTTCAGGATGTAGGAATGAAAAACATCTTAAAACCACGGAAAGAGGAAGGAGCATTTGAAATGGTATCTTTATCTCTTCTTGCAGAACCTAGATTTGAACTTGAAGAGAACAATAGAATTATAGATCGGCCAAGGAAGAAGCTGAAGGAAAACTTAGAAGCAAAAGTGACACACGATTTAAAGAGGGAGGTACAATCAAAATTTGATGTGAAGCCAAATCAAGGTTCGATTGACAAGATCAAGCTCATAGGTGAACCTCAAAAGGTAGATGTTGAAGTTTCAGCTGACTGTAAGGGGGTTGAAGGGAATAGTGAATTGTGGAGAAACAAGCATGACCATAAAATATCTTTTATTGAAGTGATAAAAAAATTGGTTAAAAGTGACTGCCTAACTACGTATGAGAGCAGTGATGTGAAGTGCGATTGGAATGAAGGAAAAGATTTGAGGTCTATTAGTGATTATTATGTGAATTCTACATTAAAGACTTTGCGTACTTTCATTGGCCCAGCTGAATAGTGGAATCAACACTGGGTGCCTCACTCCAAGAAGACTGGGGTTGGAAATTTTGGTAATGACTTAAATTCGTGTCAAGGAATCCCAAGAGGCCTATTGATAGTCTTGTTCCCTCATGTTGGTGGCAATGTTGTCCGGTTCTTTTGAACCAGGAGATTCGGAAGATTTCAAAGATGGGAAGGATAATGTACCGAAGATTCCCAATGCCAACTCAGCTTCTGCAGGTAGGCGTTCTCTTTATTTTTTATTTCCCTATTTTTGGTTTGTATCTGTCACCGCCTCTGTTTCCTGAGGTGACATTCCTACTTTTGGTATTGTTTGTTTGTTAGTGAGTTGGTGGTAGTTTGGTTGTCATGTAAGGGTTTTTGGCTTGGAGGTAGGAGCTACGGGAAGGAGGTGATGAAGATTGTGCCTCAGCTTTTGTTTCTCCGTAATGATGTTGGTACTGTTAAGACGATGAAATGCGCGATACCAGTGAATTTTCTGAGTTTATGCAAGACTATCTCTTAATCGTTATTGTTGTTCTATGAAATCTTGTTAAAACTTTTTGCAGGGCAGAGGCCTTAACTGCATCGAGGTGAATTACAAATTTTTTTGCAAACAGTAATCTAGTTCATCAAATCTTATGAAACCAGAATATTAAACAAGACGTTATAAACTTATTCTTCACCTGAAACTGTCAAAGGGAAGATTGAATAACATTTTCCCGAAGACCACCATTATACTCGATAGACATAAAACAGGTAAAGATAAAATGAGTCAGTGTTGCATGCAGAAAAGGTTAAAGGTCATCAATGTGGTGATGAGTAGTGAAGTGTGACCCAAAACATTGATAAGCAAATGGGTTTCTAGAATTGTGTTTAACCCATAAAGCCTGTAAAAAATTGAAGTCTCCAAACATAGAGTTAAATTCAAGCAAACGATCCATTCTATGCATACTCTCATACAATGTGTAATTTTGTAAATACATTTGCGGTAATTTACTACATAAATGGTAATCTCACGTGTAAATTTGCAAATGCGTCAGTATCGTCTTTGGCACACAATGTTCATGCGAAAACTTCCCAACAACTGTAGTCAATGCTTATTCCACGAAACGAAGCCCTGTTTCTCCCATCAAAACTAAGTTGTCCTTAAGTTTGTTTAAATGGAAATTTCTGTTCTACCATCAATATCACGGATAAAGCCATTTTACGTTAAACCTGATTATTTAGTGAACAAATCCAATCCTTCAGAACCAGATGTATCTGTGTTGCCGAAATAGCTCCAAAATCAACCAAAACTAATTCCATCCCAAAATATTGCGTACTACGAAATGTGAAAACTCTATACAATCCGTAAGTAAAATGTTGTTTTCCTGCTATCGAGATGTAACAGCGTGGAAATGTACCTGGCATCAATGTCATGAAATAACCTGTTCGGGCACCGTGAAGGCCAGGAAGAATCCCCATGGCTGAACATGTATTTTGATACGCTTAATTTTGAGTAAGTTCAATAAGCGAGGCGCCATGAAAAAATTCTTGCATGAGTAAATAGAATATTCAATTCAATATGTACTCCACAAATAATAAAGAAGTAAAGGTTGAAGAAATTCTACAAAAGAAATTGGGAAGCGAGATCGAGAGGAAGAAACTATATTATATAAAAGAGTTCAACCCTACTTGTGATCAACTCCAAAAAGCATACATAGGAGCCAACATTTTTTGGAGTGCTAAAATTCTTATTGCTCAGCTGAGAATCAACTCTCACCAACTTCGTTGTGAGATCGGGCGTTGAAAGAGGCCAAAGGAGGCTTGGGAAGAGAGAATTTGCAAATTTTGCAATTGTGGGAAAGTGGAAACTGAACAGCACTTTATTTTAGAATGTGAGGCCTACAGCACTTTATTTTAGAATGTGAGGCCTACAAGAGTAGCACAGATAAATTTGCAGATACTATATGTGACAGTTCTTAGCATAACCTATTCAACGAAGAGTACATCGAGCAATTGGGTGGACTCATCATCATCTTGCACAAGAAGTGAACAGTGCTACTTAAGTCTACTTGAGTTGTCTTGCTGTCCCATAGGCTATTTTTAGCCTCGTGGACATTAAAATTTTATCTATCTATCTATCTATCTTTTTTGCTAATACCCGAGCTTCAAGCTTTCCTTGAATTATGAAGGTCATGTTGTAAAGTCTAGTAGACATCATTAAAATGCTCCACAATTCAATTCAATATTATTTTGGACATAATCTTGAAAGATACAATTATTGGTATACTCCTTTTATGTGAATTTGAGAGACCGTAAGATTTGAAGTATCCAAATTTTGACAATGAAATGCACTGAAATGAAAAAATCTAAATTTGGAATAAAAGTAACATGGATGAGTAGTAGTAAAAATTAATTTGAAATTCAAATTTCACTTTTAAAATTGTATTTGTAAATTTTGATTAAAAAAAGTTTGTAATTTTATCTTGATTTATTTATTCTTTTGAAATAAGATATTTAATTTGTTTATTTTTAGGTGATTTTTATAATTGATATGAATATTTTTATAAGTTGAGCATTCTATAAAGTAGCGTTAATTTGTCTTTATCATTTTCTTATTACACTAGGTATGTTTTCATTTCTCTCTTTCTTCGGTGGTGTTCATGTATTGGACTTACAACTGAAACAATGATAGCTAGTCCTTAACTAGGCATTAACATTCTTATTTCCTATTTAATTCATTGTTCATATGTAAACATTTTTCTTCCGGCCCTACATAAGATTAAATTGTATGACATTATGGAACCATTTTCTTTTAATCAAAGTTTTTAAGATCAATCATTTCCAACAAGTGGATCTATGGAAAGTAGCATTATTTTTGTTTTCAAAAGAGCTCTAATGCAAGAATAATTATTCAAATCGTAAAGTGATTTAGAGTTACTCAATTCAATTTGCAAGTTATTTCATGATACAAAAGTAAAACAAGTCATTAAGTGTCATGTTCCTCTCATTTGTTTGTTAAGTTTGGTGGCAAGAGAACTTGAGTTCTAGGTTATGTTGTGGTGGTTAAGAAATATGTAGAGTTGTTAAGTTTGTTATTCCATATTATTAATAGATCAAATTGGTGTTGCTTTGCACATTTCAAAAAGAGGAAGTCTAAATTAGGAATAACTTGGGAACTTAAATAAGGTGATAGCCAGCATTCAAAATAGCATGTATATCTATATGACCCTGTCATTATGATATTCCAATGGATCAAAGACAACTCATTCCATTATATCTAGTAATTTTGACCTTTGATACTAATTGCCTCATTCAATGGCTCCCGATGGTAAACAAAAATCTTATAATCCTTATGATATTTTTTCATGTGAGTCCAGCCAATATCAACAATTGGATGAACGCTTACCTAGAAGAAGAAAATATAGGAGTCTGGGAGAGTAATTTAGTATTGGATTCTAACTTGCTAGAGCTACCTGTATCAAGGAGTGAAGAGGAACAAGAAGAAAGTGAATCATTTTCTTCTTTAATTTGCCCATGGATTAAATCTATAAAAATCCCAATATTGCTATGTATTCCTCTATTTCCTTGGTGCAACAATGATGTAAGAAAAAGAAGGAAATGGAAATATACATTTACCTCATTCTAAATTTGGATAACATATCCATCTAGTAAAGAGTTGAGTATAGTAGATTACAAGTCATCATAAGAGGCACTAATTTAAGATAGTTAATATGGAACTATAAAACTAAAAATCAAAACAAAATAATATACAAAGGATATTTAATGAGACCTTAAACCCATTAAAGAGAAGGGACAGGACTCAGACGTAACATTATGATCTAGTACTCATGGATAATCTCTTAGAATACATAATAAGAGCTTCTAACAAAAATGATAGTATATTTAATAAAAGTTAAAACATTATTAATTTGTAAGGAGGAAATAGACAAAAGAGAATTTCAATCTATATATAATCTTTGGGTAGCAAGATGCATTAACCTATCTAGTGGAATAAATTAAAAATCAAACTACATTTAGCAAATCAAGATAGATTTTAAATTAATAGCAGGAAAACTTAAATTAAAAAGTAGAATTAAAAAGTCACAATTAATCCCTAAGAAAAATACAAACAAATAAACATCTCAAGAAGATTTCTAAGACAACAAACCTTTAAGGGTCCGTTTGGTTCGTGGAATTTAAATAACCTGGATTTCTACAAACTTTGGTTTAGCCAAATCAAGGTTTTGCATATCTTCATTCCGATTTTTGGGATTTTACTGAAACTGTTTGTTTCACTCGGAAGATGCATGTGAAGTGTGTAAGCTTGGAGTTGAAGGCAAATTTCAAAAAGTAGTCCAATCTATTGTTTTTACACTCTTTAAAAAACAAAACCAGGTTTTGATTTTCAATTCCTGCCTGCTAGTAGGAATTTGGAAAACCTGGTTTTGAGGCAAAATTGGAAGTTGTGTATGCTAATTCCATTTTGCAAATTTTGAAACAAACGCACAAATTTTCAAATCCACGTTTTGAAAAAGACAATTCCTATCATCTTCCACGAACCAAACGGACCCTAAGCCTTTATGAGTCAAAATAGCTACAATGAGCATTATCGGATTTGGAAAAATAATATTGATTAAGGACTAACTAGTCACTAGTAACATTGGGATAATAGACCTGATATTTTTGTTATCCAGGAAACTAAGATGCTTAAAGATAAGGTGGAACGCCTCTCTATTTTTAAGGGAGAAAAGATTTTTGGAAGTGACTCTGATGGTGCTTCAGGTGGCTTGGCAGTGTTCTGGAATAACAAATGGATTCAAGGGGAACTCATTTATCAAAATAGAAATATGATGAATGTGTGTTTTGTTATTTCTAAGGATAATTTTAGTTGGGTTCTCACTAATGTTTACACCCATAATACTAAATGGGGGAGGAAATCTTTGTGGGAAGAAATTTCTAATCAAAGAAAGCTTTTTGCTGAGGATAACTGGTTGGTGATTGGGGATTTTAAGACCGCTTTAAAGGAATCTGAAAAAAGGGGAGGTAATCAGTCCATTTTGGACAATAGATTAGATCTTATGCACTTGATTGACTCCCATATGCTTCATGACCTTGACTTACATGGGGTTGAGTATACATGGACGAATAGAAGAGCTGGCAAGGAGCTTATTCAAGTTACACTAGATCGGGCCCTTATCAACAATGAATGGATTTTGAAGTTTGAATGCTCTCTTAATGCTCAGGTTCTGGTGGGCTCTGATCACTTTCCAATTTTCTTTGTTGCTGACCCTTTTACTTTTAAAAAGAATTACCCTTTCAGATTTGAAAAAATGTGGACCCTTCATCCTAATTTGGAGATCCTCATTCAGGAGTGGTGGAATATTGATGTCGAGGGTACAACCATGTTTAGAGTGGCGGCCAAACTAAAAAATGTCAAGAAACACATTAAAATCTGGAATAAAACTACTTTTGGTAATATCTTTCAAAACAAAACCAAGATAGTGGAGGAGCTTAAAGACATTCAAAATAAGATTCAAGCTTATGGCTATGAGATGGTCTCTAGGGAAGAAGAAAGCAATAAACTAGTTGAACTTCATGATCTCATTTCTAAGGAGGAGACCTTTTGGAGACAGCGTTCTCGAAAAAATTTTCTTAAAGAAGGTGACAGAAACACCAAGTTTTTTCATATGACTACCTTGAAGCATGAGATGGCTAATAGAATATCCAAACTCATGGCGGCTAATGGTATGACTAATAATGAAGATGTCATTACAAGGGAGGCTAGGGTGTTCTTTGGTAGCTTGTTGCAGTGTGACCCAAACTTGAATATGGAAAAGCAGCAAATATTCTTGGACAATATTCCTTCCAGTATTTTTGAAGCTCAGAACTCAGTCTTGACTTCCATTCCCTCTTCGGATGAGATTGCTAAGGCTATTTTTTCTTTTGAGGCCGATAAGGCCCTTGGTCATGATGGTTTTCCCCTCTTATTCTTTCATAAATATTGGCATATTATTGGTCCTGATGTTTGTAATGGTGTTAAGGAATTTTTTGGCTCTAGAAAGATCCTTAGAGAATTAAATGGGACTTTCATTGCCCTTATTCCTAAGAAGTTGGGTGCTGATAGTTTGGATCAGTTTAGGCCTATCAGTTTATGCAATTCTTTTTATAAGATTATTTCCAAAGTTTTGACTCTCAGAATTCTCTCCATTCTTCTAGCTATTATTTCTAGTTAGCAAAATGGCTTTGTTCCTGGTAGGTAGATCCTAGATTCAATTATCATAGTTCATGAAAACATCCATTCTCTTGTGGCATCTAAGAAGGAAGGGTTTCCGCTTAAGCTTGACCTCTCTAAAGTGTATGATATAGTTGACTAGAACTTCCTCCTTAGGTGTTTGGAAGCGTTTGGCTTTAATAAGAGATTCAAGGATATTATCTTTATGCTTATCTCTTCGGCTTCCTTTTCTAATCTGGTTAATGGCTCCCCTTCCTCCTTTTTTAAGGCTTCTAGGAGCCTTAGACAGGGAGACCCAATTTCTCCTATTCTTTATATTATCCTGGCCGAATGCTTGGGAAGATTTATTAATAAAATGGTTGTTAAAGGAGACTTTGTTGGTCTTAGCCCTTCCTCCTCTGCTCTAGTGTGCTCGCATGAGCAATTTGTGGATGATTCTATTGTCATGGGGGAGGCTTCGATGAGAAATGCTAGGAATATTAAGAAGGCCTTGACTAACTATGGGGATGCTTCTGGCCAAATCATAAATTGGAATAAAAGTGTGATTTATTTTATTAATGTTAGTGAGGCTAGACAATTAAAGATTAAAAGGATTATTGGGTTTGAAAGTGGATCCTTGCCTGGAACTTATTTGGGGTTACCTTTGGGTTTATTTCCCCCTGATATTTTTTGGAACTCTTTGATAGACAAGATTCACTTGAAACTTGCTAGTTGGAAGGGATCCCTCCTTAGTCAGGCTGGGAAGGTCATTGTTTTGAAATCTATTCTCCAAAGTGTGCCGCTCTATGCTTTGAGTGTCTTTAAAATCCTGAGAAAGTTTGCACTCGCTATTGAGAAAATTCAGAAAACTTTCTTGTGGACAGGTGTGGAGACTAAAAAGAGACTTCCTCTTATTGATTGGGAGAATGTTTGTATTCCCAAGGGGAAGGGAGGGCTTGGGCTTCGGAGGATTTCTTTTATGAATGAACTTGTATTGGCTAAACTTCTTTGGAGATGGCATAAGGAAGAGGGGGAATGGAGGAACATTTGGGATTTTAAATATAATTGGAATAACTTTGATTTTCAACATCTCCTTCTTTCTGATTCTGATCAACGGGGATCTCAGATTTGGAAGAATGCTCAGAAATTAAACACATTTTAAGGAAAGGAGTCAAATGGAAGGCTGGAAATGGGTTGAAGATTCTTTTTTGGGAAGATGTTTGGATTTTGGATTACCCCCTCTATGAGGATCCAAGATGGAATGGGTTTATGGAGCAGTGCGAGACTTAGTTTGGTACTCTACTTAGTGATTACTGGAAGAATGACTCATGGGTGAATTTACTTGGCATGGATTTGAATCTTGCTAAGCTCATTATTTGCTTGAATTCTTATTGTCTGAACCATGAAGATGATGCTCTATTTTGGAAAAAGGATCCTAGTGGTGTGTACTCTACTTCGTCAACTTTTGCTAATTCTTTTGAAGATTATGAGGTTCCCTGCTGGGCAAAGGCTTGGGTAAAAGGTATGACTCCTAAAATTAATATCTTTTTTTGGATCCTTTTGCAAAATAAAATTTTAACCCTTGATAATCTCAAGAAGAGAGGATTCTTCATTGTTAATCGATGTGTTCTTTGTAAGAATGATGAGGGATCGATGGATCATTTAATGCTCCATTGCCCCTTTACTACCGAGATTTGGGATCAAATTTGGGATTTAATGAATATGGACTGGGTCCCTCATGCTAATATCCAGTTGTTCTTTTTGTCTTAGAAAGCTCCTTCTAAGAACCCTCTGATTATTAAATTGTGGGATTGTATACCTCCTTATCTTTGCTGGGGGTTTTGGAAAGAATGTAATGATAGGATCTTCAGAGGAGTGGAATCCAACTCTATTCAGGTTTTTCATAAAATCAAGGTCCTTCTGCATGAAAATATCAAAATTTGCGGTAAGGGACAGCAACCTTCTATTGATTGGGATGTGGGGGTGATGAATAATTGGAATATAAGGAGCTTGATTCTAGATGCAACGGAGCCTAACCCAAGGGAAAGTGCTAAATGGGATTGTCCTCCGACTAATTGGTTTAAGTTGAACTTCGATGGGGCCTCGAAAGGGAATCCGGGCCTTGCTGGTTGTGGAGTGGTGATCAGGAATTCTAATGGTGATTTTGTTGGTGGTATGGCTATACCTTTGGGGTGTCAAACCAATCATGTTGTGGAAGCCTCAGCTACTCTTTATGGTCTTATGTATGCCAAAGACCTGAATCTAGTCAATATTTGGATTGAAGGTGATTCCCTCAACATTATAAATTGCTTAAAGAAGATATATCAACCATCATGGAACATTAGTAACATTATATTTAAGGCTGGGGATATTATTAATTCTTTTCAAAATTTCATTATCTCCCATAATTATAGGGAAGCAAATGGCTTAGCCGATTGGGCTTCCAATGTGGCGTGTTATAATGACAAAAAAATCATATGGGATTCATATGCCACTTTACCTACCGATGGTCGTGAGTTTGTCAAGCATGACAAATGGAAATCCCAACAAACTTTTTTTAATAATGACACTACTAGGGAATTATGATTCTTACCTCTTTGTAGTGAAGTGGGCTATTATTTTTGGAAATGCGGGCAGCTCGCATGGATTATGGGTTACCTTTTTGTGTTTTGTTTGTGGTGATTGCAGGGTGATTGGGGTTCTTCAGTGTGAGGAAACTAGAGCCTCATCTTACAAAGAATTTGGGGTTTTTCAGTTAGAGCAATTTAGGGTGTTTGTTGCAAATATTATGGGGGGGAAAGCGGGAATAGGTTGAACCACCGAGTTGTGCAGAATGGAAGAATAAACTAGAGGTTTGGGATATCCTCAGGCATGGCAATTTTACCAACTACATGGAGAGACTTAAAGGAAATAATCCTGCTATCATGCACCAGTTTGTAAAATCTTGGAAGGATGGCTCGATTTTGGTCGGGAACTAGAGGATGGAGGTTAGGGTTGAGACCATTGTGGAGACTATTGGGTTGGATTTGGACGGGATGAATTTCTACAGGGAAAGGAAGATTTTGGACAAGGCAATTGATGATTTTGTTGAAACTGAAGAGGAAAGAAATTGTTTGGTTAAGATAGGTACTTCTTACTTTAACGCGGCTTCTATGTCTCATCTGTGGCAGTTTATTTTCTTTATCATTATGGAATATTTAACTTTGGATGGTCGATATACCAAATTGTATGGTTATCACTTTGTGCTTGCAAACCATTTTCGACATAATATTAGGGTGAATTTTCCTTCCTACTTGCCGCAATCTCTTGCAATTTCTACTCAAGCCATTCAACGTGACCCAACTGGGGAATATGTATGCCATGAAGGGCTTATGGTTTTGATCATAAATATGCTCAAATCTTAAAAAATCTAGAAACCAAGGAATTTAAAAGTGGAAGATCAAGATACGGAAGGGAGTATTCAAGAAAAAGGCTATGACTCTGATACACAAGATGAGGCTAAAGGAGGTTTGGCTAGCCCTAAAATTGGTTCTGGTGGCAGCAATAAGAAAAAGAAGAAGAATACTGAGAAGGAGGATTTTGACCAGGAGAGGGAAAGTGATTTTGTTGAAGAAATTGTTCGCGAGCACATCAAAAATAGGGGAGACAGTAAAGGTAAAGGTAAGGGCTCTCTAGTTGATAGAGTGTCCATGCATTCTGATGATGAGCCTTTGGCTCATCGTTTGGAGAGGAAAAGGAAGCCTGCGCAGTATCAGATCAATAAAAATGGTAAGAAAGTTAAAGATGATTCTGATGCTGATATTGATGAGCAGGGATCTAAATCTGAAGGGGGTGATAGTGGGTTAGGGTGTTCTAAAGGTATGTTTGGCAACCCGGGCTCTATTTGAAAGGACATAGATATCTTAAAGCACAAAATGTTTCTGCTAAACAAGGAAATGGAACAATTTTCCAAAATGGCAAGAGGGGAAAGAACTCTAGGACAACATATTCACAAGCTCTCGGAGGTCATAGGAAATGCTGAAGAAGTTAAAAATTTGATGCATAAGATTCCTATGTTGGAAGCTAAACAGAGGTTTATGGACAAGGATATTAGTAGTGTCCAAGGGAAGGTGTCAAAACTTGAATCTAGACTAGACAACATGGACAAACAGCTCAAGCAGATGGTGGAAAATGTTTTTACCTTCTTGAAGAAGAATGAGGCGGGTAAAGATCAAGATTCTCCATTGGGGGCGGATTCTCAAGGACCAAGTATGAGTACCCGGGCCCATTCGAAGAAGATTGAGGAAACCAATAGGAAAGACGAGCTCAAAGTTGCTGCTGAAACCATGCATTCTTTGGTGGACCAAGCGGTGAATCTGATCAACACTCCTTAGCTGGTCGGTTGTTGTTCCTTTGCTGGACTTTTGCTTTGTTTTCCAGCACTGTCCTTTGTGACCTCTTTTTTGTTGTTTGAGGTCTGTTTCATTTTAGTCTTAGTTTCTCTTTTCTATAGTTCTTTTCTCTTGCTTGTTTCCTAAACTCTGCTATTGTATAGGTTTTGGGTCCTTTAAAACCTGCTTTTACTTAATCAAAATAGTGAGATGAAAGTGTTTTGAAGATGTATAATGGAGGTACCAAAGGGTAACAAACCAATAGATGAAGTTTTTTGCAAAAAAGGAAGTTAAATCATAACAAAGAAGTAAACAAAAAGTGATTAAAAAAATCATTTTAATATAATCAACAAAGTATACAAAGGAATGAATACCTTCCAAGAAATAAATGTAAATGTATGCTAAAAGAATGTAAGGCAGGGGTAGGGAGGGTATGCCCCTCCAAAGATCTTTGCAGAAAGTCAGAGGCAAATATGCTCTATTTCTTTTGAGACTAAAAAGTACCAGGCAACATTAGGGATTTTCTTCCCCATTATTTTTCCTCCAGTGCCCACATTTGATCAGGGTCAAAATATTTGTAAATTTTATTTAAAATAATGTAAAGACTTTTAAGTCATTTTCTAATAATAAAAAATAGAGGAAGTCTAAATTTGTTGAAATGTGTGACATATTTTTAAAAAAATTGACGGTTTGGATGTCATTATATGTGTTCTCTTCTACATTTGTAAGTAGGAAAGCTCAGTTTTTCTAGTGTTTGAAATTGCCAATATTTTTTGTTTTCAAGGGTTTGTTAGCCTCACATTTTCATAATGTCGAAGTGGATGTATTTTTTTTGTGGGGGTGGATTGTGTTGTTAAGTGTGTGGTAAAGTTTAATGTAGAGTGTGGAAGAGTGACCAATATTTGGTGTGAAATATTTAGATTGTTATGAATTAGTGAATGTGTATATTTTGTATTAATTATAAATAAATCAATGTAAATACCAAAGCATATTGATGTGTGTAGTAATTGATTTATGGGATAAAGTTTATAGTGATAAGTGATATGCCAAATTTGATTTGATATAGGTAAAATTTGTTGTTGTTGGTTGCTTTGTTTATTATAAAATAAATTATCTAAGCAATTATAATACTTTAATTCATAAATAAGTTGTTTAGTTTAAGTAGGTATAATAGGTTGCAGTTAAAAGGAATGGTTGAAATCGTGTTTGAAAAGTATGATGAATAGTTGTGTTGAAAGGGAAGGGCAATTTTTTATGGTGTGAATTTGAGAATGAAATGATAAAGTTTTGAGGAATGGAAAATATTTTTAATTTTTTTGTGGTATTTTATAAGAGTATGTAAAGGTCATATAGTAGAAATTATGAATTGTATGGTTTATGGAAAGTTAGAGAGTGTTAAGAATTGTAATTGTTTGGAAATTATTGATTTATAATAAATTTATTTAATAAGTGTGGATAGTTATATTATAGAGATTGGATAAAAGCACAATTAGACATCACACTTTTATAAAGGAAAAGGTTAACAATACCCATGATGGAAGAGAGCATCTCAAGAGGCAGCTTATAGATCTCTATCTATGACATGTAAAGGTGCAAAATAGTAGTATAGTGGCTCTTAAATGAACCAAGCTATGAAACCCTTGCAAGGTGCACCATAGAACAAGAGATTCAAAAATGAGAGCAAGAGTGCTAGCATCGAAGAACCACAATGAAAATATAATGCAATGCAAGCTAATCTAATATCATTTGCAAGATGCAAGCTAAGCTAACAAAGTGAAGGTATTACAAAGCCTTCCTACTTAGTCTATGTGACCTATTCTATAGCATAGAATGGAAAGCTAAACTAAGTGTGCCATGAAGCTACTATGAGAATGCAAGGATGTGGAAGTGAGTTCAAGAATGCTCCAAAGTCTCCAAAGCTCCAAAGTCACCTAGAAATCATGTAGCATAACATTAATACAAAGCATGAGGGTTCGAGAATGAGGAGAGAGCCCTCCTTTTTAAAGAGAAATGGATGGTTGAAATTAAGAGCCAAAAGAGGCATAATCAAGGGTGGAGAATGTGTCCTGGTGATCCACGTGCATAAGCATCTCACTTAATCAAGGTCAAAGGTTGACTTTAATAGGCAAAATACGTGTAGAAGGGAATTCAAACCTTTTTCTAAATAGATATTCCTCATATGGAAAAGTGTGCTCCTCGTGTGTAGACAAAAAAGCCTTTTCTTTTATTTTAAAATAGGAATAATGTTTTTAATGTGCACACTTAGGATAAGTGGGACTTGGGGACTTTATTTAATTAAAAGGGAGCAATTTCTTTCAATTAAATAAAAGACTTAGGATAAGGTGGTAAAAACATATGTTATAATCAAATAAATAGCAAAGTGATGATTTGATCAAAGATAAATGATAAATACATTAAACAAAAATGCTAGAAAAGAGCTCATACTCTAGATGACCATTTTTGGGTGATTACATTTACCCCTCTTTGACTAGCGTGCGATCGATATGGGAACTCATTAAGTCAAAGAATGAAGAAGCTAAGCAAGTAGTAGATGGATAAGTCTGACTCCAAAGAATGAAGCATAAAGAATTATCATACCTTGAATACACAATCAATTAGCAACAAGATTGGGCACTATGAATGAGCAATAGACAATACCAATACCCAGGATGAGCACTAATATGCCAAGCCAAGCAGCCAAAGTAAGAAAATGAGTCAGAGCAAATAGATAGTCATAGCAGAAAATAAATTTATAGAAATGATAGAATATTCATGTCCCCTCGAGATTGAAACTGAAATGAGATAGAGGAGCTACAATAATAAGCTAGATCTGATCAAATCAAGATAAAGAAAGGCCTATGATGACAAATAAGATATTATGACCAAAGTATGACCACCAAGAAATAAAGATATGCCCTTGTTTGACTATGTTTGACAAAGAAAGGTAAGGCATCAAAATTAGGTCAAAATAACAGGAGAGATGAAATTAAATAAAATAGAAAGAGAGTATAAATAATGAAGAAATGAATAAATGATGAATGCCTTAGAAAGATTCAAAAGATTAATCCTTAGAAAGTTAGCTAACTACATAGAAGATGAAATAATTTTAGAACACAATTTTGACTAGCAAGATGAGCTCATATTTTAATTTTGATCCCAAAAATGGATCCAAGACATCAAATTTAGGTATGGGTACAATTTTTGCACAAATCTGATAAGTTCAAAAATTAGGTCAAAATAGGGTCAAAAGGTTCTATAAGGGGCCCAAAGAGATTACATTAGATGTGATGATGAGATTAACCCCTTGTGATGATAGGAATTAAAGAAGCATTAAGTTGATAATATTGAAGAGAAGTAGAATACATGATCAAGAAGAAGAAAGAGGCGATGAATGTAGTTAGTGGACACATCCATGAAAGATAAAGAAGACTCTCTCAAGATTAAAAATGCAAAGCTAAGCTAAAAATGAACCCTAAAATGCAAGCTAATATGCAAAGGTGAAATTGCAATGGTTATATAATTAGGTCCTAGTTTTTATCATTGAGCCTTAGTAGGGCCATCAAAATATCATACAATAATTAGTAGTATAACTATGAGGATATGAATATGATCTATATCAGATAAGAATGTGGGAACCCAACCTATGCATCAAAGATATAAAGTTACGATGACTAGTGTAGTTAGATTCTATGGGTTTAATATTGCAAGATTATGCTCACATCAAGACACAAAATGTCAAGATGGCCATAAACACACACTTGCAAAAAAAGATAAGGATATAACATTATAGTTCCTAAATGTTAGGTAGGTCAAGCAAAATGCTCAAGACATCTAAGATCTAACAAATCACACCCGCAAATAGAAATCAAAGGTAAACATGCCCCATGCCCCTAGTCTTCTAGTTATGACATCCTGAAGAGGCTATTAGGGAGGAAACATTTAGCAAAGAAATTTTCATAGACAACACATAAAGGAAGATAAGTCAACAAATCTGAGTCATTTTCAGTCTTGAGCTACATGTGTGTAAGTCTCATGATTGTCTCCTTAGGACTCAAGTCTACAAATGAGAAGTATCACAACATCCTAGATTGTAGCTAAAGTGTCTGATAAGTGTTGAGAAACACTTGATTTCAAGGAAAGTGTTGAAAAATATTGTTGAGAAAGCTTCCAAAGAAACACCGACACAATAAGGAGACTCTAATAAGCTACGTAGTTTGTTACCCCTGGACCTAAATGAGAGTCAATTCCTAGCTAGGAAAGGAAAAGCAAAAATGAGATGGAGGATTCATGAGAACAAAGGGAGATGTTGATATACATAAATTAAAGGGTCCCAAGTAGTGTTTGTTTCTAGGTTTTTACCACTTGGTAGGATTTACTAGCTCTTAAGCAAGATCACATCATTTTTGTCCCAATGTCTAGAAAGGTGAAGAGTGTGATGGAGTAGAAAGTTAGTGGATAAGAAAAGATAGAAGGGCAAGGAATATGATGTGATTGAAAGCAATCCTTAAGAAAAAAACTCTTCAAGAATACCCAAGCTAGGGAAAGATAACCATACAAATCAGGTTTTGGACAAGTGAAGAAAGCCAAGAAAGGAGATAGCATGTATGATAAGCAGTGGAAGCCAACAAGAAAGATAGCATAGAGGATAAGTAGTGAAAGCCAATAAGTGAGATAGCATATAGGATAAGCATTGGAAACTAATGAGTGAGATAACATAAAAGAATATAATATAAAAGAGTTGACATAAGAAGAGGACTATGAGAACAACATTTTTCTTAGTGTGATCAAGACTAAGGGGTTAATCAGATAAGATAATGATAGGATAAAGCAATAAGAATGAAGTTAGATATGAAGGCTATGAGTGGATGAGCAAGCACAATAGGGAAGCTGATGGATAAGATATCCAATACTAAAGGATAACTCAACATTGTCAAGATAAAAGAGCGAACAGGTAATAGTTTGATGATGGACAAATTACAAATGATGCATGTTTGCTAGGTTTTCATCATGGTACTTTCCCAAGGTCCTATAAGAAGTGGTTTTCACCATAGGATGAATTTATTTCTCTTTACTTTATCTACCGAAGCACCTATTGATCAGGTTTTCACCAAGGCACACTTTCCTTTATTTTTCTATTATTTATTTTATATGGATTGTTGGAAAGAGTTAAATCTTTTTCCATTTGAATAGTGCTCCTATTGAAAGGATAAGTCATGATAAGTCAAGACCATAGAAAGGTATTCTCAAATATGTTGATAGGATGATGGAAGGGAGATAGTAGAAAAGGTATATGATGGATAAGGTTTTAGGCTTTGGAAGGATAGAAGGAGGATGGATAACAAGTAAGTGTAGGCTTGAAAGGATTGTATAACGATAGGCAATAAAGTGGGCAAGATCAATATTGACAAACACCTTGAAGGGTGCTGGAATGATGGACGAATCATTGAGTAAATAGATTGAGGTTTTGATATATGAGGTAGTAGGAGGGCTTTGGAAAAAGATGGAGTGGAAGGCTTTGGAACCTTTTAAGGAAGGTTTTTGAAAGAAGATGGAATGGAAGGCTTTGAAAGCTTTTGAGGAATATGTATGGAAAAAAATGGAGTGGAAGCCTTTGGAAGCTTGAATGTAAACTTTGATTTGTTTTCAAGATTCAAGTCTTGCAAGAGAGATTTGGGAATCCATATAGCTTTAGAGTATTCTTTTCCTTTGGATGCTTTAGAACACATTTCTTCATAATGAATTTAGGAACCCATATTTTCTTTGATTTTGTTCTTTTATTAGTAGACCTTTGTGGTCTTTTTAATGATTTTTCTTTTTTTTGCATTCACATGTCGATTAGATGAGACATAGTGATCTTCATTTGTAAATGGATTCTTGTATTTCATCTTATGTTGATCATCCAAATTACTTCCAAAAGACTTGTGAATGAAGAAGGATGATATGACTGATTTAGATGGAAATATTGATGTGAAGGGTTGAAGGATGTGTATCTTTGTTGATCTTGACACTATAATATTTGGGGTCAAATTGTGATGACAGGCTAATTTATGCATGATTTTCATGTTTTTAATTGTAATTTTCCATGATGTCATCACCATACCAATGTTGGTGTCACAATTGCAATGCCTACATGAGTATAAACAAAAGAAGAAGAAAACATGACATAAATCATTCCCCATTTGTTTTGATCAATTGTGGAGAGTTGTACACAAAAGAGGGCGGAGAGCTTTGAACAAGGATGGAGAGCTCTAAATATTGGTGGATAGTTCATTGTTGTGTCTTTGTGATCAATGCATTTTGTTGTCCTGCCCTCATGATCTTTGTGTTTTGTTGTTGTGCCCTTGGCATAGATTAGTGGAGATCTAGGATTTTGTTATCACGCTCTTATGATCATTGTATTTTATTGCCATGCCCTTGATTGTGATCTCTTTATTTCATCATCATGCCCTCGTGATCTCTATGCCCTTGCTCTGTGATTTCATTATCATGACATGCCCTTGTGATCTTTGTGCCCTTGCTCTACAATTTTCTTTGAGGGGAGAAGAGGCACCTATGTAAATTTTCTTTTTCTTTTCCTTCTAAACATGTATCTCTTTATATTTCCCCTAGCAAGTGATTAGAGAAGCTTCTCTTTATGTATATATACCTACATACACACATATGTGTGTGTCTATATATGTATGTATGTGTATATAAAGAAGCTTCTCTTTATGTATATGTATGTATATATATATAGAGAGAGAGAGATCTTTTTTAAGGTGCTTATTACATCTTATTACAATAGACAAATTGATCCAGCTACATACATATTCTATAATCCAAATAATAAAATAATAAAACTCACTCAACCCATGCTAAGTGACTTACCTCAAAATCCTACACACAAATAATGCAGACTAGGAAAAATGGGTAGAGTTCACAAGAAATTTTACAAAAACATATCATAGAAGATATTTTTAGAAAGAAACAAGCCATAACCCAATTAAATTGGTCTACTTGTTGAAATTAGTTGGGTTGATTACAAATTCCTATAGAATTGTCATCAAATTAGGTACAATAAAATAAACTAGTAGTTGTTCCTAGCCAGCAGGATTAAATACAAATTTTCAAGGTGATAAAATTGCATATGCAAATACATTACTTGCATGTCAGGCGTGAAGTGCATTCTGCAACTTATAATGAGTGGTTGGATATAAAGGCTCCATACATTGGCCCAACAATGGAAGCCAAGGATGTAACCATGCATGTATTGGCACAATCTCCCTACGAGGATTCCAAGTATCTACAATTGTTGTTAATTTGGGCATCACTATATGATCCAGAATGTTATGAAGTATTGAAGTCAGATCCCATGTCTCCAGAAACTGTAGCATAGGTTCAGGGTCCCTTGGCTCCCAAAAATTTGTAGCAGCTATTCTCACTACTGGAAGAATAACTTCAGTGAAGAGTTGAGTGTAAGGAGTTGAAGAAGCAAGTTCTACTTCTATGTAAATGCCATAATCATGAGGCTCATTCCCTTGTAGAATCCTCTACCATAATGAAATTACCTATAAACCATGCAGAGGATCTTGAAGTGGTTTCCAATCTTGAAACACTTATAAGCTAGCAATGGCAAAGCAAATGCAGATGCAATACATGACAAATTGCACAACTTGTAGTCCTCCCAATATTTGGACTACAAATTCTCAAAGACACTTGCAGGTGATTCCAATGTCATAGTAACTATCGCAAGACTTTACTAGATTCTATCCAATGCTCCCATAATATCCTCTATGTTGTCTAGCTATTGTTTCTTCCATGCAGTCTCTTTCTAAAGTTGATCCTTCTCCTTCTAGTATATTGCCAAATACTATCATGCCTTAAATCTTGATCAAACTTCTAAATATTGACCTCTACCATATCTAAAATCAACTTCACATTGTGTTGTGACTCTAGCATAGGTGTTTGATCCTTGATAGCTTTCATTTCAGCATTCAAGTTTTCAAGATTGGTCAAGATCGTGCACAAAAATAATGCAGACCAAGAAAATTGGGTAGAGTTCACAAGAAATTTTATAAAAACATATCATAGGATATATTTTTAGAAAGAAACAAGTCATAACCTAGTTAAATTGGTCTAGTTGTTGATCAGCTGGGTTGGTAACAAAATGCTGTAGAACTATCATCAGATTAGGTACAATATAATGAACAATTAGTTGTTCCCAACTAGCAGGATCAAATATAGTTTTCCAAGGTAATAACATTGCATATGTAGATGTATGTGTGTGTGTGTATGTATGTATGTGTATATATATATATATATATGTCTTTATGTATGTATGTATGAATGTATGTATGTGTGTGTGTGTGTGTGTGTATGTATATATATACATACATACACACACAGATATGTGTGTGTCTATGTATGTATGTATACATGTATGTATCTATACAGAGAGATCTTGTGGATTGTGGATTATAAACAAAACAAAACAAAAAAATATGACATTAATCATTCCCCATTTATTTTGATCGATTGTGGAGAGGTAAGCACGAAAGATGGTGGAGAGCTTCGAACAAGGGTGGAGAGCTCTGATGTAATGTCCCACCCAAAGATCCTTGGAACAAGGATTCAATTCAAGGCAAGTTTTTTTTTTTTTACAAGTATGAATGCACATGTCAACATCATACAAGGATCACAAAGATCACAATGAAAGACTTAACCATAATCTTGGCAACCAACGAATCTCCAAACACCACTACCAACTGACACACTAACAATAGGAACTAGAAATCCAGAATGACAACAATACTAAGAAGCTAAGATCTATCAAGACATGGAAAATTAAGTAAACCCAATGGGTACTAGAGTCACCAAAAATCAATCCCTAAAAACAAGTGGAGATGCCCCTGTTTTTCGCACGAGGACCAATAGTAGACAAAATTTCGTGCGAAGATGTGCAACATGCCTCGTGAAGAAATAATTTTTCATGCAAGGATATGCACCAACCAACACAAGAAGATACTTGGCCAAAAATCCAAGACATCCAAAATTGGTGTTGGGTTTCGTGCGAGAAAGTGATCAATACCATGCGAAGAAACAATCACACCACGCGATATCATGCATTCTTATACAAGAAAGCACAATTTCATGTGAGATCCCAAAACAAAAAGTTAGAAAACAAAAGGATAAATAGCTAAGGAATGAATTTCCTCCGCATTAGGGAGTACTAGATCCATGTAGATCGAGGAACAAACGCTCGAGTGCATAATCAACAAGATAGCATGAAACAAGAAAGAGGAACATCTATCCATCTAAATCATGGTAGTAAAAGGGATGTACTGAAAGTAACATTGCAGTAATTGAACAACCAAACTAAGTACATGGTTCCTCCCAACCATCAATAGCATCATAAGACCATCGTGGATCCTAGCCATCCCCTGCGCATAACATCCCAAACTATTGACTAGATCGTTTGTATTATCTTATGAGGACATCACTACTAAAACATGCTACATCATAAGATTAAGGAAATCTAATGCGCTAAAAGTAAAGCATTAGATAATCCCATAAATCAACCACATCATCTATCATATGCTAACATCATATGAATAGGAAATCTAACATGCTAAACCAATAAGCAATAGATATGCTAATAAAACAATTCACATCATCTAATCATATGCTAAACATCATAATATGGGAATGTGTCAAATAAACTAACATCATCTAAACATGATATCCAAGCATTCCAATGAAAGCATAAATTACAAGAAAGCATACTCCGAAACTTGAAACATCAAGTGAAAACATCCAACAACGATCGCATTAAGACAAAATACCGTCTTTGTACACCAATCTCTAGTAGCGATATGGGTAGCTATGCATCCCAACCATGTGGACCTTGTAGGTCCACTCCCATTGTGCTGATGGAGATAATGATCCAACCACAAAGACACAAAAAACACATCCATGGCTAACACTCACGCCAGACAGTATTATGACTAAAACCAAGAACATAGACAATGCATAAACTATAGGTCCTAGTCAAACACTCAATGGGCTACTAAGAAAGGGTTGACATCATGGAGAGTTTCTTGGCATCAACAAGCCCAAGCTTAGATCGTGTGAATTCAACTCCCTCAACAGAAGGCTCAAGCACATAACATTTTTTATTATCTATTACCATTCATTCATTTTATTTAGTTATCACTTACTTAAAGCTCCCTCTACCAACCTATGGTGCCATGATTTCCAAGTTGCGAGATAGAAGCCCCCTCCATATGCTACCCTACCCTACCCATGCTCATCTAATGATGAGTGTCTAAAGGCATGCAACCTCTGAACCCAACCCCAATGATCATAACTTTCAGAAGTACCATGGAAGATCGGACCTCACAAGTCACCCAAAAAATGTATGCACACGTACTTGTGTGTGGCACACCACCATCACAAAGATCATAAAACAAGTACTGGATGAGAACACAAGAAAAATGTCACTCTTATAAAAACAAACTTGGGAGGATAGATTCTACACGAATCCCAAGAAAAAATAAAACCATACATCATGAAATCACTCAACTCACCTCAATCTAAGAGTATGGATTCTACACAAATCCCAATGATGCAACAAGACCAAACATCATGAACTTACTCAATCGGTCTCAATCTAGGAGTATGGATTCTACATGAATCCTAGTGTCCACAAACAATAACAAGGGTCCAAAAGAAATAATATCACCAGGTATAAAATCACTCAACCAAACACAAAGTCATGAGAACAGATGTAGCATGCATCCAAATGCAAACATAAAAACAAAATAATGGTCTGACTGACATCCTACAGATAATCCAAGTTCATGACCAACATCATGCCAAGAAAATCTAAGAAAATTGGGTGACACACAAACTGAGACAAAAAAACCTCAAAACTCAAAAACTTCAAAATTAAAACCCATTTGGTCTTAGGGCACAAAAGCCACAAATATCAAATAAAATTTGGTTTTGAAGTTTGTATGCAAAAATGGCCAGCATAATGGTGCAAAACCCCAAACCCTCAACTTGAAAAATAAGGAAATGCTCATTCCCGCCCAACTAGGTAGAGCTAGCATACAAAAACAGAGGAGAACACTAGTTCTTAGCCTCCTAACAAATGACTACCAAAAAAAAAAGCATAAATAGAGTAGAAATAATAAAATGGGAGAGCCCTACCTCACAATCAAAAGGGAAAAATGGGAATCTGAACCATAAAATAAAAATCCCGCAGAAGTAGCCAAAAATCGTGACAATCAAGGTCTCCCCAAAATGGATCCAATGAGCCCCATCTCGTGACAATCCCACGCCTGTAGCTCCTACAATAAACAAAGCAGTAAATCCACATGAAGAAGATTTTGAGTTTTACTCTCCAACTTTCTAATTCAAAAGTGAGAAGTGAGGAATTAAATTCCTTTTTGGATATTTATTCACTTCTTGAGTAAATAATCGATCAGGGCAAATAACTAGCCAACCTAGTTAAACCTCGAATTGACCCAAACAAAAATAGGTTATTCCTAGAAATAGGAATTCACCTATTGAAAAGTTGCTAGAAATTAAAATAAAACAAATAAAAGCCCAAAAACCCAAAAACCCATAAATTTTCTAAACAACTTTTGTGACAATGCAAACCTCTAAATATACAGACATGCTCACTAGTCTAATCACATAATACAAATGAGTTTGAATTTAATAATCACCAAAAGAATTAATTAAACAATTAAAATAAGGATACATTGACCATACTAGGATGACATTGGTAAAATATAAAGAGCTGGATCATTAACTCAATGTGCCACTGCTAGGGATATAAATCATGCACACTAAACAACACGAAGTGTAATTGCATATAATAACATAGCTGAAGCAATAAATGCATTAAACCACCTAATTTAACCATTTATTTAATTATACTAAAATAATCTATTTACATCACTCACATTCGAATAAAGCATAACAATGCAGGAATGAAGTAAATAACCATAGCATTAAATCCATCACATAACATAATCAGAGATATGTCTAAATACTGGATAATTAGATATCATCATAAAACACATTGTTATTTCAAAATGGCATCATCATGAAATATGATCAACTGAACAACATAGTAGTCTAACAACTATGATACTGAAATCAAGGTATAACACCTGACCCTCAGGTCATCTCAAATGTAAAACATAACATGAGTAATAAATATCTCTCGGATTAGAATATAACAAGGTAATTATCCGTAACACAAAACCAATGAATCCAACATGGACAATCCATTTTTAATTATTTAAGCATTTAATAATGATTATTTAAACAACATAAAAAGGAACTTAAACACATAAGCCAACACAGTCATAACATGACTAACCATTGCTATAGGAACCTAGTCCAATGTAACACGGTAATAGTACACAAGTGCAATCTCTACACACATCTCAAGGTAATCACAGAACAACCTCATGATACCACATTGATCTTGGTAACCATTGACACAAACCTCAGTGAACCAAAAATCACATCATAATCTCAAAAATCAGCCAAAGCATAATCAAAGCAACTGATACAACAACAAGTGTAGACTACTCATGGTCACAATCATGATCCCTTCTCAAGGAGAGATAAAAAAGGTTGCATCCATTAGGATGACTTACAGAAGTCAAATGGGAGAGGTACTACATCTTAATGTTGGTGGAGATCAATGGAGATCTAGGATTTCATTGTCATTCCCTTGTAATCACTGCATTTCGTTGTTGTGCCCTTGTGATCTCTATATTTCATTGTCCTACCCTTGTGATCTTTGTATATGTATGTACATGTATGTATATGCGTATATAACTACACACACACACACACACACACACACACACACACACACGTGTGTGTGTGTGTGTGTGTGTGTGTGTGTGTGTGTGTACAAAGCGATCTTTTATAAGGTGCTTATTGATCTAGCTGTATACATATTCCAGAATCCAAATAATAAAACAATAAAACTCACTCAATATGTAGCATGGCTATAGATGTAATGGCAACACCTATTGGTAAGTAGATCCTCTTTTTCTCTCTCATTTTTCATGTGTTTATTTTACTTGAACTATTATTTCTTAGTAGCTATTTTGTAATATTGGATTCATTTTATGGAGGAGACGATGAGGATATTCCTAGACGTACCCATGTTAGATGTATGAGAACACTAAAGAATTGTGACGAATTACTCGTGAGCAATGAAGATGGACTTCCCCTAAGAGTAGCCCAACTTCCAGGTAGTTTAAAGATTGATCCTTTCTTAAATATTTTATATGTCAATGATGAATTTAAATGTTTGGGGGTTGGGAGGGTAGGGGGTGGGTGTGATGGGGCCAAATGAGCTTCCACCTTTACGTGGTTTTCCCTGATTAGTAAAGAATATTAGACTATTCTTGAAACCAAGTGAAGGTCAACATTAACCCATGATTGCATGACAACTGACTGTGTGAATCTCTTGGTTTCAAGAAATGCAGAAGGAGGCCATAGTTCAATATATAATCTCAATTCATATGCATACAACATCAGGTAGAACTGCAAAATGCAATAGGTTTTAATTTTTGTTAGAGGTCTTTAATTAGGTTTTTTAAGTTATAGACCATCACGAACATTGTAACTTTGACTCTTATAGGCAAGGGTAATATCCTCAACATGCAAGAAAATCAAGACTTTCTATGTGCTGGCTTGACGAGGACATTCTCTTGGCCATAGCAGCTAGAGTTCTAATGTTTATGATGATATATAATTTTAAAAGCTTAATAAGTTTATAAATAAATGTAAATGTGGTGCATTTTTCAGCTCCACCTATTGTCCATGCATATAGAACACAGTTCCATGTGCATTCTTGATTCATAGTGGTAGAATCTTATTTTGTATGAGAAAAAAAAATGACATACACTAGAAGATGGGAAAATGATGTCACTCTTGTAGGTCTAGACCCTTTTTTTGTTATATTTTGTCACGTGTATCCACATGAATATGAATAATTTGTCACACCTATCATTTAAAAACATTTTTTTCTTCATATTACAGGTTGAAATAGGTGATCATATGTTTCTAGTTCACCTTTTGGTGGCTCACTTCAAAGTTTTTCAAGTTGATATTAGATTTATTCTTTGTAGGGAAATAGTAAAATAGGTTTATTTCTTTGCATTAACATACAGAATAAAATTAATTTTGTCCATAGACTCATTTTAAATTGAAATGCACAAGAAAGCTCTTAGCGATGAACTGCCTCATATTTCTTAGGCTTATTTATGTGATTTGTTATGAGAAGTTGACCATATGGCTTTTTTTGGTTACTTTTGTGGAGCTTGAGATTACTTTCTTGGTTTGCACCATGCCTCTCTAATTGAGAAACTAGAAATGAATTCTACATTAGTAGTTCTTAAAGGACAGTTTTTGGTCAATATGACATATATACAATTTTAAATACATTAATGTATGTCTACCTTTTTACTTAAAGTTGTTCTTGAAACTATCTATTATTGTAAAATTTAGACATCATAGTATCATTTTGTTATGTTGATTGGATGGATTTCTAGACATATCAAAGAAATCTTTACATTAAGAGAGATGATTCTATTAGTTGAAATAATGAAAGTGAATATTGTAATTGTTCTTATTAGATTGTGTCAGAGATTTTTTTGTCAATAGTTTATTGAATAAAACTAGTAAGTTAATAAATTTATATCCAAATAAAATTTTAGAGATAAATTATTGTAAGGTCGATGGCAAGCCTTGTTCAAACAATGACACAGAGCAGAGTTCAGTACCTAGGAGTGACAAAACCAATATCTCTTGGGGGCCCTATTGAGTTGGATATTGCCAAAACTACCGAGCTTGAGAAGGATTGTAAATAAATTTATCGTGAATATTATGCCCAGGTTGCTTATTTAAAATATAATCTTTTCAATGCAGTTATTGTTCTAATTAACTTTAGAAATGGAATACAAAATATTCATTTGGAATATCATGTGGCTATTGACAATTATATATGTGATGATAGATCCTTGTCGATGTTGGATTGTATGAAAGTCAAGAAGAAGTTGTTTGTAGAGAAGAAATACTTGGTAGATTAGATCAGGTAAGTTGGATTTTTGAATATGATTTGTGGGTTATTTTAGAAGCCATGCCTATATTTTGATCTCTTATTATGAAATTTTTAGGTTGTTAAGAAATGGGTGAAGAAGATATGCATGGTGAAAGGCTTTAATGAGCAGCTTGTCCATGAAGCTAATGCAAAAATATTTACATTTGGGTCCTACCGACTTGGTGTAAGTTAAATTCCTTCTCTATGCTTGTTATTCATTTATTTTCATAGGAAGGCATCTCTCTCTTTTGTTTTTTTGTTTTTTGTTTTTGTGTTGATTTAAACATTTTCTTCTCAAAATAATATTCTAACATTTGATTATGTATCTCATTCCAGTGTAAGTAGGCATAAGCTTTACATAGATATGCACATTTGTAGGAGCTTCATAATTTTGAAATATGATGGTTTACTAAAATTGAGCTTATAGTTATATATAGTAATAATTTAGTCAGTAAATATCCGCCTGTATACGGATTTTTTTTATCACACCTTTTCTATGATAGAGTCCTTCTATATATTTAAAAATAATTACAAAGAGCGGTATCTCCTAAGATAACATATAAGCTCATACTAATGAGATTGAAGGTGAGGGTTTTTGTTGATGTGCTTTTAATATTGAAAGTTGAAACAATTCAATCAAATTGCTTAATGTTGATGACCTTCAATAGTTTCTTAGTTTATGAGATTTATGCTTAGCCCTACAAATTATGTTCTTAATCACAAATGATAATAAAATTGATTTGATAAATTCTATCCATAGTGGTTGAATATTAAAATTGTACCCATCATTCATTGCAATCAAGATCCAGGATCACCATCAAATGTAAGATTTTTAGGTTCCAAATTGCATAGTGAAATTTATGTTCTAGGGTCACATTCAATCCAATGTAGCATATTTTTCTTTGCACATTATTTATGTCATAGCATGCAACATTTTTAGATACTATTTTATTCTAAATGCATTACAAATTTAAGTCCCACAAATAATGTTTAAATTGATTTGAAACTATGATCTTAAAAACTATTAAACATCAAACTCTACTAAAGATGTTGCATGTTTTTTTCGGAAGAAATCTATTTTGTGTAACTTTGTCTTCTATTTTAGATATCATTCTCTCTTGTAAAATCTCAAAAAAGGCCTTTTACATTGATTTGACACTTCTTGTTATATATAAGTTCATGTACTTGATGCATACATTGTGACACTTTGTGTTGGGCCTTGTCATGCAACCTGAGAGGTGAGCCACAAAGTTAATTTTCTGGAGTTAATTTGTTTGGCTATGCTCTTTCATTCACAAGTTAAAACCTTCCTTCCCTATACTGGGAATGTAGGAGGATTTCTTTATTGAGCTACTTACAATGTTAGTAGAGATGTTAGAAGTGACAAAGTTGTAGCTTGTGCTAGATGCAATCATGAAATTTAAGTTTAATGGAATACCAATTGATTTGCTTTATGCAAAACTCTCTTTTTGGACAATTCCTAAAGTATGCACTAGCTTCCTCTCATAGAATTTATGGTGTCAATTATTCACATTCATTAGTTCTTTCTTAATTAGCGGATGTCTATTTACTATCTATAGTTAAATTGGAGTAGCATGTATACATAAAAAACTATAAGAGGTTTTGTAACAAATCATTTTGGATACAAATTTCAAAGATTTACTCACTTCAATCCTTATGCTATCATGGATAGAAGAACATCAATATATGAATAACAAAAGAACCAACTATTTGGCATGGAATCCTAAAAGTAAGCAATTCAATAAGGCAGATGAAATTTTAGAAGTGGGGGAGGATATTACACTTGAATTGTCTCAATGTAACACTAAAGGAATTAATTTCATTGCACACATGGAGATCTCTACTTCCACTATCTTTGATACTCTATTTGACATGTCTTTGATACTCTGTTTGACATGCATTTCTTACAACCGTAATCTCAATTCTCATTTGTCTCCCTCTCACAAATTTCACCTTCTATAAGAAAAAATAGGACAATTTCCTCATAGTTAAAGAGAACTCATCTCATGGGATTTGTTGCCCCTAAAAGCCTCTTAGTGTAAAGCAATATCTAACCTTACAGATCGTGCAAAGAAGCACATGGAGCATAGGTGCTGCCTGAGAGAATCCAAGCCACTCTAGATAAATTGTGCATGAGAAGCTAAAAGTAATTGAAGGCATCAAATTGGGCATAAGGACTAGGAAAAAAGAGGCAGTTCAATGTGTCACTATTGTATCTATAGCACATATATCATCCATACAGTGAAAATTGTCAGCTAAAGCTTCACAAGAATATTTGAAAACCTCTATGGCCTCTAAAATCCTATCCATTTCAAAATACCATCCTATCATATTGCAAAACACTAATTTGTTAAAATTCAAGTCTCGTTGCCTCAGCTACATATAAACCCTTCAATGGTTGCCTCAAGTTTTTGGATCTAGGCCATCACACTTGTCCATCTAGAACACTAGTCTTAATTAGGTAGATTCAAATAGACTACAAAAGTTTTTGATTCCAATATAGTGCTTGTGATAAATCATTTTGTACTAAGAAAATCCTAGAACTAGAATGATACTTCATACAATAATGTTTGGAAGGGATCCCATAGTTAACATCCTAATTGAAATGGAAAAGAAAGTAGGCAGAAATATTGCATAGACATTGGATGAGATTCAATTGGCCAATAGCTTAGAGAATCTTGCCCAAAGTTTCAAAGCCCAAGTTGCGCTATTGATGTTAGATTTTGTAGTAGTAACAACACCTATAGACAATTATGTGAAATATAAGAACATAGACAAGGCACACGAACTATTTGATGAAATGCCTATACAAAATGTCATCCTAAATGCCTATGCCAAAATGGGAGCTTTGATATAGGGAATGAATATTCATCAAAATAAAATAAGTAGATGGATTTGGTATGATATGATAGTTGCAACTACTCTCATAGAGTTGTATACAAAAGATGGAATCATGAATATTCAACTTGAACTGTTACAAAAAATGTTGAACTATGAAATGTGATATCATGACTACAAATTATATACTCTATTTAGCAGGCTTTAGGAACTTCAAAGAAAATGCAGTTTGTAGGGAGAAAGTCAAACTCCACAACATTTGGTAGCTTCCTCTATGCGTATTTTCTTGACTCAACATAATCCTATAGTTTCATGATTGAGATATCTCGATCCTTTTCCAAATCTCACCTTTTGTAAGAGAAAAATATATTTTTCCTTCTTATTGTCCAAAACAATTTTAATATTTAAAAAAATTTAATTTAAAATAAAATAATATTAACTTTTTCTCGTATATTAATTTGTTTGGCTAATTCACATAAATTTTTGAATTAGGTGTCCCATAGGTAGCAATGCTTTGAACCATGTTGGTGTTCTAAAACAAAAGTTACATATGAGGCATATCAGTCAAAATTAAGGCCACAATATATGTCATATGAAGAATTCTTTGAGACATGTGTTAAAAACAATAACTTTTTTTTAATTATTTGACTAGCCGTTGCAATCACGACGAATGTTCCAACAGCTAGCCATCACTTGCACAACATAACCATTGCAACAATGTCATAATCATGACAACCAGTCCTTATGGATGAATGTCACTTCTATGATGAATGACTGGAATCTTAAACCATAGTGTCATCTGTCGTCACTATGAAAAATCACCTCCTTGTCACAATTTGCAACAGAAAAAGTTCGATAGGAGCCAATTCGACAGTTAGACATCGCAATTATGAAGACTTGTCATCATAATTTGGCTCCAAATGTAGTAGTGTGAGGTATGATAGGAGATCTAGGTGATAAACTAGGAGAGGAAGATGTAGGAAATGAAGGAACATAATGTCCCAATATGGAAAGAAGGTTTGAAGGATTTAGCTTTGATGGATAAGGACCAAGGATAGACTTAGGAGATGAAAATGGATAATGGATAGGGATATCAAAATCTTTAGAGTGACCAACATGGCCAAGTACATCAATAGACTCATTAGTAGCTTTGGTGCATGTAATACCTTTGATAGGAGCATTTAAAGCTTGAGCATATATTTGAAGTGGATATGGAGAAGTAGAGAAAGAGGGGATACTTTGATCTTGATGTGTTTTTTTGGATAGGATAGGCATAGTGAATATTTCTTGATCTTAAACAATCTCATTAGAAGTATTAGAAGTGGTGTCTTCATCATACTTAGGATGTGAGTGAGACATAGGATATGGAAGAGTGACATCTTGAAGGAGATGAAAGGTGCTTGATTTTGATCTTTATTTATAGCTTCATCTTTTTGAGAGTCCTCTTAACGTGGAGCCACTTCTAAGGAAAAAGCATCATAAAGAGGGAATTAAGGAGTGCATGGAGTAGGCATAATAGGCATAGTAATGCATGGAGGTTGACGATCTTTATTCTTAGTAGTGTGGAAAAGCTTTGTATCCAAGTGAAGATTAGCTTGAGTTTCTTTTAGAGGTAGCCCTTGAGGGTACACATAGTTAGTGTGGAAAGTATTAGGTCCTTTGTTTGATGGAGGCATGCGAGAAATATTTAAAGTTTTAAGAAGTTCATGCATGTTGGAAGAAGTGGAAGTGTCAAGGGAACCATTGCTAGACATAGGTTCATCAACATGATCTTTCCCAAGAGAAGTATCCTTGTCATAGAGGTTCTAGCATTAATGATCCCATCATCAATAAGATCTTTGACTTTATGTTTTAACTCTATCCAATCTGAAGTACTATGACCTTTGTGTTTATGGTACTTTAAATAGTGGTTGTCCTTCCACCATGGAGGTTTTATCTTGGGTTCATAAGGTCTAGAGTTTGGTAAAGTTGTGATCTTGTTTGCAACTAAGGTCTTAAGAACCATATCATATGAATCTCCCAAAGGAGTAAAAGTTCTCTTAATAGAATTTATAGGATCATTTTTGTCATTCTCATCTTGGTCAAAGGTAGGTCCATAATGAAATCTTGGCATAGGTTCAAAGGAGGTATTACTTGCTTGCTCTCTAGAGAGGTTGTTAGATCTAGAAGATGAAGACAATTATGTCTTAGAGAAGAACATGTAGACCTTGAATAAGATGACCCATGTGTATGTAAAGATCTTAAAGAAGATTCATGTAAGGATGACATCTTCTCCTCCAAACTTTTCTCAAGTTTAGACTTTATTTCTATCATGTGCCTAGTGAGATGAAGGTAAGCAAGATCATCTATCTAGATTCTAGTTCTTTACATTCAGTGTATAGGTCTCAAAATTCTTTAGCAACATGTAGGAACTCATGATCATTTGGAATTGGTTGAGGTTTGGAAGAAAAAGATTTGAAGCCCATGGTGGTAGATAAAAAGTCAAGCATAAACAAGACTATAAATAAAAAGCTAATAAGGTGAAGATAAATTGATGTCCAAACTAGAGAGGTAGAGTGTTCACTTTGTAAGATAGTAGAGAGATATTAAAGTGGCTTTTCAAGAAAAAATATTTTTGGGACTGAGTCATAAACAATTTTTCATGAAAAACAAAGAAAAAATTATAACTCACAAAAATCAACTCAAAAAAAATTGAATTTTGGACCGAGTCGTCTCTGATCTGTCACCAACAAGAAAAAATAAATTTAGATTTGAATACCAATCCATTTGGAAGATGTGATCAAATCTTTCAAAATCTAGGGTTTTGGCCTTCAACTCAACTTGCACATGGGTTAGCCTTAAAAACCAAAGCAAGAATCCTACAAAACCACTTGATTAGATCCAATAAAAAGTTATGAAAAACTAGAAGTGAGAAATGCGACTAAAATACAAGAAAATTAAGCTACTAAACTCAAAGGAAATACAAGAAAATGGAGCTAGAAGCTTGGTTCTAGCTCCACAATGGGTGCCAAAAAAATGTGTGTATAAAAATTGTCACACTTCTATAAACCCTTGTTCTCAAGAATACCCATGGAAGAGAGCATATTAAGAGGTGAATTGTAGCTCTCTATCTTTGTTGTGCAAAGGTGAAAAATAGTAGACAGTGGCTTTCAAATGAACCAAGCTATCCAACCCTTACAAGGTGCACCATAGAATGAGAGATTCAAAAATGAGAGCAAGAGTGCTAGCATCCAAGAACCACAATGAGAATACAATACAATGCAAGCTAAACTAATATGATGTGCAACATGAAAGCTAAGATAACAAAATGGGGGTATTACAAAGCCTTCCTACTTAGTCTATGTGAGCTATTTTAGAGCATAAAAAAGAAAGATAAACTGAGCATACTATGAAGCTACTATAAGGATACAAAGATGTGGATACATGAATTCAAGAATGCTCCAAAGTTTCCAAAGTCACCTAGAAATCTTGTAGCATAACATTAATACAAATCATAAGGGTTGGAGAATGAGGAGAGAGCCCTCCTTTTTAAAGAGAAATGGATGATTGAGATTAAAAGGCAAAATAAGCACAATCAAGGGTGGAGGATGCATCTTGAGTGATCCATGTGCACAAGCATCTCACCTAATCAAGATCAACGGTTAACTTTAAGAGGCAAAATATGTGTGGAGGAGAATTAAAGATTTTTTGAAAATAAATATTCCTCTCACATGGAAAAGTGTGCCCCTTATGTGTAAAAAAAAAAAGCCTTTTATTTTATTTTAAAAATAAGAATAATGATGTGCACACTTAGGATAAGTGGAACTTGGAGACTTTATTTAATTAAAAGGGAGCAAATTATTTCAATTAAATAGAAGACTTAGGATAAGGTGGTAAAACCATAGGTTATAATTGAATAAATAGCAAAGTGATGATTTGATCAAAGATAAGTGATAAATAAATAAAGCAAAACTGCTAGAAAGTGGGCTCATAGTCTAGATGACCATTTTTTGGTAATTACAAAGATGATGTAAACTAATGAAATGTGTAAAACTACATGAAGTTTATGACTATAATATTTTTTTTTAAAGAACAAGAATTGGTGTCTTTATAAAAATTAAAAGATAGTTTATTGATTGTTCAAAAATATTGAAAACTAGGGGGGTGTACTTCTCAACAAAAAACCATATGTAAAATACATATTTTCATTTGAATTCAAAATTTTCATTAAATTTCATTAGATATATCTAACATAAAGTATTATTTCTATGTGTATTGTTATTTCTTCATGACTACATGTACTTAAAACATATAAGCAATAGGTGTTTATTTTGTTGTAGGGGCATCTCAAGCATAGTCAGATGTAGTTAAGTGCTTTGAAGTTTTTTGGCTATAATAAGAAACCATGGCAAGAAATATAGTGAGATTGAGCCTATGGAGTTCAATTTTGGATTACAAGTCCTAGAAGTTGCATTTAAGCAACTTTGGGCCTAGTGCTACCATGGGCGGCCAATGTTAGGTCCTAATGTAAGCAAGGTTTTTTGGGTTTAAAATAGGGTATTAGGATGATTACTAGGTGTATTAGACCCACTTGGTCAAGTTTGAGGTTATGTGGACAAGAAATTGCAATGTTGCTTGAAAAGTTACAACTTTGCAACTTTTGCATCTTTTTGCAAAATGTTGCAAGAATGAAAAATATGACCTAAAACACAATTGGAAGATGTTGCAAATGATCCAATAGCAAATATAGGCCTTGGAAAACCAATTTTGGAGTTAGTTGAATCAAGCATGACAAGTTTTCAAAAGTTTTTCCCATGTTTTGCACTTTTTCTATACACTTTTTGTATTACATTGTAGCATTTTGTTAAATTGGTGATTGTAGATTGTAGTGTTTTGTTTTAGCTTTATTTTTCACTTGATTGTAGGTTTATAAGTTCAATAAATTGAGAGTGGCATGCATTTGAAGTGCAACTAGTCACAAATCCTCATAATTTAGGAGTTTGCCACACAAATGGCTCCAACTTGACATTCCATTGTTAGAAATTCAAATGGCTTGGTGGAATGTTAGGTTAGAATGTGTAGTTATCAATTTTTCTAGTTTTAGATTGGTCCAAATTAGTTTTCTATTTTTACTTGCAAGCCCTAGGTTTATCACTTGGTAATTTTGAGCCAGGTGATAGATTGGTCCAAAATAGTTTTCTATTTTTACTTGCAAGCACTAGGTTGATCACTTGGTAGTTTTGAGCTAGGTAACACCAATACATTTGGTGTCACAGTGAGAAAATGGATTGAATGCTATAGTATGATGATGGATTAGCAATTCTTAAACTTGTATAGAGCCCAAATAAGTGTGGGTTTGGTAAGTTGGTGCATTGGTAGTAAGAATGGAATAAAACAATAAGATGTTGTCTAGGAAAGGCCTAATAAGCCAAGAAAAATTCCAGTTAGGGTTTTCTAAGCTTACAGAGAAACGTACATCTAGTTTTGTGATATTGTATGCAAATTTCAAATGGGTAGACATAATGGTAGAAATATTTTGTGTTACTCAACAATCTTGAGAGTTAAAGGTGAAAAACTCAAACAAGAGGCCTAATTTTAGTTGGTCTACTAGGCCACCTCATCAGGGTGTTTAAATCTTGGGATATGAATAGAATCCATCAATCTTATGAATAAAAGGTTTCAAAAATAGCTAGTTGAAGGAATTAAGGAGTAACATGTAAAGGAATACTAGGTGGTGGAACATTTGTTGATCTTGGTGAATTGAAGGGGTAATTGGCTAAAATACCAAATTTTTTGAGGATTCCTAGGTATTTTGGGGCATCTTGGTCAAATTTGAGGTTATATTGACAAGAAATTGCAATATTTCTTGAAAAGGAAACTTCACAAAATTTGAATCATTTTGCAAAATGTTGTAAGAATACAACATCTGACTTTACATAAATTTGGAAGGTATCCCAACTAATCTAATATCACATATAGGTCTTGAAAACCAATTTTAGAGTTAGTTGAATCAAGAAAGATAAGTTTTCAAAAGGTTTTTCTCTACCTTTGCACTTTTCTCGTGCCCGTTATGTATTTTATTGTAGCATTTTGTCAAATTGGTGATTATAGGTTGTAGTGTTTTGTTTTAGCTTATTTTTCACTTGATTGCATGTTTAGAAGTTCAATTGATTAAGAGAGTAATGCAGTTAAAATGCAAATAGTCACAAATCCTCACAAATAAGGGGCTTGCCACAAAAATGGTTCCTACCTAACATTCCATAGTTAAAAATTCAAATGGCCTAGTGGAATGTTAGGTTAGAATGTGTAGTTTTCAATTTTTCTAGTTTTGGACTTGCCCAACTTGGTTTTCTATTTTTACTTATAAGCCCTAGGTTGATCACTTTGAAGTTGTTATCACAATGAGAAAATGGAGTGAATGTTAGAGTTTGGTAATAGAATAGTAATCCTTAGACTTGTATAGAGAGCAAACAAGTTTTGGTTTGAAAATTTGTTGCTTTGATAGCAAGAATGGAGTTGAAAAAATAGATGTTGTCTAGAAAGGACTAGTAAGCCTAGAAAAAACCTAATCAAGGTTTCCTAACCTAAAAGAAAAACCAATTAGAAATAGGTAATACTGAGGAGGAGTAGGGTGTTAGATTGTGGTGACTGATCAGGAAAGTACTGTACATACTTCATAAATAGTGGGGTTCAGGGCATCACCCTGAATTTTTTTTTTTGGGCAGTAGCCGACATATTATGGCCGACATATGGCCGACATGTTATAACCCTAAAGCGGTTTAATACTTGTATAAAAGGGCTTAGGGTTGGATATTTTTCATAATGTTATGATACGAAATTGGTTCTTGCGGCGGTATTGAGCTGTAAGGGATTACAGATTGTAATCAGGTTGTAATCACTAGATTGTAATAAGATCATACTTGCTGTTTGGTGGACGTAGCCTAGGGATTGGGTGAACCACATTAAATCTTGGTGCCTTGTGTTCATTTCTGTGTGTTCTATTATTTTCTATTATTGGTTATATTTGCATGTAGTTTTTATTTCTGTCTGTGGTTTATCCTAACAAGTGGTATCAGAGCAAGGTTGTCTTTCAGTTATCCTCTGCAGGAAAGTCTCACGGTTAAGTGGGAGTCTCACAGTTGAGTGGGAGCGATGGCAGATGAGGGTAAGTTGAGGGTTGACAGGTTTAATGGGTAGAACTTCCAGTTATGGAAGATGCAAATGGAAGACTATTTATATCAGAAGGATTTATGGAAGCCGTTGGAAGGAAAAGCCAAGAATCAGGGAACTATGTCAGAGGTTGAATGGGATCTTTTGGACAGAAAGGCACTCAGAAGCATTCGGTTATGCTTGGCACCATTGGTGGCATTTAATATTACAAAAGAAAAGACGACATAAGATTTGATGAAAACCCTAGCGACACTGTATGAAAAGCCCTCCGCTTCAAATAAGGTATTTCTCATGAAGCATTTATTTAATATGAAAATGGCAGAAGGTGGATCTGTTGCAGATCATTTAAATGAGTTTAATACTATTACTAGTCAATTATCTTCTGTGGGTATCAATTTTGATGAAGAAATTAGGGCTCTCTTGATTTTGTGTTCTTTGCCTGAAAGCTGGAATGGCTTGGTAATGGCGGTGAGTAATTCTATTCCTAGATCTAGTACCTTAAAATATGATGATGTGATTGGTGTTATTTTAAGTGAGGAAACTCGTAGAAAATCCTCAGGTGGATCTACATCAGGAAGTGCTTTAAATGCACAAAGCAGGGGCAGAATGACTGAAAGAGGAAGTAACTCTGGAAATCGTGGGAAATCAAGAGGAAAGTCAAAGGGGAGGAGGTCTCAATCGAGAGGACCAAATGATTGCTGGTACTGTGGGAAACCAGGGCATAAAAAGAAAGATTGCTGGAATCGAAAGAAAAATGAAGGAGATAAATCAGATGGAGACAAGGAGGCAAATGTGGTAAGTAACAAATCCGAAGAGGATGCTTTGCTTCTGTCTTTAGAGAGTGTTGATGATTCATGGGTTTTAGATTCTGGTGCTTCATTTCATGCTACATCTCATAGAGGTTATTTCATTGATTATGTCCAAGGGGATTTTGGGCTTGTTTATTTGGGGGATAATGAACCCTGTCAGATTGTTGGAAAGGGAAAAATTAAGATTAAGTTGCAGAATGGGAATCATTGGCTACTACATGAGGTAAGACATGTTCCAAAACTAAGTAGAAATTTAATTTCAATAGGGCAACTCGGTGATGAGGGTTGTGTAGTTACTTTTAATGATAAAAATTGGAAGGTTTCAAAAGGTTCTCTTGTAGTAGCCAAAGGTGTGAAAGTAGGCACCTTATACCTTTGTACAGGTCATATTGTTCCTTCTACTTTGATTGTTACAGAGAAAAATGAATATTCAGGAACAATTACTGCAGTTGAACAGGGAGAACAAATAGCTGCTCTAAATTCTGATACAGCGCTGTGGCACAATAGACTTGGGCACATGAGTGAGAAAGGTATGAAAGTACTTCATTCAAGGAAAGTTTTACCAGGTCTAAAATGTGTGAATATGGATTTCTATAAAAGTTGTGTGTATGGAAAACAAAAGAGAGTGAGTTTTGTAAAGACAGGGAAGGAAAACAAAAAGGAGAAATTAGAGCTTGTGCATACAGATGTATGGGGACCAGTCCAGGTATCTTCCCTTGGTGGCTCTCATTATTATGTGACATTTATTGATGATGCAACTAGAAAAGTATGGTTTTATTTCTTTAGACATAAATCTGATGTATTTCAAACTTTTAAGAAATGGAAATGCTTGGTTGAAAATGAGACTGGTAAGAAATTAAAATGTCTCAGATCTGATAATGGTGGTGAGTATTGTAGTCATGAATTTGAAGATTATTGCTCCACTAATGGTATTCGTAGACAAAAAACTGTTCCAAGGACTCCACAGGAAAATGGAGTGGTTGAACGCATGAACAAGACTATAATGGAGCGCGCAAGGAGCATGAGGTTGCGTGCTGGGTTGCCCTTACACATGTGGGTGGAGGCTGTCAATACTGCAATATATTTGATTAATAGAGGTCCCTCTACTCCTTTGGGCTGTGGTATTCCAGAGGAAGCATGGACTGGTAAGAAGGTGAGTTATTCTTTTCTCAAGACCTTCGGTTGTGAAGCTTTTGCTCATATAGACTCTGAAAATAGAACCAAGCTAGAAGCTAAATCAAAGAAATGTGTCTTTGTTGGATATGGCATTAATGAATTTGGTTATAGGCTTTGGGATTTTGAAAATCTTAAAATGATTAGAAGTCGGGATGTCATATTCAATGAGAAAGTGTTGTACAAAGATCTGTTGCAGCAACATGAGAAGAAAGAAGATGATTATGTAGTACTGGATGATACTCCAAAAGCTGATGTTCCAGCCATTCCTCATGATGTGCAACAACTGCAACAACAAATACCACACACACCAGTGAATGTTAGACGGTCAACAAGGAAAATTAGACCTCCACAAAGGTTTTCTCCCTCTTTGTATTCTATTTTACTTACTGATGCTGGTGAACCTGAAAGTTATGATGAAGCTGTGCAGGTGGATACTAAGATTCAGTGGGAGTCTGCAATGAAAGATGAAATAGACTCTTTGATGAAAAATAAGACATGGGATTTGTGCAAGTTGCCTGCAGGTAAAAAGGCTTTATAGAATAAATGGGTTTACAGGTTGAAAGAAGAGGAAGGAGGTAAGAAAAGATTTAAGGCCAGGTTAGTTGTAAAAGGATTTGCACAAAAAAAGGGAATTGATTTTGATGAGATATTTTCTCTTGTTGTTAAAATGACTTCTATTCGTACTGTTTTAAGTCTTGTGGCTACTGAAGATTTTCATTTAGAGCAAATGGATGTTAAAACAGCCTTTCTTCATGGTGATTTGGATGAAGAAATATATATGGCTCAACCACAGGGTTTTGAGGTCAAAGGTAAGGAGAACTTAGTGTGCAAATTGAAGAAAAGTTTATATGGCTTGAAGCAAGCACCTCAGAAATGGTATCTGAAATCTGACAGTTTTATGCATGAGCATGGATATAATAGGTGTCATTCAGATTACTGTGTTTATTTTAAGAGGTTGGATGATGATAGCTACATTATTTTATGTTTATATGTTGATGATATGCTTGTAGCTGGGTCTAACGTGGATCATATTAAGGGGCTGAAATGCCAATTAGCACATGCATTTGCTATGAAGGATTTGGGGTTAGCAAAACAAATCCTTGGTATGAAGATTTGCAGAGATAGGAAGGACAGAACATTGACGCTATCTCAAGCTGATTATGTTGAGAAGGTGTTGCAATGTTTCTCTATGGAGAATGCTAAAGCTATCAGCACACCTTTACCTGGTCATTTGAAATTGACTAAGGAGATGTGTTCCAAGACACAGGAAGAGGAGGATAAGATGTCCAAGGTACCCTATGCTTCAGCTGTAGGAAGTTTGATGTATGCTATGGTATGCACTAGGCTAGATATTGCACATGCAGTGGGAGTCGTTAGCAGGTATATGAGTCATCCAGGATTTGAGCATTGGAATGCTGTCAAGTGGATTCTCAGATATTTGAGAGGAACATCCAATAAGTGTTTACACTTTGGGGGCTCTACTACTGATTTACAAGGCTATGTTGACTCAGATTTTCCTGGGGATATTGATACCAGGTGGAGTACTATAGGTTATGTCTTTACTGTCGGTGGGGCAGCCGTGAGCTGGGTTTCTAGGTTACAGAAGATTAATGCTCTCTCCACTACAGAGGCAGAGTATGTTGCTGCTACAGAGGCAGCCAAAGAGATGATATGGCTTCAGTTCTTCTTGGAAGAATTGGGACATCCTCAGAAGGATAATTATTTGTTCACAGATAGTCAGAGTGGCATTCATCTTGTTAAGAATTCAGCTCTGCATTCTAAGACCAAACACATACAGTTGCGGTACCATTTTATTCGGTCAATTTTGGAGGATGGACAGTTAAAGCTGGAGAAGATACATACCAATGACAATCCCCCCGAACCCCACTATTTATGAAGTATGTATAGTACTTTCCTGATCAGTCACCACAATCTAACAATCTCCCACTTGGGGACTGATCAAGCTCCACAGTAAACAACACGGGGGGTGGGGGGTGTGTTAATCAATATTCTACAAATTTTTGCCCACAATTGAATATTGTTAATTACTTTATAACATACATATGAAAGTAAACCAACAATGTTGAACAATAAGCACAAGAAGAACTCATAACACCATATTTTGTTAATTAGGGAAACCCTAGCTAAGGGAAAACCATGGTAGGGATGATGCCCACAAAATGATCTACCAAACAAAAGACTCTAGTTAAGGATATTGACCCTATTAGGAGTCTATGAAGTACATATAGTGTCTTGGTCCTTGTTAGAGGACTAGGCCTTGCTAGAAGCCTCAACCCCTGTTAGGAGTTGGAAATACAAATATAAATGTGTGCAAGATGCATTGACATTAAGGTCAATTTGTCTATCAGTGACTCAACACTTAGTCAATTGGTTACATTGCTACCGAGCTCTACAATTGCTACTGAGCTTATCATTGAGTTGGCAATGTTAACCAAGCGATTCAATTGTTCATGAGCCAAGTAGTCAGAATATAGTGTCTACTAAGCACTTGAGTCAGTTTGTAGTGTTTTTCAAGCTACATAGTATTTATCTAACTTCAAAGACAAAGTTCAATGAAAATCGAGTGTAGCAGAGGCTATTGAGCTAGTCAGTAGAAGTAAAGAAGCTCATAGTGTTAACTGAGCTATGGTATGTCAACCATGCTATGCTATATCTACCGAGCTCACTGTGTTAACAATGTGAATCTAGTGTTGATCGAGTCATGCAGTGTTAACCAAGTGATTCAATTGCTACCGAGCTTCTCAGTGTTCACTGAGTCACACAATGTTGATTGAGTTCAAGCTACTTGGAAGTGATTAGTATGGATCGGGCTTTAAGTTAAACCATGTGCCAAAGTTTTCCAAACATTGACAGTATTTGTCATGTATCAGAACATCACCGATTTTGTCTTCAAAACTTGAGTTACAATAGTTAGGCCGATTTTTGAATTATGATGAAATTGGTATTGTAGTCAACTCCAGTAAGTTATGGTTTGGATTGGTATATATGTAATGCATTGTATCATATCCAAGTATGTATGTAAAGAGTATATGATGAGTAGAAGCACAAATTAAAGAAGGCTACAAGAAATATAATGTACAATAGAGATTTATCTATCACAATCAAGTGATCATTACAATACAAGGAATCTCAACCAACAAATCAGAGTTGTAGAACACAGATCAACCAATAGTTCATCCTAATGGGTGTAATAGTCAATTCCTTTAACAGTGTAGACTTAATATTCTTTACTAAATCTTGTAATCGAGTGCATACTTCATTGTATGTTTGTAAATCCTTTGACAAGGTGGACCTCATAGTACTTATTGCTCCTAATATGGAAGATCACCATAAGTGGTCAATTGTAAGCTTTAACAGGTTAACTTTATGTTATAGTGCTAAAAATTATGAGTATCATCCCTACCTCAGTTTTACTTTCTATTTGCAAGGTTTATGTGTTACCATATCTTGTGTCAAAGTGTTATGAATGTTTAAATGCTTTCATTATTTCATGCATGCAATTAGATTAGAATATTATATGAAGCATTAATTGGTGAAGTAAGATAAAGTTGTATTGGTTCCTGATTCACCCCTCCCCTTTTAGTAACCTTGCCTAACTTATATTTCCAATAATTGGTATCATAGTAGTTTGGTTCTCGCATCAAAAGTTTAACAACTTGAGAAAATATCAAAGGAAATGGAGGTATACAAGCTAAATAAGGCTATTGACAATGAAAAGTTGGATCTTGAATTGGCCATTGGAAAACTCAAGAAAGAAAAGGAGTAACTCTCTCAATCATTGAAAAAAAGGAAATATCTTGCAATACAAATGAATTACAATCTCTACTACAATACAAATGAATGACAATCTCTACACTGAAGAAAGAATTGAAGAGATATATCCAAAAATATAATTTAGATGAAGTTGATGAAGCAATCAAAGACCTATTAGAAAAGAATTCCAATCTTCAAGAAGAAGTTATAAAGCTAAAAAGAGAACAAGAAATCCATTCAGTGAGATTATGTGAAGTCATGGAAGAAAAAGACAAAGCCAAAGAAGAGATAGAAGAAAAGAACAATGAAATTCAACAACTATCCCTTCAGCAAGAAGACTTCATTGATCAACTCACTAATGCAAATGAAGAGCTTATGAATCTAAGATTAGAGAATGAAAGAATGTAGAATGATCTCAACATTGAAAATAAAACCTTGAGAGAATGATGAAATCTCAGGAAAGCATGAATCAATTGAATGAACAAATTCAGTGCAGACACAAAGGCAAAGCTGGAATAAGATACATAGAAGAAGGTGAATCATCTCAGCAAGAGCTCAAAATAATAAAAGGATTACTTTCAATCATTAGGGTAAGATAGGTCATACATCAAACAAATGATGGAGTAATGGGAAAGAAAAATTCAACGTAAAATGTCACAATTGTAAGAAACAAGGACATAAATCTTTAGAGTGCAAAACCAAGCAGTGGAACCCAATAGAACAAATTGTCAAAGTAATATTAGGATGGGATTACAATACATGGTGTAGATGTCACTACCATGGTGAATTTTGACACATTGGAGAAAACTATATGAAACATCACATGAGGAAAAAATATACTACAAAAAGGTGTTTTATTTGTACAGAACTTGGACATCTTGCCAAGAACTGTATGAACATGGGTATAATTGAAGATGAAAAGAAAGCCAAAGATGAAAATATCAAAAAAAAATGAGGCATCAGTGGTTACCAAAATCTCCAGAGAATGCTAACCAAGATCATGACACCCAAGTAAATGAGTTGGGTGGTTCAACCATTTCAACTTAGTTCCTTATGGAGATCATTGGAACTATGATTCAAAAAAAGAAATCTAAAATCAATTCTAGCTAATAAGAAGAAAGATCCACATCATCATTTAAGATGCATAGGGTTCACCAAGTATGATGAAAAGTAGGAGATCATACCGAGGAAGGTTAGGTCACAAGACCTTACTGAGAAAGGTCGGGTTGCATATTGTTGCAAACACACAATTGGTAGTTCGTATTGAGTGATGGTGACTCTATTGAGTTGTAGAGAATAAGTTGAGTGGAGGAAAGCCTATCACTGAGTGAGTATGAAGTATGAAGTATTAATGATGATCGAACATAGGAAATTTTTCAAAAGGAAGAAATCAAAGGCATTGTTTCACCGCAAATTCCAAGCTATTTGTGAAGAGCGAATTGAGAACCCCTAAGCAATTCGAGTATTTGTTGTTGAAGAATTCTCAAAATTTTCAAAAACCCTATTGAGCATGGCATCTTCAAGAAACAAAGCAAAGAAAGGTTTTGAAATGTTGGTTCATGGAGTTGACTGCAAGGCACCTAATTTCAAGTTGAGTCCAGCAATTACAGAGGTGCTTGACCCAACTAGTGCATAGTCTAAAATTTTGCCTAAGGTATTACTCATGCATGCCATCTATTCCTTTTACCACTATTCTATTCAAGAACTTGGAACCCTAGAGATGAATGAGGCATTCAAGGAATTGTGTGAGGATGGTGCATTAAAACCTAAGCATCAACATTTAGAAACCAAAGGTTTGACACATATTTCACATATGCCAAGAGACTTTCAAATAAAATGGATTAGATATATTCTAAGCCATATTCAAAATCATTAGTTATGGTTGGAACAAACCATTTAGATTATGAAGAAAATTATTCATAGAATCACTAGCTTCCAATGCTAAACAAAGCTAAAAAAACCAAAATCCTAGGTCGAGAAGAACTAACCAAGAAGACTCTTGTTCAGTGGGACAAAATAGGTATGAAGCTTAATGGAGTAAAAAACATGGAGCTAAAGTTTGGCATACATGTAATTGCACACAAGATTTATAGCTCTAGTCAGTTAAACAACGTGTCATGTGAAGCTATCAATCATGCATACAAGGTTCTGAAGAATAACCTATCCTTCAACCTTGCCAAGTTGTTTTTGAACCAATTCAACAAAAAGCATTAGAGGATCAAAGAGTAACCCAAGTAAGTTCAAATCTCTTTTGACATGTTTATTCTTCTTTGTTAAGATATTTTTCCCTTCCAAAGGTATAGTTGTATGGAGGAAGGATGTTCCTATTTTATATCAGATCAATGAATATATAACAGAAATGGGTAAAAATTTTGATAGCATCATTGACAACTATTTTGAATCATTCAAAGAGAATATGCATAATAGATTTAGGATTCCTAAGAAACTTGTAGAAGATTACAAGGATGACGTCTATTTCATGGTGGATTGTGACAAAGTTTACATTCAGGTAGTCATACCTAGAATGACATGGGTTAAGCCTCTAGAGTATGAGGTTAACATTAATGACACTAAGGATATCATAGAGGCTCTACTGAATGAGCCTATGGATCCTAAACCACATATTTTAGTACATATGATGAGAAAAAGGTAAGAATTGAGATTGAAATCAAGCTACCTCAAGTACTGAAAAGCACTAAGAGAGTTCTTATCTAATGCTCACCGAGGGGAAAGGTGATGATATAGAAGATGATGTTGAAGTTGATGAAGAAGAGGTAGCCAAATCTAAGGAAGAAGAGCCTCTAAGAAAGAAAGGTAAGGTTATTATAACCAGACCTGCTAAGTCATTCCCTACTATATTCACAAGAAGGGCAGCCGAGTTCAGGAAGAAATTGAAGTTAGGTGAAGATGAAGTCGAGTAGGTTATTTCAAGAGATCTACAACTACACTTCAAGAAATATTGAAGAAGATGGAAGAAGGAACTAGCATGGCATGTTTCAAATTTCTCAAGAATGAGACAAGGAATGTAGAAGAGAAAAGGTAGATTGAGGATACTATTATGACCAAATTGGGAAAATGGAAGTATTCACCATATGAGCTTGCACAAAAAATACCTATTGAACTCATGCAAGCAATAAAGCCTAGATGGGAAAATGCACAAAAGACTACTAGGGACATCTTTAAATAGACCTTGAAGCAACTCATGCCAAATCTCAATAAGAAGGAGATAAAGAAATCCTTGAAGAAGAATGAGAAGAAGTTCACTCTCAAGTTAGACACTTGTATGATATTGTTTAGGGACATTGAATATGTGGTGAAGGCAACTACAACTATATGGAAGAACATCTATAAGTTGCATCGACCTAGTAATTTTTTTGTACATGTTGATGACAAGGATGATGAAGATGTAAAAATAAAAGATGATGAGATAGATGATGTCAATATGGATAATGAGGAGGAAGAATAGGAAGCTACTGAAGGAAGCCTTCTAGAGATTCAAAGCATTGAGGAAACTAATGCAGAGACAATTCTAGCAACAATCATAGCCTCATTACCTCACTCATTGAGCACATCCTTAACGCAATCTAGCTTAGAGATAGCTTCTACCGAGTTGGTTGTGGATACCACTACTATACTAAGAACCTAACCAAGCTTTGAATCTATTTAGCTGAATGTTACATTGACTAAAGTGTCTAACACTTCATTTGTCAAGTAGCTAGGTCTTCCATCATCAAGATTGACCAAGAAGCAACAAGGTATTCTCGTTGTTAGTGCCATTTTTGTTGTTAGTCCATCAATTTCTACAATTGTATATATTCCAAGTGTATCCATAGCTAGTGCAATGATAGTTGAGAATCAGCCTCAACCGAGCACTGAAGTTTTTAAGGGTAAACAAATTGTTTCTACTATTCTAAAAGAAAAGAGTAAAGAAGAAGTCAAAGCACTTGATCTAGATGAGGATATAGTTGTTAGAAATGCTTTAGAATAACTGAGAGTGGGGGTGAATCAGTTATTCAAGGGCCAAATGTCCTAATAAAGCTTTTTCACTAAATATAGTGAACTCATTTAACTAATCATGCCTCTAGGCTTAAACTTTTCTATTTAGCAAGTTACTGTAAAATCAACATGCAAGAATAACACATGAAGAATCAACACATAACACAATGATTTACATCAAAAACCCAATTTAGGAAAAACCACCAATAACATACTACTCAATTCTCACTCTTCTAAAGTGATGCCCTGTGAAAGGCCTGCCTTGTTAAAGACTACAACACACTGTTAAGTGTGACCTAATTAAAGGATTTAACCACCCTGTTAGAAGTGGGCTTGGTTAGAGGACTTTAGAAAATTCACTTGGAATGCCACCCTGTTAAAGGATTTACAAATGGTTGTTAAACCAACCTAAGTCCATAGGATTTTACCCTAGTTGATACAATTGTTAGAGAGTAACAATAAGGGCTTTTAATCTGATACAACTCACAACATAACTTGCAGATTTTAGATCTTGAGTTAGTTCTCAAATTTGCCTAGCTTTCAATCACTGCGGGTTTAATAGCATGTCCTCCTTTCAAGCTTCACCTCCTTGAGTCTCCATGCTCGATGTACCAGTGCAATCTCCTCTATGGTCACCTATCAAAGCAGAGTCTCTATACTTTATTCCTTCTTCTCTCTTGATGCCTTCACCTTGACATCCTACCAACCACTTTAACAACCACTCTTGCTTCTTGACTTGTAACTCCTTAAATAGAAGTCTAGAATAGTTTCCTGCTCTAATCTTCCCACTTCTAATTTTAGTTTGAATGGATTAGGTAAGATTCAATGAATCTACCCTTAATCTTGTTTCCTTCTAGAAATATCATGAACAATCCACCTGTATTCACCCAAAAATGGTTTACCTAATATTTTGTGCCACCAGCTCATCATCCTTATCTTCCATCTGGTTCACAAAATTCAAGGTAACAAACTTGTTGGCTCAGATCTAGTGAATCTTTGACTTTTCAAATAATGTAGCAACTCGACACTATTGAAATCTTGATACTTGACACATATTGTGTTACTCAGCACCTACTATGTTTTATTGGTGCTCGACACCTACTGTGGATTCATTCGACATCAACTAAGTTTTTACTAATGCTCAAAACCTATTACTTGCTCAACACTTAAGGTTGCTTAGCTCCTTCTGTTTCACTCAGCACACACTAGATTTTGTATTTGCTCAACACTTACTGATAATCTGCTCAGCATGAACTATCTTGCTTGGCATCCACCAATGAACTTAGTCAAGCTTTGCAAACAACTTTGTTACAACTTATTCTTCCAGAGTTTCTAAGTGTAGCTAATCTTTGTATCTTCAAGTATATTATCAATGCATCATTTCACCATTGTCTTAACTAATCCTTATACTTCATTACAAAACCATAACTCAACCTTTCCCTTAGGTGCTTTTGTTACATCTTTATTTATTAAATCCTCTTGATCAATCAACTAAGTGATATTACTTGAATCTTATATGCAATTGTCATTGCAACAAATAGTAGGTTTGACATCAGTAACAAAACAATGACTGAAAACATTCTTTATCAAAAATCTCCCTCTTTGCAAATAATCTCTCTTCTTCAATAATGATTTCAATTAGATCCTAACAATCTCCCTCTTTAGCATTGATGGCAAACCAAATTGATCAACTAAGTTATCGAAATGCTAACTAGGTTAAAATAGTAAATCAAATGCCAAAAATAAAACTTTTGTATCCTTTTGAATTCTTCTATAAGAAAGTTTCTCTTTCAAAATTTGCCGATAAACTGTCTTCTCCCTTTTTTGTTCTGCTCCCTCTCTTTGATTGATTCCTTTGCTTTTGCTTCTCCCTCTTAGCTAATGTTTCCTTTCTTTGCTCTATTTCTTTCTCTTATATTTCTCCTTTTACATGTCTGATCAGTTTCTATATGACTCCCTCTTTTCTATAGCTTACCACTTTGATAAGTTTTTTTCTACCTCTTAGCTACTATTTCTCCCTCTGTCCATTTGATTTTATAGGATTGATGAGTTTCTGCTATTTCTCCCTCTTTGACCACAATCCCATAAACATATTATTTCAGCATCTTATCATGCAAGTGCAACATTTGTAGGAACTCCAATATCTCCCTTTGTCACCTTGCTTGTGACTTGTTTGGAATTTTAGTACTTTGATTAGTTCAGGAAAAAACCCAAAGTAAGTATCCTCTGCATCAATTTGTATCATTTTAGCAATCAATTCATTTGATGTAGGACAGTCTTGTTGTTACTCAAGCAGCCTTGGATAGGGATATTACCCCTAACTAACCTCTAAGATATTCAAATGCATCTTTAGGTAATGCTTTTGTGAAGATGTCAGTAATTTGTTCCTTTGAGTTGACATATTCCATCTTCACTTGCCTGTCTTCCACCAATTCTCTTACATAGTGATACTTAATTGTAATGAGCTTTGTTTTGGCATGTATCATATGATTCTTTGATATGTTGATGGCACTTGTGTTATCATAATAGAGTATGATAGGTTTAGTTACCTCTTCTTTCATACCTTTCAACAGGTGCTTGATCCATACAATATTGGTGTAGTTGATAGCAGTAGCAACATACTCAGCTTCTGCTGTGGACTGTGAGGTAAAACTTTGCTTTTTGCTAATCCAGGTGACCAATCTTTTACCTAAGAAAAGTGCTCTTCCATTGGTGATTTTTCTGTCATCAATATTACCTCCCCAATCTGCATTAGTGTAGGCTCTAAATTCAAACTTTTCAGTCCTCTTGTAATATAATCCAAAGTCATCAGTTCCTTTTAGGTACCTCAATATTCTTTTTACTGCCATACGATGATTTTTCTCTTGGGTTTTTAGAAAATCTTGCCACTATTCCAATAGCTCATGTAATGTCTGGTCTACTATGCACAACATATTGTAACTTTCCAATTATTGATCTATATATTGTTTGATTTACCTCAGTTGACTCATCATTCTTGGATAAGTTATTTCCTGTCACCATTGGTGTACTGACTAGTTTTGAATCTTCTAAGCCAAACGTCTTAAGTATCTCCTTGATATATTTTGATTGGGTCACAAATATGCCATGTTTTAGTTGATGTACTTGCAATCCAACAAAGAATTTTATTTCTCCAAATATTGACATCTCAAACTCATGTTTCATTTGATCAACAAAATTTTTGCATAGGGCATCTTTTCCTCCAAATATTATATCATCAAAAAAGATTTCAGATATCAAAATGTCTTTACATTTTTCTTCCTTGATATATAGGTTGTTGCTATCATCTGTTCTCTCAAATCCTATCTTCACAAGATATTCATGTAGTCTCTCATACTATGCTCTAGGTGCTTTTTTCAAACCATAGAGTGCTTTATATAGTTTGCAAACCATATCTTTGTTGTTGTCATCAACAAATCCCTTTGATTGTTCGATGTAGACTTCCTCTTTCAATATACCATCAAGAAAAGTAGACTTTACATCGATTTGGTAGACTTTAAAACCTTTGTAAGGAACATATGCAAGTAATTTTCTAACTCCTTCCATCCTTCCAACAAGTGCAAATGTTTCCCCATAGTCCAATCCTTCTTCTTGTGCATAACCTTTGTAGACTAGTCTAGCCTTATTTCTTGTGATCTCATCATTCTCATCTAACTTGTTGCTAAATGTCCATTTGGTACCAATCACATTTTTATCAATTGGTCTTGGAACTAAAGTCCAGGTCTTGTTCTTCTCTATCTAATCTATCTCTTCTTCCATAGCTTTATACCAATTATCATCTTGTAGTGCATCTTTCACTATTTTGGGTTCAATCCTGCTTAGTAGACATGATTCATTCCTAAGTCTATTCCCTGTCGTTGGTCTAGCTTCCTTGTCACCAATGATTTGTTCTACAGGGTGATGTCTTTTCATATATTTGGATAACCTTGGTTCTGTTCTTGTTTCCATGTTTGTTCTTTCAGCTTTAGAGTCATTGTGCACACTTCTTTATGGTATTTCATCATCTCTTTCATATGTACTGATTTGAGAATCAAAATGTGCATTATCTTCATTCTGCAACTCAAGTTTTGAATATAGCTTGGCATTCACTGGTTATGACTCGGCTGATACTAAAACTTGTTGCTGATTCCCAATTTGATTGGCAACATCTTCTTCATCAAGCATTCCTTCATAGAAGTATACAAAGGATCTATACTCTTCGAGTTTCTTGGATTCATCATCTTGAACTTCTACATGCTCATCAAAATTTATATTTGCACTCTCCACAATCTTGTTAGTGTTAGTATTCAAACACTTATATGCTTTACTTCCCAAGGAATATGCCTTCATCAGTCTTTGCATCAAATTTTCCATTTCTAGTATCTTTAAGAATATAACATCTACAACCAAATACTTTGAAATGTTTTACATTGGGCTAGTGAACATACCATAATTCAAAAAGTGTTGCATTTGTACCTTTCTTGTCTTGCACTTGATTAAGGTTGTGGACAACTATACTTACAACTTCTCTCTAGTACTTTAGAGCAACATTCTTCTCCATCATTAATGTTCTGGCACAGTCTATCATTGATCTATTCCTTCTCTTTGCAATGCCATTCTGTGGTGGAGTTCTTGGTGCTGATGTTTGTCTTTTAATTTCTTTGTCATTGCAAAATGTCTAAAACTCTTTTGATGTGAACTCTCCTCCTCTGTCTGATCTTAGACACTTTAGACTCTTTCCTATTTCCTTCTCAACCTTGGCTAAATACCACTTAAAATTTTGAAATGCATCAGATTTTTTCTTTAAGAACATGGCAGTCATCATCCTAAAGTAGTCATCAACAAACAACATTATATATATATGTCTTCTTTGTAGCTTTGCACTTCTATTCGGTGACATAATCTATATGGACTAACTCTAATACTTCTTTGGAAGTGTAGGTTTTGCTTTTGAAACTTGACTTGGTCATCTTTCCTAGCTAACACTATTTGCACATTGTATTTTCATGCTTCTTCAGTTTAGGTAAACCTCTGACTTTCTTCATTTTGTCGATGTTAATCAGATTATCAAAGTTGACATGACATAGCCTTTTGTGGCATAGCCACACATCATCAAATCTAACAATAAAAAAGATGCATCTTCCATGTCTAGGTAAAACAAATTACTCCTACTTTTTTCTTCTTTTCCTATCAGATTTCCATCAGTGTCATTTATTTTAGCAATTTTGTTTCCAAATTCTACTTTGCATCCTACATTGCCTAACTATGACACACTCAGCAGATTGTAATTCAATCCTTCAACATATTATGCATTATCACATGAAATTTTCTCTGTAAGTTTAATAGAACCTTTTCCTTTAATTAGACATGGAGCATCATTTTCAAATCTAACACTATTTCCATCATACTGTGTAAAGGTAACAAACTTACTTTTGTCTCCTGTCATGTGATGTGAGCATCCACTATCTATGATCCATCTGTCATTCTTATTCACATAGGTTACTAGTGCTATTGCCTCATCTTCATTTGATTCATCCTTCATGACTACATAGACTACCTCATCATCATTTTCATCAGAATTGTCTTCTTCTACAACGTAGCACTTTTTGCCTTTGTCTTTGTAATCTCTACTATCATCTTCTCTTCTGTTCTTGTTCTTGTTACCTTCTTTGTAGTTCTTTTTCTATGTGCATCTTAAAGCAATATGTCCTACTTCATTGCAATTAAAACATATGATGGGTAGCTTACCTTTGAATTTACCTTTGCCTCTATGAAATCTTCTGGCCAGTAGTGCTTCCAATTGTTCCACATCTTCTTTATCTGTGCTGCTATCACTGGATGCATACTTTACCTTTTTCTTCTTCTTCTTTAGTTTCACCTCCTCAGTATCTTTCATTGATAGCTTTGCCTTTAAAGTAGATTCAAGATTCCCAGGTCTGTATTTATCAAAGTTGGACAACTCAAATGCAGTGAGTCTTCTCACTATACCTTCAAGAGTTAGTGTGTTTCCTAATACACATCTTAATTCTTGTATGGTTGAAACTCTAATAGCATAGATGGGGAGCAAGGTTCTTAAGAATTTTTTATTGACAGTTTCATCATCTAAATGACCACCCAAACTTCTTATTGCACTTACTACTTCTTTCATTCTAGAGGCATATTGAGCACTGTTCTCACCTTCATCCATTTTCATGTCATCAAAGTTTCCTCCGAGGCTTTCTCTTTTTTCTCTTTAAACATTCTGATCTCCTCCATAAATATTATTCAAGGCTTTCCACGTCTTAAATGCAAAGTCACATCCCTTGATGTCATCAAATTTAGCATAATTAAGGGTAGAGGCAATCTCCAACATTGCCTGATTATGATCCTTCTTTTTCTTCATATCTTCTACAGTGGGTATAGCTGGATCAACATGTTCCACTTCAATTGAGGTTTGTGCATGGTCACTTATTGATCCAAGGTGCAGCTTCATTAAACTTTCCATGCAATGAAGTTATCTTTGTTGAGCTTGGGAACTTCTCTCTTGGACATTTTGATCTTCCTATTTCTAGTATCTTTAAACCAAATCAGTAGATGGCTCTGATACTAATTGTTAGAAATACTTAAGAATAACTGAGAGGGGGGGTGAATCAGTTATTCAAGGTCCAAATGTCCTAATAAATTTTTTTCACTAAATATAGTGAGCTCATTTAACTAATCATGCATCCAAGCTTAAACTTTCCTACTTAGCAAGTTACTGTAAAATCAACATGCAAGAATAACACATGAAGAATCAACACATAACATAGTGATTTACATGGAAACCCAATTTGGGAAAAACCACCAGTAACATGCTACTCAATTTTCACTCTTCTAAAGTGATACCCTGTGAAAGGCCTGCCCTGTTAAAGGCTACAACACATTGTTATTTGTGACCTAGTTAAAGTATTTAACCAACCTATTAGCCTGGTTAGAGGACTTTAGAACAGTCACTTGGAATGCCACTCTATTAAAGGATTTACAAATGGTTTTTAAACCAACCTAATTCCATAGGATTTTACCCTAGCTGATACAATTGTTAGAGAGTAACAATAAGGGCTTTTGATCTGATACAACTCACAACATAATTTGCAGATTTTAGATCTTGATTTAGTTCTCAAATTTGCATGGCTTTCAATCACTGTAACTCTGATAGCTTGTCCTCCTTTCAAGATTCATCACCTTGAGTCTCCATGCTTAATGTACCAGTGCAATCTCCTCTGTGGTCACCTATCGAAGTAGAGTCTCTGTACTTTATTCCTTCTTCTCTCTCGATGCCTTCACCTTGACATCCTACCAACCACTTCAACGATCGCTCTTGCTTCTTGAACTATAACTCCTTAAATAGAAGTTTGGAATACTTTTCTTACTCTAATCTTCCTACTTTTAATTTCAGTTCAAATGGATTAAGATTGATTCAATGAATCTACCCTTAATCTTGTTTCCTTCTAGAAACATCATGAAGAATCCAACTGTATTCACCCAAAAATGGTTTACCTAATATTTTGTGCCACTAGCTCATCGTCCTTATCTTCCATTTGGTTCACAAAATTCAAGGTAACAAACTTGTTAGCTTAGATTTGGTTAATCTTTGACTTTTCAAATAATGTAGCAACTTGGCACTGTTGAAATCCTGATGCTCAGCACATACTATGTTACTTGGAACCTACTATGTTTTATTGATGCTCATCACCTATTGTGGATTCACTAGGCATCAACTAAGTTTTTACTGACGCTCAACACCTATTACTTGCTTAGAACTTGAGGTTTCTCATCTCCTTCTATTTCACTCAACAAACACTAGATTTTGGATTTCCTTGACACTTACTGATAATCTGCTCGACATGAACTAGCTTGCTTAGCATCCACTAATGAACTTAGTCAAGCTTTGCAGATAGCTTTGTTACAACTTATTCTTTCAAAGTTTCTAAGTGTAGCCAACCTCTATATCTTCAAGTATATTATCAATGCATCATTTTACCATTGTCTTAACTGATCCTTATACTTCATTACAAAACCATAACTTAAACTTTCCCTTAGGTGCTTTTGTTATATATTTATTGATTAAATCCTCTTCATCAATCAACTAAGTGATAGTACTTAGATCTTATAAGCAATTATCATTCCAACAAATCGTAGGTTTGACATTAGTGACAAAACAATGATTGAAAACATTCTTTATCAACAATTTCCCTCTTTGCAAACAATCTCTCTTCTTCAATAATAATTTCAATCAAATCCTAACAATAGTTATTCCAAAGTGGGATATCTCTACCTTCACCCTTGATCAAATGAATTCCATGGGCGAACTACTAAAGAAGAAAGCTAAGCAAAAAAATATTAGAGAAGAAAAGAATAAAACAAATCTAGTTCTCAAAGACATTAAAAGCATATTTATTGATGCTTCGAGTATTGAGGTTGATGGAAAACAACCCATTTTGGACTAGTTAGCAAAAATTATCCATAAATATAATGAAGACTTGAACGGACAAGATAAACTGCTACAAAGAGCTAAAATAAAATTTGAGAACAAAGTGTTGGAACAAGTTGCACAAAGAATTGCAATAGATCAAGTAGAGTTAGCTAATATTCTTGGTTCACAGGAAACCTTTGTTAATAATGTTGTTTCACTATTTGTCAAAATGAGTGACACATCTATCTTCACAAAGGAGGTTATGTATAGAATTTCCAAGATAGATGAAGATATGAAGGCAAGCGCACACCAGTTGTCACTTAAACCAAGTCATAGTTCTATACATTATTCAAAGATCAAATATCTGACAAATCTGTAGGAAAAATTATTGAAGAAAGAAGCCAAAATTTGGGCCACACTTGTAGAAATCCAGGGCATAATTCTTCCAAACATGTATGCATTGCAGAAACATATTACACATGCAAAGACACTCATTCATGATAACAACTTCTCCATAGCTGATCACATGGAATTATCAGTAGAAGTTCAGATCGCATTGCATGTAAGCAAGGTATTGCAACAAAATTGGGACAAGACAATGGTACTAATACTAAAGGTACATTTTGAATTCTTGTCACATTTTGGTATTAACATGTATATATTATACACCATTGGCATTTATGTCAAAAAATGGGGAGAAATGAATATATTTTATGTATAAATGAGGAGAAGTATATTGTACTCCATTTGTATGTATATAGTAGAGATATATGTATGGGGGAGTAGTATAGTAGTATGGATAAGCAGAAAATACCTTTACAAAAGCAATTTTGAAAAATTAGAAAAATAAAGTATGTTATCGAGCTATAGTAGATGGAAGTCAAAATCGAGTTGAAGACACTAAATAATGGCAAAGAAAGTTTTGACTTATAGTTTTGAATGATCATATTTTTGTCTTGATCAGTTTTTTTGTCACTAATGCCAAAGATGGAGATTGTTGACATTAAGGTCAATTTGTCTATCAGTGACTCAACACTTAGTCAATTGGTTACATTGCTATTGAGTTTTATAGTTAGTACCAACATTATCATTCAGTTGGTAGTGTTAACCTAGTGATTCAGTTGTTCTTGAGCCAAGTAGTTAGAATATAGTGTCTACCAAGCACTTGAGTTAGTTTGCAGTGTTTACTGACCTACATAGTGTTTACTTAGCTTCATAAAAAAATTTCAATACAAACTGAGCATAGTAGAGGCTAACGAGCTAGTTAGTAGAAGTAAAGAAGATCATAGTGTTAACCAAGCTATGGCATGTTAACCAAGCTATACTATATCTACTAAACACACTATGTTAACAATGTGAATCTAGTGTTGACCAAGTCATGCAGTGCCAATTGAGGGATTCAGTTGCTATCGAGTTTCTCAGTGTTCATTAAGTCACATAGTGCTGACTGAGTTCAAGCTACTTGGAAGTGATTATTATGGATCGGGCTTCAAGTTCAACCAAGTGCCGAAGTTTTCCAAATGTTGATAGTGTTTTCTGTGTATCAGAACATCACCAATTTTGTCTTCAGAACTTGAGTTATAGTAGTTCGGTTGACTTTGTGAATTATGATGAAATTGGTATTGTAGCCAACTTCAATAAGTTATGGTTTGGATTGGTATATATGTAATGCACTGTATCATATCCAAGTATGTATATGAAGAGTATATGATGAGAAGTGTGAATTAAAGAAGGCTACAAGCAGTATAAGGGACAAAAAATATTTATCTATCACAGTTAGGTGATCATTACAAAAGAAGGAATTTCAACTAGCAAATCAAAGTTACAGATAAGAGATTAGCCATTGGTTCATCCTAATAGGTGTATCAGTCAAATCCTTTAATAGGGTAGACTTAACAGTCTTTGCTAAATCTCCTGACTGAGTGCATACTTCATTGTATGTTTGTAAATCCTTTAACAATGTGTACATCATAGCCCTTATTTCTTCTAACAAGGTAGATCATCAGAAGTGGTCAATTGTAAGCCTTAACAGGTTAAATTTATACTAAAGTACTAAAGCTTGTGGGTATCATCCCCACCCCAGTTTTACTTTCTAATTGGAAGGTTTTTGGGTTATCATATCTTATGTCAAAGTGTTATAAATGTTTAAATGCTTTCATTCTTTCATACATGCAATTAGATCAAAATATTATATGAAGGATTAATTAGTGAAGTAATAAAAAGTTTTATTGGTTTTTGATTCACCCCTCCCCTCTCAGTAACCTTGCCTACCTTATATTTCCAACAAGATGAGCCCACTGCTCAAACATGCAATTATATAATGCAGTTCTTCTATACAAAAGAGATGGATACAAAAACCTCTTGTTGATGTTTGATATACTTCACAATCTTCTGATCATACATCAGATTTTGCATCATATAGCTCACATAACACTCACATATCATTCATTACATATCTACACATCTTTGCATATCTTGATCTTTCCTTTATACCCTTATATTTTACAAAAACTTGTCGGCTTTCAAGATTTCACATGCTTGGTATAATACAAAATGAGCTCTTGCCCTCTTAAGGTTAACATATAGGATGTCATCCCTAAATAATTAAGTAATATTTTTTCACCAATATAATTTATTAATCTGTAAATACCAAATTATTGATGTTCTCTGTTATGCTTTATTCACTACATTTACTGATAAAATGGTTATATATGATGTTGTATTGTCTATACCATATTGCACTCTTGCACCCATCATCATGATACTATGTAGTATTTGTCTTCAATTGCACACATGTTGAATATCAACTTGTAGACTGCGCATGCCAAAATTGTCTGATACTTAGACAATTTTTTTCATCGAACTATGAGATCTTTATCTATACATTGTGCCTTCTCATCCTAAGATATATGTTGCCATAAATGAAAACCCTAAAATTTCCTACTTAGCCATATTTCCAAAAAAACCCACATCCAATTTTGTGATATTGTTTGTAACATCCAAATGGGTACTCAAAATGGTAGAAATATGTTTGGATTATTCAACAATCTTGAGAGTTAAGGGTGAAAAACTCAAACAGGATGCCTAATTCTAGCAAGTCTACTAGGTCACCTCATGAGGGTGTTTGAATCTTGGGATATAAATAAAATCCATCAATCCAATGAACAAAGGATTTCAAAACTAGTTAGTTGAAGGAATTAAGGAGTAATGTGTGAAGGAATCCTAGTTAGTAGAACATTGGTGAATCTTGGTAAATTGAAGAAGTAATTGGCTAAAATGATAGATTGATTTGGAATCTAAGTGTTAGGCTTATTTTGAGGATTCTTAGGTGTTTTGTACCTACTTAGTCAACTTTAAGGTTACGGGAACAAGAAATTGCAATGCTACTTGAAAAGTTGCAAAGTTGTAACTTTACACTTTGTAAAATTTGCATTTTTTTGAAAAATGTTGTAAGAATGTAGCATTTGACCTTACACACAGTTGGAAGGTGTCTTGACTAGTCCAAGAGCACATAAAAACCTTGGAAAACCAATTCTTTAGTTAGCTGAATCAAGCAAGGCAAATTTTCTAAAGTTATTGCTTTGTTTCTACACTTTTTCTGTACACTTACTATATTGTATTGTAGCATTTTTTTGCATTGGTGATTGTAGGTTGGCATATTTTGTTTTATCTTTCTTTTGCACTTGATTGGAGGCTTAGAAGTTCAATCAGTTGAGAGAGTCATACATTTGAAGTGCAATTGGTCACAAACCCTCACAAATCATGGTTCTGCCACAAAAATGGCTCCAACCTAAAACTTCATAGTTATAAATTCAAATGGTTTGGTGGAATATTATATTAGAATGTGTAGTTTTTAATTTTTCTTGTTTTGGATTGGTCCAACTTGGTTTTTCTATTTTTAGTTGTAAGTCCTAGGTTGATCATTGGATAGTGTTGAGCCAGGAAATGCTAGTGTGGTTGTTATCACAGTGAGAAAATAGATTGAATTTTTTAGTTTGATGATGAATTATTAATTCTTAGACTTGTATAGAGCCCCAAAAAGTGTTGTTTTGATAATTTATTGCATTGATAGCAAGAATGCAGTAGAACAAGAAGATGTTGTCCAAGAAGGCCTAATACATCTATAAAAAGACTACTTAGGGTTTTTAATCTAATAGAAAAATTGATATCCAATTTTTTGATAATGTTTGTAACTTCCAAATTAATACTCAAAATGGTAGAGACATTTTTGTGTTATTCAACAATCTTGAGAGTTAAGGGTGAGAAACTCAACCAAGAGGCCTAATTCTAGTAGGTCCACTAGGTCACCTCATGAGGGTATTTGAAGATTGGGATATGAATTGATTAAAAAAATTGGAGGAGAGAGAAAGTGAAAAAAATTAGAGGAAAAATAATTTAAATAAAATAGAAACTGGAAAAATGGAGAGAAAAGGCTTTTTTGTTACCGAGGTGGATGGGTGGCATAAAAAGAAAAATAAGAAAAATGGTTATCATTCCATTTATCGAGGTGTGTAGGTGGAACTCTAGAAGTTTTTGGAAATTTTCTTAAATCATGTATTTAATATTTTTTGGGCCACATGGTGGTGCTTAGTTGTATTTGGGTGGGAGTTAAATATTTGTTGTAAGGTAGTTACATTTACCTTTTATCCCACATTGGTTGTGTTTGTAATATCTTGGGTGGTAAGTGTCTATTTAAGCAAAGCATATGAGCATTTGTAATCAAGCTCTGAAGGTGTGATATCTTCTTAGTAGAAGCATGGAGAAGATGAAGTAATTGGGTAAGTGAAGCTTTCCTAAGTATGTGGACATAGTGCTGAATGTGAGGTAGTTTACACGTGGATCTTGGGTAAAGTTTGAGAAGAGCTAATAACCACGGCTTGGAAAATAAGAAGATTGTTTAGTGAGCTTGCGAGCACAAGTTCTTCCTTGGAGGTTTCTATTAGAGTGTGGATCTAGAATAGCTAGGGTTTGGATTGAATCTTGATGGATCTTGTAGAACTATTACTTGATTTATATTTGGTTGTAACCAAGAAGGCCTTACAACTTGACACATTATATGTAATCAGTTATTTTATGAATAAAGAGTTGTAATTTGGTATCAGATCTTGCATCATTGTTGTGCTTCCGTTGTGTGGTTATTTGCTAGGGGCTAGGACATCTCCTTTGGGGATTCTCCTACCTTGCACTATGTCATGAATAAAACCCATCAATCCTATGAACAAAAGGTTTCAATGCTAGTTAGTTGAAGGAATTAAGTAGTAATGTGTGAAGGAATCCTAGTTGGTGGAGAATTTGTGGATCTTGGTTAAGGGGTAATTGGCTAAAATACTAGATTGATTTGGAATCAAAGTGCTAGGATTTTTTTCAGGATACCTTGGGAAGGCTTCTACAAACAACCATTGGATAGTTTAGTAAAGAACTAAGTAGTGAGACAACCTTGAGGAGACCTTGGGAAGGCTCTTAGAGACAACCATTGGATAGTTTAATAAAGAAAGAAGTAGTGAGACCCCATTGTGAAGAGAAGCCACAAACTGGTCTACATCATATTGGTATCAGAGCCAATAGATAAAATAAAACCTTAGTGTATGTCAGGCACTAAAAAGTCACTTTTCATTGAGGAATTAGAGATTGGCACAATGCCTCCTAGAACATTAAATGTTGAGTTTCTGAAATAACTAATTCAAAAAATGCTTAAAGCACATAAGAAAGAAGTCAAGGTAGAAAAAAATAAGAGAAGGGTAAGTTTGTAGAATGGAGAATGGTGGCTGATGACAAGGAAGAGGAAGAAGAAGTAAAGTCCTCAGTACAAGTCACTATATCTCCTAAGTTGTCACAAGAATAAATTTTTTTCTTAGATGTCATTAAATCAATTAGTAAAATCATTCTTTAGGATATCCTATCTTTCATGGTAATCTCAATGAAGAGTTATTAGATTGGATTGATGCTATGAACAACCATTTTAACCTCAAGGAGGTATTAGAAGACAAGAAAGTTAGTGTAGCCAAATAAAGATTGAAAGGATCTACTTTAGTTTGGTGGAATATCATGCAAGAGGAGAGAGTACAAGATAGTAAAAAGAAGATAAATTCTTGGGAAATAATGTAAATAAAACTTAAGATCGTTTTTTTCCTGTAGATAATGAAGTCTAGTTATATAAGTGGTTGCAAAAATTCAAGAAAAGAGACCTATAAGTCAATGCCTACATAGAGGATTTTCATAAGCTCAATTTGAGGTCTAAGAAGTAGGAAAGTGAAGTAGAAAAGATGACAAGGTATCTAAATGGGTTGAGGCAAAATATACAAGATGAAATCAATATCTTGGCACCAGATACTATGCATAGATTCTTCCAATTATCTTTGAGGGCTGAAGACTTGAACATAGATGAAGAGGAGAATAAAATCATAGAGGAAGAAATAATAGATGATATAGAGGCAGAGGGTCCTTTAGTAGGAACCAACCATTTGGTAAAAATGGAGAATATACCTTAGCAGAGGGTAGTGGAGAAAGAAATGGAAGTGACACTATTCATAGAGGAGGTTATAGAGGAAGGAGTAACTCTAGAGGGAGATTTAGAAATCAAGGTAGAGGTGCCATAGTTTTTACTAGAAAATTCTATAATTGTGGACAAGTAGGACACACCATGAGAAGATGTCTAAAGAAGGATTCCTACTCACACATGGGTGAAAGGATAAATCTTCTCCTGCAAGAAGGAGACACCTCTTGTGTCACCTCATATGTTGGTGAAGAAAGACCAGTTCTTAATAGAGAGAACTTGATGATTAGAAGAACCCTTTTAAAGGTGCCTCAACATAAGGACCCTCCTCAAATAAAGACATTATTCACAACCACTTGCAAGTCCCGTGGAAAGGTATGTAAGGTCATTGTGGATTTAGGGTCTACTAAAAATATTGTCTCCCTAGAAATGGTAGATAAATTACAATTAAAATGATTGCCTCATGTTACTCCATATAAGGTATCTTGGTTGAATAGGGGTCAACATATCCTAGTAGATGAATAAGCCAATGTAGAACTTGAGATGGAAGACTAAAGATACAATTTTATGTGATATTCTTCCAATAGTTGCATTCCATTTATTATTAGGGAGTCCATGATAGTATGATGTTAAGGCTTTGTACGTTGAGGAAAATAATTCCTATATGGTAACCAAAGGGGATAAGAAATTTCAAACATATTTGTTACCAAATCAAGGGGAAGATAATTTTTTGGGGTCTAGTGTAATGATGTTGAGTGGGAAAGAGTTCCTCAAGGTCCTAAACATAGAAGGGGAACAAGGGTATATCATTATGGTTGAGCCTAAGATAGAGACTAAGTCTAATGAAACCTCTAAAGTTTGTTTGATCAGTACAAAGATATAGTGGTCAAGGAGATACTAGACAACTTGCCACCAATGAAGGACGTTAGGCACCAAATAGATCTCATAATAGGGGTCACCCAACCAAACAAGGCTACATATAAAATGATTCCTACCTAAAAAGAAGAGATAGCTAAGCAAGTGCAAGAACTCCTAGACAAGGGTCTTATAAGGAATAGTTTGAGCCCATGTGCATTTCCAACAATCATAGTACCTAAAAAGGATGGTAAATGGAGGATGTACACTGATTCAAGAGCCATTAACAACTCACTATAGGATATAGATTTCCCATGCCTAGAATTAAGAACTTAATGGATTATCTAGGGGGTGCATGTTGCTTTTCAAAGGACTTGAAGTTAGGGCACAATTAAATCAGGATTAGACAAGGGGATGAGTAAAAAACATCTTTAAAGATCAATGAGGGCTTATACGAATGGTTGGTGATGTTTTTTTGGCTCACAAATGCACCTAGTATCTTTATGAGGTTAACAAATGAGGCACTTTTAGAATTCATTGGAAATTTGTGATTTCAACAATGTCTTCACAGTGGAGTGTGATGCTAGCAAATTAGCCATAGGATCAATGTTAAGTTAGGAAGATCACCTTATGGATTTCTTTTCAGAAAAGTTAAATAAAGATAAATAGAAGCATTCTATATATGACTTGGGGCTATATTCAATGGCACAAGCCTTGAAGAAATGGAGGCATTTTTTTTACCTAATTAGTTTATAGTTTACACTGACAACCATGCCCCCAATTTTCTCAATAGACAAGACAAGTTGAATGAGAGGCATCTCAAATGGGTAGAATATTTGCAAGCTTATATCTTTACTATCAAGAACAAGAAAGGGACTACGAACAAGGTAGAAGATGCCTTAATTAGGTCTATGTTGGGTATATAGGAGATCCAATTGAAGAGCGTGGTATTAGTAGCCCTAAAGGATCTATATGCTAAGGACAAAGATTTTGCAAAAATCCATAAACTATGCTCTGATTTTTCTAATTTATTTCATGTTGAATATGTTGGCTACTTGTTGCAAGATGGTTCACTCTTCAAATGACCATTATTGTGTATACCTCAATGTCCATGAGGGAGAATATTCTTAAGGAGAAACACTAAGCGATCCTAGGAGGACATTTTGGTTATGACAAGACTCTTGAGCATATAACTAGATTCTATTATTGGTCTAAGGTACAACATAATGTCAAAAAATTTGTGGAACAATATTCAATTTATCAAAGATCCAAGGGAATGTCATCCAGTCATGGATTTAGTGCTAGGATTTCTCAAAATAGTAAGGGGATATGATAGTGTTTATATAGTAGTGGATATGTTTAGTAAAATAACCCACTTTATACCTTGAAAGAGTGCCAATGTTGCTTCCTATATAGTAGGCCTCTTCTTCAAATTTCATGGGGCACTTTTGGAGAGATCTTTAGAAGAAATTAGGTACCAACTTGGCATTTTCATCTGCTTACCATCCATGGTCATATGATCAAACTAAAGTTGTGAACAGGTTTGGATAATCTATTGAGAAACTTGACACGACTTGGTGATTGGTCAAACAAAATACACTTACAATGACTCAGTGAATAAAAGTATTGGTAAAAACCCTTTTGAAATTGTATATGGCTATCATCCTAGGACAATCATGGAGCTCAAAGATATAAGAGCTATGGACTAGAGGAGTACACTAGGATAAATTTTTGTAGAAAATGTAAAGGACATCCACGAGAAAGTCAAGAAGACTCTACAAAAAATTTCAAAAAATTATAAGGAAGAAGAAGATAAATCAAGGAGAGAACAAAAATTCAAGTTAGAATATGTAGTTATGGCCCACTTGAGGAAAGAAAGATTGCCTAAAAGACAACCAAGTAAGTTACTCATGAAAAAGATTAGACCCCTCAAAATTGTTCACAAGTATGGAGATAATGCCTATGAGGCAAAACTATCTCCTGACCTTAATGCAATCTCTCCCATATTTAATGTTAGTGATTTTTTATGTTTGTAGAGGCAAAATGCCAAATGTTAACCAATCCTATGGAGATAAGTTAATTGAAGTATACTAGGTTATTTATCTACCACCTTGTAATCCTATACAACTGGAAAGCATTATAGACAATAAGGTGATCAAACGAACAAGGAAATGAGTCTACAAGGAGTGCCTTGTGAAATTGATTAACCTCCCTAAAGAAAAAGTCTTGCTCACTCATGGGAAATAAGTTTCTTTATAACCCAAGAGTATGGTGCAATAACATCTCAAGAATAATTGGATGTAGTTAATTTTTTTGAAGTTTTTTGGTTGTAATAAGAATCCATGACAAAAAATCTAGTTAGATTGAGCCTATACAGTTTGATTTTGGATTGCAAGTCTTACAAGTTGCATTTGAGTAACTTTGGGCCTAATGCTACCATGAGTGGTCAGTGTTGCGTGCTGATGTAAATAAAGTTTTTCATGTGTTACATAGGGTGATAGGATTATTCCTAGGTGTTTTGGACCCACTTGGTCAAGTTTAAGGTCACATGTACAAGAAATTGCAATGTTGCTTGAAAAGTTGCAACTTTACAACTTTTGCATCTTACTGTAAAGTGTCACAAGAATGCAACATCTAACTCAAAAAATATTTGGAAGGTGTCCTAACTTATCTAAGATATATAAGCCCTAGAAAATTGATTTTGGAGTTACTTGGATCAAGCAAGATAAGTTTTTTGAAGTTTTTTCTCTATTTCTATACTTTTGGTATGATATTTGTACTGCATTGTAGCATTTTGTCAGATTGGCAATTTAAGGTTGTAGTGTTTTGTTTTAGCTTTATGTTGCATGTGATTGTAGGTTTAAAATTTTAATCAATTGAGAGAGCCATGCATTTGAAGTGCAACTGGTCACAAACCCTCACAAATTAGGTTTTTGGTACAAAAATGGCTCCAAACTAATATTCCACACTTGGAAATTAAAATTTCCTAGTGAGATGTTAGGATATAATGTATAGTTTTAAATTTGGTAGTTTGTCATGGTCCAACTTGGTTCTCTATTTTTACTTGTAAGTGTTGAGCCAAGGAATGCTAGTGAAGTTGTTATCACAGTGACAAACTAGATTTATTACTAGAGTTTGGTGATGGATTAGTAATCCTTAGACTTGTACAAAGCCTAAACAAGTGTTGGTTTGATAAATTCTTGCATTGGTAGCAAGAATGGAGTGGAATAAGATGTTGTCCAGGAAGGCCTAATAAGCCTTCAAAAATCCTAGCTAGGGTTTCTTAACCTAATAAAAAATCCACATGCAATTTTTTGATAGCGTTTGTAACTTCCAAATTGGTGCTTGGAATGGTAGAAAGATTTTTGGTTTGTTAAACAATCTTGAGAGTTAACTTGGGTGAAACACTCAAATAGGAGGCCTAATTCTAGTAGGTCTACTAGGTCATCTCATGAGGATGTTTGAATCTTGGGATATAAACATCACCCATCAATCCTATGAAAAAAAAGATTTCAAAACTAGTTAGTTGAAGGCCTTAAGGAGCCATGTGTGTAGGAATCTTGGTTGGTGGAACATTTTTGGATCTTGGTAAATTGGAGGGGTAATTGGCTTAAATATCACTAATTTGGAATCAAAGTATTAGTATTGTTCTGAGGATACCTTGGGAATGTAGAACATAGACTCGAGGAAACCTTGGGAAGATTCCTAGAAACAACCATTGGATGGTTTAGTAAATCAAGAAGTAGCGAGACCCCATTGTGTAGATAAGCTACAAGTCGCTTTGCATCATATTTGTATAGCTAAGTCAATCTTCCTATCTTTGCATTGAGCATGAACTCCAAATGGATCAATACAACCCTAATTCATAAATGAAATAATTTTTTTTAATTATAAAATTATGGAGACTAGCATGTAAACTATTTTTAATTATCTAGAGCATAGACAATTTCCATCAAGCTTTTATTTTTTATTTTTTATTTCTTCCTTCAATGATTTACTCTTAGTATTGTCCATTTGATAATCTAAAAAATAAAAACTCCATACAAGTACTAATTTATTAGTCTCGTGTATCTATAGACAAAGACTTATATTTTCACAACACTTTTCACCAATTTATAGATGCTCAAGAATTGTGCAAATTGCTCTTAACCTATGAACCCCAAAAACACATTACAACCATCTTGCAAGTTTCTACCTCAGTATGGACCATTGAAGAAGATGTAGCATCGCTCGGTAGATAATGTAATCAAGGGTCAAATTCAATGGATAGAGCAAACAGATTGGTTTCAAATTTTCAATATCCAATATTTTATTTAGAGAGAAACAATGGGGAACTCGTAAAAAAGAGATGCCAGTTCGTAAACTCAATTGTATTTTAAGACATAGCTAATATGAATACACATGTTTTGTCTACAATATTCTCCAATTTTTCAAACATTACAAAATTAATTATCATCAAATTGAAATGACTTTGACAACATCGATATATTGGTAAACAAATTAACAATGAGTGAAGGTAATAGGTGACAATTTCCCATTAAAAAAAAAGATTATTGATAACATGTTCATTATTTTTTAGGCTTTTTAATCTATTGGTCTCTATGATGCGAGGCTTTATTTTTTTGGTAGAGAGATTTTTGTTCTGTGGAACATGGAATGAACATCATTACAATACTGTATTCGCTTCTGGGTGTGATTGTGTATGTTTTTTTAACATCAACGTTTCAGATCATACTCTATGATCCATCATCAGGATGATAAAGAGAGCTAAGAAACAAAATGAGGTTGGAAGGGTGGTTGAAAATTTCAATCGCTTCCTTCATCTTCCTCTTAAAATAGCTATCCTCTTTAGCGAGGATCTGAGTGTTCTTCAAACAAATGTGATGTTTGGTGGAGGAAGAATGCTCGGCAAGGGCCGATTTGTACACTCTATCATGCTTGATGTCAGCACTATGCTCCCTAATTCTTGTGGAGAATGATCTACCCATTTATCCAATGTACGAAGTCCCACAAGAACAAGAAACTTTGTAGACACCCGAATCAGCGAGAGTGTTTCGAGAGTCTTTGAGAGGGGGCACATGATTCCTGATAGTTGAAAGGGGTTTGAAGGCACAACGCTCCCTCTCAAAGACTCTCAAAATGCTCTCGCTGATTCGGGTGTCTACAAATTTTCTTGTTCTTGTGGGACTCCATACATTGGAGAAACGAGTAGATCATTCTCCACAAGAATTAGGGAGCATAGTGTTGACATCAAGCATGATAGAGTGTACAAATCGGCCCTTGCCGAGCATTCTTCCTCCACCAAACATCACATTTGTTTGGAGAACACTCAGATCCTCGCTAAAGAGGATAGCTATTTTAAGAGGAAGATGAAGGAAGCGATTGAAATTTTCAACCACCCTTCCAACCTCAATCGAGATGATGGTTGGGCCCTTAGCCTAGCGTGGCACCCTCTGTTATCTTCCATCAATAGACCCCATCGATCCCCCCGTTGACTCCCCTTCTTTCTCTGTTCTCTTCCTTCTCTCGTCTCTGTAGCGCTTGCGTCTTTCTTGCCCCCCCCTACCCCCTCGTCCTCCCTTTCCCTCCGGCCTCCAATCTCCTTCTCTCTCTACCCTCCTCTTTCCTTCCTTGGCCTCGTTCTTCCCCACCCCCTCCTTTCCCTCAAGTGGTTCTGTTGATTTATAGGCTAGGTTTTATCTTTATTAGTTTTTAGTCATCTTGTTCGTTGTGTTCTTTTATTGTATATTGTGAAAAAAAAATTGTCAGTTCTCGTTTTTCTCTTTCTTGCTTTGTTGGTTTTTCTTGTCTTTCTTTCTCCTTTTGTTCCTCCTTTATCTTTTTCAGTTTTTTTCCATTTCTCTCATTTTATTTTTTAGTTATTTATTTATCCATTTTTATTATTCTTCCTCTTTTTCAACTTTTCTTTAATTCTTATTTTTAATTTTTAAATTTTTTTAAATTTTTCTTCTTCTTTTTTCCCTTTTCCCCATCGCTTCCTTTGTAGGCATTGACTTTTATTTTTAAGGTACACACACACACACACACACACACACACACACACACACACACACACACACACACACACACACACACACACATATGGTTTCTCTTTTATGGTCTTTTTCCTACTCTTTTTGTCTTTCCATCCCTTTAATTAATTAATTTATTGTCATTTTTAATTTTTTAATTTTTAATTTTAATTTTAATTTTTTAATTTTTATTTATTCATTTCTTGTCCCTCTCTTTTTGTTATTGTCTTTCTCCATTCTGTCTTTCCTTCTCCCTATCCTTCCCTTTGCCTCTTTATTTTGTCTTTCCTTTTTGTATATACATTTATATAGACAAATTTGTATTCTTCTTATCGTTTTATTTGGTTTCTTTTTTTCCTTAAGTGTCTTTTTGCTAGTTTCCCTTTCTTCTCTTATTAGTTTTTAATTAGTGTTATTTTAATTCTTTAGTTTTAGTTTTCAACTTATTATTTGGGTTTTTTCTCTCTCTTTAGTGGGTAGTTTTTCTTGATTTGCGTGTCACTCCCACCTACCTCTCCCTCTCCTCTTATTGCTTTGCTTGGTCTACAACATATCATTTTGTTTCTTAGCTCTCTTTATCATCCTGATGATGGATCATAGAGTATGATCCGAAACGTTGATGTTAAAAAAACATACACAATCACACCCAGAAGCGAATACAAAATTTTATGGATTGTGAAAATTTGTTACAATTAATCATTACAATAATTATTATTTCTTAATAAATTCATTTTTCAATGTAAATCGATTTCATATCTAATTTTTTCAATATATTAAAAAATAAATTTGAAAATTCAAAATAAAATAACATAATTTGAATATATCTAAAACTAGCACTTGCATTAGAAGATACAATGTTTAAGTCGATAAAAACATATGCTATAATTTTTTTTCAATTATCATTGAAAGCACACTTTTTTTTCTTATCATATTCACTAATAAAATGTGTAGGTGGAAAGCAACCATTAATAAGATCAACATCATCTATAATATTATCCCTAAGCAATCCCTAATATGCTTAAAGAGTTGCTAAGATGAATGTTGATGCATGAAGAATCTTGCAGCTCAATAGTTTCAACAATTGAGTTCCCAAACAATGAAATCTTCTAAGGGATAGACGACTTGGATGAAACTGCATCTTGTAATGCTCCCTTTAGAGATATTCCTTATTTTAGATTTAAAACAATAATATTTATTCAAAAATATGAAAATTATTTTCTCAAAGCTTGTTTAGGAATTTATAGGAATATTAAGGTCAGTTATTTAGCACAACAACCACAATTGATCAAATCATGAATTCTCTGGAAATGCTTTGCAAACAAATTGAATTTCAAGGATTATGTTGTTTACTCAACAATGATAATATCAATGACCCATCCCTAGCTTGTCAAGGGCATGAAGAAATTCTCTCATCCATAAATTCTCTCATCCATAAGTTGATATATTTTCCAAACTATTGTTGATTAATATCACATGATAGATTGCTACATTGAGTGATGCTTGACTTTTATTTTCTGAATTATAGTTTTGGATTGGGCCTGTTTATGAATTGGTGTGTTCAATGCTAGTCTGAAGTGATGTAATGCAATTGAATTATACTTTTGATTTATTTTTATATTTTGATGGTACAAATTGAAATGTCAATTATATCTCTAAATAATTTGTTCTCTCCTTTTTATATGCGTAAATAGAGGGAGTCACACTTGTTCATTGAGACTATTATTTTGCTAAGGGGTACTACCCTTCATATACTAAGCACTACTTTTCATTATTTATTTATTTACATGCAACATGGTAATTACTAATAATCCTTACTAAATTTTAGTCTACCTGTAATCAATAAAATGTTGCCATGTAAAATTGGACTCCACCAGAAGTAGAAGAAATGTAATGATCTTTTCTTAAGAAATCATATAATTATTAAGCACCCACCACCACAATGAAGGAATGAATAAAGAAACACAAGTAATGAAGCATGTTTGAAATCTAAAGATTTTTCTAGCATCAAATCTAATCAATTCCAAAGAACATGCCAGGATTTATGTAAGCTAAATTGTGATTTATCAAAATGTTATTGGGAAAGATTTTGTAGAAGCCCATGTAAATTAATGCAAGATATCCATCAATAGAAGGCATAACTAAATTAGAAAAATCAAGACATATATCGTGGTCTAATGCACTATTCTAGAAAACTCCTCTACTGCAACAACTCTTCCTGCTCTAGTCCCCGTCTCTCCCACCCAGAGCTTCTTTTTTCTTTTCTTTTTTTTTTCCATTTTTGGGAAAATTGAAAGTTGATGACCATTGATATTTGATTATTCAACAAAGCTTGATCATCACCCCAAATCCCAATCTGGTCCAAATGACAATCTTGACCAGGTCCAATTCGAGAAGGAAACACTTGATTTTATTTTTTTCTATTCTACAATGCCCCCTATTTGGTGGCATGTGATCGATTTATGTTGGTTAGCCCAAATTGACCTATTTTGTACGTGTGATAGCTATAGTAGATGGTGTGGCCAAAAAGCACATCGAAAGAGATAGTTCGTTGAGGGGTGTGTGTTGCCATAAATCCCTACTTGTGCTCTCAATGTGAAGAGGGTAAAAGCATAGATCTATGTCATTGTTTATGATACCAAAACCTGTTTTGGTCAAATCTCATTTCTCTATCAAAGCTCAATTTTTTTCAAAAAATAAAAATACCCTTTTATAGATCTCAAATTCAATATCATCATCATATAAATTTTTGAGTGTTTTGATTAGTTATAATATATTATAATATCAAAATATTATAAGTCAATATTTCAACATTTCAGAAGATACTCACTCAAAAACGAAAAAAAATAGTAAATCATATCAAAAAAATTTAAAAATTATATTTATCTCTAGAGGAGAGAATCCTCTTCATGAATATGTAATTTTTTTAAAGAGGTATAGATTTTATAGTGAAGTTTTGACGGGAGGAAAAAATTGTTGGATTCTAATAAGGTCAAACTTGAGTACTTATAACAAAGAAAATATACATCAAAAATAATTATTTCTTTTATTGTTCACAAGTTATACATGTCATCTATAAGATATTTTCAAATCAGAACAAAAAAAGATGATTTGCATATACTTGTTTGATGGGAACTACACCCTGTATTTTTTACAGTTAACAAAGGGACTTCAAAATAAAATAAAATGAATAAATTCTTGCTCAAAAAAATTATAAAAATTATAGGCATAAAATTCATCCAATTCTACACATTTCATCAGTTTACATCATCTTCATATTTTAAATACAAATACCATTTTTTTTGTCATTAATGTTGAACTGTCACATTCTGATATCCCGTTTCTTTATAAAATGTGACACAGGTTTGTGCTTTTACCCAAGAATGCATCATTTAATAAAAGATATGGAATAAGAAGTTTTTATGTCTAGTCTGGAGCCTCCCATTCAATGATATCATCCAAAACCTTCTCCATTTTCCTGTTCATACTTCTTGATTCTCTCTACCCAATGAACTTGCACCCCACAAGAATGGTAGTTATTTATCTGTTTTCATAACATTTCCTTGCATTTGTAAAATGACAAGTAGCCTTCCTTTATCCCCATACCCCAAATCTCTAATTTACTGGCTCTCCTATTTAAGTGCCACTTTTCTTTCAAACAATTTTTTTGGTGCTAACGATAATTTTCCGACATCTAACATCTGACAATTTTATGATATATGACAATTTTCACGCCATTGTGTGCCACAATAAATAAGCCTATTGGCTTAATAAATTTATAGAATTTAAAACTTATTTTTAAAATCTTTTATAATATTTTTTACTTATTTAAATTCAAATATATGAGATTAAGACAATATTCACTTTAAAAATTAAAGTTGAATTGAAACTTTTGATAAAATAAGAATTTATACAAATTTTAGAAATAATAATAATTGTTAAATATAATATTATTCAATTGAATAGGTTGAATTAATTGAATAGGTTAAATTAATTATATATATAATAATAATAATAATAATAATAATAATAATTTAAATATTTTTTTTTTGTGATATTGCTATCAGGATTTTAACTTTGTGATTTTGAGTCAAACTCATTGACCCATGGGTCAATGAGTTTGACTCAAAATCACATAGTTAAAATCCTGGTAGCAATATCACAATTTGACCTTACTATGGAAATTATCTCCTACTTATCAATATTTTTTTTACTTCAAATGTATACTCATGAATTATATTTTAATGAACGTAAACATAAAAAATGAATATTTATATATGGTTCACTATGCAAAATGATAAATAATAAATAATATAGATTAAAAATGGTATATAATAACTTATAAATTTAAATAATTTTTAAAAATTAATAAATAATAATTTAAATATATAATTATTTGATATGTTGTAGGCAAGAGCCTACAATGCATCGGTAATTTGCGAGCATCTCATCAAAAGGTCTTGGGTTCAAATCTACTTGAGATTAACACATAATAATAATTAATCTTAACAATAATAATAAATGAATAATAAATAATCTAGGCTTCAACTGATTACCTATCCAAAAAAAAGAAGAAGTTGATATGTTATATTTGACACAAATACAAATATATATTAATTTGTGATGGATATAAAGAGAAAGGAAGAAATAGATGGTATATACATACATACATACATATATATACACACACAGTTAAGGAGTAGAGATAGAGGGAGACATGGAGAAAAATATCTATTTTAAAGACAAGGTTATGTGGACAAGATAAGGGACAGATAAAGATATGAGAAAGAGGTAGATAGAGATGATGTGCATATATAGATAGATAGATAGATAGATAGAGATGTGTTTCAATATGGAATGGAAGAGGAGGACAGAGACAGAGATATATATGAATATAGAGTGAAAGGTAGAGTGAGTGTACACTATTTCATACAACATTTCTAATAGTGAATTTGTTTTAACTATAACCTTTCCAACACATTATCTTTAATATAAAAAATTTCAAGCAATTAAGTAACTTTTTGGATTTGGGACATCTAAAATATTTTATCTTCCTCTGCTTTGATTTGTCAAACCTAGATTCAGTAGATCAAAGTAGAGAAGAAGGTCTAAAGGGAAATATTCCCACCATGGAGCTAAAAGATGAGTACCTTCTTGTGTAATGGTTGTGATTTTGCAAAAAAAATCCTCTATATTTAGGAAACTCTCTTCTTGTCATCCCCCCCTATTTTCTCATTAACACCAATATATTTGTTGCTCTTATGTCTTTCAATCTCCTTGAGACCTTATTCAAATTTTGCTATCCTGATCCCTTATTGCCAATTCCTATATTGTAGTTTACAGGAACATATATTCCCTTATCTACATCTTTCTTTGAATTTGTAAATACTCAAGATGGGGAAGGATTGGGCACCTATTTCATGGTTTACAAGAAAAAATATTCGTGAGAGATTGGTGAGTGCAATTTTGTGTATGCATTTGGTTTCTATCTCATTGACAAATGCATAATTTATAGGAACAAAAGTAGATATAGATCTTGTTTTAGTTACTTCCACATGTGTTCCATAACTATAGTAAGTGATTGTAAACATAGTAGAGCTTCACACTCATGTTGCACAATATCAACAGATCAATCTACTATTTCACATACATAAAATCCAATGCAACTATTAAGTTATGATTCATATAGATGAGTCAAAATTATTAAGAATTGTTGGTCTCTCTAATTTTTGTAGTCTATTAATTTTAAACACTTAGTCATAAATAAGGCAGAGTCAGTCGGTCATTACTGCGACCAAGTTACTCTATAGGCTAAGTAATGTAAAGACTTGTAAATAATCATGCATATGTTGAGCTCTATAGGAGCTAAGAAAGTCTTTAGTCACTGAGTACTTTCAGTATAAGATGAGTGCAGTTAATTCCGAACAAAAAAGAGCACATAGATGTCGAGTGATATAGAATGAGGAAAACTAGTTAAGGTTGAGCAATAGTAGGTAAAACAATTATGACTAAGCATTACAGATAGTATGTGTTGAGTAATACAAAGTGAACAAAATGTTTGGAATGGTAAAAAATTTGAGGTAAACTATTTTAAGCCGACATGTAAATAACATTTAAGGATTATAGAGTTTGTTACTAAGGTTGTTACACATTTTGATGTAGATCATCGATCCCTATGAGGGATGAACAACCAATTAGATGAAAAGGCAAAAAGAGAAATATCTAGATTGTTAACCTTATTCTGGAAGACTCTACAGATGTCTTTAAATAGACAGATCCAAACTCTATTTTGATATACGGAGTGAGATATCATAGAAGATAGTGCAAATTATGTGAAGGATGCAAAGGAGTTAAGTTTTGGAGGCTACAAGTGAAAGTTATGTAGAAAACAGAGTTAGAAACCTAATGAAGTAGTGAATGACATAAAAAAGCTATATCAGATAAGAGATCAGATCATAGATTGGGAGGAGGAGATCCATAATCATCATTGTATGTGTAGACTGAAGGACTAAGTATTGAATCAATTTTGATAGATTGAATAAGGGAAAACTTCTTAATAGAGTCACTTTAACAAACCTTTATAAATCTCTTAACCGAGTCCTTACTTCATTGCAAGTGTAGAATCCTTTAATCAAGGTAAGGCCTAATAGTATTGTAAATAATTTAATAGGACAAACCCCTCATAGGATAGATCATTAGAAGTAATCAAAATTATAGTCCTAACAAGCTAACTTTGTTACTACAATAGTGAAGATCTGTGGGTGTCATCTCCACCCTAGTTTTACCTTCACGCATTACCAAATATTTTGTGTTGTGTGATTACATTTTATGGATGTGATACTTAGCTAGATTTATTTCGGAATTTGATATTTCAAGTTATGTTATGCATAAACTAGATATGAAATGGTTAATATGGTGAATACAGTCAAATTGTTTTGAAGATCCTGATTCACCACCCCCCACCCCCTTCAATATCTTGTATCCCAATAAGACTTCTAACAATTGGTATCGGAGTAGAGTTCTCTTCAAAGAAGTCTATCAACTTAAGAGTTCAGATCTTGGAGATGGAGGCTTACAAATTGGAAAACATTATTGACAATCAATTGATTGACATCCAACTCATACTGTAACAACTTGATGCAACAAGAGAGGAACTAAAGAAATTCCTAAGAAAGAGAAAAGATATGATCATTCAACACAATGACACACTATATCAAGAAGTTGATACTCAAGGATTGCTTGATGATGGAAATTTCAGTGAAAGTGATGCAACCAATGCAGATCTATTAGAGAAGAACAATATCATGAATGAAAAAGTCAAAGGTCTGAAAAGAGAACATGAAATCCAATCAGTAAGAATATGTGAAGTGATCAAACATGCAACACCATGCCAGGGAACTCAAGATAAATTAACCTAAAATGTCCCTAGGTTTGCCAAACATTTTTTTTGAAAGATAAAAACAACAAGAGATAACCTAGTGGAAGCAATAACTCACATACATACAAAAAATACATAATGCATATTACATCTCTTAAGGATTCCATGACGTTGAATCACATACAAAAGTTTTATCAATACTAAATCTAATACATAACAAAATCCACATCATAGAATAACCATAAGTACGAATCCAATGAACTAATATACAATTACATAAGATGCCACATGGCATAACCAGAATGAATAATCATCCTCTATACAAGTCAGAGGGTATGAAAAGCTCAAAGAATATACATCATGAATAAATATAGCATCTCATAAGATCTTTGATAATCAAGTATAGTACAACAAAATATAACCATCAAACATAAATACAAGATCAGAATGAAAGGAACAACTGCACAAGTACACCCATCAATGACATCTAGCTGTCGGATCTCAATGGTATAAAGAGGTGAGATAGTGCTTGAGTCCAAATTCTAAACCTAATCCAATTGTGCTAGAAAGTAGGACAAGTATCTGAGTTATCCACCCTTTTGAATTTGTCAAAGTGATGTGAATTTGAGATTTTGACCCTTGAGTTTGAATCTATACTTTGTCCTTTAGATACGTTTTCTTATCTAGATTTGTGGGTCTGTTGTGATTTTCAATTATAATTAAATCAAATTAAGAGAATATTAAATGATTTAATTTAACAAAAAAACTATAAAGAAAAAAATAAATTTTAATTATTTAGTTAATTGATAAATTAATTAAATAAAAGAATTAAATTTAAAAATATTTAATTAAAGTTACAAATTTGGCATAATTATATTTATTTAATTTAATAATAATTAATTTAGTTATTTCAATTTAATAATGAAATCCAAATATTATTATTAGTTAAATTAATAAATATACTTTAAAACACGTCTTGTAATTTAATAAACACAAGAGAGAATAAATTAAATAATGTTTATTTTAATTAAAATGCAAAAAGTTTGCACATGAAATTAAAATAATAAAAGAAAAGGCTTTAGTGTTTGTAAAACTGAAACCCTAAAAGAGAAAGCTCTTTATTAAAAAATTAGAGCTCATTTCTCCACACATAGGTTTCGAGGAGTGAATTTTAGAATAGGATTTCGAGAGAGGGAAATTTTTGCAACTTCTGAGCATTCATCTGGTTAGCATCAGATCGAGGTAGCAATGTTGTTGAAATTATCACAGTAAATTACTTTGAATTTTCCCTTTATCTTCTTCGTGTTTGTAGATGGATATGTTTTCAGAGATCAATTTTGGTTGAAACCCTTTTTTGATAAACTATGGTTATTTATTATTGGATTATCTATGAGAAAAATCAACCGAAAACTCTCTTGGAAAATTGGATTTTTAGGAAACTAAGATTGGGATAGGGTTTGGAAAAGGAAACCATAATTTAATTTAACAAATTTGACTGTTTACAATTATTTTCACTATTAGATCTATATTGAAATTTTTTTATAAAAAAATATTATTAAAATTACCATAGTAATAAAAATTATAGTGGTAATCTTTTATTTTTTGTAATTAATAAAAAAATTGACATCACGTATTATTTTAGGGAAGGGGGTTTTTGTTTTAAAAATATAACTAAAAAAAGGGAAACAGAGGCAATGACCTCCACTGTTCCCCTTGTTGCTCCACATAGCTTGGTTGTGAAGGCAGCCAAGACAACCATTACCGGTCGTAGCAGCCTAAGCAACCAAGGTTGTGGTGAGCAGCATGACTGCTATCATAGTTCACCTACAGGCCTTAAACTACTTTTTTAAAATTAATTTTTATTATAGTTTTTAATCAGTATAATTAATATTTAATAATATTATTAATATTAATAATAATTATTATATTATTATAATTAGTAATTATTGTTATTAATAAATTAATTAATATTATTTTAATAATAATTTAATAATAATTATTTAATTTTAATAATATTTTATTAAAAGTTTTTGTTGTATAGTTATCATTTAATTTGTATATATTTTTAAAAAATGATAACTGTAATTCAATTTTAATTGGACAAATTTTAAGGAAATTTTGTTTTGTTTATGTGGGATTTCATTTTTATATGAAAATATTTATTTTATACAAAGGAATTTCAAAAATCTTTGTGAACTTGAAAACTTTAACAAATATGAGACATTGAAGAAATTAAAACTAGAACCCTTTTTGTAAATCAAACTTTTACAGTTTCAAACCAAATGAACTATGAAACTACACTTATTAATTACTTGACGTGATGTATGGTTTATTTTACTGGGGTTGGGGTTGACTTAGTATGTTGACCAGTTTTGGATATTTACCATAGGCTTGGTGGTTATTGCTTTATGATGTTGTATGTGATGTCGTGGTTATGTAATTTGATCATTCAGATATGGATCAGTAGTTATATTGTGATTTATAGTTGCTTATATAGTGTTGATGTAGTCATTGTGACTTTATGAGATTTTATGAGATTTTATGCTATGAGCTTAGGGTAGGTTATCTTTATGAATGTTGGGAAGTGGCTTACAATAGAGGCCAAAGCCCTAAAGAGGTTGCTTGGGTAGCCCATTGTAGGTTGTATTAATAAGCGATAATATTTCATTAAATGGGTTTAAAATGAATTAATAAGAGTTAGTGTTTTACCTTGGCCATGCCTTAAGAGCTAGTATAGGCTAGGATGGGAGTAGAGAGGATGCTTGGTTGTAACCTTGGCTCGTTAGTATGCCTTGTCTATAAAAAAGGATATTGATGCCACATAGAGTCACTAGGGGGCTAGAGTCTAGAGAGGTTGCCAGGGTAACTTTAGAGTTGACTAATTTGATGACACTTTCCCACTTACATAGTAGATTTCCTATGTTTCTTTGTTGCCTCTAGGTTTAGATGTTACTTGTGTCTTAGTACTTTTGAGATAGATTGCTATCAATATTTCCTTGACCTAGATGATGGTTATGACTATTAGATTTGTATTTGTATGGTACTTGAGATAATCTCCTTAGGACAGTGGGAGTGGGCCATTTAGATTCCATGAGATTGGGTGGTAGTGTTTCTTATACCATTGAGATCCGATAGTTGGATGTCATTACTGGATGTACTTGTGCAGTTGCTCCTTTCATTCTGATCTTGTGTTTATATTCAGTTCTCATATTCTGATATTTTGTACTTGATTATCTCGAGATCTTATGAAATGTTATATTTATTCATGTTGTATTCTTTGAGCTTTTCATACCCTGTGACTTGTACATTGGATGATTATACATTTTAATTATGCCATGTGGCATCTTATGTAATTGTATATTATTTCATTTGATTCGTGCTTATGGTTATTCTATGCATGGATTTTATTATGTATTAGATTTGGTATTAATAAAACTTATAGAGATGTAATTTGTTTATGGATTGTCTGTATGTATGTGAGTTATTACTTCCACTGTGTTATCTCTTGTTTTAATCTTTAAAAAGAAATGTTTGGCAAACTTAGTGACATATTAGGTTAATTTCTTTTGGGTTACCTAGTAGGGAATTACTACTAATTTATGGAGGTGTAAACTAGATACTAGGGGGGGAGGAGGGAGAGGATGCATCAAAATCTATTACACTTTATACTTTTCACAAATTCATCCACATCTATCAGTAACTTATGCATATAAAACTATTAATGTAAACTTGTTATAACATGTAAATTAGTTCAATCACATGCATGAAAGTAAAAACACATAACACAATATTTTTTACCCATAAACCCTGCAAGGTGAAAGTAAAATTGGGGTGGGGATGAGACCCACAAATCTTCACTATTGTAGTAAGTTAACCAGTTAAAGTTACAATGTTTGACCATAAAATATGATCTACCTTATGAGGAGTCTATCCTGTTAAAGACTTAAGAAACTGATAGGTTTCACCTTGCTAGAGGACTTAACACTTACAACTAAGTAAAGACTCCATTAGGAGATTTACAAAGATTTGTTAAGATACGTTGTTAAGAGATTTACCTTGATTCAAGTCTATTAAAATTGATTGAGTACCTAACTCTCAATTTTCTCTAGAAAATTATTTTGAGCCTTCTCCTTACTAATTGATCCTCTCCTCTATGATCTGATAACACTTATCTTTCCCTTTCACTTCACTTCTTATGAATAGGTCACTTTCTCTGTTAGATGATAATGAAACCCGTGAATGTCTTTTGATCTTCTCAATCCTTTATAGTATAATGCTCCATGTTCACACATATACTCTTTTTTCTCTGACTATATAATCTAGGTTAAGATCATCGCTATTTAAATATTTTTGTAAAGAGTTTTCTAGATGGTTCCATGTTTTGCCTCTTCATCTTGATTGTTGAACATAGACATAGGGATATGTGATCCACGTCATGTAAATATTCTGTAACAACCTCTTCTAGTATTAAATGTTCTGTAACAACCTCTTCAAAAATTAAATAAACCTTCCAAGTTGGCCCGATAATTGATTTGCCTAAAACTTTGTTCCATTCCCAACTTTTCTGTAAACTCTGCATTGCTTGGTCTTTACTATTTCTAATGCTTGACATTGATGTTGCTTGGCCTTTGTTGACCTTATGATGCTTGGCATATATTGTGCTTGACACATACTATATCACTTAATACTTGTATACTTGGAATCCACTCAATCGTTAATGACTTACTTGGTTGCTGATGAGCTTGATATATATAGAGAATTACTCTGTGACCATACACTTACTCGGCTTCTATAAAACTACTAGATACATACTAGCTTATATATAACTTGGCCTATGTAGAGTAGCTCAGTTAGAGTGATGCCCATATTACTTTGCCTTGTAAATGACTAATTGATTGACACTAATAGACAACAATGGTTAGAGACCAAAAATTACATCTAGTATTAAATCTCGAGTTTCTACATTGGGAGCTCTGGGTATATTAGAATGCCACTAAATGACAACTAGTTAAACATTAAAAAAGCTTAAACAACTATATGTATCTTTTTCAACTTGAACACTTGAACTTCAAACTCAAATACTTAAACCTATAAATACTTAAATTGGAATAATTATTGAATTGTTTTCAAAACATGATCTTCTGTTTATGATTTACAGTAGTATGCCCATGTTGATATTATTGGCATTTCGTTGTTCTTTCTTGGATATTGTCATAGGATGGTATTTGGGACTATATTGACAATGAGAGGTCATAGCTTAGGCTGTAGTCGAGGTCATGGGCGAGGCAAAGATATCAGCTTGATTGAGTTTGGTCATGAAAGTCTTGTTTAGGAGGAGAACAGGGAGGAACAAAATGGGGAATATTAGGTTGATTCAAAAGAGGTTAATTTGAGATAGATGATGAGGATGATCTTAGAATGCCTACCTCCTCCTAGGGGTGTTGATTAGGAGTAATCACATCATGTTGGGAATGAAGAAAGACAAAGATCCAAGAGTCCTTTGGGAGACCTCCATGGTGATAGATAGAGGTCGACTAAGGCTACTCAAATGAGGGACCTACAGAGGTCCAAGATCAAACCTTTCAGCAGAGTAGGAATAGGATATGTGGTAGAGTAGTAGTTAATTTCCTTAGACAGATGTTTTACTATGCAAGACTTTGACTCCAATGTCAAAGCAAGGTATGTCATCACACACCTAGAAGTCTTTACGGCTACATGGTGGAACATTGAAGAAAAGAAGCTGGGTATGGATATGAACATTGCTATTTAGGAGTTATTCCTTGAAATGTTTTGTGATTACTTCCTACCAAAGGAGTGGCACTAGCAGAGGGCACACAAATTCCATAATATGAGGTAGTTTACTATGACCGTAGAAAAGTACGAACATAAATTCTATGAGCTCATGACTTATATGGGGATCAGTGTCAGTTCACCACTAATGGTACAACATTTCATTTGGGTTCTAAATAACCATTTCATTGGGGGTGTAAAGGTATTCTAGCCTAAAAATTTCAAGGATGTGGTACATCAGTTTATTCTTGTGGAACAAAATATCACTTTGGAACATTGTGGTTTTGTGGGAGCACCTTCAACATCAGGGTCCAAAGCCAACTAGGGCACATGCGACAATAGGAAGCCTCCTTATCCGAAAGGAAACTAGGGGCAACAACGAAAACAATAGAAGGGATCCTATCCTCTAACATAGAGTGGTGATGATGGTTCCAATTCTAAAAACTTTTGTAACTTGCAATGCACTAGGAAAAATCAGAATAATCATCTTGCATAGAGAAATCACTTCTTTTCTAGTAGATATAGTGCACCTCTAGCAAGGAAAGGTTTTGGTAGAGGCATAGGGTGTTTCTCCTGTGGACAATTTGGACATATTGCAACCAACTATCCACAATGTACATCTCACTATTCAAGACCTAGGCCAGTGACATTTGAGCCTATAATTGGTGACACAGGTAGATCATAGAGTTTTTGCAATCATAGATCACCGCTAAGCAAATCACTAAGGAACTGTAGTAGTACAAGAGCGATTAGTCTAAAAGCATAAGGAAAAAAAGTGTGAGTAAAAAGTACCACATTTCTATCTTTCCATAAAGAAAACAAAATATTTAGTCTGAAAGCATGCCAAATCATAGAATATTTGAAGGATAGTCTAGTGGAGTCCCTAAGCAAGGCCATGTGCTAAAAAAATGGCTCTGGCCTAAAGGGCCTAAAAAATTCATGTATCCAAAGTCAATATTGTTGAGCTCTATGACAAAACCAAAATATGTGCAAGAAAGACTTAGGTTATCCACTAAATGGACATTGTGGGTCAGGAATACCAAGATGCTTGAGCTGAGGTCCTAGAGGCAAGCTGTGGAAAAGGACACACCAAGAATAGTGTGTGATCTTCAACTTAGTAATAGATTTCCATATAATATTAAACCTGTATCTCTAATTTTGTTGTGTGGATTGAAGGTGTCAGTGGTGGTTAAGAGACTCAACCATGGGCAGGTGAGGCACCAACCAAAAGTATCACATTTTAGGCCTTTAATTGACAAGAGGAGTACACTGATACCATTTCTAGTCCTTCCACCAAGGCTTGATAGATTGAATACCTATCTTTTGAAGCAAGTGAGGATAAAAGAAGAGACTGTTAAATCAAACTTTTGATGGTCTAGGTGAGTCAAACGATATTGGACCTACATATCTCCCCATGATGATCATACTCACGGTGACTTTAGAGAATAAATCTCTGGGCATCTTGATATGACGTTTAAAAAAATGCAAAGCACTGACACTTTGAATCTTGGCATGTGACACACCCTTGATAGCAAAGAAGGGCGATTGCCATAAATTGGGATGATTCATGGAGAGCCCATCTTTGAAGCCGTTGCCATTGCAATGAATCCATAACTTAACAACTTCCCAATCTTTCCAAATGCTCTTGACCATAATGAAGCCTTGAATGTGAACAAGTTCTAAGGTGATGAGAAGGGTCTGAAACCCTATCCTCTCCCATGCTGGCCTATTGACAGGAAACCAGAGGAGATGCAACACTAGAGAAGGATTTTGTAGGCTTCATCCCCTAAAAGGGCTTTGAGAACCCACTTGACGCACAATGAAATTCCTCTTTTTTTAATGGAAATAAGGCCCATACCACCAAACTCTTTGGGAAAGCAACAATATTCCCAAGCAACTTAGTGGAAACCATGGTGTTCCACATTCAAGGTTTGGAGAAAGTCTTTGAGGAGCTTTTCCAACTTAGTATATTAGGCTTTAGAGAGAGCCCGACATGAAGAGTAATAAACATGAGTAGCAACCAAAACTTTGGAGCAAATTTGAAACTTGCTAGCAAGTGAGAGAGGCGTGGCAAGCCAATAATCCAAGTTTTTAGCAATTTTGTCAAGCATGGCATTCTAGAGATCAACCAATGAGGCTTGAAAAGAAAAGGGGATACCCAAAAATTAAAAAAAAAATTCTCCATTTTAGATCCATCTCCATTGGTATTGAGCAAGCCACAACAAAGCAAGGAGGAAGGATTGTTTGTAGCAAAGAGTCTTGTGCCAATGAATGATAGACCCATAAGCCAAGCATAAGGTTTCCAAACATTGAAGCACATTACTAATATTATCTTCATCCTTAATTAGGGTGAGGAAGGAGTCATCAACAAAATGTCCATTGACTAGTTGAGATAGGGGCTCCAGAAGAGAGATGCCATGAACCCGACAAGAAGAGATGGAATGAGCAAACAAGTAACCAAACCCTTCAACAACCAGAACATATAGAGAAGAAGCCAGAGGAAACCCCTATTGAATGTATTTGAAAATGCCAAAGGCATCAGACTACTTGCCAGTGATGATGACATGCACAAAATCTTCACCAAAATAAATCTCCATAGACTAGAGAAAAACTTGGCCAAATACGAGGGCACAAAGCATAGCAAGAATGAAAAACAATTCTAGATCTCTAGTTTTAGGTATGAAATTTATGTTTCCTTTTCTAATAATATTTCCTAGAGATTTGGAATGATATGCTTCCAGGTACATCTTATGAAGATCAAGCCCAATGGAGTTATAAAACACTTTGTAGACTTCATAGGGGAGCCCATCATACTCAGCGGCTTTGTCATCTTCCATGGAAAATAAAACCTCCTTGAGGTCACCAGGGATAAGCAATTTCTCATAGAAAACATTTTGCTAAACCATACGATGATTAGGAGTAATGATAATGCATTCATTTAGGGCTTTCTCATGCTTGAGAATGAAATCTTGGATAATGAAAACCTTCTTGTAGTGATGAACAAAGGCTTGAAGAATGTCAGGAAGGTTAGAAAGAAATTGTTGCCCTTCCTTGATTATTTTAATCCCCATAGAGGTATGACAAGCTCTAAGAGCCCAAAAAAACTCTTTTGACGTTTGGTCTCCAACCTAGAGCTAGTGAAGGCAAGCTTGATTTGGGCTCCCCTGGTAGCATAATTATCGACAATTTATTTTTTATAGCAAAGATTGGAAAGCCAAAGTTGTAGGTCTTTATCAAATGGATTCAAGGCTAGAGCATTAGAAGTTGCACACAAATCTTTGGTGGTGGCTCCATATAATTAAGAACTTGTAGTATAGGGTAATTTGCCTACTATAGATCTAAAGAAATCTTGTCATATGGTTTATGGCATCATTCCATCACTATATCCACCCAAATTGAGTTGAGGCTAAGGCTCTAAGTTGTAGACACACAAAATATGAGCCATTGTGGGTCCATGACTCAGCAATGACATGTTGAGAAAAAAATAAATTTTAGGACACCTTTGAATTGTTTGTCAAATAACAGTAAAAAAAAAGGTGAAATGATCTGACAAACTCGCATTCGATAGAGGAATGATAGGTAATTCCCTTTCTTTAGAAAAAGAAAAAGAAGATTGTGCGGATATCATCATATGATCAAACCTTTTAAAAATCCTATTAGAGCTAACTCTAAAGTTAGACCAAGTATGCCAAGTTCCACTAGAATGATGACGTTGGGCATAAGGATAAAAAAGGCCTAATTTATTTGATGTGTAGTACCAGGCTTCTTATTATTCAGAAGCCAACTCAACCATATTAATGTCCCCAAGTGGCAAGTGGCAGAGAATCTACCATCCAATGCCAAATTTGGTATCTCAAAAACATCATTGGGAGCATAAACATTAACAATATAAAAAAGAATGATTACAAAAGGACAACAAAATCCACACAATCCTATGCAATGGGGTCATAACCATGAGCAATAACAGAAGTAATCAAATGAGGTGAGAGAAGAGAAACTACACCACCTCGACTAGCTTCATGCTGGGAAGAAAAATAACTATTTGGCCAAATAACATGGCAAGCAACATTAAGTAAGAACCCTAAAATCTTATGTTCCTAGAGGAAAAGGATGTTCAGGATACCAATCTGTTGTCTAGTATCTCACACACAGTATTTATGAGGGAGGTCGGTGAGACCCTGCACATTTCATGATAGAAAATTCATGGAAATAAGTCTTGCCTATCTTCCTCTTCCCCAAGAGAGGAGAGATTGTTGTGCAAGAATGTACTGGAGGTAAGTGTAGGAGAGGAAACTCCCATGGAGATGAGTCTCCTCTTCTCTAAGCCACTATCAGGGTATTCAACATGACCTTTAGGGATACATGAATGTTGGAAGGGTTGAGACTCATGAGGGACAACCATGGAAACCTCTTGTGGAGTGCAAACCCAAGCAGGTTGAGAAGCGCTCATAGTCAAGTCCATCCCTTGAGAACTAGGGTTTGAAATAGGTGATTGAGCCACCAAGGTGATGAACATAGTAGAGGTAGTAACCAAAATAATCTCTAGCAAAGGTTGGGAAGAAGAAGATCCTTGATGCTTAGGTGGAAAGAAAGCCTTACCCTTGTGCGTCATGATTTTTCATTCATCCTTTTTAGTCTTATCAATAGGCTTTGCCTACATCTCCTTAGTAGGAGTTGTCTTGTGGGGCACATCTAGAGGGTAGTCTTTGCTCTTGTGATTAGCTAATTGACATCTACAATAGGTATTCAACAGGTTCAAGTAAAGCACCTTCTGAGTGAAGGCGTGTGCTCTAACCTAAATATCCACATATTCTTTGAGGTCATGGGAAAGGTTCACCTCAATGCAAAACCTCCTTTGAGGATGCACATTAAAAAAAATATTTGGGTCCACACAAACTACCCTTCCAAGGGTTTGATCAATAACATGAATAAACTTCCAATAGCATATGGGGAGCCCCAAAAACTTGACCCAGATAGGGACTTTAAGCTTCTTGTCATTAAACACAGAGAAGTCATGAGAGCACCATTGGAAAACTAGCAGTGAAGTCCTAACTGACCATGACCCATGGTTAAAAACCACATTGGCTTAGGAAGGGTTAGCAAAGTGAAAAAAAGGCCCTGAGTAAGGCTCTAAATGCCATCGAGTCAGACTCCACGAGGAGTCCAAGTCTTGGAAACCCAATCTTTGAGCACACGTTCAAGAGGAGTGCGACCCATAAAATACCCTATTAGGGTATGGTGCTCTAACCAGCTACATGAATTTTCAATCTCTTAAATGTTAAGGATTATATTAGGGGAAGAGGGCTTACCTCATGAAACACTCTCAGAAAAAAACTTTCTTGGCTATTTGTTCAGAGGAGGTGCCATGAGCATTCGTCATAATAACTCTAACACTAGTAAAACCTACTAGGCTAAAGTTGGTCGAAGCCATAATTAAAAACCACTAATGATCCAAAAATTAATGTCATATGACAGGTGTGAAACCAAAAGTAAATTTAAAAAAATGGTGTACAACATACAAAACCCTAGCAAAGTGATTTTGCATCCAGATATAATCGAACAATATGTTGAATTTGGATGATTTTTCTTTATTCTTTTCTATTATTGGATGAATTTAATTACTAGAAGCTAATGTTTTAATTCTAGGGTATTCCCTGATAAATTTGTAGAAGTTGAACATAAAATAGTAAAAAAGTAACTATTTCAAAATGCAATCCCTAGTTCACTAATAGCCACTCACTCAAAATTAATAGTGCCATTTTTATGAACAAATGTTCCAATAGTATTACACAAATATTCCAGTGGCTTGTAAATTTCTATTAATAGTCTACAAATAACCCAATTGTAAATAAAAAAGCTAAGTGTAAATAAAATCGAGCCTTATTGATACATATGAAATTAGTTAATAGACCAAAAGTGAACACTTATTTGTAAGGTCAATATGCAAGAAAATAAAAATAATGCATTCTAGTGACACCATAGTTGCCCTATTGATTATTAGGTGTCTTCCCTACAAATATTACTGGAATTCTAGTATATGTAGTAATCATAAATTGAAAACAAAGAATTGATGAAAGGTAAACATACCAAGTATTATGGTATCCTGAAGCAACGCAAGGCTCCATACAAATAAGGCAATCGGGAAAAAAATCATCTTCAACAATCTCCTTTTGTTTCAACATGTTCTTAGTCTTCTTTAATTCCTTAGAGACTGTCATTTTATCTTGAACAACAACATCTAATTCACATTTAAGTTGATCATATTTCTACATGTAATATACAATTTCATCATCAACTTTCTTCAACTGATCTAGTAGATTCTCATTATGTTTCATTACTCTACCATTATCGTCAATTACAAAATCTAGAGTGACTTTCAAATTATCAAGTTCTTTGAGCATTTGTTCCAATTCATAACATTTCTCCCTGTGAAATCTAAGCATCTTACTAGTTTCTTGCAAGATTTCATCTTTTCATCTAAACTTGGCCTTGAGCCTCTCAAATCATGTGCACCTTTTGTTCATATTCTCCCTTGTAGTTTCTAGAATGAGATGATAAACATTCTAAAGATAGAAGTTTTGAATTGTAGAAATATGAATACTCATAGTTTTCCAATTTGTAATCTTCTCCCTTGTTTTTCCTCTTTCTACAAGTTTAATAAACTACTTTTTGGAATTTCTTGGTTGCGAGTGGGGATATATTGTTAGAACACATGTGGACCTATCTTAGTGCCTGTAGATCTTAGTTAGCTTAATTGATCAATATCTAATTTCCTCTTTGGGGTAGGACCTGTATATTGTAATAAATACACATAGTAGGCCGACTAGTGGTCTTGATGGCTATATATTTGAGATCTAGGATTAGAGTAAGTGTATCTATAGAAGAAAGATAACATAACTTTGTCTCTGTAACCCCGAGTAGTGTAGATAGAAGAAAGATAACATAATTTTGTCTATGTAACCCCAAGCTTTTAAGCTTGTTGATTGTTAGTCAGTTGTATACGGCTACAACCAGGTAGGCCATATGCTTGACACACTGAATTATAATTGTCTCAACACATTTGCATTGATATCAATACCAGTTTTTATTTCTTCCCTATTTGTGTTGGCTTTCCTGTGTATACTCTAGCAAGGTGGTTGGTGAATGCTGTCTTGGAGTCATCTACCCTCCATCCCTTGCTTAAAAAAAAAGACTTTCTTGTGTACTTCCTTGATATAATTTGAAATTAGTATTGGCATCCCTTTATCTTACTTAGGTTTTCCTAATTTAACTTGGGTTGTATTAAGAGTTATGTTTGGAAGACCCTCTTTTTCTTATATTTGAATGTTTTGAAAGTGGTAGTATTATTTTACACATCTTATTTAAGTGCTTCCATTCCACCCTAAACAACAATTTTTCCCTACTAGGAGCTACAATAACCCTTTTTGAGGGTTCACCCTATTAGGAGTGATTTAAATTACCTTACTAGAAGTATAATCGGATATGCTACGATCAATGTCACATAAGGATTTCATAACCCTTTCTATCAGTTTACCCAATTAAGAGGTTTATAAATAAAAATATGTTAAAGTTCACTCGATTAAGGGTTTTTCTTGTTGATATTGCTAGGAAACAACAAGATAAATGATCTAGTTGTAGCACTACTTGCCTTTTAGATTCAATCTTTCCTTTGTACTCTATAACTGCTCACTACTACTTTCTTGAGCAATACCTCAATCATAACTTTATCCCTTCAAATTTACTTCCTTTTTCACATCACATGACTTCTTAAGAATAATTCATTACTCTATGTTGCTTAATCTTTTTCATTCCTTCAAATTTCACTCTTTCCACACAAATACCATAAGTAATTCACACATCTTAATGTTAGAACTTATTTTACCATGACCATATTTACCAATTATAATACTTGTATGTCATATTTCAAAGGTAGTTAAACATGTTTTGACTTCTCCAATGCACTACCTCAAATTTGCCTTATACTTTTCCATTGATCCCCAAAATCCCAACTCATCATATCATGACCTCTAGTCTTCATCACCATGTCAACAATGATTATCACACTTTACCACTCATTGATCTAGAATCCACTATCTGTTATTCAAGTACTCAAGTGTTCTTATTTGTCTTAACAACTGTGACAACACAAACTCTCTTACCAATTGACCAAATGAGTTGTGGTCATGATTGTACTTAAAAATAACTATGTTGATGATGTACACATGATCACATTACATAATTCCACTTTGATCATCATTGCCACCAAATTGATGTTCACATTATCTACCAATCTTCTATCTAGACTTAGTTGATTTCTTGCATTACCGATCACAAAACCTTCTTGTTGATTGTGTCCTCACTTCACTGATTATGTTAACTGATTGTCCTAACTAAGTTTCCATCAATATTAACCACAAATTTTTTTCCCTATGATTGCACTCAGAAACCTTCACAATTCCAACAATCTCACCATCATAATGCAAACACTCTTTATCCATATGTGGAAGCATGACTCTCATATATATTGCTTTATGTATCTTCTCATAAGTTATGCATTGTGCTTGATTTTTATTTTTTTCATTCCTTAGAGGTTTAAACTTATAATATATGTATTTTGTTCCCTAAACTAGATTAGAATGAGATAAGTTATGGTTTATGTGATGTTTTTCAGAGAGCTGATATTTATTTCCAAGTTTTCTTGTTGATGAAGTGGTACGTTTTTTTTGAAGATGTTACTCTATAACTAGCTTCAAGATCCAATTTTAGCTAGCTTCAAGATTCCCATTTCTTGTTATTTGTTCTCATTTAGATCAATAATGTCTCCCTTATTCAATAAATTAAGCATTACTTTTGGGTATTGTACTTGTTTGTGATAGTGCACACCTTCTTTGTATTTGCTAGCTCTAGATGTTGTTGGGTGTATGCTTGTGGTTAATGTTGTGCCTACTTTATTATATATTCTTCTATCTTGATTATTTTATGGTATTTTAATTGGATTTTGTGGCTATGAAGTCCATATTTCATAACTAAAGGTAAAGGAAAAATGTAGATTTTAGAAGTATGCTAATTTTTTTGTTGGAAATTCTTGTCATATTGTTTATATAAAAATTGTTAAACTAGAGATATTTGTAAATTTGTCAATATAGAATTGTATTTCAGATGCAATGATATGAGTTTGAATGTACTAATTATACATATTTTTATCAACCTCTGTTAAATATGTGTTAAGTTTAGTGGATTAGTTGTATTTATTTTGTTTAATTGATTGATGTGACAATTTTTTTGTGTGATGGATTTGTGTGAATTTAAGTAGTGTATGTAGTTTGATTGGGGAAATAAAAAATTTCTTCCAATTTTTGACTTAAGGCTATTTTATAGGCTATTTATTGTTTATGTATATATTTTTAATAAGATAATATGCTAGTCTTATTCCCCCAAGTAAATTTTTCTATATACTTAATTAAGTGAATAGATTAGTGCACTCTTCATGACAAAGAAAGTAACTCCATGTTTCATGGCCCTATGTTTTGGAATATTGAGAGTTTCTTGAAAAGATAAAGGCTTTAGTAGTTATTTTGATTTAAGTGAATAGATTGGTGCACTCTTCATGGAAAAGAAAGTAATTCTATGTTTCATGGTCTTATGTTTTGGAATATGGAGAGCTTCTTGAAAAGATAGAGGCTTGAGTAATTATTTTGATTTATTATGTACTTGAATATCATGACACAATATTTAAAAATATAATTCTTGAAATTTTCTTAATAAAAAAAAACATGTAATTTCAAATGTAGATGTACAAAGGAATAAACTAAATAATTTAGACTTAGATACAAGTGCTAGTATTTAAACAAGTGTCACATAGTGACTTGTATTTTCCCTAAGTTATAGTAGTTCAATTATATAGGATAGTAAAGTTAAAAACATGATAATGTTTAGTATAATTAATTAATAATTTCATATTTGATTAATATTTAACATTTTTCGATAGAACTTTGCAAAATAAATAATAGTTTGTAATATAAAAATATTTATAATTACAAATTTACAATATAAATGTAATGCTACTATTATATTAGTTGTATCTTAGTGTATTAGTATATTATTTAAATTGAATCACTATTCAATATCTATTGCATATTTTAATTATTAGTATTAGGTATGATTGTTAATAGCCTTTTTTAAACAATAGTATATAAATTTGATTAAGATCATTAAATTAAACTTGATTTATTTACTGATGCATGCTAAAATATTGCCTTATAATAGAGTATTAGTCCATGAAAATCCGTCCCTATAAGACTCATAATATTTGACCCAATCAAATTGGAGAAATATGATTAAATTGATTTTATAAATTAAAAAACTCTCATTTATACATTATAAAAATCAAATTAAAAAAATTTAAGAGCTAAACAAAAACACTTAATTTTATTTTAAAACTTATGTAAAAGTGATTACAATAGCATATTGCCTATAGCAAATAAATAATAGAAAAAGTCTAAAAAAAACACTTAATTTCATTTTCAAACGTTTCTTATATATTTATTTTCAATTTTTTCTTACATATTATACTGTTTAGTTGTCTGCATTGCCACTGATTTTTATCTGTTGAACTCCAATCTACTTCATAAAACAAACAAAATATTATATAGTTTACACTATATTTGCGCTCTTTTTCTCACAATTTGCACACAATAAACATCACAGATTAATGAGAGGAGTCATAAAATGTATTTGATGCTATTAATTGTTCACGTTGTGTCCCAGTTCAACTATAATTGTAAAATGATACAACGAAAATTTAAACGAACAATTTCCAACTCCAGACAACTGAAATGTTGGCAAAACCTCTAGCGTCTGATTGCGACCTTCACTCAGTAATATACTTCCCTCAATTAAATCTGCAAATAAATAGCAATGCCTGTGTTAATACTGAGATTTTGTTTATAAAAAAATGTGGGTCGAAAGAATAATTTTGCACAAAATGGTCCATTATTACAATGTTCTAGTGCATAAAAATATGAAATAATAAAATACCAAACGATCAGGTATAGAATAGTCAATCGTTTATTACAATGTTGTATTGTATAAAAATTTGAAATAATGAAATACCAAATGATTATAGAATAGTTAAGAGTCACTTACCATTATTATTAGACTTCTATTCACTATAAAATGTGATAATAAAACAGAAAGAAAAATACGTTCAGATTTTTTTTTTTCAAATTCTTTTAGACTTAATTTCTGTATTAATAAATCATCATGTAATAAGGAACATGAGTTATGTCTTTTTGTTGAATCTTGAATATTTCAAATCGAGACTGGCTGACAAAATGTACAAAAGATTAAAAAAGTCAAACATGATTTTTTTCAGACACGAAAACACAGCAAATTTTTTCCTAAAATTTTGTTGTTTTCGATCGCAAAATATACAGATCATAAAGATCAAATGCTGAAAATTTCAAAAAAATTCATTGTATTTTTGTTTTTTTGAAATTTAGTAAATAGTACAATTTGTAAGAAAGATAATTGCATCCTTTGAAAACAACAAGTACTAAGTAATGGATTTCTAATTACCAGACAGTATCTGTCATGTATAGTGAATTCTAATGCCTCCCAAGGACGCTTTTTTCTGGCATACTGGGCACTGAAAACATTTTTCAAACCACAAAAACAACGAGTTAGTATTATAATTGATAAAAAAACATTCAATATATTTTACACAATTTAGAAGATAAAAATCTTACCCTAGAAACCTTCTTAGCACTGATCCATTGCTCTATACAAGACCTGCCAAAAAAGTGGCCACACGGAAGAGAGCTGCAAATTTTCACATTAAATAAAAACTCCTTAATGTAAAGAATGGGTGGGTGTAGGCTTAAAACCCAAACTAAAATTCTAATCCAATTATTATTATTTAAAAACAATTAAATAGGGAAATAAGACAGTTCAAAAACTGATTGCACATGTACTAATAGACAATCACACATGTACTAATAGTTCATCATTTTTTAATTTTCTTGGTTGTTGATTGGTCCATGTTTGTAAAAAGTACAATTTTTTGGGTAAGCAGCTATTGGGTAGGGTGGTGGCTTTTGGGCAAATATTTTAAAATGATAGTTTTATCTTAAAGAGATTCACCGAAGAAATGGGCAAATTTCGACATACAGATTAGGAACTGTAGGTACACGAAGCCCTGAACAGCTACTCGGTCATTTCCCCTAAGAAAAGTAAATGGTAAATAGTATGTTAAATTTGAACAATTTTTTTTGTGTGAGTTAAATAGTTCATAAATAGTTCATCAAATACTCGTTGACTCTAAATCACCACTATTTATGGACAAATGTCCTAATAGTGGTGAACAATATTCTATTGATCCACAAATCTCTCGTAGTAGTACACATATGGATCAATGGTGAATCATAAAAGCTAAAAGATGATAAACTAATGATACACCTCAATTGCCATTCATAAAAAACCCCCCAAAATGATAGCGCTTATATTAATAGCCTATCACACATGTAGTAATAGCTGATATTTTAAAGTTTTCTTTGTTGCTGATGGGTCCATTTGTGCAAAAAATACTTTTTTTTTTTTGGTGAACAGCTATTAGAGGGTGAACATAACATTCTAAAATGACATCTTTACACCACCTGGCATCTATGATTTCTAGGGAGAGAGATCAGTAAATGAAGAAAAGCTAAAATGTTCTCCTTAAGCTCTTCACTATTCTACTGAAGTTCACTGAAAAAATCGACAAAACATACTAGATGGCCGAAATTAATCTGAACAGCTACTGAGTAGTTTCCCCAGAAAGAAAAGAGAGTTTTGGAAAAAAAAAAAACTTCAAATGAGCTGCTATTAGTATATATGAAATTAATCAAGTGAATGAAAAGTGAGCGGTTATAAAAGATCACTGTGACAAAAACAATAATGCATTCTAGTTACACCATACTGGTATATGAAATAATCTAATCTTAAACTGAAAAGAAAGATTTGATGAAAGCCAACATACCAAGTATTATGGTAGCCTGAAGCAACGCAAGGCTCCATGCAAATAAGGCAATCGAAAACGTCTTCAACAATCTCCTTTTGTTTCAACATGTTCTTAGTCTTCTTTAACTCCTCAGAGACTGCCATTTTATCTTGTGCAGCAGCATCTAATTCACATCTAAGCTTCTCAGATTTCTGCATGTAGTATACAATTTCCTCATCGGCTTTCTTCAGCTGATCTGATAGCTTCTCATTCTCTTTCATTACTCTACCATTATCATCATTAACCAAATCCAGAGCGACTTTCAAATTATCAAATTCTTTGAGCATTCGTTCCGACTCATAACACTTCTCCCTATGAAATCTAAGCATCTTACGAGTTTCTTGCAAGATTTCATCTTTTCGACCAAACTCGGCCTCAAGCAAACTCAAATCATGCACCTTTTGTTCGTATTTTCCCTTGTAGTTTCTAGCACGAGATGATAAACAATCTGCAGATGAAAGTTTTAAATCGCTGAAACAATACTCATAATTTTCCAAATTGTAATCTTGTTCCTTGTTTTTCCTCTTTCTCTGCTTACTTGACCGCTTTTTTGTATTTCTTGGTTGCCTTTTTAGTTCAGTTTTTTTGAAATCAGCTGAAAATCCATCTTCGTTGAATGGGTGAAGGAAACCATTGAACCAATCTTCGCTGATTAATGGCGAAGGGACTTCATTCTCTGCAACTCCTGAAACAACCGAAGCCCACGACCTCATCACACAAACTACAAGAAAACTATGATAGAAGAGGGATAAATGATTGAATGCCTGGAGAAATTTAGTTAACCGACAACAAAAAGGGCTAAATGTATGTATGACAGAAAAGATCTGATGAATGAAATAGATTTTTTGTACAGATAAATTATGGTGATAAGATTCGATGCAGGATAATATCTTCCAAGGCTTGCGATTTTGAGTGTGTAGTTGGTTTACTTGATATCAGCAATCAAATCCGTTTATGCCCTTAGAGACAATTAAATGGTTTCAATATTTCCTCATAAATATGGATACTGGCCTCCTACGTGTGTAAAACGCATTTAATATGACCGTAGAGGTCGCCTAGATTGTCCAGTAGTAGTACTATTTTTCACAAAGGAATATGTCTGTGAGAACCAAACCTTGTAATATTGTTGAAAATTATAAGTTAACTTTGTTATTTATATTAATTTAAAGAGTGCAATAGGCTTTCAACATGGTGGGCATTGTGAAAGCGCATAGTCTACGGTGCAACTGGATGATGATTTTCTAGTACAGTTACCACAATCTGCTGATGAGGCTGTTAAAGGAAAATAATAAGTTCTGAAAAACCATAAGTTACTGGTTAGTGAGGTTTTTATGACAAGGCCCATTGTTTAAGAGATGTTGAAACATCTATGGGGTTTAGAGATATTTTGGAAATGGTTTTTAGAGAGAAAACTTGATATTTCTCTGAGCAATGTATAGGAGTTCGACATTGGTAAGTTATTTGCCTTTAGGGTTTTCTTCAATGACGATTACTGACAATGATAGCGAAGAAATATGACCTAGTATCAAGGATGGTCAAACATTATGTTGGGGATAATTTTTTTTGGGTTTCACTACAGGTTATTAGGAAAGTTTAATTGCAACTTATATGCACCCGTTTTCAATGAAAATATGAGTCCTTAAGACTATTTAACACTTGATACGGGTGCATATAAGTCGCCCCATATTCATTGGCTTGTGAAAGTCATGATGGGTGTTAAAATTTGTGATTTGTGTTGGTGTAAATAATTATTTACTTATTACACTTTACTTAAGTTTACTTAAGTTAATGCATTATTTTATTATTTCTTAAGTGAGACACTTAAGAGTTTGCATACTCTTATGAGTTGTCAATACTGGAATAAGCAACTCTAATTCAACACATAGTGTCTACAACATAATTTTGCGTGCTACACCTTTGTAGGCTTATCCTCTCATCATCGCACTTACTCCTGTGCTTAATGGAGGATAACTCATGTTTGGTGGACATGTGCTTAGTTGTATGACTTATCATATTGTTGATTCCTATGCATTCTAAATGCATCTTAGAGGCCTTTATATACATGGACTCCTAATGTACTTTCATATCAATTCATATCAATCAATATTGAATGAATATATCATCATTCTAATCATACTCTTTTTGGTCTACCATTGTGCTTGTGTTTGAGTTCTTTGGTCTTAGGTGAATTTTGCCCTAAGGCAAATTCTTACATAGTATCAGAACTGAGGAAGATTCTCTTCACATAGCCATTTGAGACTATTATTGCTTCTGCACCTCGACCCAGATCTGGAGAATCCACAGATATTGGGATCGTCTAGAGTCAAAGCAAACCTCACCATTTCATTTAGAACGTCGATTCAGTGAAATTTGACTATAAATTCGCCTCTTCGGCTATAGTCAAAATTGAGGCAAATTTTATTTTGCAAACCAAAACTCAAAGACCCGATTTGTGGAATTGGTATGATCATTTCAGATCTCTGAATTTAAATTTCAGATTTGCATATTTTATCATTTGAATCTCTACTATTTTTTTTGGATCTACATTATTTTCCAAAAAAAAATTGGCCATCAAGCCAATAGGAGAGATTTATTGCAGGCAAAGATTGGAGCTTGCAAGTGCTAATCAGATATTGGCATCATATTCAAAAGGTCCCAAAACCCCTAGATCAGATTTTGTTTCATCCAAATTGGATATCTGAGACAAAATCTAGACCCATTTGATTTTCTGAGGCACGACAACAATGATTCAGGAAAAATAACAACAGAGGTGATTTTCAAACAGCGATATCTCCCTCATACGAATTCTTTTTTGGGAGCAATTATTTTTTGTTTTGGGGTAGAATTTCGTGATCTACACATTAGTGTAGGTGGTTTGAGATCTCCGTTCCTGAATTTTTCTACAACTCGCAAATCCTAATTTTTGCCACTTCAAATACTTAGTACGGGCTCATCTGGACACATAATCAGGTTCCTTTTTTTTTAGAGTGCATATTTTTTTGTCTACTTTCCAAATCTACAATCAGATTATAGGTTATATGGACATAAATACTACTTTTAGAAATAGGCCCTAAATTAGCATGCGGCTATTGCACTAAGTGCCAAATCATACATTAGGGGGGTTGATTGATTATTTCTTCATTTTGGGAGGTGCACACATTCATTGATCTCATGGAGTCTTGTCACATATGTCAGTCTAGTATAAGACCGAAGTTGACATCGAGGAACTATAAGAAATGGAGTGCCTTAATTATTGCTCATCTAAGAGAACATAAGGAAGTGTTTCCTTCTCTATACTCGAAGATACCGCCTTTGTTCGAATATCTTCATCTTCTTCTTCACTTTATGTATAATAGTATGAGTAAGGAATCTTTTGCTTTTCTTATGGCAAGTTTTCCTCATGATGTTTGGATGGCTCTTTGGAAAGCATATGGAGATCCACAAGTCCCTCTATTTCTTGAGGAGATTCTATCTTCAGTCACTCTTGTTATGGTACGTCCAACTCTAGATAAGATCACACCTCCTGATACTCCTATTGATTCTACTAATCTAGTTCCATCCACATATGCTTCAGATTTAATGCAGTAGGAAATTATATGTTTTCCTACTTCAGCTCCATGGGATGAATTCCTTCTAGCCATTGCAACATTGTTCATGGAGTCTCACATTGAAGATGTGGGAGACATCATCGATCACATTCATCTTCTCTTTGTTGAGGAGACTACTTCATGCATTATGGAAACTGATTGTGACAACAATAATAGTGCTTCAATAGGTTTAGATATGTGGGGTCCTATTGACAAATACAGGGACATCAACAAATTCTACGTGAACATATTGCCACAGTGATAGGTCTAGCACAACAGTGTACACCTTGTCTTCTAGCTCCAGCATCAGTGGATGACTACATAGCAGATATTGAACAGGTTTGTTTGTGGAGTCATACATAACAGATTTGGAAGACATCATTGATGATGTACATCTTCTTTTTGATGACGAAGATGCTTCTTCAGTTGTTGCGAGGGCTCACTCTGACCCTCATGTCCATTCTCTACATGATCAATCTTCACAGGTTGATATGATTGTGGATCCTTATGTACAACAGTTGCAGGAGGTCTCTTTATCATTTGAGGAGACAGATGGTTCTTTGAGACAGGCTCTACATCCATCTTTGCTCGATTTACACATGTTCTTTTCAACAATATTGGAAGGAGCCACCATCCACTTCTACATTGGAGCAGCTAGCACTGATCGCCACTCTACATTTAGGGCAAGGGGGCGGGGGGGGGGGGGGGGGGGGGGGCGGCGGGGAACTGCCTTGTCTCCTTCTTTTTCTCTTTTATGAGGAGGACTTTTTCCTCTTATGGGGTTTTTGTCATAATGGGGGGGTCTTGATTACTCCATCCATCCATGCATCTCGTCTTTTCATCTCTCTTTTTGGGGGAGGGTTTTTCCCATGAGGTTTTCCCTCTTTCCCAGTTTGCAGAGAGATTGCATTTCATTGTGTACATGGGTACCTAACATGGCCTAGTAGTCGGGACCCATCTTGCATTTCATCCTAGCTTTCGTAAGCTTAAGTGCATTCCCCTAAGTTGCACTTAAGGGGGGGTGTTAGTGTAAATAAGTTAGGTTAATGCATTATTTTGTTATTATGCATTATTTTATTATTTCTTAAGTGAGACTCTTAGGAGTTTGTGTACTCTTGTGAGTTGTCATGTTGACAACATTGGAGTAAGAAACTCTAATTCAACACATGGTGTCTATAACATAATTTTACGTGTTACACCTTTGTAGGCTTATCCGCTTATCATCGCACTTACTCCTGTGCTTAATGGAGGATAATCCATATTTGGTGGAAATGTGTTTGGTTGTATGAGTTATCATGTTGTTGATTCCTATGCATCCTAGAGGCCATTATATACAAGCACTCATAGTGTACTTTCATATCAATTAATATTGAATGAATATATCATCATTCTAATCATACTCTTTTTGGTCTACTATTGTGCTTGTGTTTGAGTTCCTTGGTCTTGGGTGAATTCTGCCCTAAGGAAAATTCTTACAATTTACAAAATAAAAATTGGGAATAACAATTTTGAATAGTAGGGAAATAAGTTAATTTTCATTGGTACAGGATGTCATCACATTAACTATTACCTTTTCTTTCCAACCTTGTACTTGCACACAAACATGCTAAAACAAATCACCATGAACACCAATAGTTGTTTTTTTTTGTTCAGTTTTTAGTTTTCTCGGTGTTGATTAGTTCATTTGTGCAAAAGTACTTTTTTTTGGTGAGCAACTATTGGGGGTCTTAGTGGTGGGTTTTGGGCGAACATTTTAAAATGACACTTTTAGACCACCTCGCACTCTATGAATTCTACAAAGAGCTTCGTAAATGTGGGAAAGTGGAAAGTTAGCTTTAAGCTCTTCACTTACATGTTCATTGAAAAAATCAACAAAATTTGATATATGGATATAAAACTATAGGTGTGCAAAGTTAGCCTGGGTGACTACTAGGTTATTTCCTCAATATAGCAGGGAAGAGTGAGGAAGGGCGAAGGAAAATTCTTTGTTACATGGAGAGTTTGTTTCATTTTTTTATTTACCATTGTTTTTGTCAAAATTCTATTACATTTCCTGATTATTAATCTACTATCCGATATAGATTTTTTAATTGCTCAAAAGAAAATATTGAATAATAGCACAATTGTAACTTGACAAATAAAATAATGAAAAAATTATACAATACTAGAAACACAATATTTTGGACAAATTGTCCCTAGGAAAATCTTGAAGGAAAAATCAGTACAATAGATGAGGAATTATACTATGTTCGAGGCAAATACAAAAGAAAATCAGATGTTCGTTTATAGATTGAATATTTGATTTGAAATTAGATAATATGTTTTTAAGTAGGATATCAATTTTCAGATCGGATATCTAATTTGCAAAATTATATATATAAAAAAAAACATTTTAGTAAAATGGGCATGACATTTGCATTTCTTATCAAAATTTTGACTTGTTATAGGCATTGGAAAGGTGATTAAGAGACCTACAATATGGATGAGGTAATTGTAATATATAATATATGAAAAAATAAAATAAAATAAAACGTAGTGAATCATTAATTTTGAAACTGATATTAATCACAACTTTTGCTTATAAAATCTTTTTTTTAAAGTTCATTTTTTCCCCACAAGAATTGACATAGTTATAAGTAGTAATTAATGAAAAACTTACATTTTATGTATTAATGAGATATTTAAAAAATCATAAATCATCATGCAGGGCTTCACTATTTTCTTTGATCCTTTGTGCAAAATTGTCCAAGATATTCTAAGAGAAAATTTCTATTTATGCCTATCTTCCCCTCTGTTGATTTACTTATTGCTACCCTTCTCTCTCTTGATTTACTTATTGCTATCCTTCTCTCTTTCAATTTCATTTTATATTTCTTTAAATTCATCTCTATTTATGTCCTACACCTATGAGGTAGAGAGATAGATGGGGGCAGGGGGGGGAGAGAGGGAATATATGAAGATGATGATCGGAGAGAGAGAGAGAGAGAGAGAGAGAGAGAGAGTGACATGAGGAAGAGGAGTTTAGGGTCCTAATGGGTCATAGGATCCTTTAATGTGTCCTAGGACCCCTTAGGACCCACTACCTTGCATAAATATTTGGAAAAAATCCTAATTGGTCCTAATATGTCTTAAGGGGTCCTTGAACACATTAATAATTTAAATGACCCCTTAACAAACCTAATGAACCCTAAGATGCATGATAAGATGTCCTAAATGATCTTGAGTGGTTCTAGGACACATTAATATGTCCCAAGACCCCGTAACAACCCTTAGACAAATAAGATGTATGGTAAGGGCTCCTAGGGCCAGTTTAGATCTTTTCAAACAAAATATTAGTGCAAGGTAAGGGATCATAAGGGGTCATAAGGAGTGCTAGGACAGAGTAACATTTTATTATGACATATTAATGTGTTATAGTACCCCTTATGACCTCTTAGGACCCCTTACCATACATCTTAGTGATCACAAGGGTTCTTAATGAGTTATAGGATACATTAATGAGATTTAAGATGACTTAAGAGCCCTTGCGACCCCTTATATTATAGTATGACAAGGGGTCGTAACAAGTATTAGAACACATGAATATTTTTTAAGGCACTTTATATGATCAATATTGATGCAAACCTAATGATAGTACAATATTGTATGGAAGCATGAACAATTTTGTGAAGAGAGCTACGAAGGACAAATTAGATATTGAAGATATCAACACACTCAGAAAAGTTTTACTATTGCATATCAAGAAGTCAAAAAGAGAAACAACTAAAGTTTAACAAGAGCAAGATGCTATCAACCTATAAATCAAAAATACCCAAACCAAAAAAAAAAAAAAAACTAAGGCTGCAACAGACGAATCAGTAAGCCATTAAAAAGGCTATCCCAGATGAAGCATCAAGTATCGGTGAACAGGAAGCAAAATTACAACACAAAATTAATCGCTTTCTTCTTCGCTCGACTCTGATGTGGTGAGCCTCACTAGGGAAGACATGAAGGAGGTAGCAAGAACCAGATCCTTAGAGGGGGGTCTCCATGGTCCATCCTTTCTAATGTTCTTTAGAAGCTGAGTTAGAGGAATGTTGAAACCATCCTTTATCGAGCTAGCAACACTTCCTTCGTCCTTATCTTTAAGGGTGGTATATCCATAAAAGAGGTCCTCCTTTGACAAGGTAGCTTTTCCTGCTTTCAAAAAGTCCTGAAACTAATCCTCCTTCATCTTGAAGATTGTTGTTACCTATAAGGAAATATAGTAGCTATGAGTTTCCTTAGAGACTCAGTAAGGATATGATCAACCCCCTAAAAAATGTTGTTATTCCTAGATTTCCAAATATTCCAGAGTAAAATAGAAGAAAGAATAGACCAAAACCCATTTAATTTCTTGCTGCCATAATAGATTTTACCATATATAACATTAAAAATAGAGAATTTAAAGCCCAAACAAAACCCAAATAATTTCCAAACTCTAGAAGCAAAGGGGCACTCAAAGAAGAGACGACTAACAGACTCAGGATGGGTACAAAGAGAGAAAGGGTTGGGATCACCACCACAAAGTTTAGAGAAGGGTAGTTTATGAATAAGCAACCACCAAAGGAAGTAGGTAATCTTGGGTTCAATAGGTCTAGCCCAAAGTTGACTAAGGATCTTCTTCCATTCAAGTTGGGAAAAGGAGAGATTCCAAACAAAATTCAGGTGGTTAAGCATAACAGGTCCAAAAGAAAGAAAGTCATAAACAACTTTAGCTTTGACTAGATGAAGAAGGGAGGAATTTGGCCACCTAAGGTGACACTCATAAAGGTTTTTGTATCAATGCATTTTTGTATAAAAATTGTACTATTGTATATGCATGCTTGAGTAGTGGGCTTAGCATGCTACTATTTTATTACAAGACCAAATCCTAATAGGGTTGAGGCTTCTAACAAGGCCCAGTCCTCTAACACATACATATACACTATATAGATGTTATAGACTCCTGATAGGGTCAATATCTTTCGCAATATACTTTTGACTACTAGATTATTTTGTGGGTAGCATCCCCACTAGGGTTTTCCCTTGGTTGATGTTTCCCTAGCTAGAAAATAACGATGTTATGAGTTGCATTGTATTATGGTTATGTTTACTTTTTAGTTTGATTATTTATGAAAACTTAAAGATTGTTAATAATATCCATGTTTGAGCAGTAGCCCTAGCTTTCTACTTTTGTATTGGAAGACCAACTCCTAACAGGGTTGAGGCTTCTAACAAGGCTTAGTCCTCTAACAAGGAAATATACACTATACAGATGTAATAGACTCCTAATATGGTCAATATCTCTCACAAGATACTTTTGATTAGCGGATCACTTTGTGTGTACCATCTGCACTAGGGTTTTCCCTTGGCTAGGATTTCCCTAGTTAACAAATACTGGTGTTATGAGTTGCGTTGTATTACTGTTATGTTTACTTTTTAGTTTGATCATTATTCATGCTTAAATATTATTAATAATATCCATAGTTTGGCAAAAAAAATTATTGATTACAAAGCTACAATATGCAAAATTTGAGAAGTATAACAATATTATTAAAGGAGAGCTTACACAAACAAAGCAGCATTGTATTCCAGCATTGAAAATCTTGATAAGTAGATTACAGTACAAAGACCTATTTATGACAAGACAAGAATTGTATATACTAAAGGAGAATCATCTAAAGCATTTGAAGTTACTAAGGAACTAGATCTAGTGAATCAATAACTTGAACAACAAGATCATCTTCACAAGGAAGTACCTAATCAACCTAATAAACCTGAACAAACTAAGGAAGTAAAGAAACAATTTAATGGAAGGTGCTTTCATGCAATGAACTTGGTCATATAAAGAAGGACTGCACAAGTAAGTATTATAAACCCTTTTCTAGTTACTATTATACTTGTTTTTCTTATGGACATAGAGCAATGAATGTAAGAAACCTAGATATAAAAATAATGGAATGCATGAAAGTACTAACCTTGTAGCTAGTAGAGCTATTGGAGCAATAAATTTCATAAGAAATGGAATCATGTGCTATAAGTGCACCAATTTTGGACATTTTTCTAGAGATTGTAGAGTACAGACTAATCAATTCATACCTAGATATGGAAACAATGTGACATCATATCATATTTGCAACAATTTGGTACATACAACAAGATTTTGTAGAGTGAACAACATGAGAATGCCAAGCACGAAATCACAAAAGATGAACTATATGAGGAATACAAACAACAATATATGAATAAACAAAAATGGTAATGAAAGGAAGGAAGAAAATGTAAAGGAGCAAGTGCAAAACTTTAATGAAACATTTATCAAGGATCTCACCATCAATAACCTTTGCACCTATTAAACAAGAAAAAGGAGGGAGATAAAAATGAAGAAAGATCACTTAAGAGATCAAAAAGGATTAAAGAAATGGCTACTGGTTCAAGACCTAGAAAGAAACGTAAAGACATGATGCCTCTTGGGAGGAAGACAACAGAGAAAAAGGAAAAAGAGAGCACACTAAAGAGAATAAGGGGAAATTACCCCGCCTCAATCATAGCCACAACCACAACCATAGCAAGTAGAAAGAAATGAGAAGAAGAAAAAGAGTTGGAAGCCAAAAATTAGAAAAATGAATCAAATGATAATCAAAGATGGAAATCTAACTCAGTTAAACAAGTATTATAGTTTATATGATCCTATATAGAAGAGGTTATAGGAGAATGTATTGGAAAGGTATATGATTGATTTCAAGCAACATTTCATACATATACATGGGAACATACCAAATGAATTATATTAAAAGTTAAAGATAAGGAAGAAGAGAGTCAATGAGGAAGAGAAGAAAATAGGATAATAATATATTTTTTCTGAAACTATGTACCTTAAAAATGATGATCAAATGGAGGATTTTAAGAAGTTGGAGCCCCTATTGAGAAAGAAAATAAGAGAAATTAAAATAGTGGGAGGCTTGTATGATGAAGTAGTTAAGGAGATAAAGGAGGCAATAATAAAAGTAATGACAAAGTCTACTCTAGTAGTGGTAGTAGAAGATGAACCCTAAGAAGATACTAAGATGGATATAGAGGATGCACTAGAAGTAGAAGATGACACCATGATGATAGGGGGAGCCATAATCACTATTGATACTAGTGAGTGCAAAAGTTGATCCCTCTATAGGACAAAGGACCAAGAAGATGGTAATTTGGAATCAATCCACATTGTAGATTATGCTAGTTCAAAAGAAGAAGAGGATAACAAGAGAAAAAAATATTCTATAGTTGTGTGCGGATAGATAACACCTACATAGTTATCTTTGGTACCTACTTTTGCGAGTGCAAAGTTTGACTATACAAAAAATTGGTCAAACATTATTGAGGAGACCACAAAAAGAACCATTTCTTTGAAGAAGACAAAAACAAAAGATGTTGTTGGAAGAACCTTTTTGTGTCTTTTTTGACTTTTTTCTTTTTCATTGGCTTTCTTTTTGTATTGTTTTCATGCTCTTATGCATGGGAATGAACTTAGGATCCTTGGTTTGGGGTCTTATTTCCTTAAGCTTAGTAATGTTCCACCTTGATGTTACATTGTTTTTCTTCTCTCCTTCCTTTACCAAGAGTATAACATGCCTCATATGCTCACTAAAGTGGAGGCTAAATGTACTATCTTAAAATGGACACACTTCATTTTGAGACATTTTATCCCTCCTTAGTGTGGTTTCGATCTTTTTTTCTCCTCTTCTCTTCCATTTCATGATTCTTTGTCATTTATCACTTTTTGAAATGGACTTTTAGGTGTCCTTTTGATACCCTTTTGACCATATCTCCTGTTCAATTCACTATTTCTTAGTTACATCTACACCACCTACTAGAATTTTCTATGACCTTATGACATGTCCACTAGGACTCTGTAGACCTAGACTATGTTGACTTGGACTAGGTCGACCTATTCTACGATGATTTTAGAGTTTGGAGCTCGAAAGTTCTCAAATTTGTTAGTTAATTTAATTAACTCCCGAGTCAGCCTGAGTTGTCTTCCCACCTAAAAAATAGTATAAAAGGAGGCTTGAGGCTTCATTTTCATACCATTTCTTCACAAGCTAATGCATATACACAAAATTGTTCAAGGCATTCTTCTTTGAGCTTCTTCAAGCATCTCCTTGCATCAAGCTTCCTCCTTCAAGGTGGTAGTGGAGTTTGGCTCTAATGGGAAGATCCATCATTCCAATTCATCCAAGATCTATTTATTTACATGATGTTTTGGCTTCTTTGAGTTGAGGATATTACACTTACATAATTGATCATATATCAAAGTCAATTGCATCTTCAAACGTAATTGTATCTTTCACTTGATATTATTCAGACCTATTACATGCAAGCATTTCCTTTACACTTACATTTATCTATTATGATTAAATACTTAACCTAGGGCTTGATCAAGGCAAGCCCTCATCAAACCCAACCACAAAATCTTTCTTCTTTCTGTTTATTTGCAAGGTGGCATTGAAAAGGGTTACAGATCTAAAACCTATTGTTCATGAGCTTTATGAAGTTATCACTTACAAATTGTCAGACTATGTCAGCTATGTTGTAGGACGTCTTCCCAAGCTAACCCAGTCCTTCAGTCTTGGATTCCAAGTAGATTTCTAGGTTTTATTCATTTTGTCATTTTATTTTGAGATCCGAGATTGGAAGTTCTGAAATAGTTTGGATCTGTGAGTTATTCAGTGAAAATTCATCTTTCTCTATGCATTTCAAGATAATTAATTTATCTTTTATTCTTCTTCTTAGCAAGAATTTACTTTCAGATCTCTATTGGGCTATATGTGATCTATATTTTTCATATCTCTTTCTTATATTGCATGAAAAAGAACTTGCTAGCATACTTCCTTGATGAGTTTCTAGATTTTGTGTTAGCCTCCCTTTATCCTATTGGGGTTTTTGTTAATCAAACTTAGGTCTTATTGAGATTTGAGCTCGGAAGCCCCTCTTTCTCTTACTTTGAATGGCTCAGGGAGAGAGTGTTGAACTTGCTTAACCTGGTTTGCATCATTATCATTAGTGTCATTTTTCCTTGAACACATGGAGGTGTAAAAAAAAAGATGGAATGAGGTGCTATGAATTTTTCCACATGGATGGATGAAGAAAAAGAGGTAGAGTTGGAACTCATGTACATGGAACGGGTCCCACTAGTCAAGAAGAGGGGTGCAAGAAGATAAGGATGTAGTGATAGGAGAGGGAAAGTTTTGTGTCCCAAAGGTCAATAAATTACATTGGGATGATGTAGAGAAGTGGAAAGGGTCCCCAAAGAAGTAGCGACAGGAAAGATAGATCATCCTATTGTAAAATATAACAAGGGAAACCATAAAGTGGCATATATGTGGCCCCTTCAACTTGTATTGGGATACACTGGAAACCTAATTTTCACAATTAGAAATCATTGCATCTAAGCGTAGTTGGTGAGCCAGTAATCAACTCATGGTTGGCCAACAATGCTAGAGACCTTGTTTTATTGTTGGACCTTTTATTTTTATTTTTTGAAAATTTGAATTTGTGAGGTTTTAATCACAGAGTAGGCCAAAAGGAACAATGGTGAATTCATGAGATATATCAAAAAACAAGGTCTCTTTGGAAAGACGATGTTTATATAGCTTTAGATGATGGTCATCACAAGAAGAGCTTGATGTTTAGATTCCATTATACAGAGGCAAACAACTCCATTATCATAAACTATATGAATCTCCTAGGGGCCAAGCCATTGGGTATGGAACTTTCATTGGAAATCCTTGAAGTGGGAGTCATAGAGTAATACCCAATCACCAAGTTGGGAAGTGTGAGGATGGATGAAATTATTATGTTATTTCTTACGATATTGTTGAACTATTTCTGCATGGTGAAGAGCTTCTTAGAGTAATTTATCTAGGGAATGAAGTCAAGCCAATCGGGCCTTTTGAGCTTCACTAAGATTCATCCCAAGTTCAAGAGTAGTACAAAGAGTCTTGATCTCAAATTCAATAGGTAGAATAGGTTTCTGTGCATGAAAAAGCTCATATGGAGTGAACCCAGTTGTAGTCTTCCAAATGGTATAGTAGGCCTAGACAACTTTACGAAGATGATCAACCTAGTCTTTCTTATGAAAGGCTACTCTCTTTGTCAAAATATTTTCCAACCCTCTATTGGTCACTTCCACTTTCCCATTAGATTGTGGATGGTAAGGAGAGGACTTGTGATGCTTAAGTTCACTCTCTTGGACCAAGGCATTGATAAAATTGGAAGTGAATTGTGCCCCTTGATTAATGACAACCTTGTGTGGACTACCATACTTGGTAAAAAATTGTAATTACAAGAAGTTAGAAACTTTTGTTTCCCTAGCATGTTTCAACGCTACTACCTCCACCCATTTTATAACATAATATGTGCATACTAAGATATATTCCTTATTTTGAGAACAAGGATTAATAGGTCCTACAAAATCTAACCTCGATTTTTCAAATGGAACAATAGATAATTGAGGGTGTAAAGAAATTTCATCAGAATGGGAAGGATGAGCCATCCGTTGACATTTGTCACAATCTTGAACAAACTTCTTATAATCCTTATGTAACGTAGGTCAATAATATCTTGTAGTCAAAACTTTGTTAGTGGTACGTTGGGCTAAAATGTGCCCCCCACAAAGTTTGGAATGACAAGCACAGTGAACATAAAAAAAATATTCTTGTGTAACACAAAGGAACATAACATTATCGATACTTGTGCAAAAAAGTAAACCATTAATCCAAGTATACTAACTACTAACCCCAATGAGTTTTCATCTTTCTTGTGCAAACAATGAGATGGAAATTTTTAAGTAACAAGGTAATTAGCAATATCAGAATACCATGGACTTTTAACTGAAATCACAAACAAATGTTCATTAAGAAAAGCATCATCAACTGGGTGGGGTTCATCTTCATTTTATAACTAGGATAGGAAGTTAGCTACAACATTTTCACATCCTAGTTTATCAAGTATGTTAATATTGAATTCTTGCAAAAGATGTAACTATCGAATTACTCAGCCAGTTACCATTAGTTTATTTATCAAAAATAGAATAGAAGAATGATAAGTATGTACAAAAATTGTAGAACTAGTGATATAATGATGAAACTTATTAATTGTGTATACAAGAGCCAAGAACTATTTTTTAATAATTGCATAATTTACCTCAACACCAGTAAATGTTTTACTTATGTAATAAATATAATAGAAAATATTATCCTCTTTTTGCCCAAGGACAACTCTCATAGTAATGCTAGATGCGTCTGTGTGAATATGAAAAGGAAATTCCTATTTTGGCCCACATAACACTTGGGTAGAAATGATCATACCTTTAATGTTTTCAAAAGCTTGCTAGCATCTTGGTGTCTATGAGAAGTCTGCATCTTTTCCTAACAACACAAAGAGAGGTGAGGAAATTTTACTAAAATTTGAATAAATCGACAATAATAACCAGCATACCCTAAGAAACTACAAAATATTTTGGAACAAGTAGATATAGGAAGATCTTGAATGATTTGAATCTTTTTGGGATTTTCTTCAATTCCTCTTGAGGAAACATGGTGACCCAAAACAATGCCTTCATTCATGAGAAGATGACATTTTTCATGACTTAGAAAAAGGTTAGTATCAATACATCATTTAAGAACATTTTTAAGATTTACCTTAGCTTCCTCATAAGTGTCACCATACATAGTAAAATTGTCCATATAGGCTTCTACAAAATAATGAATTAGATCAACAAAAATACTCAATACTACTATTTGAAAGGTTGTTGGAGCATTACATAAAAAAAAGGCAAAATGTTATAGGCGAACATACCCTAAGGGAATGTGAAAGCAGTTTTGTCTTGGTCTTTTGGGGCAATTTAAATTTGGTTATATTCACTAAATCCATCTACAAAAGAGAAGAATTTTTTACCAGCTAATGTGTCCAAAACCTGATCAATAAAAGGTAATGGGAAATGATCCTTCTTTATGGCTTTATTGAGGGCTCTATAATCAACACATATTCACCATTTACCATTCTTCTTAGGTACAAATATAAGAGGAGATACCCACTAGCTATTGGATATTGGATAAATAAATTTGACTATGAGGAGTTTTTGAAGTTCCTCTATCACAATTTCCTGGAGGATTGGATTTAATCTCCTTTCTAGTTGCCTTACTAATCTACTTTCTTCGTCTATATAGATATGATGAGTACATATAGAAGGATGTACACCATACATGTCTTGATAATCCCAAGTAAATGATTCTTTATATTTGCATAGCATTTCAATCAACACTTTAGTTTGGGATTCACTCAGACTTGGGCTAAGTTTAAGTGTTTTCCCAGGGATAACTTCATTAGGACAAGATTATATAAGAGCTTCTATAACATGAAGTGGTAAACTAGAACTAGACAACAAGAATGAACTATACTAACAAGTGTGTGGTAAAACTGATATAGAGTAATAAAATATTGAGTTGATGATGAGGTACCTACTAGCAAAAAGTCCCCAAATGGGAAATTGTTATTGGAATTATTGATAAAAAGAATTGACTCAACAAAATCATCAACCTCATAATTATCTTGTAATAAATGGTTAATGATAGTGTCGTCTGAAGTACCATCCAACTCTCTACTTTGTTTGATGGTCAAGATAGGCAAAAAAATCTTCCAAATCACTGTCAACCCACAAGGATTCTTTTGTTTCTTCTAAAGGTTGTGCTAGAGAATACAAAATTAACTCCTTTGTATGTTCCCCCTTTGAAATTTCCTTGTTTCTAGACCTCCAGTTAATAAAAGGATGAGCAACAACTAACCAAGGTCTTCCTAAAATGAGGGGGTATACCCCAAACTTAATTTTAGCTTGCGATATCATAAAATTAGTTGGATACTCACAAGATTTAATACAAATGATAACATCTTCAATCACACCTTTTGGTTTTACCAAAGATCAATACACCATTTTTAGTACCATGGGAGGAGCTCTAAGCCCTTTCAAATCTAAATTTTCCTTGGTTCCATTAGTTATGACATTTATTGTTGCCCCAAGATCTACAAGTGTGTTAGGAATAATTAAGTCACCGATATGTACCTTAATCATTGGACTCCCTAGATCTGCATACTTTGGAATAAAAATATTTCCTAGCATCAAATCTGCAAGTTGTCCAATGACTTGGATAAATTTAGGATCTTCTTTCTTCTTTTACTTTATCTCATATAGTTCCTTGATAGTTTTCTCATAGATTGGTACGTCCTGAATTGCCTACATCAAAGGGATTCAAATATTCACATTCTTTAATTCTTCCATGAAATCAAATACATAAATTGGCTTCGAGAACTTTTGTGATTGTTCCTTCAGTCTTTCAAGAAAATGAGGTTCTTTAAGCTCTTGTTTATGATTGTCAGACTCAACAATATCATCAGGAAAATCCTCAATCTTTGTAATAGTTGGGCCTTGAAGGGCCTTACTGGACCAAAGTTAAACTCCATTGATTGCAAGAGAATTTATTGGATATGTTGGATAATCGGCCACCTCATTATTGTATATAGGTTGGTTTACCTTATTATTAGGATTTGGTGTTGGTTGTGCTTGGCATAGATGTTGATTTATGTGGTTGACAAGAATTGGATGCTTGATTAGGAGGTGGTGGTATGGATGGTAGTATTTACTATGTTGGATAGTATAGGATCATTACTGGAGGTGATTGGTATTGTGTAAATGAATATGATTATGGAGGTGGATAGAATGATTGTGGCAGTTGTGGTCTTCATGCCCGCCACCACATTGGTTGAAAAAAGGCATTGATTGTTGTTGTCACATGGAGTAATTATTTTTCATATTGGGATGTGTAGGATAGGAGAAAGGACGTCTACGTGTTATGAAGTACTTAGGTTCTTCAGAATACTCTATATGTGTGGTTCCTATAGGAAAAGTTTTCAAACTATAGCTTTAACTAGCTTCTTCAAGAGAGAAGATGTTAGTTTTGTTATAGGGACATTCCTAACTATCATGCTTCTTTCTATATGTAGGACAAAATATTACCAAAGCACACTTTGCCTCCTCTTATTTTATGCAAGAATAGAGTGTAAAAATTTATTTTCCCATATGATTTAAAATATTCGTTTTAATATAATCTAATGAATTACTAATTTCTCTTTTTGTTATACCTGATGTGTTTCCCAAAGAAGTATACTTACCTAAATATCCTTGCACAACTACTAGGATCTATAATAGTTACTACAAATATCACAAATATCTATAAAAATTTGTTTGGAAATGTCACCGTTTCCAATTAGGTTCAAGGCATCCATGGTGTCATCTCAAATTCCCCTAAGGAAGAGAATTTTGATAGTATTAGTCATTAAATCAAGGCATGTCAAGCATCCTAAGCTAAAGGATAAAAATTCTAGGAAATCTTATAAAAACTTTTCTTCTTGTTGGGTCATGCAAAAGATCTCATCCCACACTTCCTTGGTTTTGCAATATTCCTGATATTTTTCTAGAAAAGATTCTTTCATTTTGTCTCATGTACTAATGTCCCTCAAGCTCATGAACCATCGTAATGTAGCATCTTTTAATGTGGATGGGAATATTTTTAGTTTTTTGTGCATCACTTTGGTAATCATAGCTATTACACATGACACTAAACTCAAATATGAACATATTAGGATCTTCAGTAGTTTCTCCTCTAAAGATAGGCAATATTTGGTGAGGTATATTCTTAATAGAGGTATTATATTTGAAGAATTTGGTTTCCCAAGGTGTATAGTAAGTTTTAAATGGTTTTTCAGGATGTTTACTACAACTAGCACCAAAAGACTCTTGAAATTGTTGAGATATCTAAGGGGAACACTAATTGATGTTGGTTGAGTTGGGCTTGGGTTTCCTTTTTGTGCCCTGATTTTTATCTCTATGTTCAATGGCCCTTTTTTTGTGTGTGTTTTGAGAGTTTTTTAAATACCTCCTAACTCTTTCTTAACAAACCTTTCTTGACTATTTATAGGTCCATTCATGCACCTAAATGATTTATACATCACAAACCTAAGGTACCAAACTAGGTAAGTTTGACACTTGATCAGATACTCTCTAAGATGCACTATTCCTAACTTGACTTACTATGATTTTATGCCTTTAAAATATCTCCTTAAAAATGATGCAAAAAATGTAGGAAAAAATTGGGGTCTATTTTGATGAGTTGTTTTAAGATATAATCTAGACTGGGATACCTTAAAAGTGTTAATCTGGAACTTGTAAGCTAATGAGAGATATAGTGGAAATTTTCTCAATGGATGAAGATAATAGGACAATTTTTTGTGGATGCAATCTAATTCACACACTAAGGAATCAAATCAAAGAGCTTTTTAACTAATGAAACAAAATGAACACTCCAAAAAACTCTCTTAATAGAACTCACACTTACAAAATGAGATCTACCTTTACACATGGATGCAATAAATTACATTAATTACTAGGAAATACCCATAGTGGAAATCATAATTAATAATTACACCCAATCAATTAAATATCAATACTAAAATTTACAATTAACAATCACACTTAATTAAGTACTGAGATTCCTTCTTTAAGTGCTTTGATATACATGTATTAAAATCTACAAATAGAGTAAACTCAGTTGCGATAGTATAGTTGGTGGAAATATGAGACCCGTGATAACAATTATTGAGAAAAATAGTGAAAAGTGACATGAAACTTACAAATTATGAAAGGAATATGGGATTCTGATAGGAGGTTGAGAGTTTCATGGGAATAAGGTAATTATATGAGTTATAGTAAAGGTAAGAGATTCATTTTTTCACAACAAAATATATGAATTACAACATGGAATATAAAGCTATAAAAAAATGTAGAAATTGTCTTCAAGAGATGATGAGGTTAATCTTTAAGTAAAATAGCCACAATGAAATCTGAGGTCCACTACTCAAAGTAAATCATAACAAATTTGTTAAACAAATTATTCAATACTCAAGATGAATTACTTCACACCAAATGAAGATTTATTCACAAATAAGAATCATGAAATAGAATCATAAATAAAAAAGCAATTAGAACAATCCCACCTGGGTTCTGAGGGGGCCCCTTCCTCTAGTTCTCGTGGTGAGAAGATACTTAATCACACAAGTTGTTTCAACACATGAACAAATATATCCACAATAATGATCAATTCTAATACTTCATAACCATATCTCTATTTATTATATGTTTGAAATTTTTACACACACACACACACACACACACACACACACACACACACACACACACACACACACACACACACACACACACACACACACACACACACACACACACGTGTGTGTGTGTGTATAATTTAGAAGTCTCTTGTCCATAGAAAATAGATTCTAAACAAGGAATCAACCTTAACCAATCAAAAAATATTCTCAATAAATTAGGAATATGGTTTTGGCCATAGGACACAAACCATATCTAAAATAAAAAACTTAATTCTATCTAGAATTTAAATTGATTCCATTAGTAAGTTCAAAATTTGAATCAGCAACAATTCATATCTTTTGTGCTCTTCAATTGTCATGCCTTTGAAGTAATTTCTTGCAACATTTAATTAAATTTATGACATGAGAGCCAAAAATACAAGGAAACATACACTTTCTAATTACCGATAAATTAAGAATGTTTCTTTTTACTCCTACTGATTAACTAGCCACTTAGGAGCTAAAATTTTATAACGAATGGAGGAAATTGAATCACAAACTAAGATACTTTAAACTCTTACTAGTTAGCAAAATCACTAAGCCATATTTAGCGAACATTGTCTTTCTTAAATGTAAAAAAAAAGTATTTTCTTTTCTAATATTTTTACTATATCATTATCTCAATATGTTTGATCAATTATAATAGTAGTCTATGCCTTTGATAAGTTTCAGGTATCTATAAACTTGGCTTCACACATTTGTTTAGTAGCATCTGTTAAATAACTGGGGGGGGGGAGGTGAATCATTTATGTTTAATTATCCTACAGTCCCTTTAAACAACTTTAATACCAAATAAACTTCAAATACATCATCAATAATCACTCAGTATATTCATTCTTCATCATAGTTAACATATTCAATCACTTTACTTCAAACTTGTCATTCACTATTATGTTATAATTGTCTGACAATAAAACCACTTAGTTATTAATGAATATATACTTATTGAGTTGCATTAAAATGAAAATAACATAAAAATAACTTGCAACATAACAACATCAACATATTTAACACCAATATTTTAATGTGGAAACCCTATGAAGTGAAAAACCAGTTGGGATTAGAAATCCAAGAATTTTTACTCTTCTGAAGTGAGATTTGTTAGGAGCCAACCTTGTTAAAGGTTACAACACATTGTTAATGTGACCTTACTAGAGGATTTAACCAAAATATCATCTAGAACTTATCACTCCTTGGTCTTTTCTAAAGAGTGGCCTTCTCTAAAGGACTTGCAAACACCACTAATCAATGTTACCATATAGGATTTAATAGACTTGTTAGGTGTACTTGGTCTAAGATATTTTTTCCTATAATGATTAGAAAGTAACAATGTAAAAATAATTTGTTTAGGTATAGCACTGCGTTGCTTGTTCATATCTCCTTTCTGTTCTTGTTTATGTGTGATATTTTTCTTCTAATCTTCTTTCTCTATTCACTCAACTTGCTGATTTACTCCTTCTATTTCTCCCTTCAACTCTGTTCAATTTTTCTTGCTCAACTATCTTCTTCTAACTCCTTCAAAAGTTCACACAATCACCAACTTAACAATTAAAACCAGCAATACGATTAGCAACATCAGCTTCCAACTACCAGCCAAAAGTTGTTTTGAACATTTGTTTAAATAGTCATTTTGATGCTTCTAAATTATTCCATTTATTTTTTCTTAATCACCATTGTCAATCTTATATTCAATGTACCTAATCACATAGACAATAGAACTTTCATAGAACTTCATGCACTTCCTTATCTTTCTTTAATCTCCATCATCATATCCTTATCAAATTTTCCCATTCATTGATCTCGTAAAAAATTTTGACTCGTGCCTTTGAACATCTCAAACATTCCATTTTTCCATCAAAAGTCAACCTTAGATTCTATTTCCTTCAACTTGTTCTTCCAATTGTTTATTGGTAAACATAACATTTCACTCAGGTAATTTAGTACTTTATTAATACTAAACTTGCTTAGGCAATACTAAATTTCCCATTTTCTTTTCCATTTGATAGGTGAACACTATAGTCACTAGGAAAATATAGTCTTCCTTCTTTAACCTTATCACTCAGTTAAGCTTGCATAGCTCAAAACATTACAATATTGCATGATTGTAAACTAATCAAACAAATATTACATTATCACCCTCCAACTCCTTCATGTTCTCATTGTATAACATACTTATTGACTCTCTCTTCAAAATAATTTATTCAAATCCTCTTCATCAACCAAATCCTCCTCATCAATCATTATAGAACTCTATTGAGTTAGCATAATGTCTAGCCAACTAAGACTTTGACATCAATGATAACATAATAATTGATATGACTCTTTTACAGACATTCATAGCATGACCAATTACATTATCACTTGGGTATAATAATCTCCCACTTTAGGTTTGATGGAAACACATATGATTTTACATTACACAACATTACATAAGATAATCAAATGTATGCATTGTCAACAATACAACTTTTCATCTTTTTGTCTTTATCAACAGGTTTTGTGTAACTTACTATGTACCTTCAACAACAAAAATCTTCATCAACATTTCTCCCTTTGTAAATTATCTCCCACTTTGGTTCAAATTTTTCATTTGATAATCTTCTTATACTTATCCTTCTTTTGTACTCTTCTCCCCCTTTGAAAACAATGTCAAAGGTCATTATAAATTTCAATATGAAAATTATAAAACCTTGTAGTTGTCCTTGTACCTTGCATGTATAGTATACATCATCATCACTATTAGTTTCACAACTTCATAAATGCTCTTAAAGTGTGAACTATTGCATCAACTCCACAAACATATTACAATTCATCTATGAATTGATGCAACATGCCTCTTCACCTAGTGGATTTTAGAAAGGGGAAAGACCCCCAATTTACCTCTTAGATACTCATAAGAATATTTGGGTAATGAGTTAGTAAATATTTCATCAATTTTCTCTTCAGAGTTCACATATTCAATCCTCACTTGTTTTTCTTGTACCTTCTCCGTCATATAATATACTTGATTGATATGTTCTTTGTTTTTTAATGCATCACTATATTTTTTGAAATATTTATTGGACTAGTATTATCACAATAAATAGTAACAGGCTTAGTTATCTCTTTTTGCATACCTTCCAACAGCTTAATCCATACAATATTTGAACAATTAATTGAAATAAGAACATATTCAACCTCAAAAGTAGATTGTGAAATATAACTTTCTTTCTTGTAGCTTGTCTATATAATTACTCTTTCTCCTAAAAGAAAGCTCCACCACTTGTGTTTTTTATGTCATCAACATTACCAGCCAATCAACATCTGTGTATACTTTAAGATTAAAGTCAACATCTTGTTTGTACCATAGGTCATAGTCTTCAGTTCCTTTGAATATCTAAACATATTTTTTTATAGAAGTCACGTGTGTCTCCTTTGGGTTAGATGAAAACCTTGCAACAATTCCAAGAATAAGTGCAATATTTGGTCTACTATGCACAACATTTTATAATTTACTAATCATAGATCTGTATTGTGTCTAATTTACCTCTCTAGAAGTGTCTTATTTTGATAATTTTACTCTAGTCACTATAGGTGTACCGACTAACTTAAAATCATCCATCCCAAAAGTTTTCAAGATTTCTTTCACATACTTAGATTGAGTCACAAAAATACCTTTCCTTTTTTTTCTATACTTGTAATCTAATGAAAAAAATGATCTCACCAAACATTGACATTTCAAATTATGCACTCATTTGATCAGCAAATGTCTTACACAACATGTCATTTCCTCCAAATATAATATCATCCAAAAATATTTCAGCAATCAATACCATATCTTCAAATTCATTTTTTAGATATAGAGTATTGTTTTCACTTTTTCTTAGAAATCTAATCTTAATCAAATACAAGTGTAACCTTTCATACTATTCTCTAAGTGTTGGTTTCAATCCATACAATGCCTTGTTCATCTTACAAACCATGTTTTTTTTTTAGGTTCAATGAATCCTATAGGTTGTTCAATATATACCTCCTCTTCGAGTGTCCCATTAAAAAATGTAGATTTTCCATCCATTTGATAGACCTCAAACTCCTTATAGGTATCATAAGCCAACAATGTTCTTACTACTTCCAATCTTTCCACAAGTGCAAAAGTATCACCATAATCTATTCCTTCTTCTTGTGTGTAACCTTTACAAACTAGTCTTGCCTTATTTTTGACCACTTCTTGATTCTCATTTAGTTTGTTCCTGAAAATCCATTTGGTTCCTATTACATTCTTGTTAGGTTGTCTCAGTACTAGTGTCTAGATATTGTTCTTCTCAATCAGATCAATCTTCTCATTCATAGTATTTAACTAATCCCCATTATCTAATGTAGTCTTAACTGTTCTTGGTTCAAAATCAGCAGTCAAATAGGTATTGTATCTTAAATTACTTATTTTTGTACTCCAACATTTCTATCTCCAATAATTTGTTTAGAAAATTGATTATTTCTCACATATTTGACTAATATAGGTTCAGTTCTTTGATTTTCAACAATTCCTTCACTTGGTAGGGGTGTAGCTTCCTTCTTGGGTTGAACTATATAATGCTTGGGTAAAACATTATGTAACTTAGGTGCTATTATCTGGTGCTTAGTGGGTCTCTGTTGTATCTTGGGTAATGTGTCAAGTGCCTCTTTATAAATATACACAAATGTGTTGTAATCTTCATGTTGCCTCTTGCTTTCTACATCATTCTTATATGCAAATTCATCAAATCTCACATTTTCACTTTCAATCATCTTGTTAGTAGCTTTGTTCAAACACTTCTAAGGTTTTCTCTTAGATGAATAACCAAGGAATATACCTTCATCTTCTTTATAATCAAATTTACCATTCCTTGCATCCTTATGAATATAGCACCTACTTCCAAAGATTTTGAAATAATTTACATTCGGTGTATGACCATACCAAAGTTCATAGAGTGTATTGTTTGTTTCATTCTTCAACTGAACTCAATTGAGAGTATAAACAAAAATGCTAATTGTTTCTCTTTGGAATATTTGGGAAATCTCCTTTTCAATCATTAATGTTCTTGCACAATTCACAATTGTTCTATTTCTCCTTTCAGCAATCCCACTTTGTTGTGGTGCTCAGTGCAGACAATTGTCTCTTAATACCATTCTAAGCACAAAAGTTAGTAAATTCAATAGACATAAGCTCACCACTTCTATCAAATCTTAAACATTTCAAAGATTTTCCAATTTCTTTCTCAACTCTAGATTTATACCATTTGAACATATAACAATCATTTGATTTGAACTTCATCAAAAGAATAGTCATCATTTTTGACTACTCATGAATAGACAGTATGAAATACTTGTCACCATAATAATTATCAACACCAATCGGACCATATAGATCAGTAAGAACCAATTCCAAGATATCATTTGAAGTGTGTGTCTTGAAAGAAAAATAAGACTTTGTCATCTTACCGAGTTGGCATTCTTTATACATAACATTCTCTAGTTTTGGAGATTTGGTAAGCCTCTTACTCTTTTCTTTCCACTAACTTTCACCATGTTCTCAAATTTTATAGTATTGGAAATGTATGGTAGGCTAGGTGACTAGGGGGGGTGAATCAGAAACCAATAAACTTTAACTTTAATTCACCAGTGAATCCTCTTTAAGCTAAACTAATCTAATTGCATGTAAGACTAAATGCAATAAAACATTCATAACAGTAAACACAATGTTTGGTAACCCAGAAACCTTCCAAATAGAAAGTAAAACTAGGGTGGAGATGATACCCACAAGCTTTAGTACTAAAGTATAAATTTGACCTATTAAGGCTTACAAATGATCACTTTTGGTGATATGCCCTATTAGGAGCAATAAGGATAGTTAGATCCACCTTGTGAAAGGATTTATACAATACAATGAAGTATGCACTCGGTTAGGAGATCTTCATTAAACTTGTGAACTATGTCAACAAGTTGTTCCAATATAGGCTTCTTTTCATCAATTTAAATACTGAGTGCATCAACAAATATACCTTTTATGTCTTCTAGCACTTGATTCCTCTTCTTCCTTTATACTCTCAGCTTATTTTGTTTTTTCCTTTTCTTCCAAAGCTCTCCAAGGGTGTCCATCTCTTCAGGAGTGAGATTAGAGGTATCCCAGTTTGGAATAAATATATCCTCATGCAGGCTAGTTTCATCAATGGAGGCTTCTACCTTTGTACCCTTTTCCTTTGGAATAGAGGAAGGAATAATTTCCTTTCCTTTACTCATATCTTCAGTGCTTGGTAGAGGGTTAACCTCAATTGTCATTGCACTTACTATTGAAATAATAGTAACATAAACAATATTACTAATTTGAGAAATAGCAACAATAGTAAGAGTATTTAGAATACCTTGTTGTGACTCAGTCTGGCCTCTTGTTGTGAAGAGTGGAGCCTGCTACTTCATAGATGAAGTGGTAGTAACAATATTCATCACTGCCATTGATAGGATAGCTCCAATAGTCAATTGAGTTATCAGTGGAACAATGTTTAACTCAATTTGTCTATGACTCGATAGTATCCTTCTCCAAACTTGATATAACCAATGTTTTTCTCAGAGAATTAGGAAGGGAGGCCATTACCTCTGCTACTATGTTTTCAAGATTAGAATCTTGGATATCTTAAATCTTAGAAAGATCCTCACTTACTATTTGATCATCCTAATCCTCTTCATCATCTTTCTCATCATCATCTTCCTCATCATCAACATCATCTACTTTCACAACCTCCTCAATGGTCTTTACAACATGCAATTCATAGATGTTCTTCCATGCATTTGTATTTGATTACACAACAAATTCAATATTATTGGACAAAATTAGAAATTCATTAAACTTAGGAGTTCACTTTTGTTCATGCTTTATCAAGTATTCCTTCACTTCCTTATTTGATAGATTTTGCATAACCTTCCTCAAGGTTTGTTCCCTGATATCCTTCACAACTGCTACAACATTGTCCCATTGAGGTATAACTGCCTTTTATATGATATCTGGAACTTGGATTTTCAATTCACTCGGAGTGTATTTCCATTTAGCCATTTTTGCCACTAAGGATTCTTTAGTATATTTTTTCTCTTCCTTACTCCTAGCTTCATACTTAAGATATTTGTAGTATGTCATGTCTCCTCCTTTTGTGAGTCTTCTCAATCTTTCTTCAAAGGTAGGAGAAGACTTCTGAAAAGTTACCTGCTACTCTTCTTCTTCATCTTCATCTTGAATTTTGAGCTTCTTCCTTGACTTTGCGGGTCTTCTTGTAAAGAATGCAAGAGAGGACCTTGTAGCTATCTTTGTTATGGTTACTTTCCCCTTTTTTATTGGACGTGCCACTGCAATTTCTTCTTCTTCTTCTTCTTCTTCTTCATGTTCCTCTACTCCTTCTTTTTCTTCAATGTCATCTCCCTTTCCTTCTATGAGAAAAAGAGGGGAACCATATTTCTTTTCCTTCTGAATCTTTTCAACTTTCTTTCTTCCTCTCTTCAGAGCTTGAGGTATCTTGATTTCCAAAGAAATGTTGATCTTTGCCTCTTCATATATGCCAAAATATGGTGCCTTTGGATCCACAGGCTCATTGACAAGAGCCTTAATGATATCTTTTGTGTCATCAATGTTTACCTCATAACCAAGAGGTTTTACCCATGCCACTCTTGGCCTAATTTCCTAAATACGGACCTTGTCACAGTCCACAAGGAAACATATATCTTGTTCATAATAATCAACTAGGTGTTTGGGTACTCTGAATCTAATATGCATCTTTTGTGTCATTAATATTAGGGGCTATCGAGCTAGTTAGTAGAAGTAAAGAAGATCATAGTGTTAACCGAGCTATGGTATGTTAACCAAGCTATATTGTATCTATTGAGCACACTATGTTAACAATGTGAATCTAGTGTTGACCGAGTCATGTAGTGTCAACTGAGTGATTCAATTGCCATCGAGTTTCTCAATGTTCATTGAGTCACACAGTGCTGATAGAGTTCAAGCTACTTGGAAGTGATTATTATGGATCAGGTTTTAAGTTCAACCGAGTGCCAAAGTTTTTCAAACATTGACAGTGTTTTTTGTGTATTAGAACATCACTGAGTTTGTCTTTAGATTTCAAGTTATAGTAATTGGGTCGACTTTGTGAATTATGATGAAATTGGTATTGTAGCTGACTCCAATAAGTTATGGTTTGGATTGGTATATATGTAATGCATTGTATCATATCCAAGTATGTATGTGAAGAATATGTGATGAGAAGAAGTGTGAATTAAAGAAGGCTAGAAGTAGTATAAGGGACAACAAATATTTATCTATCATAGTCAGGTGATCATTACAATACAAGGAATCTCAACCAGCAAATTAGAGTTGCAGATTAGAGATTAGCCACTGGTTCATCCTAACAGGTGTATCAATCAAATCATTTAACAAGGCAGACTTAACAGTCTTTGCTAAATCTCTTAACCAAGTGCATAATTCATTGTATGTTTGTAAATCCTTTAACAACATGGACCTCACAATCCTTATTGCTCCTAATAGGGTAGATCATCAAAAGAATTTAATTATAAGCCTTAATAGGTTAACTTTATACTGTAGTACTAAAGCTTGTGGGTATCATCCCCACCCTATAATGTTTAAATGTTTTCATTCTTTCATGCATGGAATTCGATCAAAATATTATATGAAGGATTAATTAGTGAAGTAATATAAAGTTTTATTGGTTCCTGATTCACCCCTCCCCTCTCAGTAACCTTTCCTACCTTATATTTCCAACAAGATGAGCCCACTGCTCAAACATGCAATTATACAATGTAGTTCTTCTATACAACAGAGATAGACATAAAAGCCTCTTGTTAATGTCTGATATACTTCACAATCTTTTGATCATACATTAGAATTTGCATCATATAGTTCACATAACACTTGCATATCATTCATTACATATCTACACATCTTTGCATATCTTGATCTTTCCTTTATACCCTTATATTTTACAAAAACTTGTTCTGTTAGCCTTCAAGATTTTACACGCTTGGTATAATACAAAAAGAACTCTTTCCCTCTTAGGGTTAACATGTAGGATGTCATTCCTAATTAATTAAGTAATTATTTTGTCACCAAAATAATTCATTAATCTATAAATACCAAATTATTGATGTTCTCTGTTATGCTCTATTCACTGTGTTTACTAATAAAATGGTTATATGTGATGTTGTATTGTCTATATTGTACTTCACTCTTGCACCCATCATCATGATACTCTATAGTATTTATCTTCAACTATGCACGTGTTGAATATCAATTTGTAGACTACACATCCCAAAACTATCTGATACTTAGACAATTTATTGCATCAAACTATGAGATCTTTATTTGTACATTGTGCCTTCTCATCTTGAGATATGCGTTGCCATAAATGAAAACCCTAAAATTTCCTACTTAGCCATATTGCCAACAAAACCCACATCCAATTTTGTGATATTGTTTGTAACATCCAAATAGGTACTCAAAATGGTAGAAATATGTCTGGGTTATTCACCAATCTTGATAGTTAAGGGTGGAAAACTCAAATAGGAGGCCTAATTCTAGTAGGTCTACTAGGTCACCTCATGAGGGTGTTTGAATCTTGGGATATAAATAAAACCCATCAATCCAATGAACAAAGGATTTCAAAACTAGTTGAAGGAATTAAGGAGTAATGTGTGAAGGAATCCTAGTTAGTGGAACATTGGTGGATCTTGGTGAATTGAAGAGGTAATTGGCTAAAATGATAGATTGATTTGGAATCTAAGTGTTAGGATTTTATTGAGGATTATTAGGTATTTTTTACCTACTTAGTCAACTTTGAGGTCATGTGGACGAGAAATTGCAATGCTACTTGAAAAGTTGCAAAGTTGCAACTTTGCACTTTGTAAAATTTGCATCTTTTTGCAAAATGTTGTAAGAATGCAACATTTGACCTTACACATAGTTGGAAGGTGTACCAACTAATCCAAGAGCACATGCAAGCCATGGAAAACCAATTCTTGAGTTAGGTAAATCAAGCAAGACAAATTTTCTAAATTTGTTGCTTTGTTTCTACACTTTTTCTGTACACTTACTATATTGTATTGTAGCATTTTTTACATTGGTGATTGTAGGTTTCTGTATTTTTTTTAATCTTTCTTTTGCACTTGATTGCAGACTTAGAAGTTCAATCAATTGAGAGAGTCATGCATTTGAAGTGCAATTGGTCACAAACCCTCACAAATCATGGTTCTGCCACAAAAATGGCTCCAACAGGTGACACTTCATAGTTAGAAATTCAAATAGTTTGGTGGAATATTATATTAGAACCTGTAGTTTTTAATTTTTCTAGTTTTGGATTGGTCCAACTTGGTTTTCTATTTTTAATTGTAAGTCCTAGGTTGATCATTGGATAGTGTTGAGCCAAGAAATCCCAGTGTAGTTGCTATCACAGTGAGAAAATAGATTGAATTTTGAAGTTTGATGATGAATTATTAATCCTTAAACTTGTATAGATCCCCAAAAAGTCTTGGTTTGATAATTTATTACATTGTTAACAAGAATGCAATAGAACACGAAGATGTTGTCCAGGAAGGCCTAATAAGTCTATAAAAAGACTACTTAGGTTTTTTAATCTAATAGAAAAATCCACATCCAATTTTTTGATAATGTTTGTAACTTCCAAATTGATACTTAAAATGGTAGAAACATTTTTGGGTTATTCAACAATATTGAGAGTTAAGGGTGAGAAACTTGACAAGGAGGTCTAATTCTAGTAGGTCTACTAGATCACCTCATGAGGGTGTTTGAAAATTGGGATATGAATTGATTAAAAAAAATGGAGGAGAGATAAAGTGACAAAAATTAGAGGAAAAATAATTTAAATAAAATAGAAAATGGAAAAATGGAGAGAAAAGGCTTTTTTGTTTACCAAGGTGGATGAGTGGCATAAAAAGAAAAATAAGAAAAATGGTTATCATTCCATTTATCAAGGTGTAGGTGGAATTCTAAAAGTTTTCAGAAATTTCCTTAAATCATGCATTTAATATTTTTCAGGCCACATGGTGGTGCTTAGTTGTATTTGGGTGGGAGTTAAATATTTGTTGTAAGGTAGTTACATTTACCTTTTATCCCACATTGGTTGTGTTTGTAACATCTTGGGTGGTAAGTGTCTATTTAAGCAAGGCATATGAGAATTTGTAATCAAGCTCTAAAGGTGTGATCTCTTCTTAGTAGAAGCATGGAGAAAATGAAGTAGCTGGGTGAGTGAAGTTTTCCTAAATGTGTGGACATAGCACCGAATGTGAGGTAGTTTACACATGGATCTTGGGTGAAGTTTGAGAAGAGCTAGTAACTGTGGCTTGGAAAATAAGGAGATTGTTTGGTGGGCTTGTGAGCACAAGTTTAGCTCTTCCTTGGAGGTTTCTACCAGAGTGTGGATTTGGAATAGCTAGGGTTTGGATTGGATCTTGATGGATCTTGTAGAACTATTACTTGATTTGTATTTGGTCATAACCGGGAAGGCCTTACAACCCAACACATTACATGTAATTAGTTATTTTATGAATAAAGAGTTATAATTTGGTATTAGATCTTGCATTGTTGTTGTGCTTCCACTGTGTGGTTATTTTCTAGGGGCTAGGACATCTCCTTTGGGTATTCTCCCACCTTGCACTGCATCATGAATAAAACCCATCAATCCTATGAACAAAAGGTTTCAATGCTAGTTAGTTGAAGGAATTAAGTAGTAATGTGTGAAGGAATCCTAGTTGGTGGAGCATTTGTGGATCTTGGTTAAGGGGTAATTGGCTAAAATAATAGATTTATTTGGAATCAAAGTGCTAGGATTTTTTTGAGGATACCTTGGGAAGGAAGACCATAGCCTTGAGGAGACCTTGGGAAGGCTCCTACAAACAACCATTAGATAGTTCAGTAAAGAACTATGTAGTGAGACAACCTTGAGGAGACCTTGGGAAGGCTCGTAGAGACAACCATTGGATAGTTTAGTAAAGAAAGAAGTAGCGAGACCCCAATGTGAAGAGAAGCCACAAACCAGTCTACATCATATTGGTATCAGAGACAATAGATGAAATGAAACCTTAGTGTATGTCAGACACTACAGAGTCAATTTTCATTGAGGAATCAGAGATTGGCGCAATGCCTCCTAGAACATTAAATGTTGAGTTTGTGAAATAACTAGTTGAAGAAATGCTTAAAGCACATACGAAAGATGTCAAGGTAGAAAATAATAAGAGAAGGGTAAGTTTACAGAATGGGGATTTGTGGTTGATGACAAGGAAGAGGAAGAAGAAGTAGAGTCCTTATTACAAGTCACTGTGTCTCCTAAGTTGTAACAAGAATAAAAAGTTTTATTAGATGTCATTAAATCAATTAGTAAAGATCATTCTTAAGGATATCCTAAATCAATTAGTAAAGATCATTCTTAAGGATATCCTATGTTTCATGATAATCTCAATGAAGAGTTGTTAGATTTGATTGATGCTATGAACAACCATTTTAACCTCAAGGAGGTATCAAAAGAAAAGAAAGTTATTATAGCCAAATAAAGATTGAAAGGATCTACTTTAGTTTGATGGAATATCATGTAAGAGGAGAGAGTACAATATAGTAAAAAGAAGATAACTTCTTGGGAAATAATGTAAATAAAACTTAAGATCAAAATTTTCCTGCAGATTATGAAGCCCAGTTATATAAGAGGTTGCAAAAATTCAAGAAAATAGACCTATAAGTCAATGCCTACATAGAGAATTTTCATAAGCTCAATTTGAGGTCTAAGAAGTAGGAAAGTGAAGTAGAAAAGTTGACAAGGTATCTAAATGGATTGAGGCAAAATATACAAGATGAATTCAATATCTTGGCACCAAATACTATGCATAGATTCTTCCAATTGTCTTTAAGGGTTGAAGACAAACATAGATGAAGAGGAGAATAAAATCACAGAGGAAGGGATAATAGATGATATAGAGGCAGAGGGTCCTTTAGTAGGAACCGACCATTTGGTAAAATTGGAGAATATACCTTAGCAAAGGGTAGTGGAGAAAGTAGTGGAAGCACCACTATTTATAGAGGAGGTTATAGAGGAAGGAGTAACTCTAGAGGGAGATTTAGAAATCAAGGTAGAGGTGCCATAGTTTTTACTAGAAAATTCTATAATTATGGACAAGTAGGACACACCATGAGAAGATTTCTAGAGAAGGATTCCTACTCACACATGGGTGAAAGGATAAATCATCTTGTGCAAGAAGGAGACATCTCTTGTGTCAACTCATATGTTGGTGAAGAAAGACTAGTTCTTAATAGAGAGAACCTGATTATTAGAAGAATCCTTTTGAAGGTACCTCAACACAAGGAGCCTTTTCAAATAAAGACATTATTCAAAACCACTTGCAAGTCCCATGAAAAGGTATGTAAGGTCATTGTGGATTTAGGGTCTACTTAAAATATTGTCTCCCTAGAAATGGTAGATAAATTACAATTAAAACAATTGCCTCATGTTACTCCATATAAGGTATCTTGGTTGAATAGGGGTCAACATACCCTAGTAGATTAAGCCAATGTAGAACTTGAGATGGAAGACTATAAGTATATAATTTTACATGATATTCTTCCAATTGATGCATTCCATTTATTATTAGGGAGTCCATGATAGTATGATGTAAAGGCGCTATATGACGGGAAAATCATTCCTATATGTTAACAAAAGGGGATAAGAAATTTCAAATGGATACCAAATCAAGGGGAAGATAAATTTTTGGGGTCTAGTGTAATGATGTTGAGTAGGAAAGAGTTCCTCAATGTCCTAAACATAGAAGGAGAATAAGGGTATATCATTATGGTTAAGCCTAAGATAGAGACTAAAGCTAATGAAAGCTCTGAAGTTCTTGCAAAAGTATAATAAATGTTTGATCAGTACAAAGATATAGTGGTCAAGAAGATACTGTTAGGATAAACCATGGAAAGAAATAAAAAACTACATGCAAATATAACCAATAACAGAAAATAATAGATCACATAGAAATGAACACAAGGCACCAAGATTTAATGTGGTTCACCCAATCCCTAGGCTACATCCACCAAACAACAAGTCCAATATTATTACAATCCAGTGATTACAACTTGATTACAATCCGTAATCCCTTATAGCTCAATACTGCCGCAAGAAGCAATTGCGCATCACAACATAATGAAAAATACCTAACCCTAAACCCTTTTATACAAGTCTTTTATCTGTTTTAGGGTTACAACATGTCGGCCATAATATGTCGGCTACAACGTCAACCATATTATGAAGTATGTATAGTACTTTCCTAATCAGTCACCATAATCTAACAATCTCCCACTTGGGGACTGATCAGGCTCCACACTAAACAACAATCTCCCACTTGGAGACTGATCTTGTAGCAATACCACTACTACATACTAGTACATTTGACTCGAATTTTTGACCAAAACTTTCGACCATCTGATAGTTTGGGGTAATTTTGGTTGAATTGTGATGGCTTTAGTTAAAGATGAGCCCGTGTTGGTCAAAATTTTGACCAACACGGGCTCACACTAAGCAAAAATTGAAAAAATGTTATGTTTGCCGCCCTAATCTTATTGTTACGTGACCCAGAAGACTCGTGCACTGAACCATTTTCTACCACTGCGATTTGTGGCCAGGAGTACGCGGCAAAAGGGTTTAATAGCGTCACATTGAAAGAGATTTTAGAAAGAAGGCGGCGTGAAAGGATCAAATAACAGCTGGAAATGTTGAAGAGTCTCCTTTCCAGCGTTACAAAGGCGAGTTGAAGTTTTGTTTTATAGATTGACATTTCTTGCCTTGTTTTGAATATATTTATATGCACCCTATACAATGTTTGCCTTTTTTTGTACTAGACATTTCTCATTTGCTTGAACCTTGAATCATGGAGTTCTTCCTTCAAGTGATCTTTATGCTCAATACCCTAACAAAGTGGTGAGGGAGTTTTATAGTGGTCATCTACTAAACTGTTTTAGCTAGGGATATGATGAAATTTGTAGCGGAAAAAATACCATAAAACATTAAAGTGACACATCATGCATTTAAATTTTTAAAATTCCTTAAGTTCATAAAGATTTTAGTCAATATTTTATATTGTTTGATGTGTAGATTTTCATTTGAGATATATAGTACCACAAACATAGCCCACTTGTGCCAAGTGCTGTAGTAAAAAACATATAACAAAATCCCAAATGAAGAGAAGAGATATTTCTTCTAATTTTTCTCCTTTCCCTCCTGCTTGTCTAACAATAGCTACAACCAATCATCAGCTAAGAACATATATATAGAACTAGTGATGTCCACCCCCACTGTAGTAGTGAGGCCTTATTTTTCAACATGAAGCAGGTGAAGATTCCTAGTTATCGAGTGCATAACCCTACCACAAACTTGGCCACATCATCAAATCTTTGTTCAATAATCTCTTGCCTCTCCTGTAGTTTCTTAAAGCTTCTCTAGGGTGAGATAGTTCTCTTCTTGTTTCTGGTTTTCACCTTTAGGAGTCACTTGGGTGTCCTTGACCTAACACTGCTTGTCTTTCTCCTGCTGACATGGAGGCGAAGTGAAGGTCTCTCCCTTTTCTCCCACCCATTTGTAATTATCAAGATTATTTGTAAGTTTTATGAAGACCCACAATAATAGAAAAAATGCACCGACACTTACTTGGAATTCAAGCATTCGACATCGAGTGGAAGATGGACCAGACTTCTTTTGCAAGAAAATGATCAACACTATATAATTAGAGAAAGGGAGAGTCCTTACATGTTTTCAATAGGTACTCTGTGTCAGGTGCTCTATCTACCATTGTATTGGACATGGAAATCAAGGTGTGCCTTAAAGAAAAAACAAATATTTTCCCTTCTCAAAAACAGACCAGATTGAACTCTCCATTAATCTCAAGTACTGAGAATAATACTTAATTGTCCGTGAGATACCTATTAGACTGGTGCCTAGACAAGAAAATTTTAAAAAGTACTCTCATTCAGCTGGTCCATTAATTAGTATAAAATGTAGTGTGCCAACCACATTTTTCCCAGTTGGAACATGGCAATACAACAACGCACACTTCCCATAATTTCTGTGCACTTATCAATCATTCACAGGTCCGTATCAAAAATGCTATATTCTTGTTTGGCATTCAAGCATTCATTATAGATAGAAAGATAGAGCAGACTTATCTTGCAAAAAGCAATTAAAAATTACATGATAAGCACAGTAAATTTTTTGACCAGAAAGCATTGAGATCAGTTATGAGTTACTTTATAGAGCAGAAAATCATCACACCACCAAGCATTGCAAACCATCAGAAATAAGTTGGATAGGGGAAAGCAGAAATGTACAATCTTTGATAACATCTCAATGGTTTTAGGAAATCAGAAGCAAAAAATATTTTGAGCCATAAGGAAATGCAAATGAATACACAAATCAAATACTTTGGCCCCTATAATTTGATTATAAGATTACACAAATAAAAGCAATGTATTTTTTTAATATTTGTAAGTAGTGCAACTACTTATGTGCTTCCTTTTAATTTACTTTTTATACATAAAACTAATTACATTTTAAACATTCTGTGATGTTTATCTAATAGAATGTACAATATGTTCAAGCATATATTTTCCTATCTCTTAATAACAAGACATTAGACTATTAATATGATTGTGACAAATTTGGAACATTATTTGAAGAGGATTATATTCTATGAGATAGTTTTGGAAGGATGATATGATGGACTAGAGGAAGAAAGTGATTTATTATTTTATTTAGGATTTTATTATTTGGATGAAAAATCAGAGGATGATTCAAAGTATTGACACAGAAAATACAATACAATTGAAACATTGATGCAAAAAGTTCTCATTCGCAACCCCTGTAATATCCTAGTTATATAATAGGGCTTTAGATAGTTATTAAAAAACATATCTTCTTTTCAAGCTCTCTATTATTCTGATGATGGATTCTCAATTTATGCTAGTGCAATACAAGCATCTGATTTGAAATGTTAATGCAAAAAAATTCTTCTCCCTTAACTCTCTGTTATACTGACGATAGAATGTGATTTAAAATGTCAATCTAGAAATGTTTATCTCTGACTCTATATTATACTAATGACAAAATGGGATTTGAAATGTTGATGTAAAAAAATTATTCTATTCTAACTCTGTATCTTGATGATAGAATCTAAGACAACGAATTACACATTACTTCATTTTATGTTGCATGAAAGTTGGCCCTACATAAGTGCATTTAGAACTTTTCTGTGATACTGTACAAAATCTGCAATACAGTTACTCCTCTATTTGAGAAGTATTTTCAGAAATCAAAGGTGTTGTTGATGTGGTGACTATGATGAGGGTGCAATAATAATGTGTGGAGCTTGACCAAAGACCAATTTTGCATATAATAATATGAACCATCATCTTCTATTATTTAAGCAGCGCCAAAGGCCAAGCTTAGAGGGATTTATGTTGCTTCACTAATGTTAGAGTAGAATGAGAGTTCTAAAGAAGTATTAGCCACAGATCAAGTTGATAGTGCTAACAGATTTACAACAGTTATTCCAAAAAACAAAATTTTGGAAGCTACAGTTAGTTCATATTTAAATCTCCAGATCTCCCCAAGCTCATCAAGCTCATTAAAAATAAGAGTATTTGGATATCGTGTCTCACCACTACAAACCATTATAATTCTGCTATTGTACATTAAAATTCCCAAGATCTGATGCAGTTTACCTTGCGTCCTCGGTAGAACCCAGAGATACTTGATATTGCCATCTTTATTCAAATCACAGACAAAGACATATGTCCCATCTTTAGAAACCCAATATATTTTCTAGTTCTGCATGAAAATACTTGTAAAAAGCCAATTGGCATATAGTCATAAGACCTTCTTTTCTCGAAGGGAGCATCTCTTATTTCCCTTCTCTTATTCACAGATTTATAAATCAGAACAACACATTTCTTACTTCTGACAAGGTAAAGATTTCCAATTATAAGGGTTACCTGATAGGTTTTTGTCTTGGGATCACAGTTGAGATGAATAGCCACATCATCATTATAATCTTTTATGTAATATGAAAGTTTGGTTTCTCTGTTCAATCTTACATCTTCAATATAATGGGACTGCATAGTCAGTGGATTGACCACTTGAAGGTTCCCATTTCTCTTACAGCTATATGCCAATAGGCCTCCATCTCCAGCTCTTAGACACCACTGCAAGTCACTACATCTCCAGTCTTCATTAAATATCTGCTTGTACCTTTGTCTTCTATTGACTCATAGAAAACAAGACCTTTGGAAGATCCAATAGTTTCATCATAAAGTTCCATCACCAGCCACCTTTGTGCATTGCCCTACTCCCATAGATTGTGAAAGTAAGCAGATCCAAAAATAGTACGTTGCTATGAAGTAGAAACTATTTGCATTTGGAACAGTGTGGAGAGGAAGTTTGCAAAACATCAAGGTCAAGATTTCCTCTGGAATATGACATGGAAAAAAAAATTCTTCCCTTCCTTCTACTCTTTTATTTGATCCATCATCACTGCTTGATGAAGTCTCCCCTCTATTTTCTATAGCATTGGCCTCATCTATGAAATCTGTATGCTTACTGGTTCCATCTTCAATGTATAAGCCTTCTTCAAGGGTAAGCCAATTGGCATATGGTTCAGTTGATCCAAAGTCACCTTCATTTGGTGCAGCCATTGCCTTACCTTTGCTGTATGGAGACTTGCTTAAGCCTTTGCCACTCCCCTCATTCTCTTAACTCAAAATTTTATCCAAGCAGATTTTCTTCTTCTTAATATTTTGGATGAACCTTGAATCATCAAGTTCTTCCTTTGAAGCCATCTTTGCACTCAATACCCTAACAAAGTGGTAAATGGACTTTATGAGGCATTTATGTTATAGTGGTATCATTTCACTTAAATGACAAAATTTTCATTCTTTTATCTATTTTTGTACAAATATTTTTTTAGAGGACATTTTTCAAACTTCATTTGAGGTTCAATGTGAGATTTTTGGGGGAGAAGCTATGTTAAAATGTTTTCTCAATGCTTCCACATCGTTCCATCATTTTTTTCATAATAACAATCGTGGATCTTAGGTTCATACAAAATTTCTAGATTCAAAAGAGGACGCATGGCAACATATTTTTTTGTGTCTTGGTAGACCTAGAAGCACCTACTAGGATGTCAAGGTAAATGATGAACATTGGAGGCCTACTCTAAAAGTGGATCTCTCCTCTTTAAGAGTGGTCTTAGTCAATAATTCCATATGAATATGTTTTATTTGATTGAATTAATTTATCACTAGTATCGACATGATACCTTCATATCATTTGACTTCTTAATGTGATTCCTTATCTTCTAATTCCTCATATTGGTGCACATCAAACTACAATATTTGCCAATATCTTTCTTGATATAGTAATGGATGACTAAGATCCTAGATAGCAATGGATGACCAAGTTGTTACAGCGAGTATCCACCAATTAGTGCCAAAACTTTTGAGTGCTCTTAAAGGATTTTGATGTGCCTTGTTCTTGCTGACTTGCTATGCCCAATTCAGGCAATATGATTGACATAAGAAAGTAATGCCTAGCTTAAGATGGCTAGAAGTACAAACTACATAGCTATTTATACCATCAACTGAACATGTGGAAATTATACATACCAAACATCTACACCTTCTAGAAATTATAGGATCATTTTAGTTACATTTGAAAACATTAATCAAGAAAAACCATATGTGCAGATATAAACATTAATCACAACATGTCCAATTTATTTGCAGATATATTTTCCTGTGAAGAAAGACCATGCTTGACAATATGAACGCTGAAAAAAATGAGACAATGGTTGCATTGTGGGCTCAGTTCCGAAGAAAACCTAATAAATGTTATTGTCCTTGCAAGAAGTGTAAAGGCTTAAAGACTTGAAGAATTCTAATCACAAAAGCCCAGAGTCATTGTAGGCAACATGGTCATGTTGAAGGGGGCCATGATTTTCATCCATTGCTGGATGTGGATTTCCTACTAGAGGAACATGGAGGTGTGAATATCCAAGCTGAGGATAACACTCTCACGGAAGAAGATGATAATGTGCCAGAGGACATGATTGAAGAAGATGGTATTGGGGCAGGTGATGAAGAGGCTCACAATGATGGTACTAGCGAATCTGATAATGATGATGAAGATGGTATTGATATACCTTTACTTGATGAAGATGGTCACGTATGCTAAGGTATGTCATTTTTGTCATCTTCAATGTTAGCATACAATTACTATTCATTATATTAACAATGCATATTTGTTGTTGTAGGTTGATTAGTGAGTTTTTGTTACCACCATCAAACATTTTTCCTCGTTCATACCGAGAATTATCTAACATTATGGATCAGATTGGAATGAAGTATAAAACAATACATGCATGTCCCAATGATCACATTCTATATCATAAACAAAATGAATTTGCAGCAGAATGCCCTGATTGTCATAGTAGTAGATATTGGTCAGATCAAATAACAAAAAAAGTGCCTCACAAGGTTCTTTGGTACATTCCCATTATTCCACGTCTTCAACGGTTATTCAGGTGCGCTACCTTGGCACAATTTATGGATTACCATGCACGTAATAGAAGTCAGGATGACATTATGCGAATGCCTGTCGATGGTTTTGCATTTAAAGAGATAGAAGAAACATGGTCACACTTTAAAGAAGAACCTCGTAATTTGAAGCTTTCATTGGCAGCGGACGGTGTCAATCCATATGGAGATATGAGATCTGTTTACTCGGTGTGGTCTATTTTTGTTATTAATAATAACATTCCTCCTTGGATGTCCATAAAGAGGGAGCACATAATGTTGTCAATGATTGTGCCAGGTATTTTTATCATTTTATAGTTATCTAAATTAATTTATAAATAGTGCATGCAAATGGTCATAATAATAATGTAGTGTTTATGTTCATTCAATTGCTAGGTAAATACCAAGTGAAAGATATGAACGTGTATATTGAGCCCCTAATTGACGAGTTGTTGAAGTTATGGAATGGCATCACTACGTATGACATCTCTAGACCGATAGGACATCGACAATTTCAATTCCATGCAATGCTTGTATGGACAATACATGATGCCCCTGGGTTAACTCATTTTTGTGGTATGTTATATTGTTAATATCACATATTTTTGGTCTATTATAGTGCTTACACATTACTATCAAATGTTTAAGTTGCGCATGATAATTGTACATGATCCACTTCTACATGATCTTGTAGGTCTTCAGACAAAGGGAAAATTCGCATGTCCAGTTTGTGGTTTGAAGATGAAATCTCGTCATTCGAGAACTTTAAGAAAGCAGGTGTTTGATGAGTTTAGACACTTTCTCCACAATAATCATAGGTATCGAATTTCCGAAAAACATCTTTTCAATGGGAAAGAAGAGACATCATCAAGGCCATGAAGAATGACACCTCATTTATGGAAGTTGGAATATGATCGACTAAATTGTCGAGGTAATATCCAATTTGTCATCCGAAGTTTAAAATTTGTATTTTGATATTGTCTTATATTTACTAATGTTCTAATTGATGCTTGTGAAGGTTGTCAAGGCATCAATGACCAACTTCCTAGAGGAATGAAAAGTTATCCTACTTAATTTAGTAGGTTACCGTACTACAACGATCTCCCAATTGCGCATTTGTTTGATGCTATGCATATTGGAAAGAATGTAACAGAGACACTATGGAAAATGTTGGATGGAAGGTGTGATAGAGAAAAAATTGCCAAAATTTGTACCGACATTCATGAATCCAATCATGCACTAAAAGCTTCCATTGAATCAAATAGCAACGGAGACTGCATAAATACAAGCACCCTTCCTTGGTTATTAATGGAGCATCAGAGTGATGCATTAAAAGAAGTCATAAAAAAAACAAAATTTCCAACAAGATTTGCTGCAAATATAAGCACTCTTCTATCAAAGAAAGGTGATTTTGGGCCTGGGTTGAAAACACATGATTGGCATACCTTCGTCAAGGTAAGTCATGTTCTCTATTTACAGTATATTTTTAAGATTGAATGTACTACCTATTGCATTATTTAATAATATATTGAAATGATCATTTTTAATGATTGTAGTTCGTCCGACCTCTATCCCTTCCACAATAGTTTGACAACAATATTAAACAAGTTATATATGATCTTGGAAAATACACGAGGTTAGAAGTGTTTTTTCTTAGATTTGTAGCTTTCTCTTAAATCCATTGTATAATTTTATTTGAAATCTCGTTTATGTGGTTTTGTGTGTTGAATCTCTTTTAGGTGGTTATCATCTAAAGAAATTGACAAAAAAGATATAAAATATTGGAAGAGAAAAATTCCACAGCTTATGTGTGAAATGCAAAAGTGTTTACCTCCAACCTTTTTCAATGCTCAAGAACACTACCTCATACATCAAGTTGAGGAGATTGAATTGTGTGGACCTGTACAAGCTAGATCAATGTGGATGGTTGAGAGGCACTTGAAATTTATGAAGGGCTTGGTTCGATAAAGAGCAGTCCTGAGGGTTCTATGATAGAGGGATGTATGATATACCAAACCATGGTGTACATTACTGAATATCTTCCAAAGTTTGCAGCAGATATCCATGTCGATTCCATTTGGGATCCCAACTATACCTGAGGGGGAAAGGTAGATTGAGGAGGGTGAGAGGTAATTATAAGTATTTTTTTTTGTAGTTTAATAATTATTATTCATCATCAATATATATATAAGTTGTTTCTAACTAGTGTAATTGTCTTCTTTATAGTTGGTCGTGAGTGGGATGCACTACACTTGTATATTGCAAACAATCTTGATTGGATGACGGTATGGATTGAGCAGTCTCAAGAAAATGGTCACTCATTAACATGGGGTGGTGTTGTATCATTCGTTAAAGAAGCTCATCATAATGGAGATCCCAATGTTACACAAATGGTACTTGATCTAATATATGGCTTAAGAGATACAAAGGTACGCATAAGATTACTAATCATCACACATAAGTTTAATATCAACTCACAGATCGATGCAAATAATCTTGATATGTTTGAATAATTGCAGGTCAAACACCACAAAGCTATGTACTACCATGGCTATAAATTCTGCACAAAAAAGTTAGATGAAACGAAGAAAACGTGTGATTCCGGGATAAGTGTTGTCTTCGTGGTCACCAATATTTCATCTAGAACTGACATACATCCTCAACGATCTAAAAATCGATACTATGGAATTTTGGATGATATACTTGAGTGCGACTTTAATTCATTAAAAATAGTTCTATTTATCGTCAAATGGTTCAGGTTACGACTGAATCGAAATGATCCTGATAGGACTGTTATTGAACATGATAGTGGATTTACTATGCTTAATACAAGGTCATTTGAGCCAGTTAGAGATGAGCCCTATGTTCTTCCAAGCCAGTGCGAGCAAGTGTTTTATTTTGGTGTTCCACATAAACTAGGTTGGTCATTTGTTGTTACACATGACCCAAGAGGAAGGTTGGTAAAGTATAATGTGATCAAAGAAGAAGAAATTGAAGAAGCAGAAGAGGAAGTAAATGATTATCAGGAACAACAGTTACCCAGTGGTGAAGATGAAGAAGATGGTGATGATTTTGGTCATGCTGATGATAATGGTGATAATGATGATGATGATGTTGATGACGATCATGATCATGGCGATGATGCTCATGATGATGATGGTGATGAAGATGATGATGATGGCAATGAAGATGGTGATGATGGCAAAGAAGATGGTGGTGGTGACGACGATGATCAAAGTGACAAGTACGATGATGGTGATGATGATGATGATGATGACATGGATGAAGATCATGATGATCAATGAAATGTCTAGCTAGGATCAATGTCAACTATGATGGGGTCTTGTACGACCAAACTTTTCTTTCTAAACCATATGTGCACATATAAACATTAAGTAGAACATGTCAATTTTTTTTTAGATATACACATTAGTTACACTAAATTTTTAACTTAAGACAAATGATTTACATATACAATCTACTTTATTATTAATATTTTTTTTTGGTAAGTCTATTACTTTAATTTCGCTGCTGATTTCTAAGACTTACTAATTTTTTTCACAGGGCGATATGGATGCACCATCTCAGACACCTTCAATAGAGGTAAACATTAAATATTGTAAGTTTTAATGTTAATATAGAAACATATGTCGTATTATTATGTTCTTTTCTTTGTGGATTTGGAGTTGTTTTGATGAAATTTTACTGATATTTAATGTCACAAATGATAGGAAAAAGCTAGAATGACCGCTGATCAAATGCAATATGAAATACGGGCTTCATATCTACATAACATCACCCTTAGTACTGACCCTGTGTTCATCACCCAAAAAATCAAGCAAAGATACACTGATGAACTTGTTAACATTATCATCGAGGGTGACAAAAGTGAGGAGAAAGAGGCACTGAGAACAAAATTGGGCCGTAGAATCCAATCTTTGCAGGTAAGCAGTAATTCGACTAAAGCAATAATAGAAGTTCAATAGATATGAATATTTTATACTATCTTATGGATCTTGATCTCTAATTTTATTTGTAATTGTATAGACATTTGTGCCATTTGTGACATCACATGGTGAACATGGTGATGGTCATTGCGCACAACCTTCGTGTCAGTAGCACTTTGTTTGTTTTCATCAACATTATAATAGTTACTTTTTTTGTGTGGACATTTCTAGCTAGTATCCCATTTGATCTTTATCCATTGCAAATGTATTTGCTAACAATATTGTATTCCTCATCTCATGATGACGTGCAGACTCCTCCTTCGGTTGTCGGTCCACTATTGCCTACTGCATTGTCGGCAACAAGGGCCACACAAACATCCTCATCTATACCCACTAGAACTGGTAAAACCTTGTTTTGCTAGATTTTGTAATGTATTTGTACAAGTTGATGAACAAAAAAGTAGCATATCAGTGCTTAAATGATGTCTACAAAAGCTTGCATACACACAAACACATACATACACACACCAGGCATACATACACACATACATATATTGTACTACGTAGGCAAGATTTTGTGCTACTTTTTGAATTAATGTCAAATCAAAGCCAACAAACTTATGAAAACACCCCTGCAACTAAGCCACACACTTAGCAATCATAACAGTACCGTACGAAACCGTACAACCCACTGTAACAGCAAAATTACTAGTAAATCAGAGGTTTTTTATTCGTTTTGTCCAAGCATCGACTACAACCTGATCTCCCTCACCTTCTGAGATCACACATGATATATATAGAGGCCTATAGGACCATTGGAACAACCAAGTAGCCATTCCCCAACTTAAAACAAACAATAACAACTTTTAAACAATACTGAGCAACATTTTTAAAAGTTGTCAGCAACTTTTATATGCAACTTTTTGCATTTTTGCAAATCTGACTACCTAATGAAAAAACATTTTTGCTAGTCAATTTCTTCAATTTGATTATATCCATAAGTATGCTTTAATTCATTTGGTGTCTACTTTAATTGTCACGATGTTTCAGTTGACAGACTAGCAAGAGCAGTACTGCTGAAGTTGATCCATTTCCTGGAGCAGTTCATGTGATTAGTACTGGTTCATATGAAGGGACATTATTGCTGAATAAGAAAACTATGTTTTCATTAAAAGAACGAAAGCTTCCAGGTGCTTTAAAATTGTTTTTATTTAAAGTGTAAATTTAATTTATTTTTATATTACTCATTTTGGACTGATAAATCCTTTATGCTTTTGTAGGTAATAATGTTTTCTTTGATCATCTTTTTCATATGACATTGAGACTATTCAGACCCACCATACATAAAAGGTACGTAGTTTCATATCATTTCTACATAAATTTTCTTTTCTTTCATTTACTATAATATATTAAAGCTATTGATCTAACAATCTATTTGTTTTTAAAAAGGTGGAATTTACAAACCGTGGAATTCAAAAATCAGCTCATTACATCTTTTGACGAGAAATTTGGAAAAGACATGTTTGACAATGGCCTACTTCTCAAAAGAGTAGCAAAGCATTTAAAGACTGTGAGGGATCAATATAGAAGGGCTCTTAAGGATAACCCAAAGTACGATCATCCAGCTATGATTCCACCAATGGAGTGGAATGAAATAGTAGAAGATGCAAAGGAGAAAAGGCTATGTGAAGATAGAGGTAATGAAGCAGCACAGGGAAAAAAGAGGTATGTCATGATAGTATTAAGTACATTGTAATCATGCACTAATTATTCATATTTGTAAATATATAATCTAAGATGTTTGAAATTGTTCATAGATTGCAGGACACATCCGTGGTTACAAAAGCAAGACTAGAAAAGTTTGGCCAACACAAACTTGGCTCTGGTGGCTATATGAATCTCCAGTCTCGAGTTGTAAGTAGGAGCAATGATATGAAATAATTTTTTTAAATATAATGTTGCAAACAATTTTGTTTAGTGAAACCATACATACAAAACTGATGATATTAAGCAAAAAATACAGGGCACTGAATTCAATGTGGAGGTCACAGATGAAGATAGAAAACTTGCCTTGAAGGAAGGCTATAAAGTCGTGGCTACACGCCTACGCGAAGAATCTATAAGCCTTGCCCAAGAATCCAGTTCACCAAATGATATCTCACAGGTAAATTGGTTAGATGAAAAGTAAATGAAATTGAATAGTTGATCCTTTTCTTTTTTGGTATTAGTTTTGAACGTAAATTGACTACATAACAATGTGCATAACATTTTATTGCAGCCTTCATATCCTACCACAGAACCTGCTCGTGAGGAAGGCCATAATGTGCATTATAGTGGTGGAGGTATTAATTTGCTATTGGAAATTAATTATGCAATTAGAAATATGAAATGTTCTCCTTCCATTTATTGTCCAAGCATGGTCTTATCCAAACATATATTCTATGCTGATATATTCTTTGCTATTTGTTTTTTATTAAATCATAGTAGTTTGCATTTCTTGTATTATGTATTTAGGGTATTCTTGAGCAATGACAATCAGGTTTATAGATTGGAAAAGCAATTTATTATATGATTTGGAACATTCACATAGTTTTGTTCTTATTTCTCTAACACTAATTTAAAGATTATCTCTGGTTGCTGAAACATATTCATTATTTTAAAATAGGGATCTTTAAGCTTTTGATCAGTAGTTGATTATGATTTCCAACTCTGTACTTTGATAAATCATTTGTTCTAACAAATCTCATAGAGTAAATATTGTTATATTGCTATCATGATTTAACTGTGTAGTATTTGAGTCAAATTTATTGACTCATATTTCATGTGCAGTGCTCAAAATGAATCCATCATTCATGATAATATTTTTTTGAATATTTCAGAGCATGTTGAACATCATGTCGAAGGAGTGGAACATGTTCCAAGTGTTCAACATTTTGACGTGGTGGCGGATCAAAATGTTAATGTACATGATGTGGCATTGTCAGGTAAGAAAAATGCATGTTATGTTGTACTAGTACTTAATTATAGACTGGTAACAATTAAAAAAAGAAAAAGAGTATGCCAATTTATCCCATTCACTTGTTCTTGCAACAGAGCCCCCTTTAGTGCAGCAGCCTCCTGCTCCTGCAAAGAGAAGGAGCCATCGTAATTTGACATTACACATGCTAGAAGAGGAGGAGAATGATGCAGATATGGATGCTCCTATGAGCGCTTTTCTTAAAAGAGCTCATAAAAACAAAAAGAAGAAATGATGTTTTAAAAATCTTCTTTGATAAACCTTGTTGGATAATGAAAGAACTTTGTTTTAAGTAATTATGTATGAATGATGCGTATTAATACTGATTTTTATCTTATGTTAATGAATATTGTTATGTCTTAATGAAGTCTTGATTAGTATTGTGTATTAATGAATTTTATATCATATTAATGAATGTTATGTGATTGTATTGAATGAATGTTATGGTTCATAAATGGATGAATGAATCAATGAAGTATGTAATTAGATGATAATGGGTACTTTAGATTGATGTTAGGGGGAGGGGGGTGAGGCTAGATGAGCTTCCACCTTCACGTGGTTGGCCTTGTTAAGTAGAGAATATTATAGTATTCTTGAAACCAAGTGAAGCTCAAACTAACATAAAATGGACACTTCGCATGTGGTAGGTCTAAAATGATCCATGACTACTGCTGCCCATAACATGAATTTGTGAAATACATTTTGATATCACCAATTTCAACACTCTATTCGAAGCATAGGAGTGGCCTATAGTCTTAGCATGAATTTTGAGTAATGCCTCAGTCTAGATTGCCTCAGAAGTGGCTGGAAGAAGCCTGCACAAATCTGAGACTATGAACTCTCCCCGCCTTGGCCAGGAAGAACTTGCCAACTCTCTACTATTATGGAAAACTACAGAGTGGTGTGGCTGGTCTGCAACCAACCAATAAGTTCACAATTAAAGGAATGAGCCTTCCTTCACCAAGGATTGCCAAGCAACGATCTCAAGTGTACCAATTTGATCAATGCTCCAATCCTTATTGAGAATCTTGTCCCAATCAATCTCTAGATGAAACAGGGACACAAAGTGACTAGTAAAATGGTGAATAACACCTAAATGTCTGAAACTTTCATCCTTATATCTTCCAAGGTCACTCCAGTGAATCCCAACCAGTTCTGTTACTTCTTGTTGAGAAATCCCAACATTGACACCAAATCGAGATTGATCCCCAAGACCAATGCATCACATGAAGAAACTACATTCCCAAGTGCCATAACAAGTGCAATGCACTCTTAGTCTATGATGCAGAGGTGGTGTGTGGTATCCATCTTCTTCATATGAGATAGCAAATCCATTCATTTAGCAACAACTCTTTACTCCTATGTCCCCTCAAGGACTTACCTTCCAGGCTACCCCAAGTGCACTTAGAGTTTCCCAAACACCATAACTTCTTCCAAGGCTTCAACCTTCATTCTTCCTTTGTGAATCATCTCCTCATGGCCTTTCCACCATGTTCCATCCATCCATTCATTTTGGACAACTAATCTCTTACCCAACATTCATATCTAGCCTTAAAGCTAGTAGCCTTCACCAGTCACTAATTTGGATTTCTCTCCAATAGTTCCCAAACAAATATGGAAACTAAAACCTGATTAAGATACCCTTTTGGGATCTATACATCCTCCCTAAGTTTCAATATCAACTCTTTTGGACCATACCCAAGATCCGATAGCCCTAGCCTATCCACACTAGGCCTAATTCTCCAATTTTACACAGCAACCCACAACTCCACTGAACCCTACGATTCCAAAGGGTGAAATTGTCCTTCTAGGGGTTGAGAAACAATAGATTTTCAAGATTTTAAGGTTCTACCCTTTACACAACACATTTGCCACCAAACCCTTGGTTTTGGGGTCACTAATGTAGGGCCTGTTCAACAGGACCTCTAACCATATCACTAGAACAAAATAATTGCATAAACACTTCATAACTGATCCCCCCATACACATTTGATCACCAAACATCTTCAATCTCGAAGTAAATTACTTTTAATATGACTAGTGTCTATATTGGTATGTACGGAATAGTATAGAAATTGTACGGACAACCAAGAATTGAATAAAATTTTTGAGTTTTCTTGCACATTTGAAGCATATTTTGGTGGTGTAATCTTTCATTCATGTTAGGAAAGTGTTATTAAGAGACTTTGAATCAGATTTAATACATTTATTAACAGGTTTAAATCTTTATTGCTGCAGTCACGCTGAAAGTCACAGTTTTGCCTAGTTTAACATGAAGAAATGAGGGTTCCATCCAATGTGTACTCTTAACTGCTTCTTGGGATGGAACCCATAGCACTAACATGCCCAAATAACCTCTAATATGCAAGAAAAGTGAATATTTGCGGGTTATTGTGAGAGAAATGCAAAGTTGAGTGCTGGAAGGACTAATTTGGGTACCCAAGTGAGTGCTAGGTGTTATGCAGTCGTACATCTAGCTTAACAAGGTATAATTTTTATTTGATATTATTTGAATACATGATGAGTGGATTTTTAATCCTAAGTTTTAGATCCTAGAAGTGTGTGCTTGACCTAGATTGGTGATACCCTTGATTTTAAGGGTTTTAAGGCTTGAATTTGGGGGTTTCATATCAAAATTCCTCGTAGGATGAAATTGATGATGGATTTGTCTAATTAGGCACAAAATATGATGAATCTATGAATTTGGTGGAGTTGGGATAAGTATATTGCATAGTTGCTTTGTAAAACCTCATGTTTTACCCTTGAAAAATAGTGACAGTCATGATTTTTGGCATATTTTTCCAAAGGAGTCCATATTAATTTTTGAGTATGTTATAGAAATCCCAAAAGGGTATCTGAAAAGCCTATTTATTTTCTTGGTGTTTTGGAAATTTTCAGAGAAAAATCAAGAAAATAGGGTCTGCTGATCCAAAGAAGAGAATAGCCTAGTAAAGGGGAAAACTGTTCTTTTTTGTATCTACCGAAGATTTGTGGGTTTGGAAACCTTAGAAACATGTTGTTTGAAGTTTTTAAAGGTGTGTAGAGGTGGAGGAAACACTTGGTGAAGGTAAATCCAAGTTTGGAGTCTTTGGTGGCATTGTGTGCTTTTGGGAACACCATTGAAACATAGGGGTTTGGGTCCATATTATGTTTGAGTTTGAAAGTTTGTGGGTAGATCCTTCATCCTCTGCACCATGTGACTAGTGTCTATATTGCATTCCTGAAGCAAGATTTTAAAATTGCAAACTTCTGAACCCATCTGCTTGTATTCAATTTGCTTCACTCTTTCCACCTATTGAGAAGGCATCAAAATGACTTAATCATGATTTTTATGATTTAAAAAAATTATCCCAATACTCCTAGACCCTAACCACCCATATTTGTATCATTTGGTCATTTTGACCATTTTTACATTATTCTTGACAATTGGGTCCTTTGACACCAATGTTGAGCTTATTATATATTAATGTCTTTAAAGGCTTCATTACATCAGTTTAGGTCCATATGACCTTTGAGCACATATATCATGCCTTCTAGGCCCCTTGTATCTCTAGGGCTCATCAATAGGTCTTGCAGTAGGGTACAATCTAAAAAATATGGTGCAACTATACAATTTGACAGTGCATTTTGGTTGCAGTGCTAAGAGCACCTAGGAGGAGAATGTATAGTTTAATATTCTCAAAAGGACTTCCCATAGTGGGGCAATGAGGTTGGGTACATGATTAGGGATCAATAGGACTATTCCACATTGTAAGATGCCACTTGCACTAGTCATTGCATAAAGAACAACCAACCAAACGAAGTCCATAATGAAGAAGAAAGTGTGGGTATGAAAAATTTCCCATTAGAACCAAAAATGCTTTTGTTATGATAGCACTATTTTTTAACAAATATGTGGTTTCTACATAGTTGTTAGTTCAAGTCATTAATTTTTTAGAGAAAAATGATTGACCCAGGATAGCTTCAAACAAATAGAAAAAAGCTTCAAGATGAAATGAAAGTAACACCAAGATTTGTGATGCTCCATGAAGGCCAGAAAGATGCATAAACCTACAGGTGGCTATTCAATTGTTGCTTCTATTATTTCTCTATTGCTCTATTCGATTGCATTGTCAACTCTTCTATTTCTATCTATCTAGTTTCTCTTTTTCTTCCTTCTATAATTGCAGTCCAACATAAATCAGCTTATTTTTATGAAAATCACAAGAAGATTCTCCCTTGATTTGACTCTTCTTTTTAGGTCATCACAAAGTAACTCCTACCAATTAGATCCATCAAAATTGGTGATATAGATCAGTCATTGAGATCTGATAGCTACAATCATTATGATTTGGTTAAGGTGTTGCCATAGAAATACTTAGGAAGAGAAAACATCATTCATGTTTTACAATTGGCTACTAAAGATCCATAACATTGTTTAGTTCTTTGCCTGGACCTCATCATATTGTAATTTAAGGAACCATTAGTGTGAGCTTTAATCAATGTTGCTTCTCAAAGTTGTATCGTTCTTTGTCGATTTGGAGTTTACCCATGCATGGGTAATTTTCAGAAACAAATGTCTATCCACTGTTCGATTTATCTAAAGCACACAGTCACTTTATGGTTATTCATGAGGGAAAGCATCATTTTAAGAAGGCCCGCTGCATTGATTGTTGGAGTAAGATGAGAATCTTAGATAAGCCTGAGAAATAGAGATGTCAAGAAATGAACATACATGAACATACATGAACATACTGTGCCACACATCATCATACTGTACCTTTTAATCAACTTTGTCATGATACTGTTATTACTGCTAGGCAGACTTAACTAGTAAACAGTAACATCCAACATTGTATTTTGTAGAAATTATAAGTAATAAAGAAGCTCAAGGTAATTGAAATTGTAACCCAAAGTTTGCAAGAAAAACATGCCATCAGAAAACTAGCAAAAAGACAAGCTAGACGACTAAAATTATTAAGATCAAAAAGACTGGAAGCAACTACAAGCAGGAGATGCAGCAGAGGTACCAAAAGCCTTAGCACTAAATATCCACAGAAATGAAGTGTGACATCAAGATGACTGAACAACAAAAGGAAGTTATGCAGTATTTGATCTCTATTACTATAAGTCTGTTTAGCTTGCTTCGTGGGTACACAATGGAAGCTTCAACACCTTTGTAAATTGTGGATTTATAGTGATATTTACTATGCATTTTCTTATTCTTATTCTTGTTTTCATGACAAATATTTGACCATGGAGCATTTATAAATATATAAAAAATAGGTAAGTCCTGTTACTGTTGCTTTGATAAAGATATTTCAAACTAGAGGTTGAGGAAGATTCAAACAAGCATATGCTTTTCTAGTCCAGTTGCATCACAAGATAATGATGATGCACGTGGGCATTGAAATTAGGGGCTGACATTTCTTGGCTTTCAAAAACCTTTTGGGCCTTATTAATAATGGCAACAAAAGTCTTAGATGGAGAATGAGAATATGAGGTTAGCAAACTTGATTATGCAGATCCCACATACATGACTCAATTTCGCTGCAACTGAATAATTGTTATCACCAGTTTCTCTTTCAATATAGCTTCCAAGCTAGTGCATTGATATTTTGTTTATAGGTGCAATGGTCTTCACAATGAATTTGTCTTTCTATAATGTTTCTCAATTAGCTCAATATTAAAAACTTAATAGGCAACAAAGAGCATAATGCAATTTTTGATGAGCAACAAGGTAATAGCATTTATGTTATTATAATTTTCTTTCCTTGAAGTTATCTATGCATTTCTTTAAGCAGTACAAATATATTATAATTAAATATTTTTCATAAGATTCAAATATGTTATAATTAAGTACTTTCAATGAGACATTGGTGACAAGTTCAAAATTTTAGAAGAATTGCAGATTTTGGAGGGGACTTCAATGTCCACAGCCATGTTTAGCAATATTTTTGGAGATGAGCTCTTTGAGAACATGAATGAACAAAGAAGCAAGCTCAGGCATATAATAGATTTGCGGAACAAGTTCTAGAAGATCCGTCTGGTCCCTCACCAAATTCTTAGGAGTTGTAAATGGTAACCAGGCCTCTGGTGTAGCTGATATCTCAACCGGATGAACATGGTCCAGAATTGTGAGAATGACATGGAACTTAGTGAAAATCTCTCTAATGGTGGCCACCCGAACAAGCCCACCAACCTTTTATACAATTTAGAAAAACTAACAACTATTACATAGGTGAAGAGAATCCCTAATACCGTTTATGATCAATATGAACTCACTATTGTCCTTGAGATGTTCACATGGGAATATACCCCCAACCAGAGCTGAGCCTGACGATATGTCATAATTTTGCAAGCAGAACATAAGTTGTTCCTCTGTCAAGTAACCGTATTTGAATGCTTTGTAAACATCATCTTTGAACTTGACCGATATTTGAAGAAATTAGTAATATATGACAAGAAAATGGAGACTAGTTGAGAGGGAAAGATGAACTTGTTCTCCCTTAGAGAGGTGATTTCGTCTCCTAGTATAGAGCTCATGCTTCACATGCAATGAGAACATGCCATATTGAATGTAGTACCTAGAACATGTCATTTTGAATTACGGCCTTGAGTGATGTCTTGCAGTCTTTTGATCTGATTAGGAGAAAATAGATTTCATTGAAGTTTATAAAATAAGCATATGTTTGCATGTTATTCGTTGCCAATCTTTTCATCAGAGTGATGGATGCATCATGTCTTCGCTCTTGCTTGCTGTTGAAATGCATCCTCAACCAGGCCTCCTTTTGAATCTATTCTCAAACCAGCAAGTGTCGTCAATGCCACAAACCTATAGACTCGATTCATTGTGTTGTTGATCACTCTTCTACCACATTCAAATTTGTTGAGTAATTTGTATTTTGTTTAGTAGATGTATTCCTGTTTTAAGCTGTAGACAACGAATCAAAAATATGCAAGTATTATGTCAGTGCTTAACAATTCAGTTAATTGTCCTAGGACAAGTTTTCCTAGTTTGCTTGTATTATATCTTATGTACATTCCAGCCTGTTGACTTATTCTTGGTCATTCATGGTTATGATCCATTGGAAGTAAATCCTGAGGATATGGTCTGCTTTACAATGGAAGAGCCACAGGTCAGTCATAATGATACACTTGAATATTGATGCCGATTTCTTGATTCACTCATTTTGTATTTCACTGGTAGGAGTAAAAGATAATATTGCATTGCTATTTACATTGCTTGTTTAAATTATTTGTCAGTGTACTGGTTTCATTGTTCTCCATTTTTGAGTGCCATGATATGTTCTTTTGATACTTATTTTGTGCAGACAATGGCTTCCTATTTAGTATTTGATGCAGTTGCAACATATTACCTTTACATGACATATGTACACCCTTTTATCTTTTATTTAGCAATAATAATCCCTATGCCCCTGATGAAGTTTTACGCAAAGGCAGTGGAACTCTTTGTGAAATGTTGCTTATGGTTCAGGTGACTAATCTTTCAATGGCTTGAAATCTTTTATAAATTGTTCCAATCTAATTTAGGGTCACTTAAATCTATCAATGTTTTGGAATATTCACACATTTAGAAAACTGAAATTCAATAATGTATACTTTTAAAGATTTTTTGTAAATGAAATGGCTATTGAAATAATTACATTCCTAGTTGTTCCCTACTATTTTGGTACAACATTGGTTAAATCCAAGCTAGATCTTATTAAGTGTTATAATGCTTAAATGCTTTCTTCAAGTCCCGGATTATCATTCTAGAAAAATTTGTTTATTTTCTTTAGCGATTTCATCCTTTTTGTTCACAGGTTTTTTGAAAGGTGCTTTGAGGCTTAAACATGATTATTAGTGCTTTGGTGATTATAATATAGGGTTTTGATGATATTATTGTTGGATTTTTATTAATGTATGAAACTTTGCAGGCATTCAAGGCAAACATCATTTGTTCCAACAAGCATCAATCTGAACCAGAAAAGTTTTACAATGGGCATCTACTTGAGAGTGAAACATATATTGGAGGCCATGTTGAATGTCTTGAAAGTGGTGTCTTCCGCTCTAATCTTCCTACAAAATTTTGTCTTGAACCTTCAGCTTATCAGGTGCCTTTCTGGTCAAAATTTCTTTTGAAAGTATATATTTTGCAGGAATTTTTCATTGAGTACTATGTTATCAAATTCTTCATTGACAAGCCCAAAGTCTGGTCTCATTCTTGCAAAAGTCTGGTCCTTATCATATTCTTGCTAAAGTCTTTCCAAATTCTGTTAAACGAAGCCAACACAAATTTTGTAGATAATGCTTTGTCATATAAGACTTAGCTCTGCAATGTGTTTGTAACATCTGGCTTTGAATTTGTTGGTTCTTTGGTGTCTACTGATTGGTGTAGGTATTGTTAAATGAGCATTGTGGAAGCAAGTACAGTATTTCAGGGAATATACATCTCGAATAACAAACATTGTTGGGGCAGAGCGTGCTTCGAGTACTTGAACAATAGACTTGGTGAGCTGACCTAGAGAGTTGACCTAGGGGATGGGCTTGGTGAGAAAACTTAAAGAGTCAACTTGGTGAGTGCACTTGAATTGTCGGCTTGGCGAGCAGACTTGGGGACTTGGTGGGACATGTGGGTGAGCTGACTTGGTGAGGCGACTTGGTGACATGAATTGGTAGGCTAGCTTGGCGAGTCGACCTTAAAGAGTCAACTTTGTGAGTGTACTCGAACAATCAACTTGGTGACATGACTTGGTGGGCTTGGCGAGCCGACCTGGCGTGCGTACTTGAAAAGTAGACTTGGTGAGCTAACTTAAAGAGTCAACTCATTGAGGTGACTCGGTGGGGGTGACTTGGTGGGCTGACCTGGAGAGTTGACCTAGGGGGCGGACTTGGTGAGCGAACTTAAAGAGTTGACTTGGTGAGCATACTTGAATTGTCAGCTTGGCGAGCTGACTATGGGAGTCAGCTTGGCAAGCTGATATGGCGAGTCGACTTAAAGTGGCAACTTGGTGGTGCAAGTTGGTGAGCTGACTTATCGAGGCCACTTGTTGAGGCAAATTCACGAAGCGACTTGGTGAGCTGACCTACTAAGTGTACTTAAAGACTAACCTTGATGAGGCGCTTTGGTGGGGTGACTTGATGAGAAAACTTAAAGTGTCAACTTGGCGTGCCAACCAAGTGAGTTTACATGGTGAGCGAGCTTAGAGAAGCAACTGTATGGGGCAACTTTGTAAGCACACTGAGTGAGCCCACTTGCTGAGGCAAGGTGGTAAAACCATTGGGTGAGTCGACTTCGTGAGCTGACTTAATGAGTCAACTCGTTGAGGTGACTGGGTGGGGGTGACTTGGTGAGCTGACTTGGAGAGTTGGCCTAGGGGGCGGACTTGGTGAGCGAACTTAGAGAGTCGACTTGGTGAGCGTACTTCAATTGTTAGCTTGGCGAGCTGACTTGGCCAGGAGCTGGCCTAGTGATCTAACATGATGAGTGGACTTAAAGTGGCAACTTGGTGGGGCAAGTTGGTGAGCCGACTTAGCGAGGCCACTTAGAGATGTGACAGGGCGAGCTGCCTTGGTGAGCAAGCTCGATGAGCAGACCTAAAGATTAACCTTGTTGAGGCACTTTGGTGGGGTGACTTGATGACCGAACTCAAAGAGTCAACTTGGTGAGCATACTAGTGCATTTGGGTTCATTTTTCGACCTTCATTGATCAAATTTTTGACCCAATTTTTGACCAAATTTGACCAACCCATTGGTCAAAATTTATCTGGTCAAAATTTTGACCAACTCACTGGTACATGATTTGTCTCAATCATATAACTAATTATATATTTTTCATATTAGTTACTGTCAATGTTTTTCAGGCATTCTATAAAATAGTTCACATGCCTTGCGTATGATATGACATTTTGCATGTATCCTGCACTCTCTCTCATCCAGCTAATGATGGATTACGTAGAGTGATCTAAAACCATGATGCTAAAAAAGACACAATCAAATCCAAAATGAACTTGCACTACAAATGGATTGTGGAAATCTGATATTGGTAAAATTGCATGCATGTCTACCAGGAAAATCACGACTTAAACATATATTTGTCCTGGTAGACATGGATGCAAAATTAACAATATCAGATTTCCACAATCTATTTGTAATGCAAGTTCGTTTTGGATTTGATTGTGTGTTTTTTTTAGCATCATGGTTTCAGATCACTCTCTGTAATCCATCATCAGCCGGATGAGAGAGTGCAGGATGCATGCAAAATGTCATATCATACGCAAGACATGTGACTGTTTTATAGAATGCTTGAACAAAAATTTACACCTATCTGTTGGTAGAAATTTCTACCTTTGTTGGTCAAAATTTTTGACCTTCATTGGTCGAAATTTCTACCTTATTTGGTCAAATTTTTTGACCTTCATTGGTCGAAATTTCTCCCTTCATTGGTCAAAATTTTTGACCTTCACTGGTCGAAATTTCTACCTTTAATCCACGAAATTTTTTAACCCTCGTTGGTCAAAATTTCTACCTTGCTTGGTCAAAATTTTTTACCTTCATTGGTCGAAATTTTTACCTTTTTCGGTCAAAATTTTTTCTTTCATTGGTCGAAATTTTGACCAATTCCTGCTAGAACTTGCACATGGCTATTGAGGTTTTTCAACCAACGTATTGGTCAAAATTTTGACCAACCAGAAGGTTGGTCAAAATTTTGACCAATGGGTTGGTCAAAGTTGGTCGAAGTTTGGTCAAAAATTGGGTCAAAATTTCGACCAATAATGGTCGAAAAATGGTCTCAAATGTACTAGTGACATGGGGCTCCCACTGGATCAAGCCACCCTGGACTTTACTGTTCTTTGATGCATGTTCAGTCTAAAAGACCAACCGAAGTTGAAGAGGAGTTTAACTTCTCCCTTGTTACAACCTTTGTCAACATATCTGCTAGATTGTCAATTGTATGGATCTTCTCCAGCTTTAACTATCCATCCTCCAAAATTGACCAAATGAAATGGTACCACAACTGTATGTGTTTAGTCTTAGAATGCAGAGCTGAATTCTTTGCAAGATGAATGACACTTTGACTATCTGTAAACAAATAATTATCCTTCTGAGGATGTCCCAATTCTTCCAAGAAGAACTGAAGCCATATCATCTCCTTGGCTACCTCTGTAGCAGCAACATACTCTGCCTCTTTAGTGGATAGAGCATTAATCTTTTGTAACCTAGAAACCCAGCTCACGGCTGCCCCAACAACAGTATAGACATAACTTGTAGTACTCTTCCTGGTATCGATATCCCCTACCAAATCTGAGTCAACATAGCCCTGTAAATCAATAGTAGAGCCCCCAAAGTGTAAACATTTATTGGATGTTCCTCTCAAATATCTGAGAATCCACTTGACAACATTCCAATGCTCAAATCCTAGATGACTCATATGCCTGCTAACGACTCCCACTGCATGTGCAATATCTGGCCTAGTACATACCATAGCATACATTAAGCTTCCTACATCTGAAGCATAGGGTACCTTGGACATCTTATCCTCCTCTTCATGTGTCTTATGACACATCTCCTTAGTTAACTTCAAATGACCAATTAAAGGTGTACTAACAGCTTTAGCATTCTCCATAGAGAAACATTGCAACACCTTCTCAACATAATCAGCCTGAGATAGTGTTAATTTTCTATTCTTCCTATCTCTGCAAATCTTCATACCAAGGATTTGTTTTGCTACCCCCAAATCCTTCATAGCAAATGCATGTGCTAACTGGCATTTTAGCCCCTTAATATGATCCATGTTAGACCTAGCTACAAGCATATCATCAACATATAAACATAAAATAATGTAGCTATCATCATCCAACCTCTTAAAATAAACACAGTAATCTGAATTACACCTATTATATCCATGTTCATGCATAAAACTGTCAAATTTTAGATACCATTGCCAAGGTGCTTGCTTCAAGCCATATAAACTTTTCTTCAATTTGCACACTAAGTTCTCCTTACCTTTGACCTCAAAACCTTGTGGTTGAGCCATATATATTTTTTTATCCAAATCACCATGAAGAAAGGCTATTTTAATATCCAATTGCTCTAAATGCAAATCTTCAGCAGCCACAAGACTTAAAACAATACGAATAGAAGTCATTTTAACAATAGGAGAAAATATCTCATCAAAATCAATTCCCTTTTTCTGTGCAAATCCTTTTACAACTAACCTGGCCTTAAACCTTTTTTGACGTCCTTCCTCTTCTTTCAACCTGTAAACCCACTTATTCTGTAAAGCCTTTTACCTACAGGCAACTTGCATAGATCCCACGTCTTATTCTTCAGCAAATAGTCCATTTCATCTTTCATTGCAAACTCCCATTGAATCTTAGTATCACCTACAAAACTTCATCATAACTTTCAGGTTCACCAGCATCAGTAAGTAAACTAGAATACAAAGAGGGAGAAAATTTTTGTGGAGGTCTAATTTGCCTCGTTGACCGTCTAACATTCACTGGCGTGTGTGGTATTTTTTGTTGCGGTCGTTGCACATCATGAGGAATGGCTGGAACATCAGCTTTTGGAGTATCATCCAGCACTACATAATCATCTTCTTTCTTCTCATGTTGCTGCAATAGATCTTTGTACAACCCTTTCTCATTGAATATGACATCCTGACTTCTAACAATTTTATGATTTTCAAAATCCCAAAGCCCATAACCAAATTCATTAATGCCATATCCAACAAAGACACATTTCTTTGATTTAGCTTCTAGCTTGGTTCTATTTTCAGAGTCTATATGAGCAAAAGCTTCACAACCAAAGGTCTTGAGAAAAGAAAAACTCACCTTCTTACCAGTCCATGCCTCCTCTGGAATACCACAACCCAAAGGAGTAGAGGGACCTCTATTAATCAAATATACTGTAGTATTGATAGCCTCCGCCCACATGTGTAAGGGCAACCAAGCATGCAACCTCATGCTCCTTGTGCACTCCATTATAGTCCTGTTCATGCGTTCAGCCACTCCATTTTCCTGTGGAGTCCTTGGAACAATTTTCTGTCTATGAATACAATTAGTGGAGCAATAATCTTCAAATTCATGACTACAATAGTCACCACCATTATCAGATCTAAGACATTTTAATTTCTTACCAGTCTTATTTTCAACCAACCATTTCAATTTCTTAAAAGTTTGAAATACATCAAATTTTTGTCTAAGGAAATAAACCCATACTTTTCTAGTTGTGCCATCAATAAATGTAACATAATAATGAGAGCCACCAAGGGAAGATACCTGAGCTAGTCCCCATACATCTGTATGCACAAGCTCTAATTTCTCCTTTTTGTTTTCCTTCCTAGTCTTTACAAAACTTACTCTCTTTTGTTTTCCATATACACAACTTTCACAGAAATCCATATTAACACATTTCAAACCTGGTAAAACTTTCTTTGAGTGAAGTACTTTCATACCTTTCTCACTCATGTGCCCAAGTCTATTGTGCCACAATGTTGTATCAGAATCTACAGCAGCTATTTGTTCTCCCTGCTCAACTACAACAATTGTTCCTGAACATTCATTTTTCTCTGAAACAATCAAAGTAGAAGGAACAATATGACCTATACAAAGATATAAGGTGCCTACTTTCACACCTTTTTCTACTACAAGGGAACCTTTTGAAACCTTCCAATTTTTATCATTAAAAGTAACTACACAACCCTCATCACCGAGTTGCCCCGCTAAAATTAAATTCCTACTCAGCCTTGGAACATGTCTTACCTCATGTAGTAGCCAATGATTCCCATTCTGCAACTTAATCTTAATTTTTCCCTTTCCAACAATTTGATAAGGTTCATTATCCTCCAAATAAACAAGCCCAAAATCCCCTTGGACATAATCAATGAAATAACCTCTATGAGGTGTAGCATGAAATGAAGCACCAAAATCTAAAACCCATGAATCATCAACACTTTCTAAAAATAGAAGCAAAGAATCCTCTTCGGATTTGTTACTTACCACATTTTCCTCCTTGTCTCCATCTGATTTATCTCCTTCATTTTTCTTTCGATTCCAACAATCTTTCTTTTTGTACCCTGGTTTCTCACAGTATAGCAATCATTTGGTCTCCTTAATTGAGACCTCTTCCCCTTTGACTTTTCTCTTGATTTCCCATGATTTCCAAAGTTACTTCCTCTCTCAGGTGTTATGCCCCTACTTTGTGCATTCAAAGCACTTCTTGATGTAGATCCACCTAAGGATTTCCTATGAGTTTCCTCACTCAAAACAACACTGATCACATCATCATATTTTAGGGTACTAGATCCAGGAACAGAATTACTCATAGCCATTACCAAGCCATTCCAGCTTTCAGGCAAAGAACACAAAATAAAGAGAGCCCTAATTTCTTCATCAAAATTGATACCCACAGAAGATAACTGACTAGTAATTGTATTAAACTCATTTAAATGATCAGCAACAGATCCACCTTCTGCCATTTTCATATTAAATAAACACTTAATGAGAAATACCTTGTTTGAAGTGAAGGGCTTTTCATACAGTGTCACTAGGGTTTTCATCAACTCTTCTTTTGTCTTTGCTTTTGTAATATTAAATGCCACTGATGGTGCCAAGCATAACTGAATGCTTCCAAGTGCCTTTCTGTCCAAAAGATCCCATTCAACATCTGACATAGTTCCCTGATTCTTGGCTTTGCCTTCCAACGGCTTCCATAAATCCTTCTAATACATATAGTCTTCCATTTGCATCTTCAATAACTAGAAGTTCTGCCCATTAAACCTATCAACCCTCAGCTTACCCTCATCTGCCATCGCTCCCATGCAACCATGATACTCCCACTCAATTGTGAAACTTTCCTGTAGAGGATAACTGAAAAACAACTAGGCTTTGATACCACTGGTTAGGATAAACCATAGATAGAAATAAAAAATTGAATGCAAATATAACCAATAACAAAAAATAATAGATCACATAGAAATGAACACAAGGCACCAAGATTTAACATGGTTCACCCAATCCCTGGGCTACGTCCACCAAACAACAAGTCCAATATTATTACAATCCAGTGATTACAACCTGATTACAATCCATAATCCCTTACAACACAATACTGCCGCAAGAAGCAATTTCGCATCACAATATAATGAAAAATGCCTAACCCTAAACCCTTTTATACAAGTATTTTATCCGTTTTAGGGTTACAACTTGTCATCCATATGTCGGCCATAATATGTCGGCTACAACGTCGGCCACGGCCCGAACCCCACTAATTATGAAGTATGTATAGTACTTTCCTGATCAGTCACCATAATCTAACAGATACTAGACAACTTGCCACCAATGAGGGATGTTAGCCACCAATTAGATCTCATAATAGGGGTCACCCAACCAGACAAGGCTACATATAAAATGACTCCTACCCAAAAAGAAGAGATAGCTAAGCAAGTCCAAGAACTCCTAAACAAGGGTCTTATAAGGAATAGTTTGAGCCCATGTGCATTTCCAACAATCATAGTACCTAAAAAGGATGGTAAATGGAGGATGTACACTGATTCAAGAGCCATTAAAAAATCAATATAAGATATAGATTTCCCATGCCTAGAATTAAGAACTTAATGGGTTATCTAAGGGGTGCATGTTACTTTTCAAAGGACTTAAAGTCAGGGCACAATTAGATTAGGATTAGACAAGGGGATGAGTAGAAAAAAACTTTAAAGTCCAATGAGGGCTTATATGAATGGTTGGTGATGTTTTTTGGGCTCACAAATGCACCTAGTACCTTTATGAGGTTAATGAACAAGGCACTTGTAGAATTCATTGGCAAATTAGTGATTTCAACAATGTCTTCATAGTGGAGTGTGATGCTAGCAAATTAGCCATATGATCAATGTTAAGTTAGGAAGATCACCTTATGGATTTCTTTTCAGTGAAGTTAAATAAAGATAAATAGAAGTATTCCACTTATAACTTGGGGCTATATGCAATGGCACAAGCCTTGTAGAAATAGAGGCATTATTTTTTACCTAAGGAGTTTATAGTTTACATTGACAACCATGCCCATAGTTTACTCAATAAACAAGAGAAGTTGAACGAGAGGCGTCTCAAATGGTAGAATATTTGCAAGCTTATACCTTTACTATCAAGAACAAAAAAGGGAATATAAACAAGGTAGAGATGCCTTGAGTAGGTCTATGTGGGGTATATAGGAGATCCAATTGAAGAGTGTGTTATTAGTAGCCCTAAAGGACCTATATGCTAAGGACAAAGATTTTTCAAAAATCCATAAAATATGCTCTAATTTTTCTAATTTCTTTCATGTTGAATATGTTGGCTACTTGTTGCAAGATCATTTACTCTTCAAATGACCATTATTATGTATACCTCAATGTTCATGAGGGAGAATATATTTAAGGAGAAATACTAAGCCATCCTAGGAGGACATTTTGGTTATGCAAGACTCTTGAGCATATAACTAGATTCTATTATTGGTCTAAGGTACAACATAATGTCAAACACTTTGTGGAACAATGCTCCATTTATCAAAAAGCCAAGGGAATGTCATCCAATCTAGGATTATACCAACCATTGACTATACCTAATAGGCCTTGGGGGTGTCTTAGTATGGATTTTGTGCTAGGGTTTCTCAAAATAGTAAGGGGATATGATAGTGTTTATATATTAGTGGATATGTTTAGTAAAATAGCTCACTTTATACCTTGAAAGAGCGTCAATGATGCTTCCTATATAGTAGGCCTCTTCTTCAAATTTCATGGGGCACTTTTGGAGAGATCTTTAGAAGAAATTAGGTACCAACTTGGCATTTACATCTGCTTACCATCCATGGTCATATGGTCAAACTAAAGTTGTGAACAGGTCTTTGGATAATCTATTGAGAAACTTGACACAACTTGGTGATTGGCCAAACAAAATACACTTACAATGACTCAGCGAATAAAAGTACTAGTAAAAACCCTTTTGAAATTGTATATGGCTATCATCCTAGGACAATCATGGAGCTCAAAGATATAAGATCTATCGACTAGAGGAGTACACTAGGATTTTTTTTTGCAGAAAATGTAAAGGACATCCATGAGAAAGTCAAGAAGACTCTATAAAAAAGTGAAAAAAAGTACAAGGAACAAGAAGATAAATCAAGGAGAGAACAAAAATTTAAGTTAGGATATGTAGTTATAGCCCACTTGAGGAAAGAAAGATTGCCTAAAAGACAACCACGCAAATTACTCATGAAAAAGATTGGACCCCTTAAAATTGTTCACAAGTATGGAGATAATGCCTATGAGGTAGAACTATCTCCTGACCTTAATGGAATCTCTCCCATCTTTAATGTTAGTGGTTTTTATGTTTGTAGAGGCAAAATGTCAAATGTTAACCAATCCTATGGAGATAAGTTAATTGAAGTATTCCAAGTTACATATCTACCACATTGTAATCCTGTACAACTAGAAAGCATTATAGACAATAAGGTGATCAAAAGAACAAGGAAATGAGTCTACAAGGAGTGCCTTGTGAAATTGATTAACCTCCCTAAAGAAAAAGTCACCTAGATGTTTGAGGCAGATATCATCAAACATGGTAAATTTGTGCAAGATTTGCTCACTTATGGGAAATAAGTTTCTTTATAACCCAGGAGTATGGTGCAATAACACCTCAAGAATAGTTGGATGTAGTTAATTTTTTTGAAGTGTTTTGGTTGTAATAAGAATCCATGAAAACAAATCTAGTTGGATTGAGCCTATGGAGTTCAATTTTGGATTGCAAGTCCTAAAAGTTGCATTTGAGTAACTTTGGGCCTAGTGCTAACATGAGTGGTTAGTGTTGTGTACTGATGTAAATAAGGCTTTTCATGTGTTACATAGGGTGGTAGGATGATTCCTAGGTGTTTTGGACCCACTTGGTCAAGTTTGAGATCACGTGTACAAGAAGTTGAAATGTTGCTTGAAAAGTTGCAACTTTACAACTTTTGCATCTTACTATAAAGTGTTGCAAGAATGCAACATCTAACTCAAAAAATAGTTGAAAGGTGTCCTAACTGATCCAAGATATATAAGCCTTGGAAAACTAATTTTTGAGTTACTTGAATCAAGCAAGATAAGTTTTTTTGAAGTTTTTTCTCTATTTCTATACTTTTTTGTACAATATTTGTACTGCATTGGAGCATTTTGTCATATTGGCAATTTAATGTTGTTGTGTTTTGTTTTAGCTTTATGCTGCACTTGATTGTAGGTTTAAAATTTTAATCAATTGAGAGAGCCATGCATTTGAAGTGCTACTGGTCACAAAACCTCACAAATTAGATTTTTGACACAAAAATGGCTTCAAACTGATATTCCACACTTGGAAATTCAAATTGCTTCGTGAGATGTTAGGATAGAATGCATAGTTTTAAATTTGGTAGTTTTGTAGTGGTCCAACTTGGTTCTTTATTTTTACTTGTAAGTCCTAGACCAATCACTTGGTAGTGTTGAGCCAAGGAATGCTAGTGAAGTTGTTATCACAGTGACAAACTAGATTTATTACTAGAGTTTGGTGATGGATTAGTAATCCTTAGACTTGTACAAAGCCTAAACAAGTGTTGGTTTGATAAATTCTTGCATCGGTAGCAAGAATGGAGTGGAACAAGATGTTGCCCAAGAAGGCCTAATAAGCCTTAAAAAATCCTAGTTAGGGTTTCCTAACCTAATAAGAAACCCCACATGCAATTTTTTGATATCGTTTGTAACTTCCAAATGGGTGCTTGGAATGGTAGAAATATTTTTGGTTTTTTCAACAATCTTGAGAGTTAAGGGTGAAACACTCAAATAGGAGGCCTAATTCTAGTAGGTCTACTAGGTCATCTCATGAGGGTGTTTGAATCTTGGGATATGAACATCACCCATCAGTCCTATGGAAGAATATTTCAAAACCAATTAGTTGAAGGCCTTAAGGAGTCATGTGTGTAGGAATCTTGGTTGGTGGAACATTTTTGGATGTTGGTGAATTGGAGGGATAATTTGTTTAAATATAGTGGATTTGGAATCAAAGTATTAGGATTGTTCTGAGGATACCTTGGGAATGTAGAACATAGACTTGAGGAAACCTTGGGAAGGTTCCTAGAAAAAATCATTAGATGATTTAGTAAAGCAAAAAGTAGCGAGATCCCATTGTGTGGATAAGCTACAAATTACTTTGCATCATATTTGTATAGCTAAGTCAATTTTCCTATCTTTGCATTGGGCATGGACTCCAATTGGAGCAATAAAACCCTAATTTGTAAATGATTTTTAAAAAAAATAATTTATAATTATAAAATTATGGAGACTAGCATGTAAACTATTTTTAATTATCTAGAACATAGACTATTTCCATCAAGCTGCTATTTTATATTTTATATTTCTTCCGTCAATGATTTACTTCTAGTATTGTCCATTTGATAATCTAAAAAATCAAAGCTCCATACAAGTAGTAATTTATTAGTCTTGTGTATCTATAGACAAAGACTTATATTTTCACAACACTTTTCACCAATTTATAGATGCTCAAGAATTGTACAAATTGCTCTTAACCTATGCACCTAAAAATATGTTACAATCATCTTGCAAGTTTCTACCTCGGTATGGACCATTGAAGAAGATGTAGCACCACTCGGTAGATAATGTAATCAAGGGTCAAATTCAATGGATAGAGCGAATAGATTTGTTTCATATTTTCAATATATAATATTTTATTTAGAGAGAAACAATGGGGAACTCGTAAAAAAGAGATGCCGCTTCGTAAACTCAATTGTATTTTAAGATATAGCTAATATGAATACACATGTTTTGTCTACAATATTCTCCAATTTTTCAAACATTACGAAAATTAATTATCATCAAATTGAAATGATTTTGACAACATCAATATATTGGAAAACAAATTAACAATGAGTGAAGGTAATAGGTGACAATTTCCCATTAAAAAAATAAGATTGTTGATAACATGTTCATTATTTTTGGGCTTTTTAATCCATTGGCCTCTATGATGCAAGGCTTTATTTTGATTGTAGGAGATTTTTGTTCGTGTGGAATGTGGAATGAACATCATTACAATAATTATTATTTCTTAATAAATTCATTTTTCAATGTAAATCAATTTCATTTCTCATTTTTCTTAACATATTAAAAAAATTATTTAAAAATACAAAATAAAATAACATACTTTAAATATATCTAAAACTAGCACTTGCATTAGAAGATGCAATGTTTAAGCAATAAAAACATATGCTGTATTTTTTTTTTCAATTATCACTGAAAGCAAACTTTTTTCCTTATCATATTCATTAATCAAATGTGTAGGTGGAAATCAACCATTAATAAGATCAACCTCATCTGTAATATTATCCCTAAGCAATCCCTAATATGCTTGGAGAGTTGCTAAAATGAATGTTGATGCATGAAGAATCTTGCAGCTCAATAGTTGCAACAATTGAGTTCCCAAACAATGAAATCTTCTAAGAGATAAACGATTTGGATGAAACTGCATCTTGTAATGCTCCCTTTAGAGATATTCCTTATTTTAGCTTTAAAACAATAATACTTATTCAAAAATATGAAAATTGTTTTCTCAAATCTCGCTTAGGAATTTATAGGAATATTCAGGTCAGTTATTTAGCACAACAACCACAATTGATCAAATCATGAATTCTCTGGAAATATTTTGCAAACAAATTGAATTTCAAGGATTATGTTGTTTACTCCAACAATGATAATATCAAGGACCCATCCCTAGCTTGTCAAGGGCCTGAAGAACTTCTCTCATCTACAAAGAATTATAACTTGATATATTTTCTAGACTATTGTTGATTAATATCACATGACAGATTGCTACATTGAGTAATGCTTGATTTCTATTTTCTGAATTATAGTTTTGGATTAGGCCTGTTTATGAATTGGTGTGTTCAATGCTAATCTGAAGTGATGTAATGCAACTGAATTATACTTTTGATTTGTTTTTATATTTTGATGGTATGAATTGAAATGTCGATTATATCTCTAAATGAATTGTTCTCTTTTTTATATGCGTAAATAGAGGGAGTCGCACCTGTTCAGTGAGACTATTATTTTACAAAGGGGTACTATCCTTTATATACTAAGCACTGCCTTTCATTATTTATTTATTTACGTACAACATGGTAAGTACTAATAATCGTTACTAAATTTCAGTCTACCCCTAATCAATAAAATGTTGCCATGTAAAATTGGACTCCAGTAGAAGCAGAAGAAATGTAATGATCTTTTCTTAAGAAATCATACAATTATTAAGCATCCACCACCACAATGAAGGAATGAATAAAGAAACATGTGTAATGAAGCATGTTTGAAATCTAAAGAATTTTCCGGCATCAAATCTAATCAATGCCAAAGAACATGCAGGGATTTATGTAAGCTAAATTGTGATATATCAAAACGTTATTGGGAAAGAATTTGCAGAAGCCCATGTGAATTAACGCAAGATATCCATCAATAGAAGGCCTAACTGAATCAGAAAAATCAAGACATATATCGTGGTCTGATGCACTACTCCAGAAAACTCCTCTACTGCAATAGCTCTTCCTGCTCTAGTCCCCGTCTCTCCCACCCAGAGCTTCTTTTTTCTTTTCTTTTTTCCCATTCTTGGAAAGACTGAAAATTGATGACCATTGATATTTGATTATTCAACAAAGCTTGATCATCACCCCAGATCCCAGTTTGGTCCAAATGATGATCCTGACCTGGTCCAATTCCAGAAGGAAACACTTCATATATTTTCTGCTATTCTACGATGCTCCCTACTTGGTGACATGTGATCGATTTATGTTGGTTAGCCCGAATTGACCTATTTCGTATGTGCAATAGCTACAGAAGATGGTGTGGCCGGAAAACACATCTGAAGTGATAGTTTGTCGACGGGTGTGTGCTACCATAAACCCCTGCTTGTGCTTTCAATGTGAAGAATGCATCATATAATAAGAGATATGGAATAAGAAGTTTTTATGTCTAGTCCGAAGCCTCCCATTCAATGATATCATCCAAAACCTTCTCTGTTTTCCTGTTCATACTTTCTTGATTCTCTCTACCCAATGAACTTGCACCCCACAAGAATGGTAGTTGTTTATCTGTTTTTCTAACAATTCCCTGCATTCGTAAAATGACAGGTAGCCTTCCTTTATCTCCATACCCCAAATCTCTGATTTACCGGCTCTCCCATTGAAGTGCCACTTTTTTTTCAAACTATTTTTTTTGGTGTTATGAGATAATTTTCCGATATCTAACATCTGACAATTTATTTTATGATATATGACAATTTTCAGGTCATTGTGTGTCACAATAAATAATTCTATCGACTTAATAAATTTATAGAATTTAAAACTTAAATTGTTTATCTCTTATAATATTTTTAACTTATTTAAAATCACATATTTTAGATTAAGACAATATTCACTTTGAAAATTAAATTTGAATTGAAACTTTTGATAGATTAAGAATTTATACAAATTTTAGAAATAATCATAATTGTTAAATATAATTTTATTCAATTGAATAGGTTGAATTAATTCTGTATATAATAATAATTTAATTTAATTTTTTTTTTTGTGATATTGCTATCAGGATTTTAACTGTGTGATTTTGAGTCAAACTCATTGACCCATTTTAACTGTGTGATTTTGAGTCAAACTTGAGTTTGACTCAAAATCACACAGTTAAAATGGGCAAAATCACACAGTTAAAATGGGTCAATGAGTTTGACTCAAAATCACACAGTTAAAATCCTGATAGCAATATCACAATTTGACTTACTATGGAAATTATCTCCTACTTATCAATATTTTTTTTACTTCAAATGTATACTTATGAATTATATGTTAATGAACGTAAACATTAATTTTTTTTTTAATATATGGTTCACTATGCCAAATGATAAATAATAAATAATATGGATTAAAAATGGTATATAATAACTATAAATTTAAATGATTTGTAAAAAATAATAATTAATAATTAATAATTTAAATATATAATTATTTGATATGTTATAGGCACGAGCCTACAATGCATCAGTAGTTTGCAAGCATCTCATCGAGAGGTCTTCGGTTCAAATCTACTGGAGATTAACACATAGTAATAATTAATCTTAACAATAATAATAAATAATCTAGGCTTTGACCGATTACCTATCCAAAAAAATAAATTATTTGATATGTTATATTTGACACAAATACAAATATATATTAATTTGTGATGGATATAAAGAGAAAGGAAGAAATAGAGGGTATATACATCCATAAATATATACACACACACGGTTAAGAAGTAGAGATAGAGGGAGACATGGGGGAAAAAAAATCTATTTTAAAGATAAGGTTATGTGGGCAAGATAAGGGATACATTAAGAGATGAGAAAGGGGTAGATAGAGATGATGTGCATATATAGATAAATAGATAAATAGATAGATAGATATGTGTTTCAATATGGAGTGTAAGAGGAAGATAGAGACAGAGATATATATGAATATAGAGTGAGAGGTAGGGTGAGTGTACACTATTTTGTACAACATTTCTAATAGAGAATTTGTTTTAACTATAGCCTTTCCGACACATTATCTTTAATACAAAAGAATTCAAGAAATTCAGTAATTTTTTGGATTAGGGACATCTAAAATTATTCATCTTCCTCTGCTTTGATTTGTCAAACCTAGATTCAGTAGATCAAAGTAGAGAAGAAGGTTTGAAGGGAAATATTCCCACTATGGAGCTAAAAGATGAGTACCTTCTTGTGTACTAGTTGTGATTTTGCCAAAAAGAAATCCTCTATATTTAGGAAACTCTCTTCTTGTCATGCTATTGGTGAATGTTGTTGTGTCATGAATCAAGCCCCTATTTTCTCATTAACACTAATATATTTGTTGCTCTTATGTCTTTCAATCTCCTTGAGACCTTATTCAATTTTTTTTAATCTCAATCCCTTATTGCAAATTCCTATATTATAGTTTACATGAACATATAATCCCTTAGTTCTATCTACATCTTTCTTTGAATTTGTAAATACTCAAGATGGGGAAGGATTGGGCACCTTTTTCATGGTTTGGAAGAAAACATATTCTTGAGAGATTGGTGAGTGCAATTTTATGTATGCATTTGGTTTCTATCTCATTGATAAATGCATCATTTATAGGAACAAAAGTATATATAGATCTTGTTTTAGTTACTTCCACATGTGTTCTATAACTATAGTAAGTGATTGTAAACATATTAGAGCTTCACACTCATGCTGCACAATATCAATAGATCAACCTACTATTTCACATACACAAAATCCAATGCAACTGTTAAGTTATGATTCATATAGATGAGTCAAAATTATTAAGAATTTTTGGTCTCTCTAATTTTTGTAGTCTATTAATGTCAAACACTTAGTCATAAATAAGGCAGAGTCAGTCGATCATCACTAGGACCAAGTTACTCTATAGGCCGAGTAATGTAAAGACTTGTAAATAATCATGTATATGTCGAGCTCTGTAAGAGCTACGCAAGTCTTTAGTCACTAAGTAATTTTAGTATAAGCCGAGTATAGTTGATGCCAAACGAGAAAGAGCAAATAAATGTTGAGTGATACAGAACAAGAAAAACTAATTAAGGTTGAGCAATAGTAGGTAGAACAGTTACGACTGAGCATTAGAGATAGTATGTGCCGAGTCACACAAAGTGAAAAAAATGTATGGAATGGTAAAAATTTTGAGGTAAACTATTTTGAGCTGACATGTAAATAACATTTAATGATTATAGAGCTTATTACTAAGGTTTTTATGCATTTTGACACAGATCATTGATCCTTATGAGGGATGAACAACCAATCAGATGAAGAGGCAAAAAGAGAAATATCTAGATTGTTAATCTTATTCTAGAAGACTTTATAGATGTCTTTAAATAGACAAATCCAAACTCTATTTTGATATACAAAATGAGATATCGTAGAAGATAGTGAAAATTATGAGGAGTTAAGTTTTGGAGGCTACAAGAGAAAGTTGTGAAGAAAAGAGAGTTAGCAACCTGATGAAGTAGTGAAGGATGTAGAAAAGTTATATCAGATAAGAGACCATATTAGAGATTGGAAGGAGGAGATCCACAATCATCATTGTGTGTGCAGATCGAAGGACTAAGTCTTGAATCAGTTTTGACAGATTAAATTAGGGAAAACCTCTTAACAGAGTCACTTTAACATACCTTTATAAATCTCTTGACTGAGTCCTTAGTTCATTGCAAGTGTAAAATCATTTAATCAAGGTAAGACCTAATAATATTGTAAATAATTTAATAGGGAAAACCCCTCATAGGTTAGATCATCAGAAGTAATCAAAATTATAGTCCTAACAGGATAACTTTGTTATATAGCAGTGAAGATTTGTGGGTGTCATCCCCACCCTAGTTTTACATTCACCTTAGAGGGTTTTTGCGTTACCAAATCCTTTGTGTTGTGTGTTTACATTTTATGGATGTGATACTTAGCTAGATTTATTTCAGCATTTGTTTCAGCATTTGATATTTCAAGTTATGTTATGCATAAACTAGATATGAGATGGTTAATATGGTGAATACAGTCAATTTTTTTTGAAGGATAAAAGTTTTGAAGATCCTGATTCACCATCACCCCACCCTCCCCCCCGCTTCAGTATCTTGTATCCCAATAAGACTTCCAACAATTGGTATCAGAGTAGAGTTCTCTTCAAAGAAGAAAATCAACTTAAGAGTTTAAATCTTGGAGATGGAGGCTTACAAATTTGGAAATATTATTGGCAATCAAATGATTGACATCCAACTCATATTGTAACAACTTGATGCAACAAGAGAGGAACTAAGAAAATTCCTAAGAAAGATAAAAGATATGTTCATTCAACATAATGACACACTGTATCAAGAAGTTAATACTCAAGGATTACTTGATGATGGAAATTTCTGTGAAAGTGATGCAACCATTGCAAATCTATTGGAGAAGAACAATACCATGAATGAAAAGGTCAAAGGTCTGAAAAGAGAACATGAAATCCAGCCAGTAAGAATATGTGAAGTGACCGAACATGCGACACCATGTTAGGAAACCCAAAATAAGTTAACCAAAAATGTCCCTAGGTTTGCCAAAAATTTTTTTTTTGAAAGATAAAAACAACAAGATATAACCTAGCAGAAGCAATAACTCACATACATACAAACAATACATAATGCATATTGCACTTCTTAAGGGTTCCATGATGTTGAATCACATACAAAAGTTTTATCAATACTAAATCTAATACATAACAAAATCCACATCATAGAATAACCATAAGTACAAATCCAATGAACTAATATACAATTACATAAGATGCCACATGGCATAACCAGAATGCATAATCATCCTCTGAACAAGTCATAGGGTATTTAAAGCTCAAAGAATATACATCATGAATAAATACAAAATCTCATAAGATCTCCAATAATCAAGTACAGTACAATAAAATATAACCATCGAACATAAATACAAGATGAGAGTGAAAGGAACCACTGCACAAGTGCACCCATCAACGACATCTAGCTATCGAATCTCAATGGTATAAAAAGGGGAGATAGTTCTCGAGTTCAAATTCTAAACCTAAGCCAATTGTCCTAGAAAGTAGGACAAGTATCTGAGTTATCCACCCTTTCAAATTTTTCAAAGTGATGTGAATTCGACATTTTGACCCTTGAGTTTGAATCTGTACTTTGTCTTTCAGATAGGTTTCTTATCTAAATTTGTGTGTCTGTTGTGATTTTCAATTATAATTAAATCAAATTAAGAGAATATTAAATAATTTAATTTAACAAAAAAATTATAAATAAAAAATCAAATTTTAATTATTTAGTTAATTGATAAATTAATTAATTAAAAGAATTAAATTTAAAAATATTTAATTAAAGTTCCAAATTTGGCATAATTATATTTATTTAATTTAATAATAATTAATTTAAGAGTTTTATTTTAATAATGAACTCCAAATATTATTATTAGTTAAATTAATAAATATACTTTAAAACACATCTTGTTATTTAATAAATGCAAGAGAGAATAAATCAAATAAAGTTTATTTTAATTAAAATGCAAAAAGTTTGCACATGAAATTAAAATAATAAAAGAAAAGGCTTTTGTGTTTGTAAAACTGAAACCCTAAATGAGAAAGCTCTTTATTAAGAAATTAGAGCTCATTTTTCCACACACAGGTTTGGAGGAGCAAATTTTCGAAAAGGGTTTCGAAAGAGGGGAGTTCTTGCAACTTTTGAGTATTCGTCTGATTTGCATCAGATCAAGGTAGGAATGTTTTTGAAATTATCATTGTAGATTACTTTGAATTTTCCCTCTATCTTCTCCATGTTTGTATATGAATATGTTTTCAAAGATCGATTTTGGTTGAAACCCTTGTTTGATAAACTATGGTTATTTCTTATTAGATTATCTATCAGAAAAATCAACCGAAAAATCTCTTGGAAAATTGGATGTTTAGGAAACTAAGATTGGGATAGGGTTTGGAAAAGGAAACCATAATTTAATTTAACAAATTTGACTATTTACAATTCACTATCAGATCTATACTGGAATTTTTTTATAAATGAATATTATAAAAATTACCATAGTAATAAAAATTACAGTGGTAATCTTTAATTTTTTGTAATCAATAAAAAAAATTGACATCATGTATTATTTTAGGGAAGGGGATTTTAATTTTAAAAAATATATTAAGAAAAAAAGGGAAACAAAGGCAATGACCTCCATCATTCCCCTTGTTGCTCCACATAGCTTGGCTATGAAGGTAGCTAAGGCTACCATTAGCAGTCATAGCAACCTAAGCAACCAAGGCTACTCACTGCTATCGTAGCCGGCCTATGGGCCTTAAACTACTTTTTTTAAAAATTATTTTTTATTATAGTTTTTAATTAGTATAATTAATATTTAATAATAATAATATTATTATATTATTAGAATTAGTAATTATTTTTATTAATAATTTAATAATAATTATTTAATTTTAATAATATTTCATTAAAACTTTTGGTTGTATAGTTATCATTTAATTTGTATATATTTTAAAAAAATGGTAACCGTAATTCAATTTTAATTGGGGAAATTTTAAGGAAATTCTATTTTCTTTAAGTGGGATTTCATTTTATATGATTTTTTTTTTAATACAAAGGAATTTTGAAAATCTTTGTGAACTCGAAAACTTTATCAAATATGAGACATTAAAAAATAAAAAATTGGGACCCTTTTTGTAAATCAAACTTTTACAATTTCAAACCAAATGAACTATGAAACTACACTTAGTAATTACTTAATGTGATGTATGGCTTATTTTACTGGGGTTGGGGTTGACTTAGTATGTTGACCAATTTTGGATGTTTATCATAGGCCTAGTAGTTATTGCTTTATGATGTTGTATGTGATGTTGTGGTTATGTAATTTGATCGTTGAGATATGGATCAATGGTTATATTTTGATTTATAGTTGCTTATATAGTGTTGATGTGGTCATTGTGACCTTATAAGATTTTATGCTATGAGCTTAGGGTAGGTTATCTTTATGCATGTTGGGAAGTGGCTTGCAATGGAGGCCAGAGCCCTAAAGAGGCTGCCTGGGTAGCCCATTGTAGGTTGTATTAATAAGTGATAGTATTTTATTAAATGAGTTTAAAATGAATTAATAAGAGTTAGTGTTTTACCTTGCCCATGCCTCAAGTTCTAGTATAGGCTAGGATGGGAGTAGAGAGGATGCTTGATTGAAACCTTGCCTCATTAGTATGCCTTGTCTATACAAAAGGATATTGATGCCGCATAGAATCACTAGGGGGTCGAAGTCTAGAGAGGTTGCTAGGGTAACCTTAGAGTTGACTGATTTGATGATACTTGCCCACTTACATAGTAGATTTCCTACGTGTCTTTTTTGCCTCTAGGTTTAGATGTTACTCGTGTCTTGGTACCTTTGAGATAGATTGCTATTAGGATTTCCTTGACCTAGATGATGGTTATGACTATCGAATTTTTATATGTATGGTACTTGAGATAATCTCTTTAGCACGGTGGGAGTGGACCATTTAGATTCCATGAGATTGGGTGGTAGTGTTTCTTATACCATTGAGATCTGACAGTTGGATGTCATTACTGGATGTACTTGTGCAGTTGCTCCTTTCATTATGATCTTGTGTTTATATTCACTGGTCATATTCTAATATATTGTACTTGATTATCTGGAGATCTTATGAAATGTTATATTTATTCATGTTGTATATTCTTTGAGCTTTTCATACCTTGTGACTTGTATATCAGATGATTATGCATTTTAATTATGCCATGTGACATCTTATGTAATTGTATATTATTTCATTTGATTCATGCTTATGGTTATTCTATGTGTGGACTTTATTATGTATTAGATTTAGTATTAATAAGACTTATGTATATGACTCAACACCATGGAACCCTTGAGAGATGTAATTTGTTTATGGATTGTCTGTATGTATGTGAGTTATTGCTTCTGATGTGTTATCTCTTATTTTAATCTTTAAAAAGAAATTTTTGGCAAACTTAGTGACATATTAGGTTAATTTCTTATGGGTTACCTAGCTGGGCATTACTGCTGATTTATGGAGGTGTAAACTTATGCGTGTAAAACTATTAATGTAAACTTGTTATAACATGTAAATTAGTTCAATCATATGCATGAAAGTAAAAACACATAACACAATATTTGTTACCCATAAACCCTCCAAGGTGAAGGTAAAATTGGGGTGGGGATGAGACCCACAAATCTTCACTATTGTAGTAATAAAGTTAACTAGTTAAGGTTACAATGTTTGACCATAAAATATGATCTACCCTGTGAGGAGTCTATCCTATTAAAGACTTAAGAGATTGATAGGTTTCACCTTGTTAGAGGATTTAACAGTTACAACTAAGTAAGGACTCTATTAGGAGATTTACAAAGATTTGTTAATATCGTTTTGTTAAGAGATTTACCTTGATTCAAGTCTATTAAAATTGATTCAGTACCTAACTCTTAATTTTCTCTAGAAGATGATTTTGAGCCTTCTCCTTACTAGCTGATCCTCTCCTTTATGGTCTAATAACACTTATCTTTCCCTTTCACTTCACTTCTTATGAATAGGTCACTTTCTCTATTAGATGATAATGAAACCCTTGAATGTCTTCTGATCCTCTCAATCCTTTATTGTATAATGCTCCATGTTTGCACATATACTCTTCTCTTCTCTGACTATATGATCTAGGTTAAGATCATCATTATTTAAAGATTTTCGTAAAGAGTTTTCTAGATGGTTCCATGTTTTGCCTCTTCATCTTGATCGTTGAACATACACATAGGGATATGTGATCCACGTCATGTAAATATTCTATACCAACCTCTTCCAGTATTAAATGTTCTATAACAACCTCTTTAAAACTTAAATAAACCTTCCAAGTCGGCTTGATAATCGATTTGCCTACAACTTTGTTCCATTCCCAACTTTTATGTAAACTCTACATTGCTTAGTCTTTACTGTTTCTAATGCTCGGCATTGATGTTTCTCAACCTTTGTTAACCTTATGATGCTTGACATATATTGTGCTCGACACATACTATATCACTTAATACTTGTATACTTGGAATCCACTTGATTGTTGATGACTTGCTCAGTCACTGATGAGCTTAATACATATAGAGAATTACCCTGTGACCATACACTTACTTGGCTTCTATAGAACTACTCGATACACACTAGCTTATGTATAACTTGGCCTATGTAGAGTAGCTTAGTCAGAGTGATAACCATATTACTCTTCCTTGTGAATGACTAATTGATTGGCACTAATAGAAAACAATGGTTAGAGATACCAATAGTTACATCTAGTATCAAATCTTGAGTTTCTACATTGGGAGCTCTGGGTATATTGGGACACCACTAAATGAAAACTAGTTAAACATAAAAAAATACTTAAACAACTATATGTATCTTTTTCAACTTGAGCACTTGAACTTCAAACTCAAATGCTTAAACCTCTAAATACTTAAACTGGACTAAATCTTGAATTATTTTCAAAACATGTTCTTCTATTTATGCTTTACAATAGTATGCCCATGTTGATACTATTGGAATTCCATTGTTCTTTCTTGGATATTGTTGTAGGATGGTATTTGGGACTAGATTGACAATGAGAGGTCATAGCTCAGGCCATAGCAAAGGTCATGGACAAGGCAAAGATATTGGCTTGATTGAGTCTGGTCATAAAAGTCCTATTCAGGAGGAGAATAGGAAGGAACAAAATGGGGAACATCAAGTTGATTCAAAAGAGGTTATTTTGAGATAGATGATGAAGATGATCTTAGAACACCTCCCTACTCCTAGGGGTGTTGATCAGGAGTAATCACATCATGTTGGGAATAAGGAGAGGCCAAGATCCAAGAGTCCCCAGGGAGACCTCCACGGTGATAGATAGAGGTCGACTAAGACTGCTTAAATGAGGGACCTATAGAGGTCGAAGATCAAACCTCTCAATGGAGTAGGTACAGGATATGTGTCAGAGTAGTGGTTAATTACCTTAGGTAGATGTTTTACTATGCAAGACTTTGACTCCAATGTCTAAGCAAGGTATGTCATCACACACCTAGAAGTCTTTGCAGCTACATGGTGGAACATTGAAGAAAAGAAACTAGTTGTGGATATGAACATTATTACTCAGGAGTTATTCTTTGAAATTTTTTGTGATTTCTTCCTACCAAAGGAGTGGCACTAGCAGAGGGCACACAAATTCCATAATATGACGCGGTATACTATGACTGTGGCAAAGTATGAACGTAAATTCTATGAGCTCATAACTTATGTGGGGATTAGTAACAGTTCACCACTGATGGTACAAAATTTCATTTGGGTTTTGAATAACCATTTCATTGGGGGTGTAAAAGTATTCTAGCCTAAATCTCAAGGATGTGGTAAATTGGTCTATTCTTGTGGAACGAAATGTCACTTTGGGACATTGTGGTTTTGTGGGAGCACCTACAGCATCAACGTCCAAAGGCAATCGGGGAACATGTGCCAATAGGAAGCCTCCTTATCCCAAAGGAAGCCAAGGGCAACAATGACAACAACATCAACCACAACAGTAGAAGGGATCCTATCCTCTAGCACAAAGTGGTGATGGTGATTCCAATTCTCAAAACTTCTATAACTTGCAATGCACTAGGCAAAATCAAAATAGTTAGCCTACATAGAGAAATCACTCCTTTTCTAGTAGAGATATTTACCAGTAGTCAAGTGCACCTCCAATGGGGAAAGGTTCTAGTAGAGGCATAGGGTGTTTCTCCTATGGACAGTTTGGACATATTGCAACAAACTGTCCACAATGCACATCTCACTATTTAGGACCTAGGCTAGTGACACCTGAGCCTATAGTTGGTGATACAGGTAGATCATAGAGTTTTTGTAGCGGTAGATCACTGCTAGGAAGATCACTAAGGAACCGTAGTTGAAAGTATGAGAGAAATCAGTCTGAAAGCATAAAGAAAACAAGTGTGAGTAAAAAGTAGCACATTTTTGTCTTTCCATAAAGAAAACAAAATATTTAGTCTGAAAGCATGCCAAATCATAGAGCATTTAAAGGATATCCTAGTGGAGTCCCTAAGCAAGGCCATGTGCCAAAAAAATGGCTATGGCCTAAAGGGCCTGAAGAAGTCATGTATCTAGAGACAATATTGTTGAACTCTATGACAAAACCAAAAATATGTGCAAGAAAGACTTAGGTTGTTCGCTAAATGGACACTGTGGGTTAGGAATACCCAGATGCTTAAGCTGAGGTCCTAGAGGCAAGTCATGGAAGAAGAAACACCAAGAATAATGTGTGATCTTCAACTCAGTAATAGATTTCCATATAATATTAAACTAGTATCTCTAATTTTGTTGTGGGGATTGAAGGTGTTAGCAGTGGTTGAGAGACTCAACCATGGGCAGGTGAGGCACCAACCAAAAGTATCAAATTTTAGGCTTGTAATTGACAAGAGGAGTATACTGATACCATTTATAGCCCTTCCACCAAGGCTTGACAGATTGAATACTTATCTTTTGAAGCTAGTGAGGATAAAAGAAGAGACCATTAAATCAAACATTTGATGATCTGGGTGATTCAAATGATATTGGACTTGGATATCTTCCCAAGATGATCATACTCACGGTGACTCTAGAAAATAAATCTCTGGGCGTCCTGATGCCACGTTTTAAAAAATGTAGAGCACTGACACCTTGAATCTTGGCATGTGACACACCCTCTTGATAGCAAAGAAGGTTAACCACCATAAATTGGGATGATTTTTGGAGAGCCCATCTTTGAAGCTATTGTCATCCCAACGAATCCACAACTTAACAACTTCCTAATATCTTCAAATGCTTTTGACCATAATGGAGCCTTGAATGTGAACAGGTTCTAAGGTGATGAGAAGGGTCTAAAACCCTATCCTCTTCCACGCTGGCCTATTGGCAAGAAACCAGAGGAGATACAACATTACAAAAAGATTTTCTAGGCTTCATCCCTTGTAAGGGCTCTGAGAACCCACTTGACGCACAATGAAATCCCTTGTTTTTTAATGGAAATAAGGCCCATACCACCAAACTCTTTGGGAAAGCAACAATATTCCCAAGCAACTTGGTGGAAACCATGGTGTTCCACATTCAAGGCTCAGAGAAAGTCTTCGAGGAGCTTTTCCAACCTAGTATATGAGGCTTTAGAGGGAGCCCAACACGAAGAGTAATAAAGATGAGTAGTAGCCAAAACTTTGGAGCAAATTTGAAACTTGCTAGCAAGTGAGAGAGGCTTGCTAAGCTAGTAATCCAATTTTTTAGCAATTTTGTCAAGCATGGCATTCTAGAGATCAACCGACAAGGCTTGAAAAGAAAAGAGGATACCAAAAAATTGAAAAAAAATTCTCTATTTTGGATCCATCTCCACTAGAATTGAGCAAGCCATGATGGAGCAAGGAGGAAGGATTTTCTTTAGCAAAGACTCTTGTGCCATTGAATGATAGACGTATAAACTAATCATAAGGTTTCTAAACATTGAAGCACATTACTGATATTATCTTCATCCTCAATCAAGATGAGGAACAAGTCATCAACAAAATGTTCATTGACTAGCCGAGACAAGGACTCCAAAAGAGAGATGCCATGAACATAACAAGAAGAGATGGAATAAGCCAACAAGTAACCAAACCCTTTGACAACCAGAACATATAGAGAAGAAGCTAGAGGAAATCCTTGGTGAATGTATTTGAAAAATCCAAAGGCCTCAGACTACTTGTTGGTGATGGTGATACGCACAAAATCTTCACCAAAAAAATCTCCATAGACTGGAGTAAAACTTGGCCGAATATGAGGGCACAAAGCATAGCCAGAATGAAAAACCATTCTATATGATCATAAGCTTTAGTAAAGTCAATTTTGAGAAAAAGAACTTGCTTTTGAGATTTACGTGCCCATTCCATACCTTCCCAGATAACAATGATGTTGTCTAGGATGAAGCATGATTTGATAAAACTAGTTTGTTCTAGACAAACAATCAAAGAAAATAGATGGTGGATTTTGAGTGCCAGGGCTTTCACTGCAATTTTATGGGACACATTCAACACAATGATGGGTCACCAATTACATATGTCCTCTGGATCTCCAGTTTTAGGTATGAAATTTATGTTTCCTTTTTTAATAATATTTCCTAGAGATTTGGAATGATATGATTCTAGGTACACCTTATGAAGATCAAGCCCAATGTAATCATAAAATGCTTTGTAGACTTTACAGGGGAACCCATCATACTCAGGGGATTTGTCATCTTCCATGGAAAATAAAGTCTCCTTGAGGTCACCAAGGATAAGAAATTTCTCATAGAAAAAATGTTGCTCAACCGTAAGACGGTTAGAAGTAACGACAATGCATTCATTCAAGGCTTGTTCATGCTCAAGAGTGAAATCCTGGATAGTGAAAACCTTCTCGTAGTGATGAACAAAGGCTTGAAGAATGTTAGGAAGATTAGAAAGAACCTATTGCCCTTCCTCGATTATTTTAATCCCCATAGAGGTATGACAAGCTCTAAGAGCCTAAAAAAACTCTTTTGAAGTCTAGTCTCCAACTTGGAGCTAGTGAAGGCGGGCTTGATTTGGGCTCCCCTGGCAGCATAATTATTGGCAATTTATTTTTTACAGCAAAGATTGGCAAGTTGAAGTTGTTGGTCCTTATCAAATGGATTCAAGGCTAGAGCATTAGAAGTTGCACACAAATCTTTGGTGGTGGCTTCATATAATTAAGTGCTTTTAGTATAGAGTAAGTTGCCTACCGTAGATCCAAATAAATCTTGTCATATGATTTATGGCATCATTCCACCACTGTATCCACCCAAATTGAGTGTGAGGTTGAGGCTCTAAGTTGCAGACAAACAAAATATGAGCCATTGTGGGTTCATGACTCAGCAATGACATGTTGAGAAAAAGTAAGTTTTAGAAGGATGCCTTTAAGTTGTTTGCCAGGTGATAGTAAAGATAATGAGGAAATGATCTAATAGAGTCGCATCCAACAAAGGAATGATAGGTAATTCCCTTTCTTCAGAAAAAGAAAAAAAAGATTGTGCAGATATCATCGTATGATCAAGCCTTTTAAAAATCCTATTAGAGTTGACTCTAAAATTAGACCAAGTATGCCAAGTTCCACTAGAATGATGATGCTGGGCATTGGGATCAAAAAGGTCTAATTTATTTCGCATGTAGTACTAGGCTTCTTTTTCTTCAATTGTCCATCAAAATGGCATAATTCCTTCTTTATTAGAAGCCAACTCAACCATATTACCCAAGTGGCAGGTGGAAGAGAATCTACCATCCAATGCCAAAGTTGGTATCTCTCAACAACATCATTGGGAGCATAAACATTAACAATCCAAAAAATAATGAATGATTGCAAAAGGGAAAAAAAATCCACATAATCCTATGGAATGGGGTCATAACCATGCACAATAATAGAAGCAATCAAATGAGGTGAGAGAAGAGAAACTACACCACCTCGACTAGCTTCATGCTGGGAAGAAAAAACAATGATGTTTGGCCAAATAACATGGCAAGCGACATTCAGTAAGAACCCTAAAATCTTAAGTTCATAGAGGCAAAGGATGTTCAAGATACCAATCTGGTGTCTAGTATCTTGCACATAGTATTTACGAGGGAGGTTAGTGAGACCTCGCACATTTCATTAGAGAAAATTCATGGAAACAACTTTTGCATATCTTCCTCTTCCCCAAGAGAGGAGAGATTGTTGTGCAAGAACATACTAGAGGTAAGTGTAGGAGAGGAAACTCCCACAGAGATGAGTCTCCTCTTCTCTGAGCCACTATCAAGCTCTTCGCCACAAACTTTAGGGCTACATGAATGTCACAAGGGTTAGGACCCATGAGGGACAACCATGGAAACTACTTGTGGAGTGTGGACCCAAGCGGGTCAAGAAGCGCTCGTAGTCAAGTCCATCCCTTGAGAACCAGAGTTTGAAATAGGTGATTGAGCCACCAAAGTGATGAGTACAGTAGAGGTAGTAACTAGAATAATTAGTAGAAAAGGTTGGGAAGAAGAAGACCCTTGATGCTTAGGCAGAAAGGAAGCCTTACCTTTGCGCATCACAATTGTCCATTCATCCTTTTTGGTCTTATCAACAAGCTTTACTTGCATCTCCTTAGTAGGAGTTGTCTTGTAAGGAACATCTAGAGGGTAGTCTTTACTCTTGTGATTAGCTGACTGACATCTATAACAAGTATTTAGCATGTTCAAGTAAAACACCTTCTGAGTGAAGGTGTGTGCTCAGACCTAAATATCCACATATTCTTTGAGGTCATGGGAAAGGTCCACTTCAATGCAAACCCTCCTTTGAGGATGCACATTGAAAAAAATCTTTGGATCCACACAAAGTACCCTTCCAAGGGTTTGAGCAATAAAATGAATAAACTTCCAGTAGGGTATGGCGAGCCCCAAATACTTGACCTAGATAGGGACTTTAAGCTTCTTGTCATTAGACACAGAGAATTTGTGAGACCATCGCTGGAGAACTAGTAGTGAAGACCTAAATAACCACGACCCATGGTTAAAAACCATGTTGGCTTGGGAAGGGTTAGCAAAGTGAAAAAAAAAAGCCTTGAGTAAGGCTCTAAATGCCATCAAGCCGGACTCCATGAGGAGTCCAAGTCTTGGCAACCCAATCTTTGAGCACGCTTTCAGGAGGAGTGTGACCCATAAAATACCCTATTAGGGTATGGTGCTCTAACCAGCTACATGAATTTTAAAACTCTTTGATGTTAAGGATGATATTAGGGGAAGAGGGCTTACCTCATGAAACACTCTCAGAAAAAAACTTTCTTAGCCGTTTGTTCAAAGGAGGTGCCATGAGCATCCGTCACAACAACTCCAACACTAGTAAAACCTACTGGGCTAAAGTTGGTCAAAGCCATAATTAGAAAACCCTAATGATCTCACAATTAATGTCATATGATAGGTGCAAAACCAAAATTAAATTTAAAAAAAATGTTACATACAACATGTAAAACCCTAGCAAAGTGATTTTGCATCCAAATATAACCCAACAATATGTTGGATTTGGATGATTTTTCTTTATTCTTTTCTGTTATTGCATGGATTTAGTTACTAGAAGCTAAGGTTTTAATTTCAAGGTATTCCCTGATAAATTTGTAGAAGTTGAACATGGAATAGTAAAAAAGTAACTATTTCAAAATGCAAACCCTAGTTCACTAATAGCCATTCACTCAAAATTACCAGTGCAATACTTATGAACAAATGTTCCAATAGTAATACACAAATATTCTAGTGTTCTGCAAATTTCTATTAATAGTCTACAAATAACCCAATTGTAAATAAAAAAGCTCAGTGGAAATAAAATTGAACCTTATTAATACATATGAAATTAGTCAATAGACCAAAAGTGAACACTTATTTGTAAGGTTAATATGCAAGAAAAGAAAAATAATGCATTCTAGTGACACCATCGTGGCCCTGTTGATTATTAGGCGTCTTCCCTACAATATTACTAAAATTATAGTATATGTAGTAATCGTAAACTGAAAACAAAGAATTGACGAAAGGAAAACATACCAAGTATTATGGTATCCTGAAGCAACGCAAGGCTCCATACAAATAAGGCAATTGAAAAAAAAATCATCTTCAACAATCTCCTTTTGTTTCAACATGTTCTTAGTCTTCTTTAATTCCTTGAAGATTGCCATTTTATTTTGAACAACAACATCTAATTCACATTTAAGTTGATCATATTTCTACATGTAATATACAATTTCATCATCGACTTTCTTCAACTGATCTAGTAGATTCTCATTATGTTTCATTACTCTACCATTATCATCAATTACAAAATCTAGAGTGACTTTCAAATTATCAAATTCTTTGAGCATTTGTTCCAACTCATAACATTTCTCCCTGTGAAATCTAGCATCTTACGAGTTTCTTGCAAGATTTCATCTTTTCGTCTAAACTTGGCCTTGAGCCAACTCAAATCATACACCTTTTGCTCGTATTCTCCCGTCTAGTTTCTAGAACGAGATGATAAACATTCTAAAGATAGAAGTTTTGAATTGCAGAAACATGAATACTCATAGTTTTGCAATTTGTAATCTCGTCCCTTTTTTTTCCTCTTTCTACACTTAATAGACCACTTTTTGGAATTTCTTGGTTGCAAGTGGGGATATCTTGTTAGAATACATGTGGACCTATCTTAGTGCCCGTAGATCTTAGTTAGCTTAATTGATCAATATCTAATTTACCCTTTGGTGTAAAACCTATATATTGTAATAAATACACGTAGCAGGCTGACTTGTGGTCTTGATGGCTATATATTTGAGATCTAGGATTAGAGTAAGTGTATCTATAGAAGAAAGATAACATAATTTTGTCTTTGTTACCCCAAGTAGTGTAGATAGAAGAAAGATAACATAATTTTGTCTATGTAACCCCAAGCTTTTAAGCTTGTTGATTGTTATTCAATTGTATATGGCTACAACTAGGTAGGCCATATGCTTGACACATTGAATTGTAATTGTCTCAACATATTTGCATTGAAATCAATACCAATTGTTTTTTCTTCCCTATTTGTGATGGCTTTCGTGTGTATGTAATCTAGCAAGGTGGCTAGTGAATGCTTCCTTGGAGTCATCTACCCTCCATCCCTTGCTTTAAAAAAAAAGACTTGCTTGTGTACTTCCTTGATATAATTTGAAATTAGTATTGGCATCCCTTCATCTTATTTAGGTTTTTCTAATCTAACTTGGGTTATATTAAGAGTTATGGTTGGAAGACCCTCTTTTTCTTATAGTTGAATGTTTTGAAAGTGGTAGTATTATTTTACACATCTTATTTAAGCACTTCCATTCCACCCTAAACAACGAGTTTTCCCTACTAGGATCTACAATAACCCTTTTTGAGGGTTTGCCCTGTTAGGAGTGATTTGTACCTTACTAGAAGTATAATCAGATATGTTACGATAAACCTCACATAGGGATTTCATAAACCTTTCTATTAGTTTACCCAATTAAGAGATTTATAAATAAAAATATGTTAAAGTTCACCCGATTAAGAGATTTTCTTGCTGATATTGCTAGGAAACAACAAGATAAATGATCTAGTTGTAGCACTACTTGCCTTTTAGATTCAATCTGTTCTTTGTACCCTACAACTGCTTACTACTACTTTCTTGAGCAATACCTTGATCACAACCTTATCCCTTCAAATTTACTTCCTTTTTCACATCACATGACTTCTTAAGAATAATTCATTACTTTATGTTGCTTAGTTTTTTTTCATTCCTTCAAATTTCACTCTTTCCACACAAATACCATAAATAATTCACACACCTCAATGTTAGAACTTATTTTACCTTGACCACATTTACCAATAATAATACCTGTATGTCATATTTCAAAGGTAGTTAAACATGTTTTGACTTCTCCAATGCACTATCTCAAATTTTCATTATACTTTTCCATCAATCCCCAAAATCCCAACTCTTCATATCATGACCTCTAATCTTCATCATCATGTCAACAATGATTATCACACTTTACCACTCACTGATCTAGAATCTACTATCTGTTATTCAAGTACTCAAGTGTTCTTATTTGTCTTAGCATTTGTGACAACATGAACTCTCTTACCGATTGACCAAATGAGTTGTGGTCATGATTGTACTAAAAAATAACTATGTTGATGATGTACATGTGATCACATTACATAATTTCACTTTGATCATCATTGCCACCAAATTGATGTTCACATTATCTACCGATCTTCTAAACTTAGTTGATTTCTTGCACTACCGATCACAAAACCTTCTTGTTGATTGTGTCATCACTTCACTAATTATATTAATTGATTGTCCTAACTAAGTTTCCATCAATATTAACCACACAAGTTACTCCCTATGATTGCACTCAAAAACCTTCACAATTACAACAATCTCACCATCATAATGCAAACACTCTTTATCCATATGTGGAAGCATGAATCTCGTATATATTGCTTTATGTATCTTCTCATAAGTTATGCACTATGCTTGATTTTTATTTTTTTCATTCCTTAAAGGTGTACACTTATATTATATGTATTTTGTTCCTTAAACTAGATTAGAATGGGATAAGTTATGGTCTATGTGATGTTTTTTAGAGAGTTGATATTTATTTCCAAGTTTTCTTGTTGATGAAGTGGTACATTTTTCTTGAAGATGTTACCCTACAACTAGCTTCAAGATTCCCATTTCTTGTTATTTGTTCTCATACAGATCAATAATGTCTCCCTTATTTGATAAATTAAGCATTACTTTTGGGTATTGTACTTATTTGTGATAGTGCACACCTTCTTTATATTTGCTAGCTCTAGATGTTGTTGGGTGTATGTTTGTGGTTAATGTTGTGCCTACTTTATTATATGCTCTTCTATCTTGAATATTTTATGGTAATTTAATTGGATTTTGTGGCTATGAAGTCCATATTTCGTAACTAAAGGTAAAGGAAAAATGTGGATCTTAGAAGTATACTAATTTTTTAAAAATGTAGATCTTAGAAGTATACTAATTTTTTTTGTTGGGAATTCTTGTCATATTGTTTATATAAAAATTGTTAAACTAGAGATATTTGTAAATTTGTCAATATAGAATTGTTTTTTAGATGCAATGATATGAGTTTGAATATACTAATTATATATATTTTTATCAACCTCTGTTAATTATGTGTTAAGTTTAGTAGATTAGTTGTGTTTATTTTGTCTAATTGATAGATGTGATGATTTTTTTGTGTGATGGATTTGTGTAAATTTAAGTTGTGTATGTAGTTTGATTGGGGAAATGAAGTTTTTCTTCCAATTTTTTATTTAAGGCTATTTATTGTTTCTATATATATTTTTCTATAATATAATATGCTATTCTTATTCCTCCAAGTAAATTTTTCTATATACTTAATTAAGTGAATAGATTAGTGCACTCTTCATGACAAAGAAAGTAATTCCATGTTTCATGGCCCTATGTTTTGGAATATTGAGAGTTTCTTGAAAAGATAAAGGCTTGAGTAATTATTTTGATATAAGTGAATAGATTAGTGCACTCTTCATGGAAAAGAAAGTAATTCTATGTTTCATGGTCCTATGTTTTGGAATATTGAGAGTTTCTTGAAAAGATAGAAGCTTTGAGTAATTATTTTGATTTATTATGTACTTGAATATCATGATGCAATATTTAAAAATATAATTATTGAAAATTTCTTAATGCAAAAAATATGTAATTTCAAATGTAGATGTATAAAGGAATAAACTAAATAATTCAGACTTAGATACAAGTACTAGTATTTAAACAAGTGTCATATAGTGACTTGTATTATAGTAGTTTAATTAAATAGGATAGTAAAGTCAAAAACATGATAATGTTTAGTACAATTAATTAATAATTTCATATTTGATTAATATTTAACATTTCTAGATAGAACTTTGCAAAATAAATAATAGTTTTTAATATAAAAATATTTATAATTACAAATTTACAATATAAATGTAATGCTACTATTATATTAGTTGTATCTTAGTGTATTAGTATATTATTTAAATTGAATCACTATTCAATATGTTTTATCTATTGCTTATTTTAATTATTAGTACTAGGTATGATTGTTAATAGCCTTTTTTAAACAATAGTATATAAATTTGATTAAGATCATTAAATTAAACTTGATTTTGATGCATGCTAAAATATTGCCTTAAAAATCTGTCCATATAAGACTCCTAATATTTGACCAATCAAATTGGAATAAAATGATTAAATTGATTTTAAAAATTAAAAAACTCTCATTTGTACATTCTAAAAGTCAAATTTAGAAATTTAAAATAAAAATACAAAGAGCTAAACAGAAACAATTAATTTTATTTTCAAACTTATGTAAAAATGATTAGAATAATATATTACCTACGACAAATACAATAATAGAAAAAGTCTTTGAAAAAACACTTAATTTCATTTTCAATTAGTTGTCTACATTGCTTGAACTCAAATCTACTTCATAAAACAAGCAAAATATCATATAGTTTACATTATAGTTGTGCTTTTTAGTCCTTGCCTTATAAGTAGGAGACTATAGTTTTTTCCCTATTTATACTATTACTACTTTTTTCAAAAATGTAAAAACATTACCAAATGGTAAATGTATGTCAATATTATTATTAAAATACATATTTTTCACACTTAAGTGCTATTTTTTTATTGGTTATTACTATTTTTGCTAGTAGTTTAAACATTTTTAAAAATCCATTGAAATTTTTTTATTGTTATCTGAAAGAAAAGTGGCTTAAATAAAGGACCAACATTTAATTTGGCCTTAATGGTTGCATTATATTCATTAAAACTTCCCTCATATATGCATTTTATTGTGCATTGCATTTCATGCCTAAATGGTGATTAAAACTTATTGTTTTTACAAGTTTAAATTTATCATTTTCAAATTTAATTATAAAATGCATAGTTAGATGCAAGTTTTTTAACTAATAATTTCTATTAAATATTTTTTGATGATTTGATTGGGTGAATCATTTTGAGTCTTATATGCGTGCCTAAGTTTAGATGTTTATACTTTCAATATTCTGTTTTTAAGAATTTTTTTTTTTCATTCAACTAAAATATTTTTAAAAAAAAATTATCTATACTTATATTATATATTATTATTATTAAAATATTTTTATTTTCATATTATAATTTGTTTATAATAGTATATATGATATATATTAATAGAATTTAATTATATAAGATTTGTGTTGATTAAAATATTTTATATACTATTATAAATTTATTATTTTAACATTAGATTTATATTAAAAACTATAAAACTAAGGCATACTAAGCCATTATATGGCACTTGTTTTATATTTCACACTTCCTTTCTGAAATACTCACAAAGTTTTGATGTTTTTTTGGGTTGGGTTGGAGATAAGTAAAATCAATGTAGTTGTCTTTCTTTATTTTCTCCATTATATTCTATGGCTCATTATGCCTAATGGATTTCTTGTCTTTTAAATATTATTTGGGCTTTTTTTGTTCACATCACATCAACATTGGATTTGTATTGTATTGCAACAACCTTATATATTTTTATAAAAGGTTTGTATTTGTTATAGGGATTTCATTCTCAAGAACATCAAAATAGAGTTATACAGAGTTCATATTCTTCAAGTAATGAAAACTCCAAGTTAGAGTGGTGTGTTATGTATTCCTTGGATAAAAATGGTGTTCAACATTATACTTTAGCAAAGGATGTCTACTCTCATTATGAAATTAATAGTTTATAATTTTTGTCATTGTATGGAAGACTCCAAACACCTTCATTCTTCTTCTTTCTGTAATTTTCTATGTTCTGGACATTTTTTATATTTGTAGTTACTAACTTTTAGTTTGTGCTACCATTCAATGTGAAGCTCCTCCTTCGTCGCGTATCTATTCTCCTTCTTAGCTTAGGTACATATTCTTTGACATCTCTTTTTTAAAGAATTTTTTTTAAAGATAAGACTTTGTTTTCACAGTGAATATTCAAATGTTTGGCCCATCTTGTAGTAAATTCCATACTTTCTTTCTACTATCTGATTAATCTTTTTTTTTGCCTTCAAATTTTATACTAATTGCTACATGTGATATTTTGAGGGACAAATTGATGTATTCAAATGTAACGCCCCGCCAAGGGATCTAAAAGAATAAACCTAAAGTTTTACTAAGTTTGCTAAACATTTTTTTTTTTTTTTCAAAAGTAAGAATGTATAACATACACATCAAACACATAGTAGCGGAAGCAATAACATGTAATCATCAACAATCATACATAACATGTTACATTCCTTAAGGATCCCAAGACATTGAGTTACTTTTAAATTTAATTAATTCTAAGTCTAACAACTACCACATACATATGAAAGAATAATCAGAAAGTCCAATGTCCATAATATACATTTTCTCCGAATGCCTCTTGGCAAATTAATTCGGAATGCTCAATCATCCACTGTACATGTCACAGGGTATGAAAGGCTTAAAAGAATATACATATGTAAAGATAAAGATACATCATCCTCAAATCCACGATACAAAGTACAGTAAAATAAATGAAACTAATAACATACTTGATACATCCATACATCCATAATGATAAAATATCTATCATAAAACACAACTAATCTAAGTGCGTGGTTCCTCCCAACCATCAATAACATCATTAGACCGTCATGGGCCCTAGCCATCCCCCACGCGTAACATCCCAAGTCACCGAAGAGATCATCGGTAGTATAGTAATAGGGACATCACTCCTAAAACATACTACCTCATATGCATAAAGAAATCTAACATACTAGAATAAAGCATAAGATGATCCTCCAAAGTAGAACACATCACCTAAACCTTAAGAACAAGCATCCCAAGAAGCTCCAGCCATGGTAGCACCAGACGGATCTCAAATGGTAAGAGTAAAAGCACTACCACCCGACCGCGTGGAACTTAAATGGTCCACTCCCACTGTGCTGAGGAGATAGTCTCAAGTCCCAAACAAGATATCAAAACACAAAACACAAGTACTCTCTAAGTCTAGGGAATCCTAAAAGTACACTAACTCAAAGGTTCCAACATAGATAGACATCTGGACCCAGAGGCACCACAAAGACACATAGGAAACCTGCTATGCAAGCGGGAAAGTGTCATCGCAAAAGTCATGTAAAAGTTACCCGAGCAATCCCTTAGGAATCTCGGGTCCCTACTGATCCTGCGGACACTAGTATCCTCTCGTACTGACGCGGCATACTATGGAATGCAAGGTCATAACCAAGCGTTCTCTCTACCCCATCCTAGCCTGTACTAGCACTCAAGGCATGGGAGAGAACATACAATTATCTTATTAGGTTCATTTAAGTCAGTATTTAGGTGAGATGTTTTCACTTATTAAAACAAACAACTTACAATGAGTCATCCCCAGAGCCACTTCGGGTCTCCCGTCCCTCATTGCAAGCCACTTCCCGATACTACACATAGATAACCTACCCTAGGCTTATGAAATCACAAAACACAAAATCACCTCAGTCCTATACAAGCAACTGGAAGGCATAAAAAAATAAGCCACAATAATCACATTAGTTCTCCATGAGAAACTGGAAAGCATCAAATAATAATCATAATGATCACAACAGTTCTCTATCAGCAACTGAAGGCATCAATGATAAGTCACAATACCCAATGGTTCTTCAACGAGCAACCAGAAAGTATTCCAATACTAAAACACAATACTGATCAATGACTCATAATGGTTATGTCAAACAAGTCACAATCATGACGTCATCAAGAACAATCACTTAAAACACCTTAGTCCTCTCAAGAGGTTGGAACACAATAACAACTAGTAAACACATCCATCATAGAGCATAGCATCACATTACCAAGGTCAGGTATAAAGAGATCAAGAACAAATCCTCATGTCATCACATTCGCATAAACCCCGAGCCTTTGGTAACAACCTAAACTGGTCAACACTCTAGGACCACCCAAACCCCAAACATAGACAACACATGAAAAAAAAACAAGATAATTCTTCAGTTTGGCCAAGTCTTGAAAACACATATATTTTAATTTATAGTAAGGTTTCTAGTTTCCATTCCCAGTGTAAATTTTTTTTAAGTTTAAAAGATTACATCTTAATCCTTATAGTTAAACCCATTCGTCTTTTCAAATTTAAATATAAAATTACCCCATTAAAACATTTGCCAGATGTAATCAAAGGATAGATAATTATTAAAGTAATGATAATTATTCTTTCCATATAAATAATTTTGATTTTATTAAAGTCACATTTATATGTCTGATTTCCACTATATATTCTCGTATATTAATTAGACTTAATTAAATTTCGTTTAATTAAACTAATTAATAAATTAATCTTACTCTATCGACAATCATTATAAATTATGACGTTATTACTATTAACAAACATTTGATAATTAACACTTATTAAAATTTAATAACTTAAATATATTAATAATTTAATTTTAATATAACAATAAATTTAAAATATTTAATAATTTAACATGTTTATAATTTTAAAAACATTTAATAATTTTAATTAAAAATATATATTAAAATATCTAATAATTTAAAATACAAAATAAAAAAAAACATTTAATAGTTAAATTGCCTGCTGCCTGCGATTTAAAATCGTCGCAGAGGCCTGCGGCCGCGGGCAGTACTTTGTACTGCCGCTGCCGCAGTACTCTGTGGTCAGCGACAGCAGAGCCGCTGGTAGGTGGGGTAAAACCCCCCCCTCCCAAAACATTTTTTTTAAAAAAAAAATTTTTTTATTTAAAATAAATTAAATTTAGTTATATCCATTATTTTATAAATGTTCTTCATTTAAAAAAATTTATTAAATACGTTTTTTTTGTTTTTTTTGTTTTTTTTTTTACTTTGAAGGAGAAAGTATTATTTTTTTTTTAATCACCCGAGTTTTCAATCTTAATTCCAAACCCTTCCCAAGTTAAATTCTAATTTTCTTTATTCTAGAAAATGAGGGTTTCTGATAACTCTACTATTCTTCACGTATACAAAAATTATCGACAAGCAATTAATAATTCACTGTATTGAAAAGTTTAAACTATCATCATAGAGAATTTGGATTTACAATCCACAAACACGAAGAAGACAAGAAAGAGTAATTGTGTATTTAATCAACAATCAAAGCACAAGACCTTACCTGGTCCTGATGCTAATATGAAATCCTCGAAAAATTGTGAGAGAATTTGCTCCTCTTCAATTATTTTCCTCTGAAAATCTTTCCTAGAATTCTTCTTCTGAAATTCGCTTCCAAAAGTTGTCTCCCCAAAAATTCTCCGTCTCCAAAATACACGGTCCCCCCCAAAATCGTGTCCAATATCTACCGTCCCTCTAAAATGAACCCACAAGTTGTGATAAAGAATTTTCCCCTCAAATCGGGGCACTTAATTGTGCGTTCACCCGAGAAGACTCTTTACTCAACTGAGTTAACTCTCAAATTAACTTTTATTAATCTTTGCTTTATCTTTTAATGCACATTAAATGAATTATTAAATAACTTTATTTAATAATCCACTTGACTTCTATTTTAAATTAATTAATTACTTTAATCTCATGTGCACTTTATGAAATTAAAATAACATTATAATTTTCTCTTATTTTATCTTTTAATTTATTTCTTATATTTAATCTTATGCACAAGTCATGCGAACTAGCATCTTTTATTAAATAATTATATTTTCACTTTTTAAATTATTTTAGAAACTTAATTGATAAAATATTTATTAACTCAAATAATAATAATATTTAGCATTTATTCAAAAATGATCTCTAAATATATTATTATTAAATTAACTAAATATTATCACGTTCTAAATTTAGACTTAAAGCTTTTATCTCTAAATTTAATTCCTTATTATTTAATTAATTTCTCAATTAATTAAATGCCATTAAATATTAAAGTGACATAATAATTCACATTAAATTAAATCATTAATTTAATCTTTTTAATTAAACTTAATTAATAGAAAGTACACCAAGGACTCATAAACCAACATACTAAAACCCATCATAGAAAAATACATACTAAATCAAACAAAAGGGTTATAATCATGAAATTACATCCTTTGATGCATTCGGAGGGTACTTAACTCAGATACTTGTCCTAATTATCAATTAGGACAATCGGCTAAAGGGTTTAGGATTTGGGCTTAAGAGTTTATCTCCCCTCTCTTACTATTGAGATAATGCGATAGGGTACGCTCATCTTGACAATTCAGGGAAGTCGATACCCAGTACCTACACCCTGCATAAAATTCACGCATGTACAGACACAATATTCTAAGATAAACAAACAATGGCAGGAAGTGGTGCATCGTGTAGATCCCGACTAGCAGGTGACTACGACTCCCTTCCTTACCACATCAGAAACATCATACATAAAGAAAATAGCCACGCACACCATACACATGCAGTATGGGGTAAGTATCCATAAGAAAGCACATGTGATAATAAACCATCTAACTAATCATCATTGATAACTGAAAATACTAAATAATCATCATGCATGCATGAAATATAGAGTACCAAGTAATCTCATCATATAATAAGCTGAATGTAAAACAATATCTGATAATCTCAAGACAATGCTACTAATTATCAAACATAAAAATGGCCTAAAAGAGTTTGGCAAGAATAACTGAAATGCGACTTAGGGGCAGGCACTACATCCACCCCCCCTAGACTTAGGCTTACTCCTGGAAGCCTACAACAAAAGAAAAACTAAGGACTCACTGTGCGGGTCCCATTGGACCCTTTCCCCTTGTAGGAGGATAAGACTCCACTGAGTACACTCTCTGGGCTCTACCCATGCCACCAACTGTAGGTTCTGAAGCTGCGGGTCCCTGGCCCGAGAACTGTGGTTTCCTTTGAGCGCAATGAGATGATTTGTGTCCACGTTGTCCACATGTGAAACACTCTCCATCAAAGCTCCTCTGAACTCTAGGTGCACTAGACTGCTGAAAACTACCCCCACTAGGATAAGACTGAACACTCTGAGATGGCCGATCATATTGGTTGGGCTTGTTGCGATGAGTCTTGTGATAGTTCTTAGCATTGGAACCATCACCACCATTCTGTGCTGGAGGATAAGTTCTTTCCTGTCGCTGATTACCCCCTAAAGGAGGTTTCCTAATGCCACCTACTCCCTGACCACCCTTCGATCCTGATGCTGAAGGTGCTCCTACAAAACCCCCATGTCCTGAGTTCACACTCTGCTCTACAAGGACGGCTCGATGTACCGCATCCTTGAGGGTTTTAGGTTCAAACACCTTAACACCCCCAATTAAACGGTTGTTCAAACCTCTAATGAAATGTTGTGCCAACTGTGTTGGGTTGTCACTGAATCCTGAAAAGGGCATGAGCTCAAAGAACTTGCGCTCATACTCTATAACGGTCATAGTGTATTGTCTCAGGTTATGGAACTCATCTGCTCTATGCTGCTTCCATTCCTCTGGTAGGAATTGTTTACCGTATAGGTAAAGTAAATGAACACATACAGAAAGTAACAGCAGAATAGTAGCATAATATTCGCAATAGTAAGTGAATGATCATTTACAATGATCCCAGACGGGATATAAATACTACTGCCGAACCTTCCCGAAGGGGTCTGTCGGCCACAATTGTTCTATCCGTTACAAACTATTTACCACTGGACCGTCGGCTACAGAAACACCGCCGGACCGTCGGCTACAGGAACATCGCCAGACCGTCGGCTACAGAAACACCGCCGGACCGTCGGCTACAGGAACACCGCCAGACCGTCGACTACAGAATGCAAAATACTGTCGGAACCATCCAGTCGGCTAACACCATCCCCCCCCAAAAAGAAAAGTCGTCTCTTGACGACTGAAAAAATATCCGAGACAAATTAACAAACAAAATACATTAACAGAGTGACTACAACAAGAGAAATCTACTTTTGTCACATCACTTCCACATTCATCTCGTTACATCTGTAGCCTTTGCTAACACAATACTATCTCCTCAAGCTGACCTTGATAGCCACCTATGCTGCTTTCTCTGTTTTCAATTCCTCGGTACCCTAAGCCAAGTGTCGCTGCACTGCCTCCAACCGGATGATCAGCTCCTCCCGAGCTCTCTACGCATCCACCTAGATAGCCTCACAGCCAACACCTTCTCCCACTACCTCTGGTACACAAAAAGTCCATGCCTGCAGCAACTTCAACTCTTCTCAACTAGTCAGACTCCCACGACTGATATCCGCCACGATTGGGGGTCCAGGGGGCAACGCCCCCGGCGGGGTCGAGGGGCAGCGCCCCCGCGGGAATGCACAAATCACACCATTTCTGTCATTATCTGTCGATTCTGCACTCTTTCTGGCAACCACGAATGCGTCCCCTTCCCTTTGGCATCATCTGTCACTCATTCTGAACAACTTGATTCTGTCGACGTTTTTTTTTTTTTTTTTTTAAAGTACTGAACCTCTAACTTTGCATCACCCGCAGCCTTCCTGTTCTCCCTGCGGCCTTTCTTTTCTTCCCGTGACCCATTCTTCTCCTACCCGCGGCCTTCTGCTGGTCAAATTCTTCACCAAATTCTTCAACATGCCCACCCAAACTGTCTTGCTACTGCCGTGGAAGTTTTCCGTCTGCGGATCTGCGGGGTTTTAAGTCCGCGGGGCCCGCGGGACTCTTAGTCCACGGGGCTTTCTTCCCGCGGGACTTCAAGTCCGCGGGGTCCGCGGGGCTGTGAGGCCGCAAAAAATTTATTTTTTTATTTTATTTATTTATTTATTTATTTATTTTTTTTTAAAGAATACATTACTCAACAACAGTACCTCTGAGTGACGTCATCGCCAGGGAATGCTGTACTGACGACACGGAAGGATTCACCGCCGGGGAGTACTTCCTTACACGATATGGTTTCAACTTAGATCCGTTAACTGGCTGAGTTATCTTTTGTCCGTCCAAGGTTGCTAATTTCATTGTCCCCGTGTCGCCAATTTCTCGGATTTGATATGGTCCAATCCATCGCACTTTGAATTTGCCCGGCTTGATTTCGTTACGGCCATCATAATTCAGTACTAATTGTCCTGTCTGGAATCTGTTATGTCTCAGATGCTTGTCATGCCAGAGTTTGCGTCTATTCTGTGCTACTTCTGTTGCCCACTGTGCCTGCGGTCGTCGCACAACTAGATTATTTCCTTGCTGTCGGTGCCCTTCCACTAATTTTATGCTGCAGTGTGACCTTTTCTTTCCGCGCGGTCTATTCACCATGTACCAGACAGTGGAATCTTTCGTTTTTTTGTGTTGAGACTGTATGTTCTTCCCCTCAGCTTCAACCATGGCAACTTTTCCTTCTTCCACTTCCCTGCATTCCTCTGGACATTCATTTTCCTCCTTTTTCTCATCTTCGTCGACCCTTAGCATATTGCAACTCGGAAAGAGTTCGTAGTCTTCTATTTGCCAGTGGTAAAGGCCATTAACCGAGTCCAGGTCGTCGTCATTCGATCCTCTGTCAAGTCTCAATACTCCTCCTTCATCCGGTTCCATTCTCCTCTGTCCTTCGTCATCACTTTTGCCTTCACTGTCAGAATCTGACAATGCTGCCTCCTCACCGACCATTTGCGTATGCAGGTCAATTATGAATCTTTTGCCTCCACGCTCCATTGATAGGGTATTGCGTTTCCAATCATGTTTTACTTTTGCTTGCACCAACCAATCCCGTCCCAGAATAGCATCATAGCCTTTTCTTTTTAATGGAATGACTACAAAATCCAATAAAAATGGTTGCGTACCAATTGTTACCGGTTGCGCTTTCAGAATTCCCAACGGTTTGATTCCATGTTGGTCTGCCGTGAGCAACTGAAATGCAGGTGGCCACAACGTCGGTTTTCCCAACTTCTTCCAAGTATCCTCCGGTAAGATATTCACGCCGGACCCTCCGTCAACAATTGTCTCTGTCAAAACATTTCCCAAAATCCCCATCTCAACGACCGCCGGATGCCATCCGGAGGTGAGTGCCAGCAGCATTGGGTCTGTTGTCATTACTTCCCTACTATTCCTTCGTGTGTCCTCCGGTGCTTCCGAAAATGGTGTATGATTCAGAATAGCCATCCGTAACTGGGGCATTGTGAGAAGGAGGTCACTTATCTTGACCGGTATCTCCGTTTGTAAGATCTGTCGTATAATGCTTTGTTCTGCGAAGTTCTTTGCCAAGGTGTCGGTGATGTCCTTCAACTGAGATGTTTCCGCCGACGATGCCTTTGCAATGTCCACCTGCACTTCCCCCACTTTTCTCTTTTCCTCCGCTTGCCTCCGTGTAATTGCCAGAACCTCCTCTACATCCGTGCCGACAGTGATCAAATTTACTCCAGCCTTTGGACACTTGGAATCTTCGTGATCGCTGGGTCCGCACCATTTGCATAATTTCGGTGTGTTTGCCACTGTACAATCTCGCGCAAAATGACCCCACAAATTACATGCTCGACATTGAACGATCGACCGTCCGTTTGCATCATATTGGGTTCGACTTCGGCCTCCATTATTATTGTTATTATTTGCATTATTGTTATTTTGCCCTCTGCTATTATTCCTATACCCTCCGGATGTGGCACCATCAATGTTTGCATTTCCGTTATTGCCCGACGGGGAAGCCTGCTGTGTAAGAAGCACCTGTGAAGATCCTCTTGTTTTCATGTTAAAGGGACAGTCCTTTGTCGAATGGCCCATGATCTGACAGATGTCACAGAATTGGTTCGTCGGACATGATCCCTTAGTATGACCGTCGGTCTTACATTCCGTGCACCACAGTTCACTACTTTTTGGCTCCTTCTGCATATTTTTAAACTCCTTCATCATTCGAACCATATCCTTCTGTAACGCACGAACCTTTTTGTTACTACCTTCGTCATCGCTACTATCATCCCGAGTGGATTCATCATCATCAGAGTCAGAGGAGCTGGTTTTCTTCTTCTTTGTCTTCTGTGCACTCTCAAGGTCCAGTGCTCTGTTATACGCGTCCACATATGATGACGGTGGCACAATTTTCATTTTCCTCCGCAACTTCGAGCGTAGGCCGTCCACAAACCACCTTTTCTGCAATCCGTTCGCTGGCTTGCTTTCCATTTTGTTTACTAAGTCTTTTAATCTCCTGGCATAGACGCGGACAGTTTCGTGCTTCCCTTGCTTGGTATTGAAAATTTCCGCTACAATTTCATTATCATCTCGCAAGAGTTTAAATTCCACCAAAAACTCCTTTTTAATGTTATCCCATGTATCCAGCTTCTGTGGATCCATATCCGAAAACCAATCAATCGCGACACCCCGTAGGGTTGCCGGAAATTGCCTGGCCCATTCGTCGGCATCTGTGATTCCATTTGCCCGCCAAATCGTCTCACATGTCTTACAATGTCGGAGGGGGTCGGCTGTACCATCGCCTTCAAATTTTGGTAATTTTTCTTTGGGTCCCACCATAATTCTGGAGGTCGGCACTCCCACACTGGCAGTTGGCACTCCCAAACCGTCAGTCTGAACTCCCACAGCGACAGACTGGTCTCCCACACCGGAGGTGTCGACAGCTGCAACCCTTGGTGAAGACGAAGGATCCCCCGAAATTGTTTCCCGCGGAAGTCTATCCTGGACGAAGAGGTTACTCCACGCTCGTGCTGCTCCGTCGGCACTGCGAGCCGTGCGAGTTGATGCTCTCCCGTCTGAATTTTCTTCCCTCGGCGAACACAAATTCAAGAACTCCTCCCGTGCTTCTTCCACCAATTCCACCCGCTGACGAGTCTCCTCCAACAATTCTTCCGCACTTCGGTTTCCATCGGTGATCCTCTAAAATCTTCGTCGGCGTTCGGCTTGCTGTGCTAAAATTAAATTCTCTTGCGCAATACGGATTCCATCTTTACGGTGCCAAATGTTTACCGTATAGGTAAAGTAAATGAACGCATACAGAAAGTAACAGCAGAATAGTAGCATAATATTCGCAATAGTAAGTGAATGATCATTTACAATGATCCCAGACGGGATATAAATACTACTGTCGAACCTTCCCGAAGGGGTCTGTCGGCCACAATTGTTCTATCTGTTACAAACTATTTACCGCTGGACCATCAGCTACAGAAACACCGCCGGACCGTCAGCTACAGGAACATCGCCGGACCGTCGGCTACAGAAACACCGCCGGACCGTCGGCTACAGGAACACCGCCGGACCGTCGACTACAGAATGCAAAATGTTGCCGGAACCATCTAGTCGGCTAACAGGAATCGCTCACGAAAGCTCTCTAAGAATAACTCCCATGTGACACTAATCATGGTTAAGCCCAATTTCTTTTCCTCGATCATCCACCAAGTGGCCCCAAAGAACTCTAGGTTGGCGATAGCAAACCTTGCTTTGACATTACTGTCAAAGTCCTGCAAAGCAAAAATCTTGTCAAGGGCAATAAGCCACTGCTCAGCTACATATCCAGAACCCTGCCCATTAAAGGGCTTGACCTTGGACCTCTGAAGGTCCTTCATCTGTGAAGATACAATGGATCTATGTCGATCCCTCAGAGGGCTCCTAGACCTAGGTCTATGCTCATGTCTTGCCCGATGTGCTCTATCTTGATCATGAACAGGAGGTAGGCGATCAATGATGGTTCGCATCATTTGCCTCATGTCAACCTCCTCCGAGTCAGCATGCTCCTCTCTATGGTTCTCTTCCCAATGCTCTTCCCTATTCTCTTCCTGAATGGGGCTCTCGTGGACAGACTCATGAACACTAATACCTCTGCCTCGTCCACGGCCAAGGCTACGGCCTCTAGCAGAAGATCTCGTTCCAGATACCATCCTACAATAATATCCAAGACACAAGATGCTATAATAACCATGAAACATACCACTGAAACACATAGATAAAAGACACATGTTTTGCAAACAAGATAGTTTCAATTTTCAGTTTGCCTATAATTTTCAGTTTAAGTATAATTTCAGTTTTGAAGTGTAAGTGTTGAAGTATGAAAAATACGCAACTAATAGTTTACATCATGTTTCAGTTCAACAAGTTTCAAGTTTTAGTTTGAAAGAGATACACATAATAGTTTAAAGTTTTCGTTCTTGTTCAATTAGTTAACAATAGTGGCGTTCCAATATACCCAGAGCTCCCAATATAGAAACTTGGGCTCTAATACCATATGTAACGCCCCGCCAAGGGATCTAAAAGAATAAACCTAAAGTTTTACTAAGTTTGCTAAACATTTTTTTATTTTTTATTTTTTATTTTATTTAAAATAAATTAAATTTAGTTATATCCATTATTTTATAAATGTTCTTCATTTAAAAAAATTTATTAAATACGTTGTTTTTTTTTTTTTTTTACTTTGAAGGAGAAAGTATTATTTTTTTTTAATCACCCGAGTTTTCAATCTTAATTCCAAACCCTTCCCAAGTTAAATTCTAATTTTCTTTATTCTAGAAAATGAGGGTTTCTGATAACTCTACTATTCTTCACGTATACAAAAATTATCGACAAGCAATTAATAATTCACTGTATTGAAAAGTTTAAACTATCATCATAGAGAATTTGGATTTACAATCCACAAACACGAAGAAGACAGGAAAGAGTAATTGTGTATTTAATCAACAATCAAAGCACAAGACCCTACCTGGTCCTGATGCTAATATGAAATCCTCGAAAAATTGTGAGAGAATTTGCTCCTCTTCAATTATTTTTCTCTGAAAATCTTTCCTAGAATTCTTCTTCTGAAATTCGCTTCCAAAAGTTGTCTCCCCAAAAATTCTCCGTCTCCAAAATACACGGTCCCCCCAAAAATCGTGTCCAATATCTACCATCCCTCTAAAATGAACCCACAAGTTGTAATAAAGAATTTTTTCCTCAAATCGGGGCACTTAATTGTGCGTTCACCCGAGAAGACTCTTTACTCAACTGAGTTAACTCTCAAATTAACTTTTATTAATCTTTGCTTTATCTTTTAATGCACATTAAATGAATTATTAAATAACTTTATTTAATAATCCACTTGACTTCTATTTTAAATTAATTAATTACTTTAATCTCATGTGCACTTTATGAAATTAAAATAACATTATAATTTTCTCTTATTTTATCTTTTAATTTATTTCTTATATTTAATCTTATGCACAAGTCATGCGAACTAGCATCTTTTATTAAATAATTATATTTTCACTTTTTAAATTATTTTAGAAACTTAATTGATAAAATATTTATTAACTCAAATAATAATAATATTTAGCATTTATTTAAAAATGATCTCTAAATATATTATTATTAAATTAACTAAATATTATCACGTTCTAAATTTAGACTTAAAGCTTTTATCTCTAAATTTAATTCCTTATTATTTAATTAATTTCTCAATTAATTAAATGCCATTAAATATTAAAGTGACATAATAATTCACATTAAATTAAATCATTAATTTAATCTTTTTAATTAAACTTAATTAATAGAAAGTACACCAAAGACTCATAAACCAACACACTAAAACCCATTATAGAAAAACGCATACTAAATCAAACAAAAGGGTTATAATCATGAAATTACATCCTTTGATGCATTCAGAGGGTACTTAACTTAGATACTTGTCCTAATTATCAATTAGGACAATCAGCTAAAGGGTTTAGGATTTGGACTTAAGAGTTTATCTCCCCTCTCTTACCATTGAGATAATGCGATAGGGTATGCTCATCCTGACAATTCAGGGAAGTCAATACCCAGTACCTACAACTTGCATAAAATTCACGCATGTACAGACACAATATTCTAAGCTAAACAAACAATGGCAGGAAGTGGTGCATCGTGTAGATCCCAACTAGCAGGTGACTACGACTCCCTTCCTTACCACATCAGAAACATCATACATAAAGAAAACAACCACGCACACCATACACATGCAGTATGGAGTAAGTATCCATAAAAAAGCACATGTGATAATAAGCCATCTAACTAATCATCATTGATAACTGAAAATACTAAATAATCATCATGCATGCATGAAATATAGAGTACCAAGTAATCTCATCATATAATAAGTTGAATGTAAAACAATATCTGATAATCTCAAGACAATGCTACTAATTATCAAACATAAAACTAGCCTAAAAGAGTTTGGCAAGAATAACTGAAATGCGACTTAGGGGCAGGCACTACATCAAATATCTTTTCTCTAAAAGATCAACTATGAATATATATTGAAATAAGTATATACCATTATTTTATTATTCTCTATCTTAAAATAAATTTATTTGCAATAGCTAATACTAGTTTTGATGTCATAAAATTGTTTGCAAGAAATGCATTAGATCTTATCCACACTATATATTTGTACATTATGTTCTAATTACATACTTATGGATAGATATATATATATATATATATATATATATATATATATATATATATATGACAAATCAATCACTAAAACAATCAATCAAAAGACAAGGACTCTAGCTCTTGCAGAGCCTTATTTTTTTTTAACAATTTGCACACAAACATCACAAATTAATGAAAGGAGAGTCCTAAAATGTATTTTATGCTATTAATCGTTCACGTCGTGTCCCAATTCAACTGTAATTGTAAAATGATACAACGAAAATTTAAACGAACAATTTCCAACTCCAAACAACTGAAATGTTGGCAAAACCTCTAGCGTCTGATTGCGACCTTCACTCGGTAATATACTTTCCCTAATTAAATCTGTAAATAAATAGCAATGCCTGTGTTAATACTGAGATTTTGTTTATCAAAAAAATGTGGGTCGAAAGAATAATTTTGCACAAAATGGTCCATTATAACAATGTTCTAGTGTATAAAAATATGAAATAATGAAATACCAAACGATCAGGTATAGAATGGTCAATCGTTTATTACAATGTTGTAGTGCATTAAAAATTGAAATAACGAAATACCAAACGATTATAGAATAGTTAAGAGTCACTTACCATTATTATTAGACTCCTATTCACTATAAAATGTGATAATAAAAACAGAAAGAAAAATGCGCTCAGATTTTTTTTTAGAGAAAATTCTTCTAGACTTAATTTCTGTATTAATAAGTCGGTCATGTAATAAGGAACATGAGTTATATCTTTTTGTTGAATCTTGAATATTTCAAGTCGAGATTGGCTGACAAAATGTACGAAAGATTAAAAAAGTTGAATATGATTTTTTTTCGTCACGAAAACATAGCAAATTGTTTTCGATCGCAAAATATACAGATCATAAAGATCAAATGCTGAATTTTTTTTAAAAATTCATTATATTTTTGTTTTTTTGAAATTTAGTAAATAGTACAATTTGTAAGGAAGATAGCTGCATCCTTTCAAAACTACAAGTACTGAATAATGGATTTCTAATTACCAGAAAGTATCTATCATGTATAGTGAATTCTAATGCCTCCCAAGGACGCCCTTTTCTGGCATACTGGGCACTGAAAACATTTTCCAAACCAAAAAAACAAGTAGTTAGTATTATAATTGATTAAAAACATTCAATATATTTTACACAATTTAGAAGGAAAAAATCCTACCTTAGAAATCTTCTTAGCGCTAATCCATTGCTCTATACAAGACCTGCCAAAAAAGTGGCCACACGGAAGAGAGCTGCAAATTTTCACATTAGATAAAAATTCCTTAATGTAAAGAATGGGCGGGTGTAGGCTTAAACCCAAACTAAAATTCTAATCCAATTATTATTATCTAAAAACAATTAAACAGGGAAATAAGACAGTTGCCGCCAATCCCCACCCCTCCCTTTCCTAATTATCGCTCATAACAAGTCTAAAAACTGATTGCACATGTACTAATAGACAATCACACATGTACTAATAGTTTATCATTTTTCAATTTTCTTAGTTGCTGGTCGGTCCATGTGTGTAAAAAGTACAATTTTTTTAGGTGAGTAGCTATTGGGTGGCTTTAGTGGTGGCTTTTGGGCAAACATTTTTAAATGACACTTTTAGCCTCCAGAGATTCACCGAAGAAATCAACAAATTTCGACATATAGATTGGGAACTGTAGGCACACGAAGCCCTGAACAGCTACTTAAGTCATTTCCCCTAGGAAAAGTAAATGGTAAATAGTATGTTAAATTTGAACAATTTTTTTTGTGTGAGTTAAATAGTTCATAAATAGTTCATCAAATACTCACTGACTCAAAACCACCACTATTTATGAACAAATGTCTTAATAGTGGCGAACAAATATTCTATTGATCCACAAATCTCTAGTAGTAGCACACATATGGATCAGCGGTGAACCATAAAAGCTAAAAGATGATAAACTAATGATACATAAAGTGAGAATTGACTAAATCCTAAACTAGGTGAGATGACCCAGTAGCCCCAATGACCTATACACTTCAATTGCCATTCATAAAAAACCCCCCAAAATGATAGCGCTTATATTAATAGCTTATCACACATGTAGTAATAGCTGATATTTTTAGCTTCTTGGTTGCTGATTGGTCCATTTGTGCAAAACGTTCTATTTTTTTTTTGGTGAGCAACTATTAGGAGGTGAACATAACATTTTAAAATGACATCTTTACACCACCTCGCACTTTATGATTTTTAGGAAGAGAGGTCTGTAAATGAAGAAAAGCTAAAATGTTCTCTTTAAGCTCTTCACTATTCTACTGAAGTTCACTGAAAAAATCGACAAAACATACTAGATGGCCGAAATTAATCTGAACAGCTACTGAGTAGTTTCCCCAAAAAGAAAAGAGAGTTTTGGAAAAAAAAAAAAAAACTTCAAATGAGCTCTGATTAGTATATATGAAATTAATCAAGTGAATGAAAAGTGAGCGGTTATAAAAGATCACTGTGACAAAAACAATAATGCATTCTAGTTACACCATACTGGTATATGAAATAATCTAATCTTAAACTGAAAAGAAAGATTTGATGAAAGCCAACATACCAAGTATTATGGTAGCCTGAAGCAACGCAAGGCTCCATGCAAATAAGGCAATCGAAAACGTCTTCAACAATCTCCTTTTGTTTCAACATGTTCTTAGTCTTCTTTAACTCCTCAGAGACTGCCATTTTATCTTGTGCAGCAGCATCTAATTCACATCTAAGCTTCTCAGATTTCTGCATGTAGTATACAATTTCCTCATCGGCTTTCTTCAGCTGATCTGATAGCTTCTCATTCTCTTTCATTACTCTACCATTATCATCATTAACCAAATCCAGAGCGACTTTCAGATTATCAAATTCTCTGAGCATTTGTTCCAACTCATACCACTTCTCCCTATGAAATCTAAGCATCTTACGAGTTTCTTGCAAGATTTCATCTTTTCGACCAAACTCGGCCTCAAGCAAACTCAAATCATGCACCTTTTGTTCGTATTTTCCCTTGTAGTTTCTAGCACGAGATGATAAACAATCTGCAGATGAAAGTTTTAAATCGCTGAAACAATACTCATAATTTTCCAAATTGTAATCTTGTCCCTTGTTTTTCCTCTTTCTACGCTTACTTGACCGCTTTTTTGTATTTCTTGGTTGCCTTTTTAGTTCAGTTTTTTTGAAATCAGCTGAAAATCCATCTTCGTTGAATGGGTGAAGGAAACCATTGAACCAATCTTCGCTGATTAATGGCGAAGGGACTTCATTCTCTGCAACTCCTGAAACAACCGAAGCCCACGACCTCATCACACAAACTACAAGAAAACTATGATAGAAGAGGGATAAATGATTGAATGCCTGGAGAAATAGAGTTAACCGACAACAAAAAGGGCTAAATGTATGTATGACAGAAAAGATCTGATGAATGAAATAGATTTTTTGTACAGATAAATTATGGTGATAAGATTCGATGCAGGATAATATCTTCCAAGGCTTGCGATTTTGAGTGTGTAGTTGGTTTACTTGATATCAGCAATCAAATCCGTTTATGCCCTTAGAGACAATTAAATGGTTTCAATATTTCCTCATAAATATGGATACTGGTCTCCTACGTGTGTAAAACGCATTTAATGTGACCGTAGAGGTCGCCTAGATTGTCCAGTAGTACTACTATTTTTCACAAAGGAATATGTCTGTGAGAACCAAACCTTGTAATATTGTTGAAAATTATAAGCTAACTTTGTTATTTATATTAATTTAAAGAGTGCAATAGGCTTTCAACATGGTGGGCATTGTGAAAGCGCATAGTCTACGGTGCAACTGGACGATGATTTTCTAGTACAGTTACCACAATCTGCTGATGAGGCTGTTAAAGGAAAATAATAAGTTTTTAAAAACCATAGGTTACTGGTTAGTGAGGTTTTTATGACGGCATCGGCTACGTTGCAACTTATTTGCACTGTTCGGCTGCTCCAACTCTGCCGCTGCTCCCAAAGTCAGGTCAGTCAAGTCAGGCAAATACGAATCCTCCGTACGTACCACCGCGATTTGAAAGGCATAGTCAATAGTTTGTAAACGTGATTTTGTTGCAATATTGAAATTCGCCATGTCGACATTGTTTTATAGAAAGCAGGCGGTTATTATATTTATAGTCAAATATAATTAAGATTTTAATATGGGGTTCTCATATATTATAATTTGATAGGATTATTTGGATTTTTTTTAATATGTATATGCAATTTTACAATAAAATATGGTCTTATTATTGTGATTTTATAATTTTAATATATATGTACAATTTTACAATAATATATGCAAAACAATCCATGTGAGTTTTGCCACTTAATTTTTCTAATTTTACAATAAATTAATTAATATAAAATCATTGTTATTTTTTAAATAATTTTTTAAAAATTTAATTTTGACTTATAATTAAAAGATTATTATTTTTAATGTTTTATAACAACTTTATTTATATTTTATGTAAATATAAATATATTCATTCATCTGATTTCTTTTAACGTTATCTTATTCATTTTGACATTTTATAATAAGTAATGTAATGCATTTTATTTGATAAAGTTGATTGCTTAACAACTATATTATAACGTGAATACTAGTATAGAAAATGTATTACATTTTTTTTTGAAAATAAATGATTTAAGAAAATGTTACATGTGAGTTGAACATGTAACCAACTAGAGATTTCTTTAGGTAGTGTTTTGAATATATGTTGTAAACATAACATCTATAGTACATCCTTCAGAAAAGAAAAGAAAAGAAAAATTATAGTGTTTTTACCTCATAAATCGCGGCATGACATTCTGGTATTAGAGCCCAAGTTTTGAACACTATGACCTAGGCTCATTGTGTTTCTAACTTGAGTAGAAATAATATATATAAAATCTAGAAAACCTTCTTGAACCAAAAAAAATTAAAAAAATGCACGGGCCTTAACACAACAGAAAAGTAAACAAAGAAACCCATAAATTCTCTACTTCTCTTCAACTACTGAAAAACCTACATCAAAAACACCTTAAAATGTAGGCATAAGGATGCCATAAAATATCAAGAGAGGTCATGCATGGCTTTGCATGACTCTCTGTATGAACCTTCAACTCTATGTGTGTGTATATATATTTCAAACATATAAACACACAAGAATATATGTGCATATTTTTCTAAAACATGTTTATAGTATCCTCCATGAATGTTTTCTCCCACCTGCAAAAGAAGAAGAAGAAGAAGAGAGATGCCAAATAACCGTGGATTAGAATAATGCTACCCTTTTTATAATTTGAATAAACTCTAATTTCAAATTAAGGTTAGGGATGGACTTTAACCATATGAGTTGTTTCAAATTAACTCTAGGTCATGTTTTGGGGGAGATCTCAAGTTATATTAAGTTTAATTAAATAGAGAGATGATTATTGAATTTAATTCAAAAGATTGTTACAAAAAAATTGATTGAATATTGGAAATATTATTAAACTATTAGAAATAAATCTATTTTATTTTATTATTATTATAATATTATTATTAAAATTAACAATTAAGGGATGATTTTTTTAGTTCAAAAAAAATAGTAAGAAGCTATATTTGGCACACTTTACAAAATAGGCAAGGTACATTTAGAAAAAAGAAAAAAAGAAAAAAAGAAAAATCTATATTATTTGATAGTTTCCTTTTTTTAAAGTTATGATTATTATATCTAAAAGATCAAATATATATTTCCTTATTTGAGGAGATTTTTATCCCAAAGATAGAATGAATGATCACTTTATTTTGTTCTCTAAAGCTATTCAATTTATTGATCAAATAATATTTTATTTTTGACATTATAAGAGAAATAAAAATAAAAATTTATAGACAATAATTAAAATTGATAATAATGTGGATCACTATGGAATTAGACCCATTTGGTTACTCAATTGTCTAATCCCATATTAACTAGGAAGATCAATTAAAACTATGTATTATTTAAGGGTTTGACATTATTACCCTCTCAGTGAAACATTGTAATTTAAATCAAAATTGGTTTCATCAATCTTAGAGGAAGATTTAAAGTAAAATTAATTATTGTGTACAAGTTCTAAGTTTTATCTTTATTTCTTGATAGATAGTTTTATAAGTTATTATATCTAAATGAGGCTATTATTAATATTAATTTTATTATTAATTTGATTGCGAGTATGGTGAAAGAAGGTAATCATCTTCTCATGTCCCCTTGCTATCCTTGGTATGGCCATTATGTGCTTGTAATGTGAAGATTGTTTGGTAACATGAAAATTATTATGTATCGTGAACTTTTACCTTGGTTGAGATTTCCTTTACTTTTCATGTTATCGCCAACATTGTGTAGTTGGCCAAGTTTCTTTCTCAAGGTCCTATTTTGTCTCAAGGACACCCTTATTGGTTTTGATTAAGGTTTTTATATTTCTCTACTTATTTATTTATTTATTTTATACTGACACCAAACTTAAATTTTCTTTGATTTTGGTACATTTATTACCTTGGCATTGAATAAATGCATATATTTATATTTATAAGATAATGTTAAAAGAAATAAGATGAATGAATATATTTATATTTACATAAAATATAAATAATGTTGTTATAAAACATTTTAATTTTTTTTTAAAATTATAAGTCAAAATTAAATTTGTAAAAAATAACAATGATTTTATATTGATTAATTTATTGTAAAATTAGAAAAATTAGGTGGCAAAACTCGCATGGATTATTTTGCATATATTATTGTAAAATTGCATCTATATTAAAATTATAAAATCACAATAATAAGACCATATTTTATTATAAAATTACATATACATATAAAAAAAATTATCCAAATAATCTTATAAAATTATAATATAAGAAAACCCCATATTAAAATCTTAATTATATTTGACTATAAATATAATTCACGCCTGCTTTATATAAAAGTATGTAGATATGGCAAATTTCAATATTGCAACAAAATCACATTTCCAAACTATTGACCATGCCCTTTCACATCGTGGTGGTACGCACAGAGGATTCGTATCTGCCTGACTTGACTGACTTGACTTTGGGGGCAGCGGCAGAGTTGGGGCAGCCGGACGATGCAAATAAGTTGCACCATAGCCAGTGCCTTTTATGACAAGGCCCATTGTTTAAGAGATGTTGAAACATCTACTGGGGTTTAGAGATATTTTGGAAATGGTTTTTAGAGAGAAAACTTGATATTTCTCTGAACAATGTATAGGAGTTTGACATTGGTAAGTTATTTGCCTCTAGGGTTTTCTTCGATGACGATTACTGACAATGATAGTGAAGAAATATGACCTAGTATCAAGGATGGTCAAACATTATGTTGGGGATAATCTTTTTTGGGTTTCACTAGAGGTTATTAGGAAATTTTAATTGCAACTTATATGCACCCATTTTCAACGAAAATATGAGTCCTTAAGACTATTTAACACTTGATACGGGTGCATATAAGTCGCCCCATATTCATTGGCTTGCGAAAGTCATGATGGGTGTTAAAATTTGTGATTTGTGTTCGTGTAGATAAGTATTTACTTATTACACTTTACTTAAGTTTACTTAGGTTAATGCATTATTTTATTATTTCTTAAGTGAGACACTTAAGAGTTTGCGTACTCTTATGAGTTGTCAATACTGGAATAAGCAACTCTAATTCAACACATAGTGTCTACGAACATAATTTTGCATGCTACACCTTTGTAGGCTTATCCTCTCATCATCGCACTTACTCCTGTGCTTAATGGAGGATAACCCATGTTTGGTGGACATGTGCTTAGTTGTATGACTTATCATATTGCTGATTCCTATGCATTCTAGATGCATCTTAGAGGCCATTATATACAGGCACTCCTAATGTACTTTCATATCAATCAATATTGAATGAATATATCATCATTCTAATCATACTCTTTTTGGTCTACTATTGTGGTTGTGTTTGAGTTCTTTGGTCTTGGGTGAATTTTTCCCTAAGGCAAATTCTTACATAGTATCAGAGCTGAGGGAGATTCTCTTCACATAGCCATTCGAGACCATTATTGCTTCTGCACTTCAACCCAGATTCGAAGAATCCACAGATATTGGGATCGTCTAGAGTCAAAGCAAACCTCACCATTGCGTCCAGAACGTCAATTCAGTGAAATTTGACTATAAATTCGCCTATCCGGCAATAGTCAAAATTGAGGCAAATTTTATTTTGCAAACCAAAACTCAAAGACCCAATTTGTGGAATTGGTATGATCATTTCAGATCTCTGAATTTAAATTTCAGATTTGCATATTTTATCATTTGAATCTCTGCTATTTTTTTTGGATCTACATTATTTTCCAAAAAAAATTTGGCCATCAGGCCAATAGGAGAGATTTATTGCAGGCAAAGATTGGAGCTTGCAAGTGCTAATCAAATATTGACATCATATTCAAAAGGTCCAAAAACCCCTAGATTAGATTTTGTTTCATCCAAATCGGACATCTGAGACAAAATTTAGACCCATTTGATTTTTTGAGGCACAACAACAATGATTCAGGAAAAATAACAACAAAGGTGATTTTCAAACAACGATATCTCCCTCATATGGATTCCTTTTTGGGAGCAATTATTTTTTGTTTTGGGGTAGAATTTCGTGATCTACACATTAGTGTAGGTGGTTTGAGATCTCTGTTCCTGAATTTTTTTGCAACTCACAAATCTTGATTTTTGCCACTTCAAATACTTAGTACGGGCTCATCCGAACACATAATCAGGTTCCTTTTTTTTTAGAGTGCATATTTTTTTGTCTACTTTCCAAATCTACAATCAGATTATAGGTTATGTGGACATAAATACTACTTTCAGAAATAGGCCCTAAATTAGCATGTGGCTATTGCACTAAGTGCCAAATCATACATTAGGGGGGTTGATTGATTATTTCTTCATTTTGGGGGGTGCACACATTCATTGATCTCATGGAGTCTTGTCACATATGTCAGTCTGGTATAAGAATGAAGTTGACACCGAGGAACTATAAGAAATGGAGTGCCTTAATCATTGCTCATCTAAGAGAACATAAGGAAGTATTTCCTTCTCTATACTTGAAGATACCGCCTTCATTCAAATATCTTTATCTTCTTCTTCACTTTATGTATAATAGTATGAGTAAGGAATCTTTTGCTCTTCTTATGGAAAGTTTTCCTCATGATGTTTGGATGGCTCTTTGGAAAGCATATGGTGATCCACAAGTCCCTCTATTTCCTGAGGACATTCTATCTTCAATCACTCTTGTTATGGTACCTCCAACTCTAGATAAGATCACACCTCTTGATACTCCTATTGATTCTACTGATCTAGTTCCATCAACAGATGCTTCAGAGTTAGTGCAGCAGGAAATTACATGTCTTCGTACTTTAGCTCCATGGGATGACTTCCTTCCAGCCATTGCAACATTGTTCATGGAGTCTCACATTGAAGATGTGGGAGACATCATCGATCACATTCATCTTCTCTTTGTTGAGGAGACTACTTCATGCATTATGGAAACTGATTGTGACAACAACAATAGTGCTTCAACAAATTCAGATATGTGGGGTCCTATTGACAAATACAGGGACAGGTCACAACATCAACAAATTCTACGTGCACATATTGCCACAATGATAAGTCTAGCACAACAGGGTATAGCTTGTCTTCTAGCTCCAGCATCAATGGATGACTACATAGCAGATATTTCAAGTTTGTTTGTGGAGTCATACATAATAGATTTTGAAGACATCATTGATGATGTACATCTTCTCTTTGATGACGAAGATGCTTCTTCAGTTGTTGTGAGGGCTCACTCTGACCCTCATGTCCATTCTCTACATGATTGATCCATATCCTTATGTACAACAATTGCAGGAGGTCTCTTTATCATTTGAGGAGACAGATGGTTCTTTGAGACAGGTTCTACATCCATCTTTGCTCGATTTACACATGTTCTTTTCAATAGTATTGGAAGGAGCCACCATCCACTTCTACATTGGAGCAACTAGCACTAATCGACACTCTACATTTAGGGCGGGGGGGGGGGACTACCTTGTCTCCTTCTTTTTCTCTTTTATGGGGAGGACTTTTTCCTCTTATGAGGTTTTTGTCCTTCTTCTCTTTTGTATATACTTGATGTATGTCATAATGGGGGGGTCTTGATTACTCCATCGATCCATGCATCTCATCTTTTCATCTCTCTTTTTGGGGGAGGGTTTTTCCCATGAGGTTTTCCCTCTTTCCCAGTTTGCAGAGAGATTGCATTTCATTGTGTACATGGGTACCTAACATGGCCTAGTAGTTGAGACCCATCTTGCATTTCATCCTAGCTTTCATAAGCTTAAGTGCATTCCCCTAAGTTGCATTAGTGTAAATAAGTTAGGTTAATGCATTATTTTGTTATTATGCATTATTTTATTATTTCTTAAGTGAGACACTTAGGAGTTTGTGCACTCTTATGAGTTGTCATGTTGACAACATTGGAGTAAGAAACTCTAATTCAACACATGGTGTCTACAACATAATTTTATGTGTTACACCTTTGTAGGCTTATCCTCTTATCATCGCACTTACTCCTGTGCTTAATGGAGGATAATCCATATTTGGTGAAAATGTGTTTGGTTGTATGAGTTATCATGTTGCCGATTCCTATGCATTCTAGATGCATCTTAGAGGCCATTATATACAAGCACTCCTAGTGTACTTTCATATCAATTAATATTGAATGAATATATCATAATTCTAATCATACTCTTTTTGGTCTACTATTGTGCTTGTGTTTGAGTTCCTTGGTCTTGCGTGAATTCTACCCTAAGGCAAATTCTTACAATTTGCAAAATAAAAATTGGGAATAACAATTTTGAAAGTTAATTTTCATTGGTATACGATGCCATCACATTAACTATTACCATTTCTTTCCAACCTTTTACTTGCACACAAACATGCTAAAACAAATCACCATGAACACCAATAGTTGTTTGTTTTTGTTCAATTTTTAGTTTTCTCGGTGTTGATTAGTTCATTTGTGCAAAAGTACTTTTTTTTGGTGAGCAACGATTGGGGGTCTTAGTGGTGAGTTTTGGGTGAACATTTTAAAATGACACTTTTAGACCACCTCGCACTCTACGAATTCTACAAAGAGCTTTGTAAATGTGGGAAAGTGGAAAGGTTAGCTTTAAGCTCTTCACTTACATGTTCATTGAAAAAATCAACAAAATTTGATATACGGATATAAAACTATAGGTGTGCAAAGTTAGCCTGGGTGACTACTAGGTTGTTTCCTCAATATAGTAGGGGATCGTGGTGAAGGGAAGAGTGAGGGAGGGCGAAGGAAAATTCTTTGTTACATGGAGAGTTTGTTTCATTTTTTATTTACCATTATTTTTGTCAAAATTCTATTACATTTCCTGATTATTAATCTACTATCTGATATAGATTATTTAATTGCTCAAAAGAAAATATTGAATAATAACACAATTGTAACTTGACAAATAAAATAATGAAAAAATTATACAATACTAGAAACACAATATTTTGGACAAATTGTCCCTAGGAAAATCTTAAAGGAAAAACCAATACAATAGATTAGGAATTATACTATGTTCGAGGCAACTACAAAAGAAAATCAGATGTTCATTTATAGATCGAATATCTGATTTGAAATTAGATAATATGTTTTTAAGTAGGATATCAATTTTCAAATCGGATATCTAATTTTCAAAATTATATATATATAAAAAAAACATTTTAGTAAAATGGGCATGACATTTGCATTTCTTATCAAAATTTTGACTTGTTATAGGCATTGGAAAGGTGATTAAGAGACCTACAATATGGATGAGGTAATTGTAATATATAATATATGAAAAAATAAAATAAAACTAAATGTAGTGAATCATTAATTTTGAAACTGATATTAATCACAACTTTTGCTTATAAAATCTTTTTTTTAAGTTCATTTTTTCCCCACAAGAATTGACATAGTTAAAAGTAGTAATTAATGCAAAACTTACATTTTATGTATTAATGAGATATTTAAAAAATCATAAATCATCATGCAAGGCTTCACTATTTTCTTTGATCCTTTGTGCAAAATTGTCCAAGATATTCTAAGAGAAAAAGTCTATTTATGCCTATCTTCCCCTCTGTTGATTTACTTATTGCTACCCTTTTCTCTGTTGAAATACTTATTGCTATCCTTCTCTTTCAATTTCATTTTATATTTCTTTAAATTCATCTCTATTTATGTCGTACACCTATGAGGTAGAGAGATAGATGGGGGCAAGGGGGGAGAGAGGGAATATATGAAGATGATGATCAGAGAGAGAGAGAGAGAGAGAGAGAGAGAGAGAGAGAGAGAGAGAGAGAGAGAGGATGAGATAGTGACATGAGGAAGAGGAGTTTAGGGTCCTAATGGGTCATAGGATCCTTTAATGTGTCCTAGGACCCCTTAGGACCCACTACCTTGCATAAATATTTGGAAAAAAATCCTAATTGGTCCTAATATGTCTTAAGGGGTCCTTGAACACATTAATAATTTAAATGATCCCTTAACAAACCTAATGACCCCTAAGATGCATGATAAGATGTCCTAAATAATCTTGAGTGGTTCTAGGACACATTAATATGTCCCAAGACCCCGTAACAACCCTTAGACAACTAAGATGTATGGTAAGGGGTCCTACAACCACTTTAGATCTTTTCAAAAAAAATATTAGTGCAAGGTAAGGGATCATAAGGGGTCATAAGGAGTGCTAGGACAAAGTAACATTTTATTATGACATATTAATGTGTTATAGTACCCCTTATGACCTCTTAGGACCCCTTACCATACATCTTAGTGATCACAAGGGTTCTTAATGAGTTATAGGATACATTAATGAGATTTAAGACAACTTAAGAGCCCTTGCGACCCCTTATATTATAGTATGACAAGGGGTCGTAATAGGTATTAGAACACATGAATATTTTTTAAGGCACTTTATATGATCAATATTGATGCGAACCTAATGATAGTACAATATTGTATGGAGGCATGAACAATTTTGTAAAGAGAGCTACGAAGGGCAAATTAGATATTGAAGATATCAACACACTCAGAAAGGTTTTACTATTGCATATCAAGAAGTCGAAAAGAGAAACAACTAAAGTTTAACAAGAGAAAGATGCTATCAACCTATAAACCAAAAATACCCAAACCAAAAAAAAAACACTAAGGCTGCAACAGAAGAATCAGTAAGCCATTACAAAGGCTGTCCCAGATGAGGCATCAAGTATTAGTGAACAAAAAGCAAAATTACAACATAAAATTAACCGCTTTCTTCTTCGCTCGACTCTGAGGTGGTGAGCCTCACTAGGGAAGACATGAAGGAGGTAGTAGGAACCAGATCCTTAGAGGGGGGTCTCCATGGTCCATCCTTTCTAATGTTCTTTAGAAGCTGAGTTAGATGAATGTTGAAACTATCCTTTATCGAGCTAGCAACACTTCCTTCGTCCTTATCTTTAAGGGTGGTATATCCATAAAAGAGGTCCTCCTTTGACAAGGTAGCTTTTCCTGCTTTCAAAAAATCTTGAAACTAATCCTTCTTCAGCTTGAAGATTGTTGTTACTTTTAAGGAAATATAGTAGCTATGAGTTTCCTTAGAGACTCAGTAAGGATACGATCAACCCCCTAAAAAATGTTGTTATTCCTAGATTTCCAAATATTCCAGAGCAAAACAGAAGAAAGAATAGACCAAAACACATTCAGTTTATTGTTGCCATAATAGATTTTACCATATATAACATTCAAAATAGAGAATTTAAAGCCCAAACAAAACCCAAATAATTTCCAAACTCTAGAAGCAAAGGGAGAGATTCCAAACAACATTCAGGTGTTTAAGCACAGCAAGTCCAAAAGAAAGCAAGTCATATAAAAATTGTACTATTGTATATGCATGCTTGAGAAGTGGGCTTAGCATGCTACTATTCTATTACAAGACCAAATCCTAATAGGGTTGAGGCTTCTAACAAGGCCCAGTCCTCTAACATGGACATATACACTATATAGATGTTATAGACTCCTAATAGGGTCAATATCTTTCACAATATACTTTTGACTACTAGATTATTTTGTGGGTAGCATCCCCACTAGGGTTTTCCCTTGGTTGAGGTTTCCCTAGCTAGAAAATAACGGTGTTATGAGTTGCATTGTATTATGGTTATGTTTACTTTTTAGTTTGATTATTTATGAAAACTTAAAGATTGTTAATAATATCCATGTTTGAGCAGTAGCCCCAGCTTGCTACTTTTGTATTGCAAGACCAACTCCAAACAGGGTTGAGGCTTCTAACAAAGCTTAGTCCTCTAACAAGGAAATATACACTATACATATGTAACAGACTCCTAATATGGTCAATATCTCTCACAAGATACTTTTGATTAGCGGATCACTTTGCGTGTACCATCTGCACTAAGATTTTCCCTTGGCTAGGATTTCCCTGGTTAACAAATACTGGTGTTATGAGTTGCGATGTATTACTGTTATGTTTACTTTTTAGTTTGATCATTATTCATGCTTGAAGATTATTAATAATATCCATAGTCTAGCAAAAGTTTTTATTGATTACAAAGCTACAATATACAAAAGTTGAGAAGTATAACACTATTATTAAAGGAGAGCTTACACAAACAAAGCAACATCTTGAGAAGTTGTATTCTAGCATTGAAAATCTTGATAAGTGGATTAGAGTACAAAGACCTATTTATGACAAGACAAGAATTGTATATACTAAAGGAGAATCATCTAAAGGATTTGAAGTTACTAAGGAACTAGATCTAGTGAATCAATAACTTGAACAACAAGATCATCTTCACAAGGAAGTACCTAATCAACCTAATAAACCTGAACAACCTAAGGAAGTAAAGAAACAATTTAATGGAAGATGATTTCATGCAATGAACTTGGTCATATAAAGAAGGACTGCACAAGTAAGTATTATAAACCCTTTTCTAGTTACTATTATACTTGTTTTTCTTATGGACATAGAGTCAATGAATGTAAGAAACCTAGATATAAAAATAATGGAATGCATGAAAGTACTAACCTTGTAGCTAGTAGAGCTATTGGAGAAATAAATTTCATAAGAAATGGAATCATGTGTTATAAGTGCAACAATTTTGGACATTTTTGTAGGGATTGCAGAGTATAGACTAATCAATTCATACCTAGATATGGAAACAATGTGACATCATATCATATTTGCAACAATTTGGTACATACAACAAGATTTTGTAGAGTGAACAACATGAGAATGCCAAGCATGAAATCACAAAAGATGAACTATATGAGGAATGCAAACAACAATATATGAATAAACAAAAATGGTAATGAAAGGAAGGAAGAAAATGTAAAGGAGCAAGTGCAAAACTTTAATGAAACATTTATCAAGGATCTCACCATCAATAACCTTTGCACCTATTAAACAAGAAAAAGGAGGGAGATAAAAATGAAGAAAGATCACTTAAGAGATCAAAAAGGATTAAAGAAATGGCTACTGGTTCAAGACCTAGAAAGAAACCTAAAGCCATGATGCCTCTTGGGAGGAAGACAATAGAGAAAAAGGAAAAAGAGAGCACACTAAAGAGAATAAGGGGAAATTACCCCGCCTCAATCATAGCCACAACCACAACCATAGCAAGTAGAAAGAAATGAGAAGAAGAAAAAGAGTTGGAAGCCAAAAATTAGAAAAATGAATCAAATGATAATCAAAGATGGAAATCTAACTCAGTTAAACAAGTATTATAGTTTATATGATCCTATATAGAAGAGGTTATAGGAGAATGTATTGGAAAGGTATATGATTGATTTCAAGCAACATTTCATACATATACATGGGAACATACCAAATGAATTATATTAAAAGTTAAAGATAAGGAAGAAGAGAGTCAATGAGGAAGAGAAGAAAATAGGATAAGAATATATTTTTTCTGAAACTATGTACCTTAACAATGATGATCAAATGGAGGATTTTAAGAAGTTGGAGCCCCTATTGAGAAAGAAAATAAGAGAAATTAAAATAGTGGGAGGCTTGTATGATGAAGTAGTTAAGGAGATAAAGGAGGCAATAATAAAAGTAATGACAAAGTCTACTCTAGTAGTGGTAGTAGAAGATGAACCCTAAGAAGATACTAAGATGGATATAGAGGATGCACTAGAAGTAGAAGATGACACCATGATGATAGGGGGAGCCATAATCACTATTGATACTAGTGAGTGAAAAAGTTGATCCCTCTATAGGACAAAGGACCAAGAAGCTGGTAATTTGGAATCAATCCACATTATAGATTATGCTAGTTCAAAAGAAGAAGAGGATAACAAGAGAAAAAAAAATTCTATAGTTGTGTGCGGATAGATAACACCTACATAGTTATCTTTGGTACCTACTTTTGCGAGTGCAAAGTTTGACTATACAAAAAATTGGTCAAACATGATTGAGGAGACCACAAAAAGAACCATTTCTTTGAAGAAGACAAAAACAAAAGATGTTGTTGGAAGAACCTTTTTGTGTCTTTTTTGACTTTTTTATTTTTCATTGGCTTTCTTTTTGTATTGTTTTCATGCTCTTATGCATGGGAATGAAGTTAGGATCCTTGGTTTGGGGGCTTATTTCCTTAAGCTTAGTAATGTTCCACCTTGATGTTACATTATTTTTCTTCTCTCCTTCCTTTACCAAGAGTATAACATGCCTCATATGCTCAATAAAGTGGAGGCTAAATGTACTATCTTAAAATGGACATCCCTCCTTAGTGTGGTTTCAGTCTCTTTTTCTCCTCTTCTCTTCCATTTCATGATTCTTTGTCATTTATCGTTTTTTTACATGGACTTTTAGGTGTCATTTTGATACCCTTTGGACCATATCTCCTGTTCAGTTCACTATTTCTTAGTTTCATCTACACCACCTACTAGAATTTTCTATGACCTTATGACATGTCCACTAGGACTCTGTAGACCTAGACTATGTTGACTTGGACTAGGTCGACCTATTCCATGATGATTTTAGAGTTTGGAGCCCAAAAGTTCTCAAATTTGTTAGTTAATTTAATTAACTCCCGAGTCAACCCGAGTTGTCTTCCCACCTAAAAAATAGTATAAAAGGAGGCTTGAGGCTTCATTTTCATACCATATCTTCACAAGCTAAGGCATATACATGAAATTGTTCAAGGCATTCTTCTTTGAGCTTCTTCAAGCATCTCCTTGCATCAAGCTTCTTCCTTCAAGGTGGTAGTGGAGTTTGGCTCTAAGGGGAAGATCCATCATTCCAATTCATCCAAGATCTATTATCCATCCATGGCATGTCACATAAATTTATTTACATGATGTTTTGGCTTCTTTGAGTTGAGGGTATTACACTTACATACTTGATCATATATCAAAGTCAATTGCATCTTCAAAGGTAATTGTATCTTTCACTTGATATTATTCAGACCTACTACATGCAAGCATTTCCTTTACACTTACATTTATCTATTATGATTAAATACTTAACCTAGGGCTTGATCAAGGCAAGCCCTCATCAAACCCAACCACAAAATCTTTCTTCTCTCTGTTGATTTGCAAGGTGGCATTGAAAAGATTACATATCTAAAACCTATTGTTCATGAGCTTTATGAAGTTACCACTTACAAATTGTCAGAATACGTCAACTATGTTGTAGGACATCTTCCCAAGCTAACCTGGTCCTTCAGTCTTGGATTCCAAGTAGATTTCTAGGTTTTATTCATTTTGTCATTTTATTTTGAGATCCCAGATTGGAAGTTCTAAAATAGTTTGGATCTGTGAGTTATTCAGTGAAAATTCATCTTTGTCTATGCATTTCAAGATAATTAATTTATCTTTTATTCTTCTTCTTAGCAAGAATTTACTTTCAGATCTCAATTGGGGTATATGTGATCTATATTTTTCATATCTCTTGCTTACATTGCATCAAAAAGAACTTGCTAGCATACTTCCTTGATGAGTTTCTAGATTTTGTGTTAGCCTCCCTTTATCCTATTGGGGTTTTTGTTAATCAAACTTAGGTCTTATTGAGATTTGAGCTTGGAATCCCCTCTTTCTCTTACTTTGAATGGCTCAGGGAGAGAGTGTTGAACTTTCTTAACCTAGTTTGCATCATTATCATTGGTGTCATTTTTCCTTGAACACATGGAGGTGTAAAACAAAAGATGGAATGAGGTGCTATGAATTTTTCCACATGGATGGATGAAGAAAAAGAGGCAGAGTTGGAACTCCTATACATGGAACGGGTCCCACCAGTCAAGAAGAGGGGTGCAAGAAGATAAGGAAGCAGTGATAGGAGAGGGAAAGTTTCATGTCCAAAGGTCAATAAAATACATTGGCATGATGTAGAGAAGTGGAAAGGGTCCCCAAAGAAGCAGCGACAGGAAAGATAGATCATCCTATTGTAAAATATAACAAGGGAAACCATAAAGTGGCATATATGTGGCCCCTTCAACTTGTATGGGGATGCATTCCTCACCATGTGTTGTCATTTTATTTTTTAATAATATTTTGATAATGACATTAGGTCATCAAAAGAATCAGTTTTCAGTCCTAGTGTTGCATGGTTGCACTGGAAACCTAATTTTCACAATTAGAAATCATTGCATCTAAGCATAGTTGGTGAGCCAGTAATCAACTCATGGTTGGCCAACAATGCTAGAGACCTAGTTTTATTGTTGGACCTTTTATTTTTATTTTTTGAAAATTTGAATTTGTGAGGTTTTAATCACAAAGTAGGCCAAAAGGAACAATGGTGAATTCATGAGATATATCAAAAAACAAGGTCTCTTTGGAAAGACGATGTTTATATAGCTTTAGATGATGGTCATTCACAAGAAGAGCTTGATGTTTAGATTCCATTATATAGAGGCAAACAACTCTATTATCATAAACTATATGAATCTCCTAGGGGCCAAGCCATTGGGTATGGAACTTTCATTGGAAATCCTTGAAGTGGGAGTCACAGAGTAACACCCAATCACCAAGTTGGGAAGTGCGAGGATGGATGAAGTTACTATGTTATTTCTTATGATATTGTTGAACTATTTCTGCATGGTGAAGAGCTTCTTTGTGTAATTTATCTAGGGAATGAAGTTGAGCCAATCGGGCCTTTTGAACTTCACTAAGATTCATCCCAAGTTTAAGAGTAGTACAAAGAGTCTTGATCTCAAATTCAATAGGTAAAATAGGTTTCTTTGCATGAAAAAGCTCATATGGAGTGAACCCAGTTGTAGTCTTCCAAATGGTATAGTAGGCCTAGACAACTTTAAGAAGATGATCAACCTAGTCTTTCTTATGAAAGGCTACTCTCTTTGTCAAAATATTTTCCAACCCTCTATTGGTCACTTCCACTTTCCCATTAGATTGTGGATGGTAAGGAGAGGACTTGTGATGCTTAAGTTCACTCTCTTGGACCAAGGCATTGATAAAATTGGAAGTGAATTGTGCCCCTTGATTAGTGACAACCTTGTGTGGACTGCCACACTTGGTAAAAAATTGTAAGTACAAGAAGTTAGAAACTTTCATTTCCCTAGCATGTTTCAACGCTACTACCTCCACCCATTTTATAACATAATATGTGCATACTAAGATATATTCCTTAATTTGAGAACAATGATTAATAGGTCCTACAAAATCTAACCTTGATTTTTCAAATGGATCAATAGATAATTGAGGGTGTAAAGAAATTTCATCAGAATGGGAAGGATGAGCCATCCGTTGAAATTTGTCACAATGTTGAACAAACTTCTTATAATCCTTATGTAACATAGGTCAATAATATCTTGTAGTCAAAAATTTGTTAGTGGTACGTTGGGCTAAAATGTGCCCCCCCACAAAGTTTGGAATGACAAGCACAATGAACATAAAAAAAATATTCTTGTGTAACACAAAGGCACATAACATTATCGATACTTGTGCAAAAAAGTAAACCATTAATCCAAGTATACTAACTACTAACCCCAATGAGTTTTCATCTTTCTTGTGCAGACAATGAGATTGAAATTTTTAAGTAACAAGGTAATTAGCAATATCAAAATACCATGGACTTTTAACTAAAATCACAAAAAAATGTTCATTAAGAAAAGCATCATCAACTGGGTGGGGTTCATCTTCATTTTATAATTGGGATAGGAAGTTAGCTACAACATTTTCACATCCTAGTTTATCAAGTATGGTAATATTGAATTCTTGCAAAAGATGTAACTATCAAATTACTCAGCCATTTACCATTAGTTTATTTATCAAAAATAGAATAGAAGAATGATAAGTATGTACAAAAATTGTAGAACTAGTGATATAATGATGAAACTTATTAATTGTGTATACAAGAGCCAAGAACTATTTTTTAGTAACTGTATAATTTACCTCAACACTAGTAAATGTTTTACTTATGTAATAAATATAATAGAAAATATTATCCTCTTTTTGCCCAAGGACAACTCTCATAGTAGTGCTAGATGCGTCTGTGTGAATATGAAAAGGAAATTCCTATTTTGGCCCACATAACACTTGGGTAGAAATGATCATACCTTTAATCTTTTCAAAAGCTTGCTAGCATCTTCATGTCCATGAGAAGTCTGCATCTTTTCCTAACAACACAAAGAGAGGTGAGGAAATTTTACTAAAATTTTGAATAAATCGACAATAATAACCAGCATACCCTAAGAAAGTACAAAATATTTTGGAACAAGTAGATATAGGAAGATCTTGAATGATTTGAATCTTTTTGGGATTTGCTTCAATTCTCTTGAGGAAACATGGTGACCCAAAACAATGCCTTCAGTCATGAGAAGATGACATTTTTCATGACTTAGAAAAAGGTTAGTATCAATACATCATTTAAGAACATTTTTAAGATTTACCTTAGCTTCCTCATAAGTGTCACCATACATATTAAAATTGTCCATATAGACTTCTACAAAATCATGAATTAGATCAACAAAAATACTCAATACTTTTATTTGAAAGGTTTTTGGAGCATTACATAAAAAAAAGGTAAAATATTATAGGCGAACATACCCTAAGGGAATGTGAAAGCAGTTTTGTCTTGGTCTTTTGGGGCAATTCAAATTTGGTTATATTCACTGAATCCATCTACAAAAGAGAATAATTTTTTACCAGCTAATGTGTCCAAAACCTAATCAATAAAAGGTAATGGGAAATGATCCTTCTTTGTGGCTTTATTAAGGGCTCTATAATCAACACATATTCACCATTTACCATTCTTCTTAGGTACAAATATAAGAGGAGATACCCACTAACTATCAAATATTGGATAAATAAATTTGACTATGAGGAGTTTTTGAAGTTCCTCTGTCACAATTTCCTAGAGGATTGGATTTAATCTCCTTTCTAGTTGTCTTACTAATCTACTTTCTTCATCTATATAGATATGATGAGTACATATAGAAGGATGTACACCATACATGTCTTGATAATCCCAAGCAAATGATTCTTTATATTTGCATAGCATTTCAATCAACACTTTAGTTTTGGATTCACTTAGACTTGGGCTAAGTTTAAGTGTTTTCCCAGGGATAACTTCATTAGGGTAAGATTGTGTAAGAGCTTCTATAACATGAAGTGGTAAACTAGAACTAGACAACAAGAATGAACTATACTAACAAGTGTGTGGTAAAACTGATATAGAGTAATAAAATATTGAATTGATGATGAGGTACCTACTTGCAAAAAGTCCCGAAATGGGAAATTGTTATTGGAATTGTTGATGAAAATAATTGACTCAACAACATCATCAACCTCATAACTATCTTGTAATAAATGGTTAATGATAGTGTCGTATGAAGTACCATCCAACTCTCTACTTTGTTGGATGGTCAAGATAGGCACAAAATCTTCCAAATCACTATCAATCCACAAGGATTCTTTTGTTTCTTCTAAAGGTTGTGCTAGAGAATACAAAATTAACTCCTTTGTATGTTCCCCATTTGAAATTTCCTTGTTTCTAGACCTCCAGTTAATAAAAGGATGAGCAACAACTAACCAAGGTCTTCCTAAAATGAGGGGGTATACCCCCAACTTAATTTTAGCTTGCGATATCATAAAATCAGTTGGATACTCACAAGATTTAATAGAAATGATAACATCTTCAATCACACCTTTTGGCTTTACCAAAGATCAATACACCATTTTTAGTACCATGGGAAGAGCTCTAAGCCCTTTCAAATCTAAATTTTCCTTGGTTCCATTAGTTATGACATTTATTGTTGCCCCAAGATCTACAAGTGTGTTAGGAATAATTAAGTCATCGATATGTACCTTAATCATTGGATTCCCTAGATCTACATACTTTGGAATAGAAATATTTCCTAGCATCAAATCTGCAAGTTGTCTAATGACTTGGATAAATTTAGGATCTTCTTTCTTCTTTTACTTTTTCTCATATAGTTCCTTGATAGTTTTCGTATAGACTGGTACGTCCTGAATTGCCTACATCAAAGGGATTCAAATATTCACATTCTTTAATTCTTCCATGAAATCAAATACATAACTTGGCTTTGAGCGCTTTTGTGATTGTTCCTTCAGTCTTTCAAGAAAATGAGGTTCTTTAAGCTCTTGTTTATGATTGTCAGACTCAACAATATCATCAGGAAAATCCTCAATCTTTGTAATAGTTGGGCCTTGAAGGGCCTTACTGGACCAAAGTTGAACTCCATTGATTGCAAGAGAATTTATTCGATATGTTGGATAATTGGCCACCTCATTATTGTATACATGTTGGTTTACCTTATTATTAGGATTTGGTTTTGGTTGTGCCTGGCATAAATGTTGATTTAGGTGGTTGAAAAGAATTGGATGCTTGATTAGGAGGTGGTGGTATGGATGGTAGTATTTATTATGTTGGATAGTATAGGATTATTACTGGAGGTGATTGGTCTTGTGTAAATGAATATGATTATGGAGGTGGATAGAATGATTGTGGTAGTTGTGGCCTTCATGCTCGCCACCACAATTTTTGTGCAACTATGCATATCCCATATCCCCCAGATTGGTTGAAAAAAGGCATTGATTGTTGTTGTTGTCACATGGAGTAATTATTTTTCATATTGGGATGTGTAGGATAGGAGAAAGGATGTCTAGGTGTTATGAAGTACTTAGGTTCTTCAGAATACTCTATATGTGTGGTTCCTATAGGAAAAGTTTTCAAACTATAGCTTTAACTAGCTTCTTCAAGAGAGAAGATGTCAGTCTTGTTATAGGGACATTCCTCACTATCATGCTTCTTTCTATATGTAGGACAAAATATTACCAAAGCACGCTCTGCCTCCTCTTATTTTATGCAAGAATAGAGTGCAACAATTTATTTTCCCATATGATTTAAAATATTGGTTTTAATATAATCTAATAAATTACTAATTTCTCTTTTTGTTATATCTGATTTGTTTCCCAAAGAAGTATACTTACCTAAATATCCTTGCACAACTACTAGGATCTATAATAGTTACTACAAATATCACAAATATCTTCAATTTTTTTTTTGGAAATGTCACCTTTTCCAATTAGGTTCAAGGCATCCATGGTCTCATCTTAAATTCCCCTAAGGAAGAGAATTTTGATAGTATTAGTCATTAAATTGAGGCATGTCGAGCATCGTAAGCTAAAGGAGAAACATTCTAGGAAATCTTCTAAAAACTTTTCTTCCTTTTGGGTCATGCAAAAGATCTCATCCCACACTTCCTTGGTTTTGCAATATTCCTGATATTTTTCTAGAAAAGATTCTTTCATTTTGTCCCATGTACTAATGTCCCTCAAGCTCATGAACCATCGTAATGTAGCATCTTTTAATGTGGATGGGAATATTTTTAGTTTTTGTGGATCACTTTGGTAATCATAGCTATTAAACATGACACTAAACTCAAATATGAACATATCAGGATCTTTAGTAGTTTCTCCTCTAAAGATAGGCAATATCTAGTGAGGTATATTCTTAATAGAGGTATTATATTTGAAGAATTTTGTTGCCCAAGGTGTATAGTAAGTTTTAAATGGTTTTTCAGGATGTTTACTACAACTAGCACCAAAAGACTCTTGAAATTGTTGAGATATCTAATGGGAACACTAATTGATGTTGGTTGAGTTGGGTTTGGGTTTCCTTTTTGTGCCCTGATTTTTATCTCTATGTTCAATGGCCCTTTTTTTTGGTGTGTTTTGAGAGTTTTTTAAATACCTCCTAACTCTTTCTTAACAAACCTTTCTTGACTATTTCTAGGTCCATTCATGCACCTAAATGATTTATACATCACAAACCTAAGGTACTGGACTGGGTAAGTTTGACACTTGATCAGATACTCTCAAAGATGCACTATTCCTAACTTGACTTACTATGATTTTATGCCTTTAAAATCTCTCCTTAAAAATGATGCAAAAAATGTAGGGCAAAATTGGGGTCTATTTTGATGAGTTTTTTTAAGATATAATCTAGACTGGGATACCTTAAAAGTGTTAATCTGGAACTTGTAAGCTAATGAGAGATATAGTGGAAATTTTCTCAATGGATGAAGATAATAGGGCAATTTGTTACAGATGCAATCTAATTCACACACTAAGGAATCAAATCAAAGAGCTTTTTAACTAATGAAACAAAATGAACACTCCAAAAAACTCTCTTAATAGAACTCACACTTGCAAAATGAGATCTACCTTTACACATGGATCCAATAAATTAGATTAATTACTGGGAAATATCCACAGTGGAAATCATAATTAATAATTAAACCCAATCAATTAAATATCAATACTAAAATTTACAATTAACAATCACACTTAATTAAGTACTGAGATTCCTTCTTTAAGTGCTTTGATATAAATGTATTAAAATTTACAAATAGAGTAAACTCAGTTGTGATAGTATAGTTGGTGGAAATATGAGACCCGTGATAACAATTATTGAGCAAAATAGTGAAAAGTGACATGAAACTTACAGATTATGAAAGGAATATTGGATTGTGATAGGAGGTTGAGAGTTTCATGGGAATAAGGTAATTATATGAGTTATAGTAAAGGTAAGAGATTCATTTTTTCACAACAAAATATATGAATTACAACATGGAATATAAAGCTATAACAAAATGCAGAAATTGTCTTCAAGAGATGATGAGGTTAATCTTTAAGTAAAATAGCCACAATGAAATCTGAGGTCCACTACTCAAAGTAAATCATAACAAAGTTGTTAAACAACTTATTCAATACTCAAGATGAATTACTTCACACCAAATGAAGATTTATTCACAAATAAGAATCACAAAATAGAATCATAAATAAAAAGCAATTAGAACAATCCCACCTGGGTTCTAAGGGGGGCCCTTCCTCTAGTTCTCGTGGTGAGAAGATACTTAATCACACAAGTTGTTTCAACACATGAACAAATATATCCACAATAATTATCAATTCTAATACTCATAACCATATCTCTATATATTATATGTTTGAAATTTTTACACACACACACACATGTGTGTGTGTGTGTGTGTGTGTGTGTGTGTGTGTGTGTGTGTGTGTGTGTGTGTGTGTAATTTAGAAGTCTCTTGTCTATAGAAAATAGATTCTAAACAAGGAATCAACCTTAACCAATCAAAAACTATTCTCAATAAATTAGGAATATGGTTTTGGCCATAGGACACAAACCATATCTAAAATAAAAAACTTAATTCTATCTAGAATTTAAATTGATTCCATTAGTAAGTTCAAAATTTGAATCAGCAACAATTCATATATTTTTTGCTCTTCAATTGTCATGCCTTTGAAGTAATTTCCTGCAACATTTAATTAAATTTATGACATGAGAGCCAAAAATACAAGGAAACATACACTTTCTAATTACCGATAAATTAAGAATGTTTCTTTTTACTCCTACTGATTAACTAGCCACTTAGGAGCTAAAATTTTATAACAAATGGAGGAAATTGAATCACAAACTAAGATACGTTAAACTCCTACTAGTTAGAAAAATCACTAATCCATATTTAGCAAACATTGTCTTTCTTAAATGTAAAAAAAAAAGTATTTTCTTTTCTAATATTTTTACTATATCATTATCTCAATATGTTTGATGAATTATAATAGTAGTCTATGCCTTCCACAAGTTTCAGGTATCTATAAACTTGGCTTCACACATTTGTTTAGTAGCATCTGTTAAATAACTAGGGGAGGTGAATCATTTATGTTTAATTATCCTACAGTCCCTTTAAACAACTTTAATACCAAACAAACTTCAAATACATCATCAATAATCACTCAGTATATTCATTCTTCATCATAATTAACATATTCAATAACTTTACTTCAAACTTGTCATTCACTATTATGTTATAATTGACTGACAATAAAACCACTTAGTTATTAATGAATATATACTTATTGAGTTGCATTAAAATGAAAATAACATAAAAATAGCTTGCAACATAACAACATCAACATATTTAACACCAATATTTTACTGTGGAAACCCTATGAAGCAAAAAACTAGTTGGGATCAGAAATCCAAGAATTTTTACTCTTCTGAAGTGAGATTTGTTAGGAGCCAACCTTGTTAAAGGTTACAACACATTGTTAATGTGACCTTACTAGAGGATTTAACCAAAATATCATCTAGAACTTATCACTCCTTGGTCTTTTCTAAAGAGTGGCCTTCTCTAAAGGACTTACAAACACCACTATTCAATGTTACCATATAGGATTTAATAGATTTGTTAGGTGTACTTGGTGTACGATATTTTTTCCTATAATTATTAGAAAGTAACAATGTAAAAATAATTTGTTTAGGTATAGCACTGCGTTGCTTGTTCATATCTCCTTTCTGTTCTTGTTTATGTGTGATATTTTTCTTCTAATCTTCTTTCTTTATTCACTCAACTTGCTGATTTACTCCTTCTATTTATCCCTTCAACTCTGTTCAATTTTTCTGGCTCAACTATCTTCTTCTAACTCCTTCAAAAGTCCACACAATCACCAACTTAACAATCAAAACCAGCAATACGATCAACAACATCAGCTTCCAACTACCAACCAAAAGTTGTTTTGAACATCTGTTTAAATAGTCATTTTGATGCTTCTAAATTATTCCATTTATTTTTGCTTAATCACCATTGTCAATCTCATATTCAATGTACCTAATCACATAGAAAATAGAACTTTTCATAGAACTTCATGCACTTCCTTATCTTTCTTTAATATCCATCATCATATCCTTATCTAATTTTCCCATTCATTGATCTTGTAAAAAAATTTGACTCGTGCCTTTGAACATCTCAAAAATTCCATTTTTCCATCAAAAGACAACCTTAGATTCTATTTCCTTCAACTTGTTCTTCCAATTGTTACTTGGTAAACATAACATTTCACTGGGGTAATTTAGTACTTTATTAATACTAAACTTGCTTAGGCAATACTAAATTTCCCATTTTCTTTTCCATTTGATAGGTGAACACTATAGTCACTAGACAAATATAGTCTTCCTTCTTTAACCTTATCACTCAGTTAAGCTTGCATAGCTCAAAACATTACAATATTGCATGATTGTAAACTAATCAAACAAACATTACATTATCACCCTCCAACTCCTTTAAGTGCTCATTGTATAACATATTTATTGACTCTCTCTTCAACATACTTTATTCAAATCCTCTTCATCAACCAAATCCTCCTCATCAATCATTATAGAACTCTATTGAGTTAGCATAATGTCTAGGCAACTAAGACTTTGACATCAATGATAACATAATAATTGATATGACTCTTTTACATACATTCATAGCATGACCAATTACATTATCACTTGGGGATAATAATCTCCCACTTTAGGTTTGATGGAAACACATACAATTTTACATTACACAACATTACATAAGATAATCAAATGTATGCATTGTCAACAATACAACTTTTCATCTTTTTGTCTTTATCAACAGGTTTTGTGTAACTTAGTATGTACCTTCAACAATAAAAATCTTCATCAACATTTCTCCCTTTGTAAATTATCTCCCCCTTTGGTTCAAATTTTTCATTTGATAATCTTCTTATACTTATCCTTCTTTTGTACTCTTCTCCCCCTTTGATATTCTTCTCTGCCTTTGAAAACAATGTCAAAGGTCATTATAAATTTCAATATGAAAATTATAAAACCTTGTAGTTGTCCTTGTACCTTGCACGTATAGTATACATCATTTTCATCACTTTTATTTTCACAACTTCATAAATGCTCTTAAAGTGTGAACTATTGCATCAACTCCACAAACATATTACAATTCATCTATGAATTGATGCAACATGCCTAGTGGATTTTAAAAAGGGGTAGGACCCCCAATTTACCTCTTAGATACTCATAAGCATCTTTAGGTAATGAGTATATTTCATCAATTTTCTCTTTAGAGTTCACATATTCAATCCTCACTTGTTTCTTTTGTATCTTCTCCCTCAAATAATGATACTTGATTGATATGTTCTTTGTTTTTTAATGCATAACTATATTTTTTGAAATATTTATTGGACTAGTATTATCACAATAAATAGTAACAGGCTTAGTTATCTCTTTTTGCATACCTTCCAACAGCTTAATCCATACAATATTTGAACAATTAATTGAAATAACAACATATTCAACCTCAAAAGTAGATTGTGAAATATAACTTTCTTTCTTGCAGCTTGTCTATATAATTACTCTTTCTCCTAAAAGAAAGCTCCACCACTTGTGTTTTTTATGTCATCAACATTACCAACCAATCAACATCTATGTATACTTTAAGATTAAAGTCAACATCTTGTTTGTACCATAGGTCATAGTCTTCAGTTCCTTTGAATATCTAAACATATTTTTTTATAGAAGTCACGTGTGTCTCCTTTGGGTTAGATGAAAACCTTGCAACAATTCCAACAATAAGTACAATATTTGGTCTACTATGCACAACATTTTATAACTTACTAATCATAGATCTGTATTGTGTCTAATTTACCTCTCTAGAAGTGTCTTGTTTTGATAATTTTACTCCAGTCACTATAGGTGTACCGACTAACTTAGAATCATCCATCCCAAAAGTTTTCAAGATTTCTTTCACATACTTAGATTGAGTCACAAATATACCTTTCCTTTTTTTTCTATACTTGTAATACAATGAAAAAATTGATCTCACCAAACATTGACATTTCAAATTATGCACTCATTTGATCAGCAAATGTCTTACACAACATGTCATTTCCACCAAATATAATATCATCCAAAAATATTTCAGCAATCAATATCATATCTTCAAATTCATTTTATAGATATAGAGTATTGTTCTCACTTTTTCTTAGAAATCTAATCTTAATCAAATACAAGTGTAACCTTTCATACTATTCTCTAAGTGTTGGTTTCAATCCATACAATGCCTTGTTCATCTTACAAACCATGTTCTTTTTTTTAGGTTCAATGAATCCTATAGGTTGTTCAATATATACCTCCTCTTTGAGTGTCCCATTAAAAAATGTAGATTTTCCATCCATTTGATAGACCTCAAACTCCTTATAGGTATCATAAGCCAACAATGTTCTTACTACTTCCAATCTTTCCACAGGTGCAAAAGTATCACTATAATCTATTCCTTCTTCTTGTGTGTAACCTTTACAAACTAGTCTTGCCTTATTTTTGACCACTTCTTGATTCTCATTTAGTTTGTTCCTGAAAATCCATTTGGTTCCTATCACATTCTTGTTAGCTTGTCTCAGTACTAGTGTCTAGATATTGTTCTTCTCAATCAAATCAATCTTCTCATTCATAGTATTTAACTAATCCCCATTATCTAATGTAGTCTTAACCGTTCTTGGTTCAAAATCAGCAGTCAAATAGGTATTGTATCTTAAATTACTTATTTTTGTACTCCAACATTTCTATCTCCAATAATTTGTTTAGCGAAATGATTATTTCTCGCATATTTGACTAATATAGGTTCAATTCTTTGATTTTCAACAATTCCTTCACTTGGTAGGGGTGTAGCTTCCTTCTTGGGTTGAACTATATAATGCTTGGGTAAAACATTATGTAACTTAGGTGCTATTATCTGGTGCTTAGTGGGTCTCTATTGTATCTTGGGTAATGTGTCAAGTGCCTCTTTATAAATATACACAAATGTGTTGTAATCTTCATGTTCCCTCTTGCTTTCTACATCATTCTTCTATTCAAATTCATCAAATCACACATTTTCACTTTCAATCATCTTGTTAGTAGCTTTGTTCAAACACTTCTAAGGTTTTCTCTTAGATGAATAACCAAGGAATATACCTTCGTCTTCTTTATAATCAAATTTACCATTCCTTGCATCCTTATGAATATAGCACCTACTTCCAAAGATTTTGAAATAATTTACATTCGGTGTAAGACCATACCAAAGTTCATAGAGTGTCTTGTTTGTTTCGTTCTTCAATTGAACTCAATTGAGAGTATAAACAACAATGCTAATTGTTTCTCTCTGGAATATTTGAGAAATCTCCTATTCATTCATTAATGTTCTTGCACAATTCACAATTGTTCTATTTCTCCTTTTAGCAATCCCACTTTGTTGTGGTGCTCAGTGCAGACAATTGTCTCTTAATACCATTCTAAGCACAAAAGTTAGTAAATTCAATAGACATAAGCTCACCACTTCTATCAAATCTTAAACATTTCAAAGATTTGCCAATTTCTTTCTCAACTCTAGATTTATACCATTTGAACATATAACAATCATTTGATTTGAACTTCATCAAAATAATAGTCATCATTTTTTACTACTCATGAATAGACAATATGAAATACTTCTCACCATAATAATTATCAACACCAATCAGACCATATAGATCAGTAAGAACCAATTCCAAGATATCATTTGAAGTGTGTGTCTTGAAAGAAAAATGAGACTTTGTCATCTTACCGAGTTGGCATTCTTTATACATAGCATTATCTAGTTTTGGAGATTTGGTAAGCCTCTTACTCTTTTCTTTCCACTAACTTTCACCATGTTCTCAAACTTTATAGTATTGGAAATGTATGGTAGGCTAGGTGACTAGGGGGGGCGAATTAGGAACCAATAAACTTTAACTTTAATTCACCAATGAATCCTCTTTAAGCTAAACTAATCTAATTGCATGCATGTAAGACTAAATGCAATAAAACATTCATAACAATAAACACAATGTTTGGTAACCCAAAAATCTTCCAAAGAGAAAGTAAAACTGGGGTGGAGATAATACCCACAAGCTTTAGGGCTGGAGTATAAATTTGACCTATTAATGCTTACAAATGATCACTTTTGGTGATATGCCCTATTAGGAGCAATAAGGATAGTTAGATCCACCTTGTGAAAGGATTTATACAATACAATGAAGTATGCACTCGGTTAGGAGATTTAGCATAAGATGATTAAGTACACCTTGTTAGAGGATTTGACTGATGCACCTATTAGGATGAACCAGTGGATGATCTCTCCTCTACAACTCAGTTTTCTAATTGAGATTCCTTTAATATAGAAATTATTACCTTGTTGTGATAGATGAGACTTTACTTTTCCTTATAATACTTGTAGCCTTTAGTCTTCAATTCACATTCATGTTTGTTACAAGCTCATACTCTTCTTATTTGGATATGACAAGATATCTTAAATATATACCAATCCAAATAATTACCTTCTAAGCTTAGCTACAATACCAATTTCAACAATCTTCACTAAGTCAACTCAATGCTATAACTCGGGTTCTAAAGACCACTCGGGTGATATTTTGACACTCAAAAACATAGTCAACTTGGCAAGCTCTAGCACTCAGTTGACATTGGTGCTAAGTCCACATTGATCACTTAGGAGTAGGCATGCACTTGGTTAGCACTGATGACTCGAGGAACACTAGAGAACTTGGTTGACATTGTAGGGCTCGGTTGATATTGTAGCTCATTCAACACCACCTTCCTTGTGCTTGGTTAACATGGCTAGCTCGATAAACACTATCTTTCTATTCTTCTCGGTTAACACTTACTTTATGCTTGGTTGATATTGTGATAAGTCAGTTTACACTGTGAGGCTCAGTTAACACTGTGAAGCTTGGTTTCAATATGACCAACCAAATGATTAAGTGTTTAGGAACTAGTTGAGAAATGATTTGACCATAAGGACAAAAATCTCCCCCTTTGGTATTAGTGACAAAAACACTTACTATACCAAAATTTTGAATGCTAAAAAATATAAGTTAAATCTCCCCCTATCAATGTGTTTGGGTCTATAACTCAGTTTTGACTGCTGTGTTGATACTCGGATGACGTTGACTCTATTTTTTCTTTTTCCAAAAGTGTTTTTGTAGCTTTGTTGTACATATATTTCCCCTTATTTGGATATATTCCTTCTTTGTATATATATATATATATATATATATATATATATATATATATATCTTCATTTTTGTATGATATAACTATTTCCCCCTTTTTTGACACAAATTCCAAAAATGTATATTTACAAGGTGACACCAAAATGTGAAAGGAAATCACTATTTTCCTTCAAAATTTTGGACATTTTTTTGTCCCAACTATCTTGCAAAACTTTGGAACTATGCAAAGCTATTTGTATCTCAGCTGATAATTCCATCATATGATCAGCAATAGAAAAAAAGTTGTCATGGATTAATGTTTTTGTATGAATAATATGTTTCTACATTACATCTATGTTAGGAATTATTAGACTCTGACTATCTACCAGTGTAGCCCAAATTATGGCTTCTTCTCTCAACAATTATGCATGCAGGTTTATCAGATACCGAATCTTGATGAAATGTACAGAGCTAGTGCATGGGTCAAGTGGCAATTGATGTGCACTTTCCTTTAGATCAATATCTATCTTAGACAACTTGTCCTTTATTTCCTCGGTGAAATTTGCAGTATCACTTGACTTTACAAATAAGGAAACAACGTTATTTATAGAACTTCCAAAATTAACAAGAATAGTGGACAATTCTACTTGATCGATGATAATCTTTTGTGCCACTTTCTCCAAAACTTTGTTATCGTAATTTCTTTCTACCCTCTACAATAGTATTTCTTGGTCACTCAGATCTTCATTAAACTTGTGAACTATGTCAACAAGTTGTTCCAATATAGGTTTCTTTTCATCAATTTAAATACTAAGTGCATCAACAAATATACCTTTTATGTCTTCTAGCACTTGATTCCTCTTCTTCCTTTCTACTCTCAGCTTATTTTGTTTTTTCCTTTTCTTCCAAAGCTCTCCAAGGGTGTCCATCTCTTCAAGAGTGAGATTAGAGGTATCCCAATTTGGAATAAATATATCCTCATGCAGGCTAGTTTCATCAATGGAGGCTTCTACCTTTGTACTCTTTTCCTTTAGAATAGAGGAAGGAATAATTTCCTTTCCTTTACTCATATCTTCAATGCTTGGTAGAGGGTTAACCTCAATTGTCATTGCACTTACTATTGAAATAATAGTAACATAAACAATATTACTAATTTGAGAAATAACAACTATAGTAAGAGTATTTAGAATACCTTTTTGTGACTCAGTTTGACCTCTTGTTGTGAAGAGTGGAGCCTGCTACTTCATAGATGAAGTGGTAGTAACAATACTCATCACTGCAATTGATAGGATAGCTCCAATAGTCAATTGAGTTCTCAGTGGAACAATGTTTAACTCAATTTTTCTATGACTCGATAGTAGCCTTCTCTAAACTTGATATAACCAATGTTTTTCTCAGAGAATTAGGAAGGGAGGCCATTACCTTTGCTACTATGTTTTCAAGATTAGAATCTTGGATATCTTGAATCTTAGAAAGATCCTCACTTACTATTTGATCATCCTAATCCTCTTCATCATCTTTCTCATCATCATCTTCCTCATCATCAACATCATCTACTTGCACAACCTCCTCAATGGTCTTTACAACATGCAATTCATAGATGTTCTTCCATGCATTTGTATTTGATCACACAACAAATTCAATATTATTGGACAAAATTAGAAATTCATTAAACTTAGGATTTCACTTTTTTTCATGCTTTGTCAAGTATTCCTTTACTTCCTTATTTGATAGATTTGGCATAACCTTCCTCAAGGTTTGTTCCCTGATATCCTTCACAACTGCTACAACATTGTCTCATTGAGGTATAACTACCTCTTATATGATATCTGGAACTTGGATTTTCAATTCACTCAGAGTGTATTTCCATTTAGCCATTTTTGCCACTAAGGATTCTTTAGTATATTTTTGCTCTTCCTTACTCCTAGCTTCATACTTAAGAGATTTGTAGTATGTCATGCCTCCTCCTTTTGTGAGTCTTCTCAATCTTTCTTCAAAGGTAGGAGAAGACTTCTAAAAAGTTACCTGTTGCTCTTCTTCTTCATCTTCATCTTGAATTTTGAGCTTCTTCCTTGACTTTGTGGGTCTTCTTGTGAAGAATGCAAGAGAGGACCTTGTAGCTATCTTTTTTATGGTTACTTTCCCCTTTTTCATTGGAGGTTCCACTTCAATTTCTTCTTCTTCTTCTTCTTCTTCATGTTCCTCTACTCCTTTTTCTTCAATTCCATCTCCCTTTCCTTCTGTGAGCAAAAGAGGGGAACCATATTTCTTTTCCTTCTGAATCTTTTCAACTTTCTTTCTTCCTCTCTTCAGAGCTTGAGATATCTTGATTCCCAAAGAAATGTTGATCTTTGCCTCTTCATATGTGCCAAAATATGGTGCCTTTGGATCCATAGGCTCATTGACAAGAGCCTTAATGATATGTTTTGTGTCATCAATGTTTACCTCATAACCAAGAGGTTTTACCCATGCCACTCTTGGCCTAATTTCCTAAATACGGACCTTGTCACAGTCCACAAGGAAACATATATCTTGTTCATAACAATCAACTAGGTGTTTGGGTACTCTGAATCTAATATGCATCCTTTCCTTAAAAGTCTCAAAATATGCATCCATGATGCCCTCAAAATTATCTCCCATTTCACCTATAAACTCATTGATTAGATATAAAATAGGTTTTTCTTTCTTCCATACTATAGAACCTTTTGAAGGGAAAAACTTCTGAACATAAAAGAATAAACATACAAGAAGTGATCCAAACTTACATGGGTTAGTATTGGATGCTCAGATGCTCTCTGTATTCTTACCTAACTAGCTCAGCTACACCTCAGTGAGGTCAAATGATAGATTGTTCTTGACCACTTTGTATGCTAGGTCTATAGCTTCACACAGAATATTGTTAAGTCTACTGGAACTATAAATTTTGTGAGCAATTACATGTATTCTAAACTTAATCTCCATGTTTATAACACCATTAAGATTCATTTCTTTACCATCCCATTTGGAAAAAGTCTTCTTCGCTAGGTCAACCCGACCTAGGGTTTCTGTAATTTTTGATCTGTCAAGCATTGGAAACAAGGTAACCCTATGAATCAACTTCTTCGTTATCCAGATGGGATGGTTGAGCTAGAATTGCATGTCATGGACACAACTTATAATAAGCCTAATCCATTTTCCTTGAAAATCCCTTGACATATGTAGAATGTGGATTAAACCTTTTGTTTCTAGATGCTTATGCTCAGGTTTGTTTACAAGAAAACCTAACCTATCGGGAGCATGCATAAACAAGAAAGTGTTAATTGCACATATATATCAAAGATTCAAATAAGATTGAAATACAACTAATTCTAATTTAGTTTTAAGACTTAGTGAAACCAAAAAGAAAATTTTAATGCAACCTTAAAGTAGCTCAACAAGAGTGCCTACAAGAGGCATTGTTGGTCTGCTCAAGCTGAGGGATGTGGATGTGCTCTCCTCAAACACAACTATGGATGAATCCCTTTAAATTGTTCGAATGAATGCAAGAATGCAAATACGACACTATGCTAAAATGTATGTGGAATAAGCTCAAGAAATGGCTATGAATAAGCCAACCTCAAAAGGATTCCAAAGATGTGAGTATGGAGATGACGTGCAATGAAATAAACTAACAATAGTATACTACCATGAAACTATGCAAAATCTATAAATTGAAAGAATGTAAACAACTACTAAGGGTTATCTCTAAGCATGAAAATTTCTAGAAACTCTAACACTATACTAGCATGATAACAATGAAAATGGAGGAGATGATGAATTCTTGAGACAAGGGCTCTATTTATAGGCTTAAGAGAGGCCTTAGGGAGGTGGTATCTATGTGGCATCCACATAGGTGTCACAAGGGAGACACATGGGCTAAGGAGACAAGCCATGCAAAGGTCAACATAAGCCTTTTTGGTGATAGAGATGGCTCAAGGTTTGCTCACACATGTGTGAGAAACTTTGGAGAAAAGAAAGGGGGACAAGTGTGTAAGAGTGTAAGTCTTTTTGGATAAAATAATAAAAGGGAGACTTTCTTGGATTTTTAGTTGCTCACACATGTGTGAGCAAACACTTAGGGACTAAAAGGTGCGTAGGAACGTGTTTAGGATAATTAAGTGGTATTAAGCAGTGGGTCGACTTAGAAGGATGAGAATGATGGGTGGTAGGATAGGTTTTAGGTGGGATTAGAATTAAATTAAATAGGATTTGATTTAATTATAGGATTATAGAATGTAATAAAGTGGAGGGAATTAAATAAATTGAAATTTATTTAAAAGGAGATTTATGGAGCACTATGCATTAAATAAATTTAACACATTAGAGGGGATGCATTTAAATTAAATTTAAATACTTTAGGAAAGTGAACCTAATTAACTAAATAAATTTAATTAAATAAGTACAAGAACATAACAAATATAATTAATTAACAATTAATTAATTATAGTGTCAAGGGAGATATTAAATAAATTAATATAGTGTTTGGGATGATTTTAAGCATCTACATTTTGCCCCTCTTTGATGTGATGTTGGGATGACATTATATCAAATAAAAGAAAATATAGATTGCCCTAGAGAGGAGAGGAGTCTCCTAGGAGTTGTGTTGTAGCGACGACAGGGGAGGAGGGTGTCCCCTCATGAAAATAGAACAAAAAAATAATTTTTGTGCAATTTCTGCGAAAAAAGACCCAAGAAGAAAAGAAAGAGTAGGAAAAAGACATAGATGAATAATTTGCATGACTTGGTGGAAAATAAGGGTAGACAGGGCCAAGGAATGGGTCTAGGCTCAAAAGGGGACCTTGGAGGGCCTATATAAGCCTCCAAGGGGCTCTTGGAAGAGTCATTTGCACACTTAGAGAGTAGATAAATAGTGCAAAAGATGAATTTGATCAAGAAATTATAGCTTAGAGAGTGCGTTCGAGTGCACCAAAGACTGGCTAACATGGGACCATCGATAAGTCGACAATCTCAACTTGTCAATTTTTCAATTATGCTATTAAAATATACATTTTTAGGGTGGGAAACTGGGGAAAATTTAGGTTGGGATAGAGACAATAGTTTTCCACTTTGTCATCTGTCAAGATGACAAAATAGGGAAGCGACCTCTACGAAGATGATAGGATACATCCTGTCATCTTCGAAGATGATAGGGTACATCATGTTTTATGCAAGGACAAAGAAAAAAGGTCGAGGTCAAGTTAGAGACAATGATCTCTATGTCATAATCTCCAAAGATTAAAAAAAATAACAGTCACTGACACAAAAACTAGTGTCTGTGAAGCTGTCAGAGATGTCAGATCGGTGTCTCCACATTTTGGCATATCTGCTAATCCATGTCAGTGTGGATTGGAATCTTCATTGATTTGGATGAATTAGGAGACCTAGGTGATAAGGATGATTGGGGGGATGGAGAGAGCAAGATGCCCCATGCTTAGATATAGAAAAAGAGCAAGGAAATCAAGGTAAACTGACTATTGCATATCTCTGATGTAGGAGTCGACGATGAAATTTTGGTCACAGGAACACTATCTAGAAATAATGGTTCTAGGTAGAGACTCATAGATGCAAAATGGGGACATGTATGGCTTTGTGGACTCGAGCATATCCACGAGTAGCCAAACCTAAGGGCACACTCAGCACAACTATCAACATTAGTGGAGCAGTGGCATACATTGATGTTGAGCTTCCATCTACCTACAGGAGAGGCTCGATTCAAGGGAGATACCTAGATTATGTGCCAAAGGGAGCAGATCCATATCTTTGGGGTGCTTCAGGCAGAGGAGACAATGACTTCTAATTCAACAATCATGGCTAGTATGGAGGGAGGCACTAGAATAGAGACTATCACGGCTAACCCTCTACTTTGCTTCACTTATATGAAGGATGGTACCAGACCATGTTGGGTAGGGATTTTTGATTGGATGGGTGTAGGTTCTTAGCACTCTGCTATAGGATGATGACATGATTTTTTGTTGGGGCCACACCATCTTAGCTCAGCTATATTATGATTTACACATGTGCCTATAGGATGTAGAGGACCGTAGGCCTAGGGTTGACTTTACTGATGGTATGGTCATGGGAGCATATAGGAATTACACAACCTATTACTCAACTAGAGACATGAAATCCCAAAGATTCGTACACATCTCAATACATACCACCTATCCAGTACATGTCTACCGAGTCGATAAGATTTTGGAGATGGTGTCTAGTGTTATAGTAAATAATTAATTATTATTACACTTTACTTAAGCTTACTTAGGTTAATGCATTATTTTATAATTTATTAGTTAGACACCTAAGAGTATGTATACTTATATGAGTTGTCTTGTTGACAACACAAGAGTTTGCATAATCAACTAAGATGTCATGTAGACAACACAACAGTTTGCACTCTAATTAAGCACATGGTGTCTACAACATCTTTTTATGTGATACACCTATGTAAGCTTATCCTCTCATCATCACACTAACTTCTGTGCTCAATGGAGGACAATCCACTCTTGGTTGACATATGTTTAGTTGTGAGGCTTATCACTTTGCTAACTCCTAGTCATTTTAGATGTCTTTATATACAGACACTTCTAGTGTGTATTGTACACATTATTCATTTTCATATTGCTATTATGATCATACATCATTTGGTCAATATTGTGCTTGTTCTTGAGCTTCTTGATCTTGGTATCATTTTTCCATAAGGTAAATTCTTACATGGTATTAGAGCTGAGGGAGCTTCTCTTCACATAGCTATTAGAGACCGTTTTTGCTTCACCTCTTGGAGGACCATGATTTAGATCCAAAGTATCTGTAGTTATTGGGAGTGTCTAAAGCCACAGAAAAACTCACCATTGCATCTAGAGGATCGATTCGGTAAATTTTGACTATAAATTTGCCTACCCTAGGCCATAGTTGAATTTGAGGCAAATTTTTTTTGCAAACTAGAACCCAAAGGCCTAATTTACGAAATTGGTATGATCTCTTTAGATCTGTGCAATTAATTTTTCAAATCTAAATTTTTTATGTCTCTACATTTTTTCTTTTCAGATTTGTATTTTATTTTTGAAATTCTATGAAAAAATTGGCCTTCTAGGCCAGTAGGAGAGATTTTGTTTGCAAGACAAGATTAAAGCTTGCTGGTGCAAATCAGATATTGGCATCATATTCATAAGGTCAAAAAACTCCCAAATTGACTTTTGTTTCATGAAAATCGAACATGTGAGATGAAATCTAAAGTCAATTGATTTTTGGAGGTGCGACGGTGGTGATTCAGGAAAAATAATTGCAGAGGTGATTTTCACAAACAGTGATATCTCCCTCATACAGACTCCTTTTTTCGAGATTTGTTTTTTTTGGGTAGAATTTTTTGATCTACACATTGGTGCAGGATGTTTGAGATCTTTGTTCCTAAATTTTTCTAGAAATTTCAAATCCCAATTTTTGCAACTTCAAAGGCTTAGTTTGAGTTCATTTGTACAAATATTCAGGTTTCATTTTTTTTTTTAAAGTGCTTCATTTTTCATCTACTTTCTAGATCTGCAATCAGATTATAGGCTTGTGTGGATAGGAATACCACTTTTAGAAATAGGTCTTTTTTTACATTGTATTGCTTTGATCAAACTTCAAAATTGTTGTACATTTGAGCTACAATGCTTACTACCAGATTCGAACTCTAAGAGGAGGTTGTAAACAAAAAAAATCAAAAGTCCACTTTGTCCATTTTGACAAGTGGCCTATTGTAAATGCACTACATACAAAGTGTCAAAAGGATTATTTTTGGGGGATCTTTGATTGAGTGAATAGTTGGGTGTTGGAATTTACAAGTGGGAAGATTTACTTTTGAGAGGGGGGGTGAATCAGAAGTAACTAACTTTAACCTTTTAAAATATTTTAGCTAAAATCATTCACATGCATCCAATTCATCTAATGAACATGAAAATAAAGAAATGCATGAAAACATACAACACAAGATTCTTGTAACCCAGAAACCCACCAAAATGAGAAGGTAAAACTAGGGTGGGGATGACACCCACAAAGTATTACTACAATAATATGTAACTGTTTGACCACTTCCAATGGTTCGCCCTGTGAAAGGCCTATCCTGTTAAAGACTTTTCACCTTCTTAAAAGTGACCTAGTTAAAGGATTTACAAACATTCACTTGGAATGTTACACTGTTAAAGGATTTAGCACCTTGTTTAAAGGCTTACAACATGGCTATTAAACCAACCTAACATCATAGGATTTTCATTCCTAATACAATGGCTAGAGAGTATTAGAAAGTCTTGACCTGATGACTTGCAATCTTAAATTGTTGATTCCAAATCCTTGTTCTACTTTGTCTATTCTGATCCTTCCTGATCCGATATGTCTCTCAAAATTTTGATTGCCCTGTTTTGATCAACTAAATTCTACAATGTTTCTCTTCCTTCTAAGTCTTTAAACTCCCCTCTAAACTTTGCTATAAGTTACCCATACACTTCTCACATTCGCATACATAATGGGGTTTTGTCCTCCTTATAAAGGCTTTGAAGAATTAGGGTTAGTTATGAATCTATGATCCATATTCATTCTTCATTTCCCACTCAATTCATCTACTTTTCCTATTGGTTGCATGTCTTTGCCATTTTTCTAATTGGCTACATGTTGATTATATAGGAATTGCAAAAGATTCAATCTTATCTTCAAGATCCTTCAAGATTCATCTTAAGTTGGCTTCAAAAATGGTTTACATATGAGTTTTTGAAGGCACAAATTCATATGTTGATTCTGTGTTACTCGACACTTACTACTTGCTAATGCTCAACACATATAGGAATTCTGTCTCACTTGGCTCCTATAGTAACTCTGTTTCACTTGGCATCTATATTTTTGCTCGGCACATATAGTTTTCTCGACACCTATAGTGACTTGCATCACTTTATCACTTGGTACTTGAATCTTGCTTGACACCTAAAGTTCACTTGGCACCTATTAAGTCTCTAACTCATCACACACTATAGCTCAGCATCTGTATTAAACTTGGCATCATCTTGAGAATTGGTTAAGTGTGTTGACACTCAATCGTCAAAACCAATTTGAGACCAACAATCTCCCCCTTTGACATGAGTGGAAAAAACACTTAACTAAGCATTATGAATTGATCTCTATGAGTATACTACATATTCTATTTGACATATGTACAAACTTTCAAATACTTGTTCAAAATTCTATAGAAGACTATATGCCTCAAAAATTTGTAACTCCCCCCAAGCTGAAGTGTCATTCTTGTAACCAAAATTTCTTAAGCTGAATTTGTCTCATGTTGATATGCCTGATACTCTTTGTCTTTGTTTCTGTGTACCCTGTTTCTAATCTATTTGTACTCACCCTTTGTTTTTACTCCCCTTTTCATTTACATAATGTGTTATCTCCTCCATTCTTTTTATTTCCTATCCTTTATCATATCTCCCCCTTACATGAATATCTCAAAAATGAATTTCTCCCCCTTTTTGACACTTATGTCAAAGGGTCCTAAGAATGAATGGAATATTTAGCCAAAAATGTTTTATTTACCTCCATTATCATCTTTAGAGAAGCATACCAATTATCTAAGGCAATGTCCAGTGATTTGAGTTGTATGGTTGTCTCTACTGCAAGATGTACTAGGCATTCTAAAGTAGAAAGATTAGGATCTTTCTTCAGAACATTTTATGCATAGGCCACTTCCTTATGTAGTACTTCTAGATGTGGGGTGATAGCAGACTAAATTTGCATGAATTTGGCCTTGACATTTTCCTCTTCTGTTGTCAATACAACTAACTCCTTTTGAGTGTGAAATGTTGTTGCAAAATGCTTCTCACTTTGAGCTGGATCTTTATGTAGTTGTGTGCTAGATATCTTAAGATTTCTCTCCAAGATCAGTATTCTCTGGCTAGTTTCTTGTGTGAAATATGATGAGTATAATGAAAATATGTTCCCAAGTACTATTTTTACCTTTTCTATTTTCTTGGCCAGTTCAACTTGAGATAGTGCTATCTCACTAGATATTTTCTCATTAACTTTCATTTGAAACTTCTTTTTAGACCATTCTAATAATTTGACATTAGTATCAAGGTCTTCATTTTGTACCTAGTCCATTATGTTGGACAATTGCTCCATGATAGGCTTTGTTTCATCAAGTACAGGAAAACTAAATGCATCAAGGAAGATGTCTTTAATCTCTATTAATGCTTGCCTCTGTCTATACTCATTTCTGAGTATCTCTTGCTTCTTCTCCCTTTCCAATGCCTCTTGCACTTTATTGATCTATGCCAGGTTCATTGTTTTGTAGTCATGACTGGGTATGTATATTTCTTCATCAAGTGTAGGGTCTTCATAGTGAAGTACCCTTGCTACCTTGGTGGAGCTTGAGCTTGGTGCTAAAACTTGCAGTGGTACTGCATCAGTGCTCAGCTACTTAGTAGGAGTCCCTGAGGTAGGAAAATTAACCAACGTCTGTATTGCCTCTTGCTCTTTTTCCTTTGGGGTTTTCTCCTCTTCCTTATCTTCTCCACTTCTGCCTTTATCAATGAAAATGATTTGAGGAGATACACCTTGTCTTTTTGTTGTAGAAACATCTTGTCCTATTTTCTCCTTTGTTGACTCCTCAGCAGTTGTTGTTACCTTTACTATAGAATCAACCTTAGCAGTTATGTCTTCTGATGCTTGCTCTTTTGGTTGATCATCTGTAGCTATGGGAGGTTGTGAAGGTGGTTCTTGTGTGTTCACCTTCTCCTTGTTTATTTCTACTACAACTTTTTTCAACTCTTCCACACTCACCAAAATAGGATTTGTACACAATTGTGATTGCAATGTTGTTTGGTGAAGGATCTTTTTGAGATCCTCTGTAGGTAGTGGATTGATGTTCTCACCTAAGGTGCTAGGAACATCCTTGACAATTACAATGTCTATAGGTGTACCTTTTTTATGTGGAGGACTTGGTGGTGGAAATTGGGTGTCTTGGACACTTTGTTCTAGCTGCTCCTCCTTAGTTGTTGCCTCTTCACCTTGTTGTGTCTTCTCCACTGTTACCTCTTCTTTCTCTTTCTCTCCTTCCTCATTTTTTTCATTTTCTTCTTCCTCTTCTCCATTATTCCTTCCCTCAAAGGGATCTTCCTAACCTTCCTTGACTGTTGTCAATCCATAAATCAATTTCCACATTTGTGTGGACTTTTACACAACATCTTCAATTTGATTCTGTAAAATTCTAAAGGCTCTGTATTTAGGTGCAAATTTTCTCCCATGTTTCTTGTTAGCCTTGCTTATTTGACCTTTAGTAAGTTCTGGCATCACATGAGCCAATATTGACTCCCTTATTTCCTTTTCCATTTTTAGGCAATAATGCCACTTATTTTCAACTAATGAGCTTAACTCCTTTGGCATAGAATTGTCAAGTTCAAGTGGGGTATTCTTGAACTTAGCCATTATAGTGTAGATGGACTCTTCCACTATGTTATGTTCTTATTTTGAAAATTTATTGAAATCAATGGTCTTTGAACCAGTTAAATCTACATTATCTCTAATACTATTGAAAACATTTTCCAATTTAGACTTGGTAGAATGTCTTACCAATCTGAATTGATCATTGTCAGATTCTGTCTTTTCTTCATGTGACTCTAGGGGTGCAACATATTTTCTTCTTTTCTTTTGTTCTAAAGGCCCTCCTAGCTCTGTGGCTTTTTTCTTCCCTTGTTCCTTAGCCACTTGTGTTGTTGCCCTTGTGTCTTCCCTTGTAGTTGGCTTGGATGGGCTTGGTTTTGCTATTGTTTTCTTCTTCCCCTTTGGTTGTGCAACTGGTTGTTTCTATGCCTTCCTCTTCTTAGGTTCAGCCTTGGGTGCTTCCTTCTTGGCACCTTCTTCTTCTTTTGCATCCTCCCCCATGCCTTGGGTCAAATCAAGTGTTTCCTATCCTTGTTCTTCTTCATCATCCCCAACTTCTTCTTCTTCTTCTTCTCCTTCTGTAGTGCTCTCACCAAATTTGGCCTGTAATTTCTTAACAAGTTTGTCCTTCTTCTTCAGTGTAGAGGTAGTCTTCAACTCCATGTCCACCTTTGATCTCACAACATCAAATGTACCAAAATGTGGTGCATTTTTGTCCACTTTCTCAGCTAATAATGCAGTGATAGCTATTGATGCCTCATCTATATTTATTTCATAGCTAAGAGGTCTTAGCCATCTAACTCTTGGTGTGGCAGCTTGTATATAAGTATAATCAATATCTACAAGAAATAAAACATCATTTACATGCTTTTATACTAATGAAACTTTTATTCTTAGCCTTTGCTTCATGGTATTTTTGAAGTCTTCAAAATATCTAGTCATTAGTGTTTCAAAATTATCTCCCATTTGTTCTATATATTCATTTACTTGAGCTATTACAAACCTATTTGTTTTCCAATCAACTTTACCAAAATATGGAAATTCATTCTGCACATAAAAAATTATGCAAATAAAAATTGTACCAAACTTGCATTGTGCTCCATTGGTTCTCCTTATTGTTGCTAAATTCTCATTGATTTGTTGCAATTGCAATTCTGCAAGATCATAAGTATGATCCTTCTTCACTAGTTTGTAACCCACATCCACTACAATGCATGGTACACTATTAAGTCTGTTGGATTGGTAAAATTTATGTGCAATAACTCTAATAGAAAAGTTAACAAGAGGATCTTGGGTTGTGTCTATTTTCATTCCTCTCTTGTTCCATTTAGCACTAGTATTCTTCTTAATTGCTTCCTTAGAATCACTTCTAAGGGTGTTTGGTGAATCTAGGGTTGGGTACCCTATCACTCTATGTACAACCCTTTTGATAATTTTTACTGGACCATTCTTGAGCCATAAACTTCCATCATGAATCTTGTTGAGTACTATCCTGATCCATTCAGTTTTAAAAACTGTGGGGAATTCTAGGGCACGCATCAAACCCTTCTTCTCAACAATTTGATATTCCTCCTTTAGTACTCTATTTTCACACAACTTATCATAGGCTTTCCTCATCTCCATGTCTCCTATGGCTCCAATTTTACAATTATAACATCTTCTAACATCTTGAACCATAACTACCTTAGGAGGTATGATAGATAGGGCTCCAGTTGGGTCATTTTTGTATGCCACCTCTGGGATTGGTTGGAAATCTGATTGTTTTACTTCATTTGACTCTAGTTGTACCAAAAAATGGTTCTTTCTCCTGTGGTTTTCTAGAACTGGAGGCCATTTGTGCTATCTAGGGTTTTGACACAAAGAAACTTAAAATTTCATAGCTCGGCATAAATGTAAATACCTTGAATCGATAAAATTGTGTTGAGTTGCTATTGAAATTGGCTTAATATGTTGGATTCTCTTCTTTAAAGTTGTCCTAAACTCTTCCTCATCTTTTCTCTTCATTCATGATGAAGAAAAATGATTCAAAATGTGATAATATACCCTAATTTCATTGCATTTAATGCTTAGTGCATTTACAGCTATCCACTCAGCTTCTTAAGCATTCCTACATTACTCAATTTCCATTGTCTTTTCAACACTCGACATCCACAAAAGTATCCTTCACTCGACTTCGACTAAAAATTTCCCTTAACTCAACTTCCACTACTAACTCAGGTGTAACTAGTCATTCAACTTCTACTATCTTTGGAAATCAACTCGACATGTATTGAAATTTACTCAGCATCTAAGGGCAACTTAGCAACACTTATGAAATCTTGAAGTTTCAACTTTGCATCTCTATTATGTTGATCTCTTATTTTTAGTACTTGCTTGTTTAGGAACTGATGTATGATAAAGCTTTGTATATTAGTTCCTCATGCCTTCTTGTTCTTAGTTTGATGAGGTGTGACCACTTGACCTTTTAGGTGAAGTGATCCCTTCATTTGATGTGCTACTTCCATCTTTCTTTTTCCAAGTCTTATTTATCTCTCCTCTGATGTGTTCAACATCTACCTTCTCTTTTCCTTTGTTGATCTCTGGTTTGGGTGCCTTTGACCTTGTTGGGCAATTTTTGTTGATATGACCATTCTTCAAACAACTGAAGCATGTGGTTTGACTTAACCATCTATTGTAGTTTCCATTGAAATGTGCTCTTATACAATTTTTAGGGATGTGTCCATATTCCTGATAGTAATGATAGCTATACCTGGTGTTGTAGTCCCAATTGTAGCAATGTCCATAATTAGGTGTCCATATAGGCTTTGATTTGCACTCAAAAGCTCTATGTCCATACTTCTTGCAATTGTAATAGTGACCTTCAAATCTTGGTGTTCTCATAGTCCTAATTTTGTAATCATGTACTTGATGTCCTTGCTTTTTGCACTTATGATAGTAACCCATGTTCTTAGGTTTGTCATGTTGATGGGCATTCTTTCTCTTGCATACATTAGAGGTATGTCCCTTTTTACCACAAGAATGACAAGTAGGTTTAGTGTTCTTAGCTTTGTTACTTCTTTCTTCTACAGTCTTGGATGACTCTCCTTTTTCAGTGCTGGTGTATCCTAATCTTGAAGTATCATTGCTAGCCCTTGGTGATTTTAGTAGCTGCTCAAAGTACTTGATGGCCTCGATGGGTTTTTTGAAGCTCTCTGCAATCTCTTTCTCTCTTTTCAGGTCATTTTGTAGTTGTTCATTTTGCATCTTCAGTGTAGAGATCTCAATGTCCTTGATGTTCAATTCATGATGTGCATTCATCATCTGACTAGGGTGTCTGGCTGCATGTTTGAATTTCTCGCAAGCTCAATTGACTTTTCTTCCAATCTATTGGCAAGGTTTCTATTATCTTCTTCTAGCATAGCCTTATCTTCAATGGCTCTTTTCTTCTATTCAGTCACCTCACAAAGCATCATGGCTTGTGATTCTTGTTGAAGCTTGAGTGTTCTAATCTCTTTTGCTTGAGCTCTATTCTTCTCCATTAGGTCTGCTATTACTGCATCAAATTATTTGGAATGTTCATTTGCAAATTATTTTTTGGTGTCAATCTCCTTGTATTGTGTATCATTCTTAGCTATGGCAATGTCTCTTCTTCTCTTTAAGGATTTTCTCAGTTCTTCTCTAGCTTCTTCCAAAATGTGTAGAGTAAGTTGTATATCAATTGCCTAATTCTCTATGATCTTCCCAAGTTTGTAGACTTCCATTTCCAAATCTTTTCTCCAAGCTATAAGGCTCCTTCTTAAGAGAACTTGGCTCTAATACCAATTGTTGGAATTTACAAGTGGGAAGATTTTCTTTTGAGAGGGGGGTGAATCAGAAGTAACTAACTTTAACCTTTTAAAATATTTTAGCTGAAATCATTCACATGCATCTAATTCATCTAATGAACATGAAAGTAAAGACATGCATGAAAATAGACAACACAAGATTTTGGTAACCTAGAAACCCTCCAAAATGAGAAGGTAAAACTAGGGTGGGGATGACACCCACAAAGTATCACTGCAACAATATGTAACTGTTCAAGGTTACAAAGTTTGACCACTTCCAATGGTCTACCCTATGAAAAGTATTTCATATTTAAGAATTTTCACCCTATTAAAAGTGAACTAGTTAAAGTATTTACAAACATTCACTTGGAATGTTACCCTATTAAAGGATTTAGCACCTTGTTTAAAGGCTTACAACATGGCTATTAAACCAACCTAATATCATAGGATTTTCATTCCTAATACAATGGCTAGAGAGTATTGGAAAGTCTTGACCTGATGACTTGCAATCTTCACTTTCTAATTCTAGATCCTTGTTCTACTCTGTCTGTTCTGATCCTTCCTAATCTAATATGTCTCTCCTCAAAATTTTTATTACTCTATTTTAATCAACCAAATTCTGCAATGTTTCTCTTCCTTCTAAGTCTTTAAACTCCCCTCTAAACTTTGCTATAATTTACCCATACACTTCTCACATTCACAAACATAATGGGGTTTTATCCTCCTTATAAAGGCTTCGAAGACTTAGGGTTAGGTATGAATCTATGATCCATATTCATTCTTCATTTCTTGCTCAATTCATTTACTTTTCCTATTGGTTGCATGCCTTCTCCATTTTTCTAATTGGTTGCATGTTGATTACATAGGAAATGCAAAAGATTCAATCTTATCTTCAAGATCCTTTGAGATTCATCTAAAGTCAGCTTCAAAAATAGTTTACATCTAAGTTTGTGAAGGCACAATCTCATATGTTGATTCTGTGTTACTCGACACTTACTACTTGCTAATGCTTGGCACATATAGGAATTCTGTCTCACTCAGCTTCTATAGTAATTCTATTTCACTCGGCATCTATATTTTTCTCGACACCTATAGTTTTCTTGACACCTATAGTGACTTGGAATCACTTTATCACTCGGCATTTGAATCTTGCTCAGCACCTGAAGTTCACTCAACACCTATTAAGTCTTTAACTTAGTACACATTGTAGCTCAACATCTATATTATACTCAGCATCATCTTGAGAATTGGTTAAGTGTGTTGACACTCATTGTCAAAACCTATCTGAGACCAACATGGGGGTGTATCTTGTGCTCTTATGTCACTCTTTCTCTCTTGTGCTCTTTTAATTTTTTGCATCATGGGTTCAACTAAAACTCCATTTCTAAGTTCACACAATTATACTACATGGAAAGATATTGTATGGAGTAAACTAATGAAAAAAGGTTTAAATATATATGTTGATGGTACAATCGTAAAACCCACTAATTTTGTTGCACTAGTTGATTGACAAGTTAAAGACAACCAGGCTTTAGGAATTATTATTTGTGTTCATAGAGATCTCTTCTTCCACATTTCCAGCTTTAAGGATGCCAAGAGTGCTTGGGAGAAACTTGAAGGTTTGTATGGCAAGGTGGATGAGGAAAAGGGATTCCAAATTGATGATGATCTACTTCTATTGGATCATAAGAATTTTGACACAATTCAAGACTATGTCAACAAATCCAATGAATTAAGAGCACTACTTAAGGATTGTGGTAATCCCATGAAGGATGATAGATTGATTCATCACGTATTGAAGAGGCTACCTTCAAAGTATGCATCTTTTGTTTTGAGTTACAACACTCACAGGTTGACCATGGGAAGTGTCTTCACTAAACCTACATTTGTAGAAATGTTGATGTTGGAACAATCTAAGTTGATAGATAGGGGAATTCTCAAGTCATCCAAGTCTACAACATTGGTGGCTAGTAATGAGAACCAAACAAATCAAGGTGGAAAAAGTTTCACCAACAGAAAGAAAAAGCAGTGGAAGCAAAAATTAGAACCAGAGACACAACAATATTCCTCCTCACAACAAGGCAATTCTTCTTCCAACAAGAAGGGAAATAAAAACAAGAAGGATAAACTATCTTGTGCATATTGCAAGAAACCAAATCATGATGAGCATCATTGCAAGACTAAGAGAATATACGAGTTGGAAAACTTACTTCAAAAGAACAAAATCAATGTGCCAAATGCTTCCAAGGATTCAAATCCATCCACTTCAAAGGGAAAAGGGAAAGAATTTATAGAAAGTTCAAGTTCTTTAGGGGAATGGATTCTTGACTTGGGTGCCTCATATCATATGGGTTCTTGAAAAGGACACTTTTCTTCATTGAAGCAGTATAACGTACCTCACATCTTTGTAGGGAATGATACACAAGTGGAAGTTGAAGGGAAATGAAAATTTGAGATGGAAAATGGAGAGTTCAAAGATGTTCTCTATGTTCCTAACCTTAGCACTAATCTCCTTTCAGTTTACCAAATCACTCATTATGGAGGTGGCAATAAAGTTGAGTTCCTTCCTGATCAGTAATGGTGTGCAATCCTAAAGATGATTCATTGGTTGCAATGGGTAAAGTCAATCATGACACAATGCTTTATTCTTTATCCTACTTTGTGCCTAAGTCTCCTTCACATGCCTTGTTGACACAATCACAACCACAAATTAAACTATGGCATGAGTGGTATGGACATCTTGCCTTCCACTATCTTCATCAACTTAGCTCAAAAAATATGGTCAAAGGTCTACCTAAAATCAACTTTTCTATAGGTGAATGTTCAACTTGTTCAATGGATATGCATCTAGAAGAGAAGTTTGACAAAGGGAAGTATTGAAGAGCATTAGTTGTTCTTGAGTTGGTTCACATGGTTCTAGCAGGCCCTTTTTTAGTGACATCAGTTAGCAAGGGTTGCTATGTCCTCACTTTCATTGATGAATTTTCATGCTACACATGGGTCTACTCTCTTAATAACAAGAATGAAGTGTTTCATAAGTTTCTACCCTTCAAGATTCATGTTGAGAAGTAATCAAGTAAAGCCATCAAGGTTCTTCATATGGACAATAAAAGTAGATATGTGAACTCAAGACTTAGAGACTTTTGTGAACTTGAGGGTATTGATCTTTAGAATCTAGTAGCATTTAGTCCACAAAAGACAAGTTTTGCAGCAATGAGGATTAGAATTCTTAAGTCAATGGCAAGTTGCATGATTCAAGCTAAGTCTCTTAATCCATCACTTGAAGTCAAAGCTATAAGTAGTGCCAATCACATCCTTAATAGGTCTCCTCATAATGTCTTGATGGAATGACTCCTTTTGAGGGATGGTGTGGAAGAAAACTAGTTGTGAAACACTTCAAAGTTTTTGGTTGTCCAACATGGGCATAGATATCTTCAAGGGAATGCAAGGAACCACCACCAAGGCCTTGTACTTTCATTGGATATGAAGAAAGTGTTAAGGCATATAGACTTATGGATCCTAAGACTCATGAGATATTCATAGAGAGGAATATTCACTTTGAGGAAAGTTCACCTAGCTTATCCTTTAGTCCTCTCCATACTTCAAACATTGTGGAAACTAATAGTGACAATAGTGATAGTGATTCAATAGGTTCACTTGTGGGGGATCCTATTGATAGATTTAGGATGAGGTCATAACATTAGAAAATTCCACATGCATACATTCCTATAGTGATAGGTCCATGTAATTCAGTATCGTTGGGTACACCTTGTCTTTAAGTTCTAGAATCAGGGGATGACTACATAACAGATATTTTAGGCTTGTTTGTGGAGTCCAACATAGCAGATTTGGGAGACATTATTGATGATATACATCTTCTCTTTGATGAAGAAGATCCTTCTTCAGTTGTTGCGAGGGAACACTTTGACCCTCTTGTCCATTCTCTACATGATCAGTCTTACACAATTGATATGATTGTGGATCCTTATGTACAGTAGTTGCAGGAGTTTACTTTATCATTCGAGGAGACAATTAGTTCTTTGGGATATGTTCTACATCCATCTTTGCTAGTTCTGAACTTTTTCTTTTCAATAGTGTTGGAAGGGGTGACTATCAGTATTGACACAGGGATAGTTGAGTAGGTTTCAGAAATACAATTCATCTTTAGGATTCTTTCTACACATTGGGGAAGCATTTCATATGTACCTATGACATTGTTTCTTCCTAAGGGGAGGAACATTATTCAACAATAATGGATCAACTTTTACATTCATCTTGGAATAACTATCACTAATCGGAATTCTACATTTGGGGGGGGACTACCTTGTCTCCTTTCTTCTTCTTCTTCTTCTCTCTTATGGGGGGCACTTTTTCCTCTTATGGGGTTTTGTCCTTCTCATATTTCTCTATTGTATATACATGATGTATGTTGTAAATTACTCCATCCATCCATGCATTTTTTTTTTCATCTCTCTTTTTGGGGGAGGGTTTTTTCCATGAGGTTTTCCCTCTTTCTCCATTTTCAAAGAGATTGCATTACATTTGTACATGGGTACCTAACATGGCCTAGTAGCCAGGACCCATCATGCATTTTTATTATAGATTTTGTAAGCTTAGGTGTGTTCCCCTAAGTTACACTAAAGGGGGGGTGTTAGTGTAAATAATTAACTATTATTAAACTTTACTTAAGTTTACTTAAGTTAACGCATTATTTTATTATTTATTAGTTAGACACCTAGGAGTACGTGTACTCATATGAGTTGTCTTGTTGACAACATAGGAGTTTGCATAATCAATTGAATTGTCATGTAGACAACACAATTGTTCACACTCTAATTAAGCACATGGTGTCTACAACATCTTTTTATGTGACACACCTATGTAAGCTTATCCTCTCATCATCACACTAACTTATGTGCTCAATGGAGGATAATCCACTCTTGGTGGACATGTGCTTAGTTGTGAGGCTTATCACTTTGCTAACTCCTAGTCATTCTAGATGCCTTTATATATAGGCACTTATAGTGTGTATTGTACACATTATTCATTCTCATATTGTTAATATGATCATACATCATTTGGTCAATATTGTGCTTGTTCTGGAGCTTCTTGATATTGGCATCATTTTTCCCCAAGGTAAATTCTTACATCTAGATGAGACCATCATGTTTGATTGGACACCGTACACAGAATATGAGTGCTGGGGAGTGATATTGCTTACAAGTGGAGAGGATGATTATGAGGATCAACTCTACTTGTAGTACACTCAATCAAATTGTTGGTTGATTAGCCAGACACTGCACATTATTATGCACTATATGCCCTCTAGGGTGCAGAGACAATTCAGAGTGGTACATGATATTGTTCCAAACAATTTCCTTTATCCAGTGGTGTCCCAAGAAATTGGAAGAATCTAAGGTTTTGGGACCACTGTCATATTAGCAAGGGCTTCATTGCATGGCATCCAGCTAGTGCTATGGGTGCATGGGCAGGACCAGGTAGATTTTGGAATGACACCAACATACACACAATGGTGGGAAAATCATTAGCCATTAAGGATAATAGTACTAGGGTTGCCTGCACCAACAGAGCAGCCACAAGGTGGGGGAGATAGGGTTGGAGGGGGAAATGGGGTTCAGGCACTAGTAGGGCCACTATTAGCATAGGTACCACAATAGGGTTCATAGGGACAACAAGTTTGACAAAGGAGAGAGCAGGCACTAGCAAGGCCACTACCAGAACAGGTACCTTATCTGATACCATAAGTACCACAAGGGCCACATTCAACATAATGGAGGAATGTAGATATAGTTAGGGCTGAGTGAGATAGCTTCTAGACAAAGGTTTCCTGACTATAGGGAGAGATAGTGGCTGAGAATGCTAGGGCCAAGAGTGTATAGGTAGAGATTTCCAGACTACAAGCAAAGGTACAAGAAGAGAAGGCTAGGGTAGATAGTGCACAAGATGCCCTGGCTATGATACAGGCAAGGATAGATTCAGGTGAGTTCAACAATCTCATTGTTTATGCAGATGTGGATGAGTTGGCAGAGTTAGACACTCTGCGACGGGATGTGGCCTGCCTTCAAGATGACATAGAGACCCTGTAGTGCCAAGTAGATGATTATTTTGGGAAGCAAGATATCGTGAGGCAAATGGTTTAGGATGGGGTATGATCATTTTTATGTCGGAGGCCCTGACTACACACCAACATGAGGCACACAATGTGCAAGAGGTAGCCTACTATGGGATGTTGTATCTTGAGGTCATGCCAGCAGAGTAGTGACAACCAGATTTCTAGAAGCCATTCGGCTCATGAGCCATAGGTGGCTGAAAAGGATCAAATTTGATAGTTGGATAGGGGAGGCCTCAACAATGAGGGGGTATATGAGGGGATGGGCCCTCATAGCTAGGCACATGATCCCAAGAGTGATTAGTTTTGACACAATGATGGAGATGCAATGAGTTTTTTCTATGATATATCATGCATGATGTACTACATGATTCTTTTTGTATATGGATTGTAGATGGACACTTATTTATGATATATCTAATGAGATGATTTGATGATCCTCAATGTGTATGCATCATGATGTTGTATGGATGTTTATGATGTTTATGTTTATGAGGTTTTATGAGTACTACATGTGATACATTATGATACTACTACTAACATTAGTGATGCAGGATGTGTGTGATGTGATGTAGTATTTTCTATGATGCATATATGATTACTAGTGTGTGGATAAGGTAGGTCCTAGATGATGGTGATGGATGAGATGTATGCATTGTGTTATTTTATATGTATGGATGTACTATATGATTTGTGTTAAATCTATCAAGATGTATATGTAACTAAATGCAATGATGGTAATCATGATATCTAATGAATTAATGGAATGGACAAATAATGTAACCTAATAATGAATGAGATGCATAATTGAGACGTGATAAATGTAATAGATGAAAAAAATAATGTATCCTAAATGAAAATGTCAATAACATACTAATCATAAATGAGCTAAAAATGAAAAATGAAATGATGTAAACATTAAGTGTAAATGTGAAACATGAAGATCTAATATGAATGAGACCTAATGAATTTACTTGTGTCAAACTATAGTTCATAAGAATCAGGTAGCCTAGCATAGGAGGTGGGGGGGGGAGATAAATAGATCTCTTGTCTCAAGTAGTGTGCAATGAAACCCTATACTACATGAATCCTAACTACATGATACCAAGGGATTCAGTTGTGTTTATATGGGAGAGCACACCCTAATTTGATTTTGCAAAAGGAGTTATGCACCCAATGTTATAGAAGCATAGATGACAAGATTCCTTTGTGTGGACTAGACTCTCAACAAAATAGAGACTTTAGGACAATAGATTTAGTCTTTATAGTAATGATAGAATAAATGTCATATACACACTGGAGAGGTCTAGGCACACCCAAATTCTTTTTAGGGATCTTGGAGGAAAGTGTGCTAACCCATTGCCCCCTGTGAGAAATGCATAACCATAACTCAGAACTGACATAGATGTACTAAAGCATAAAAAATAGATCATATCACAAATGACACATGTAGTTATTTGGAAACATTTAGGTGATACCAAGATATGGAAGATCGAGGCACACCATAAATGGCTACTACTAACACACAAAGATGATATCAACCAAAAGAGACTGCATGACCAAGTAGTCATTCAATCCATAGTTTCTACTAGGAATGTTAGTCCAAGAGTGAAGGTTGTAGTGTCATTTGTAGAAAGGAGTCATCCTCTAAAATTTTGTTTGTCTAAGTTGTTGGTGTGAGTGTTAGTTGGCAATAGATGTGAAAATAATAAGTTTCTTGAATCATTAAGTCTCAATGGTGATTTTGTTTAAGTTTTGTTGTCGTCACTATTGTGGGAAAAAGCTCAGGATAATGGGAATATGGTGAACATTCAATAGGAAAATACCTTGTGGAGTAGAGATCTTTGGAAAAATGAAAGTGGGTGGATGCCTAGCAGACAAGAGGTCTTTTATTGGAAGTATGAAAAATGCGAGCTAGATAAGACTTTACACAAAGATGGGATGAAATGGGGAAATGTGGTGAAGTGAGATGAGCCTTATAGATAATGAACCATATTGACAACAAGCTTTTTTCAAGAATTTTTTTCTCTTTTTAATCTTTTTTTCAAGAACATTTTACAAATGTTTTTTGAGTTTTTAATTTTTTTGGATTTTTTTTTGGATTTTTGTGAAAGTTTAACAACACTATACAGGAACTGCAGAACTCAAGCATAGAACCGCTTGAGATGTTGGATATTTATAGGCACAGGGAGTGGGTCTCCCTCTTAAGTGGCAATCTAATATGCCAGAGAACCATATTTGGTTGTAATGATAAATGGACCAAGCCAATTAGCTTCAAATTTTCCTTTATTTTCATGGCTTTGGAGATTTCTCATGTTATGCTACAACACTAGGTCACCCACCTCAAATTCATGAGGTCTGAACTTTTTCTAAAACTAGAGTTGAAGGAAATTTTGATACACATAGAGGTGGTTTAGGGAATTGAGGCATCTCTCATCAAGGAGTTGCAACTCTTGCAAGTGAGCAACTCGATATTCTTCTTTGGACATCAAATTCTTGAGAGAGATTCTAATTGAAGGGAGCTCAATTTTGATGGGTAATATAGCCTTAGAACCATAAACAAGGGAAAATGGAGTGGCTTTTGTGGAGGTATGGATGGAGGTGTGATAGGCCCAAAGGGTAGGAGCAATTTGGAGATGCTAGTCACGACCAGATGCATCAATGATTTTCTTTAGGATTTTCAAAATGGTTTTATTTGTGGCTTCAACTTGGTCATTGCCTTGGGGGAAGTATTTAGTGGAGAAATATTGGGTAATTCTGAATATCATACACAATGTGGTGACCTCCTGGTTTTTGAAAGGAGTCCCATTATTAGTTATGATGTCTTGACGGATACCAAAATGATAAATGATGTAGTTCAAGATGAACTTTGAAACTGGTTTTCTGGTAGTGTAGGTTAAAGGGATAGCCTCGACCCACTTTGTGAAATACTCAGTGGCAACAATAATACAATTGTGGCCATTTGTAGAATTTAAATATATTTGACCAACAAGATCGAAACCCCAGTGGGAAAAGGGCCATGGTGTGATGGTGGGTTGAAGGACTTGGGTGGGAGCGTGTATCAAATCTCCATGTTGTTGATAAGGAACACATCATTTCACAAAATGATAGGCATCAACTTCTATTGTAGGCCAATAATAACCCATTTTGAGGATCTTTTTCACTAACATAAGGCCATCTAAATGGGCACCACAAATTCCTTGGTGAACCTCTTCTAACACTATTATGACTTCATCTAAATTGAGACATCGGAGGAGGGTTCTATCAAAGTGTTTTCAGAAAAGTGTATCACCTAGGATAGTGTATTAGGTAGTGTGTCAGATGAAGGTTTTACTTTGGTTTGTGGAAAGGGCCATGGGGATTGTTTTGTGATGAAGGTAGAAAAAATGTTGGACTACCATGGAGACTCAAGACTAATAATTTCATACACTAGCCCTAATCCAGGTTGCTCATAAGCAAGAAGAAAAAGATTCTCAACAAGAAATTCACACTTAGGACTATATTCAGGCATGGAAATCATGGAAGCTATGGTGGCCATAGAATCTTCTACTTTATTATCTATCCTCGGTATCTGCTAAAAGGATATCTCAGTGAAGTGCTATTTAAGATCTTTTACTATCCGACAATATGGCAACAACTTTTTATCCTTTGTTTGGTATTCATCTGTAACTTGTCTAATGACCAATTGGGAGTCTCCAAAGATAAGTAGGCTCTTAATATTCCAAAGAATAGCTTGACATAAACATGTTACCAATCCTTCATACTCAACTATGTTCTTTGTGAAAGGGAATGAAATTTTGTAAGACTTAGGAATAAGGTCTCTTTGTGGTGTAACAAACAAAATTCCTACCCTGGATCCTTTTTGTTTGAAATAACCATCAAAATAGAGTTTCCATTGTGTACTAGGAGTAACAATCATAATTGTGTCATCTAGAAAAGCTGCTATGATAGGATGGTCTCCTTGAAGAGGAGCTTCCACAAGTTGGTCTATAATGACTTATCCTGTAATGACCTTGCGGTCTTTATAGACAATGTTCAATTCACTTAAAATCAAGACCCATTTTGTAGCATGACCAATGAGGGAAGCTTTGATAGCAAATACTTGAGGGGATCTATCTCAACAATGAGGTGTATAGTATGATTAAGCATGTAATGGTGTAGTTTCTGTGTGCAAAAGACTACAGCCAAACAAGCTTGCTCCATAGCAATATAGTTCAACTCATATCCAATTAATGTTTGACTGAGATAGTAGATAGCTTTTTCATTATCATTTTCATCTAGCTATGCTAGAAGAGCACCTAGGGCAATTGAAGTGGCAAAAATGTAGAGAATCAATGGTTGGCCTACGATTGGAGTGACTAGTACTGGTGGATTAGCTAGGTAAACTTTAACTTGCTCAAATGCTTCCTGACATAGGCAATCCCATTGAAACTTGGTGTCTTTTCGAAGCAAATGTTGGAGTGGATGAAATTTATCTTCTAACTAGGACACAAACCATCTGATGGACTGTAACTACCCTTGAAATCTACAAAGTTTTTTCAATGTAGTAGGTGGAGGCATTTCCATGATGGATTTTACTTTTGTAGGATCTACCTCAATGCCTATTTTTGAAACTATGTAAGCTAACAACTTTTTAGATTGGACCCCAAAAAAACACTTCTTAGGATTTAGGTGATCTTTGTATTTCTCCAACATTTCAAATATGGTGGGAAGAATAGAAATGTGGGAATCACATGTCTTAGATTTTTCTATGATGTTATCAACATAGTCCTCCATTATTACATGTAGAAGATCATGGAAGGTTGTGGCCATTGTGAGTTGATAGGTGGCATTGACATTATTTAAGCCAAAAGGAATGACTTGATAACAAGATATTCCTTAGAGGGTAGTAAATTTCATTTTGTGTTGATCTTCTTCTACAATTTTGATCTAATTATAACCAGAGAAACCATGCATTAAAGATAACATTTCATGTTCAGTAGTCAGATCCACTATAATTTCTATGTTGAGGAGTGGAAAATCATCCTTAGGATATGTGAGATTTAAATCTCAAAAATCTAAATAGATGCAAATTCCCCCAGAGGCTTTTCCTACAGGAACAATGTTGGAAACCTGCCTAGGATAATCAATACGTCAGATGAACTTTGCCTCTCACATTTTTTGCAATTCTTCTTTGACCAAAAGTGCTACCTTGGTATGCATCTTGCATAACTTTTTCTTAACAGGTTTAATCTTTGAATCCACTACTAGGTGATGCACAACTAAGTATGTATCTAAACCAGTCATGTCTTTGTATGTCCATGCAAAATTGATTTTTCCTTTCTGTAGGAACTCAATCATCACTTTTTGTTCTTGGGGACTTAGGATAGCAACAATGTAGGTGATTTGTGGATTATCTATCATGCCCAAGTTAACTAGAATTGTATCTTCATTCAATATAGATGACTTTTTTGGTGGTAGAGTTCTGAATGGCAAGTTAGTCTCTCCCTCTTCTGGCACCTCTAGGAGGTTTTCACAAGAAGATGCATCCTTTATTTTGTGTTTTTCTTCATCCAAGAGAGCTCTAGAATAGTTTTCACTAGAGGATGTTTTTTTTTTCACTTTTGTGAATAAGAGAGTTGACTTGGCTACCAAAGTAGGCTTCCTCATTGTATTGGATCTCATTCTTGTAATATTGGAGATTCTTGAGGCCAAAAAGAGCCATCACTACATCAAAGTTATAGATATCGAGAGTTGGTGGTGTATTGTGAAGGTCCCAGTCTATCATGTTAGGGTTAGTGAGGGGTAAATCAATGGATGAAAGGTTAGCTATGGTGATGGAAAATACATAGTTATCTAGGTCATCCTCAATGTATTATAAGGTTACTTTGAAGAATTCCTCCTCTTCATTCTTAGAATCAAGTTCAACCATACAATAGTTATCAGCAAAGGATACCTTGGGTTTAATGGAGCCCAAACCACATCCTTTAGGATAGCTAGAAGCCTCAAGGGGTTGTCTAATTCAATCTTCTTTAGGTCCAAGGCTCATGTCATGATATCTCATGTTTTTAATGATGGGAGGAGCCTTGACATACTTATCTTTAGGGAATTCCATGGGATCATCTTTTCTATCAAAATATATCCAATCTAAGAAATTAGACTCCATGTGTTCATCACTAAGTGAACACCATTATTTAAAGGTTGTTTTATTAACATGCACAGTATCCTTATTTGTAGAAGGAGGTATTTGGGAAGGTTTAACAAAGGATTGGGGGGAGAGTGGTAGTTTTCCAACACACAAGGAATTCTCAAACTTATACTCTCCCATTCCTTGATCAAAAAAGATAACCTTCTTCATTGCAGTATTGACCTTGACAACTTCAACCTTCTCTTTTCCTTTACAGGAACTAGAATCAATATTGGATGACTCCGAAATTATTGTGGAAGGTGTTTCTATTATGGTGAGAGATCTATGTATAACCATAGCAAACTCACTGACTAGAAAAAAATTCATTGGGGCATCTTCCAAACTCTTACAAAAAGAAAAAGGTAAAGGGTCTCCTGGAATTGTGATCTTGCTTCCTTGGTGGGTAAATTTCAAGCACTGATGATAAGCATATGGGACCACTTTCAGTGTATGTATCAAGGTCGATCAATTAATATGTTATATGGTAAGTCCAAATCTAGGACATGGCATTCAATGTTGATTAAAGATGGTTTACTTGTAGTGGTAGCATGATAACCCCTTTTGATTCTCTTTCTCTTTCATCATAAGCTTTAATGGTTATCCTTTTATTGATGTCTAGGAGATCTTCTGGGAGTCCCAAGAAGCGAATCATCTTCAATGTATAGAGGTTTAAACAATATCCATTATCTATAAGGACTCATTTTATTTTGCATCACTATATAGAGACTTCAATGTGGAGTGAAAAATTATGGTGGTGATTAGGACCTTGGAAATCTTTGTCTGTAAAGACAAGGTATTTTTGTGTGGCAAGATTTCCAATCATGGCAGTGAATTGGGATGCATTAATGTTTTCAAGGACTTGAGACTCTAAAAGGGTAGTCTCAAGGATTTCCTTGTGGATAGGTGAGGTAGTGAGAATCTCTAGAATGGATATTTGTGTAATAGTCTTCCCTAGCAAAGATAGGACATCATAGTGAGAAGCAGGTCTCTACGAAGTGGATGATGCAACAGACACATGTAGAACTGATGGATTAGTGGGATTGTGAGTGGAAGCTTGCAAAGTAATTCTTCATTGCTGAGTGGTTTCACCACAATTAGATACTTGTAGGACAAGGGTATTGACATGAGTTTCCACTTCTTCAATGCAACCACACATGGAGTCAAAACCACATATATCATTTGTTTCTATTTTACCACACAAGGAGTCAAAGCTTGTTATGTGGTTAGTAGAATAGTCATAATGGAGCACATTAGACATGGAAGCTTGGTTGACATTGTTTGTATTCTTGTTTTCATTGTTATTGTCATTGTTGTGGTCAGGGAACAACTTTTGAAAGATCTCCAGTTTAGCATTTTTAGAGGGTGGTCTTCCTTCAACCTCTATTTCTCCATCATCAACAAGATTTTGGATGAAGATTTTGAGCTTGATACACTTCTTAGTGTCATGTCCTTTGATACAGTGGTAATTGCAATATTCATTTTCCCTATACCACTTGGATTTGGATTTATTTTCGTCAAAAGGTTGTATATTGAGAAAAACTATCAAATTGTGATCCACAAGTTTCTGGAATATGGCATCGAAGGGTTCATGAAAGTTAGTCACGATTGTAGTTGTTATCATTTTTGTTATGAGGAAAGAATTGTGTTTGATTGTGAGATTGTTGGTTGTTTTGATTTTGATTTTGATTATCATGGTATGAATTGTTGTTATTTTGGTTGCAATAGTTTTTGTTGTTGTTATTGTCTCCACCTTGAAGGTTTAGTACATTTTTGACATTGGTGACACCATCATGGGTAACACCTTTGTTTTTGGACCAAAATTTTGGTTTTCTATTATTGTTTGTTTCATTATTTGAGGATGACGAGTTATAATGTTTAATGAGACCCTTGCCTAAGAGTCCATTTTCAATGTTCTTGCCTTTCTTGATTAACGTGGCAAAGTCTTTAGGACTAGCCATTTTTATTTGGAAAGGCATCTCTAGAATCAAATTCTTGATAAATATGTCTACAAGGTGGGAATATTCAATTTTTTAGGTTATGGGATTAGCAAGGTGTTGCCACCATTGTAGAAAATAAGAAAATGTTTCACCAGTTCATCGTTTCATGTTGCACAAAGCACTCAATGAGGCATTATGTTTAATGTTGTCTGAATATTGTGCTATGAATTTTCCTATCAAGTTATTGAAGGAGGTTACAGAACCTCTGGGTAAGTTCATGAGCCATTCTAGTGCAGGGTCGCCAAGGATTCTCCTGAAGAACCTCTTAAGGTAATTCTCACTATAGGCAACTTCTTGACATGAGAGGGAAAAATCTTTCAGATGTGTGACAAGACATGTTTCTCCCATATATTTGTCAAATTTGGGGATCTCAAAGTTTGATAGAAATTGTATCATGTTGATAATTTGTCAAATGGAAAAGGACAAATTTCTTCAAAATAGAAGTCTTTCATCCCTTTGTTGTTCATGTTGTGGACCAAATTCTGAAGTTCATGTAATTGTTGAGCTATATCCTATTTGGGTTGCAATTTTGGTGGTTGGGAATTGATGTTAAATCCACCTCCAAAGTCGTATGAGTTCCCAAATGGATTAGAGGGTGGTGAAGGATTATGAGGTGGTCGAGGTGGAAGTGTGCCACTTTGGCCAATGTATTGATATGCAGTCATTGGGATTGGCACATATGTTTTCATCATACTTATTGACATTTGTAAATAGGAGGAATACATTGTTTGTGTTGGGACTACCATTTGTTTTATAGGTACTTTCCCAATGTTTAAGCATCCTACAGTTGGACCTGTCAAGGTTGGTTGTGAAATACTAGCATGTGTAGTTGTGTTGGACATAGCACTAATGATTTTTTGAATGTGGTCAACACTTAATTGGATCGTGGGTTGTGTTGAAGTTGATGTAGGTATAGAACTAGTTCCCACTATAGGTTCTTTTCCCTTGCCAGACATTTTTGGTACGATGGAATTTGGCAATACGGGAGCATCATCTTTGGTAATTTGTCTAAACAAAGTGCTCTCATCAAAAATCGTAGGGACATTAACACCATCTTTGACAAGGTTTAGGAAGATCCCAGTCTTTCTCACCCTAATAGATTTTTCCAACATTTCTAAGTTGTACATATCTACAAGAAATGTTTGAACATTACTAGAAATGTCATTGTTTTCAATGGGGTCTTCATCTTGTTATACTTTGTGCTCATCATGTGTGTTACTACCTATAGTGGTGTTTTGAAAGGGATTCTCTAGTTCCTGTGTGGGTGTTAAACTAGACATACCAAAGTTTGTACTAGGGGGAAAAGGATTATCCATCTCTTGTTTTCTTAATGATTCCAATAAATGACACGTAGGGTTAAATGTGATTTTGTCAGATCGTGTTTGTACCATACAATTGTGACCAAATCAATGGGTGGAGGTTTGCGAAAGGAGAAGATGTGAGAGAGAAACTGAACCTTATATGATAAAAAGACAAACAACCTAAATGTTAAAAAAAAACCTTGTTGATTTGGAAAACCAAGTGTAGTATAAGATAAAATTATCTTTCTCCTACCATAGATGGACAAGTGACCTTTAGGCAAGATAGGGCACCAAATAGAGGACTCAATATTTGGAGATGGACTTGTGATCCCAAATGAGTGAGTGCAACTATGATAGATGTTTTCTTGTGGATAAAGGTCTAGTGTTGTAATATCAAAAGTTTTGTAACTAACATGTTCTTAGGCCAAAGGATTAAGGTTCAAATGATTGACCTCTCTAGAGGAAATTTTGCAAATGGAAGACTAGAAACTTCAAAAATGGATTGATGTGGAAAATCAGGGTGATGTGGTCAATATGTGGATAGCTTAATCCTCTCTCACTGGAAACAAAAATCTTAGGTTTACTCTAGGGAAAACTGACCAATTTCAAAGTTTAGCATTGTATAAGATTTTGTAATGACAATCCTATTCATCCTGTTCCTTTTTGATGTCTTTGATAGTGTATCAAATTTGTTTATCATTGTGTGCTAGGCTTTTCCTTTCCTTGTAGGAAAATAGTTTGGATAACTTCATCTTCTTAAGTTTGACTTTTTCAAACATGGCATGAACAAAATATCCCCAATTACAAGACCAACCACAAGAATTTTGCAAAAAAGTTGTGACTAAAAGACCCAATGAATTTCAAATGCTAGATGAAGTATAAGGACTTATGAAAATAATTGTAGCTCAAGAGGACCCACTTACAACCATTTTTCTCACTGAATATTTAGCTCACCATTTCACTCATTTTAGACCTATTTGATGTTTGGTATTGATTTTGGGTTTAAACACTCAAGCACACCGAACACATCAACAATCTTAAGAAGGCTTCAACTAGGATGTAAAAAGATAATCTAGAGAGTGTCCTCAATATAGCAAGGTATGTGAGGCCCAAATCTATAGAAAAGTGCCACACAAGTGGGAGGAGACTGTAACCCAAATCTCCACCTTCACTTCCCAAAGGTATAAATTTCTTTGGGGCTTAGACAAGAGTGAAAAAAATTTACTTCCAAGAGAGGTGTCTTTGGATTCACCTCCCAATATTTATACTCTGCTAGAACACTAGAGTTGAGGTCGTCCCAAGTGGTGATGAAATCCCCCAAGAAAGCCTCTTAAAAATTAAAAACAAGACCACTTATTTCTTATGCACTCAAGATCATCCAAAAGCACAAGAGGAGAGAATATGTAAGTGGTCTCAGGGTTTAAAAGACACTTGTTCTTTTCTAATGAAGCCTTAGATTTTCTATCTACTTTTGAAGACACTTGTGTTTATAGCGTACAATGTTTTTTCCAACTTGAAAATTTTGTCAACATAATTAAAGTGAGGATTTGTCAACAAAAATAAATCAATCATCGTCAACATTAGAGAATTGATAAAGCTAGTACAAATTCCCTTAAGTCATTCATGATTGAGTGCATTCATTTTAAGCACCAAGTCCAAATTTTTCATAGCAAGCTTCTTTGTCCCTTAAGCATTCAAGATTGTATGAGAGTATTTTAAACCCAAATCAAAATATTTCATCTCATTCTCCTTTAACCTTAAGTATTCAAGACTGTGTGTTGCTATCTAACTATTCATTCCAATGAAAAGCATGTCAATTCCTTTAAGGCACTCAAGATTGTATTTTGTTATTCTACACATCCATTCCAATAAAAATCTTGTTCGTGTGTTTAAACATCCATTCCAATGAAATGTGTGTAAATTCTCTTTAGGACATTCAAGAGTATGTGTGTAGTGTTACTTAAAATGCATTTGAGAGTTTGTTTAGATTTTGATATTAGTTGCAACATACATTCCAAGGACAAATGATTAAGTCATACAAGTTCATTTGTCCTCTGAATCCTACAACTGATTAAAATCAGTAAAAATTCTCCAAAGTTCATCTCTTGTAATAAAATTAGATCAGTAATCCCTGTATGTCAAACAAATTTGAGTTAAGTATCAAGAAATTAGCCAATCTATAAAAAAGCTACGACGATAGAATGTAGGCACATATGACAAAACATCAAAGATGACAGAACACAAACCACAGAATAAAATCAAATACGATATACCTATCACTTGCACTCGTAGATCACAGATGATAGTATAAGATTGTAGATGCCAAAATTCATAGATGCCAGAATAGTTGTAGATGGCAGTTAACTACAACTAAAGACTTTTGGTTACCCACAATGCAAATGACATAACACTTTTAGCAGAGATGACAGTTTATAAATTTATGGACTTCAGTCGCCCAATACACAGAGGACAGAACATATGCAAACTTTGGAGATGAAAACATATGAAAATGATAGGTTTTAAGTCTGCCTACAACACAAAGGATAGAGAGAATGCAAACTTTGGAGATGACAGTGCACAAAATGGCAATCTTTCAGTTGCGTACAACGTAGCTGACAAAGAGTGAAAATTATGGAGACAATGGAATAGGATAGATATGTAGTGTTAAATTATTTGAAATTTTTCACTAGTGTAGATGCCAAAATGCAAAGATGATGATCTGTGAAGATGAAAAATGGTCTTCACAAACAACACTGAGTCCTAATGCAGATGATAGTGTGCAACTATTTACAAAAAAAGTCAAGTTTCTTGACTAAATTTGATAATAGAAAGGTACGTGGGTCCCACTGGGCATGCCAAAATATATACAAAAACCTAACCTGTTAGGAGAACATGTAAACAAGAAAACATTAATTGTACATGTATATATAAGATTCAAAATAGATTGAAATACAACTAATTCTACTTGAGTTTTAAAACTTAGAAAAAAAAGTCATCATGCAACCTCAAAGAAGCTCAACAAGGGTGCCCACAAGAAGCCTTGTTAGTGTGCTCAAGATAAGGGATGTGGATGTGCTCTCCACAAACACAACTATGGATGAATCCCTTTAAATTGTTTGAATGAATGCAAATATGACACTATGCTAAAATATATGTGGAATACCTTCAAGAAATGGCTATGAATAAGCCAACCTCAAAAGGATTCCAAGGATGTGATTATGGAGATTATATGCAATGAAATAAGCTAACAATAATATACTACCATGAAACTATGGAAAATCTAGAAATTGAAAGAATGCAAACAACTACCAAGGGTTAGCTCTAAGCATGAAAATCTCTAGAAACTCTAACACTATACTAGCATGATAAAAATGCAAATGGAGGAGATGATGAATGCTTGAGACAAGGGCTCTATTTATAGGCTTGAGAGAGGCCTTAGGGAGGTGACATCTATGTGGCATCCACATAGGTGCCACAAGGAAGACACATGGGCTAAGGAGACTATTAGTTTGTCGTGACTGATCAAGGAAGTACTGTACATACTTCATAAATTTTTTAGACCGTGGCCGATGTATAGCCGACATATGGCCGACTTGTTGTAACCCTAAAGCAACATAAAATTACTTGTATAAAATGGCTTATGGTTAGGAATTTTTCATAAGATGTGATGTAAAAATTGGTTCTTCCGGTGGTATTGAGTTGTGAGGGATTACAGATTGTAATCAGGTTGTAATCACTAGATCGTAATAATATTGGACTTGTCGTTTGGTGGACGTAGCCTAGGGATTGGGTGAACCATGTTAAATCTTGATTTCTTGTGTTCTTTTTTGTGTGATATATTATTATTTTTTATTTTTTATATTTGCATGTAATTATTATTTCTGTCTGTGGTTAAATCCTAACAAGTAGTATCAGAGCGAGGTGGTTTTGAAGTTATCCTCTACAAGAAAGTCTCATGGTTGAGTGGGAGTGATGGCAGATGAGGGTAAGCTAAGGGTTGAAAAGTTTAATGGGCAAAAAATTGAGTTATGGAAGATGGAAATGGAAGACTATCTTTATCAGAAAGATTTATGGAAGTTGTTGGAAGTCAAAACCAAGAATCAGGGATCTATGTCAAATGATGATTGGGATCTTTTAGACAAAAAGGCACTTGGAAGCATTTGATTATGTCTGGCACCATCAGTGGCATTTAATATTACAAAAGTGAAGATGATGAAAGAGTTTATGGAAACCCTAAAAAAATTGTATGAAAAGCCCTCCACTTCAAATAAGGTATTTGTCATGAAGCGTTTATTTAATATGAAAATGGAAAAAGATGGATCTATTGCAAATCATTTAAATGATTTTAATACTATTACTAGTCAATTATCTTCTATGGGTATCAATTTGATGAATAAATTAGGGCTCTCTTAATTTTGTGCTCTTTGCCTAAAAGTTGGAATGGCTTGGTAATGGCTGAGTAGTTCTATTTCTGAAACTAGTACCCTAAGATATGATGATGTGATCGGTGTTATTTTGAGTGAGAAAACTTGTAAGAAATCGTTAGGTGGATCTACATCAGGAAGTTCTTTCAACACACAAAGCAGAGGCAGAATGATTGAAAGAGGAAATAATTTTGAAAATCATGAGAAATTAAGAGGAAAGTCAAAGAGGAGGAGGCCTCAATCAAGAGGACCAAATGATTGCTAGTACTGTGGGAAACCAAAGCATAAAAAGAAAGATTGTTGGACTTGAAAGAAATTTGAAGGAGATAAACCAGATGGAGACAAGGAGGCAAATGTGGTAAGTAACAAATCTAAAGAGGATGCTTTGCTTCTTTCTTTAGAAAGTGTTGATAATTCATCGGTTTTAGATTCTGGTACTTCATTTCATGCTACACCTCATAGATTATTTCATTGATTATATCCAAGGAGATTTTGGGCTTATTTATTTGGGGGATAATGAACCCTATCAAATTGTTGGAAAGGCAAAAGTTAAGATTAAGTTGTAGAATGGGAATCATTGTCTACTACATGAGGTAAGACATGTTCCAAGGCTGAGTAGAAATTTAATTTTAGCAGGGAAACTCGATGTTGAGGGTTGTGTAGTTACTTTTAATATAAAAATTGGAAGGTTTCAAAAGGTTCCCTTGTAGTAGCAAAAGGTGTGAAAGTAGGAACCTTATATCTTTGTACAAGTCATATTATTCCTTTTACTTTAATTATTTAAGAGAAAAATGAATGTTTAGGAACAATTGCTGCAGTTGAGCAAGGAGAACAAATAGCTATTGTAGATTCTGATACAACATTGTGGCACTACAAACTTGGGCACATGAGTGAGAAAGGTATAAAAGTATGTCATTCAAAAAAAATTTTACTAGGTCTAAAATGTACTAATATGGATTTCTATGAAAGTTGTGTGTATGGAAAACAAAAGAGAGTGAGTTTTGTGAAGACAAAAGGAAACTAAAAGGAAGAAATTAGAGCTTGCACATACATATGTATGGGGACTAGCTCAAGTATCTTCCCTCGATGGCTCTCATTATTGTGTTACATTTATTGATGATGGAAATAGAAAAGTATGAGTTTATTTCTTTAGATAGAAATCTGATGTATTTTAAATTTTAAGAAATGAAAATGCTTGGTTGAAAATGAGACTGGTAAGAAATTAAAATATCTTTGATCTGATAATGGTGGTGAGTATTACAGCCATGAATTTGAAGATTATTTCTCCACTAATGGTATTCGTAGACAAAAAACTGTTCCAAGGACTCCATGGGAAAATGGAGTGGCTAAATGCATGAACATGGCTATAATGGAGCATGCAAGAAGCATGAGGTTGCATGCTAGGTTTCCCTTACACATGTGGGTGGAAGCTATCAACAGTATTGTATATTTGATTAATAGAGGTCCCTCTACTCCTTTGGGTTGTGGTATTCTAGAAGAAGCATGAACTAGTAAGAAGGTGAGTTATTCTTTGCTCAAGACCTTCGATTGTGAAGCATTTGCTCATATAGATTCTAAAAATAGAACCAAGATGGAAGCTAAGTCAAAGAAATGTGTATTTGTTGGATATGGCATTAATGAATTTGATTATAGGCTTTAGAGTTTTGAAAATTGTAAAATTATTAAAAGTAGGGATGTCATATTCAATGAGAAAGTGTTGTACAAAGATTTGTTGCAGCAACATGAGAAGAAAGAAGATGCTTATGTAGTGTTGGATGGGACTCCAAAAGATGATGTTCCAGCAATTCCTCATGATGTGTAACAACCACAACAACAAATAACACACAACCCCGTGAATGTTGGATGGTCAACAAGGCTAAGTAGACCTCCAAAAATATTTTCTCCTTCTTTGTATTCTATTTTACTTACCAATATTGGTGAACCTAAATGTTATGATGAAGTTGTGCAGGTGGATACTAAGATTTAGTGGGAGTATACCATGAAAGACAAAATGGACTCTTTGTTGAAAAATAAGACATGGGTTTTATGCAAATTTCTTGCAGGTAAAAGAGCTTTACAAAATAAATGGGTTTGCAGGTTAAAACAAGAGGATGGAGGTAATATTTAAAGCTAGGTTAGTTGTAAAAGGATTTGCACAAAAAAAGGGCATTGATTTTGATGAGATATTCTCTCCTATTGTTAAAATGATTTTTATCCATATTATTTTAAGTATTGTGGCTACTAGAGATTTGCATTTAGAGTAGTTTTTAAAACAACCTTTCTTCATGGTGATTTGGATGAAGAGATATATATGGCTCAACCACAAAGTTTTGAGGTCAAAGGTAAGGAGAACTTAGTGTGTAGATTGAAAAAAAGTTTATACGGCTTGAAGCAAGCACCTCGGCAATGGTATCTAAAGTTTGATAGTTTTATGCATGAGCATGGATATAATAGGTGTCATTTAGATCATTGTGTTTATTTTAAGAGGTTGGATGATGTCAGATACATTATTTTATGTTTATATGTTGATGATATGCTTGTAGCTGGGTCTAACATGGATCACATTAAGGGGCTGAAATTCTAGTTAGCACATGCATTTTCTATGAAGGATTTGGGGGCAGCAAAAAAACCCTTGGTATGAAGATTTGCAGAGATAAGAAGAATAGGAAATTGACACTATCTCAGGTTGATTATGTTGAGAAGGTGTTGGAATGTTTCTCTATGGAGAATGCTAAAGCTATCAGCACACCTTTACTTGGATATTTGAAGTTGACTAAGGAGATATGTCCAAAGACACAAGAAGAGGAGGATAAGATGTCCAAGGTACCCTATACTTTAGCTATAGGAAGATTGATGTATTATAACGTATGTACAAGGCTAGATATTGCATATGTAGTGAGAATTGTTAGTAGGTATATGAATTCTCTAAGAATTGAGCATTGGAAAGCAATAAAATGGATTCTCAGATATTTGAGAGGAACATCCAGTAAGTGTTTACATTTTGGGGGCCCTACTCTTAATTTATGTGGATATGTTGACTCAGATTTGGCAAGGGATATTGATACTAGGAAAAGTACTATAGTTTATGTATTTATTGTTGGTGGGGTAGCCATGAGCTAGGTTTCTAGGTTACAGTAGGTTAATGATTTATCCACTATAGAGAAAGAGTATGTTGCTACTATAGAGGCAGCCAAGGAGATGATATGGCTTTAGTTCTTCTTGGAAAAATTGGGACACCCTCAGAGAGATAATTATTTATTTATAGATAGCCATAGTACCATTCATCTTGCAAAGAATTCAGCTCTGCATTCAAAAGAAAAACACATTCAGTTGCAGTACCATTTTATTGAGTCAGTTTTGGATGATGCATAGTTAAAGCTGGATAAGATACATACATATGACAATCTAGCAAATATATTTACAAAGGTAGTGATAACGGAGAAGTTGAATTCCTCTTCAACTTTGGTTGGTATTCTAGACTAAATAGAATAAAAGGTCAATAGAGTCTAGGGTGGTTTGATCCAGTGGGAGCCCCATGTAGTAGCAGTATTGCTATAGGATCAATCTCCAAGTGGGAGCTTATTGTCTAGTGTGGAGTTTGATCAGTTCCCAAGTGAGAGATTGTTAGTTTATGGTGACTAATCAAGGAAGTACTGTACATACTTCATAAATTCTTTTGGTTTTGGCCAACATTGTGGCTGACGTATGACTGACATATGGTCGACCTATTGTAAACTTAAAGTAGCATAAAATTACTTGTATAAAATGGCTTAGGGTTAAGCATTTTTCATAAGGTGTGATGCAAAAATTGGTTCTTGCTATGGTATTGAGCTATAAGGGATTACAGATTATAACCAAGTTGTAATCACTAGATCGTAATAATACTAGACTTGTTGTTTGGTGGTCATAGCCCAAGGATTGGGTGAACCATGTTAAATCTTGGTGTCTTGTGTTCTTTTCTGTGTGATCTATTATTTTTTGATATTGTTTATATTTGCATGTAATTTTTATTTCTATATGTGGTTAAATCCTAATATAGACGAGCCATGTAAAGGTCAACATAAGTCTTTTGGGTGATAGAGATGGCTCAAGGTTTTCTCACACGTGTGAGAAACCTTGGAGAAAGGAAATGGGGAAAAGTGTGTAAGAGTATAAAATTTTTGTTGAGATAATGGGTGTTACACATATTGCATAATATTTTTATATTGTATTATTTTATTTTATAATGCAATGTTGTACCTAGATGAACGTGCAACATGTAAAGATTCCCATGGGATATACTTGGTGAGTTGTATTGTAACATTGTGAAAATATTTCATGTAATTATTTAATATTGGGGAAAAGAATTAAATACCCAATATTATTTATGTGGGGTCAGTGGGTTAGGTAGCACATGGTTTATGTAATACCACTTAGTGGTTTTGTGGGACTTGCTACTATATAAGCAGCCATAAGAGTAGTTGTTGTAAGTGAAGGAGAAAGGCAAGAGTCGAGTGAGACAAGGCTTGACAGGTTAGCCAAGGGACCATTTGTGAAGGTTGGAAGCATGGCATGGGATGTGTGCATTCATGCCTGTTCACATGGATTACTTGGTAGTGGCTATGGCTTTGAAGGCTTTTATGGTTGTATTGCAATGGTGATTTTTTGTTGAATAATACATGGTGATGGATGCTTTTGGAGGCTGGGTTTTTCCCTCAATGAGGGTTTCTTAGGTTATATCTTGTGTCACATTTTCGTGAGTATGTTGTCTATTCTCTTGCATGTGGATTTTAATTGCATATTTATTTCAGATCTATTATGAGTTATGTGGAAACAGTTATATTCTTTGTTGTAAGTTTCCTTACAAGTGGTATCAGAGCTATGGTTTTAATATTGTAACCCTAGATTAAATCCATGGGAATGCATTAGAAGATAAAAGAAAGGGCAATATATATGAGATTTTTATTGCAGATCTGAGGGTTTTGGGGATTTTTTTGGATGTTTCATTTAAATGAGGGTTTTATGAGGAGTTTGTAGAAATGACCTCCTAGGTAAAAACAGACCTCACCATTGGATCCGAGTCGATATTTTCATAAATTTTGATATATAATATGCCCTAGTTTGGCCATATTCAGAGGAAATGAAGAGTTTTTTAGTTTCAGCCCATGATGGTCGTAAGTTTAATCCTGTCAGAATTTTCCTCACAAAATAAAAAATAAAAAATAAAAAATCGTAGTAAAAATGGTAAAAAGATTGTTTTAGTAAAACAGCCATAACTTTCTCCCAGGATATCAAATTTTAGAGTTCTTATAGGTGTTGGAAAGCTAATTCATAGCACTAAAATATGGTATAGGTTTGGTTCTATGATTTTGATATTTTTTTAGGTTTTAAGAGCCTAAAATTTAGATGTTATTTATTTTGAGCACAAATTAGGGCATAACTTGGGCATACAGAGTCAGATTTTGGACTTTGAGTAGTCAATGGAAAGCTCTTGGAGAGCTCTACACATTGGTTCAGATTTAAAGTAAATTTGGCATGCTTTATTTGGTGATATATTGATCTAAAAACTTTATGAGATATATTGACTATGGTAACATTATGAGTTTATGACATTGTATGTTTGGAGATTTAAGATTTGATGTCATTGTATACTCAGTTCATATTTCATATTAGTCTCATGATGATATGATTATTAGTGTTTGGTTTGGATATGTATGATGACTTGTTGGATCTACAAGTTGTGCAAGGTTGTGTCTATACTTACAGATTGCATTTATAGCTTGGTTATGGTGGTATATCTTTTTGGTTGAGGATCATGGTTATTTAGTTTCTTTTGAGGAGCTCATGATGTGCACTTTGAGTTCTTTGATGGTTTGATGCCTTGGTTGATTCTCATGGTTAGAGGATGGTGTTTTCATCATAATGTCATGGATAGCTTAGATACACGATTTAGTGGGAGCTTGTGACAGTGATGAGACTTGGAGGATCTTCATGTAGGAGATGGTTGCATCTTGACGACTTACAAGGTTCTTGATAAAGGTGTGGCTCATACTTTCATTTGACATGTTATCCTTAGAGTTAGGATGGTTTCATTTTTTATGTCATGGTATACTCTTGATATGCATTTAGAGTTGAGACATGTTATAGTATGTTCATATGGAGCATGTTGTCTCTTTTTTGAGATGATTTAGATCATGTTGTCATGTTTATATTCCTAAGGCCATGGTTGGAACTTTGACATTGATCTTGGTTTAGTTTCTTGGTATTGAGTACACTAATCATAGGCTGCATACTTCATGATATTGTTGTGTTGCATTTAGAGTTGGCCTGGATTGATTGGTTACAGGTGCTCATGGATACTTAAAGATAGTGGTGATGCTGATTTCTCTTGGATTAGAGAAGTATTTGTTGGGATAGTTGATGGTTCCAGTAGAAAGTTCGAGGGGCAGTCACCTGATATGGACTTGAGAGGAGATTGTTCTTAGATGATTCTTGGTTGAAGACTTGGATATCTTGATGAGCATTCTCATTCCCCACTCTTGGTCTACTCAACGGTTTGCTACTTGAGAGGTATAGCCCATTTTTTTTCTCAGGTGCATTATATTTATGCTTGTCTTTCATGGATATTGATCTTGAGCTATGGTACATGAGTTAGTTCTAGATGGTTCATTTGAGAGATGGTTTAGCATTAGTTATCTCCATGTGCATATGTTGTTATGTTGGTTGAGTTTGGGAGATGGATTTATATTGGGCATATTCCTTGGATTAGGAATGGTTTATGAGTTTGATCTTCTTGTGAGAAGCTTACATCCATGATTAGTTATATGGTATGGTTTGGGTGTTATTTTAGCTTCTTGGTTGGGGTTTTATGGAGGAGATCATACTTGCACAGTTTACATCTAGAGGTGTGTGTAGAAGGATATGATACAGGTTATGATTTGCATGGTTTCTCTTTAGTCTTGATTATCTTCCTAGATGTTCAGTTTCACTTACATTGGATTTGAGGCTGGTTAAAGATTGTGATCATTGGTTTGTGTTCATGTATGTCATGTGAGAGATGACATGGTTATTCTTTATCTCTTTCTTCTATTGGTTGTGGAGAACTTGGGAGAGCATTGGAGACTTGTTATGAGAGTTGTTCTTGCAAGATATTGGTATATGTGTTGTGGATGTCCTTGAGACTACATGGACTCACTTCTTTGAGATGTTGTGAGTGGATTGGTTATAGATTTGACATTATCTTTTGCATTGGAAGCTTGGTATATATGTGGTAGGTATTGTTCTTGAGGCTTTTGATTGTAGGTTACATATTGGATATGTCGATGATGTGAGATTCACTTGGTATACCTTTGGAGGTATGGATAGTTGGATGGGTCGGCACTTTTTTTTGGGTGCTATTTCAGCTATAGATATTTTGACAACTACGACTACATGTGATTGCCTTTGGATCAAATTTTTTGTTCTTGGCATTTCAGTTTGTACAAGATTTTATGATCTTCTAATGCAACAGGTTGGGTGGCTTTCTCTTTGGATAGCTTCTATGTATGTCCAATGGTAGTGGCATAATAGGAGGTGAGATCATTCATGTTTGAGATGTTGGATACTTTGATTTTTTGTTGTGGGTACCAGGATGGAGCACTTTTTGTAATTTGATCCATGATGGCGAATGTGCTAGGAGGGATTGTTCCCTTGTTCATTTATGTGGCTACAGATTGACCCTAGGAAATGTATACAACAAGTGGGAGATTATTGAGATAATGGGTGTTGCACACATTCCATAATATTGTTATATTGTATTATTATATTTTATCATGTAATGTTGTACCTAGATTGATGTGCAACATGTAAAGATTCCCATGGGATATACTTGATGAGTTGTATTGTAACATTGTGAAAATATTTCATGTAATTATTTAATATTGGAGAAATGTGGGGTCAGTGGGTTAGGTAGCACATGGTTTTAGCACATAGTTTATGTAATACCACTTAGTAGTTTTGTGGGACTTGCTACTATATAAGCAGCCATAAGGGTAGTTGTTGTAAGTGAAGGAGAAAGGAAAGAGTCAAGTGGGACAAGGCTTGATAGGTTAGCCAAGGGAGCATTTGTGAAGGTTAGAAGCATTGCATCGGATGTGTGGATTCATGCCTATTCACAGGGATTTCTTGGTAGTGGCTATGGCTTTGAAGGCTTCCATGGTTCAATGAGGGTTTCCCAGGGTATATCTTGTGTCACATTTTTTTGGGTATGATGTCTATTCTCTTGCATGTGGATTTCAATTGCATATTTATTTCAGATCTATTATGGGTTATGTGGAAATGGTTATATTCTTTGTTGTAAATTTTCTTACAAATTTTTGGATAAAATGATAAAGAGAGGCTTTCTTGAATTTTGAGTTGCTCACACATGTGTGAGCAAATACTTGGGAACTAAAAGGTGATTAGGAAGGTGTTTAGGATAACTAAGTCATATTAACTAGTGGGTAGACTTAGAAGGATGAGAGTGATGGGTGGTACACTAGGTTTCAGGTTGGATTAGGATTAAATTAAATAAGATTTATCCTAATCATAGGATTATAGAATTTAATAAAGTGGAGGAAATTAAATAAATTGGAATTTATTTAAAAGGGGATTTATAGAGCACTATGCATTAAATAAATTTAACACATTAGAGGGGATGCATTTAAATTAAATTTAAATATTTTAGGAAAGTGAACCTATTTAATTAAATAAGAAGAGGAACATGAAAAATATAATTAATTAATTATAGTGTCAAGAGATATATTAAATAAATTAATATAGTGTTTGGGATGATTTTAAGCATCTATAGGGTTTCAAGTTTCCATCCACACATAACACGTCTTATGCTTGATTCATCTCAAAAGTACCCAATTCTTGAATTGAAAAGTGGTAAAATGACCTAATATCATGGATTAAAAGTACCTTTGGAGGAATTTGTGAATGTACTTCAATTGGGTCTAGTTCTTTTGTGATCATTGGACAAAGTTTGAACTTTGGGTCTGAAAGCGCAACATTTCCTATTAGCTTCTCAGAACCCTTCTTAACCTTGTTGTTGGATGAAAATACCATTATGCTCGGTGATGCAAAGATAATTCTTTGAAAAATCTACTTTGAATTTCTCTAGGGCTCAAGAATGCTTTGCTCTATTTGCTCCAAAATTCGTGGTGAAAAACAAAACCTTTGATTCTTGCCTTTTAACCAAATTATGTCTTTAAGTCATCATTAATGCATCATACATAGGACAACTTAGTAATAGCCTATTCAACTCAGCTAAGTCTTCAACACTCAATTAAAAATCCAAACTTACCATCTATATCCAAGCTCAGTTAGGTCTTGCAAACTGACCTTGCTCGATGAGGTCTTGTAACCCAACCTTGGTTGGTAAGGTCTTGTAACCTGAGCTTGCTCAGTATGGTCTAAGACATTACTTCAATTTTTATCTAACTCAGTGATCCCAATGCATTTGAAATATTGATTTGGACCTTCTTGCTTGTTGAATGGAAGTGATATGAGATGTCTCCTTTGAATCATAGTTCTAGTGATCTCCATGGATAACTAATTTGAAATGGTTGAGTCACCCAATTCATTGACTTGGGTGTCAACACATTCATGACTTTGATGTTGGAAATTTGATTGAAAAGACCACTGTTGAAGATCAAAGAGGGAGATTGTTGCAAAGAAGGAAGTTGGTTGATAAATAATATTTTCAATCATTGTTTTTTCATTAATGTCAAACCTATTATTTGCTAGAATTACAATTTCTTATAAGATCCAAGTACTATCACTTAGTTGATTGATGAATAGAATGTAATGAACAAGATGTACCAAGAGCACCTAAGGGAAAGGTTGAGTTATAATTTTGTAATGAAGTACAAGGATCAATTAGGACAATGGTTAAATGATGTATTGATAGCATACTTGAAGATACAGAGGTTGGTTACACTTAGAAACATTGGAGGTATAAGTTGTAACAAGGTTGACTACAAAGCTTAACTAAGTTCATCAGTGAGTGTCAAGCAACTTAGTTCAAGCCAAGCAAATTTTTAGTTGGAGTCGAGAAAATGCAAAATCTAGTATGTGCCGAGTGAACTTTAGGTGCTGAGTGAAGTTCAAATGCCAAGTAATATAGAAGAAGCCAAGAAAATGGAAAACTTAGCGGATGCCAAGTGAATCCATAATAGGTGCCAAGCATCAGAAAAAAAGTAGTTGATGCTGAGTAACATAGTATGTGTCGAGCACCAAAATTTCAATAGTGTCGAGCTGCTACATTATTGAAAATGTAAAAGATTTGCCAAATCTGAGCTGACAGAGTTGTTACCTTGAATTTTGTGAACTAGATGGAGGATAAGGATGATGAGCTGGTGGCACAAAAATTTATGTAAACCATTTTTGAGCAAATTCAAGAGGATTCTTCAAGATGTTTTTAGAAGGAACAAGATGTGGGTTAGATTCAATGAATCCTACCTAATCCATTTGAGCCAAAATTAAAGGATGGAAGAATCAAGCCGAAAAGAGATCTTCATAATTCTATTTAAGGAGTCACTGACCAAGAAGCAAGATCTATTGGTGTGCCAAATTTTAAAGTGGTTGAAGGGTGTCAAGGAGAAGGCATCTAGGAGAAGGAAGAACAAAGCACAGAGACTCTACTTTGACAAGTGCTCATAGAGAGATGATTGCACTCGTACATTGAGCATGAAGACTTAAGGAGATAAGGCTTGAGAGGAGGACAAGCTATCAAAGTTGAAGAAATTGAAAGCCATGCAATGTTATGAGCTCAAGAGTGATATGAGATCTGCAAGATAAGTTGTGAATTGTAATTAGGTCAAAACCCCTTATTGTTACTCTCTAGCAATTGTATCAGTTAGGGTTAAATCCTATGGACTTAGGTTGGTTTAATAGCCATTTTTAAATCCTTTAACAAGGTGGCATTCCAAGTGAATATTCTAAAGTCCTCTAACCAGGCCCACTTCTAATAGGGTGGATAAATCCTTTAACTAGGTCACATTTAATAGTGTGTTGTAGCCTTTAATAGGGTAGGCCTTTCATAGGGCATCACTTCAGAAGAGTGAGAATTGAGTAGCATGTTACTATTGGTTTTTCTCAAATTGGGTTTCCACATAAATCACTGTGTCATGTGTTGATCTTTTCATGTGTTATGATTGCATGTTGATTTATAGTAACTTGTTGAATAGGAATGTTTTAAGCTTGGATGAATGAACAATTTTATGGGCTCACTACACTTAGTGAAAAAGTTTAAATTGGACATTTGGACCTTGAATAACTGATTCACCCTCCCTCTTAGTTATTCTAAAGCATTTCTAACAATTGGTATCAGAGCCATTTGTTGTTTTAGTTTAAAGGTACTAGAAGCAGAATGATCAAGATGTCTAAGAGAGAAGTTCCCAAGCTCAACAAAGATAACTTTGTTGCATGGAAGAGTTTGATGAAAATGCACCTTGGATCAATAGGTGATTATGAAAAAACCTCAATTGGAGTAGAACATGTAGATCTAGCTGGGCCCCTCTCTGCAGATGATTTGAACAAAAGGAAGGAGCACAATCAGGCAATGTTGGAGATTGCCTCTGCACTTAGCTATGCTGAATTTAATGACATCAAAGGATGTCATATTATGCTCAAAATATGGAAAGCCTTAATAGATATCTATGGAGGAGATCAAAATGTTCATAGAGCAAAGAGAGAAAGCCTCAGAGGAAAGTTTGATGACATGAAAATGGAGGAAGGAGAAAATGCTGCTCAATATGGCTCTAGAATGAAAGAAGTGGTAAGTGCAATAAGAAGTTTGGGTGGTCAGTTGGAAGAAGAGACAATCAATAGAAAATATTTGAGAACCCTACTCCCTATCTATGCTATTAGAGTTTCAACCATCCAAGAGCTAAGGTGTGTACAAGGAAACACACTAACCTTTGAAGGAATAGTGAGAAGACTCACTACATTTGAACTATCCAACTTTGATAACTACAGACCTGAGAACCTTGAATCTACTTTCAAGGCCAACCTAATGTTGAAAGACACTCAGGAGGTGAAATCAAAGAAAAAGAGTAGAGAATAAAAACATGCATCTAATGACAACATCATAGATGAGGAAGATTTGGAACAGTTGGAAGAATTATTGGCAAGAAGATTCCATAGAGGAAAAGGTAAATTCAAAGGTAAGCTATCTATTATTTGTTTTAATTGCAATGAAGTAGCTCATATTGCTGCAAGGTGTACATAGAAGAAGAACTTCAAAGAAGGAAACAAGTACAAGAACAAGAGAGAAGATGATGGCAGAGACTACAAGGACAAAGGTAAAAGATGCTACATTGTTGAAGAAGATTTTGATGAGAATGATGATGAAGTAGTCTATGTAGCCATGAAGGATGAATCAGATGAAGATGAAGCAACAACACTGGTAACCTGTGTGAACAAAAATGACAAGTGGATCATAAACAATGGATGCTCACATCACATGATAGGAGATAAAAGTAAGTTTAATTCCTTTACTCAATATGATGGAAATAGTGTTAGATTTGGAAATGATGCTCCATGCCAAATCAAAGGAAAGGGATCTATTAAACTTATAGAGAATATTTCATGTGAAAATGCATATTATGTTGAAAGATTGAACTACAATCTATTGAGTGTATCACAGTTAGGCAATGTAGGTTGCAAAATAGAATTTGGAAACAAAATTGCCAAAATCTATGACACTGATCAAAATATGATAGGAAAAGGTGAACAAACTAGGAGTAACTTGTTTTACCTAGACATGGATGATGCAACCTATCTTGTTGTTAGACTTGATGATGTGTGGCTAAGGCATAAAAGACTGTGTCATGTTAACTTTGACAATATAATTAGCATAAAAAAATAAAAATAAAAGTAAGAGGTTTGCCTAAACTGAAGAAACCTAAAAATACAATGTGCAAACAATGTCAACTAGGAAAGATAACTAAATCTAGTTTCAAAAGAAAAACATACACTTCCAATGAAGTACTAGAGCTAGTCCATACTGATTTATGTGGACCAATAGAAGTGCAAAGCTACCTAGGAGACATATACATAATGTTATTTATGGATGATTACTCTAGGATGATAACTACCATGATCTTGAAGCAAAAATCTATTGCATTTCAAATGTTTAAGTGGTATTTGGCTAGAGGTGAGAAAGAAATAAGAAACAGTCTAAGGTGAGAAAGAAATAAGAAATAAGAAACAGTCTAAAGTGCCTAAGATCAGATAGAGGAGGAGAGTTTACATCAAAATAATTTGAGATATTTTGTAATGATAAAGGTATCAAAAGAAAAACATTAGCACCAAGAACTCCACCATGGAATGGAATTTATGAAAGAAGGAATAGATCATTGATAGACTATGCTAGAACCTTGATGATGGAGAAAAATGTTGCTCTAAAGTACTGGAGAGAAGCTGTAAGCACTGTTGTTTACACCCTAAATAGAGTTCAAGTCAAGAAAGGTACAAATGCAATACCTTTTGAATTATGGTATGGTCACTCACCTAATGTAAAATATTTCAAAGTATTTGGTTGTAAATTTTATATTCTTAAAGATACTAGAAATGAAAAGTTTGATGCAAAGAGTGATGAAGGCATATTCCTTGGATAATCCAGTAGAAGTAAGGCATATAAGTGTTTAAACACTAACACTAAAAAGATTATGGAGAGTGCAAATGTAAATTTTGATGAGCATGTAGAAGTCCAAGCTAATGAATCCATAAAATTAGAAGATTATAGATCCTTTGTATACCTCTATAAAGGAATGACTGTTGAAGATAATGTAACCAATTAAGTTGGAAACTAGCAACAAATCTCAGTATTAGTCGAGTCACAACCGGTAAATATCAAGTTGCATTCAGAAGCTGAGTTGTAGAATGAAGATAATGTATAGTCTGACTCTGAAAATAGTACACATGAAAGAGATGATGAAATACCAGATGAAGAAGAGAAAAATGACTCTGAAGCTGAAGGACCAAACATAGAAAGAAGAACTAAACCAAGACTAGCCCAGTATGTGAGAAGACATCACCCTACAGAACAAATCATTGGTGACAAGGATGCCAGACCAATGACAAGGAACAGACTAAGAAATGAATCATGTCTGATGAGCAAGATTGAACCCAAAATAGTGAAAGATGCACTACAAGATGATGACTGGTATAAAGCTATGAAAGAATAAATAGACCAAATTAAAAAAAACAAAACCTGGACCCTAGTTCCTAGACCAACTGATAAAAATGTAATTGGTACCAAATGAGTTTTCAAAAAAAAAAACTTGATGAGAATGGTGAGATAACAAGAAACAAGGCTAGACTAGTTTTCAAAGGCTATACACAAGAAGAAAGATTGGATTATGGGAAAACATTTTCCCTATTGCAAGAATGGAAGGAGTAAGAACACTACTTGCTTATGTTATTTATAAAGGTTTCAAAGTCTACCAAATGGATGTAAAGTCTACTTTTCTGAATGGTATACTAGAAGAGGAAGTCTACATAGAACAACTAGAGGGATTTGTTGATGATAACAACAAGGATATGGTCTACAAACTACATAAGGCACTCTATGGTTTAAAGCAAGCACCTAGAGCATGGTATGAGAGACTGCACAAATATCTTGTGAAGATAAGATTTGAGAGAACAGATGACAATAGCAACTTGTATATCAAGGCAGAAAAAGGTAAAGATATTTTGATATTTGAAATCTTTTTTGATGATATAATATTTGGAGGAAAAGACACTCTATGAAAAAAATTTTCTGATCAAATGAAACATGAGTTTGAGATGTCAATGTTTGGAGAAACCAAATTCTTTGTTGGATTGCAAGTACATCAACTAAAGCATGGCATATTTGTGACCCAATCCAAATACATCAAAGAGATACTCAAGACATTTGGTCTAGAAGTCTCAATACCAATTAGCACACCAATGGTAATAGGACATAAGCTATCCAAGAATGATGATAACAATTGAAGTAATGTCTTAGACCATACTGACCGTGTAATTGAAGTAAGCATATGTTGTATCTAAAAGGAACTGATGACTTTGGTTTATACTATAAGAAAAGTGAAAAGTTTGAGTTGAGAGCCTACACTGATGCAGATTGCGGAGGTAACATTAATGATAGAAAGAGCACCAGTGGAGGAGAACTTTTCTTAGGTAGAAGGTTAATCACCTAGACCAGCAAAAAGAAAAGTTGCACCTCATAGTCCACAGTAGAAGCTGAATATGTTGCAGTTGCTATCAATTGCACCAATATTGTATGGATCAAACATATGTTGCAAGGTATGAAGGAAGAATTAATTGAACCTGTGATACCCTATTATGATAACACAAGTTCCATCAACATATCAAAAAATCCTGTAATGCATGTGAAAATCAAGCATATTGCAATTAAGTATCACTATGTAAGAGAATTGGTGGAAGAAAAGCAAGTGAGGATGGAATATGTTAGCTCAAAGGAACATATTGCTAACATCTTCACAAAAACATTACCTAAAGATGCATTTGAATATCTTAGAGGTAAGTTAGGGGTGATACACCTAGCCAAGGCTACTTAAGATAAAACAAGACTGCCCTACATCAAATGAATGGATTGTTGAAATATTATAAATTGATGCAGCGGATACTTACTTTAGGATTTTGCTTGAAGTAATCAAAGTACTAAAATTCCAAATTAGTCACAAGCAAGGTGACAGAGCGAGAAAGTGAAATTTTTACAAAATGTGATACTTGCATGATAAGATGTTGAAGTAATGTGTCTTTGACATTGTTGTCAGAGAGGAAGAAACATATAGAAACTGATCAACAAAAATAGGAAAAGAGGGAGAAATATGCAGAAACTGATCAATAAATATGCAGAAACTGATCAATAGCATTTGAGGAGAAATGAAGAAAGGATACAACAACTAAGAGGGAGAAACAGAACTAAAGTAATCAAGATACAGATCAGAGAAGGAGAAGTGAAAACTAATGTTAACATTTTTTTTTTTGGCATTTGACTTACTACTTTAATCTAGTTAGCATTTTGAGAACTTGGTTGAATAGTTTGGTTTGATGGTGGATTAGTTTGGTTTACCATCAATGCCAAAGAGGGAGATTGTTGGAAATCTGATTGAAAAGATCATTGTTGAACATCAAAGAGGGAGATTTTTGCAAAGAAGGAAGTTGGTTGATAAAGAATATTTTCAATCATTGTTTTTTCATTGATGTCAAACCTACTATTTTTTGGAATGAAAATTTCTTATAAGATCTAAGTACTATCACTTAGTTGATTGATGAAGATGATTTAATCAACAAGATGTAACAAGAGCACCTAAGGGAAAGGTTGAGTTATGATTTTGTAATGAAGTACAAGGATCAGTTAAGACAATGGTTAAATGATGTTGGTTACAATTAGAAACATTGGAGTATAATTTGTAACAAGGTTGATTGCAAAGCTTAACTAATTTCATCAGTGAGTGCCAAGCAACTTAGTTCAAGCCGAGAAAATTTTCAGTTGGAGTTAAGCAAACGCAAAATCTAGTATGTGCCGAGTGAACTTCAGGTGCCGAGTGAAGTTCAAGTGTCGAGTGATATAGAAGGAGCTAAGAAAATAGAAAAATTAGTGGATGCCAAGTGAATCCATACTAGGTGCCGAGCATCAGAAAAAAAAATTAGTTGATGCCGAGTAACACAGTATGTGCCAAGCACTAGAATTTTAATAGTGTCGAGCTACTGCATTATTGGAAATGTCAAAGATTCACCAAATCTAAGCCGACAGAGTTCTTACCTTGAATTTTTTGAATTATATGGAGGACACGAATGATGAGCTAGTGGCACAAAATTCTACGTAAACTATTTTTGAGCAAATTCAAGAGGATTCTTCAATATGTTTCTAGAAGGAACAAGATGTGGGTTAGATTCAATGAATCCTACCTAATCCATTTGAGCCAAAATTAAAGGATGGAAGAATTGAGCGGGAAAGAGATCTCTAGACTTCTATTTAAGGAGTCATTGACCAAGAAGCAAGAGTTGCTGGTGTGCCAAATTGCAAAGTGGTTGAAGGGTGTCAAGGAGAAGGAATAATAGAGAATAGAGACTTTACTTCAACAAGTGGTCAGAGAGATATGATTGTACTGGTACATTGAGCATGAAGACTGAAGGAGACAAAGCTTGAGAGGAGGACAAGCTGTCAGAGTTGAAGAGATTGAAAGCCAGACAATGTTATGAGCTGAAGAGTGATTTGAGATCTGCAAGATAATTTGTGAATTGTAATTAGGTCAAAACCCTTCATTGTTACTCTCTAGCAATTGTATCAGTTAGGGTTAAATCCTATGGACTTAGGTTGGTTTAATAGCCATTTGTGAATCCTTTAATAGGGTGGCATTCCAAGTGAATGTTTTAAAGTCCTCTAACCAAGTCCACTTCTAACAAGGTGGATAAATCTTTTAACCAAATCACATTTAATAGTGTGTTGTAGCCTTTAACAGGGTCGACCTTTTAGAGGGCATCACTTTAGAAGAGTGAGAATTGAGTAGCATGTTATTGGTGGTTTTCCCCAAATTAAGTTTTCATGTAAATCATTGTGTCATGTATTGATCTTTTCATGTGTTATGCTTACATGTTGATTTATAGTAACTTGTTGAATATGAATGTTTTAAGCTTGGATGAATGAACAGTTTTATGGGCTCACTACACTTAGTGAAAAAGTTTAAATTGGACATTTGGACCTTGAATAACTGATTCACCCCCGCCCCCCTCTTAGTTATTCTAAAGCATTTCTAACATTTGACTTGCATTCTCTAGAGATTTCTTTATCCATTGCTTCCTCATTTGACTTATGATATTGTTAGCCTTTTCTTTCTTTTCATCTTCAACTTTACCTTAGTTCATATAGTTTGTAGCTAGATGTCCAAGTTATGTGCATACAAAACATCTCTTTGTAGTGTCTCTCTTCCTCATGTGAGTTCTTATGCAATTTTCTCCAATATGTCCATGCTCACCACATAGGTGACATCTGCACCCTATGTTATAATCCTAACCAAATATAGATTTCACAATTTGTTCTATTGGATTCTATTTCTTGGTCTTGCATTTTGAAGATTTGTGCCCTTGTTTGTTGTAATTGAAATATTTTCCTTCAAACTTGGTTTTCTCTATGCATTCACTTGCTCTATGACCTTGCTTGTTACAACTATAGCATTTTCCACTAAATTTTGATTTACTATTGCTCCAACACTTGTTTAATGTATGCCCTATCTTTCCACAATGATTGCAAGTAGGTCTTTTGTTCTTTTGAGCTCCTTGCTGAGATAATTCGCCTTTATCTGTATAGCCTAATTGTAATGCCCCGCCCAAAGATCCTTGGAACAAGGATTCAATTCAAGCCAAGATTTCTTTTTAAAAATTACAAGTATGAATGTACATGTCAAAATCATACAGAGATCACACATATTGCAACAGAAGACTTCACCAACAATCTGAGCAACCAACAAATCTCCAAACAACACTACTGAACAAAATGACTAACAACGAGAGATACATAACTAAATCTGAATCAGAACATTAAAAATAAAAAATACAACTCCAAAGGATTGAAGAATACTAAAGAGGGTACCCAAAATGCTTCCTAAAAAGCCTAGGTCTTATCAAAAAGTGTCCGCTATCCACCCGTATAGGTTTTCACAAAAGTCAGGTGATACTTTGAATCAACACTAGGTGATACTTTAAAGTATCGTGCGACATTTCTCAAGAAGGAGGAGGACAATTTCAGGGATTGGGCAAGACTTCTCTTAAGGACCTATGATACTTCTTTAATGGGGGTGCGATACTAGAAAGTATCACATGACAAAACTCTAAGAGGCATGCGATACAATTAGGGAATGCACAATAGAATTCCAGTGGGCATGCGACACTTAATTTTATTGCACCATGCTGACACATGGTTGCCCAGGAAAGAAAGACAACTACTCTAAGGGTCAAACAAGGAATGAAATAGAAAAACAAACCTCCACACCAGGGAGTACCAGATCCACACAGATTGAGGAGTGAACACTCAAGTGCATAAACAACAAGAAAGAAGAACATCTATCCATCTAAACCATAGTAGTAAAGAACATACTAAAAGAAACATTGTAGTGTACAAAAGTAACTTCACAAAAATTGAACAACCAAACTAAGTACGTGGTTCCTCCCAACCGTCAATAGCATCATAAGACCATCATGGATCCTAGCCATCCCCTGTGCGTAACATCCCAAGAAACCAATCAGATTGTTGGTACTATCATAATAGGGATGTCACTCCTAAAACATGCTACAAAATAAGCATAAGAAAATCTAACATGCTAGTAGTAAAGCATAAGATAATCCCACAAGTAGATAACATCACCTCTCACATGTTAAACATCAATAAGCAATAGATATACCAACAAACCAATTTACATCATCTAAACATATGCTAAACATCATAATATAGGAATGCATCAAATAAAATAGCATCATCTAAATATGATATCCAAGCTTTCCAATGAAAGCATAAATCACAAGAAAGCATACTCTGGAACCCAAAGTACCAAGTGAAAACATCCAGCAATGGTTGCACTAGAAAAAAAGACCATCTTTGTACATCGGTCCCTAGCAGTGGTGAAGGTAGCTACGCCTTCCAACCACATGGCACTCGTAGGTCTACACCCGTCATGCTAATGGAGATAAGGATCCAACCACAAACACACAAAAACAACATCCATGGCTAACACTCACACCAGACAATATGATGGTTGTAACCAAGAACCTGAGACAATGCAAGGAGTACAGGTCCTAGTCAGACACTCAAAAGGCTACTAAGTAGGGTTTGACATCCTAAAGAGTCATTTGGCATCCAAAAGTCCAAGCTCAGATCGTGCAGATACATCCCTCAATGAAAAGGTTCTCACACATACATTTTATTATCTTAAGTTTTATTAACACTCACACATTTTAATTTAGTTATCACTTACTTAAAACTTCCTATCCTCTGCCAAACTTTGGCACCATGATTGCCGAGCTACAAGATAGAAGCCCCCTCCATATGTTACCTTACCCTACCCATGCTCATCCTATGACAAGTGCCTGTGGGCATGCATACTACCATCTCAACCCCAATGATCATAACTTATGGAAGTACCATGAAAGATTGGGACCTGCAAGTCCTTCGACAAATGTATGTGCACGTAATCATGTGTGGCACACCACCATCACAAAGATCATAACACAAGGACTGGATGAGAACACAATGCAAAAGATCACTCAACTGAAAACAACTTGGGAGGATGAATTCTCCATGAATCCCAAAGATAATAAAACCATACATCATGAAATCACTCAACCAACCTCAATCCAAGAGCATGGATTCTACACGACTCAATGATGCAACAAGACCAACCATCATGAACTCACTCAACTAGCCTCAATCTGAGAGCATGGATTCTACACAAATCCTAGTGTCCACGAAATAATAACAAAGGTCAAAAGGAAACCATAACACCAGGTATAAAATCATTCAACCAAACACAAAGCTGGGAGTACAGGTGTGACACACATCTGAATACAACATAAAAGTGCAATAGTAGTCTGACTAATATCTAAATGGATCATCCAGGTCCACAACACACATTGTGTCAAGAAAACCCAAGAAAATAGGGTGGCACGTAAAACAAGGTAAAACCCCCAAAATTTTGAAAAACTTTAAAATTAAAACCCATTTGATCTTTGGGTACAAAAACCCAAAAATCCAAAAATAATTAAGTTTGGACACCATATGCAAAAATGGCCAGCATAACGGCGCAAAACCCCAAACCCTCACCCTAAAAAATAGGGAAATATTTATACCCACTCAATTGGGTAGAACTAGCATACATAAACGGAGGGGAACACTAGTTCTCAGTCTCCAAACTACCAAAAATAGAAGCAGAAACAGAGCCGAAACACTAAAACAAGAAAGCCCTACCTCACAACCAAAAGGGAAAAACAAGAATTTGAACCATAAAATAAATAACCCACAGAAGTAGCTAAAAATTGCGGCAATCCAAGGTTTCCTCGAGTTGGATCCAATGATCTCAATGTCATGATGATCCCATGCCCATAGCTCCCACAATGAACAAAATAGTAAATCCTCATGAAGAGGATTTTCGGTTTTACTCTCCAACTTTCTTATTCAAAAGTGAGAAGTCAAGAATTAAATTCCTTTTTGGATATTTATTCACTTTTTGAGTGAATAATCGATTAGGGTAAATAACTTGCCAACCTCGCAAGCTATTCCTATAAATAGGAATTCATCTATGGAAAAGTTGCCAGACATTAAAATAAATCAATTAAAAAGCCCAAAAACACAAAAACACATAAATTTCCTTAACAACTTTTGCAACAATGCGAACTTCTAAATGCATAGACACTCTTACTGGTCAAATCACATAATGCAAATGAGTTCGGATTTAATTATCACCGAAAGGATTAATTTATCAATTAAAATAAGGATACGTCGACCATATAGGGATGACATTGGTAAAATATGAATAGCTAAATCACTAACTCCATGTGCCACTGCCAAGGATATAAATCATGCACACTAAACAACATGATCAAGTGCAATTGCATATAATAAAATAGTTGAAGCAATAAATGCATTAAATCACCTAATTTAACCATTTATTTAATTATATCAAAATAATCTATTTACATCACTCATATTTGCATAAAGCATAACAACGCAAGAATGAAGTAGATAATCATAGCATTAAATCTATAACGTAACATAATCAGAGATATATCCAAATACCAAATAACCAGATATCATCATAGAACATACTGTCATCTCAAAATGACATCATCATGCAAATATGATAAACTAAATAGTATAGTAGTATAGTATCTATGATACTGAATCAAGGTATGACATCCGACCCTTAGGTCATCTCAAAAGTAAAACATAACATAGGTAACAAATACCTCTCCGATCACAATATAAAAAAGTAAATATCTGCAACACATAACCAATAAATCCAACATGGACAATCCATTCCTAACTATTTAAGCATTTAGTAATGGTTGTAAAATCAACATGAAAAGGCACTTAAAACACATAAGAGAACACTATCATAAACATGACTAACCACTCCTACAGGAACCTAGTCTAGTGTAGCAAGTAAAAAGTACATATTACAATCTCTACACACATCTCAGGGTAATCATGGAACAACCTCATGATACCACATCGATCCTGGTAACCACTGGCACAAACCTCAGCGAGCCATAAATCATATCATACTCTCATAAATCAGTCAAAGCATAATTAAAGCAATTGACACGAAAACAAAAATCTAATCACCTCAATGGTGTAGACCACTCATGGTCCCAATCATGACCCATCACAACCAAAAGATCAACAAGGTTGCATCCATTAGGATGGCTTACCAAAGTCAAATGGGAGAGGCACTACACTAATCCTACTTTGCCTTTGTGTTTGAATTGAGTTTTCTCATTCAATTGATTCATACTTTCTTTACATTTCATCATCCATTCATTGGTTTTCCTTTCTATGCTAAGATCATTCTACAATCTTTCATTGTTTGTCCTCAAATTGATAACTTCTTGATTTGCACAATTGAGTTGACTTATCAAATCTTCTTGCTAAAGAGATAGGTGTTGAATTTCATTGACATTTTCTTCTATCTTTTTAGTTAGAAATCTCTTCCCTTCATTTTATATGTCCTTTTTCTCCATGTCTTCACACATTTTGACTAACTGAATTTCTTGTTCTCTTTTCACCTTTATCACTTCTTCATGAAGAGTGAGATTCTTCTCAAGTAGGTCTTCGATTATTGCATCAGCTTCATCTGAACTACTATCTTGGAAAATGTCTTCAATTCTTTCTTTTGTATAGAGATTGTAATTCATCTATGTTGCTAAGTCTTTTCTTCTTTTCAAGGATTGAGAGAGTTGCTCCTTTATTTTTTGGAATTGTTCCATAGCCATCTATAGATCCAAGTTTTTATTTTCAATAGCTTTCTCAAGTTTATACACTTCCATTGCCTCTAATCTTTTCTCAAGATACTAAAATTCTAATGTGAGAACCAAATTCTCTTATACCAATTGTTGGAAATGTATGGTACGCTAGGTGACTAAGAGGGTGGTGAATTAGGAACTAATAAAACTTTTAACTTCAATTAATCCTCTTTAAGCTAAACTAGTCTAATTGCATGCATGAAAGACTAAAAGCAATAAAAAATTCATAACAATTGACACAATATTGTTTGGTAACCCAAAAACCTTCCAAATAGAAAGTGAAACGAGGGTGGGGATGATGCCCACCAGCTTTAGTAATGCAATATAAAGTTGGCCTATTAAGGCTTACAAATGATCACTTTTGGTGATCTCCCCTGTTAGGAGCAATAAGGACTATTAGGTCAACCTTGTGAAACGATTTATACAATATAGTGAAGTATGTACTCAATTAGGAGATTTAGCATAAGACTATTAAGTCCACCTATTTAAAGGATTTGACTAATGCACCTGTTAGGATGAACTAGTGGATGATCTCTACTCTATAACTCAATTTTATGATCAAGATTCATTTGATGTAGAAATGCTCACCTTGTTGTGATAGATGAAACTCTACTTTTCCTTATACTACTTGTAGCCTTTACTCCTCAATTTTCATTCATGCTTGTTACATACTCATACTCTTCTTATTTGGACATGATAATATATCTTACATATATACCAATCCAAATAATTACCTTATGAGATTGGCTACAATACCAATTTCAACAATCTTCACTAAGTTGGCTCAATGTTGTAACTCAGGTTCTGAAGACCACTCGGTGATATTCTAACACTTGACAACATATTCAACTCAGAAAGATATGGCATTTGGTTGACACTAGGGCTTAGTCCAAATTGATCACTATAGAGTAGACATAAGCTCAGTTATCACTAATGAATTAGTGAACACTAGATAACTCAGTTGACACTGTGGGGCTCGATTGACACTGCAGCTCGGTCAACACTACCTTCCTTCTACTTGGTTAACATGGCTAGTTCGGTAGACACTATCTTTCTACTCTACTTTTTTAGCACTTACTTTCTGCTTGGTTGATACTACAACAACTTGGTTTACACTATGAGGCTTGATTGACACTAGAATAGCTCAATTAACACTATGAAGCTCGGTTGTAATATTACCAACCAAATGATTAAGTTTCTAGGCACTAATTGACAAATGATTTGACCATAATGTCAAGAATGACACAACCTTTTATGCTATAAGAACACATCTTCAACTTTAGAAAACAAGCATGTCTCAATAGTAGGATCAAGATAGAATAAGTTACATTTTGTTTGTATTCTTGTTCTAACCATATTACCTTCATCATCAAAGATCTTGACTTTTCTTTTCTAATAATCTAGCTTTTGACCTAAGTTATTTAACTTAGCAACACTAAAAATATTGTACTTTAGTCCTTGAACCTAATATGCATGATCACATCTAATCTTATCATTCAACATTAGTGATCCTCTACCTTTCACTAGACATGGAACATCATTCCCTAGCTTAACATTTCCACCATCATCAAATTCTTCAAATTTATCAAACTTAATTAGATCACCAATCATGTGATGTGATCAACCACTATCAATAATCCATGAGTCATTCTTGCTAACATGCGAAATAAGGCCAATTTTACTTTGATTCCTTTCTCCATTTGGATCTTCTTTTATTGCAACATATACCATCTCAACTATTTCCTTGTCATCATCAAAACTGGGCTCGGTGTGCTCTTCTTCAACAATGTAGCATGATTTCTTCTTTTTATCTTTGTAATATCTATTCTTCTTGTACTTGAAATATTTCTTATCATTTTTGTCATTCTTACTTATGTTAGGACATTTAGGAGAAAAGTGACCAACCTCATTTTATTTGAAATAAATGAGGGGAAGTTTACTTTTGTATTTACCTTTACCTCTTGACAACCTTCTTGTAAGCAACACTTCAAGCTCATCCAGATCATCCTCATTTTGAGTCATTATCTTCTTTACTTTTCTTCTCTTTCTTGGGATTCCCAATGTTTAGTGAAGATTCAAATACATTTATAATTTTAACCATACTATTGTCATAATTGATCAATTCAAATGTAGTCAACTAACCAACTAAATTGTGAAGTGTCAATACATTACCAAGCATAGCTATCTATTTTTTAATAGTAGAAAATTTGGTAGCATAAATAGGTAGAAGAATCCTTAGAACTTTACTTAAAATTTAAGATTCATTGATAACTCCTCCAAAATATTTGATTGTGCTAACAAATTCTTTGATTTGGTTTACACACTAAGCAACATTCTCACCTTATTTCATTCTCATGTCATCATATTTTCCTCTAAGAATTACAATCTTTTCTCTCCTCATGTTATCATCTCCTCCATGTACAAGTGTCAAATTATCCCACATTTGTTTGGTAGTAGTGCATTTCTTGATATCATAAAAATCAACATCATTGAGTGTAGATGCAATCTCAATCATCAGGCTATTGAGATTCCTTTTCTCATTCATTTGTTCCATATTCAAAGGACCGAAGGGGGTAGTGTATTCATGTTCCAATCAATATGTGACATTATCTCCAATTCCAAATAGATGTAGCTTCATTATGTCCTTCCATGATGAGAAATTATTTGTGTTCAGTCTTGGTACCTCTCTCTTATACATCTTTGATCTTTCACTCAAGTTCCTTTAAATTTCTTTCTCTAGGCACTATTCTCTAATACCAATTTTTAGATAACTATGTGTGTGTGTGTGTGTGTGTGTGTGTGTGTGTGTGTGTGTGGGTGTAGGGGTGAATCAACTATGTTTAGCTATCCTATAGTCCCTTTAAACAACTTCAATGCAAAAAAAACCTTCACAAACATCATCAGTAATCATTTGGTGTATTCATTCTTCATCATAGTTAACGTATTCAATCACTTTACTTCAAACTTGTCATTCACTATTATATTTTAACTGACTAGCAATAATACCACTTAGTTATTACCAACCATATACTTAGTTGTTATTGAGTTACAGTAAAATAAAAAATAACATAAATAATAACTTGCAACATAAAAATATCAACACATTTGACACCAATATTCTAACATGGAAACCTTGCAAAGGGGGGAAAAAAAAAACACCTAGGACCAGAAACCCAATAATTTTCACTCTTTAGAAGTGAGCTTTGTTAGGAGCCAACCTTGTTAAAGGTTATAACACATTGTTGATGTGACCACTACAACATTAGAGGCCAATTTGCAATGACAATAGAATTTAATTGTAAATTTTGCAAAAAAAAATTTAACTACCCTCAACATTATCGATATTGCAATGGGTTCATCGATATTGTGATGATGTCGGGTTCATAAATTCAAAAAGGCATATTTCATTCATTTCGTGTAAACAATTTCATTCGTGTTTCAAAGCAACAATTGTAGGAAGATAAATTGACATGAAAAGGAAAGTTATCAGCAAAATATGTGGTAATGTAGGGTTTTATTATTCTTTTTCATTGAATATCTTGTTGTGCCCTTGTGATTTTATATTTTTTATATTGATTCTGGAGTGGAATATATTTTTATTTATGCCCTTATCATCAATGTTTTAAATTGAATTTATATTTTTCTCCTATCGTGCCCTTGTGATCTACATTTTTGTAATCATCAAAACCAACTATTTCTCATCAAATAGAAACTTCCTTTATAAATTAAAACCCCACAAACCAAAATTTTTTTTTTTTTAAAAACCCCACAATTTTTGGATGATTATATGAATTGAAATGGGTGTTTTGAGTAGAAAGAAACTAGAAAGACATTCTGTATAGATGATCGTATGAAATGAAATGGGCATTTTATTAGATAGAAACTACAAAGACATTGTATATAGATGAAGGTATGAAATGGATTATTTTGGAGTACGCAGTATAGAGACTTAGCATTTAGTATGCACATTGGAATATCTGTATACATGATGGAATTTCCCAAAACTTCATAACAAACTACACATCAAAAAATTAAAATTTATATCTAACTTGATGAATCTTGCAAATGATTGTTTAAAATCAAGAAATTATCAAATATGGTATGTTGTGTGTGTGTGTGTGTGCACGTGCGCGCGCGCGCGCGCGCGTGTGTGTGTGTGTGTGTGTGTGTGTGTGTGTGTGTGTGTGTGTGTGTGTGTGTGTGTGTGTGTGTGTGTGTGTGTGTGTGTATGTGTGTGTGTGTGTGTGTGTCTTTGCAGTTGATTGTCTTTGAATCAAGATCACGAAAAAATAACACAATACATTAATTGAAGACATCATAAGTTTATAGAGACTATTTATATTCTAACCAATTCAAGTTCCTTAGCCAATACTAGACTGTGAAAGTGAAGTGTTTATAGGGCCTAACATACTCATGGAAAATATTGATATGAAATCTCAATCTAGGTTCACATTAGATAAATCTATCCAAAAGTATCAATAGTGTGGATTCTTTCTCATAATTTATTTCTTTATTAACACCCTTAAATTTATATTTTATAAGATTAAATTGAAACCCATAGAGCCATATTTATAAATTCATATGTAGATGATCCTTTGAGCCCATTATGACTTCAACTTGTGCATCATTGATGCAGAGGCAAGTGGATTTACAAAACTAAGGTCTTCTAATGACCTTTCAAATGCAAAGTTGGATGGTGAACCCAACAACTCCAAATGGGGAAAATGATTCCAAAGACCTAACCACCTCCTATAACACCTTTAAAAATGTCCAAAAACCTATTCCAACTTGTCCCAATAGATTTAAAACCCGTAATGACTCCAACCCTGAAGTCCACCTTTTAGCCTTAGTAGGCCTAGTAGTCTTTAAATCGGGTAATAGACTAGATTTCTCTCAAACTTACCAAACCAATCAAAAATATAAGGGCATATTCAAATACTATTTTTTCCCTTCCTCAACATATCTCAAAACCATATATTCTTTTTTTGGAACATCAATCCCAAAAATGCTGATTTCACTTTCCCAACTAGCCTTAAAGTGACCAATTTACAAAGCACTATAAGATTCCCTTATCCCATGATGTCACAAAACTATAAATTCTCTTCTTGTGTCTCAAACCCAAGGATTTTCACATTATTAGGTTCCCAAACACTCTACAACTAGGAAAACCCCAAAACCCTCCTTAAATGAGCTTAAAAACTAGGGCCTTCTAAAAAATGACTCAAAAATCACTTCTCAAACTTCTCCTTCAAGATTAATGATTGATTCGACATATAAATTTTATGTTTCACATAAAAGCACACCCTTGTTAACCCTGATATGTCTCTGCTACACTTGTGGCATCAATTTCATGCCCTTTTCCCAATCTCCCTCATTGTGTACACCCACAAAATCAACTTCTCTTGCATCCAAAAGATTAGTAACATCATAAATATATTACATGGGATAAATTAAATGAGAAACATAAAATCCATTTATTAAATGGCCCATTAAACCATTGAAAGGATAAAAATGAAGTTATTTCAATGTTCCAAAATGATCACTTATAGCAATGTTTCAAATCTGAAACAAAATAGATTATAAGAACCTTCAAAAGTGATATGAAAATATGTTATTACATCCTTATATCATCCACAACCCATTTCCAAGTTTAGATCAATCAACTAAGCATCAAAACAATAAGATTCTTGCAAGAAAACTTAAATTTTATTGATTTCTTCACTCTATTCATACAAAATGCATCCCAGATTTGTACCATTCTGTACTTTCATGTTTTGAATGCTTAAATATACCCAAACCAAAATTTCCAATACATTACAACCAAAATCCATTATAGGCTTTAGAACATTATAATTGAGCTCCTTAGATCCATGAAAATCTTCATCATTGCTCATGGTCTTCATGTCCAGAGGTGCTTGTCCAAGTGCTCCTGCACCAACCATTATCTTTTTTTTCTATACTTTCATCATTGTAATACTATCAATTTTAAATTACAACTCATGGTGAAAAAGAGATTTTTTATTTATTCATAAAAGAATATATAATAATGTAAGCAAGGATGTTTACATTAAATTTTTCAAATATAAAGATATTTCTTTAAATGTTTCATGGAATGAAATGATCAAAGATACAACACAAGATGTGGTTGCCATTGAATAATAATAATAGGAAAATATTTTTTTAATAAATGTAGAAGAAAAGAAAAAGGTAGAGTTAAGATCCTACATTCGCTAGTAAAGGAGTACTGCAATGTCTTCAATATAGTGACAGAAGCCTGGGTCTTGTATCCTGAAAATGCTATTGTAAAATAAAGTAGAAGAGGTGGGTCAATCCTACGAATAATCAATGGAATATCTTAAAGCCTACTCTTATCATTGCATACCATATATTCAAAAATCTATACAAAGAAAGTTGAAAAGAGCTAAAAGAGAGAACAATTTTTTTATACTAATGAGTTTATTCAAATGTCCAGATATAGGTTTAGAAGCACGAACATCATTTAAAGGGACATATTAATCTAATGTGAAACCTTTATGATTATAGATGTAAAGGTATATTAATAAATTAAAGGGACATAGCAAAATATTGTGAAACCTTTTGATAAAATGGGAATAATAAAAAGACATGAAATTCTATTGTTATAAATGTCATAGAAGTTCACTGATAGGTGAAATAGCATAAGGAGAGTATTGCAATGAAAGAAAATATGTTACCTTACATATATAGAGCAATAGGTTATTAAGTTATATGAAGAGATTAAGGTGGAATAATTCCATTAGAATAGTAGCAATACTTTATACCTAATTGTAAATACATATTTCAAATCCTTATTACAATCTTGGATTTTGTAAAATAAAAAGAAAAACTTCATTTTTTAGCTAAATATTCAGGTTAGTGGATAGTACTTTTTCAGAAAGAGAGATGTTTCCTTTGAAAATTATCTAAATAAAAAAAAATTATTGGAGAAATGTATAGAGGAGCAAGAAAGAATGTGTGGTAATGGAAGATATTTTGCATGTTTCTTGTAGCCTTTCACAATATCAATACGAGAACTATGTAGAACATGTATTGGAATATGGGAGGTCACATTAAAGAAGTGAATACATCAACACATTGGTAGGTTAGGTTATACAAATTATTCAATTTAAATTTCCATCCAATATTGTTGGGAACCAATTAAAGCAAGAAGACTACTTTAGAAAGCCCAAATTAATAACAAGGAAAGCATACATGAATAATGTCAACAATCATGACCAATGCTAATAGTGATATGGAGTGTTCTAAAAGCATTTTATAAAGTATGAGCACTCAAAGCACGAAATACCCCAAAAAAAATAATGGAAATAAATAGAGATTTTTAGGTATGCTACTCCTTCTAAAAGTCCAAAAAATAGTCATCTTGCATTTGACTTTTCAAGAGGATGAAGAAGAATCTTTAAAAAATGTGATATGCATTTAGTCTAGAAAGGGATGATTTAGATTCCCATGTGGAAAAATCCTCACAAAATGGACTATAAAGATACCCTTGTTTCTATAAAGGTAGCATTTTCTATATTATAGTTATGGATGAGGTAGTATATAGTTATTTTGTTTCACAAGTGCTTGTGCAAATGGATGGAAAATGCAAAAATGATGTAACTGCAGAAGTATAGGTCAGAACTGATAACAAATTAAATGCCAAAAATGGTTGTGCAAGTAGAGATAATGCTTGAAAAAACTATAGAATAGAAGAATAGAAAGTTAAGCTAGAAAATAATCCAAAAGTTTACCTTACATTTCAAAATTGTGTCTGAGTAGAAGTAGATTATTCAAGAGTCTCAACACCTAATTATAGTCCTAATACTGGTGACATTCACATCACTACATCCACCTATTTTATGGTTATTGACTCCACCATTGGTACATATATGTTGAGTTTCCCAATTCATTCTTTCTCCAAATCTAGTTAAGCCCCTTCTCAAGTTCACTAGAATCAAAACTATATGCATGGGTTGATTACATTTCTATAATAAGAAACTCATTTAATGTATTGATTTGAAATATCACTTGTGGACCAAGCCATGGGTATATATGAAACTTCTAATTTCTTATGTTTTTGGATTTCTATGATGTTGGTGTAAAATAGGTATTTTACCTTGGTTAATCATCACTTTGGTTAATCATCACTTAGTATACACCTGTTGCTTTCATTGAGACCTATCCTATAAGGTTATTTTCATGTGAATAAGATAATTCTATTTTCTTGCCTACAATATTATCTTCTATTGGAAATATGGCTAAGATAGTAAGGTACAGGGTTGTCATTTATGGAAACATATCACTCTAGAATAGAAGGGAGGACTTACAGCTAAAAAATCCAGGATTAGAGACAATAAATTGTATAATTGTTAGACAATTTTGATATCATTTTAGAGGCAACTTCAGTATTGTGAAGTCTATATTGGTAATTAGCACATGCATAGTTAAGGATAGGTAAAATAGAGTGTCATGATGATGTACCTAAGTGCACAAATTAGTATGGATAGTACAAATGAAGTTACAAGTCAAACACCAGTAAAGGTAGTAAACTCAACAGGATAAGAGTACAACAAAAATAGAGGAATAAAGTGTTAAGGAATTATTTCAATCACAAAATAATTACTTAATTATGTAGGGACAACATCCTAGATGTTTACCCTAAGTTAACATAATGTGTGAATGCATCAAGCCGACTGCACAAGAGTTTTTGTGAAAGAAAAGAGTATAAGTAAAGAGTCACTACTTGTGAAGTGGACATATAGTAATGTGGATGTGAAGTATATTATGTATATGAAAACTAAGTATGTGATATGAAAACTTGTATGAAAGATCTATGGTGTGAGTTTTGATGTAAGATCAGAACCATGCAAAGTACAATAGTCAACAATAAAGAGGTTTTTGTATTTATCTCATTTTGTATAAAGCCACTATATCGTATGATTGCATGTTAGGGAAGTGGGATCTTCTTGCATACATTTGTAATTGTATTACCAACTCCTAATAGGATTGAATCAACTCTTAACAGGGTTGAGGCTTTTAACAGGGCCTTGTCCTCTAACAAGGACTAAGACACTATATGTAATTCAAAGACTCCTAATAGGGTCAATATCCTTAACAAGATTCTTTTTTTTAGTGGATCATTTTGTGGGTGCCATCCCCATCGAGGTTTTCCCTTGACTAGGATTTCCCTAGTTAACAAAATATGGTGTTATGAGTTCTCTTTGTGTATGGTTTTATTTACTATTTACCATTATTGGTTTACTTTCTTATGCATGTTGCAAAGTAATTAATAATATCCAATTATGGGCAAAAGATTGAAGAATACTGATTTACCCCCTCCCCCTCTCAGTATTATCTATTTCTAACAATTGGTATTAAAGCCTTGTTACTTAGCAGAGTCTTAATAACTTGAGTAAGATCTCGATGGATATGGAACAATTGAAGAGAAATTTTGAAGAATCCCTTGAGAAAATTGTTCTTCTTACAGAAGAAAGAGACAACTTGAAAGAAAAGTATGAAGATGCAAAATATTAAATTGGAAAATTGAAAGATAAGATTGATTATCTAAAATCTAGAAAAGAATCAAAAGAGAGGACTAGTGACAGTGATGAAGTTGCAATCCTTACGAAAGAAAATGAGATCTTGAAACATGAGCTGAAAATTGTTGAACTTAAGTTGGACATTAAGAAGGATGATAGTAAGAGTGAACCAAATTTGAAATCTGAGAATGCAAACCTAAGATCCCAACTGACTCAAGTAACATCTAAATTAGATTCTATCATAATAGAGCATTCAAAAGTAGAGAAGAACAATACCATTGTGAAAGGAGAGTTAACTCAGGCTAGCAACAGTTAGAGAAGCTTTATTTGAGTAGTGAAAAAATTGATGACAACTATTCTATCAGAGATCTTTTAATGATAAAATAAGTCTTGGATATCTTATTGAAGAAAAATAAACCAAGAAAATCAAGTTAGGAAGGAACCAGATCCAGTTGTTGAAACCCCTAAACCTAAATAAATTGATCAGAATATGATTGAACCAAGAAAATCCACAGAAGTATCTAAAGAAGTTGAGCAAGTTAATATATTTGAGAAACATGATGAAACAAAGAAAATAGGGAAAGTTGAACCACCTAAGTAGGCTATATGTGAATTCAGAGGCAGATGTTTTACATGCAATGTAGTTGGTCATATGAAGAGAGATTGTACAGGTAAGTATTTTAAACCTATCACTAATTTTCATTGTTATAACTGTCATGGTTTTCACATAAAGCAATAGATTGTAAGAAACCTAAGTTTGATAGTAATAATGGAAATAGTAGAATTTTTAGGGATACTAACCCTATAGGTAATGAAAGAAGGAGTCACAAAGTAGATCCAATGATGGAAAAAGACCTAATGGAGTAAGGAATCAAATTGTCTATTACAAATGTAACAACTACAAACACATTGCAAGAAATTGTAGAGCACCAGATACTCAAAATGGAACCAATCAAAGAAGGAATGCACATGTATGTCAGTTATACAATAACTTTGGACACATAGAATGATTTTGTAGAATGGATAGAAGAAATTTCTACAAGAATCCTAACTACAGAAGGAACAATAATAGATATAAAAAAATAAATGATAATGGTAGCAATAACAACTAAAAGGAAGCACTTAAAGAGCATGTAGAAGAATTTAATGAAGTATTTGTGACAGAAAATGATCTAGAAAGTTCACATATAGTTTTAGAAGAACAATTTTTCAATGCACTTGAAGAAGAATGAAATCAACCATAGTGTTTAATTCATATTATTTGAATTAAGCACCTTTTTCAAAGAAAGAGCATAAAAAAGTATTGGAAATAACAATGGGAAAGTAAACTCTGAGAGGGGGGAGGGGGTGAATTAGTACTTCAAAACTTTAACCATAAAACATTCACTACACATCCATCTCACAATCTAACATGTAAACTGAAATAGCTAACTGCACATGTTCATCCATAGAATGAAACAAATAAATACATAACACAATAAATTTGTTAACCAAAAACCCTCCAATGAGAAGGTAAAATTGGGGTGGGGATGACACCCACAAATCTTCACTACTACAACTATAAAGTGTAGCCAATTATGGTTACAAGAATTTTGACCATAAACTATGATCTACCCTGTGAAAGCTCTACCCTGTTAAAGGCTTTCAAATACTATTAAGTCTCACCTTTTTAAAGGATTTAAACACCCTACTAAAAGTGTGCCTTATTAGAGGACTTTAACTTACAATAAAAAAGGCACTCAGTTAAGAGATTTACACAAGCCTGTTAAGACTACTCTATTAGGAGATTTTATTTGCATCACTTGTTAGAATGATTTAGCACAATGATCCTTCAGTTAGCACTCTACTACTAGATGTCAAATCTTCTCTTTCCTGGTGTGTACTTGATCCTTCTGATCAAATATGTCTCCTCTATCCTCTCTTTGCTTTCCTTTGTTCTCTCTAACTAACTCTACAATTCATAACATTATCACAACCTCCATAGCCACTATGAATGCTCTCTCTACACTTAGCTTTCATCTCTCTTGTGTCTCCTTCTCTTCCTTCATAAACTTACAGATTGTTTAGGTTTTTCCTCCTTAAGTAAACACAAGTTGGCTAGGGTTAGGTTAGAATCAATGGCTAAGGTTGATCCATTTTGTAGCTTAGGACATCTATCAATTTGATTGGTTACATGTACTACATAGGGATTCATAATATACATATGTATACATCTTCTAGAATCATAAAATAATCATTAAGTCGGCCCAAAAATGGTTTACATTGAATTTTGTGTCATTACAAATAACTATGTCCAAAACTATTCACTTGGCAATTGAAGTCTCTAATGCTCGACATTCACTATATCTTCAATGTTGTAACTTGTCTCTTTAATGACTCAACATACTCTATTGGATCATGAGTGACTTGGACCTAACTATCTTCTTAGCACATACTGGTGCTCAACACTGACTATGTGTATTACTTGACATGTATTATTAGCTAACTTATGCTCGACATGTTTTGATCACTTGGCTCACATTGATTGATTGGATTTCTCTAATCACTTGGCTTGCACTGTATTTCTATTGAATAATGACTAAGTTTTTTGTCACTTCCTTATCAAAACCAATCTGAGATTAAAAATCTCCCCCTTTGACATGAGTGGCAAAAAAACATTGTCATCCATAACTCAGACTATATATATATATAAAACTCAGCTTGTATACAAAATTTCAAAAACTTCAAAAATTTTCAAGATGGATGACTAATAGTCATACCTCATTTTTCCATTACTCCCCCTCAGTAAATGTTTCCTTCCTATATATGAATCTGATACTCCTACTGATTATATTTTTTGTACCCTATATCTTCATAATTACTCCCCTTCACTTCACTATCCCCCTTCTATACTATATCCCCCTTTTTTGACACTCATGTCATGGGTGGTACACCTATAGTGTATTTATCCAAAAATCATTTATGGATCTCCATTATGATTTTCAATGTTGCATCTCAATTGTTGCATGCTACCTCTAGAGATTGATATTGAATGTCTAGCTTAGAAGCAAGGTTAACTAAGCCATCATGAGTGGAAAGATGAGAATATTTCTTCATCAATTTCTTAGCATAGGCTAGTTCCTTGTACAATACTTCCATGTGCTAGGTCAATAGGATTTGGATGCTAATCAAGGTAGCTCAAATGTTAGCATCTTGTGCTTTCAGCTTGGCAAGCCTACCTTGAATGGATAGTAGTCTTTGAAAATGTGAGTGACTTTGACCAGGAGATAATTTTAAGGTATTACCTAGAGTCTTAAGATCTCCCTCTAGTTGGGAAACATGCCTCTAAATCTCATGCGTAAAAAGATTCGCATCACATAACTTGGTGTAAAGAGAGAAAATGTTCTCCAACTCCTTCACACTCTCCATCTTGGTTTCTAAATCAACTTGTCGTAGTGCAAGGGAACTAGATATCTTTTCAAGTAATTTAATGTGAAATTTTTTTTCAAACCATTCTAACAGTTTAGTATTTGAATCTGAGTCTTCAACACTAATCTTATCAACAATATGTACCAGTTTCTCAATAATTGGTTTGTCTTCATTAGTAGCTGGAAGATTAAAAGCATTAATAAATATATATTTGATGTCATGAAGCACTTGCTTCTACTTATGCTGCCTTCTTAGAAACCCTTGTTGTTTCTTCCTCTATAGAGCTTCCTGTAGAATTCTTATTTGCTCAATGGTGATTATGTTAAGATCAAACTTGAGTAGTTCAATCACCTCATCTAGGCTTACATCTCCATAAGATATTTCTTCTAAGCTCCTTGATGTTTCTGCACTTGTTCTTGATATTTGCAATGGTGTGGCATGAGTGCTCTATCTTTGAAGAACTTGAGTATTGGTAGGAGTGATAGAAACTGTTAAGGTAACTAGAGTCTGGATGATTATTTGTTCCTCTAGGGTAGTAGTCACCTTCAATTCTTCAGACTTTTCATCTTGTCTTACTTTTGTCTGTACTTCACCTTGAGTTTGTGGAGTAGGTACAAGACTAGATTCCTAACCTAGTTTGACTTTAGTTCCATCTTTCTGAACTGTAACTAAGGCTTGCTTAGTTGACACGAGTGGCACTGGAGACAATGCTATTTGTGTTGCAGTAATAACACTTAGTTGTTTAGTGCTTGCACTTTGGTCTTTTGACTCTTTTGTCTCTATAGTTAGAAGGGGCACATAGTATGTATCAATTTGTTTCTCCCTTGATGTTGCCACTTTTGCCTTTTCAATTTCATTTGTTCTCACCAATACAGGTTTTGTGCATAAATGTGTTGCCATAGTGGAATCCTTCAAGATTTTCTTCAAATCATCATCAATCAAAGAATTGATGTTCTGAGAAATTTTTTTAGGAACATCCTTTATTTTTATTGAGTCTTCTTGACTCACTTGGTCTTCATGTGAGGGACTGTCATTTGGCACTTGTACATCTTGTGCATTATGTTCATCTTGCTACTCTTCTTCAATTGTATCCTCTTCTATTGTTGCTTCATTAGTGCCTCCCACACTACCATCCTTTATTGATACCTCTTTTTTTGTTTTTGTTGTCTCTTCCTCAACTTTCTTAGGGTCTTGCATTTCTTGCTCACCTTTCTCTTTTATTGCAAGAGTGGATAACCCATAAATAGATTTCCAAATAGTTGTGCTTTTGGTTACCACATCCTCAATGTTCTTATTCAATATATGCAAAGCTCTATATTTAGGGGCAAATTTAGACTTGTGCTTTTCCATAGACTTGGTGATCTTCCTCTTATCCAATTTTGGCATTACTTGGGCTAGAGTGGATTCCTTGATTTGTCTCTCTATTTGTATATTGTATTTCCATTTCTACTCAACTTAGTCATATAGACTCTTAGGTAGGGAGTTGGAAATCTCAATAGGAGTTGATCTGAATGTAGCCATCATCACATATATGGCTTCCTCAACAATATTTTGTTCCACTTTTCCTAACTTATCAAAATCTATGTGTGCAAAGCTAGATAAATCTACATTTGATTTTACATTATCACACAAATTATCTAAGTCAAAGAAGTGATTGTGACTTACCACCTTGAATTGACTCATGTCATTAGATTTTGTTTTCTCCTCATCTAACTCAGTTGCTAGAGTGTATTTCCTCCTTAGGTATGTCTTCTTTACAGGTTGGCTCGGCTCTATAGAGGTAATAGTCCTCTTTCCTTTTGGTTTCTTTGGTGGCTACCCTTGTGTTAGACTTGGCAGTAGGTACTATTGGCTTCTATCATAAAATTTTCACAAGCCTCTTCTTGGGTTTCTCTACTTCAAGCTCCTTAGCCTTTCTCTTCTTCTTCTTAGCTAGTTTAGGTGCTTCCTCGACTTCTTCTCCCTTAGAACCTTCTTCATTAACTTCCTCATATTCTCCTTGTCCCTGAGTGAATGCCAGTGGGGCTTGAACTGGTTCTTCCTCTTCATCATCTTCATCTTCTTCTTCTTCTCCCCCTTTTCCAAATCTCTCTTTTAGCTTCTTCACAAGTTTTTTCTTCTTCCTTACCATAGAATTTGTTTTCAAGTCAATTGTAATTCTAGACTTGGCTTCCTCATAGTTCCCAAATGAGGTGGAACTGTTATCTATTTCCTCTTCTAGTAGAGCTGTGATAGTTGCACATGCCTCATCTACACTGATCTCATATGGTAAGGGATTAAGCCATCTGACCCTAGGAATAGTTTTCTACACATATGTATAATCTACATCAACTAAGAAGCAAACATCATTGTAATGTTTCTCCACTAGTGACATAGGAATAGTTTCATGGATTTCTTAAAATCCTCAAAATAACTAGTCATTAATGACTCAAAGTTATCTCCAAGTTTCTCTATCAATTATCAAATCTGAACTGCAATAGGCCTATTGGTTTTTCAAGTAACTTTTCCAAATGTAGGAAATGCACTAAACAGATAAAAGAATATACAAACTAGTAAAGATCCAAATTTTTAGGATGCACTCTTTGTTTTCCTAATGGCCTCCAAGTTTTTAGACAATTTATGAAGTTGTAACTTGACAAGGTCATAGGTGTGGTCTCTCTTCACTATTTTGTAACCCAAATCTACACCCATGCAGGATACACTGTTCAATTTGCTAGATTGAAAGAACTTGTGAGCTATCACTCTCACAATGAAGGCAATTAAGGGGTCTAAGATAGAATCTATAGACATTCCCCTCTTGTTCCATATTGTAGCCATGTTCTTCTCAATTATCTCTTTGGAATCATTTCGTATGCTCTTAGGTCTATCTAGGGTGGGGTACCCTATTACTCGGTTGATGATCCTTTTAGTAATCTTAATTGGTCTATTTTCCAACCATATGAAGTCACCATGTATTCTACTGAGCACAATCTTTATCCATTCAGTCTTGAATAATTAGGGAAATCTAGGGCACCAGTTAACCCTTTCTTTTCTACATTTTTATTCTCTTCCCTTAAGACTCCATCATCACAAAGTTGAATATACAAATCCCTTATCTCCATATCTCCTATACTTCCAACTTTGAAAGTATAACACCTAACATCCTAAATCATGAGAGCTTGTGGTGGTATCATCGATAATGCACAAGACGGGTCTCTTTGTATGCAATTTTAGGTATTACTTAGAAAGGTGGTTTTCTTACATCATCACTAATTTGTTGCACATTAATAACTTCCTTCCTAACACTTGCAAAAGAGCTAGCTTCCATATTTGATACTTAGGGTTCACAAAAATTCAAACAACAAAACTTGACACAATAAAATACCTTTCTAATCTAATGAATATGTTGAGGTGCAGTTGAATTTAGTTTGCAAATGAAAGAATCTCCTATTGCAATTCACCTTCATTCTCTTCATGCTCTCTTCAATCAATGGTGAATACAAGTGAATCGAGAAATGACTATATAACCCTAAAGTTTTGCAATAAATGCTCAATGCTTACACAATTGTATGCTTGGTCATCATAGTGTTTCCAAATCACTTGGCATACACATGATTTCCACTATGCTCGGTTCAGATAGAAAACTCGACCAATACTACCATACCTTCATTACTCGAAAACAACTAAAATTCCATTCATGCTCGGTAGTAACTATGAAACCTTCCATGTTTGGCAAGAACATGAAAACTAACAAAACTATAGATTTCTTCCAAGTTCTAACCAATCCATTGCATCTTAATTCATGTGCATATTATCTTTTCAAAACTTAGATTCTTAGAACTGATGTAAAATATATAATTGAAATATGAATTCCCCCACATACCTTTTGATTGCCTAGTTGGAGGCAATGTGATCACCTAATCCATTGGATGAAGTGACCTCATCTAAACTTAATGTGCTACAATATTCCTTCTTCTTCCATGTATTGTTCATCTACACTTTGACCTTCTTAGTAGACCTTTTATTTACCTTTATTGTTTCCATTACTTGGTGTTAGTGATCTAGTTGGATAGTTTTTGTTGATATGATTAATCTTCACACTAATACATTACGGGTCAATTTGCGACATCAATTTGTGACGACAGGCAAATGTAATGTGTTTTTGGCTTCTTCTTTTTTCAATTATAGCCTGATGATGTCACAATTGTGATGCTAACGGGATATAAGAGAAAAAATAAAAATAAAAATAAACATTGCTCATTTGGGTAATTTGTTATACAACATCACCTCATTTGGCTTGCCACTGTCTTATTCTCCACTACCAGATGCAATGTCGGATGGATGGATGATTTAGGGCAAGTTTGAGGCGAGGCCATTTTCAGACTCCTATTCACATTCTGACCTGAGTTGGCTTTAGTTTTCCTGGTGAAGGGGAGCAATGGAGCAGCTAAAGAAGCAGACAGAGTGGAAAGCCTCCCAGGCCAACCCCCCGTAGGTTTTGCTCAGTATTCTGGTTATGTGAGCATTAATGAAAGGAAGGCCCTATTTTACTGGTTCTCCGAAGCTGTGAGGGATCTGTCAGAAAGGCCTCTTTTTCTTTGGTATTGGACAAGACTTATGAAGGAATATGACATAACAAATGTGCAATTGGTATTTTGGATCCCTTCTCTTATACACATTCAAACACTTTAGCCAACTCCAAATTTCTTGTACATGGGGATTGCCCCCATTCACTTTGTATTATTTTGTGAGTATCCACACTTCCCTTGTTTCATCTTTTCATTTTATTGTATTATTACAAGACCTCAACCCTAGATACTATTGCAATTGCACAAATTGTGGAATCCAACTGCAAGAGATGTTATTTGTAAGTTGATTTTTAGAAAATCCAATACAGAAGGAGCAATATTAGAGAAAAGCAACAAACTTCCTAATCTAAAAAAAATTGGAATTGGTGTCTGGAATTGTTCCACACACCTAGTCATTAGAGGTGAAGATGTTCAAGGGTATCAGACTTGAAATGGTATCCAGAATATATCCTTTAAGGATTCAATGTTGAAAAATATATTGAATAAAACAATCCTGTAATGTTCAGAGCAATTATACCCTTCAGCTTTTCCATTTCCTTAGGAATATTTCTTGGGAGCTTCTTGTAAAAAAAAATCAATGAATTTGGAAGGCATTGATAATCTTAGGGTATGGCATTGCTAGTCCTTTAATCCAAAATGTTGTTTGATTCATAAACATTATTTGAAACATGGAGCCAACGTGAAATCCAATCTGAAACTCTAAATGTTGTCTCTATGTTTTTCACTTTGTGTCACATTTGCCATATCATTCAACATCCCTAAACTCTCAAGAATCAATCCTCATAAATTATTATAAGATTAATCTAGAATTCGAAGATTCTTGAACATAAACAACTTTGGTGAGAGAATGTTTTACAACTCATTAAAAGACAAGCTAAGAAATCGTAACTTTGCTAGTTCTCCAATCCAAATTGAGATACACCCCTGAATTTTGTTTTGCAAGTCAAATACTCGAAGTTTTGTGCAATTTGCAATAGGAAGAGGAATAATAGCTTGCAATTTTTCCTTTACTCATATTTAGTGTCTCAAGTAGAGGAAGATTCCCTAACTCTTCTAGTACCCCACCTTTGAAATAATTTTGAGTCAAATTCAAAATTATCAATTGAGAACATCTGACTAGATTTGTAGGAGTGACATCACTTAGTGCATTCTTTGAAAAGTCCACAAATACTAAAATATTATTGCCAAGACATATAGATAGCGGAATAGAGCCAATTATCAAGACAGTTGCAAATTTTGCATCACTGGAAATATATTGAAGAGCCTCCATGTTTTACTTGTTGTAATCTTTCTAATATATTGCTACAGATTGCTAACCAAAGCTCCAAAACAATTTTCAGTAGAAAGAATATCAACAAACAACATTAATCATATTTAATTCAGTACAAATAAGCTCTTATGTTTGCACTCTTGAAATGCAAATTGTTAAGAAGATTCTATCAAGAATATGTATCTGGGGCAATTGAAATGTATTTTGAAATTCTCACATACATTCTACTCATTATCAAAATTATGCAAGAATTATATATTTTATTGTGTAGATCCACCAAATATTGGTCACCTTTCAAAGTGATAAGAAGTTGCTTCTTGAATAAAATATGATTGAGCAGAATTATCTTGATTGTTAACAAAATGTTATATCTTTAATATTCAATTGCAAGCATTTTGGGAAAACTGGAATCAAATGCAATATGTGAACAGTTAATTTTGAGAAATTTGGTCAATAAAATAAAGGAGAGGAAGAATCATTTCAACCCATATAACAACTACTTTGTGGGACTTCTAACTATATGTAAGAAGTTAAATATAAAAATTCAAATACATCAGGAGCAACATAAAACCTTCATGAATTCAGCGTTCAAAAAGATCTTGGATAAAACTATCCATCAAAGTAAAATACTTGTACCTTTATTTTAGGTGAAAGCACAACATTGCAATCACACTGGAAAATCCAACTCCAAAACACAACCCCACTGACATTGCCCACCATCGATCCATCTCGTCTGCATCTCCATCTACATCTATCGCTGTTGTGTTGTTCCTTTGTGTTTTGCCACCTATTTCACCCCCACCAGATCTCATTGCTTCATTTTCAATATGCCCTATGGATGTCCCTATCTAACTATATATCTTTTAATTGCATATAATAACTAATTTATGTGTTTTTTCATGACTATGTTTGACTCATATAATTGTGATCTCTCTAGCACTATGATGTCGTTTAATATGTCTGTCTAAAGCTTGTAAATTTTGTTCCTTTTGCCATGTCATGTAATATGTCTTGCCTTGTAGCTTATATGTTTTGAAATTGATGTTAGGCCTTGCAGCTTGTATAATTTGATTGTTGGAGAACTTCTACAGCTAAGCAAGAAGGTCGTTGCACGAGTTATAGCCGCGCGCTTGGGAATGAAAATTGTATATTTATTAATCTAATGTATATTTTAACTAGACTTTTAGCTTATATGTTTTGAAATTTCTTTTAGTGGCTTAATGTTGTAAGGTCTCTTGAAATAAGACCTTTAGGTGGTTGGTCAAAGTTTTACAAATAATCTTATCCACAAATTTACCTAGAGCAATTGACTGAATGTTATAAAAGGTGATTGGATTAAATGTCTTAGGAATAAAGTCAAAGAAAGTATTTTTAAAATATTAAAGTATTTAGCTAGGTCTAAGAAGATTTGTGTACTTTCAATAGTTTTTCTTAGTTTGTGAAAGTTGTAGACCGAAGTTTTCATAGCCTGATTTTTGCTTCCTGCAAAGAACGATCATGTCAGATAATATAAGTGAAGAACAAAATAGGGAGACAATCACTAGATTGTGGTCTAACTTGAAAAGAAAAGGTGATGTAAAATGTTATTTTCCTTGCAAAATTTGTAAGGGCTTAAACCATACAAGACTGCTAATCAAATAGTTAAGAGACATTGTAGGGAGAATGGTCACATTGAAGGAGGGCATGACTATCATCCACTGGTAAGTTGTTCATTATATCATTTTAACAATTTATATAAATATGAAATCACTTCATGATGAGTTGATGATCATGGTTTATTTATGTTAATCAATTTTATATAGGTTGATCTCCCCAGGGAAGTACATGATATGAACCACAACAATCCGAAGAATATGGTTTTCAAAGTGGAGGAACATGGAGGTGCGAATATCCAAGGTGAAGATAATGATCCCATGGAAGATGATGATCATGCGCCAAAAAAAATAATTGAAGATGATGGTATAAATACATTGATCCATGACACATTTAGTCCAAGCGTATCTGATCATGATGATGATGATAGCCTCGATGTACCTCTACTTGAGAAGGCATACGAGCCCCTATACAAAGAATCCCAAACAACTCTTCTCTCTATTGTATTGTTGTTGTTGAACTTGAAGGTTATGAATGGTTTATCCGACATAACAATGTCACGTATGTTAAGGTATGTCATATATGTCTTTATAGTTAACGAAGGGTGAATAATGTACCACTAATATTGTTTATATTAACAACTTATATTTTTTGTTGTAGATTGATAGGAAAGTTTCTGTTACCACCATCAAATATTCTACCTTGCTCATATCGAGAATTATCTGATGTTATGAAAGATATTGGAATGGAGTATGAAGCAATACATGCTTGTCCCAATGATCATATTATATATTATAAAGAACATGAATTTGCAACTCAATGCCCTGTATGTCATACGACTAGATATTGAACAGATTGACTATCAAAAAAGGTGCCTCAAAAGGTTCTTCGTTACATCCCCATTATTCCACGGATGCAACAATTATTCAGGTGTAGTAGCTTGACTCAATTTATGGATTATCATGCACGCAATAGAAGTCAAGATGACATTATTTGAATCCCTACGGATGGTTCGGCATTTATGCACATAGAGGAAAAATGGCAACACTTCAAAGAAGAACCTCGTAATCTCAAGCTTTCATTGGTAGTGGACGGTGTCAATCCATTTGGAGAGATGAGATCTATTTACTCGATGTAGCCTATTTTTGTTATCAATAATAACATTCCTCCATGGATGTCAATAAAGAGGGAGCACATTATGTTGGCAATGATTGTTCTAGGTATCTTATCATTTGATAGTTATTAATTTACATGTACTTACAAATCTTGCAGTAAAGTGGTCACAATAATTATGTAATGTTACTATTCATTCAAGTAGATAAATATCAAGTAAAAGATATGAATGTATATATTGAGCCTCTTATCGACGAGTTGGTGGAGTTATGGAACGGTGTCACTATGTATGATGTGTCTAGACCAATAGGACAAAGACAATTTCAATTCCATGCAATACTTGCATGGACAATACAAGATGCCCCAGGGCTAACACATTTTTGTGGTATGTTATAGTGAATTCAAGTTGCGCACGATAATTCTAATTATAAAAATCAACATATTTAATAATACAATTATATCATTATCTTGTAGGTCTTCAAACAAAGGGAAAATTTGCATGTCCAGTTTGTGGTCCAAAGATGAAATCTCGTCATTCAAAATGTTTAGGAAAGCAGGTGTTTGATGAGTGTAGACACTTCCTCCACAAGAATCATAAGTATCGAAGTACGAAAAAACATCTTTTCAATGGGAAAGAAGAGAATACATCAAAGCCATGAAGAATGATACCTCGCCTATGAAAGTTGGAATATAATAGAATTAATCGTCGAGGTAATGTCGTTCCACCTAATGGTTTATGTTTTTAATTTATATATTTTTATTGTGATTTTTGTTTACTAATTGTGTAATTGATGATTGTGAAGGTCGTAATTGTGCATTTGTTTGATACTATGCATATTGGAAAGAATATAATAGAGACATTATGGAAAATATTAGATGGAAGGTGTGACAAAGAAAAAATTGTCAAAATTTGTAATGAAATTCATGAATCCAATCATGCATTGAAGAATTTCATTCACTCAAATAGCAACAGAGATCAGATTAATATAAGTGCCCTTGCTTGGTTATTAACGGAGCAGAAAAGTGATGCCATAAAAGAAGTCATACAAAAAAATTGATTTCCCACAAGATTTTCTACGAACATAAACAATCTCATATAAAAAAAAATTGAATTTGGGTCAGGGCTCAAAATGCATGATTGGCATACTTTCATCACGGTAAGTTATATTCTTCTGTATTTACAATATATTCATAAAGTACGTGTACTGTTCATTTTAGGTTAGAAAATAATGAAATGATTGGTTTATAATTACTGCAGTATGTGCTTCCTCTATCTCTCCCAGAGCACTTCAACAATAACATCAAACAAGTGATATATGATCTTGGAAAATACATGAGGTAAGCAATAATATCTATTCAATTTGTTGTATATATTTATTATATTCGCAATGTGTTTTTCTTGCTATGTAATCTATTGTATATTATTTTGTAAAGTCTCATATCTATATATTTTTTGTGACTTAAATCTGTTAATGTAGGTGGTTGTCATCTAAAGAAATCCATAAAGAAGATATAAACTATTGGAAGAGAAGAATTCCTCATTTATTGTGTGAAATGCAAAAGTGTCTACCTCCAACTTTTTTCAATGCACAGGAACACTACCTCATACACCTAGTTGAGGAGATTGAATTGTGTGGACCTGTACACACTAGGTTAATTTGGATGGTTGAGAGGCACTTGAAATATTTGAAGGCTTTGGTTCAACAAAGAGCACATCCTGAGGGTTCTATGGTAGAGGGATATATGGTATACCAGACTATGGTGTACATTATTGAATATCTTCCTAAGTTTGCATCAAATATCCATGTAGATCGCATTTGGGATCTCGAGTCTTTTAAAAAATTAGAAGGGGAGTATTTGATGGGGAAAGGTACATTGAGGAAAGTGAGAGGTAATAAATTATAAGATGTTATTGTAATAAATTATTTCTTAATCTTCAAAATAAATCAATTATAAGTTGTCTATTTTTTTTTTGTACAGGTGCTCGAGACTGGGATGCACTACATTTGCATATTGCAAACAATCTTGATTGGATGATGGTATGGATTGAATGATGTCAACATTCTGGTCACACATTAACATGGGAAGGTGTATCTTCATTGGTTAAAGAAGCTCATCATAATGGAGATTCTAATGTTACGCAAAGGGAAATAGATTTAGCACGTGGTTTAAGAGATTTCTAGGTACGCACAAATTTATTGATCACTCGTATGTTTATAAACTCACTATACAATAATTTTGACATGTTTCACATATTATTGTAGGTTAAACACCACAAGGCTATGTTCTATAATGGTCAGAAGTTTTGTGTCAAAGTGTTCGATGACACAAAGAAAACTTGTGATTCAGGAATAACTGCAGTCTTTCAAGTTACTAATATTTCATCTAGAAACGACTTACATCCTCGAGAGTCTGAAAATTGATACTATGGCATTTTGGATGATATACTTGAGTGTGACTTTAGTTCCTTCAAATTAGTACTCTTCATTGTCAAATGGTACAGGCTACGACTTAATCCAAATGATCTTGATAGAACTATTATTGAACATGATAATGGATTTACAATGGTTAATACAAGGTCGTTTGAGCCAGTTGGGTATGAGCCCTATGTTCTTCCAAGCCAATGTGAGCAGGTATTTTACTCAAAGGTTCCACATAAACCAGGTTGGTCATTTGTTGCTAGACATGAATCGAGAGGAAGGCCAATAAAGTATAATGCGATGGAAGAAGAAGATACCGAAGAAGTAGAAGATGATGTAGATGGTGATCACAATCAACAGTTATTGGATGATGTTCCTGACACAAATTTTCATGAATAAGAAGAAGAAGATGATGACGATGATGTTGCTACTAATGATGATGATGAAGATGATGTTGACGTTGATGATGATGATGTTGATGATGACGACGACGATGACAACGATGACAATGACGATGGCAAGGATGATGATGATGATGACGATGATGATGATGATGACGAGGAGGAGGAGGATGATGATGATGATGATGACAACGATGAGGATGATGATGATGAAATTTAGAGGTACGCCATCAATCCTTAATCTATTTAATATTCATTTCTTGATAGAAATATATTTGTCTTATATGGTTACATAGTTTATTCATTATCTATTTAAAAGCTACAAGTTTCAACTACAAATAGAATACTGCAAATCTAAATTAGCTATTAATCTAAATTAATTAAATAAAACTATTTAAAACACATATTGATGTGTGAATGTATTGAGCCTTATTTTCTTTCAGGTCAAAAGAATTTGTAAGTGTTTATTTTAGAAAAGGGAATTCATATAATATCTATAAAAGGGAGTTGTACCTAGAATAAAATTCATAGGGAAAACATAATATAAGTGCTTACCCAATTTGTTCGTTAATAATTCTGCCTCTATAGGTGATGTAGAGACCCTAGGTGGACTTGCAATCATTCATAACAAGAGAGACTTCTATAGTGTTCTCACAACACCAACCAAGCATCTTCATAAGATCCCTCTCCTTGATATAAGCCAACTCCATAACCTATCAGAGTGCACACCAAATCCTTATGCCACCTTAGGTTCTACATCTTTGGAATAATCCCATTAATGTCCCTCAATCCATCCAATGGATTCATCCAAGCAATCTAATCAATAAACTATCAAATGCTCACAATGCCTCAATAGGCGCCAAACTTGACTTCACCTTAACTAGGTTCCTCCACCTCCACACACATCAAACAACTTCAAATAGCATGACCCCAAGGTGACTAAGCCCTCAACTCATCAGCTGATACAAAAACCTAGTTTTAGCCCGTCACTAGGCCTACTTCCCTAGTAGGCTTATAATGTGAGCCTAATTTATGTGTTATATTGTGTACCTTTTAATGTTTTTAATTTTTATGTGATGCTTATGATGGATTTGATTATGATTATGATGTGATTATGCTCACGATAATTGAATTACATTTGCAAGAAACTGAACCCCTTTCAGGAGCATCTTCCACAGTCTCATGGATCGACAGGTATAAGTCAATACTCCTTATAGATAGTCTATTTAATACACTTATCAATAGTAAGATTGATGTCTTCTAAGATCTCTCCCATTTGCAGTTACTAGTGAATAGGTATTTTTCAGAAGTGTCTTCCTCGAGTGAGGGAAATATAGGAATAGAAGAGGAAAGTGAGACATGCAGTTTATCTAGAACAAGGAGATTAACTAGAGGTCAAAGGACTAGAAGGAAATTCAATAAATGCATGAAATTTTTCTTTGCTCAAGGGGGGTCATGTTCTTATGATGATGAGATGGAAGGCGACATCGAGGTGCCCTTGAGGTACCAACATCTACAGAAACATTGGGTACCCAAGGAACTTCCTCCAATAAACATTGATTTTTGTGTTAACGAGAGGATATATCACATAGCACCATCATCATTACATGGTTTGGGCCTATTTTCTATGGATGGCATAAAGGTGTCTTACAAAAAAGTTTCTAAATTGATGGAGTATGTTGGACCATGTTACGATTACAAAAGTTGGATGCATATTGTTCAATATAAAAAAGGTATGCGTAGGTATGCCCTCTCGGCAAATTATATACAACAACAAGATAATAATCAAAGTAAAAGTGTGGCTATATACATTGATGGAAGGCCAAAAGAAACAAGAAATATTGTGGGTTTTATAAATAGTACATGACCTAGGTCAACTATAAAGCAACCCAATTGCATATTTGAGGTGTGCGAGGGAAATCATGTATTCATCTATGCGATAAAATAAATACATGTAGGGGAAGAGCTTCTTATTGATTACAATTTGAACCACATAGATACAAACGAGGCTACTATCATATGGGTGATACATACTATTAAACCAACTTCTAATCAATGACTCCAACATACCATTTAGTCAATAAATTTTTGGCTAACATTTTTATACTTGATCTTTGGCACAGGGGCACAATATGGAGCAACCGCCTAGAGGGGATGCTGGAGATGTTCTCGGCTCATCTACACATGAGAAGGTAAAACTCATTGTAATTGTGCAAACTAGATAGAAGAAAAATGTTTTTTTTTTTTAATGTTGTTTTCTTCATTGTTTTGGAGTAATTTTGATAATACTAATACTATTGTTGTCACAGAGGACCAGTGATCGGAGGGAGGGAAAGGAACCTGCAATCCCTCAGCAGCCCCCCCTTGAGGAGGACCCTTTCTATATTGATTTAGTAGAGACCGATGACCCGATCGGTTCAATTAAAAAGCTGCTAAAGAAAATTGGCAGAGAAATTATACGTTTGGCAACCACAAAGCCTACTACTTAGGAAATAAAAGATAGGGGATCTGAATTGTTGCACACCTCTGAAACCTTAAAAGTAAGTATTAATGAAATTTTTAATTATAACAAGAATTCAATAATGGTTTTTATGTTATGCTCTTTTATGGCATTAATTAAAATATGGATGCGTTGTCTTTATAGAGTTTTTTGCATGATTTCGAGCCCCATTCGCATGATGAGGTGCTGCAGGTGGTTCAAGTAGATCACATGTTCCATTCCCCACTTGTGTTTTTCACTGAATATATATAGGAATTATCATAATCATTGACAATACATGCTCGAACAATCCTTTTTTTTAATGCTCTAACAATCTTGTCCATGCTAGTCCATGTGTTCTATCTTTATGCATGCTCTAACAATTTTATTCTTTAGCTTCAAATCAATTGTATCCTATGATGATGCTGCCTCCATCCAGGACAACCACAAATCTCTTTCCGACTACTGAGTCGACAACATGCAGCTTAAAGACATCGACTATTGCACCATCTATTGGTACACAAATCCCTCTTTTTTTCTCTTTTGTTATGTGTTTAAGTGTTATGTGTTTACGATGTAGATTGTAATGACCCCCCTTTGGTAGTCACTCAATGTTTAAACTTTTTCACAATTTTATGATTCCAAACCATAAGAACTCGACTCCATTCATAGCTTGGATATGCAAGGTTATGTTATAGGTCAAACTTCAATTAGTTATCTTTAGTTATGAAATATTATAACATTGAAGATCATCTTCTCTTGTAGTATATTATCTCAATTATATTCTGATGTAGAGTCTAGCAGCCACTTCTTCTACTAGCCTTCAGAAGGCTTTCATAATCCAATTTTTGGATCTAGGACTTGGTATAAGTCCCCTTACCCACACCAGGTATACACAACTATTGAGCCCAAATGGGGCAATCCACTTCAAAAAATTCACTCGCTGACACAAGAAATGGTGACAACAACCAGGAGCTTCAGTCCAACCACAATCCTCAGTTTGTTTGGAATCTACCAAATCCACAACAATCCTTTGCACTTCTAGGCCTACAATCCTTGTAGCCTTTCCAATCCGTTTTCTTGTATTTTCACCAACTATCCCTCTATGGAATAGGGAATTCTCCACTATTTTAGGCACCTCTTAAGACACTTGCTAGAATCCCAAAAGCTTCTAGGATGATCTTGCTCCAGCACCCTCCAAACTGCTGCTTGTTACCTAGGCCTAGTTGATCAAGTTAGGCTAAGGCTTCAAGGAAGGATGGACTAGGTGGGTTCCCAAGACCCCAATCACTTATGGAAATCCTAAATACATTTAATGTATTGAACTTCAGCACTCACATAGATCAGAAGTGCCTCTAGACATGACTATCACCACAATAACAACAAAAACCAGTCAAGCACATGGTCTTGCTTGACTTAGGGTCAGCTTGGAAAAATACTTGCCCTGCTCACTACGCCTCCAACTCCTGGAATCATGCAAACAGGTCCCTTAACTTGCATATCCCTCAGTTTTAGAGATTACCACTTGTAGATTTGCAAGTTAGGGCTGCATTTGTACAAGGCCCTAGAAAACAAGGCTATTCAGACCTCTCAGGACAAAAATGCTAATAACTCACAAACCATAATTGCAAATTGAATCAAATCAAATCCAAAACCTTCTATACACATATCCACCACTAATCCACTTGTAGAGTAATCATGAAACTACTGTATGAAACTGTACAACCCACTGTAACAACAATTTCACCAATAAATTAGAGGTTTTTTATTCATTTTCTTCAAGCATTTGCTACAACCTGATCTCTCCCTCCAACTGAGACCTCAAATGACATATTTTTAGGCCTATATGACCATTGGAACAACCAAATAGCCATTTCCAACCATGAAACAAAAAAACAACAACTTTTTGGAATTACCGATCAGCATTTTAAAAGTTGTCAGCAACTTTTAGGCAATTTTTGCATTTTTTGCAAATCGGTAAGTCTAATGAACTTAACAAGTGCATGGTCATTTCTCTAGGCCTATATTGACTCAAACACCCTATTCTAAGGCCTTTTGGTCCCATTTGAGTCACTTAGTTTATAACCACACCAAAGTGCTAATGGGCCTTACATGTGCCTTTATTACAAAATATTACCAAACATGGGCCAACTTACTAAAGTATGGACCAAACCTTGTTAAAACTTCATAAATTGCTTGAATCCACCCTTCCATGGAGTAGGTAGGTGTCTTGCCTCCTAGGTTAGGTGCCCTGCACCATATTCATGTGCTTGATCATGCAATGAGATGTGAATAAATATTGCTTTTATTGATGAAATAATTGTCTAATATAATGTCCTTGATTTCATAGAATGGTTAATGAGATAATAAATATACAGTGATGTAGTTGATATTTCAGATGAGCCTTATAAACTTACATCAAGTATGATTTTGTTTCTAATGTGTATGAGTTACTTCATGATAAATGGAGTTGTGTTTCTTTGATCTTCCTTAGTAGTAATCAATGCTTTCATCATCTTCAATATATATATATCCATTGCCAAAACTATGTTGTAATTATTGGCTCTGATCTATATGTGATTTGCCATCTTCCCAATAGTCACCCTTCATAAGTTACTCGAGGATTTAATAATGTCTTGGAATCCACTCAAGGAACTAGAGTTCAACTCAAGGATCAATAAGAAGTCCCTGACTTTAGGATATCAATCAAACACTCCTCTATAATAGGTTCACTGCCTTGATTCATTTTGAACAACTTTCAATTCACTTTGTCCATGTTTCAACTTCCCTTTCATTGGGAACACTCCTAATTCACCCTTCATGCAATCAACACTTAATCCCTATCTTCAAGGATTCTCCTGATCCTTCTAATGCCTAAATAACCTTCAAATAGCATAACTAAGGAGTTCCAACCCCTACCAAGCATCAACTCTATACCAATCTTCAAAACTGCCTTTTGTAGGACTGTCCTATTAGCCCTATCTTGCAAGCAAATTGCATTTTTCTTTCAAATTTATCAAACACCATGGTAACTTCTCCACCTCTTCAAATACCCTTTAATGAGTTCTTAAACCCCTACAAATATCAACCTTTCAACTTGTGACTGATGAGCCTTTCTATGGCCGTCTCTACAATCAATTAGGCCTAATTAGCCCTTGCCTAACAAAGCAACTACTTTTTGTGCTTATTATCAACCTCCAAAACCTTTACACTACCTTAAGACATCTAATAAATAGTAGGATTCCTCAACTTGTTTAACCCTCCATGCATTTCTAGATACTTTTCCATCAAACCCTCCCTTTACGGGTTTCTAGCCTAGGGCTTCCTAGAAAAGACCCTAAATCAACTTATAAAATCTTTCTAATGGCTCAAACACTTTTAAACAAACCCTCTCAAAAATTTTCAAGCAGTATTTAGTCATTCCAACCCTCAGATCATCATATTCACCATGTGGTGGCTTGTAAATGCACCTTCACTATTTGGTTCAACAGTCACCCTGTCGTTCCTTTCTTTGTTCATTGTCACCTGCATCTAAATCATGTTAAAGTCATCATATTTACATGCCTAAGTACCTCTCCCACAATTTACATTTTAATCATAGAAAGTGGGAGAGGTACATTTTCCCAAATTACTTCAAAACAGTGACAGACTGTCACGTTTCCTGTGACAGCAGAGATCTAAAAAGTAGTTTTGCTTGAGAATAACTTACAAAACCCTTGCAAAAAGTTAACCAAAGATGAAAATCTCTTCAAGAAGCAAAATAGTAACTTTTGAATGGCAAGAGCCTTATTGAGTTACCAGTCTGAATCTTGCAAATTAGAAAACTGTCCTTGTGACAATGAAGTGCAGAATTCTTTTATTTATATCTTTTCTTCGCACACACACACCCCTTTTCTCGACTACAACACTTGTGTATTATAAAGACCTTTCTTTTCAAGCCTTTTCCCCATCTAACTGACTCATCAAACTAAACAAAGACTCCTTGGATGCCAACTACCCTTCATAACTGTCTTATGACAGCAACAAACAGTTTTTTTTTACAACTTTTTAACATCAATTATCATTTGTTCTTTTATACTTCATGAAAAAGACTTATGAAACTTATGAAAATTTTTGCAATAGGAGCTACAACATCATTTCCTGGATGTTCCTATGTTCCTAGTACGGGAACGGTGAAGGATGCCATGTTGATCGTCAGCGACGATGAAGGCATTCCATTAAAAGTAGCCAAAGTTCTAGGTACTTTAAAGTTATTATTATTCTATAGTGATATAATAGTAATTTAGTTTTTGATCACTCTTCATCGACTAATGATCCAATGATTTTTTTGTAGGGAATTTTTTTTTTTGGGAAAAACTTGGTGATGAGTGTTTGTGAATATTCGGGCCTACCCTGTGTACCTAGTGGAACATCATATCCTAACTAAAACCCCAAACCACTATTTTGATTTCATATCATTGCTAGAATATTTTTCCTTTTCATCCATTTCTTGAACTATATTAAAGGTAGCTTCACCTCATTTATGAGTCTAACATGTTTTTTTTTTTAAACTTAAAAGGTGGAATAACCAAGACAAAAAGTTGAAGGATGATCTTATAGAGAGCATGACCCAACTCTTTGGACCTCGTGCATTCGAGAGAAACAAGCTCCTTGAAAAAGTCAATTCATGTTTGAAGTATATTAGGGACTAGTACAGAAAAAATTTACAGGATAACCCCAAGTACAAGCATCCGCCCTATGTTCCTGAGGCTGAGTGGAAGGCTCTGATTTTGGATGGAAAGTATAAAGCTAACAAGAAAAATAATATTACACCAGTAGAGAGTACATCAAGGTATGTGATACTGTTGAGAATTTAATTATGTACTAATTAACCTCTATATTTATACTATCTAACATATTTAGAAATTTTCATAGATTTCTTGACACATCAAAGGAAACAAAGGCAAGACTAGAAAAGCACGGGACAAACAAGCTCAGCTTTGGTGGTTTTTCGAGACTTCAAGCATGAGTTGTAAGTATTAGTAAATGAAAAATTGTATCAAAATTTTTATATATTGTGATGGTAAATGCTAGGATAGACTAGCTTGTCTATGCTCCTGATCCTCAACTTGGATCTCAGTGTTCCTCCACACCAATATATGATGCAAAGTAACATGCTTTGGAAGCACCAACAAACTCCTAGCACCTTGGAACAACTAAGCAATTCAAGTTATCACCCCAATCCTATGTTCTCCACAAGAACATTCAAGGCTTGATTCACCTTCAAAAAAGGAACTAATCTGTTGTTACAACTGCTCCTTCAATTCATGGACCCAACTCATAACATAAGGCTGCATACTAGTTACTTCTCCCTTATACCATTCAAGGCCTCATACACCCAACCTTGACACCAAGTGTTTTGGCAACTTTTTTATTTCCTTTTGATATTTTAACTACCCTCCATTGGTTGATGAAATAATGCAAGTAAAATTCACCATACCACGCAAAAATTTAGGGCTCAGAGTTCAAGAGATGCCTCACAGAAGAGGATAAGAGAATTCACTTCCAACAAGGCTATAGAGCTGTGGCTGAACGGCTACAAGCTGAAATCAGTGTGGAAGGTTCTAATAATGATGCATCTAAACCATAGGTAAATAAGCTAAATGAAATTTATTTCAAATTGAATACTTTACCAATTAGTCTATTTGATGTTAAGTTCCAATATAAAGTGAGTATATCTGTTTTAAGCAAGCAATGATAACAATGCGTAGGATGTTGGAATGCAGCCTAACAATCCTTCTACACAATCTGTGGATGCTAAAGGTTAGCATGATGTGCATCCCAGTGGTGGAGGTATACATTTGCTATTAAATTTTTTATATGTAATTGCAATTGGTGTTTGGATTAACGTAACATTTTGTATGGCAGTTGTAGAGGATCGAGGGGTCGATGTTCATGAGCATGTTGACGTTGAGTCTAGACAAAATGATGTGGTCAGATCAGGTGAAGTGCATCACAGTTATGTTATTTAAAATAATTAAATACTTGTAATAATTATAATAAATTATTTTTAATTTAACTCTTTAATTTGTTATTGCAGAGGACCCCCCTTTGCAATAGCATAGGAATCTGAGATCATCAAGAATAGAGAACAGAACAACTGATGAGGGGGGAATTGATGATGACATTGATGCTCCTCTTAGAGCTTAGATAGAAAAAAGAAATAGAAAGAAAAAAAAGAAATGATTGTCATCTACATACCTTAATTGATTATGACTAAATTTTATCTCTCAATGAATTTAATTATGTGCTAATGAATGTTCATGAATTATGTGTTAATGCAAAATATTGATGAATGTTGCATGTTAACGGATCTAATGTGTTAATGAACGTTATCATGTGATATTGATTGAATTTTATCATGTGATATTGATTGAATGTTACATTTTATTAATGGTTGAAAGAATGAATGAATGTTAGATGTTAACAGGGAATGTAGAGTGATGTTAGGGGGAGGGGGGTGGGGCCAAATGAGCTTCCACCTTCATGTGGTTGGCCCTGTTTAGTAGAGAATATTAAACTATTCTCAAAACAAAGTGAAGCTCAATAAGATACTAAATATTTCTCTATTTTGTCCTATGTTTAGACTTTTGTCCTATGCATCTAAGGCTTCATGCTTTGAAATATCATGAAGTTCTAAAATTGTAGCTTTTTTATTGCATCCTTGGATCTCAGCACTGTCTTGGGACTGTGTTATCACCAATGATACGATTATCATAATTAACTAGGGAAACCCTTGATCAGCACTATCTTGGGACGGTCTTCTCTGAATATGCCGCTGCTTGGAAGAGGTTATTTTAAGCAAAGGGAATTAGGATTTGATCATATTATATAGCTTTCCTGACAAATATATCTAACTCTTGGGCTTCAAATCAATTGTATCCATGAGTTCATGGTCAAATACAAAGCTTACCTCTAAGTTCCAAATCTTGCCACCCATACTCTCTAAATTTTATATCGAATGGGCCCTCTATCCATTCACTAAGCATAGTTGTTGCTTGTGCCAAGAGAGTCTAAGATATTGCAATATGGATTCAATGTTTAATCTTTTCAATCCAACTATCTTCCTGTTCAATCCTGTCCTAACTGGATTTGTATCCTCAGCATTCAACAAAGTTATGAATTGTATCCTCATTTTTTTTCTAAATTTCACCATAGCTTCCTAGTAGGATGTTTTATATAAGCTGTTTCTTGCAACTTTTACTTAAAAGAGCTATTACTATTCATGGCTTTCCTAAACATTGTTTCTTGTTTATTTACTAAAGTTAGCTTGGGTTGTATCTCGATATGTTTTGTGTATTTATTTTAGTGAAAGTTGCAAAGGGCTAATATGAAATTACATTTTTTTTAAAGCACATGTAAGCCAACTTTCATGGAGCTCCCTAATCATTTGTTGTTATGAAATTTTTCTATTTCAAACTGTGATAATAAATTATAATATCTAAATTTTGTATTATTTTTTCATTCTGTCTATTTATGGTCTCAATGTTTCTTTTGAGCACAAACTAGTTTCTTATTTCAGTTCTAAGGTGATAGGGAACAAATTACTTCCCAAGCATGCCACTCTAGATTCAAGGGTGTTCATGAAATTCACAAAATGGATTTTTGTTTTGTTTTTATTGTGATTTAACTTCTAAAATGTGAAGTCAAAAGCTAAATAGTAAATTTTTAAAGTTTGATCATGATAGTTTGATGGTTGGGCTTTGTTTTTGACAGGAAGAATGTAGAAAGGTCTCAACAGAAGGGTAGCAGAAATGGTTGGAACTTTCAAATAAATTTCATGATGCAATTAAGGTTTGTTCTATATTTGAATTTGATTTTCTGATATATAGATAAGACATCTGCGCATTCTAATTCTCAGCACGATATTTATGTTTTATTTGCCCCAGGTTGATTGTGAAGTACAGGCCTACTATGCCAGTAATTTATGTTGTCATCCCAAGATTCACAACAAATCAACTAAGATGGGGCTTTATAGGTGCATTTCAGGTATGCTATACATATTAAAAAAGAAAGTTGTTCTATTTTTCTTCTACTTGAGTGACATGGATTAAAAATCAAAGTAGCTTTATTATTCTGTGTAAGTTTTTGTTCAAATCATTCAAGTAACGTTAATTGAATAAAGAATGATGAGATCAATATGCACATCTCAGAAAATTATGATGTTGCTTTACTGGAATTAATATCCAAAGATATTTTTGATCCAATTACATATATCAATGTATTCAATCTAATGCCACATCATTGCAATCTTTCTTCATAATATTTGTTTTCATTAAACCTTCCCAATTTTACTGGCTTTTGCTTCCATGGTTTCACTACTTCTATATTTGTATAATTGGTTTCACTACATGATATTGTAGTGCACAAAATATATATTGCACATTCCTAGTCCACCATAGTCAAAAAAGTGTGTGCATGTTCAAGAGATTGTTTTTATCATAGTCTATCTTTATAAGAAAGCTTCTGAAAAGAGAAATGTAAGGAATCAATTTTAGCAAAATTGCCAGTACTCAATGACTTAAGAAACATAAGTATGACATATTAAGGCCTAAGAAGGAGTGAGGCAAAGGGAGGAGACAAGGGAGATGAAGCTTCCAGCTACGTCATTCTCAACTACCTCCAACATCAAACCAAATCAAGACTCTTAAACCCTACATAACTTCATTTGGTCACATCTTATATTTGAGCAGGATGGTGTCTTATTGGTGCTCCTTCCATTATTTCATGATATATTATTATCAACCCATCCAATTGGCTACAGGACAAAGATGATTCCTGAATAATCGAATTAGCAATATGGTCGATCTGCATTGCATTTGGACACTTGGTTTGAGGTTCATCTCATCGATTCCCATTCATCACAGGATCTTTATCTGATTAGACCTTGATAGAAAACATTGAGATTTCCTGAGCCCCAAGCCCAAATCATGCAGGCTTCAATCTCCATATGTCATAAAGCCTATATATAGAGCTGAGCATTCTCACACCATCCGAGAGCTGATGCAGGTGAAGAAGTATCTCATAGCTAGAAGCTTCACCTGCATCAGCTCTCGAATGGTGTGAAAATGCTCAACTCTATATATAGGCTTTATGATATGTGGAGATTGAAGCCTGCACGATTTGGGCTTGGGGCTCGAGAAATCTCAATGTTTTATATCGAGGTCTAATCAAATAAAGATCTTGTGATGAATGGGAATCGATGAGATAAACCTCAAACCAAGTGTCCAAATGCAATGCAGATCGACTGTATTGCTAATTTGATTGTTCAAGAATCATCTTTGTCCTATAGTCGATTGGATGGCCTGATAATAATATATCATGAAATAATGGAAGGAGCACCAATAAGACACCATCCTACACAAATATAAGATGTGACCAAATGAAGTTACGCAGGGTTTAGGAGGATTGATTTGGTTTGACGTAGCTGGAAGCCAGCAATTTTTTTTTTGTTTTACTTTGTCTCCATCGCTATTGTGACGTCAGCCACACAAATTGTGATGGGGTTGTTGTAGTGGCGATGCCCAACTACCATCGTAATTGCAAGGGTGTCCATCACAATTGTGACATCAGCCACAAGCATTGCGATGGGGTTGCTATAGCGGTGATGCCCAACTGCCATCAAAATTGCCAGGGTGTCTGTCACAATTGTGACGTCAACCACAAGAATTGCAATGGGGTTGATGTCATAATAAAGTGGTTGTATAGTGATGGATAGGCATCGCAATTGCGACGGTATAGGATAGACGTTGTAATTTATGACTAAAAAATAGTGATGTCTATGACTGTTGCAGTGGCGACACATTTCTATCGTAATTGCGACACATAGCTATTGCAAAATGATGCCAAATGTATTAGTGTCAAACAACTAAAGCATGTAGTCTCACTCAACCATCTATTGTAGTAGCCTCTAAATTGTGTTATAATGCAATTCTCAAAACATGTCCATATTCTTGACAATAGTGATAATTGTACCTTGTGTTGTAATCCCAGTTGTAGGATTTTCCATTTTGTTATACCTTTGTCTGCTTGTTTGATGTCCAATTAGCATTAGATCTACATTCATATGCTTTATGTCTATACTTCTGACAATTGTGGCAATATCCTTCAAAACTCTGTGTGCTTAAGGTCTTGACCCTACATTCATGTGCTCGATGTCCTTGTTTGTTGCACTTATGATAGTAACCCTTGAATTTCTACTTAGGGTTCTGATTTGCATTATTTCTCCTACAAACATTTGTAGTATGACCTAACTTTCCATAATTATGACAAGTGGGTTTGTATTTCTTACCTTTTTTGTTTCTTTTTTCACCACTTTTAGATGATTCTCCTTCCTCGGTACTAGTGTATCCCAATCTAGTAGTATCATTGTTAGATCTAGGAGATCTCATCAATTTCTTAAAGTAATTGATGCTTTCACTAGGTTTGTTGAAACTTTCAACAAATTCCTTTTTTTTTCTTAGTTCATTCCTTAGTTGTTCATTCGGTAACTTCAGGGTTGTGATCTCAATGCCCTTTCCCTTCAATTCATGATTAGCAATCATCAATTGATTCATTGTATCCAGTTGCATGTTAGCAACCTTTTGTGCATCTGATGTCTTCTCTTCCATTTTGTTGGTCAGTGTTCTTATGTCATCTTCAATCATGACTTTTTCTTCCTCAACTTTCTTTTTTTACTCGGTCACATAGTAATATTGATTGGACTTCTTGTTTTATCTTAAGATTTCTGACCTCTTCAGTTAGGGCACCATTCTTTTCCATCAGATTTGCAACTATTGTATCAAACTCACTTGAATTTCCATTTGCAAACAATTCAGTAGTGTCTTCCTCTTGGTGATGAGTGTCATTTTTCTCAATAGCTATCTCTTTACTTTTCCTCAATGAACATTGCAGTTCATCTATTGCTTCCATGAGTTGGTATAGGGCAAGTTGAATTTCAATCTTTTGGTTCTCAATAGTCTTTCCCAACTTGTGGACTTCCATCTTCAAGATCTTTCCTCAAAGTTGTATAGCTTTTCTTTCCAGAGGACAAGGATTTGATACCAGTTTTTGAAAATAATAATTGGAAAGTAAACTATGAGAGGGGGGAGGGGGTGAATCAGTACTTCAAAACTTTAAGCATAAAACATTCACCACACATCCATCTCACAATTTAACATGTAAACTGAATAGCTAATTACACATGTTCATCCATAGCATGAAACAAATAAACACATAATACAATAAATTTGTTACCCATAAACCCTCCAATGAGAAGGTAAAATTGGGGTGGGGATGACACCCACAAATTTTCACTACTATAGTTGTAAAGTGTAGCCAATTAAGGTTAGAAGAAGTTTGACCATAAACTATGATCTATCTTGTGAAAGGTCTACCATGTTAAAGGCTTACAAAGACTATTAAGTCTCGCCTTGTTAAAGGATTCAAACACCCTACTAAAAGTGTGCCTTGTTAGAGGACTTTAACTTTCAATAAAACAAGCACTTGGTTAAGAGATTTAAAAGCCTATTAAGACTACTCTATTAGGAGATTTTCTCGTCGTCACTTGTTAAAATGATTTAACACCATGATCCTTCAGTTAGCACTCTATTGCTATAAGCTAGATATTCTCTTTCTTAGTGTGTACTTGATCCTTCTAATCAGATATACCTCCTTTGTCCTCTCTCCACTTTCCTCTGTTCTCTCTAACTAATTCTATAATTCATAACTTTATAACAACCTCCATAGCCACTATATATGCTCTCTCTACACTTAGCATTTATCTCTCTTGTGTCTCCTTTTCTTCCTTCATGCACTTACAAACTATTTAGGGTTTTTCTCCTTAAGTAAACACAAGTTGGCCATGGTTAGGTTAGAATCAATGACTGAGGTTGATCCATTTTTCATCTTAGAACATCCCTCAATTTGATTGGTTCCATGTACTGCATATGGATTTGTAATATACATTTGTATAAATCTTCTAGAATCGTAAAATAGTTGTTAAGTTAGCCCAAAAATAGTTTTCATAGAAGTTTGTCCCATTAAAAACAACTATGTCCAAAATTGTTCACTTGGCAATTGAAGTCTCTGATGCTTAGAATTCACTATATCTTTAATGTTGTACCTCATCTCCTAAATGACTCGGCATACTCTATTTATTTGGCTGATGAGTTATTCGAAACTAACTATCTACTCAGCACATATTGGTGCTCGGTATTGACTATGTATATTACTTAGCACATATTGTTTGGCAACTTATGCTCAACATGCTTTGATCACTAGGTTCATGCTAATTGCTCGACTTGCTCTGATCACTCAGCTTGCACTGTAATTCTATTGAGTAATGACTAAGTGTTTTGTCACTGCCTTGTCAAAACTAATCTGAGATTAACTAAAAGATGGAACATAAGTTAGAAGTCGAGTTGAGAGTTGTAAAGTTGACACAGGGTAGTAAATATTATAAAGAATCCCTAGTTAAGAGTGCAAGTCATTTGGTAATTGCATGAAGGAGAACAAAGAAAAAAAAGTTAACTAGTTAAAAGAGTAATACTTTTACAAATTTTGGTAGATGTGCAATAAATACAAAGTTCATTTCAAAATATTTAAAGGATGTAAACAATATTTTGAGTACTATTTGATTGAGTGAAGAGTTAAAGATAATTTCAAAGTGATTTGACAGCAAGCAAAGGTGAATTTGAAGTGTTCACAGTGCGAAGTGAAAAAGCCTTAGTTTTGCAAAATTTAGGTATTTTATGAAGTTTTTGAAGTATTTGAATATGCTGAAATGGAGAATCCTACAGTGAGCGATGTTAGTGATAGGTTGCGATATGTGTTTAAGAAGCACCCTTTCACATCTCAAGTAGATGATCCCTTAGGATCATTTTTGCAAGTTCCAAAAAATGTTCTTCACATAGAAGAAATAAGGTCGTACATTCACTACAAATTTGAGAGTATTGGAGATAATGATATTCATAAGGATTTAGACCTAGTCTACCATGGAGACTTGTCATTGAAATAAGAGTTCACACACCTAAAAGAACTAAATATAGTAAATCATATGTTCTATACAAATTTCAACAACTATGAATGGAGTAGAATCATTCTGAGTCATATTCACGAAGGAATGTTTTGGGTTGGAGATGTGCCTATCATGATTGACAATGACATGATTCATAGGTTAACTAGTTTATACAATGAAGGAAGAAACTCGGTCAATGAGAAGAATGTGAAGAAGATGGTGGAAACCAATCTAAAGATCAAATCAGATGGTAGGAATATGAGGATTGACCTCATAAAGAAAAAATATGTGAGAGTGATTAGCAAGATCATTGGTAGTAAAATGAATCATAGTTCAAGATTGAACTTAGTACTTGTTGGATTCTTACATGTAGCATACCTAATGATAGTTGAGAAAGAAAAGGTTAATATGTTTGACATTCTGAGGCATCAACTATTGGACAACATATAGAAATTAAAGAAGATAAGAAGTGTGGTGTTCAGGTTTGAGTCACTACTGATACACCTATTCTTCCAAGTTATTTGGAAATTCCTTGGTGTGCCTAATAGGGAATGGGACAACAACATTTAGTGCACCATGAACTTGGTGACATATCAATACAATTAATAATTTGAGGAGAGGATTGTTGAAGACATAACAAAAATGATGAAAATATTTCAAACTGCGATGAAGCAAAGATTTAAAATACCACCCTCACTATTGAAAAAATACAAAGAAGACATATGTTTCGTGGTTGAAACAGAACAGATGTAACCTATATGTTGGAATTTGTGTCAAGGGTTAAGTTTATAGATCCTATGGGATATAAGTTAAGTGAAGAGATAATTGAAGGTTATGTGAAGATCACACTCAAATCAAAGAAGGCAATGGACTATCCTAGATGGGGTACCTTTGAGGAAAAGATGAAAGAAGTTCGTAGTGAACTTTATAGAAAAGATATTAAGAAAAGGGTAGATAAGAAGATAGAATCTATCTTGAAGGAATTTGGTATGACCAAAGAAGAATTCAATGAGGTAAAGGGTATAGCCTTGGAGATGAAGGCTATTGGGAAAACAAAATTATTGGTAGCAAAACCTATTGCCATAGTAGGACCCTCAATGGGAGTGACAATAGTAGGATCTACTTCATAGATACATATTATCCCTTATGCCATAGTAGTACAAGTGCAACCTAGTAGTGTACATCTACTAAAGAAGACTGATGAAGAGGACATACAAATAGTTGAAGGTAAATCATCCACTCCTCTAGCCAAAAGGAAATCAAAGAGACTCATTAAGGTGAAACAAAAGGTTGATTCACCCAGCAAGAAAAGGACTAAGAAATTGTCAAGTAGCCCTAGAAAGAGAAGAAATACATTGTAGATGGTTAAATTAGATGAGGTTGATGAATTTGAAAATGAAGAAGCAATAGGGGATAGAACTACAAAAAAAATTGTTGGAGAAGCAAGGACAACCACTAGGAAGAAGCCTTGGAAGCCAAAGGTGGAGAATTTAAATATACAAATCATTAGTGATGACAATTTCATTTAATTGAATAATTTTATAGTATGTATAGCAATATGGATAGAATACAGCTAGAGAATGCATTAGTAAGAAATATGATTTTGAAGAATAAAAGATTTGAAGATGTACACATACATATACTAATGGACCTATATAATAGGTTGATAAATAGAAGAAGATGAGTTATAGACAAGGATAAGAAAATATGAGAGAACATGACTAGAAAACATTGTGACATCAACAAAATGATGACTTAGTTAGTATGATGAAAGGTATTGAACCTTTGTTGATAAATAAAAGAAGAGTTATTCTTTGATGGGAGGTAATTATGAAGAGGTAAACAAGGAGACAAAAGAAGACATTGTCAAATACATGACTTATATACACAAAGTCAAAGAATTGAGTGCAAAGTTAGGGGGAGCAATCCCTATGTCCCTTGAGAAGATTACACCACCAACAATAGAAAAGGAAGCCAAGGACACTCAGATGATAGATTTATCTTTGCAAATCTCTATTGGTATTAACACCATGCAAATTGGTGCCACAAAGGTGACGGTAAATGTTGCAGAAGATCCTTTCAAGGATCTTGGGCCAAACATCGTTGGAAACATTATTGACTATACCAGCTCTGATGAAGAAAAGGAGAAAAGAAAAAGTGAAGCTGAAGAAAATAAAAGAAAAGAAGAAGGAAGGAGGAAGAAAGAAAAAGTAGAAATTGAAAGGAAACAGAGAGAAGAAGAAAGAATAAGAAAGGAGGAAGAAATAAAAAGTAGAAACAGAAAGGAATCAAAGAGAAGAAGAAAGAAGGAAGAAAGTAGAAGAAGAGAAATAGAGAAAATAAGAGGAAGAAAAGAAAAGCAAAGAAGAGGCAAAAAAGAAGCAAAAAGAGGAGGAAGAAAAGAGAAGAGAAGAGGAAAAGAAGGGGAAGAAAGAAGAAGAAGAAGAATAAAACAAGATGAAGAAAATAGAAGAAGAGGAAAAGAAAAGAGAAAAGAAAAGGAAAGAACAGGTAGAAAAGAAGCAGAGAGAAGAAGAAGAAGAAAATAAGAGGAGAGAAGAAGAAGAAGAAGAAAAAAGAGGAATAAGATAAGATAGAAGAAGTAAAGAAGGTAAAAGAAGAAGAATAGATAAAGAAGAGAGAATAAAGTGCACCTAGCACTTCTCTTACCCTTGTAGCACTTACAGGCACTGATGATGATGATCAATCAGAACTGATATCATCACTCGGCAAGATCATCAACAAAAACAAACAGGTCAAGAGTTTGAAAAAAAATTCTTATAGAGGTAACTGAAAAATTGTATGGAGTAATGACTATGAAGTCACTTGATCCAAACCTTAAGGGCATAGCCAAAATTGTGATTCAAGAATTTGATGTTGAACTCACAAGTTTGTTAGAGGTTGCATCAACACAAGCCCAAGCCAAACATGATGTGTAGATTTTTGACATTGTATGTCAGAACATCAAAAACGATTTGTTGACCCTTGACACATGCATCAAGGCATTAAGGAAGTGTGAGCTTGAAGGAAAATATCTATATGCAAAGTGTGCAATGTATTTTAGCTTTACAAAAGACATTGATAATGAGCTTAAAGGAAAGTGCATAGAAGTAGAAGCATTGGAAAATTAGTTAAGTCAACTTGATGTGTGAATTGAAGCAATTAAAGCACAAGTTAGCAAGACTTATGATGAGATAAGTCTATTGGAAGACAAAAAGACAAGGATGAAAAATAGGTTGTCACTTCTTAGAGAACACCTATCTGTGATATTAAGCACAATTGAACATTAGTTGGAGGAATGTATGTCAATCAAGACATCCTTTGACAATTTTGCTTACTCATATTAGAATGTGGTAGAGATTACATCCTATGGATTATGTGCTCTCCTTAGCATCTCAAAAGGAGTAAAGGATTAATGGGAGAAGAACATAAAGAGTATGACAGTTAGCTTTGGTGACTGTATTTCTCACCTATCAGCCTAGAAAGGAGGTAATTAAATTTTTTCTGTACATAAGTTTTTGACACCTTTTTCATTGATGTCAAAGGGGGAGAAGTATATAAGGAAAATTGTATAAAGTAACAATATTTATAGAAAGACAACAGTTATATACTAAGGGGGAGCAATGTTACTTAGTAATATATTTTATTAGGAGATATAAGGAAAGATGGTTATAAATGTAATGATCCACAAATTTTTGTAATTTTGAAATTTTGTAAAGTATTGAAGGCCAATTATGAAAAAAAAATTTCTATAACATTTTGGGAACATATCCAATTTTCCCATATGTTTTCATCAATGAAAAAGGGGGAGATTGTTCGCAATATGGTTAAGATAGTAAGGTACGAGAATTTCATTTATGGAAATATATCATTCTAGAATAGAAGGCAGGTCTTACAGCTGAAGAATACATGATTAGATACAATAAATTGTCTAAGTGTTAGACAGTTTTGATATCAATTCAGAGGAAACTTAAGTATTGTGAAGTCTACACTAGTATTCATCATGTGTGTAGTTAAGGACAGGTAGAATAGAGTTTCATGATGATGTACCTAAGTGCATAGATCAATATGGACAGTATGGATGAAGTTACAAGTCAAACACCAATAAAGGTTGTAAACTTAGCAAAATAGAGTACAAAAAAAATAGAGGAATAAAGTGTTAAGGAATTATTTTAGTCACTAAATGATTACTTAATTGTGTAGGGATGAAATCCTAGATGTTTACCCTAAATTAGCATAATGTGTGAATGCATCAAGCTGACTGCACAAGAGTTTTTGTGAAAGAAAAGAGTATAACTAAATACTCACTACTTGTGAAGTAAGTGGACATGTAGTAATGCAAATGCAAAGTATATTATGTATCTATGAACTAATTATGTGATATGCAAACTAAGTATGTGATATGTGAACTTGTATGAGAGATCTATGACGTGAATTATGATGTAAGATCAGAGCCATGTGAAGTACAATATACATCAATAAAGAGTTTTTTGTATCTATCTCATTTTGTATAAAGGCACTATATTGTATGATTGCATGTTAGGAAAGTGGGCTCTTCTTTCATACATTTGTAATTGTATTACCAACTCCTAACAAGGTTGAAGCAACTCATAATAGGGTTGAGGCTTTAACGAGGCCTAGTCCCCTAACAAGGATCGAGACACTGTATGTAATTCATAGACTCCTTACATGGTCAATATCCTTAACATGATTCTTTTGTTTAGTGGATCATTTTTTGGGTGCCATCCCCACCATAGATTTCCCTTGGCCATGGTTTCCCTAGTTAACAAAATATGGTGTTATGAGTTCTCTTTGTGTATGGTTTTATTTACTGTTCAACATTATTGGTTTACTTTCCTATGCATGTTGTAAAGTAAGTAATAATATCCAGCTGTGGGAAAAAGATTGTAGAATACTAATTCACCCCATAAGCTATCAATACATCAATTCATTCATTGTTTTAGCAATTAGGAGTGAATATATTTTTTGTCTATTGATGTGCTCTTGTGATCTATGTCTATGCAGTGATCTTTCTCAGATATCTTAGGAAGGGTCTCACTACCTAGCATAGTTGTTGCCTTCATTGAGACTTAAGGTTTGTAAAATATTATATGTCCTAATTTTTTACCCTCTAATGTGTATTAGAAAATGTTAAAAATTATGTGTAATAGTTAACATTGTCCTTTAAATTAATTTAGTATTGAATGTTGCAATGTTTATTGTTTGTATGACTACTCTTATTTATTTTTTATGTAGGTCAACCCAAAAGGAATTCATAAAGGACTTTCATTAGGATTTGTTGTACTCTTCTCAAGATATGTTAGCTCATTGGTTCACTGTAATTGTTGAGAGGAAAGAACATTAATTTTGTTAGAAATTTCTTAATACCTATCTTGTACGTTACAACTCTCAAAGTCACAAAACCAATAGATCCCCACATCTTTATAGGGAGAATTATGAAACACCTTTATTGTTTTATCTAATGAAGGAAATCTTGTAAATAGGGAGAATTTATAATAGATGTCAAACTTAAATTTGGTGCATCATTAAAGTCATTATTCATTTTCAAGGTTTTCTTTCTAATGTTAATGTGTATGGTGAAATGGTTATGAATGATAGATCTAGAAAGTACAACCAATTGAATAAGGGTACAAGCATAAGATATTCCTACAAAGAAGGATCATATCAGCTAATAGAAGTGAATTATATCAAAATAGGGAGACAATCACTAGAATGGTTTCTAACTTTCAAAGAGAAGGTGATGGAAAATGTTATTGTCCCTACAAAAGATATAAGGGCTTAATCACTAGAAGACTCCTAATCAAAATATCTAAGATACATTGTAGGGAAAATGGCTACATTAAAGGGGGGTTCTAATATCATCCATTGGTAATTTATTCATTATATTTTTTTAACAATTAATATACATATGAAATCACTTGATGATGAGATCATGATCATGGTTTCTTTATGTTCGTCATTTTTATATAGGCCAATCTCCTAAGGGCAATGTGTGATAAGGGTGACCACATCCCAAGGAATATGGATTTATAAGTGGAGGAACATGGAGGTGCAATTATTGAAGTTGAAGATCATGATTCCATGGAAGTTGAAAATCATGCACTAGAAAACACATTTTAAGATGATGATACAAGTACATTGATCCATAACACATTTGGTACTGGCGCACCTGATAATTATGATGATGATGATCATGATGAAATTTATTTCATCCATGATATATCTCTACTTGAGACAAAAAACACGACCCTTTACGAAGGATCCCAAACAACTCTTTTCTCTATTGTATTATTGTAGGTAAATTTGAAGGTTATGAATGATTTATCCAACTTATCAATGTCATGCATGCTAAGGTTTGTCATATATTTATGTCATTATTGTCAATAAATGGTGAAACATGTATAATTAATATTGCTTATATTAACAACTTCTATGTTTTGTTGTAGATTTATTGGCAAGTTTCTATTACACCATCAAATATTCTCCCTCACTCATAATAAGAATTATGTGTCATTATGAAATATATTGGAATGGATTATTAAGAAATAAATGCTTGTGCCAATGATCATATTATTTACCATAAATAACATGAATATACAATTGAATTCCCTAAATATCAAATGAGTAGATATCAACCAGATAAAGTAACAAAAATTGTGTCTCGCAAGGTTCTTAATTACATCCTGATTATTCCACATTTGAAAGAATTATTTAGGTGAAGTAGCTTGGCACAATTTATGGATTACCATGTGTGCAATAGAAGTTGAGATGACATTATTTGAATACCTATGATAGTTTAGTATTTATGGACATAGAAGAAAAGTGGCCAGATTTAAAGAATAACCACAAAATCTCAAGCTTTCATTAGCAGCGGATGGTGTCGATCCATTTGGAAAGCTGAGATTTTTTTACTAGGTTTGCCCTATTTTTGTTACCAAAAATAACCTTCCTCCATGGATGTTAATTAAGAGGTAGCACATTATGTTGGCAATGATTATTCTAGGTATTTTATAATTCTATAGTTATCTACATGTAATTATAAGTCTTGCAGCAAAATGGTCACAATAATTATATAATGTTGGTGTTGTCCATTAAACTAGGTAAGTACCAAGTTAAAGATATGAATATAATATATTTTGAGCCTCTTATCGATGAGTTGGTGGAGTTATCAAATGGTATCACTATGTACGACATCTCCAAACCAATTGGACAAAGACAATTTCAATTCCACGCAATGCTTATATGGACAATACATGATGCCTTAGGGTTGAAACATTTTTGTGGTATGTTATGGTGAATTCAAGTTGCATGTGATAATTATAATTATTAAAATGAACATATTTAATCTAGTTATATCATTATCTTGTAGGTCTTCAAATAAAGGGAAAATTTGCATGTCCAATTTTTTGTCCAAAGATGAAATCTCGTTATTCAAAAAGCTTAGCAAAATAGGTGTTTGATGAGTATGGAGACTTCCTCCACATAAGTTATAAGTATCAAACTGCCCAAAAATACATTTTCAATGGGAAAGAAGAGACAACATCAAAGACACAAAGAATGACACCTCACCTATGGAAGTTGGAATATAATAGAATAAATTGTTGAGGTAATATCATTCCATCTGATGGTTTTTGTTTGAATTTTATATTTTGATATTGTCTTTTGTTTACTAACAATGTAATTGATTCTTGTAAAGGTTCTCAAGGCATTACTAAGTACATTCCAAAGGGACTAAGATGTAATCCCAAAAAAATTAGTAGGTTGCCCTATGAAGGGGACCTACAAATCATGCATTTGTTTAATACGATGTGTATTGGAAAGAATATAACAATGATATTATGGAAAATATTGGATGGAAGGCATGAAAAAGAAAAACCTATCAAAATTTGTAGTGAGATTCACAAATCTAATCATGCACTAAAACAATTCATTAAATCAAATAGCAATAGAGACTAGATTAATATGAGTTCCGTTAATTATTAATGGAGCAGCAAAGTGATGCCATAAAAGAAGCCATACAAAAAACTAGATTTCCCACAGGATTTGCTACAAACATAAGAAATCTCATATCAAAGGAAGGTGATTTTGGGTCAACGTTGAAAATGCATGATTGACATACCTTCATCAAGGTTTCATGTTCTTCTCTACCTACAATATATTCATAAAATTGCATATAATTTTCATTGTATTTTGTTAGAAAAGAATAAAATCATCAATTTATCATTGTTGCAATACGTGCTACCACTATCTCTCATTGAGAACTTTGATAATAACATTAAAAAGTTATATGTGATCTTAGAAAATGCATGAGGTAAGTAGTAATATATGTTCAATTTGTTTTATATATTTACTATATTCACAATCTGTCTCGTATTTATATAGATTTGTGTCTTGAATCTATTGTAGGAGGTTTTCATCCAAGGAAATCCTTAAAAAATATATAATATATTGGAAGACAAGAATTTCTCAACTAATGTGTGAAATGAAAAAGTGTATACCTCCAACATTTTTCAATTCACAAGAACACTACCTCATACACCAAGTTGAGAAGATTAAATTGTGTGGACCTATACAAACTAGAACAATGTGGATGGTTGAGAGAAACTTGAAATTTTTAAGGCTTTGGTTCAACAAATAGCATGTCCTAAAGGTTCTATGGTGGGGGCATTTATGGTATACCAGACTATGGTGTACATTACTCAATATCTTCCTCATCTTGTAGCAAAGACCCATATAGATTGTATTTGGGATCCAGACCCCACTAAAAATTTCTAAAGGGAGTACTTGATGGGGAAAGGTGGATTGAGGAAAGTGAGAGGTAATAAATTACAAGATTTTAATACAGTTAATTATTTTTTAATCTTCTAAATAAATTGGTCGTAAGTCATATACTTATATTTTTCTACAACTGCTCAAGAGTGGGATACATAACATTTGTATATTGAAAACAATCAAGATTGGATGATGGCATGGATTGAACAATGTCAACAATCTCGTCACACATTAACATGGGAATGTGTGTCTTCATTGGTTAAAGAAGCTCACCATAATGAAGATTCCAATGTTACATAAAGGGAAATAGATTTAGCAAATGGTTTAAGAGATTTCCAGGTACGTTGAAATTTGATAATCACCCACATGTTTGTCAACTCATGATACAATAATTTTAAGATGTTTGGCCTATTATTGTAGGTGAAATACCACAAAGCTATGTTATGCAATGGTTATAAATTTTGCATCAAGAAGTTGGATGACACAAAGAAAAAATGTGATAATGGGATTAGTGCAGTATTTCAGGTCAATAATATTTCTTCTAGAAATGACTTACATTCTTGAGAGTCTAAAAATTGATACTATGGAATCTTGGATGATATAGTTGAGTGTGATTTTAATTATTTCAAATTAGTTCTCTTCATCATCAAATGGTACAGGCTATGACTTAATCAAAATGATCCTGATAGAACTATTATTGAACATGACAATGAATTTCCAATGATTAATACAAGGTTGTTTGAACTAGTTGGGGATGAGCCTTATGTTCTTCCAAGACAATGTGAGTAGGTATTTTACTCTAAGGTTCGTTACACATGATCCAAGAGGAAGATTGATAAAGTACAATGTGATGGAAGAAGAAGGAGAAGATGATGTAGATGATGGTCATGATCAAGAGTTAGTTGATCATGATCTTCTTGATGCAAATTTTCTTGAAGAAGAAGATGATAATGATGATGTTGCGCCTACTAGTGATGACGATGACGATGATGATGACGATGATGATGCTGATGATGATGATGATGATGATGAGGTAGTGGTGGTGATGATGGTGGCGGTGGCGGTGGTGATGGCCATAGCCATGGCCTTGTTGATGATGATGGCGATGGCAATGGCGATGGTGATGGTGATGGCGATGGTGATGACGATGAAGATGACGATGATGATGACAATGATGATGATGATGACAATGATGACAATGCTAAAGATGATGATCATGATGATGAGATGGATGAATATGATCAATGACATGAATGAAATGTATAGTTATGTGATCAATGCTTATGCTATTTTAATATTGATTTCTTGATAGAAATATACAGTTATGTGATCAATGCTTAATTTGATTAATTCATGTTGTACCTTTTATTATTTTTAATTCATATGTGATGGTTATGGTGGATGTGATACATTCAGACTTATTGTTGGAGCTGATTTTATGTTTATGTTTTGAATGATGTTGCTACCCTTAGTCAAATTAACAAGTAATGGACTATAGACATCGTCAACCCAACTTCTCTTGAAAGTCCTTTATAGACAACATAAATTAAAGGTAAGGAATACAAAAAATACATAATGGTTATGATGACCACACATTGTACTCCATGTTGTCTACTTTATAATATTGAGTATACGTATCATGAAGTTTTAAACTAACATAACATAATTAAATTGCATGTGTAGGAACCTAAACCACTTTCACAAGCATCCCACACAATCTCATTTGTATAATATATCTCATTTCTAGCTATCTCTCTCATTCCATTGAGTGTAGGTACCAGTAAATAGGTATTTGTCAGATGTGTCTTCCTCGAGCGAAGGAAATATAAGAATGGAAGAAGAAAGTGAGACATGTAGTATGTCTACATTAAGGAGATCAACTAGGGGCCAAAAGATTAAAAATAAATTTAATAAATGCATGAAATATTTCCTTGCTCTAGGGGGCTCATGTTCTTATGACGATGAGAACAAAGGTGACTCTAAGGTGCCATTAAGGTATTGACATCTACAAAGACAGTGGGTCCCCAAGGAACTTCCTCCAATAAAAATTTATTTTTGTATTGGGAAGAGGATATATTGCATAACATCATCATCATTACATGGTTTGGGCCTATTTTCCATGGATGACATCAAGGTATCCTCCAAAAAAGTTTTCAAATTGATGGAGTATGTCTGACCTTGTTACAATCATAGTAGTTGGATTCAAATTGTTAGATATAAAAAAGCATGTGTAGATATGCACTCTCAGAAAATTATATACAACAGAAAGAGAATGCACAGAGTAAAAGAATAGTTATATACATTGATGGAAGGCAAAAAACATTAGGGAATATTACAAGTTTTATAAATAACACATGACGTGTGTCAACTATTAAGCAGTCCAATTGCATATTTGAGGCACACGAGGGAAATTGTGTATTTGTATGTGCGATAAAATTAATACATGCAAGGGAAGAGTTTCTTATCAATCATAGTTTGAATAGTACATATAAAAAAAATCCAATATCATATCTGGGGGTACGTTCTATGCACTATTTAAATTAACCTCTAATCATTGACTCCAACACACCATTAAATTATTAAGTTTCTTTGCTAACATTTCTACTAATATATGTCACTCTTTTCCTAGTTGTAAACTATTAGTACTATTCAAGATAGTTGAGTGTAATTAGTGCTATTTTTTCATAAATAATTATATTTTTTTTTACATGTCTTAATGAAATTTTGTTGAAATACAAGTCGACTATATAATGGATTAGGAGCCACATAGATGTGATGATGATGATCCTCATGGCACTTCTTCTTCCTGATAGGTAAAACTCATTATTATTTTTTATTGTGTTTTTTCTTCACTAGTGTTTTGGAGTAATTTTAAATATAGTACTAATAATCTTGTTCTCATAAATGAGTAGTACTCAGAGTAATGGAAATGAACATACGCCAATCCCTAATGAGGAGTCCATGGAGGATGACTCATTCTCTATTGATTTTGCATCAGCCCCTAATCCCATGGTTGCAATTCAAAAGGCCCTCTATAAAATTTCATTAGAATTGCACTGATTGGTATCTCAATAGCCTTAGACTCCTCAATTAGTGAGGGGAGGGATTGAATTGATGGAGTTATCAAGTAAGTATTAATGTAATTTTTAACTATAATAAGAGATCAATAATGATCTATATATTATACTCTTTTATGTATGTCATTAACTTAAATATTGTCTTGTTGTTTTTATAGGTTTTTCTACTAGTGATGTACCTCATGGCCCTGATGAGGGTTCTTTAGGTGGTCAAAGTAAATGACATGTTCTATCCTCCACCTGTTTTTTTCTCAAAATATATATTTTTAGACTCTAACAATCTTGTCCATGCTTTTTTATGCTACAACAATCTTATTCTTCAACACCTATTAATGATCCTATGTTGACACCACCTATAATGAGGAATATACTACCAAATGTATTATCATTTGCAATGTCAACAATATGGAACATTGGCCCATATACTACTGCACCACCTATGAGTATGTAGATCCCTCTTTTCCTCTATCCTTTTTCATGTGTATATTTCACTTGATTATATATTCTTTCTTGAGGGCATTTTGAAAAATTGGATTCATTTTATGCAGCAGGAGATGCCACACAAAATGAGGATAAATTTCTTCGATGTACTTATATTAAATGTACATGAATGGTGGAGGATTATGTCTTTCTCGTAAGTGATTAGGACTGACTTTCCTTGAAAGTTTTCTAGGTTCTAGGTGCTTTAAAGATTGGTCCTTTCTTACAATTGTATACTCATTATTAGGCAACTTGAGAAATAAGGGCAATAACTATTAATCCCATGATTATTTTGTAGGGAATAATGTTTTCTATGAAAAATTTAATGATGAGTTGTTACATATATTTGGGCCACCATACGTAAAGGGTGGAACATTCTATCTGATCTAAAATTCCCCAATCCACTTTTGAGATTCATATATTTTCTAGAATATTTTTCTTTTAACCCATTTATATATGAACCTAACAATTTTTCTTCTTCTTAAAAGAGTCAAAGGAGGCTCTCATTGAGAGTATGATAAACTATTTTGGCCCTTGTGTGTTTAATAAAATTAGGTTACTTGAAAAAGTAGGGAACAATTTGAGGTATATTAGAGACCACTATAGGGCCACATTAGAAAATAACCCTAACTATCAGTGCCCTCCAACATTCATGTTTTAGAGTTCGAGAATCTTAAGTTGGATGAGGCAAAGAGATCTAAAAGACAAAACAGATGTGAAATACCACCCAAGGAAAAAAGGTACGTGATATTGTTAATAATGTAATTATATATGTACTAATTACTACTTGTATTTATACGATCTAACATATTTCAAAAAAATTATAGAATTCCTGACACATACAAGGAAACATATGCAAGAAAACAAAAGCACGAGCAACACAAGCTTGACTTTGGTGGTTATTCAAAACTTTTTGCATGAGTAGTAAGTAATAGTAAATAAAAAATAGTATGCAAATATGTATAAATTGCAATCAATTTAGTTTTGATGAAACAAAGTAACAAAATTTCCCCATACCAATGATTAATGCAGGGCATGGATTTCAAAAGAAAACCCTCAAAAGAGGACAATAATTTAGCCTATAAACATGGCTATAGAGTCGTGGTTCAAAGGTTACAAGCTGAAATGAATACTAATGATTCTACAGATTGATCCACCGCGGTATTTGAAATTGAATATAGCTTTAACAATTATTGTATTTGACATTAAGTTTCAACATAAAGTGAGTATATTTTTTTTAAGTAAGAAAAAAATAACAATGCACATGACATTAGAATGTAGCCTGCTAGCAATCTTGGTACACCACCCAAACATGGTGAAGTTACTGGATCAGATGTGCATCATAGTGGTCGAGGTATACATTTGGTAGTTGATTTTTTGAATGTATTAATACAAGTAAATATATTCAATTTAAATTGGTGTACTAATACAAATTTAATTATTTTCGGTCATGTTTGGATCAATGTAACATTTTGTATTGCAGCTACAGAGGACATATGTGCCATCGTTTGTCATGATGAGCACATTGAGGTTGAGGGTGCCAAGAAAGATGATGTGGTTGGATCAGGTAAAGAGTGCCACAATTATGTTCTTTAAAGTACTCAAATACTTGTAACAATAATAATAACATGTTCTTAGTTTAACCCTTTTAATATTTGTTATTGCAAAGGACCCCCCTTTGCATCGTGAGCAAAGGGCTAGGCCTGCACAACATAGATCATGAGAAGAGCCTGAAAGAACTGTTGGGGGGTGGGGGGGCATGAATTTGATGACATGGATGTTCTTCTTCAAGATTACATGCACCATTCTTAAAAATCCCCAAAGAAATTTTTATTATTATTTGATGTGCTAATGAATGTTCAATGAATTATATAGTGATAGTTATTCAATTGATTTAATTATATATTAATGAATGTTCATGAATTATATAGTGTGTTAATAAATGTTGATGATTATTTTGTTTTAATGAATCTTATGTATCAATGAATATTATCATGTCATAATTAAGGAATGTTACATTTTATTAATGGATGAAAGAATGAATGAGTAGCATTAGATATTAAAGGGGAATTTAGATTGATCTTGGGGGCAGAATGAGCTTCCACCTTAACGTGGTTGGCCCTATTTAGTAGATAACACTAAATTATTCTTAAAAAAAAGTGAAGCTCAATAAGGTTATTCCTTATCTAGGATCTTGAATGTACCTAAACACTTGTCATTGATTATTGCAGACACACAAATATTACAAAGGAGTTCGGGTGAACACATTTGTGTGTGATGTCATTATTGATGAACTTATTGTTGAAATTCCTCCATCTTCAATTGACATCATTACAAGTTACTATGATCATTATTGATTTTACTAAATATGCCAAAATCATTTGGTTGGTATCAGTCATTCTAAGCAATTTAATTTTTGTGATTTCTATAGTCTTAGATATTGTTTTGCACATTGTAATTATTATCTCTGTATTAACATGACATGGCTCAATAATGAAGGTCGGAGGACATCAAGGGGGCATAATGAGGACACAAAGAGAGCCTCATAATGGCTTACAATCAAAACTGGATAGTTTACAAGTGAAAACATAAGTTAATTTTTTTCCTTAAAATGAATACATGCATTTCCCCTCCCAAACTCATTGTTGACCAATCATTTGGTTATTGTAGATCTACCAAAATACATACTTTTGGCACTCCTCTTTCTACACATCTACGCTTCACTATTGGGCCTTATATATTTTAGGTATATACATAATTTTGTTAAACAAATTAGTAATATTTCATTTTATATATACAAAGATTTGTTATGTACATTTTGTAAAAAAACATAGATGGAGTAGAAGTAGTAGTAGTAATAGTACTAACTATACCATACTATACTATACAAAGGCATGATCTTATCTTCTCTAAATTAACTATGTATGTTTTTGATCTTTGAAATGGTATCGAATTGAACCTAGTTCACGATTGGGAAAAAATTGTCACTAAAGTTTCATATATTTTATGAACTTTCTATAGACTTGTCGCTTTTTATATTATGACTTCTAAAATAATACTCCCAATGGAATTTGTATAGATTAGTTTAGGTCTAAGTGATGAGCCTATAAAATTTCATATTTATATTCATCTACTATAACACTTTACCCCATAATTTTAATATATTTCCAAGCCATTTCCATATATTAACTTGATTTATGAAGCATTAACTATGATAAATGATTTATTGATTAACATTTGTATGTGTAGCTAGTTAATGCTGAATTGTGATGATTTATTATGATAAATGGTTATTGTTGAAGTATAATTATCTTGAGGTGATTAACATGTTTTTTGTGAGGTATTTGAGTCATTCATGCAGCTGGAAAGAAGGAGAATCAAGTTGACATTTGTCAACATTCAGCAATTGCAGGAAATGCCAAAAAAGTCAAAAGTCAGTTTCAGAAAAATAGGCATATCTTACTCAATTATTAATGAAATTAAGAATGGCTTACAGATTTGGAAAGCTAAAAACAAGCGCACAAACCCTTTTGAGAGTTTGAGTTGGTTCAAAATAGTTAATGAGCACCACAGATCAAAAGTTGACTGAGGAAAAGGTGGCATGTTTTCAGGCAGCAAAAAAACCACTTTCAGTAAAATGATCATAACTTCCACATTTCTTAATAAAATTTAGATTTTCAAAATGATCCAGAATGTGGTAAAAGGGCTTGATATAATTTGAAATAATAAAGGAGAACCATGCGTTTGAGTGAATGCTGAAAATGTGGAACTGAAAATCAACACACTTAGTCATTAGTTTTGTAATAAATCTCTTCCTTGTTTAAAGGAATGATGGGACACTTGTTAGACGATTGTTAGGGAGTAAATAATCTTATATATTCAAAATTGTAATCAAGCATTTGATATGCTGACATACATAGAGATATAGGTAGATTAGATAATATACAGTTTCTACAGCCATTACTCTGTATTTAGATTTATTTCAAGTATTGTCATTTTGCAATGATAGAATAATGTAGAGTTTTTTATAGTACATATACTTTGTAGACTTGTTTCAAGTATACATCCTCGGATTGACAATTTAAATGAACCTTCTCTATTAGAAAGATAATTTTTCATTTTGGATGTCTAATCCATGAGTTGTGTTTGTAAACTAAGTTATTGATCTAATTGGGAAGTCAAAATTTTCAATTAGATCAATAACTTGGTTTACAAACACAACTCATGGATTAGACATCCAAAATGAGCAGTTATCTTTCTAATAGAGAAGGTTCATTTAAATTGTCAACCCGAGGACATATACTTGAAACAATTCTACAAAGTATATGCACTATAAAAATATCTAAGTTATTCTATCATCGAAAAATGTCAATGCTAGAAATAAATCTAAATACATAGTAATGGCTGCAGGAAACTATAAGAAACTACACAGTAATGGCTATAGGAACTGTATATTATCTAATCTCTCTATATCTCTATGTATGTCTAATTAAAATTTTGAATATATAAGATTATTGAATCCCTAAAAATCATCTAACTAGTGTCCCATAATTCTTTTAAACAAGGAAGAGATTTATTACAAAACTAATGACTAAGTGTGTTAATTTTCAGTTCCACATTTTCAGCATCCACTCAAGTGCATGGTTCTCCTTTATTATTTTGATTATATCAAACCCTTTTACCACATTGCGCTCCTCCTTTTTCTCTTTCTATATCATTTTGAAAATATAAATTTTATTAAGAATGTGGAAGTTATGATCATTTTACTAAAAGTGGTTTTTTTGCTGCCTGAAAACGTGCCACCTTTTCCTCAATCAACTTCTAATCTATGGTGCTCATTAACTATTCTAAACCAACCCAAACTCTCAAAAGGGTTTGTGCACCTTATTTTCAGCTTTCCAAATTCATAAGCCATTCTTAATTTCATTAATAATTGAGTAAGATATGCCTATTTTTCTGAAACTAACTTTTGACTTTTTCTGCATTTCCTACAATTGTTGAATGTTGACAAGTGTCAACATGCTTCTCCTTCTTTCCAGCTGCATGAACAAATCAAATACCTCAAAAACAACATGTTTATTAGCTCAAGATAATTATACTTCAACAATAACCATTTATCATAATAAATCATCACAATTCAGCATTAACTAGCTACACATACAAATGTTAACCAATAAATCATTTATGATAGTTGATGCTTCATAAGTCAAGTTAATATATGGAAATGGCTTGGGAATATATTAAAATAATGGGCTAAAGTGTTATAGTAGATGAATATAAATATGAAATTTTATAGGCTCATCACTAAGTACTTAGAATATTAATGTAATCCATATTTCATTTCATTTTTGAAAGTAGAATATCTGTTTTATTTAGGTCAAGCTTAACTTTTTGCCAAAATCTATAATATAGTCTAATGCAAAATTCCACAACTGCAAGCACTTTAACTCTATCCTTTTATCACATATAAATTACATCTTAAATAATCATTCATACTAGTTAATTTTTAAGATGAGACTTTTTTAAGCATCATTCAGATTTTTTGCATTTTTAATCTTTTTTGAATATCTAAGTTTTCAAAGCTTGTACGATACAACTTCCATATATTAACTCTGTAACTATACCATCTATCAAGTATAAAATAGAACACATTACATTCATCTTCTACAACATTCAAGTAGAGATTCTCCTAACACTTCTAGTAGCAAAAATTATAAACATAGTTCTTTTACAAAAACAACTTGCACATCTAATATTCCTTCCAACAAGTATTGTAGACAAAATTTACATGTAGTTGGGAGACTCACCCACACCCATTTACAACAAGTATTCACCTTGCACAAAGGAGACACACATAGAAACAATAAAAATTCTTCACTCTCAATTATGCAAAGGATAATATGATGGAGGGAGGCTTCAAGGAAGATGGTGTTAATTTTTTAATAATATTGCACCCAAATGTTGGCTTATTCCCAAATGCTCCATAATGTAACTATAAGGCTCCAATAGCCTAAACCTATTGTTTATCTTTCTCCATGTATTCTAAGGTTCCTAAATTCTTAACACCTTCTAATCAATCCAAATAACTAGTTCTCGTAGTTCCAAGTCCTCGTCTATTAAGCCAATACAAATACCCCTGCATATTAGGCCTATTTGCCCAATCAGGCCTCCAACAAATGTAATAAATTATTTTCTCAATATTATCTCAAAGAATTCTACAAAACAAGATCACTTTTAGATACCTTTTTTATATATATGTCAACATATCCAAGGCCTACTCCAAGATGTTTTGGACCAAACCCACCAAAATGAAAAATTAGGCAGTTTTAAGGCCTCAAATAGGCCACTTTTCCAAAGCAGGAGTATGAAATACTTGCCCCCAGTCCTTGAAACATTAAAATAGGGTCTTATAATTTCCATAATAAATCAAATTAACAATCAATTTGGACCTATCCACTCATTTTCTACGAAAGCCCAAAATTTGGCTTCAAACCCTCACCAAACCCTCCTAAAACTAGCTCCTCTTCGATCAATTGACTCCCAAAGGTTCTAGGGATCAAAAAAGTTACTATAGCATGACATGGACATAATATAACTATTTAAAACATAAAATATGACCCTCCTTTAGGCATATTTTCTAATGTTGTAGAAAATCAAGCATATTCATGTCTTTTATCATCATTAACTCTTATCAACTTATCTCTACATAGAAATATTGGTAGGGTCTAATATACATATGAGGATGTAAATTTCATAGGAATGAGGTTTAACATCTATGAAATGACCATCAAACCCATAAGATTACTAGTAAACTATTAGAAATGAAGTAAATTCTTGAATTTTATTAGTACTAGATTGTTGAAAATGAAATAAACTTGCTTCTATACCATGCACCAATGGATGGGAGGAGGAAATAGTTACTTTTTTATCACAAAAAAGAAACTCCTACTCTGAAAAATCAATAAATAAACACATACACCAAGTGTTTGCTGAAATTACTTACTTTTATTAAGGAAATTCACCATAGTTTGAATACAAAATGATCTTCCACACTTGTAGATACATTTTTCATGCCTTGAACATGATTTATAACATGAAATAAAACTCATTCAACCAATTCCAATCATTTTGGTGATTAGAAATGCCTAACAAGGCCTAAAACAAGTTTCCTACCTAAACTATGAACTAATAATTGGGTTTTTAATTCAATTTTCTAACTTGCTTATTTTCAATTTTAACTAATATCCAAATTTCAAATATATGGGATTTTGACCCCTAATAATTCCCGTTACATTTTTGGATTTGGACCCATTTTACCCATGATCCCACTTATTATAACTTTTAGGTCTAGTGGTCCTTATAGGACCATTTAGAGATTTTGACAATGTATTGTGTTAATTACACCCAAGAGTTATTATTGGCTTCTTAAGATCATAATTGATGCTTTGTGTCTTCCAAGTTCTTCCTTTACCTTCATAATTTTTCTAAGGTCTTGATGGTTATTCGGATGCCCTTGCACCATAATCCCTAAGGATGAAAAAATAATTTTCCCAATAGTTGAATGCCATGCTTCTAGTGCCATGAAACCTTCTAGAGGGTTTATACCTTTTTTCTCCAACATCATTCATACATTTAGTCACCAAAAAGTTAGAAAGAGAAAATGTATGTCGTCTCTTAGGAGAAGTTGTCACGATGTTGCTCCTCATCTTTTTGACATCTATCTTCATCTCATTTTGCCCCTATTGTAACTTCTTATCTTGGTTTGCATTTTTGTTCTTCCCAATAGGGAATTTGATGTTTTCTACCCATACATACTACAAGTCTTCACTTTCTCCTTCTTTAGGACTGTCAAAAGTGCCCTATTGTAGTACTTTCTTCCAACATGTATCCTCTTTTACCACCTTTTCTCCAAAGAAAATCATAGTGGCATCCTTATCACTACCCCAAGGAAGTGGTTTCAACTCAATTTTTTTGCCATCCTTATGTACCATATATCTATTTGTGTATCCAGTTCTTCTCAAGTGTTGCCAAGGTCTTCCAAGAATGATATGTTCACATATCATTGATACCTGATCTTGATATGGACCAATTTAGAACCCCATAAGAGCTCTCTAACTAACCTCTACACACTGCACTCAACTCCCCCAAGTGGCCTTGTAAGGGTTAGGATGCTTCATTGTTTTCAAATGCAACTTATTAACCATGTCGTTACATATTAAATTATCACATTCCTCTGAATCAATGATAATTTTATTAGAAATGTTTAGAATAACTAATGGGGGGGGGGGGGGGGTGAATCAGTTACTCAAGGCCCTTATGTACCATTGAACATTAAAACACAAATACTTCATTGTCATGTTTATCCTGTTGTTGCTCGGTCTCTATTGTCAACATCAAATTATTGCCTCAAACATAACTTGTTTTGCTTAATAAAAACATTATCACATGTAAAACATATAAAGAATTCATCACAAATTTGACACTAGTATTTAACGTGGAAACCCAATTTGGGAAAAACCACCAGCAACATGTCACCACTTTTTCACTCTTTCAAAGTGAGCCCTATTAGGAGCCAACCTTGTTAGAGGTTTACCAAACACATTGTTAAATGTGACCTTGTTAAAGGATTTAATCACCTTGTTAGGAGAGGCCTTGTCATAAGACATTGATCATTCCAGTTAGAATGTCACCTGGTTAAAGGATTTACATAGACTGTTAAGTTTTCCAAATGACTGTTAGGTCAACCTTAGTTAAAATGATTTCAATACAAATTGTTTGCAGTGATAAGAAAGAAAACAAAAGGTTTGATATGTGTGATTACAACTCACTCTTATAGGTTCAAATCTTTGTTCAGTCCTTGTGTTGATTTTCTAATAATTCCTCCATTAACATCTATGTCTCTGATTCACTTGGCAACCCTTCTGGCAATCAACCTTCTCTCTTCACCGACTCTTAAGTCATTCACTTAACAATATCAACAAATTTTATGCAAGTTTTCTTCTGGAGCTTTGCATTCACTAACACACTCTTATGCGCCTCTGATCAACTTGTGTCTATATGACTTGTTCATACACATCACTCACTCATGCATTCACACACACAAATTGATTTGTTTAGCTTTATACCTCTTTAAATAGTAATTCTTACTTTACCATTTTCTACAATCACTGTAGATCTTAGGGTTTATGATCTGGTTCAACTTAATTCATTGTAACTATCCACCTTCTTGATCATCCTCTAGAAACTTCTCTAGAATCCATCTATTAGATCTTTACCTAATCCTCACCTTGAATTTAATGATCCAACTCATCAATCTTATCTTCAACATGGTTTACATCTCCCAAGAAATCAACTGTGTCAGCTTCATCTCACGATTTCTTCAAATTCATTTAAAAATTGTTACTCAACAATCTCTAATTTCTGGCACTTGGTAATTACTAAATTACTCAATTGTTGTAAGTCTTTTCTAGCTTGGCATCAAATATCTTGCTCGATTGATACCAATGCTTGGTCAACACTAGATTTTCTCGACACTGATTGTAGCTCGGTTGTCACTGGCATCACTTGACATTCCTTAACCTTTTACTCTATTGCTTGGCTTGGCTTAGCTTTCTTGATATAAATAATCACTTTGCTTTATCAAATTCTATCTAACCAAATGTCCATTTTAACTCTTTTTTCATAACTCAACCTTTCCCCTAGGTGCTATTGTTATGACCAACTTCTCAAATCCTCTTCATCAATCAAATATAAATGACATTTAGTTTATGTAGCAATATGTCTTATCAATAGATTTGACATCAATGAAAAAACAACAATTGTTCCAGTTGTAAGTTTCCAACAATCTCCCTCTTTGGCATTGATGCCAACATCTCAAACATCTCAATACTAGTTATAGCTTAGTTACCATATAATCCAAAAAATTGTGTTATTGTCATTCTCCCTCTGAAACAATAGATCTCCTCTCTTTTTGTAATCTCTCCTTTTCTCAGTATAATCTCCCTTTAGCTGGATATTCATCCTCTTTTGACAATCTCTCCCTTTTTGTTACTATCTCTTCCTCTTTGACAACAATGCCAAAGACACTTAGCTTCTTGAGCTTTAAATTTTGTATACATCTAAATTATGTAAATTTGCATGTTTGGTTGATTTATATTATTTGTTATGGTGTACTTGATTATTCTACCTTAGGCAAGTCCCAAAGTAGAGATGTATTGCATTAATGTGTAAGATATTATGATAAGCACATTTGATACAATGCACCTTGTCTCCTTAAGTAGCTTTGGTTAGGGGAATTACCCCTAATTTATCTCTAAGATATTCATGAGCATCTTTGGGTAAGGGTTTTGTGAATATGTTAGCAATTTGTTCCTTGGTATTCACATATTCTAGCTTCACTTCTTTGTCTTGAATTAATTATCTCAAGTAGTGATACTTGATAGCAATGTGTTTTTTCTTAGTGTGCATCATTGGATTCTTTGAAATGTTAATAGCACTTGTGTTATCATAGTAAATTATCACTGGATCTGTAATTTCTTCTTTCATACCTTTCAGTAATTACTTGTCCACATTATATTTGAATAGTTCATTGCAACTACCAGATACTCATCTTTAGCTATTGATTGGTAAATACAATTATGCTTCTTGCTTGACCATGACACCAATCTCTTTCCTAGAAAGAATGCACCTCCACTAGTTCTTTTTTCTGTCATCAATACTTCCTGCCCAAACTGAGTTAGTGAAACCTTCATTTCAAAGCTATCACTTTTCTTGTAATATTGTCCATAGTCTTCTATACCTTTCATATATCTCATTATCCTTTTTATTACCATCATGTGATTCTCTTTAGGATTTTTTGAAACTCTAGTAATTATCCCAACTGCTAAAGCAATATCTGGCCTATTGTGAACATTATATTGAAATTTTCCAATGATGCATTTGTACAAGGTCTGGTTCACATTAGTAGAATCATTAGCCTTGGATAGCTTATGTCCTATAAACATAGGTGTACTCACTGGCCTTGAGTCTTCCATACCAAATGCCCTTAGTATCTCTTTTATGTATTTGGATTGAGTGATACAATCCAAGCTTCATTTGACATACTTGTAATCCAACAAAGACTTTTATTTCACCAAACATAGACATTTCAAATTCCTTTTTCATTTCATCAACAAATGATTTGAATAATGCTTTTCTTCCTCCAAATATAATATCATCAACAAATATTTTAGATAAAAACACTTCATTGTTATTACCATTCTTCAAATATACATTACTATTATTATTTGTCCTTTCAAAACCAATCTTTACCAAATAATTATGCAATCTTTCATACCATGCTCTTGGGGCTTGTTTCAATCCATTACATACCATGTTCTTCTTGTCTAGATCTACAAATTCTTCATGTTTTTCAATGTACACTTCTTCCTCAAGTATACTATTTTAAAATGCAAGTTTGACATCCATTTGATATACCTTGAAATTATTGTAGGTTGAGTATGCAAGCAGAGTTCTAACTCCTTCTAGTCTTGCCATAGGAGAAAAAGTTTCTCCATAATCAAGTCCTTCTTGAGCATATCCTTTGAATAATAGTCTTGCCTTTTTTCTTGTTACTTCACCATTCTCATTGAGTTTATTCCTGAAAACCCATTTTGTCCCAATAACATTTTTATCTTTGGGTCTTTGCACATTACCAATGATTTGTTCAGGTTTATGATGTCTTCTCACACATTTTGCTAGCACATGTAGTTTCTTTCTTTGCTCTACTTCAGGGTCATCTTGAAAATTAATCTCAAGCTCATTTGTTCTTTCTTGTTCATGTTTTGGTTCAACTTCTGTATGCTCAACACTTTCTATCTTATGATCAACATTGCCTATCTATTACTTGACATCTCCAGTCTATTGCTCGACACCCACTTTCTACTACTCATCAATTTGAATTTGCACTCCATCATTTCCTATCTGCTAGGAAATGACAACTTGAATTTTGTCTTCACTTCGAGTGTTGGGAGCATCATCATCCACATAGATGAATGTATTGTAGTCTTCAAGCTCTTCATTACATGTATTGCCACTTCTTTCTGCAAATTCATCAACTTTCACATTTGCACTTTCCACAACTTTGTTAGTGTTAGAATTTAAACACTTATAAGCTTTGCTTTTGGTAGAATAACCTAGGAATATTCCTTCATCACTCTTTGCATCAAGTTTTCTATTCCTATTATCTTTTAGTATATAGCATCTACTTCCAAATATTTTGAAATATTTTAGATTAGGAGCACAACCATACCATAGCTCAAAAAGTGTAGCATTTTTACCTTTCTTTACTTATACTCTATTTAGGGTATAAACAACAGTATTAACAACTTCTCTCCATTACTTCTTGGATACACTCTTCTCCATCATTAGTGTTCTTGCATAGTCAATTATTGATCTGTTTCTCCTTTTAGCTATTCCATTCTGAGGAGGGGCCCTTGGAGATGACATCTCTCTTTTGATTCCTTTGTCATTGAAGAACATGTTGAACTCATTGGAAATGAATTTACCACCTCTGTCAGATCTCAAATGCTTCAGACTCTTCCCTGTTTCTTTTCAGCTCTAGCTAAATATCACTTGAATAACTAAAAAGCATCGAATTTAGCTTTAAGAAATATCATAGTCATCATCCTAGAGTAGTCATCAACAAACAGAATGTAGTACTTATCTCCACAATAGATTTGAACATCAATGGGTCCACATAGATTAGTATGAACCAATTCTAAAATATCACTTCTAGTGTATGTTTTTCTCTTAAAACTGGATTTGGTCATTTTTCCCAATTGACATTGTTTACACATAGCATTATCAAGATTCTTTAGTGTAGGCAACCCTCTTACTTTCTTCATTTTACTAATATTCTCCAAATTGTCAAAGTTCACATGACATAATCTTTTGTACCATAACCAAACATCTTATTTTTGTGCAAACAAACATGTCTCATTTGATAAATCTAGATAGAACAAGTTACCTCATCTATTTACCAATTCCAATAAGCTTACAGTCAACATCATGTATCTTAGCCTTTCTATTGTGAACTTCAACTCTATAACCTTATTTGTTCAGTTGTGAAACACTCAAAAAATTATAGTTAAGTCCTTTAATCCAATAAACATTGTCACATGTTATCTTTTTAGTCAATTGAATAGCACCTTTACCTTTCACAACACATGGGATATCATTACCAAATTTATCACATCCACCCTTGTATGGACTAATATCTTTAAATTTATCTTTATCACTAGTCATATGATTGGAGCATCTAGTGTCAATTATCCATATATCACTTTTATTCATATATGAGATTAGTGCACTTTTCTCATCTTTATCAGAGTCTTCTTTTATGGAAACATAAACAACTTCATCATCATTACTCTCAGATTTATTATCAGTTTCTTCTTCAACAATATAACATGATTTCTCACCTTTGTCATCCTTATTTATCTTGTAGTTTTTGTCATCTCTTCGTCCTTTGTATTTCCTTTCCTTTCTTTCATCCTTATCCTCTCTGTCAGGACATCTAGTAGTAACATGACCAACCTTGTTGCATAAAAAACAAATGATAAGTAATTTACCTCTTCCTCTTCCAAATCTTTTTGCAATGAGGGCTTCAGAACTATCACTATCACTCTTCACATGTTTACTTTTTCTTTTGCTCAGAACTAGTTGTGACTTGAAAGCAGATTCAATAGTAGTGGGTGTATAGCTATCAAAGTTAGACTTCTCGAAAGAAGTAAGTCTACCTATTAAACCTTCTAGGGTCAAACTGTTACTTAGTGTGCATCTCAGTTCTTGGATTGTAGAAAATCTAATGGCATATATAGGGAGTAGAGTTCTTAATACCTTTCTTATCACTATTTCATCTTTGATTTCTCCATTTTCCCCTCGAATAGCATTAACAACTTCTTTGACTCTTGTCCATTATTTCATTATGTTCTCACACTCCATAATTCTCATGTTATCAAATTTACCTCTTAGGTTCTCTGATTTGGCTCTTAAGACATTGTCATCACCTCCATTTATGGTTTTTAGTTTGTCCCACATTTTCTTTGCACTATCACAATCTTTTAGGTCATCAAACTTGACATAGCTTAGGGATGAGGTGATCTCTAACATTGCTTGATTATGTTCTCGCTTTTAGTTCATTTGTTCAGGATTTGGAGGAGTAATCATCACTACTACATATTCAGTGTCTACAAAATTGATAGCATCATCACTAATACTGGATATATGCAATCTCATCAAGGGCTACCATGTAGGAAAGTTCTCCTTGTTCATTGTTGGTACATCTCTCTTATGAGTCATGATCTTTGGCTTTAAGTACCTTCAAACTTTCTATGTAAGCATTGTGCTCTGATACCAATTTTTAGAAATGTTTAGAATAACTAAGATGAGGAGAGGGGGGTGAATTAGTTACTCAAGGTCCTTATGTACCATTTGAACATTAAAATACAATTAATCCTACTATTGCTCAGTCTCTACTATCAACATAAAATTACTATCTCAAAGATAATCTATTTTTCTTAATGAAAATATTATCACATGTAGAACATATAAATTATTCATCACAGATTTGACACTAGGATTTAACGTGGAAACCCAATTTGAGAAAAACCACCAACAACATGTCATAGCTTTTTCACTCTTTCAAAGTGAGCCTTGTTAGGAGTCAACCCTGTTAAAGGTTTACAAAAAAAACTGTTAAATGTGATCTTGTTAAAGGATTTAATAATCCTATTAGGAGTGGCCTTGTCATAGGAATTTGATCATTCTATTTAGAATGTCACCTAGTTAAAGGATTTACACAAACTGTTAAGTCTTCCAAATGACTGTTAGGTCAACCTCTATTAAAAGGATTTCAATACAAACTATTTACAATGATAAGAAAGAAAATAATAGGTTTGATCTATGTGATTACAGCTCACTCTTGCAGGTTCATATCTATGTTCAGTCCTTGTGTTGATTTGCTAATAAGTCCTCCATTGACATCACTATCTTTGATTCTCTTGGAAACCCTTCAAGAAATCAACCTTCTCACTTCACAAACTCTTAAATCATTCACTTATCGATATCAATAGCTTTTATGCGAGCTTTCTTTTGGAGCTTTGCATTCACTAACACACTCTTGTGTACCTCTAATCAACTTCTATTTGTATGTCTTGTTCACACACATCACTCGCTCATGCACATACACACACACACACACACACAACTTGATTTTTTGAGCTTTGTACCTCTTTAAATAGGTAATTCTCACTTTACCATTTTCCATGATCATTGTAGATCTTAGGGTTTACGATTTGGTTCAACTCGATTCATTGTATCTGTCCATCTTCTCGATCATCCTCTAGAAAATTCTCTATAAAATATTTGTTAGGTCTTTACCTAATCCTCACTTTGAATTTAATGATCCAACTTATCAATCTTATCTTAACCATAGTTTATATCTCCCAAGAAATAAACTATGTTAGCTTGATCTCACAATTTCTTCAAATTCATTAAAAAATTGTTACTCACCAATCTCTAAATTATGGCACTCGGTCGTTGTAAGCCTTTTATGGCTCGACATCAACAATCTTTCTCAATTGATACTAATGCTCAATCAACACTAGATTTTCTTGGCACTAACTATAGCTCAGTTGACACTGGCATCACTTGGTATTCCTTAGCCTTTTACTCTATTGCTTGACTTGGCTTAGCTTTTTTGATATAAACAATCACTTTTTTTTTTCAATGTCTATCTAATCAAATGTAAATTTTAACTCCTTTTTCATAACTTAACCTTTCCCCTGGGTTCTATTGTTATGACCAACTTCTCAAATCATCTTCATCAATCAAATAGATATGACATTTAGATTAGGTAGCAATATGTCTTATCAATAGATTTGACATCAATGACAAAACAATAATTGTTCCAAATGTAAGTTTCCATCAAAGTTTTCCAACTTAAGTGTGGGTTGGCACTTTGTGTGCAGTTCATACAATATACTAGAAGGAACATCAAAATTCCCTATACAATTAACAATAGAGAACACCAAATTTACATGTCTGTGAAAAAGGCTACTCTGCATTGTAAGAATAATTTGAAATAATTTAGAGACCTTGATTAGTTATATTATAAGGAGGCCAAGCAAGGAGAAGAGATATACACATGAATAGTTATATTATTTGATTTTTACATTTTGTGGAACATGGAACTTCAATTTGATTCACTTGAGGAAAAAACCTCCCCAAGTTTGCTCATTACTTGGCTATCCATCAAGTGCAGCAAAGTGGGAAGTAGAAGCATCCAAGTCAATATGCTTTAACTCGATATTCCACTTCCTTGTAGTCACTTTGTTTGTGTTGTAAGGAGTGATAAGTTAGAATGCATACACACTGAGTGCTTTACCTTTTTTGAGTGTAGTCAATTGAATTTTATTGAGGGAATGGAGTATGTGCTCCATTTTCTCTTAGATGCAGATGAACTAGAAACCTATTAAGACAATATTGGATAGTTTAAAGTATAGAACTAAAATTATAAAATTAATAATAAATATAACTTCAAATAATTTTAGCAGGAAATCCAAATAATCCTTTATTGTCAACTTCTTTAAGCAACAATGGCGATTGACACTCATGCCCATTTCCCTAATGAAAAACAACTCCTATCAACAAGATTCTTACAATTTCTATTATTATTTTTGGTTGAAAGCTTCCTTGTATTGGAAGGATTTAAATAACATTCATGAGATAAAAAGTCTAAGGGACTACATAGTTACACTCATAAGTTAAGTTTGTATTAAGTTACATTAAGTCTTCAATTGATGTTATTGTCAGTATCTTGTACATGAATGATTTTCTTTGATGATTGTATATAGAAACATTGATTGGATCCTCCTATTATAATCATTTTTTGTTGCCAAAGATGGATGCTACTTATTTCTTATTTGTCAATAGACCATTCCTTTTTCTCTGTAGTTATGTAATCAACTAGTGTGTGATTGAGTTTCTATCATTTGTAATATGTGGTTGCGGTCATGGTTTTTGCACAAATGGACGTAACTCGAGTTATGCATAATGGTATCCAATTGGGTCATTATCTTTTTGAAGATCACGTTCAACACACCTGGCTTGAGTGCAATGGGAATAACTCTCTGGCATTAGTCTTTGATCCCCCTGCAATGGCTAGAATTCAACCGTCATAAGAATGTTCCACTCTTAGCTTTTGTAAGTTAAAAATTGTAGCAACAAGTATGAAAATGTTTTCATATCTATTGCTTCAATTTTTAATTTATAGAAGAAACTAGAAGACTATTGTGGCTATCGAATTTTGGCCATTATGGGGGGATCAAAGACTAATGCCAGAGAGATATCCATATCACACTCAAGCTTGGCATCTCGAAGGTGATCTTTGAGAAGGCGATGACCTTATCAAAGACCATGCATAGGTCATCACAATTGCAATGGTGAAACATGGGACACTTAGCACAACAACAAACTTTTTAACAACCCACCGTTGCACCATACGACACTTTTTCATCGCTCTTATAGCAACATTGTCAGAAGTTCTTTTGTATTGAAAGGGTGACGAATGGAATTTTTGATAAGGTGACATCATAATACTGTGACACCTTACTATCACTCTTTTCACAACACCGTCACAATACAAAGGTAACTGACGAAGTTTCTAACAAAGTGGTGTTGCAAGTTTGCAATACCTTTTCATTGCACATATAGCAATGCCGTCAAAATGTCATCTCAGATCAATGACAACCAATGGGATTTCCAACAAGATGCCATCTCTCATGTTGCGACATTTACTATTGCAATATTGGTAGTATCTCTTTTCTATGACAGACTTCTGTGACACCGTATGGCCATCCAAGACGTAATTTGGAACAACTTTGGTTGTTGCAATTGTGATAGTTGGAGTTGTTGTTGCACAAGTGATAGGATGGATTTGACACTTCCAATTTTTGATCATGTGACAAATTATTTTTATAATATCAATATTTTATCGTAAAAAAATCAGCCTCAAATGTAGGAGTGGACCTTGTTAGAGGATTTCACAAAAAGATCATCTAGACCTTATCACTCATTTATCTTTTCTAAAGAGTGCCCTACTCTAAAGGACTTTAAAAAATAACTAATCATTGTTACCACATAGGATGTCTCATACTTGTTAGGTCCACTCAGTCTACAAGATTTTCTACTACAATGATTAGAAGGTAATAGTGTAAAAATGATATGTTTAGTTATAGCACAACATTGCTTGTTCAAATATCCTTTTTGTTCTTGTCTCTATATGATCTGCATCTTCTATCCTTCTTTCTTTGTTCACTCAACTAGCTGATTTACTCCTCTTTCTCCTTTACACTCTGTTTGATTCACCTGACTCGGCTATCTTCTTCCAACTCCTTCAATAGTTCACACAACCACCACCTTAACAATCAAAACTAGCAACATGATCAACAACATTAGCTTGGTGAAGGTTTTGTAAATGGGGTTGCAAGCTTTGGGTTTAACCATGGAGGAAACTTCATAGTTAAGCACGCTCAGGCTGGAGTAGTATTGGGATGAGTGACCTCCTAGAAAGTCCCGGTGCTTCGCCCTTGTGAGCATCATCTAGATCCAATGAGTGCTAAGTGTTCCATTTATTCTCACGAGAGATAGATTCATGTTGAATCACTACTCATGAAATATGGGTCAATGAGTTTGACTCCAAATCACAAATCTAAATCCTAATAGCAATCACAATTTGATTTGCTACGGAAATTATTTCCTACTTATCAATTGATATGATTAAGGGGCTTTCTAATGAATGTTCATAAGGAACAACACTTGGTGAAGGTTTTTCAAATGGGGTTGCAAGATTTGGGTTTAACCATGGAGGAAACTCTATAGTTAAGAGCGCTCAAGTTGGAGTAGTATTGGGATGGGATACCTAGCGAGAAGTCCCAGTGCTTCACCCTTGCGAGCATCATCTAGATCCAATGAGTGCTAAGTGTTCCATTTATTCTCATGAGAGATGGATTCGTGTTGAATCACTACTCATGAAATATGGGTCAATGAGTTTGACTCAGAATCACACAGTTAAATCCTAACAGCAAACACAATTTGACTTACTGTGGAAATTATCTCCTACTTGTCAATTGATGAGCTTAAGGGGATTTTTAATGAATGGTTCATAAGGCACACCACTTGGTGAAGGTTTTTCAAATGGGGTTGCAAGCTTTGGGTTTAACCATAGAGGAAACTTCGTGGTTAAGCATGCTTAGGCTGGAGGAGTACTAGAATGGGTGACCTCTTGAGAAGTCTCGATGCTTCACCCTTATGAGAATCATCTAGATCCAATGAGTTCTAAGTGTTCCATTTATTCTCATGAGAGATGGATTCATGTTGAATAACTACTCATGAAATATGGGTCAATGAGTTTGACTCAAAATCACATAGTTAAATCATGATAGCAATCACAATTTGACTTGTTATGGAAATTATTTATCAACTGATGAGCTTAAAGGGATTTCTAATGAATGGTTTATAAGGTACAACACTTGGTTAAGGTTTTCCAAATGGGGTACAAGCTTTGGGTTTAACCATGGAGGAAACTCCATAGTTATGTGTGCTCAAGCTAGAGTAGTACTGGGATGGGTGACCTCCTGGGAAGTCTCGGTGCTTCACCCCTGTGAGCATCATCTAGATCCAATGAGTGCTAATTGTTCCATTTATTCTCATAAGAGATGGATTCATGTTGAATCACTACTCATGAAATATGGGTCAATGATTTTGACTCAAAATCACACAGTTAAATCCTGATAGCAATCATAATTTGACTTGCTGTGGAAATTATCTCCTACTTATCAATTGATGACCTTAAGGGGATTTCTAATGAATGGTTAATAAGGCACAACATTTGGTGAAGGTTTTGCAAATGGGGTTGCAAGCTTTGTGTTTAACCATTGAGAAAACTTTGTAGTTAAGCGTGCTTAGGCTAGAGTAGTGCTAGGATGGGTGACCTCCCATGAAGTCTTGGTGCTTCACCCTTGTGAGCATCATCTCGATCTAATGAGTGCTAAGTGTTCCATTTATTCTCATAAGAGATGGATTCATGTTGAATCACTACTCATGAAATATGGGTGAATGAGTTTGACTCAAAATCACACAGTTAAATCCTGATAGCAAACACAACTTGACTTGCTGTGGAAATTATCTCCTACCTATCAATTGATGAGTTTAAGGGGCTTTCTAATGAATGGTTCATAAGGCACAACACTTGATGAAGGTTTTTAAAATGGGGTTGCAGGCCTTGGGTTTAACCATGGAGGAAACTCTGTTGTTAAGTGCGCTCAAGATGGAGTAGTATTGGAATGGGTGATCTCTTGAGAAGTCTTGGTGCTTCAGCCCTATGAGCATCATCTAGATCCAATGAGTGTTAAGTTTTCCATTTATTCTCATGAGAGATGGATTAATGTTGAATCATTAATCATAAAATATGGGTCAATGAGTTTGACTCAAAATCACATAGTTAAATCTTGATAGCAATCACAATTTGACTTACTATGGAAATTATCTCCTATTTATCAATTGATGAGCTTAAGGGGATTTCTAATGAATGGATCATAAGACAACACTTGGTGAAGGTTTTACAAATGGGGTTACAAGCTCTGGGTTTAACCATGGAGGAAAATCCATAGTTAAGTGCACTCAGGATGGAGTAGTACCAGGATGGGTGACCTCCCAGGAAGTCCCGGTGCTTCACCCCTGTGAGCATCATCTAGATTCAATGAGTGCTAAGTTTTGCATTTATTCTCATGAGAGACGGATTCATGTTGAATCACTCTCATGAAATATGGGTCAATGAGTTTGACTCAAAATCACACAGTTAAATCTTGCTAGCAATCACAATTCCAACTAGCAACCAAAAACTATCTTGAACATCTCCTTAAATAGTCATTTCGATGCTTCTGGATTCTTCCATTTATTTCCACTTAATCGCCATCGTCAATCTCAAACTTAATGTACTTAACCATATAGAAAACATAACTTTTCATAAAAATTTATGCACTTCCTTATCTTTCTTTTATCTCTATCATCTAATCCTTATTGAATTTTCCCACCGTTGATCTTGTAACAAAATTTGACTCATGTTTTTGAACATCTCAAACATTCTATTTTTCCATCAAAAGTAAGCCTTAGATTCTATTTCTTTCAACTTGTTCTTCTAACTGTTACTCAATGAACACTTGGGTATAATAGTACTTCATTATTACTAAACTTGCTCAGGCAATACTAAATTTCCCATTTTCTTTGATATTTTCTCAGTGAACACTATAGTCACTCGACAAATACAATATTCCTTCTTTAACCTCGTCACTCAACTAAGCTTGCATAGCTCAATACATTACACTATTTCATGATTGTAAACTAATCAAACCAACATTACATTATCACTATCCAAATCCTTCAAGTGCTCATTATATACCATACTTCTCAACTCTCTCTTCAACATACTTTCTTCAAATCCTTTTCATCAATCATAATGATATAACACTCTAGTGAAATGTTGGATACAATTCTTCAATTGTGTGTTGTCTTTGATGTTACACAAATGGCATATCAGTTATCAGACAGAGTCTACCGAGCTCAGTTGGTCAGCAAAGAAAATTCTAGAGTCCACCAAGCATTCCTGAAAGTTACTCTATGGAAACAATTTTTACCAAGGTCACTCGGGTGTTGAAGGCTTTTGTGATAGAAGTCAGTGGTAACTGAGCTCACAAGGTTGTCGAAGGAAAGTCAGCATTTACCAAGTTCACTCAGTCTCCAAAGGATTTTGCAGAGTTTGCAGTGTTCACCGAGCTTCAGATGGTTAACACTAGAAATTATTTTTGGAGCAGTGTCTACCGAGCAGGGTCGGCCAAAGAAGGATTTTATTGTTTTGGGAAATAAAGTTTAATTGTTTCATGTAATGATTGTAGCCAACTAATGTAATGATTATTGATCATTGTAACTTGTAAATGAGCCAACTTGACAATTTGTAAGGTATAAATAAGAGGTCAAGTTGTGAATTCTAAGTGTAATGAGTGAGCATGCAAGTGTGTTGATTATGTGAAGAGAAAAGTATAAGCAAATTTCGAAGAAGGATCAGATATTCTTGAGGAGCAATAAAGTTGTAATTCGATTAGAAGAGGATCTGGAAAAGCATAACAGAGATCTGTATCAACAATTCAGTTGCATCTCATTTAGGTCAATTCATTGTTACTTTCTCACCATTGTAGCAGTGATTTCTAAATCTCTTAACAAAGTTGGTCTAACAACCATTTTGTAAATCCTCTAACAAGGTGACAGTTCTTTTGAATTGTTCTAAAGAACTCTGGCAAGGTCACTCCTAATAGGGTGATTAAATCTTTTAACAAGGTCACACCTAACAGTGTCTTTTGTAACCTTTAAGAGGGTTGGCTCCTAACAGGGCTCACTTCAGAAGAGTGAAAATCAATAGCTAGTTACTTGGTGGTTTTCTCATATTGGGTTTCCACGTTAAATCTGTTGTCTCATGTGTTCATGTTATTTCTTTTATGCATGCATGTTAATCACTGTGAATGTTTAAGATCTCCCCCTCTCAGTTACTCCATCTATATTTCCAACAATGATATAGTATAATAATGTTTAGCCAACTAAGACTTTGACATCAATGACAACATAACAACTAATATGACTATTTTAAATACATTCATAGTATTACAAATTACATTATTAGTTGGCACCAACAAAATCACTCATAAATTGTCAAAAATCCCTTTCCAAATATATAAAAAGTAAATTTATTCATTCCATTTTTCTCTATATGGTGTAAATGGGATTCAAATGGTCAATTGGTAGAATTTATATATAGTATGGACTATGCTCAAAATTGGGAGAAAAAAGGCTCCATAAATGCTAGAGCTTTAATACTTGATAAGGTTTGTTTCAATATTCACAATTTGCATTTTCATCTCATAAAGGACCTAGCATAGGACAAACTATTTGTTAGGAATAAGGTGTCTCAACCTTGTATAATTCCTATTCTTATTATTTGTTTTGTAAAATGTATTTCTTGCAAATAATGTTGATGTGTCGACATCTTGAATTGTGTGTAAGGAGATCATGACTAAAACGGTTATGACGGATTCCTATGACACGTAAGAGCTATGTTAGGAAGATTCAATGATAGGTGAAGAAATGTGGCGACTAAGATATTTGAGTACTGTACACTCTACCCCAATAGTGGGGTTCATCGAATTTTTTTTGGGGGTTCCTATTTTCTCAGAGAATGGTAAAACCCTAATACGGTTTACCTTTGGGAGTAGCCCTAAAGTGAAGCGCATGTTATAAGCATTTTGAGGGTTGCGAAGAGATGCGATGCGAAAAGGGTGTATTGTTGGTACTGCAAGTAGCTACTGGTGTCTTCTGTTGTTGATGTTGAACTTGCATTGCAAGTGTATTGTAACCTCGTGTTGAAGATAATACATTGTGCAGGTTCTGAAGGGGTGGGGTTGTTTTACTGAAAGGTTTTTCCCCATCGGCAAATCCTTGTGTTATGTGTTCCTTTCTCTGTCTATTTTATGTATGCATGTTTGGCTGCAATATTGTTGTTTACATGATATTGAATCTGTAAGTGTAGACGATTTTAATAGGATTTGCATCATACTTTCCTTATGAGATTAGTGTAGGAAGCTGTTTCCGCACCTGAGTTTCCTTACACTATTGACCTAGGTAGAGAAAAGCCAAACTAATGGATGAATAATGAGACTACATACAATCAAGGGTTTGGAGCTATGAAATGAATATTTTGTTCACCTTCCTTTATTTATTTGCAGTGTAGGTTATTATCCATCATGGTTAACGAAATTACTTGCCATAAATATATCCAACTATTGGTGAAATTAAATATTGACTAATTACACTTCACTCAAGCTTGCTTAGGATTATGCATTGCATAGTAATTTTTCATTGAGACACCTAAGAGTTTGCACCATAATTATGTATGTGGTGTAGGATAATTCCACTCTAGGTGTTGATAGTTGATATCTCAATCTTCCTTTAGAGCACATATCACATTATCATCCTCATCATTGTACATACTTCATTGCACAATGGAGGATGATCCACCTTTGGTGGACATATGATTCCTCCTTGTGTAGGTGATAGGTTATCTTCTTCTTATCATTGTCTCTTATCACCATCTTTATGCAAGGAGGCCTATTATGTGCATTTCATTCAATCCATTAGACTAAATCAATCATTTTCATGTAATCCATTGATGTTCATTATCAATAATATCATTCTTGCATCTTAATGCAATTGTCTTGTCAATATCTTGTGGACATTATATTGGTCTTTTATTTTATCTTGGGGGCGTTGTAGAGTCACCTAAAACTCTAACATGGTAGCTAAGCGATTCTTTCATGGTATTAGAGCCAAAAGAGTGTTCATTTCAAAGCCATTGGAGAGCTTTGCTTGCTTCAACCTTTAGAACCACAATTCAAATTTGTGGTCAACATTTTGTGGGGGCATTTTGAGCAATATTGGATAGTGTTATTACATCTAGGTGGCCATTCCAATGCATTTTGACTATAAATTTGCCTACTTTGGAAAAAAAGTCATATTTGAGGCCATTTTTTTCACAAATAGGACCCCTAAGGCCCGATCTGCAATTTAGTAATTATTCTTAACATTTTTGCATTTTAAATATGAATTTTTTTTCTATTTTTGTCATTATTTTTTGAATTTGTATTATTTTTGTATTTTTAGGTTTGCTTTTTTCACAAAAAAAAATACCTATGAGGCCTTTGTTAAGGGTCTTGTAGGCAGATTGGACAGTCAACCCTTGACTCACCCATCAAATTCAAGTCAAATCACATCAAACTGGATTAGTGCAAATAACTTTCAAATCCCATTCAAGTCAGATCGGGCTAATCACAGTCAAATCGATGAGTGAGGATCAAAACCACCGATAAAAGCACAACAAGTTGACGAGCAAGGTTCACAGATAATGACGATTTCTCACTGATAAGCAACCCACATACTTGGGCATTTAAAATGCCCAAAATATCCTAAATGATCACTGGATGTATCTTCTATGAATGTGTTCTCCTATCAAGCCTTGTCGTTCTCTCTGATGTAGTGCATATAAACCTCAATGTGTTTTGTTCGTTGATGTTGAACTACATGCTTTGAGATCTCAATGGCATTTTGATTATCACAATGAATGATTGTAGGTCATGGAATGGTGAAACTAAACTCCTTCATGATATGTTGTAGCCATATAGCCTCCGTAGTTGCATTAACATGTTGGATCACTAAGAGGGGGTGGAAGGGAGGCTAATTAGTTATCACATGTCTTTTATAATAATTTGTACCCTTTTGTACTTATAAGCAAGTAACTCGGTAAAGCATTCAACCAACTAACAACAATTTACAACTTAATACATATACACACATAAAATAACATACATCACATCCAATCACACATTAACACTAGTATTTAACGTGGAAACCCAATATGGGTAAAAACCACTATAGGAATTGTCACTCACAAAGAAATTCACTCTTCTGAAGTGAGCTTGGTTACCTTTTATTAAATAAGACCTTGTTAGGGGATTTTCACTAAAGATTAGCTAGATTTAACACTCATCAATGAGTAGCCTTATTAAATGACTTAGTACATTCGTTAGAATGAAACATTGCAAAAGATTTACAAATATGCTTGGTAGATCCACTCGGTTAAGAGATTTTTTGCTACAATGGTTAGTAAGTAATAGTGAAATGATCTATGAATATAGCAACTACCTTTGCCTCTTCAGATCTCATTTCTGCTTTATCCTCTTCCTCAAATTCTTCCTTGTTGGATGATCAACACACCATCTTCATATCAATACTTTCATTCTCCTAAATCACACTTTCATATCAAAACAACTCTTGAGGGGTTCTCGCTTCATTTTAGAGGAGGATTTAACCATGAGATAGCAAGTAGAAAGAAGGATGGAAATGGAAAAAATCAGAACAACTAGAAATGAAGGCAAAAGAGCTTGGATGTTCAAGGGAAAAGCAATTATTGTTCATTTTGGCCACCGCTCCAATGAAGGGTAGCAAGAAGGCAACAAAGGTGTGACAACAAACTTTAGCATGTAGCAATACAACAATCACGCTTAGCGATAATAACTCAACTTCAAGTCTTTCACATCAAAACAAATAGCAATCAAACTTAACCCAGGCATCCTTAAGTTTAGTTTGTTGGAATTGCAGAGGTTATCCGTGGAGACGTGGGCCTGGTTAGGACCTATCGTGGAAATCAAAGACATTATTTGTCTCATAGAGACACATGAGCATGAGGGATGTAAGATCCCATTGTTTGAAGGCTACTGGAAGATGGCAATGTGGAATGAGGCAGCGGGAAATGGTAAAGGTCATGGAGGTATAATGGTTCTAGTAAAAGAAAGAGAAGGTCGTGCCATTCAGTTGGAAAAGACTGATTCTAATAAACAATTTATATGGCTCAAAATCATGGAAAATAACACTCTTCTCAGGATTGCAGCCTGTTACTTTGCTCCACAAGTATCTAAAACTTATAAATAGTGTGGCTTAGATCACAATGACCCCTATGCTATGTTAAAGAAAGATGTTGCTATTTTTTTGTAGCGTGGGGATGTTCTTCTTGTTGGAGATTTCAATGCTAAGACAACAAATTGGCAAGCAAGTATTTTCAGCTCCAAAGTAAATGATAACCCTATTTGGCTCATAGAAGAAAGAAATCATCAATGGGAAAGAATATCCGAAGATGCTAAAGGTTGCAATCATTTTGGGGAAGAATTGATCACTCTATGTGGCACATTTGATCTCATAATTTGTAATGGTTTGGATAGATGGGCTAAGTTAGGAAATTTCACTTGCAACACATACAACGGGGCAAGTGTGGTAGATTATGTAATTTGTTTGTAGAATTTGCATGAAAATATTGAAGAAGTTGAAATTGAAGAGCTCATTTGGGATCTCAAATCAGATCATAGACTGCTATACATAAATTTGTATTGGGCAAAGGATAGGCAGATTGGGGCAAAAATCTAAGGCCCTCAATACCCCCTTTCTCAGGGCAGAATTTTGTTAACTTCAGAAAATAGTAACACTTTCAGAGCTACTCTTGAGGAACTTTGTATTGGACACTCTATGTATAAACATAGTGTTAATAGTCATGATTTATCAAATCTGATTCATGAGGCTCTTTCAAAATGCAAGAGAGCAAAAAATAGAAAATCTGAAACTAATTGTTTTCCAACCAATGCTTGGTTTGATAAGGAATGCAAGAGGGCTAGGAGAAACCTAATGGAGTCAAATAAAACCAACCTTGACATTAAGGCCTACAAACAGATCCTAAAGAAGAAAAAAATTGATTTTATGTTCACAAGGAGAGACGAGCTAATTTTCTTGGGTAGAAATAACCCCAAACGTTTTTGGAAAGAACTCCAACCAAGGAGAAAGCAAACTGAAAATAATATTACTGCCACCCAATGGTTTGAATATGCTAAGAAACTTTATGAACAAGAGGTTGGAGTGGGACAACCACCTTTGGTCAATGATGATACAAATCTTTTCACTGTGCAAGAGATAGAGACAGGGATTAAGAAGTTAGGTGGAGGTAAAGCAAAATACCTTGTTGTGCTCCAAGTAGAATATTTGAAGTGGGGTATGAAAACTCTTGCACTGCACATCACTGAAATTTTCAACAAAATCTGCCAAGAAGGGTTTCCGAAAGATTGGATAATCAGCCTTGCAATACCACTTTTTAAGAGTGGTGATGTTAACAATCTCTCCAACTACAGGACAATAATGATCAATCCCCTCTTTGCTAAACTTTTTGGCAACATGATAGAAACTAGGATCAACAAATGGGCAGAAGAAAACCATAAATGTGCTAAAGGGCAAGCTTGTTTTAGGCCAAAGCACTCAACAGTAGATCACTATATTACTTTGAGACACATTATTGAAAAAGAGTGGGGAAAAAAGGAAGAGGTTTTTTGTTGCTTTGTTGACTTTAAAAAGGCTTTTGACACCGTCCCGAGAGACAAGCTTTGGTTCAGGATGGAAGAATTGGGGATTCCTATGCATCTCGGAGTTGCTGTTCATAGGATGTACGAAGAGGTGAAAGTCAAAATCAGAACTTTAGATGGCATTTCAAAATGTTTTAGAAGTGATATCGGGGTCAAACAGGGCTGCCCTTTATCTCCTACTTTGTTTGGTTTATATATTGAAAAACTGGAAGAGTGGTTAAACATGCAAAAGGGTGAAGGCATTCAGCTAGGTTAATTTGTTATAAAGTTGCTCCTATATGCGGACGATCTCATTTTAATTGCCAAATCTGCCTATGGTTTGCAAGATCATCTATCTTCTCTTGAGCACTTTTGCGGAATGGTGGGGATGCAGGTCAATATCAACAAGACTAAGGTTATGATTTTCTCTAATAATAAAAAACATCATCAACATGAATTTTATTACAATGGAAGTGTTCTTGAAGAAGTTGCGGAGTATAAATACCTTGGCATCGATTTCAACAAAAAACTAAGCTGGTCTAGCTGCAAGTATAAAAGGATATTAGGTGGGTGGAATGCTTTTTATGCTCTTCAAAATAGGTGTCGTGGAGCGGAGTTATGGGATTGGAAAACTATTCAAACCTTGTTCGGTCTTCTTGTGCTGCCAGTTGTTCTTTACGGGTCTGAATTATGGGCTAGCACCGCTACTATAGCACAATGGAAACAAATCAAAGGAATCCAAAAGCGATTGATCACAAGCAAGTTTAAAATCAAAAGCATTGTTCCATATGATATCATGCTAAGTGAAATGGGTGCTGCTCCTATCGAGGCACTTGCTATGGTTCACCTTCTAAGCTATTTAAAAAGAATCGAAAAAATGGAAGAGGATAGATGGCCTAAAGTTGTCTTTAGTAACACATTATGTAAGCGAAAAAGGACATGGATGCAACAAAACATCAAATGGATGAGTAAATGGAATATTCAATTCAATATGTGCCCCACAAATAATAAAGAAATAAAGGTCTTTGTTATGGAGAGATTCTACAAGAGAAATTGGGGAAGCGAGATCGGGAGGAAGAAACTATATTATATAAATGAGTTCAACCCCACTTGTGATCAACTCCAAAAAGCATATATAGGAGCCAACATTTCTTGGAGGGCTAAAATTCTTATTGCTCAGCTGAGAACCAACTCTCACCAACTTCGTTGTGAGATCGGGCGTTGGAAGAGGCCAAAGGAGGCTTGGGAAGAGAGAATTTGCAGATTCTGCAATTCTGGGAAAGTGGAAACTGAACAACACTTTATTTTAGAATGTGAGGCTTACAAGAGTAGTAGAGATAAATTTGCGGATACTATATGTGACAGTTCTTGGCATAACCTATTCAACGAAGAGTACATTGAGCAATTGGGTGGACTCATCATCATCCTGCACAATAAGCGAACAGTGCTACTTAAGTCTACTTGAGTTGTCTTGCTGTCCCATAGGCTATTTTTAGCCTCGTAGACGTTAAAATTTTATCTATCTATCTATCTCCAACTCTAGTTTGCTTGGTGACTCCTTTGTCTTTTTTCAACTATTAACAGTATCCTTATTATCCTTATTTTCGTTCATCCCTTATACATATCCTATACTATACAAAAACTATAACCTTTGCCCTAAAAATTTATCCACACCTTTAAAACAACGCTCTACCAAAAAAAATTAGTTCCCTCCTATATAGACAAGAACCAAAATAAAACAATTAAATAAAGACTTTCCAAAAATGTACATCGAGCTATTTTCCAAAAAGCTATGAGACATTTATAATAAATAAAATAATGAACTCACATGTCTATGTAGGTCAAATGTTCTCTTAGTTTGGATTCAAATTTTAATCTTATAACCTGAACCCCCTCAATTTCGCCTCCACGTGGATGGGCTTTTATTGACGTGTCAATTATATTTCTAATAAAAAATTGTGCACATTTCTAACGAACTACCAGAGTTAAGTGCCGAAAGCACAGGTTAATTTAAACACGGTATTTACATAACAGAGTTCTACTTCTGTCTCCGTGATTTTGGCGCCTGCAAAATAATTCTTGATGACTGTGGTCCGCTGTTGAAAATGACTTCTTCCAGTGGAAATTTTGATGCTACTTCAGCTCAGCAAATTTTGAATTATGGTGAACACGGCATTTGCAATTTAAAAGAAGAAGATGAAGAAAGAGAAAATGTAAAAGATATTAAAGAATATGCTGGGATGGCTTTCACGGAACACAAGCAATGTTATTCTACGCCAGATTTAGCAGACAGAAAGAGAAATTCATGTTATCAAGAAAATGTTACTCATGAAGAAAATGTTTCGTGGAAAAAACCCAAATATGAATCTCTTAAAGAAATCGTGGAAGCTGAATGTATTGAAAATTCACTCAAGGCTTGCCTGGAGACTGTAGAGGAATATAACCGGAGGGATGGGCAGCTGAAAGATATGGATTATCACTTGGTTTTAGCAAAGGCAAAGTTGACTATAGCACAGGCAGAAGAGGAGAAATTCGTAATGGGTAAAGGCCTGGAGCAAATCACAGAGGGGTTAAAGTGGTTTAAGCTGATATATGATCAGCTGAAAGAGATGGAGACGCAATTTTCCGACATTAAACAGCGAGAGAGACAGCAAATATCGAAGGGGAAACCGAAAGATGAAATTACTGATAATTTGAAACATACAAAGAAGATGCTGGAGGAGAAATTGGAGCATCAGTGTGACCGGCTGAAGGAAATCCAGAGAGAATATGGTCTGGTGAAGGCTGATTATGAATATGTGGCTGAAGAAAGAAGTAGTGTGTGGAAGAAGGAGCTGCAGGGGCTGAGGCAAGTTCTTAGGAAATATGAGGGTGCTTATCGTAGATTTAATGAAGTGTTCAGGGGCGACGAGGAGACAGAAATGGATCGTGAATTTTCTGCAATTGAAGAGAGGACTTCCAAGCAGACTTCGGATGTTGAGGACAGTCAAAATTGCTCTATCTGTATGGAACCATGGACTCAGTCCGGGGAACATAGCATCTGGTTAGCACGATTCATAAATCTAGTTTTGAAGGCTTCACTTTCGTCAATTTCTTTACGAACTTTTTCGTCTGATTTGATGACTCAAATGTTGATGCCATTGGGGAATAGTCAATTTAAATTTCTGGTATCAAGATTCTGTGTGGTATTTAACAGCATTTAAGAATACTTTGTTTGTAAATTTAGTAAAAGCATCATAGGTTGGTTATCTCAAATCAGCAAACCTTCATTCCAAGAGAAGGAGCTTTTTTGCTAAAATTGGTATTAATCTTAAAAGTAACGCTCCACCGTGATATTAGTTAATAAGGGTGAAAACATGTATTTTAGATAAGCATGTACACATTCTACTTAATCTTTAATTGTTGAATAAAAGGTTAATGCCTTTTCCACAAATTCAAAGATATTTACGTGAGAGCTTTTTGTCCTCATCTTTCGATCCACTGTAGATATGTTTAATATGGAGCATGCGATGTCAATTAGCAGAACTTTTAATAATATTTCAGTCTTTTTTGAGACATTTTCGACGTCATCTTTAGATCCACTTTAAATGCATTCGGTATGGAGCATGGTGACAGCTTACCATGTTAATTTGCAGAACTTCAATAATATTACAATTTTCCTTGTTAAAAAGCATCGCAGATCATTAAAGCACTTTCTGTGTGATTTCAATCATAGATCTAAGCATGCCTGCACAGGTCAACAATCCTTTATTCTCTAAGTGTAGAGGTTTTACTAGGCATTGGCATAAATTTCTCATCAACATTTATTTTTCCCAAGGTGAAAGGATGCTTGATAGTACTGGCATAAAGCTTAATAATTAATAATTTGTCATGAAATCAAATTACCCTTTGAGTCTGCAAATATGTATTCTTAATTTTCTGCGGTAATATTTTTTTGTTAGTATTGGCATAAGTAATATTTTTCGAAAGTATAATTTGGCATGAAATTAACTTTAAAACATCGTGCAAGCCTATATTTATTAAATGCATCTTTCAATATAACATAAATGGTTAAAAAATTTGGATAATGAAAAGGTCCATCTATTTAATAATATCTCAAAGTTTGAAAGTGTATCCAAAGGACTATCCTCAATTTCATTAATGTTGTACTGCAGCTCTCTTGCCTGTGGGCACTTTTTCGGCAGGTCATGTATAACAAAATGGATTAAGCAACTTGGATCTCGTTCTTCTAAAGTAAGATCATTTTAAGTGCATCCTTTAAAGTAGTTTCTTGTCATCTCTGTTTGTATTAACTTATCTCTGATTTCAAATTTTTTTCTTCCCATTATTTGATTTTGAAAACAATTTAGTATGCCATTTGTTCTTATTAAAAGGATTGATCTTGTATCTTGGAAAATGTCTGCAGTGTCCACATTGCACGAAAAAGGCAACACTAAGAGACATTAGAAATCACTATATGCAGCAAATATCTCTTTGTGATGTGAAGATTCAACAGGTAGAGTGCTCTTAGTAGTTATTACCTTCAATATCCCTGTACTTCTCAAAATCAGACTGTAAGCATACTGAAAGAGACTCCCTTTGTGAGTTGTTTGTCAACTGATAGAGAAACATTAGTGCTCTTATTTTGTAATATATTGCAAACAGTCTGATCGAGGATCTGACAGGAAGGTTGATTTCATACTTTGGTGTTTGGCATACATATATTATATTCTATTATTTTCTAATATTATAAGCATATAGTGAAGAACATCACATGTGGTAATGTTTTTTATTTGACATTTTTCTATATTGACAATGAAGGGAATGTGTTATTCATTTGTTTTGCTTTGAGTGCACACCTAAATAATGTACAGTTGAAAATAATGCTGTTGCACTTTTATACCATGCTTAAGCAGTATATTCTGTTACAGTTTGTGAGAAGCTAAAGCAATCTTGTTGTTTACAGAACAAAAAGAGTCCTTAGAGAAGCTTGCAGACAGAGCATGGTGCTTAGACTGCGAGTTCAGGATACATTTGGTTTTCATGTTTACGAGTTTGGACAAGATAGTTATTGATTTCCTTGCTGTATATTTTAAAAAAAAAGAAGAAGAATACTCTAAATGAGTGTAGACAAGATGCTGAGTTGGTGTGGACAAATATCTACTGTCCAATTTTGCTTCTTAGCATCTTAAAGAAGCATCTATGTGATGCTTCAATAGCTTGAAAAAGGGTTTTGAATATATGATTGGCATTTCGATTGAGAAACACAGATTTATTGTGGACAAGGTGAACAACTTATGCTACCAAATATATGCCATACAAGTGCTTTTAAATAACTATATAATTAAGATGTGCTTAGTAGATTATGTTTACCTTGAAATTCTACAAATTTAATGGTGCTTTTAATATAAAACTATAGTGTGAGATTTTTCTGATGTTTCAGCTTTTAAACAAAAATGCAGCTATATTTCTTCTATTTATAAGATTCACCAGGAAGCTTAAGGGTTCATATGAAACTGCAGCAATTCTTTTCAAGGCATGTGTTTTCAAAATAAAAACTTCTTTATGAAACTTTAATTGCAAGATGTGCTAAAAAAATAGCACATGTTCTCTACCAGGGTTTTACATGGGCCAAAACCTTTTCTTTATATGAAAAGCCCTAGAGTAAGAGGGGCAAGGTAGATAGGATAATTGGCATAATGTTCGAGGTAATGAAATGGTTGGACAAGATCCACATTTTGGGGGATATACTCATCAAGTTGAGGAACTAAGTGGTTGTTGATGCATTTGATTATGTTCTTTGTTTTCTTTAGAGCAAGTTTAAGAAGACTCATCTTCTATAAGTGCTTGAACAGGAGATGAGTGCAGTGGGATGCACAAGGAGTCTTGAAAATAAAGTGGTGTTTTTGCATAAAAAGTCTGCTTCTATCTATTTAGTTGTCAATATTGTTACTTGACAACATTTTCATGCTTCACAAAACCATAGGAGTAATATGTCACAAAACCCCTCCACTCAAGTAGTTTTATTTGATGCATAAATGAATTTCAAGAAAAAAATGGCCCTCAAGGAAGTAATAAAAAGATCAAGAACCTTTATTTTTCTCATTAAATTTTCCATCACGACACGTCTTTAACCCCAAATAAAACTTTGGGGATCAATCAACAAACCCATGTCCACTATTGACTCATCCGATGTTGAATATCTCATGTCATCAATGTTTTGGGATATTCACCCTCCACCATAAATGCTCAATCTTTTAATTGGTTTTGACAAATAAGAGGGTATGATAATGTTGATAAATCTCTTAGAAACATATATATTATTTTTTGTTATTGATCTTGACGCCTACAAAAAATGAAAACTAGCATTTCAAAAGGACTGCAATTAGTCATCTTTCCTTGTTAAATGCTATGTTTAAAAATAAAAATAAAAAAGTCAATATTGTTTACGTTGTCACATCATGCTTGTCCTTGTTTTGGTTGGTTTGAGAGTATAATGGAGGACAATACATGACATTAATCTGGTGCCTTCTGTAGTAGAACTATTACAAATGTTAGGTCCAATCGTAGGCAGAACCACTGAAGAATTCATAGCGGGAGAATAGATGAGATCAATCTCTTTCCAACCTCTGCCTCTCGGCTTTTCTTCCTCAAAGGTTGTGAAAAGAGAATAATCACACTCATTGCCTCTAGCCAATGGATGAACCCGCATTATGTCCATATGCATGCAAGGTGGTAATTGAGATGGTCTATACTTCTATGTACAGTTGCATTATAATAATTTTATCTAACACACACCTTTGTCAGCTCACAATGAAAGCTTCTGTATTCGATCTGATTTTTTCCAGAATTCAGGAAGTTTTATACCTAAGGAAATTAAAATACTTATGGTTGGAACAACAAAAAATAGAGGAAAATAGTTACAGAAAAAGGATCTAGACTAGAAGAAATGGAGCGAAGTAACAATCAAATATTGCATCAAATGCTGCCATAAATGATAAATCCATTCAATTGTTGAGGAGAATCTTTGAATTGTTGAGATTAAGTTCTCACTTGATTCCTATGGGCAATGAAGATAACATTTTTGACTTAGCTGTTAGAGAAACTCTCAAGTTACAGTTCAACATCAATACTAAGAGATTTTCCTTCTATTTGGCAGACCTTAGAACAAGATTTTAGAGTGGTTATCTTGGGATACTTGCATGAAAATAGCATGTCATTATCCACTGTGGAAATCTCACATTTTGATTTTCTTTAGAATAATCTATCTTTGAGACATCTTGAGCTTATGAGTTTATGAACTTTGTGGTATCTTTCACGAAAGCATTTTCAAACCAAAAATAAAAATTTGTAAGGAATTGTGGTGTTCTCTTTTGAGATCATTGTTTGTTAGTTGACCATGTTGCACAATAAATGTTTAGATTGTTTCAAGAATTCTACAACACAGTGATACTCCATCAACCAGCTTGCCTTGCTTGTTCTTATTCTCACTGGTTTGAACTTTTTCATATTTCTATAGTAGCTATGTGCATTAGCTCATTTTCATAGGATGTCCTTTGATTTAAAATATAATAATATTTAAGTTCTTATGATCTTCTTTGAAAGATCTTTATTTATTTGAACTTTTTACTTGGAAACATTTCTTGTGGATGGAGAGCCCTGGCCTTTCTTCCTGCCAATGTATATACAAAAATGGAATGCGCCATCAACTGACTTATCTCACTCAGTAAACTGCAATCACTCTTGCTAGCCTCTCACCACTTCCTTCATATGGTTGATCTTGACACGAAACTACTGTAGGAATTGGAATTGGAGAGGCAAGCTCAGGCCGACCTCGCTCCCTTTGTTACGATTAGGAGCTCAACTCTCCTTACCTTTACAAATAAAAAGAGCGCAATTTGTGTTTGAACTTTGTTTAAATCAATTGGAATTTTGTCATTTTTCTTTGTAAGTAATGTGCATTGAGAGTCATTGATGATTTGACATTGGGATGAAATCATATAGGGCTTTACATTTTGGATAAATTCTCTCGTACTATCATTTGTATCCAACACAAATTGACAATACTAATGTGTTGTTGCCACATGTTGTTCTACTGGATCCAATTGAATGGATCTGATGGGTGGAATTACTTTTTGCTTTTTGAGAATCTCCAACTATGATAAAGCACCATAGACATAGTAGTGGGAAAAATTGCAAGCCATAATGAATGTCAATACAACCTTGGCCATTTTCTTGTTCTTATTTTTCTTAGGATTGTGTTTGTATAAGAAGAGTTGTGAAAAGTTGTTAAACATCATGAGATTTTTCCAAATGTGAAAATGTTAAGAAGTATTACAGTAGTATGTTCCAGTGTGTTCCATGGATGGGGATGTCAGTGTGTGTGTGTGTGTGTGAGAGAGAGAGAGAGAGAGAGAGAGAGAGAGTTCTTAACATGACATCAAAATGAAGGCCGGTGGTAATATACCAGCAATAACTATACCATGACAGTAGTACAACATCAATTAAAATAATCATGACAGTGCTGACAGAAGCAACAGTAATATAGTGACAACACATGTAGCATGATTTAGCTTTATTTCTAATGATATAACTTAAAAAATAGCTAACACTAACAGAAATAATTTGAATATCTGATTTCATTGTTCAAACTTCAAAGTTTTTGATAGCATAAAAAATGTTGTTCTACTACTAATTATTGAGTACAACTATGCATCATTTGAAGTACTAATATCAAAAGAGATATCTTTGTCTCTCTTTGACTTAAGCTGTAGGCTGTCCAATGGAAGCCCAACAAATCTTGGATGCACTTCCTTCTTGTCAATCTACCTAATATCTTCAGGATCAACATCCCAACATGTTGGTGGAGTTTGTTGACACTTAGTAGTCTGTAGATCCTAAAGATTGGAACCATTATGAACTACAACTAGCTTCTCTAGTTGTCTAGAGGTAAGCTTGGTTGCTTTCTATAGTAGACGAATTAGCAATTTGTGAGTATATGCTGCTTCAACTCTAGTGTGTCCTATCTATGACATTTTTACCATCGAATAGGGTTTATTGCTATATTTGATAAATTAAACACATTGATTAATAAAAAAGATGATGATGCATATATACAGAGTAAAATGTCTCTTTATTTGCATGTGAAACTTTTTCAGAAGGAAAAGCAGTGACAATCAGCCAAGAATCAAAACCAATTTGATTATATCATGTCATTTTCCTTGATGATATGCAATATCTTTAAAGGACCAAATGATTTCCAAGAGGAGCAAAACCATCAAGCAATTGACACTTATAACTACGCAAAAATGACAAATAAATCAATACATAGTTGGATAACCAATCTTATTGAAACATAACAATTGACATTGTGCATTGACCACCCTAAACGAAAAATTTGTCTTCAAGACAAGAAGTAAAAATCAAATAATGTTTGGGAAGACTAATGACGATATTGTAGATAGAGACTTGGATGTGAACTTGAAAGTGTTTTACCTTGCGCAATTAGACTTGTAGCGTACTTGGAAAATCAAATGAAGTGCCCCTAGCAGAGCAAGGAAGCAAACAATACATCATTTTCTTGATTTTTTAAGAGACAAAAAGTAAGTGCTAATTAAGCCCGAAAATATAGATTTTGTAGTGTTTAGCCAACATATGCAACACAAAAAAGTTTAATGTTTCATGAAAAATCCTCTGTCATAATATGAGAGAAAGATGTCAAAGAGTGGTGAGGGAATCTATCTTTTGCTAATGATGTGGTATGGTAAATAAAGGAGGTTGTACAGTTAGAATTTTTAGGCTCTTCCTTTTTTTGTGAAATTGAGGATAAAACCTTGTTTTGTATAGAGTAGGCTGCACCCTACAGTAAAATATTGTACATACTACAAACCCAAGAGGAATTTGTGGACCTAGGTGACTTTTTCAAGACCATACGGTGAATTTGTTTTTCTTGATGTTGTTCGTTAAAGAATAACTACACCTTATAGGGGGAGTCAATATGCTTGCTACGGGCAGAGGAAGGCATATGCAAAAAAGGAGGTGCAAGGGTTGTATGGAGAATGCATGAAGAAACTGCTGTGCAAATTTGTAACCTAGAAGTCCAACAGTGATAAGATAAATCTGTGAGAGGCAAGTAAAACCTATTACACTAGGAATTAATGCTGCTGAGAGTGAAAATGGATATCAGATGATAGCAGAGAACTATTGTAACTAGGTTAAAGTTGTATGAACTGAGGTAGTATGCAAAGGAGTAACTTTCTTCTTGTGTTGTGAAATGTTCTTCTGGATATTCCACTTCTGAAATGTACATTGGAAAATGATGCCACTGAAAGTAAAAAAGGGCATTGCAAAGATCCACTTATGCCAATAAGGGCTGCATGGAGAATGATTTTCATATCCTTTGCTATTTTGCCTTTTCCATGTTTATATTATAACTCAATTTACCGTTATGATGGTGTGCTGTATGCTTTTTAAATGCAGTTTTTTCATTGGTGCCACTTATTAATATTCTTTTAATCCCATAGTACCTAGGAGATGAGGGTAGTTGGAGATTGGTACCGATATTTCTATAGCTAATTTTCAAAAATAGGAGACTACGATACTTGGAGACACCATTTTTTATATATAGTTTAATGATTTATACAAAATATCATGACATAGAACTATGAAAACAAGAATAATAAATTAGTCACACAAGAACAATAAATATTAAAGGCGGTTTCTCTTTAGACCATTACAATGACAAGAAGTTAGTCATACAATTGTTTATGTCCCTCTTTAAAAGTCTACACTATTAGTAGATCTAATCCTTATAACTTTGCATGGATTTTTGTATGATCCAAAATATCAACATGCAATATTATGCAGGCTTATTTTATTAATTTGCTTCCCTTTTTCCTTTTAATGCATCTTGCCCTAAGTTTTCTAATAGATGTCAATTTTGTGAGACTTTGGAGATTGTGGGAGACAACAACCAAAAGAGCCTTGTGCATTGGGAAGTTTCTGGAGATGTGTCTAGTAATGGAGATGTGCCTCTGTTACATCCCAAATTTTTGATCTTTTAAAATAATTTTATAGCTGTTGTAATGGTTAGTTAGAAACTCTCGGATATCATCTTATGAAATGGAAGTTATGAATAACTGAATTGATTCATGTGTAAATGACGTGTTAGTCAACTATTGTTATTTCAAATGCTTATATTTAAGATAAATGTTAGTTGTGGTTAGCCATTGTGACAGTTACCGGTTATTGTGTTTTCCTTGATATTTAAATTTAAATGGAGGAACATGTTGTTATCGTGGATTATGCATTTTGGTTGCAGGAGCACCCGAAGGGGGGGAAGCATTGCTAAACGAGATTCAAGGAATGGGGTACCAGATTAGTCCATCGTTATACCATCAAGTATGGGCTCTAATTACCTTGATGAAGGATCTAACGGCTAGGCAATGAAGCATACCTTGGACAGTCATGAGCTCTTTGGTCAATTTTTATAACAAGAGAAATAATAAACATTTAATATCATGAAGAGAACTATTAGCTCTCTTATTTGGAGACCGTGGAAGTGATCTACATTATAAAATTTACATAAATATGTATATATGTGTGTGTGTGTATATATATGTGCGTGTGTGTGTCTATATATATATATATATATATATGATGCCACCATGATACTTCGATAATATCTATGAATTGCACTTACATGTATATAAACATATATGTGTGCGTAACTAGAGAGAATATAATGATAAAAAAAAATTATATGTACTCTCAAAATTACATGTGCGCGTATAGATATATGTATATGTAGGTACTATTATAGGTAGAATTCAATAGCATGATGACATAACATTTACACATACACACATATAAATATATTTGTTTTAAACCATGGAAAAAAATATAATCTTTATGTTTTATTATAACTCCAAATCGACGAGCGTTGCCACCTTTTTATCAGCATCAACTTTTGAATTTGAATTTATGGAGTTCTTGTAATCGATATCAAACTCCTTGTAACCAGAAGTGGGAGGCTTTATCTCCCTTCCCTTGCGGCTGAAGGATCATTCTCATTTTATCACCTCATTCTTGTATGCGATTACCCTCTCAACCAAAGTGTCCTCTCACCTTTATGCTTGCATTATGGAGTGTAATACCACACCTAATCTGCAGTATTGAGCTGCGCGGGTGGAATCCATAACGCGTGGAGTTGTTGCCAAAGAATCGCATAAGCAATTGCATTGTTGTTTTCTCAAGTCATGAAACATTTCGCAAGTTATTCTTATTTCTTTCTATGCCTTTTTCAATGCAAAATTTCTCTTTTTATATTTATCACTGCCAATGAAATAGTATCATGATCATAAGCTCGATTGTGTATTTGAGAAGCATCGGCCCTGCTCTTTCTTTATGTATGATAAGTTCTTATCTATGTATATTGGGTGCATACCCCTAGGGACTGAACTGCTACAGTTCCCTGGAAAATGAATGCTCAACACTTGTTTAATGCATAATATTTTTATGGTGTCTAAAGTCTGCCACATCGTTGGCTGAAAGTATCTTCCGATTTACTTTTGTACTTTCTATATAACAGCTGTGGTTATAATCAGAATGGTACTCACAAACAAATCTAATTGATAAGAATCTCATAATTACCAACAATCTCCTAGGATGCACCCAAGGCTAGCAGAGCCAAGTGTAAATGGGTGAAAAGGAGAGGTATTCTTGCAAGAAAGATAAAGTATTAATCAATATCTTAATTATATGAACATTTAAAGAAAGAAATGGCTCAAGTTCAAATCAGCTAATGATTGTCCAAGATATAATAAGTTGTCAAGTTGAGTGGTGGTGATTGGGTTGTTCAATGCCCACCTAAATCCTTGGCCAAGGTAGATTAGAGGCATGGTTGCCACAAATGATCACTAAAGGTCGGGAGTACTAGTTGACGGAGGAATTCCTCAGCCTTGTCTACAATTTAACCAACACTCTAACACTGGTATGCTCATGATGGAAGGACTATAGTGTCCCAAGCCTAGCCCGAGGTACGAAGGGCCTTTCTCGGAAGAGATTGTGTGGGGAATTAAGTCTATGTCAATGCTTCTCCTCATCACCAGATGTCGAAGCTTGCACAACACATCGATAGTTATTTCACTACATTTATGAATTTTAAATCTTTTACCTGTACCTACTTCTATATTATCTTGGAATGTACAATTGTAAATATGGTTAAATAGAATTGTTTTCTTTTGAATGTAATCGTAGAAGTCAGTTATGGAAGTTAATTTAGTTTCCTTTCGTATGAAATGGATATAGTTATTACTTAGATTTGATTTATAATTTGTATAATAAATTCAGAAATAGTTCCATTTTCTATATGATGTATTGTTCTAAATTACTTCATGTAGAAGTGGTATTGTTCCTTTTATGATATTCCGTTATAATCATAGAATATGTTCGTTATTTTCAGCTTAGTAGAAGTGGTATGTTATAGCCGCCGTCCCCAAGACACATCTCTAGGGGTGGGAGATGATTCTTCCGGTAAACTTGCTTAATCCTCATCTTTGTTTTCTTGGTCAAAAAAATTTAATACCCTTGAACTTCATTACTTTTCTTATGCACTTTATAATACCTTTTACTCCCTAATTTCAATAATTTTTTTTTGATCATCTTCCCATAAATTTACCTTTTTAATTTAATTTTCCTCAATTGTAATATTTCAATACCTCTTTTTAAAAATTTTTTCTTGTTGGCTTGTCCCCTTACAATTTTTAATTTTTTGACTCCATTATTCTTTTGTTCTTCTTTCCATTTTCTACACCTAATTTTCTCTCTTTTTTTTGGAAATTTGCAATGAAGTTTATTTCCCTTGACAATTATTTGGATGTTCTACATTAAATTTCCCGTTCTTGTACTGTAAGATGCATTGTCCATAATTTTACATGCTTTCATTCATTTCTCTTCAGCAAGAATTGTAGCTTCACAAAAATCACATGCTAACAAAAATACCTGATAAACCTCCATTTGCCAATGCAAAAGGCTACAAAGAGAATTTGTTTCATCCTTCAAGCATGATCCATCAACAATTTGTGGATGACTCTATATTTATGGGAGAAGCTTTTGTTAGGAATGCGAGAAATATCAAGAAATGTCTTGAGGATTATGGGTAGGCTACTGGTCAGATTATCAACTGGAATAAAAGTGTGATTTATTTTATCAATGTTAATGAGAATAGACAAAATAAAATCAAAAGAATCATTGGTTGTGAGGTTGGTACCCTTCTGGGTTCTTATCTTGGATTACCCCTTTGTCTTGACCCTCCTGAGACCTTTTGGAGTTCTTTAATTGACAAAATCCACTCAAAGTTAGCAGGCTGGAAAGGATCCCTCTTTAGCCAGGCTGGTAAGATTATTGTTCTTAAATTCACTTTACAAAATATGCCTTTGTATGCTTTGAGTGTATTTAAGATTCCTAGGAAGTTTGCTTTGGCCATTGAGAAAATTCAAAAACAATTTTTATGGATGGGTATGGAAAAGAAGAAAAGAATGGCTTTGATTGCTTGGGATAAAGTTTGCATGCCAATCAACAAAGGAGGACTAGGCCTAAGAAGGGTTATAACTATGAATGATTCTTTAATTGCAAAGCTTATATGGCGATGGCATCAAGAGGAGGGAGAATGGAGAGACATATGGAATGATAAAATATAATAGGGAGAATCAAGGGTTTAATCTCTTCCTCAGTAATGAGGCTTCTCAAGGGGGTTCTGTGATCTGGAAGCAAGCTCAGAAAAATGAGAAGATTATTAATAAAGGGGTTAGATGGAAGGTTGGAAATGGTAGGACTATTCTTTTTCAGAATGATATTTGGATTCTTGATCATTCCCTCAGTTTTGATCAGAGATGGAACGACTTTATGGATCAATGCAAAAACCTTTTTGGAAATTAGGTTGCTGATTATTGGGTAAACCTCAATAGAGTGGATAATAATCTTAATGATCTCAACAAAATTCTGAATGTTGTCTTTTTAGTTCAAGAGGAGGATGCTTTAATATGGAAGTATAACCCCAATGGGCTATTCCCTATTTCTTCTCTGTATGGCAATGCTTTTGAAGACTATCAGGCGCCTTGCTGGGTTAAAGCTTTGTATAAAGGAATGACCCCCAAGGTTAACATATTTTTTGGATTCTTTTGCAAAATAAAATTCTTACCACTGACAATTTGATGAAGAGAGGTATGAGTCTTGTCAGCAGGTGTTATCTTTGCAAGGAAGCAGAAGAGTCGGTTAACCATCTGACAATTTACCGTTCTTATACTAGAAGTTTATGGAAAGTGGTATGTTGGATATGGAATGGGTTTTCCCCCTCAATATTCAAGAGTTATTTACAGAATGGAAGTTTCCCTCTCGAAATACCTTGATAATGAAGTTATGGGATTTCATCCTCTTGTTTCTTTGCTGGGGTGTGTGGAAGGAATGAAATGATAGGGTGTTTAGGGGTAAGGAGACTAATTCTGTCCAGTTGTTCCATAAGATTAAGCATTTGGTGATAGAGAATATTAGTACTATTGGGAAAGGTCACCAACCTCAGAATGAATGGGAAGGAAAAGTGATTCACAATTGGAACTTGGAAGGGTTAAGTTTTATCTAGAATGGTACTAACCTTAGGAATTTGGCTAGGTGGGATTGTCCTCCACAGGGCTGGTGTAAGATTAATTTTGATGGGGCCTCGAAGGGCAACCCAGGGGCAGTGGGTTGTGGTGTCATCATCAGAAATATGAATGAAAATAGTTTGGGGGTGATGGCCATCCCTATTGGGGAACAAACAAATCATGTGGTGGAAGCTAGTGTGGCTCTCTATGGTCTTAGTTATGCCAAAAGTATGAATTTGGAAAGGATTTGGCTTGAGGGGGACTCCCTTAATATTATCAATTGTCTTAGTAAAATTAATAATCCCTCTTGGACAATTCATAATATTATATGCAAGGCTATTTGTTTAATTAACTCATTTGAGAATTGTGTTATCACTCTTAACTTTAGAGGAACAAACCATGTTGTTGATTGGGCTACGAATGTGGCATGCAAAAGTCATGACAAGTTGATTTGGAATCATGGTGATAATATCCCTACCGATGGGTTATCCTTGATTGAGTACGATAAGGTTAGAAGTTTGCAAAAAAGTTTTATTAATGATGAACATGGCAATAAGGATTAATTATGATTTGGGCAGGATTGGGGAGTGGTGGATTATGATTAGTTTTGAAGAGACAATTCATTCATTGCCACACAAATTGTGGGTTTGTTTATTTAATAAAAACCTTCGCTGTGATATTGACATTGGGTTTTTCATTCTGCCTGTTTCTACTGAGACGATGAGATTTTGCTACAGCTTGAAGAAGATGGGAGGCAGGAGAAAGAGGGTTGAGCTAGCTAGCTACAAGGACTGGAAGAAGAAGATGGATATTTGGGAAGTTCTAGAACAGGGGAATTTCAGAAGCTTCATGGAGAAGTTAAAGGGTAGCAACCCTTCCATTACCCGCCAATTTATTAAGACTTGGAAGGATGGTAGTATTTTGGTGGGTAATTAGAGAATGGAGGTTATAGAGGACATTATTGCGGAAGCTACGGGTCTTGATACATAGGGAATCAATTTCTACAGGGATGGGAAGCTTTATGATCGGGCTGTGGAAGAATTCATAGATATGGCTAAAGAGCATAAAAGGTTGGTTAAAATTGGTAATTCTTATTTTAGCCTTGGTTCCATTTCTCGTCCTTGGAGGTTTGTCATGTTCGTGGTGATTGAATATCTAACTCTGGATGGCCGCTTTACTAAGATATCTAGGTGTCATTTTATGCTGGTTAACCACTTTAGGCATAGGGTTAGGCTTAATATCCCCTTCTACCTCAGGCAATCGTTGGCTGACACAATTTTAGCTATTCAAAATGATCCTAAGGGTGACCATGCCTTCCATGAGGGCTTAATGGTTTTGGTTATGAACCTTCTAAAATCCAAAAAAGTCGACAGAACCCGTTATAGTAAAAAAAGTTTGGAATGTGAGACTGAGGGGAGTGAACAGGATGAGGGCTTTGATGAGGATACAGAGGACGAGATTGTTGAGATAGAGGATCAGAAGAGGAAAAAGCTCGTTCCTGGGAGCTCGTCTGGGAAGAAAAGGAAGATTAAGGAGGTCGATTTTGAGATGGATACAGAGTTTGAAGAGGAGCTATAGGAGGGTAATGGGAAAAAAAGCATTTCTGGTATTGGTACTAGAAACAAGGGGAAGAATACAGATAGGGTTTCAAACATTCCTTTTGATGATGAACATTTGATTAAGAAGATGGAGCGGAAAGGGAAGAATGTGCTTTCTTAAGGGAAGGTGGCTGGCAAAGGGCCTAAGGAGACAGATAATGAAAGAGACAATTTGGACAGGGATGAGGATTACCTGATTCGTAACAAGGACAATGATGACAAGGGTTATTTGATGGGGATATCTGGTAATCCGAGGCTAATGAAGCAGGACATTTTGAGAGAGTTTCATCAGCTCAACAAAACTACTAGAGGGGAGAGAACTCTGGGTCAGCATATTGATAGACTTTCTGAGGTGATTGATAATGTTGAAAAGGTTAAGAATCTTATGAAATGAGTTCCACCTCTAGAAGCCAAGAGTAAAGCTTTGGATCAGCTGATTAAAGATTTCCAGAAAAAGGTTGGATGGTATGGATAATGGGGTGATCAATCTGGAGAAGATGGTTAAGAAACTTGTTGACCAGAATTGTTCTATTCTGAAAACTGTAGCGGACAACATTAATACTCTGATGAACAAATTTGAACAGGAGAAAAAAGTGGCTCCAAGGACATGAAAGATGACCACGGACCTAGCAAGCGTACCAGGGCTAGCTCAAAAAAGATTGAGGTCGTGGAAGCTAAAGAAATGGAAGATCTGAAGGCCTCTCTAGATAATATGAACATCCTTGCAGACCAGGTAGCTGATTTATTGAAGACCCTGTAGCTGTCTTTGTGCTATCTTTTTGCTTTCTTTATGTTGTCTTTTCTTGTTGATTGTTTGAAGGCTTCTTGTCTTAGATAGTTCTGTTCTTAGGTGTTGATGCACAGTTCTTGTAAGCTTCTCTGCTCTTGTTGTTATGTTACTATGTAAAAGGTTTTAGGTCCTTTAAAACCTATTTTTACTTAATCAAAACTCCAAAATTCCTTTGTCATTTAGTTTCGTCCGAACTTGACTCTCTGTATTTGACAAATTTGATGAAGCTCCTTCCTCATTGATAGTTTGGTTATTTAAATCAATTACATACTTTCAACCCTTTTTTTCAATGGAGATAATATTTTTTTTTTCCTATTTTTATTGGTTTTGACTACTACCAACCAACCCTTACCTAGCAATGCATCGTATGTTCTATTCCGTAAAGAAATGACCACAAAATTCAACAAAAATCTCTGGTTTTCAGTAAATCCATTTTATCCCTTTAAAACTCCTAGTACCTTAATACATTGTTAATATGTACCCACCATTATCCCCCAAATAGTTAGCTTGCCAAGACTTCTCCAAGTGTTTTTTTGGAAATACACACATGTCAAACCCACCATCAACAATTGTCTTGGTGAAATTCCTTTCAAGAATCTCCATATTTGCCATCACTGGTTCTTTTGTGTGTTGATTGCCAATAACATTGGGTCAATCACTCAGTCACCTAACAATGGAAGTTCATTTGTTGGATCTTCATTCTCAAAAAATTCCAATTGATCCATAGCATGCATCATCTCATTCTCCCTTGATACAATAGCATTTTGAAATTCAAAAATATTTTGTAATAAATCCTCTACTTTAAGTGGCATAGTAGGTCGTAGTACTTTCCATGCAATATTTTTCTTGGATTGTAATTGATTTGTTACCATATTTGCATTTGCATCTGCATTTGAGTGGTGTCATTCATTTTGCATAGCATTCTCCACTTTGGCCCTTGCTTCACAAAGCCTTTCATTATTTTCTACATGGGTCTAGGTATGTTGCTTTCTTTGCTTAAGCACTAGTAATAGTGATAACTTCATTTTGCCTTTCAATATTAATCAAGTTGACAAAGCCTCTTTATTTTATACATGGGTCTAGGTATATTGCTTTGTGCACTAGGAGAAGTCATAACTTCATTTTGCCTTTCAATATTAATCAAGTTGATGCTAGCCTTTTGCTTTCAACATCTAATGTCTTTATGGTCACCAAGGCCACTCCATTTGTACAATAATTGTATAGTATTTCTTATTCAAGTCATCTCTGAAAAAGAATTGTATAATAGGGCATTCTTTCGGGTCATATTATATTTGACTTGGACCTCCTCTTTAATTTTGATTTCTGTTTGGAGATGCATTTTGTTGCTTTGATGGGGTGGACAGCCCCCCTTGCATAAAGAAATCTTGTTTAATCTTTGAATAACGCCATAACTCCTTTATTGAATGATTAATTAATTGGAAAATATCACAAAACATCTTTCTAGGACAATTGACTTTATTGTGCCCCTCAATTTCACACTCAGTACACAATAGTTCTTTAGTTTCTTTAATAATTTATTTCTTTGCCTTTAATCTTTTCATCATTCTTATCATACTCTTGTTGTGCACAATGTTGTCATTGATGTCATAGGTGTAATCAGTGTTGTCATTGATAGCAAGACAATTAGAAGATTGCAATTTCTGTTATGTCATATCAAAGAATTTATGTTCTGGAAGGACTATGACAAGTTATGTTTGATAGCTCTCTGAATGTTATTAGTATGCTCCAGTTTTAGTAGTTCTTGATTGTCTATGACTTGTGTTGTTGTCTATAAGTATCTGCAAAATGTTTTTGAGGTTTCTTTCTTGGAAAAAATATGTGCACTTAGTTGCATTGTCATGATCTAAGTTTTTGGTTTGGGTTTGGGATGGCTACAGGTATGTGAACCTTGTACGTGGGTACGTGTAAGGTTTTGGATATATATGGGTACATGTGTGTATATATATGCATTATATATATACAAAAAAAAGAGAAATATACAAAACTGTACAACTAAATCATTTTAGAGTATGATACTTGATCATCGATCAATTCCAAAGATAAATATTAAATCCCAATTGAAAAATATTTGAATAAGCCATATTAGGTACCCACCAATGAACTTGTATTGAGTGCGTCCTTGAATTGGGTTTGGGTTCTATACGTATGAACCTAGTAACTTAGGTCATAATGTTTGGTTCCACATTTTGCAATAGTTGAGAGTTACAGTTTGTGGTTTGGAAGTAAAGTAAAGATGCATATGGATATCATAATCCAAAGCTTCAAAAGTTAAACTTAAATAGAAAAAAATTATAAGTGATACAATATTCATTCTGCTAGTTGGTCAACCACGTTGATGTTTCAAATTGATGTGCCAAAGAAGAATAGTGCAATTGGAGGAAATGTGTGGTTGTTCATTGGGGCTCGTAGAGTCCATATTGGGTAACACAGTGTTTTTCCACTCTTGGTGTAATGTGTGGGTTTTAGAACCAATCCCATTACACGTTTGGTTTAGGGTTGATTCAATGGACGACTTAGAGATAGCATAATTATGTTTTAGGCCAACTTGTGAATGTAATGATCATTGTAATAGAAAAAAGTTATAAGTGATAGAGTATTCATTGTGCTAGTTGGTCGACCACGTTGATGTGCCAAAGAAAAATAGTAAGTGCAATTGGAGGAAATGTGTGGCTGTTTATTGGGGCTCATAGAGTTCATATTGGGTAACACAATGTTTTTCCACTCTTGGTGTAATGTGTGGATTTTAGAACCAATCCCATTACACGTTTGGTTTAGCGTTTATTCAATGGCTGACTTATAGATAGCATAATTATGTTTTAAGCCAACTTGTGAATGTAATGATCATTGTAATAGAAAAAAGTTATAAGTGATAGAGTATTCATTGTGCTAGTCGGTTGACCACGTTGATGTTTCAAATTGATGTGCCAAAGAAAAATAGTAAGTGCAATTGGAGGAAATGTGTGGCTGTTCATTGGGGCTTGTAGAGTCCATATTGGGTAACACAATGTTTTTCCACTCTTGGTGTAATGTGTCGATTTTAGAACCAATCCCATTACACGTTTGGTTTAGGGTTTATTCAATGGCTGACTTATAGATAGCATAATTATGTTTTAGGCCAACTTGTGAATGTAATGATCATTGTAATGTGTATATATTGTCAATCTAGGTTCATTCCTAGTGCTAGATTAAAAGTATGTGTGGTCAAAATGGCATAAGTTGAAATTAAAGTGTTCGAATCAAGTTGTAGATCTTATAGACATTGATGGAGTGTTTTAATGTAGATTAGATTGGAGAAAAGGTGATTAATGTTCAATCAGTTTGAAAATTGACATATATTGATTCACCTCCCTCTCTATACATATGTGCTTAACTATCCCATCATAGGGCTTAGATTATTTCTTATTCTTCATTGTTGCTACCTCTGATGTTATCGTCATCATTTGTCTTCTTCTTCCTTTGGAAGGGTGTTTTATTTCATTTTGGCTGTCTATCATCTGTTTGTAAGCATCAATATATGAGGACAAAGGCACCATTTTCATTTTCTTATGCAACGTTGGAATCGGTCACTTAATGAACCATCGCTTCTTCAATCCATTGGTTAGATGGTTTTTCAATTTTACCAACTCTTTGAGCCTATGATTGTAAGCTCATATCTTATTATGTTGTCTTGTTTGGTATCATAAATATCTACCATGTTGTCATTGTCATGTCTTAATAATTTTAATTCTTCCTTGTACGCCTTCAGCGCATCCCATATGGTTGAAGATTCTTCATCTAGTTTCATGAACCATTATGTGGCTATACCCTCATAGTGTCATTGCAACTCTCAGCCAATAGTCTTTGTCTACCTAGCCACTTGCTATCAAGATGGTCTCACACATCTTGTAGTGTTTCACAGGATCTTCAAATTTGTTTCGTGTGAAGTTTGGGAGCTCTTATGCTTCTTTATTTGGACTTGTTGAGGGAGTTAAACATTTTTCTTCTTGATTGATTTTTTCCTTATGCATAGGATTGGATGAACTATCTCAGCTGCTAAATTCTAGTGCCTGCATTGCACTCTTGGTCACATATGAGCCCTCTACATGTCGACCTTTAGCATATGTCTCTCTTTGGATATCTTCAGTCATGTTCCTCTACTCCCTCTATATTGGGGTGTTTGGCTTGGTTCCCCTAATTCCTAGTTCCTTTGAGATGAATAGCCTCCCCATGTAGCATTTTTTTCTCTCTAGTCTCTTAGATAGTTTTAGGTTTGTTTCTTTGTTGTGCTTGTCTAATATTGATTGTATAGATAGATTGGGTGCTTGGTCAATAAGGTCTTTGGTGTACATTATTGGGAGTGTTAGGCACTTGGTAATTTCCTCCCACTAGCTCTATGTAGGTCTTTCTTCAATAAGTGTCTACCTATCTTACTGAATACAATTGTGGTAATGCTTCAACTTTTGCTCTTTGGAAGGGCTTTGACTTGGAGATCATTCAACTTGAATATTTCTCATAATTTTCTTCTTCCTCTTTGTTCTACAATCCTTAAAGATTACTTGACCACTTGGTTTGATCACCTTGTGGCCTTTTCGCACCTTTAGTGGGATCTAAGGGCATGAATCTCTCAAATATGACCCAATTTTTTGTAAGGAAATGGTGCCAAATATTTACATTATATCTAATAAATTAAGTACATGATTTAATGATAAACATGACAATGCATACTAGATACACGAGTAAAATGTATTTATTCACACATGAAACAATTATAGAAGAAGATGAGAGATGATCAACCAAGGATCAAAATTGACTAGATCATACCACTCTCCTTGACAATACACAATATCTTAAAGGACTCAACAATTGCCAAGAGGAACACAACTATCAACCAGCCAATGCTTATAACTACCCAAGAATGACAAACAAATTATACATCATTAGATAACTAATCTTATAGAAACATATTAATTAATATTTTACATTGGCTACAGTGAGAATGAACTAGAAGTTCAACAAGGGTTTGATAAGTAGGATAGTTTAAAGGGTTCAAAGTAAGAATAAGAAGATACTCAAACTCCACTCTATAAGAGGTCCACTTTTGGCACAAAATGCAACTCAATAGATACAACCCACTTGATTTCAATGCATTTTTACTTTAACTACTAATGAGAATGAGCCAAAATCAATAAAGGAGGTAGTGGAATATGTAGAAAGTAAGCCTTGGAAAGTGGCCATGGATGAAGATGTAGCAACATTGGAGAAAATGACATGATATTTGGTAGAGCTTCCTAAGGAGAGGAAAATCGTTTGTAAATGAGCTTTCAAGAAGAAATACAATTCAAATGGTAGAGTTGAGAATCACAAAGCAAGTTTAGTGCTTGAGGGCTATTTCCAAGTTGAGAGAATTCGTTTTTGTGAGATCTCCACTACAGAAAAATTGACATCGATTAGATTCTTATAATTTGTTTCCATAGGAGATCTTCATGACACATCAAGATCACTATGAGATGAAGTTTAAGAAAGATATCAAGGGTGTGACACTAATAAATCTGGGGTATGTTAGAGCTAATCTAGATCATTGTGTTTGTGTAAAAAATGGTAGTGATTAGTTTTTTGTTATTTTTATATGTCAAAGAGATGTTATTTTATATAAAAAATAAGCGAATGATTAGGGATTTGAAGTATTAGCTTTTAGCTCAAGTTTATATGGAATTTGAAGAAAACAAGTTCATCTTAGGGTTGAGGTCAATAGAGATAGTAACAAAAACTCTAGATCAGCTAGAGGAAGTATGTTAACTTTGTAGCATAGCAATTTAGGATTTTGGATCACAAACTAGTGAGTGTTCCCATTCTTGTGGGGATACAAATTTCAGTCATTAGTGTCCTTTGATACTAGTTGAGATAGATGAGATGACCCATGTCCCATGTCCATGTGTTGTTAGTAACCTTATGAAAGCAATGGTCTTTACTAGACAAAATATTATCAAAATAGCGGGATTATTAAGCAAGTTTATAGATAATCTAGGAAAGGAGCATCAAATACCAATTAAAAGGGTCTTCAATCATCTTAGAGAATCATTAGAGTGTTCAATTTGTGGCCATGAAGGATAGGTCTTGAGAAATATAGTTTATGTTTAGGTATTTGTGGATCATGATTAGATAGAATATGTTGATAGTAAAAGGTCTACTAGTGGTTCTATGTTCACTCGGTTTCGATTGTGTAGTTAGTTGAATGAGAAAATGATATTGTGCTTTATTTTATAACTATTGAGGTAGAGTGTATTGTTGCTACTCGTGATGAAGAAGTAGTTTGGCTTCAAAGATTGTGTTTGAATATTGGGTTGGGGTAGGATATAGTTATGATCTATTGTAATTTGTCATAGTCATAGTGCCATCATCTGGTCAAAGGACCATATGTTTTATATGTAGAAGAACTTGATTCTGTGATATGGTGGAGGATACATTGGTTATGCTTGAGAAGGTGGATGCATCTTGGAGATGCTTTGTCAAAGGTCTTGAGCACAAAGAGGTTTAAATATTTCAATTTTTCAATTGGGATCATCCCCTAGCATTTAGATCACTTTGTTGGAACCCCTTTTGATTTTTACAATGTACATAAGGAGTGGACAATTGTTAGGACGTTGTACACCTTGCAATTCTAGATCTAGTCTAATGTTTAGTATTGTAATATTGTGATTATGTGTGTCCATGTAGAAAAACTTATTGCACTTGGGTAAATCGTGAAGATTCCATAATTAGTTTTCTTCTCCACATCATTAATCTTATGACCGTTGTAAGAATTGGTGCATTGTGTGGTAACTTAGTAGAGTTGGACTAATGTCTTTGACCAACTAATGAAATCCATGTCTAAGAGTAATTGATGCCTCATTGTGGAGCACTTGGGAGTTTCTTATGGCATCTCATAATAATAGTTATAAGAGGAATTACATTCTATTTTGAAGGTCTCCAATGTGTGAGGGTTTGTTGGATTATGGCCATGAAGACTTAGGAGTCCATTCGGAGTTCATGATTTTGGTACATGGTTTGAGGATATCATTGATGGTTTAGTGGATCTTCTTGGCTTATATATTTAGTGCTTGGAATGAAAAACATGTCACATTTTCTATGTTGTCATTCTACTAGAATTCCTCTCGTGTTGAGTGTGTTGATTTGTATGAAGCTCTGAGTTTAAGGATTTTTTTCTAAAAAGGTTTTCCTAGAGTGTACCTATGTATATCTCTCTTATATTGTTGTCTTACTCGTTCTTCTATTGTTGTTAATTTGTTTGTGTTTCTTTATGACCCAAAGCTTTTGTGAAATTTGTATAAGACTAGATAAGTTGTAACTTTCTCCTTGTAAAATCAAGTACAAAGAGTTTGTATATTTTCTTTCAGGTGATTAGCATATAGAATTCCTTTCTCACCTTAGAGAATCGTTTGAATGATTAGACTTGGTTTGATGTTTGTCCATTTTACATATGTTCTATGGCTTTCAAAAAGGATTTGAATGATAAGCCAATAGATGCCCACCTTGCTCAAGTATTGTCACCTAAGGCATATTAGTAGGTTTCATGATTCTTTTTCTTTTCTCAAAAATAAAATAGAAATGTAGAAAATTAAAACCAAGATAAACACCACACAATCACGATCCTTCATTTTTTCCCCTTAAAAGATCAAAAACTTTGGGAAACTCAAAATCAAATAAAAACCACACAAAAGGCTTTGCATGCACAAAAAAATAAGAAATATTGTTGCATGCACAGAAAAAGCTTGCAACCATAATCATTTAGTGCAAGCATTGAGCATGGGTCATATGCATAGAATGCAGATTTTGGTAGAAGTACGATCTAAGTGTGTGGCAATCCACAATCAAACATCATCCATAGTCAAATGAACTAACAATAAATTGAAAATCACTTGAAGGTAAGTAAGGTGTTCTACAAACTGGAAGAAGAAAATCTGTAAAGTAGAGCCATCCGATGTGTTTATTGCATAGGTTAATTAAGAATTGCACACAGATAATGAACACGAACACGAACAGCAGAACTCTTCTTATTATTATTCGCATATGCTCAAACATTACATTATGCTTTCATGATAAGATCTGATGAATACAATGCTTCCCGAAGGGGTTATAAATACTTTCTCGAAGGACTTTCCCGAAGGAGTCCGTCGGCCACATACAACATGTCGCTACATAACAAAAACCTTTCCGAAGGGACCCGTCGGCTGATACACAATTTCCTTTCCGAAGGGACTCGTTGGCTGATACACAATTTCTACCGACTACATCATCCCCCCAAAAAGAAAAGTCGTCTCCTGACGACTATTACAAAATCTCTGAGACAAATCAACAACCAAAATACATTGACTGACTAACTGGTCTTCAACACTGTCACCTTAGCCAATCTGACATCTGACCCTGATAGCCACCTGTGCCGTTTTCTGCCTTCCAATTCCGAGTACACTGAACCAAGTGTCGCTGCACTGCCTCCAACTAGATGATCAGCTCCTCCCGAGCTCTCTACGCATCCACCAAGATAGCCTCACGGCCAACACCTACTCTCAGTGCCTTTGGTACACAGACACTCCATGCTTGCAGCAGCTCCAAGTCTTCTCAATTGGTTAGACTCCCATGACTGATATCCGCAACGACTGGGGGTCTAGGGGGCAACGCCCCCGGCGGGGTCGAGGGGTAGCGCCCCTCGCCGCCAAGACCAATTTAGCACTCTGAAATTCACACAAAATTACACGGAACACACCATTTCTGTCATTTTTTGTCGATTCTACACTCTTTCTGGCAATTGTTGGTTCTTCCTCTACCCTGTGGCATCATGTGATACTCATTCTGAGCATTCTTGATTTGTCGACGTTTTTTTTTTTTTTAGAAAACCTCCTGTCACCCTTCTCGTATTCCAAATTGTAATTTCCGTACGCTATGTTTACTTCCAAATTCCGTACGCTAACCTTCTCTTGTCTACAAAACCGTACTTCAAATTTGAAAACCGTACTGCACATATTAAATTATTTGAAAAACCGTACATCATCCTTCAGATGTGAAAAACCGCACGGTACTTTTCCTGAAAACCGTACGACACTCCTTTCCCTGAAAACTGTGCGGTACATTAGGAAGCAGTACGATATTCTTCCATTCACTAAGAAATTTGTATGGTGCTTATGGAAGTTGTACGGTACTCCTTCCTTCACTGTGAAATCCGTACGGCACTTCCCTTCGGCTATGAATCTTTTTAAATATGAAACCGTACGGTACCGTACAACACATCTTCCCTTCAAATATGAAATTCGTACGGTACTTTTTTTTTCCAAATATGGAAACTGTACACCAAAAAGAAAACCGTACACTTGCTGAAAATCCGTACAATAGAAAGCTGTACAGCTCATACTTTATAATATGCAAAAGCCGTACTTCCTCCAAAACCGTATGGTGAATAGTTAAGAATCCGTACAGTGCTTTGTTTCCAAAATCCGTACATTAGCTCCTAGCTTAAAAACTGTACAACTCAGAGACCAAGTGAAAACCGTACGGCGAGCAGACAAAATCCATACGGTACTTTTTTTCATTTTCCATTTTTTTTAAATTTTTGGAAAATCTCACTTCTGGAACAATTATGTACAATATTTACATATATACAGTGCTTACAGTCTTTTCTTAGTTGTTCGTCCACGGGGGTGCATTGCTTCTTCCATGGTGGACATTCAACTTTGACTGATTCACTGCGTCGGCCACTTCATTTTCATCTATTGTCGATAACTTCATCGCTCCATTATCACCAACTTCCCGTATCTTGTACGGCCCGACCCATTTAATTTTGAACTTGCCTGGTTTGATCTCATTCCAGTCGTCGTACTTCAACACCCACTGTTCGAGTTGAAACCTACTACACTTGTTCCGTGTCATCTCCATATCGCTCAGTTTGTTCCGGAAGCTCGCTACCATGGACTCCGTGAGCTGCCCCTTCTGTCCGTCAATAACACATTCACTTTGTACCGCTACAACTTTTATTGAACCCTTCCTCTTTGTTGCCTGTGCAGACCGTATCGTGTGTCTTCCTTGCTGCCGGTACCTTTATGCTATATCTGTGGTTCGACGTAATACATTCTTCCTGTGCAGTCGTACAGTAGAATCTTTCCTTCTTTTGGGTTCTTACTGTATGTTCTGTCCTTTAGCTTCAGTCATACCCGCGTTTCCTTCTTTGGCTTCTCTGTATTGCTTCGAACATTCATTTCCTCCTTCGGCTTCTCCATGTTCCTTCAGACATTCATTTCCTCCATCGGCTTCTCTGTGTTCTTTCGGGCATTCATTTCCTCCTTTGGCTTCTCCATGTTCCTTCAGACATTCATTTCCTCCATCGGCTTCTCTGTGTTCCTTCGGACATTCATTTCCTTTTTCTTTCTTACCTTCGTCGATCCTTAGCATATTACAACTTGGAAAGAGCTTGTAATCCTCTATTTGCCAGTGGTAAAGACCATTTACTGAATCTAGATCGTCATCTCCTTCCAATCGTAGGACTCCCTCCTGATCGGGTTCCATACTCTGCCTCGTCTCATCATCTTCTCCTTCAGAATCCGACGATAGAGCTTCTTCTCCAACCATCTGAGTGTGTAGATCGATGACATACTTTCGGCCTTTGCTTTTTGAGTGATAAAGATTTTTTCTTCCAATCGTGCTTTGCCTTGGCTTGTATCAGCCACCCCCGGCCCAAAATGGCATCATATCCTCTCCGCTTTATTGGGATCACAACAAAGTCCAACAGGAACGGTTGTGTTCCAATCGTCACTGGTTGCACTGTGAGTACTCCGAATGGCTTGATTCCATGTTGATCGGCTGTTAACAACTGGAAGGTAGGTGGCCACAATGTTGGTTGTCCCAACTTTTTCCAGGTATCCTCTGGCAGCACATTGACACCGGACCCTCCGTCCACGATTGTGTCCATTAGCACAATCCTGAGAATGCCCATTTCAACAACTGTCGGATAGCGTCCGGATGAAAGAGCTAATAGCATCGGATCTTCTGCACTTGCACCACTTCCCTTCTCCTTTTTGTCCACTGTACTTGCTCCACTTTCCTGCTTCCTTCCATGTTCTCCTGGTAGTTGAGCAATAGGAACAATGTTTGTGAGTGCCGATCGGAGCTGAGGCATAGTGAGCAACAGATCACTTATCCTGACGGGTATCTTGGCTTGCAATATTTGCCGTACAATGTTCTGTTCTGCGCAGTTCCGTACGGAGGTACTTGGCGTGTCCTTCAGGTGTGCCGTTTCTGCCTGTGTTGCTTTTTGGATCTCTGCCCGTGCTTCCTCCAGTCTCTTCTTTTCTTCTGCTAGGTCGGGGTACACTTTCGCTTGCTTCCGAGTGATTGCTAGAACTTCTTCCTCATCCATCCCAACAGTAATCAAGTTTACTCCGGACTTCGGGCACCTAGCATCTTCATGATCACCAGGTCCACACCATCTGCATAACAACTTCGGTGTGTTCGCCGTTGTACACTCTCGAGCGAAGTGACCCACAGATTGCATGCGCGGCATTGAACAATCGGTCAACCATTCGCATCATACTGAATTCGACTCCTTCCGCCTGTATTGTTGTTGTTGCTATTGTTGTTATTTTGACCGTGCTGGTTGTTTCTGTATCCGCCCGATGTGGCACCTTCAGTATTGGTGTTCCCGTTCCCTCCGGACGGGGATGCCTCATGTGTCAGGAACACTTGCTGTGGTGTTCTTGTTTTCAAATTGAAAGGGCATTCCTTTACTGAGTGTCCCATAATTTGGTAGATATCGCAAAATTGCTCTTTCGGGCAGGATCCCTTCGTATGGCCTTCCTTCTTGCACTCCGTGCACCATAGTTCATTGCCCTTAGTTTCCTTGTTCATGTTCTTGAATTCCTTCATCATCCGAATCATGTCTTTTTGAAGGGCAGGAACCTTCTTGCTGCTTCCCTCGTCATCGTCGCTGCTATCTTCTCTTGAAGGCTCATCGTCATCTGAATCCGATGAGCTGGTCTTCTTCTTCTTTGTCTTCTGGTCACTTTCGAGGTTCAACGCCCGATTGTATGCTTCAGTATATGTCGATGGTGGCACGATCTTCATCTTTTTCCGCAACTTCGGGTGAAGGCCTTCAATGAACCATCTTTTCTGGAGCCCATCTGCCGGCTTATTCTCCATTTTACTGATTAAGTCTTTCAACCTCCTGGCGAAGATCCGTACTGTTTCATTCTTCTTTTGTTTGGTATTGAATATCTCCGCTATAATTTCATTATCATCGTGCAGAAGTTGAAATTCTGTGATGAACTCCTTAATGTTATCCCAACTGTTTAATTTTTGTGGATCAACATCAGTAAACCAATCAATCGCAACACCCCGTAGGGTAGCACGAAATTGTCGGATCCATTCGTTTGTATCTGTTATGCCGTTTGCCCTCCAGATCATTTCACATGTTTTACAATGTCGAATGGGATCAGCTGCTTCATCACCATCGAATTTAGGCAATTTTTTCTTCGAACCTGCCATTATCACTGTATGTCGAGGGTTTTGTTGTGTACTTGCGCTGTTTTGCACTCCCGCGCTGTTATGCACACCCGCGTTGTTTTGGACACCTGCGTTGTTCTGCACACCCGCGTTGTTCTGGACACCCGCGCTGTTTTCTGCTTCCACACTGTTTTCAATACCCGTGCTGTTTTTTGCTTCTGCACTGTTTTCAATACCTGCGCTGTTTTGGACTTCCGCACTGTTTTCAATACCCGTGTTGTTTTGGACTTCCGCGCTGTTTTCAACACCCACGCTTTTTGGTGAAGAAGAGGGTTCGTCAACCGAAGCTGTTCGTTCCGGAAGCATATCTCGGACGAAGAGGTCACTCCAGGCTCGTGCTCCTTCGACACTCCGAGTCGTGCGAGTTGATCTCCTTCCATCAGGATTCTCTTCCCGTAGCGTATGCAGGTTCAGAAACTCCTCCCTCGCTTCTTCCACCAAATCAAGCCGTTGTCGAGTCTCCTTCAACAATCCTTCCGCGCTCTTGTTTCCGTCGGGAATCTTTTGAAATCTCCTTCGACGCTCTATCTGCTGAGCCAAAATTAAATTTTCCCGCGCAACGCGTATATCATCTTTTTCCTTCAGCTTACTCTTATCTTTGTTCAACTGATTCGGCATTTAATTCATCTCCACCTGCCTGTGTACCAGGTCCATCGGGCAACGGCGCCAAATGTTATCCGCATAGGTTAATTAAGAATTGCACACAGATAATGAACACGAACACGAATAGCAGAACTCTTCTTATTATTATTCGCATATGCTCAAACATTACATTACGCTTTCATGATAAGATCTGATGAATGCAATGCTTCCCGAAGGGGTTATAAATACTTTCCCGAAGGAGTCCGTTGGCCACATACAACATGTCGCTACATAACAAAAACCTTTCTGAAGGGACCCGTCAGTTGATACGCAATTTCCTTTCCGAAGGGACCCGTCGGCTGATACACAATTTTTACTGACGACACGATGTAGGTTGCTATTGTATCTCATCAGATTTCTGCAAAAATGGAAATGGTAAGCAGCTGTGCACTATTAGTAGCCCAAATTTGAAATTGAGATCCTAAAAGTGTAGCAGTGAAATGATGGGGTCTAGAATGGACTTTGATAAGAATTGATATGCATTAGTTCTCATAGAAAAAGCTAAGACAAATTTAAGAAAGGAATAGATGTAAACAAAGAAAACAAAAAGATAGCTTCCAGAATTCATTGCTTTACACTCTTCATTAGGGTGGCATGTTGTTTAGTTTATCTTACATGCAGTCAATACAGGCCCCAGTATACTGGGTCATAGGAAAATAAGAGATAATTAGGAAGATAGTCAAATTTACATTAGTACTCTCAAGTTTCAGTGATTTTAATTTGATTTTACTTGAGTTCTAAAGATTTGTGAGAATGTTTATATTGGCAAAATGTTATCATGGTTTGAGCTAATCGATCCGAGACATTGAGGACACTTTTCTTCTAGTTGATTCGTTGTGTGAATTTGTGTCATGTCCCCTACCCCGCTCTAATATCATATTTTATCACCTAGCCTATTTTGAGGGTCCTGATAGGCTAAGGTGATTTTGCAAGGGACGTGGAGCTGGTGACTTGTCTCTGCCAGCTTGTGTGGATCTTTCTATTTGTGCATATCCTTGTTAGCTCCTTTTGTCGTCGACTTGGTCAAGTGTTCATGCTGCATCCGATTTCGGTGAGCGGTTACTCTGACTCTTCTTTCCTTCCATTCTCCGTGCGTTGTTGCTCCTTGTAACTGTCCATGTGCATGTTCAAGCATGTAACGCTTTTTCTTTGGTGTGCTTCCTAACTCATGGTTGGGGTGGAGAAGGAAGGACCATCGAATACTAAATTCTCATTTTGAAAGGTAACGAGCTAAATCTCTGTATTTTGTATCTTTGAGGGACATCAATGCTTCTTTCTCATGCTTAGATGCAAACCTGACCACGTTGCCTTTGACATATCCTTGTCGTGATTGCATGAATCGCAGGTTGCAAATGGGATATCTTGGCAAGAGCTAGACATTGGTATGCAAACGAATGGTACCAAATTAAAGAGTTGCAGATCATCAACAAGAGAATGCTGGAGTTTTGTGTAGGGCTGTGAACCAATTGACTTTGACGTGAATGGATTGTTTCATCAAACGTCACCCTGGTTGTCTCTATTACTTCTAGCTTGTGGGCTTTCCAGAGCAGTCGAAATCCATTGTGCAACCATCAGGACTTTTACAGAGCAAGTAAGGCATTGTATATGGCAAACTCTACTGGTGTAGTTCGTTCACCATCATTTCTACAGATTGAATGGGTATCGTGGATGTGAGTGCGAGATTCATTTGTTGCCCAGGTCATCATTTGCTTTCAGTATTTCATGTTTTTAGGATTCTGTAGAAACTGTTCATCCTTTGATATCATGGTAATATTGAGTGAAGTCCCATTTTGTGTTATTTCTATCACACTAAAAAGGGCTTTGCTTATAGCAGCCTAACTGTTAGCTTATCTTCTCTATTTGAATGCTGAATAAGTGAGTTTATAAAGTCTATTTGGAATCTTGTGTTATACATCGGACATTAAAATTTGTTGCAGTTCTAAAACAAACTCACACCCAGACCAATAGATTGCAGATTTGATCGAAAATAATATCTCAGAACATTACAGTGGTATTAGAGCAATGACCCTGCTGCCTTGGGATTATCATCTTTGACTGCATTAATATGACAGGGAACCCCACAAAATCTGGAAATCTCAACAAATTCCGGAAGGTAAAATAACTTTAGAAGTTATAGGGGTGCATTCAATCGCTATAAGGGGGCTGAATACAATTGAGGAATCAGATGGGGAAGCCAGAGAAACTTTGATGGCTCTTAGAGATGGCCAAAATCATGTTGTGAATGTTTTGCAGCCACTTACACAAGCCATACATCAGATGAATAGTGGGCCTACAAGACCGCAAAGGCATCACAGTGTAGGTGGTAGTGTAGTTGGGTCACCGCATGCTAGGGAAGCACCTACTCCAACCATAGACAGGCCTTTAAATACAGTTTTTGCTGAATAATTGGATGAGGTTGAGGTTGTTAATGCAAGAGACATCCCAGATGATGTCATGGCCACATATGCTGAATGGGATTTACTTCCAGAGAATGTTAAGGCAATTTTGGAATTTGTAAGTATATGAACCAGCAAAGGGAATTGGTGAGAGCTAGGCAGGACAGGAGGCCAAGGGCCCCAAACAGGGATCTTAAACATGCTATGAATAAGCTCACCTTGCCTGTTTTTTATGGCAACGGAAAAACTACAGCTAGGGCTTGGATACAAAAACTGGAAGCCTTCCTCACACTAAAACCTATGCCGGAAGCGGACGCAATCAAGTTTGCTACTATTAATTTGGATGGGGCAGCTTATGATTGGTGGCACCATGGGTTAGTGACTCAAGATCATGGCATGATTAGTTCGTATGAAGAGTTGAGTAGTAAACTAATAAGCAGATTTGACAGGAAGGACATAGAGGTTTACTACCGGGAATTAGCTTAACTCAAACACAGTGGATATTTGGATACTTACATTGACAAATTTCAAAGGATATCTATCATGGTCCTAGACATGGTTGAAAACAAGAAGGTAATGTTGTTCATGGAAATATTGAATGAAAGGTTCAAGGGATTTGTTTGAGTGTTGAAACCGAGTATCTTACAGGATGCAATCAAGATGGCACTTGATTTGGATAGCTCATCTTCAGCAGTTCAGCATTCCAAAAAGCCCTTCAAAGGATCCAAAGCCAGTCTGAAATCATCAAATCAGAATAAGGGTGACCAACCCAAAACTGATTTTGAGTCAAGAAACGAGCTAAGAAGGAGAAATTTATGTTTTTCATGCAAGGAACCTTGGTCACCAGATCACAAATGCAGAGGGAAAGGCAAGGTTCATTATATTGAAGTGGTTTCTGATGATGAAAATAATGGCAACAAATCTGATGACAGCGAGGAGGATGATGTTCACAAGCAGTCCCAGTCAGGAAAAGTAGATAAACAGGTTCTAGATCAGTCACCTAGAGTTGCTACTCTCTCAGGAGTTCCTACGGGTAGCGTTATCCATCTTAAGGGAGTGGTTAAGGGGCAAAAAATGGCGTGCTTGGTGGACACAGGGGGTACACATAACTTCATTAGTATGTCTATAGCAGCTACAAGGAAGTTACAAGTAGACCCCATTCCGCACTGTGATGTTAAGGTTGTTGGTGGAGATCTTCTTGATTGTTCAAGGATGGTTTCTCAGCTAGATGTTCAGCTAGGTACTTATACTCTTACAACAGATTTTATATATGGTTGAGCTAGGTAGGATAGATGCCATTTTAGGCCTACAATGGCTTCGGAATCTCAGTAGATATACCATTTGTTGATTGTAGAACTTTTCTAGAGAATAAATCTAAACAATTAAAGAGCAGTTAGTAATATCTTATTTTATGATTGCTCTTGATACCTTTTGCTCGCTGATAATGTAGAACAGACGTTGTCTGATTTCTTTGCTATTATCGAAGACTGAAGTAGGACAGACTGAATGACTTTGTCAAATCGATGACTATTGGAAGAGATACAATGTCGATGTGATTGATTGTCTTCTCCCACAGCCATTAGAGAGTATTAGTATTACTGCTGGGGGTCATGATCATGAATGGTTATGACTCCCCCATGGCACTTTCCACGGGGAGTCACAACCATTCACGATCGTGACTCCTTTCAAACACAATCGATATGAATGCCAATTCATATTATGCATTAATTCAGCCGATACATATTAGTTAAGAATGTATGCAATATATAATGTGATAGATACTAATATATATATATATATATATATATATATATATATATATATATATATATATATTTGTATGTGTCAAAATCACATTTATATATCTGTTCATCCATCATTATTAATTTCAAGTTCATGATACAAATGCTTCAATCCGATGAAGCTATATTCTTAACACTCCCTCTTAGAAGGAGGATTGAATGCATACTTCCTAGTAATGCACTTGAATCAACCATTATCACGATTCTTATCTGTTCCAAAATTGAATACAGTGATAATCACCATATCAAGATTTTCAATACATTCTTGGATTTTAACCCCAATGTAATCGATCTTGATACATCCGTCATTATGTGTTCCAATCATTAAGAGACACATAACATGTTAAACTATTGTTAAGATCATCACCTTACAATAGTGATGTCAACCGCATGAAAGATCGTCACCTTTTTTGCCACAACATATCCACAATATTGCAATATTGATTTTATTAAATATTCAATAATAAATTTACAAAATATTGAATTACCTTTTGATCATACCAAGTTTGCTCCTGAAGTATTCAAATTTCAACCTAGCAAGAGGTTTAGTGAAGATGTCAGCCTTTTGTTCTTTAGTATTGATGTATATCAGCTTAATAACATCTCTGTCCACCATATTTCTTATATAATGATAAGGAATCTCTTGTGCTTGGACCTATTATGAAAAACCGGGTTAACTGATAGTTTAATACAACTTTGATTGTCACAATGAATTATAGTGGAGTCCAGTGGTTTTCCAAATAGTCCATATAAGAGTTTCCTTAGCCATACTACTTCACGTGTTCCTGTGGAGGCTGCCATATACTCTGCTTCCGTATAGCTTTGAGCAACTGCTGACTATTTTCTGTTGAACCAAGATATCATAGCTGAACCGAGACTAAAACAACATACAATTGTACTCTTGCGATCAGTAGAATCACTTGCCCAGTCTGAATCAGTATACCCTTGAAGTTGTAGCTCAGTATTCTCATCCTTTAGCCCCAGTCCATTAGTTCCTTGAAGATACCTTAGAATATGCTTGGCTGTCATTAGATGAATCTTCTTGGGTTCACACATGAAGTGACTTAACACATTTGTAGCATAGCAGATATCTGGTTGAGTGTTCGCTAAGTACATAAGAGAGCCAACAATTTATCGATAGTGAGTAGGATCTACTGATTCTGAGTCTGCTACTTCACTCTTAAGTTTATAAAGATTAGTTTCCCTTGGAGTAAACAGTGGCTTACAATCCATTATCCCAAATCTGGTCAATATATTTGTAGTGTACTTTTCTTGATTTAAGAAGATGTGATTTCCCTTCTATCGTACTTTTAGACCCAAAAAGTAATGTAGAAGGCCCAAATCCTTGATGTCAAATTCAGCTATGAGATCTTGTTTACATTTGGCTATAAGATGATCTGCACTTGTTATCAACAAGTCATCAACATAAAGAACGAGTATCAACTTGTCATTATTAGATATTTTGAAGCATATATTCGTATCAGCTTCATTCTTGGAGTACCCTAATTTGAGAAGATAGTTGTCTATTCTCTCATACCAAGCCCCGGGAGCTTGCTTCAACCCATAGAGGGCTTTCTTTAGTTTACATACGTATATCTTCTGATCATGTGTAGTGGATCCTTTTGGTTGTTCTATATTTACTTCCTCTTCAATGACGCCGTTCAAGAAGGTTGTCTTTACATCCATTTGATTTATTTTCCATTCTTTGGATGTAGCAAAGGCAATTAGTTCATACTGAAGTATAATGTGCAACTGGAGCAAAAGTTTCTTCATAATTAATTCCGGCGTTTTGAGAAAAAACCCTTGCAACAAATCTTGCTTTGTGTTTTTCAATGCTTCCGTTAGGTGCGTACTTGATTTTAAACAATCATTTTGAGGATACAACTGATTTGTCTTTAGGTCTAGGAACAATATCCCAAACATCATTTTTTAGAATAGATTGATATTCCTCTACCATTGCATCTTTCCATGCTTGACATTTTAGGGCCTATTTTACATTAGTTGGTTCTATTTTTGTGAGTTCTGTCAATAAAGCAACATAGCATTTTTGATTTCTTGTTTTTGTATTTTCTCTAGAGACCTCATCTAGTTCCACATCGTTCTCTTCAATCATTTTCCTTGCCCATAGTGCTCTTTTCTTGTCTTAAAACTTCATCATTCTTAGCATTAGATGTAGGCATGTTTCTGTCTTCAGAGATACTCTCCCTTATAAATTCAGTTGAATTATCTTCTATGGTGTTCTCCCTTTGATTATAATTTTCTTCTGTGATAAACTCCCTTTGATTTTCAATTTCTTCATCTTCTTTATTTAAAGATGTTTTGAAAGTGATATCTTCGTCAAACTTCACATCCCTACTTATTTCAATAGACTTTTGTCCTCGAATATATACTCTGTATCCCTTAGTTGTTTCATTGTAGCCAATGAATATGCCTTTCTTTCTGGAAGGTTCTAATTTAGACCTTTTCTCTTTGGGAATGTGAATGTAGACTAGACAACCCAAAATTCTTAGATGGCTCAGATCTGGTTTGATCCTTGTAAATGCTTCTTTGGGAGTTATATTTTCTAATGTTACATGAGGGCTTTGGCCCAAAAAGACATAGGGAGATTTTTATCATGAATCATTGCTTTTGTTGCTTCTATAATAGTTCTATTTTTTCTTTTTGCAACCTCATTTTTTTGTGGATTATAAGGCATTGTAGTCTCCCTCTTAATTCTAACATAAATTGAAGATGTCATATGTGTATTCACCTCCGTTATCTGATCTTAATGTTTTTATTTTCTTTCTAGTGTGGTTTTCCACTAAGGCTTTAAATTCTTTGAAGTTTTGTAGAACTTCATTAGATTCTTTAAGTTTTAGAAAATATATCCAAGTTTTCGTGGAGTAATTATCAATGAAGGTTACATAATACAATAATCTCCCGAGTGAGGGTGTTGACATGGGTCCACAGAAATCAGTGTGGACAAGTTCTAGTACAAATTTCGACTTGTGTTTACTTAAAGGAAAGTATCCTTTCTTATTTTTTCCTAGGACACACCCTTTACAAATGCTAATGTGATCAAATTTGAGATTACGTATGCCAATGGAGATTTTCCCTATGGTCGGAAGAGCACTAAAGCCAAGGTGTCCTAATCTTTTATGCCAAATTTCATTTGAATTATGGACTTCATGATTTAGAGCTTGTTGTTTTGGTTTAATGTTTAATTTGTACAAGCTTGCATCTCTTGATCCTATATTAATGGTGTTCTTAATGTTGGAGTTTTTAGTCTATAGTAACACTTTATCCTCATTGAAGGTGACGCGGTATCCTTGATCGGTTAGGCTAGAAATGGAAATTAGGTTTTTTTTTAATCCCTGATACAAATAGCTCATATTTTAGTAGAAGGGTCTCCTGTTTTAATTTGTAAAGAGCAGGTCCCAATTCCTTTTACTGGATGAGTAGAATTATCTCCAATTGTGACTTCTTCTGTGCAATACTCTTTAAATGTTTCAAACTGATTTATGAATCCAGTTATATATCTTGAAGCTCCACTATTTATTATCCAAATATTATTACTTGTATTTAATTCACTTGACAAAGCTACATAGAATAGAGGATTTTCTACTTCATGAGATTTCGATATGGTAGCTTGAATTTTATTTCTCTCAGGACAATATTTTCGGATGTGACCAAATTTATCACATCGGTAGCATTGAACTTTGGATAGATCCTTTTCTTTGTGGTATTGAGAATTATTTCCTCTCTTTGATTTGGGCTTCCTCTTCTTCCCTTTGTTGTTGATATGTAGGGCTTGAATCTCCCCTTCTTGATTTGTGCAAATTCCTTTGGAAATTAACCAGGATTCCTCTTGAATACACTCATTCTTGAGTTCATCAAATTTTGGAAGTGAGGGATGACTTACACATTGAATGAAAGGTTCCCATGATATAGTTAAGCCTCTTAGAGCAATTAGTGTAAGTTCTTCGTCATCTGCTTTGTTTCCAATAGTGGCAAGTTGATCTCTTATCTCAGAGATTCTTAAGAATTAATTTGTCATTGACTCTCCTTTGTTTATTTTTATATTTAGGAGTTGATGTTTTAATGTCACTATTCTGCTTGCATTGTTTATCTAAAATGCATCTTTTATAGTTTTAAACACCTCATATGTTGTTATCAATCTTGCTATGGAAGGAAGTATGTGAACCCTTACAACATCAATTATAATCTTTTTAGCTTTATTGTTACGTCTTTTCCGAGTTGTTTTTTTCTGATTCTTCTTCAAGCATTTTAATACCACCTTCTATAAAAGACTCTAATTCGAGTTCTTCAATTAAGGCTATAATTCGAATTTTCCATGAAGAGAAGTTTGTAGCCCCTTCCAATCTGTCTTCTACTTTGATTCCGTTCACCATTTTGATTTAGATAGAGTTTGATTTCTATAAGGGAAAGAACAATCCTGAATACTGATTTTCTCTAGATAAGCTTTGATACCATGTTAATTGTAGATCTTTTCTAGAGAATAAATCTGAACACCTGAAGAGCAGTTACTAATATCTTATTTTATGATTGCTCTTGGTACCTTTTGCTTTGCTGAATGTAGATCAGACGTTGTCTGATTTATTTGCTATTATCGAAGTCTGAAGTAGGACAGACTGAATGACTTTGTGAAATCAATGACTGTTGGAAGAGATACAATGCCGATGTGATTGATTGTCTTCTCCCACAGCCATCAGAGAGTATAAGTATTACTGCTGGGGTTCACGATCATGAATGGTTGTGACTCCCCCATGGCATTTGACATGGGGAGTCACACCCATTCATGATCGTGGCTCCTTTCAAACACAATCGATATGAATGCCGATTCATATTATGCATTAATTCAGCCAATACATATTAGTTAAGAACGTATGTAATATATATATATATATATATATATATATATATATATTTGTATTTGTCAAAATCACATTTATATATCGGCTCATCCATCATTATTAATTTCAAGTTCGTGATACGAATACTTCAATCCAATGAAGCTATATTCTTAACACCATTAACCATGGCCAGAAACAAATTGAATTCAAAAGGGGAGAGCAGCAGGTCATTCTCAAGGCTATGACTGATAGAGATCCGAGGATCATTTCAGCTCATAGAATGGAATCCATTTTGAGACACGAGGATACAAAATTGGCAACACATTGTTTCATTTCCACTAAGTTTGTATCAGACTTAGGGCAGCAACATCACATTGATGTCAAGGCAGTATTAGACAAGCACAAGGTGGTCTTTGGTGACATTCCCCCTGGTATACCCCATGATCATGGGTTCGAACATGTGATAGAGTTGGAGGAAGGTGCTAAGCCTGTTATCACACCTTATCGTCATCCTAGACACTATAAGGAGGAGATAGAGAAGACCATTCGGGAGTTAGTAGAGATGGGGCATATAAGACCGAGTTCTAGTCCATTTGCTTCGATTGTGGTATTGGTCAAGAAGAAGGATAAGGCTCTACGCATGTGCATAGATTATAGGGCATTGGATAAGAGTACCATTAAGAACAGGCATTCTATACCCTGTATTGACAAACTCTTGGATGAGCTACATAGAGTTGTCTACTTCTCGAAGATTGACCTTCGTTCTGGATACCATCAGATTAAGGTTTGTGAGGAGGATGTGCATAAGACGACTTTTAGGTGTCAATATGGCCACTATGAGTCTTTGGTGATGCCTTTTGGGCTCACAATTGCTCCTACTACATTCTAGTCATGCGTGAATCACATATTTAGTAAGTAGTTGCGTAATTTTTTTCTGGTGTTCTTCAATAACATTCTGATTTTCAACAGGACATGGGAGGAACACTTGCAGCATTTGGATGAGGTTCTGGGAATCATGGAGCAACACTCTTTATTTGCTAAGGAATCCAAATGCGAGTTTGGGTTAACAAAGATTTTGTACTTGGGACATGTGACTAGGGCTAATGGGGTGAAGGTTCACCTAGAAAAGATCCAAGCTATCATAGATTGGCCCCCTCCCAAGAACATGTCAGACTTGAGGAGATTTTTGGGTCTATGTTCTTACTATAGGAGCTTCGCAAAGGATTTTCACTGATTGTAGCACGACTTACTAATCTTACAAAAGCAGGAGCTTTCAGGTGGTCTACATATTTAGAAGCAATATTTGATAGGGTCAAGAGGGTGATGAGTATGTGCTCGGTACTAGTACTACCAAATTTCACTAGGCCTTTCATTGTGGAGTGTGATGCTTCTGGTGAAGAAATGCGTGTTGTGCTTATGCATGATAGACACCCTATTGCTTATGAGAGTAGAAAATTGAAAGATCGTGAGAAGTTGTATTTCACCTATGACAAGGAGATTCTAGCTATTATGCATGCCCTAGCTAAATTCAGACAATATCTAATAGGCAGACACTTTGTAGTGAAGACTGATCATAATAACTTATGCTTTTTCTTGACACAAAAGGAGCGAAATGAAAAACAACAGAAGTGGATCAGCAAGATCCAAGCTTACGATTTCGACATTGAGTACATCAAGGGGAAGAACAATGTGGTCCTAGATGCTCTATCTAGAAGACCAATTAGTGCCTCTTGTTGTGCTATGCCAAAGATTTCAGCGGATTGGAAATCTCAACTATTAGTTGAGTATTCCAAGAACACCTTTGCGTGTGAGGTAATGGATGGACAGATTCAGGATGCTAGGTACAGGGTAATAGATGATGTTATTTACTATAAAAACATGACTTGGTCCCTAAGTCAAAATTAAAGGAGCAGATTATGCATGCCATTCATGACAGGCCTACAAATGGCCACCTTGGGGTATTTTAAGACCTAGGAACAAACACATGAAAGGTTCACTTGGAAGGGTCTCAAGAACGATGTCCTCCACCATGTCGGGGAGTGCTTGACTTGCCAATGAAACAAATTGGAGCAAGTCTTTCCAACTGGTTTGTTGCAACCATTGTTGGTTCCAAATCATATATGGGAAAGCATAACCATGGATTTCATCACTGGACTACCTAAGGTGCAAGAGAAGGATAACATATTCGTGGTGTTGGTTAGGTTGACAAAGTATGCCCATTTCTATGCCATTGCAGCAGATTGGACCGCCTCCTAGGTGGTTGCACTATTCTTTTGTGAGTCTTCAGGTTGCATGGTCTTCCAAAACCATTCTTAGCGATAGAGACAATAAATTTCTTAGCACTTTCTGGTAGGAGTTATTCACTTTAGCAGGGACACAATTGTCACCCAACACCAGTTAGCACCTTAAACAGATGGGTAGACGGAGATAGTTAATAAGTGGATTGAGGGCTATCTTTGTAATTATGTTTTAGAGAAGCAAAGGACTTGGCTCAAATGACTCCATTTGGGTGAGTATTGTTACAATTCATCTTATCATATGTTAATTGGCATGTCTCCCTTCAAGGCCTGTATGGTTATGAACCGTTGTCCTTCACTGATTTGGTCTTGTTTGATAGCTGGGCACCCTTGCCTACGGATTGGTTATAGGAGCAACATGATGCTATCACCGCCTTTAAGGAAAATTTGCAACAGGTATGTTGTCCTTCATTTTGTCACCACAAAATGCAAGTAATAGTATAAAATGTTTTCAAACTAGTTTTGCAATTCTCTGAGTCGAATTTGTTATTCAATTGGTTAATGTTGATCAATCAATCAAATCCAATTCACGTAACAAATTCTTTTATTGAAAGCTTTCGTCAAATCTTTTTCGTTTTTCTGTGTGTCGAGCCTATGCTTATTTTTTGAAGCCTTCAACATCTTTTTTTTTGTTTTTGAGTGTGTTTGGTAGTTTTTAGTTCTTTGGTTTTGTTTAAAACATTGCTGTTGATTTTCCCTTTGATTTGATCTATCTTAGGGCTTAATTGGAGTTGGCAATCAAAAGATATGACCGATCTAGTGCCCAAAAAGCGGACCTTTTTGATGCAACTACAAAAATTAAAAATATCATGTTATATTTTTAATTTGACATTCACTTTTTCAAAAATATAACATAAATTCACTTTATGTTAAGTTTTTAAGTTACTTTATCATTTGGATTCTTCACTTAAAATAACTATAGTGCACTTTATGTTATATTTTTAAGTTGAGTCACTTTTTGATTTTTCACTTAGATGACTATATTAACTATATAGTTTGATTTAATTTTTGATTTTTAAGTCAAATGCTCTAGTAAATATTACTTTTAAAATGATATTTGCACATTATATTTTAAATATGATAGTGTAAATGTTATTTGTGACCCATTTAAATAATATTTCCTAAAAAATTAACTTGACATGTGCTTTAATTCATCACTTAAGTTGTGTAAAACATGTCTACAAGCATATTTCATCAAAAATATGCAATTGCATCTAAAAGGTAAGATTTTGAATGAAAATGCATGTAAGTGCATAAAAAAGATGCAAATGCATATTGCTAAAACATGCAATCACACCTAAAAGGCAAGATATGCATATTGCAAAAATATGCAAAGACACCAAAAAGGTGTGTTTTACCTTGCATGCATAGTTTTAAAACATGTCAATGACACCAAAGGGTGCGTTTTGCCTTGGAGGTTGTTTTTGAAAGTTTTTGAAATGTGTAATGGCACCAAAAATGTGTGTTTTGCTTGGGAAACATGCATATGCATCTTGTAAACCCGTTTTTGAAGATTGAAGGGCAAAAAATGTAATGTCCCCATTTTGGAGGTAATTTGATTAAATTAATTAAATTAATGAAGCTGTCCAAAATAATGAATATTTTATAAGTTAATTATTTATAAAGTTATCGAATAAATAAATAAAAAAGGTAACTTTATATTTTATTAATTTAATAAAGTTCCTTTAACTTAATAAAATAAAATAATGTTCTAGAAGTTTTTAGAGAAAATGGAGAAAAAAGAATAAATAGGCATCCTGGGCTTCATTCTGGACATCTAAATTTGTTGTTGATGTTGATGTTTGATGGTTGTGGAGCCTAGGGTTTCTACAGTTGTCTTTGGCCATTGAGAATGAAAACTTTCAATTGGTGAGCAATTTTGAGGGTGTGAAATATCACTTGAATTATTGAAGCTGGGAGAAAGTTACTTCAGACTTTCTATTTGAGCTTCATTGTAAAACTTTGTGGCCATTGGCCAAGTTTTTGTATGACTCGATTTGATGAATTGTTGGAGATATTTTGGTGATCAAAGTCTTCATCTTTTGGCCATATTAGGATTTAATTTGCAGCATTCTTCATTTCCAGATTTCTGATATATTTGTTTCTGTTATCTTTAAGTCTGCATAAAGCTACTATTTTGTTTATTGAAGCTACAATATTCGTCAATTATGATCTTGGGCTAGAGCGCTAGAATTCCAAAGAGCTAGAGACTATCGTTGGAGCTTCATGAGATCTTTAGAGGCTGATCAATAATCAATTTTCTGAGGTCTGCAATACAGGGGCGATTTGGGCATGAGAGCACAAATAAATTCATAGAAACTCATTCACACATCTTTGGCACATGGGTATTTGGGCGAATCCCTTCTTGAAGCTTGGCAAAGAAGATTGATGATAGTAATTGAAGGTTGCAGTTGTAATATCTTTATTTTGACGGTCTGGACTCTGAAAGTTACAGCAGGGGTGGCTCAGCTTTGGGTCATCATTCATCTACAAGGTGTTCATTTATTGATATATGCTGGCTACTTCATCTCCCAAACAAGGCGACTCAACCAAGTTCTTTATGTTGTCTTGTATTCTATTTTATGCATATATGAACATGTGTAAGACGCTGCAATTTGTACTCAGAAATTGTTAAGTTGCATAACTATGATGCCAAGAGTCTTGGCCAATTTGTAATCAGCTTTGTATTGAATAAACATTGGCAATCAAGGAGTGATAAGTAGTTTCTCAAATTCATGTTGCAATCAAATATCATCAGCTTATGCATGCCAACTATTTGACATAATGTCAATGGCTGTAGATGTTCTTATCAGCATATAGGTTGCATACCCACTGTTTGCTAAAATTACCAGTTGGCTGTAGGTGCATGTTTTGCATTTAAAAGTCATATATGAGCATTGTTAAAGATGAAATTGAGTCATTGATGCTTCTAGGTTAGAGTTTATGCATTGTAGTTTGATTTCTAACTGTTTGGAGTACTTTGGTTTCTTCTACAAGCATTTATATCAGTTTGATCACATAAACCAGCAAGTTGGGAGGTTACAAGTCAATTGTTTGACGATATTCCTTGAGTTCTTTATCAGCACTTTGAGATCAGATTTGAGCAGGGTCATTACAAAAAACTTGACGTTTTCCTCCTCCAAAAACACGTTTTTCATAAAAAATGCTTAGATCTGCCCATATAATGCCTTGAAATTCATCGTGCAAGATAGGCGTTTTTGAGTTTTAATGCATATGTATGCATTGGGGATCATGATTTTGCATATTGAAGACAAAAATGACTCAAATACATGCATTTTTGAGCCACATTTTTGCTAAAAACGCCCAGATTTGAGGCAATTTTGATCACTTTTTAGCTCAAATAAAAGTCATTTTGGGGTTTTAATCCATATCTATACTTTTGAAGAACACGTTTTTGCCTTTAGATGTCAAAAAAGCTTCATTTCATGCCTTTTATGATTCACGTTTTTGGTAAAAACGCCCAGAAAATTGGGGTTTTCATCCACTTTTTTGCATTTTGAAGCCACATTTTTGCACTTGGATCCATGTATTAGCATTTGGGGAAGTCGTTTTTGCATTCACAAGTCAAAAATGACTCAAATTAATGCATTTTTTGGCCACGTTTTTGCAAAAACGGCCCAGATTTTTGCATTAAAAAGCCATGTTTAAAAAAAAAGAAAATTGAAAAATGACATTTCAACCAATACATTTGGATCAAGAGGGGTTGTTTTTGAGTTTTAATGCATGCTATTGCCTTTCACAACTACGTTTTTGGCCTTCTGATGTCAAATTCGACCATTGAATGTCCATTACATGCAAGTATGGAAGAAGTCAAATATTTGTTTGTAAATCTGGATTTGGAGGAGAATCGACCTTCAAGTCTATAATTCTTGCTACTTTGGCTCATTGATCTTCAAGTAAATGGACATTTTCAATCTTGTTCATTAATTTGTGCGTATCTTGCTATTCTATTGCATATTATGGCTTGTTATTGCACATTTGTCCAAATGTATGCCATGAAAAGTGCATTTTCCCTTTAAATATGATGAAAATTCTCATTTTCATACTTTTGGATTTTCCCCAAATTCCAAATTTGAATTTGCATTTTGAAGCAACTTTCTTGTTGACATGTTTGAATTTAAGACCAAAGACGTGTTTGTCTTGTGCTTGTTTTCGTTGTTTGCTTGCTTGCTTGTTTTTTCGTTTTTCTTCTTTTGGAAAAAATTGCAAGTTCTTTCCCAAGAACTTGAGCACGTTTCACTTCACTCCACCTTCCACCTCTTCGTGCAAGTGCATTGTTTCATTCCATATTCGCCTTTCTATGTCGTAGCACATTTCATCTCATTCTTCACATGCGATTACATGTATTTCCATCCATCATCCGCACGTACATGTAATCTCATTCTCCATTCCCACTTTCATGCATCTCACTCTCCGTATGCAATCGCATGTCATGATTACATGAAAATTCCTTTACATGTAATTGCATCTTGAGAACCCGTTTTTTACTGAAAGTTACTTTTAAAGAGTTAGAAAATGTCATGTGCATGCATTCCATGTGCCTAGCCTTCATTCCTCAAAGCATCTTTATAAGAACTCATCGTTTTCCCATATGCATTTACATGCCAACCATCTTCCTAAGTCCCATTTTAGCCCTCCGCATGTACTTTCCATATCACATTCAATTCATTGCATATGTTCCATGAGTATCTAATCAATGCTTCGAATATACTATTCCTTAGAGATCCATTTTGCCAATATTCTCATGGAGTCAGAATCCATATCTTCCAATGATGGATTCAATCCCATTGAAACTTTCATGTTGCAGCAAGTCAAGAAATGCCAGAATTTCTATAAAGAATGAAGACATCCAGTAAAGATGGCGTACTTCAAATCAAAGAAGTAGGGTTCGTAATGGAATGCGTCAAGCACTTTGTTTCAAAAAATAAAATAAAAAAGAGTTAAAGGTGTTGATGGAAAGTTGTTTCAAGGTTACATTCGGACACCATCGAGAAGGTCTGTAAGTGTCAAAGACTCCAAAATGTGTCAATCTACAAAGGAGAATTCACAACAACTTTAGCGAGAAAAACTTGATCACGTCAAGTTTTCAAATGACAACGGACAATTCATCAAAGAGAGTCAGAGGCTCTCAAAAGATGTAACACCATGGTTATCAAGGTGAATGCAGTGGCACAAAATACAAGAACTTCCGATCCTGTTATCATCCGGGATTGCATCGCCAAGTACAAGGCCATTCAGAAAAATCCCTAGGATTGTTTCATTTGTTTTTCATCTTTGTTCATCTTCTATCATGTGTGTAATTAAAGAGGACGTATTACATGAAAATGTGTGATTACATGTAATACGACTTACATGTATAATGACATGTAATCCAATGATGTCTCCTGTTAGTTAGATCGGGTCAAAGTTGGTTGAGTTGCTCCCACTTTTTCCTCCTCTTTTTTCTCAACTCCTTTGCCTATATAAAGGAGTGCTCCCTCATTGTAAAAATCATCTTTTGTTGTATGCAAGAAAGCTTTGCTAGACTTGTTCAAGCATAACTTTGATTGTGTAGTACGAATTTGGGAGAAAAAGTGAATAAAAGAAGCAATTGAATTCGAGGCTTTGACTTGAAACAATTGTGATAGAGAAAATAGAAGCTTTGATTGTAATTTGTGCCTATTGTCTTTGATTCTTGTTATTATTGTGTGTTCAATAATAGAGCATAGTGATTTAAGAAGCAATTGGAGCCGAAGCTTTGACTGGGAGCGGTTGTGGCAATACAGACTAGGAGCTTTGACTGTAGCTTGTATTACCATCTCAAATTCACGAAAAATAGTTAGAATTCCCTACTTCAGGAAGTCTTTCTGACCCAATGGTAGAAGTTATTCTTATAGAATAGGTTAAAGCATGACTTAGAGCCAAACTGGTCCACTTTCAGCTAGCCTTTGAGTTAGTGTTGATTTATCGATATCACTGTTTCTAGTTACTAGATAGAAGAGTAGTTAAAGATTTCATCTTGCCCATTACTTGCTCCATGGGTAAGTGGATTCTTTCCTGAAGTTAAGAGGAATGAATATTAGTAACACCCCTTACAAAATCTCTTAACTTCTTTCTTACCTTGAGTTGATCCAAGGAACAGTGAGAAGGGGGAGCCTTCCTTTTAAGGTAGGAGAGACTTTGTCTCAAACATTGTGGCTAGTCATCCTATTTTGCGATTGGATTTTACTGAAAACGGTTGGTTGCAAAATATCTACCCAATAGGGCACACAATAGATAGAAGATATGTGCTGATTGTCACAGGACTAAGCAATCTTTTGAGGTTGGAGACCTTGTATTTTTGGGCCTTCAGTGCTACCGAAAGAGTTCAATCAAGAAAAGGAGAACATAAAAGCTTCAGCCCAAATTTTTTGGACCTTATAAGGTGTTGAGGAAGGTTGGGGAGGTAGCCTACCGGCTGGATTTGCCAGACAATAGCAGAATACACAATGTCTTCCATGTCTCTTACCTCAAGAAGGCCATTGGACATGTCGTGAGCTCACCGGGGTTACCCCCACTCAACGAAGAAGGAAAGTTAGAGCTAGTACCTATGGAAGTGTTGGAGACTTGGGAGAGGCAGCTAAGACACATAACTATTAAGGAATATTTAGTTTGATGGAAAGAACTCCCCATTGAAGATGCAACCTGAGAAGGGGAGTACATCTTATGACATCCAACTTTGAGATTGCTGGAGGGCTAGCGATCCTGGGGAGGAAGGATTGTCATGTCCCCCACCCCACTCTAATACCATATTTGATCACGTAGCCTATTTTGAGGGTCCCGATAGGCTAAGGTGTCATGTCCCCTCTCTAGTTTGACTAGCAGAATCATGAGAGTTGGCTTATTATTGGAGTCTCCTAAGCTAGCAGTGGTGGATAGATACTCATACTGGATACTTAGTGTCGAGAGTTGGTTCTACAGTCAATTTGAGAGCCAATCAGGGCAGTTCCTTAATTTTAGGATTTTCCTAAAATTTAGGAGGTTGTGGTAGTGATCAGATTTGAGGCTTCTCAGGACTAGTATACATTTTCAGTTTCAAGGTGACAGGGTATATTCCCTAGCTTCTAGGAGCATCCCTAGTTTTTAGGGATGGGATTGCTAGTTGGTCCACATTGCCCGACATCAGTCACAGGCAGGTGACATGACCCATTCACTAATTATTTGGTTGGTTTGGCTTTCTAGGTGAATAAAAGGAAATTTTAATATTTCCTAAGTTTGCATTTAAATAAATTAAAATAAAGCTATTTATATAGTTAATTGGAGTAAGAAGGGGATTTTGGCTTCATCTGATCAGGCAAACCTATGTGTTATAGCTCGTTGGAAAGGTCTTCAATTATTATAACTTATTTTCATCATCCGAAGACCTTCGGGCACTTAGAGTTATGCTATTTGAGGAAATGGGTGTTTTTCCTATACATAAAGACCTTTTAATTGAGAAGATGCCATTTTATAATAAAGGGAAAGGCATATTCTCCCTTTAGGGTTTGGTTGGCTTTGAGAGGGAGATAAAAGGTGATGTTGGCTCATTCTTTCATTATCTTTTACATCTTCATTCTTGGTATTTGTGATTTTGCTCTGAGGAGCGATTCTAGAGGTCTGCGACACAAACCCTAGAGCTTGGCTATTGGGACGCAAACCCCAATAGGTGGTTTCAACAACATTCTACAATATTGTTTCAGCAGTTGACAAAGATTGTTAAGTTTAGCGTTGAGCGTGCTTGTGCAGTGCACGTTGGGGGTCTTGTTTGGCACGTTGGGATCTTCTTGCTGACTTGGTGTGACTATAGCAGCCGTACGACTGCCTTTCAGCTGGCATGTGGTTTGTTGGTTGGATTATGTCAGCCATCTCTGCCCTTTTGGTGCATGGATGGTCCATTCTTGCACTTTTTGCGTCATCATTCTTTGTTTGTAAACACCTTTGCTGGCATACTGATTACATATCTTGCCTGATACGATTTGTAGCTATTCTGGTTGATTGAATATTATATTATTTGCTACTATTTTTAATTATTGTTTTACTTATTTGGAAAATACAAAAAAAGAAGAAACAATCTTTCTGCAACTTTTGTCTAATTCTCTAAGACCACAAGGAAAGCACAGGAAAATCTATAATTTTAATTAAAATTTATAGAAGTTTAGTGAAAGGATCCTTTTGGGATCTTTCAGTGGTATCAGAGCTTGAATCCTGCCAGCCTATAGGGTTTTAGTGAAATTATCACAATAGGTTATAGAAAAGGGTTTGATAATTCATTTCAACATTTGACATCTATTTTTATATATCTTCTATGCATCCTAGTGGAGAAATTCACAGGTTTTACGAGCACAGGAGAAACCAGTGGCGAGCAGAGGCTGCTAGAGACGCAGAGACACTAGCTATGGGTGAGGCATAGGGTGCTGCTAGTGACGACATGCCTATAGAGGCAGAGGAGAGAGTTCATGAGAACTCTAATTGTTTCGTAGCCCACGATAGTCTAGACACTGGACAAATTATAGGAGACCTTGGAGCGGATGGAATTGGATAGGCGTGGAGGTAGACAGGAAAGACAGGGAAGGAGCAGGTCGGTTTCCATTGTGAGAAGCCAGCGCAGTCGGTTATCCCATCTCTCAGCAGAGAGCTCCTTTCATTCCCAAAGGCAGGAATGTCCACATATTCCTGCTTTGGGTAGACCATTATTGCCTTAGTTTAGGTAAGTTGAGCAACCGGCATAGGTGGAGCCACCTGAGGTTGGATTCTAAGATTCAGTCATGGCAGCTACAGTTGAGTGGAGAGCCCTATCCCCAAAGGTTAGGGATGTTTTTTTTTTCCACAGTATTGTGCACAACATAGGGATAACACTAGGTTTAGAGGAGACAGGGGCTACAAACCACAACAGAACAACAACCTCAGTAGAGCTACTAGGAAGATCACATTGGTTACTTATGATGACATGTGTGATACGAGTGCACGAACTTGGGTGCACAAGCTTGATATCTATTTATCATTGAGACCTATGCCTGAGAGAGAGGCTATACAGTTTGCAGTTTTGCATTTAGATGGGGTTGCCTATGATTGGTGGCACCATGGATTGGTCACCCAGGATCACGCCACGATTCACTCCTATGATGAATTCACTAAGTGGCTCATTGCTAGGTTTGATCATAAAGACATTGAACTTTACTATCGGGAGTTGGCACATATTAGGTAGATAGGGAACGTGGAGTCTTTTGTGAATGAGTTCCAGTGTATTGCAGTCATGGTTCTAGACATGTCTCATAGTCGTTGTGTGATGTTGTTCATAGAGGGTTTGCAGGACAGGCTGAAGGGACTGGTATGAGCATTTAGGCCAACCACCCTCAAAGAAGCCATTGATGTTACATTTAGACTGGACACCTCTCCTATTTCTAATCAGGCAGATAAGAGACCTTTCAGGGATTCTCGGCCTCCCCAGAAGGCCAACACTTCCTAAGATGAAGGGGTCCACCTTCTAGACCACCTAGGATGGACCAGGAGTCGAGAAACAAGCTGAGGAGGAAGAAACTATGCTTCTCTTGTAAGGAGCCTGGACATCATTGCCTTGGTAGAGGCAAGGTTCATTTGATAGAGGTGACATCTGAGATAGGCGATGAAGAGATATCTGATACTGATACTTGAGGATAGTCCGAAGGAGGTTGAGCAGGAACACCCATAGTTAGAGCTAGACGCTTCGGAACCTTTGGCGTCAGCGAAAGTGACTATGGCTACTCTCTCCAATTATCCTAGATTTTATGCCTTTCATTTGAAAAGTACATTGAGAGGCCAGTAGGTTATGAGTTTAGTAGACACAGGTGCTACACACAACTTTATTGACCATAAGCTAGTTGATAGGTGTGGGTTCCAGTGCGAGGAGTTTGTTGGTTTTGGAGTGGGTTTTGAGTTCTCGAAGGATTCCTCATCTTAGCATCCAGATGGGGGACTATACTCTGCAAAATGATTTTTATATGCTACCACTGGAGTATTATGGTGCAGTTTTGGGCATGCAGTGGTTACAGGGTATTGGGCGATATATCATTGACACCCACCGCATGCAACTAGAGTTTCTTTTTGGAAGGAAGAAGATAATCTTGAGGGCGGCTTTAGACGGTGGTCCTAAGGAGGTAACTTCCCGCAGGCTAGAGACTATCATTTGTCATGATGACATACTTTGGGCTACACATTGTTTTGTGAAGTCCAAAATACCTACGCCTCAGGATGACAGGGCCTTTCATGTAGACATAGAGTTCATCAAGGGGAAGAGCAATACTATTGCTGATGCACTTTCCAGGAAGCTATCACTTGCTGTCCTATGTTTATTGAGCGAGATTTTGGCAGATTGGAAGGCTCAACTTTTAGTTGAGTATTCCAAAAATCAGCATGCTTGTGAGATCATGGATGGGTTGACACAGGATGACGAATATAGTGTAGTGGATGATGTCATCTACTACAATGACAGGGTCTATCTTGTTCCTGAATCACAGTGGAAGGAGCACGTTTTGCATGCTTTCCATGATACTCCTACAATAGGACATCCAGGTTATGGTAAGACCTATAGGGTGGTACGGGCGAGATTCTCTTGGAAGGGTCTCAAGGATGATGTCTTACGCCATGTTCATGAATACTTGACTTGTTAGCAGAACAAGTTAGAGCATACTTTTTTGGTTGGATTGTTGCAGCCTTTGCCTATACCGGAGTAGAAGTGGACAAGGATATCTATGGACTTCATTATAGGTCTTCCTCGAGTTCAGGGGCACGACTATATTTATGTTGTGGTGGACAGGTTGACAGGTTGACTAAGTATGCCCACTTCTTTCCTATTGCAGTGGACTTCACAGCTTCACAGGTAGCCGAGTTGTTTTGTAGAGAGATATTTAGACTCCATGGTCTCCCCAAGACCATAGTGAGTGACAAGGACAAGAAGTTCATGAGCTCCTTCTGGCAAGAACTTTTCAGGCTAGCAGGCATAGAGTTGACCCCTAGCACTAGCTACCATCCTCAGATGAATGGACAGACTGAAGTAGTTAATAAGTGAATGGAGGGTATTTGCGCAACTATGTGTCAGGGCAGCAGAAGGCATGCGTGTGTTGGTTCTATTTGGGCAAATATTGTTATAATACTACGCACCACATGCCCATTGACATGACTCCTTTCAGAACTCTTTATGGCTACGAGGCATTATCTTTCGTTGAATTGACTTTCAATGACATGAGAGTTCCCTCGGTATAGGATTGGTTGTAGGAGAACCAAGATATCATAAGATCTCTCAGGGAGAACTTGCAGCATGCTCAGAATCAACAGAAGATGTACGCTGATCGACACAGGTCGGAGAGAGCATTTGAGGTGGGTGACATGGTTTTCCCTCGTCTACAACCTTACAGACAGAGCACTCTTAAATGGGGAGGAGCCAAGGAGCTCAAGCCTCGTTTTAATGGACCTTACAAAGTACTTATGCGGGTTGGAGAGGTAGCCTATGAGATTGAGTTACCACTAGATAGTAGGGTTCATAATGTGTTCTATGTGTCAAGCTTGAAGAAGGCACTGGGGCAGCATATTACAACATCACGTGATTTACCTCCTTTGGATGAAGAGGGTAAATTGACTTTGGTCCTTGAGGAGATTTTGGAGGTTAGGGAGAGACGATTAAGGAGTAGGGTGATTCGGGAGTACTTGGTGAACTGGAGAGGTCTACCCATAGAAGACGCCACCTGGGAGGGTGAGTTCATTTTGCAGCATCCAACGTTGCAGTTGCTTGTGGGCAAGCATCTTCGAGAGGGGAGGATTTTCATGTTCCCTCTCTAGTTTGACTAGCAGAGTCATGAGAGTTGGCCTATTATTGGAGTCTCGTAGCCTAGTAATGGTGGATAGAGACTCATACTAGATACTCAGTGCCTAGAGTTGGTTCTACAGTTAGTTTGAGAGCTAGCTGGGGCAGTTCCTTAATTTTAGGGATTATCCTAAAATTTAGGAGGTTGTGGTAGTGATCAGATTTGAGGCTCCTCGGGACCAGTATACGGTTACAATTTCAAGGTGACAAGGTATATTCCCTAGTTTCTAGGAGCATCCCTAGTTTTTAAGGATGGGATTGCCAGTTGGCCCACATTGCTCGACAACAGTCATAGGTAGGTGATAGGACCTGTTCTCTGATTATTTGGTTGGTTTGGCTTTCCAGTTGAATAAAAGGAAATATTTTTAATATTTCCTAAGTTTGCGTTTAAATAAATTAAAATAAAGCTATTTATATAGCTAATTGGAGTAATAAGGAGATTTTGGTTTCATCTTGTCAGACAAACCTATGTGTTATAGCTCGTTGGAAAGGTCTTGAATTATTATAACTTATTTTCATCATCCAAAGACCTTCGGGCACCTAGAGTTATGTTATTTGAGAAAATGAGTGTTTTTCCTATACATAGAGACCTTTTAATTGAGAAGATGCCATTTTATAATAAAGGGAAGGCATATTCAACCTTTAGGGTTCGATTGGCTTTGAGAGGGAGATAAAAGGAGATGTTGGCTCATTCTTTCATTATCTCTTACATCTTCATTCTTGGTATTTGCAATTTTTCTCCAAGGAGCGATTCTAGAGGTTTGGGATGCAAACCCTAGAGCTTGGCTATTGGGACGCAAGCCCCAATAGGTGGTTTCAGCAGCATTCTACAATATTGTTTCAGCAGTTGAAAAAGATTGTTAAGTTCAGCGTTGAGGGTGCTTTTGCATTGCATGTTGGGGGTCTTGTTTGGCATGTTGGCATCTTCTTGCTGCCTTGACGTGACTATAGCAGCCATACGACTTCCTCTCAGCTGGCACATGATTTGTCGTTTGGATTACATCAGCCATCTATGCCCTTTTGGTGTGTGGCTGGTCTGTTCTTGCAACTGGGGTCATCATTCTTTGTTTGTAAGCACCTTTGCTGGCATATTGATTACATATCTTGCCTGGTACGATTTTGTAGCTATTCTGGTTGACTGAATATTATATTATTTGCTGCTGTTTTTAATTATTGTTTTACTTATCTGGACAATACAAAAAAAAAAGAAACAATCTTTCTGCAATTTCTGTCTAATTCTTTAAGACCACAAGGAAAGCACAGGAAAATTTATTATTTTCATTAAAATTTACAGAAGCTCAGTGAAAGGATCCTTTTGGGATCTTTCATAAGATGACTTTGCAAGGGACGTGGAGCTGGTTGATGTGTCTCTACCAGCTCGTGTGAATCTTTCTATTTTTGCATATCCTTGTTAGCTCCTCCTACCATTGATTTGGCCAAGTGTTCATGGTGCATCAGAGCGGTTTCTCTAACTCTTCTTTCCTTTTATTCTTCACACGCTGCTCCTCCTTGTAACTGTCCATTCACATGTTCGAGCATGTAACGCTCTTGCTTTGGTGTGTTTCCTAACTTATGGTTGGGGTGGAGAAGGAAGGACCATCGAATACTGAATTCTCATTTCGAAAGGTAACGAGCGGAAGCTATGTATTTTGCATCTTTGAAGGATGTCAACCCTTTTTTCTCGTGCTCGGACACAAACCCGACCACTTTGCCTTTGACATATCCTTGCTGTGCTTGCATGAATCACAGGTTGTGGACGGGCTATCTTTGCAAGGACCAGACAATGGTATGCAGGCAAATGGTATCAAATTAAAGAGTTGCAGATCATCAACAAGAGAATGCTGGAGTTTTGCGCAGGGATGGGAACCAGTCAGCTTTGATGTGATTGGATTGTTTCATTAGGCGTCACCCTAGTTGTCTCTATTACTTTCAGCTCGTGGGCTTTCCAGAGCAGTTGGCATCCGTTGTGTAACCATCAGGAAGTTTACACAGCAAGTAAGGCATTGTATATGGTGAACTCTACTGGTGCAGTTCGTTCACCATCATTTCTAGAGACTGAACGGGTATAGTGGATGTGAGTGCGAGATTCATTTGTCATCCAGGTCATCATTTGCTTTCAGTATTTCATGCTGTTACGATTCTGTAGAAACTGTTCATCCCTTTGATATCATGGTAATGTTGACTGAAGTCCTATTTTGTGTTAGTTCTATCACACTAAAAAGGGTTCTGCTTATTAGCATGCTGACTGTTAGCTTCTCTTTACTATTTGAATGCTGAATAAGTGAGTTTAGAATAGTCAATTGGAATCCTGTGTTATGCATCAGACATTAAAATTCTTTGCAGTTCTAAAACAAACCCACACCCAGACCAATAGATTGCAGATTTGATCCAAAATAATATCTCCGAACATTATAATTTGTGATCTGTTATCTGGTGGTTTTCAAGCAATTGTGTGTTTGTCTATCATGAATTTCAAATTGTGGGTTTACCGAGCATGGCCCATTCATTTCTGTAATTTTTCATAAAGTAGGCTTTTTATAGGACCTTATATTTTATATGGACCTGTCTGTATGTATCTCTACTTTATTTGACACGTGGCAGTGATTCTGAGGTTGTTTGTTTACTTATGAGCTCCTTTGAAAGCTACGAGAAATGACTACACACACACACACACACACACACTCAGATCTATATATATATATATATATATATATATGGAGATTGCTACAAGAGTTGAAAGCCCTGTATAAGAGTGTAAACATGTCTTTTGTACTGTTTATGAGAACAATTTCTGATTTTTTCTGTTTATCTATAAAGAGGGAGTTAAATTATTACAGGCTATAAATCAATTCCATGAAGGGAGATAATGTTGAATCACCATTGTTCTATTAATATCAGATTGTAGTCCATCCTGAGAGTGCATGTAATTTGGTATAACTTGAAGAGCTGAGGAGCTACAATATTAAACATAATTGGCTTTACAGTAATCTCTTAAAATAAATTACCACTGCTAACAAAACCAAAATAAACAAAGTTGGAATAGTGACAATGGACGTGACATTTTAAAATAACCAGGACTAACATTTCAGGATTCTAGTAAGGTGAGCCATGACATTGAATGCTCATCATCCAATGATCCAGTTTCCCTTCCACACTATTATTATGAGTGCGCAACTCCTGGACTGAATATGCAAGAAACTTCTCAACAATATGGATACCAAACGAATCCTCTTCCTTGAGAACAACAATGTGTGTAACGAGAGTATGTTTTAGCAACATTTGCTGCAATATCTGGCATCTTATCTTTGGAAACCTAAATTTTCCTAGAGATTTTATCCTTAAGAATTTTGTTAGCTGCACTGAGGCTTCCAAATCTTTGGCTTTGATCATTCTCTACTTTGGCTAAAAACTCGATGTCTTGTTGAAAATATCTGGTGACTGTCAACCAGACACACTAATATTAGCACTGAAAAATTAATGAGATTGAAATGAATGTAGAAATCCTGTAACTGTTCCATCATACCAAATCTGGGAGGCAATTTAGTGCAAGTATTTTCTGCTAGGTTTTTGAGGTTCAGAAAATTCCTTAATTACAAGTAATTTACAATCTCCATAATCAATTAGGCTCAATATATATTTCACATGTGCAATGATTTCGAATTCCAGCACCTTACCATATTAAATGGAACCTACTTTCATATTAACTCTTGAGTTTTTTCTAGTGTATCAGATTATAGCTGATGCTTTGAGGAATGTGGGACTAATTAACTTGAGGAATGCTGGCTTCAATTCATTGTGCTATCAACATAAGTGTTGTAACCTTCAATGGATGTCTATATGTTTGATTTGGCCATCAAGATCCACATAAGCTGTGAAGCCTTTGCATTTGTGATCTGCAATTCCTATTGCAAGCAAAGGCCAGAAATAATTGCGTCAAGTTCCACCTTATTACTAAATGCACATGTACAAAGAGACTAACCATATAAAATTTAAATTACCTCCTTAAACTACTCATACTAGATTTTATTTTTGAATTTTCAGATTCTCAGCTTCTTCAAATTTGATTTCATTAAACCTTATGATGATCGGTCACAATCTGGCCTATTAATGCTTATGTGGAAAGGCTATTCATTTTGGGAAATTTGCATGTCGCTTAAACATGACAACTCTCTTCACGACATCTTGTCCTTTCAATACTTATTGATTGCTCCAAGAATGGATTATTATCTGTCTCCATATAACTCAAGATACCTCTGACTGATTTTGATCTCCTTTGCACATCCTCATATATCTTTTGAGCTGTTATTGGGAAATTGGGTAGTTAGGCAGTTTGGCGTAATCGAGGGAAGTTATATGGGTGCGATGGTGGGCCTCGCACCCCTAGAGTACTATATGTATGAATCATCTTCATGTGGAAGGGAATGTTGATTATTATGGATGTAATCTTGTGTTCACTAAGTAATGGATATATGAGTTTCTTCCGAGTTCTTTACATTTCCTGTACTAAATATCTTGCTCTGTCTTTATGCATTAGTTCCACCTTATTACTAAATGCAAATGTCCAAAGAGACTGACCATATAAAATTCAAATTACCTCCTCCTTAAACTACTCATACTAGATTTTATTTTTGAATTTTCAGATTCCTAGCTGCTTCAAATTTGATTTCATTAAACCTTATGATGATTGGTTGCAATCTGGCCTTTTGATGCTTATGTGGAAAGGCTATTCATTTTGTGGAAATTCGCATGTTGCTTATGCATGACAACTTCTCTTCACGAAATCTTGTCCTTTCCATACTTATTGATTGCTCCAAGAATGGATTATTATCTGTCTCCATATTACTCAAGGTACATCTGACTGATTTTGAATCTCCTTTGCACATCCTCATATATCTTTTGAGCTGTTATCAGGAAATTGGGTAGTTAGGCAGTTTGGCGTAATCGAGGGACGTTATACAGGTGCGACGGTTCGCCTTGCACCCCCTCGAGTACTATATGTATGAATCCTCTTCATGTGAAAGGGCATGTTGATTATTATGGATGTAATCTTGTGTTCACTAAGTAATGAATATATGAGTTTCTTCTGAGTTCTTTACATTTGCTGTACTAAATACCTTGCTTTGTCTTTATGCATTAGTTCCTGTTACCCACGGGGTTATACGTTTGGCATCGTTGTCACTTGAATCTAGAAACAACGCAGCGAATGGAACTCAACAGATAAATGGGAATACTTGTTCCTGAGAATGTCAAAACAAATGATAATGGAGAGAGAGAGCTTTTTGAAGGCGAACATGCTCTAATGGAGAACTTCCACATTTAGTTTCGAGCAACTATCAAAACTTTTGTATGGAGAGAGGCCATGCATACGGAATTTCCCGAGGACACCGTTTGGGATGCATCAGTTTCCCCGTCTTTTCACGTAATCATTTCTTGCATAGACGAGGTGAAGGGAGGAAATGGAGAGGGAGCAATGCCACCAACAGATCTTGAGGAACTTTGCTAGAAACAGCCGCTGGGAGGAGGAGGAATGTGATGAAACCCGATAGAGGACCAACTCATGAGCTTTAAGCTTTGGGAGTGGCAAATGAAAAGAACACTTGTAAATCTATAATGGTCGAATAGTTGGCCTGTGTATGGATATATAACTACATAAAAAATGTTATGTTTACTACTTATGACGATTGTTTAAATTAATGCCCAATTTACTAAATAAAAAATAGAAATAGAAAGGAAAAAATAGATGATCTGTAAACCACACACAAAGCTTTAATTCTCACATAGTAAGCTGAACAAAGATAGAGGTTAAGGCAACTTGTCAAGGGACAACCAGTTGAAGGGTTGTCCGAAGGGGAGCTCAGAGGCATCATGAAGGGTGACCAAGAGGGTGTTGCGAGATTTGTGGGAACCACCAAAGGCGAAGGTCATAGTTCATCGAAACATAGGCAGGTGAGAAGCAATGAAGAATTGCTTGAAGAGATATGGAAGGGGCTGAATTTGATTGAAGAGACCCGAGAACAATTCATAAACTTATCTCTCACACCGTGAAGGGAGGAAATCCGAGACGAAAGAGGAGAAGAGGTGAGGAAAGTTCAAGACACCGGAGCAAGGACAAGTGTTAGAGGGACACAACAACACGGTGGTCAAAGCAACCCATCGAAATCTAATCCTATGAATTCGGGAATCCAATCAATTAGTACACAATCAACTGGTCCACATCAAACAACCAGAAGAATCAGGTCCCAGAAACAAAAATTATCAAAATTTATTGGAGATGAGATGGAAGATTCCTTCAGAGATTGCCACATGTATGAAACAGTATGGATAGCCAATGCAGTCACGGACAAGGATGAATGGGTACAATAATTTTGAGCTACTCTCCGAGGAGTTGCTGTGGATTGGTACTCGGACATGGATAAAAGAAAAACAAGTTAATGTCATGATCTCAGAAAAGAGTTCTAGGCATAGTTCAAACTGCTTTGAGACAACAACGAAGTAATAGCAGAGATCTATAGTTCGAAGCAGGATAAGGAGATTGTATGAGCATATAACCGAAGGCTCAAAGAGTTACTTGTGTGATTGGCCACTTAGCCAGTGGATAAACTAAAGAAGAGATGGTTCGTCGAAGGATTGGACGACTCCCTATGGAGGAAAATGAAGATAGTGCAGCCAACATTGTACTTTGATGCCAATGAGCCATGAACTTGGAGAGTGAAGAGAAAACATCAAAGGAAAAGAAGAAACAGAGCAAGTCTTTGTCAGCAAGTGACGACTCGTCTTGAGAGGGGAGTAGTAGTGAGAGTGAGGAGAAACCAAATAAAAAGGTCTAGGCACTCCAGAAGGACATGCAGAGAATGTTGAAGGAGTTCAAACTTATGAAGGGGAGCATAGGCCGTAGTGATGAAGGCAAGATATGGTGCACAGAGTGCAAAGAGAACGGGCACACGAAGGGGTCATGCTCGAAAAAGTTAATGTGCGACAACTTCCAACTGATGGACCATTCCACTAAGGAATGTCCATACAACATGAAGACTCATAGTCAACAAGTGCTCTTTACCCAGGAGCAACTGTCTACCTCTGGGAAAACCAACTCGACCCAGCAAACAAACAATACATCATTTGAAGGATACTGTAACAACTGTCGGGAAGGTAGAGGAGGGAATGAGAATAAAAGCCGAATATAGTATGATTCAAATGGTTGGCCTATGATTTAGTTTCGGGCATGCAACCAATGGGGCTACTTTGCCAGAGATTGTACAAAGAGTGACACACCTCAAAAGTTGTGTCGATGGTGTGCTCCTGGTGACCATGAAGATGCCATCTTTCTGAAGCCGAGTGTAAATTTGCTCAATATTGAGGAGAATGTACATTTAGTCACCCGAAATCAGGTGAAACAAGCTATGTACTCGGATCCTCACAAAGAGAAGCAAAGGGTATGCGAAGCAAAAGAAGAAATTGAGAAGGCCATGAATGGAAAGAAGGATTCACATATGGCTGTGAGTACCTCCAGATGGACAGAGGCCAAAAACAACATACTGCGATAGATGTTAAAAATAGAGGTACCAATCAAAATCCAAGACCACCTCCAAACTGTGCCTCTATTAAAGACAACACTATTGAATACCTACACCACACAATTGAGCACCACTTCCTAAACAAGTCTTGCACAACAGACCTACATTCCAAGAGGGTCCGCAATGGACTCCATGCTACTAGCACTAAACAATGGTTGACACCTGGTTGTAGTTGAAATGGGGATTCTAGAAACTATTCTGATGGACACTATAGTTGATGGAGGGTCATGAGTAAACATCCTGTCGGAGGAGACATGGAAAAAGCTTGGGAAGTTGACCTTGTGGCCACCCACCTTCAACCTACTTAGTGTAGATCAGCAGGGAATAAAAACCTTCGGGACGCTCATGGCTTAACAAGTAACCATTGGGACACAACCTTTTATATTGGATTTTTTCGTGATCTTGTTGAAGAAGAAAGGGTATGACGCTATTCTTAGCAAGGGATGACTAGTGTCAGCAAAGGAAAACTACAATTGGAAGAAGAATATGTTGTTGATGGAAAGTGGGGGATGAAAGTTCGTGATCGACCTTCGTACACAAATGGTGAGCGAGGAGATTGCCTCGTCTTTGGAGTCTGAGTCAGATGAAGAGCATGGCCAGATAGACGAAGGAAGGAGTTAGATGGAACCCAATGATGAGGGCGTATTAAAACTGGAAGAATGCTCAGAGGATGATGTAAGTTCAATGAACAAACTCTTCCATTAGCAGATGGAGGACTATGAACTTTTTCATAGCTATCTGCTGAGGGTGGAGGAATTTGACAAAGGTGCTGAGAAGGATGTGTTTCTGCCAGAGTTCAGAGACTATCAAGAAGGTGAAGCCCAGGTTAATGAAAGTCCCATGCACAATTTTGATGTTGGAAGGCCAATTAAGTACGAGGAACCATCTGTACGGGTTACTAAAACCCATGAAACATATTGGTTGGTGATGATTGGGATCTTGTACTGAAAGCAACAACATTTAAAATCTTCACAGAATATAAAGATGTGTTTTCTTGGACTTATAAGGATCTAAAGGGCGTACCCCTAGAGATGTGTGTACACCGCATACCTCTGGTACCTAGAATTGTACCTATGCAGAGAGGATTGTACAAAGTGAATAAAAATTTTGCCCCCAAGGTTGATGAAGAGATCCAACGCATGCTCGAGGCAAGACTCATATTCAAGGTCCAAAGAGGTGAATGGGTCTCACCCATCATAATATCATTGAAAAAGGATGCGAACCAAGTTCGAATCTGTGCCGATTTTTCGGTGCTTGAACGCGGTCACTATAAAAGATCCCTTTCCAATCCTGTTCACAGACACAATATTGGAAGAGGTGGTTGGGCACAGTATGTATTCATTTATGGATGGGTTTTTTGGTTATAACCTGATTTCGATTGCAGATGAAGACAAATTAAAAATTGCATTCCAGGTAGAAGATGGAGTCTACTCGTATAACTGAATGCCGTTCGGATTGTGCAACATGCCAGCAACCTTCCAAAGAATAATTCTTTGTATCTTGATAAAATGTCAGTGGGGAACATTTGAGAATTTCTAGATGATTGGTCTATCTTTAGTAGGGAAGATACACACTTAGCGGCACTGGGGGAGTGTATGGAAAGGTGTTGATGGGCCAAGTTAGCACTTAATCCAAAGAAATGCATATTCATGGTCCCTCAAGGCAAGTTGTTGGGGCACATAGTGTGCAAGACGAGACTAAAGACCAATCCAAATAAGGTACACATGATAGTTGAAATGGAGGTCCCAATCGAGATGAGCGGAGTCAAATCATATCGGCTATTATAGACGATTCATGAAGTATTTTAGCCAAGTTTCCTTTCCTCTTGACAGACTGACAAGATAAGGGGAACCTTATGTTTAAAGTATGAAGCAGGAGACTTCTTTTAGGGAGTTGAAGACCCAATTGTTAGGAGTACCAATCTTGGCATATCCCAACTGGGATAAAGGATTTCACATGCATGTGGATGCATCTAATTTTGCAATAGGTGCAACTCTTGCACAAATAGGCGAGCATGGCCTGGATCATCCTGTCTATTTTTCAAGTTGGCTATTGTCCAAGGCCAAGAAGTACAATACAATCGAGCGAGAAGCCCTAGGAATGGTATACACGGTAAAAAAGTTCAGGCACTATTTGTTGGCCACGCCATTCACATTTTACATTGACCATCAAGCATTGATGTACTTGGTGAACAAACCTATTATACAAGGTAGGGTAAGTAGATGGTTGTTATTGCTACAAGAGTTTACTTTCACCATTGTCGTAAGGTTGGGGAAAAGCCATGTCATCGTAGATAAACTTTCTCGAATCAAGTCAGGAGAGTTGCCAGAAGGTATCAATGATGACTTTCTAGATGCACATCTATTTCGTATTGCCATCCTTCCAGAGTGGTATAAAAGTATTGGGGAATATTTGTCGACTTCATAGATTCTGAGGGAGATGTCACCAGAAGAGTGACAAAAGCTTGTTTTATGAAGCAGAACATTCCAATTGATCAATGTACTCCTATACAACATGGGCCCAAACCAAGTATTGTGAAGGTGCGTGATGGAGGAGGAAGTGCATAGTGTCTTGTGGGAAGCACATGAAGGTCTTGCAGGGGGACATATGGGACCAGACATGATAGCACGAAAAGTCCTCCTAGTAGGCTAATGGTGGCGTACACTATACAATGATGCTAGGGAATGGGTAATCAGCTGTTACACTTGCCAACGAGCAAGCAAACCACTGAAACGAGATTCTATGCCACTTAGCCCCTCACAAACCTAGGAATTGTTTGAACGATGGGGCTTGGATTTCAGTGGACCACTAAAGGTGAGCAAGACTCGGAGATGTCGGTATGTAGTGGTAGCAATAGAGTATCTCACCAAATGGGTGGAAGCAAGGGCATTACTAGACAACTCGGCCATAAGTACGAATTTTCTTATTTACGAGTAAATCATTACACGTTATGGCATCCTGATCCAGTTGACTAGTGATAGGGAAGGTCACTTTTTCAATCAGGTTATCTGATTGCTTACAACCGATTTTAAAATCTTTCACTCCCTCTCGAGTTCATACTATCCACGAGCTAATGGGCAGGCAGAGGCAACAAATAAGATTCTTGTATCCGTAATCTACAAGTTGTGCAAAGTAAAGTAGGCCGACTGGGAAGAGAAGTTGTCATCACCATTATGGGCTTACCGCACGACGTATGAGGTGACAACTGGACATACACCATTCTAATTAATGTTTGGACAAGAAGCAATAGTATCGACAGAATTTATGGTTCCCAGCCTTCGGATAGCAATTGAGAATAGGCTTGGTGATATGGAAAGCCTTTGGGAAAGGTTGTATAAATTGAATAAGTTGGATGAGCCAAGACTAATGGCACAATGGGCAACGAAAGTAACGCAAACTTGTCGTAAAGCATGACACGATAAAAATTTAAAGCAGACAAGATTTCAACGAGGCCAGTTGGTGCTCAAGTACAATGGCTGAAATGAGATTAAACCGGGTAAAGTAAAATGGTTGGAACTATACAAAATATGGGAAGTTGGTGATAACGAGTCGATCAAGTTGTGGACTCTTGATGGACGTGAGATCACGCACCCAGTTAATGGTTCGAAGTTGAAAATCTACCATCACAGGCCTGAGGACCCGATAAGGTCGGATAATTTAGACTTAGGTAAAACTTATAAAAAGAAAATTGATGATGAAAATAAGAAGGCAGAGGTCATATGGTTTCCTAAGGCGTCATATGACAACATACAAATCATATGTCGATCAGACGGTAGAACGACAATATAGAAGAAAAGGAATGAGAGCTACTATACGATATGTTTAGGCGTTAAGCAGTGGCACAACTGAAATTCACACCATAAAGCATCCAAGCGAGCTAGGGCATTTAGGTGAGAACACTGTATGAAGTCAAGGCAACACGGAACGACACAAGCGGGAGGATAATCACACAGTACAACATCAAATGCTTTGTGTAGCTTCTTGTACGACGTTGCGAACTTGGGGTTTGGAAACACTGTATTAAATGTCATTTGTCTTGCAATTTCATATGACTCGTCAACTGGCTAGTTAACCAGCTCCAAACACTGTGCTACGCACACGAATGGAAGAGCTTGGGGTGTATAATGTTGTATGGTTAGGCAGTTGCGAATTTACAATATAACTCAAGGTTCTCACACATCATGCAGACATTCTAAAGGGCCAGCGAAGGTGGTTGCCTTGCATGAAAAAGAAGTTTCCCACCAACTGTATGTTGATAAAAGGATAGGCAAGAGGCCATTTGCTGAAGCAAGCAGCTGGAAGTGTGGAAAAACTAGAAGGCCCACACGGTGATAGGGTCATGATGCTTCTCAAAGATAAGGCCCCAACCAAACAATTGATGATAATCCCATAGGCGATGATGAGTAGTACGTGAATGGCACAAGTATTCTAAATCACAAAGGCAAAGCCACCGTAAAGGTTAAGGATTGAACGCAATCTGGAGGCACACAAAAGGAGTTGCACGCTTAGCTAAGGGGTTCCAACCGTATGACCATAATATGAACATCCCTAACGGTTTTGGCAGCGGTACTTGGAAGGAGAAAATGCCATGGCCTAACAACTTTTCCAAAGGACAAAACAAGAAACAATTACTATGTAGTCTATTGGGAAGAGGGGTTGGAAAGCACAGCCGTAGACAGGCATTTTAGGTAACAAAGGTATGAATGCAAATAAGCATGCCTAGACCTTGTCCTTAGTTGTGAGAGTTACAGGAGGCACCAGTTTTAGTAAGAAGGTGAGACCAAGAATAAATATCAATTGATGAGCTTAAGGAGCTTTCTAATGAATGGTTCATAAGGCACAACACTTGGTGAAGGTTTTGCAAATGGGGTTGCAAGCTTTGGGTTTAACCATGGAGCAAACTCCGTAGTTAAGCGCGCTCAGCCTGGAGTAGTACTGGGATGGGTGACCTCCCGGGAAGTCCCGGTGCTTCACCCCTTTGAGCATCACCTAGATCCAATGAGTGCTAAGTGTTCCATTTAGTCTCATGAAAGATGGATTCACGTTGAATCACTACTCATGAAACATGGGTCAATGATTTTGACTCAAAAATCACACAGTTAAATCCTGATAGCAATATCACAATTTGACTTGCTGTGGAAATTATCTCCTACTTATCAATTGATGAGCTTAAGGGGCTTTCTAATGAATGGTTGATAAGGCACAACACTTGGTGAAGGTTTTGCAAATGGGGTTTCAAGCTTTGGGTTTAACCATGGAGAAAACTCCGTAGTTAAGCGTGCTCAGGCTGGAGTAGTACTGGGATGGGTGACCTCCCGGGAAGTCTCGATGCTTTACCCCTGTGAGCATCACCTAGATCCAATGAGTGCTAAGTGTTCCATTTATTCTCATGAGAGATGGATTCATGTTGAATCACTACTCATGAAACATGGGTCAATGAGTTTAACTCAAAAATCACACAGTTAAATCCTGATAGCAATATCACAATTTGACTTGCTGTGGAAATTATCTCCTACTTATCAATTGATGAGTTTAAAGGACTTTCTAATGAATGGTTCATAAGGCACAACACTTGGTGAAGGTTTTGCAAATGGGGTTGCAAGCTTTGGGTTTAACCATGGAGGAAACTCCGTAGTTAAGCACGCTCAGGCTAGAGTAGTACTGGGATGGGTGACCTCCTGGGAAGTCTCGATGCTTCACCCTTGTCAGCATCACCTAGATCCAATGAGTGCTAAGTGTTCCATTTATTCTCATGAGAGATGGATTCACGTTGAATCACTACTCATGAAACATGGATCAATGAGTTTAACTCAAAAATCACACAGTTAAATCCTGATAGCAATATCACAATTTGACTTGCTGTGGAAATTATCTCCTGCTTATCAATTGATGAGCTTAAGGGGCTTTCTAATGAATGTTTCATAAGGCACAACACTTGGTGAAAGTTTTGCAAATGGGGTTGCAAGCTTTGGGTTTAACCATGGAGGAAACTCCGTAGTTAAGCGCGCTCAGGCTGGAGTAGTACTGGGATGGGTGACCTCTCGGGAAGTTCTGGTGCTTCACCCCTGTGAGCATCACCTAGATCCAATGAGTGCTAAGTGTTCCATTTATTCTCATGAGAGATGGATTCACGTTGAATTACTACTCATGAAACATGGGTCAATGAGTTTGACTCAAAAATCACATAGTTAAATCCTGATAGCAATATCACAATTTGACTTGTTGTGGAAATTATCTCCTACTTATCAATTGATGAGCTTAAGGGGCTTTCCAATGAATGGTTCATAAGGCACAACACTTGGTGAGGGTTTTGCAATTGGGGTTGCAAGCTTTGGGTTTAACCATGGAGGAAACTCTGTAGTTAAGCTCGCTCAGGTTGGAGTAGTACTGGGATGGATGACCTCTCGAGAAGTCCCGGTACTTCACCCCTGTGAGCATCACCTAGATCCAATGAGTGCTAAGTGTTCCATTTATTCTCATGAGAGATGGATTCATGTTGAATCACTGCTCATAAAACATGGGTCAATGAGTTTGACTCAAAAATCACACAGTTAAATCTTGATAGCAATATCACAATTTGACTTGCTGTGGAAATTATCTCCTACTTATCAATTGATGAGCTTAACGGGCTTTCCAATGAATGGTTCATAGGGCACAACACTTGGTGAAGGTTTTGCAAATGGGGCTGCAAGCTTTGGGTTTAACCATGGAGGAAACTCCATAGTTAAGCGTGCTCAAGCTGGAGTAGTACTAGGATGGGTGACCTCCCAGGAAGTCCCGGTGCTTCACCCGTGTGAGCATTACCTAGATCCAATGAGTGCTAAGTGTTCCATTTATTCTCATGAGAGATGGATTCACGTTGAATCACTACTCATGAAACATGGGTCAATGAGTTTGACTCAAAAATCACATAGTTAAATCCTAATAGCAATATCACAATTTGACTTGCTGTGGAAATTATCTCCTACTTATCAATTGATGAGCTTAAGGGGCTTTCTAATGAATGGTTCATAAGGCACAACACTTGGTGAAGGTTTTGCAAACAGGGTTGCAAGCTTTCGGTTTAACCATGGAGGAAACTCCGTAGTTAAGCGCGCTTAGGCTGGAGTAGTACTGGGATGGGTGACCTCCCGGGAAGTCCCGGTGCTTCACCCCTGTGAGCATCACCTAGATCCAATGAGTGCTAAGTGTTCCATTTATTCTCATGAGAGATGGGTTCATGTTGAATCACTACGCATGAAACACGGGTCAATGAGTTTGACTAAAAAATCACATAGTTAAATACTGATAGCAATATCACAATTTGACTTGCTGTGGAAATTATCTCCTACTTATCATTTGATGAGCTTAGGGGGCTTTCCAATGAATGGTTCATAAGGCACAACACTTGGTGAAGGTTTTGCAAATGGGGTTGCAAACTTTAGGTTTAACCATGGAGGAAACTCCGTAGTTAAGCGCGCTCAGGATGGAGTAGTTCTGGGATAAGTGACCTCCCGAAAAGTCCTGGTGCTTCACCCCTGTGAGCATCACCTAGATCCAATGAGTGCTAAGTGTTCCATTATTCTCATGAGAGATGGATTCACGTTGAATCACTACTCATGAAACATGGATCAATGAGTTTGACTCAAAAATCACATAGTTAAATCCTGATAGCAATATCACAATTTGACTTGCTGTGGAAATTATCTCCTACTTATCAATTGATGAGCTTGGGGGGCTTTCCAATGAATGGTTCATAAGGCACAACACTTGGTGAAGGTTTTGCAAATGGGGTTGCACGCTTTGGGTTTAACCATGGAGGAAACTCTATAGTTAAGCGCGCTTAGGTTGGAGTAGTACTGGGATGGGTGACCTCCCGAGAAGTCTCGGTGCTTCACCCCTGTGAGCATCACCTAGATCCAATGAGTGCTAAGTGTTCCATTTATTCTCATGAGAGATGGATTCACGTTGAATCACTGCTCATGAAACATGGGTCAATGAGTTTGACTCAAAAATCACACAGTTAAATCCTGATAGCAATATGACAGTTTGACTTGCTGTGGAAATTATCTCCTACTTATCAATTGATGAGCTTACGGGGCTTTCTAATGAATGGCTCATAAGGCACAACACTTGGTGAAGGTTTTGTAAATGGGGTTGCAAGCTTTGGGTTTAACCATGGAGGAAACTCCGTAGTTAAGTGCGCTTAGGCTGGAGTAGTATTGGGATGGGTGACCTCCCGGAAAGTCTCGGTGCTTCACCTCTATGAGCATCACCTAGATCCAATGAGTGCTAAGTGTTCCATTTATTCTCATGAGAGATGGATTAATGTTGAATCACTGTTCATGAAACATGGGTCAATGAGTTTGACTCAAAATCACACAGTTAAATCTTGATAGCAATATCACAAATATGGTATTGACAAATGCTTCAAAAGATCTTGTAACGGCTTAAATAGTCACTTTCGAAGGGCTGAAAGGCCTTGACTGCAGGAAATGGTGGTTTGATTGTCTTGACACTCCACATAATCGGTTAATCAAAGATCACTTACGAAGAGCTCATATTCACTAGGTGATACAATTGCCAATCTTTTGCATCAAAGATTTTGAAGACTCCTTAAGGAAGACGATAGTATCATTTGTCATAGTTTCACAAAGTGCCGTTACTTATCTACACCATAAGGTAGTGATCTCCTTCACAGCAGCAAAGTTCCATAGAGTATTTGGGCTGCCAAAAAAGGGACATAAGATTGAGTTAAAGTCTCAGAAGATGCCATAGGAGAAGAAGGATTTTTACACTAACATGATTTATTGAGAGGGCCTTACAGATGCAAAGAAGGCTTCTATCTATAACTTGTTACACCACAGAGGATTTAAGAAATTTTTTATCCGTGAGGGACATTGGAGGTGTCTCATGGATGTGGTGAAGAGTCGGCTGACAAGCTCCAGTTGTGCCTTTTACATCTCTTTCCCATAGGTAACCTTAATGACTAATTTGATGGGAGGCATGATATATGATTGGGCTGCATTGCTAGTTGAGTGTGATGGAACTCCAAATTTTAGAGTCCCAAATATGATGGTAAAGAGAAATCTTTAAATCTTACCCACTACTTAAATTCAAACAATATGAATTAAAACAACAAAAGATCATAACCAGCATAAAGTGTAGAGGAGTTTGAGTGAATTTACACATCCTTAGTATCATTACTGGATACCTGCGAGTATAAATAGAAATCAAGGGCGTCACATGTATGGAGGAGTTCCTCAATGAGTTATCGTAAGAGCATGCTTGTACGAGACATATTGGCTGAAGATGGAGTCAAATGTTTATATTGCTGAAAAGACAAAGCAAGACTGCTTATGAAAGAAAAACCTCTGAATAGTCAAAGGAGAAGGCTTCTTTGAAAATTCTATTCACAGATAATAAGTGAAAGATCATTTATTACATATCAGATGTTGAACGATTAGAAGCATAAGGATAGAACATGATGAATAGGTGTAACAGATGATAAAACACAATTTGATATTATTATACCAATTCTTGATCGTTCAAAGCATTTCCAGCTTAAATAGATAACATATGAACTTCTACTAACATCTTTAGGGCCAAGACATCGTGACTGTAAGACATGAAGCCTTGAAGAATCACGCCAGTCACAAAGAGTATTTGAATATATTTCTCAGAGGTGATTGAAAGAAGATTTCCTATGCCCACCTTAGTGAGAGCCTGATAGGAAGCATTAACATACCCTATTGACAGTAAGCAACATGAGAATTCCAATATTTGATGTCGAGTGTTGGAAAGAAGTCGGGATTCACACCTGTGCCATCAACGAGAAGTGCATTGAATGACTTGGTCGATTTTATACACTCAGCCGTATGAATGACAAAGATGCCAAAGTTGCACAAGAGTTCTGAGATTATTATTGTCATCAAAGGAAGGTCGCATCTGAAGACACCTGAATAAGAGAGTACATGTTGTGTTTTTATAGATGAGGGCGAAAATGGAAGATTGCACCATATTTACTTTTGAAACACCTGAAGTAATGATTATGGTTTACTAATTCCAGTCCATGCAGAAGCATCCTTGAGTGCCTACGGAAGCAAAAGATGAGGTTGCGATGTATTCTTTGCCATAGGAGTATGAGTTGTCTGATCACAATGGATGCCCCTTCACAACAGAATTTGATTTTTAATGATCATGGCATATAACTTATGTTTTACAATAATGTTTATGCAATAGTTTGATATAAGGGAAGGCCCGATAACAACATAAGCCAAAACAAAGATAATAGACAAATCTAATTTATTGGTGCAATTACCATAAGGAGGAGGTATGATTAATTAATAAAAGGACACAACTTTTTATTTCAAAGGTCACACTTGCCCTTATACTCAATTATAAATAAGGGATAAGTTATTTGTAAAAAAGACATATTCGAACAATCATATTCTCAACAAGAAGCATTTTATATATATTTGTATGGAGGAGTAAGGGCCTAAATATGACTTGTAATATAAATTCAATTATTTTATTTTTATAATAAAATAAAATGCCTTTTGTTTATTACTAAATGGCATGGAGATTTAAACTGTAGATGATTTGTCCTTTATAGTTATTTTTTGGAATTCTATATACAATTTAAATGTCAGATAAGTGGACATGGTCATTTAGCATTTTAAATTTGATCATCATAGATATATTGTGAAATATCAAACTGTTTCCGTATCTGTGTCTAGTTTGTCTCTTCAGGAGTTAAAGCGCATTCTAGACTAATTTAAGATTACAGATATATTTGATCTGTCGCATCCTGATTATTTAATTGTTGGCAATATAACTGCAAAGAAAATCTTCATTGAAGTTGACTATATTGCCTGAATGAGTAGAGGCACTGGTTTTTTTATTATTGAAGTTAGAAAATCTATATTTTCCATCCTACAAGCATCAAATCCATTATTAACAAACCTAATACAAAACATTCAATTCAAGCACTCAACACTCAGTTTTATTTTAATTGAGTTCAAAGACCTTGCTAGCCGAAGAACTCTCCAAAAGCTTAAATTCACTTTAGAAAAGCTCTGAACCAAGTGATCAGGTTCAAGGAGGTCTACTCACCTAGATGTAGCGGAGCTTGAAGTGCAGGGGAATCAAGGTGATTCTCGTTCATTGGCCAGAACTGATTGCGGAATCCTAACGGAAAGTGGCAGGCTCTTGGATTTCCAATTTGTGGTTTTGGGAACCAACAAAGTGCATGTACGAGTTTATGACACTCCAACATAAATTTTTTACATGTTGCATTAGCTATTGGATTGCATCTTGATGCTATAGTGAGACAAATACCAAATGACAAGTTGTCCAAGGAGATTAGAGGGGGACCATTGGCACCAGGGGAACCCCCATTATGAGATGGAGTCATTTGGATAACCCGGCGGCCTGAAATTGACTGGTCAAAAGAGGGTTAAATAGGAGATGGATACACATGGAGATACAGATAGTGGATGACAGGATAACACAGAGAGTGAGAGTGCTTTGGAGGAGGACAACACCCAACCAGAGGAGGAGGATGAGATGAAGGCAATGTCAGTGCCTTGGTCATTATTTGCACCCTTTGTGTTACCTCCTTCGGCACATTTGGTGTCTACTATGAGCACGCTCCCCATTACTGTGTTTGGCCAGAATTGGACATCAGTGATTATAACACCAGCAGCTGTAACAACAGAGAGAGTTTCCATGGTAGCCAAGACTGAGATGATGGTGACAGCCGAGACAGTTCCCACAAAGGTAACTGAAACAAAGACTATAGGAGAGAAAGCCTTGGTGGTAGTTCCGGAGTGGGAGAGTGAGATACTGTGAAGAACCTCCTTATAGCAATATCGTGAGAATGCTCGAAATAACAGAATACAAAGTGATAGCAGAACTCAGAATGAATCTACTGATCGCAGGCCACTTCGAGGGGGTAACCTCCTTTGAGCAAGCTCAATACAATAAATTCGTCCGTGCCCATCAAGGGCCTCAACCTATTCATATATACTGGGTACGATCTAGAAAAGTAATACTACCTATGCATGTGGGATAATAAAATATACTCACGGGACGACTTACAAAGCATATGCGTCCAACAACACTACTCTAACAAAATAAACAGAAGGAACACACAGGTTCCTAACATCCCCTCTCCCTTAGAAAAAAGCTTTGTCCTCAAAGCTTAAGGTGTGGAAATTGTTGTTGAATCTGAAGAAGGGGTTCCCAGGTAGCATCCTCTGGTTGCATGCCATGCCACTGAATCAAGACCTCAGAGATGGAGCGAGAGCGAAGCTGGCGAGTGCGCTGGTGAATGATTGCCACCGGCTCCAGGATAATGGATCCTTCTGTATCCATTTCAGGGAGAGTAGTTTGTGCTCTGACAGTGGTACCCAGAACTTTCTTTAGACAAGAAACATGAAAGACTGGATGAATGCGGGAAGAAGGAGGAAGTTCCAGTTTATAAGCAACTGAACCAATCTTCTGCAGAACCTTATAAGGCCCATAAAATTTTGGGGCCAGCTTATGACGCCCTTTCAGCTTTAGGGAGGATTGTTTGTATGGCTGTAGACGAAGAAAAACCATATCCCCAACTTGAAATGAGCGCTCAGAATGGTGTTGATCTGCTTGCTGTTTCATCCGATTACGGGCCATGTGAAGATTATCCTGTAAGGTACGAAGAATCTGATCCCTGCTGCGGAGAACTATGTCAACTGCCTGGACTGGTGAGCTGTTGGGAGTGTAGGGAAGGAGCACTGGAGGTGCCTGACCATAGACTGCTTCATATGGAGTCATTTTAGAGGCAGTGTGGTAAGAGGTATTGTACCACCATTCAGCTAAAGGGAGCCACTTGGCCCACTGATGTTTCTGTTCGGAAGTGAAGCAACGAAGATAAGTTTCCAAGCATTTATTGACAATTTCAGTTTGACCATCAGTTTGTGGGTGATAGCCCGAACTCATCTTCAGTTTGGTGCCAGTTTTCTGAAACAGTTCAGTCCAAAAATGATTGGTAAAAGTTGCATCACGATCAGAGACAATGGAAGAAGGGAGTCCATGAAGACGAAATATCTGGTCCATGAAGATTTGTGCAACAGAGGAGGCAGTATAGGGGTGGCTGAGGGCACAAAAATGACTATATTTCGAAAGACGATCAACCACAACCAAGATCACTATCTTGCCACCGGATTTAGGAAGCCCTTCAATGAAATCCATAGAAATATCAGTCCAAATCCGTGTAGGGATGGGCAATGGTTCGAGCAAGCCAGGAAGGAGGGTCGTTTCACCCTTGTGGCGTTGGCAAGTATCACATTCAGCCACCATCTGTTGAATCGTCTGTTTCATCCCTTTCCAAAAGAAGTTTCTCCTTGCTCGCTCATAAGTTTTGAGGAAGCCTGAGTGCCCTGCTGAAGGAGAAGCATGGAGTTCATAAAAAATAGCCTGATGTAGAGCTGGGTTCTGAGGAAGCACTAGCCGACCCTTGTATCGAAGAGAAGCACCATCCCAAGAGTAATGTGGTATAGCAGAAGGATTATTGGCTAGCTGGTGAATGATTTGAGATAAAGAAGAGTCACTGTCATAGCCCTGCTGAACAGACGCTAACCAATTGGGAATGGGCATAGAAATAGCGGAAAGGGAAGCTTGATTATCAAATGTGCGAGAAAGAGCATCTGCCACAATATTCTCCTTACCCTTCTTGTAGGTGATCTCATAATCATACCCCATGAGTTTGCTGACCCATTTCTGTTGTGTAGGAGAGGATACCCGTTGTTCCAGGAAGTATTTCAGACTTTGGTGATCGGTTCTGATGCAAAAATGACTCCCTAAGAGGTATGGCCGCCACTTCTGTACAGCATGCAAAATAGCCATCATTTCTTTTTCATAAGTAGAGAGGGCTAGATTCTTACCAGAGAGGGCTTTGCTAGTGAACGCAATAGGATGGTCATCTTGCAGGAGAACAGCACCCAATCCATTGCCGCAAGCATCACTCTCAATAGTGAAGGGTTTGGAAAAATCTGGCATCGCGAGAACAGGTGTACTGCACATAGCCTGTTTCAGTTGTTCAAATGCAGTCTCAGCAACAGGGGTCCAGGAGAAGGCATCCTTTTTTAACAGAGCTGTCAATGGTGCTGCAATTTTCCCGTAATCTTTGACAAACTTGCGGTAGTAGCCAGTCAACCCCAAAAAACCCCGAAGGCTCTTGAGAGTTTTAGGATGCGGCCAAGTTTTCATGGCATCTATTTTTGTAGGATCCACCCGCACTCCATGGTGTGCAACAATATGCCCGAGATACTCCACTTCCTCCTGGCCAAACACACATTTAGATAGTTTTGCACAGAGTTGATGATCAGAGAGAAGTTGCAAGACAAGCTCCAGATGATGGAGATGCTCAGCCCAAGTTTTGCTATATATGAGGATATCATCAAAGAAGACCATAATGAATTTCCGGAGGTATGGTCGAAATATGTTATTCATCACTGCCTGAAATGTTGAAGGAGCATTCGTGAGGCCAAAGGGCATGACTAAAAATTCATAGTGACCATCATGTGTGCGGAAGGCAGTTTTAGGTATATCCTCCTCATTAACCCGAATTTGATGATACCCAGAACGAAGATCTAACTTGGAGAAAAAATGAGCCCCATGAAGTTCATCAAGAAGTTCATCAACAACTGGAATGGGAAACTTGTCCTTTAGAGTGAGATGATTAAGTGCTCGGAAATCAATGCAGAGTCGCCATGACCCATCTTTTTTGCGAACAAGCAGAACTGGAGAAGAAAAGGAACTGGTACTAGGGCGAATAATACCTTGCTTCAGTAAGTCACGGACAAGTATCTCGATTTCGGTCTTCTGATGAAATGGGTAGCGGTAGGGCCTGATGTTGGGCGGAACACTGCCAGGAAGGAGCTGAATACGGTGGTCCTCTGGACGAGAAGGAGGTAATCCCACAGGTTCAGCAAATATACCAGAATACTTGTCCAAAATGTGTTGGAGATCGGCAGGAGTGCTAGAGACTGCTGATGGCTGCATCTGAATGGAATGGAGCTGAGCGATGACACCATGTGAATTCTTCTTAAGAAGTTTTTCCATACGGTGTGAACTGATGATGCTGAGAGACCCTGGTTGTAAGCCTTTCAAAGTGTGTTGGTGCCCCTCGGCTGAAAACTGCATCCAAAGTTCAGCAAAATCCCAGAGAATGGGGCCAAGAGTGCGTAACCATTGGGCACCCAAAACCACATCACAGCCACCTAAGGGTAAGGCAAACATGTCAGAGCGCATGTTATAATCTCCAATAGAGAGACGCACATTGCGACATTTCCCTTTACAAGGTAAAGTGCCCCCATTGGCAATCATGACTTCAAAGCTAGAGCAGGGATGGATAAAGCAATCAGCCTGTTTGGCTATTCGTGGATCAATGAAGTTATGAGTGCTACCAGAATCAATGAGTATAGTAAGAGGGATCTTCTTGAAGAAACCCTGGACCCGCATGGTTTGTGGAGTAGTGACTCCTGCCAAAGCATGGACAGATATCTCTGGTGGAGCTTCTGGTGAAGGAGGTTCAGGCTGGTGAGGCTCAACCTCATCATCCACTGTTTCCTGAGCATCTACATATTCTTCCAGTTCCGGTGGAGAATCCACATCCAAGAGATAGAGCTTTTGCTGAACACATCTATGGCCCCGAGACCATTTCTCATCACAATTATAACAAAGCCCTTTGTCTCGCCTGACTCGCATCTCTGTTTCAGACAAGTGCTTGATCGGAGTAGTTCTGGGAGCTGGTATGACGGGAGGGTTGTGAGAACCTGTATTTCTGAATGGAACAAAATTAGATCTGGAGCGTTGTAGAGCACTAATCTTGTCTTCCGCTAACTTAGCCAACCCAAGGGCTTCCATCATTGTAGTAGGTCGAAACATTTTGACTTCTGAGCGAAGTGCATCCTTCAGACCACTGACAAAACAACTACGGAAGAATTCATCAGACAAGCCCTCTGTGTAATTAGCTAATTTTTCAAACTCTGTCTGGTATTCTCTTACAGTGCCTGTTTGACGCAGTTTAGTGAGTGCTCCTGTGAAATCATCAAAGGAACTAGGGCCAAAGCGCTCCAAAATGAGGGTGCACAGTTCGCTCCACGTTGGGCCTACATTAGCCTTGATGTACCAACGGAACCATTGAAGAGCTTCATGTTCCAAATGAAAAGATGCAAGGGAGACTTTGTGGTTATCCAAAGTATTATGCAAGCTGAAATACTGCTCTGCCCTATAGATCCATCCAGTCGGATCAGAACCATCGAAGCGTGGAAAATCAAGCTTTGGTCCACGGAAATTGCCAGAAGAGAACCCAGTATCTCCTGAATGGTTTCGGCTCATGGCTGACTGCTGAAAGTTAAGACCCAGAATTTTGTCATCCAGATCTTGAAGTTTGGTTTTGAGGGATGCAATTTCCTCTTCCATGATTTTTGCTCCTGTACGCGTAACAACCATAAAACAAGGTTTTTTTTTTTTTTTTTTGAAATGGGTAGAAGATGAGAAACAAAAACTTTTTTAGTTACGGCAAACTTGGATTTGGGTAAAACTTATATAGGAAATGGGTGTTCGACGGGTGGTGGGAGACTATCTGGGGACAAGGGAAAAAGAAAAATGAGGGTTTCAAGGGTAGGGAGGCGAAATGAGGCGAACAGTCCAAGAGGGATAAGGGAGCAAAATGAGGAATTGAATCTTGTGGCTCAGTTTGGTGGCGATTGGATGAGAGGTGAAAAAGATAGGGCAAACCCTAAAATTAGATAAATGAGGGATTTAGGGCTTTGATATGTAAAATTTGGGGTTGGGTCGCCAAGGAAGGAAGTATGCGAAATGATATTGCAGACGTTCTGCGGAAGTATGAGCAGAAACAGAAAGCAAACAAGGAAGCTACGACTAAAAAACAGAAAAATTTTTACTCTTTTTTTTTTTTTTGAACAGTCGACTTAGAAAAATTCACTCACAGACAGAACAACTGAAAAGAGTTATTGCAATAACAAGAGATATTAGAAGTGAGAGGAACCTGAAGGCCACGACAGAAAAAAAATTTGATGTAATTTCCACCCAGCGAGCCCAAGAGAGTGCTCTGATACCAGATGTGAAGAACCTCCTTATAGCAATATCGTGAGAATGCTCGAAATAACAGAATACAAAGTGATAGCAGAACTCAGAATGAATCTACTGATCGCAGGCCACTTCGAGGGGGTAACCTCCTTTGAGCAAGCTCAATACAATAAATTCGTCCGTGCCCATCAAGGGCCTCAACCTATTCATATATACTGGGTACGATCTAGAAAAGTAATACTACCTATGCATGTGGGATAATAAAATATACTCACGGGATGACTTACAAAGCATATGCGTCCAACAACACTACTCTAACAAAATAAACAGAAGGAACACACAGGTTCCTAACAGATACCTACAGTTCTAGCTGATAGAGTTTCAGTTAACATAGTTTCGGTGGGAGGAGCATCTAAAGATATGGAGATCCGAGAGATAAAGGCAACACACTGCATGAGCTGTGGGTCCGACTTGAAGAAATCGACTCTGATGCCATGGTGATCATTGATGATGCACTACTAGCTGCCCCGATTAGAGAGCATTCCGCCGAGCCGAGTTAGTAAATGAGCCATGCTAGCAAAGACCTGAGGCAATGGTTCTAGCTGACACCTACGACATTCGGATCCTCTATTCAGTCTCCCATGAGGGAGGGTCCCCATCCTCAGGCAATGATGGTGGACAGTATTGCACCTGGGAGAGGTAGTTGTACCGAATTTGGGTGATATGGAAGAAGGGGAGGAGAAGGCAGCTATGACAGACAATGTAGCTGAAGGATGTCCTTCTAGAGAGACTGTGGAGGAGGAGCCAAGACAGGTAGTAGTACCCATGGTAGAGGAGCACCCATACGATTCAGATGATGTGGAAGTTTTCTCATATACTGATGCTCTTATTGATGTGGTTGAGCGAGGCCGACTACTTTTTATTCAAACCTGAAAATTATAGTATCATCATATGCAATATATGGATGAATGCATGAATGATTTTATGGAACCACATTTACACGTGAAGTTAATAAATGAATCTCTTCTTCCTGAATCTGTCTTGCCGGGAATAGTTGGAAGGAAAGGAGGAACATAAGGGAAACTGTTTATTGCTGCTTTTCTTAACATTCAACAGTAAATAAATGTACCACAAACTTTTGATGCTGACTAGCACGAGGGTTTGTTTAGTTTATATGGAGTTCAGCAAAATTAAACTTGAATTAGAATTCTGCTGTTAATTGGCATTCTCAGCATTATTCTTTTCACTCTCACCCTTTTAATTTCTAGAATGAATTATAAGATAACAGAAAAATAGGAAATGTTTTATTTACAGTCGTTTGCATCATTTTATTATTAGAAATGGTTAAGTGCAGGAGGGTCCAGACTGATGTTACATTTTCTGCCAAGTTGATAGTTAGATGAATCTTTTGTGGCAGAAACCATATCATTGTTTTTCTATTATGTCCTAAAAAAATTCTTCAGTCAAGGGTTGGTGCATGTTTTCCTAAATGAAAGATTTAATTGGAAATATTAATTTCGTAAGGGCATTGTCGGTATAATTAAATTTTAAGAGGCTGGCAGTAAAGCTTCTTGAATGGGCAATCATTAGTTCTATCAAAGAATGAATTTGTAATGGTTTCGCAATGGACATATATCCTCCAATAGCTTTTATTCATGCTCCACAGATCCAGTAGATCTAGGTCTCTAAAAATGTGGAATAAAAACAGTCTATTCTTGGGACAAAAGCTTTCCATATTTTAGCTTGGTAGAAGCAACTATAATAATTAAGATGGATTAGCTAGTGGAAGAGAACAATTGTGAGATGCATACCTTTTCTTCTTAACTATGAGTGGAGAGCTGATGTGAATTGCCATGGACTGGAAAATTTTCTCAAAGGGCAGCTTGAACATGGATGTAGTCTCCTAGCTTGAAATCCACATGGCACTTCCATCCAACAATTAGTTGCTAGCATTGATTTTTTTCTTCGAAAAATGACTGCCTATAAAGTAAAAAGTGCTCAAGTTTGTGCCCTACTTCAGTGAATCAAAGAAGGGGATTGTAAGAAAAAATTCTCCTTCCAATATTTGCAACTCAGAGAAAACAGAACATATCTCTCCAATGAAATCTGCTAATGCTTTCCTGCACACCAGTCAAGCTGCCATTACACAAACATTCCATGGGCACTTTGAAAACCTTTTTACACATGATCTCCCCATCCTTTAGGAAAGTGTGGATGGCTGCATCTCTGACAAAAAGGTACCCAGAATACAGTAAATTCTTAGACCACCTTTACACGGGTGAGATTAATGGAGCCCTTTGATGCATGGCTTTGGAAATGGGTCAAGGAATTAATGGCATGCTAATTGAATTCTATAGAGTTCTTTGGTCCACATTCATAAATATTTGATTTTTATAATGTTTACTTTGAAGGAATTGAAATTGGCTAGTTGGATGCTATAATTAATGAGGGCTTGATGAAAAGATGAAGACATTGTTAATTGATGGCAACCTATAACCCTTCTCAATAATTTAAAAAAATCAGTATTAAAGCACTAGCTTGCAAAATTAAACACATTACTGAAGAGATTGTCTGAATAGAGCAGATAGGATTTCTAGGAGGGAGACTATCCTAGACAAATTGGCTCTTGATTGGGGAACAAGCGAATGATCACAACAAATAGTCCACAATGTGTGAATTATTAGACTTGATTTTTGATGATGCATACAATTGCATATGTTGTCCATTCATTCGTAAAATGTCAAATTGGCTTGGCTTTGGCCTCAAGTTCAATGACCAAATTAATATGCAATTTGTGGATCCTAATGCCCGAGTTGCTATCAATAGAATCATCTGTCCAATTCTCTTTGAAAAAACCCATTTTCCAAGGTTGTCCCCTTGCTCTGTCTTTATTTGCCCTTGGGTTTGATACCCATAGTTATCTTTTTCTACATGCACTCTCTAATAAAATCATTCATGTTATCTTTGTGCTAGGTAATGCTAAGAATCTCGACTCTCAATGATAACATGCTTTTCATCCAATATTTATCCAAGAAGTGATTCACACATTAGAGCTCTTTGTATTATTTTTGGCTCTAAGCTGGCCATGCATAAAATTGATTCATTATGACTTGCCCTCCCATGGCCTACTTGGACCCTTATTTAAAGGCATGAAGTGGAGGATGGTTCTATTACTAGGTACTTGGGGACCCTTTGGTAATGAAGTATGTCAAAGAAATGTGGAAAATAATTCATGATTAAAATCAAGAGTAAATTTCAGCCATGCATAACTTAGGTTGAAGGCTAAAACATGGCATTGGTGTTGTGGCCACCAAGGTTCAAAGCCCCACTGGACTAGCATGCATGGGACTTATGAACTCATTGACCAGTGTTCTTGTGGGTTTCGATCTTTGCATTGATTTTGTTGGCATTCATGCCAAGTGACTTAGTGATTCTGATTGTATTTCAGACCTCTGTTGGGCTAATGCTCTCAAAAGCTTTCATATTGGGCTATTGTGTTCATGGGTCTAGATTCTTATCATGGTTGTTGTGCATTCATACCAAGGATGAGGTCCCCTATTTGTGGCTTCATTTGAACTCGGGCCAGGCTAAAAAGCTCATGCTTGTTGATTAAAAAAATCAAGAACATAGTCATGGATTGGATCAATCGATTTTCATCGATGATCGGATGGATAGAAGTGACACAAAATCCTATTGGCCAGCCATGTTTACATCTCCTCTTGTTGGCTTCTATCTAAAATTTGATGCAATTAGTTGACCCATTTGATAAGGAGTTTCCTTTGGGCCAATTCCACATCTAGTTGAAAGATAGCAGTGTTTGGGAACTATCAATCCATGTACCCGAGGCATTTGTCTTAATACAAAGTGGATTGTAAGGGCCTTGATAGAGAAGTCCTCGGAAGAGTTTGGTTTGATATTGTGTCTAATTTATTGATAATCAATCTTGGGCTTCAATCAATTGGAAATACATGCTCCTTGTTGCACTTTTTGAAAACTTCATAGACCTACTTCTTTGAGTTCCATTTGGGTAGCTTGGCTATCTTTGTATGATCAAAGCTTAAGCCATGACTTAATCTTTGGTACCTCTTTCATTTAGTGGAACTGGTTAACCCAACATAGAGGCAAGCCTCTTGGAATTATTTATAAATAAGTGGAAAACGCCTCTTTGAGTTTTATTGGATACCTTAGTAATAGCTCAAATATCAATTCAACATATCCTCATTTGACAAACATCCTCTTTTGAATGAGCTTTCTCATTTTTTGTCCATGCTTTGCCATGATACCTTCTTAAAGGATTGGAAATGGCCTTGGTTGCCCAACATACAAACTATCCATTTTTCCCTCTTAAAGGATTGGAAATGGCCCTGCTTGCCCAGCATTCAAATTATCCATTTTTACCTCTCAAAATCATCTATAGACAACTCTCAGTCTCCTTGACACCCTGACTTAATTCTCAATGGAAGTGCAACTCTAGTTTTGTAAGTTGGAATAAGCTAAGCTTCCAAATATAGAAATCAAAAGCTAACACTAAGTCCCAATGATAGCATGGAAAGTGTTCCACATTAAGGTGACAATAAAAAAAAATCTTTCCTTCATTATCTTGCCCCCATTTCACCCCATTGCAATATGTCGTACTTTCTCATTGCCACTCTCCCAACTCTTTTCCCTTAGGCTTGATCCTATTAGCACTTCACACAATTTACAAACTCAAATTAGAAGTTTGAAGACATATATGGGCATATGGCTCCATGCTATCTATTCAAAACACTCTTTGACAACAATTTTGACCTATGTGCTATGAAGGCATTTAGTAGTGGACATGATCTACATGCAATGGAAAAACATCATTGAGTTTGACCATCTAATGGAATTTGTACTTTTTCCTGTGGATAAGGAAGTTCTGGTCTATACTGAAAGAAGAAACACTCTAATTGGGAGAATTCAATGCAACTATTCACCTAATCATCACTTCAATATAATTGTGCACAGTTGTTCTTCTCAAAATAGTAGGGTGTTTATGATTTCGTGGATGTAGTCAGGGGGAGCAGCTAAAAGAGTGGTAAAGAGAATAGTGGAGTAGAAGATACAGGGGAGAGAAAAACCCAAGAAGAGGGGATTTATTCCCTATCCAGCTTGGAAGTAGCACCAAAGTTGTGATAGTTATCTAGGAGCTTCATAATAGAAGATTTTTTTTGCCATTTTCTGCTTAACCATCAAGAATAATAAAAAACTATAACAACAATTAAATAGAATTGCAACGCAATCAAAAGTTTACTTAGATTTTTTAGGTTAATCATTTTGTGAACTTTCCCTACGATCTAATATAAGAAATGTATTTGAAATAATAAACTTACAAGCTTGTTTATCCAAAAATAACTTAGTAGAATGAATGGGCGACTTGCATTCTTATCCTCAAGAGTAGTGGAATTTGGAATCTAGATATGTAAATTGTATTACGTATCTCATTAATGATTTTTTTTTAGTTTTAAAGAAATAAAAAAATTATGTCATTTGAAGTCATGTAATTATAAGACATACTAAGTAACAAAAAGCTATAAAGAAATCATAGAATCAATTGTTAATTTCAAAAAGTTTTTGTCAAACATGTTATCTTTACTCATTTGCGAGTGCCAAACCATAATTTTATTTGTTCCCAAACTTCTCTTTTATTTCTCCTTTCCACCTTGACACATTGTAAGGCCCAACCCTTGTGCAACGATTTCAACTTCTTTTAGTGGGATCCATTGCTATGAGTCAGCCAAATCAATCGAGGGAATGTGTAATGAGGTCCATTTTTCTCGTGTTGTTCAAAAGATTGATTAATATCTTGACATGCCTAGATCTTGGATATTTGGTATGTTTAAGGTCCATCCTTTAGAATCTTAGGCTTTCATGACCTTTTATCTTGTTTTATTTATCTTAAATATCTTATTTATTTCGTTTGTATTTATATGGTCTTGGATATTGAATCAATATTTGACTATGGCTCGATGATGCTACATGTATCTAGAATAACTTCAATTGTTCTTTTCGTTGATAGTGTTGTTAAAGGATAATTAGTTAGCTGGTTGTCATATTTCTTCTTATGTGGTTTACTTGCATAATTTAACTATGGACTTCTTCTTTTTTGTGTTTTTGAATGTTTGTATTACATGCTCTAGGATCTGAATTTATATTGAATTGAAATGCCATCAAATATTTTTATGCTGATTTATTGAATTATGTCATGGGTGTAATTATTGACTAAATGTATGAACTCGATGTTTCATTGGCTATTATTATTATTATTATTATGGATTGATGCTTGCATTTGAATGTATAGATGATTTCCATTGCTAATAGAAATCTAGAGATCCTCTTTGAAACATTAAATCTAATTACCTGAAGATGTGTTCTAGTCTATGTGGAGGGACTAAGGCTCACATGTGTTGTAGTATGTGGATTAATGTTATTATAATTATGTAAATTTGTGAGTAGTGTGTCATGAGTTTTGTGTGATGTGTGTCAAGTGTTGTGTGTTGAATGATTGAATCAAGTTATTATTCTTTGTATTAGTTTTTTTTCCTTTTTTTTTTCTAAGAGTTTTAAAATGATTACAACTTGTTAATCTCTACCTTATTTTGTTGTTTTTAAGGTGTCCAGTAAGATGTCTAGGAATTAGATATAAATTGGGCTATGTATTTTGATTCATAACTCTAAAGATGAAAAGAAGATTGGGTTGAAGAGGTGTGATCACCCAATTCCCTTAACTAACATCTTGTTAGGGTTGTTGGTCATGTGGATAAGCCTTAACGCAACTCACAATGGGAAAGGACACATAGAGGCTCCTCATTAAGGGTAATCTTCTAGGTGAAAACACTTGGAAGTCCCTCAAGCCATTGAGTGTCCTATGTGGCTAGCTTGTTTGGATTGGAGAGGAAAAAAATAGCTACATGTAGATATAATCAATAACATAGGAAAAAAACACACAAATAAAATAAAGACACAAAAATTTGACATAATTCACTGAATCCTTGGGCTATGTCCACCAAATAGTGAGTCCAATGTCATTATCCAATGATTTAACTTTATTACAATATGCAATTCTTGCAACTTAGTACCACTGCAAGAAGCTACTATATTATCATACCATTATAAAATCCCTAACCCTGAGACGTTTTATACAAGACTTGTGTTGGTTACAAAACTAGGGCTAGAATGTGCCTTCTAATACAAAAATAACTTCTGATATCTTCTATAATAATAAAGTCATATTTAGCCTTGGGAGCGCTACCCCTTGACCCCACCCTATATCACGAAAGGGAGTGTGCTTGAGGCTTTGCATTAGAACCTCGCCTAGGGTGCTACGCTTGGACCCTACAAGGAGCATTGCCTCTTGACCCCATCATGGGGTGTTTCCCACAACCCCCATTGGAAAAAATCTAGGGGGAAATTGCATCAAAGAAAGGGGGATAAAATTAACCTTTGAGTTTGATTAGGCTCCACATAACAACATAGCTCACATGTGTGAGAAAAAGGATAGGGTTGACCTTGAGATTTGATGCGGAGATGACAATTGTCATCCTCACATTCAATGTTGATATTAGTTTTTCTGTTCATTCTTACCTTGTGAGGTTGACAAACAATTTTGGTCTTTTTGAAATTTATTAACTATTGGAGACAATTTGAGAGAGTTAGATAAGTAGAGGAGTTGGAAAAAGATTGTAGATTTCATTAAAATTTATTTCAAGTTTTGTGAGGTACAATTTATACCTATAGATGTAATAGTATTTGTATAATGAATTAAATGGATGTGAATTTAAATATTGTATGTGGTTGCATTGGATATCATTTTATTTTTATTTTGTTGCTTTCTGTTTTGGGTTGTGGAATATTGAAGGTAGTTCTCATCCTATATTGAGAGAACTCTATGTGATGGGGTTGAGCAAGGACCCTATATCAAGAGTTTATTTAGCTTAAGTACCCATACTTAATGGTGCTGTTGGGATGGATGGAAGTTTTTGTCACATGAGTTGTGATGAGTGAAATATTTGTGGGGAATGGTGGCAATGCTTTTTTATTAAAACCAACATGCTAACAAAGGGGTTGACCCTTACACAATCATAGCCCAAAAGCATCAACATACAAAAATACATTAACAGAGGAAGTTGACTTTTACAAGTGGAGGTTGCCTATAACACAAACAATAATGTTGCTAGAAAATACAAGATAAAAAAACATAAGAAAAAAACTACAATAAGGCTAGTATCCCTTCAAGAGTGGGAGGGTATCTAACCACATGAGAAGAAAAAATTGAGTTTAAGGAACTATTTTTCCAATGCCATCAGATGACCATTCAAGAAATACTATCCTTAAGATCCCCACCACAAGGAGGAGCTAGCAAGGCTTTATTTGGTCAGTTGTCAACATAATGATAGAGTCTTCACTGAAGGGGCAATACAATACCATATGTGTTCATATTGGGGGGTTTAAAATGCACAAAAATGGGCTAAATAGGAGGGAGGTTTTTTTGGGGGAGTGTGGATTTATATAGCAAAAATGGGTGTGGGGTATTCAGTGGGTATTGGAGTGGGATGCCAAAAAATAGGTTTGGGGGTGGGGGTGTCATTTTATATAGGAAAATGGGTGTGTGGGATATTGGAGGGGTATTGGCGGGGGGGGCGCTGAAAAGGGGGTTTGGGGCAATATTTTTTGAAAATAGGGGATTATTTAGTGTGCCATGAATGCACATGCTATGATTCAAGTTCATTAAGTGAAGCTCATGTGCACAGTGACAAGAGTGTTGAGAAAGCTATGCACTGTCAAATGAAGATTGGATCAAAGAAGGATTAGCAGTAAAAGAAGGATTGTCATGACCAAAGGGGCCCACATCAATAGGAGAGAGTGATACACTCATGTACAACATGATCTACAATAGAAGCATCAACCACATTTGTAACATCCCCTATATTTTTAGGAGGAGTTGTATCCTTGTCATCAGCCTACAAATCTCCATTAGACAAAGTATCAGAAGATGAGACACACAAATGTTCATTGCTAACATTTTTCCACCAAGTGAAAACATCTTTATGTTGTAGGAGAGAACAATTAGCCGTCAAGTGATCAATAGAGAAACATCGATGACATTGAAGGTGATACCCTCATAATTAACCACTTGAGACCATGGTGTATCCTCCACCATAAGAACTACATCTCTAGGGAGAGTTGTGGAGATCTCAATGTCCACCAAAATGCATGCAAAGGTAGAGAAACCCATGGTAGCCATAGTCTCACCCACCTTTATGAAATGACCAATAGTGTTTCCAATGACCTCAAAACAAGAGTTTTCCCATAAGTGGAGGGGAGGATGGGTGGGTTGAACCCATACTAGATGCACACAGTGCTAATTGTATTGTGGGATAAGCATTATTGCACATATTTGTTATTTATCTTTCCCCTATTATCATGTCCTAACTCCCCCAATTATGATTGTTTTGAAGAATAATTGTGTGTAACTTTTGGATTTGAATGATAATAAATTTGTGTTTATTATATTGTAAATGGATATTGTTGAATATGTATTTGGGGTAATACATTGAATGCGCTCAGGTTTCTCCAAGTGACCTACTAGGTCAGGGATGAATTGTATTCCACCTTATGGTTGGAAGGTGAGCTCCAATTGACATAATATGAGTGACTTTGTTTTATTTATGCAAGTTGTAAATTTGTTCGGGATATTCATCTTCATTGAGATGCTTTTCATCCTTGTCATTGTATTGTGCAATAAATATAAGGTTTTGAAGCCCTTGTAGGGTATTTTTAATAGACCCATTGTGAGTTTGTAAGCGATGTGTACATAATACAAACTAGATTTCTTTCTAATTGTGTTCATTTAAAATCGTATTTATACATGATAGGAAGTATTTTTAGGAGCTTTGAAATGTATTTTTTATTCCCTATTTGAGCCATTTATCAATAATGGTAAAGTATTTCTATTCTTTATATTATATTTCTTAAGAGTACTAAGTTTCACTTCAATACATTGGTATGTTTTTTGTCTAAATGAAATAATTATTATATGCTTTCTCTTTTACATAGAAATATAAATTATCAATATATATGTAAATGAATTGTTCTCCATTTAATTATATGTATGCCCACCCATCCACGCACGTGTTCTATGCTTAAATGTTTACATTTTAGAGAAAATATATTTATATACATAGTTATTTGTGAATCTTATTATTTGATATTAAAATTTTAAAATAAATAAAAATATATACATAAATTGAAATTAGAGGTAGATTGAATTGACTTGACAAATGATTTTAAAAAACTTAAAAAGAAAGGATGAGTAGAGTTGGATATGCCTAAGGTCAACACCTTGCTATACTTGGTCACGAGTGTGTGGGATGGGGAGTCCCCATTGCTTCCAAGCCCATGGGGCTATTACAATAAGAACCCTTGCAAAAGCCTTGAGACCAATAGAGCATCAACCTTGTGTAGGTAAGGCCACAACTCCATTTATACACATAAAACACAAATTTTTTTTTTTTTTGGGACTTTACATAGTGATCATTGGCCGTGATTACATGATAATCTTGTTGACATTATATAAATGCATGAATTTATATATGCATTTGTGTATGTCTATATAGATACATATGTACATATGTTTGCATATATGTACACATACAAACAAATATAAATTTATACACTAAAATATACACTTATTTGGATCCTTGTAAAAAATGGTGCAAAGTAGTACAGTAGGTTGAATTGAATTAACAAATAATGTTAAAAAACTTAAAAAGAAAGAAAGAGTAGAGTTGGATATGTGTAGGGTCAACACCTTGATATGCTTGGAAAGGGGTGTGTGGGACGAAAAGTCCTCATCACTTTCAAGCCCTTGGGGCTATTACAATCATGACCCTTGCAAAAGCCTTGATACCAATAAAGCATCAACCCTATGGAGGTAAGGTCACAACTCCATTTATACACACAAAACACAAAGAAAAATTTGTTATGTTTTTTGGGCTTTACATAGTGATAATTGACCATGATTGCATGATTTTCTTGTCAATGTTATATACATGCATGTATTTATATATACATAAGCGTGTATGTATATATAGATACATGTGTACATACATATGCACACACACACACACACACACACACACACACACACACACACACACACACAAATAAACAAATATACACTAAAATATATACTTATTTAGATCCTTGTCAAAATGGTGCATAGTCGCATAGTAGATTGAATTGACTAACAAATGATTTTAAAAAAACTTAAAAAGAAAGAAAGAGTAGATTCGGGTATGTGTAATGTCAACACCATGCCATACTTGGTCATGGGTGTGTGGGATGGGGAGTCCTCATCATGTCCAATCCCATGGGGTTATTACAATCACAACCCTAGCAGGAGCCTTGATACCAATAGAGCATCAAGCTCATGGAGGGAAGGCCACAACTACACACGAAACACTAAACACAATTTGTTTTCTTTCTTGGGCTTTATTTAGTGATCATTGGCCATGATTGCATGATATTCTTGTCAACATTATATACATGCATGTATTTATATATGCATAAGTCTGTATGTATACATAGATACATATGTACATACATATGCACATATATACACAAACAAAAAAATATACATTTTACACTAAAATATATACTTATTTGGATCCTTGTAAAAATGGTGCATATTAGCTTAGAGAAGCACAAGAGTGTGGCAAACAAAGGTTCCCCAAGTGCATTTTTAGTTAATTAATATATTTTTTTCCAAAAATACAATCTGGTGTTTGCATAGACAATACAAATGCCTTGTGGGTATTATAATTATAATACCTTCTAAATACGAAGTTGTTAATGGTACTTTACTCTAGGTTCAAAGGAAAATAATTTAGACGCAACGTTGAAGATTACATTCCTCAAGATTGAACGAGGATCATGTAAGTCTATGATTTACCTTGGACTCTATGCAAGATTTTGTTGGAATATCAGGATCACTAAGAGGGGGGTGAATTAGTGATGTATAAAATAAAGAGAGCTCCAGTCATTCAAAATTTTAACTTTAACCCATCAAAATATGTAGTAGATCATATAATAAAATATTAAACATCAGATGCATGTGCATCAATAATAAGATAACATAAACAACAAAACATATGGACACATTTAGCCACTTGATACAATGTTTATAGTGGAAAACTCTTGAGGATAAAAACCCACTTTATGAATATTTTTATTAGGCCTCACTAGCTAAAATTCAGAACCCTCACTCTAGGAGAACTAACCCCTTGTAATTTTAGGAACACCCATTCCACTGAGCACAACACCTTATTGATTTCAAGAACACCCATTCCAAGGAGCATCAACAACTTACTAATTTCAAGAACATCCATTCCAAGGAACACCAACACCTTAAACTGTTTTAGGATATTAAAGCAGAGGCTTACTTTGTTTCCATGCATAATACTTCATACAATTTACCACCAGAAAGATCTTGTCTCTATTTCACAAATCCCCACTTCAAAAATCTTCTGTGTCAAAAATAACAAATAAGATAAAATAATAGTATCATTATCAATTATTGAAAAATTCAATGTTAATACCTTTAACTCCTTTGATACACCAATAATGAACATGCTAGTGTACGGTCATCAGATTTGCAACTTCACACTGAACATTCTACAACAATAATTAAACCTGCAACCACGGCTTCCAAAATCTTTCCAAATCTTTCAAAATCTTTACAAACACTTCTTCATTAGTATGGCAAGATTCAAAACTAGTCACCTTAGAATTACATATGCTTGTTAATGATCTCTCTCACATGTCTTTTAAACCTTTTCTCTATTATGGTAAAAACCTCATTTATAGTCAAATCCACGATCTCATACACAAGTAGTTTAAACTCTCATTCACTATAAGATTGACAATCTCAAAACATACTAATTGAAGACATGATTATCAAGGATAAACACTATTCTTTTCATCAATCTATAATGACATTTTCAATATTAAACATTGGCTATTACCCCATCAACTTATGTCAAAATCTATTTGATTTGTGTCTGTCACATACTTTGAACGTTTCTATGTTTGAGTATTCTATACATCACACATCTTCAACTTTAAGCTTCTTCCATAATACTTCTCACGAGATGAAGTATTGAAGCATTGTTTGTATTGTATTCATCACGTGTTATACCTTTTTTGCATATTATATATTCATAAAACCTCCGCATTTACCCATGTATTGCCACACCTTTTTTTCAAACCAACTCTCCCTTTTGTAATCAAAGGAAAAAATAACCATAAGAGTCTCATGTAGTTAGACAAATTGTTAACCAACTAAATCTAGTTATCATATTCTAAACCAATATATCCACATACGACAAAAATAAGCATTCAATTCCAATATGTTTTTCATGAATAGAACTAATGACTGAACACATAACTGCAAAATCTTTCAAAATGTAGAACAAGTTAGGAATAGATTATTAATTTCCAACTGTAATGAGTTCCTTGACATATTATAGTCATTGATAAAACAATATACTTCTTCAAAATTTTAAACTTGAATGTACTATATCTTTTATTCTTCTTGTCAATACACTCTTCTCTTCCTATCACTTGGGTGATAGGAACCAAAATTTTATGCCTTTGGTTTATCTTTCGATCCAAATATCTATATCAAATTAGGAACCAAAATTGTATGCTTTTGGTTTACCTTTCAATCCAAATGTCTATATCAAATTTTGAAGTCTGTAATTATTGTATAGAAAACACAATGGGTGTTGATGACTTGAACAATACACTTAGCATGAATGTTACTATTAGACTTAGAATGCATAAACTTCTTCATGTTTATACAAGGTGTAAACTTGATCAATATACATGTAATGAATCTTCTTATCTGCAGTAAGTAAAACTGATCAATACACTTGTTATGAATCTTCTGATCTGTTGTATGTCATCTAATACATTATGCTCAACATCTATGCCCATATTTCATACATTTTGATACCAATGATAAACATGCTAAAGTCAACAATTTTATCTATCTAAATCAAATTTTTGGCTCTAAGATGATTTCACAAGAATTGATACACTCTAAGGACCATAGCTCTAATCCTAATATATGTGTGCTTCTACACTCTAATTGATCAAATTCATTAAGGTTTCCTTTACTAAAGGACTACTAAAATATAAGAATACCTTTAGTGGATGTCAAATAACCAAGGTATATATTTAGGTTCTATTTAGGTGTTGCAACTCATGCATTAGTAGTGATACACTTCAAACACAAGTGGCATTCAATCAAAACTTGTGGTGATAAAGTAATGTAATTAGGGGAGATGATTTAGGGAGATGATCTAGTAGTTGAGAACCCTAACTTCATGTTTCTCAAAATGTTACATGAAAATTTCAAATTTTATTGATATTTTTTTACAACTTACTTGGAGTGCGCTACTTATATTTAGGGCCACATCATCAAATATGGTGTCACGTTGACATGCTTTTTCCCAAGGTGTCCAAGAAAACTCCCAATGAAAAGATAAGATCAATGGTCACGCAAAAATGATACCCACACTTGTGTAGCTAATGTGGCATCACATTATTTGTTGTCTTTTATAACTAAACATGTATTTGCGTTATAACAACCATTAGAATATGCTCAGAGGTCCTTCCTCTTCAATAAATTAGTAAATACAAGGGCATGACAATAGTTTGCACAATCATGTTTGGTCAACTCACATTGGCTAGTGGCATAAGTAGGAATCAATGAAATTTGAATTTGAATTTTGAAAGTTCAAGGTTCGATTATGTAGATGCAGTATAACTCTGCCCATAATAATCATTGTGATATCACTATCAGGGTTTAGCTATTGACCCCACATGCATCCCTGGCATGAAGAATGAGAGAAGTATTATGTGTTGTCATTGATGGCCAAAAGTATATGATTTCCAAAATGTGTGGCAACCGGTCAGAGGAAGAAGGAGAAGGAAGTCTACAGTTACTGGTCACAAGAAACACTTGCATACATTGGCACACCCATGTTAGCACCTGAAGTTAGATATGGACAACAACTAATCCAAGTCATTAATGTGTTGAATAACCATCAATGTGACAGAAGGTAAAAGAAAAACAATGCAAGTAGGCAAGGACGATAGGCCACTATTGGTTCATGAAAAGACTGGCATGGCTACTAGTCTAGATCCTAGGCATAAGGGTCATGGGTCTTCTATGGACGAAGCAAGCATGGAATACAAATTTTGAATTCAAGAATGAGTAGGACAATTTAATTATTGGTAATTGTGCCCTAACATCGATAGAAATATATATGTAACAAAAATCAAATTGAAGACGTTGTTACATAGAGAGAGTTATCGAAGAAAAAAAGTCACTACTATAGAAGAAGCGAATAGAGAGCAAAAAGTTGAGGAAGAGAAATCTAATAGAAGCAAGAACAGTAGAGTGAGGAGAGAACAATGATAGGATATTGCAAGATACCGAGGGAGAGGTGAGAACGAAGAAAAAAGCACTCACCAAGCAAGCATGAATATCAAAGCATCTTTAAGGAGACTGAACAAAGATCTACATGAAAAGCCAATGCCACTTTTAAAAGAATGTTTTCTTATCATTGCATCTATTTTTAAGCTCATAACAGGGCAAGCTTCATTAGTAAGCTTATTGTACAAATCCTTTAACAAGGTGTCTCTCAAAAGAAGACTTGTAAACCCTCTAACCAGGTAGTTTTCACAGGTTTTTTATAACTCTAACAGGTAGCAGGCATTCCTAATAGGATGCGCTTCCAAAAGAAGCACTTGTAGCTCCTAACATGGCACCCCTTTACATGCATTATAAGGGCTAGTGGGTACATTATGCCCACCGTGGTTTTTATCCTCATATTGAGGGTTTCCATGTATTAAATATCAATGTCACTTGGATGAATGCTTTTGTGTGTGAGTTCACTCATTTTTTTATTGTTGCATTTATTGCAATACTAGCTGCAAGTGGGTTGTAAAGAGGTTAGTTGAAAAAGTAAGAAGGATAACTAGTTTTGTGGATGGTACTGATTCAACCCCCCTTCTTAGTACTTGTTGGGACCAACAATTGGTATCAGAGGGAAAATCCATGTTGCAACAAGTCTAACAACTTGAGGGAAGATCTAATGGCATCGCTACGAAGATAGAAGAAACCTTTGACACCGTTGAGGACTTGAAAGAAAAAGTAAGAAAATCCTTAACTAAGATGAAGAAGCTAATGCTGAAGCTCAACAAAATCTAAGAAGTCATCGAACATCAACACAACGGCTCTGAAGAGTCAAAGAAAGCCATCTCTAATTTAATGGATGAAATAGAACAATTGAAGGAAACCATTGCTTAGCTAAGCAAGGACATAGATGAGCTAACCACAGAAGTTACCAAAGCTTAAGCAAAAAAAGATGCAACCATTCTAATAAGAGATGAAGCCATAATAGCTGCAAGGAGAGCGAGGGAGCTAAGGAATGAAGAGAGCAGTCACCCCAATATGGAGCAGTTCATGGAATTGACAGAGCAAGTGCTCAAGATCACTAAAGAGCTGAGAGGCACAAATGAATGAAATGAAAAGTTGAGAAAATTTAATGAGAGCTCTGAGAAAATTGATGAGCAACTAAAGGCTTAGAGAAGAAACAAAAGCACAACCAGTCTTGGTTATCAAGGTGACAACAAGACTGAAGGAGAGACTTCTGGAGTGAAGAACTTGAAAAATGGAAGATTAGGAAGTATGTTTAAAAAGGGTTAGGGTACTACTAAACCAACCCATAGTTTTGTGGTAAGAAAAAACACAGGTCAAGTGTGTGTTGGTTTAAGAAGATTACACCTATTCAACAATGTACCTATGAAGGGTACTGCAATAACTGACATACAACACAACAATGTATTTTAATTTTAATGAGAAAAGAATATATGGATGTTGCTACTAATGCAACATGTATGGGCATAAACTAGAAGACTATAGAAGAACTTGAGACAATCAAAGGTCTCCAAAGGAAATGAGTCTTGTTGGAAGGAACAAGCTATTAGAGTATTTTTCATTTATGCTTATTAATTAAATCATATTGATTTAATTATACAAGTTTCGATTACTCTAGGTACTTAAGCTTCATTTAAGTGCATTATTAATTAATATGTACAACCTATTTTTTTCCTTTAGGGTTTCTATCTCACCTTTATAAGGTTGAGCATTGTACTTTTTCATTATCTCTTATACATTTTTCATATTTGAGTGCAACTTTTCTTCTCTCCATTTTTTAGCAAAATCCTTGCCTCCTCTTATCTTTTACTTTTGTGACAAGTTTTTGCATGCAGAGATTCGAAGGCTTTGTGGATTTGATTGGCTTATTTGCTCAAATCTTACATGGCATCAGAGCCAGATCTGTTGCAACGTGTTCGTTATTTGGAGAAAAAGGAGAACAAGGGTTTGGCAGAATAGATATGGAATTTTTTGGGTATTTTTAAAGAAAATAGGGGGGTCACTATTTTTCAGAGCAGATTGAGGCCAAACGGACATCACAAATGGATTCAGAAGGTGTCAAAACCCCTATTTCCATATAAAATTTGTTCAATTTGGACAACATTGCTCCGGGAGGCAAAATTTTTTTGCCTAGTAGGGCCGTACGACCTGCATGCAGATCGAGGCAATTTTAAAAAAAAAAAATCAAAAAAATGTTGCTCAGTCCTCCGGCCACCCCAGTGCCACCCTACAACCACCAAAGTGTCGTCCTTGCCCGATCGAAGCTCAATCACAGCCGGCGAACCACCTTTGGTGCGGCCACCGTCCTGCAGCCACCAGCGAGTCGCCCGTCGGCCACTAGCGGGCAACCTGTCGACCACCACTGTTGGCCATGCCACTAGCGTTCACTGCCCGAGCACCATCTCAGCTAGCGGCACCACTGCGTGTGACCACCCGATCGCTTACATCACTTACCGACAACCTACATCATCGATTACCAGCGTGATGTCATCTTTTCGTGGCATGATGTCATTTTATAGGTATGACATCATCATCATACAAGCTAACGTCATCTCCTTCGGATCCCCTGTTAACATCATTTCATGACATGGTGACATCATATTTTGGCTACTGACATCAGCAAATTGGCTGTCAAATTTTTTTAGGTGATTGGCAGTTGACAACTGTACGACCGTCAAATTTTTTCCCATGTCTGTAATTTTCTAGAGAGCTCCTTTTTTAGACCTGCAGTTGGTTTTTTGGTCATAACTTGGGCATATAGAGGTCTTTTTCCGATCTAAAAGAAGCACCAAAAAGTTGGTTCAAAGACGAAGATAATGATGATTTTGTTTCATTTTGAGTTCGTTTAGGCTTCCAATTTTGGCGTTGAAATAGAGGCTTCTGTTTCCCTCTTCTCGGCATCCGAAATCCAGGTTCCTTTCTCAGTTTTTATATTTTCTATAGTTGTTTTCTTTGGTATTTGAGGGATATCATTATTTGTTGTGGGGGGAAGCTTTTTCTTTTTTGTACTTTAATTCAGAATAAGACCCTTCTATTTCTGTCTTCTTCTCTCAATGGCAGACTCTTATGTCGCCTCCCTTACTCCACACAAATACCATACTTGGAAAGGACAGATGACCAGATTACTTATGGAAAATGGGTTATGGTCATGTCTCAATGTGGCTCAGCTAGTTCTACAGAGGCCTTATGAGCTTCTTATGCAGCACAATAAGATTTTATGAGGCAATGGGCCTCATTGTAATGAATATTTCAGATGGGTTACTATTTCACCTAGATGGTTTGAATACACCCAGGGCTATGTGGGACAAGTTTTCCACCTTATTTGGCACAATGAATCAGTTCAGGGTTCTACAGATAGATGTAGAGTTTACCTCCTTGATTCTTGAACCATTCACCAACATTGAGGATTTCTTGATGAAATTCAAGTCTCTTCGATCTATGTTACATGTTGTTGGAAAGACAAAGTCTGATGATGAGTGTATCTTCCTGATACTGTCCAAGCTTCGAGGACCTTATCAGATTTTCACTTCTACCTTCTACTCCATTATGGATGCTCTAGATGCATGACATGTTATGCCCTCTTTCGAGACCTTTTGTGACCAGTTGACTTGTAAGCAATCAAAGATCACCTAGATGGATTCTCTTACAGGTTCACAGTCATAGGCATTGCTTGCCAAGTCACCTTAGAGTACACAGAAGCCAAAGCAAATATCAGATTCCTCTTCTCAGCACTCTACTGGCCCACCATCTTCTTCTAAGAAGGAGAAACAGAAGACTAAGAGACCTACATGTTCCTATTGTCAGAAGGGAACACATGATGAGTCACTTTGCTATTAGAAGAAGTTTGATGGTTATGAGAAACAGATAGTGGATTTGCAAGCTCTTCTTCAAAAGAGCAATCTTTCCTCTCCATCCTCTTCTAGCTCACAGGGGTTTGCATATCACTCTTCCACTATCAATCCTATAGCTGGACAAGATCTTGGAAAGGGTCATGCATTACGAGCTTCTTTCACATCCCCTTCATAGGTCCCTTAGATATTGGATTCAGGTGCTTCTCACCATATGGCATCTTCTCGAGAGATCTCTTCTTTTGAGGCTTCTCCTATTCCCCATATTATCATTGGGAATAACACTAGTATGACAGTCTATGGGAAAGGCACTGTATGCATTCAGGATGGCACATTCAATGATGTGTTGTATGTACCATCTCTATTTGCAAACCTTCTCTCAGTTTATTAGATTTCTCACAGTGGGTTCGGGAAGATAGTTGAGTTCACTCTCGATTCAATTTTTATCCAGGATAGTATGATAGGAGGTATTGTTGCTACAGGGATAGTTGATCTTTCCACTCGTGTCTACTCCTTTTCACACTTTGGTCCACCTTTGCCAGAGCATGACTCTCCTCCTTTGAGAGAGCATCATGTGGTACAATCAAGTTGGTTGAGCCTCTGTGTGGTTCCTGAGACTATTGTTGTGACTGCCTTGCCACCTCCTATTGAGGATTCTATAGAGGACATTCCTCTCCTCTTTGATAATAGTTTCAGCACACCTATCATCCCACTTACATTAGGGATTCCCTTTCAGGATCCTTGTGTCTACTCTTTTGAGCATCAACTCAGCCTTCTAGTGACACCTTAGCTTTCGAGGTTCCTTCTATAGTGTCCATGGACTTTTACTCCTCTATATTGGAGTCACAATGGTTTGTTCATTGATCTAGGGGTTCTTTCATTTCGAGGGGGCTTTGGAGCCTCGAACCCCTCTCACAGGGGGGTTGGCAGCATGCATTGTACTTATGGCTTTGAGAGTCTCTTGAAGTCATTATTTTTTGTCTTTGCATGCTTTTACATCTCTTTTTGGAGAGGGGTTTTTTCCCACTGGGTTTTCTCCTTTGCTCCGGTTTATAGTGATTTCCTTGTACTAGGTACCTGATCAGGCCTTGTTGTCGGGACCCATTTGTTTTTTCTTTCATAGCTTTGCTAGGTAAGCTTACTCCCTACTTTTAGCTTAAGGGGGGGTATTAGAGTATTTTTCATTTATGCTTATTAATTAAATCATATTGACTTAATTATATAAGTTTCTATTACTCTAGGTACTTAAGTTTCATTTAGGTGCATTATTAGTTAATTATTAATTAATATGTACAACCTAGTTTTTTCCTTTAGGGTTTCTATCTCACCTTTATAAGGTTGAGCATTGTACTTTTTCATTATCTCTTATGCATTTTTCACATTTGAGTGCAACTTTTCTTCTCTCCATTTTTAGCAAAAACCTTGCCTCCTCTAATCTTTTTCTTCTGTGATAGGTTTTTGCATGCAGGGATTCGAAGGCTTTGTGGATTTGATTGGCTTATTTGTTCAAATCTTACACAAGCTTCCCACACTGGTCTGCATGACCTATGAAAATGAAGTTCATCTCGCCACTCAAAGCAAGTTGAGGATGAACTCGAGGAACAACCCTGTTATATCTACCACAGAATAACTCATCTTGAAAGGATTACAGATTCAGTAGAAGACATGGTAGTAAATCTACGGTCAGAAAGGAGAAAATCATGACCATGGACAAGCTAGAAAAGGACTTTGCCACCAAGTGGATGAAGAAGAATGATGTGGCTGAGACAAAGCCAGATGAAGTTGGAAACTTTTCGATTAGTGGTGAGACCTCACAAAGTGACTAAGCTCAGAAAGCTTAGAGGGGTTAGAATATAAAAGAAAATAATGAGAAACCGGTTTGCTAAACTAATAGTCATACACATGAAGAGGAGTGTCAACGCTGAAATAAAGTGTAACTTGTTGATGGAAGATCGAGGTGGTGAAAAGAAACTGTTGTAGAATGATTTGAAGCATTACTGACATATGTCCCTTGGTAGGTAAAACATATTTCCAACTGTTGTAACTCTAACTTTAAAATCTTGTGACATAAATACAAGGATTAAGAATCATTCAACACTTTGCATTGTCAGATCACTTGTGCCTTCATATTGTAAAACCCTAAGAGCTTACAAGTGAAGATTACAAGAATATCATTTGCAAAAAGAATCTCTCACAATGATCATCAAATAATCTTGAATCGAGAAAAAAAAATGGTAGAAGAAATCAACAAGGTGACCGTGATTGACATTCGGCAAAGAAATCATCCTGAGTATCAAGGAATCATAGCAAAAGCGGAGGATGTTGAAGATGAAATTGCACTATCATCTTTGCATGATGATGTCCTGCACATAGAATATGTGAGTGCATACCTAGAAATCAAGATACAAGATATCAGTGACAAGGAGATAAAAGAGATGTAAAATAGATTCTTCTCAGAAGGAGCCCTAAAAGACAAGCACAAAGATCCAGTGGATTCTATACTAAGAAGAACTATGAAAATATCTAATTTCTTCTATGAGGAATGGGTAAGATTTTTTATTTGAATAATTCATGAACAATATGTATGGTTGGACAAACCACACAAGATCATAAAGTCCCTAATTGAGAGGTAATCGGGTTCAATGTATCTGGTGATTTGTCAGTGAACGTTGGCTTGGTGAGGAAAGAAACCTCATTGATTGGAGGGAAGACAACATGAGATGGAATGGGTTGCACTATAGATGACATTCCAAGCCCTAAATTGAGGTTTACAACAATGGTGTTGGGTTACAAGATGTGCCACACCAATAAAAAGAAATATGTTCCAGGCACCATTGCTTATGAAGTAGTTCAGATCATCCACAACAAATCAAGGGTTGATCTATGGAGATAATGGAAAGCATTGGAATGATAATCAATGATCGTCAAAATCAAACTCAACGTTTTGGACCCATACTCGTATGTATCTTCTTCTACGTAAGGGGAGAATTCCATGGATCACCAAGCATCAAGTGGAGCAAAGACCAACCCGTCATGGCCCAAATAGTATAGGAGACTAGAAGGAAAAGGAAATGTTATGCTATGGGAATATTTCAAAGGTTTCCAAAAGGAGATGAACTAGAGAGAATGGATACCCACAAGTTTTGTGGAAAGCTGCAAAGTCAAAGTCTTCTTTTTGGCAAGTAGAGATAAGTTTATAGTGTGTTTAGCTCAACCAAGAGTTTTATGGTTGACATCTTTTGGAAATGAAGTAAGAGATGAGGAGGCTAGGCTCTACATAGAAAAATTAGTAGCCATAGAAGAAATCTTTATCTTGCCAAAGTTTGGCACTTGCTTAGAGATAAGAAACATGTTATTCTTGCAACAAAAGGCACACCATGAGCCTAATCCATAAAGAGTTACTAGGAGTCGGGGAATTAAGCCATTTAGAGCTATGCCATCTAAGGTAATGAGTTTATGCGTTAGAATTAGGATGCAAAAGATATAAAGTCAAAGCCAAACATCTGCCAAACTAAGTCAATTAACAAACATATATTCATAAACCAATAGGAAACCAAATAACAAAACATCTAAACCTGCGTCTCTATGTAGACTCCTTGATATGTAGATGTGGTTGTGATTGTGGATGTGTGGTCAAATCTAGTGCTCAAGCTTCAACAATGGATGAATTCGATAGATGAATGCATGAAAAATTCAAATATTGCCGAATAGCACTTTGAAAGCAATTAGCTCTCAAAATGGTATAATAATTATACTTAGAAGGTGGATGATTTGTGAGGAGAAAAGGGTTCGATCTATAGGGAATTGGGTGAGGAGGAGATAAGAATTCCCGATGGATAGTTAACTGAGTGAGGCGTGTGATAGGCTTTAGTTGACTAAGATAGGTGGAGGAGATGGAGTTTTGCATTTAAAGATGGATGCAGGAGATGTGACATAAGAGTGGACTTGGGAATAAGTCAGAGGGAATAAATCATGCCTTCATTTTATGCAAGTGATCTAAAGAGGTATTTTAGACATGGAAGAGGAGGTGACGTGTTTTAGTTAAGGTGGGTGAGGTGGATCAGTTGACTAGATGATGTGGGAGGTGGATGGATTTGTTAGAGATAAGGTTGGTGGATGAGCTTAATTAAATAAATGAATGATTTAATTAAATGAGAAATATTTGGTGCATAAGATTTAATTAAATAAATGAATTATTTAATTAAAAGGGGAATATTTGGTGCATGAGATCTAATTAAATAAATGAATTATTTAAATAAAAGAGGAATATTTGGTGCATGAGATTTAATTAAATAAATGATTTATTTAATTAAAAGGAAAATTTGGTGCATGAGATTTAATTAAATGAATGAATTATTCAATTAAAAGATGAATATTTGGTGCCTATGATCTAATTAAATAAACAAATTATTTAATTAAAAGAGAAATATTTGGTGCATGGGATATAATTAAATCAATGAATTATTTAATTAAATGAGGAATATTTGGCGCATGAGTTGAGTTTGGGTAACTGTTGGGTTGAAGGGTTAGCTTGTGAGTGAATGGATTTAATTAATTAAATCAATTAAATAGAGAGGGATTTTGGAGATTAAATTAAATGGAGTTTGCATTTATTTAATTTTATAAAGGAAGGGGGTTTTATTAATAAATTAGACTATTGGTTGTCTATTAATTTATTAATTGAGTTATAATTAATTAATAAAATTAATAAATATTTAATATTTAATTAAAATATGCATTAGAAGATTACTAAATTTAAATAAAAATTTAAGTGATCAGATTTAAGTGTCTACATTTTGCCCCTCTTCGATATAGTGTTGGGACAACACTATTTCGAAGATGTTATAAAACAATAGACAACACGAAGAAGGTTTTAAAGAAACTATGTTGCCCTATTCTTGATAAATGAGTACCCCTCTTGGTGTTGGTACAAGACTATTTTGAAGATGTTTTTAAATAATAGATGACAAAAAGAAGGTTTTAAAGCAAGTAGGTTTCCCTAGTCTTGATAAAAGAGTGTACTTTGTGATGTCCCCTTGAGAAGGCGATGGGGAGAGAAAATGAGACTAGATGGTGTCTCAAAAAGTAAGTAATTTGTGGTGAAATAGATGACACACAAACGATGAAAGAGGTTTAAAAGTGGCTCATACTCTCATTGTGGGAGTATGAGACAATGGGAGATTAGTTGTAAATCAGACAAAATTGTGAGATGAGACAGAGGACGTGAGCGGTAAATGGGGAATTATTCTTTTTAAATTGAACCCTTAGGATGTGGTTGATGAATGGGTGGAATTTTGGAAACTTTGTAGGATTTTTCTAGGATGTTTGGATAGTTTTCAAGATGGGATAAGGATGTAGGATAGATGCTGATAGGATGATTTTAATATGGACAAAAAAGACTCATTTTGTTGTTTCTTTGTTGTAAAATGGGAGGATAAGATGGAACCCATTTGAAGCTTCAAGCATGAGATTCTCCATGAGGAGAACCACCATGTAGTTGAGCACTTAATTTAATATTGCAATATTGGGGATTGACCAAGGTTACCAAGAACATCAAGTCTTTATTGCCATTTTTGCATAGGACTGACTCAAAAAAAATTCAAGGATTGCTCCCGGATCACAAATGAACTTGATGAGAATCAGAGTGGAAACAACACTAGGTAAACCACAAATAAGCGATATTTCTCAAGTGCACCATGTAATCATAAATGATCATATGTTTGGATATGCAAGGGTTATGCCCAATTGACTCATAGACAGAAAATAAAAAAATGAAAGACAAATCAAGACCATGCCCGCTAATTGCCCGATTCACAACTCACCATGATATGAATGATTGTGGCGACCTTCAGGAGGTGATAACTAGATTTCTTGGAAAAGATAATCAAGAACCAAAATTGGAATCCAATATCAAATGAAAGAATCAATCGAAAGAAAAACCATGTGCCAGAGAGATTGGTAGGACTCAATACCAACAAACTTAAGTCTAACAAAAGGAAAGATGTATTCTACAAGGACTTATCAGTAGCACCTAAAACCTAGACTAAAAAAGTGACCATAAATTCTAAGGACAACACTTTAGTGGCAGAGGATCTTACATAAGGACTTTTTGAATCATGGAGCAGTAAGAGCTAGAGGACCTGATCTAATGTGAGATGACATGAAACCTGACTATGTATGATGGGACCGACGAATGATGATGACTGAGGATCGACAACTGATGAGTTGATGATTGGTGACTGATATGGGGGGATAGTAACGATTGACGACTACTATGGGGGATGGTATGTACAATGAAACTAACTGAGATATTTACAAGGATGACATTGTATAGAAGCTATGTACAGGGGATGGTGAGGATATGTTTTTTCTAAGTACATGGGATGGTGAAGATTGTACAAGACACATGTGTATAGTACATATTTTGAGGGCGAAGGATAGTGTGATAGAGTTGTTGATAGAGTACACAAGATATGTTACATTTGAATCTATTTATAGTACATGTCAAGATTTGAGACAATATCATACATGGTGGAGCTATAGTACATATGGATCATGATAGAGTATAATGTTTTGGATTTCCTACAATTATAGTGTTTGGTACAAGTGTTTTGATCATGTGATTTTGGAACATCTTGGGAATATGGGTAAGTGGATCGAAGAATGCTATGGGGATTCGATAGATAATAGAATAGTCCAAGTACACATTGTGCCTATTGCTAGGTTTTCACCAAGTAACCTATCCAAGGTGTTTGAATTGCCAAGTTTTCACTGTCAGATGCTTATTTTGTTGCTTTTCTTTTCTTTTTTTAGGGCTTTTTATGATGTTTTTGTACTTTTCTTAGGACTAACAGGATATACTAAGTGACTCAGAAATATAAATTCTTGAGGTGAATGATATTGGTAGGATCATTCAAAAATTCACCTTCTAGAGTAGATAATTGATATGCTCTTGAACCAAAAGATGATTTGACATCATATGGACCTACCTAGGCAGGCTCAAATTTTCCTTTCTTCTCTCTATTTGATTGGGCCTTCATGTTCTCTTTTAGGACCATGTAACCCACTTGAAATTGACGAGGGAAATTTTTTATATTTAATTTTCGCTTGAGTCTATTTTGGTAAACCACTATGTGGTCATAGGCCTATTGCCTTTTCTCATCAAGTAGATCTAGTTGGGTCTAGGGTGAGTCTAGCAACTTTGTAGTCATCATCAAATATTTTTCCTTGCAAAGATATGCGCAAGGATGGGAGTTCAACATCTATGGGTAAGACTGCTTCAGTTCCATAAACCAGAGAGTACAAGGTTGTACCAGTGGATGTACAAAATGAGGTCCTGTATGCACAAAGGGTAGGGTTGATTTGCAAATGCCAATTACTATCAAAATCATTGACAACCTTCTTTAGGATTTTGAGTAGGGTTTTATTGGTTGCCTTTGCTTGATCATTTCCTTGTGGAAAGACTGGGCTAGAAAAATGGTGATGGATGTGCAAATAGGAGGACAATTCCTTCATATTAAGGTTTTCAAAATTTCCCATGTGGTCTGAAAAGATAGTGGCAAGGATACCAAAGGGAAAAATAATATGGTAGAGGACAAATTTAGAAACTTGGACTCCTATGCTATCAACAAGTGGGACTACTTCAACCCACTTGGTTAAATAATTAGTAGCTATGATGATCCATTTAATTTTGTCAAAAGATGGGGGTGTGATTATCCCAACAAGGTCAAACCCCTAGCATGCAAAGGGTCATGGTGGTGCAATGGGTTGTAGATCTTGTGTTGGTGCATGTATCACATTCACATCCTACTAACATGGTAGGCATTTCTTAACAAACTCACAAGCATCATAGTAGGCATTTCTTAACCCAGCCCTTAAGATTTTCTTAGCTAGGACCATTCCACTCATGTGAGCACCAAAAATTCTAACTTGTACTTCATTTAAAGCCATAGCAGCCTTGTTTGAGTCTAGACATCGAGAAAGAGTATCACGATAACCTCAGTGTTATAAGGTGTTTTCCACAATAGTGTAGCAAGTAGATCCATGAATAAGGTTAAGGCGTTGATATTTTGTAAGATGGGGGAGATGATACCATCTTTGAGGTAAGTGTAAATTTCATGGTACCAAAGGGATTGGGGACCAACCAGAACACAAACCATCGTTGATTCATCATTTTCATAAGCAGGATTATGTAATTGTGCAACTAAGAATTGGTACTATGAAGTTTCCTGTGGAATGTCCAGGAGTGAGCCGATCGTAGCCATAACATCGATTGCCTTTTTTGGAAGCCATGGGATCTATGTGAATTAGATCTTGGTAAAGTGTTCTTTCATCTTGTCAACCATCTCTTTAGAGGGCAACAATTTATCATCTTTTTTCTAATACTCATCCAACACTTGTTTGATGATGAGTTGGGAATCACCAAACACTTTTAATTCTATAATATTCCCTTCAATGGTTGTTCTAAGCCTTGCCATGAGAGCCTCATATTCTGCTATATTGTTTGTGCGAGGAAACCTTAGTTTGAAGGATTTAGGAATGTAATCACCTTGAGGGGTAACCAAAAAAAATCCTACTCCTGATAGAGTAGATGTATAAGATCCATGAAAGTAAAGTGTCCATGGAGGTTGTTCTTCTATTAGATTGCATAGATATTCATCACGTTATTCTACAATCAAAGGATGGTCATCTTCTAGAGGTGCATTTGCCAACTAATATGTAATAACTTGTCCTTTCACTACTTTCCAATCTACATAGTATATGGCGAACTCATTGAGAATCATGACCCACTTTGCGAGACATTGTGTGAGAGCTATTTGTGAGAGCATGTACTTTAATGGGTCAATTTTGGAGATGAACTTTACTATGTGTAAGCATGTAGTGGCAAAGACCACTATCAAACAAGATTTTTCCATAGGTGAATAGTTAAGTTCATAGCCATCAAGAGTACGACTTATGTAGTATATAGCTCCATCTTTTCCATTATCATCTAGTTGAGCTAAGAGCGCCCCCAAGGCTGTTGGTGTATTTTTTATGTATAGGATCATAGTTTTCCTATAACTAGTGACATTAAGATTGGTGGATTTGCTAGATACTACTTGAGTGTTTCAAAGCTATGTTGATAGATTGGATCCCACTTGAAACTCTGGTCCTTTTCCAACAAATGTGTGAATGGATGACACTTATTTGCAATTTGTGAGATGAATTTGCATACTGATTGCAACTTTCATTGTAGGCTTCTGAGTTGCCTAAGTTTCATAGAGAAGGCATGTCCACGATAACTTTTACCTTCTTGGGGTCGATCTCTATACCTCTCCATGAAACTATGAATCTAGAAGTTTCCTTGATGTGACACCAAAGACACTTTTTTGGATTGAACATGAGATAGTACTTGTCCAAATAGTCAAAGGCCTCTTCTAAGTGATGCAGATGATATAAGTTGCCAAGTGATTTGACCAAGATACCGTCTACATAATCCTCAAGAGTTTTGTGGATTAAATCATGGAAGATAACTGTCATGGCTCTCTGATATGTGGCTCTGACATTCTTTAGTCCAAATGGCATCATGTTGTAACAGAAGATACCCTAGGGCATTGTGAATGTTGTCTTATAAGCAGGAGCATCTTGGGTGTAAGAGCAATCTTGCATCACCCAAAAATATTTTCCCTTTCAATCTTTTCTATTTTAATAAGGACTAGTAGACAGGGTGGTTACTATTTATGGGAACTTGCTATTTTTAGTAAGTTTTTCATACGAGCTTAGAATGTACTCATTTTCTACTTGAAGGTTCATTTTAAAATTATAAGCCTAACGTATAAATCTCATTGCTCCAGCTTAAGTATCAAAAAGTTATTATAGATTTTCGATGGAAAAATTTGCAAAAAAATATTCAAGCTCATTTTTGGAGGCCTTAGAGTGCCCGGATGAGGTCCAAAAACTCGACAAAAGGGTTCTTACACTATTTTTAGGTTGTAGATTAGATGCTAGAGTTTCTAAAAAGTGGTTATGGTAGCCAATCAAAGCAACAACTCGAGAGTTATGGCCTTCCAAAGTTGGGCTACTCAAAATTTTTAAAATAATTGTCAAAGATGTATTTGGCTGACTCTATATGTTTTATTAGGGTCCGTCGGCCCTAGTTATTAAGTTTCAATGTCTCAAACCTTCTCAAGCAATAGAGAATTGCCTATTTAAGAAAGGCTCGAACATTGTCTAGGACAACTCTAGGTGGTAGTTCATAGCTTAGTCTTGCAAATATCTTTAATGAAGGTACCCATGTGGGTTAGCATATTGTACTTGTGAATTCTATAATTTTGCATTTGTGGTGAAAATAAGTCCATATTTTGTTCTCGCATTTTTTTTGGTTTCTTTGTTTCTATTGTGTGTTTATGGTATTAAGGGGAGCATCCTTCATCAAGTGGTATAAGAGCTAGAGTTCTTGAATGTGTGGAAAAATTGCTGACTATGAGGCAGTTTGCACCAGGATTGTGGCTTGGGCTAGACAGGTTGCCAATTGTGAAGCAATTTGTGGTAGGGTTTCAGCAGAATCGTAAAAATGCCTTCACAAAGAGAGCATGGTGGAAGAGTTGTAGGTGTTACACTTGATGGTTTTAGAGCCCTCCAAAGAAAGATGTAAGCATTGGAAGAACAAATGCGTAGAGGAATACATCTTCTTGTAAGAGATGAAAGCGAGGATGAGGATGAAGTAGAAGAAAATGCCAAAGCAGAGGCAATTCTAAACCCAAAGGAAGAGAGGATTTTAAGGCCATCTTCAAGATTTGAAAAAGACCTAAGTTTGAAGTTCTCACATTTGTAGGAAATCTTAACCCAGAGGAGCTGATTGATTGGATCAATGAATTGGAGGAGTACTTTGAGTATGAAGATATTGAGGATCCTGATAGGGTCAAGTTTGCAAAGGGGAAACTGAAGGGACATGCAAAGATCTAGTGGCAAGAGGTTTAGTTGGAGTGAAATAGAAAGGGAAAGGAAAAAATTACCAAATGGGATTGGATGATACATAAACTAAAGTGAGAATTCATTCATGTGGATTATGAGCTTTATTTGTTAAAGAAAATGCAAGGGTTGAAGCAAGAAAGAAAATTTGTTCAAGAGTATATTGAAGAGTTCTACTGAGTTCTCATTAGAATCGACCATGTAGAAGCTGATAAAGAGAAAGTGGTCCATTGTCTTAATGGGTTAAGGCCAAGTATTTAGGATGAGTTGAGTCTAGTTCAAATGAATAGTATTGAGGAGGCATACAAGTTTTCCCTAAGAGTTGAGGAGAAACTGAGCAAAACATTTGACAACATGAATAGTGGAAGAGGTCATGGTGGAAGATCTGACAGACGATCTTATGGAGGCCATAATGATGATTAGAAGAACAGGGATGAGGCTAAGAGTGGCAATCATAACTAGAAGGGAAACAATTCCAATTGTTTCCATGATTAGAACAATAGAGATTAGAGAGGAAGAGGCAAAGGACAAGGATCTAGAAGAGGAGGCTTCCATAGGAAATGTTTTCAGTACTCAAAAGAAGGGCATAAAGCATTTGAATGTTCCTAGCACCAAGGAAGAACAATTTGAACAACAGAAGGTCAGACTAGAGTTGCACACGTTGATGAAGAGCCAGATCATCACATTTTGAAGATGGTAAAAGAGGAGAAATACTATCAATAGAAGAGTCATGCTCAGTGGTGAGAATGAACCTGATCAAAGAAGGAGTTTGTTTCACACAAGGTGCAGATGTGAAGATAAGTTTTGTGATGTGGTCATTGATGGTGGAAGTACCAACAATTTGGTGTCAGAAACAATGGTTACCAAGTTGAAGTTGAAGAAACAAAAACACCCATGTACATATCGTATTGCTTGGGTGCAAGATGACCACAAGGTCATGGTCAATGAGCAGTGTTCAATTAAGTTCAAGATTGGAAGCTACTAGGATGAGGTACTTTTTGATATCATACCTATGGACATATGAAATTTTGTTGGGTAGGCCATGGCAGTTTGATAGGCATGCTATATACGATGGGTGAGCAAATACCTCCACTTTAACCAAGGATGGAGTAAAGCATAAGTTGAATCCGTTGAAGGAGAAAGAAGAAAAGGTATGTAGTGCTGTCAGAATATGTTTTGTTGATGAAAAAGATTTTCTCAAAGGTATGCAGGCATATGTGTTTTTCTTTAATTCCAAAAGATAGTAAAGAAGAAGTAGAGGAGGTACCTGCAAAAGTTGCAAATATGTTGGGAGATTTTTCTGATATTTTATTAGTTAATGTACTTGATGGATTGCCCCGAATGAGGAAGATTAGTCACCATATGGATTTTATCTAGGAGCCAGTTTTCCAAACAAGGTAACACATAGAATGACACCAGCAAAAAGTGAAGAGTTGAATAGACAAGTTCATGAGTTGTTGCAGAAGGGGTTGATTTGAGAGAGTCTGAGTCCATGTGCTATACCAACTGTATTAGCACCAAAGAAGAATGGAGAATGGAGAATGTGCACAGATTCTCACACTATCAACAAGATCACAATCAAGTATATATTTCCATTCCCAAGGATAGATGATATTATGGACTGTTTGAGTAGAGCTGAGTATTTCACAAAGAAAGATCTGAAGAGTGGGTACCATCAGATTCGTATCAGAGAAGGAAATTTGTGGAAGACTTCTTTCAATATAAGGGAAGGGCTATATGAGTGGTTAGTCATGCCTTTTGGGCTAACCAATGCACCGAACACTTTTATGAGGCTCATGAATGAGGTACTGAAGGAGTTTGTAGGTAAGTTTGTAATAGTTTACCTAGATGATATTTTGATCTTTAGTAAGACATTGGAGGAGCATTTGATTCACATTTGCAAGGTGTTTGATAAGTTGAGGGAAGAAAAGTTGTTGATAAACCTGAATAAGTGTAGTTTTGTAAAGGAGTTGGTGTATTTGGGATTTGTAGTCTTAGAAGAAGGTCTAGAAATGGACCCAGAGAAAGTGAAGGCTATCCTTGAATGAACTACTGCAAAGAGTGTGATAGAGGTAAGATCTTTTCATGGATTGACTAGTTTTTATAGAAAGTTCATAAGAGGTTTTAGCAATATTTGTGGACCCTTGACTAAAACAATGAGAGGGGATAGGAAAGAATTTAAGTAGAGCATAGGAGCAGATAAGAGTTTTAATCTGTTGAAATAGAAAGTTACTAAGTAGCCTATTTTAGCACTTCTTGATTTTAACAAGGCATTTCAAGTAGACTATGATGCTAGTGGTACTACAATAGGAGTTGTTATGAGCCAAGAAGGTAGACCTGTTGCTAATTTTAGTGAGAAGTTGAATGATGCAAAAAGAAAATATTATATTTATGATCAAGAATTTTATGCTATAGTTTGAGCATTGAAGAAGTGGAGACACTCTCTTCTTCCTAAGGTGTTTTTTTTGTATACTGATCATCAAGCTTTGCAATATTTGAATAGTAAAAAAAAATTAAACCAAAGGCATTTAAGATGAGTTGAGTTTTTGTAGAGTTATAAATTTGTTTTGAAATACAAGATTGGGCAGTCTAACAAAGTTGCAAATGCTCTTAGTAGAAGACAACTTTTGTTGACAAAAATGCAATTAGAGGTGGTTGAGTTCAAGGAACTCAATACTTTGTATTCAAATGATCCAAATTTTGGTGAAGTGTGGAAGGCTTGTACAAAACCTATTACACTTGATAGGACAAAGTGGTAGGATTTAATGATATCGGATAGTATGTTTTTCAAAAGAAGCCAGTTGTGCATTCCCAGAAGTTCTATGAGAGATAATCTCATCAAGGAGAAGCATAGTGGAGGATTGGCTGGACATTTTGGTAGAGATAAAACCATAGATTTGGTTGCTGAGAATTATTATTGGCCATAGTTGCAGCAAGATGTGAAGAAGTTTGTACAGAGCTATAGAGTATGTCAGATGGCAAAAGGAGTGAAGTAGAATATAGGGTTGTATCAGCCATTACCTATACCAGAGAAGCTGTGGGAGGACGTTAGTATGGATTTTGTTCTTGGATTACCAAGGACTTAGTGACCGCATGATTCTATTTTTTTGGTGGTTGATAGGTTTTCAAAGATGACACATTTTATTCCTTGCAAGAAGACCAGTAATGTTCATGTAGCAAAGTTATTTTTTAGAGAAGTGGTGAGACTACATGGTCTGCCAAAGAGTATAGTTTCAGATCAAGATACCAAATTTTTTGGATATTTCTAGCATGCATTGTGAAAGATGTTGAAGATGGAGTTGAAGTTCAGTTCATCACATCATCCACAGATGGATGGACAGACAAAAGTTTTGAATAGGAGTTTGGGAAACTTGCTAAGATGTTTGGTTGGAGACAAGCCAAAAGGATGGGATATGATTTTACCACAAGAAAAATTTGCATATAATAATTTTGTCAATAGGAGTACTGGGAAATCACCATTCCAGATTGTATATGGGAGTAGTCATAGAAATGTTTTTGAATTGCAACAGTTTGATAAAGGAGAGATAAGTACTGTTGAAGTAGAAGAATTTGCTAAACATTTGAAAAAAATCCATGAGAAGGTGAGGAAGTGCATCATAAAAATGAATACATAGTACAAGGCTAAGGAAGATGTGAAAAAGAGGTATAAGGAATTTCATATTGGAGATGAAGTCATGGTCATTTGAGAAATGAGCATTTTCTAGTGGGTACATATAATAAGTTGAAGATGAAGAAGTTTGGACTATGCAAGATAATGAAAATGCATGATTCTGGAAATGCTTATGAAGTGGAGTTGCCTGCTAAATTGAATATTTCACTAATATTTAATATTTTTGATTTGACAGAGTATTATGAAGGAGGTGATGGTGATGAAGTTGTAGAAGTGCAGTAGAGTATTCCAGCAACTAGCTTAGCTATAAAGGAGATTGAGGAGATACTAGATAGTCATGTTGGAAAAAGTACCAGGAACAGAACTTGTGAGGAATATCTGGTCATATGGAAAGGGAGGCCAGTAGAGGATTCATCATGGCTTGCAAGGGAGGAGGTTAACCATCTTGGTTTTCCTCTGATCACCTGAGACGTGAGGGAGTCACCTTTCAAATTACCCCAGGTGTCAGATGCAGGAGCATCTTGGGTTTCAAAGCAATCTTGCATCACCCAAAAATATTTTCCTTTTTAGTCTTTCTATTTTAATAAGGACTAGTAGACAGGGTGGTTACTATTTATGGGAACTTGCTATTTTTAGAAAGTTTGTTATATGAGCTTGGAATGTTGTCATTTTCTACACGAAGGTTCATTTTAGAATTATAAGCCTACCATAAAAATCTCATTACTCCAGCATAAGTATCAAAGAAGTTATTGCAAATTTTTGGTAAAATAATTTGTAGAAAAATCTTCAAGCTCACCGCTGGAGGCCTTAGAGTGCCCAGATGAGGTCTGAAAATTTGAGGAAAGGGTGTTTGTATGGTTTCAAGCCTATAGATCAAGAGTTGCCATTTTCTAAAAGTGGCTATAATAGCCAGTCAGACCAACAGTTCGAGAGTTATGGCCTTCCAAAGTTGGACTACCCAAAATTTCTAAAATAATTGTCAAAGATGTATTTGACCAACTCTATATGTTTTGTCAAGGTCTATTAGCCCTAGGTATTAATTTTGAATGTTTAAAACCTTTTAGGTGACATAAAATTGCCTATTTAAGAAAAAACCCAAACATTGTCTAGGATAGCTCTAGTTGGTAGTTCATAGCTTAGTCTTGCAAACTACTGTAATGAAGGCGCCCATGTGGGTTGGAATATTGTACTTGTGAATTTTGTAGTTCCACATTTACAGAAAAAATAAGAAGTCTATATTCTATTCTCGCATTTGTTGTTGTTTCTTTGTTTATGTTGTGTGTTTATGGTATTAAGGGGAGCACCCTTCATCACTAATGTTGATCTTCTTCTGCAATGTAGATCTAGTTATATCCTAGAAATTTGTCCATGAGTGACAACATCTCATGTCTAGTTGTAAGGTCCACAATCATGTTTATATTTGGTAAAGGAAAGTCATCTTTAGGACAAGCCTTGTTGAGATCTCTGAATTCAATGTAGATTCTAATGTCATCGGATGGTTTTGTAATAGGGACCATGTTGGAGATCCATTCTAAATAATCAATAGGTCTGATGATTTTTGCAATGAGCATTTTCTCTAATCCTTCTTTTACTTGATTGGCTTTGTCTTTGGATCTACGACCAAGTAATGTACAACTAGTTTTGGATCTAATCTCATCATGTCTTGATAGGACCATGCAAAGAGACCAATGTTTTCCCTTAGTACTTTAGCAAGTTCTTCCTCTTGGGTTTCTGGTAATGATGTGGAGATGTGAACAAGCCTTGGGATCTCTATTCTATCGATGTTGATTGTATTTGTTTCCTCAGTGGTGATAGATGATACTTCTGATTTATTATCCTATAAGGGAAGGATGAAATCTCCATCTTCACGTGCCTTTGAGAAGTTCTCACTACATATTTTTCCTTTATTGTTATTTCTTTTTTTATTGAGTCTAGTGGTGCCTTAAGAGAGTTTTCACCAAGAGACCCTTTGATTTTCTCTTTCTTCTGATTTTTTCTTTATTTCCACTTTTGTGACTAGAGATTCCCTCCTCTCCAAAGTAGCCCTTTGGATCCAATTTGTAGCCATATGTTGTTGATACTTTGACTTTCATGTGTGATGTTTCAACTTCCATGAATCTTAAGAGTGCAATCTTGCTTGGGAATTCATCAATATGGAGTACCCTAGGTTGGCCCCAATCAATTAGTTTGGGATGTATAAGTGGGAGGTAAATTAGATGAATAGATAGTTCGTGGAGGATAGATTCTCCTCGGTAGATGTCATCAGGGGTATCTCCATAGGCTCTTTTTTCTACTTCTTCAAGAATGTTTTTGAATTCCACGGGTTCATTTTGGATGTTGAGGAAAGCATGGCTATTCTTAGTTGTGCCCCTAGTTGTAGGTAATCCAAAGCCAAAGCCTTTCTTCTTTTTATTTTTGTATGCTTCTACGGGTTGTATGATTCCTATCTCTTTTTGGCCTAGGTCACCTCCTTGATAGTCCCACAAGCTTATGGGAACAATGATATTTTTCATTCAGACAGTTTAGGGGATCTTTTCCCTTAGGAGGTGGTTCCTTATATAGCCAAGTGCTTATGTTTGGTGCCATTTCTTTCCCATTTAGTATGTCATTGGAGACAAATGTGTACTTTCCCATATGCTTGAGCTGAGGGGTAGTGTTCTTTTTTCCTTTGTGTGATGGGCACACTTGTGTATGTGGGTCAAGGAGAAATTCACCAACTGCAAATTTATATGTGAGGTTGTATTCACCACATCATTGGTTGTTGATCTTAATGGGGGATAAAGTGGTGGTGAGGATGATGTGTGGATCATGGAAAGTTTTGGAAGAGTTGGAAATGGCAGTGTCAATTTCAATTCTAGGACAATGACTGTTGTAGGATTATTCTATTGCATTACAGTAGGAAAAGGATTTTGGGTCAGCATGGATGGTTACCTTAGTGCCTTGATGCAAACATTTGATGCATTGATGATATGTAGATGGAATGATTTTCATTAGATGAAACCAAGGTCGACTGAGGAGGATGTTAAATGGTAGGTTTAGATCAAACACATGGCACATTATTTCCTGGATAACTAGACCAACTTTGAGCGGTAATATGATGGTTCCTTCTAATGTTCTTTCAAGGTTATCATATGCCTTGGTTGTGGTTACTTCATTTATGATGTTAGCATCGGTATACCTATCTGTTTAATGCATTTTAGAGTGCATAAGTTGAGGGCTGAACCATTATCTATCATGACCCTTTTGACGACAAAATTAGAGACCATAACAACTATGCAAAGTGGGAGAATATGATCTAGCTCTACTGTACGAATTTCAAATGGCTTAAAAGATAGAACACATGGTGTAGATAGGTGTCCTAAATTTTTTTGAATTCAGTGGTATTTATATTTGTGGGAACATGAGATACATGGAGGGTGTTATTTAGGATTTCTTGATGAAGTGGGCTTGTGTGAAGAAGATCCAAGATGGAGATTTGGGTTGGTGTATTCCCAAGGTGTTCCAAGATGTTATACCAGGTTCCTGAGGTGGCAGTCATAGGTGGACCTTGGGCTCTTGAGGTGGCAGACATATTTGGTCCTGCAACATTCATAGGGCCACACTGAGTTGTGACATTACATTGGTGCTCAATGCCTTTGACATGGATGAAATTAACGAAAGGTTATTCTTTGGATATACAAATGATAAGATTGTCATAATTGATGTAACATGTAGTCTAATCTTTGTTATCTTGAAAGTCACCTTGTTTGTGTGTGCCATTGTTGTTGTTGTTATTGGGTTTGTTGTTGTTGTTGTTGGTGTTGTTAACAGGTACCTTTCCCATGTTATTATTGTGGGGTGGAAAAACATTTTGGTAGATCTGTAGTTTTGCATTTTGGGAGTTTTGTACATTTCCTCCTACTATGATTTGCAATCAAAGAGGTCTTATACGTAGTCTTTCAGGCTCATGCACTTGAGGGTGGTATGTCCTTTTACTTAATGATAAGCACAATATTCATTTTCTTTGAACCAAGGTGGCTTAGGGGTGTCTTCATCCATTTGTTGTGTACATGGGAAGATCACTAGACCATTCTTTACCATTCTGTAAAATATAACATCTAGAGGTTCACCAAGGGGAGTATAAACTTGTTTAGGCTCATTCTGGATGCATAGTCTTTGTCCTAGTGTGATAGATATGGGAATTTTTTTGATTTATAAGGGCTTGTTGGTTTGTACATGTATTCTATTAGTACCCTTATTGTTGATGATAGGGTTTTTGTTTTTGATAAGTGGTGTTGTATTGATTTCGAGCAATGCCTACCACATGAATGTGTTTTGTATTAGTAGCATCGTCAGTTACAACATTTTTGGTTTTGTTCTAGTAGCTAGACTTGTCATTAGGATAACTATAGTCCTAATTGTTTTCCTTGTATAGTTTTATGATACAATCGTCGATGAGTCCTTGTTCTAGTTCCATACCTTTTTCTCTAATATCCTTGTATGTCAGTAGGAAATTCATGCACATGTGGTGTGCAATTTTATGATGTGTGTTGCTGATGAATATTTTAACAATTTATTTTTATGTTAGGTTGCATGCTACTCTATTGGTGAGGGTTTCCACTAGTAAATTTAGCCCTAAATTTTGATGAGAAAAGGTCAAAATTCTGACTAGAATTGGTCAAATAGATGACTAAACCTGTTGTCGATCTTTTTTAGTCAATTTTTCATCACAGTAATTATGCGTCAAAATTTTGACTCAAAAAAGGTTGACTTAATGACGCGAGTTTCATCAATTTCCTTAGTCCAGCTTGAACTCTTATTTCCTCATTTGCGTCCATTGCTGGTCAAAATTTCAACATACACCCCTTGACTTTTTCGATGGTAAAGCCAAATGTTCAATGGCAAAAAAGACCAACCATCATCAAAATTGTGACCAAGCTCCCTTTCAACTGTCATCGAAATTGTGACCAAGAACCCTTAATTTTCTATAGTGTTACCATACATGCAAAAACAAAGGGAAGACATGTTGGTCAAAATTGAGACCAACGCTTGGTAGAAATTTAGACGAGTTGTGCCAATTATTGGAAAAGCTTTGCTCTCATAGGAGCCTTCTAAACTGCACAAAATTGGATTCTAAAGCATAATTGCTCTGTGTGAGACTCAGGGTATTGTGCACATTTCTACCGCCACACCATTGTTTCATTCATATCGCATGGTTTATTTCATACAAAACAATGGGAAGGAGGAAGAAATGTGCACGATAGCCTGAGTCTCCATCGAGCAATTGTGCTTTAGAATCAAATTTTGTGTAGTTTAAAAGGCTCCTGTGAAAGAAAAGCCTTTGCAATAATTGGCACAACCCATCTAAATTTTGGTTCTTGAGACACCATTGCTTGTGAAGACTATAGGGAAAAGATAAATTAGGAAAGAATTATTTATCAGGAATGAAAGCCAATAACACTAACTAATCTCTATTTTTCAAATAGATAAACGTGACAAAAAAACTTACAATCCCAATCACATCATCATAAGAGCACATATATAACTATAACCCCTTATTTGGCTACTTGATGATCAATTCCTTGGCAAGAGCATCTGGGACATAATATTAAAACACAATGAATCATTGAGCCTATTTATAGCAATTGAACTGTACTATAGAAACAAAAATTGCCTTAAAATTGACACCTCACTAGTTGTAGTTCATTTGCATCCGTAATGGCTTCAAAAAAGTTGAAAGCTTTCCATTTGTCAAGAACATGAAAGGCACTCATAGTTTAGCTGCATCAATAAAAGTAAAGTTATTTGAATGTTCAAAAAATGTGAAACTTCCACTTAATAGCTAGAATAATTCCTCAGTATACATCATCTTTCATGGAATGTTCATAAGTGAATGATTTTCTCTAAAAGCTCAAACTTATGCCAAAGAAGCACCATGCTCTTGAAGATATATATATATATATATATATATATAGGTTACAAGACTGATCTATTGAAAGGAGAACAGTGAGGGCAAGAGATTATCATCAATATCGATTGTGGAGTTGTAGATAGGTAAGTGATAAACATAAAAAGGTAGTACAAGGCACCATTTTCCATGTTCTAATATGATGAACTACTTGGAGCTGGTTCTAAACCTTGATTGCTTAATGTTGGATTTGATCCAATGGTACCATTATCTGGAGGAGCTCCCACACCCCACTTTCCTACTGATTTTGAAGGCTCAATGACATAAACTCCTCCGTCAATCATTCCAAGATCAAACTAATTTGAGTTAGATGGATGTGATGCAATTACTAGAGGATAGACACTGCATGAATAATCAAAGGATACATTTTGAGTTAAATCATAAAATTCGAGAAGGCTATTGCATGAATATACCACACTTGAAATGGGACCAAATAGAGAATCATGAGGTGTCCACTATAGTACAAACAAATGTGATATCATTTTACACTCATATAGAGAAGGTAGCTTATATCATTATCACTTACTAAATTTGAATTCTAAATTGTTGACAAAGACTTACATAATGCAAATAGTCAAACTTAGAAGCATCATAAATAGCAAGCTGACTCTCATGAACAACCAACAAGTGAACTTGTTCATTATGGAACTGTACTCTTGTATCCCCAACAAATGGTGATGATCTTCCTATTTTCACTTGTAAAAATTTTGACTTTCGCTTCTCCCATCTATCAATGCTCCAGAAACAGAGCTACCAGAACATTGGCCAAACATTTAGTAATTTGAATCTATAAACATGTATATGTACAAAATGAGATGGCAATGGATATAAAAAATGAAGACAAACCTAGGCATTGGCTCTAGAAGATACCAATACATTCAAAGTGTGTGAAAATGCCAAGCCTATAATTTTCTTTTGGTGGCCTTTAAGCTTCACTTTTATCTGGTTAGTTTAAACAAGTTTTGAAAAGACACAATTTAGAATGTCATCATATTGAACAATGTCATCATATTGAACAACCCCACATACTCTTCCTATAAAACAAACACCAAAACAAAATGAATAGAATGAGGACAATTCACTTTGACTGTGTATAACATTTTTGCATCGACTTTGCAATTCATATTTTAGAATCTATAATCTAGACAGTGAATTAGTGAAAAAGAGAATTGCCATGATGTATCATTTAGTATAGTGAGCTTGAAAAGAAACAAAAATTCATGCTAGATCATAAATATAATTTTGGAGATACCTGCAATCAAGTCTACAAGCTTTCTAATTTAAGATACAAATTAAGACTTTTCCATATGAGTGTGGTTAGGTTTATAATGGACCAGACAAGATAATGAGTTAGAAAAGAGAAAAGTTATGATGATAGATAAAGCTATGATTTCTAATTCCAAGTTTACAAAAATACACAATCAACTCAAAAAATGAAAATTCAGAGCGAATAAAGATTTCTTTTATAAGTAGTTTACTTAGTGTACAGTATTTTTCTCAGAATTTAATGAATTTCAAAGATTTTGATATGAATTCATAAATCTCTTTTGCATCAATATTTATGAGTTATTAACAAGACATTATGGCAATGATGCATATCCATTATCTATCATGATAAAGATAGGAAGTTAGAGAACACAAAAGTTGTGATGGTAGATCATAGAACATGATCTAAAATATTGATAGGAAAAAATGATAAAAATAACTAAATCTGAAAACAAATTAGGCAGTCTTACTTTCTTGGTCTATAATAAATATTTTTAAAGAGTTCAAACACTCATCAATATAATGAATTAAAATAATCATAATAATCCTAACGATGGATTGTAAGAACATGGATCATACTCTATAATGCATTATTGAAACAATGATCTAGAAAAGACAAGGTGATAATGGATCATTGAAAATGTTGACATGCAAGGAAGGAGGAGTGTGATATCGTGTCTATCTCCTAAAGAAGTGACTACAACTATCTCCCCTCATCCAAAATTCATGCCAAATAAAATAAGCATACATATATGTACATAAGCATAATCTTTTAGTTGGGTTGGCTTAACACCAAATCATACTTATTCATAAGCAATGTGTTCAAGTGTGATATTGAATTAGAACTCTAAGCAACATATAAAGCATGATCCAAGGTATTGAAAACATGATATTGAATAAATATGAATCAAGTACACTTTTAATGATGCATTTAAACAACATACTATGATCAATGTACGATGCAAAATAAGTTCTAAGCATCATAAGAAATCCCAACTAGTACATTAAGGATAGAGATACTTCTAACTATTAATAATTTAGTTGATGCATTAATTAAATCAAGACCCTATAGAACCTTTTAGGAACTTGTCAAGTAGATAGATGTCATATAGATTGAAATTCTTAAAGCTAAACATATAATTAAATACACCATTACAATTCCTTCATTGATTCGGTCTCATGTGTTATTTGTTAAGATAAATCTTACATTCCAAAATGTCCCAAATTACTTATACTAATACAGGGGTATTACAGGTCATTCTACATTTCCTCACATTCTAGTTGACATTGGCATCTCCAATCCTCTTCTTTGGGAGCAAGTTCTCATGGTAGGGGATAGGTCATGGGCTCAACTGCTAGATTATGAGGACCTCCCCTTTTAGAGTCATCAATGCTTCTCCATAGGATATTTGGTTATAGATTATCTTTTTGCATGTCAAAGAGGCATTGTCACTTTTTGGAGGGATACAAATGATAATTATTTGACTATTTGTGCATCTAACTCTTCCTCTAATGACTCTCCATAGGGTAATGATGACTCCTCCCAATGTTATGGTTCTATTGAACTAGCCTTTTGTGGCCTAATGGATCTGACCCCGCCTCTTGTTGTTGATGTGGTCCACTCTAGCCACATGCAACCTTCTCTAAATGTTGTTGCTCATGATTCACATCAAGGCTTGACTATTGAGATAAAACATTGTCAATATCTAGAAATTATTGTTGTTGATTCTCTCTCGAAATGGGCTCTTCCACATTCCTCTTGTAGTTGGGACCCTACTGAACTTAAGGCTTGAAATTTTTGAAAGGTGGAAAAAATCAGTATGTAGACTCTCACTCACCTCCCCAAATGGTGGGTGAGTTGTCTACCTATTATTGATGTGGACTAGAATTTGTGTACTAGTTTGTTTCGAACGATCTTTCTTGACTTTGTTGTACATGTTGGAATATTTAGGAAATGAAAGATGTTGAGGTAGGGGGTAAATTTGTATCCAATTAGAATGTGGAGAGCCAATCATATAGTTGGGGTTGTTCATGCATTCCCCAGTAGCAACCTACTTAGCACAATCATCATTTTCATCAATGCATTCATCAGAAGTGCCCATTTTAATGAAGTCATATGCCTTCACATGTATCCATTTTGTAGCAGATCACTTCTCTCCTTCTATAATAGGACAACTTCCATGCAGACTATTTTCATCAACTATCCCATTTGGCAGAAGACTGAAGAATAGAATAGCATCACCTTTTCTTGTCTTCACTGTATTAAAAAAAACATGAATTTCATTTTTCACTTGTACTACAATCATCTCACAGATCATTTTAGTTTTGACTATGAATTAGAAAATAAATTATATTGATAAAAATAAAGAATATAAGCTTCACTTCATCTTTCACCCTTAAGATTATTAATGTAAACGTGACTGCTTAGTCAGTGTTAATTTAGAGAACAAAAAAATTTCCAAAGTATTTATACCTGAATATCCACCTTTGGCACATTTTGACCAAGAACTATCTTTTAATTGGTCATCACCTTCCTGACTACCCAACAAAGATAATTGAATAATATTTGTACGAGCTCACTTACATCTTATGATTTGGATTAACCACATAAAGTGGGTGTTTGATGCAAAGAAATTAACCTCCGAATAGGGAAAAATAGTCTCACCCCCCTTGATCACATCTGATAAATACATGAGCATTGTGGCAGTTCTATGACCACCCACCTCTTTGTTAAACTTATCATGGAAAAAATCAACATGAGGTTCATATTTCTGGTCATTTTCATAATGTAAAATCTGTATTGCCTCGCCATTCTCTAAAAACACCCATAAAAGAAATATTAATGAAACAAACTTACAAACAAGATCTTTGATAGTATTGGAAAAATTAGGGCTCACATTTTAATGAGGTCATTTCATGATTGAAATCTTGGTAAATAAAGTGGGAAGGGCCTAGCCTGAACTAGTAAAATTACATTCAATGAAACTAGGTAATGGATTTCTTTTTTCATAAGAAGTTGTACAAGAATTTACAATGTTATAAAAATGGAACAACATTTTGTAATCATCATCAGAATGATTCAAGTTCTTTAAAAGAATCTTTACCAGTACATCATGAATTAGACTTAGGTTACTACTTGTAATGCCCTGCCTAGAGATCCTTGGAACAAGGATCCAATTCAAGCCAAGATTTTTTTTTTTTACAAGTATTAATGCACATGTCAACATCATACAGGGATCACATAGATCACAATAGAAGACTTCACAAACAATCCGAGCAACCAACAAATCTCCAAATGTCACTACCAAACAAAACTACTGAAGATGAAGAATGCATAATTGAATTTGAATTGAACACATTCTAAATTCAAAATGTGACACCAAAGGACTAAAGAATGCCTAAGAGGGTACCCCAAACAACTCCTAAAAAGTTTGGATCAAACCGAAAAGTGCCTGCTACCCACTCGCACAGGTTTTCACAAAAATCTAGGTGATACTTTAATACACCATTGGAAAGTATCGCACGACATTCCTAAAGGAGGGTGACACTTTTAGGGACTAGGTGATACTTCTCTTGAAGGTGTGCGATACTTTAAGGGTATCATATGACAGTTCTTACAAGGAGGTGCGATACTAGAAAGTATCACACACTATTTCTCCAAGAGGCATGCGATAGAATCAGGGGATGCTCGATTCAATTTCAATGGGCATGTGATACAATATTGTATCGCACCAAGCTGATCAATGGTCACCCAAGAAACTCAAGAAACACTCAAGGAAAAACAACAAATGAAAATTGAGTTTAGAACCTCCACATTGGGGAGTACCGGATCCACATAGATTGAGGAGTAAACACTTGAGTGAAAAAACAACAAGATGCCATGAAATAGGAAGAAGGAACATCTATCCATCTAAACCCAAGTAGTGAAGAATGTACTGAAAGCAACATCGTAGTGAACATAAGCAACATCACAATGTACTTAAATAACATCACAATAACTGAACAACCAAACTAAGTACACGGTTCCTCCCAACTGTCAATAGCATCATAAGACTATCATGGATCATAACCATCCCCCGCACGTAACATCCCAAGCCACCGATCAGATCATCAATACTATCATGATAGGGACGTCACTACTAAAACATGCTACAGTATAAGCATAAGAAAATCTAACATGCTAGTAGAAAAGCATAAGATAATCCTACAAGTAGATATCATCTCTATCACATGCTAATCATCATAATAGGGAAATCTAACATGCTAAACCAATAAGCAATAGATAATCCAATACAACAATTCACATCATCTAGTCATATGCTAAACATCATAATATGAGAATGTGTCAAATAAACTAACATCATCTAAACATGATATCCAAGCATTCCAGTGAAAGCATAAATCAAAAGGAAGCATACTCCATAACCCAAAGTACCAAGTGAAAACATCCAGCAATGATCACACTAGGATAAAAGACCATCTTTGTAAACCGATCCCTAGCAGTGGTGAAGGTAGCTACGCCTCCCAACCACATGGCACCCATAGGTCCACACCCACCATACTAATGGAGATAATGATCCAACTAGAAACACACATAAAGCACAAAATCCAAAGCTAACACTCACGCCAGACAGTATGATGGTTGTAACCAAGAACCTAAGATAATGCAAGGAGTACAAGTCCTAGTCAAACACTCAATAGGCTACTATGTAGGGGTTGACATCATGGAGAGTTGCTTGGCATCGAAAAGCCCAAGCTTGGATCATGTGGGTTCAACATCCCTCAACGGAATGGCTCGGCATAACATTTTATTATCTTAAGTTTTATTATTTCATTTTGATATCTCATCTTAGGTTCATGGGAGTGGACTCACAACCACTCATTGAGTATTGGGTTTGACTTTTGATTAGATCCAATTACTCTTGTCATATGCACTCTCCTCCTTTAATTCTTTAATCCATGGATGTCTTTTAGGCTCATTTCATTATTGTGCTTCTTATTATCTCTTTACATCTTGTAGGTTTTTATAGATTTTTTGTTCTTTATGATCATGGTTCAGGTCTAATTTTGTTTCCATACTTTGTAAAAGATGGGATCTTTACTTTAGTTTCTTATGTTTCTTTTGTTTCAATAATAGATATGAAATATAATCAGAATAAATAAACTTCATACAATTAAATTCACTAAAAAATTAATCGGATTGGGTTTAACCATGGACAAAATTTTGTAGTTAAGTGAGTTCTAAGTTGAAGTAGTACTGGGATGAGTGCCCTCAGCCAAAGTCCCAGTGCTTTACTAGATAGATTAGTGCCAATCGCTAATCGTAAAACATAGATCAATGAATTTGACTCAAAAACTACACAATTAAATCATAATAGCAATATCACAAAAAAATTAGCCTCTAAATAAAGACCCCCTCTCAATTTCGAACCCCTATAGAAATAAGACGATCTTATAGATCTATACTATCCTGCTCTACAAGGGTTTTAACAAAACGACCAAAAATTAATTTATAAAAACAATTGAGCTGAACTAAACCCTTATTCAAAACTATAAAATTTTCTTTTAAACACATTGACACAACAATGGCATTCCCTTTATAGTCTTAGATGATTTAACAAGACAAATGGCTACTTTCTTTTGCATGAACATTAGGTAAAAGAAATTAAATCCCATTAAATTGAGTTAGTGGACATAAAGTGTTATAATGATAGGAAAGTATAATTATTGTTAGAGTAAGTGATTTATTACTCTAGTTGCTTTAGCTCTCTTAGGTGCATATAGTTAATATTTTATATTAATTATAATGCACAAACCTAGTTTTTCTTTCCTTTAGGGTTTTGTTCACCTTTAAAGGTTGAACTTTTGTACTTTTTATTTTCAATAACTTAGAATACATTTTTGCTCTCATATTGTTGAGAACCTCTAAACTCTTCTTTTTTCATTTTTGGGTTTCTCTTATTTCCATGCAAGTTTTCTTGAGGATATGTGAAGTTGGTTTTCTCAACTTCTACATGGTATCAGAGCGGACCTGCTGCTTCCTCGTCTAAAGATTCTTGAAGCCATGATTTGGAGTCTAAAACCCTAGCTTTTTCAAACTTTTTTTCTTCAAAAGGGTGAAGGATAATTTTTCAGGGCACTTTGGGCCCAAACGGACATTTCCATTGGATTTAGAAGGCCATTTGCAATCAAAATACATAAAAAACTTGTCGATTTTGGCTTTTGGGCGTCTGAGAAATTTTTGTAGTCCCCTAAGAGGCTATACAGACACATTTTTTGAGAAAAAATAAATTTTTTTAAAAAATGTGAGTCTAGGCCACTCTACCCATTGGCCACCCTAGCGCCACCCCTCAGCCATTAGAGCACTGCCTACACCTGGCCTGCGCTTAGTCACAATTGATGTAACGTCAGCAATTTTTGTCACGACATCATCATTTCTCGGGTTGACATCATCAATTTTTGGGCTGACATCATCACTCGAAGATAGTTTGTTGATGTCATATTTTGACAAGATGACATCATATTTTGGTTGCTAACATTAGCAAACCAGTGGCCAGATTTTTTTCCCAGTGACAACCTGGTGACAGCCGTGCGAGCATCAAAATTTAGACAATGTCTGTATTTTTCCAGTGAGCTCCTCTTTTGGACTTGCAGTTGGTTTTTTGCTCATAACTTGAGCATGCAGACATATTTTTTTAATCTGAAAGAAGCATCGAAAAGATGACTCAGAGATAGAGACAATGGTGCTAGTTTTGTTTGAGCTTCCAAATTTGGCATTGAAGTAGAGGTTTCTATTTTCCTCTTCTCTACATCCGAATTCCAGGTTCTTTTATCAATTTTTTATGTTTTTCCATAGTTTTTGCTTTGGTTTTGGGGGATATATTTATTCATTTTGGGGGGAAGCATTTTCTATTCTATAATTTGCGTCAAAATCAGACCTTTCTACTTCCATCTTCTTCTCTCTCAATGTCAGATCCTTCTGTGATCCAGCTCACGCCACACAACTATCACACCTAGAAGACATAGATGACTAGGCTTCTCATGTCAAGAGGCTTATGGTCATGTTTAGATGTGAACCAACCTATTCTGTAGTTCCCTTTTGAGGTTCTTCAGCATAGAAACAAAATGGATGAAGCCATGGGACTGATTGCATTGAACATCTCAAATAGTCTACTATTTCACTTGGATGGTTTGACCACTCCACTGGCTATTTGGACCAAATTCCAATTTTTTTTTGGCACAGTGAATGAGTTCCAAGCACTAAACTTGATGCAGATTTGACTTCTTTGACACCTACTGATTTCCCCACCCTTGAGGACTTGTTGATGAAGTTCAAATCTCTGCGCATAGTCTTGCAGGAATGTGCTAGAAATAAAACAGATGATGAATGTATTTTTTTGATACTCTCAAAGTTGCAAGGACATTATTAGATCTTTTCCTCCACTTTCTACTCCACTATGGATGCCTTGGGTAACAGACATCAGATGTCTTCTTTTAAGATATTTTGTGACAGGTTAAATTGTGAGTAGTCCAAGCTCACTTAGATGGATTCTCTTACAAGTTCACCATTACAGGTATTACTTGCCAAGGATACACAGGAGCAGAAGTCAAAGTAGATATCTAATTCCTCTTCTCAGCACTCTATTGGTCCATCCTCTTCTTCTAAGAAGAAGGAGAAAAAGAAGACTAAGACTCCTTCCTGTTCCTATTGTCAGAAAGGAGCTCATGATGAGGCACATTATTTTCAGAAGAGATTTGATGGCTATGAGAAATAGATTACATATTTGCAAGCTCTTCTTCAAAATAGATGTATTTCATCCCCATCCTCTTCTACCTCATAGGGGTCTACCTTTTAGTCTTCATCCACCTCTTCGACATCTTCACATGATTTTAGACAGGGCCATGCATTACGGGATTCCATTGCATCCCCTTCCTAGGTCCCTTGGATATTGAATTCAAGTGCTTCTCACCATATGGCATCTTCTCAAGGGGTCTTCTCCTCTATTGAGGCTTCTCTAATTTCTCATATTCTCATGGGGAATAACACTACTCTAACAGTCTACGGGAAAGGTTTAGTTCACATTTAGGATGACACATTCAATGATGTATTGTCTGTTCCATCTCCCTCTACAAACCTTCCCTCAATGTATCAGATTACACACAATGGATCAAGGAAGACAATTGAGTTCACTACAAATTTGGTCTACATTCAGGATAGTGCAATAGGAGGCCTTATTGCTATAGGGACAATTGATCATACCACCCATCTCTACACCTTCTCGCACTTTGGTCCACCATCTCCATCATTGGAGCATACTTCTTCTCTTTTACGAGAGCATCATGTGGTGCAGTCAGGATGCGTGAACCTTTGTATTGTTCATGAGATCACCACACCACATCCCATTGAAGTCTTTTCTTCTTCAGCTCTGTCGAACCCTCTAGCTCCACTCATCGAGCTTTTAGGAGCATTTGTTGCAGATTCTATAGAGGACATTCATCTCCTCTTTCATGATAGTGTTAGCACACCTGCATTGGGGATTCCTTTTCAGGATCCTCATGTCTACTCCTTTGAGCATTAGTTAGGCCTTCCTGTCATTCAGTGGTTTCCTTGTTCTATGCCCTTGTTTCTTCTGCATTGGAGTTCCATTAGTTCATTCATTTCTACAGTGGCTTCATCATTCTGGTGGTGCTTTAATGTCTTATCTCTCTCTCATGGGGGGTTGTTTATGGTTCTGAGAGAGTATCTTGAGTCATTTTCTTTTTGTTGTTTATTCATCTATTTTTGGAGAGGGGTTTTTCCCACTAGTTTTTCTCCTTTGTCTTCAGTTTACAGAGATTTCTTTGTATTGGGTACCTGATCAGGCCTTGTTGCTGGGACCCATTTTTTTGCTTCCTTAGCTTTGCTAGGTTAGCTTCCTCCTAAGCTTCGCTTAAGGAAGGGGGGGGGGGTGTTAGAGTAAGTTATTTATTACTCTAGTTGCTTTAGCTCTTTTAGGTGCATATAATTGATATTTTATATTAATTATAATGCACAAACCTAGTTTTTCTTTCCTTTAAGGTTTTATTCACATTTAAAGGTTGAACCTTTGTACTTTTTGTTTTCAATAACTTAGAATAAATTTTCACTCTCATATTATTGAGAACTTCTAAGCTATGTTTTTTCTGTTTTCTAATTTCTCTTCATTGCAGGATATTTGCATGCAGGTGTTCTTGAGGATCTGTGAAGTTGGTTTTCTCAACTTCTACAATTACTAGTATGTAGAATGACAATCCAACAATAAGGCAACTGATACTCATTCCTCCTACAACAATTTGAAGAAAGTTTTCTTTATTATTGTTCAAATTAATACATAGTAAATGTCCTTATAATAGTCTATATTCAAGACCTAACTTATACCATTAGAAGTGGTCTCCTACCAGATTTTTCCATCAACAATGCACCTACTGTCGTCTTTGGCACCTGCCAAGCACCACTTCTAATTAATAAGTAAGACAAACATGTTTGATCATTGAGAGGAACTAAATAAGATATTCTTATCTGGAATTGACCATTGTTTGCACCTGAACTATAACAATTGCAATTGATGTTGTCTGACCCAAAGAATAGCCTACAACAAAGTCCAAATTAATTATATTACATTAAAGTCCAAAATTCATTTGACCTCTTATGAATTCCTTCCGCCTGTAGTTTCGACTTGATATTACTTTTTATGATCTTATTATTTCTTTATTGTACGGGTTTGAACCCTATCCCACTTTATCTAATAAGAACAATTATATTACATCTAAAACAAAAAAAGAACACATTTATATCAGCAAAAATGAAAGAGAAACATCTAATATCATAGTGTAGCTTCTCACTAGCAGCCTCAAAGATTGCACTGGTGTAAAATATAACACCATTGATTCCAGCAATTTTTTGGCATACCGCTAGGCCAACACCAACCTGATATAGAAAATACAATTGTTAAGTTGTAAAGGATGACTAGATAAATAATTAAGATTCAACAAACAAAATTTTGTCAAGTATAGTACAGATTATGAAGTTGTAAATGATGAATGGATTATTGGAAGGGACTGTGGATGAGTAGATAAATTATGGAGAACCAAAAAATCATTGAGTATATTGCTTACAAAGATAGTAGGAGCATAGTTTCTGTGAAACAAATCAAGTATTTTGGTCTTGGGCAGATTTTCCAACTTCTCTATATATTCCTATATAATATATTCAATAGTTTGATAACCTAATATCAGTAGCAATCAACTATTTTTTTTAACATCTTCATTGGAATTGATTAGCTCCAAAGTTTTACTCAAATTTTAGCTTAAATTGAAATTGGAAGCTGACCTAGTTGATATCGGTGAATGAAAAATATATATATTTCTAGAACAAACAAAGATACACAATAGGATTTCAGTTGCTTCATATGACACATCACATTGCCTTCCCCTAAGAGCTTTTAATGCTTCTTTAAAATCTTTATCATGACCAGCCTTTGCCTAGAATGCATTGACAACAAATGTATTAGAAAGAGCACCACATTTCGAACATGTAGGGTTTTTTAAATCAGATATTGTATAGTTCTTAGATGGTCATTTTAAAACATCTCACATTAATATGAAAATTGAGCATGGAAAATAAGACAATTTTGACTGTTTAATATTTTAGTTTAGAAAACAAGTCATAAATTATGTTCTTATAGTAAAAGAATACTTTGACTTAAGGAAAAAACTACACAATATTAAAACATGACATTGTGCTTTAAAAATTAAAAGGTACCTATAACGAAGAATTTCGTTTGGACTTACTAATTGGTTGTCACTATTAACTATAAGCTTATGTTTAAAGTTTGAGCTTCACTTGGTTTTGAGAAGAGTTTAATATTCTCTGCTAAACAAGGTCAACCACGTGAAGGTGGAAGCTCATTTGGCCCCGCCCCTCCCCCCCAAAACATCACTCTAAATTCCCCATTAACATTTAATAACATTCATTCATTCATCCATTTTTGAAATATAACATTCAATCATTATAATCACATGATAACATTCATTAACACACAACATTCATGAATAATTCATTAACACAAAATTCATTAACACGCAACATTCAAGAGTAAGTCATTCATGAATAATTCATTAACACAATATTCATTAACACCCAACATTCATGAATAAGTCATTAACACATAAAATTCATTAACACACAACAATCATTTCTTTTTGGCTTTCTTGTTGTTTTTTTTTTCCATAAAATTTCTATGAGGAATATCAATGTCCTTGTCAGCCCCCTCCTCTACTGGTTCTAATGCATGTCTCCTCCTCATCCATTGAGGAACATCATGAGTCCGTTGCACCAAAGGGGGGTCTGCTGCAATAACAAGTACTTCATGAGTTAAATTCACACCATTTTATATTAGTGAATTACAAGTTTTTATTTAAGTAAAAGAACTATAAATCAAAAAAATAATTTAAAAGAACAAAACATAGATTTTCTTTACCTGAATGTGCGACATGAGCTACCTGTTGATCAGTCTGAACATCCTCCGATACTCGTTCATCAACATGACATGATTCTATATCCTCTAAAATATACACAAAAAGGTTACACCAAGTTCAATTAAAGATGTTAAATTTTATTAATAATTACGTAATTAGTTTTAAATAGAAAATGAGCACCTCCATGGACAATATGAGGCACATCAGGGGCTTCATGATGCAGTGTATGATCTGTGTCACAATTAACAGGCTGCATTGCAATGTCATGCACATTATTATCAAATAGATTGTTGCTCAAGTATTCAATTTCTAATATTTTTTTGGCATATTTACTTGTGCACATGATGCAGGAGATTGTTCTATTGGGGCAATGGAAGCTTGCTGTAGGCGTTTAGCCACGACTGCATAGCCTTGCTTGAAGGCAATTCTTTTGTGTACTTCCGTGGCCTCCAAATTAAAATCAGTGCCTTGAATTTTTTTATTAATTAAAAAATTTATTTTCATTTTATAAATACTTTTTCTTTGCAATTCATTTACTACTACTTACAACTCATGCTTTGATTTTAGAATATCCCCCAGAGCTAAGTTTGTGCTGCCCAACCTTTTCCAGCCTGGCCTTTGTTGCCTTAGATGTATCTTGCAACCTATGAAAAGTTTGAAATATGTTAGATGATATAGATATAAAGATCAGTACTAATTAGTGCATTATTACATTAATGTACTAGTAGTTAATACTATTGCATACCTTCTCGCACTTGGTGTAGTTTCTCTTCGATCATTTTCCCCTTTCTCCTTTGCATCCAAAATGAACTCATTCCATTCCCTCACTGTAATAAAGGGAGGACGCTCGTACTTTGGGTTTAGGACAAGACTCTTTCTATATGAGTCCCTCACAAACTTAAGATGTTTGCAAGGTTTTTGTAACATTTTCTTATGATAAAAAATATTATTACCAAACTCATGCTCTAAATCTTTGATGAGCTAATCTTTTAATTTTTTATCTTGAAAGTTCCACCTTTTAAGAAAAAACAAAAAATTGTTAGATATAACTAGTAAAAGAAAAGACCTAAATGAAAGGAAAAATGTTGCACCAATTAATGATATGAAAAAAAAATAGTGGGATAAAATTAGTTCACTTATGATGTTCCACCTTGTACATATGGTGGGCTCGAATACTTATGATGTTCCACCTTGTACATATGGTGGGCTCGAATATTTGTAGTGTGAGGTCATAAAGCTTCCTATAAAATGTATTGTTTCCTGCAAAAAATGTCATGGGATAATCAATCCAAAGCTTCTTATGAATATGTAAATGCATATTACAATATAAAAAATAATTATTTAAAGTACTTGGAATCTTAGGACATTTTAAAGGCATTGATTCATCATTCTCAATCAACAACGACGTTTACATAGCTCCCGTGCTAGAAACACGGGTAGCTTCAGGAAATGATGGTGAATTATCATCAATACTTACACTAAGATATGTCTTTGGCATAGCAGACGGTGCATCTCCTACCACAAAAATAATAATCCACTATGTGATGCACCCAAGATAAAAGTACAAATTATGAACTCATAATTAACACAAAACCAAATATAGCAAAACAAGGATTTACCAGCTGGACGTCCCCTTGTTGCCAACATTGCAGTCAACAATCTTGAATGGACGTTTGTCGACCTCCTAGGAGTCTCTTGCACTTGACGACCTGAACAATACATTGTTAGCAAAGATATTCTGAAATAATAAAAGTAAGAGTTAACTTAAGAAGTTTTTGAATGTTGAAATAAAAAATTCTTTGTAACTTGTCAACTAAAAGATTATTTTACTAGTGGCAATCGGAGCTCTACTAGTACTGGCCTCACCATGTTGTCCTTGACCAGGTTCTGGATCATTTGCCAAAAAATCCTGTAACAAGAAAACATATTACATATTTTACTTCACAACATAAAAGATTATAAAATATAAATCTTTAGTGAAATTTTGTTATAACTAAAGATTCCTTACTGCTTCATAATGACGAGCTTGCGCTCTCAAATTAGATAGCCTCTTCATCATTTGCTCAGATGGAATATTTGCTTCATCCAAAGTTCTCATTATTTCCAAATTAATTTTTTAAATTTTTTTCTTCAAAATTATTGTTACATTGGGAGTTTCTGCAATATTGTCATCAAAAGGGGTAGCTAGTGGCTTTGTACCTATTGCAGATGCTTTTCCCTTATCCTGAACATCGGATTGTGAGAGGAATATCAGTAAAACTATCATAAAAACTCAAAAACCCTAAATAAAATAATGTAATAATATAAAAATTTTCAACTATCTAATTTGTACAATTTCAATAAGGTTTACGCTAAAGAATGGGTGGGAGCAGCATCCTTGTGGCCTTTATCATCTGTCGGATCCATATCGTCCTATCACAAAGATTAAACATAAAAACTTCAGCTAATTGAAAGCAATAGATAACAAACAAAAACTTATTAGCAAAATGGTATATAGTACTTACAACCCTCATGACAGTAACTTTATTTGTATCTATTCGATTTAAATGGTAATCTATTAGCAGTTCTTCCCTTGCACTTATTGATTTTATTGCACAAACAAAAACTTCATTCACCTCACGTGCTTCAAATATGCAATTGGGTTACTTACTAGTAATTGTAATTGTAACATGGATTGACATACTTGAACAATTCAACAAATTTTTTATAACATACCTTTATCCCATCCATGGAAAATAGGCCCAAACCATGTAATGAGGATGGAGCAATGTGATATATCCTCTCATTAGCACAAAATTCTATGTTAATTGGAGGTAGCTCATTGGGTACCTATTCTTTCTCAATGTGTGTGTACCAAAAGGGCACCTTGATGTCGCCTTTGGTCTCATCGTCATAAGAACATGACCCCCCATTAGCAAAGAAAAATTACATGTGTTTATCATTTTTAAAAAAAATCTTTTGACCTCTAGTTGATCTCTCTATTTGATCCATACTACATGTAGAGCTTTCATCTACCATTTCCTTATTTCCCTCATTCGATGTAGATAGATCTGGAAAGTACTTATTTAGTGGCACCTATAATTCATCAAATGAAAATTTGATAATATTTAAATATTATATATAGAATAATCAAGTCGTGATTCATACGTGCAGTTTTTCCTTGTCTATACATGAGAGATATAAAATGTAGTAAGTTGAAAGTGATTATACAATTATATTTCTATACGAACCTTCTTTGTCTATATATACATTATATGATTATATAATATGTCTATTTATAACATAAGTGGTCAATGATAAACAAGAAGAATATAAGAAAATTATGTCTATTTATTGACTTATACCTATTGATCCATGTCACTATGCACAATCCAGGCCAAAGGGGTGACGATGTCTGTAATCAATTGACTATTTGCAAAAAGGGTGTTAATGAGATACAATATAAACAATGGTAATTATAATTAACATATGTTGTAATCATTAGAATTGAACACAATAAATATGTAATCATATTTCTTGCATATGTTAATCATTTATCTTAAGTTAGCTAAAAATTACATGATATGTGTATGCTACAAATAACTTAGAAGACAACATGAACAATATGCAACATCATAAACATGAAAAAATTTACCTTATAAATGGAATGCAAGATCGTCAACAAAAGGGGTGACGATGTCTATAGTCAATTGACTGTTTGCAAAAGGGGTGATAATCAGACACAATATAAACAATGTTAATTATAAATAACATTTTTTGTAATCATTAGAATTGAACATAATAAATATGTAATCATATTTCCTACATATGTTAATCATTTATCTTAAGTTAGCTAAAAATTACATGATACACGTATGCTACAAATAACTTAGAAGACAACATGAACAATATGCAACATCATAAACATGAACAAATTTATCTTAGATATGGAATGCAAGATTGTCAACAAAAGGGGTGACAATGTCTATAGTCAATTGACTGTTTGCAAAAAGGGTGATAATTAGACACAATATAAACAATGATAATTATAAATAACATATGTTGTAATCATTAGAATTGAACACAATAAATATGTAATCATATTTGCTACATATGTTAATAATTTATCTTAAGTTAGCTAAAAATTACATGATACGCGTATGCTACAAATAACTTAGAAGACAACATGAACAATATGCAACATCGTAAACATGAACAAATTTACTTTATATATGAAATGCAATATCATCAACAGAAGGGGTGATGATGTATGTAGTCATTTATTATCTTCATCATCATCATCATCATCATCATCATCGCCATCATCACCATCATCATTGCCTTCATCACCATCACCATCATCATCATCATCACCATCATCGTCATCACCATTATCTTGATCTTCATCATCTGCTTCTTCATCATCTTCAATATCTTCTTCTTCCATAAATACTTTATTGGCCTTCCCCTATTTATGTGGAACCTCTAAGTAAAACACTTGCTCACATTGACTTGGAAGAACATAGGGCTCATCTCTAACTGGCCCAAATGACCTTGTATTAATCATTGTAAATCCATTATCATGTTGAATAACCATTCTATCTGGATCATTTTGATTTAGTCATAACCTGTACCATTTGACGATGAATAGAACTATTTTATATCATCCAAGATGCCATAGTATTGATTTTGAGATTGTTGAGGATGTATGTCATTTTTAGTTGATATATTAGTGACCTCGAAAACTATAGTTATCCCAGAATTAGAAGTTTTCTTTGTGTCATCCAAATTTTTTATGCAAAATTTGTGGCCATGATAGTACATAGCTTTGTGGTGCTTGACCTGCAATTTTTCAAGTGTGTGTAAATTATTTGAATCGTGAGTTGATACGAAACATACGTCAAGGTATGATCATTAATAATTTTTTACATACCTCTTAAACCCTTTATTAGATCAACTACCATCGGTGTAACATTGGAATCTCCATTATGATGAGCTTTTGTAACCAATGAAGCAACACCTTCCCATTTTAATGAGCAATCATTTTGTTGACATCGTTCAATCCATACCATCATCCAATCAAGATTTTTCACAATATACAAATGTATTGCATCCCACTCTCGACCACTTGTATAAAAAAAAACACCAATTATAAATAACTTATAGTGAAGATTTATAAGAATTAATTAACTACAATAACATCTTAGATTTACCTCTCACTTTCCTTGATCTACCTTTGCCCATCAAGTACTTCCTTTCGAATTTGTTAATTGAGTTGGGATCCCAAATACGATCTACATGGATCTTTGCTGCAAACTTAAGAAGATATTCACTAATGTACACCATGGTTTGATATACCATATATCCCTCCACTGTAGAACCCTCAGGATGTGCTCTCTATCAAACCAAGCTTTTCAAAAATTTAAAGTGCCTCTCAACCATCCACATTGACCTGGTTGGTATAGGTCGACACAATTGAATCTCCTCAACTTGATGTATGATGTAGTGTTCTTGTGTATTGGAAAAATTTGGAGGTAGACACTTTTGCATTTCACACAAAAGGAGAAATTTTTCTCTTCCAATGTTTTATATTTTCTTTATTGGATTCTTTAGATGACAACCACCTCATGTATTTTCCAAGATCACATATAACCTATTTGACATTGTTGGCAAAGTGGTGTGGGAGAGATAGAGGTAGAACATATGACAATATTTGTAAAATGATCTTGTCAATATTTTATAAAAGAATGCAATTAAAACTACATGCAATATACAAATATATAGTGAATACAAAATAAAATGAATTACCTTAATAAATGTATGCCAATCGTGCATTTTCAACCCTGGCCCAAATTTACTTTTCTTTGATATGAGATTGTTTATGTTCGCAACAAATCCTATGGGAAATCATATTTTTTTATGACTTATTTTATAGCATTGCTCTACTGCTCTAACAATAACCAACTAAGGGCACTTGTATCAATTTGGTCTCCATTGTTATTTGATCAAATGCCATTTTCATTGCATGGTTGGATTCTTCAATGTCACTACAAGTTTTGACAATTTGGTCTTTTTCATGCCTTCCATCCAAGATTTTTCATAATATCTCTATTATATTCTTTCCAATATGCATAGGATCAAACAAATGCACAATTGGGAGTTGCTCATAGTACGAAAACTTAGTAAATTATGTAGGATAATTTTTTAGCCCTTTTGAAAGTTGGTCATTGATGCCTTAACAACCTTCACAAGCATATATTACATCATCAGTAAACAAAACACAATATCAAAATATAAATTTGAAACATAAACCATCAGATGGAATGCCATTACCTTGATGATTTATTTTATTGTATGCGAACTTCCATAAGTGAGGTGTCATTCTCTATGGCTTTGACGTAGTCTCTTCTTTCCCATTGAAAAGATGTTTTTTGGTAATTTGGTACTTATGATTTCTATGCAGAAAGTGTCTATTCTCATCGAACACCTACTTTCTTAAACTTTTTGAATGACAATATTTCATCTTTGGACCACAAACTGGACATGCAAATTTTTTCTTTGTTTTGAAGATCTACAAGATTGTGTATAATTGGATTAAATGTGTTAAATTTGTGTTGTCACTATTACATACCAAAAAAGAGGTGTTAAGAAGAGAACATACCACAAAAATGTGTTAGCCTAGGGGCATCATGTATTGTCCATACACGCATTGCATGAAATTGAAATTATCTTTGTCCTAGTGATCTATAGATGTCATACATAGTAACCCCATTCCATAACACCATCAACTTGTCGATAAGGGGTTCAATATATACATTGATATCTTTAACTTGGTACTTATCTAGTTGAATAAACAAAAACATTACATAATTATTATGACCATTTTGATGGATTTGTAATAATAAATTAATTTAGATGACAATTAAATCAAAAAATACTTGGAACAATCAGTGTCAACATTATGTGCTCTCTCTTTATGGACAACCAAGGAGGTATGTTATTGTTGATAACAAAAATAGGCCACACCAAGTAAGTAGACCTCATCTCTCCAAAAAGATTGACACCGTCTGCTACCAATGAAAGCTTGAGATTACAAGGTTCTTCTTTAAAGTGTGGCCATTTCTCTTCTATTTCCTTAAATGCTAAACCATTTGCAGTCATTCACATAATGTCATCTTGACTTCTATTACGTGCATGGTAATCCATAAATTGTGCCAAGCTATTGCACCTAAATAATCATTGTAGATGTGGAATAATGGGAATATGCCGAAGAACCTTGCGAGGCATCTTTTTTGTTAATCGATCTAATTGATATCTACTAGTATGACAAATAGGACATTGTGTTGCAAATTCATGTTGTTTATGATATATAATATGATCGTTCAGACATGCATGTATTGTTTGATACTCCATTCCAATATCTTTCATGATGGCAGATAATTCTCGGTACGAGCGAGGTAGAATATTTGATGGTGGTAACAAATTCTCACCTATCAACCTATGACCAAAAATATAATTTGTTAATTTCAAAAATATTAATTACTACACAAACCATATGTTAATTGTAAGGGAAGTACAAGTAAAATAATGAAAGAAGATGACATACCTTAACATATGTGTCATTCCTACATTGGATAAACCATTCATAACCTTTAAGTTCACCAACAAAAATACATCGGCAAGAAGGGTTGTTTCAGAGCCTTCATCTAGGGACTTGTGTGCCTTCTCAAGTATAGGTACATCAAACTCTACATCAACATCATCATCATCATCATCTTGATCATCGTGATCATCTTGATCATTGTAATCTTTATCACCGTGGTCTTCTTCCATGGTATCATTACCTTCTACCTCAATATTCACACCTCCATGTTCCCTCATTTGGAAATCCACATTCTTTGAATTGTCATGGTCCATAACATGAAACTCAGGGACATTGACCTATATGAAGATGATGACCTTATATTAGCCATGACCATGGTGTCATCATCAAATCATGTCTTATGTAATTTATAAATTATTAAAATGCATACCAATGGACGATATTTGTTTCCTCTTTCAATGTGGCCATGTTGCCTACAATGTTCCTTAGCTGTTTTGATTATATATCTTTGAGTCTTTAAACCCTTACAATTTTTGCAACGATAATAAAATTTTCCATCACCTTTTCTTTTTAAGTTAGACCATAGTCTAGCAATTGTCTCCCTATTTTTTTGTGCGTTGATATAATCAGACATGGTCTTTCTTGAATGGAATGACTTGTTGGTGGATGAAGGATGATTTTTTTGCAACCTGCAAATGGAGTAGTAAGAGGAAGACACATATAGAAATGAATACTAAAGCAAGACAGATAGAAAGAGGTATAGATAGAGAGATAGATTGATAAAGAGATAAAGAAATATAAAAAATGAAAAGAAATAAATACTTAGTTGACCTTCCATAACTCTACCTCTACATATTGCACTTTCTACATACATATTGCACTTGCTACATATAAATCTAGCTCAAGAGGAGGATGCACAAAGTGACCAAGGGGCAAGAGGAAATGTTGATCCAGAGAGAGGAGAGTCTCTAATGTTCAATAGAACCTTGCTGAAGACTGTCACAGAGCAAGAACCTCCCCAAAGAAAGACATTATTCAGAACTCTCTGCAAGGTAAGAGGTAAGGTCTACAAAGTTATTGTAGATTCTAGTTCACTTGATAATATAGCCTCAGTAGAAATGATAAAGAAGCTTGGATTGAAGAAGTTGCCTCATCCTAACCCTTATAAGGTTTCATGGCTAAATAAGGCGCAACAGGTCATAGCAAATGAACAAGTTCATGTTCAATTTCAAATAGGGGATTACAAAGATAAAATTGTCTATGATGTTTCAAAAATGGATGCTTGTCACCTATTGTTAGGTAGGCCCTAGCAATTTGATGTCAATTCTAAGCATGATGGAAGGAGCAATGTTTAAATCATCTCTAAAAATGGGAAGGAATAAACCATAAGACCACTACCAAAAGATAGGAAGGAGATCCAACATGCATCTAGTGTGATTATGGTTGGAGAGAAGGAGTTTTTGAAGACCCTCAAGGTGAAAAACACCCCTTCCTTTGCCATAGTAGTAAAGCCAAAACTTGGAGAAAAAAGAAAGGATTTAGGTCTGTGAACCAAGTAGGAGTTAGGACATATTTCATTGTCTTGCCAAACTAATAAACCTCCAGGGTGAACCAAAAGGGAGCTCAAGCCCTACAATTCTATGCCCTCAGCAATCTAGATAGTTTAGCTCGGGGGTGCCCATTTCTTTATAGGCAAATGCAAAGGATTGTTCGAGAACAAAGGATGGTCCGATTGAGAAACTTGCTTGCATGCTGGAGTGGGGTCAACCCAAGATATTTTGGAATCTTCAAGAATCTGGTAAAGGGTATCTGGAAAGGTGAAAATAAACAAGTATTTTTACAGCTACAAAGGAGGAATTGAGAGCAATATAAATAATGAAGAAGAAACTTAAATCCATATGACTTTACCTCTATTTACATTTTGACCTTCCTACATGTGATATGAAAATATACAAAATTTATAGTCACATTTTCACTTAAAAAAGAACACCAAATATACCTTTGGTAGAATATCTTCTTTAGATTCTTCAGAACTACAAGCTCCTATGCAAAAAAAAGATGAGATGTACTAAGTAATTTTTGATGGGCAATATTTAAACAAATCAAATATAATTTTTTTTTAATGAAATTTAGTTTCTTTATTATGTACTAAAGACTTGGCTTAACCATGGAGTACCTCATCAGAAAACTCGTCCTCACTTGATTCTTCTTTACCATTTTTTAAAGCTGCAATTGACCCATTCTTCACTACAACTGAGTTATTCTTTCCCAAAGCACTTGGTTTTATATGTGTTTCCTGTAATGCACTTTGAATAATATTAAACACAAATTTCTTATCTCTCTGTCAAAAAGTACAAAAAAAATTTATAAAATGAAAAATGTCACGATAGTATATCAATATTTAAAGATAAAAAACAAATATCTATTAATGTTATGCTAGAAAAGTACAATGAATGTCTTCACCATTTAGAGAGCACCAATTTTTTTGTTTGATTTTCAATTTGAAATAAGGTATTTCAATTAACCATTTGTTCACTATTGAACATCAAAATTCCATAAGCTTGTGATTCCACTGAAACATGATTCTATTCTACAGATAATTATCTACAAAAAAATGACTAACCTCCTTAGAAGAAGAATCCTCATGCTAGAATCTTTTGCTAGCAGCTTCTTTGCGATGGCAAGATTTTTGCTTACAGGATGCTTCACATTTATCTATAGAGCATTAACACAAAAATGAGTACCATAAAGTCAAAACATATGTTTTTGATTAGATAAACAGGTTTTACAGGGATCATGAAACCCGAGAGTTAATACAAAATAGGCTGAAAATAAGCATTAGAAGCCCAACCACTAAAGAAACAAGTCTAAATGCTGAAGTAGCACAAGACCCAGCCAAATAAACAAAGGCCAAAGAAATGGCCAAACCAAAAAGACAAAACAAAATAGCCAAAAGCCATAACGAAAAGCCAGCCAAAAAGGAAAATATCAAGAACTACTCCTCGATCTTTCTTTCCAACTCCTACATGACCTGTACAGCCTCCTGTGCCATCTTGTTCTCCTCGGCCTCCTACTGGTGAGTCTTGAGATCTTCCTGGTCTAGAGTAGAAAAGGTGATACCAGTGGTATTGTCTTCATCAGATCTGGCTTTACCCCTATCTTTTCCTTCCACATCCCCCTGCATGCCTCTATCCTTAAGCCACTCAGTTAAAGATAAAATGTTGTTATTTATCGAGTTGAGCAGAGAGATCGTCTGGCTTGACAAATTGTGATTATAATTTTCTAGATTGTGGATCCTCCTTTCTACCAGGCTATGCTTATCATCATAATCTATCCCTTTCTCCAGGCCCTTAAGATTCTTGGCTCCTTCCATTTGAACCACCTTCTCCTTAACCTCCTCTAGCTCGTGAAAAAGCCACTTGATTGACCTAAAATTATCAACCATGTTGTTGCAGGCATTGTTCAAGAGGTTCATCCCAAATTCCTTAAAGACACGGTTCCTCCTAATTGTCCACCAGGATCTGGGGGTTCATCACTTCCCTAAAAATACCCATTTTCGAGGTCCTCACAATAAAATTTCACCATGCTTTCCTCCTATCTTTGGCCAGCACATCCCCACACTTAGCACCAAATCTGTCCTGAGTCTGCTCCTCTGGATGGGCCTGGGGATGGACAGGGGAGAGAGGGATCGGGGAAGAGTCCAGGTCCTGCTGTAACCTCTCATCCTCCGTGCCCACCCTCTTGCATTTCTTCCCACCCTAGGAATCCATTTTTTCCTCCTGCCTTTCCTTTTCCTCATCTTCAGACTCCATTGCCTCCTCTTCATCACAGGTGTCCTGTTCCTCCTTCTCAGTCTTCTTCTGACCATGATCTCTAGGGCTAATTCTTCTAGGGATGATGGGGGAGGGAGACTTCTTAACATTTGGTGAAGCTTTTTTACTTGTGAAGGTAAGCCCTCCTTCCTCAAAACTAATAATCTAAATATCATCTGAGTTAGAGGAATAGCTAGAGCTATCGATTTCCTCATTCCTAGCTTGTGACGAGATGTTACTAATCGTCTAAGCCTTGAAGTGCTCATAGATGAGCAGTAACAGTCGCTCATGCAGAGTAGGGTTAGTAGAGGGTTTCTTTTTGAAGCTTGAAACCGCCTTGCTCATAGAATTCAACAAATAGAAAGGGAAAGAAACTTTTCTATCATGACGAAAATGATTCAGAAGAACAAAATAGTGGGTGTGAACATGATCAAACCTAGGGTCAAGAGTAACGTACTCAATGACAACCCGTAGAACATACCTCCAAATCTTCATTATAGACTCTAGATCATAAAACATATCACTTTTTTTCAGGGCATTCAGCTCCTTAGGATTGTCGGCAAAGTCCTTCACAACACTGGCCGAAAGCTTTTTATCCCTAAAGAACTTAAAGCCCACCACTGGAATCTCAGTCATAGCCAAGATCACCTCCTCCATTATCATAAAAGCTATCCCATTCACCTTGACTCTACCATCCTTCCAAAAATTGACCATGTTGTTAGTCACATTTTGGTTGTAGCCATGCAGCTTCGTGATATACCTTGAAATCCCACCCTGAACCAGCTGCTCCCAAACTTTCTCCTTGCTTCTCCATTTCTCCATTTTTTCCTACTGATTCATTTCTGCACCTTTCTCCCACCATTTCGATACTTTTCTCTCCCACAATTCTCATAAGCACAGCTCTCTGAAACCTCACCACCTGATAGGGTTCTTCGTGTTTTTGAGGACGGTTGAAGAAATAGTTCTTGTGTTTGCTCAGATTACAAATGCAACAGAAGACCCATGAAGCATGCCAAACAAAATGTAATAATTACCACTTCTTACATTTACCAATGCAACTTTTATGAGTTGCACACTTTCCCCATAAGCCTTTCCTATGCATAATAGTAGTTTGATCTCTGTACTCCTTTGGATCTTATCCAGCTCGATCAGACTCTTAACATTCGCTAGAAAACTCTTTCCCAGTTGCCCGATCATTTTTTGGTCAGATTGGACACCATTATTTGCAAACCAATCTGCCACCGGGTTTGCTTCCTAGAAAACATATGTTATATTATCAATATGATCCCAAAAAGCAACAAAATAACTGGCATTCTTCAGATCTGCTATTTTTTTCAACATAAATGTTCTAGTTTTCTCATTTAAAATCTTAGTAGGAGGGGTCTCAAAATAGTTAGATATGTTATTGAAACCAAACTCGACCCTTTAGGAGTGATCATGACTTTCCAAGTCATTAAAGTAAAAAAATTACAAAAATTGTCAATGACAACTTTGATAGCAATATTAGAAAGTCACCAAGAAATGGTTGGGGATTGATGAAGAAAGTTGATAATTGGACAATAGAGTTATATAAGCTCATTTGAAATCATTTTGAGGGGTTGGAGTTCCCAGTGTATGAAATATTGACTAATAAAGAAAATTCTTTGATGAATCATTCCAAGTAATTTCTTAGTGCATTAATTAAGTTCTCATTTTATGTTTTGAAAGTTGTAAATAAATTTTTTCTTCTTGATTAGTTCACTAGCCTAGGTAGAGTAGTTGGTGTAGGAGCCCCACACACAACCAAGCCAATGGTGCAGCTTATGAAGACCACAAAGACAACTAGAGGAAATCAAGGAATTAATTGGCAAGTTATAAGAATTAGACTAATATGATGATTCAAATATTTGTAATGTCCTTAATAGGACTAAATGAAATTCTAATGGACTGTCATTGTCCAAGCACATATAACATTGTTTTGTTTAGAGTCTAGGAATGTTAGTGATCATAAAAGATCAAAATTTGGTTAATGGTCTTTTTGTTTAAAGGGATTCCATAAAATATATGTCAACATTAGCTTGAGTTTGTTCTATTTTAAAACCAAACCATTCAACTAACCAATGACAATAGTATTGGTTTTGAGTTAGTTTTAGGCATTTCTATATTTTTTTTTTGAGTCTCTGTTATAAGAGAGACAATTGGGTGTACGGACAGAGGAGAAAGACAACAATAAGAAAACTCTATTCTTTGTAATTGATTTCCATTACTTTGGATCTCTAATCAATTGGTTTGTATTCGAAAGACTTTGACAAGGTTTTATGCATGAACTACTATGTTTTATTGATACGTTTCATAACATTGTAGGCTTGTTGTCGTACCAGTCTTGACTTAAAAAAGTTACTCTTGATTTCAATTTTCTGTTGCAATAAAACCTTAGGTAGAATGAGGATCATCCCATGAACGTAGAGGCCTAACCTTCATGGGATGAAATTGTTAACATGTATTATAAATTACTAATAGTGCATATGTAGTTTTGTGGGGTGCAAAAGTGATCTCAGGTTGAAGATATATTGGAATTGAAAGTCGTATACAACAGGGAATATTCTTCTCGAATGTGGAGTGAATCCTATGTTGGAAAAACATATAAACATATACAATAGGGAATATTTTGTTGCTTTATGTGAACTCTACTTCGCAGATTCTCAAATATGATAATAAAAGCATTCAAATTCAATATGTGCTTCAATATTTTAGTGAAGCTTTCAACACTTACCTCATAGCTGTTGGAGGCTTTGGAGGTCTCTAAGCTCCCATTTCTATCATTTTCTATTTGAAACCTTACGAAGATAGTGCAAATGTATACACTTTAGAGAAGTTGATGGAGGTCATATGAATTATCAAATTCCTATTAAAATGGAGTTCAATTTATTACTATATAAGGTAGTTGACTTCATGTGAAAAATGCATCTATGATGACAGTAAAATACTTAAGAAGAATTCATTACAGGCAGTAATATAAGAAAGACAATAAACTTATAAAGTATAAATCTCATATCAACTACAAATTACACTTACTAAATAGTGCAGAGACAATTCTTCTCTAAATTGGGCAGAGCAAGCTTTTGAATAAATTATAGTTTGAAACAAGGAATCACCATTTGGCCTACAATATACACCAAGCATCATGCACTCCTTGAATTTAACATAGAGTTTAGTAGAGGAGAAGCACTACAAAGGAAAAATAATAATTCCATATTAATTGCATAATACTTACTACCTAGCACAGAGGAAGCTCTTCTGGAAGAGTTCCACAAACCTCAATTAAACCTTTGTGAATGGCCCATTTCCTACTGCATAGACTCCTTCAAGTTAAAAGGTAATCAATCAGTTGATTTGATAAAATGCACCATCGATTATATACAAATAAATATAAGCCTAAGATTTAATATAGAATATATAAAAAAGCCAATATAACTCTTATTAATTTAATAAATATACTTACCCATTCGTGATCTACTTGTAAAGGGAAATTCCATATAAATCCTAGATCAAACTTCTTTGTAGGTCATTCATCAAGTTTTACGCTAGTACATTACTATGCACCAGTCTGTCAACTAGTTTCTCCTCTCTCGAATTCTTCATGTAATTGCACAAGGATCCAAAGTTCATGCATGTTTTACCATATCTATGCAAATCTCCCTGATAGAACTGGGATCTTCTCTATGGAGACTGAAACACTCAATACAAGCTTAGGGGAGAGTACCAGAATCCCCAATGTGGCATTTAGCTATGGGATTAAAATATGAGGACCTAGTTTTATAGGTTAAGAATTTGTTGGAATATATTATGTAATGGGGTTGGGGAAGGGGCCTATTTTATTCACCTCACAACTTGGTAAACTTGTTGGAATAAAAATTCTTACTACTTGGTGGACTACACTATTTCTCCCCCCACACAAGTTAATTTATATTGGGGCAGACACCATTGAGGTAGTCATTGAAGAAATCGATGAGCTACTCTCCTTTTCTAAGGAACATATTTATAGAGACCTTTTACTATATTGGGATAAAGAAAGTTTTTTTTGATGGGTTTCTTCTTCCCATCCATCCCAAGGTTTGGAGTATTGATGTTCAGGGAAATGGGAGAACTATCATTGATTTTGGCACCACCTTGACCTATATTTTAGAGCCTACATACTAGATAATCCTTGCAACATTCATAATGACTGTTGTATCTGAGAATAAGACTTGTATAGAGCTAATTTGATCTATGATTCAATGTCTCATGTATTACCAGACTCTAATTACCAAAGCTTACAATTATTTTCAAGGGTGGTACAATATTTAATTCTCCTCCTTTAAACTATTTCATCAATGTTGTTAATGACAAGTGCCTTACATTATAAGGTGTCTCTTCTCTTACTATTTTCTCTATTCTTGGTAAGATTTTGTAGCTGAACTTTTTTATCATGTATGATAGGGAATTTTCTAGACTTGATTTTTCTCATATTGATTGTCCCACGTCTTAGGATGTACATTTTTCTTAAGATTATTGTCATTTGAAGTGCTATCATTATAGATAAAAATTCATTTTCCTTTCATTCTGATGATATCTTATGTTATAATATTACATATGAATAGTACATTAATTTTTACCTCTCTACTTATTATTTTATATAAGTTGCATGAATGAATGTATGCATGAGTATACAGATGTATGTATGCATGCATATGATGCCTATTTATTTAATACTAGATGCCTTAGATAGTACATGAAAGTAATATCTATGGTGCTTGTTTCTTTCTAGCTGCTAAACAAAATAGAAAGCATAAATTTGATGCTTTGTTGTCTTGAACCTTCACACACACACACACACACACACACACACACACACACACACACACACACACACACACACACACACACACACACACATTATATTTTCTTTCTATATTGAAAATGTTGTTATCTAGTAGACATAATCTATATGACAATTAGCCCTGACCAAGGACACCGCATCCTTGACTTACCATTATGCTAGGCCTCAACAAAAGTAGTTCATTTTAGTAGATACATCATACTAAAATAGTTTGGATCAAGCTCTTCCAATGGTAGAGTTTGGGTATTTGTTTTATCTTCAGCTTCTAAAATCCTTATACTAGGTTCTCTACTTAGCACGCTTTTGAGAATGAAGGATTCCTTTCAAGTCATCCTTTTTGTAGAAATCAGAGAATTTGAAAGTCCTCTAAAGGTTGAACAAGCGTGGGATTTTTACTTTTTGTCTTTGTGGAATTGATATCTTGAGCGTAATCCTATCTATTGTTTGTGAGTTGTGAATTAAGTTACTTCAGTGGGTCTAACTAGTGATACAAACATAGCTTTTTCTCAACATCATAGATATATATATTACGAGGTTCATTTCTCCTGGATGAGCAGTATCCTCAATTCTTTTCATGGTAGAGATGTAAATTCTTTAGGTAGCATGGTGGAAAGGTTTCAAAAGTGACAATATGCTTATCTCTAGGAGCATTAGGAGTATTAAGCTGTATAGTAAACTGAAGGAAAGTTGAACATCACCATCACATGATACACATTGTATGGATCTAAAATCATTTAGGGGGCACATACTAAATTGCCTTGTTTTTTGCATTTAACGTCTCTATATTAAGAGGAAACAAAGAGTTTGACTACAAATGTTTTAACTTTAAATTGGTTGTCCATTCCATTATAAACAAGATAATTTCTAAAAGAGGCATTGGACCATGGAGGAGGCATTAAGCACTTCAAATGTCACCTAGTGTAAAAATTATTCGTTGAGGCCATTTGAGATTTGAGGATCTAGATATTGTTTAATGCCAAGGCGCTTTGGTTTTGGGGTCAAATTTGGCTGGAAGTTGAGTGGAGTAAGGAATTGATGAGGACATATTAGTGCATAAAGCACATAATGAAAATAATTATAGAAGAACAATAGTGTAAAGAACCCCAACTGGCTCATACGATTCTAATGCCAAATACTACAATTTCCTTGGTGATTTATAGTACCCAACTTCTTCAACTTCGAAATGCAAACACAAATATCAAAATAAGGAATTGCTATCACCAAATAAGCCAATGCCAGTTATCAAAAAAATTAAACTTGCAATGTAGACTGCTATTTCATAGTGAACTTACAACAAAGTATGAAATGAAACATGGGTGCTAAATTTATCATCTACTCGAACTGCCAAATTTGAAAAGTGGACAACTATCATATCATGCCTATTCAATTTACTAATTGCAATAATAGAAGAAACTATGACAGAATACCTTGAACCTAGAGATGAATTTGTTCTGCTTTAGACTAATACCAATCGCAGAACATGAACTATAAGCCAATGGATGCTAGCAATAGCAATTGACTACAACAAATGTAGACGTCTAGTTTGAAAGGAATTGCACATGCACTAGGGCTTCATAACTAGAGCTTCCTCAAACTACGCCTTCCCCCAATCAATCCCTAATCAATGATTATTTAAACAAGAAGGTATCAACTCGCCTATTCATCGGTTGCAACATGAATCCATGCAAGTTCGTGTGCTCGAATGATGGCCAATAGTTCTAGTTTAGGGCTGCAGTAGATGGGTTTCCAAATGCTCCAATGAAATGCTCCAAGGATGAATAATGCACTGGAAATCCTCAATTATCCACAGAATGATGCAGTTGACTGGTATGACGCTCAAGCAAAAGGAAATGCACTCAGTTGACTTGCTGCTCAAGTGAAATACTCAAATGAAATGCCACTTCTTTTTTTTGTCTTTATGTTGTTGTGTTGGTCGCAATTGCGACCAAAACAAAATAAAAAGAATTGATCATAATTGTGACCAACGTGGGCATTTAAAAAAAAAAAAAAGTTTCCTTTATAATGACGACCAACCAAGCCATTTAAATTTGTTGGTTGAAATTTTAGGTCAAAATTTAGGGTTAAATCTCCTAGTGTTCCCACCTCTGTAAGAAGTCAACGAGGCTTTCACCCCCCTTCTATTTGAAGTGGACTAAGTCCACCACTGATAGCTCTGTCTCAACTAGGTAAGCGTACTATGTAATGAATGTTTCAGAAAGTTCACCAAAGGTATTCATAGTCCCATACGGTATACAATAGAACCATTATAGAGCAAGAACCCCAAGATTTTTAGAGAATAGATGCATAAGGAACACATCACTATGTGCTACTTCCTCATTATGCATGTAGAATTATTTGATGTGTGCCACAAGATCTCTCTTCCCCCTAAATTTTTCAAACTTGGGTATGTCAAAATGCTTGGGAAAGGGTATGTCTGTGATAGATTTGTCAAAGAGATAGGGACACACAATCTCCAATTCAAAAGTCTTAGGTTCATTTCTTGTCTTGAGATCTTTAAAGGCTTTTCTTATTTCTTCCGATGCTAGGTTTACTAGTGGTGTAAGGAGTGTCCCCATTTCAAGTGCCCCCAGTATATGACATGGATCTGATGGAATGGGAGAATAAGATGAGTTTTGCGATATGAATGGTGGTGGTCGAGATGAGGATTTTCCTACTACTTGAAAAAGATTTTGTGTTAGTTGAGGATGTGTTGGAACATATTATTGTGATAGATTCTACACATATTGTGGTACTAAGGAAATATGAGGTTGTTGCAGAGATGGATGAGTTTGTGTCAGTTGAGGAGGTACATAGGTAAGTGATGGTATAACACAGTTTATAGGGGGGTTACCCTTTTTTGTTGCTGGAATAGTGTGTGAGTGAAGTGGTTGCTTCCAAGTTGTGGCATCATGAAGTAATCAGGGATAGGTTTAAGGGCACTTGCCAGTGCTAGAGTTGGCACAATAGAGGTGAAGGTAGGGATGCCTGCAACTTGTATTTGTGCTTGGTTCAAGCTCCATGAGGTAGACAGAAATGATGTGGACATACTCATATTTGTTGTAGATGGAGTGGAAGTAGTAATAGGTGGTGGGGTCATTTGAGTAATGGGCCCCATGGATGACATCCCTATAGTGTATCGAGGTGCAGATTGTAAATCTTGTTGGGTGGTAGTGTTTTGGCTGGGTGTTTGGGAAGTAATAGGCCATGAAATATTCAAAGGCGTGGATATGGATTGTGTGATAGCAACAATAGTAATGGAAATACTAGTGGATGGAACTAGTAATGTGGTGGTTGGTTATTGTATTGTATGATTTTAGATGGTGTGATGAGAGATGATTTCTTTAGGGGACGGGAGCACTAATTTGGTTACACACAACATAAGGGTCTATTAGTGGTTGTATCAATGGCCGATTTTCAATTTTGGGTCATTCTGGATCTAAGGGTTCTCATGACGTGGGCATTTTGAAAAGTGGATGGTTAGGATCTGTGATAGTGTTGGATGGTGGCATTCATACAAAGTCAAGACTTCCAATGTGTTCTCTTTGAAAATTAGCCTTGATGGTATCTTTATTCTTTTCATTGATGGTGTTAATCAATGATGCATTCCCAGGGCAACCCACAAATGCCTCTATGGAAGAATCTCTATGTTGTGAAGTCGATGTTTTCAATGTTGGGTTTTGGATCTTGAGATGTTGGGTCTTGCATATTTATTATTTTCTTAGGATTGAGACGTGTGCTAGTTCTTGCGTCGAGAGGATATGAAGCAATTTCCTTTTTCATACTTTTATTAAGATGCATGATTGGTGGCATGAAATGACACTATAACCTAGATGTGGGGTGCAAAAAGACAATATGATAGTGGATGTAAGCTAGGAGACAAAATCAATGATCTTTCTAAAGAGTAAAGATTTTCTAAGAGGTTAAAGGTGGTGATCGATGTTGGAAGACAGTCTGATGGTGGAGGATTAGCCTAAGGATGTGATGCCTATAGGATCGTGATGATTATCTCAATATCAAAGGTGGATATAATGTGATATGTGTAGGAGTTGTAGGATGACGATAGATAATCAAGTTTTTAATGTTGTTTCGACTACTTTCTGAATTTGTACTTCATAATTCTAGGATTGGACGGTGCTAGTTTTTGGCATGCTGACTCTCTTTCTCTATATGCTAAGGATGGTTTAAGCTTGACCTTTGTAAACTTGGGCTTTGGTTGGTTGGACATGAGCACTTGACTTCTATGTGCACAAATAAATAATTGCAATCATAAATAGGACAAGTAATCTTTCAAATAGATAAAGCAATGATACGATTTTATAATTTCAACCAAAACAATCCTAGGGTTGTTGTGAATGAACTTACAACCTATCAATATCCAAAAACAGATTTCTTAACCATAAATAAGATATGTGAAAAAACAGTCTCTCAAAGGACATAGTAACTTTGAGAGAGAAAAGTACATAGTCTTTTCTGGAAAATAATTTTGGAAAATAGGACTAAGAGCTGTTATGTTTAAGAAATGTTTTCACAAGGTTAAATCAAAACACGAGCACTTCATCAATACATTATCCCTAAGGTCAAATTGGCTTTTTAGAATATGGCTAAAAATGCAGCTACTAAGTTGGTTTGTAATTAGAATTGTGGAGTCCTCCCAAATGGTTGTTACACATGCGACCCACTTAAGAGTCTATTTTGACCATGTTGAATTGAAGGAAAGCTTTCCTACCTCAGACTAACATTAGAAACACATCGCTCAAACTTGTGTGGATATAAAGTGAGAATTTTTTTCAGCGCCTTGTTTCTATACCAATTGGGAAATTTACTAGTGTGAGGTTGTTCATTAAAGGGGTGATGCTTCCCAATGGGAAGACCTCTCTAGAAGTGCTCTTAGGGTTCTTGCAGACGATCTTGCTAACAAGCTTTCAGTACACACGTTGCTTAATTAACTGGATTATAAAATGCAAGAAATCAAATGAGCCCATAAAAGTGTTGTAGCTGAAACACACCAAAAAGTTTGTTCTTTCCAAATTGAAGATTTTAAGTTTGCTATATATGATAGAAGACACATGTGATTAAGATGCAATATTCATTTTCCCAACATGAAAATATGTGTGGTCAACTTAATAAATCGACTATTAACTTAATAAATCATTCGAAGGGGTCAATTTAATAAATCACATCGTGAAAGCTAGAAAGAGCACGAAATAAGAGCATGTTAACCTTAGTCATTCAAGAATTATGCATTGATTTTAAATTTAAAATTGAAGTGCATAATTTGCAATGTTCTTTGAGACTTTATGCATTTAAGATTGTGTGACTTCATTTAAGACCCAAATCAAAAAATTCATTGTTTGGTTCATTCTTTTAATCATTCAAGATTGTGTGTATGTGAGAGTATGCATTGTTCTTTTTACTACCCAAAATGAAATGTGAGTTAAATTTTAAGATTTGAAAATTTAACTCCCAAATCTTTGTTTAGATATGAATTTTTTATTGTAGCCTTCTAACAACATCTCCAACTTGCAAAAAAAATCATCAAATAATGCCTTTATTTGCTCTCGATAGAATTTTTTAAACTAAATCATGAAAAATTTATTAATTGACAACAATTGATCGTAAAAATCTGATTTTTTAATTTTGGGTTGTTGACATTGATAACAACCTCCAAAAAAAATTAGCTTCCAATTCTTTTATTTGCTCCCAAAATAGTTTTTAAATGAAAAATCATGCAAAAAATATTGAAAAAATTTAAATTTGCTTAAACATTATTTATTTATTTATTACTATAGCATGACAACAACAACTTCCAAAAACAATTGTAGCTCTTAGTTCATTTATTTGTACCCAAAATATTTTTTAATGAAAAACCATGCAAAAAATATTAAAAAATTGTAAATTTCCTTCAAAAACGATGATTTTTTTAACTCTAGCATGACGACATGAACAACAACCTCCCAAAAGCATTTCAGCTCTTAATTCTTTTATTTGCTCCTAAAATAATGTTTTAATGAAAAAACATTCAAAAAATATAAAAAAGTTGTAAATTACTCAAAAAAAAAACTTAATTTTTTTACTATAGCATGGTGACATGAACAATAACCTCCAAAAAAATTCAGCTTCTAATTCTTTCATTTGCTCTGAATATATATTTTTAATATGAAAAATCATAAAAAAAGTTATAAACTTAAAAAATTGATCCAACAAATTTGATAATTTTTTGGTAGGCTCTTGATATCAATCTTGACATGCAAAACTCAAGAATCTATGCAAATGAATCACAAAAACACTAAAGTGTTAGACAATCCTTTAGTCCTTTAACAAAGAAAAAATGGATTTTGGATAGTGAAATGACCCATTTTTGGAATCTCACTGTGCGTGTCAAAATGTATGCATTAGAATTAGGATGCAAAATATATAAATCCAAAGCCAAACATCTAATAAACTAAACCAACTAACAAACATATATGATAAACCAATAGGGAAACCAAATAACAGAACATGCAAACTTGTGTCTATGTGTAGCCTCCTTGATATGTAGATGTGGTCGTGATCGTGGATGTGTGCTCAAATCTGGTTCTCAAGCTTCAACAATGGATGAATTTGATAGATGAATTCATGAAAAATATGAATATCGCCAAATCGTGCTTTAAAAGTAATTAGCTCTAAAAACAGTATAATAATTCTACTCAAAAGGTGGATGATTTGTGAGGAGCAAAGGGTTCAATTTATTGACAATTGGGTGAGGAGGAGAAAAGAATTCTTGATGGATAGTTAACTAAGTGAGGTGTGAGATAGGCTTCAATTGACTGAGATAGGTGCAGGAGATGGACTTCTATGTTTAGAGATGGACGAGGGAGATGTGACATGAGAGTGGACTTGGGCTTGAGCCAAAGGGAATAAATCATGTGTTAATTTATGCAAGTGATCTCAAGAGGGATTCTAGACATGGAAGAGGAGGTGGCGTGTTTCAGTTAAGGTGTGTGAAGTAGATCAGTTGACAAAAGGATGTGGGAGGTGGATGGATTTGTTAGAGAAAAGGTTGGTAGATGAGCATAATTAAATAAACAAATTATTTAATTAAATGAGAAATATTTGGTGCATGAGATTTAATTTTAACAAAAAAATTATCTAATTAAAAAAAGAATATTTGGTGCATGGGATTTAATTGAATAAATAAATTATTTAATTAAAAGAGGAACATTTGGTGCATGTGATTTAATTAAATAAATGAATTATTTAATTAAAAAGGGAATATTTGGTGCATGTGATTTAATTAAATAAATGAATTATTTAATTAAAAGAGAAATATTTGGTGCATGGAATTTAATTAAATCAATGAATTATTTAATTAGATGAGGAATATTTGGCGCATGAGTTGAGTTTGGGTAACTGCTAGGTTGAAGGGTTAGCTTGTGGGTGGAGGGATTTAATTAATTAAATAAAGAGGGGTTTTGGAGATTAAATTAAATGGGTTTTGCATTTATTTAATTTAATAGAGGAAGAGGGATTTTATAAATAAATTAGACCATTGGTTGTCTATTAATTTATTAATTGGGCTATAAATAATAATTAGGAGATAATGCTAAAATAATTTAATATTTAATATTTAATTAAAATACACTTTAGAAGATGATTAAATTTGATTATCAATTTATGTGATTAGGTTTAGGTGTCTACAATGAGTACCAAAGAAATGGAAGAAGAACTGGCAACAAGTCCACCTCGTACGACACAAGTGCCGAAGAGAAGAGAACCATCCCCATACCAATTTTAGGCCAAGGAAACTCAATTTCAAGATGATGCAACTAAAGTAGTTGTGATCATAGAAGTCACTAAGGAAGAGGGAGCGGAAGCATCGCCAATACCTAAGAAAGGTAAGAAGTCTAAACTGATTCACATCAGTGAGATTGCAAATACAATGGTAAAGAATCATGATTATACTATTCTCAAGAATAGATTTACAATTTTTTCAAAGGAAAACAAGACAAAAGCAATAAGTGTTGTCTTAAATAGTTTAAAGATAATATAAAGAAGACCATATGATGCCAGGTTGCAATTACCCAAAGATTTGAGAAAGATATTGAATGATAAATGGAGTACTCGAGCGAAAGACTATGAGAAAATGGTGGAAGTCCTCTTAATGAAGATGAGACCAAAGATGAATAAGTCTCAAACGAAAGGTCTAACAAAAGTCTACAAAAGAAGGTACAACAACACAAGCGATATAAAAGACCTCATAACTGATCAAATGAACTAGACGAGATAAAGCATTAGTCAACATCTAAAGTAGTTGACTTTGAACATTGATGCCTACTTATAATGAAATCAACTACCAAGAGGTGGAATGAAACCAACCAGTCCGTAGGATACATAAACATGCAAGCCCAAGCCAACAACAACAAAAATCGGCACAAGAATTGAAACAAAGGGAAAAGATGAAGAAAGGAGGCAAGAAACTCTTACTCATCAAAGAGAGGAGGATGTATGAGGATGAGAGGAACAAGAAACGATCAAAGTGACTCAAGAGGAGTCAACTCTACCCAAGGAAAGTGATGCATAGAAGTCTGTAATTGAAGCAAAGAAAGATGAACAACTGGTAAACGCCCCATTGGTTCCACAAGTCGATGAGAAAATCACAAAGGAGCGAGTCAAGTCACCATAAGGCATGACTCAACATCAGATAGATAAGATAATCAAAACTGCAATTATATTTGTTGACTTGTCACCCAAGAAGGATAATGATGGTAAAAGTGAATAACCTATGTTGGTACAAATACCAGATGATGAACCTCTAAAGGAGAAGTCCCCAAAAATGGAAGAGGATGTGGAATCACCATCCAAGAAAGGTGAAAAGGACGCAAAACCACAAAAAGAAGGACAATGTGTTACAACCAGACCTGCGACATCGAGATCAAGAGTGTCTAAGAGTCGAACATGTGAACAAGAGAGTAGAAAGAGAGCATGAAGAATGTCTAGAACAATAGGTGGAGAAAAAGATAGAAAGAGGAGAAAGCTAGCCATGTACATGATGACATCATCATCCTCGTTGTCATCATCATCTTCTAGCTCAAAAGATGGAGGAGAATTTTATGTGAAGGATGTCAGAGCAGTGAAAGAGAAGGAGGAACTTCATGCACTCCTAGTTGCAAAGAAAGAAATAATAAAAGGCATGGATCTACAGTGAAAGACAACGAGGAACTTCATGCACTCCTAGTTCCAAAGAAAGAAATAATAAAAGACGTGGATCTAGAAGAGATCAACGAGTATAAGCAACACTTAAAGAGGTAACAAGAGCTCAGGAAGAAACAACTAGCTAGCACACAAGTAATCACCAAAAACATTATTGCAGAACTAGCCTTAGATGTCATATATGATCCCAACACGGATCTCATCAACCAACTCTCCACATTGGTTGAAAAAGTCAAAGATCACCAAAGAAGTGTAGAAGCATTGGTCGAAAAGAAGCTTGAAGTCAAACGAATTAACACATTGTAGAATTTGATAGGATAGAGCAAGGTCGCTCTATAGGAAACCAAGGAAAAACTAAAAGAGAGTTTGCAGGCTTCAACACCAGTCATGAAGAAGTCTTAAGGTCCGCGTACACTTGCACCTGGTCTAGAACAAAAACTGCAACACACTCAACAAGAGTTGCAAGATCTAAAAGACAATTACAATGCAATCATTGACTCTACAACTAACTATTTGTCCAAAACTCAAGGGACACTAGATCTCATACATCAGATCAAGGATGAACATGAAAAGAAAGCTATCAAATTGATAGAAGTATAATGTAAACTAGCCCCAATATAGGCATCATCCAAACTCACATTGGAAATATTGATGCAGTTCTCAACAAACTCCTAGGCAACACCTTGAGTGAATTAGAAACACTTTTAGGTTAACGAAAGAGTGAGATAATTTCTCATACAAATCTAAAGGTATCATGAGATACCCATCTTGCTACCATACATGATCAATACCTAGACATATTCAACCTATAACCACCCCACTGTACCCTTTGTCAATGGTGACAAAACGTGGGAGAGTATATGTAACCCAAGGGAGAAAGAATATCAAGGAGGGGATTTATCAAAAAGGGGATAATATCAATAGAGTTGAATACAATCAAAAGGGAGCATGAGGACAACAACAAAAGAGAACGAAAACAAAAGTAGCATGAAGAGACACATACACACTGCCAAGGGGGGTGTCAAACAATTTTTTCCCAAATCCATCTACCGACACCATCCACCAGTATAGGGGAAGGTATGGTAACAATTTTTTTTTCCATCAAAGGAAATTCACAAAGAAAAATGGGGAAGCATGGTGTTAAACAATGTTTTGCCATCATTGCCAAAGGGGTACATTGTTGACCTCACATGCATCCTTGGCATGAAGAATGAAATAAGTATTATGTGTTGACATTGATGGCTAAAAGTATCTGATTTCCAAAATGTGTGACAATCAATTAGAGGAAGAAGAAGAACATAGTCTATAGTTATTGGTCATGAGACACACCAACATACATTCTAACACAACCACGTTGGCATAGGAAGTCAAATATGGACAACAATTGATCCAAGTCATCAACGTGTTGAGTCACCATTGATGTGATAGAAGGTAAAAGAAAAACAGTGCAAGCAAGCAAGGACAATAAGCCACCATTGGTTCATGAAAAGACTGGCATGACTACCAGTCTAGATCCTAGGCATAGTGGTCACGGGTCTTCTCTGAACAAAGCAAACATGGAATTCAAATTTTGAATTCAAGAATGAGCAGGACAATTTGGTCATGGGTAATTGTGCCCTAACATTGATAGAAGCATATATGTAACATCAATCAAATTGAAGATGTTGTTGTGTAGAGAGAGTTGTTGAAGAAAAAGTCATTAATGTAAAAAAAGGAGTGAATAGAGAGTAGAAAGTTGAGGAAGATAATTCTAATAGAAGCAAGAGCAATAGAGTGGGGAGAGAACAACGACAAGTTGTTGCAAGCAACCAAGGGAGAGGTGAGAACAAAGAACATAACACTCACCAAGCAAGTAGGAAGATCAAAGCATCTTCAAGGAGACTGAACCAAGATCTACATGATAAGGTAGTACCACGTTTAAAGGTCAAAATACTTTTAATGATTTCTTATCATTGCATCTGTTTGTAAACTCCTACCAAGGCAAGATTCATTAGTAAGCTTATTGTACAAATCCTTTAGCAAGGTGTTTCTCAGAAGGAGACTTGTAAATCGTCTAACCGAGTAGCTTTCACAGGCTTTTTGTAACTCTAACTGGTTGCAGGCATTCCTAACAGGATGCGCTTCCTGAAGAAGCACTTGTAGCTCCTAATAGGGCACCCCTTTACATGCAATATAAGGGATAATGGGTATAGTATCCCCACCATGGTTTTTATTCTTAGATTGAGGGTTTCCACATATAAATGTGTCACATAGATGAATTCTTATATTAAGGGGATGGGGGTTGAATTAGTACCATCCACAAAACCGGTTATCCTTCTTACTTTTTCAACTAACCTCATTACAAGCCACTTTGTAGCTAGTATTACGATAAATGTAGTAATATAAAAACAAGTGAACACATGAGTGATGGAATTGTGTGAATCACTACTCATGAAACATACGTCGATGAACTTGACTCAAAAAACTACACAGTTAAATCCTGATAGCAATATCACAATTTCACTTACTATACAAAAATATCTCCTACTTATCATAATAATTGTATTGACAACACTAATAAATTTTGGAGTTAAATAGATATATGAAATAATAATTACAAATAATGTAAAAAATGTACAAGTATTATTTAAATAAGATGTATCCCATAGAAAAATATGTAAATAAAAATAATTAAGAACCAAAGAATTAACCCTAACTTCAAATAAGATTATAGTCTTTATTAGTATTAAAATATATCAAGACAATCTCAAAAAAATTTAAAACAGAATTAAAAAGTAAAGATCAATCATGTACAATATTTAACTTTTTGAATTGAACTTTCATATTCCACAATGAAGACAAAGAAGAGCTAATAATATGATGTAGATATGCATTTATCTATCGAACAACTAAAATTTATGTTTAAAATTTGATTATTAAAATGATGAAAAGGTAGTAAGATGTAGGGCTTGACTAAAGTTTTTTTACATAAAGCATATACATACACTTTCATCCATTGGAGAAATGAAATTTATGCATAATAATAAATTAGCTATTAGAACAATAAAGATGATGAGGAAGATGAGTCTCAGAAGTCTTCAGAAAATGCCTAATGCTTATTTGGACTACAAAACAAAGGCTTCCACTACAAAACCTATAAAATGCTTCCACCTAACCCAGTTTGTCATATCAATGATAAATGCCTACCCAGATGCTTCCGACCATACCAACCTATCTATGAAAATGTCATGAAGAAAACGCCAAACAGAACAAAACTTACAGGCTAGCAATGGCAATGGGGAGCGAGAACCTAGATGATGCTTAAAGCATTCGTGACCCCCGTGAAAAAAGAATCTTTTTAAAAAAGTTGCTGACTCCCACCAATCTGTTATGGTTTTTTAACAGCTCCACCAGAGCAACACCATACCCTTTCCAGAAAGGCCTTTTGGCTTTCCTTGTCATGTAATTTCACTGTTTTCCCGTTCGTTAACATGGCTGCCTCTTGCTTTTGTTCATCAGACGACAGCACTTTCCTGCTCATCACGTTGTAGATTTCTTTGACAACTGTTTGAAAGGCAATTTGTACATTTGTGCAGTCTAGTGCAGATGTCTCCATGAAAAATAGGTTTTCACACTGGGCAAGCGCTGTTCCCTCTTCTACTGAAACCTCTCTGCCTTCTTTAAGGTCACATTTGTTTCCAACAAGCATCAAAACAATGCTCTCATCCGAATGCACTGTGAAAGATGACAGAAAAAATTTATGAGATAGAACGCTTAAAAGACTTGCAAGAATTATTGAGTGAAATACTGTAGGAGGAGATTAGTTACTGAACAAAATTCTGCAGGAAAACAAAATAACGACTGAACAGCAAAATATGGCATGAATTTAGAAGGGAAAGAAGCATGCAGCATTTTTCGATGCTCTCTGTTTGGAACAAGTATTAAAACTTTGCACCTAGTTAAGAAAAAACCGAAGACTACACTAATTAGCATTGGATCAAAGAGTGAGAACAATTGTCTGCTCATTTTGAACAAGTTTTAAAACTTCGCTCCTACTTAAGAGAAAACGAAAGACCACTAATTAGCATTGGACCAAAGAGTGAGCAATTCTTTGCTACATTGAAAACTTTGAACTTAAGAAACAAATTGGCACAAAAATCTGATGAAGTTCTGCTGATTGGAAGACAACAATATTTCATTGGCTTTTTCTCGTTTGGACAAACTTTGGATTGTTGCCCAGAGAAGGGTTTCGAAAAAGATAAAATCTCAGAAAGCTTCAGAAGTTTTTGATTCCCAAATTTTTAGTAGACAGGCTGTAAACAGTGTGACAACATTTTGGTTGTACATTCTGGATAGGCTTTCGGTGGACTTACGATCAAAATGCATCAGGGTTGTGGTTCAGCAGTAGGCAAAGATGGCTTGCATATTCTTGGTCATAGATTACTCAATACCCCAAACAAATTTGTCACTGAGAGGATGGCAAGCATTTATAAGCTAGCTCCATTAATTCACCAATTGCGAAAAATTGGTAACATATTTAATCTAACTCCATGAGCTAAGCTTAAAAGTTCGCCAGTAATGTTGCTGTAAAATTACCCAGTGCCTCTAATACTGATAATTTATTCGCCTAAGCTTAAACAAATTTCTGCTGCCAGAGAGAAAAACAAACTACAAAACTTGCACTAAATTTGAACACGGAGCTTAAGGGAGATGGGTGCTAAACAAACTTTTTCATGTACTTGGATACCGATGACAACATTTCCCCAGAATAATGAAATTAAATTTGAGCGATAACAATCCAACATGTCCTTTTTCTCTCCTGGTCGAAGTGAAAAAAAAACCCTTGAAAATGCCTAGAACACTGGCATAATATGTGGAAAATCGATAGGCCTGAAAAGAATCAGAAACTTGCTAAGACAGATTTTCCTATTAAACCGGCTCAAACTTCTGAGAAGAAAAACTGAAATACGACCAAGAGAGCAAAACCCTCGAGTCAAAATACACGAGACAAGCAAAACCCAAATAATTTCAAAGCAGCATCTATAGGAGAAAGCTTTGAAAAGATATGTACAATTTAAATTTGCAAAATATTTACCTCAACTGTAAAACTCAATAATTGGCAAAAATTTAGTCCCAAGAAAGGTGAATCTGTATTTGCCCATAAAACTCTGAGAATCGGGAAGAACAGATGCTAGAATTGCGGGGGAAAACGAAAAGGAGAGCCGTGATATTTTAGAACAGAGCTAAACAACGATTTCACTACTGAAATAGGCGCAATAATCAGCATTCATCAAGTAATCAGCATTGTAGGTGAGAAAATGTGAAAACAGGTTTCACGACAATATATTCAAACCGTGAAACAAAATTTACAGCCAGCATGAAAACTAATGAGCATATGACAAAAGAGAAAAACTGATCAGCGCTCTAATTTCGACACTATAAATGATGAAATGATAGCATACTTACAACGGAGCTCTTCAAGCCAGCGGCCGATATTTTGGAAAGTATGGCGCCTGGTTATGTCGTAGACAAGCATAGCTCCCACTGCGCCCCTGTAATATGCGGAAGTAACTGCTCTGAAGCGTTCTTGCCCTGCCGTGTCCCAAATCTGCGCTTTGATCTCCTTGTTGTCGATTTTCATTGTTTGCGTCTGAAATTCCACACCGATTGTTGCTTTGGAATTCGGATGGAACTCATTTCTGCTGTATCTTGCCAGCAAATTCGATTTCCCCACTGCAGAGTCGCCTGTCAATACAATTTTGAAAAGGTAATCTTCACTTTGATCACAGTCGTAAGCCATTTCCACGTTCAAATCAAAGCCGGGGAGACAACAATGCTGCTGTGGACAGTAAATTTACCATGGAAAAACAGTGAATCTGTTCACAAATTGTACAAATCTTGATGTAGGGGAAATGTTGTTGGGAATATATACAAAAGCACTAACCCTGCTTTACGGTATAAATACAAAAGCTTAAAATGCACGGCGCCAAAATGCACTCCGAATCAAAATCAAAGCGAGAAGATGATAAATAACGAGAGATTCACAGAAAGAGAAAAGGGACAACTGACAATTTCCGTTTAAACACCATAGTTCAGGTAGTCAGGACATAGCCCTCAAATGCACAAAAGCAAAGGCAGTTTATGCAGAATGCTATATTTGAATCAAGCTTAACAATACTTCAAAATAGAAATATGATTAGCCATAACAAAGAAACAAGAAATGGAAATCACAGCAGGAACATGGGCACTAATTTTCGCTTAATCCTTTAAAATCAAGCTGAGATACTTCAGCCTGCATGCCTGGTTTGGAAGTAGTAAACATAATGGAAAACAGGATTATCTGAGGATACAATGAAGTTTTACAGAGCAAATTGATGAATAATATAGATTTGAACCCTCCTATAAAATGAGAAAGACTAGTCAAATACTGGGAAATGAGTTCAATCCGAGCGATAAGGGTCATGACTTCTATATATATAGTGGTTACCGGCTGTGCTGGTCGTGTGACGGAAGTTCCGGTCATTGAGATGTTCGTTGAACTTATGCTATTTGCCAAGTCCAACGCATTATTAATTTTTTTCCAATTTATTTAGAATATAACTTGAACTTTTGTTTTATTCCCCGTGCGCAAGAGTGCGTCAGAGCTACCACGCTTTAATTTTCTCTTTATACCTAGCTATTTAAGTCTTAGAAGAAAGTAGTTGGGATGTATGATATTTTTCATTTTCTATCTTTTAATAACCATAAATTATAAATTATGTTTGTGTATTAATTTTATTTGTTTTGGTACTTTAGGGCCTGTTTGGTGAGCGGAATAGGAATACGTATTCCGGAATAGGAATACGTATTCCAAAAATTGTGAATTCCTTGTTTGGATGCACCAAAACGGGATTGGAATACGAAGCAAAAATGGAATACGTATTCCATTTTTGGCCCAAAAATGGAGTTTTGCAATTCCACCAAAATAGGTGGTATTGGAATACGTATTCCTATTTCATTTTTTTTAATTTTAGAAAACATAAATTTTTGGGTTCGTGAATTCCCATCAAATATTCGCTGAACCAAACGGAAAATAGGAATACGTTCTATTCCAGAATACGTATTTCGGAATACGTATTCTGGAATATGTATTCCTATTCCGCTCACCAAATGGGCCCTTAGGGTGTCCATACATCTATTTAGGGTAATGGTCTTCCTGCCATATTGCCTATCAAGGTCTATTAATTATTGAATCATTCTCTTTAAAATACGTAAGTTTTTCACAATCCACCAAGTCTTAATTTGTAGTTTTTAGAAATAATTGTGTAAATATTCTTTTGCATCAATGTTTGGATCACACTCTGTGATCCATCATCAAGATAGAAGAGAGCTGAAGGATAAATCAAAAAGTAGATTAATTTAAAGCTCTCTTATATCCTTCAGCTCTCTTCTATCCTGATGATGGATCACAGAGTGTGATCTGAAATGTTGATTCAATTTTTTTTTAACACAATCATTTCCAAAAAGTACAACTTACTATCATCATTTCTTGTTAGAAGTACCTATCACAATCTATTCACCCAGTGATGCTATGCCCTCGAGCATGGAACCATTATGTGTATAAGAAAATTGTATTGAGTGCTTCATCCAGATTGATATTGTGTATTGTTGTGGAGGTTTTGTATCATTCACATTAAATGCCTCAAATATATGATGAGAAACTAAGTTATTATTGGCGGCAACAAATGATATCTGCAATTTTTGGGGTGAGTTTGTAAATCATATCTACAACTTCACCAAGCAAGCTTCAACTGGTTTATCAATTATTAGTCAACATAAGTTCCAATACTGTGCAAGAGGTAGGTCATCTATCATGCACATCTTGTGAAATATATCTATTGTTAGATTGTATACTTAGTTTTGGAAATTTAGCAATTTGTTTACAGGTCCAACCATTGTGAAGCATTAGCACCCTTATAGTGGATAAATATATTCCAAATAATTTTAAACTATAAGTTTTTTCCATTTTGTGGATAGAAAATCAAGCTAAATTTGAACATGACATAGTTGTCATGGATATTTGAATTATATATTTGCATTAACTTATACAACTTACCCATCTCTTTTAATTACTTCATTTCAAACCAAACCAAATCAAATAAATCAGTTGTAAAGTGATTATTTTGACGTGTAACTTACTATTTTTCTACAAAGCATTGGGAAAGCTATCTTTTTTATCAAGGAGTACTAAATTGATCTATTTGAATACTTTGTGCAATGAGAAGTCAAAGGACATATGTTTAAGAGAGACCTATTAATGTTGAAGAAGATGCAACTCAAATAGAGAAAAAAATTGGTAGTAGTTGCAATATTTTTTTGGCATGTAATATTTGATGGAAATGAATGAAGATTATCTTTTTAGTTAAAATTTATCTGAAGACATGGTGCTTGATAGCATAATCAAATTGCATCTTAAAAAAATGTGGGACAAGTATTTTGACAATAATTCTATGTTAGGAACAAAACCATTATTTGTCAGGCTATTAAAAAAAAAGAAGAAATGACACTTGTTTTGGAGTTATTGGGTGTCAATAATAAGAAAAGTTTAGAAGGTTAAGTAAAAGAAATGATACTTGAAATTTTACTTGTTGTTAACTGGACAAGTCAAGGAGTTGACTCAGTTCTTGCATGTAGAGCATTGATGACTATGATTTCTAGTAAGATGTTGATACGTTGAAGACAAGTTCAAGCAATTTTGGGACTATTAAATGTTTTGAGAGGAGTTGTTCAAAGATATATTCAGAGGATAAATATGTTGGATGAAAACATTGAAAAGAATTAGATGAATATTTGTAGACTTCCTTGAAAAGACAGAATTCTTGAATATGTAAGAAGAAGTGTCATTGAATATTAGACTAGTCACTCTTGTGTTTCATCTAATAGAATAGATGATATGCCGAGAGACAAGGAGATGAGTAGAAAGATTACACATCTACAATATTTTTTCTATACCACACAAAGTGAGTTATTTGATGCAATCATGCAAGAATTTTCAAATGTGAAATGGGTCAGAGATGTTTGAGATTGCACCCTTGCTTTGTACACAAAATAAAGTTTACGAAACTTGTTATCAAATTCATGTTGAGTTTCATATATATTTGCAATCATATTAAAAAATTATGAGACTACTTAATAAATATATGGTGGTCCCTAGATGTACAACACAATTTTTGAAGTCCATTATAAGTGATAAATTAGATGATTTATATGACTTTAATATCTAGTGTGTAAAAAGTGATTGTGTTGATTGTGGGAGTTTGCATAAATTTCTATTGCAAACTGAGACTATTGATGTTGCAAAGTTAGTCTTGTGTAGTACATTTGTTCATACAATATATACAAAACGAAAACTAGAAAGGAATCTGAAAAAAAAATGCATTGAAGGAGAGTGAATTTCCCTATAGTAGGTTTATGAACAAATTTCAAAGTATGATTTTTCCTCATATCTAACATTGTCATAGTGCATGATGACAAGCTAAACAATTTTGTGAATCTAAAAATTATTTTCCATGTGGTTGTATTCTTTCAAGATTTCTCTAGGAAGTATACATTTTTTCCTCAATCAGAGCTTCAAGCACAATATTATCATTATGAGAAAATTGCTATATTTCTACAAGTGACCTATAGACATGCACAATCTAATTCGGATGAGATAGAAAGTGATCCAAGTGAATGTGTTATCATCAAGGAGGTGCATTTCTATATCAGTGATGATAAGGTGCATGATAGGAACTATGTGGCTTATTCTTTTGTAATTATTTTTGATGATCTTGCACAACACACGATAGATGTTTCACAACACTGCATTTGGTCTAATGGTTGTGTAGTTAACTATATTATCTGAGTTGATTTTAAAAAATGTAGGTAATTTAAATCTATAATTTCTTGATTTATATGCACTCACATTTAATTATTTTTGTTTATTTTTTACATTTATTTGAACATATGCACGTGTGTGTATAACAACTTTAAATATCACAAGACAATTTAAGTGTGTAAAAGCCTTCAATTGGTTAGCAATGCAATATGCTAGATGCAACATTAAATTCATTTTTTTAAAAAGTAGATATAAAAAAGGAGAGCACGAAAGAGTTAGAGCATGTGTAAAGTATGCTTCAACAATATGACCTAGGAGTTGGACAAATGGTGTCTATTTTTTAATATTTTACATAGCACAAGTACATTTAATTTTAATTTCCATTTGATTTCTAAAGAAATGTGTACTTATTTTTTTGTAGGTAACATATTAGAGAATTCAAATAAAATTGTTTAATGGTGTTAATCTCATTTGCTAGTTAGGACAAAAAATAGAAAAAACACTATTTTGGGGAAGTGAGAGTAAAAAGTGTTGAATTCATTTATAATATAGTTTAAATTTAAATTTTTATGAAGTGCATTTTACTTCTATTACAATTGGCAATAGATAACACTTTCATAATTTTACATGTACCATAGATATTGATCGTTCTAATCCATTCACCTGTCAACCCATTATTGGGATTAGAAGTATGTATCAATTGATAACTATAAGACAACACAAGTCTCCACTGATTCAAGAGATAAATTGTACCTTTGTGATGATTATGTTAAAAATAAACCAATCAATTAATGCGAGAATATTCAAAATGGATACGTTTCACAATGAGATAGGAAAAAATTAATTATAAAGTCCCCTTATGAAGATGATGAAAAAAATATAGACATTTATGATAATATATGTTCAACTGATTATGAATGTGATTTTGATTTATTCATTACATGTGCATGCACATGTATTCTCTCTGTGTGCGTTTGTACATTTCTTTTGTCATAGGGATGAATGGAAATTAGGGCCAAAGGCACACCTAACTATCTGATCACCTTGCAGAGTAAACATAACATAAGAAAAGAATAGAGAACAACAGCAAGGAGAGAAGAAACATCAATTGTATTTATTGATTCATCAAATTGTCTATAAATCTTCTCAGTTGTGAGGCCTTCTAGGTTGCGGCCAATATAAGATGATTACAAATTACAACTTCAAGATTCACGATCTTTGCAAATTCTAGCTCTAGACTAGCTCCTCTATGATCATTCACATTTCATTCTCCAACTCTCTAAGCATTGCCTAACCTAAGCCTAGAAACCTCTACTTATACTTACCAAAATGGCTTATAGAAGATTCTAGATCTTTACATAAGAGAAGGTCAACCTTAGAATGGTTTGCACACATCCCAAAGCATGATCCTTACATTAAATTCATGATTCAAATTAAATGAACAAGTTGTCTCACACTAGAAACCAATCACAAACAAACTCAACCAATGAAGGAATTGAACATGAGCAAACTAGAGAGCTCACTTGACCAAAATAGGAACTCAACCAACACTACAGGAACTTGGCCAAAACAGGGAAACTCAACCAACACTATAGGAACTTGGCCAAAACAAGGACTTGACTAATACTATAGGAACTCAACATTAACTAATAGAATGCACAAAGATGAACATGAAAGCAAGGAAACCCAGGATGCTCCTGCATCAAACAACCAGGGTTGAAAAAATGATTCTCCTGAATCATTGAGAGGTCACAACCCGATCTGAATCCAACTAAGATTGAGAAATCCATGTAACATCTTCAATTGGTCTATTCTTCCACTTTACTAGATACTCATAGTAATTTCTTCTTCTTTTGCCTTTACCAACTCTCTAATCTAATATATGTTCAACCTCTTCAATATATTTCTTAGGATAATCATCTGGTACAACAACTTCATCATTTGACTCATGATACTCATACAAATTAGAAACATTGAATATAGGAGATATATCCATGTCATCGGGCAAGTCAACTTCATAAGCATTATCGTTGTCAAACTTCCTCAAGATTCCACAAGGACCAAACTTCTTCATCTTTAGCTTATTGTGTGTACCAATAGGAAATATACCTTTCTTCAAATGAACCATCATCTCACCTCCAACTTCAAAAACATAATGTCTTCGAGACTTATCTACATTCTCCTTATAATTCTGATTACTTTGTTCCAACCTCAACTTCACTTCCTCATGGAAAGACTTCATAAAATCAGCAAACACTTCCCCTTCAACACTTCTCTTTTGTTCACCAACCACATCCCTCAAATTTGATACACCTCTAGGTGGCATTCCAATAAAAATATGAAAAGATATTTTCCTAGTATTTCTATTCACAAAACTATTATATGAAAACTCCACTTGTGCTAATACCATATCTCAATTACTCAACGTATCTCCTACTAAACATCTCAACATATTATCCAAGCTTCTATTCACAATCTATGTCTATCCTTGGAATGTAGAACTAAACTTCAACTCAGTATCCATCTTCTTCCACAAAGTCCTCCAAAAATAACCAACATACTTTCTATCTCTGTCAGAGATAATACTCCTTGGTAGTCTATGCAATCTAACAATCTCTTTGAAAAAAATCTTTGCAACATGCACTGCATCAAATGTCTTCTTACATGTCATGAAATATGTCATCTTATAAAATCTATCCATAACTACAAATATGGAACTATACCCTCTTGTTATCTTAGGTAATCCGAGACCAAAATCCATACTGATATCACTCCAAAGTTTTTCAAGAATAAAATAAGGTGTATACAATCTAGTTGTGACTTACTCCTTTTGCAACTTCAAAAACTCCACAACTCCTAACAAAATTCTGAACAACCTTATACATCTATGGCCAATAATACCTGTCCTTAAGAAAAATCAACGTCTTATCAATACTAAAGTGCCTAGCCAATCCACCAAAATGCTTTTCCTTAATAAAATTAACTCTCATGGAACTTCTTGGTATACACAACTAAATTCCTTTGATCAACATACCTTCTTGAATAAAATAATATTCATACTTACTTGGCTGATTTGATAGATTTAGTGCTCTTCACTCTCTCCATGCCTCAGAGAAATTAGGTTATGTATCATACAAATCCTTCATCTCATCAAAACCAAGAACTTCAACCTTCATCTCAGTCAACAAAGAACATCTTATGCTCAATGCATCAACAAAACAGTTAGTAACTCCACTCTTATGCTTGATCACAAATGTGAAACTCTGCAAGTACTCAACCCACTTCATATTTCTTTGATTCAACTTATGTTGACTTTCCAACTACTTTAAAGCCTTATGATCAATAGACAACACAAAATCCTTAGAATCAAATAATTTCTTCACTTCTTTAAGGCTTGAACAATAGCATAGAACTCTTGAGCATACACATAATAATTCCTTTTAGCATCATTCAATTTCTCACTAAAGAAAGCAACATGTTTACCTTCTTGATCAACATAGCTCCTATTTAACCACCACTTGCATCACACTCAACTTGAAATACCTTATTGAAAGTAGGTAAATCCAATACATGTAACTCAACAACCTTTTGTTTCAAAGTATCAAAACTCTTATCAAATCCATGTGTCCACTTGAAATCCTTTTTGTCTCCTCTCACAATCTTAGTCAATATAATTGAAATTCTTTATAAACTTTATGTATAAATTATCCAAACCATAAAAAGATCTTGCCTCACCCACATTCTCAAGTGTAAGCCATTCCATAATTGCTTTAACCTTCTCAGGATCCATTCTCAAACCATCAACTAAAATCCTAAATCCCAAATACACAATCTCGTCTTGCATAAAGGAACACTTCTTCAAATTAATCAACAACTTCTCCTATTTTATCCCCTACATTACTTGCCTAATATGCTCAAGGTGTTGTTCCTTAGTCTTATTGAATATTAGAATATCATCTAAATAAACAATCACATACTGACCCAAAAATTTCTTTATAAACTTCATTCATCAATCTCATGAAAGTACTAAGTGCATTAGTCAAACCAAAAGGCACAACCAACCACTCATACAATACATAATTTGTATTAAAAGTGGTCTTCCAATAATAATTTATGATTATGATATGATGACAACCACTCTTCAAATCAATCTTGCTAAAAAGAAATTCTCCACTCAAACAATCCATTATATCATCCATCCCCAACATAGGAAACCTTTATTTCATTGTTATCTTGTTAATAGCTCTAGAATTAGTACACATTCTCCATTCTTCATTCTTCTTAGGTGCTAATACAATAGGTACAACACATAGACTCAAGCTTTCTCTGATCAAACCTTTTTGTAACGACTCCTACACTTGTATGTTAAATTCTTCATTCTTAGTAGGTGTCAATCTATATGGTGCTTTATTCAACAAACTAGTTCTAGGAATTAGATCCATACACTAACTTATACTCCTTGCTAGTGGTAAGCCATTAGGGATATCTTCTACAACAATCTCCTTGTACTCATTGAGTAAGTTTTCAACTTTTGTTGTCACTCGATTGACAGAGTCAACTGTTACTATTACTTGGCCTCTACTGTCTTCTATTTCTCAGCCTTTACTATCTTCTTTCACTTGATCATTACTATTACGACTTGGTCCTCTATGAATTCTACAAAGAAAACCTAGTTCTTCTTCATCTCCTTCTCAAATTATTTTCCAATGACCATACAAACTTTAACCGTAGTATAATTTACCTCATCTAGAGCTTCAATCAAAGGAAACAATGTTTTCTTCAATCCATTCACCCAAACAGAATATTGATTCAATCTACCATCATGCACAACATGTCTATCATACTTTCAATGACTACCCAATAGAATATGACAACAATCTATCGACATAGTATCATAGAGAACTTGATCATAGTAGTTTCCAATCTTGAATTTCGCAAAACACTGCTCACTTATCAACAACTTATGCTCATCCTTGATCCATGAAACATGATATGGTTTAGGGTGTCTCGACCTCTACAACTGCAACTCTGTGACCAACTCCTCTGATGCCAAATTTGTTGAATTATCACTATCAATGATTACTTTGAAACATTTTCTTTCCATCTTACATATGGTCTTGAAAAGAATTCTCCTCAGGATAGGTTACTCATCAACTCTTTCACTACATAAAGTTCTCCTTACCATCAAGTTTTCTCCAGCCTCAGGTCCACTTGGTGAACACTCAAGATTTCCTTGAATCACAATATTTCTATTACTATTTCCAATCTCACCAAAGTATTTACACTCAAAGGATCTATGCCCTTCTTGATCGCATCTGAAACAATTACCACAAAAAACACATCTAGGGTAAGAATTACCCCTTCCTTGGTAAGAACTAGTGCCTCAGTAAAAATTACTAGCTTTCCACTCGGTCTTTCCTTTATCCTCACTCTTCCATTCAGATTTGCCTTTATCTTGTGTAGAACTATCAGATCTGCCACCTTCTCCATAAGATCTACCCCTGCCTCTCTGGAATCTACCACCTCTACCTCTTTGTATTTGTTCATGATTCTTTGTCAATATCTCCTCAACTTTCAAGGCATATTGATATGCTTCTTCCACATTATCCAATTTTACAAAACTTATCTCATCTTGAATTCCAAATCTCAAACCATTTAGGTACCTTACAACTTTCTCAACATCATCATCCACATGTCCATATTTAATGTCCAGTCTATATAATTCTTTAGTGTACTCCTTCACAGTCATATCTTTTTGTCTCAAATTTTTCATATTTCTCAACAAGCTAACTTGGTAATTAGTAAGAAGGAACTACTTCTTCACCTTATTCACCATTTTCAGCTAGGTTCTAATATTTTCTTTTCCTCTTCTTTTTCTATCAATTTGTAAATGCTCTCACCATAGCGAGGCATAAACTTTCAACCCAGTGATTGCAATCTTCACCTTCCTATTATTAGGCACGTGCTTTCAAACTCAAAGAACTTTTCCATATTAGAGATCCAATCCAACACAACATTGTTATCCAACTTTTCATCATAAGGAACAACTTTGACAGTAGGCCTTGAATGTTCCCTAGATAACACTCTCAACAATCTTTCCTCATCTTGATCTTCTTTAGGTTTTGGATTAAGGTTTGGTACCATTGCTTCATCATCTCTCATGTCATCAAGTTGTGCTCCTCTCCTCTAGGTTATCTCCACAACATCTGATCTAGTTTCAACTTGTCTCAACATGTCTAATATGGCATTATCAAAATTTTCTCTTCGTCAAACCATTTTTACAAATAGGTTCCTCAAGATCATAAGCCTTTTCAATTTATAGGTCAAATTTGCAAATCTGCCACCCTACAACCAAAATCAATCATGGTTCTACATGATCCAATTTCCTCAAGGATGAAGCTCAAGCTCTGACACCACTTGACATAGGGATGGATGGAAATTAGGTCCAAGGGTACACCTAAATGTCCAAACACCCCTCAAATTAAACACAACATAAGCAAACAACAGAGAACAACACTAAGGAGATACGAAACAATTCTCCTTATTGATTCATCAAATTATTTGCAAATATGCTCGGCTATAAGGCCTTCCAGATTGTAGCCAATACAAGATGATACAAATTATAACTTCAAAGATTAACGATCTTTGAAAATTATAGCTCTAGACTATCTCCTCTATGATAATTCACGTTTTATCCCCCAACTCATTAAGACTGACTAACCTAAGCCTAGACACCTCTACTTATACTTACCAAAATGACTTACAAAAGATTCTAGTTCTTTACATAAGAGAAGACTGACATTAGAATGGTCTGCAAAAGTCCCAAAGCATGATCCTTACATTAAATTCAAGATTTAAATTAAATGAACAAGTCAGTTCACACTAGGAACCAATTGCAAACAAACTTGGCCAAAGAAGAAACCGAGCATCAACAAGCTAACTAGCTCAGTCGGCCAAAATAGGAACTCGACCAACACTATAGTAACTCGACCAAAATAGGAAAACTCGAACAACACTATAGGAACTCGGCCAAAATATAGACTTGACCAATACTGCAAGAATTTGGTAGTAACTGATAGAATGCACAATAACAAGGCAACCCAGGATGCTCCTGCATCACCTTTTAATTTAATTTTGGTTTATCGTGAATTGGTGATGTTTTTAATTTATATGCAATATTTATCTTTGCATGTAGGTGATATTTTTGTTGTGGTTTCCCATCATGTGAACACAAAAGGTATGGATTACTATCTACTCATATGCACAAAAGAAAAATAAAAGTTTTCATAAGTAACCATAGATGGTGATGGGTACTCTTATCCAAATGGTTTAGTTGTTATTAAAGGAACATATTATTAATAGAAGAAGATTAAAAAAAATGTAGTTAAATTTATTAAATACATACATGGCCAGTAAGTTCTACATTACATTAACTTCTTTCTAGCAATAAAACTACAATTTGAGACAATTTCAAAAATAGGACATGGAAACCAAAAGTGGAGGTTACATATTGAAGAGTGTGAAAGACTTTTGGAGATAAAAAGAAATTAGGAGGATCCAAACTATATGTATCAAGATCTTTAGGCTAGATTTGTTTTTGTAGCCCACTTACTTTCATATTTGAACTTGAATTTATATATAATTATAACTAGGACTTGATGGTATATTTTTGTCTAAATTACATTTTTATTTTAAACCTAACATTTTGGTGGTTCAAACTTTTGTTTTCTTATATGCGCATGATTGGTTTGAATCAATTTGGTCAATGACTTTTCTATATATTAGTCATATGTATATGTGTATCTGTATGTATATGTATATGTTTATGTATATGTATATGTATATATATGTATGTATATATATATATGTATATGTATATGTGTGTATATATATATATATATGTATATATATATATGTACATAGATACATATATATAAATACATATACAAACATGTATGTATATACACACATACATGATTGAGCCCACGTGGCTTTGATGATTCAATGCATTTGTTAAATATACTTTATTATATATATATATATATATATATATATATATATATATATATGTATGTATGTATGTATGTATGTATGTATGTATGTATGTATGTATGTATGTATGTATGTGTACACACACACACATGCATGATTGGTTCAATGACTAGTATTTCTTGATAACTTTGTTGTTTCAATTACATTATTTCTTCAATAGTGTTATATAATGACTTGACATTCCCTTTTAATTCATCCCATTACTTCAAAATCCCTTAAGACATCTTAAATTAGATGCCCCCTCAAGAACATAAGGACCCCTTAGGGCCACTTAGAGTCACTTAAGATCTATTAGGATAATAGTTCCTAATGTATCTCAAAGGTTCTTATGTTGTAATAGGTCATAGGTGGACCCAAAGGGTCCTAAGGAGTACTAATGGGATCTCAAGACACATAAGGACCCCTTAGGACCTCTCAAAATTAAACCACTTAGGATCCATAAGATACATTAGGGTCACTAATGTGTCTTGATAAATCATAAGTGGGTCTAAGTGGTCCTAAGTAACCTACTAATGTGTCTTTGGGCCATTTAGGACCTTTTAGACCTAGTTATGACCCATTATGACACATTAGTGGTCCTAACATGCCTTAGGGGTCCTTATGTGTTGTAATAGGTCATAAGTGGGCCCAAGGGGTCCTAAGGGGTACTAAGGTCGTAAGAAACATTAGGGCCACTAATGTGTCTCAATAAGTCATAAGCGGGTCTAAGTGGTCCTAAGTGACTTACTAATGTGTCTTGGGGCCACTTAGGACCCCTTAGACCTAGTTATGACCTATTATGACACATTAGTGGTCCTAACATGTCTTAGGGGTCCTTATGTGTCATAATAGGTCATAAGTGGGCCCAAGGGGTTCCGAAGGGGTCCTAAGGTCCTAAGAAACATTAGAGTCCCTTAGGAGCCCTTGGGACCTCTTAAAGCCACTTAGGACCTATAACAACACACTAAGACACCTTAGGACTTCTAATGTGGCATAATAGGTCATAAGTGAGTCAAAGTGGTTTTAAGTGACACTAATGTGTCTTAGGACCACTTAAGACCACTCAAACACACTTATGAGCTATATGGCACATTAATGGTCTTAACATGTCTTAGGAGCCCTAGTGTGTCATAATAGGTCATAAGTGGGCCCAAGGGGTACTAATGGGGCACTAACACATGTTAGGACCCCTTATAACCCTATAAAACCACTTAGGACCCATAACAAGACATTAGGACCCCAAAGACATGTTAGGATCACCAATATGTTGTAACAAGTTATAAGTGGGTGTAAGTAGTCCTAAGTGGTATTAATGCATCTTAGGACCTCTTAGGACCCCCTTGATCTACTTATGACACACTAGTGGTCCTAACACATCTTAGGGGTATAATGTGTCATAATAGGTCATAAGTGAGTCCAAAAGGTCCTAAGGGTTACTAATGGGGTCCTAAGACACATGAGGACCCCTTAAGATCTCTTGGAACAAGACCTATACCAACACATTAGAATTCCTAAGATATGTTATGACCACCACTTAGGACCACTTAAATGCAATTATGAGCTATTAGGGCACATTAATGGTCCTAACATGTCTTAGGAGCCCTAATGTGTCATAATAGGTCATAAGTGGGCCCAAGGGATACTCATGGGGCACTAACACATGTTAGGACCCCTTATAACCCTATAGAACCACTTAGGACCCATAACAACACATTAGGACCCCAAAGACATGTTAGGATCACAAATATGTTGTAACAAGTTATAAGTGGGTGTAAGTAGTCCTAAGTGGTATTAATGCATCTTGGGACCTCTTAGGACCCCCTTGATCCACTTATGAAACATTAGTGGTCCTAACACATCTTAGGGGTATAATGTGTCATAATAGGTCATAAGTGAGTCAAAAAGGTCCTAAGAGTTACTAATGGGTTCCTAAGACACATTAGGACCCCTTAAGATCTCTTGGAACAAGACCTATACCAACACATTAGCATTCCTAAGATATGTTATGACCACTAATGTGTTGTAATAAGAAATAAGTGGGTCTAAGTGATCTTGAGTGACCTACTCATGTATCTTAGGACCACTTAGGACCCGTTAGACCCACTTATGAACTATTATGACAAACTAGTGGTCATAAATTTTTTTGGGTCCTAATGTCTCATAATAGGTCAAAAGTGGGCCCAAGAAGTCCTAAGGGGTACTAATGGGATCCTAAGACAAATTAGAAGCACTTAGGACCTCTTAGAACCTAAAGGACTCGTTAGAGTAGGATGTCTTAAGGGGATACCAAGTAAGGGGATGTTATAAGAAGTCATTTATTATATATCATTATAAAAATTTAGTTGAGATCTGCATTTTTTATATGTCATTTAGTTGATCGATATATTGCTTAATTTAATAAAAAAATTAATTATACATTTATTATATCACAATTTTAGTTTTGATATATGATATTTATATTTTATTTATACATGACAAATTTACTTTTTATTGTGACATATATGCAATTTTAAAATCACTTAATAAATAAAATTTATGTTTATATAAATATAAATTTTTATATGGATATTAATGTTATAAATTACAAGCTTTCCATTCATTAGTTTAGGTCACTTGAAAAAATATTTAAAGTTCTCATACACACATAAATTTTACAACCTTAAATTACGTATCTACCACATGAAATTTTTAAATATGTACCTACCACATGAAATATTTGTCCACTCGTGTAACTTTCATATCTTTCTACACATGTCCATGATGTACATCTAAAATAAACTTCATTGTACAATGGACCTATGCAAACATGTATAGAACAAATATATAGATCAATGTCAACAATGTATATATAGAAATACATATCAAATATCGACATGTCCAAAACACACACACACACACACACACACACACACACACACATGTAAGTATACATACAAGAATACACACACACACACACATGTGTGTGTGTGTGTATGTATGTATATACATATATAAATATATGTGTGTGTAGATATATCTGTATACACAAACACACACATACACACATGTCTGTGTGTGTGTGGAGCTATATATCTAATTATAATTTAATTTCAAATTCAATATTTTTGTTTCATACTTGATCTCTCCACTTGAATTCACAACTGATGTACAAAAGCTCAAAAGAGTGTAATAATACTCTATGTAGATCAATGCTCTTAACCATAAGAATAGATGAAAGTCTAGTACAAAATTTTTGGCCCTAGGTTGTTTGGTATATAGGGGGTGTCTACTTAGGAGGAGGTGTAGGATCCACACTCTAAGGCAATGTTGTAGGACATATATGAATGTCCTGATGTTTAGAGGGACTTTCTTGTACATCTCCATGTCCATGGTTGCTAATAGTGCTGGATGATCTCCAAAGATCTCATCAAATAGACTTAGGAATCTTAGTTAGAGTGATCTTGTGCCATATCAAATACTCTTGATAAGAATCCAAAAGATCTCTCACTAAAATAGAACTCATAGCACACAACTGATCCTTGGGTAAATGTATAATCTCCTCAAGAGTGGAGAACTCATGTTAGATGCATAAATCATATAACGCATGTGATGGATCCATCGTAGGAATGGTGTGAGATTGCAACATGTATCTATCTATGTGATTTGATGAAATCTCCTCAACCTAAGTGTCAATGGAGGAAACATTAGAGTATATGTCCACATGCACCTCCTCAAGTGTAGCATGTCTAGCTCTTGTGTAGATCTCCAAACCTTTTGGAAGATCCAAAAGGTTTTGACCTACTATTTCCCTCTTTTTAGGGGGTTGTGGTACATTAGGGCATTTGGATTTATCTATAAACCTACCATTCCCTTGACTAGCATGTCATCAAAATTTTGTATAGTCAACATCATATACAAAATAAAATTCTCGACATAATTGTTTGCAGAAATATATTGGCACCTCATCCTTTTTCAATCACCTATGATGGGCCTCCAACTATCTAAGATATATAAAAGTGGCCACAAGAACATCGTCACATTTTGTCACTCTATACATCCTAACTAATCCCTTCTCAAGGTAAAATGGAAACATGCACTTAACATCATGAGCATATACATCTCTCTCAATAGTTGACCACCTAATAGTCCCTAAGACTATGCCCAATAAACTCCCATAAAGTGTGTCAATTGATATATCATCATATGGCTTGTATGATTCAACATTCTAAATCATACTAAATAACTCTCTCCATCTCCACTCTACACTTCAATGAAAAACACTTGCATGTAATTTGAGTTGTGCAATTAGAGGGAGAATGGGTGGGGAATAGAATGTATGGTTGGAAGACAAAGTGACCAAATTGAAGAAACTAAACTATTTGAGGTCACTCAAGCCATTGTTCACACAATCCCATGCCCATTATTTTCTCACATATCCAAGTTCTAGTACACACTTAAGCCATGAAGCATTCTAGACATTTGATTGTTTGGAGGCATGTGAATGATTTGGGGTGGAAGTTCATTTATCATATCCTACTTTTCAGTATTAGATGTCCAACTTCTACAGCACAGGTTGCTTCCAACCTAGTGCATTTGAATTTTTTTAAAATTTTTTTAAATTTTTTTTTAGCATTTGAAATTTCCATATTCTCTAGTTTGGCATTTGGAATTTCCATTGGATCAAGTGAGAAGTTGAGGACAAGGTAACACATGAACATAGGTGACATGTTTAACCAAAGATAGTGTAGTGAGTCACCATTGATGTGACATTATAATGGGACATGCACAATACATGTATATGAGAAATGTTCAATCAAAATGATAGAAAGATAGAAGGACATATGCTAGCTATGGGATCATAGAGGGACTGACAAACCTACCAATATAGACCCTTCTAGTATGTGTCATGGGTTTTCCATGCACAACTCAAACATCTAATTCAATTTTGAATGCATCAAATTTGGACAAGATGTTTTAAGGTTTTGGCACCTAGTGGATGGAGAGCACATATAATCTGGGAGCTTCATTATTTATTTTTGAAGTAGTTGTTATGTTGAGTTGTTATTGTTGATAATATTGTGGACACAAAGAGCTAAGTTTTAATAGAGAAGACAACGATAGAGTCGAGACACTACTAATTGGTGACCACAGACAGGAAAGTATTGAAAGTGAAAAGATGATACAACTAATATTGTGGGAGAAGCCAACACAGTGAGAGATGGGAAAGACATCTTCAAGGTATATAGTGGATATCTGCAAGGTGAGGTGTGCCACTTATTTAGGTAAAGCATTTTGATTTCTTCCTTACCATTTTGTAGATTCTTTAGTAGAAAGCATATTTTAAATTCTCTAACTAGGTACCTAATAGAAGGAGGTTGTAAATCCTTTAACATGTTAGCTTTGAAATATTTTTGTAATCCTAATAGGTTTCTATTATTCATAACTGGATGTGTTCTTAGAAAAAAAAATTGTAGCCTTTAACTAAGCAATATTTTATTTGTAGTAAAAGGCTAGTCAGTATATTACCTCCAATGTGGTTTTCATCTTCTCATTTAGGGTTTCTACGTACAATTTTTTTTTTTTTTTTTTATCACTTGATGTATGCATTTGTCTATGAGATTGCATATTTTTTTATCTTATTACTTTTGTAATTGTGGTATTAGCTAATTGGTTATTATGTAGTCTATTTCCAAAAGTAGTATAGTAGACCAATTGGAGAATTCATATTGATTCCCTCTCCCCCCCCCCCCCCCCCCCACTAGTACTAGTTGGGACCAAAAATTGGTGTCAAATTTTAGACCCTAGCAGTGACAAGTTTGACAACTTAAGGGAAGATCAAATGATATACATTAGGCTTCAGAAGTAGCTTGATGATGCTCTTGAAAAAGTTAAAGTTCTAAACGACAAGTTAAGGGTATCCTTGTCAAAGAGAAAGAAACTCATGAAGAAAATTAGTGAGAGTCATGAACTCATTGGGCAACTAGAAGAGAAAAATGGGTTAGATGAATGTAAAGAAACAATCACCAATCTCATGATTGATGATGAGAAGTTGAAAAAAACTATTGTGTGACACAAGAAAGAACAAGAAGAAACTACAACAAGACTGATTCAAGCTCAAGATGAGAAAGATAATGTTATTCTAGCAAAAGAAAAAGTTGAGGATGTATTGAGAGAAGCACTAGAAGCCAAGAGAGTGACTAAGGAAGATGTAAGACAAAAGAATGAGAAAATCCATAATCTATTTAAAGAATTGATAAGAATCAATGAGAGAAATAAAAAGTTGAAAAATTGAATGATATCTCTAAGAAGATGTTAGGATTAAACCATAGACAGAAATAAAAATTACATGCAAATATAAAAAATATCAAAAAATATTGAATTGCATAGAAAAGAACACAAGACACTAAGATTTAATGTGGCTCACCCAATCCATGGGCTACACCCACCAAACAACAAGTCCAATAGTATTACGATCCAATGATTACAACTTGATTACAATATGTAACCCCTTGCAACTCAATACCACCACAAGAAGCAATTTCAAATCATATATTATGAAAGATTCCTCATCCTAAGCCCTTTTATAGAACTATTTTTGCCACATTAGGGTTACAACATGTCAGCCATACATTGGCCATGACCCCAAATTTTTTTTGAACCCCAAAGAATTATGAAGTACGTACAATACTTCCTTGATCAGTCATTATAAACTAACAATCTCCCACTTGGGGGCTGATCAAGCTCCACACTAAACAAAAATCTCCCATTTGGAGACTGATCCTGTAGCAATATCACTACCACATGGGAATCTCACTAGATCAAACCACCATGGACTCAACTGTTCTTTTATTCTATTTAATCTAGAAGAAAAATTGAATATGAAGAGGAGTTCAATTTCTCCCTTATCACCACCTTTGTAAACATATCCACTAGATTATCATCTATATGTATCTTGTCCAACTTTAACTATCCATCATCCAAAATAGACCGAATGAAATGGTACCACAACTGAATATATTATGTCTTTGAATGTAGAGAAGAATTCTTTGCAAGATGAATGAAACTTTGATTATTTGTAAACAAATAATTATCCCTTTGAGGGTGTCCCAATTCTTCCAAGAAGAATTGAAGCCATATCATCTCCTTGGCTACCTCTATAGTAGGAAGATACTCTGCCTCTATAGTGGATAAAGTGTTCACCTTTTGTAACCTAGAAACCCATCTCACTATTGCCCCACCAAAAATAGAAACATAGCATGTAGTACTCTGTCTAGTATCAATATCCCTTACCAAATTTGAGTCAACACATCCCTGTAAATCAGTAGTAGAGCCCCCAAAATGTAAACACTTACTAGATGTGTCTGTCAAATATCTGAGAATCCATTTAACTACATTCCAATGCTCAAGTCCTAGATGATTCATATACCTGCTAATGACTTCCATTGCATGTGCAATATTTGGCCTTGTACATACCATATCATACATTAAGCTTCCTACAGCTAAAGCATAAGCTACCTTGGACATCTTATCCTCCTCTTCTTATTTCTTTGGACACATCTCCTTAGTCAACTTCAAGTGACTAGGTAAAGGTGTGCTAACAACTTTAACATTCTCCATAGAGAAACATTACAACACCTTCACAATATAATCATCCAGAGACAATGTTAATTGCCTGTTCTTCCCATCTTTGCAAATCTTCATACCAATAATTTTTTTTGTTTCCCCCAAATCCTTCATACCAAATGCATGTGCTAACTAGCATTTCAGCCCCTTAATGTGATCGATGTTAGACCCAACTACAAGCATATAATCAACATATAAACATAAAATAATGTAGCTGCCATCATCTAGCCTCTTAAAATAAATACAATGATTTGAATGACACCTACTATATCCATGCTCATACATAAAACTATCAAATTTCAGATACCATTATTGAGGTGCTTGTTTTAAGCCATATAAACTTTTCTTCAATTTGCACACTAAGTTCTCCTTACCTTTGACATAAAATCCTTGTGGTTGTTCCATTTATATCTCTTCATCCAAATCACCATGAAGGAAGGTTATTTTAACATCAAGATGCTCCAAATGCAAATCGTTAGTAGCCACAATACTTAAAATAGTGTGAATAGAAGTCATTTTTACAATAGGAGAGAATATCTCATCAAAATCAATGCCCTTTTTCTATGCAAATCCTTTTACAACTTTAAATCTTTTCTTACCTCCATCCTCTTCTTTCAACCTATAAACCTATTTATTCTGTAAAACCCATTTCCTTGTAGGCAACTTGCATAAATCCCAAGTCTTATTTTCAACAAGGAGTCCATTTCATCTACCATTGCAAACTCCCACTGAATCTTAGTATCCACTTGCACAAATTCATCATAACATTTAGGTTTACTAGCATTAGTTAGTAAAATAGAGTACAAAGAGGGAGAAAATCTTTCTGGAGGTCAAAACTTAGCTTTGTTGACTAGCTAACATTCACTGGGTTGTATCATATTTTTTTTTGCAGTTGTTGCAAATCATGAGGAATTGTTGGAATATCATCTTTTGGAGTATCATCTAGCACAAAATAATCATCTAGCACAAAATAATCATCTTCTTTCTTCTCATGCTACTGCAACACATCTTTGTACAACACTTTCTCATTGAATATGACATCCTTGTTTCTAACAATTTTATGATTTTCAAAATCCCAAAGCCTATAACCAAATTCATCAATGTCATATCCAACAAATACACATTTCTTTGACTTATCTTCCAACTTGGTTCTATTTTCAGAATCTATATGAGAAAATACTTCACAACTAAAGGTTTTGAGAAAAGAATAACTCACCTTCTTACCGGTCCATGCTTCCTCTAGAATACCACAACCCAAAGGAGTATAGGGACCTCTATTAATCAAATATAGTAGTATTGACAATCTCAACCCACATGTTTAAGAGCAACCCTACATGCACCTCATGCTCCTTGCACACTCCGTTATAGTGTTGTTCATGCATTCAACCACTCCATTTTATTGTGAAGTCCTTGGAACAATTTTTTGTCTATGAATACCATTAGTGGAGCAATAATATTCAAATTCATGACTGCAATACTCATCACCATTATCAGATCTAAGACATTTTAGCTTTTTACTAGTCTCATTCTCAACCAAGCATTTCCATTTCTTAAAAGTTTGAAATACATCAAATTTTTGTCTAAGAAAATAAATCCATACTTTTCTAGTTGAATCATCAATAAATGTAACATAATAATGAGAGCCACCAAGGAAAGATACCTGAGCTTGTCCCCATACATTTGTATGTACAAGCTCTAATCTCTCACTTTTCTTTTCCTTCCCACTCTTCACAAAACTCACTCTCTTTTATTTTCCATACACACAACTTTCAGATAAATCCATATTAACACATTTCAAACCTAGTAAAACTTGCTTTGAATGAATTACTTTCATACCTTTCTCACTCATGTGTCCAAGTTTGTTGTGTCGTAACACTATATTAGAATCTACAACAACTGTTTGTTCTCCCTAGTCAACTGCAACAACTATTCCTATACATTCATTTTTCTTTGAAATAATTAAAGTAGAAGGAACATTATGACCTGTACAAAGATAGAAGGTGCCTAGTTTCATGCCTTTTGCTACTATAAGGGAACCTTTTGAAACCTTCCGATGTTTATCATTAAAAGTAACTAAACAACCCTCATCACTGAGTTGCCCTATTGAAATCAAATTTCTACTCAACCTTGGAACATGTATTACCTCATGTAGTAGCCAATGATTCTTATTCTATAACTTAATTTTAAATTTTCCCTTTCCAAAAATCTGATAGGGTTCATTATCCCCCAAATAAACAAGCCCAAAACCCCCTTGGACATAATCAATAAAATAACCTCTGTGAGGTGTAGCATGAAATAAAGCACTAAAATCTAAAACCCATGAATAATCAACACTTTCTAAAGAAAGAAGCAAAGCATCTTGTTCAAATTTGTTACTTACCAAATTTGCCTCCTTGTTCCCTTGTAGTTTATCTCCTTCATTATTCTTTGTAGTCCAATAATCTTTCTTCTTATGCCCTAGTTTTCCACAATACCAAAAATCTCTTAATTCTCTAGATTGAGACCTATTGCCCTTTGACTTTCATCTTGATTTTTCATGATTTTCAAAATTGTTTCCTCTCTTAGTCATTCTTCCTCTGCTTTGTGCATTCAAGGAACTTCCTAGTGTAGATCCACCTAAGGTTTTCCTACGAGTTTCCTCACTCAGAATAACACCAACCACATCATCAAATTTTAGGGTATTAGATCTAGAAAAATAATTACTCATAGCCATTACCAAGCCATTATAGCTTTCAAGCAAAGAACAAAAAATCAAGAGAGCCCTAATTTCGTCATCAAAATTAATATGCACAGAAGATAAATGACTAGTAACAATAGTAAATTCATTTAAATGATCTACAATAGATCCACCTTCTACCATATTTATATTAAATAAACACTTCATGTGAAATACTTTATTTGAAGTGAAGGGCTTTTCATATATAAATCACTAGGGTTTCCATCAACTCTTCTATCCTCTTCTCTTTTGTAATTTAAAATGTCATTGATGGTGCTAGGCATAACTAAATGCTTCCAAGTGTCTTTCTATCTAAAATCTCCCAGTCTTCATTTGTCATAGATCCCTATTTCTTTGTTTTTCCTTCCAATGGCTTCCATAAATCCTTTTGACAAAGATAGTCCTCAATTTGCATCTTCCATAATTGAAAGTTCTACCCATTAAACTTCTCCACCTTCAGCTTACTCTCATTTGCCATCACTTTGTTAGGAATAAGGTGTCTCAGCCTTGGATAATTTCTATTCTTATTATTTATTTTGTAAATGTATTTTTTTATAAATAATGTAATTAAGTATGAGTGTACATGTTTAGTTGGCATGTTGATGTGTCACTCCACTTGTATGTGTCAGCATCTTGAGTTATGTGTATGGAGATCATGATGAAACGGTTATGACAAATTCCTATGATGCATAAGAGCTATCTATGGAAGATTTGATGATGGGTGAAGATGCGAAGAGATGTGGCAATAGATCATTGAGTACTTTAGACTCAAGTCTCTGACTCATTGAGTTCCTATTATTTTAGAGAATAGTAAAACCCTAATATGGTTGTTCTTTGAAAGTTGCCCTAAAAGGGAAAGTGCATGATATAAGCATTTTTAGGGTTGCAAATAGGAGAGAGAGAAAGTGTATTATTGGTATGGTATGTTGCTACTAGATTGGTCCTTTGTGTCCTGAAAGAACTTGCATTGCAAGTATGTTGTAACCTTTTGTGTTGAAGATAATACATTGTACAAGTTTTGGAGGGGTGGGGCTATTTTATCGAAAGGTTTTTTTCCCATTGGCATATCTTTGTGTTTATGTGTTTTCTTTCTCTATCTATTTTCTGTATTTTTGGTTTACTAAAATACTATTGTTTACATAATATCAAATATGAAATTGTAAGGATTTAATAAGAATTTGCACAATACTTTCCTTAAGGGATTAGTGTAGGAAGTTGTTTCAGCACTTGAGTTTCCTTACACACTCCCACTCAATTGTGAGATTTTCATGTAGAGGATAACTAAAAAACAACCTAGCTCTGATACCACTTGTTAGGATTAAACCATAGATAGAAATAACAATTAGATGCAAATATAAATAATATCAAAAAATATTGAATCACACAAAAAAGAACACAAGACGCCAAGATCTAATGTGCTTCACCCAATCCCTAGGCCATGTCCACCAAAAAAAGAGTCCATTATTATTACAATCCAACGATTACAACCTAATTACAATCTGCAATCCCTTACAGCTCAATATCACCACAAGAAGCAATTTCACATTGTGCACTATGAAATATACCTAACCCTAAGCCCTTTTATACAAGTCATTTTACCACTTTAGGGTTACAACATGTTGGCCATACGTTGGCCATGACCCAAGATTTTTTTGAACCCCAAAGAATTATGAAGTATGTACAATACTTCCTTGATCAGTCATGAAAAACTAACAAAAGACATACGAGAAACTGAAAGCTTAGAGAAATACCAAGAGCACCATTTGTCTTGGATATGAAGGTGAGAGCAAGACTAAGAAATGAGGGATCTCTAGAAGCCATAATAAAAATCTCAAAAAGAAAGGAAAGAAGTCCCTTAAAGATATGAAGCCTAAGAAACCAACCTGTCATTATTGTGATAAAATAGGACACACTTCAAATATATGATGGCACAAATAGGTTTCACCTAGTATCGAATGTTCTTTCAATTGATATTGTCATAACTACCACTGATACTAACATACTACACAAGAATGTCAATCTCACCTCAGTAAGAAAAGATCTTAAGGATACCATTATCTCTATAACAAGTATGGACGTAGGGTTGGAGATTGTATATTGAAGGCAAGCTCAAACCAGTCATCCTCTAAGTTAGAAAGTTTCATTAGAAAAAAAAAATTCACCTAATTTGTGCGCTCAAGTTTTGGAAATGATGGACACCTTACAACATATTGAAAGCTAATAACTAGTCAAAGAAACAACACTAGACCTTGGAGAGGTATAGTTTTGACTTGTTACCATTGCAGCAAGATGGGACATCTTGCTAGAGAATGTGGATCAAGATATGGATAAAGAAGAGTGATGAGTCTATAGAGGCCAACCTTGTTGAGTCTAAGATCTCACCAATTGGTAGTGAGACTTTTGAGTTAAATTAATCTACCTTATCTTAAGGATTTATGTGTGAAAGAAAAATCTCACACCGGTCCCCTAGTATAAAACTATAAGAGACATGTTGTGATGTCAAGAATAGTCAAGTGAAAGATCTAGTAGCAAATGTAGTACACTTGTAGGAAGACATAAGTGAAAAGAGAATATGACCATTGGCTCACAAGTCATAATTAACATTTATTATGGATTAAGTGGTCTAGGTAAGCATTTTTTACCATTGAAAAATTAATTTTAACCTAACATTATCATTTCTAAGCTATGTATGTATGTGTGTGTGTATATATGTATGTATGAAGGAAGCTAGTTACCACTTTGAAAATTTGATTTCTTGAAGCTTTATCTTTGTGAATCCTAGTTTACTATGCATGTCTTTTCTAAGAAACAAATACGTCTTCTGTGAACATAAGAGAAGTTTAAAGAGTTGGAGAAAAAGGTTGTTGATAAATTTATCCTATCATTCCCCATTCAAAATCTAAAATGACACAAGGAATCCACAAGGTAGAGTTTGTTGACTCAAAGCAAGCCAAACATGTAGAATACGAGATTATTTCACCGAAGGGAGATGTGAAGAACATGAATGGAGCATTGTTCTCACTACCTACAAATGTGTTTCTCACCAAGAATGTGAGAGTACAATTAAAGGTAAAATTTTTGGAACTTGGGAGTTTGTTTTAGTTTTAATATAGATCAATAAAATGGTGCCTAGTTTTATGGTGCTCCCATGAGAGCTATGATTTTAGGTTTTTCCACAATGACTGTGAAGAGGAGTTATTGTAGGGGTATTGGGCCTCTAGGACATGAATGGAAGTCTAGACAAAGTGCAAAGATGTAGACCAATGTAGATGATTATGAGTTGCGTCAGTGATAGTTGAAACAACTTGGGTTTGTAGGCTTTGAGTTAGGCATCCCCTTAGGAACACAACCACTTAAGGGGAAAGTGCAAATAGATGGAAGCCAGTGACAAAAGAATATGAGTGAGGCATGTGGTAATGTGCGTATATAGAAAAATAAAAATACACAACAACATGATTTTGCAAGGGATTTCATTAGGCATGACAAGATGTAAAATAGTTAGGGGCAGGCCCAAAAAGCATCAATGTTGATGATTAAGGCATGATTTGTGGATTTGGAATTAGAGGTGCTAGAAGAGGTAAATCAAAATGTAATGGTGTTTTCAAATTTAGGACTAATCGAGTGCTTTAGAGGATTCTGGCCTAGTCTGGTTGATCTACATAGGCATATTTCAAATTTATAAGGAACCAATTTTAGAAGGGCATGTACAAATTTACCCTTCAACAAAAGGGTTTTTTAGTTTTGTTTTTTAAAATGAAAATGATAGGTAGAAAGTTTTGTGTGATTATTAGTTTTGTTGGGAGAACAATTTTTCTTTGATGTTAAAACCATGTCATCTAGATTTCAACCCAAATAATTATTTTTTTGATAAAATTCCTTTATGAGTAAGGCTCCCAAATCTTCCATTTGACTCATGGTTTGATTCACACCTTGAAGCTATGGGGGATGCTATTGAGGATTTTCTAATGGTGGATGCAATCTCTTCTAATCTACTCCACTCAACCTTTGGTTGAATCCTAGTGGAGATGGATATTACTAAAGGGATTCTAGCTGAAATGATGATCAATACTCCTAAAGGAAAATGTACACAACCCCTAGATTATGAAAGCACACCTTTTATATGTAGAGTTTTTTTTTCAAATTGGTCACATAACCACCGAATGTGGTATAGGGAAAAAGCAAAAGAAACCCTCTTGGTAGAAGGATGTAACAATCTAGTACTACATGGTAGAGAAGAAGGAAGAACAATAGAAAAGATTTGCTTAAGTAGTGGTAAGGGATCCACAACATTCTTTGTCCAAGGAAAAAATGATGCCTCCTACAATGAGTAATGATAGCATGAATAATAGGACATGTGATGATGGGATTTAGGGTACTATGGTTGTCACTCTAGGAGGTACAGATAGAAAAACTAATGCTAGTTCATGTACTAATATGTTGGAGGTAGGAATAGTGTTAGATGACTAAGAGGGAGGGGGTGAATCAATTATGTTCAGTTATCTTACAGTCCCTTGAAACACGTCAATACCAAAAAACTTCATAAACATCAAAAGAAATCATTTGATGATCTCATTCAACTTTACAATTAATAGTTGCAATCAAATTACTCCAAGTTATTCATTTTTTATTTATGTTATTACCGAATGTTAGTAATAAAAAATTGTTGTTATAGAGTCACTATAAAAAGTAAATAACATGAAAATTGACTTGCAATATTACAATGTTCACACATTTGACACCAAGATTTTTTACATGGAAACCTTGTAAGGGGAAAAACCACCAAGAAGTGGCAATCCAAAATTTTCACTCTTTTGAAGTGAGCTCTGCTAGGAGCCAACCTTGTCAAGGGTTTACATACACATTGTTAATGTTACCTTGTTAGAGGATTTACACCAAAATATCATCTAGACCTTATCACTCATTGTTCTTGTCTAAAGAGTGGCCTTCTCTAAAGGACTTATAAACACCACTAATCGATGTTACCATATAGTATTTCACAAACTTGATAGGTCCACTTGGTTAACAAGATTTTTCTACTACAATGATTAGAAAGTAATAATACAAGTTGATCTATTAATTTTAGCACTACCTTCTTTATTCATATCTCCTTTCCACTTGGTCTCTTTCTAATCTCTTTCCTCTATTCTCTTACTAGTCAATTCACACCTTTACTCTTTCACTTAACTCTACTTGACCTTCTCTTTCTCTTCTTGGTTGACCTAGCTCTTATTTTCTTCAACAAATTTACAATTTGATCTTCTTCCTTAATATTTAATCAACAACATTAGTAACTTCATCAACAACCAAAAAACCTTCTCAACTACTCCTTAAACAGTAGTATTTGTGCCTCCAGATTCTTCCAATTATTATCACTTAATCATAATCATTGATATCATATTCATTACATTTAGTCACTTATAAAATAGAACTTTCATAAAACTTTGTGCTCATGCTTATCCTCCTTCAATCTCCATCATAAAATCTTCATTGGATTTTCCCAGTCCTTGATCTTGTAACAAGCTTTGACTTGCACCTTTGAACATCTCGAAAATTCTTTATTTCCACCAAAATTTGCCTTTAAATTCCATCTTTACAAACTTGTTCTTCTTGTTGTTACTTAGTGAACATAACATTTCACTTGGGTAAAACATCACTCAGTCAATACTGAACTCACTTGGGTAATATTGAACTTTTTCTTGCTTAGCCAACTGTTGAATGATTATTGTAGTCACTCAATAAACACCGTCTTCCTTATTTAACCTTGTCACTCAATAAAGCTTGTATATCTCATTATATTATAATATTAGATGATTGTAAAAAAATCAAACCAACATTACATTATCACTATCCAACTCATTCAAGTGCCCATTGAATACCATACTTATCAACTCTGTCATCCACATACTTTATTCAAATATTCTTCATCAATCAAATTGATATGGAACTCTATTGAATTAGCATAATGTCTAATAAAATAATATTTGACATTAATGACAATATAAAAACTGATACAAATATTTTACATGCATTCATAGCATTCTTAGTTGCATCGTCAGTTGGGGTTAACAATCTCCCTCTTGGGCATTGATGGCAACACAAGACTTCTGATTTTACATTACAAAACATTACATAGGATAATTAAATGTATGCATTTACAATAATACAACTATTCAGTTCTTTGTCTTCATCATCAAGTGCTCTATATCTTAGTTTGTATCATCAACAACAACAATCTTTGATATTTCTCCCCCTTAGAATATTATCTTCTTTTGTTCAAATTCACTTTGATTATTTTAGAATTACTCCCCCTTTCTATATGCTCTAATTCTCTAATTTTCTTCACCTTCATCCCTATGAAAGCAACAACTCTTTTCCTTAATAATATTCTCCAAAACTGATTCTCATCTCCCCTTTGATATACTTATCTCCCTTATATATTCCCTCCCCCTTTGACAACAATGCAAAAGGTAACTATAATTTCCAATGTGAAACTCATAAAATCTTGTAGTTATCCTTGTACCTTGCATGTAGAATTTAAAATAGTTTAATTACAGTCATCTTAACACCTTAAAGAGAGCTCCTAAAGTGTGAACTTCTATGCATCATCTCCAAAAATATATTTTTGTTCATCCATGAATTGATGCAACATGCATCTTCATCGAGTGAATTTTGTATAGTAGTTTACCTCTTAGATACTCAAAAGAATCCTTAAGAAATGACTTAGTAAATATGTCTACAATTTTCTCTTTACCTTCACATATTCAATATCTTGTACTTTCTCCCTCAAGTAATGATACTTGACTAATATGCAATTTTTTTTGTATTCTTCACTAGATTCTTTGGTATATTAATTACACTAGTATTATCAAAATAACTAGTAACAGGCTTGGTTATCTCTTCTCACAAAACTTCCAAGAGTTTCTTAATCTATACAATATTTGAACAATTGATTGCACCAACAACATACTCAACTTCAGTTGTAGATTGTAAAATACAACTATGTTTCTTGTGTATCCATGTAATCAATGTTTCTCCTAACAACAATGTCCACCACTTGTAGTTTTTCTATCATCAACATATGTATAGACTTTATCTTTCTTATACCATAGGCCAAAATCTTCAATTTCTTTGAGATATCTGAATATCCTCTTTTCAGTAGTTATGTGTGTTTCCTTAGGATTAGATGAAAATCTTGCAACAATACCAGCAACATGTGCAATATTTGGTCTACTATGGACAACATACTATAATTTACCAATCATGGATTTGTATTGTATTTAATTTACTTCAATAGATGTATCTTCCTTTGATAATTTCTCTCCAGTCACCATAGGTGTATCAACTTTCTTAGACTTATCCATTCCAAATGTCTTCAAGATTTCCATCAGATATTTATATTGAGTAACATATATACCACTCCTTGTTTGATGAACTTTTAATCCAATGAAAAATTTGATCTCACCAAACATAGAAGTCTCAAATTTTGTACTCATTTGATCAATGAATTTCATACATATGTCATTTCCTCCAAATATGATGTCATCCATAAATATTTTAGCAATCAATACCATATCATCAAATTTATATTTCAAATATAGATTAATATTCTCACTTGTTCTAGAAAAACCAATCTTCATCAAATAAGAATGTAACCTTTCATACCATGCTCTTGGTGCTTATTTCAATCCATTCAAAACCTTGTTCAATTTGCAAACCATGTTCCTCTGATTAGGATTAATGAATCCTTCATGTTGTTCTCTGTAGACTTCTTTAAGTATTCCATTTTGAAATATATCTTTTACATCCATTTGATAAACCTTGGATTTCTTGTAGGTGGCATAGGCCAACAATGTTCTTACTCCTTCCAATCTTGAAATAGGTACAAAATATTCACAATAATCTATTCCTTCTTCTTGAGTATAACCTTTGCAAACTAGTGTTGCTATGTTTCTTACAACTTCTCCATTTTCAATCAACTTATTTCTAAAAATCTATTTTGTTCCTATCAAATTCTTGTCTGTAGGTCTTGGTACTAATGTTCATGTGTTATTCTTTTCAATATTCTCAATCTTAAGTCATTCATAACATTTATCCAATTCTCATTCTCGAATGTAGCCTTAACTATTCTCGGTTCAAAATCAACAATCAAATGGGTATCATTTCTTAACTTCTTGTCTATACTCCTGCACTTTTTTCACCTATAATTCTTTTATGAGAATGATTCTAACAAACATATTTTGTCAATACAAGTTCAGTTCTTTCATTTTCAACATTTTATTCACTTAGTAGGGGTTCAACTTCTGACTTGGTTTGTAAAGTCTGGTGCTCGGGTAAAGCAATATGTGACTCGGTTAACAATCTCTAATGCTCAGTAGCTCTTGGTTGTAACTTGAGTAGTGTTTATGGTATCTCTTTATAAAAATACACAAAATTGTTGTAATCTTCATGTTCCTTCTTTCTTTCCACATTGTTCTTATCTACAAACTCATCAATCCTTACATTTTCACTTTCAATCATTTTGTTGTAGCTTTGCTCAAACATTTTAAAACTTTACTCTTAGATGAATAACTAGGGAATATACCTACATCTCCTTTTGAATCAAATTTATAATTTCTTGCATCCTTGTGAATATAAAACCTATGTCCAAATATTTTTAAATAACTTACATTAGGTGTATGACCATACCAATGTTTGTAGGATGTTTTTTTTGTTCCTATTAGTATAATTTTTTAGAATTTCCTTTTCTTGTTATTGCCAATAGGGTTTTTGTTTGAGCTTTTAGTCTCTATGGATGCTCCTTTTAGGTAAAACCTTAGTTGTAAATAGTTTCAAGTCAAAACCCTAGGTGAAATTAAAATTAGGCCCTAAATCTTTTAATATCCTCATTATATTTTGTTGTCACTTAAATGAGGGGTCTTTTCTGTGTTTTGTGTTTTAATCCATAGGTGTTATCAAGCTTAAGTCATGACCCCATGACCCTCATTTTAACGAGCTTATGTTTTGAAAATTACTAAAGTAAGCTTTCATTTGTCAACTTGGCACCTTTTCATTTGTTATGACCATACCCTAGAGATAGGTATGCCCAGATCCCCTTTTCTTCTTAGCCATCAAGTTTTGGCTAAATCAAGGGTCATCATATTATCACTGAACAAAAGTTCTAGTATTTTAACCTATGCAACATTGTGTTAGTGTGATGCATGTACCAAGTGGGCCACACATGGTTTCAAGGGAAGTGTTCATTTTGAGCCACTGGATCATGAGGAGATCAATGGTTGTCTCTTTTTTACTAAGTGAAGATGCAGGATTTTTATCAAAACCGAAATAGTGACTGGGTGATACATGCATTGGAAGGTAATACAATAGTTAGATATTTCAATGATTAGATCAAAGTTAGATCAAAGGTTGTTGCATTCTCTCACTTTGAAGTTATAAGGTTGTTAACAAAAGTGAGAATAAAAATAGCTAACACATCGTATGGTGATGTCCAAATAAATAAAGAAGGTTATGGTTTCTACTAAGATCTTGACCATTAGTTATGAGAAGGATCAATGAATGCCATTTTACACCTTCAAAGGATGTATATTGGTTAATAGATGCAAAAAGTGAGTGAATACCATGTGTCTGAAGGTTTTTAGTTGTTAATGATTTCTCAACCATCAGATCTTGGTTTGATTCATAATTGTTGCTATGTCGCTAAATGAAAGTGAAAAACTTTTAGCCTTTATGAAAAAGTGACTGAGTGACATGTGTCCAGTGGGTCATAGCATAGAGGAAATATGAACATTTTCTTTGTGCAGAATGAATCATTATTAGAGTGCATATTTTCAGGATTTATTTGATGTCATTGATCTTTTCCAGAATCAATGGTCATCACATTATTGTTGAGTGAAGATGCATGATTTTAATTTATATGATAATGTGACATGCCAACACTTATTCCATAGTGGGACCAAATAAGGACAAGGTGGTAAGTAAATATCTATCATCATATTTAAAAGGGATCTACGGATGTTGTGATGTCGCTATGGGAACTTGCTAGGATTTTAAGTAATGTGATAATACAACATTGTGCCATGTGCCCTTGATGGGCTAGTCACGCAAAAGAATAATAAAGGAACATGTTTGTTCCATGCCATAAGATCTAAGATGAATCTATAGATGTTGCAATGTCATTTTTGGAGACTTGCAAGGTTTTTACTCATAGTGACAAGTGACACGATGACATGTGTGTGGGTGGGACTTGAGTGTGGACATCTTGTTATTGGATCTTGATTCATCATTTAAATCTCTCCTCGTAGTTTCATATCCTGCAATTCAAAAAATATATCAAGGAGTATTTGTAGCCATTAGATTTGATCAAATTTATGATTATTGCTCTATTGCTATACAAACATGTAAGGTTTTTACTTATAGCCTCAATGAAACCTTTTGATGTGTGTCTCAAATGGTCCTAGTAATTTTGAAACAAAGATAATATATTAGTTGTTGGGTCTATGGAAAATTGATAAAGGTTGCTATGTCGTTGGAAAAAGATGCAAAATTTTAATTCATTGTGACAAAGTGATGTGCCATGTGTCTCCTTGTCTTTGATGGTACAATGAGGGCCCATAAAAATAAAGTGGCTTATAGCTAGAGAGATGTAATTGGTTTGACTTCTCTATTAGAGTGAAGGAAGGTGATTCAACTTTAAAATTAACTCATGGTCATTGGATTTATTTTAAATGGACGGTCTATTTTTTGAAATTTTCCATGAGATATGTATACTAATTGTCTGCAACATATTAATGGTGAATTAATGCATTTTGTGTGTGGGTATAATCATAAGAGAATAGTGCACACACATCACATTTAATTCTATAAAGGAGATAAAATTTTAGAGCAAAGAAAAAAGGCAAAATATACATGCTAGAAGATTGCTTATTGCTAAGAAGGGAAAATTGAAAGTAAATTAGTATCTATTCTCATCTTGATAGAGAGATTTTTTGTACACAAAGTTTTTATAATTTCTAAAAGATGCCTCCCAAACAAGAATTTTTGAGAAATATAAATTATCAATAGAGGAATGTTCATGATGATATCCTTGAAAAATTAAATACCTCAATAAATGATTCAACGAAGGGCAAGGAATTTGATCCCAAAGCTCCTAGATTGAAAATTGACGAGGGTTTGTATGATAAGGGGAATTTACTTAGAGATGCACAAACATCTATGGGTGGTTTGGAATTGTTTAAGAAATGGTTTTTATAGTAGAAACAAGACACCCCTCACATTAATGTATGAGATTTTGATGTTTGAAGGCTTATCATGTTGAGAGTTTTTTTATGGATGTAGATTTGCTAGCCATGCTTTCTAAAAGATATGACTATGTGTTACGACTGGTGACAAATAATTCTTGGGTTGGTCTCTTCTAGATTACAAAACAAAATATTAGATAAGTTTTCTTGTTGAATCCTTACTCTACCCTCCATGAAGAGATTGATTTTGATAAGTTACAAGAGAATTATGAAGTTTAGAAGGTCAATCTAAGGAGTGGGCCATTGCAAGAGCAATTTGCCAAAGTAGGAAATTTGGCATTGGTTTTGACATCCACCCTAGAACCACTAATGAAAAAATATTTTAATCCTCGAGCTTAGGTGTTATATGTTTCTTTGTGTAAAATGTTTGCAATAGATGAGCAAGATCATATTCCGGTCCCCTTAATACATATGATGGTCTAGATTTTGCAATATGGAATGAATTCAATTTTTTATTTTGCATCCTATATGGCAGAAGAGATTCATAATGGATTTCTAGGGATAAGTAAAGGAAAAGTTGATAAACCCTTCAAGTTGTACTCCATGCTCATGTAAATTTATTTGTTTAAGGGATCCTTTTCTTTTGAGAAGGATATGAAGCTAGAAAAGGAACACAGAGGTAAGAAATTGTTAGTACAATTTTGGAGTGCTGACATGTCTTAGGAAGTAATGGGTGCTAGTTTTTTGTGGTATGATAGGTATTTTACATAAAAAATGAGGGAATTGTAAATAGAAGACAATTTTCAAATCCTCAAGCCTCTGCTGGAACTAATTAGACCTAAGGAATATGCCACGAGTTTTTAAGTGAGTCACAATTAGGGGGATATCATTCCATATCCAGTGTCCACTATTTTTAGAATATGTGGTTTCCAAGGAAAACCCCATGTACTACCCTACCAAGTTCCCCTCAAGGTGGGTGTTGCTAAATTCTTGTGGCGAGTTGGAGGATTAGAAGAAAAATAATTGGTTAGCAGATCAAGGGGAACAATCTTTCCCAGCTTCATTGTGGCCCATCAATTTGTCATAACAAAGGGTGTACGAAAGCATTTGGGATTTTTTTGGGATAAATACAAAATGACACAGTATCACCCTAGGTCTATAGATCCTAAAGGGTTGTGTGAGATGCTTATAGAGAGGACTAAGGCAAGAAATTATGTGCAAATTTTACTATCTAGAGGATGTCATAAGAAATGAGTTTTCTTTGCAAAATTAAGAGGTAAAGAAAGAAAAGTGGAAAGTGTTTAAGAAGATGATGGATTTTTCCAATGCCTTGGATAAAAATTATGATCCTTTAAAGGATATAAAAGTTTGGGGTGACAAACTAGGTAAGTTAATGTCACATTTCGTTGAGATTGTGCAAGTTTTGAATGAAAAGAAAGAAGTCTTAGTTAGCACATATTCATAGAGGGTGGAGGAGGTAGCAAAAAATATTTCAAATATTTTTGTTATGAATTTAGGGACATATACTCTCCACAGGAGGATTGGATATACTATTTTTTGGAACATAGGTACTCATCCTGTTCTAGTATACTAGAGGAAATATTTTGAGAGCCCTCCCTCAGAGCCATCTAGAAAGAGAAAAAGTTGGAAGTAGGGACTCCCTCAAGGGTCAAATAATAGTCACCCTCATTGACTCTGAGGTACTTTGATAGGGAATATTCAATGAGGGAGAAATTAAGGAAGATGTGAAGTCACAGTGATGTTTTGATAACAACAACAAAGTTGGAGGAAGGGATGCTATAGGAGCCCCCAATGCTAGCTTTAGACCTCACAATTGAGGATTTCAAGGGGAGAGAAACAGATCTTGTTATAGAACAAGCTTCTAGGAAGTTCATTTCTAATGATGATTTTGTAAAATCAAGAGCATTCATTCAATTTTTGTGGTGATTAAATATCTCAAATTTTGAGGAAAAATGTAACAAAATGAAGATAGAGAAACCTTATAAAGGGGACTCTGTGATTGAAGAGGAAATAAAAGAGGAGCTAATGCAAAATTTTGACATAATAACCACTGAGCTAGGAAGGCAAATATTGAAAGATGATGGGATATTGATTCTCCCTAAGTGGGATATTGTTAGTGCTATGGTATTTGATGCCATTAGAGGGGAGAAATGAAAAAAATTTAGGAATGAAGAAGAAGCCAAAGAGGCTCATAGGGGAGTAAAATATAGTGGAGACCACCAAGCATTGGTAGTGTGGTCATTACAAAAAATAAATGAATCAAAGCTTCAAGAAATTTATGATGTAAAACACACAAGAAACCCAATGGTTTTTAGGATATCAGAGATTAATAGTGATCAGTCAACCCTCATGAATAAATAAGTAGCTGATTTTAATGTGGATATGACCATAAAAGATAAGCAGAAGTTCATTGATTTAAATACCAAGTTTGAGAGATTCCTAGAAGCTTATGATGAGAGAGGTAGGAAAATTAGTGGAATGGAAAAAAAAAAACATTGCCAAGTTTGAGAAGCAACAAGGAAAACAAAAGGTAGTAAAGAAACCATCTCAGGTAATGATTGCCATCCCCTACTCCATCTCCTCCTACCGGGCCAATTGTTGAGATATCAGACACCCCTTTCATTCCATAATATAACACTGAAGAGGAGTTGGAAGAAGAAAAGGCTAGACTCAAGGTAGCACAATTATAAGTGTTATAGAGATATGGGGATAAGATCAGAGATACACTTTTGTTTCTAGTTGACCAAGTTAATTATATATTTTTTCATTATAGAATGTATAAACTAGTAAACATGTGGGTTGACTTAAATAAAAATAAAGTTGTGTTGAGGCAAATTTTGGACAAATGGATTAGGAGAGAATAGGAGGTAACCAACTTGCATGTCATCATAATTGATAAATTAGATACAGGTACATTGATTAAGAAAACATATGATCAAACAATTGATTTATTATATTTTGATATAAAGAGAAATATTGTAGAGAAAGATTAAATGATGTTTCTCTAGATATGCTAGTAATTTTTTGGTCTTTTCCCTCATGTAATAAATAGCCCAACTAATATTAAACCTAAAGAAGCATGGGGAAATGAACTAAAGGAAATTCTTGGCCCATAGGTGAATGACATAATAAATAAAGAAGATAACATATTGTTTGCAAGGATAGTTGAGGAGATTGTGAATGTCCAAATATTTTTTGATTATTTGAAGATTGAGATCAAAGAATTAATGAGAATATGGAAGAGTATTATGATAAAGAAGAAAGAAAGCATTGCTTTTCATTTGCCAAGTGATTCTATTTTTGATGAATGGCTGATAAAGTATGGCACAAAAAAAAGGACTCGTAGGTCGAAGCAAAAGAACAAGAACAAGGTCAAGAAGAAAAAGAGGTGGCCCAACAACCTATAAAAGAGACAAAAGAAGAAAAAGTGTAGGAGGTTTTTAGTGAGCCCAAACAAGAAAAGGTTGAAGAATATTCTGCCCCACTAGAACCCAAGGGTAGGTAGGATGCATATTAGCAATTGATTATTAGAAGAGAAGAAATTTCTTATTGCAATAGGATACCTTTCTTTTTTCGTTCATCCATTATGGGTATACCTATGCAAAAAATTATGAAACTACTTTCAAATAATATAGAATATGCCACATGTATTTAGGATCAACTTTCCTATGAGTTTATTGATAATGATTTTTTGTCTCAAGTGTAACTATGTTTTGTTAAAGGATGGGTGTCTTGTTTTCTCTCTAATCCTAAACCTTGTTGCAACTTACCCTATATAAGTGAGTACCCAAGGCTAGAGAAGGGTCTAAATTTTCATTTTGAAAGAATGCATATTTTTATGTTATGAGTCAGTCTATTGCTATATAGTCTTGTTGTTGCAAAAGTGTCATAAATGAAAATATAAAGCTATATTATTGAGTCTGTCTGAGTTTTCTCATAGAAACTGATACTGAATTGTATATTTTCAAAGAAGATAATACAAAGTTCTTATAGGATGGTTATTCAATCTAGATCTGGTCTCTTCTTCTATTTCTTTGAATTTTCTAGAATTTGGTGACAAAGTTTATTAAATCCTAGTTATAATTTATTTTAGATTATATCTTAGTTCATGTTTTTCTGATAATCTAATGGATTATATAAATGCTTGATATGAGTTAGGAGAATTGAGAGCTACCATAAGAAGATTATGATAAGAATGAAATTTTAGATTGACTACTAGTTTTCTTTTCACAATGTGATAGGATGGATCAAATGTCATATATCAAGTTCTATGAGTTTCCACCCAATGGATAAAGTGGTGATCATATTTTAAAATTGGTAAATTATGGAGGGATTATATGACACAAAATTTAATCAATCAAATCTTTAAAATTTTATTGTTATAGATCATAAAAATTAAGTTTAATCTTGATTTAAGGATTCTTAGGGTATAAAGAATTAGCCATTTTCTATCCCTTTTTCAGCTCTTGAATTAGAAGAATTAGAGGCATTTATCTGCTAAGTTAGGATTTATACCATGGATTGCTAGTAGGAAGAGATATTTTGAATTCTAGGGTACACCTAGCTGAATCTTGTAGAATTCAAAGGGAAGAAGACTGAAATAGTCTTAATAGTTGGCCCTCTTGATTTTCTTCTAGAATACCCATTATGGTATTTGGCTAACACCTAGGTGTTCTTTGCATTTTTTAAAGGTAGTTAAAATCTTGTCAAATTTGGAGCCAACAAAATGATGACTCTATTGGGGATACATAATGGAATCATTGTATAAAAGTTAATATGAATGTGTGTCAGATTAGTATCTTATCATTTATGGAGTAGGTTCATGTTAGTATACAAGGAGTTTGTCAAATCTAGATTTGTGTCCATAGTCCCATTATAAGTGTGAAGTTCCATTTCACAAAATAAGTTGTGAAAGTAAGTCATGATTAGTGGATTTTTTGATTAACCATTTGTGGGGGGTGTCTCTCTTTTTTAGATTCTCAAGGTTATATTCCCTTAGTGGGTGACGATTCTAAAAGGGTTTCAAAAGCTAGTGCTATTTTAATATTATATAAAATGACGAAAAAAAGGAGAACTACAAGGGCTAATACCAACACAAATCCTGGGGTCCACTGTATGTGGAGTTACCATAGGTTAATAGAAGAAATAATGCAAAGAAGAAATCCAGAATCTAGTCATACTTGAAAGCCTAGGTATAGTCATGTAAATCATTCCTTGTATTATTATCTGAGAGAAAATGAACTTTTATTTTTGATTTCTAGTTCAAAAAATACTAGGTTTCTCGGTGATCTCTTTACTAAGCCTTTTCAAAATGAGGAGGTTTAGCAAGACAAATCAATTTCATTAGTAGGTGATACAATCTTTCAGACTGGTGGGTCAGAAAGAAGGGACCAGTATGTGGTATCACAAGATATTCAACCAGTCAGATCTAGTTTTGAACAAGTCCCATTCATAGATAGAAATCTCATTGACCTTAGTGATCTAATAGAATCAGAGACCACAACAATAGATCATGATGATTTATTGGTTGAAGTGGAGGTTCTTAGAAAGAGAGTTGCTGAAGAAGATGCCAAGCACAAACACTTGGAGAAAGAAAAGGAGAAGGTCATTTTGAATGTCCTTTTGGAGAGAGATAACTTACTTAGAAGGATGGCTATGCTCAAAGAGAAAAATAAGAGGTTGGAGGAGAAATATGTACCCTTGGATTTAGATGTGTTTTGAGATCTTGGACAAATTAGATGTAAAGTTTAAGAATAGGAATGTGTCGTACATGAAAAGAAAGGCCTATCCACACACAAGTCTAGCCATATAAACCTATTGAAGAAAATAAAGTTATCCCAAACATAATTGACCTTACTACTAAGGTTGTTGATAAAGGTAAATATAAGATTGTGGGAATTCAAATAAATGAATCCAATATTATACCCAAGGATACTCATGGTATGTCTCAAATAGATTTGTATTTGGAAAAGGCCAAAAAGGAATGAGAAGATTTGGCCAAAGAGTTGAAGAAGTTTGAGAATGAAGCTCAAGCTACAAAAATGAAAATAAAGATTCAGTTCGTTAAGTCTACTTTTGGTATAACCATGAGAAAAATTCAAAATACACAAGGTATGCCTTCCAATCTAGTTTATGGCCCGAGGGAAAGTAGCTAAGGGATAATCCAATTAGGACTAGTTTCTTTCTCTACTACAGTAGGTCAACAAAGTATAGGGTAACAAGGGAAAATAATGTTGAAAACTCAAAATGTTGGACCTAGTTTTGTAAATATTCTAGGATTCCAAAGAAAACTAGTGTACATGGAAATGTATAAGAATATATCTTTTGTAGGTATCCCGAGTTACCCTAATCCCATCTCAAATAAGTTAAGAAATAAGGTCACAATTTTTTTTGGAAATAATGTCATTAGTGGTGAGGAACACCTTAGAAAATTCATTGATATGTTAAATGATTATGAGATGGAACATGAAGATGTTGTCATGAAATTATTTGTACATTCACTTATTGAAGATGATAGGGATTTGTTTAGAAGGCTCCCTAATGATAACATCAATTCATGCGGCAATTTAGAAAAATGCTTTAAGGAGAAATATAGAGATAACACAAATGTTAGATTTTTTTTGAATGAGTTTAAACATATCAAGAAGAATCAAAATGAGTCTACATTTGATTTTAATGTTAGATTCTAGAAGGGTATGTAAAAATTATTTCAACTCATGAGATTAGATGGGAATATATGTCTAACCCCATATTTAAATTCTTTTGATAGTAAAATGACATACATGCTAAGGGATAAAGACCCCAAGACACTGAGAGACACTTTCAAAGTTGTTGTGAATATTTAAAAAAATAGAAAAGCCTAAGGAAAGTTGTAGAGAAGAGATGATGCAAAACTTTTCAACCCTAGGGGAAATAAGAAAGAAGTTGATAAACGTACTAAAAATAATAATCCTAAAGAAGACAAGATGGATAAGATGTAAAATTTGTTGAAAAACATGAAACCTTTATTTAAGAAATGTCAAAAAGCTTAATACTGGTGATTTAACATACTGAATATATTGCAAAATTTCCCCTACAACACATAGTGGAAGGATGGTAAATCCATTGGTAACCTTGTGCAATGTAGAAATTACAAAAGTACACCAGATCCATTGTAGAGAAACTCTATAAATATGGTTGATGAAGTGCCCTGGTGTATGGTTTGTCGATCCCCCATTCTCTTGAATATTGTGTAGTAGCTCAGTCATTCTCTACTTCCCAATAATCACAATCCAAAGAAGTTTATGGGGGAGAAAAATCATGATAATATGGCTAACAATATGATAAGTTCCTATTGTGACTATGAGGAATCAGATATGGAATAATATGAATTGGATGTAAATAATCAATGAGGTGTGTATCAAGTTTATCATTAGCATATTTTCTCAGATGATGAAGATGACATTGATGACAAAGCATTCAACATGACCTTAGAGTTGGGACACATGAATTTGAGAAAACCATCTAACAAATAAATTTACAAGATAATTGCATAAATGATTGCTCAAGTTCATAGCAGTTACAACCTAAGAAATAGAACAATGGATAATGTTGTTAGTAATGCTTCAACCATTTTCATCAAAGATGCAACTCAAAAAATTAATGATGAAAAAAAAAAAAATCAAATAGTCATAAAAAAAAGATGCTAAGGACAAGAAATGGGAGCCTAAGAAGAATGTGCAAACCTAGAATGTAGATCTGGTCAAGATAGATGTGGGAGAAAAGAAGCTAAAGCCTAATATTGTCAAACAAGTTGAGGATTTTGTTGTCCAAGGACAAGATAATAAAATTAATTTAGATAAACCTCTCATTTATAATCTTGTTGATATGATATCTATGTTGTCACAAATTACTATAAAGGTCCCTTTATCTAAGATGTTGAGAATAGAAGAGCATAAGAACAAAGCCCTAGCTTGGTTGGGAGGAATTGTGAGTAGTAGTATCATTGAAAGTAATTCATCATTATGAAAAAGGGTACAACTCATATACAAAGAAAAAGAAGAGAAAGGGATAATATCTTGGATACCCCCAATGTACTTGGATAATTCAATAGCAACATATATAGAGAATATTGACCCTTTCTTTCTTAGTCTAATTATAAATGGAAAGATTGTGATGAACTATATGATTGAATTAGGAACCTCAAACACTATCATACCTTTCAAAATCATGGAGTCCCTTATTTTTAAAGTAGACACTAAATAGGGTAGATGTTGTGTCATGGATTCAAGGGTAGTCCCTGTCATAGGTACTATTAGTGTATTATCATACAAACTAGCTGCATACCTTGATAGTGATTTAACTATGAGTGTTTTGGTAGTTGATATTCCTCCCCACTATGGTATGTTATTATGAAGAAAATGGAGTGCTTCAATTGGAGGGAGCCTAAAGTGTGAGCTATCTTTTTCTACTTTCCACATAGGTGACAAAGCCATCAAAGTAAATAGGGAGCCTAGGGTTACGCATATGATTGTGGATAATATAGATAATGATGCCACATGGTTCCTTGATACTAATGTAAATTATTTTAGCACTAAAGTCACTGTCTTAGAAAAGGAGAAGCCAACCCCATTGATTACACAAGAATTGACTAGGTGTTCTCATTTACAAGGATTATGGGTCTTGTACTTTGATGGTGTAGGATGGTTTTCATTTCACCAGATAAGAGGAAATTTATATATTCTTTCACCTTAAATTCTATATGTACCAACAATATAGTAGAGTACAAAGCACTCTTACTAGGTTTGAAAGTGGCTGCCAAACATGGTATTAAAAAGTAACATGTAACTAGTGATTTTGAATTGGTGGTGTCTCAAGTTAGGCAATCTTATGAATCCAAGAACAAAAGGTTGAAACAATATAGAATTTTGTGTGTGGATGAAATTGAAGTGTTTCATGCATTTGTAATAACTTGGATGGACAAAAAAAATAGCAAAATGCAAGATTTTCTTGCTAATGTGGCTATTAAACTTGATGACATTTTGTTTGCTAGAGTTTCAAAGGTCAAAGTACAGAATATGCCATCTATTCCTGATAATATAAAGAATTGGAAAGTGTTTGAAGATGAAAAAAATATACTAAAACTACTCTTAAATGAAGACAAGTACCATGGGCAAGAACTAAATTGTAGTGCCCTTGTTGAAATTGTGGCTAGGAAGGACACCATCTTTGGTCAAGAATTTTTGTAGTTGAAACCAAAAAAGATACCCATGGAATTGGTAGTGTTGGAGAGTGTTTTTAGCAAATAGGACAAGGCTAGATCAAAAGTTAAAGATAAGAAGCCATACGAGTTGGAAGAGGATAGTCTTGGAATTGTTGAGTCCCCAAAGAAGGTATATATAGGCAAGAATTTATCTCCCACTATAAGAAAGTCTTTAATTGAATTATTAAGGAAATTTAGACACATATTTTCTTGGACTTATGATGATTTAAAGGCTTATAGGGAGAATTTATTTAAGCATGTCATCCCCTTGAAGGAAAATGTGAAGCCATTCAGACAAAAACAAAGACCTATTAATCCCACATTGGCTCCAAAGATGCAGGAGGAGTTAATGAAACTCAAAGATGAAGGTATCATAAATCCTATAAGACATTATACTTGGGTTTCAAATTTTGTACCAATTAGAAAGAAGATAGGAGATATCAGGTTGTGTGAATTTCAAGAACTTGAACATGCCTCCTTAAAAGATAATTACATGTTATCAAACATGGAGGCTATGTTATAGCAAGTGACTAGTTTAGAACTAATGTCAATGATGGTTGGGTTTCAGGCTATAATCAGGTGGTTGTTAATGAGGTTGAATAGTATAAGACTACTTTTACAACACCATGGGGACCTTATGTGTATGTTAGGACACCTTTTGGCCTGATAAATGTAGGAGCACCTTTCCAAAGAGCCATGGATGTTGCATTTTATGATTACATAGATAAATTTATTGTAGTAATTAAGATGACCTAACAATTTTTTCCAAAAAGATAAAAGATCATTGTAAACATTTGGAAAACATTTTCATGAAAGCCTTAGAATATTTAGTTTCTTTAAACCCAAGAGAGTGTACATTTGGGGCAACAAAGGAAAAATCCTTGGTCACATAATATCCAAAGATGGGGTAAGGATTGATCCAGAAAGGGTTGTTTCCATAGAAAAAATCCCTAAATTCAAAAATGTAAAAGGAATACAATCATTTTTTGGCCAAGTAAACTTTCTATGAAGGTTCATAGCAATTTTTCTAAAATTAGCAGGCCAATCTATAAAATGCTCAAGAAAGGAGGAAAGATTAGATGGGATGGGGAACCTTCAGTTGCATTCTAAGAAATTAAAGAAGCAATAGAAAGTGCCCCAATACTCAGAACCCCAAACTATAGTAAGCCAATGCATATATTTTCCTTTGGCTCTTTCCACTCTACATTGCTATAGTACTGCTTCAGAAAAATGAACAGGGTTTTGAGCAACCCATTTCAATTTTTAGTAAATCTCTTCAAGAAACTAAGCTCAAGTATGATATAAATGAAAAACAAGCATATTCCTTGGTCAAGGTAGTGAAGGCTTTTAGATGCTACCTAGTTGGTGCTATAGTTGTTGCTTTTGTTCCAAGTGCTAATGTAAAAGGCATATTTTCTCAACAAGAGGTCTGTGGTAGAAGATGCAGGTGGATCAATAAGATACATCAATTCAATATATATATTCAAATTACAAAACTGGTGATGGGTCAAGGATTAGAAAATTTGATGGCATGATCTAACTTGAATGCTAATCAAATAAACATTGTGTATGATGACCATTGTCACTACATTTGTGATATGGACCATTGTGAGTGGTATAAGGATATGATTTATTATTTGTAACACATGATTCCTCCATCCAAGATGAATGAAAATGAGAAAAGGTCTTTGAAACTACAACCCATAAGATATGTTATTGTGGATAGTATGCTGTAGTGGAGAAACTTGGAAGGGGTGTTACTAAATTGTGTAGATCAAGAAGAATTAGTCAGAAGTATGACTAAGATGCATAATGGGGTATGTGGAGGACATTATTATATAGCCAAAACAATAGCCCATAAGGTATTGAGATCTAGTTTTTGATAGCCAACCCTATTCAGAAATGCTCATGAATTGGTAAAGAAATGTGACCCATGTCGGATATTTGCTAGTATGTTGAAGTTTTCTAGCAACACACTAGTACAACTAGTGGAAGTTCAAGAACCTTTCCAACAATGGGGGATTGATTTTATAGGTGAGATAGCCAATAAGTCAAAAAATAGTTATTCATGGATGATTTTTACTTTTGATTACTTTACAAAGTGGATAGAAGCCATCCCAACTAGATGAGAAACTAGTAAGGTTGTAAACTATTCTCTATTGAACAATATAATCACCAGATTTGGGTGCCCAGAGAAAGTTGTGACAGATAATGCTACGTGTTTCAGATTTGACGAATTTGTACAATTTTGTGATAAGTGTAGCATAACTATGTCCACTTCTTCCCCATATCACCCATATGGAAATGGACAAGTTGAATCCACAAAAAAAAATCTACTAAAGATCATAAAGAGGATTCTAGGTGATAACAAGAAATCTTGGGATTCCAAGTTACCTTTGGCACTTTGGGAAAATAGGGTGATAGTCAAAAAATTCATTGGATGAGCACCATTTGATCTTATAAATGGGATTCAAACTAGACTACCTCAAAATAATCTGATAGTTCTATACAAGATTATCCATAAATATGATGAAGATATAGTTGGTGATATGCAAGAAAGGATTGGTGAGCTCACTGGATTAAATGAACAAAGGAATGAAGCATTAGTAAGAGATGTTAAACTACAATCATAAGTGAAGGACCTTTTTGATAAAAGGGTAAAAAAAAGAAAATTTGAGCTTGAAGACCTTGTGCTAATGTGGAATGTAAGGATAGAAGATAAAGGGAAGCATGGAAATTTTGATCCCATACAGCTTAGCCCTTGTCTAATCAACTCTAGGTGGGGAAAAGATTGATACATATTAAAAGAACTCATTAGAGATATTCCCGAACTACTAGTTTATGGATAGTTCTTGAAGAGGGATTATTCTTGAAAATACATTTTATTTCCATGAATAATAGATAGGCTTTGTACCCAATGTGATTTTCCTTGTATATATGTTTGTTTCTTTTTAGGTTGTGTGATCATTTCTTTCTGTAGTGTTGTCAAGTTTGCAGTCTTCTCTAACTAGAAATTTTGAGCCCTTGCATGAACTTTAAATGTCCATCATCCCTAGAAAGAGCCACTATTGGTATGATTTTTAGAATTTCCCTTTCTTGTTATTGGCAATAGGGGTTTTTCTGAGCTTTTAGTCTTCGTGGATGCTCCTTTTAGGTAAAACCCTAGTTGTAAAGGGTTTTAAGTCATAACCCTAGGTGAAACTAAAATCAGGCCCTAAATATTTTATTTCCTCATTATATTTTATTGTTGATGAGCCTCTAAAAGGCCATTATTTTGAGAACTTTTAATCTCATTTTTAACAGTTATTTTGCAAGAAACAATTTATGATTCTATGGTTTAAGCATAAAAACTTATGTTTTATGAATATGCTATCTATATGTTAAGCCATGAAGATTGAAGTATAGATTGATCAGCTATGCTGTGTTTGCTTGAATTTATGGTTTAATGAAGGATATTACATGCTAATAAATATTTCCTCAATCCATGCTATGTTTGGGTAGGTTCCTTTCCTACAACCAAAGGATTTGCAAGAGTGATAATTTGAACATTATACCTTTTGTAGCATTGATGATGAAATGAATGCATGTATGTAGAAGTTGTCACATTTAATGCAGGTGTTGTCACATATATTGAAGACAACATTTCAATGCTAAGTCAACCCAACTAGATGATTGATGAATCACTGCATAAGCAAATCATGGTACAAATTCTATTATGTTGGCGCATGAAGATAGCTTCCTCAACTTGCTATATTCTTGGGGATGTTAAAATGAAAATAATAAGTGTTTCTATTATAAACTTTATGATATATATATGGTCTTTGTTGATGAAGTGAGCGTAGGAATAACAAGTTGTTGAAACTTTCATTTAAATAATTTTTGCTGTAACCTTGAAAAAGGAGTTTTTGAACCTTTCCTGGTTTTACCTAAAGGAAATATAATAGATTGTTCTAGCAGAGTAGAATCTTGTTTTCAAATGTAATTACTTATTATGATTGAATAGAATATAGAGTTCAAGTTTCCACCTTCAAACTTGATTTTTTTCTGTTCACTCATCCAAGGGGGCCCACTTGGTGAGTGAACTGCTTTGTTAGAATAAATTTCCTTTCTTAGCTTGTTTCCTTGCAAAAGTAGACTTCTACTGTTACTATAGCCATTGATAACATAATCATTGAACTGTTCCTAACACATTGGTGTTTAAATAGATTTACTATTTGCATCATTACTCTGAGATTTAAGGCAAACATTGTTTCAACTCCTAGCTTAGTTTCCTTTAGCACTTCTTTCCTATTGTAGTTATAATAACTTAAAGAGGAATTAGAGCATATACTTTGTAGCCATCCTCTCAAGCTTACACTCCCAAGTTGACAAATAAAATGAAGTCAATATGTTATTCTTAGGAAAATATGTGATTCCATCTAGTCATGGAGTCAATGTAGAAGTACGTCCAATCCTTTATTACTAAGGTATTTAGCTGACTAGCAATTTTTGGCACTATTTTTGGGGAAGGTGTCAATCTAATTCAACCCTAAAGTTATTATGTTAGATTAGATTTTGCATTTTTGCATGCATAGAATAAGAGACCCCTTTGGGAGATTTCTTCCTTGTAATATTTAGGAAGATATTTTTAATCCTGAAACTAAAGAATCTCATAGTGAGAATGAAGTAGAGCCTTTTGAAAATCTATTCATTGTTGCTCAAGAACAAATACCCTCATCCTCTAATGAATCCTTGCATCTGAATGATCTCTTTGCTGAACCTGAATGCCAAGATAATCCACTTGCTCTTGTCATATGTCAAGCACTATTAATAGTACCTCTCTAGGATTGGCTTAGCCTCAACCTCAACCAATGTTTCCCTGTCCTATCCCTCCTCAACAAGGTAACCAAAATTTGAAAAATATACCTACTGCTGCACTTCCCAAGTTTTATGGCTTGATCATTGAAGACCCTAAAACCTTTCTCTTTCAATTTGGCATACTATGTAAAATCTATTACTATACAACTAATGCCCACAAATTGAAGTTGTTTCCTTCTACCCTTAAAGAAGATGCTTTGAGATGGCTCATGGGGTTGGGTGCCAATGCTATAGTAGATTGACTAGTAATGAGCAAATTTTTTCTCAAAAGGTATAAGGAATACTATAGGAGTTAGGATTAAAGGGAGATGACATTTTTAAAATGTCCCAAAAACATGATGAAATATTGGAAGATTATGTTTCTTGATTTATGTTTAACATGCAACATAACACACAATATCAATTGAATGAGGAGTCAAAGAAACATCTTTTCTTAAGAGGTGTAAATGAAGGAAACATTAAAGCTCTAGACCTTATGGTGGGAGGGGAAATTACTCAAAAGACTTAGTCTAAGATACAATGTACATCCCTAAACTATTCCATAGCCACTATGAAGAAAGGTAGGGGACTTAGAGACCTATCACATAAGTCCAATGGCAGTTTAGGGGTATCCAAGATGGAGTTATCCAATTTTCTCTCAGACTTCAAGTAAGAGATCATTAATGATGTATCCACTTAGCTAGACACCATTCAAGCCTGAAAGAAGATGAAGTTGATGCCATGTTGACTGAATACTATCCACATTGTAGAGAAAAGAAAAAGTATCATAGATGTAAGTCTATTGAAAGTATGGAGACAAAATCAATGCTAATCGAGTTCAAAGCCATTGATGAAAATGGAGAGGTACTCTATGTCTCTCAAATAAGGCCATGGGCTCAAAGACAAGGTATGCCACAAGATTCTCTCCAAAGTTATCATAATAATAATTAATGGCAAAATTTTCAAAATAATAGTTTTAGTGGAAATCATAGTTGGCGACAACCACAAGATAGTTGGCAACAACCCCAACAAGATTTGTAATAATCCTAGTAGGGTTGGTAGAAACCTTAGCAGGGTTGGAAGTGACCTCATTAGGGTTGGCAACAACCTCAACAAGGTTTCCAATAATCCCAGCAGGGTTGGCAACAACCTCAATAGAGTTGGCAGCAACCTCAGCAAGGTTATCATAAACCTTAGAATTGGAGTCCCCAATCTAGTCAACCAACCATATTGCCACTGACTCAACAAAAAAATCTAATGCCTCCTCCTATAGCCACTACTGCTCCTTCTATGCAGATCCAACTACCAGTTCAACCTAACTTAAATCTGAACAATACTAAACAAAAAAGTCAACAACAAAGCTATGCCATTTCATCGAATGATATTCACTTAAGATTAGACAACACTCTTCCTATACCCCAAGAACCTATAATAACTAAAGCTAAGAATCCTTTGATTAAGTATACAAATGAATCAAAGTAGCACACCTCTCCTATAGCCAAAGAACCTCCATTTCCCCATAGGTTGATAGTACACGACCAATCCAAGGAGAACCATGTAGTCATTGATTTGCTTAATTAGCTGAAACAGATGATAATAAAAATGCTATTGCTAGATGCTATTAAAGAAGTCCCTACCTATACTAAAGCTATTAAGGAAGCATGCAGTAAGAATTCTAGAAGGAAGACAAAGATCCAAAAGCCATTCGTGTCCTAGAACAATTGTCTGACTTAATGCTGGAGAAATTAGCTGTACCCAAATACTCTGACCCTCAGAGTCCTGTAGTTATAGTTATTATTCATGGCATCCAAGTTCAAAATGCTTTGGTTGACCTAGGAGCATCTATTAATGTCATGAAAAATGAGGTATTGTCTCAATTGCATATTGTTGGCCTCAGAGAAACACCCACCATCCTTCAAATTGCTGATAGTTCTATGATTAAACTAGATGGGATGATAGAAGATGTTATAGTCACCCTAAATTCCTAGCAGTATCTAGTTGATTTTTTTGTTCTCTCCCCAAAAGCTAATATGGGAGGATATCCTTTAATCTAAGGGAGGCCATGGTTAGCCACTGCGGATGCTTATATAGATTGTCAATCTAGGAAGATGACAATATCAAATGGAGTTCATACCAAGAACCTAACTTTATACTCCCCTGCTCAACTATTGTTACTAGATGACCAAGTAGTTTGGCCAAACTTGGGTGATGATGATCTAGAACCTAATTCCATCCATCAGTTGATGATGATAGGAAGAGAATCATTCATAACTAATCGAGAAGAAGATGAAATAATTTCATCCATTATTCTGAATGAATATGGAACACAATCTTCAATATTTCCTCAAGCTGAATGCATTTTAGAAACCATTGTACCACCCTTAAATTCATTCAATTATTTAGAAGCTTCATAGTTCCCCCATTCATTATTACCTCATGAGATGGATTCTTCTCCCATTTCTCAATTATTCATGGCAGATAAGGTTATTAAGATGAAAATTGGTCTAGGTAAGGAACTAAATGTAAACAATGCCTTATCACACTCCCAACAAGAAGCTATGTTACAATTACTGTAGGAAAATCAGAATGCATTTTCTTGGGATTACATGAACATGAAAGGATTAGATCCTATGATCTGCACTCACAAGATTTATATTAGTCTCAACTTCAAACCTGTTTGATAGCCTTAGAGGAGAGTTAATCCTATCTTAAAAGATATTGTTATGAATGAATTGCAAAAGCTCTTAAGTGCTGGTTTTATATACCCCATCTTTGATAGTTGGTGGGTCTCATCCTTGGTCATAGTACCCAAGAAGGGAGGAAAATGGTGAGTTTGTGTAGATTATAGGGAGCTTAATTCATCCACTAAGAAGGATCATTTTCCATTACCATTTATAGACCAAGTCCTTGACAACCTAGCTAGTAAAAAGTATTTTTCTTTTCTAGATGGTTTCAATGGTTACAATCAAATTCAAATAGCCCCAGAAGATCAAGAAAAAATGACTCTTACTTGCCCATAGGGAACATTTTCCTATTCAATATTATCTTTTGGTTTGTGCAATGCCCTAACCACATTCCAATGAGTTTTCATTAGTATTTTTTAAGATAATTCTGTTGATTGTATGGAGATCTATATGGATGATTTCACTGTTTATGGTGTTTCCTTTGAAGAACAAAAGAAAATTTAGAAATAATATTTAAAATATGTTAGTACTATAACCTATCTTTAAATAGTGAGAAATGTTTTATGATGATGGAGGAAGGGGTAGTCATAGGCCATTTCATTTCATCAAAAGGCATCCAAGTAGATCTAGCAAAGATTGAAGTTATTAGTACCTTGCCAACACCAGAGAGTTAGAAGGATGTACATATTTTTTTGGGACATGCTGGATATTACAAAAGATTTATAAAACACTTCAGTCAACTTGTAGCTCCTCTCTACAATCTACTAAAAAAGGACTTTGAATTCATTTGGGATTCTAATTGTGTAGCATTCTTCCTGCAGCTTAAGGAAGTACTTACCACAAAACCTATTTTGAGAGGACCCAATTGGGGCTCACCCTTTCACATTCATATGGATGCCTCAGATTATGCTATTGGTGTTGCATGGGGACCAAAAATAGACTCTATTGAACATGCTATTTATTTCATCAATAATAATTTGCAAGGTGAAAAATTTAATTACACAATCACTATAAAGGAATTACTTGCAGTTATTTATGCTCTTAATAAATTTAGGAATTACATCACTAGATACGAAATACTTGTTCACACTAACCATTCTGCTATAAAATACTTGGTGAAAAAACTTGCAATTTCTAGAAGATTGGCTCGATGGTTATTGCTTATGCAAGAATTTGACATTGGCACAGTTGATAAACCTAGTAAGGCCAATGTGGTAGCTAACTTTCTCTCTTGGTTACATCTCCCTGATGATCTTGTAGCCATTAATGATAGTTTTCTAGATGAGCACCTTTTTCTGTTGGCCTCACAAAACCCTTGGTATGCAGATATTTCTAACTACCTCACCATAAGAAAAATATTAGTACACTTCTCTGCTCAAGCTAGAAAGCTACTAGTAGAGAAGAGCTTTAATTATTCATGGGTTGTTGGGTTTATGTTCTACACTAGTCCTAATAAAGTCATGCATAGGTATCTAAGAGAAGATGAAACATATGATTTCCTGAAGGTTTATCATGATGAACCCTATGGAGGTCACTTTGCAACCAAAAGAACAACTTTCAAAATCTAAACAACCAAGTATTATTGGCCAAGCCTGCATAAGGATGTAGCGAGATATATGAAGAAATGTGATAAGTGTCAACAAATGGGAAGACCCACTAAGTCAGATGAAATGCCCCTACAACCTCAAGTAGTTGTCACACCCTTTGAAAAATGGGGGATTGACTTTGTAGGACCCATTGAGCCTAATTCATAAGGAAAATCCTACATTCTAGTGTACATTGATTATGTTACCAAATGGGTAGAAGCTAAACCAATGAAATACCCAAGGGATATCAACGTGGAATTTTTTTTTATATGAAGCCATTTTTACACTATTTGGTGTTCCTAGGCAATTGGCATTCGATCAAGGGACTCAATTTACATCAAATTTGATAACTGCTCTTATGAAGGAGTATACCATTAGGCATGGAAAACCATCACCTTATCATCCTTAGGATAATGGTTAAGTTGAAGTTACTAATAGGGAGCTAGAATCTATTCTCACTAAGATTGTAGCACTATATAGGAAGAACTGGGAAACACACCTTCCTAAAGCTCTTTGGGCTTACAGAAATAGTTGGAAATCCACAACTGGTTTTACTTCATTTGAGCTTTTTTATGGTAAATTAGTCGTAATGCCTATTGAGTTTGAATATAAAACATTGAAGACTACCTTGGAGCTTAGGATAGAACTCAATATTGCCCAACAAGCCTTAATCCCAAGTTTAAACAATCTTGATGAATGAACGAAATCTGCATTAAGCAATATTTTGCTCATTCAACACCAAAGGAAATAGTGGCATGATAATTTTGTCAAATAGAAAATGTTTATTTTAGGTGATTGGGCACTCCTTTATGACTCAAGATACCAACATAATCCAAGAAAGTTCAAAACATGTTGGTTAGGACCCTATGAAATTGCTATCATATTTCCAAATGGTGTAGTTTAGTTATTTACCATTGATCCCATTTGCTTCAAACTACTTGTCAATGGGCATCGTCTCAAGCTTTACCATAAACTAGCTAGCCGTGAAGAGTTCTCACAAAAATTCCAACACAATGAGGATATCATTGCTCCTATAGCTACTAAGTTTGGGTCCTCTACCTTGACTCTTGCTAGTTCTTGACTACAATCAAGACATTCATAATAAACACTTCTTTTTGAAGTAATTTCTTCACATCCATTCCACTTCCACTTTTCTCTCTTCCATCTTACCATTCCATCCCATCACTTTGTCAATTCTGATGATCATTTTAGGACATCTTTCTTGTAACAGTTGCTAGGTACCTTTTGCATAACTTTACATGCATTTTATTTTATTCATGCTTTATTATGATTTGGTATTGTTTATATTTATTCACTCTTTCTTATCCTGGCCTAATGGGACCCCTACCTTCATTTAGTTGGGGGGAGGGGAATATTTAAATAGATGTTTGATTGTTTAAAAAAAAACATTTTTCAAATCGCATGTACCTTCAAAGTGCATTGAGATGACTAGAAATAAGTGCATATTTAATATCACATGTTGGTGACTTGTCCTTCTATGATTGTGTCATTATGAAATTAAGGACATTAAAAGTGGTTATTTAACTTTAAATGATGATTTTCAATGTGTTCGAGTGATAGACTTGTACATGCACACAAATCATGAAATTTGATGCAAAAGGATATTATGAGATATGGTGCACTTAACTTCTCAAGAACACACCATTTTTTTGAAAAACCAAAGCTAGCATTGTAAGCCTTGATTTTCTAAGCTTTGAACATCAGAGTTTCTCTAGAATTTAGCTATAATCGACTATGGGTAGGGGTATATAGAGGAATGAGCCTATTGATCATTGAGTTCTTTTGGGAGATGCAACCAATTATGAAATGTTTAGGAGAAGGGGATGGCTAGATTATTGCCTTAGTCTAAGTAGATTTAATGAAGAAGTAGCCCTTCAATTTATGAATTCCTTAAGAGATGGAGTTGTAGTGGTTAAAGGTCTAACAATTGAGTTCTCAGAGGAAGTAATAGCAGAAGTCACTGGGTTTCTTCAGGAGGGCGAACACTAGGAGAAAGAGTTTGACTTGAAGACAACTAGGGCACAATTCAACATACACTAGGACCCACCATTGGACATTGATAAGAAATAAAGAACTTTGAGGCTATCCTTGCCAATGGAGTTTATTCAACTTGATGCATTTGTCATTTGATATTTTATGTATGAGGGATGATACAAATATATGCATGCTCTACATTTCAAGCTATTGGCTCACCTACAGCATGATTAAAAACAAGTAAACATTCCCAACTTCCTATTCAATATTATTAAGAAATAAGCCTCTCTAGTACAATAGGTAGTGATCAGTTGGTTTGTCATCATGGCCTGATAAAGTTAATTGTAGAAAGAGAGTTAAATAAACAAGTACTTAGGTCATGGGAGGAATTCTTGCACTTAGAAGAAGTAGAGCCTAGGATGGTCAGCCCTAGAGGCCAGGGGGTAGGACAAAGGGAAAGAACATCCACAAGATTTTGTAAAGTTGTCCTTAGAGCTGAAAATACTCTTGAAACCTCTCCTTCTAGTCTTAAGCCAACTAAGAAATGAATTTATAAGGTTGAACCCTCCATTGTTAGCAAGATGAAAAGAAAAAAGGTAGAAACTACTAGTGCTATTAAAGCCCCATCATCTATTAAAAATAGGCCTTCCACTAAGAAGGACAAAGGTAAAATCTTGAAACTTGAAGTAGAAAGGCTAGGAAAATCAAATGAGGAGAGTAACCTTAATGAACCCTTGCACTCTCAAGAGAAGGAAGACCTACAAAAACCTCCTAAAGCGCTCATACTAGAAACACCTATAAGCAAGTAGAAATGAAAGAGTTCCCCATGCCTACCAACACCACCCATGAGGCAATGTGTAAGAATATTTGAGAGTAGGATTTTGGAGGCCTTTGTTCCCATAATTACTCATGAAGTGTCTAAAAGAAAAAAGGAGCCCTCTCTAGGGGAAAAATTGCCACAAATTAAAGCTAGTGAAAATGAGGGCAAAACTTAGAATCTGCCACTTGAAGCAAAGTGTTGTATTAATTATGTCCTTATCAATAGTGATAAGGAATTTGAGGAGATTGAAGTGTCTAAGGAATTTGAAGAAAACCCTACTATGAAAGACATTAGTAAAAATTTTGCAGAACTCCCTTCAGAGAATTATCTAGAATTTAGACCTGAAATTGTTAAAGATGTATTGGAAAAACTAGATCAAGAAGGGTTGGATACATTAGCTACAACAACCATAGAATTTAGCAAGAGGAAAAAGTGGGTGTTCCACACCGCATAATGTCAACAAAACTCATCAATTGGTGCCTGAATGGATACACCTCTTTCACCATGAGCCATTACCACCACCAGTTTTATCCACACCTTTGTTTGTAGGGGTTAATTTTTTTCAAAAGATATTATGTGAAAGAGCTCAATGGAATTTGGAGAAAAATAAATTAAAGCCTGTTATTGATGAGAAGAGCTACTAGTTGAAATAGAGTTCATATTAGAATGAAGTTTTGAAGAGAAGAATTGAGTAGATTACATGATTGATTTCTAAGTTAATGGAATGTAGGTTGCCATCACTAGTATATGCCCTATTTCTTAAAGAACAAATTTCAAATTATAAGTTAACTAGAATTGTAGAAGGTCTTGACCCCTTTGTCTTATATGTAGGGGATGTGTAGTTAAGGGTAGCAATTTCATGGATGGAAAATAAAATAAGTATAGAAAATCAAGCCACACCCTATTGGGAAAGTGAGATGACAACACCTTTTTTCATGAAGCCAAAAGTCCAATATTGTAGATGAACATATCTAGATTGGGTTTCTATTTTAAGCAACCCTGCAAGACTTAGTAAGGTGAGTACAGTCAGAGAGCAAGCTTTTACAGATTGGAATTGACATTTATCTCAAAATGTTGAAACAAGGATCATTTTCTCAAGGCAACAATGGGTTAGAATGCCATATGATCTAAAAATAAGAGAACCCCACTCTCCACAAAATATGACTCTTGCTACAATAAGGATTCCTTGGTATATTGACTTGGGGAGAAATCAGTGCAAACATTGGTTAGCATTAAGGTATCAAATCCTAATCCTCCTGTAGCCACTACTAGCAGTAAATGAAAATGCAAAAGATCATGACATGATTGCTAAAGTTTAGTGCTAGAAGAGGCTCAAGTCAAATTATGGTTATTTTGACTACATGAGGAATGAGCTAGGTGAAAGGAAACCCAATGACTAGAGAGTGTGGGCTAGGATTTTGAACTTCATGATTGCTAGATACCAGCAATAGTTCAGTTGGGGGGAATGATGAGCCTCTAAAAAGCCATTATTTTGATAACTTTTTAACTTATTTTTAACAGTTATTTTGCAAGAAATAGTTTATGACTCTATGGTTTAAGAAAAAGAACTTATGTTTTATGAATATGCTATCTATATGTTAATACATGAAGATTGAAGTATAGATTGATCAATTATGCTATGTTTGCTTGAATTTATGGTTTAATGAAGGATATTGCATGCTTATAAATATTTCCTCAATCCATGCTATGTTTGGGTAGGATCCTTTCCTACAGTTGTTGAATTTGCAAGAGTGATAATTTGAACATTATAACTTTTCTAACATTAATGATGAAATGAATGCATGTATGTAGAAGTTGTTGCACTTAATGTAGGTGTTGCCGCACATATTGAAGACAACATGTCAGTGTTGAGTCAAAGCTGATTGGATGATTGATAAATCACCATGTAAGAAGATCATGGTGTAGATTCTATTATGGTGACACACAAAGATAGCTTCCTAAACCTACTATATTCCTAGGGAAGTTAAAATGCAGATACTAAGTGTTTCTATTGTAAAATTTATGATATATAGTTGATCTTTGTTGACGAAGTGATTGTAGGAATAGGAAGTTGTTGAAACTTTCCTTTAAATAATTTTTGTCGTACCCTTAAAAAAGGAGATTTTGATCTTTTTCTAGTTTGACCAGAAGGAAATAGAGTAGATTGTTCTAGCAGAGTAGAATCTTGTTTTCAAATGTAATTTCTTATTATGAATGAATAGAATACAGAGTCCAAGCTTCCACCTTCAGACTTGATTATTTTATGTTCACTCATCCAAGGGGGCCCACTTGGTGAGTGAACTACTTTGTTAGAATATATTTCCTTTCTTAGTTTGTTTCCTTGCAAAAGTAGACTTCTATTGTTCTTGTAGCCGTTGATAATAGAATCATTGAAATTGTCCTGTAGCATAGGTGTTTAAATGGATTTACTATTTGTATCATTACTCTAAGCTTTAAGGGAAATGTTTTTTTAGTTCCTAGCTTAGTTTCCTTCAACACTTCTTTCTAGTTGTAGTTATAATAATTTAAAGAGGAATCAGAGCATATACTTTGCGTCCACCCTCTTAAGCTTACACTCCTAGGTTGATAAATAAAATGAAGTCAATATGTTATTCTTAAAAAAATACATGATTCTATCTAGTCATAGAGTCAATGTAGAAGGATGTCCAATCCTTTATTACTATGATATTTAGCTAACCAACCGGTTGTCACTTAAGTGAGGGATCTTTTCTATATATATTATTTAATCCCTAGAGTTATCAAGCTTAAGTCATGACCCCACAACCCTTGCTTTAATGAGCTTATGTTTTGAAAATCATGAAAGCAAGCTTTTATTTGTTCACCTAGCACCTTGTCATTTGTCATGATGATACCCTCAAGACAGATAGGCCCATCCACTTTTCTTCCCAATCGTTAGATTTTTGCTAAATCAAGGGTCATTGGATTATCATTGAATAAAAGTGATAGTTTTTAAACTTGTGTGACATTGAAATAGTGTAATACATGTACCAAGTGGGTCATAAATGGTATCAAGGGAAGTGTTCATTCAGAGCTATTAGATCGTGAGGAGATCATTGGTTGTTATTTTTTCCCTAAGTGAAGATGCAAGGTTTTTATAAAAAGATAGATAGCAATTGGGTGACACATGTATTGGAAGGTAAGGTAATGGTAAGATATTCCAACTGTCAGATCAAAGTCAGATTGAAGGTTGTTGCATTCTTGCACTTTGAAGTTACAAGGTTTCTAACAGAAGTGAAAATGTGACTAGCTAACATATGTTGTGATTATGTTAGAATAAATAAAGAAGGTTATGGTTTCTACCAATATCTAGACCATTAGTTCTGAGAAGGATTAATGAATGTTATTTTTTTGCCTACAAAGGATGTGTACTGGTTAACAAATGTGAAAAAGAGAGTGAATTCCATGTGTCTGAAGGTTTTTAGTTGTAAATGATTTCCCAGCCGATAGATCTTGGCTTGATCCATGGTTGTCACTATGTTATGAAACAAAATGTAATCCTTTTAGCCTTTGTGAAAAAGCGACTGAGTGAAATGTGTCCAATGGGCCATAGTGTAGAGGAAATCTGAGTGTTTTCTTTGTGCAAATGATTGACATGTGTCAAAAGTAGGATTGATTATTATTGCATTGTGTATTTTTAGGATTTATTTGATTCCAATGATCTTTACTAGAATCAATGGTCATTGCATTGTTGTTGAGTGAAGATACAAGATTTTATTTTTTGTAAAAATATGACATCCCAAATGTGTCCATAGTGGGACCAAATAAGGGAAAAGTGGTAAGTAAATATGTGCCATCATATTTAAAAGGGATCTACATATATCATGATGTTGCTATGGGAACTTGCTAGGATTTTAGGTAATGCGATATTATGACATTGTGTCATTTGTCCTTGGTGGGCCAGTCATGAAAAAGTGTAATAAAGAAACATGATTGTTAGGTGCCACAAGATCTAAGATGAATCTAAAATTTTTGCAATATCATTTTGGAGACTTGAAAGGATTTTACTCATAGCGATAACACAACATGATGACACATGTCTAGGTCGGACCTAAGTGTGGGCGTGTTGTTACTAGCTCTTGATTCATTATTTAGATCTCTTCACATGGTTTTATCTCCAACAATTGAACATATGGATCAAGGAGTATTCAAAGCCATTAGATCTAATCAAATATGTGGTCATCACTCAATTTCTATGCAAACATGTAAGGTTTTAAATTATAGAAAAATTTGACCTTTTGTCATGTGTCTCAAAGGGGCTTAGTGATTTTGAAATAACTATAATATATTGGTTATTGGATCTATGTAAAAATGATGAAGATCACTATGTCATTGGAAAAAGATTCGAAATGTTAATTTATTACAACAAAGCAATGTTGTGCCATGTCTCTTTGAGTCTTCAATGGTACAATGAGGGCCCATAAAGATAGAGTGGCTTAAGATTAGTGAGATGTAATTGGTTTAACTACCCTATCAGTGCAAAGGAAGGTGATTCAACTTTAAAATTAAGTCATGAACGTCATATTTATTTTAAATTGACAATCTATTTTTGAAATTTCTCGTGAGACGTGCATACTTGTTGTTTGCAACACATTAATGGTGAGTTAACACATTTTTTCCTTGATATAATTAGAAGAGAATAGTGCACATAGATCACAACTCATTTTGTAAAGGTGATAAAATTTTAGAGCAAAGCAAAAGGGAAAAATATATAGCACTAGAAGATTGTAGGTTGCTAAGAAGGAAAAATTGCAAGTAAATAAGTATGTATTTGTTCTCATCTTGATAGAGATATTTTTCTGCGCACAAATTTTTCATAATTTCTTAAAGATGCCTTCCTAACGAGAATTTTTGGGAAAGATGGATTATCAATAGAGGAATGTTCATGATGATTTCCTTAAAAAATTAAATGCCTCAACAAATGATTTGGCCAAGGGAAAGGAATTGGCTCCCAAATCTCCTAGATTGAAAATTTACAACAATTTGTATATTAAGGGGAATTTACTTAGAGATGCACAAACATCTACAAGTGGTTTGGAATTGTTTAAGAATTGGTTTTCCCAGTGGAAACATGACACCCATCATAGTAATGTATGGGAGTTTTATGTTGGAAGGCTTATCATGCTGGGAGTTTTTATGGATGTAGATTTTCTCACCATGCTTGCCATAGGATATGACCATGTGTTATGGCTGGTGAGAAATCATTACAGAGTTGGCCTCTTCCAGATTACTATAGAAGTGATTAGAGAGGTTTTCATGTTGAATCCTTACACCACCCTCTATGAGGAGATTTATTTTGATAAGTTACAAGAAAATTATGAGGCTCAAATATTCTATCTCAGGAGTGAGCCATTGTAGGAGAACTTTGCCAAAGTAGGAAATTTGACATTGGTTTTGGCATCCACCCCAGAACCACTGATGAAAAAATATTTTAATCCATGGGCTCATACATTATATGTTTCTTTGTGTAAAAATTTTGGCATAAATGAGAAAGATCATATTCTAGTCTCCTTGATGTATATGATGGTCCAGATTTTGCAATATAGAATGAATTCAAATTTTGATTTTGCATCCTATCTAGCAAAAGAGATTCATAATGGATTGTTAAGGATTAGTAAATGAAAAGTTGGTAAACCCTTTGGGTGGTACTCTATGCTCATGTACATGTCTCTTTTTAAGGGAGCCTCTATTTTTGAGAAGGAGATGAAGCTAGAAAAGGGACATGAAGGTGAGAAACTACTGGTGCAGTTGTCGAGTGCTTACATGTCTTGGGAAGTAATGAGTGCTAGTTTTGTGAGGTTTGACAAGTATTTTGCATAAAAATAAGGGAATTTTTAGTAGAATACATTTCTCAAATCCCAAATCCTCCATTGGAACTAACCTAAGGAATATGGCATGGGTTTAAAAGTGAGTCATAATTGGGGGGATATCATTCCATATCCAGTGTCCATTATTTTAAGAATCTATGGGTTCCAAGGAAAACCCCATGTTCTACCCTACTAATTTCCCCTCAAGGTAAGTGTTGCTAAATTCTTGTGGGAAGTTGGAGGATTAGAAGAAAAATAATTGGTTAGTAGATCAAGGGGAACAATCTTTCCCAGCTTCACTGTGGCCCATCATTTTTTCACAACAAAGGGTGGATGGAAGCATTTGGGATTTTTTTTGGATAAATACCAAATGACACAGTATCACCCTAGGTTTGTATATCCTAAAGGGTTTTATAAGATGTTTAGGGTGAGGACTAAGACAAGAAATTACATGCAAATTTTACTATCCTGAGGATGTCATAAGAAATGAAGTTTTTTTACAAGAGCAAGAGGTAAAGAAAGAAAAGTGGAAAGTGTTTAAGAAGATAATGGATTTTATGAATACTTTGGATTAAAATTATGATCCTTTAAAGGATATAAAATTTTGGGGTGATAAACTAGGTAAGTTAATGTCACATTTTATTGAGATCATGGAAGTTTTGAATAAAAAGAAAGAAGTCTTAATTAGCACATATCCATAGAGGGTGGAAGAGTTAGCTAAGAAGGTTTCAAATATTTTTGTTATGAATGTAGGGTGATGTTTTGATAACAAAAATAGAGTTCGATGAAGGAATCTTATAGGAGTTCCCAATGTCAGCTTTAGACCTTATAGTTGAGGATTTCAAGGGGAGATAACAACTTCCATGAAGTTCATTTATGATGATGATTTTTTAAAATCAAGAGCATTCATTCAATTTTTGTGGAGATTAAATATCTTAATTTTTTAGGCAACATGTAACAAAATGAAGGTAGAGCAACCTAATAAAGGGGAATCTTTGATTAAAGAGGAAATAAAAGAGGATCTAATGCAAAATTTTTATATAATAACCCCTAAGGTAGGAAGGAAAATGTTAAAATATATTGGTGTATTGATTCTCCTGAGTGGGATATTGCTAATGTTATGGTATTTGATTCCATTAGAACGTAGAAAAAAATGAAATTCAGGATTGAAGAAGAAGCCAATGAGGCTCATAGGGGAGTAAAATATAGTTGGGACCACCAAGCATTGGTAATGTAGTCATTATAGAAAAGAAATGAATCAATGCTTCAAGAAATTTTTGATGTGAAACACACATGAGTTGTAATGGTTTACAGGGTATTAGAGACTGATAGTGAGCAGTAAACCCTTATGAATAAAGAGGTAGCTGATTTTAATGTGGATGTGGCTAGAAAAGATAAAATAAAGTATTGATTTAAATACCAAGTTTTAAAGAGTCCTAGAAGCCTATGATGAGATTGATTGGAAAATTAAGGAAATGGAAAAAATCATTGCTAAGTTTGAGAAGTAGCAAGTAAAATAAAAGGTGGTAAAGAAACCATCTTAGGTAATGATTGGAGCATGCCCTGTTCCATCTCTTCATACTGATCTAATTATTGAGATACTAGACACCCCTCTACATCCAAAATATAACACTAAAGAGGATTTGGAAGAAGAAAAAGCTAGACTCAAGGTAACACAATTAAAAGTGTTACAAAGATATAAGGATAAGAGCAGAGACACTTTTTTTTCTCGTTGACCGAGTTAATTGGGTATTTTTTCATCATAGAATGTTTAAGTTGATAGACATGTGTATTGACTTAAATAAGAATGAAGTTGTGCTAAGGAAAATTTGGAAAAATGGATTAGTAGCAAATAGGAGGTAGCTAAATAGTGTATCAACATAAATGATAAATCAAATACAAGTAGATTGATTGAGAAAACATATGATCAAACAATTGATTTATTATATTTTGATATAAAGAGAGAAATATGAAGGGATGTTTCTCTAGACATGCCAGTAAAAGTTTTGATCTTTTCCCTCATGTCATAAATAGCCCAAGTAATATTAAACCTAAAGAAGCATGGGGAAATGAATTGAAGGAAAATTTGGGCCCATAGATGAATAACATAATAAATAAAGAAGACAACATATTGTTTGCAAGAACCATTGAGTATATTGTGAATGTCCAAATATTTTTTGATTCTTTCAAGCCTAAGAGCAAAGAGTTAAGAGAATATGGAAGAGTGTTATGATAAAAGAGAAAGAAATCATTGATTTTTATTAGCCAAATGATTTTGTTTTTGATGAATAGTTGGTAAAGTTTGGCCCAACAAACAAGGACTTGAAGGTAGAAGCAAAGAGCAAGAACAAGGTCAAGAAGAAAAAGAGGTGGCCTCTCAGCCTATAGAAGAGAAAAAAGAAGAAAAAATGAGTTTAGTTATTAGTGAGCCTGAACAAGAAAAGGTTGAAAAAGATTCTAGCCCACTATCACAAGGATAGCTAGGATGTATATCAATAATTGATTATCAAAATAGAAGAAATCAATTATTATAGTAGGATACCTTACTTTTGTGGTTCATCCACTACGGATATAGTTATGTAACAAATTATGAAACTACTTTCAAATCATATAGAATATGGCACATGTATTTAGGATCAACTGTCTCATGAGTTTAATGATAATGAATTTTTGTCTCAAGTGTAACTATGTTTTGTTAAAGGATGGGTGTTTTTTTTTCTTTCTAAGAGTGAAGCTTATTGTAGCTCACCCTATATAAGTGAGTTCCCAAGGATAGAGAAGGGTCCAAGTTTTATTTTGAACGAATGTATATTTTGATGTTTTGAGTGAGTCCATTTCTATATAGTCTTTTTGTTCCAGAAGTATCAAAAATAAAATTATAAAGCTCTATTGCTAAGTCTATCTGAGCTTTCTTATAGAAATTGATATTGAATTGTATATTTTCAAAGAAGATAATACAAATTACTTATAGGCTTTTTACTCAATCTAGATCTAGTTTCTTCTTCTATTTCTTTTTATTTTTTGGAATTTGGTGAAAAAGTCTATTAAATCCTAGTTATAATTCATTTTAGATTATATCATAGTTCATGTTTTGCTGATAATATAATTGATTAAATAAATTCTTGATATGAGTTTGGAGAACTGCCACTACCATAAGAAGATTATGATAAGAATGAGATTTTAGATTGAGTATTGATTTCCTTTTCACAAAGTGATAGGATAGATCAAATGTCATATATCAAGTTTTGTTAGTTTCAACCCAATGGAGAAAGGATTGATCATGCTTTAAAATTGATAAATTCCAAGGGATTATATGGTGCAAAATTTAATTAATTAGATCTTTAAATTTTTTTTGTTATAGATCTAAAAAAGTAAGCTTGAGCTTTATTTAAGGGTTCTTAGGGTATAAGAATTAGCCATTTTCTTGTTGGAAATACAATAAAGAAAGTAAACTTTCAAGGGGGGGGAGGCTGAATCAGTCCTTCAAAACTTTAACCATAAATTCATTCACCACACATCCATCACATAATTTGCATGTAAACTGAAATAACTAGCTAAACATATTCATCCATAATATGAAAAAATAATAATACAACACATGTATGACACAAGATATTTGGTTACCCAGAAACCCTCCAATGACAAGGTAAAACTGGGGTGGGGATGACACCCATAAATCTCCACTATGATAGTAATAAAGTGTATCCAATCAAGGCTAAAATGTTTGATCATAAACTATATCTACCTTATGAAAGGTTTTCCCTATTAAAGGCTTACAATATTGTTAGATCTTACCCTATTAAAGGATTTCAACACCATGTTAGAAGTTTTCCTAATTAAAGGACTTTAACTTACAATGAAGTAAGCACCCTGTTAAAGGATTTACAACAATATGTTAAGACTACTCTATTAAGAGATTTGATTGATTCACCTGCTAGAATGTATTAGCAATGATCCTTTGGTTAGTTCTCTACTACTAGATAACAAATCACCTCTTTCCTGATGTGCACTTGATCCTTACTGATCAAATATATCTCTTCTGTCATCTAATTCCTTTGCTTTTTTATCCTCTAACTGATTTTGTATTGTATCTCAATGCACAACTCCTTAGCCACTATGAATACTCTTGCTCTCTACTACTAGATAACAAATCACCTCTTTCCTAACGTGTACTCTTATGTCCTCTAATTATTTTCCTTTGTTCTCCTCTAATTGATTCTACAGTGTATCTCAATTCACAACTCCTTAGACACTATGAATGCTCAATTTGCACATGAAAACTGCTCTCTTTTTTCCTTCCACATTCATCAAAGTTTAGTGTTTGTCCTCCTTAAGAAGACCTAGGTGAGTTAGGGATAGGTATGAATCACTGATTATAATTCATCCATCCAGCTGCTCAAACCATCCCTTCAACTGATTGGTTTCATATATTGCATAGGGATCCTCAATAAAGATTCATCCTTATCATCTAGAATTGCAAAAAAATCCTTAAGTCAACTCAAACATGGTTTCCATAGAAGTTTTTGTCATTAAAAACAACTATGTCCAAAACTATTTACTTGACACTTGAAGTGTTTGATGCTCGATATCCACTGTCTATTCAATGTTGTAACTCGACCTCTGAATGACTCAACATCCATTGATCACTCAACATTTAAATGAATCGAAACTTACTATTTTCTCAATACTTGAGTAACTCAACACTTACTCATTACTTGACATATACTAAATATCTCTTATTCGACATATACTATATGGTAACTTATGCCTAGCATATATTATGTGTTCAACATGAACTAAGTAAATGACTTAAGTATATTGTCACTCATACGTCAAAACCTATCTAAGATTAACAATCTCTCCCTTTGACATGAGTGGCAAAATACTTGGTCATGCATGAATATCCTTAGCCTTTCAAGAATAACTCATATAATATCCATTTAGTAATTGTCTTACATACAAAATTTCAAAACTTCAAAATTTTGCAAAAATTATGACTCATCAGTTGTACCTCAAAATTCAATAATTACTCCCCCTGAGTTGATTATTCTATTGTGATTCTTATTATAAAACTCCCCCTGAGTAGATCTATTGTGTTGAATTTGTCTCTACTTGGTCTCCCTATAAACTTATCTCTCCTTTCATGCATTCTCTCCCTTTCTTCATTCACTCCCACTTCAGTTATTCTCCCCCTTTTGACACTTATGTCATGGGTTGTGCATGGATTATGTGTTTGTCCAAGAAATTTTTATGGACATCAAGTATTATCTTTAGAGTTTCATCCCATTTATCACGTGCTTCTTCGAATGATTTTATTTGGATAGATAATTTGGCAGAAAGATAAACTAATCCTTCATGTGTAGAAAGATATGGATCTTTCTTCATCACTATTTCTACAAAGGCTAATTCTTGGTGTAGTATCTACAAGTGTAGGGTCAATGTGGACTGGATATTAATTACTATTATCTGAATGTTTTCATCTTGAGCATGCAAGGCAGCCAACTAACCTTGGGAATTCATCAAATTTTTGAAGTTCTTTTGACTTTGAGCTGGAGAATTAGGTAGAGTAGTACTTGTTAGCTTAATATCTCCTTATAGAGTGTGAATATGTCACTATACTTCTTGTATGGAGAGAGTTTTATCACACAACTTGGTGTAAAGAGATAAAATATTCTCTAATAATTTCTTTACACCCTCAATCTTGGTTGCTAACTAAGCCTAGTGTAGTGTAGTAGCACTAGATATTTGTTCATCCACCATGGTTTGAAATTTATTCTTAGACCATTTCAATATTTTACATTGATATCTAGGTCTTCATCATTGATTTTCTCTATAATATTTGCTAACTTCTCAATGATTGGCTTGACTTCATGATGTAGGAGCAGCCTAGGTTTACTTGTAATCCTACACTTTTTGTTCATTTCGCTAGTTGCTACCGAGTTCCAGTTTCCATTTGCTATTGAGTTCTAGTTGCTGCCAAGTTATCTAGGGTGTACTGAGTTATCTAGTGTGTGTCAAGTTATCTAGTATTGGTTGAGCATTCCTTCATGTGCCAACTGAACCTATTATTTTTTGATGCTTGGTTCCTTCTTTAGCCGACTTGTTAGTGTTTTAGTTCTTAGTGGGAAACAACTTGTGTATTTAATTTTGATCATGAATTTAATGATAGGATCTTGTTTAGGGATAAATGTTGACCATTTTGGGGTTGACTTTTCTATTATGTAATGTTCTAGAATCTTCTATAAGCCATTTTGGCAAGTATAAATAGAGTGTTTAAGCTTAGGTTAAAGAGAGAACTTAGAGGGTTTCAAAAGTGGAATGCACGTGTTTGGAAATGCAAATTTAATGCTAGATTATGGATCTTGAATGTATTTTCTATCTAGTTGTAACCCAGAAGGCCTTATAACTAGGAATGAATGCTGATTACTTGATGAATCAATAAAGTATTTTGTTCTCTCTCTCCTTGGTGTTATTCTCTGTTCTTTTCTTCAATTGTGTTTCTTTTGCAAGGTGGCTTGGATAGCTCGATGTACCGTTGGCCCTAATTATTTCTTCCCTCCTTGTGTCAAGTGGTTTTAGAGCTTGGTTTGTCCTTGTGAATTTTGAATCATGTAGAACCCTAAGTGAATTTGGTTGTAGGGTTTCAAATTTGCAAATTTGACCTATACCTTGTAGAGAGTTATGATCTTACTAGAACTTTATTTGTAAAGATGGTTTGAGGTAGAGGAAGTGTTGATAACATAATATTGGATACATTGAGATAGATTGTAGCTAGATTAGATGCTGTAGAGATCAACCAGTGGAGAGGAGCATATCTTGATGGCATGAGTGATGATGAAACAATAGCACCAAACCCTAATCCAGAACCTTAAGAAGATCAAGATGAGGCAAGATTATTGAGGGTATTATCTAGGGAAAATTCAAAGCCTATTGTAGAAGTTGTTCCTTATGATGGGAAATTGGACACCAATGTTGTGTTGGATTGGATATCTAAAATGTAGAAGTTCTTTGAGTATGAAAACACTCTTGATAATAGGAAGGTGAAGATTGTAGTTACTAGGCTGAAAGGACATGCCTTATTGTGGTGGGAGCATTTATAAACTAATAGAAAAAGGAGAAGAAAGGAGAAGATCAAAACTTGGGTGAAAATGGTGAACAAGGCAAAGGGAAAAAAAAATCCTTCTTGCTAATTACCAAGTTAGCTTGTTGAGAAAGATGCAAAATTTGAGACAAAGAGACATGACTATGAAGGAGTATACTTAGGAATTTTATAGATTGGATATCAAATTTGGACATGTGGATGATAATATTTAGAAATTTGCAAGGTATATAAATGGATTGAGATTTGAAATTAAAGATGAGATAAGTTTTGTGAAATTGAAAAGTGTAGAAGTATACCAGTATGCCATGACAGCTGAGGAGATCTTGACAAAGAAGCATGAACAAAGACAAAGAGGCATAGTTGGTAGATTCTAGAGAGGTAGAGGTAGATCTTATGGAGAAGGTGGTGGATCTAATAATTCTATGCAAGATAAAGGAAATTCTGAATGGAAGAATGATGATAAAGACAAGATTGAGTGGAAAGGTGGTGATTCTTATTGAGGAGGTACTAGTTCTTACCAAGGATGAGGTAATTCTTATTCTAGAGGTGGATTTCATGGTAATTATTTTAGATGTAGTAAAGAAGGGCATAGATCCTTTTAATGTATATCCTTTGAAAGTGGGTAAAGTAATAGAAATGCTATGATTCAAGGAGATATTGAGGGTTCACCAAGTGGACCTAAGGCTAGAGAAAATCTGATGGTGAGAAGAACCTTATGTGATAAGGGAAGTGATGAGGAACCTATCCTTAGGAGAAGTCTTTTCAAGATGAGCTATAAGATGGCTAGAAAATATTAAAAGGTAATCATTGATAGTATAAGTTCAAAAAAGTTGGCTTCAAAAGAGCTAGTTACAAAGTTATAGTTGTAGAGGTTGAAGCATCCTAGACCCTATCACATTTCATGGATCAAGGGTGAGCATAAGATATTGGTAAGTGAGAAATGTATTGTGAAGTTCAAGATTGGACATTACTTTGATGAAGTTCTATTTGATATTATGCCTATGGATTGTTGTCATATTCTATTGGGTAGACCTTGGCAATATTATGGATATGCTATACATGATGGAAGATTGAATCAATATACTCTTTGGGAAAATGGGAAAAAATAAATATTGCTTCCTTTTATTGAAAGTCTAGATGAGGTTAATTGTACTACTATGAAAATTTTCATGGTAAATGGGAAACAATTTGAAAAAGAAATGAAAAGGAACCAAGTTTGTTTTACCATAATTCTTAGAGGACCGAGTTTTTGTAGTAATGACCAAGTGATAGCAGAAGCTCATAATGATTGAGTGATAGAAGAAACTGGTAGAGGCCAAGCACTAGTAGAAATTGAAAACTTGTTGAATGCATATGAAGAGATTGTTGCAGAGAATATACCTGATGGTTTATGTCCAGTAAGGAGTATAAGTCATTGTATGAATCTAAAACTTGGACCCCAATTTTTTGAACAAAGCACCATATAGATTGACACCTACAGAGAATGAAGAACTTAATAGACAAGTGCATGAGTTGTTATAGAAAGGTTTGATTAGAGAAAGTTTGAGTCCATGTGTTGTACCTATCGTATTAGAACCTAAAAATAATGGAGAATGGAGGATGTAAACTAATTCTAGAGCTATTAACAAGATCATAGTGAAATATAGGTTTCCTATACTAAGGATGGATGATGCAATGGATTGTTTGAGTGGAGCAAAGTATTTTACCAATATTGATTTGAAGAGTGGTTATCATAAGATCAAAATTAGAGAATGTGATGAATGGAAGACTTCTTTTAAGACAAAGGATGCTTTGTATGAATGGTTGGTTATGCCTTTTGGTTTGACTAATGCACCTAGTACTTTAATGAGGTTAATGAATGAAGTTATGAAAATATTCTTGGGTAAGTTTTTGATTGTTTATTTGGATGATGTTGACATTTGGTAAGACTAAGGAAGAACATCTTGAGCATGTTAGACAAGAACCACAAAGATTGAAAGAGGAGAAGTTGATGAGTAATCTGAAAAAGTGTTCTTTTATGCAAGAGGAGATTGCATATTTGGGAATTGTGATTTCAGTTGATGATTTTTAGATGGATCCTAAGAAGGTAAAAGAAATTTTGGAATGGCCTACACCTAAGAATGTGGGTGAGGTAAGATCATTTCATGGATTGGCTAGTTTTTACAGAAAGTTTATAAGGAATTTTAGTTCTACTTGTAATGCTATGACTGAGAAAATCAGAGGAAATAAAAAGGAATTCAAGTGGACACATGGAGCTGATAATAGTTTTGAGATTTTGAAAAAAAAGTTGCTGAATTTCCTGTATTGTCTTTGCCTAATTTTAATAAGGTATTTCAAGTTGAATGTGATGCAAGTGGTAGTTCAATAGGAGCTGTGTTTGGTCAAGAAGGTAAACCTATTGCTTTCTTTATTGAGAAGTTGAATGATGCTAAAAGGAAATATTTTGTGTATAATCAAGAGTTTGATGCTATTGTTCAAGCCCCTAAGAAGTGGAGACATTATTTGATTCCTAAGGAGTTTGCGTTATATACTGATCATAAAGCTTTACAGTACTTAGGAAGTCAACATAAATTGAATTAGAGACATATGAAGTGGGTTGAGTACTTATAGAGTTTCACATTTTTTATCAAGCATAAGAGTGGAGTTACTAATAGAGTTTCTAATGAATTGAGTAGAAGATGTTCTTGATTGAGTGAGATGAAGGTTGAAGTTCTTGGTTTTGATGAAATGAAAGGGTTGTATGATATTCATCCTAATTTTTCTGAGTTGTGGAGAGAGTGCAGAGCACCAAATCTAATAGATCACATAAGTAAGTATGAAGAATATTTTATTTAATAAAGTATGTTGTTCAAAGGTATTCAGTTATGTATCCCTAGAAGTTCTATGCAAGAGTTAATTTAATTAGGGAAAAGCATAGTGGTGGATTGGTTGGACATTTTGGAATTGATTAGACATTGAGTTTGTAGAAGGAGAAGTATTATTGGCCACAAATGTATAAGGATGTTTAGAAATTTGTAAGGAGTTGTGGAGTTTGTTAAGTTGTAAAAAGAGTAAGTCAGAATACTAGTTTGTATACACCTATTGTTGTTCCTGAGAAACCTTGGAGTGACATCAATATGGATTTTGTTCTTAAATTGCCTAAGACAGTGAAGGGGTATGATTCTATATTTGTTGTTGTGAATAGATTTTCTAAGATGGCTCATTTAATACCATATAAGAAGACATCAAATGTTGAGCATGTTGCTGAACTTTTCTTCAAAGAGTTTGTGAGATTGCATGGATTACTAAGAAGCATTATTTCTGACAGAGACAATAAGTTTTTTGGTTATTTTTGGAAGACTTTGTGGAAGAAGATGGGTGTTGAATTGTAGTTTAGTTCTACATTTCATCCATAGATAGATGGATTGACAAAGGTTGTGAATATAAGTTTGGGTAATTTTTTAAGATGTTTAATTGGAGATAAGCCAAGTAATAGGGAGATGGTATTGGTACAAACTAAGTTTTCATATAATAATTCTATGAATAGGAGTACATGGAAAAAACCTTTTGAGATTAATACAAGAATGTAGCCTAGAGGAGTATCAGATTTGAGGGATGTTGTTGGTGAAGAAAAGAGAAGTGTTGCAAGGGTAGAATTTTCTTATTTCATGGGGTCTTTGCATAAGGAAGTAATATTGAGGATGGAACAAAGTAATTAGAAGTATAAGGAGAATGTTGATTAGTCTAGAAGACATCATGTTTTTGAAGTTGGTGATGATGTGATGGTTCATTTAAAGAAAGGAAGATTTCCTATTGGAACATACAGTAAACTAAAGATGAAGAAGTTTGGACCTTGTAAGATCTTGAGGAATTTTGATAGTGGTAATGCTTATGAAGTTGAGTTACTTGATGACATGGATATATCTCCTATATTCAATGTTGTTGATTTATATAAGTATCATGAGTTAGATGATGAAGTTTTCGTATTAGATGATTATCCTAAGAAGCATATTGAAGAAGTTAAACATGTGTTGGAACAAAGAGTTGGTAAAAGCACAAGAGGAAAAGATTACTATGACTATTTGGTGAAGTGGAAAAATAGACTAGTTGAAGATGCTACATGGATTTCTCAATCTGAGTTGGATTCAGCTTAAGTTGTGACACTTACATGATTCAAAAGAATCATTTCTTCCAATCCTAATTGTTTGATGTAGTAGCATTTCAAGTTTCCTTGTAATCCCACGCTTTTTGTTCATTCTTCTAGTTGTTTCTGAGTTCTAATTTCCAATTATAGCTGAGTTATAGTTGCTACCAAGTTCCAGTTACTATCGAGTTCCAGTTTCTAGTTGTTGTCAAGTTATCCACTATGTGCCAAGTTATTTTGTGTGTGTCAAGTTATCTAGTATGTGTCAAGCTATCTAGTATGTGCCAAGTTATATAGTATTGGAGAAGTGTTCCTTCGTTTGTCAAGTGAGTCTATTATTTGTTGATATTTAGTTTTAGTTCTTAGTGGGAGTTGACTTGCGCATTTAATTTTGACCATGAATTTAATTATAAGGTTTTGTTTAGGGATGAGTGTTAACCATTTTTGGGTCAGCCTTTCTATTATGTAATTTTCTAGAATCTTTTGTAAGCCATTTTGGCAAGTATAAATAGAGTGCTTAAGCTTAGATTAAAGAGATAACTTAGAGGCTTTCGAAAGTGGAATGTATATGCATCCAAAATTGCAAATTTGAAGCTAGATCATGGATCTTGATTGTATTTTGTATCCGGCCATTACCTAGAAGGCCTTACAACTAGGCATGCATGCTAATTACTTGATGAATCAATAAAGTATTTTTTTCTCTCTCTCCTTGGTGTTATTCTCCATTGTTTTCTCCCATTGTGTTTACTTTGCAAGGTGGTTAGGATAGTTGGCTATGCCCTTGGCCCTAGTTATTTCTTCCCTCCTTGTGTAACTTCATCAGGTGCAAGGAGGCCAAATGCATCAAGAAATATGTAATTGATGTCATGAAGTGCTTGTTTCTACCTGTTCTCCCTTCTGTGTAGTTCTTGGTGTTTCTTCCTTGCTAGAGTATCCTGTAATATGCTCATTTTCTCTATTGTGATTATTGTAAGATCATAATTTGGTAACTTAATCACCTCATCTAAGTTGATGTCACCATATAATGTTACCTCATCAACCTTAGATGTGCTAGGACTTGGCCATGATGCTTGCAATGGTGTAGCTTCAGTACTCGACTTGTGAAGTGCTTGACTAGGAGTAGGAGTAATAGTGATTGGTAAGGTAACTAGTGTGTGTAATGCTATAACTTCCTCTAGCTTCATAGTCAAGACTAAATCTTTAGTCCTATCCTTCTCCTTTTCCTTGATCTCTTCTCCACCTTGTGCTTGTGGTGTAGGTGCAGGACTAGCTTCCTAACATATTTGGATTGGTGTCCTTTCTTTCTCAACTATTGTAATTGCTAGTACCTTGGTGTTGATATGTGAAGGTATGGTGTCCTTCCTTTGGTATATTCCCATAGGCATGGCAAGTCACACTTTTATAGGTTGAGTGGGAGCAATGGATAATGATTATGGTTTCTCCCCTTTAGATGCCAATTTTTCCTTCTCAATCTCATCCACACTCACCTAAATAGGATGATTGCATAATTGTGCCTTGGTGATGGAATCAGTTAGTTTCTTCTACATATCCTCCTCTATTAGGGGACTAATGTTCTGAATGGTGGTGTTAGACACATTCTTAACCTTTACTATATCTTCTTGAGGATTGGCACTCAAGATTTGTACTACTAGTACATTATGGTCTGTTTATTGGTCTTCTTCAATTATTGCCTCTATAGTGACTTCCCCATGTACTTTTATCACATATTCATCATTTGTTACTTCAACTACCTATTGCTTTGCTTTGTCTTCACCTACTTCTTTAGGTGCTTGCTCAATAGCCCTTTATGTTGTTAGCCCATAGACCACCTTCCATATTTGTATGCTTTGTTGGACAACAATTTCAATCTAGTTATGTAAAATGTTAAAGTCTTGGTACTTTGGAGCAAATCTTCCCTTATACTTATTGATAGCCTTTGTCATCTTAGATTTGTCCAAATTTGGCATCACTCTCACAAGTGTAGTCTCTTTAATATTTCTCTCTATTGTGAGACTATATTCCCACCTTTGCTCAACTCTATCATAGAGGCTCTTTGGTAGAGAGTTGGAAATCTCAGTTGGAGTCATCTTAAAAGTTTCCATCATGACATATATAGACTCTTCTACTTTGTCCATATCTAACTTCCCAAGTGTATCAAACTCAACATAAGTGAATCCACTTAAATCAAAATTATTCTTAATATTTTCACACAAGTTGTCCAAATGAGAAGAGGGAAAATGACTCACCACTTTGAATTGGCTGTTATCATCTAACTCAATCCTCTCCTCATCTAATTTAGCTGGGTCAATATACTTCCTTCTTTTCTTCTGCTTAGGTTCATCTCCTTGTGTAGCTATGATAGCTTTCTTTCCTTTAGGCTTCTGAACCTTCTAAGTCATTTTGGTAGTAGCTCTTGTACTAGCCTTGGTAATAGGAACTATAGGCTTTGGTTTTACAAGCCTTTTAGATTTTCTTGCTACTAGCTTCATTGCTTTCCTCTTCTTTTCTTTTGTGGCAATAGGTGCTTCATTGACTTCTTCTCCCATGATACCTTCATCAATTTTTGCTTCCTTTTCTCCTTGGTCCTTACCTTGATCCTATGTAATAGCAAGTAGTGCTTGGGCAGGTGCATCTTCATCATCTTCATCATCTTCTTCTTCTTCATCTCCTTTTGCCCCTTCAACAAATTTTTCTCTGAGTTTCTTCACAAGATTATTCCTCTTCCTCATCCCAAAATCTTTCTTTAAATCCATTGTGATCTTTGACTTTTCTACATCATAGTTTCCAAAAGTAGTAGCATCTTTATTTACTTCTTCTACCAGTAAAATAGTGATGGCTGCAAATGCCTCATCAACATTAATCTCAGTCTAAGCCATCTCACCCTTGGAACAACAACTCGAACAAAATTGAAATCAACATCAACCAGAAAATAAATATCATTTAAATGTTTCTCTATTAGTGTTACCAGAATCCTTTGTCTTTGTTTCATTGACTTCTTGAAGTCTTCAAAGTAGCTAGTCATCACACCCTCAAAATTATCTCCAAGTTGCTCTATAAATTCACCAATCTGCACTGCAATTGATCTATTGGTTTTCCAAGATATTTTCCCAAAAGTGGGAAAAGTTATCTACACATAGAAAAATATACAAACAAGTATTAAACCAGATTTTTATGGTGCACTTTTTGTTTTCCTTATAGCTCCCAAGTTCTTAGATAACTGCTGCAATTGTAACTTAGAAAGGTCATAAGAATGGTCTTTCTTTACTATCTTGTAACCCAAATCTACACCCATACATGGTACACTATTTAGTTTACTAGATTTAAATAACTTATGTGCAATAATTCTCACTACAAATGCAATTAGGGGATAAAAAATTGTGTCTATGGTCATTCCTCTCTTCTTCCATAATGCCCCTATATTCTTTTCAATTGTCTCTTTTGAATCACTCCTCATTATCTTAGGTTTATATAGGGTTGGATACCCTATACTCCATGAATGATCCTCTTTGTGATTTTTATAGCATCATCCTCAAACCATACAAAATTGTCATGAATTCTACTAAGAACAATCTTAATCCATTATGTTTTTAATACATTTGGAAAATCTAGGGCGCAGGTTAATCCTTTTTTCTCTATAATCTTGAATTATTCTTTTAATACTCCATTCTCACACAATTTTTCATATAACTCTCTTATCTCCATGTCTCTAATTCTTCCAACCTTACATGTGTAGCAACACCTTACATCTTGTATCATCAAAACTTGTGGTGGTATCATAGATAATGTACTAGATAGGTCTCCTTTATATGCAATGTCAAGAATTGCCTAGAAATGTAGTTATTTTATATCATTACTTATCAATTGAACAATTCAAAACTTTCTTTCTTTCTTTAACCACAGTAGTAGAAGAACTAGATGCCATAGCAACTGACTAGGTTTTGTAAAAATTTAAACAACATTGCTCAAGACACGATAAATACCTTAAAAAATTTGATGACTAGTGTCAAGTAGCAGTTAAATTTAGTTTCTAAACTATTAAATCCTTCTTTTTAATTTTTCTTTAGCTCTTTGTGCTCTCTTCAATCTTGAATAATTATAAATGAGTCAAAAATTGACCATATAGCCCTTAAAAATTCACAATAAATGCTTAGTGCTTACACAGCCATAAGCTTGGCTCCAATAGAAATCCTAACTCACTCAACTTCCATATATTTCCTTCTACGCTTAGCAACCACAATGAGCTTAGCCAACACTATCACCTTCAATAGCTCGGCAAAAACTAACTTTCACTTGGCAACCATAAACTTTTCATGCTTAGCAACAACATGAAAACTTATAGTTTTCTTCTAAGTTCTAACCAATACTTTTCATATTTTTTCATGCATACATGATTTTTTCATAACTCAATCCTTGGAACTGATGTACATTTAAACTTTGAAATATCAGTCCCATACATACCTCTTAATTGTCTAGTTGGGGATGGGGTGATCACCTAATCCATTGGATGAAGTGATTCCATTTGAACTTGACATGCTACAATCTTCCATCTTCTTCCATGTGTTGTTCGTCTACACTTTTACTTCTTCCACACCAAATTTTTCTTTTCCCTTATTGAATTCACTACTTGGTGCTTTTGACCTTGTTGGACAATTTTTACTTATGTGACTAGTCTTCAAATAGCTAAAACATGTAGTTTGACTCAACCATCTTTTGTAGTTACTTCTAAAATGTGTCCTAATGCAATTTTCAGCAACATGTCCATATTCTTGACAATAGTGACAACTATACCTTGCATTGTAATCCCAATTGTAGGATCTACTAGTATGGTTTACCTTGGCTTAGTTCTTTGATGACCAGTTAGGCTTTGATCTACACTCATATGCTCTATGTCCATACTTCTTACAGTTGTACCAGTAACCTTCAAATCTTTTTGTGCTTGATGTCTAGGTCTTACATTCATGTGCTTGATGTCCTTGCTTGTTGCAATTGTGGTAGTGACCCATTAACTTCTGCTTAGGATTCTGATTTGCAGTCTTGTTCCTACAAGCATTTTGTGTGACCTAGCTTACCACAATTATGACAAGTAGGTTTGTGGTTCTTACCATTTTTGCTCATTTTTTCACCACTTTTAGATGATTCTCCTTCTTCAATACTGGTGTAACCCACTCTAGTAATATCACCATTGGATCTAGGAGATCTCATCAGTTGCTTAAAGCACTTGATGGCTTCATTAGGTTTGTTGAAACTTTCAACAAAGTCTTCTCTGTTTTTAGATTATTTCTCAGTTGTTCATTCTGAAACTTCAATACTGTGATCTTAATATCTTTTCCATTCAATTCATGATTGTAAATCATCATTTGATCCAATGTTTCTAGTTGTATATGAGTAATCCTATTAACCTCTGATGTATTCTTTTCCAATCTATTGGTCAGTATCCTTTTGTCATCTTCAATCATGACTTTTTCCTCTTTATCTTTCTTTTTCTTCTCAGTCACCTCACATATAAATACTTATTGGACCTCTTGTTCTATCTTGATATTTCTAACCTCTTTAGTTAGGTCTCCATTTCTTTCCATCAAATTTGCAACTGCAACATCAAATTCACTTGAATTTTCATCCAAAAATAATTTAGTAGTGTCAATCTCCTGGTAATGTGTGTCATTCTCTTCAATAGCTATATCTTTCCTTCTTTTCATTGATTTCTTTAACTCATCTCTTTCTTTATTCAATTGATGTAGGGTAAGTTGTATTTCAATCTTTTGGTTATCAATAACCTTTCCCAACTTTTAGACTTCCATCTTCAAGATCTTTTATCAAAGCTACAAATCTTTCCTTTCTAGAGAAACAACACTTTGATACCAATTGTTAGACATACAATAGGGAAAGTAAACTCTAAGAGGGGGGTAGGGGAGGGGTGAATCTTTCCTTCAAAAATTTAACCATAAATTCATTTACCACACATCCATCTCACAATTTGCATTTAAATTGAAATAACTAGCTAAACATATTCATCCATAGTATGAAAACAAATAACATACAACACATGTATGACACAAGATATTTGGTTACCCAGAAACCCTCCAATGAGAAGGTAAAACTAGGGAGGAGGTGACACCCAAATATCTCCACTAAAAAAGTAATAAAGTGTATCTAATGAAGACTACAATGTTTGATCATAAATTATGATCTATCTTGTAAAAGGTTTTCCTTGTTAAAGGCTTACATGATTGTTAGATCTTACCCCATTAAAGGATTTAAACACAATGTTAGAAGTGTGTTTGATAGAAGGAATTTAACTTACAATGAAGTAAGCATGCAATTAAAGGATTTACAATAGCCCATTAATACTACTCTATTAAGAGATTTAACTAATTCACCTACTAGAATGTATCAACAATGATCCTTTGGTTAGCACTTTGCTGCTAGATAATAGATCACCTATTTCTTGATGTGTACTTGATCCTTACTGATCAAATGTATCTCTTATATCCTCTAATTCCTTTCCTCTATTATCCTTTAACTGATTCTATAATGTATCTCAATTCACAACTCCTAAGCCACTATGAATACTATGTTTATGCATGCAAACTTCTCTATTTTCTCCTTCCACATTCATACAAAGTTTAGGGTTTTCCCTTCTTAAGAAGACCTAGGTGACTTAGGATTAGGTATGAATCAACGATTGTAATTCATCCATCTAGCCACTCAAAATATCCATTCAATTGATTGGTTGCATGTAATGCATAGGGATCCTCAATAAAGATTCATCCTTATAACCTAGAATTGCAAAAAAAATCCTTAAGTCAGCTCAAAAATAGTTTACATAGAAGTTTGTGCTATTACAAACAACTATGTCCAAAACTATTTACTTTACACTTGAAGTGTTTGATGCTTGACATCCATTGTCTCTTCAATGGTGTAACTCAACCTCTGAATGACTTGACATCCATTGATCACTTAACATATGAATGACTTGGCACTTGCTATCTTCTCAACAATTGAGTGACTTGACACTTAGTGGTTACTTGACATATATTGTATAGCTCATGCTCAACATATGCTATTTGGAAACTTATGCTTGACATATATTACTTGTTTGGCATGAACTAAGTAAATGACTTAAGTATATTTTCACTCATATGTCAAAACCAATCTAAGATTAACATTTCTATCCCCTTTTCAACTCTTGAATTAGAAGAATTAGAGGCACTTATCTGTTAAGTTGGGATTTATACTATGAATTGTTAGTGGGATGAGATATTATAAATTTTAGGGTACACCCACCTGAATCTTGTAGAATTTGAAGGGAAGAAGACTGAAACAATATTAATAGTTGGCCTTATTTATTTTCTTCTAGAATAACCATTATGGGTTTTGGCTAACTCCTAGGTGTTCTTTGCATTTTCAAAAGGTATTTAAAATCTTGTTGAATCAGGAGCCAACATTTTCCTTTTTTAGCTGAACTCAATTGAGAGTGTAAATAAAAATACTAACAACTTCTCTCGAAACATGTTGGCAACATCTTTTTTATTCATCAATGTCTTTGCACAATCAACAATTTATCTATTTATTTTCTTAGTAATACCATTTTGTTGTGGTTTCCTTGGTGGAGATAACTATCTCTTAATACCATTCTTAGCACAAAAGTCAGTGAATTCAATAGACATAACCTAACCACCTCTATCATACCTTAAACATTCCAATAATTTTCTAGTTTCTTTCTCAACGCTAGCTTTATAACATTTTAACATATCAAAAGCATGTAGTTTCACTTTCATGAACATAATGGTCATCATCCTACAATAGTCACTAATAAACAAGATGAAATATCTATCACCATAGTAACTTTCTATACCAATAGGTCCACACAAGTTAGTATGCACAAGTTCCAAAATACCATTTGAAGTGTGTGCCTTTCTTGAAAAATTTGATTTTGTGATCTTAACAAGATGAAATTCTTTACATGTAGCATTCTCAAGTTTATTCAAATTCTTTAAGGTTCAAACTCTTTTCTTTCTACCGACCTTCATCATTATATGTCTGAACCTTTTTGTTTTGAAATTCCATCTAGTCCCCTGAATTATTCAACTAAGGAACACTCAAAAGATTGCACTATTGTCCTTGTACCCAATAAGAATTCTCATAGTTGATCTTATCATTCAACATTAGTAATCCTTTACCTTTCACTAGACATGGAACATCATTACCTAGCTTAACAGTTCAACCATCATCAATTTCCTCAAATTTATTAAACTTACTCAAGTCACCAGTGATGTGATGTGAGAATCCACTATCTATAATCCATGAATCATTATTGCTAACATGTGAAATAAGTTATATTTCATTCTAATCCCTTTTTCTATTTGGATCTTCCTTGATAGCAACATATACCATCTCAATTACTTCCTTCTGCACATCAATACTAGACTCGATGTGTTCTTCTTCAGCAATGTAACATGATTACTTTTCTTTCTCTTTGTAATGCTTGTTATTCTCATACTTTTAATCTTTCTTCTCATTTCTGTCACCCTCTCTTATGTTAGGACACTTAGCAACAAAATGACCAACTTCATTGCACTCGAAACAATTTAGGGGTAGTTTACCTTTGTATTTACCTTTACCTCTTGACAACCTTCTTACAAGAAATGTTTCAAGCTCATGCAGATCATCCTTAGATTCATACTCACTTTCTTCCTTACTTTTCTTTCTTTCTTTGAAATTCCAATGGTTAGTATAGATTTAAAAGCATTTCCAAGTGTAACCATATTGTTATCATAATTTCTCAATTCAAATGTAGTCAACCGACTAACTAAATTGTCAAGTGTCAAAAAATTACCAAGCATTTCTCTTACTTCTTGAATTGTAGAAAATTTGATAGCATAAAGATGTAGAAGGGTTCCAAGAACTTTACTTATAATTTATCTATCATAGATAATTCCTCCAGTAGCTCTGATTACACTTACAACTTCTTTGATTTTGTTCACATATTGTGCAATATTCTAGCCTTCCTTCATTCTCATGTCATCATACTTGTCTCTAATAATTTCAGCTTTTTATCTTAGTACATTTGGAACTCTATCATGTGCAAGTGACTATTTATCCCACATCTATATAGAATTTTCGTATTTCTTGATATCATCAATCTGAACATTATTAAGTGTAGATGCAATCTCAATCATCAAGATATTGTGATTCCTCTTTTTAGTCATTTTCCCTAGTGTCATAGGAGTGTGAGGTGCAATGTATTCATTGTCCAACAAGTGAGTTTTATTATCTACAACTCTAGATAGGTGTAGCCTCATTTTGTCTTACCATGATAATAAATTATCCTTGTTCAACTTTGGTATCTCTCTCTTATATTAGGTTCCTTTAAATTTCTTTCTCCAAGCAACGTGCTCTTAGTACCAATTGTTAGATAACTTGGGTGGGGGGGTGAATTAATTATGTTTAGTTATCTTACAATCCCTCCACACACTTCAATACCAATAAAACCCCATAAACATCAATAGAAATCACTTAGTGATCTTATTCAACTTCATAGTTAACACTTATAATCAAATTACTCCAAACTATTCATTCAATATTTCTATTATTATAGAATGTCAGTAATAAAACTTAGTTGTTATCAAGTTGCAATAAAAAAAATTCAATAACATGAAAATCAACTTGTAATATAAAAATATTCTCACATTTGACACCAAGATTTTTAACGTGGAAACCCTGTAAAGGAAGAAACTACTTGGGACCAACAACCCAAATTTTTTACTCTTCTAAGTGAAATATATTAGGAGCCAACCTTATAAAAGGTTTATATACACATTATTAGTGTGACCTTGTTAGAGGATTTACACCAAAAGATCACCTACCTTATCACTCCTTGATCTCGTCTAAAGTGTGGCCTACTCTAAAGGACTTATAAACACCACTAAATGATGTTACCATATAGGATTTCATAGACTTGATAGGTCCACTTGGTTAACAAGAGTTTTTTGCTACAATGATGAGAAAATAACAATACAAATTGGTCTATTAGGTTTATCACTACCTTTCTTATTCATATTTCCTTTATTCTTGGTCTCTTTCTGATCTCTCTCATCTATTCTCTTACTGGTTGATTCACACCTTTACTATTTCACTTAACTCTACTTGACCTCATCCTTCTTCGTTTGATTCACTTGGCTCTAATTTTCTTCAATTTTCTCTCTCTTTGATCTACTTCCTTAGCATTCAATCAACAACATCAACAACTTCATTAGCAACCCAAAACTTTGTTCAATAACTTTTTTAATAGTAGTTTCTATGCTTTCATATTCTTCCAATTATTGCCAATTAATCATAATTGTTGATCTCAAATTCATTGCATTTAGTCACTTAGAAAATAGAACTTTCATAGAACTTTGTGCTCATTCTTATCCTTCTTCAATTTGCATCATTAGATCTTTATTGTATTTTTCTAGTCATTGATCTTGTAACAAGCTTTGACTTGTGTCTTTGAAAATCTCAAACATTCTTTATTTCTACCAAAAGTTGTCTTCAGATTCTATCTTTACAAAAAATTTCTTGTTATTGTTACTCAATTAACATAACATTTGACTCAGGTAAAACTTCACTTAGTTAATACTAAACTTGCTTGAGTAATACTACACTTTGTCTTGCTTAGCCAACTACTCAGTGATCATTCTAGCCACTTAGTAAACACAATCTTCCTTCTTTAACCTTATGTCTCAATAAAACTTGTATATCTCATTACATTACAATATTACATGATTGTAAAATAATCAAGCCAACAATAGATTATCACTATCCAACTCAATCAAGTGCCCATTGAATACCATACTTATCAACTCTACCATCAACATACTTTCTTCAAATCCTCTTCATCAATCAAATAAATATGATATTTTACTAAATTAGCATAATGTCTAATCAACTAATACTTGACATCAATGACAATATAAGAATGAATATGACTCTTTTACATACATTCATAGTATTCTTAGTTGCATCATTAGCTGGGGCTAACAAATAGAACCTTCTTAGCGTAATATCATGGCTGGTGAGTATGCTATGGATCAAAATGGCAATGTGGATTGGCAGGATGATGCAAATCTACTGGAAGATGGATGGTGCATTGTGAAAGGTAGGAAGAATAAAAAATCAAATAATATGACTCTTTTCTCTCATACAAAGGGAAGGAGTAATTAATAGGCTTTTGTGTTTCAATCAATTATAAAGGTCTACATGAGGTTTGGGTGTTGGGTTAAGCTTGGTCTTTGTTTAGTGAATGTTGTGGGATATGTAGGGTTGTTATTGGGGGTTTATTGGATATGTAAAATGTGGTTGTTTGATGGGATTTATTGATAAGTGAATTTCAAATATTTATGTAGGTTGATGTATTTCTCTCATATGTCATTTGGATTTTTTTTATTGATAAAATATCTTATTACTGACCAAAAAAATTTAAAAAGTTCAAGAACTTGAAGATGAGTGTATTTGTAGTCTATTTGAGTCATTCTATAGAAATAAGGTTTTTGAAACTAAAACACAAACATTTGGAAAGAACTGCATTGCATGGTGATGTGGACATTCCCAACTTCTTCCTGGATGATTAGGTGAGGTTTGTAGTAAGTAGGGTACATGCCTAGAACATGTGGCTAGACATGCTATATAAGATCACCAAAGAGGTTACTTGAAGGCTAAAAAGATTCAACAACACCAAAGATAAGTTAACCACCAAGAAAATCCTAGTTGACAAATGTGTGAAGTTGACTGGAGGACATAAAGATGGATGAGTGTGTGCCATAGAGGATATTCCAAATCTGAATTTGAGATTCCCTACAATGGTAATCACCTTTCAAATTTATTACTCTAGAATGGATAATAGTTTTTTGAGCGGTACAATATACAATGTATACTAGATAACCCACAATCATGCCACACTTGATATAAGTGGGTGGCTTTATGAGAAACTAATGATAAATATGTAGAAGATCAAGTAGAACGACAAGATATATTCACTAAAATATGAATCCATAATGGTAAGTATGGTCTTCTATTTTAGAAGAGAGTTCCTAGGGAATCCATCACTCAATTGGAAAAATGATATACCAATTACATATAAAATTTTCAAGGCATACATGAAACTCAAAGATAAAAGAGAGGATATGTTCAGATCAAATTTCAACAAATTTCAAAAGGATATGCATAGAAGGGAAATAATTCCCTTTAGCCTAGTGGAAAATCATAAGAAATTTTTTATCTTCTTAGCACAAAGATTACTATATGGCTCAGGCTATTTGAACCTCATACACACTAGTTAACAATGTTTTAGTATAAAATAATGGAAGAAGAGGCAAGGCCTCATATTGATATGTCATTGGAAATGTCAATGGACCCAATATTCCCAAGTTTGGAAAAAGTATGATGAAAAGGACCATTCTCCTCAAACAAACAATGGATGAAAAATCAATAAAGGACACAAGAAAATATAATAGGAAGAAGAGCACACAAGCAAAGGCAACAAAAGAAAGAGACTACAAAAATGTACATTGAAGAAGAATTGTGACTCAATAGTGAAGCATCACCAAGTCCTCAACCATAGGTAAATATTCAAGAAAATTTTGATTCAAGACAAGATTCTTCACCTGGACCTAGAAGGATTGAAAAGAAAAAATAGAAAGGAGGCTAACACAACTCAAACAAAAATATAAAGAAATAATCAAGAGGAAGAAGAGATAACAAGGAGAAGAAAAAGAAAAAACTCCCTTACAATCCCTAAGAGATGTCAGGTTATCTAAAGGAGAACCAGAAGGGGAAATACTCATAACAAAAAAGATAGGTAAGAACCAACTCACTCTACTCTTGATTGATGACATTGTGAATGACATTATACATAATAGAAAGTACACTATAATAAGGAATAGGTATTCATAGTTAATATAGAAGGATAAGAATAAGGTTATTGGTGCCATCCTACTTAGCATGAGAACATACAATATGATTCTTGGTAAAATAAGAAACAAGACACCAAATGAGATGGCCACAATTATTTAAAGAAAATGACAAGGTGGCATAGGAAAATTTTAAGTGATATTGGAAGATGCATTAGCAAAAGTTAGGTCAAAACATGCACTATCATAATGGAAGATATTTGTCAATGTGTAGAGAGATGACTTTCTCACATAGGAGAACCTTGTAATATTAATTGTAGGGAGAGAAAATGATGCATTTGAACAAGAAATAAATTGATGGAATGCTATTAGAGAAAAATTAGAGAATTTATGCGTGAAAAATATAACAAAACAAGAAAAATATGAAACATGTTCTCAATCTAATCTAATAGGAAAAAATATTTTGCAACTGGAAAAGAAAAAGAAGATGAAGCCAATTGGATCCAATAGAATTGATGAGGAAGAGGTATATGTAGAATAACTACCATAAATATAGCTAAACTATAACCTCTCACACCACTCAAGTGAGAAGGACACACAGATTCTTATAGTATGGACAACCTTGAGGGAGTAAAATCACCAGAATTGATTGAGCCACCTCGGGGTGTAGCCAAGGAGAATTGAAAGTCAATAATAGAAGAATAATCATAGAAAGGGACTACATGGAGAAGATAGGTAAATGAAAGGAAGAGGCACCCAGAGAAGTCTTAGTGAAAAAATTAGTTTCATCAATAGAAGAAAAATCAATATTAGAAACTAGCCTACCTTGACCAGATCTTGATAGATACAAGACTCCAGAAGAGAAAGTTAAAACATCTAAGGAGGAGACACAAACATGTTAAAAATAATTGCAAGGTGATAATGATTTGCATATATAAGCAAGGAATGAATATTTGCAACAAAAAAATGCACAAGAGAAAATAACTACACAAACACAAATACTGAACTGAGCCACAAATCGAAGATAGAAATTAAGGTGTAGGTACTCAAGTGAAAACAAGATAGAAGAGTCCTAAAAAGGAATGGACAATGGAGAAAGAGAAAATTCCTAGAAGGAATGAGACTCCCAACCAATAAAATATTCTTTCTCACAAGGCAGAGTGAGAACAAGAGAAAACTAAACAACTTGTCAAGGAGGCCTAACATGAAAGGTCCAAGATGATAGAAGGAGTATATCATGAAAAATGAAGTGGAATGCAATCCAAGTCCACCAAGAGGAAGTTCTGTATGACACAAGGTGAAAAAGAGAACCAAAAGACAAAGGATGAGAAAGAGTCAACAATCTCCATCCTCCTTCCCATCTTGTAGTTTTAAAGATGAAGGAGAATTATTTGACCATGATATTAAAAATGCAACTAAATTGGATACAATCAAACATGAGATAGATAAAACAAAGGTAAAATTGAAGAGATGAATGTGAAAGAAATTAAAAAATAACTAAAATTTTCTTTGTAAATATAGATTACTTTTACAATCAAGAAAGAGGAAAAATGAAGCCTAGACATTGGTCAAGACTAGAGACATGATCATTAGATTAGTGACAAAGACTCACTATGATGCCAATATAGACTTGATCAATCAACTAGATTAGATTATTGACAATATTGGCATTAATAAGATTGCAAGTGAGATTATGTAGTAGAAACAAGAAGAAAATATCATGCAAATACTTGAGAAAGGACTAGTAGAATTAACAAATGCCAATGAAACTATGGTGGAAGCATTAGAGGACATTTAACTAGTATTGTAGAAAGTGTTAGATCCACCAAGATTCATGCCTAACTTAGAGAGTTTATTTAAAATTCCTCAAGAGGAGCTTAAGAAACTACATAGCTCATTTAATGTTATGACTAGTTCAACAACTTAATACATAATAGAAGTCCAAGATAATATTCATCTAATTAACATACTCAAGGCTGAACAAGAGAAACACACTCTAAATCTCTTAGAGTTATAGTGCTTCCTATCACCCCAAGTAGGAATTATATAGGAGCACATAAAGGATGTCAAGATATAACTACTCAAAGGACTCATGACCACACTAGATGAAATCAAATAACATATATGGGCATATGCACCGAGTTGTGGTGCCAAAAAGGTGAAAAGCCTTTTTTTTTTTCATTTTTCAATAGCGCGCACACGCTATTGTGCGTACGCACTAGCGCGTATGCGCTATTAAAAAGCAATTTTTTTTATAAATGATGGGCTGCACACCCGCGGCCCATCATATTAACAGTGATTTTTACTGTTTATAAGGGTAGCGTGCACGCAAGTTGGAAAACAATTCATTTTCAACATCCCTTGCCAATATGCCTCCTCGCCGACAAAATCCAAGATCACCAGCACACCGACGCCGACGCCGACGCCGTATGTAATTTAAACTTGACTTTGCATTATTTTATATGTTTTTCATATCATTTTATAGGGTTTTTACAATTTTTATTTAGATTTGTTTATTCATTTGGATTTCAATTGATTCTTTATCAGGAAATGTCCATAATCAACCGACAAATCCACAAAACCCTCAAGAACTTGAAGAACCTCAAAACCAAAATCCACAAAACCCTCCTGAAGAACAACAAATTCCACAACTTGAACCAATTCCAAGACCTCCACCAGGCACACAAGAAAATATATTAAATAAAATTGAGATAGGAAAAATTGAATTAGAAGGACTCATTGGTCGATTGAAACAAGCTGGACAAACCAATCCAATGAGTGCTCAATTGGCATCATCCCTCGAATCCATTAAGACCCAGATAGCCTCAGTTACTGGTCAGTTAGATGTTTGGCGGGTTAAGAGGGAAGAAAAAAAAAGATTTTATGCAAATAAATTATCATATGAAGATGTTAAAAAATAAGAAATACCAAAAGGTTCAATATGTGCATTATTTAGAAAACCCAGTGAGCAAAATACTGTTAGAGAGGGTACTAAATAGTTCCCCATCCATTGGTGTATACATGATGCTATGAGAAATCATTTTTGGAATAGATGGTGGATGGTTTTTGATGCCCCTCCTTGCAACAATCACGAGGTCCCAATGTATTTTTTGAAGAAATTGTATTGTGAGTTTGTCCTTGGGGAGATCCCCAATTATTTTGATCTATTAGAATCCTAGGGTAGAGGTGGGGGGTCATCATTCGAGAGGTCGAGAGCACGTCATGACCCTAATGTAGTTAGGGCACCTGTGGTCAAGCCACAGCGTGAGCATGTGACTATTCCTTCAGTTGTGAAGGAACATGTAGAGGCCAACACTCTAGGGACCATTAATGCTTTGACGCAGACCCTCATCCATTCCACAGGCCCATTAGTTGAGGGGGAGCCTTCTGTGCGTCGTGGTCACATGTGCACTTCATGCGGATCCCTATGCACATTTGGCACTCATGTTGGAGATGCTGCGGATGATGGGCTCATCACTGATCAGTTCTTGAACGAAACATTTGGCATTGACACACAGGTAAATTACAATTATAATTTACTAATTTGATCACATTTCATATGTATAGTGAATGATTAATTAATTAGCATCTATTGACATTGTTCAAAATTCAGGGTCAGAGTGTTGCCGAGCCTAGCAGCGATGCTCCGGCCCCATTTTTTGTCCCCTCCACGAGTCCAGAGGTATGTATTGATTTAATCATTTAAATTAATACATATAATTATTCAGTTATCATATTAAGGATTGACAAAAAAATTTATGCATGTGCATCAGTTCTCCACAGAACCCTCAACCTTTAGTATGGACTCAGAGCATAGACATCGTACGAGCTTCGTACAGGTACAGTTGTTTCATGTTAATTTAATTCATTTGATTATATTTGTTTCATGTTTCATGTTACATGTAACGTGTATTGTATGACATGCAGCTCATGACGTCGAACACATCTCCTCATCTCCGACAGTCTGTTGATCATGGAGTGGCCGCAGCTATGGCTAGCTCATAGCCATTGACTGAGGTATGAAAGAATTTTCTCCATTTTAGTTGTTGTTTATAATAGTTAGTCTCAAAATTTCTAATGTTATTTATAAGTGATTATATTTATTGAATTTTTGTAGGGTCTCGTCACGCTTGATCGTCCACGAGCCTTCGAGGTGGACGTACAGAGTTACTATTTGATGGCGGTAAGAAAATAATTGATTTTGTGTGTACATATATTTGATTTCAACGTATAATAAATACTGATTCATATCTACTTTGTTTGTATCAGCTCAAGTTGGAGAAGAGCCTCAACAAGAGGATGAGCGAGTGTGTCAGGAGCACCCTATCATCTCCACCATCTCCCTCGACACGACGACAGAAGACGTCGAGAGATTTGTTTCCTTCCCCTCATGGGAAGGAAAAGATATAGTTGATCTAGACATATATATATATATATATATAGGCATTAGTGGACATATTCAATACACATTTGATGTATATGACATTTTATATTTGATGTATGACATTTATTTGATGTATGACATTATTCGACTTATGACATTATTGGTTAATATATGATATGTTTGTTCATATGCGACATTATTGGTTATCATTTTATATTATATGTTTGTTCATGTATGACATTAAATAAGATATGTTCATGTATGACATTAAATTAGATATGTGCATGTATGACATTAAATTAGATATGTTTATGTATGACATTAAATTCAATACCTAATATGTTCGAAACTTTGATAGAATATTGAGTAACAATAAAATTTATCACTGTTTAAGCATAAGTTAATCATTTGCAATATGTCATCGTCATATGATTTATGATCTTGTTCATGCTTAAAGTTTTCCTTCTCTATCATTTGTTTATCAAGTTTAATTCAATACCTAATTAGTTTGAATTTTTGATACAATATTGATTAGCAATAAACTTTATTAGTCAAGATCGATTAGGACCTCCTGGCAATAAACTTTATCAGGCAATATTCGTGGACCTCCAGGCAATTGGTCACCTAAATGAGAACCTTGAGATTTATTAGGAACTCCATGAAAGAAATCAGTAGCTTGAGAAGCTCTCCATTTGCTAAGCTTCAATACATAACCACCATTCTTTATCATCAATCAAAAAATGTTAGAGATAGTAGAGAAAAGATGGATTATTTGCAAAAAAAGTCATTTTAAATATCATAAATGTAACATAATCACTAATAGTTTTCTGTGTTTTCATACATTAATGATTGTAACATAATCACCAGTTGATTGGAATGCGTTGTTATTATTCTATAGTAACTAGATTAAGGTAAAAATAAAAGTTTAATAAATAGTTGTTATTATTCTTACATTGTTGGAAACAGGGGCAGCGTGAAGGATCTCTGATATTTTCCAAAATGGTGTTCCCAAATGCACACAATGCCACCAAAGACTGCAAACTTGGATTTACCTTCATCAATTGTTTCCTCCACCTCTACACACCTTAAACAACTTCAACCAATATGTTTCTAAGGTTTCCAAACCCACAAATCTTCAGTAGATACAAAAAAAGAGGAAGAGGGATTCTTTTTTTAGTTTTGTAATAATGGTAGAGGGAAAATTATAAACATTTTTTTCATTTTTAGATTGGGCTTTCTGCGTGAATAAGAACGATAGTTTGTGAATTGTTATCTTTTATCAGAGAGGAGATGCAATATATTTCAAATCTTTGTATTTAAATATATTCATTTGAGATGTGTTGTTCTTTCTACCAGTTTGGTTATCTCTGATAAACTTTATAGAGTAAATTGTGTTTGTGCATATAAGGAAAACTTTGAGTTTCGCATATCACACAATCTAAAATAAATCATTTTGATCTTTCCCCTTGATTTGCTGATTGTGAATATTTAATTTAGAATCTTTGAGTTCTTAGTTTGTATTTTCTTATTTGTAAATTCTCTCATCTACCTCATGTCTATGGATAGATGATAGCTTGCCTTCTGTGCCTTCCGATTAAAGGCATACCATCAATGTTATTCGTTGAATATCCTTTGAGGGAGCTGTAACTTTATATGCAAGATATATCATTATTGGCAATCATAAGAAAAGACTCAATAACAACACATTGCTTAAGTTTCTTCAAAAATATACCAAGCCCAAAGAGCCATTTTGCATTATAAACTTATGGTTGCAACATTTTGGCATCATTTGGAATGAGCTAGTTCGTATTGCCAACACCAAGATCCACCATCTCAAAAAAATTAGTTACGCCTTTGACAAGAGAATGGTTGGGGAAAGACGTGTTTAGAGTGTTATCTTTGTAGTCTAAATATAGGCTCACTAAAATTTCATCTACAATGAATACACTTCCAAGTTCTTCTTCAAAGATAAATATCTCCAACACCAAATAAGTACTAAGCACTTCATCCTCGTATTCCACTTGGAATAATTCCATTAATCCTATTATGGGATGGCATAAAAATGTATAAACCTTCTTCATATTTCTTTTGAATGTCTTCATGATCCTCCAATGCTTCTAGTAGCAACCTTTCTTCTTGATGTGGTGTATAATCAAATGAGAAAGCCTCATATTCTATCTGTTTGTTAGGGTGAGGAATATCTTTTATCTTCTCTCCATCAATCCCTTCTTTCTTGTGTTGATCTATCAAGTTTCTTGGATTAACATCAATGGTTGGAATGATATTAGAAGCTTCAAATATAAAAGAATCAAATTCTAGAAAAGGGGCATCCATTGACAAACTTTCATTAATTTTATTATCAACAAGTTCCTTCTCAATAGGAGGAACAACTAAGAAAGTCACCAAATCAGTTGGCTAAGAGGTGTGTTCATTGTCATATTCAACATGCAAATGATAAGCTCCTGCACTGTTAGAAAATCTCCCTTCAACAACATGAGGTGTTTGAAAGTCTCTTTGATTGAAAATCATTAAATTTTTATAATGAAAAAGAAAGGGGGATGAAGGTTTTTCTTCTTTCTTTTCAACCTTATTTTGTAAAGGCATCTTTTTGGGATAAAGATTATGATAATTTTCAGATTGTGTTGCCTTCACATAGCTTGAATTTTTAGATTTCATTCTACTAATCAGCATAGCATCATCTATCTTTGCAACTTCTTTTTTAGCATCTTCCAAATTATGCATTTCTTGGAGCTTTAACTAGAATTTAATTTCAATTTCTAAAGATACACAATTGCTTATTTTCAGTTGGTTAATAGGATGGAGGAATTTTTCTAGTACATCTATTGAATCTATATACAAAATCCCTCATAATTTCACTCTTCCTCATTTGAATTTGAAAGAAATCTATTAATAACTTGCCAACATCAGCTGTAGGCTTAAATATCTAAATAAATCTTACCTTGAGATCATTCCAACAAGTGACACAACCATCCTACAAATTCTAAAACCATTTAGCAACACTCTCAATAAAGCCATGAGAAAATAATCTGATGAAGACATCCTCTTCTTGCACGCCAAGAATTCCACAAGCAATTGTAACTTCTTTGATGTGGTCATCTAGATCTTGTATTTTTCCTCTATCAAGTGTTGGGATGATTTCTCTTGACCCTTGGGTAAAGATGAATACTAGACAAAGCAAAGGGCCCAATATGAGCTTCCCATGATTCTCTCGCAACCAAATCCATTGTATATAATGAAACCCTCTATTCAAATATTATACAAGATAAAATACAGAGTCACTAATTTCGCATGAATAAAGGATAGCTAAGGATATCTAATCCTACACTGATCTTTGTTTTTGAATCCCCAAAAAAGCTGCCAAAAATTTGTTAGTGAACATATTTTTCTCCTTCACAAATGCTCACAAGCTTAACTCCATTAACCTCTCATGGATACAAATAAGCCACAACATTTGGATAAGTGTAAGATGGTCACTTCCCTCTGAATTGGCGTGCCTGAGATATGCCCCGTCAAAGATTGCAACCCTATGGCATTTAGTGATCCTTAGGGACATTTCGGATTGGCGTGCTTGAGAACGTTCAAGCATTGAAGGGGATAGGACAAGGTTGGGGATAGGGTTTACCCGGGCACGCGGAGCTAACGGAGCAGACAGTTTGATCCCATGATGAAAGGTGAGAGAGATTTGGCAGTTGGCAACTTTGTACTGGCCGACACTGCAAGTTTCAGCATCACCCGCGATGGCATTGTAAAACAAAAATGGAGTGTGATCTCCAAAAAGTGAGAGATGTTATTGTAGGTCTCCGCAACACGGTCCTGTAGGAACTAGAATCGCATCCATACCTCGCACGAGCTCTGAGATATGCCCCGTCAAAGATCACAGCCCTATGGCATTTAGTGACCCTTAGGGACATTCCTGATTGGCGTGCCTGAGAACGTTCCAGCACTGAAGGGGATAGGATGAGGTTGGGGATAGGGTTTACCCGGCCACCCGGAGCTAATGGAGCAGACAGTTCGATCCCACGACGAAAGGTGAGAGAGATTTGGCAGTTGGCAACTTTGTACTAGCTGACACTGCAAGTTTCAGCATCACCCGAGATGGCGTTGTAAGACTTTTTTGGGTCATGGGAGTTCCAAAATTCAAGGGATTGTGAGTTTCTTTGTAAATGGCCTCAAACTAGGCCTAGTTGGCAGACTGAAATAGCCAGTTTTGAGTGATATTTTACAAAACAAGTGTAGTTAGTTTTGGAGTATATTTTAGAGTGAGGAAAAGGGTATTTTAATCACCCAATAGTTTAGGAATTTTTGTGGAAAATTTTGGAGAAAAAAGAAAATTAGTGACTGGCAAGGGCTAGTTGGAACAAGCCTAGAAGAGGCAAAATTGAGAAAGTGTAAGAGATGAGTTGTTTAGAGTGTGCAAGAAGTTGGAACATGTTAGATGAGATGTTTTGAGATGATCCAAGGTGTTGAGGCCATGGTATGATGCCAAGGATGAGTTTTGGTACTTGCATAGGGTGTTCCAACCAAGCTACAAATGCATAGGATAGGACATTGTAAGGTACTTGCAAATTATGGTTCTAATGCCGACAAAATAGAACTCCCACCAAACTTGGAAATTTACCTTATATTTAATGTCAAGGACTAAGTGCAATATAAAGGGCCTACATTCATAGAAGGACAAACAAAATCAAAGGTTGAAGAAGTCACTATCCCATTATAATCTCAACCAAAAGCTGAAAAGGCTATGGATTCAAGAATCAAGAAGAAGACTTGTCATGGCACCTATATGGAGCATCTTATCAAATGGAAGGATCAATCAGAATCTAAAGTAACATGGATAGATGAGAGTGATTTTGGAAAGAAAGGTATTCCTATGAAATTCCTTCAGATTTATCCACCATGAGTTCTTTGTCACATGGGGAGGATGGTGCAAGAGCACCTAGTGAGTTTGAAAATGATGATGCAACTACTGTAGATGATGCAAATATTGATCAGTTGTAAAGCGAGGGGGAGGAAATCACTATTGAATCCTTCCTAAAAATCAATGGCTTATTAGATGAACCAATTAACACTTTGCTGAGGAGTTATGGACAAAATATGTTCAATGCTCTAATCCCTAGATTAGGAAATATTCTTACTTAATAAGTGTAACCCCAAGCATTGTCACCATATTTGGAAACAAATGGTGAGAGTCCCAATCAACTAGTGAAAAAAATGACTAAGTTGATGGAGCTGAATCCTACATTACACACATCTCCTAGTAGTGGATAGGAGGATGTTGGGATTGGGAGCATAACACCTATTCCCTTTCCTAGTTTTATGGACAATTGATGGGAACTCAAGTAGATGGGAGAAATTCCAATTTTTTTGAAGCGATAAAGTTTTGTGATGTATTTAGAATATCTAAGATAGACTTATTTTTTATGTGAACTAAACCATTCTTACATTACTATTTAAATGTATTTGTATTGTTATAATAGTTTGATTGTTGGTCATGGTGTACTACTAGCATACCTAAAATTTTAATTAATTTTTTTGGTAAATTAAGTCGAGAGATATCTAATTTAAAATATGTAAACTTTAGAAATATAAATAGTTCATCATAGAAGTATTATAGAATTAATTTATTTTAAATAATAGAAATAATCATAACAAATAGATAGAAATAAAAAATAATAATTTTATACAAAAAGTTTTAATTTATTTTAAATAATTAAATAATAGAAACATCATAGAATTAATAATTCAGTAAAATCATAACAAATAGACACTAAACAATCCCAAATTCAAACATACGAAGGTCCAACTAGAATAATGACTTTAAATAACCAAATACCAAAGCCAAACAAAGGAAATGGGACTTTTACCTTAAATGAATAAATTACATGAAGAAGGGTGGCTGGCTGTTTGGAAATCTACTTATTTTTCTTCTCTCCCTCCTGTCATCCAAGAGAACATGCAATGAAAGAAAAATATCGTCACAATAAGAAAATATGAAAAATATTGTTCTAGCTTTAAAAAAATTGGAGACATCAAAACATAAAATCTAGATTCTAAACAAATCAAAACATAAAATCTATGATTTAAACTAAATCTCATCACTTACGCATCATAACAATACCGTCCACCTTAGTCATGTGGACAGTCTTGGGGAAGAGGTTGCAACAATGTATCTGGATCCAGTTGATCACTCTTTCTCTCTCTCCCTCTCTCTATATTCAATCTAATGAGCCAACTGGATCTACTCGACATTTTAATGTCTCAAGTATTGCCTCATGGTCTGACTCGCAAACTTTCCAAAGATTCTTATTATGTGGTTTTCCACCATATTTTATCAAGTGGACATTTGATGCGACAACAAGATTTGAATAATGAAGAATCTTCCTCTCTGTTTGCCAATCCTCGAATAACCACAAGTTAGGGTTCTTCATAGAATATCGTCTAAGCCATGTGCCAATTACAACCACCGCACCGACATGGTACTCTAAACCTTCACCATCTATAACCGAGTGATCCAATTTTTGTTTGGCTTGAACACAACGACACAAATAATAATTTGTCCCTTCTTCATTGTCTTCAGGTGCAATAACAGCAAAAACATGGCTTGCAGTGACAAATGTACAAAATGCGGTCATTAATTCAAAAAATACTTGGGTAAAAGTTATAAAGTTACATATTGAAATTACAAAGATATATGAATATATATATTACCAGGTTGCACTAGATCAGACAAGCGGTCAAAGTCAATAGGCGATTCCATCTGTACCATTTCCAGTGCTTGTGGGGGACGATAGGTGTCAATTGCGTCCAAAACCCATATATCCCATTTGTCCACCCATTTAGTCGACTCACAGTCATACCAATTTTCCTCTGATGATGGACAATAGCATGCCATTTTTCGTGTGTGGATACTCCATGAACCTGCATCAGAGCTTCTAAAAGAGTGCAACTCACTGGATCCTGTTAGTGTGCAACAATCCTGATATGGTGCAATGTTAGTATTATCTATCAACCAAAAAAATCTACGAACCATAGACTCACCTTCCTTACCTAGACCCATTGTAGTGTTACACCACTGGACGATGGATTATGCATTTGTCAATAGACATAGACACACACACACACACACACACACACACACACACACACACTCCCATCTCCCCTCTCTCTTCTCTCCCATCCCCTACTCTCTAGATTTGTCACATGCACTCCTATCCCCCTCCCTCTATCTCCCTCTCCCTACTCTCTCACACTCTCTCCCATCCCCTACTCTCTCTCTCACACTCTCTCCCATCCCCTACTCTCACTCTCTCTCTCTCCCCCATCCCATTCTCTCTCTCTGCCACCTCCTACTCTCTCTCACACTCTCTCCCATCCCCTACTCTCTGTTACACACACTCCCATCCGCCCCTCTCTCCCATCTGCTACTCTCTCTCTCTCTTGGGCTACTCTCTCTTTTGCAGATACACACTCCCATCCCCCTCTCTCTCTCCCCTCTCCCATCCCTTACTCTCTAGATCGCTCACACGCACTTCCATCCCTCTCTCTCCTCCTCTCCCACTCCCTCTCCCACCACCTACTATCTCTCTCTCAAGTTCTCTCTCTCCCTCTCTACTCTCTCTCTCTCCCATCCCCTACTCTTACTCTCTCTCTCTCTCTCTCTCCAATCCCCAACTCTCTCTCACACTCTCTCCCATCCCCTACTCTCTCTGACACTCTCTCTCATCCTTTCACTCTATCTCTCTCATCCCCTACTCTCTCTCTCTCTCTCCGCCACCTCCTACTCTCTCTCACACTCTTTCCCATCCTTTCACTCTATCTCTCCCATCTTGTACTCTCTCTTTGCCACCCCCTACTCTCTCTCACACTCTCACACTCTCTCCTATCCCCTACTCTCTCTCTTTCACACACACACACACACACACACACACACACACACACACACACACACACACACACACACACACACACACACTCCCATCCCCCCTCTCTCTTCTCTCCCATCCCCTACTCTCTAGATTTGTCACACGCACTCCCATCCCCCTCTCTCTATCTCCCTCTCCCTACTCTCTCACACTCTCTCCCGTCCCCTACTCTCTCTCTCACACTCTCTCCCATCTGCTACTCTCTCTCTCTCTCTTGGGCTACTCTCTCTCCCTCCCCTCTCCCATCCCCTAAACTCTCTCTTTTGCAGATACACACTCCCACCCCCCTTTCTCTCTCCCCTCTCCCATCCCTTACTCTCTAGATCTCTCACACGCACTCTCATCCCTCTCTCTCCTCCTCTACCACTCCCTCTCCTAGGTCACCTACTATCTCTCTCTCAAGTTCTCTCCCTCCCTCTCTACTCTCTCTCTCCCATCCCCTACTCTTACTCTCTCTCTCCCATTCCCAACTCTCTCACACACTCTCTCCCATCCCTTACTCTCTCTCACACTCTCTCCCATCCTTTCACTCTGTCTCTCCCATCCCGTACTCTCTCTCTCTTCCACCCCCTACTCTCTCTCACACTCTCACACTCTCTCCCATCCCCTACTCTCTCTCTTTCACAGACACACACACTCTTATCCCTCCACTCTCTTCTCTCCCATCCCCTACTCTCTACATCTGTCACGCACACTCCCATCCCCCTATCTCTCTCCCTCTCCCTCTCCTAATGCCTACTAGATCTCTCTCTCTCAAGTTCTCTCTCTCCCTCTCTACTCTCTCTCTCTCTCTCTCCCATCCCATCCCTTACTCTCACTCTCTCTCTCCCATCCCCTACTCTCTCTCACACTCCCATCCCCTAATCTCACTCTCTCTCTCTCCCATCCCGTACGAGCTCTCTCCGCCACCACCTACTCTCTCTCACACTCTCACACTCTCTCCCATCCCCTACTCTGTCTCTCTTACACACATTCCCATTCCCCCTCTCTCCCTCTCCCTCTCCCACTCCCTCTCCCACTTCCTACTTTCTCTCCCCCATCCCCTATTCTCTCTCTCCCCTCTCCCATCCCCTACTCTCTCTCTTTCATAGACACACACTCCCATCCCCCCCCTCTCTCTCTCCTCTCCCATCCCCTACTCTCTAGATTTGTCACACACACTCCCATCCCCCCTCTCTCTCCCTCTCCCACTCCCTCTTGCACCACCTACTATCTCTCTCTCTCAAGTACTCTCTTTCCCTCTTTACTTTCTCTCTCCCATCCCCTACTCTCACTCTCTCTCTTCCATCCCCTACTCTTTCTCACACTCTCTCCCATCCCCTACTCTCTCTCTCTCTCACCCCCATCCTGTACAAGCTCTCTCTACCACCCCCTAGTCTCTCTCTAACTCTCACACTCTCTCCCATCCCCTACTCTATCTCTCTTATACACATTCCCATTCCCCCCCTCTCTCTCTCTCTCACACTCCCTCTCCCATTGCCTACTCTCTCCCATCCCCAACTCTATCTCTCTTACACACTTCCATTCCCCCTCTCTCTCTCTCCCTCCCACTCCCTCTCCCATCACCTACTATCTCTCTCTCTCTCACTCTCTCCCTCTCTCTCCCATCCCCTACTCTCACTCTCTCTCTCTCTCTACCACCCCTACTCTCTCTCACACTCTCACACTCTCTCCCATCCCATACTTTCTCTCTTACACACACTTCCATCCCCCCTCTCTCTCCCTCTCCCACTCCCTCTGCCATTGCCTAATCTCTTTCTCCTCCATCCACCCTCTCTCTCCCTCTCCCACTCCCTCTGCCATTGCCTACTCTCTTTCTATCTCATCCCCTACTCTCTCTATCTCTCTCTCCCCTCTCTCATTCCCTACTCTCTCTCTTTCACACACACCCATCCCCCCTCTCTCCTCTCCCATCCTCTACTTTTTCTCTCACTCACTCTCCCTCTCCCACTGCCTACTCTCACTCTCACTCTCTTCCTCTCTACTCTCTCTCTGCTACCCCCTACCCTCTCTCACATTTTCACACACTCTCTCTTTCTCTCTTACATACATTTCCATCCCCCCTCTCTCTCTCCCTCTCCCACTCCCTCTCCCATTGCCTACTCTCTCTTCCATCCCCTGCTCTCTCTCAAGCTACTCTATCTTCCCCCTCTCCCATTCCCTACTCTCTCTCTTTCACACACATGCAATCCCATCCTCCTCTCTCTCGCTCTTCCTCTCCCACTCTGTCTCCCACCACCTACTCTCTCTCTCCCCCATCCCCTACTCTCAATCTCTCTCTCCCAACTTGTACTCTCTCTCACACTTCCTCTCTCTCCCATCCCCTACTTTCAATCTCTCTCCCCCATCTCGTAATCTCTCACACTTCCTCTCTCTTGCATCCTGTATTCTCTTTGCCACCCCTACTCTCTCACATTTCCTCTATCTCCCATCCTATACTCTCTTTGCCACCCCTACTCTTTCTCAATTCCTCTCTCCCCTCTCCCATCCCCTACTTTCTCTCTATCTCTCTCACACACACAAATAGCCATTCCCTTGCCCCACCCCCGCTAGCTCTCTCTTGGTTTTGGTTTGCAATTTAGGTCTCAATAGTGCATGTGCACTATAGCATGTGCGCACTACTTCGAATTCAAAAGCATTTTAATAGCGCGTGTGCGCTATAGGGTGCACATGCTATTCAAAGCTTTGCATTAAAACCAAGCCTAAGGCTTGGTTTTGCCTTGGAGATCCAACCCAAAGGTTTGGAGTTTATAAACAGGTCTGAGACGTGTTTTCCAGCAAACATACAAAAAAAGATTGATTTTTCTTGTGTGCTCCCCTTCAAGATTCCTCGTGGTTGGGTATTGATAAGATCAGGTTACATAACATTATAGGTCTTTGTGTTAGCTATCTAACCATATAATTTATGTTTAATTTGAACTATTTTAAGTCTTTCATCTATAATTTCTTTTGAATGTATGTTCTTTTTTTGTCAAAAACCACCATGTACCAATTGGGCTGTAGATTTTAGCTCATTCATCGAATTTTGTAACAACTTAGTTTTTTAGAAACTAGACTCCATTCTACACACTTTGAAAAAAAGAAGTTTTGATTTTAGATTAGTTTTCAATCATTTCTAGGGGGAGCACACAGATATTTCACATTTTTGGGATGGGTCTAATTAAAAAATTCATTAAAAAAAAATACAAATTATAAAATTACCCGAAAAATCTGGGATAAACTACATAGTGTTAGGTAACTTTTGCCTGGAGTGATTAAAGAATTTCAAAAAAAAAGTTAAAATTTTAGGGGGGCCACACTTTGTACTATGTTATGTTTTTTTGGAATAAACAGTACCACTTTTTGTGGCCCCCTTTTTTGAGGACTTAAAACTAAACCATTTTGAAAAAAAATTAGTAGTTTAGAAACTAGATTCAAAGGACTACGACTTTTGTTTTTGTCATATCTTAAAATTTTGAGCATAACTATCTTCAAATTCTTGTTGAAGTCCAGAATTTGCTGATTTCAGGAAAAAGGTGTCCACTTATACCCCCCTTTTGGCACCACAACTTGGTGCACTTAGCCATATGTTAGATGTAAAAACTGAGAAACTTGCTATCTGATATTTGATAGATTTGTGGTAGGTACAACTAAATAGTGCTAGACCCCATTACTAGGGACTAATATGACCCTATTGCCTATATACTTTTTCATTGATGAAAAAAAGGGGGAGTAGAAGAAAGAAGCATAAGTAAGTGGGAGAAAATGAAGAAGCAAGAAGGAGAAGAAGAAAGAGGGAGAAAAAAGAAGAAGAAAGGGGAAGTACAAGAAATAAGACTTAAGAAGAAGAAGTAAATTGGAGTAGAAGACATAAGGAGAATACTTAAGAAGAGAGAAGAATTCAAATACATTGGGGGAGAGTATGATAGAATGGTAAAGGAGAGAAGAAGGCACTAAAGAATTCCTTTTTTACTAAGTCTACACCAGTGTAGAGTTGCTTATCACTAACATCAAAGGAATAAAAAGGGAAAGTTTGAAGGCCAAATACTTTGACAATAAAGTATAAGATGATAAAAAATTTGTCCAAATTTTATTTTCAATGCCAGAGGGAGAGATTATTGAACCTACAAGTCTCACTAGCATAGAAAGTGAAGATTGGTGATGCTAACACATAACATTCCAAGGTGTTGTTATTGATCAATAATTAGTGAGAAGAGGAACTTGTGGCCCACATATAGTCTCATAGCCACTAGTAGACATCTAGATTAGTCAGATCAAGTGAGAAGTTAAGGACAAGACAACACAAAAGTATAGGCGATGTATTTAACCATGGACACCATGGTGAGTCACCATTGATGTGACACAACAAGGAGACATGTACAACACCTTGATGTGATAGGCATTTAGTCAAAATAATAGAAAGATAGAAGGAAATATGCTACCTATATGCTCATAGATGGACTAGAAGGACTACCAACTAGACCCTACTAGTAGGTGTTGCAGGTTTTCCCTGCACAACTCAAATGGGCGATTCAAATTTTGAATGCATCAACTTTTAGTGGGATGTTCTAGGGATTTTGTACCCCACTAGATAGAGAATGCATATAATTTGGGAACTTTATTATTTTTTGTTGAAGTAGTTTTTGCGATGAGATGTTATTTTTAAGAATACTATAGGATAAGAGAGCTAAGTTTTAATGGAGAAGAGAACCATTGAGTTGAGCCATTGCGGATTGGTGGTTGTAGACAGTGTAGAGTAGAAAAGTGAAAGAGTTATACAATAGATATCATGAGGGAAGCCAACACAACAAGATAAGATAGAGATATCTTCAAGATATACACTAGATATCTAGAAGGAAAGTTGTGCCACTTATTTAGATCAACCATTTTGATTTCTTTCTTGCCATGTAATTAATTTCAACCTCTTGATTTGGCATGCTTCAATAGTAACCATATTGTAAATCTTCTAACTAAGTACCTCCTAGAAGGAGTGTTGTAAATCCTTTAAGAAGATAGTTTAAAAAAGGTTTTTAATCCTAACAAGTTGATATCATTCATAATTGGTTGTGTTCTTAGAAATAAAAATTATAGCCTCTAACTAGGGAAACTTTTATCTAGAATAAAAGACTAGTGGGTATATTACTCCCACCATGGTTCTCATCCTATCATCAAAGTTTTCCACCTAAAAAATATTTACATCACTTGATATATGCATTTGTGTGTGAGATTACATGATTTTATCTTATTTCTTTTACCATTATGGTATTAATTAAGTGGTTGTCATCTAGTTTATTTGCAATAGTAGTGTAGTAGGCTAGGTGAAGAATCCATACTAATTTACACACCCTCTCAATAGCGGTTTAGACCAACAATGATCACTTATTGGTCCTAATGTGTCTTGTGGTTGGTAAGTTTCAATTGAGACTTAAATTCAACATTTATATTATAATGATGATTACACTACTAAGAACTACCCAAACTAACCTTATTAATCTATATATGATGTTACTACATTAATTGATGAAAATGATAAAGTTGGAGGGAGCTTTGGTCATGAAAATAACAACATTGGTTCAAATAATTAATTAATTCTTATTCCAATTGTAGATGGTTGTATACCTTTAAAAAAGCAAGATGTGCTTGGAGTTGTCATTGTTGAAGCTTAAGGAACTAGTAAATTTTAATACCAACATTTTTCTAATGAAATGTGTAGTGTTTTAAAATAATTTTTAAAATAATAATTGTTCTTTTTATTACAGATGGTGTGAGATCATTTGATACTTCTAATTATGAAATTTAAAATTTCATTCTTATGTAGGTTTATTGCTCCAAAATTTTCAAGTAGAGAAGATGAAAAAATAAAATTCATTTAGTGTGCTAGGAGATTTAGAAATGATATGTATGAATCACTCGCTTTGTTTCCAAATTTGAATCAATTTCTAGCTTAGAGGACATCCCTATGAGATGAAAGCCACCATGGTTTACTCTAAGAAAAATGTGTAAACCTCATTCTATTCATTGAAGAAAATATTTATGTCTCAAAACTTAAATGAAAGAGTTGAGGAGCATGAATTTTTTTAATTTCCCTCTATATGCTCTAGAAAGAAAAAGGGGGAAAATGTCATTAATCACTTAGACATAGCAATACAAAAAGAAAGAGATATTCTCTTGGAATAAGGTGAGACCATTTAATTAAAATTATTTTATTATTTTCAATAGTTCAATAATACGATTACGAACTTAGCATTTTATTAAATTTAATATATGTTAATTATATTTTTATTACAAATTTAGATAATTAAAAATATAAACCACACCATATTTTGTTTTGTGTTTATCTTAACCAAACATCAATAATAGTGGATGAAAATTATGGTAACAATATTATAATATAGAATTCAATTACTTAATTTTGAATATTTATTTTATAAATTAACTTTATTGAAGTTGATGTATAGTCATAAAAGAATCAAGAATGTTCACCCTTTTCTATTGATCTCAATAAAAAAAGTAACTTTAATGCAAAGTGGAGATGGTAAGGAAATAAAGAAATGAAATTCACTAAGACTTTAATTTGGTAACTGATTTTATTACTAACTCAATCTTTTTGCAAGTGTTGATAATCATTATAGTTTATCAAAGTTTATATAAATGTATTTATGGTTGAACACTTTACACTCATTGAAAATTAAAACTTAGAGGAAGCAAATTGTGGATATAAGTTATCATCTATATATTATCATTTTGAGTTAGAACACTACTATATGAATTCCACCTCATCTTTTTGTGACCTTCAATTGTTTGGATAATCAAACAATTACTTTCAAGTCATAATATTTTTATAAAGAAATAATTAATTATTAGTATATAACATGCTTTTTCTTTTGTATATATCTACATCATGATTGAATTAATTTATTAGTATATAATTACTAATGCACGAGAATTCTTTTTAGAATCGATTTTATTTGATTATTTGTTTTAACTTTTGGGAGGGTTAAAAATGCATAACATCTCAATTTCTTATTTTCATACTAAAATTATCTAATTTCAATTAAATAGTGGTTTACTCTATTTTCATGAATCATATTTTCCTTGAATTTTATCTTTTAAGATTACAAATTATATATTTTTAATTTATTAATCTTAGATCAATCTTTGTCTATATTCACTACATAAATCAAATTATAAGAACAACTTTTTTTTGAATTTATTACTTATCCATTTGATATTCCTTTCAAATACTATAAAATGATTATTTATAGTATAAATAATAAGAATAGTTAAATATAAAAGAATTAGTCTAACAATTAAATTATTGAATAAATATTAAAAATTAATTACGAGACTAATTTTTGACATTGATTGAATTAAATAAAAATGTTCTTATTCCTAAATCATTATTTATTGATTGATATATATTTTAAATTATATAATTATCAACCATGAATATTAATTTTCATTAATTTATTAGAATTTTTAATTATAAATTTTTAACAATGTTGGTTAGGGCCAACTTATATATGTATAGTATTCTTAAATTTTTTATTATATTAAAAATAATTACAATAAATTAAAATATAATTTATTTCTTAAGTAAGGAATCTAAAACTAAAAATCGTGATATAAATATTTGAAACCATTACAATAGCTGATAGCTACTTTTAACAAGAAAGACAACTTTAGGAATAATGTGTAGTTGTTGTTCATGGAAGCACTAGAATCAAACCATTTAGTCATCATAATCTAAATCTTATCAAAGAGGGTCTTAGGTTTTCTAAACCCTTCATTGGTAAAATTAATATTCTAGACAATAACCTAAATGTTTTAATTTCAATTATTTTAGGGCATGGTGTTAGAATTAAGAGAATGGATCTACTTTAATTATTGTGTCTTTGTGGAAGAAGTCATTCTTTCCATTTTGTAAAATCTTTTATAAAAACATATTTATTTCTTAGTTTCAAAAGTATTCTAAATAAATAATTTGTATCCCTATTATTTAAAAGTTAAACTAAATATCAATGGTACAAATTATATCATTTGTCAATCTCTCCTAGATCAATACATATAAGGTTGCATTTCTTAAAACTTTGACATATTGCCAACCCTACCAATGAAGTTGAAAGCTTCTTAAAGTCCACTAGGGATCAAGTCTTGTTGAGTGTAAGGCTCTGACATCAAAAAGAGACGAGGTTAGGATTGTGCTTAATCATTGAAACTTAGCCAAATAGGTTTAGTCATAAGGCTTGTGCTCCCATATTAAGCAACTAAAATGATTTCATGGAAGACCTTTATATATGCAACTTAAGATTGCATGGACAACTATATATTTATAAATTTGAGTTGCACATGCCACCTTATTTATAATTAAAAAGGCATGCCTCATTTTTGGGTAATGTTTCATAAAATATAATTTATTGTTTATGACTCATTCATGATATATAAATAACTACTTTATAATTAATACCAACCTTTATTTATTTATCTTGAAAAGGGCATTCTTTAGATAAAGTTAGCTATACATATAATTTAATGTCCATGATGTATTTTAATTAATGACATTTTATGAGTAAAGTAATTTGTACCAAACCTCTCTTTGAAAATTCAAAATAATAATAAATGTATCTCTAGCTCAATTGATCATTTTTGAATTAAAAAGCAACCAAAGCAAAAACTGGTAAACCACTAGTATATTACCACCAACTGAAATTACCCCCTCCCATTTGTAACACAAAAACATTGTTCAGAAGCACAACGATAAAAGTATCAATAGAAATTAAACAACTACTACCTGTACTACAACTACTAAAACTAAGAAAGCATAAAAACAAAGGCACAATTGCCTTAAACCCAGCTAAGTTGAACAACCGACAAAATAAAAACATAGAGAGTTGGGAGGAAAGGGCCCTAAGACTTCTTGGCATCCTTCCCGCTTAGGATGATATTTTCCCAATCTTCCACAAGGAAGTCAAACAACATCTTGGAGTCCTCATTGGTTAGATCACCCTCCTAGTCCTTTAATATATGTAACATGGTAGCAACAATATGCGTCACCTTAATAGTAAATTTATTCAAGAGACACATTATTTCCTCTAGGGCATAGATTCTCTCCCACAACTCATTGCTAGCCATCTTCTAGACCTCCTCAGTGACCTCCTACTTGTCACAATGGTAGCCATCGACGTACTCCTTAGTGACATTTTGCACAATCAGGGGGTTAGGTATAACATTATCTTTGGAAGAAACCCTTGAAGGAGAGGAAATCATAATAGGGGATGGCACTCTATCCATAGTATCAAGGAATTGGTCTCGAGTTAGGTCCACACATCCCAAACCAATGGTGGCTGAAACATGTGTCATCTCTTTCCTCCCTTTAATCACATCTCTTGAGCCAGACCTTGAGGAATTAGAAACCTCCACTTCTTCCTCCTCCATATTCCCCCCACCAAAATTTGAAACCTTCTATTTAATCCTTTATTTAGAGTGGCCCATCTCCTCCAAATCTAAATCCTCCTCTTACGAGGCCCTAGATCTCAGCTTCCTTTTACCATTGGATTTTGTAAACCTCCTCGACCTCATCCTCCAATTCCTCTAGTTCCTTCTCTTTTCCTTTCTTAAGCTTCCCTTTTCCACCTAGGGGGGAGAGCTTCATCTCAATAGGGGACCCACTAGGAAAAGGCTATGGGGTAGGGGCTTTGGGGCCAATGATCCTAAGGGGGATTTGTTGGGGTAGGGGGTTGGGGGGAGCAAGGATGTCAATCTCAGCAATCCTAGGGGGGGACCAAAGCAAGGTGGAATTGATAGAGATAGAACATCAACCATTGATGTAGAATGGTATAATTAACTCCCTTCCTCATTTTTTCCTTAACATCAACAATCATATCAAGTAAATCATGTAATAGAAAGAACAAAATGGAAATAAAATCACTGTGTTGAAAATGGTTTAGAAGAGGGAAATGATAATAATAATAGACACCATACATCCCTTACATCATTAAGTACTTCATCAACACTAGGAAACTTCATTCCAAGGCTCTAGGAGCTTCTCCCTCATAAACTCACCTCTATGCCAAATAGGTTCCTCACCCTCCAGGAAGAAACAATTCAAATTTGTTTCATCAACCACCCTTGTCACTTTTTTCCGTTTCCTTCCCCTCATACAAAGTCCCATCACCAGAGAGATAACTTCCTCTGAAATATGAAATGAGACACCTTTGATCATGACTCTGCCATCCTCCCAAGAATTAACAAACTACAGGGAACAACTCTCATCATACTCATTTAGCACCTCCATGAATGGGATAAATTCTCCCAGCTTTAGCATGTACCAAACCAATGGCTTCCTAGCGCTATCCTCTATCATATAAGGCTCAATTCGTAGAAGATCACCCCCCATCTTTGCAATTTTCCCTAAAACTCTCTCCTTCTCCCAAACCCAGAGGCAATTACTTAGAATATATCCACACTTAGGCAAAAAAATGGTGGTCCTTAAGCATACATAAAGGCCTTTATTGATAATAATAGCCATGTCCTATCTAGACATAATTGTCATGTGTTGACCACCTCTACCCCTACTCTAGTCTTTTCCATCATTCCCAATAAGCCCAAACCATTTAAAATTTGAACTTTTTCTCATTGCAAACTACAAGGACTCGCACAAAAAAATCATTAAAAATTTTCTCATCTCAAACTTTGATATTCTTTCCTTTTTAGACCATGCAAATTTATTATCACAAGTACCTATTCCACTACTTCTTTCCATTTGTCCATAATAATTATGTCCCTTCTGCCAACTCAGAGACAAGTCACTATAATTAAAGAGGATCCTCTAGCTAGACTTAGTCATGCTTAATTTCTTTCTTTACTAAATCTCTTACCAAGTTTGGTAAGGCTTTAAATTCCCTCCAACATCGTAAGTCCTTCACATTTAGACCTAATACCACCATCCCATTGGCCACCTCATTTCCCTCCCAAAAAATATGATGCAATTAAAATCTTTGTAAAATAATTAACAATTGTCTAATGTCTTGTACAATTTTTTTAATTGCCCAACCTTTATTCATGATGTCTTTTATAGTCTCAATAATAATTTTTGAGTCACCTTCAATCTCCATGTTTTCCCATCCAACATTGATCACCATTTTTAGACCCCAAAATAGAGTCATAGCTTTCACAATATTTTTGGACACTTCCCCAAATATCTGGGATAGGCCAAGAGCATCCTGCCCTTGTTGTCTTTGACTATACCTCCACCAACTGATCCCTCCTTTCTAATAGCATCATCAAAGTTGAGCTTAACCTAGTTCTCTCGTGAGGGTTTCCATCATGTCCTTTTCCTTACCAACAAATTGAAATTATTAATCTCCATGATCCCCTCTTCAAAACTCCAACACTTGGCAAACCTAATTTCCAACTGATTAGGGGGGATAGCTGGTTTCCTCCACCTACAAATCTTCATATGTTTTACCAGAAGTTTGTAGATCATGACCACAACAACCTCCTCACTTCTCTCTTTATTCCCAAATGCCATACTATTTCTCTCCTTCTAGATACCCTAGCAGACATGGGGGGGATTACCTTCCACATTTGGATAAGGAGGGGGTGGGTTAAAGGGCCTTTCCAACTCTTAATAATATCCTCCCTTATTAAACACCAAATTCAAATCCAATTTCTATAATAGCCTCCCCCAAACATTAGAAGCATAATTACAATCAAGGAACATATGGGTAATATTGTCCTCTACTTTCTTATACAAATAACATCTGTTGGATAATTGGAATCTCCTTTTCATGAGATTATCAATAGTGACGATTTTCCCATGAATGGTAGTCCACTAGAAAATATTAATTTTTAGGATCAAAGGCATTATCAAACATTAATTTCCCCAGTAATTTCCCATATATATTCCCCAGTAATTAGGCTCTAAGGAATTATCAAACATTAATTTGTAAGCAGATCTGATAGAGAACTCCCCTGTTAAGGTAGCCTTCCATACAAATGTATCATTCTAGGCCACTCCTAGGATTTTATAATCTTCAAGGAGGATATTTAGCTCCTCAAATAGATCCCCATCATCAAAGTTATTTTTTTTGCAATTCAAGCTTTTTCCACTTCCTCCTTGGGCCAATAAAATTGACAACCTTATTCTTCACCTATTCCTGTAGGTGATCTCGAAGGGACCCATAGTTTGTTCTAGTTAGAGGTTTTTTAGCAAGCCATGTATCCTCCCAGAAATTAACCTGATTGCCATCCCCCACCAACCACCTTAGAACTTCTCTCAAAAGACTTCTATTTCTAAGTATATTACCCCAAACCTTAGATCCCATCAAAAGATCATTTCTCTAGATGTAGTGAGAGAAATTCAAATTTCCTAGATACTTGGCTTTCAAAATTTTACACCAATTGTCCTCCTCCTTCATCAAATTCCACCCCACCTTTGCAAGGAGCACATTATTCAAATAAGATATCTTTCTAACTCCCAAGCCTCCTCTACTCTTAGGTTTACAAATTGTGTCCCAGCTAACCAAGCTTAACCTATTCTTCTCACTTCCTCTTGACCAAAGGAAATTTCTTTGGATTTTCTCCAATTTATCTACCATGCCTTGAGTGATTTTGATTAGAGAGAGGAAATACATAGTATGAACTTGAAGGGATGAAACCAAAAGTTGAAACTTACCCACACTACTCAGGGTTTTACCTTTCCACCCGATCAACTTCTTTTCCATTTTTTGTAGGATGGTATTTTAAAAGTTATTGCTTACATCTTTCACAGTCAAAGGGAGCCCCAAATATTTCTTGTGGAGCAAGGAAATATTACACCCCAAAATATTTATGATCCTCTGATGTATATCTAGAAGAGTGTTAAAGAAGAACACCTTACTTTTATCCAAATTAATTTTCTATCTTGTATCAATTGCATAAACCTCTAGGAAAAATTTCCAAGCCTTAGCTTCCCCCATAGAGGATTCCCCACTTAGGAAAGTTCCATCCACAAATTGTTTTATCACCTCTGGTAGAAGCATGGAAGTAGGCTTAATACGTTTGATCTCTCCCCCCTTCCATCTTTCTCAAGAAATTCCTACCCAACACTTCTGCCACCATAATAAACAAGTAAGGAGAGATAAGGCCTCCCTCTCTTAATCCCCTCTCTCCTCCAAAGTTTCCCCAAGGCAAACCATTCACTAGTATCAAATGATTAATAGTCTCTATCATTGGTTTAACCATTCTTATAACCTTTTGACTAAAACCAATTTTAACCATAGCTTTATACAAGAAGGTCCAGTCGATCCTATCATAAGCTTTTGAGATATTGAGTTTCAAAGCTATACCTAGATTATCACTCTTCTCCATAGAATGAAGAACCTTATGAGTAGTTATGGCCGCATCAAGGATTTTATGTCCTGGAGCAAACCCATTTTGGATTTTCCCAATAAATTTATGTAGCAGTAGTTTTAACCCATTCACCATAATTTTAGATAAATTCTTATAAGTAGTGTTACAAAGGCTAATCGGCCTAAAATTAGAGAGGGACCTTGGATCCTTAACATTAGGGAGTAAGGTAATAAGGATTTTATTGAGTTTCTTGAGAAGCTTCCCAATTCTGAAAAAGTCACAGGCAACCCAGAGAAGATCCAATTTAATCATTTCCTAGAAGTGTTGGGAGAAATTTGGGGGAAATCCATCAGGGCCTAGGGATTTATAGGCTTTGATAGAGAAAAAAGCTTTGTGAACTTCCTCCTCAGTGACTAACTATGTTAGTTCCTCATTCTCCTCCACTGAGATCATAGTTGGTATGGAATTAATCAACCATCGTCTATCCTCCTCATTGACATTTCTATGCTCCTCTTTATAAGAGTTCTTGAAGTAAGCAGTAGCCCAACTACCTATCTTTTTAGTTTTTGTAAGCTTTACATCATTATCATCTTTGACAACATCAATAGTGTTTCTCCTTTTATGGATGGATGTTGATCTATGAAAAAAAGCACTATTCCTATCCCCTAGCTTGAGCCATAAAACCCTTGATTTTTGCTTCCAAAAGATCTCCTCTCTAATCATCATATCTTTCCAAACCTTCCTATAGTTTTCCTCTTCCAGGATCATATCTTTAGAGGCTAAGCCTTCCCCCATAACTTTTTGGAGCTCCTCTAACTTCCCTTCTATCCCCTTCTTAGTCTTAAATATATTCCCAAAGTATCTTTTTTGCCCAGGTCAGACATTCCTTCTAATATTGTCCAGTTTGAGAGTCTATACATTGTAGTTCCTTTCACATTAATTCCCCACCACTGCACCACCCAAGCAGTAAAGTCAGGATGAGATTGCCACATTATGTCAAATTTAAAAGGTCTTGGGCCCCCTTGAGATACTTCTTTCCAATTAAAAAGGATGGAAGCATGATCCAAGACTGTCTTGGGTAATCCTGTGAGAGAGGAAGAAGTCAAACCCTCCCAGCCAATCAAGACCAAAAGTCTATCAAGTTTGACTTGGATAAGGTCAACTCCCTTCCTATTGTTTGACCAAGTGAACTTCACTCCATGCATCTCCATATTAATTAAATGATTTTTATTGATGAATTTAGCAAAGTCCTTCATACTTTCATTAAAATCCACCATTTTTCCAACCTTCTTTGAGGGGTATATTGGAGAATTAAAATGTCCCATACATAAGGTATATTTATTATGAGAGAGGAAGACAGACAACTCCTCTTAGAGATGGCTTCTTCCTTGTCTTGAGTTTGGGGCATACACATTAATAATGTTCTAGATCGTGTCATCCTTCCTATGTTTGGTAATAAAATAGTTAATAGAACAATGTATGAAACTTCCTTTACTAGCACTTGGGTTCTAAAAAGTGGCCACACCTCCGAACACTCCCTTCACTTCACTATAACAAAAATCAACACCTAGCCAAATATAACTAGCAATACATTCAAGGTTAGACATAGTCATTTTAACTTCCTAGATCATAAGGATATCAACTTTCATGTTAGACAATAGTTTCTTGAGGGAAAACTATTTTTGTGGGCTATTCAACCCCCTCATATTCCATGATAGAATGATAATTTTCTACCTTTTGTCATAGACTCTAGGGTTGGTTACCTGCCACTAACCATCTCCCTTGATATCTACTTCATTCTTCTACTCTATTTCCCAGATTTCTCCACATCTATGTTCAACTCTTTCTCCACCTTAGGTTTTTTTAATACTCTTGTCTGCCTTCTTTGTGTTTTCCATGTCCCCTCAACATCCTCAAGTGTCCCAACAATGTACTGGTTATTTCCACCCTCTTAGAACCTTGGGCAACATCTTCACTCCAACAAAGCACTCTAGCTACCTCCACACCTTCTAAGTCTTTCTCTTTTCCTTTCTTTGAAACTTTACTTTTGTCCTCCAAACCCCCATATACCTGCTCAATCACCATATTTATTGATGGGGTGCTAAGGAGGTTCACTCAATTGATTTTTGAAGGGATCACCTTTTGGTGTAATGGTTTTTTGGTTGCATTAATAACCCAAACACAAACATTATTAATGCTAGTTTTTCATGGGAGTAGGCCCAACTTCATTATTTACCTATCAAAAAATTAATAATTGATATATTTATAGATATGATAAACTAGCAATCACACTTTAAGGTGCAATAGTTATGGAAAATAGATATCTAAGGTTATTTAGGGTTAAAAATTTGGTCTAATTTTTTTGCATATATTTGTGGAAGAAATAAGACCAATAAGAAAACTATTTAGTCAGTAATATTTATGAAAAATATTTGAATAGTTATACATCCACTTAACCTTGGTCTTAATTCAAACACCAAGTTTAACCATCATAACCTACACTCTAATGCTAATCATGACATAAATGTAAACTATTATCTTAAACCTAATCCTAATTAAAAAATTATGGCTTCAACTATTATACTAACAATAACCCTAAATCTAAAATGAAACATAGCCACAGCTTTAACCCTAAATGAAATCCTATTTATAATGCTAGCCATGATTTAACATCATAGGTTGACCATAATTGTAACCCTAAATTCTAAACTCTATTGACAACTCTAACACCAAACTTAACTCTAATATTAACCCTAATTATCATCCTTAACCCTAATCCTGACTCTAATGATAAATTAACAATGATGTAAACCTCAACCTTAACCATGATTGTATCTATAACCCTAGTCATGAATTTAACACTAATCAAAACCTAAATTCTAACCATAATCATGATACTAACCATCATGTGAAAACTAACCCTACCTATAATTATAGTCCTAAACTCTAAAACCATCCTAATACAAACTATAAAATGATCTCAAACATTGATAAACATGATTCACAATAATTAATTAATAAATAAGAGAGAAGCTAAATGTAAATAAGTAAGAGTGATATAGAACCATTTTTTAATTAAGTGGATGATAATATATTTATTTTAAAGTTGTATTTCTAAAATAATATAAATAATCAAATAAATAAAGGTATAAGTCAAACCAAATTGAGAAAGTTAAAAAATAAAGTGAAATCTTCAATGCAAATATAACCGAAACTTGTTTTTAATAACTTTAAAAAAATTTAAAAATATTAATATTAATAATAATCTATTTAAAAATATTAATAATATAAATATAAATAAAAAAATTTGAATTAACATAATTTTTTCATATTGTAAAAAATGTAATGAAAGATTAAAAATTTATAATAAAAAATGAAGGAGTTTATTTTTTTAATAATAGAAATCATTAAATGTAAAGTAAAAGAAACTGATTTTAATATGTCATGGATAAAAAATTCAATAAAAGAACATATGTATTTAATTTTTTTTTTACTGTAAAAATAATTCAATATTTATTTATTTAATTATTATAATTTCTAAACTTTATCTTTAAATTTATGTGTGTTATGTTCCAACCATTTTAAAATTATTTATATCTTCATATTTTATAAATTAATTAATAATAAAAATAAAATATATCAAAGTCAACAACAACAACTAATTAAAAAATACATCTTTAGTCCAAGTAGTTATATCTCCTATTTATGGTTTTATCTTTTAATTTAAACAAGTTGAATAAGACATAGTTATTGTTTACATTCAATGATAATTGGCTTTTAGATAATTTTGTTAAGCAATTATAGTGTAGTCATCGTGATGCTCAAGCATGTTAGGAGTTTAAAATCATTCGAGTTCAAATGGGTAGCCTATCCTCGATTTTATATAGAGCATAATTTCAAGGAGTGTTTAGTGTTTATTAAAACAAAATGTCGACCGTTCACACTAGGAGGGGGTCTTCATCTTTATTAAAGATTTTGTTATCTAGACATAGCACTAGTTTAAGAATTGTTAGGGAAAAAAATGTCTCAAACACGTGTTCTTAATATTTGTATTCATTTATTGTTTATAATTGTTTATCATTCTCTCTTCATATGAGGAATGGAATCATCCCTTTTGAGTTGATACTCTTTATCATGTATTTTTCATCTTGGATGTATGTGAGAGGTGTTAGAGTAATTAAAATAATCTTCTAACTAATTCTATAGTCATATATTACTTTATTACATTTAAGTTGAATTCAAGATTGCATCTTTATATTTAGATTGAACTAATTACATCTAAAGTTGTATCGATTCATATGATTAAGATACTTGTCATGCTATAATTCAATCTTTTTAGGGAATTTGCATCAAGGATTTCATCTTAATACTTTTATAACCATTCATTCTTCCATTGTAATAGTTTATTTTTTATGTATTAATACAAATTCTCAGGTTGTTGAAAAAATCAATCTTGTTTGTGATCTCTATTTGTGACAAGTGGATTTCTTGTAGCTAATTACTAGGCTTCTAGAATTGAGTAAATAAATCCAACATGGAATCAATGATCCAAATATATAATAGGTTTAGTCTAAAATTTGAGGGATCCATCCTTGGGAAAAAAAATTGGTGTTATTTGGGTTCAATCTAGCCTTACCATCATGCACATAGTGGCTAAAAACATATAGATTGACATAACAATCCATGTAATTTTTTGATATAAAAGCAACCAAAAACTAGGGGGTTGGCTATTTACAACAATGGTGGATCAACCACAAAAAAATTGTTGGAAACCAACAAACAACCAAACAAACCCCCTAATTGTTCATATCAAAAACATAAAAAATAGTATACCAAAAAATAGAGTTACTAGTAATCCTACTTGTAAAACTAGTGGAGTTTAACAATTAACAAACTACATGTAGGTGGTCATCGCATCATACCACCTACAATCCACAAACAATTTCAACATAAAAAACAAAACCATCAATAGTAGATGGAGAGAGACCAGAAGAGTACAAAAAAAATAGCAAAAATCAGAAAGCCATTAACTAGCCTCTTTCTTCTTTCCCTTCCTAGCCACAAGAACCTTGGCCTAGTCATCGGCGAGGAAGATATAAAGAAGCTTCGTGTTCTCCTTTCCAAGGTTTTAGTCATTAGCCAAAAATTGAAGAGTGATAGCCACTATGTGTGTCACTTTTAGAGTGAACTTGGAGAAAAGGTTGAATCCCTCTTCCAATGCCATGCACCTGTCCATCAACTCCTTGTGTTCCTTGTGGGTAACAGGTTCATTCTCCTTGGTTTCTAGCTTTAGGGTCCTATTAGAATTCTCCAGGGGGTTCTACTTAACCTACACATTAGAAATGTTAGCATGGCCCATCAGTTTCTCCTGGCCCTCTTTACCAACTAGGGAGGAAATAGTGTTGGGGGAGGCAATAGGGTGCTCTTGGTTGACAATGGAAGGTAGGGTGATGGTGGCAGAGAAGTGTGGGATCGGGGGAGGGGTCCTTAGTAGTGTTGTCTACCTCAAAGTCCCAGGTACCATCAAGGGTGTCATCCCATTTCTCTACTTCTTTATCTGTCTACTCTTTCCCCTTATCCATACCATCCCCCAAATTCTTGTCTCTCTCCTTAGAGTTGGTATCATCCTCTTCCTCTTCTTGAGAGCGACTGGCCATTTGTTTGTATTGACCTCATGTATTAGAAATTCTTCTTGACCTTGTTCTACTCCCACTAATTTCCTCATCAAAGTCACCAATTTCAACCTCCACCCTCTTGTCCATTTTAATTCTTTTATTGGGCTCTAGCTCAAGGGTCAATTTTTTTTTTTCCTTCCCTTAGTAGGGATTTGGCTAGAAGAGGGTTGAGGAGTGAGGCTTTGGCTACCACTAGTAAATTCCAAATGTAGGGGGGGCCTAGAGGGGAGGATGTTATCAATAAAATCACATGAGGAGGGTAGAGGGCCAGGTGAAATTGGAAGAGGCAGAACATGAGCTTTAGTGGAGAATGGTGAAATTGGCCCCTTTTTTTTTCTTTTCTCTAAAATCAATGACAGTGTCCTCAAGGGCATGCAATAGGAAGAAAGGAATACTAACAAATTTCCTATTGTGAAAATGGTTAAGAAGAGGGAAATGATAGAAGTCATACACATTGTGCCTACCCTCTAGCATCAAATACTTCATTATCATCAAATAGACATCATCCTAGGGCTCCAAAAGTTTTTCTCTCCTAAATCCTCCCCGGTACTGGTTAGGGGCCTCATAATCTTTGAAAAAACTAGACAGGCTCACCTCATCCACCACCTTCATGATTTTATGCCATTTTCATCCCTTCATCTCTAAACTCATTGCCATAGCAATATATTCTTCATTCACTTGAAAAGAAATGCCATTAATGGTCACTCACCTATCCTTCTAGGTAGCGATGAACTGTTGCGAACAATTTTCATTATACCCTGCCATGACCTACATGTAGGGGACAAACCCTCCTTAAGCATAATCCAAGTTGCCTACCTCTTTGACAAGTCCTCCAATTTTTTGGGCTCAAACCTATTTAGGTCCCCACCCATGGCAGCCTCAACCATATCTCCTTCCAATCTCAGTAATTCTCATTTACACCCAAAAAATTGCCAAGGCAGGCCTAAAAATAGAACAACCAGTGGATAAAATCTTTCATTTTTGTTCTTCATGAGCTTGTGATTACAATGTACAAGCCAATTAGTGGTATCATTACGGGGAGTATGAGGATTTTGTATGTAATACCATAATGATCTAGCCTTGGTATTAATGAGCACTTTTCCCTTGATCATGCCATAACACCAAATAATGATGGCATTAATTATAAAGCTTGTGTTGTTCATTAATTCACCTTTTCCATGCCTTTTCATGATGCAATCAATATATTTCCCTTTTCAAGCTATCTTGTCAATATTATGACAACCTTAGCAATCATAATAATAGAAATCCCACCAAAAATGTCCATTTTCCAAAGTTGGAGAGTCATCTAACCTGATTTAGTGGGGTCTTTTCCTTGTAAATGAGGGAGTGCACATTCTTGGGTAGTAATTTCGTACCCCTCCAATTTTTAATGTTCATGAAATTAAAAGCACACCTAGCCAAGGAATCTGCCACCACATTGCCTTCCTTGTAAGTGTGTTGTAAATTATAATGATCTTGTTTCATAAGATAATGCCATGTGTCCCCTAGGATGTGCCTCAGTGGCCAACCAAGTTGAGCCTGACCTTGAACCAAATTAATGATGAGTTTTGAGTCCCTATCAATGGAAAGTCTTTTGACCTTCATTTCCATCATGATTTTTAGCCCCCATAGTAAGATGGTGGCTTCCACCACATTCTTGGTTCCTTGACCCAAACTTCCTGAGTAGACAACTAGCAGATCACCTTTCTTGTCCCGTAGCGCACCACCCACTATCGCAAGCCTGTTATGTGTTGCCCCATCAAAATTTAGTTTGATATTGGGGCTAGTGGGGGGTTCCAAGATGTATTTCTTCTAGAAACCACCTTTAAGTTGTCAAAATTATGGAAAATGGGAAGAATATTCTATCTCTTAGCAATATACTCATCTTTTCTACTCAGGGGTTTTTGTGGCAATCTAACTTTAGCAGCCATAACATTCTCAGTTATGAGCTTGCCCAGAATCTCTTCCATAATCTCCTCACCCCTCTCCTCCTCATGAAAGACCCTATTATTTCTCTCCTTCCAAATTCCCCAGGAAACATGTGGTGGGAGGAGAACCTAAAGGATTTTGAGGCAGGGATGGTAGAATGAGCAACTCTAGTTCTCCATGAATTGCTCCATTCCTCAATTCATGACCCAATCAATTGGGAATTTTTTCTAGATGTAGGACTAGACCTTAAGGGTATAGGGACATTATACAAAGAGGTGGGTTATACATTCTTCTTCCTTCCTGCGTAGATAACATCTGTTGGTGATTGGTAAGCCTCATCTTTGAAGGTTATCAATTGTGAGGATTTTGCCATGCATCACCATCCACCAAAAGAAGTTCACTTTTGGCATTAACTGACTAATCCATATCTTTATCCAACTTATCATGGTCTGATCATTTTCAAAGATGAGATGGTAGGCAGACTTGACTAAGAAATCACCATTCATCTACCTATCCCACACCACCTCATCCTTATGTTCATGCATAGGCAGAACATAGTGGTAGATTAGATCCTCTAGCCCTTTGATTAGGGAGTCCTCACTATTTGGTATATCCAAAGTGGATAATTCTTTCTATTTCCTATGTCATTGATATAGTCCACCACCCTCATCCCCATCATTCTTTTTAGAGGTTCCTACAGGCCACTGAATTTGTTGTAATTGAGAGGTTTTCCCCCTATCTAGTTATCTTCCCAGAATCTGATTCTTTTCCCATTCCCAACCAACCATCTCACACCTTTTCTTAGAAGGGCTCTATTTTTGAGGAGGCTATTCTAGATCTTAGACCCACTAGGAAAATCATTATTGAGGAGGTTATATCTAAAGTGGGTGTTGGCAAGGTACTTAGCCTTCATAATTCTTCCCCAATTGGTTTAATTTTCCACCTGTCTCCACCCCACTTTTGTGAGTAGGGGCTTATTCATATTAGCCATTCTTCTTATACCCAAAACCCCATTATCCTTTGGTTTTCACATAGTCTCCCAATTCACAAGACTCCATTTATTCTTCTCCTCAGTGCTAGACCAAGGGAAGTTCCTTTGCACTCTTTCAAATTTTTCTACCATGTATTGGCTGATCTTGAAAATTGAGAGAAATTAGATTGGAATTCCCTAGAGCACCGTACCTAGGAGTTTTAGTTTTCTTGCATTGCTAAGAAACTTGCCCCTCCTCCCAACAAGCTTCTTTTGCATTCTCTCCAGGGCAGTGTTCCAATAATTGGTTGAGACCTCTTTCATGGTTAGAGAGAGCCCAAGGTATATGCCCAGGAGGTTGTCTAATTGACAACCAAGGATAATTTTGATCTTTACCTACAAAACCTTAGAGGTATTGGAAAATATATCTTTCTTTTAGCTAGATTAATTTGCTGACATGAGTGATTCTCATAGTTGGAGAGGAGATTCCTCCATGCTTTAGCTTCCTATATTGAGGATTCACCGAAGAGGAAGGTATCATCCACAAATTGATGGATAACCTTAGGCATCAGTGTGTAGCTCATTGAATACCTTTTAAGTCACATGACATAGCCAATCTGCAAACTGCTCTCTGTAACACTTCAGCCACCATGATAAAGAGGTAGGGGGAAAGACGGTCCCCTTGTCTTAAATCTCTACCCACCTCAAAGTTTCCCCAAGGTTTCCCATTGAGCAGAACCTCAAACTGAGTGGTTTCCACCATCATTTTTATTAGGTTCACAATATCCCTTATGCACCCAACTTGTTCTAGTACTTCATAAAGGAAGGTCCAATTGACTTTTTCATAAGCTTTAGAGCCATGCTCAAATTTTCTCCATGAAGTGGACAGGGTGGAAATCATAGTGTCCAAAAATTTTCAACCTGGGACATACCCCTTCTAGGGACTCTTAATAACCTTATCCAAGAAGGGTTTAATTCTATTGATCAACACCTTGGAAAACATGTTATAAACCGTATTGAGGGATTGAATTTTAGGCACCAAAACTAAGAAGGTTTTATTAGTCCTTCTTATTTAACTTTAAAATAAAATAAATATCTTTTTTATCAACTATTTTTATTAGAAAATCCAAAAAGAGACACACTCAACCTTCAAAATATGAAAATAGTATCATATATTTTTATTTATTGGTTTTTTTTTAAACATCAATTGAAAAATTCTCTAACTTTGGTGTGCACTACTAACTTGGTATGACTCTTCAATTCATTCCAAGCAATTAGAAGATATGATTGTATCCTCACATGCAACCTTTTTTATGCCTACTCAAGAAAATGTTCTCTTTACCTTGTTTTCATCTCTGATATGAGATATTCTTCCAATCAAAACCATACTTCTATTGATCTCAAATTGGTTTTGACTAGTGAATGTCTACACACTTAAGTCAAATAGTGTATGTTGATCATATGTATATGATAGAGCTTGCTGAGAAGACAGTGTATGTCAAGTGATACAAGAGCTAAGCAAGTAGTACATGTTAAGTCATTTAGATGCTGAGTCATAGTATAGAAATTAGCATATGTCAAGTATCAAAGACTTCAAATTCCAAGTAAGATAGTTTTTCATAGTTGTTTGTAATGGCACAAATGTCAAATAGTGTATGTTGATCATATGTATATGATAGAGCTTGCTGAGCAGACAGTGTATGTCAAGTGATATAGGAGCTAAGCAAGTAGTACATGTTAAGTCATTTAGATGCTGAGTCATAGTATAGAAATTAGCATATGTCAATATTAAAGACTTCAAATTCCAAGTAAGATAGTTTTTCATAGTTGTTTGTAATGGCACAAACTACTATGTAAACTATTTTTGAACCAACTTAAAGATTGAATTATGATATTTTGGAGATAAGCACGAATCTTAAGTTGGAATCCCTACGAATTGCATGCTACCAATCAGGTAAAGAGAAGGTTTAAGTGGCAAAATGGATGAATCACAGCTGTTGATTTGTACCTAAACCTAAGTCACCTATGTCTTCTTAAGGAGGAAAAGCCCTAAACTTTCTAAGGTGTGTGGAAGGAGTGAATAGAGAAGTCTAAATGCACAAAAAGAGCATTCATTATGGCTAAGGAATTGTGAACTAAAATTTCATTACATAAGTAGTTAAAGGAGAACAAAGGAAGGAAATAACATATAGCAGAGAAATATCTAATCAAGAAGGATCAAGAGTACATTATTTTGGAGGTGATCTATCATCAATCAACCAAGTGCTAACTGCAAGATCATTGCTAAATAAGTCAAATATCTTAAGAGAGTAGTCCTAACAGGTTGTATTGAAATCCTCTAACAAGGTGCTTACTTAATTGTGAGTTGAAGTCCTTTAACAAGGCACACTTTTAACAAGATGCTAAAATCCTTTAATAGGGCAAGACCTAATAGTCTTTTTAAGCCTTTAATAGGGAAAGACTTTCACAGGGTAGATCATTTCTCATGATCAAACATTGTAACCTTTATTGGATACACTTTATTACTGTAGTAGTGAAGATTTGTGGGTGTCATCCCCACCCCAGTTTTACCTTCTCATTGGAGGGTTTTTGAGTAATCATATCTAGTGTCATACATGTGTAAATGTTTACTTGTTTACATATTTTAGATATACATGCTTTACATAATATTTCAGTTTACTTATTGAATATATGAGATGGATGTGTGGTGAATGTTTTTATGGATCAAAGTTTAAACTACTGATTCACCCCCACTCTCAGAAGTTTATGTTTCCTATTGTAATTCCAAAAATCATTATCAAAGATTTTTTCTCTAAAAGAGAAGCTTTGTAGCTTTGAGGAAAGATCTTGAAAATGGAAGTCTACAAGTTGGGAAAGATCATTGAAAATCAGGGTATTGAAATACAACTCACTCTACATCAACTAAATGAAGAAAGAGAAGATTTCAAGAAATCTTTGAAGAGAAGGAAGGAAATTGCTATTGAGGAGAATGACACACAATACAGAGAGATAGACACCACTAAGCTATTTTTTGATGGAGACTCCAATAAATTTGATGCAACAATTGTAGATATAATGGAAAAGAACAGAGTGCAAGCTAAGGAAATAAGAAATCTCAAGTTAGAGAAAGAATCACAAGCCATACTACTATGTGAAGTGACTAAACAAAATAAGAAAGCTATGAAAGACAAAGCCATGATTGAAGAAGACAATGGCATTTTAAGCAATAGACTGGAAGAGAAATTATCAGAGCTAACCAAGATTTCTAACATGCAATTGGATACTTTGAGTCAAATGATGAATGCCAACTATGAATTGAATATCAAGGACACTGAGATAAAAAATTTAAAGTTGCAAAATGAGCAATCACGCAATAACTTAAAAAGGGAAAATGAATTTGTTGAAAGTTTCAATAAACCAAGTGAATCAATCAAATAATTTGAGCAATTATTGTTGATCTCAGATTGGTTTCGACAAGTGAGTATCAACACACTTAAGCAATTTACTTAGTTCATGACAAACTAATAATACATGTCGAGCACAACATATAAACATTAGACCGTGCTGAGTCACTCATGTGCCAAGTAACTCAAGTGTTGAGCAGATAGACCATGCTGAGTGATTCGGGAGCCAAGTAAACAATGGATGCTGACCAATGCAGGTGCTAAGTTAGAGTAGAAATACAATGCATGCCAAGCATCAGTGACTTCATATGTTGAGTGACATAGTTTGGACATATTTTTTTGAAATGGCACAAAAAACTATGTAAATCATTTGTGATCTGACTTAAGGATAGATTACAATCTTTTGGAGATAAGGACGAATCTCTATTTGGATTCCCTATGCAATTACATGTAGCTAATAAGAAAATGGGGAAGTTTAAACAGAAATATAAATGAATCTCAATCATAGATTCATACCTAAGCCTAAGTCTCCTAGTCTTCTTAAGGAGGATGAAACCTTAAACTATCTATGAGAGTGTAAAGGATTGAAGGAGAAATATAGAGAAGTTTGCATGTGTAAACAGAGAATTCATGGAGACTTAGAAGTTATGAAAAAAGAGTGAATTATAGAATTTGTTAGAGAAGAAAAAGGATAGAGAGAAGGATACAACATTAATACATCTAATCGAGAAGGATCAAAAAGATAAATTTTTAGAGGTGATCTGTCATTAGGCAGGAAAGTGCCAATCATAGAATCCATGCTAAGACATTTTAACAAGTGACTTCAGTCAAATTTCTTAATAAAGTAGTCCTAGTAGGTTGTATGAAATTCTTTAATAGGGTGCTTACTTAGTTGTAAGTTGAAGTCCTCTATCAAGGCACACTTCTAACAGGGTGTTGAAATCCTCTAACAAGGTGAGACCTAACAGTCTTTGTGAGTCTTTAATAGGGAAGAACTTTTAAGGGTAGACCATGATTTATGGTCAAAACATTGTAACCATAATTGGATACACTTTACAACTATAGTAGTGAAGATTTGTGGGTGTCATCCTCACCCCAATTTTACCTTCTTACTTGGAGGGTTTCTGGGTAATCATATCTACTGTTATGTATGTAATTGTTTACATGATTTAGATGTATGTACTTTATATGTTATTTTAGTTTATCTATTTAACTAATGAGATGGATGTGTGGTGAAATTTTATGTGTCCAACTTTAAACTATTGATTCACCCCCCCAGAAGTCTACTCTTTCCACTTGTAATTCCATAAATTGGTATCAAAGCTTTGTCATCTTCAAGAGAAGCTTTGTAGCTTTGAGGAAAGGTATTGAAATGGAAATCTACAAGTTGGGAAAGATGATTGAGAACTAGGAGATTGAAATAAATCTTATATTAAATCAATTGAATGAGGCAAGAGGAATCAAAGAAATCCTTGAAGAGAAGGAAAGAGATTGCTATTGTAGAGAATGACACACAATACAAAGAGATGGACACTACCAAGCTATTTATAAATTGAGACTCAAATGAATTTGATGCAACGGTTGTAAATCTAATGGAAAAGAATAGAATCCAAGCTGAGAATTTAATCAAAAATCTCAAGTTAGAACAAGAATTACAAGCCATACTGGTATGTGAGGTAGTTGAATAGATGAAGAAAACCATGGAAGACAAAGCCATGATTGAAAAAGACAAAATAGGTTTGGCTAATAGACTAGAAGAGAAGTCAATAGAACTAACCAAGATTTCCAACATGCAATTGGATACTCTAAGGCAAATGATGAATGCCAACTATGAACTAAATGTCAAGGACATTAAGATAACTACATTGAAGTTATAGAATGAACAATTGTAGAATGACCTAAAGAGAGAGAAGGAATTTGCTAAAATATTCAACAAGCCAAATGAAGCTATAAAATACTTTGAGAAATTACTAAAATCCCCTAGATCCAACAATGATACATTTGGACTAGGATACACAAGCACTGAAGAATGAGAGTTATCGAAAAGTGTTGAAGAAAGGAACAACAAAGGTAAGAACTCTAAACCTACTTGTCATAATTGTGGTAAGAAAGGACATATAGCTAATATTTGTAGGAGCAAGAATACAAATCATAATATCAAGCCTAAGAACATGACTCATTGTCATAAGTGCAAAAAGAAAGGTCATCAAGTACATGAATGCAGAACCAGGACCGTGCATAAACAAATATTTGAAGGTTATTGCTACAACTGTTAGAAGTATGGACATAGAGCTTTTGAATATAGATCCAAATCCATGTGGTCATCAAAGAAGTAAACAAAGGTAAGGAACAATGGTAACTCTTATAATTGGGATTATAATACAAGATATAGTTGTCAATATTGTCAAGAATATGGACATATTCCTAAGAATTGTATAAAGACACACTTCAGTGGTAACTATAAAAGGTGGTTGGGTCAAACCACATGCTTTAGCTATTTAAAGATTGGTCACATTAGTAAGCATTATCCAACTAGGTCAAAGGCACCAAGCTATGAATTTGATAAAGGCAAAGGCAAGACATATTTTGAACACATCAGAGATGAGATGAACAAGACATGGAAAAAGAAAGATAATTGCAACACATCAAATGGAGAAGGGATCACTTCACCCAATGGGTGATCACACCTCATCAAATTAGGAAATAAACAGGTATGTGGGACTGAAATTCAAGTATTATATCATACATCAATCCCAAAGGAGATAGTGCAAAAAAGTCTACATTAACATGAATAAAGATGCAAGATATTATTGAAAATTCAAGTTAAATCTTTAAGTTTTTCATGTTGTTTTCCAGCCTGAAATGTTTCCTATGTATGCCAAGTAGAATGCTAGTTGATGTTGAGCTAGTAGTCTAACTAGTTGATGTTGAGCTTGTAGTAGCTACCAAGTGATGGAAATATCAATGGATGTCAAGTGATCCTGAAATTGGTTGATGTCAAGCTTACAATTGTGTAAGCACTCAGAATTAAATGCAAGGTTTCTGAAGGGTATATGATAAATTTTTGCTCATTATTCCTCATTTCAAATTCAAACAAGAGCAAGCAGAGCAGAAGTTGATCCAAAAACCTATTCAAAGCATTTGAAGAGATTTTAGCAATGATCTCACACTAGTTTATCAAATTTCACAAGGTATTTATCACAAGCTGAGTTATGCAGTTTAATTTTGCATAAACCCTTGTTTGACAAAATGGAATCTAGTTCAAAAATGTTTAAGGGAATGAGGTTTTTAATGTTCAACTTGTTAGTAATGAAGTTAATCAACCCATATTAAAAATTCATTCCTGACATAGCCTATAAAAAAGATCCTTTTGGCATATTGTCAATGATCCTACCAAACACAATTATGGTGCAAGACGTGAGGAAATGATAAAATTGCAAGATAGGAAGCATATGAGACATGGAAATTAGGGGTGTATATAATAGATTGTGTGAAAATAGTGTTTTGAAAGAGGAATTCAAAATTGTAAAGAGAAAGGGTTTAACACGAGCCTTAGATTTTCCTAATGTGTTTAAATCTGAGTAGATACAAATTGTGCTAAGACAAATTCATGATGGTTCTTTATGGCTAGAGGGAGGACCTATCAAAATATCCAAGAGAATAGTTCATAGGGTTACTGGCTACCCAACCCTAGATCGGCCAAAGACACTCAGAAGTGATTCCAAGGAAGTAATTGAGAAGAACACTAGAGCAAAATAGAATAAGAGAGGCATGAAAATAGATACTATTGCTGATCCATTGTCGAACTTTGCTATAAGGGTAATCTCACATAAATTCTATCAATCCAGAATATTGAATAGTGTACCTTGTATAGTTGTGGATGTTGGCTATAAGATTGTAAAGAAAGATCATACATATGATCTAGCAGAGCTACAACTACAACAACTAATGGAGAACCTTGGAGCTATTAGGAAAACCACGAGTGCACAATGCAAGTTTGGTTCAATACTAGTTTGCATAATTTTTTATGTACAAAGTAAATTTCTCTCTTTTGGTAATGTAGGATGGAAGACCAATAGGTTAGTTGTGGTTATAATCAATGAGTACATTGAGAAAATGGGAGAAAACTTTGAAACTTTTATGACAAGTTACTTTGAAGATTTCAAGAAATCAATGAAGAAAAGAATGAAGATACTAGTTTCTTTGGTTGAACAACACTATAATGATGTATGTTTTCTTGTTGATGCTGATTACAAATTTTGTGCAAACTACCACACCAAGGGTAAGATGGTTAAGACCACTTGGGTATGAAATTAATGTTGATGAAGCCTCAATAGCCATCATGGCACTCCTAGTAGAGGAAATAGATAAAAGTGAAAAGATATTTGCAACCTATGAGATGGTAAATTCAAAGATTACCATGGAGTTGAAAATTGCATCAGTCATTAAGAAGAAAGATAAGATAGTGAAGAAACAAAAAGACAAATTTGGAGAAGATGCTGAGGAGAAAGAAGAAGAAGAAGAAGAGGATGAAGAGGAAGAAGAAACACAAACTCAAGCACCTCTTGCATTGACCCAAGGCATGGGAGAAGACAAGGAAGAGGCAGAAACTAAAGGTTCCTAGGGAGAAGAAGTTGAGGAAGCACCTACTTCTATTGAGCCAAAGAAGAGGAAGACTAAGGAACAACCAGTGGCAAGGGAAAACAAGATTGTCAAACCTAGCCTAGCCAAGCCCACTACTCCTACCACTAGAGCCAAGACATGTGCTACAACTCAGAAGGCCAAGGAAAAGACAAAGATAATAGATCAAGGAGGCCAAGTGCAAAAGAAACAAAGAAGAAAGTATGTGGAACAACCAAATTCTAATGAAGAGAAGACTAAATTAGATGACAATAACCAATTCAAGGTGGTGAGTCATAATCCTCTCACAGATCTTGAGAACTTATGTGAAAACATCAAGAGCAATGTTGATTTATCTGGTTTTAGACATATTGATTTTGATAAATTGGAAAAAGAAGAGAAGAGTCAAGTGGAAGAGGCATTATATGCCATGATGTCAAAGTTTAAGACTACTCCACTAGAATTTTCCAACTTTGTACCTAAGAGTCTATATAACATAGTTGAGAAAAAATGGCATTATTGTCTAAATTTAGAAAGACAAATCAGGGAGACACAATTTGCCCAAGTAATGCTAGAGTTGACTAAGGGATAGATTGCTAAGGTTGTCAAGGAACATGCCGTTAGGTTCACACCTAAATATAGAGCCTTCAACATTCTTAAAAATAACACTGAGGATGTGGTCAAGAAATCAACTCAAATATGGAAACTTATCTATGGGTTGACCATAGTGAAGCAAGGAGAAGCTAATCCTTTAGAGGGTAAACATGATGATAAGGATGTTGATAATGATGATTAAAAGGAAGATGATGATAAGAAAGATGATGATAAAGATAATATAGTTGGGGGAGAGATAGAAAAACAAAATGATGATAAGGCAACAACTAAGCAGTAGCAAAATGAATGTAACAACTGAGCAACAAGTGTAACAACTGAGACTATAATTGTTAAGGATGTTCCTAATGCTTCAAATTAGAACATCAATCCACTTACTACAAAAAGATCTAAATAAAATATTAGATCAGTCCACACTTCAAGCAAAATTATGTGGAAATCTAGTTTTGGTTAGTGTAGAAGAATTGCAAAAGGCAGTAACTAAGGTCACAAGAGAAAAGGTGAATCCACAAGAACCACCTTCTATCATCCTTTTAGTTACTAATGTACAAGATTTAGTTCAAAAAAAAGTAGATACATCTACTAAGGTTGATACAAGTGTTAAAGTTGATATTAATGTGAAGAAGAAATTAGAAGAGAAAGATATTGCAGGACATTAGGAAACAAGATAGATAGATTCATTTGTACCTACAACATAGGCATAAGGTGCTATTTAAGTCATAGTGATAAATCAAGGCAAGCTTGCAGAGCATGAGCTACCACCTAAGGTGAAGGAACAAGAAGCCATCCAAGAACTGGTAGCCATCCAAGCACTGGTAGCCCTACTAGCATTACAAATCTTAGTGCCAAGTCCTAGCTCATCAAAGGTTGATAAGGTAACTCATTATGGAGACATAAGCCTTGATGAAGAAATTATTATTCTAAAGTATGACTATGACACTATGACATTGGAAAAAATAGGCATATTACAACAAGCCTTAGAAAGGAAAAAGCATTAAGAAATTCTTAGGGGAGAACACAGGCAGAAGAAAGCACTTCAAGATATCAAGAACATCTTTCTAGATGCATTTAGTCTACCAAATCTTGAAGAGACCAAGCTACTCATAGAACATTTGACTGATATAGTGGAAAAGGTCAATAATGAAAACCTTGATACAAATGTAGAACTATTAGAATGGTCTAAAAAGAAGTTTCAAGGCAAGGTAAATGAGAAAATATCTACTGAGATAGCACTACAACAAGTTGCATTGGCAAAAAAGGTTGAAGATGTGAAGAAGATACTTAAGAATATATTCTCATTGTACACAAAGCTATGTGATTGTACAGTCTTTACTGAAGAGACTAGGAGTCATATTTTGAGTCTAGAGAGAAACCTAACCATATTAGGTACTAAGCTACCCTTGAACCTAGCTCAAAGTGAGAAGCATTTCAGAACACTGCTTCAAACAAAAATTCAATTAGTTGTACTAACAGTAGATGAGGCTAGCATAATAGCCAAATTGACATGTATACAGACATCTCTCACCCCACACATGGAGATACTACACAAGCTAGGTTATGCTATGACTCTACTAAAGAAAGACCCAATCTTTCTACTTTAGATGGCATAGTGCAGCTTGCTACCGAGCTTGCAATCCAAATGAAGTCATTGGATGTTGCATGTGACAACTAAGATGCAACCCTCAAGATAATAATGGATTTCCATAAATCTTTTTTCGGAAAACACACTATACATGTATAGCCCATTTGACATAAGTTTCAAAAAGGGGTGGAATAAAGAAAGGGGGAGATAGAAACAAAGGGAGATAGAGAATATGGGATTTACATCATTTGAGAAAGAAATAAAATGAAGAGAGGAGCATAGATTTTGGATAAAAAACATATCAAGCTAAGGGAGAGCATGAAAGAGTATCATTGCATTGAAGTCAAAGAGTATCAATAGAGACACATTTACTAAGAGAGGAACATAGATTTTGGATACAAAACATACATATTAAATTAGGGGGAGTTATCAATTTTGAGGTATATAGGTTATTACAAAATTTTAAAATTTTGAAGTTTTGTATATAAGACAAGTCATGGATATATTATTCTCAAGAAGATTGAGGTTAATTATGTATATTCAAGTGTTTTTGACACTCATGTCAAAGGGGGAGATTGTTGATCTCAAATTGGTTTTGATGAGTGTCAAAACACTTAAGCCATTTACTTAGTTCATGCCAAACTAGTAATACATGACATGCACAACATATAAATATTAGACCATGTCGAGTTACTAATGTGCCAAGTCACTCAAGTGCTAAGTAGATAGAAAATACCAAGTGATTTAGGAGCTGAGTAAACAGTGGATGTCAAGCAATGTAGGTGCTAAGTTAGAGCAGAAATACAATGCATGTTGAACATTAGTGATTTCATATGTCGAGTGACACAGTTTGGACATATTTATTTGAAATGGCACAAACAACTATGTAAACCATTTTTGAGCCAACTTAAGGATAGATTACAATCTTTTGGAGATAAGGACAAATCTCTATTTGGATTCCCTATGCAATTACATGCAACCAATCATAAAATGGGAAGGTTTAAGTGGAAATATGGATGAATCTCAGCCATAGATTCATACCTAACCCTAAGTCTCCTAGCCTTCTTAAGGAGGGCAAAACCCTAAACTATCTATGAGTGTGTAAGGGATTGAAGGAGAAATATAGAGAAGTTTGCATGTGCAAATAGAGCATTCATGGAGACTTAGAAGTTAGGAAGAAAGAGTGAATTGCTGAATTAGCTAGAGAAGAACAAAGGCTAGAGAGAAGGATACAACATTGAGACATCTAATCGAGAAGGATAAAAAAGATAAATGTTTAGAGGTGATCTATCTTTAGGAAAGAAAGTGCCAATCATAGGATCTGTGCTGAGACATTTTAATAGGTGATTTCAATAAAATCTCTTAATAGAGTAGTCCTAGTAGGCTATATGAGATCCTTTAATAGGGTACTTTCTTAGTTGTAAGTTTAAGTCCTCTAACAAGGCACACTTCTAATAGGATGTTGAAATCCTCTAACAAGGTGGGACCTAATAGTCTTTATAAGACTTTAATAGGGAAAACCTTTCACAGGGTAGACATTAATTCATGGTCAAAACATTGTAATTGTAATTGGATACACTTTACAACTACAGTAGTGAAGATTTGTGGATGTCATCCCCACCCCAGTTTTACCTTCTCACTTGGAGGGTTTCTGGGTAATCATATCAGGTGTTATGTGTGTGATTTTTCACATGTTTACATGATTTAGATGTATGTACTTTATATGTTATTTTAGTTTATCTATTGAATGAATGAGATCCCCTAGATCCAATAATGATACAGCTAGATTGGGATACACAAGTACTAAAGAAGGAGAGTCATCCAAAATTGTTGAAGAAAGGAGTAATAAAGGTAAGAATTCCAAACCTACTTGTCATAATTGTGGTAAGAAAGGACATACTACTAATGTGTGGAGGATCAAGATTGTAGTTTAGAATGTCAAGCATAAGAGCATGGTTGATGTCATAAGTGCAATAAACAAGGTCATTGGGAACATGAATGTAAAACTAAGACCATGCACACTCTAAGATTTGAAGGATATTGTTATAACTATCAGAAGTATAGACATAGAGATTTTGAGTGTAGATCCAAACCCATGTAGTCATCAAACAAGAAAATAGAGGTAAAAAACAATGACAACTCTTATAACTGGGATTATAATACAAGGTATAGTTGTCACTATTGTCAAGAATATGAACATGTTCCTAAGAATTGTATTGCAATACACTTCAGAAGTGACTACAAAAGGTGGTTGAGTATAACCACATGTTTTAGCTATTTGAAGACTGGTCACATTAGTCAACCAACAGTTTGATAAAGGCAAAGGAAAGGTAGATGTTGAAAATGTTAGAAATGAAATGAACAAGAGATGGAAGAAAAAGGTGGATTGTAGCACATCAAGTGGAGAATGAATCATTTCACTTAATGGGTAATGTGATTACTCCTCATCAAACTAAGCAATGAAGAGGCATGTGGGACTAATATTCAAAGGTTATATCATACATCAGTTCCAAAGGATTTAATACTAAAAAGATTACATAAGCATGAATAGAGATGCAAGATGTTATTAGGAATCCAAGAAAAATCTTTAAGTTTTTTATGTTACTACCAAGCATGAAAAGTTTCCTATGAATGTCGAGTAAAATGCTAGAGGATGCCAAGCTAACAAATTGGCTAGTTGATACCAAGTTCGTAATGGTTACCAAATGAATGTAAATGCTAATGGATGTTGAGTAAGCCTGAAATTGGTTAATGGTAAGCTTATAGTTGTGTAAGCACTCAGCATTAATTGTAGTACTTAAAAGGGTATTTGATCAATTTTTAGCTCATTATTCATCATTTCAAAGTCAAGAAAGAGCAAGAAGAGAAAAAGGCGATCAAGAAATTCATCACAAGTCATTGCAGAAGATTTGAAAAACAATACAAAACTATTTTGTTAGATCTTGCAAGGTATTTATCAAGTGCCAAGTTACGTTGTTTATATTTTCATAAACCCTATTTTCATAGAATGACATCTAGTTCAAAGGCTATAGAGGTTAAGGAGGTTTTGAATGTTCAACTGGTTAATAATGAGGTCAAGAAATTGATTTTCAAGTCCATACTAGATATTTCCTATAAACAAGACCCATCTGGTGCATTATCCATGATACAACCAAAAATTTTAATGGTTCAAGATGTTAGGAAGTGTTACAATTGTAAGATTGGAAGTATTGGAGATATGGAGTTAGGTAAGCATATGGTAAACTTTGTGAGAATGGTGTGTTTAGTAAAAAATTCAAAATTATAGAGAAGAAAGGGTTAACTTGTGCCCTAGATTTCTCAAATGTTTTCAAAACTGAATGGATAAGAATTGTATTAAGAAGAATTCATGATAGTTTACTTTGGTTAGACAGTGAACCTATTAAAACAACCAAAAGAGTAATCAATAGGGTAATAGGGTATCCAACCCTAGATCATCCTAAGACTTTGAGAAGTGATTTAAAAGAGGTTATTGAAAAGAATATAGGAGCCGTGTAGAGAGGAATGACTATTGATACCATCACAACTCCTCTAATGTATTTTGTAGTAAGGTTAATTTCACACAAGTTTTTGCTGGAATGTTCAAAATGGGAAGAGTACTTCTAAGAGGCGGGGGGCGGGGTGGGGGGGGGTGAATAAGAAGTACCACACTTCTCTTTTTTTACAATCTTGTAAAACACACAACTAAAAGTAAATCGCATGCATGTTAATACATTACATAAAAATAAACACATGAAATAACACACATCACCAGATTTGGTAACCCAAAAACCCTCCAGGAATAAGAAGGTAAAAATGGGCTGGGGATAATATGCACAAAAATTACTACAGCAATAAATGTTTGATCACTTATGATGGTCCACCCTATGAAAGGCCTGCCCTATTAAAGGCTATACACTGTATCAATAGTGACTTGATTAGAGGATTTACAAACACTTTACATGAAGTGTCACCCTATTAAAGGATTTACAATAGGCTATTAAACCCACCTAATATAATAGGATTTTCAATCACCTTTTCAAAAGGTTCTCCTACCTAACTATTAGGCTAACCTATCAATATAGGGTTTCTGGCATCTAATACAATAGTAAGAAAATATTAGAACAATAAACTTGATAGTATGCAATCTCCAATTGCTAAATTCAAGCACTTGATCTGCTCTCTGATCTTGATGCTCTGAGATCTAATATTTGATTGTGTCCCTTGTCCCATGTACTGTTCTAATCAACTAGATATGAAATTATTATTCTATTCCTCTTAAGTCTTTCCTTCTTCACACTGAATTTCACTATAGTCTCCCCATACACTATTCTCTACCACATGCCTAATGGAGTTTTTGACTTCCTTTTAAAGATTGTGAAGACTTAGCATTAGGTATGGATCTATGATCCATATTGAATCTTAAGTTTCTACTCATTCCTTGCATTTTCCTCATTGGTTGCATGGTCTTCTCCATTTTTTTGATTGGTTGCATGCCAATTGCATAGGAAATGCAAAAGATTCATCCTTATCCTTTTTCTCCTTCAAAATCCTTCTATGTTAGCTCCAAAAATGGTTTACATCTGAGTTTGTGAAGATACAAACTCATATGTTGATTTTGTGTTACTCGGAACATACTAGACTACTGGTGCTTGGCACATATACTATCTTGGATTGCTCAACACTTATTACACTCTGTTTGGCCTGGCACATATATGATTTTGGCTCACTCATCATATGAAGCATTCTAACTTGCTTGACATCAATTATGACTTGGCACCTATATAACACTTGACACCTATTGGAAATTTGACTTGGCTCACATTATAGCTCAACATACATAGTGTACTCGACTTCAATGTAGGAAGTGGTTAAGTGTGTTGACACTCAAATGTCAAAACTATCTAAGGACCAACAATCTCCCCTTTTGACATAAGTGTCAAAAACACTTGACTAAACATTACTAATATTGTCCTTATGAGTACCTAATCTACAAAATTTCAAAAAAAAAAAATGTTCAAAATACCTTTTACTCCCCCTGAGTTGTTTGTGCCTTGCTTTGTCTTCTACCCTATACCTGTATTCTATACCTATGTCTTTGTATCTAATCTATGAGAGCTTATGGAGTTTCTACATTTTGCATCAGAGCTATTTTCCATATGATTACCAAAATTTTGTATCTCCCCCTTTTGACTATGAAAAAATCTATAGCATTCACCCATTTGATATATCTTCCTTAGTGTTATTTCTCCCTCCATCTTATAGTATTCTCCCCCTAAAACATATATCTCCCCCTTTTTGACACTTATGTCAAAGGATTCTAAGGAGTAATACCATACTTAGCTAAAAAAGCACTATTTACCTCTATTATTATTTTTAGAGCTACATCCCAATTCTCGAAAGTAATGTCAAGTGACTTGTGTTGGATTTTAGTTTCTGTAGCAAGGTGTACAAGTCCATCAAGTGTAGAAAGATTTAGATCTTTCTTTAAAACATTTTCAGCATAAACTTGTTCCTTGTGGAGGACTTCTAAATGAGGGTTTATGGAGCACTAGATCTGCATTTATTTATCCTTAATATTAGCTTCCTTTGTTGTTAGTACAACTAAATCCCTTTGGGTGTGAAGCGTTTGTGCAAAATGCTTCTCACTTTGAGCTGGATCTTTTGGTAGTTGCATGCTAGAAATTTTCAAATTTCTTTCCAAGCTCATTATTCTCTAATTTGTTTCTTGTGTGAAATTGGAAAAATCACACAACTTCCTGTATAATGAGAAAAATGTTCTCAAATAAAACTTTGACCTTGTCTATTTTCTTGGCCAACTCTAACTATTCAAGTGCTATTCTACTTGATATCTTCTCATTTAATTTTCCTTGAAATTTCCTTTCAGACCATTGCTTAAGTTTAACGTTGGTGTCCTGGTCTTCATTTGTTACCTAGTCAACTATATTAGATAATTGTTCCATTATGGGCTTTCAATCATCTAGTAACTATAAGTTGAAGGCATCCATAAAGATGTCCTGAATCTCATGAAGTGCTTTCTTATGTTTATACTTTTTCTTGAGTATTTCCTACCTCATCCTTCTATCTAATGCATTTTTCATTTCAATCATCTGTGCCATTGTGATGGTCTTGGAATCATAAGAAGGAATCACAATGTATTCATCTAGTTCAAGGTCTCCATAGTGAAGTACCCTAGCCACTATAGTTGAACTTGAGCTTGGAGTTGAAAATTGCAAGGGGATGGCTTCAGTGCTTGGCTTCTAAATAGTCTTTTTAGGAGTGCTAGTCTTTGGTAGTTCTACCAATGTTTGAATAGTGGCCTACTCATTTTCTTTTGCTAAATCCTCCTTCTCATCTATTTTCCTTTCCACTGCACTTGACATTTGAACATTATCACTTATTGCATTTTGTGGAGGTAGTGGTGGAAGCATCAAAACTTTAGTATGAGTAGCTATGTAAGTGAAAGGTGGATCCTTTGGCTTCATTTTTTCCTTTTGTGGTGCTACTATTGCCTTTTGTAACTCATCAACACTCACTAATACAAGGCTTGTGCATAATTGTACCTATAAAGTAGATTGGTGAAGGATCTTGGAGATATCTTCTACAGTTAGTGGATTGATGTTCTGGGTTGTATTGTCAAGAACATCCTTGATGGTTATTGTATCTGCAGGTGTGACAGTTACCTGTGGAGGGCTAAGAGGTGGCATTTGTGTGTCTTGCACATTCTATTCTTGTTCTTGCTACTATTTAGCTGTTTCCATGTCTCCTCCTTCATGTGATTCTTCCTCCTCACCTTTTTCTTTGTCTACTTCCTCTTCCTCCTCTTCTCCTTCTTTCTTTTCCTCTGTCTTTCCTTGGCACTAGTTTCTAGCTTATTTGCCTCTTCATCTTTGTCATCAGTTATCTTATAAATTGTTTTCCACATTTGTCTGCATTTATTTACTACATCCTCTATCTTGTTTTGCAAGATGCTAAAGGCTCTATACTTTGGGGCAAACTTGCCACTATGTTTCTTGTTTACCTTTGTTATTTGAGCCTTTTTCATGTTAGGCTTTACTTGTGCTAGGGTAGATTCTCTAATCTCCTTTTCCATTTTTAGACAATAATACCATTTATTTTCAACTATCTCATATAGCTCCTTGGGCATGGTATTGTCAAGTTCTAGAGGTGTGTTTTTGAATTTTTCCATCATGGCATGCACAAATTTCTCTATTTTATCTTGCTCTTCTCTACTTAACTTGTTGAAATCAAGATTTTTCAAATAATTCAAATTTTCATTCTTAATATTTTCACAAAGTTTGTCAATTATAGACTTAGGAGGATTGCTTACCACTCTAAATTGGCTGATATCCTCTAATTCTATTCTCTGCTCTTCATTAGTGTCTAGCTATGCCACATACCTTCTTCTCTTGTTTGGCTCTTCACCTAGCTGTATAGTGGCTTTCTTCTTCTTTTTTGATTCCTCTTTGGCCTTTTGAGTGGTTGCTCTTGTAGTGGCCCTTGTTGCTAGTGCAGGCTTGGCTTGTGCTAGCTTAGTGACCTTCTTAGGCTTGGGCTGAGTTGAAGACTGAGTTTTCGCCTTTCTCTTCTTTGACTTGGCTTCTATCTCTTCTGTACCTTTTTCCTTGTCTTCTTTTGAGCCTTGGGTCAATTCTATTAGACCTTGCCCTTGTTCTTCTTCTTCTTCACTTTCTTCTTCTTCTACTTCAACACTTGCTTCTCCTTCAATATCTGCACCAAAGTTCTTCTTTATCTTCTTCACTAGTTTGTCTTTTTTTTAAATTATGGAGGTTGTTTTCACTTCCATTTCAACTTTGGATTTGACAACATCATATGTGCCAAAATGAGGAGCCTCCTTATCAATCTCTTCTACAAGAAGTGCTATGATTGCTGCTAAAGCTTCATCTACATCAAGTTCATAATCAAATGGCCTTAGCCATCTTACTCTTGGTCTTGCTGCCTTGATATAGGTATTGTCAATGTCAAACAAAAAGCATATTTCATTGATGTGTTTTTCCACTAGGGAAATTGGTGTTTTAACCCTTTGCTTCATGGATTTCTTAAAATCTTCAAAGTAACTTGTTATTTGTGCCTCAAAATTATCACCCATCTGATAAATGAACTCATTGATTTGTGTAATTGCAGATTTGGTAGGATTCCAATTCACTTTTCCAATAGATGGAAACTCTTCCATGACATAAAAGAATATGCACATAAGATCTGAACCAAACTTGAATTGGGCACCTTTTGATCTTCTTATTTCTCTCAAGTTTTCATTTATTTGTTGCAACAACAGTTCTGATAGATCATATGTGTGATCTCTCTTCATAAGCTTATAGGCTACATCCACAACAATACATGGTACACTGGTAGAACTTGTGAGAAATGACTCTCACAAAAAAGTTTAGAAGAGGATATGTGATTGTGTCAATTAACATGCCTCTTTTATTCTATTTAGCCCCTGTGTTCTTTCCAATTACCTCTTTGGAGTCACTTCGCAAGGTTTTGGGCTATTCTAGGGTTGGAAAACCCATAACCCTATGTACTATCCTTTTTGTAATTTTTATAGGTCTTGTCTCTAGCCAAAAACATCTGTTGTGAATTCTACTTAAAAAAAATGTATCCATTTGATTTTAAAACCTGTAGGGTATACTAGGGCATTTGTTAATCCCTTCCTTTTGATTATCTAAAATTTGTCCTTCAGATTTTTTTTTTTCACATAGTTTTTCATAGGCTTGAAATATTTCAAGATCACCCACTACTCCTATTTTGTAGTTATAATAGTTTCTTACATCTTGCACCTAACAACCTTTGGTGGGATAATGGACAATGTGCCAGCAAGGTCATTTTTATAGGCGACTTCAGGGATTGGCCTAAACTCGAGTTATTTGACCTCATTACTAACTAACTAAACCTCATGACTCTCCTTTCCTTTGGGGTTCCTTGAACTAGAAGCCCTTATACTGAACTAGGGTTTTAATATATTAAAAACTTTAATATTGCGTAGCTTGACACTTGATAAATACCTTAGATTGTCAAAATGTATGCAAAATTGCTATTGAGGTCAATGTAGACGGCTTCAAGATTTCTGTATGATTGCTCCTACACTCTTCTTTTTCTTGCTTTATATTTGAATGATGTGAAGATGACAAAAATTCAATCTTGTACCTTTCCAAACCTAGTATTAAATGCTTAGTATGAACAGTTGTACACTCAATACTTGAAAGTTTCATCATCACTCGATTCCCATTGTATTTCATTTACTCGATCTCTTCAAGACTTCACTTAGCTTCGATTATCAGCCTGGTCATTGTTAGAGACTTGGCATCCATTGAAGTTTAACTTGGAATGCAAGGGTAACTCGGTAGCTTCTTCAAAGTTTTACTTGACATCTTTGCTCATGGAGATTTCTTCACTAAAGTACTCCTTTGTTCTTGGAACTGATGTAAGATATAACTTTGTATATCAGTCCCATACACCTTTCTTTTGCTTAGTTGGATGAAGTGTGATCACTTGACCTCTTGGGTGAAATGATCTCTCTATTTGATGTGCTACACTCACCTTTCTTCTTCCAAGTCTTGCTCATGTGTCCTCTTATTTGTTCAAAATCAACTTTTTCTTTTCCTTTGTTGACTTCTATCTTGGGTGCTTTTGACTTTCTTGGGCAATTCCTGCTGATATGTCGAGTCTTCAAGCAATATAAAAATGTAATTTGGCGTAGCCATCTACTGTAACTCCCCTTAAAATGTGTTCTTATGAAATTCTCAGGGATGTGTCCATACTCCTGACAATAGTGACAACTATACTTGGTGTTGTAATCCTAGTTGTAGTGATGTGCATGGTTGGTTTCTCTTGTAGATTGATTAGATGTCCACATAGGCTTTGATTTGCATTCAAATGCTCTATGTCCATACTTTTTGTAGTTGTAGCAGTGTCCTTCAAATCTTGGTATTCTCATGGTCTTGGTTCTACATTCGTGTGCTTGATGTCCTTGTTTTTTGCACTTGTGACAAAAGTTTCCATTTGTAGGCTTATCATGCTAATGACTGTTCTTACTCCTACACGCATTAGAGGTATGTCCTTTTTTACCATAGAAATGACAAGTAGGTTTAGTGTTCTTACATTTGTTACTTCTTTCTTCTGCAGTCTTGGGCGATTCTCCTTGTTTAGTGCTGATGTAACCAAGTCCTAAAGTATCATAACTAGCCCCTAGTGATTTCAATAGTTGCTCAAAGTACTCAATAGCCTCATTGGGTTTGTTGTAGCTTTTTTATATCTCCTTCTCTCTCTTCAATTCATTCTGTAGTTGTTCATTTTGCATCTTCAAGGTGGAGATCTCAATGTCCTTCATGTTTAGCTCATGATGAGCATTCATCATCTAACTTAAGGTATCTAACTCCATGTTTGAAATTCTTTCAAACTCAATTGCCTTCTCTTCCAATCTATTGGTAAAATTTATCTTGTCATCTTCTATCATGGCCTTATCTTCAATGGCTCTCTTCTTTTGTTTAGTCACTTCACCAAGTATTATGGCTTATGATTCTTGTTCAAGCTTGAGTAATATGATTTCTTCAGCTTGTGTTCTATTTTTCTCCATTAGTTTTACTATCGCCACATCAAATTCTTTGGTATCTTCATTTGAGAACACTTGTGTAGTATTAATCTCCTTGTAGTGTATGCCATTTTCAGCTATGGCTATCTCCTTCCTTCTTTTTAAGGACTTTCTTAATTCTTCTCTGGCTTCTTTCACTTTGTGTAGAGCTAGGTGCACATCAATCACTTGATTGTCTATGATCTTCCAAGTTTGAAGACTTCCATCTTCTAATCTTTTCTCTAAGCTATTATGCTTCTCATTATGAGAACCTTGGCTCTGAAACCAATTGTTGGAATGTTCAAAATGGGAAGAGTACTTCTGAGAGGGTGGGGGGGGGGGGGTGGGGGGGGGTGAATCAGAAGTACCACACTTTTCTTTTTTTACAATCTTTTAAAACATACAACTAAAATTAAATTGCATGCATGTAAATACATTACATAAAAATAAACACATGCAACAACACACACCACTAAAATTGGTAACCCAGAAACCCTCTAGGAATAAGAAGGTAAAAATGGAGTGGGGATGATACCCACAAAAATTATTGCAGCAATAAATGTTTCACCACTTCTGATGGTCTGCCCTGTGAAAGGCCTACCCTATTAAAGGCTTTACAATGTATCAATAGTGACCTAATTAGAGGATTTAAAAACACTTTACATGAAGTGTCACCCTGTTAAAGGATTTATAATAGGCTATTAAACCCACCTAATACAATAGGATTTTCAATCACCTTTTCAAAAGGTTCTCCTACCTAGCTGTTAGGCTAACCTATCAATATAGGGATTTTGGCATCTAATACAATGGTAAGAAAGTATTAGAACAATAAACCTGACAGTATCTAATCTCCAATTGCTAAATTTAGGCACTTAATATGCTCTCTTTGATCTTGATCCTTTGAGATCTAATATCTAATTGTGTCCCTTGTCCCTTGTACTATTCTGATCAACTAGATATGATATTACTATTCTGTTCCTCTAAGTCTTTCCTTCTTCATACTGAATTTCACTATAGTCTCCCCATACACTATTCTCTACCACATGCCTAATGGATTTTTTGACTTTCTTTTAAATATTGTGAAGACTTAGGGTTAGGTACGGATCTATGATCCATATTGAATGTTAAGTTTCCACTTATTCCTTGCATTTTCCTCATTGGTTGCATGGCCTTCTCCATTTTTTTGATTGGTTGCATGCTGATTGCATAGGAAATGTAAAAGATTCATCCTTATCCTTTTTCTCCTTTGAAATCCTTCTATGTGGACTCCAAAAATGGTTTACATTTGAGTTCGTGAAGATACAAACTCATCTGTTGATTCTGTGTTACTCAGCACATACTGGACTACTGGTGCTCAACACATATATTATCCTGGATTGCTTGGCACTTATTACACTCTGTCTAGCTTGGCACATATATGATTTTGGCTCACTCAGCATATAAAGCATTTTGACTTTCTCAGCATCAATTGTGACTCAACACCTATATAACACTTAGTACCTATTGGAAATCTGACTTCGCTCACATTATAGCTCAACATACATAGTGTGTACTTAGCTTCAATATAGAAAGTGGTTAAATGTGTTGACACTCAAATGTCAAAACTATCTAAGGACCAACAATTTTACCAATCAAGAAGATTAGATAGTATGCCTTGTATTGCACTAGATGTTGGTTATAAAATTGTCAAGAAGGATCACACATATGATCTTGCCGAGCTACAATTACAACAATTGATAAAAAACCTAGGAGCAATAAGAAAGACAAAGAGTGCTCAATAAAAATTTGGTTCTATTTTGATATGTATTTTCTTTTATGTTCAAAACACATTTCCTAGATTTGGCACTATGGCATTAAAAACTAATAGGTTAGTGGTAGTACAAATAGGTGAGTTCATTGAACAATTGGGTGAAAATTTTGAGTCTAGAATGACCAGTTACTTTGAGGACTTTAAGCAATCTATGAAGAAAAGATTGAGGATTCTAGTATCATTAGTGGAACAATATTATGATGATGTTTGTTTCCTAGTTGCTACTAATTATACATTTGTCCAAGTAGAAACTCCAAGGGTAAGATGGCTAAGGCCATTAAGATATGAAATCAATGTAGATGAGGCCTCTGTAGCAATAATTGCATGAATTGTAAAAGATATAGATAAGAATGCCAAAGCATTTGGTAATTATGAAATGTCTAAGTCCAAGATTACCATGGAACTAAAGACTATATTTTTTATAAAGAAGAAGAAGAAGTTGGTGAAGAAATTAAATGCCAAATTTGGTGAAGGTATAAAGTTGGAAGAGGATGAAGAGGAAGAGGCTGAAGAGGAAGACAACACCTAGACCCAAACACCAGTTGCACTAACACAAGGAATGGGAGAAGATTAGTAAGAGGAAGAGACAAAAATTGTAGAAGGTGTTGAGGAAGAAGCCAAGGAAGTACCTACTCCTACTGATAAAAAGAAGAGAAATGCTAAGGCTCAACTAGTGACAAGGTCCAAGAAGACTGCAAAACCAAGCCAACCCAAACCTACAACACCTACCATAAGGGCTAGTGTACATGTCACTGCACAAAAGGAAAAAGAAAAGATCAAACCAACAGAGAAGGAAGGAGGAAATTAGAAAAGCCCAAGGAGGAAATACATTGCACAAGCTAAATCTGAGGAGGAAAGAACATAATTAGATGACAATACCCAATTCAAAGTGGTGAGTTAGAACACATCCTTAGATTTAGAAAATCCATGTGAGAATGTTAAGAATAGTGCAGATTTGTCAAGATTTTCTCATGTTGATTTTGATAATCTTGGTAGAGTTTAAAATAATCAAGTGGAGGAGGAAATATATGCCATGATGGAAAATTAAAAAAAAACCCCACTAGAAATTGCCAATTCAAAGCCTAAAAGTTTATATGAAAGAGTTGAGCAGAAATGACACTATTGTTTGAACCTAGAAAGACAAATCAGCGAGTCGTCACTTACATAAGTCATGCTTGAACTTAATAAGGCACAAATTTCTAAGACTATGAAGAAATATGTAGTTAGATTTGTTACAAAATATAGATCCTTTAGCATACTACAAAATAATATTGAAGATGTTGTGAAGAAGTCCACACAGATGTGGAAAGTCACATATGGACTAGTAACAGTAAAGGTAGGTGAACAAGAGCCTATAGAGCTTAAGAATGATAAAGAATATGAAAACAATCAAGACATAGTTGAGGGAGGTATAGAAATGAATGTGGATAACAAGGCAACAACATAGGTAGATCAACAATAAGAAGAACAGAGTGTACAAGACACACAATTGTCTAATGTCAACCCTTAACATATAACAAGTGTAAATACTAAAATGGTAATAGTGAATGATGTTTCTGATCTCACTACTTAGAACATCAATTCCCTTACAAAGGAAGATCTAAAAAAGATACTAGATCAATCTACATTGTAGGAAAAATTATGTGATGACCCTATTTTGGTAAGTGTAAATGAACTAAAGAAATTAGTGACTAAAACTCCAAGGGAAGAGATGAATACACAAGAACCACCTACCATCACCCCTCAAGTCACTAGTGTACAACCTTTGAATAAAATACTAGAAGTTACACCATCAAAGGTTGATATAGTTTGAAAGGACATAGTGGAAACTCAAGGTACCACTAAAGCACAGAGTCAAATAGGTTAGATAAATCTATCTGCACCTCCAACACAAGTACAAGGTCCATCACAAGGCATTGTGGAAAATAAAGACAAGCCTAAAGAGACTAAGTTGACACTAAAGATGAAGGATCAAGCAACCATTCAAGCACTAGTAACTTTACCAAAATCTGGCATCCTTCCAATCACACTCTTCAAAAGTTGAGCATAGATGCCACACCATTGCAAATCTCAGTGCCAAGTCCAAGCTCATCAAAGGTAAAAGAGGTAATATAGTATAGAGATGTGAGCCTAGATGAAGATTGTGTTACAAAAATATGATTATGACACAATGATAATAGAGTAGATGGGTATACTGCAAGAAGCCCTAGCTAGAAAGAAGCATTAGGAACTACTCAAAAGGGAGAATAGACAGAAGCAAGCATTTCTAGATATCAAAGACATCTTCTTAGATGCATTTAGTCTATCTACTCTAGATGAAACCAAGCCACTTATAGAACAATTGAAAAATATAGTGGAAAAGGTAACTGATGTAGACCTTGATACAAATGCTAAATTATTAGAATAGTCTAAAAATAAATTCCAAAGTAAAGTAAATGAGAAAATATTAGGTGATATAGCACTTACACAAGCTACATTGGCAACTAAGGTAGAAAGTGTGAAGAATGTACTTGAGAACATTTTCTCACTGTACACTAAACTATGCAATCCCACACTCTTCACACAAGAGACAAGAAGTCACATTTTTAGTTTGGAAATTCATGTTAATTCATTAGGTGAAAAGTTTCTTATGAATCTAGCTCAAAGTGAGAAGTACTTCAGAGCTTTGTTGCAAACCCAAAGTCATCTAGTAGCATTGTTTGCAAATATTGTTTGCAAATGAAGCCAATATAATGGCCAAAATAATTAGCATGCAAACAACACTGACCCCATGCATGGATATTTTGCATGAGGAGTTAGGATACATAGAAAATCTTATGAAGAAAGACCCCAATCTTTCTACATTACATGAGCAAGTCCACCTTGCTGCCAAGCTAGCTATCCAAATTAAGTCGTTGGATGTAGCATGCAAAAATTGACATGCAGGTCTCAAGATTATACTAGAGCTCCATAAATCTTTCTTGGAAAAAGACACTATTAGTGTATAGCCCATTTGACATCAGCATCAAAAGGGGGAGAGATTGAAAAGGGGGAGATAGAGAAATAGGGGAGAATAGGAGCATGGGGGATCAAGCATGAAATGAAAGAGTATCAATTGAGACACATTTACTTAGTAGGAGTCAAGAATTACACATTTACTCAATAGGAGTCCAAAATTAATTTTGATTATAGAACTAGACCTATCAACTCAGGGGGAGTTATGAGATTTTGAGGTATATATAAGTTGTTACAAAATTTTGAAATTTTGAAATTTTGTATATAAGTCGAATAAGAGATATGTTATGCTCATAAGAATAAGGATATTGATGCATGACCAAGTGTTTTTGACACTCATGTCAAAGAGGGAGATTGTTGATCTCAAATTGGTTTTGACTAGTGAATGTCTACATACTTAAGTCATTTACTTAGTTCATGTTGAACAAGTAGTGTATGCTGAGCAAAACATGTATATGATAGAGCATGTTGAGTTCACAGTGAGTCCTAAGTCACTCATGTGTCGAGTCACTCACATGTGGAGTAGACAATGTATGCCAAGTGATCCAAGAGCCAAACAAGCAGTACATGCCAAGTCATTCAGATGCTGAGTCATAGTATAGAAATTATTATATGTTGAGCATTAGAGACTTTAGATGCTAAGTACAATAGTTTTTTCATAGTTGTTTTTAATGGAACAAACTCCTATGTAAACCATTTTTGAGCTGACTTAAAGATTGAATTATGATATTTTGGAAATAAGGATGAATATTAAGTTGGAATCCCTATGAATTTCTTGCATCCAATAAGGTAAAGGGAAGGTTTAAGCGGAAGGATGAATCACAACCATTGATTCATACCTAACCCTAAGTCAACTATGTCTTCTTAAGGAGGACAAACCCTAAACTTTCTAAGGTGTGTGGAAGAATCGAATAGAGAAGTTTGCATGCACAAATAGATCATTCATGGTGGCTAAGGAATTATGAACTAAAATTGTATTGTAGAATCAGTTAAAGGAGAATAGAGGAAGGGAATATCATACAATAGAGAAACATCTGATCAAGAAGGATCAATAGTACATCAGTTTAGAGGTGATTTTTCATCAATAAACCAAGTGCTAACTATAGGATCATTGCTAAATAATTCTAATGGGTGAAATAGTCAAATCTCTTAACAGAGTAGTCCTAATAGGCTATATTGAAATCCTCTAACAAAGTGCTTACTTAATTGTAAGTTGAAGTCCTTTAACAAGGCACACTTCTAACATCGTGTTGAAATCCTTGGTGAGACCTAATAGTCTTTGTAAGCCTTTAACAAGGCAGAGCTTTCACAGGGTAGATCATGTCTCATGATCAAATATTACAACCTTCATTGGATACACTTTATTATTTTCGTAGTGAAGATTTTTGGGTGTAATCCCCACCCCAATTTTACCTTCTCATTAGAGGGTTTCTAGGTAATCATGTTTGGTGTCATACATGTGTGAGTGTTTACTTGTTTACATGTTTTAGATGCACATGTTTTACATGTCATTTCAATTTACTTATTTAATGTATGAGATGGATGTGTGGTGAATGTTTTTATAAACTACTAATTCACTCTGCCCCCCACCCCCCCTGAAGTTTACCATTCCTATTGTAATTCCAACAAATTCAAGGTCCTACTTTTTAGAAAGGTACATATTTGATAAGGGGGTGGCATTTCAACACCATTTCCTAGATAATTGAATTTTCTAGAAATGTAGCACATTCTCAAAATATTCTAGTATTAATTAACACTTGTACCAAGTGGCCCCTTCATCTCTCTCCATTACCGAATAGTGGGGTTTTTACTTCTATAATCTTCACATAGAATTTCAGAACTAGGGCAATGAGATATCATCAAAAATATGATTCCAAACACTTTAAATTGGTGGAGGTTTTGTCTACATAGTTTTCCTTTGTATTTTGATTCAAAGTCAAAATATCTATTTTTACTTTCAAGATCATATATTTTCATTAGTACCTTAGATTTGTGTGATTCTTATAGTGTTAAAGAGATAATTCTGAGCTCTTTAAATGTATTAATGAACTTTTTATAGAATCTACCTTTATAGTGGAAAATGGTGATCAATGATAGGCCACCACTTACCACCTACACAGTGGAATGAGGATCCTAAATTGTGACCCCTTTTAAGATTAAATTTGATTAGCACAAACCCAAATAAGTATAAGGATGCTAATGCATGATCTATATCTAAAATGACGTGTTTGGTTCTAGGGTTATTTCCATCTATGTATAGAAATGTAAGAATGTAGGGATAGAAGTGTGTTATATATGAAACTAAAGTAAAGAAAAATAAGTGCTCATGCAATGACAAACAATATGATATTAGAGATAAAGTATCAAATTATGTGCTATCAAAGAATAAGGATGAAGGTGTACTCATATTAAGACCTAGTAGAAGAAGCAAACTTGGATATATGGAAAGCCTTTCAAATCATGCCAACACTAGAAACAAATTGAGATCTAGAAACCTAAAGGTTATGTTAGTTGGCTATAAAAATCATATGTATATAGGAACAAGTTGAAATAGGTTCAACCTATACCTAAGAGGGCTAAATATGAAGGTCTCAAAACCTTAAATGACATTGTCACTTCTTATATCTACAATTATGAATCTAAAACTCCAAGAATATAAACTTGTACACAAGAGAAGGGGAAATTTTTGGGGTAAAAGGGATTTCCTTGGTCAAGCCCCTTGATAAGAATCAACCTTTTAATGAAATATATAAACTATGTAAGGAAGTTAATTTAAATAATACCTCTCTTGTCAATCCCTCATGGATAGATATTGATCTCATTTATCCACAAACATATATACTTGTTGTTGATCTTAGATTGGTTTTGAAAAATGATGTCTACACACTTAAGTTATTTACTTAGTTCATGTCGAACAAGTAGTACATGCCTAGCACAACATGTAAATAATAGAGCACACTAAGCCAATAGTGAGTGTTAAGTAACTCATGTACTAAGTCACTCAATTGTTGAGCAAATATTGTATGTTGAGTGATTCAGGAGCCAAGCAAATAGTGCATGTCAAGTGATATAGATGCTAAGTCTCAGTATAGAGATCAATATATTCCAAGCATCAGAGACTTCATATGTCAAGTGAGATAGTTTTGTTATAGTTGTTTGTAATGGCCCAAATAACTATGTAAACCATTTTTGAGCCAACTTAAGAATGAATTACAATATTTTGGAGATAAGGACAAATATTAAGTTGAATTCCCAATGCAATTACATGTAGCTAATCAAAAAAGGGGAAGGTTCAAGTGAAAGAATGGATGAATCACAACCGTTGATTCATACCTAACCCGAATTCACCTAAGTCATCTTAAGGAGGACAAACCCTTAACTAGCTAGAGTGCAAAGGAGTAAGAGAGAAGTTTGCATGCAAAATTATAGCATTCGTGGTGGCTAAGGAGTTATGATCTAAAATTGCATTACAAAATTAGTTAAAGGAGAATAGAGGAAAGAGAAGAGTATACAACAAAGAGACATCTAATCAAGAATGATCGAGAAGACAATAGTGTAGAGGTGATCTATCATCAAGAAATCAAGTGCTAACTATAAGATCATTGTTGAATCATTCTAGTAGGTGAATCAGTCAAATCTCTTAACAAAGTAGTCCTAACATGCTGTATTGAAATCCTTTAATAGGGTGCTTACTTAATTGTGGGTTAAAGTCCTTTAGCAAGGCACACTTCTAACAAGGTGTTGAAATTCTTTAATAGGGTGAAACCTAACAGTCTTTGTAAGCTTTTAATAGGGCAGAACTTTCACAAAATAGATCATGTCTCGTGATCAAAACATTGTAACCTTCATTAGATACACTTTATTAGTATACTAGTGAAGACTTGTGGGTGTCATTCCCACCCCATTTTTACCTTCTCATTGGAGGGTTTTTGGATAATCATATCTAGTGTCATATGTGTGTGAGTGTTTACTTGATTACATGTTTTAGATGTACATGCTTTGCATGATATTTTAGTTTACTTATCAAATATATGAGATGGATGTGTGGTGAAAGTTTTTATGGGTCCAAGTTTAAACTATTGATTCACCCCCCACCCTCTTAGAAGTTTACCTTTCCTATTGTAATTCCAACAATTGGTATCAGAGCCTTGTTCTCTAAAAGAGAAGCTTTTCAACTTTGAGGAAAGATCTTGAAATGGAAGTCTACAAGTTGGGAAAGATTATTGAGAATCAGGAGATTGAAATACATCTCATTCTACATCAACTAAATGAAGCAAGAGAAGAACTAAAGAAATCCTTGAAGAGAAGGAAGGAAAATGCTATTGCGAAGAATGACACACAATACAAAGAGATAGACACTACTAAGTTATTTTCTGATCGATTATAGATCTAATGGAAAAGAATAGAGCCCAAGAAGAGGAAATTAGAAATCTCAAGATAGAGGAAGAATCACAAGCCATACTACTATGTGAGGTGACTGAATAAAAGAAGAAAGCTATGGAAGACAAAGTCATGATTGAAGAAGACAAAATAATTTTGGCCAATAGATTGGAAGAGAAATCATCTAAGTTAACCAAGATTTACAACATGCAAGTGGATACTCTAATTCAAATGATGAATGTCAACTATGAATTGAATGTCAAAGACATTGAGATAACAACATTGAAACTACAGAATGATAAATTACAAAGTGACCTAAAAAGGGCAAAGGAAGTTGCTGAAAGTTTCAACAAACCAAATGAAACCATCAAATACTTTGAGTAATTATTAAGATCCCCTAGATCCAATAATGATACATCTGGACTAGGATACACAAGTACTAAAGAAGGAGATTCATCCAAAAGTGGAGAAGAAAGGAACAACAAAGGTAAGAATTCCAAACCTACTTGACATAATTGTGGTAAGAAAGGACATATTGCTAATGTGTGCAGGAGCAAAACTACAAATTAAAATGTCAAGCACAAGAGCATGGTTCACTACCATAAGTGCAACAAACAAGGTCATTAGGCACATGAATACAAAACCAAGACCATGAACACAAAAATATGTGAAGGATATTTCTATAACTATTAGAAGTATGGACATAGAGCTTTTGAGTGTAGATCCAAACCCATGTGGTTATCAAATAGGCAAACAAAGGTAAGGAACAATTGAAACTTTTATAACTAGGATTATAAAGCAAGATATAGCTGTCATTATTGTCAAGAATATGGACATGTTCTTGAGAATTGTATTAGGACACACTTTAGAAGTGACTACAAGAGGTGGTTGAGTCAAACCACATGTTTTAGTTGTTTGAAGACTTGTCACATCAGTAGGTATTGTCCAACTAGGTCAAAGGCACCAAGTTGTGAGTTTGATAAAGGCAAATGTAGGGTAGATGTTGAAAATGTTAGAAATGAAATGAAAAAGGCATGGAAGAAAAAGGATGATTTTTGCACATCAAATGAAGAAGGGATCACTTCATGCAATGGGTCAGGTGATCATACCTCATCAAACTAGGCAATCAAGAGGTATGTGGGACTAGTATTTAAAAGTTATATCATTCAGTAGTTCCAAAGGATTTAGTACTAAAAATATTACTTTAGGATGAATAAAGATGCAAGATGTCATTAGGAATCCAAGTAAAATATTGAAAGTTTTTCATGTTGTGGTTAGGCATGAAAAGTTTCCTGTGTGTGCTGAGTAAAATGCTAGAAGATGCCGATCTAACAGACTAGCTAGTTGATGTTGAGCTCATAATGGATGTCGAGTAAATGGAATGTTAATGGATTTTGAGTGAGCCTAAAATTGGTTGATGCTAAGCTTATAGTTATGTAAGCACTCAACATTAATTATAGGGTTTCAAAGGGTATTTTATCAAATTTTTAACTCATTTCACATCATTTAAAAATTGATAAAGAGAAAGGAAGCAAAAGGCAATCTAAAAATCCATTCAAAGTGATTATAGAAGGTTTGAGCAATAATTTATCACCAGTTTTTCAGATCTTATAAGATATTTATCAAGAGCTAAGCTATGTTGTTTATATTTTCATAAACTTTAGTTTCTCACAAAGGCATCTAGTTCAAAGAATGTAGAGGGTAAGTAGATTTTAAATATTCAGCTAGTTAGTAATGAAGTTAAGAAACCTATATTCAAGGCCATACCAAACATTGCTTTCAAGAAAGACCCCTTCAATGCATTATCCATGATACCACCAAATGTTTTAATGGTGCAAGATGTTAGAAAATGTTACAACTACAAAATGGGAAGTATTAGAGATATGGAGATTAGGGAAGCATACAATAGATTATGTGAGAATGGTGTGTTGAAGGAAGAATTCAAAATTGTAGGAAAGAAAGGGTTAACACAAGCCCTAGATTTCCCAAATGTGTTGAAGACTAAATGGATTAGGATAGTGCTTAGTAGGATTCATGATAGTTCATTATGGTTAGATAATGGACCTATCAAAATAACCAAGAGGATAATCCATAAGGTTACTGGTTATCCTACCCTAGATTGACCTAAGACATTGAGGAGAGAACACTAGAGCTATATGGACAAAGAGAGACATCACTATTGACACAATTATTGATCTTTTGATAGAGTTTTTAGTAAGAGTTATTTCACACAAGTTTTACCAATCTAGCAGATTGAACAGTGTGCCTTGTATTGCAGTGGATGTGGGATATAAAATTGTTAAGAAAGATCACACATATGATCTAGCAGAACTACAACTACAACAACTGGTTGAGAATCTTTGAGAAATAAGGAAGACAAAGAGTACATAATGTAAATTTGGTTATATCCTAATATGTATATTCTTTTCTATTGAAAACACTTTTCCTACTTTTGGCACAATTGGTTGGAAAACAAATAGGCTAGTATTAGTACAGATTAGTGAGTTCATTGAACAATTAGTTGAGAATTTTGAATCTATGATGATAAACTATTTTGATGACTTTAAGTAGTCAATGAAGAAGAGATTAGTAGTAGTATAGATTAGTGAGTTCATTGAACATTTGGGTTAGAATTTTGAAACTATGATGACAAGCTATTTTGATGCTAACTATACTTTTGTACAAGCTGCTACACCAAGGGTGAAATGGTTGAGGCCACTTGGATATGAAATAAATGTGGATGAGGCCTCTATAGCTATAACAACTTTACTAGTATAAGAGGTTGATAAAAATGCTAAGGCATTTGGAAACTCTGAAATGGAAAAGTCCAAAATTACCATGGAATTGATGATAACTTTTGTTATCAAGAAGAAAGATAGATTGGTGAAGAAGTTGAAAGCCAAATTTGGTTAGGGTACTGGGCAAGAAGAAGAAGAGGAGGAAGAAGAAATATAGGCATAAGCACCACTTGTACTTACTCAAGGAATGGGAGAAGATTAGCAAGAAGAGGATACTAAAGTTGCTGAAGGTGCTGAGGGAGAAGAAGTCAAGGAAGCACCTACTCCCACATAATAAAAGAAGAGTAAGGCTAAGGCCTAACCAGTGACAAAATCCAAGAAGGTAGCCAAGCCAAGTCAACCCAAGCTAGTTGTACCTACTACAAGGGCTAGTGCATGTGTGACTACACAAAAGGCTAAAGAGAAGACAAAAACAATAGAGCAAGGAGGTCAAGTGTAGAAAAGACCTTGGAGGAAATATGTTGCACAAGTTGAATCAGATGAGGAGAAAACAAAATTAGATGAGAATAGCCAATTCAGAGTGGTGAGTCACAATCCTCTATAATATCTAGAGAATCTATGTGAAAATGTTAAGAATAGTGTAGATCTATTAGGATTCTCTCTTGTAGATTTTGATAATCTTGGTAAAGTAGAGAAGAATCAAGTGGAGGAGGCTATATATGCCATGATGGAAAAATTCAAGACTACCCCACTAGAGATTGGCAACTCAATGCCCAAAAGTTTATATGATAGAGTTGAGTAGAAATGCCACTATTGTCTAAACTTGGAGAGAAATATTAGAGAGATATCCCTTGCACAAGTGATGCCTAAACTTAGTAAGGCACAAATTGCTAAGGCTATGAAGAAATATGCAATTAGGTTTACACCTAAGTATAGAGCCTTTATCATTTTGCAAAATAATATTGAAGATGTTGTTAGATGTCCACACAAATGTGGAAACTTACATGTGGGTTGACTACAATCAAGGAAGGCAAGCAAGAACCCATAGAGGTCAAGGATGATGAAGAAGATGATAACAATGATGACACTATTGAGGGATGAACTAAAATGCACATAGATGACAAGACAATAGATGAAGTAGAGTAGCAAGAAGAATAGAGTGTGCAAGACACACAATTGCCTAATGTCAGCCCCCAACATGTAATAGGTGAGAATACTGAAATAGTAATAGTGAAGGATGTTTCAAATATCATAGCTTAGAACATCAATCCCCTTATAGAGGAAGATCTCAAGAAGATACTTGATTAGTTTATACTATAGGAAAAACTTTGTGATAATCCTATATTGGTAAGTGTGGATGAATTGCAAAAATTAGTGGCTAAAACAACAATAAGAGAAGAGGTTAATACACAAGAACCACCTACTATTACCCCTCAAGTCACTCATGTATGACCTTTGGACAACATACCAGAAACTACATCTAAAAAGGTTGATACAATTGAAAAAGAACACAATGGAAACACAAGGCACAGTGGAGACACATAATCAAATAGGTCAGATAGACTTATCTGGACCTACAACACAAGATCAAGGTACATCACAAGTCATTGTGGAAATTAAGGACAATCCTAAAGAGAGAGTTGAAACCTAAGGAGAAGGATCGAGTTGCAATTCAATCCCTGGTAACCTTACCAATATCTGGCACTCCTTCAATTCAAACTCTTCAGAAGCTAACCATAGATGCAACACCATTGCAGATCTTAGTGCTAAGCCCGAGTTCATCAAAAGCTAAAGAAGTGGTCTAATGTGGAGATGTTAACCTCGATGAGAAAATTGTTCTACCAAAGTATTATTATGATACAATGACTATAGAATAGATGGGCATACTACAACAAGCCCTAGCTAGAAAGAAGCATCAAGAAATGCTTATAAGCGAGCATAGGCAGAAGCAAGTATTGCATGACATCAAAACATCTTTTTAGATGCATTCAATCTGCCAAATCTAGATGAGACCAAGTCACTAATTGAATAGCTAAAAAACATAGTGGAGAAGGTTAGTGATGTAGACCTAGATAAAAATCTAAGTTATTAGAATGGTTAGAAAAGAAACTTTAGAGAAAAGTAAATGAAAAGATATTAGGTGGCATAGCCTTAACACAAGTTGCATTGGAAAGTAAGGTTGAGGATATAAAGAAGGTACATGAGAACATATTCTCATTGTACACTAAACTGTGTAATCCAACACTCTTCACCCAAGAAACTAGAAGTCACATTTTTATTTTGGAAATTTAGATCAATTCGTCAGGTACAATACTATGCAGTTCAAAAGATTGTTACAAACCTAGAGTTAGTTATCTGCATTGTCAATAGATGAGGTCAACATAAGGGCCAAACTAATTAGCATCAAGACCACATTGACCCCCCACATGGAAATTTTGCACAAGGAACTAGGTTATGCTAAAACTCTCATGAAGAAAGACCCAAATCTTTCAACATTAGACAACCTAGTCCACCTTGTTGCCAAGCTAACCATCCAAATCAAGTCTTTGGATGTAGCATGTGAAATCTAGGATGTAGCTCTCAAAATTATCCTAGATGTCCATAAATATTTCTTGACCAAAAACACTATAAGTGTATAGCCCATTGACATAAGTGTCAAAAGGGGGAGAATAAGATAAAGGGGGAGAGCAAAACGAGAGAGATTTTGAGGGAGATATAAGGAGAATGAGAAATGGGGGAGAATAAGAAAAAGAGAAAGAGAGAGAGAGTAAGAAAAGGGAGAGAGAAAATATAGAATAAGCTAAGGGGGAGAAAGAATAAATAGATCATGAAGTCAAAGAGTATCAATTGAAATATATTTACTTAGTAGGAATACATAATTTTGGATATAGAATAGACCTATCAACTCAGGGGGAGTTATCAGATTTTGAGGTATTTAAGTTGTTACAAACTTTTGAAATTTTGAAGTTTTGTACATAAGTTGAGTTAGAGATATATGATGCTTGTAAGATCAAGGATATTAATGTATACTCAAGTGTTTTTGACACTCATGTCAAAAGGGGAGATTGTTGATCTCAGATTAGTTTTGACAAATGAGTGTCTACACACTTAAGTTATTTACTTAGTTCATGTGAACAAGTAGTACATGCTGAGGACAACATGTAAATACTAAAGCATGTTGAGTCAATAGTGAGTGTCGAGCCACTCATGTGCCAAGCCACTCAAGTGCCAAGAAAATAGTGTATGCCAAGTGATTCAAAAGTCAAGCAAGAAGTGCATGCCGAGTGATACAGATGCCAAGTCTCAGTATAGAAATTAGTATATGCTGAGCATCATAGACTTTAGATGCTGAGTGAGATAGTTTTTTTTATAGTTGTTTGTAATGGCACAAACAACTATGTAAACCATTTTTGAGCCAACTTAGGGATGAATTATGATATTTTGGAGATAAGGAAAAATCTTAAGTTGGATTCCCAATGTAATTACATGCAGCCAATAAAAAAAGGGAAGGTTCAAGTGGCAATTGATTCATACCTAACCCTAAGTCACCTAAGTCTTCTTAAGGAGGACAAACCCTAAACTATCTAGAGTGTGAAGGAGTAAGAGAGAAGTTTGCATTCACAAATAGAGCATTCATGGTGGCTAAGGAGTTATAATCTAAAATTGCATTGCAAAATTAGCTATAGGAGAACAGAGGAAAGAGAAGAGTATACAAAAAATAGACATATGATCAAGAAGGATCAAGAAGAAAATAGTTTAGAGGTGATTTGTTATCAAACAATCAAGTGCTAACTATAGGATCATTACTGAATCATTCTAGCAGGTGAATTGGTCAAATCTCTTAACAAAGTAGATTTGATAGGCTATATTGAAATCCTTTAACAAGGTGCTTACTTAATTGTGAGTTAAAGTCCTTTGGCAAGGCACACTTCCAATAGGGTGTTGAAATATTTTAATAGGGTGAGACCTAAAAGTCTTTGTAAGCCTTTAATAAGGACAGACCTTTCACAGGGTAGATCATGTCTCATGATCAAAAAATTGTAACCTTCATTAGATACACTTTAGTACTCTAGTAGTGAAGATTTGTGGGTGTCACCCCCACAAGAGTTTTACCTTCTCATTGGAGGTTTTTTGGATAATCATATCTGGTGTCATATGTGTGTCAATGTTTACTTGATTAAATGTTTTAGATGTACATGCTTTGCATGATAATGTATGAGGTGGATGTGAGGTGAAAGTTTTTATGGGTCCAAGTTTAAACTGTTGATTCACCCCCCCTCAGAAGTTTACCTTTCCTATTGTAATTCCAACACTTGTTTTCTTGAAAATTGTTGATTTTTAAAATGGTAGGGTATCCTAAAAAATGCAATAAATTTATAAATTTCCAAGTCATAGATCATGAATGTATATATGCTTGACGTGCTTGGACGGCTCAAACAAGAGGAATGGAGAAATGGATGTAGATATCCTCCCTTGATGGCCAACTTATTTTCTTCCTATGGAGAAATGAACTTGATCTATGGAAGAGTATATATGGATTCTTGATGTGTGGATGAATACTTGTAATGAATTTTTTCTTTCTTGAGCTCATGAGTGTACAATAGATTGCTTGTAGATGGATTACCTTGAATTTATATCTTGTGGTCTCTTGTAATTGTGGATGTGAAAAAGAAGAGAGGCCTCCTTTTATAGTGATTTCAGAGTCCAAATTCATGAAGGACAACCTCACCAAGCAGAAAAATAAAAATCCTTTGCATCAAGTCTGAACCCACCAAAATTTAATCCCTAAAAGATAGGTCAAAATAAGTTTTACCTATATTGGTATATGTAACACAAGGTTTGACCTATACCCAAAAGGGTAAATTTATAAAACAATGGTAATAAAAATAAACCTTTATATTAGTTGGGTGTTGTTAGAATGTGAAATATTTATATATGAGGAAAGGCAAGAAGTAACAAATCATACAAGAAATATGAAGAATATGTTATTATTTATTCATTAATATTATGTGAATATATAAATTATCATAGAGGTGAAGGTAGGAATTCTTGTGATAATATAGACAAAAGTTCAATTAAATTTTTAAAAAACCTTGTATACTGCAAGTAGACTCTAGGTCAAAAGGTGTGATAGAACTCTCTTGTTGTAACTACAATTGGAAAAAATGTTATTTTCTAATTGATATCAAACCTTACTGGTAAGAAATTTTCTAACAGTGTAGAGTGTCATATTATTTGATTGATGAATATTACTTGAAAGAGAGATAACAAGATGAACTAGTGAAGTGGTTGAGTAAAGAGGAGTAAGTATGATGTAACTACAAAGGGCACTTGATCAGTTAGTATTTGAAAAAGTAATATGTTTTTTGATACTTTTATTAAGTGGACAAGAAAGATGAATTTAAATGGAGAAGAGATGATTGATAGAAATCAAGAAGTTAGTAAAACACTAGTTTGACTAAGCGACAAGTTACTAGGTCAAGGATGAAGTTAATCATTACCAAGAAGAAGATTAAGGAACTTAACTATTAGTTGAGTGATAGTAATGGACTAGCAAGATGAAGAAAAACTAAAGTAGTGACTAAGCACAATAATGAATAAGTACACCAATGTAAGACAAGTGAGATAGATTAGTAGTGCCTAAGCTACCCAGTAATGATAGAGTGTTAACAAATTAATAGTTTGAGAAAGAATCAAGATCTACTAATATAATTGAATTTATGGAATAGTTAAAATGTCTTAAAGATGAGGATTGATGAGCTGACATATTTAATGTATGAATTGAGTTTTTAAAGTGATCTAATGTGAAGATTCAATGAGAAGTTTCTATAAGTTTCAAGGAAAGAAGAAGAAATACAAAACAATGTACATAGTCAATGAATTTGATCAAACCCTAATATCTATGGTTATGTTTAAGAAACAAAATATTAAACCTATCTATTTAAGGAGGCATATGAGATGTTTTACATTTGTTGTTGATTGGAAAATTTGTGAAGAATAAGTTGAGTTGTAAATGATTTACTATACTGGTCAAGTGGATTTATGAGTCTAATTAAGTTTTCTAAAGTCAACAAAGAGAACCTTCCATCATGGAAACTTTTGATGAGATTACATCTATCTAGAGTTGGAGATTATGCACTATACTACTTGGGCAATGAATACATAGAAGCATCTAGAACCATAATAATTGAGAAAATAAAAGAGAAGTAGGACCACAATCAAATGATAATAGATCTAGCATCTTCCCTAAGTTATGTTGAGTTTGATGATGTGAAGGATTGCACTACTGCAAATGAAATATGGGATAATTTGGCACAAATTCATGGAGGAAACAAAAATGTGTTAAGGGCTAAAGCTAAAAGTTTGAGAGGCAATGTTGATGACATGAGAATGAAAGATGTAGAAATTGTTGCTTAGTATTGTAGCCAAATCAAAGAAGTGGTGAATGCAAACAAAGGTGTTGGATCAGACATACCTGAAGAGACTATGATTAACAAAGTAGTAAAAAAATTACTTCATGTTTATGCCATAAAAAAATGCAATACAAGAACTAAGATGTACACTTAGTAATGATCTAACCTTAGATAGTCTAATTGGTAGACTCGCTACTTTTGAATTGTCAAATTTTGATAATTATACACCTTCTAGTGTTGAATGTTGTAGTGCCTACCCCTAGTTCACATTTTGTTTTAATTGCCAAACTCTTTTAGGCCAGTTTTATACTTGATGTTTAGTAGCATTACTTTCAGATTATCAGATGTTGTTTTACACTCAACTTATTATATAATGAGATGACTTGGTACTCTATATTTCATGCATGTATGATGATTATTCAATGTTTTCAATTATCGATGATGATTAGTTAGATGGTTTATTATCACACGTGCTTTCTTATGGATACTTACCCCATACTGCATGTGTATGGTGTGCGAGTTTGTTTTCTTTATGTATGGTGTTTCTAATGTGGTTAAGGAAGGGAGTCGTAGTCACCTGCTAGTCGGGATCTACATGATGCACCACTTCCTGCCATTGTCTGTTTAGCTTAGAATATTGTGTCTGTACATGCGTGGATTTTATGCAGGTTGCAGGTACCAGGTATTGACTTCCTTGAATTGCCAGGATGAGCGTACCCTATCGCATTATCTCAATGGTAAGAGAGGGGAGATAAACTCTTAAGTCCAATTCCTAAACCCTTTAGCCAATTTTCCTAATTGATAATTAGCGCAAGTATCTGAGTTAAGTACCCTTCGAATGCATCAAATGATGTTATTTCGTGATTATAACCCTTTTGTTTGATTTAGTATGTATTTTTCTATGATGGGTTTTCGTATGTTGCTTTATGAGTCCTTGATGTATTTTCTATTAATTAAGTTTAATTAAAAGGATTAATTAATGATTTAATTTAATAGAAAATTATTATGATATTTTAATATTTAATTATATTTAATTAATTGAGAAATTAATTAAATAAAAAGAATTAAATTTGGAAATAAAAATTTTAAGTATAATTTTAGAATGTGATAATATTAATTTAATTTAATAATAATATATATTTAGAGTTCATTTTTAAATAAATGCTAAATATTATTATTAATTGAATTAATAAATATTTTATCAATTAAAGTTTCTTAAATAAATTAAAAGCGGAAAAGATATTAAATTAATAAAGGTTTCTAGATCACATGATCTAAGCATGAGTTTAAATATAAAAGAAATTAATTAAAACGATTAATTAATGATTTAATAGAAGATTATTATGATATTTTAATATTTGATTATATTTAATTAATTGAGAAATTAATTAAATAAAAAGAATTAGATTTGGAGATAAAAGTTTAAGGATAATTTAGAACATTATAATATTTATTTAATTTAATAATAATATATTTAGAGTTCATTTTTAAATAAATGCTAAATATTATTGTTATTTAAGTTAATTAAATATTTTATCAATTAAGTTCTAAAATAAATTAAAAAGTGAAAATATATTAATTATTAAAAGTTGTAAGATTGCATGATGCAAGCATGTGTTGAAAATAAAGAAATTAATTAAAAAGATAAAATAAGAGGAAATTATAATGTTATTTTAATTTCATAAATTGCGCATCGGTTTAAAAGTAATAAAGATTAAAAATAGAAGTCAAGTGGAAAAAAATTAAATAGTTATTTAATGATTCATTTAATATGCATTAAAAAGATAAAGCAAAGATTAATAAAAGATAATTTTGAGTTAACTCAGTTGAGCAAAGAGTCCTCTCGGGTGAATGCACAATTAGTGCCCCGATTTGAGGAGAAAACTCCTTATCACAACTTTGGGGTTCATTTTTGGGGGACACGAATTTGGACCGTGAATTTTGGAGACAGGAATTTTGGAGAGAGTTTTTGGAAGCAAATTTGAGAAGGAGAATTCTTGGAAGGATTTTCAGAAGAAAGTTATTGAAGAGAAGCGAGTCCTCTTACAGTTTTGGGGATTGCATGTTAGCATCAGGTTCAGGTAGGGTCTGGTATTTTGACCCCTAAATGATTTAAGAAATTTAATATGATTTGTCTACTTCGTGATTGTAAGATCTTGTCTTCTCGAATGTGTGAATTATTCGTTCTAGATCTATTGCTATTCGATTTCATCTGTAAACCTAGATTGGAAAAACTATTCAAAAAACCTCATTCGTAGGTAAAAAGGGAAATTGGATTAAATCGGGTTTTGGGTTGAATTAAATAGAATTGAGAAATTTAAATTTGGAAGGAGTTTGAATCTTTGGAAATGAAAATTTTAAGATGAAATTCGGATGGTAAATCGAATTTAGATAGTAAATTCGATTGGTTGATTGTTTTCTTCCTATCAGAGATTTGCTAGGTTTTCACAAAAGAAAATATGTTTATATAAAAAAAAAAAATAAAAAAAAAATAATAATTTAAAAAAAAATTAAAAAATTAATTTAAGACAAGAATTTGTTTTATTAATATTTTTCTTGAATTTATAAAAAAAAAACTCATTTAATAAAATGTTTTGTAAAAATATTCATTACAAGAAAAATATTTATTTTTAAAAAGAAAATAATATAAAAAAAAAAAATTATTTTTGGGTGGGGGCTATTCCACGCACCCCACCCACCTTTTTACTGCCACCGGCAGTCTGCTGGCGTAGGGACTGCGTCAGCCAGGCTGCCGCAGGCCCTGCGTCAGCAGGCCTGCCGCGCTGGCCTGTTTGAAAGGCCGATGGCCTATAGTATTATATAAAGTTTTTTTTTTTTTTTAAATTTGATTTTTAATTATTATTTTTTAATGATATTTTAATAATTCTTAATTAATATTTAAATTATAATTATTAGCAAAGTTTTAATATTGTTTAATTAATTTAAATAATAATGTATTTAAAATAAGTTTATTTTATTTAATAAAATTATTAGTAATTATATTATTATTAATAATTGATAATTCTAGAGTTGGTAATATAAGAACTTAGTTGATTATCATTAGTTAATTTAATTAAACATTAGTTTAATTAAAATTAACCATTGATGAATATAGTTAAATGAAAATTGTAAATCTATAAATTACTTATTTATTTTGATAAGTATCTTGTCTTTAGATCATTTTAGAAAATTGTTTTAAAACAAAATTAGGGCTTTAGCTTGATCCTAATTAAATATAAGAATAGGTTAAGGGATATATTGTAAATCATAAGTACCTAGATTATACACTGGAAACGAGAATAGAAACCCGTACATTTGAATTAACATTATATTATTAAGATTAAATCAAATTGTGAGACTATTCTATATTTCTATGTGTTATCTGTATTATGGGGTGTTTAGGTTTTGTTCTAGTATTGACCAGTTTAGGTTGTTACCAAAGGCTCGGGGTTGTGAATGCGATGTTATGATGATTTGGTCTCGATCTTTCTTAACCCGACCATGGTAATGTGATGGAGTGCTCTATGACATGTTTGCAATTACTGTTTGTTATTGCTTTCTAAGTTTCCTGGCATGAAGCTAAAGTGTATGTATATAAGATACTGGACTTAACCATTTTTGAGTCTCGATCAGTTATATTTGATAACCATTTTTGAGTCTCGATCAGTTATATTTGATAACCATTTTTGAGTCTCAATCAGTTATACTTGGATTGCTTTTCGGTCGCTTGAGAGGACTGAAGTGTTTGTTATGTTCTTGATGATGTCATGTGTTGACTTGACCATTTTGGAGTCTTTGATCAGTATTGTGATTTATCATTGATGCCTTCAGTTGCTGATAGAGAACTGTTGTGATCATATGATTATTATTTGATGCTTACCTGTTGCTCATGAGGAACTGATGTAATTTTTGTGGCTTATCTTTTATGATGTTTTTCAGTTGCTTGTATAGGACTGAGGTGATTTTATTATGATTCTTTGATTTGTGATTTCATGAGCCTAGGGTAGGTTATCTATGTGTAGTGTCGGGAAGTGGCTTGCAATGGGGATCGGGGCCCTAAGAGGCTGCCTGGAGTAACCCATTGTAAGTTGTTTTAACAAGTGAAAAAATCTCACCTAAATACTGACTTAAATGAACCTAATAAGATAATTGTATGTTCTCTCCCATGCCTTGAGTGCTAGTATAGGCTAGGATGGGGTAGAGGGAACGCTTGGTTACGACCTTGCATTCTGCAGTATGCCTCGTCAGTACGAGAGGATACTAGTGGCCGCAAGAATCACTAGGGAGCCGGGATTCCTAAGGGATTGCTCGGGTAACTTCTACGTGACTTTTGTGATGACACTTTCCCGCTTGCATAGCAGGTTTCCTACGTGTCTTTGTGGTGCCTCTGGGTCTAGATGTCTATCTATGTTGGAACCCTTGAGTTAGTATACTTTTAGGATTTCCTAGACTTAGAGAGTACTTGTGTTTTGTGTTTTGATATCTTGTTTGGGACTTGAGACTATCTCCTCAGCGCGGTGGGAGTGGACCATTTAGGTTCCATGTGGTCGGGTGGTAGTGCTTTTTACTCTTACCATTGAGATCCGTCCGTGGTCACCGTGGCTGGAGCTTTCTGGGTTGGCATTTACCTTCACTATGTTCTTGGATTATTATGATGGATGGTTAGATTTTTTGATAGATGTTTTATCATTATGGATGTATGGATGTATCAGGTATGTTATTAGTTTCATTTATTTTACGGTACTTTGTATCATGGATTTGAGGATGATGTATCTTTATCTTTACATATGTATATTCTTTTAAGCCTTTCATACCCTGTGATATGTACAGTGGATGATTGAGCATTCCGAATTAAATTGCCAAGAGGCATTCAGAACAAATGTATATTATGGACATTGGACTTTCTTATTATTCTTTCATGTGGATGTGGTAGTTGTTAGACTTAGAATTAATTAAATTTAAATGTGACTCAACGTCTTGGGATCCTTAAGGAATGTAACTTGTGATGTATGTTTGTTGATGATTACATGTTATTGGTTCCGCTACTATGTGTTTGATGTGTATGATATACATTCTTACTTTAAAAAAAAAAAAAAAAAAAAATGTTTAGCAAACTTAGTGAAACTCTAGGTTAATTCTTTTGGATCCCTTGGCGGGGCGTTACAAATGTGATTTGAAGTCTCAACTAACCCTTGATGGATTGAAAAGAAAAGAAAAAGTTCAAAAAGTAAGCTTGTGGATAGTGATAGTGAATCAAATGATGACCTTGAGGATCTAGAAGCATTATTGGCAAGAAGACTACCAAGAAGGAAAGGAAAATATAAAGGTAAACTTCATATAATATATTTTGCAGGTGATAAAGTTGGTAATATTGCTTCAAGTTGTCCTAACATAGATGAAAAGGAGGAAAGGAAAGAAAAAAGATATCAAAGAATGAGGGACAACATAGACAACTAGGGTAACAAAGACTACAAGGGAAAATATAAGAAATCATGTTACATTGTTGAAGAAGATGGTTTTGAAAGTGATTTTGATGAGCATGATGAAGAATTTGTTTATGTTGCAATGAAAGATGAATTTGATGAAGATGAAAAGTTTGAGAAAACTACTCTTATTTCACATGTTAGTAAGAATGAAAAATGGATTATTGATAGTGTTTTCTCACATCATATGACTAGTGATAAAAGTAAGTTTTAAAATGATGCACCATGTTATGTGAAAGGTAAAGAATCTATTATATTAAATCCAAAGATCAGATGTGACAATGCATATTGGGTTGATGGACTAAAATATAATATGTTGAGTATGGGAAAACTAAATATTTTAGGCTACCAAGTTGAGTTTCAAAAGAAGAAGACAAAAATTTATGATGCTACTAGTGAACTGATTAGAAGTGGAGACAAAACAAGAGATAACTTGTTCTATCTAGACCTATATGAAAATACATGTTTATTTTCAAAATTTTAATTTGGTTATGAAATAAGAGGTTGTGTCATATGAAATTTGATAATTTGGTAAGCATTAGTAAGATGGAAAGATTAAGAGGATTATCAAGATTGAGAAAACCTGATTAAGTGTTGTGCACACAATGTCAAATGGGAAAAATGACAAAATCTTGTTTCAATAGCAAGACCTATTCTTTTGATGATATTTTGGATTTCATTCATAGTAATTTATGTGGTCCTACTAAAGTGAAAAGTTATTATGGTGATAATTAATTTATCCTATTTGTTCATGATTTCTCTATAATGATGATTGTGATGTTTATCAAAGAAAAAAATGATGCTTTTACTTTTTAAGTGCTATTTAGCTAGAGTTGAAAAGGAAATAGGTAAAAGTCTAAAATTCTTGAGATTAAATAGAGGAGGTGATTTAATATTAGAGGAATTTAATAGATTGTGCAATGACAAAGGAATCAAAAGACGTATGTTTGCACCAAGGACTCCACCACAAAATGAGATAGTTGAAAGAAGAAATAGATCAATCATTTATTATGCAAGAACACTAATGATGGAAAAGAATGTTTTGAAAAATTATTGGAGAGAAGTTGTAAGTACTATTGTTTATACACTTCACTGATTTCAAGACAAGAAAGGTACACACAAAACCCATTTTGAATTGTGGTTATCTAATGTCAAATATTCAAAGTATTTGGAAGCAAGTGTTATATATTGAAAGATTCAAGGAAGGGAAAGCTTGATGAAAATATTGATGAAGGTATATTCTTAGTATATTCTACTAAAATAAAGGCATACAAGTGTTTAAATACTAACACTAACAAAATTGTGGAAAGTGCAAATGTTAGAGTTGACAAATTTTTAGAAAATAATGAAGAAGGATGCAATAAGGAACCTAAAGACTATAGAATCTTTGTATACATATATGAAGGAGAACCAAGTAATTTACATGAACAAGAGAAAGAGGTTGTCGAGCATGACTAGAAATACACTGCCAAGTTATAATAGAGAAGCATTGTCGAGTGTCAACAAGCTTCCTAGCATCAGGCTATAGAGATGGAACACCAAACAGAGGAAGATGAGCTATAGTAGAAAACATCTAGAGAAGATGAGAAAGCTGGACCAAGTTAACTATAACAAGGAGAAATAAGATTTACCTATTTTAGAAAAATATGTGGGAAGATACCACACACCAAATCAAATCATTGGAGACAAAGATTTAGGAGTCATGAAATGAAACAAGTTGCAGAATGATACATGTTTACTATGTGAGTTTGAGCCAACAATAGTTAAAGATGCATTCAAGAATGAAGACTAGATTAGAGACATGAATGGGGAGATTAATCAAATAGAAAATCATAAAACATGGACATTAGTACTAAGGACAAAGGACAAGGATGTGATTGGAACCAAGTGGGTATACAGAAACAAGTTGAATGAGAAAGGTGAAGTCACCAAGAATAAAACAAGATCGGTTTGCAAGGGATATATACAAGAGGAAGGAATTGACTATGGAGAGAAATTTTTCCTAGTTACAAGGTTGAAAGGAGTAAGAAAATTTCTTGCATATATTTGTTAAGAGGATTCAAGGTATATCAAATGGATGTCAAATCTGCATTTTTTAATGGAATCTTGGAAAAAGAAGTCTACATTGAACAACTTCAAGGATTTGTTGAACTTGGTAAGAAGAACATGATATGCATGTTCTACAAAGCATTTTATGGTTTGAAGCAAGATCCTAGGGCATGGTATGGAATATTTCATGCTAATTTGGTGAGATTTGGTTTTGCAAGAACTAATGACAAGAGAAATTTGTATTTGAAAAGTGAATATGAGGATAGGATATTGTTAGCTGAAATATTTGTTGATGATATCATACTTGGAGGACATGATTCAATATGAAAATTATTTTTGAATGAGATGAAGAAGGAATTTGAGATGTCAATATTTGGAGAGATAAAATTCTTTGTTGGTTTGCAATTCTATCAAATGAAAGGGGGCATATACATTAACCAATCAAAATATATCAAGGAGATATTGAAAACCTTTGGAATGGAAGATTCAAGAAGACTCAAGACTAGTTGGAATACCTATGACTATTGGAAATAAATGCTCAATAATGATGATTATGTTGAAGTAAATCAGACACTATATAGGTCAATGATTAGAAAATTACAATATGTTGGTCATAGCAGTCCTGCCATTGCATTAGTTGTTGGAATTGTTGTAAGATCTTTTTATACTCCTAAGGAGAACCACCTAATGGTCGTAAAATGGATATTGAGACATCTTAAAGGAATATAAGACTATGGTTTATGGTATAAGAAGAATGACAGGTTTAGGTTGAAATTTTACACATATGAAAACATTGATGATAGAAAGAGTACAAGTGAAGGAGCTTTCTTCCTAGGTAGGAAATTGATTTCATGGAAAAGTTAGAAGAAAAATTATATTTCACAATCCATAGCATAAGCTGAATATGTTGTGGTAGCAGTTGATTACTCAAAGATAGCGTGGATGAAGAAATTGTTTGAAGGTATGAAGGAAGATATTATTGAACCTATGGTGATATATTGTGCTAACACAAATGCTATAAACATATCCAAGAATCCTATGATTCACACAAATAACAAGCACATTGCAATTAAGTATCATTACTTAAGGGGATTACTATAAGACAAAGAAGTAAGACTAAAATATGTAAATAAAAAGGAATAGATAGCTTATATATTCACTAAGGCATTACCCAAGGATTAATTTGAGTATCTAAGAGGTAAGTTAGGGGTCATTCCCCTATTTGAAGAAAACTAAGAAGGAATGAAACATTGCATCAATTGTTATGATCATAATATCTTACAGATTGATGTAGAAGATCACACTTTAGGAGCCTTCTAAAGCTATGAAGAAAGGACATTAGTATGATTTGATAAAGCTACAAGTAGGAAAATGGTGATGTAGTCAAGGGAAAAGGTAAACAAAGATGAAAGAGGGAGAGATAATTCAATGATTAGTTAGTATAGAAGACAAAGAGGGAAATGAATGTCAAGTTACCATCCAATACAAGAGATATGTCAAAGAGGGATCATATTAGAAGTTGCATGGGTGAGAATCAAAATGAAACTAAGTATATTAATGAAAATTTAATACACAATATAGAGGGAGTTGATAGTGCAAAGAACAATTTTTCCAATATTGCATGGTAACTAAAGGTGTTGCCAACAATGCAAAGGAGGGAGATTGTTAGAACTGCAATTGGAACAATTGTTATGTTTTCATTGACGTCAAACCTTCTAGTAAGAAATTTTCTAATAGTGTAAAGTGTCATATTATTTGATTGATGAAGAGGATTTGAAAAGTGAGATAACAAGATAAACTAGTAAAGTGGTTGAGTAAAGAGGAGTAAGTATTGATGGAACTACAAAGGGAACTTGACCAGTTAGTATTTGACAAGATAATTTGTTGGTTGATCATTTTATTAAGTGGAGAAGAAAGATGAGTTGAAGTGTAGAAGAGATGATTGATAGATGTCAAGAAGTTAAGTAAAACACTAGTTTGATCAAGCAATAGATTACTAGGTCAATGAAGAAGTTAAGAAATACCAAGTATAAGATTAAGGAACTTGAGTATTAATTGAATGATGATAATGGTCTAGCCAGATGAAGGAAAACTAAAGTAATAACTGAGCACAATGATGGTAGAGAAAGCAAGTTTAAGACAAGTGAGACAAATTAGTAGTGGCTGAGGTACCTAGTAGCAACCGAATTGAAGAACATAGTGATGATCAAGTGTCAACAAATTAACAGTTTGAGAAAGATTCAAGATCAAAGGCCAACAGAATTGAATTTATGGAATAGTCAAACATGTTAAAGATGAGAATTGATGAGTTTATATATTTAATACATGAATTGAGTTTGTTGAGAGATCTAAGGTGAAGATCCAATGATAAGTTTCCATAAGTTTCAAGGAAAGAAGAAGAAAGAGAAAAGAATGTACAAATTCAATGAATCAAATCAAACCCTAAGATCTATAGTTATGTTTAAGCAGAAAAAGATTAAACCTATCTATTTAAGGAGGCATATGAGATATTTTACAATTGTTGTTGGCTAGCAAATTTGTGAAGAATACGTTGAGTCTAATTAAGTTGTTTGAAGTCATTAAAAGTTGAATTGATACATTTGGACCTAAGGATAACTAAAAAACCCCCCTCTGAGTTATTCTAATAATTCTAACATCTCTAGTTGGAAAAATATTTTATAGAATGCACGGTATATTCTATTTATTAATTCTAATAATTCTACAAGATGATTAAGAAATTATGTATCATGTACTTACCTTGTGGATAAGATTGTGTCAAATAGAAAATTTTGATGGTATCAAGTAGCTAGCATGATCATGTGGAGTAGATGAGACTATGTTAAATGTGTATGGAGAGAAATTTTAATGTGTTGGTGTAGATGTATATTCCATTATCATGTACAAATTGCATACGATGTCAAAATATGGATGTAGACGTTAGCATAAGTTGCTGAGGTTGAAACACATTCCTAAATTTGTGCAAGTTGAATAATAAATCATCTTACATTGAGTTCGACAACATTTTTGGAATCTATGCCTATTAGATGAGCATAAACACATTATTTAAGTGTCTCATCCAAATCCAAAAAACCTTGGCCTTATGTTATGTATATGTGGAAAGACTATGGTGCATGACAAGATTATGCTTAAATTGATACATAGCACAATGAGTGATGTTCAATTATTTAATATCAATATGAAATGGAATGATTGATCCTTTCATGAATTATTTACTAAATAGGGCTATGTCAAGTTGATGCAAAGAAATAATATATTTATATGGCCTCATCATAAGTTTAGACTTGTTTTCGTCTTTCTAATGTTAATAATATTTTTTTGATTAATATGAAGAAGAAAGATTGGACATGAGATGCAATATAGAGAATTAAATTTGAATTTTATCCAATATGTGTTGCATGGAAATAAGGTACAAGAAATTAGATGTCATATCTTCCTTAACCATCTCTTTTCATGGAATAAATAAACTTAATCCTCAATAATATAGATTGGATGTACAATAGATTTGTATATAAATGATTTAAAATCTTATTCAATATGACATTAAGATAACACATCAAGTTGGAATTATTTAAAAAATTATGCCACTTGTGACTAGGTGGTGTGATGCAGGAGCATCAAGCTTGGATTTGTGGAATTATGGTTAGTGTAGTTGGGAATGTGTTCAAGGCACATTGGGGAACTTTGTATTAAGTGTGCATAATGATTGGATGGATCATGTTGGAGTTAGAGCCACTTTGGTGGCTATTGGTAATGTGTTCCTATTTCCTAGGCAAACTTTGGAGATTGTTCCCATGAGATTCGATCTATGGGATTTAGATTATGTGCTCTTGGATTTGGCTATGCCTAAGGGTGCACATTATTATTTGGTCTTATTAGTTAGTCATGCATTGTAAACTTGGAGCTTATCCTAAGATTTTTGTTATTTCTTTTATTTAATTTAGTCTATTAGGCTAACTTGTAGCTTGAATGTGTATTTAATGTAAGGGTTTATTTAATATAACTTCCTAGGTTGACCTGTGGGTTGGTTTACTTTAAGTAGAGGGTCATGTTTTGTCTAGAGTGGATTCAGTTCAACATGCAATATCTGAGAGGAGTGAAATGGAAGAGCTAGTAGCTAAGTGTGGGCTTGGGAAATAAGAAGGTTTATTGGTCATTTGCAAGCATGAGTTTAGATTCTACTTGGGGTTTCTACAAGATTGTAGTCTGGGCTAGCAAGAGTTTGGATCTTGTTCTAATGCCCACTAGGGAACCCAAAAGAAATTAACCTAAAGTTTCACTAAGTTGTTCAATTTTTTTTTTTCAAAAGTTGATAACTTAACAACAATAAATAATAAAATGGAAGCAATAACAAACATATATACATAAGCAACACATAAATAGATTAAATCTTTTTAAGTGTCCCATGATGTTGAATCACAATTAAATTTAATTAATACTAAATCCAAAACATAAAAAATCCATATAAAAGAATTATAACAAGTACAATTCAAATTCAATAATATACAATTATAGGATGCCACTTGGCAATAATCACAATGCACAATCATCCATTGTATAAGTCATAGGGTATGAAAGGTTGAAAGAATGTATATCATAAAATAGATTACATCATCTTGTAAGATCTATGAAATCAAATACTATACAATAGAGTATAACCATCCATCATAGTACACAAGAACAAAAAGAAAGGTAATACAGAACAAGGAACTCCAACAATGACATCGAACTGTCAAACCTCTATGGTATAAGAAAAAAGCACTACCACCCAACCTCATGGAACCTAAATGGCCCATTCCCACCATGCTGAGGAGATAAACTCAAGTTGCAAATAAGATAACAAAACACCAGTCTAAACCAACATCTAGGTCAAGTAAATACTTGAAAGAAAACTATTTCAAAGGGTACCAAGACACAAGTATCATCTAATCCCAGAGGCAACAAGACACGTAGGAAAACTACTATGCAAGTGGGCAAGTGGGTAAAAGCATAGACTTGTGTCACCCTTTTGTAAAGGAAAAGGCTAACAAAAGTATAATTGTTCACCTTCAATAACATAAAACTGGTATTATTAATTAGAATTTGAAAATGAAGTAAACTAATGAAATGTGTAGAAATGGTTAAAGTTAAGGATTATAATTTTTAATAATTATTTGAAATAAGAAATGATATATTTTTCTAATTTTTATAGATAATTTTTTAGTTGCGAAAAAACACCAAAACTATATGGAAATAAATGTATTTCAATTGAAACTTAGACTATGTTATAGATAACACACACACACACACACACACACACACACACACACACACACACACACACAGAGAACATTCAAAAATAAAAATTGACTTTAGACCAAAATTTTCTCTTTTATAGTGATTCTAATTTCAACTTAACCAAAATCAATAGTTTTCACCTCCAACCACATTTTTCAAAATAAATCTATTCTAACTAGAAGAAAAATTATACATTCTGAAATAAGATGTTCCTCTAGAATGTCATATAATTTTTTAAAAAAATTGATATGATTTAATACTTTTTTCTTTCTCAAAATTGACATCTTTTTGAGTGTTAAAATACGTTCTTGTAAAATTTTTTAATTACAATATATTATATCTAATTAAAACTCTATAAAATATATATGAGAATATTCTTGACTTTGAGCTCTATAAAATATATTTTTTATTTTACTAAAAAAATATCATAAAAAATAGTAAGAGTTATTGAAACATGAGTTTTCTAAAATAATATTTTTATTTTAGTAATTAGATACAAACTAGTATAAAACATGCATTTAATAGACATTTTCAATTGGACAAGTGTGAGACCATATATAGCTTAGCTAGAATAAATTTATCTAGATCATATGTTCGATAAAAAATGATTTTTAGATAGAAATAGTCAGATTCAGTTGTTTTGATAAGTTAGCTTGAAAGGTGACACAACTTTGTACTTTTATCCAAGTATCATCATATGAGTCAACTCTAAGGTTACCCTGAGAACCTCACTAAACTCTGACCCCCTAGCATCTCTATGTGGCATCAATATCCTTTCTCATAGACAAGACATACTAACAAGTCAACTCTAAGGTTACCCTAGTAGTCTCTCAAGACTCTGACCCCCTAGTGACAATATGTGGCACTAATATCTTATCAATTCATTTTAAAGCCATTTAATAAAATGTTATCACTTATTAAAATAACTTACAATGGGTTATCCAAGCAGCCACTTAGAGCTTTCGCCTCCACTGCCAACCACTTCCCAACATGACATACAAATAACCTACCCTAAGCTCAAAAAAGGTAGAAGGTCTCATATGACCATAAAATACACATCAATTCTTAAATGTGAGGCCTCGCCCTGACCCATCGTAGCATAGTGATACATTACTCTTATTTTTGTTATCCGCAACTCCAGATGTCGAGACATTATCTGATGCTTAGAACATATTTTATTATTTCATGTTGTGTGATGTTATTTCCAGATATATTTGATGATTGTCATTTAATGATCATGTATATGTATGTTGACGAAATCAGTAAAATTGAGATTTGATTTAAGATATTTCAATGGTTAAGAATTATGTAGGATGAAGAAACTCTTATTTGATGCATGTTTTAATTTATGAAAATTTTTGATACATATACGTTTATATACATGTGATTTTCGGGACTACTGATGTGTGCAATGAGTGTGCAGATATTTAGCCGAGAAACCCTACGGAGGAACAAAACTAATCTCCATGTGCTAAAATTTGGAAACCCTATTGTTCGTAATTATGCTCTTTCAGTGTCGCTTGACACTCGTAAAATGTTACGTGCTTAAATTGCTAGTTAGAGTTGTTAGATAGACCTATTTTATTCCTAGATTTTATTTTTGTCTCTTAACCTCTTTCCTAAGGCTTTTAACATGTTTTTATTCTAACTTAAGGGTATGGGTATGGGTTAGGGGTCTTTTCCAACCCCTAAGACCCTAGCTTTGACTTTTGAGGGCACTCAAAAAGTTCCTTTTTGCCTTTGTGCGAACATTGCAAGTGGTTGTCATGAGTTGTCTTACCCCACCTCCTTTTAGGGTTTAACCAAGGTGTAGGTTGAGTTAGGAGTTTTTAGTGTGGCTAGTGGGTGGAAATAGTTATTGCTCCTTTTGGGTGGTTGAGTTGGAGGCTTATTTAGAGGCCTTCCTTGGTCTAGAGGTTTGGTTACCCAATCTCTACATTTAGAGAAGATTTCTTGAAGCTTGAAGGAAGGAGGGATACTCTACTCAAATTTGTTCATTGCCATTACCTCTTTGAGAAGGTAGGAAACTCCCATCTCCCTTATTCAGTTTTTGTGTTTTGTTTCATGTTCTTGTTACCTTGTTGTTGTTTTACTGTTGTATGGTTGTGGGTATGTTGGGAAGATTTGTAAACCTTGTTTCTTTTGGTTGTTTTCTTTTCTTTTTTATGTTTGCAATTTTGAGTTTCCTTGCATGGGTGTTTTGGTATTACTCACCCTAGGAGACGGTAGAAGCGACCAATTTTGGGAGAGGTCTGTTTAGTTGGACTCCAACCTGTGTAGAGTCTCTTCTTAGGATGAGAAGAGGGATAAAGGGTAGGGTGTTATGGGCCCCTACCCGTCAGCACAAACCTGGTATGAGTATGGCAAGTTTAAATGGAAGAACGAAAGATTCTTGGTTATTGGCCCCGATTGGGCATTTGAATTGGTGTTGTGCTTGACTTCTCCAGTTGGAAGAATCCACCTCTCCCTAGTCTTGATTCACTGTGAATCTTATTGTGTAAACCATGTATGATTATGCATGCTTGATGTTCTTTTGGTTCTGCTTGGTTGTCACCCGATCAGTTATTGGTTTCTTCCATGGTTCTTGAAATGAGATTTAGAAGACATTACAAACTCCTTGTTTTGATCATGAAGAAAATTTGATAAAATTATTGAAGATTGGGATTGAGATCCTATTGTAAATTGTATTTTTTTTAAACCTTATTATATATGGAAACAAAGCCGGGTTTTCTTCCTGATTCTTTCCCGGCTGAGCCTTGAATCAGGTTGATAATAAAATAAGTGATTGAGTAAATTTACTTCTCTTAAAATTTTTGTATTCTATGTTGTCATATGAATGTGTATCAAAGATAAGATGCAACAATGATGTTCAATTATACATGATTCAATTTGTGATGTATGGTGATGCCTCTATTCATATGGACGGTAGAGAGAGATGTTGCTAATCCATGTAAATGTATGGTGTGTTTATCAAGTTTGAAATGATTTAGTTCATGGTTGATTGTGTTGAAAATAAATTTGCAAGAACATGTAGGAAGAATTATGTCAAGAGATCCAAGCTAAAAAATTGAAACATGATAGAGAAATAACCTTGTGTATTTTGATACTCCTTTCAAAAGGAATGGAGCATTATCATTTTGATCTCTCTTATTTTCTCAAATGCCTTATGACTAGTTTAGTCATTATGTTGATCCATCAGTTTTATTAGATAGTTAAATGAATACGTAGATGGTTATTTCATGTAATGTGGTATTATTGAAATGCATGGCCATTTGAGGTTCATGGAAATAATGAATTAGAAATTCATAAGAGAATGCATACACCTATTGTGGTAATATAATTGCAAAAGAAAAATATACATTGAGTTTCAAGAGAGAGTAGACAAATTCTCAAATAACCCACCTACAGGATGCTGGAGTTTGTATGAGAGAATGTGAAAATCTTTGGTTTGCAACAGAGAATATTCTAAGAATCTATTAGTGTTTAAAAAAATTAGAAATAAAACTATATATATATATATATATATATAAATGATACCTAATAAAATGAATAAGTTATTAAACCTTTATAACTTTAAATATTCTAATATCCTTTCTTACCATAAAATTTTTTGCCATTAATGTATTTCCTCTCCTTGGTGGACGTCAGGTTGAAGGAGATTTCTTTTATAAAAAAAATGGTTTATTTTGGTAACATAGTCCTTGTGCCATCATAGTGATGACATCACCTCTGTTCTGCACCCCCTTGACTTTGTGCTTGTCTTTACTTCTTAAAATGTGGGGGCTTGGGATAAAGAGATAGCTTTATGTTAAAAATTTACATCCCCCCCATTGTTACATCACCATCTCCCTCTCTAGTTTGAGCGCTCAGCATGGAAGGGAGCATTTAAATATGTTTTGCTTTGATCAAAGTCAGCAAGTTGATCCTTGCCTTCTCTTTTTCACCCGGTCGCATGTGTTTGGGAGAGAGAGGTGTGCTGTCATGCACGTACCCCCAACTAGCAGCGCGCTGTCCCAAGTGCAGCGCTTGGGAAGCGCAACATGCTAGGAGTTGGGTGGTCGATTTGACCCTTGTAGTAGGGAGAGTAGGAAGTGTAGAGTAGGGGTTAGGAGGGGAGTTTGATGTTAGTATAGATTAGTTTATTTAATTTTAGTTTATGACTCTAGTTTAGTTTTTGCTTAATCGTAGTTTAGTTAGTTTATTAATTATGTTAAGTTGTGTTTTATTTAAATGTTATTAAATATGTTAAGAGTGTTGAGAGTTTAGTTTAGTTGTAGTTAGATTAGGAGATAGTGTTAGGTTAGTTTTAAACTTTAATTTTAGTCTTAGATTAGTTAGTTATTTAATTATTTGATCTTAGTTTCATTTTCACATTATTAATTATATATATATATATATATATATATATATATATATATATATATATATATAGTTAGTTTAAAATGAAATCTTAATTGTTAAAGAGTAATTAGTTGAATTAAGAAAGTTTAAGGTTATCTTATGTTTGTTTAAGGACGTTGGTTGTGATTGTTAATATTTCTTTTGTTACTTAGTTATGTTTAAATACTAATTAGCTAGTTTTAATTTAAATGTACTCAAATTGTTTGACCATTAAGTAGATTAAATTATCGATTAATTGGCTATTTGAATGAATGTTAAGGTAGTTGTTGATTGATTTGTTATTGCAAGAAATTTTAGATCCGAATTCATGTACATTGTTATGTAAGAGAATTTGATTGCATATCATTGCAAATTAATGTAAATGTTAAAACCAATAGAAAATGTTGGATTGTTTCCTTTATCTTTTAGTCAAAAGTTAAGTGAAACTTACACTGTTAATATCTTTTGATACGTTTAATCCTTAAATAGCATAACTTAAGATGGATATCAATCTAGTAACAAAAGCTTCAAAATCTTAACAATGTAATCGCACCCATGTTTATAACCTTAAGACGTAAAGTAAAGAACCTGTACAAAAACTATTATCAATCATTTCAAACCTAGGGCATGTCTAATTATTTTAAAAAAAAAAAAAAAAAAAATTGTTGTGTGTGTTTTGCCTTCAAGTTTTGGGCATGACATTTTGGTATCAGAGCGCCAGGTTGTTTCAACACTAGGAACCTTAAACCATTATGCTTCCTAAACTTAACTCAAACTTTTAATTGTGTAGATGTCGCCTGTTACTCGCAACTGGTGAGGCAGAGGTCATAAGACTGGGGGTGGTAGAGCGGGACAGGAGGGTGGACCATCACCACCTCCACCTCCACCACCACCGAACCCAAATCAGGACATAATTGATGCACTCCAGACTTTGATCAGTGTAGTTCAGCAGAGAGTGGTACCTATAGTTCAGCTAGTCCAGCAGACTCCGGTAGTGGAAGCAGAGAGACCTGGAGGAGGCAGGCCCAGAGTCAGAGAGAGGACTAGGAGTCCCCCACCAAGACAGATAGAGGGTCAGGGTGATCATGAGGAAGATTCCATACACCAGAGAGAACCCCCTTTTAACAGACCTCCTAGGCATGTAGGGGATGACATCAAGGAATTGATTCGACTCGGACCACCATTGTTTACCGGTACCACTGAGGGTTCAGTAGCATAGGCATGGTTGTAGAGCTTACAGTGGTGCTTTGGGTTATGCCCTTATGGGAGTAATCTAAAAGCACGACTTACAGTTCATCAGTTGAGAGGGGATGCCTCCAACTGGTGGCATCAGGAGCAGATCATTGGTGGAGTGAGGATGGACACCCTCACATGGGAATCTTTCCTAGAAATATTCTGAGAGAGATAATTATCAGAGCATTTCCGGCAGAAGCAGATAGAGGAGTTCCATTCTCTTTATCAGAGAGGCCTTACAGTGGCTCAGTACGAGAGTAGGTTTCTTGAGCTCCTTCCCTATGTGGAATACATGAAGGACGAGAAACTATGGGTGCATCGCTTTATCATGGGTCTAAATTTCTCTCTTCAGGGCCCAGTTAGGATGGCCTTCCCTACCACTTTCAGACAGGCAGTGGAGATAGCACTAGTTGCTGAGGATACTCGAGGGAGGCAAGAGTCACGAGATCGGCCTCAGAACCAAAACTCCTTCCAGTAGAACCCCCCTTGGAAAGGGAATCAGAATTTTATAGCAGGGTTCTCGAGGGGCCAACAGCCTCAACAGCCAAAATACTAGCAGCAGCAGCAGAAACCTTCTCAGGGTTATCAGGGCTCTAAGCCCAAGCAGTGGCAGTCATAGGGTCCTAGGTAGGAGCAGAAAGTGCAGGCCCCACAGTCTCAGTCAGTAAAGATTCAGCAGTCTTCTAGGGGAGGATTCAGCGGCTCTAGCAGATCAGGAGGCCCACAGCAGTCTGGGTCACAGGGCGCATGATCTTATTCTCGCGGACCATGCTATACTTGTGGTGGCATGGGTCATATAGCTAGGGAGTGTCCGTAGGGACAGGCATCCAGTGGTCAGAGTAGGGCCTTTTCAGAGCCGACAGTTGGTGACATGGGCAGATCCCATATAGTTTTTGCAGCGGTTGACAACCACCAGGCTGAGCCTCAGGCCACAGTTATCGAGGCTATAGGTATTATACAGGGCCATATGGTTGTAGTTTTATTTGATTCTGGAGCTACTGACTCTTTTATATCTCCAATTATGGTGGAGCGTTGTAGGCTAGTGGCAGTTAGACAGGATGTTAGTTGGGAGGTAGAGTTAGCCTCAGGAGCTAGAGTGTCAGTTAGTTCCATGGTGCGGAGTTGTCAGATGCAGATTGGAGACATGTCCACTAGGACTGACCTACGCATTACCCCTCTAGGTTCTTATGATGTTGTCCTTGGCATGGATTGGCTTTGTACCCACAGCGCCAAGGTGGATTGTCGACAGAAAAGGGTGGAATGTGTGGATGATGATGGTATCTCTAGGGAGATCTTCAGAGTGAAGAGGCCAGTGTCCCTTCGTATGATTTCCGCTATGCAGCTTAGACGGTGCATGCAAAAGGGTTGTCAATTATTTTCTATCACTATCAGTGACCGAGAGGAAGAATCAGAAAGGGAGCCATCCCTTGATGATTTTCCAATCCTTCAGGAGTTTACAGATGTGTTTCCCTCAGAGCTTCCTGGTATGCCTCCACTGCGGGCAGTGGATTTCCACATAGACCTAGTGCCAGGAGCTGAGCCAGTTTCGAGAGCACCTTATAGGATGACTACTCATGAGCTTAGTGAGCTAAAGGCTCAATTTGAAGAACTCTTGGAGAAGGGGCATATACGACCTAGTGTGTCACCTTGGGGTGCACCGGTGATTTTCGTCAAGAAGAAGGATGGATCACTAAGGTTGTGTATTGATTATCGGCAATTGAACAAGGTGACCATCAAGAACCGATATCCTCTTCCCAGAATCGATGATCTCTTTGACCAGTTACAGGGTGCTCGAGTATTTTCAAAGATTGACCTAAAGTCAGGTTACCATCAGTTGAGGATTGTGGATAGTGATATCCCCAAAACAGCTTTTCGTACTAGGTATGGCCATTATGAGTTCACCGTGGTACCTTTCGGCCTTACGAATGCTCCAGCTGTATTCATGAGCATCATGAATGGAGTATTTTGTACCTTTTTGGATAAGTTTGTGGTTGTGTTTCTTGATGACATTCTGATTTATTCTCATGATGAGAGAGAGCATGAAGAGCACCTGAGACAGGTAATGCACAGGCTGAGAGAGAATCAGTTGTTTGGCAGCTTGTCGAAGTGTGCATTCTTCAGACTTGAGATACATTATCTGGGTCATGTCATATCAGGTGATGGTGTCTCAGTAGACCCATCAAAGATCAGGGCTATCATGGATTGGCCAGCACCCACCAGTTTTACCGAAGTGAGGAGCTTTATGGGGCTAGCAGGTTACTACCAACGCTTCATTTCAGGATTCTTTAGGTTGGTACACCCCATCACTTCTCTTCAGAGGAAGGGAAAGAAGTACGAGTGGACAGAGAAGTGTGGTAGAGCTTTTGAAGAGCTCAAGAGAGCCCTCACGAATGCACTGATTCTGGCAGTACCAGATCCTGTTGCAAATTTTGTGGTGTGCACCGATGCATCTTTAGATGGTTTAGGAGCAGTCCTTATGTAGGAAGGATGGCCTATTTCCTTTGAGTCTAGGAAGTTGAAGACTCATGACCTAGAACTAGCGGCAGTGGTTCATGCCTTGGTGAGATGGCGACATTTCCTCCTGGGTCATAGGTTCAAGCTTCATTCCGATCACCAGAGCTTGCAGTACATATTTTCTCAGCCGAACCTTAATGCTAGGCAAAGAAGGTGGATGGAGTTCCTCTGTGAGTATGATTTTGATGTTCATTACATCAAGGGAAAGGAGAATGTGGTTGCAGATTCCCTAAGCAGAAGGCGCCATGAATTTTCATCTGTGACTACTTGCACTGACTTGAGAGAGCGGATTTTGTAGCACTTATCAGCTGATGAGCTTTATGCAGAAGTAAGTCAGTTAGTACATTCTCAGAGACCCTTGGAAGGGAAGTTTGCAGAGTATTCCTTGGATTTTGATGGACTTTTGCGGCATAGGGGACGTATGTATGTACCTTCCATTGGGGGTTTGCGCGAGCTCATTGTACTTGAGGCTCACAGAGCACCTTATGCAGTACACCCCGGTGTTAAGAAGTTACATGCAGATTTGAGGCAGTTGTATCATTGGCTAGGCATGAGAGTGCAGATTGCTAGCATAGTTGCGAGATGCCTCGAGTGCCAGAGGGTGAAGGCGGAGCACCGTCATCCATTTTGGTGATAGTTGACACATTGACCAAGGTTGCCCATTTCTCACCCGTGCGTACTACATTTACAGCACGAGACATAGCTCAGGTGTTCTTGCGGGACATTGTTAGACTTCATGGTGTTCCTCGTAAGATCATATCTGATAGAGACTCTTTGTTCACTTCTTCCTTTTGGAGAGAGTTACAGTCGGCCCTGAGCACTAGGCTCAATTTTAGTACAGCATACCATCCTCAGATCGATGGCCAGACCGAGCGAGTGAATCAGGTTTTGGAGGACATGCTACGTATGTACATGATGGACCATCAGGTCAAATGGGAGGAATACCTTCATCTTGTCGAGTTTTCCTATAACAATGGGCATCATTCTTCCATAGGTATGCCGCCATATGAGACTTTGTATAGGAGACCGTGCAAGACACCCTTGAGTTGGGATAGGATCGAGGATCGAGTATCTATTGGGCCCCAGTTGGTAAAGGAGATGGAGCAGTAGGTGACCCTGATTAGACAGTGCCTGAAAGAGGCACAGGATAGGCAGAAGAAGTATGTAGATGCAAAGAGGATAGATCAAGAGTATCAGGTTGGTGATCGAGTGTTCTTGAGGGTACGACCACACAAGAGTCCGATTCAATTCGAAAAGGGCTCTAAGTTGGCACCCCGATTTGTTGGGCCGTTCAAGATCCTTGAGAGGATAGGACCTGTTGCATACCGTCTAGCTTTGCCACCTAGCCTGTCACGCATCCACGATGTGTTTCATATTTCAGTACTTAGAGGATCTCGAACATCCAAGCCTTTGGTAGACATCCTAATTTGGTCAAAGTACTAAGTCAACCTGAACCCAACATTAGTAAACCAAACATCGCATATAATACATAACAATGTAACTTACATAATTCATTAGGTTTTGAAAATAAAATAGTTCAATTTTCACTCAAGGTTTTCAAGTTCTCACTCATGTTTTGAAGTATTATAGATTCACTAAAGCTCTTGAGTCCACATGAGTCTCAACTCTCAACAAATCATAAAAAGTTGTTTAAACATAAAATTCCAAATGTAAAACCACACACATCTCATCATAGTCTTTTAGACATTTGTCTTCATAGTCCATTAGGTTTTCTTCAAACACAAGAGTTCAATATACAACTAGGATTTTAGTTCTCATTTCCAAATATTATAGTTTATAGAGTTTTCAATTACAATCAAGATTCACATTTATTTTTTCTCAAAGTATTATAATTACCAAGGTTTTTGAATAATAAAATTTCCCTAGTATTACAAATAATTTTCATATATATAAACCATATAAATACATCCAATCTTATAAAAGAAAGCACTAATTCTGCTAAATAATTTATTTGATGTTTAATTTACTTTAGAATTATATTTAAATAATAAAGTGATAAATCAAATTTTTAAATAATTAAATTTTAAAATTTAACAACACTTATTAAAATTATTCATAATAATAATTATTAATTATTACTAAAATAATTTTAAATTTATTAAACTTTGGAAAAACTTTCTCGAAAAAGAAACTTGCTAAAAATGGAAACTTTATCAAAATAGAAATATGCTAGAAATGGAAACTTTCCCAAAATGGAAACCTACTAAAAATATAAACTTTTCCAAAACGAAAATCTACTAAAAACATAAACTTTTTCAAAATGCAAACCTACTAAAAATGGATTTTTTTTTAAATGAAAACTTTCCTGAGATGGAAACCTGCTAAAAATAAAGAATTTTTTGAAATGGATACCTTCTAATAATGTAAACTTTTTTGAAATGGAAATATGCTAAAAATAGAAACTTTTTCGAAAAAGAAACATGCTAAAAACATAAACTTTCTCAAAATGAAAACTATTGGAATTAACAAGTGGGAAGATTTACTTCTAAGAGGGGGGGGGGGGGAGGGTGTGAATCAGAAGTAACTAACTTTAACCCTTTTTAAATTCTTTTAGCTAAAACCATTCACATGCATTCAATCTATCTACTGAACTTGAAAGTAAAGACATGCATGAAAATTAGACAACACACAAATTTGGTAACCCAAAAACCCTCCAATATGAGAAGGTAAAACTAGGGTGGGGATGACACCCACAAAATTGTTGGAAATGATTGAAAAGATCATGAATGAAGAATAATGGAACTGGTAAAGAATGTTTTCAATCATTTTTTTGTCATTGATGTCAAACTTGCTACTTGCAGGAATGACAATTGCTTGAGTGATCCAAATACTATGAATTGGTTGATTGACAAGGAGGTGGCAATCAATAAGATATAACTAGAGTACCTAGAAAAAGGTTGAAGTTATGATGTTGTAATGAAGTATAAGGATCAGCTAAGCCATTGATGAAATAGTGTATTGATGACATACTCTAAGAGGTTGGACACACTTAACCACTTTCTACATTGAAGCCAAGCATACTATGCATGCCGAGCCACAACATGTGCCGAGTCAGAAAATCCAAGAAGTGTCGAGTGATCTTTATGTGCCGAGTGAAGATCAAGTGCTAAGTGACTTTAGGTATCGAGCAAGATATAGGAGCCGAGTGATATTCAGGTGTCAAGCGCCAGTAAAATAATAATAGAAGCTGAGTAACATAGAAGGAGCCGAGCATCAGTAAATCAATGATGTTGAGTTGCTACATTATTTGTTAAGTCAAAGATTCACCAAATTAGTGATGATAAGTTTTTTATATCAAATTTTGTGATTTAGTTGGATGATAAGGATGATGAGTAGATGTCACAAAATTTTATGTAAACCATGCAAACCAATTAAAGGTTAATGTTGGAGGACTTATCATGAAGTTTCTAGAAGAAAAAATTTGAAGGGAAAACAATACCATTTTCTCAAGATCAAATTGAGATTTGAGTGGTCAATAAAGAACATAACTTCTTTATAAGGAGTTATAGATTAGAGATAAAATGCACATGCATGAGAGGGAGTTGGTCTTAAGTGTGGTCATGCAAAGAAGCCAAGAGGAGTAAGAACAGAACATGAAGACTCTAAGTTGATCAAGTGACCATGGAGAGCATTGGCATAATGAGTGGAAGAAGTCAAGGAGACAGATCTTGAAGGGTGAACAAGCTGTCAGCACTACAAGGGAGGAAAGCCAAGAAAAGAAAAGGACTGAAGAGCGATCTAAAATTTGCAAGGTTGAAGTTGCAATCTATATCAGGTCAAAACCGTTCTAATACTTTCTTACCATTGTATTAGACATTGAAACCCTACATTGCTAGGTTAGCTTAACAATTAGGTGGATAAGCCTCAGGAAAAGGATAAAGAGATCCCCAGGAGAAGGATAAAGAGATCCTTAGGAGAAGGATAAGAGATCCTTAGGAAGAGGATAGAAGATCCTTAGAGAGGGATGAAAGATTCTTTTGAGAAGGTGACTGTAAATCCCATAGACTTGGGTGAGCCTAACAACTCTATGTAAATCTTTTAATAGGGTGGCATTCCAAGTTGAATGTTCTTAAGTCCTCTAACCGGGCACACTCCTAATAGGGTGTAGAAATCCTTTAATAGGGTCACATTTAACAATGTGTTGTAGCCTTTCACAGGGCAGACCTTTAATAGGGCAAACCATCAGAAGTGGTTGAAATCAATTGTGCTATTATTTTGTGGGTATCACCCCCACCCTAGTTTTACCTTCTTATTCCTGGAGGGTTTCTGGGTTACTAAAATCCTTAGTGTTATGGTGTGATGCATGTTTACTTTTTATGGCTATTTAATTTTTAATTGCATGCATGATAATTTTAGTTATGTACTATTAAGGATTAGAAGAAAAAGTTGTATTGGACATCATTGGACCTTGGATAATTGATTCACCCCCCCTCTCAGTTATTCTAAAGAATTCTAACAATTGGTATCAGAGTACACTGCTGATTTGTTTCAAGGTACTAGCAGCAGGAAAATCAAGATGTCCAAGAGAGAAGTTCCCAAGCTAAACAAAGACAACTTTGCTGCATGGAAAAGTTTGATGAAGCTACACCTCGGATCAATAGGTGACTATGCACAAACCTCAATCACAGTTGATCATGTAGACCCTGCAAGACCTCTCATTGTAGATGACATGAGCAAGAAGAAGGAGCACAATCAAGTGATGTTAGATATTGCTTCAACACTAAGCTATGTTGAGTATGATGACATCAAAGGATGTGATACTGCACATCAGATGTGGGAAACATTATCAAGAATCTATGGAGGAGATGATAATTTCAAGAAAGCTAAAAGAGAAAGCCTAAGAGGAAAATTTGATGATATGAAACTGAAAGAATGAGAGAATGCTGCTCAATATGATGCAAGGATGAAAGAAGTAGTAAGTGCCATGAGATGCCTAGGAGGACAGTTAGCAGAAGAAACAATATGTAGCAAATACTTGAGAACTTTTCTTCCCATCTATGCTATAAGAGTATCATCCATCCAAGAGTTAAGGTGTGTACCAGGGAATGCATTGTCATTTGAAGGAATAATTTGAAGACTCACTACCTTTGAGCTATCCAACTTTGACAACTACAAGCCAGAAAACATTGAATCTGCATTCAAAGCCAAGATGAAAATAAAAGACAGTGATGAGGTGCAAACAAAGAAAAAGAGTGGAAAAGGAAAGTATGTATCCAGTGATAGTAGCACATATGAAGATGATGTAGACCAATTGGAGGCATTACTAGCAAGAAGATTTCATAGAGGAAGAGGCAAATTCAAAGGTAAGCTACCAATCATCTATTTCAATTGTAATGAAGTTGGTCACATTGCAGCCAGATGCACACAAAATAAAAATTACAAGGATGGAGGAAACTTCAAGAACAAGAAATACGACAACAAGGACTACAAAGGTAAAGGCAAAAGATGCTACATTGTTGAAGATGACTTTGACGAGAATGATGATGAAGTAGTCTATGTGGCTATGAAAGATGAATCAGATGAAGATGAAGCAACTGCCGTGGTAACCTGCATGAACAAGAATGATAGATGGATCATAGACAATGGATTCTCTCATCACATGACTGGAGATAAAAGTAAGTTAATTTCCTTTACTCAATTTGAAAGAACTAGTGTTAGATTCGGTAACAATGCACCATGTTAGATCAAAGGGAAAGATAGTATCAAGCTTATTGAAAAGATAACATGTGATAGTGCATACTATGTTGAAGGCCAAAATTATAACTTGTTAAGTGTCTCACAGTTAGGCAACATAGGATACAAGGTTGAATTTGGAAATGGAATTGCTAAGATCTATGATTCTCAAGGAAGTCTAATAGGAAAAGGTGACCAGACTAGGAGTAATTTTTTTTACCTAGACATGGAAGATGCTTCTTGTATCATTGTTCAAACTGATGATGTATGGTTATGGCACAAGAGGCTATGTCATGTAAATTTTGACAATCTGATAAGCATCAGCAAAATGAAGAAAGTCAAAGGTCTACCAAAGTTGAATAAACCTAACAACACCATGTGCAAACAATTCCAACTAGGAAAGATGACCAAGTCAACTTTCAAAAGCAAGACTTATACTTCTAATGAAGTATTAGAGCTAGTTCATACTGACTTGTGTGGTTCTATTGAAGTTCAAAGCTACAAAGGTGATAGATACATAATGCTATTTATAGATGACTATTCAAGGATGGTGACAGTCATGTTCCTGAAACAAAAATCAGATGCATTCCAAATATTCAAATGGTACTTGGCTAGAGTAGAAAAAGAGACTGGGAAGAGCCTAAAATGTCTCAGATTTGATAGAGGAGGTGAATTCACATCAAGACAATTTGAAGAATTCTGCAAAGAAAGAGGAATCAAAAGGCAGAAATCAACACCTAGGACTGCACCTTAGAATGGTATAGTAGAAAGAAGGAATAGATTAGCTATTGACTATGCTAGGACCTTAATGATGGAGAAAAATGTTTCACTCAAGTACTGGAGAGAAGCTGTAAGTATTGTAGTCTACACACTCAATAGAGTTCAAGTCAAGAAAGGTACAAATGCAACACCTTTTGAATTATGGTATGGGCATTCTCCTAATGTAAAAGATTTCAAAGTATTTGGATGCAAATGCTATATATATAAAGAGTCTAGAAATGGAAAGTTTGATGCAAAGAGTGAGGAAGCCACATTTCTTGGTTATTCTACTAGAAGCAAAGCTTATAAGTGCTTGAATGTTAACACTAACAAAGTAGAAAGCACAAATGTGAAGTTTGATGAGCTCGCAGAAGTTCAAAGTGTTGAGGACACCAAGAAAGTAGAAGAATACAAGACTTTTGTATACTTTTATGAAGGTATACCTAATAATGGTGAAGTTGCAACTCAAAATGACAATCAACAACAAAATCCAGCATCTGTTGAGTCACAGATAGTGAATGCCGAACAACAGACACATTCAAAAGCCGAGCTACAAAATACAAAAAATGTTCATTTAGATTTTGAGAATAGCCAACATGAAGAAAATGAACAAATACCTAATGAAAATATGCATGAGCGATCAGATTCTGAAAGAGACAACATGCAAACAAGGAAAGAACCAAAACTGGCAAAGTATGTGAAAAGACATCATCCTACATATGAAATTATTGGAAAAATAGAGGCAAGACCAATGACAAGGAATAGACTCAGAAGTGAGACATGTCTGCTCAACAAAATGGAACCAAAAATAGTAAGTGAAGCCATATTAGATGATGACTGGTACAATGCTATGAAAGAAGAAATAGAACAAATTGAGAAGAACAAAACATGGACCTTACTCTCAACACCAGCTAACAAGAATGTAATTGGAACCAAGTGAGTGTTTAGAGACAAGTTAGATGAGAATGGTGAAATCACAAGGAACAAGGCAAGACTAGTCTATAAAGGGTATGCACAAGAAGAAGGACTAGACTATGGAGAAACTTTTTCTCTAGTTGCAAGAATGGAAGGAGTAAGGACCTTACTAGCATATGAAGCCTTCAAAGAAATTAAAGTCTATCAAATGGATGTAAAGTCCACATTTTTGAATGGTATACTTGAAGAGGAAGTCTACATAGAGCAACCAAAAGGTTTTGTTGATGAAAAGAAAAAAAATTAGGCATGCAAATTACACAAGGCTCTATATGGATTAAAGCAAGCCCCTAGAGCATGGTATGAGAGACTTCACAAGTATATAGTGCAAATAGGATTTGAAAGAACTGATGACAACAACAACGTGTACATCAAATCAGAAGAAGGTAAGGATATTCTTGTATCTAAAATCTTTGTGGATGATATAATTTTTTGAGGAAAGGAAGTACTTTGCAAAAGTTTTGCTGACAAAATGAAACATGACTTTGAGATGTCAATGTTTGGAGAAATCAAGTTATTTGTAGGATTGCAAGTACATCAACTAAAACATGCCATATTTGTGACACAATCAAAATACATCAAGGAGATACTCAAGAAGTTTGGATTAGAAGATTCCAAACCTGTTAGCACACCAATGGCAATAGGACATAAGCCATCCAAAATGATGAATCAACTAAAGTCAATCAAACAATGTACAGATCCATGATTGGAAAACTATAATGTGTTGTGCATAGCAGACCAGACATAACATTAGTAGTTGGAATAGTGGCTAGATTCTCTGCTAATCCTAGAGAAAATCATCTCATGGTAGTAAAAAGGATAATGAGGTATCTCAAAGGAACTAATGATTTTAGCCTATATTACAAAAAGAATGAGAAGTTTGAGCTCAATGCATACAAAGACGCAGATTGGGGAGGCAACATTGATGACAAAAAAAGCACAAGTGGAGGAGCATTATTCTTAGGTAAAAGGCTAGTTACTTGGACTAGCAAGAAACAAACATGCACATCTCAGTCCACTGCAGAAGCATAATATGTGGCAGAAGCAGTCAATTGCACAAACATTGTATGGCTTAAACATCTATTGAAAGGAATGAAAGAAGAGGTAACCAAACCTATGATACTATATTGTGATAATACGAGTGATATAAACATATCCAAGAATCCAGTAATGCATGCAAAAACCAAGCATATTGCAATCAAGTATCACTATGTTAGAGAATTGGTGGAAGACAAACAAGTGAAGATGGAGTACATTCACATAAAGGAACAAATTGTAGATATCTTCACCAAACCATTTCCCAAGGATGCTTATAAATATCTTAGAGGAAAGTTGGGGGTAATGTCCCTAACTCAAGCAATCTAAAGCAACAAAGAAGCTTCCCTACAACAACATGAGTAGATCATTGAAATATTAGAAGAATGACGCAGTAGATGACAACAGGCACAGAAACTCCAGATCAATCACAAGCATGGTGACAGAGGGAGAAAACATGAAGATGCAAAGCTTCTATTTAGCATGTTGAAGATGCTACATCTTTGGCATTTATGTCAAAGAGGGAGATATGAGAAACTGATCAAAGAAAGGTAAGAGGGAGATGTATATGTATGAAAGGAGAGATGAAAGAAGGAGAGTCAAAAGAGATAAGAATTAGCAAGTAGCTATGAAGGATCAAGAATACATAGTAAGGATGTAGCAGTCTAGAGGGAGAAGCAGAACAAAGGATTTAGTTCGTATCAGAAAAAGGAGTTATATACCAAGCAGAAAAAATATGTAATTTTGGTGGTAACTAAGTTGATCAATTGATCAGTTTGGTTTTCCATCAATTCCAAAGAGGGAGATTGTTGGAAATGATTGAAAAGATCATGAATGAAGAATAATGGAACTAGTAAAGAATGTTTTCAATCATTATTTTGTCATTGATGTCAAACTTGCTACTTGTAGGAATGACAATTGCTTGAGTGATCCAAATACTATGAATTGGTTGATTGACAAGGAGGTGGCAATCAATAAGATGTAACTAGAGTACCTAGAGAAAGGTTGAAGTTATGATGTTGTAATGAAGTATAAGGATCAGCTAAGCCATTGATGAAATAGTGTATTAATGACATACTCTAAGAGGTTGGACACACTTAACCACTTTCTACATTAAAGCCAAGCACACTATGCATGTCGTGCCACAACATGTGCCGAGTCAAAAAATCCAACAAGTGCCGAGTGATCTTCAGGTGCCGAGTAGCCTTCAAGTGCCGAGTGACTTTAGGTGCCAAGCAAGATATAGGAGCCGAGTGATATTTAGGTGCTGAGCACCAATAAAATAACAGTAGAAGCCAAGTAACATAGAAGGAGCCGAGCATCAATAAATCAATGATGCCAATTTGCTGCATTATTTGTCAAGTCAAAGATTTGTCAGATCAATGATGATAAGTTTGTTACATCAAATTTTGTGAATTAGTTGGATGACAAGGATGATAAGTAGATGTCATAGAGTTTTATGTAAACCATACAAACCAATTGAAGGCGAATGTTGGAGGACTTATCATGAAGTTTCTAGAAGAAACAATTTGGAGGGAAAACAATATCATTTTCTCAAGATCAAATTAAGATTTGAGTGGGAAATGAAGAACATAACTTCTTTATAAGGAGTTATAGATCACAGATAAAATGTGCATGCATGAGAGGGATTTGGTCTTAAGTGTGGTCATGTGAAGAAGCTAAGAGGAGTAAGAACAGAGCATCAAGACTTTGAGTTGATCAAGTGACCATGGAGAGCATTGGCATAATGAGTGGAAGAACTCAAGGAGACAGATCTTGAAGGGTGAACAAGCTGTCAGCACTACAAGGGAGGAAAGCCAAGAAAAGAAAAGGACCGAAGAGCGATCTAAAATTTGCAATGTTGAAGTTGCAATCTGTATCAGGTCAAAACCCTTCTAATACTTTCTTACCATTGTATTAGACATTGAAACCCTACATTGCTAGGTTAGCTTAACAATTAGGTGGATAAGCCTCAGGAAAAGGATAAAGAGATCCCTAGGAGAAGGATAAAGAGATCCTTAGGAGAAGGATAAGATATCCTTAGGAGGAGGATGGGAGATCCTTAGAGAGGGATGAAAGATTCTTTTGAGAAGGTGATTGTAAATCCCATGGACTTGGGTGAGCCTAACAGCTTTATGTAAATCCTTTAATAGGGTGACATTCCAAGTTGAATGTTCTTAAGTCCTCTAACTGGGCACACTCCTAATAGGGTGTAGAAATCCTTTAATAGGGTCACAATTATCAATGTGTTGTAGCCTTTATTAGGGTAGGCCTTTAACAGGACAAACCATCAGAAGTGGTTGAAATCAATTGTGCAGTTATTTTGTGGGTATCATCCCCACCCCAGTTTTACCTTCTTATTCCTAGAGGGTTTATGGGTTACCAAAATCCTTGGTGTTATGTTGTGATGCATGTTTACTTTTTATGGTTGTTTAATGTTTAATTGCATGCATGATAATTTTAGTTATGTGCCATTAAGGATTAGAAGAAAAAGTTGTATTGGACATCATTGGACCTTGGATAACTAATTCACCCCCCCTCTCAGTTATTCTAAAGAATTCTAACAAAAATATTACTACAAAAATGTGTAACTATTCAAGGTTACATTGTTTAACCACTTCTAATGGTCTACCATGTGAAAGGCTTGTCATGTTAAAATCTTTACACTCTGTTAAAAGTGACCTAGTTAAAGGATTTTACTACCCTACTAAAAGTAGGCCTGGTAAAAGGACTTTTGTACATTCACTTGGAATGCCACCCTGTTAAAGGATTTACAAATGACTGCTAAGCCGGCCTAAGTCCATAGGATTTCCATTATCTAATACAATTGCTAGAGTGTATTAGAAAGTCTTTGACCTGATAGCTTTATAATATCTAACTTTTGATTCTAGATCCTTGTTCTACTCTGACTGACTTGATCCTTGCTTGATCTGATATGTCACTCCTTGATATTCTAATACTGTGTTCTTCATCAAATAGATGTCGTAATGCTACTCTATTTTTCTAAGTCTTTTCACACTTCCCTTTGAATTTCTCTATAGTTTACCCATACACTGCTCTCATCCATGCATACTGTTGGGACTAAAAATTGCATGTTCAATTTTTGAGAACCATTGAAAAAATCAAGCCCTTAAATGCTTTTAAAATGCATATATGCAAGGTTGTACACGGCTGTCCTTTCGAGACCCCTAAGGTGTTTAATGCTTCTAGCACCTTTCATTCAGCATGCTTAAGCATTTCGTGAAGTTAAATTGAGTTTCTAAGCCATTCTGCGAAGTCCTGTTTCAAGCATTTGTCAAATTTGCAATTCTGCCTTAGTATCAAACAGCGACAGGAGGTTGTGTTTGAACCCGAATATCTTTTGTCCAAAATTCTATCATAACTCGCCACTTTGAGAGTACCTAATATCCATATCTAAAAACCTATGTTTCAGATTTCGAGTCGTTTCGAGTCCGTTTGACTAGGTTTTGAATCCCTCAAAGTTGGTCAATTACTATTTTCATGCTGATGCACTTTACACATAATTCTGGGAAGCCCTGTTTGACATGTTGTAACTTTTGACCAGTTGACCCAAATGTTGAAATTCCTTTTGCGTTGCATTGTAGATGTCAGAGACTTGTCATGTTTCAAGTTTCAGCCCTTGACAAATCCGTTTGATCAGTTTTCAAATGCGATTCCAAATGGAATTTCTAACTTTTACTGGTGTCAGCATTTGCAGATTGATTGGAACCCCTGTTCGTGACATCATATCTCCTGATCCGTGATAGATGAGATCAAATGGTTTGTTTCCCTATGTTCTATACTGAAAATACTCCAAGTGTGTCAGTTTTCAAATCTTGACGAATCCGTTTGCACACTTTTCCAGGGTCATTCTGTTTGTAAAAATTGTTATGTTGTCATCGTTTCCAGTCCTGCAAAACCAGGTAGCCAATTTTAGACACTTGCCAAATGCGCCCAGTTATTCATCATGAGCCTAAGTCATAGATCCATAATGTCCTCATGACAGAGAATCACTGCCCCAGTTTCCAGATCCCCAAGTGCCCATTTGTCCAGTTTTCCAGGCCATTTCCAAACGCACTTTCCAGTTTTCTAACATGCTTATCTGCAGGTGATTTTAAGTTGGCAACTTCGGAGGTCAATATTTTTTGATCCTAATGTCGTCATGCAACGAGATCTTGCAGGCCTATTGAACATGTCAGAGAGAACAGAGATCTTGAGTTTTAGAGTTTGGTCAGTTGTTCGGGTCAGTTTTTAAAGGCAGTCAATAGACCTCTTGGCACAAAATTGATACTTTGCAAATCAGTAATAAAATGAGTTTTAAATGATCAGTCCGAGATCCAATTTTCTTTTAGTCAGTTTAAGATAAGGAATAGATTAATCTGAGGTTTCAGTTGTTCGAAAGTGAAAAATTTTTGGCCGGACCCATGGTGGGCCCGATTGATTCCATCATACAGAATATTTCAAAGCAGTAGTGAATGCCTTCGTGTTTAAAGTGATCTTGTTCAATGAAGGAATTACATGGGGACGAATGTGAAAAGGTCTATTTTGTGATAGTAACTATGATGGAAGTGATTCCTAGCTACAAATGATCCTAAAAAACTTTAAGCCAGCAAAAAAGCCTAATGGATATGAAACTTGAGGAGTTTTATTTCTATTTTCAAGGGTAGGCATGAACGTATTGGAGTAAAATTTGAAACCAACTGGGGAGCACAGTATTGCTAAGAAAGTTATGCATGCAAAGTGGCTGGTTGTGGCACAAAGGAAAGCATTTTTATGTTTGAAGTAAAACTTTCTGTCGAATAGATTTGCATAAAAATTTAAACTAAGGTAGCCAGACAATGCAAAGAGGAAAACCAAAAGGAAGGTGGAAAGTTTTCAAATATCACTATTAGGGAGGAGGAGATCATAAAGCTTCTTTCCAGCAAGCATGGTACCCTAGAGATCTTGATTGATGTAATTATAGTGGAAAAGAAGTAGGAAAGTAAATTTCAATGGAAAAGGAAATGGGCACAAAAATAGTCAGTCAAGGGAAAGGATTCATAAAGGAATGCCAATCTCAGCACATCATTTTTATCTGAAGAGTGCTTACCTCGACATGAAGTTGAGTTCATTAGTGCATTGCCAATTCATGAGTATACCCATCCTAAATGGGGCTTATTAAATATTGTTGCAAACTTCCTGATACTTTCTTGAAGCCTGACTTAGGTCCAAAATCGTACATTGCATATGGGACATGTGATGAACTTGGCATAATTGATTTCCACAGTCAAAGAGGGTCGGCACCCATGTTTAAAGAAGCCACCCTGCAAGGAAAGAACCATATTAATGTTTAGCAAAACATGGGAGGTTCACACCAAATAGAGGAACCCTCGACAGCATAAAAGATAGTCAACACATGCTAAACGAGCTGGAAGCGCAAGGGAGCTCATGCAGTCAAGAAGTTTGTAGTAATAACAAGTTGCGCTGTCAAAGAGAATCCACACGCAAAGATTAGAGAGTGCAACATAAAGAAAATGGGGGCGCAAAACCCAGATTTTGAGCACAAGCTGGAGTGACAGGAATAAGCCGCCCAGTTTAGAAGAGCCCAGCATATTGAAGAAAAGCCACACCAAGAAAGGAGTCTCACATTTTAAAACAGAGGTAACGTTTCCCACGCTATCATGAAGACAACAAAGGTAGCGGCAAACTTAGAAGGAATAGCCAATGCACTGAAAGTGCAAAAGACACCCTCAAAGCCAATAAACAATCCAATGCCGCTGTCAAAGTAGCATAACGCTGAAAGAGGGAAGCGCAGGAAAATGATTTCGATGTTTTATCCCACATGCCCTGTGGGTGAAATCATGATATGTTTAAATACAAATCAACACATATCTCAATATGAATTCGAGTGAGAGCTCTTGGAAAGGTTGCAGTTTGTAAGTGGGACCCATGAAGCTAACTTGCATGATGTCAGCGCATGACGAGTAGCAAAATTTTAATTAAAGATACTAGCACGCTGATGTGGCGATGAAGCTCAGGATGTCAACACGTGGATCAATCTGACGATCATCGTTGTGTCACCATGGAGAAGATGCAAGGAGGTTACCATGGCGAGGTAGCGATGTTGAGGTGGCAGGACCAGTGAGCGATGACATGGTGCCTGGTTGTAGAAGCTCGAACCAATCAAGGAGTGACATGTGTCACCCGGTTAACTGAGATTTAACCCTAGATTCAAAGGATAGGAGAGAATTTGAAGAATGCAAAAATGGTTTTTATTTATTTTCTAAAAAGGAGGTTTGCACGTGAATGAGTTTTAAAATCAAATGGGTTTTAATAGAATTCTGAACTTTGGATTAATTTAGATTTTTGATTTTTTTTAAAAAAATCAAAGTTACAGACCTAAACACTCTTAGCAGGGGAGTCATTTTCAAAATGATTTTTTTGGGGGTTTCCTGGAGGCAAAATAGGCGATGTTATATACCGCCGAAATTGTGAGAAGATGAATTTTCCGATTCTGGAGTTAGTTTTTACACAGGTATCAGTTAGTTTGAGCTACACGAGGTTTTCCACCAGGTACTTGAATTACAATTATATTCAGACCAAGAAGTTCAGTTTTGTTTTTTGTCAAGGTAATGACCTAGATATCAGTAGAAGGCAATGGAAATGCAGTTAGGGTCGAATTTGTTCTGATTTACTCAGTAAAAACTCATTTTCACTGGCTTTTTATGGGGCAATCATATTTTTGCAAGTAAAGGGTTTTCATCATTAAGCAAGGATATTTTGCAAGTTTGTTACAAATTAATGATGAAACAAAATCAGATCAGATGGGATGAAAGAAGAAAGAGGTTACTCACTTGCACAGGATTGAATTTCAAGTGGACACTTGTCGTCTTCAGAACAGATCCGAGAATTCTTTCTCTTCTATATCTTTCTTTCTTGCTTCCATTTGAAGGGGTTCCAGTTTTTGCACTGAGAAACCATTCTTCAGCATTTCTTCTTGTATTGAACAGCATTTTAAGTTTTATGCAGATAGTTCTTTTCTGTTAGGTGATCTATGAGTTATTTTCTGTACATTTCATGTATTTGATTTCAAGGAAAACAAATAAAGTGCAGCAAAAGTTTGAAGTTCAGTTTGAATCTTGTCTCCTGATTATGGCTCTGTTATTTCTTCTAATTTGTGATCAAAGAGCATGAATTAGGTTGCATTAAATTTTGAAATGTATGTGGTTAAAATGTCTTGCTTATGGAACAAAGAACCATGTAATTGCTTGATATTTGTCACAGGGTTTGCAGATTTCATGATAGGATTTTCTGAGTATGAGATTCATTCTGTAGCAGATGTCTATTCACAAGGTGAAAGATAGATCAGGGATCTTAATGTAGAGATACGTTTGAGGTTTCCAAGAGATGTATGGTTATGATTCATTTAATTTCCTAATAGATAAGGCACTGGTCAGAGATAGGATCATTAAGTTCTATTGCTCATACTTGGGTCTTGCTGATATCAATCTATTAAATCATTTTCATTTTATTGTTAAAAGGTATTCAAAGTATAACCCACACTTAGCTTTCCAGTTTCATGAGTCATGTCCTTAGCTATTTCATGCTTGTGATCTCCTGGTTAAGCATAGAAGGATTAGGGGTTTCATATGCTTTTATAGATCCTGAATATGCTTATTGCACTGGTCACATAGTCAGATCTAAAGAGGTTCACCCGCCTAGGTTTTGCAGAGCCTGAAGTGCAAAAGGAGTATGGCCTTATAGTTGGCCTGGTATCTGAATGGATGTGTTGATAATGGGAGTTAGCTGCCCCTAGATGCATCTTGTTCTCATCAGGGTAATTGGAAATGGGTAACGTTTTCAAACACCAACACATACAATGGATTTTTGTCCTCTTTTTAAGGATTTTGAAGACTTGGGGTTAGGTATGAATCTACAATCCATATTAAATCTTTATTTTGCGATCAATTCATGCACTTTTCTTGTTGGTTGCCTGCCTTCTCCATTTTTTTTATTGGTTGCATGCTGATTGCATAGGAAATATAAAAGATTCATTCTTATCCTTAATATCCTTTGAGATTCTTCTATGTTGGCTCAAAAAAAGGTTTACATAGGTGTTTGTGCAATTACAAACAACTATGTCCAATCTGTGTTACTCGGTACCTGTTACCTCTGAAGCTCTGCTTATATAGAAAAATTGGCTCACTCAACACCTATAGCAATTCTGTTCCACTTGGCATCTATAGTGACTCGACACCTATACTTTTCTCAACACTTGATCTTCACTTGACATCTAAAGATTTCTTGGCACATGAAGTTCACTTGGCACCTGTTGTAGTTTTTTCTAGCTTGGCACTTGAACTTACTCAGCATCAACTATTTACTCGACATCTATACATATTTTATTCAGCATGTGTTACTAGCTAGGCATGAACTTAGTATATGTCTTAAGTGTGTTGACATGAAATAGTCAAAACTTAGTTTTAGATTCAACAATATCTCTATTTGACATGAGTGTCAAAAACACTTAGCAGTATATCAAAGTTTAATCTCCTTGAGTAAAATATGCATACAGTTTGGTATATATACAAAATTTCAAAACTTCTCAAAATTTTTTGAAAACTATATATATATCTCAAACATCCCCTAAGTTGTTGTCCCATGTCATTTTTGTGCTCCCCCTAAGCTAAAGTATCTATGTACCCTATACTCTATATTCTTATTTACAATTCCCCCAAAGCATTATATCTTCCTCTTAATCAATTCCACCAAAACATTATACCTTCCTCTTAATTATTTCTCCCCCTTTTTGATACTTATGTCAAAGAGTTCTAAGGATTAAGACCATATTTTTCCAAAAATGTTTTATTGACCTCCATAATCATCTTGAGAGATGCATCCCAATTATCCAAAGCAATTTCCAATGATTTATGCTGGATAATTGTCTTTACTACAAGATGAACAAGTCCTTCCAAAGTAGAAAAATTAGGATCTTTCTTGGGAACATTCTCTACATAGGCTTATTCTTTATGGAGTATTTCTAGGTGTGGGGTTATGGAAGATTGTATTTGCATTAATTTGGCCTTGATGTTGGCCTCCTTTTTTGTTAATGTAGCTAGTTCCTTCTATGTGTGAAGCGTTTGAGAAAAATGCTTCTCACTCTAAGTTGGATCATTTGGGAGTTGAGTGTTAGAAATCTTTAGATTTCTCTCCAAGCTCATTATTCTTTAGCTTGTCTCCTATGTGAAATATGAGAAATCACACAAATTTTTGTATAATGAGAATACATTCTCAAGTAAGTTTTTCACTTTTTCAATTTTTTTTGCCAATTCAACCTGTGACAGTGCTATTTCACTTGAGATCTTTTCATTTACTTTTCCTAGTCTTCATTAGTCACTTGTTCTACAATATCTATCATTTGTTCTAATATAGGCTTGGTTTCATCAGGTGTCTACAAGCTAAATGCATCAAGAATTTTTTTTAAATTTCTACCAGTGCTTGCTTCTTCTTATACTCATTTCTAAGCATCTCTTATCTTTTCCTCTTTTCTAGTGCCTCTTGCACTTCATATATCTGTTGCAAGTTCATTGTCTTTGAGTCATAGCTTGGTATGACTATTTCTTCATCTAATGTAGGGTCTCCATAGTGAAGTACCCTTGTAACCTTAGTAGAACTTGAGCCTAGTGTAGAGATTTGCAATGGCATTGCATCAGTTCTCGATTGTTTCTGAGGAGTCCCTAAGGTAGGCAAGTTCACCAACATTTGTATTGCCTCTTGCTCCTTAGGGGTTTTCTCTACTCTTTTCTCCTCTTGTCTACTGCCTTGGTCAATTATGACAATTTGAGGAGATTCACCTAGGGTTTGTGCTGTAGGAACATCTTGTCCTGTTAGTTCTTTCATAGGCTCCTCGGCAGTAGTTATCACCTTTGTTGTAGAATCAACCTTAGCAATTTTTTCATGTTCCTTTTTCTCTTGAGGTTGATCTACTATAACAGTGTGAGGTTGTGAGGATTTTTCTTGAGTGGTTTCCTTCTCCCTTTTTATTGCTACTACCACTTTCTATAGCTCATCAACACTCACCAATATTGGATTTGTGCATAGTTGTGCTTGTAGTGTTGATTGGTGAAGGATCTTCTTGAGATCCTTTGCAATTAAAAGGTTGATGTTCTAAGTAGAAGTGTTACGAACATCCTTTATAGTCACTGTAACTATAGGTGTTGTGTGTGGAGGACTAGGAGGTGGCAATTGTGCATCTTGTATATTCTATTCAGTTTGTTTCTCCTCTTCAGTTGTTGCCATTTCATTTTCCTTTTTTGTTTCCTCCTTCACTATTTCTTTTTTTGGTTCTTTTTCTCCTTCTTCTTTCTTATTGGCCTCAACCTTATTTGCATCTTTATCCTTTTTAGTATTTTGTCCCTCAAAGGGATCTTCTTCTTCATCCTTTACAATAGTCAAGCCATTTATCAACTTCCACATTCTTGTTGATTTATTGACAACTTCTTCAAATTTATTCTACAAGATGCTGAAGGCTCTATATTTTGGTGCAAACTTTCTCCCATGTTTCTTATTTACCTTAGTTATTTGACCTTTACTTAATTCTGGCATTACTTTTGCCAATGTGGATTCTCTTATTTCCTTTTCCATCTTTAAACAATAATGCCACTTATTTTCAAAAATTTCATATAATTCCTTAGGCATTGTATTGTCTAATTCAAGAGGGGTTTTCTTGAAGTCTTCCATCATGGCATATACTGATTCTTCAACTTTATTTTGATCTTCTCTATTTAATTTATTAAAATCAATGTTTTTCAATCTAGAAAAATTTTCATTCTTCCTAACATTATCACAAATTTTGTCAATATTGGACTTAGGATCATGGTTTACCACTCTAAATTGGCTGATATCTTCAGATTCTATCCTTTCTTCATTATCTAACTCTGGTTGTGCAACATATTTTCTCCTTGGTTTTTTCTTCACAAGACTAGTCTGCTTAGTAGCCTTCTTCTTTTCTTTGTCTTGTTCCTTGGCCTTTTGAGTTGAGGCTCTTGTGGTGGCTCTTGTTACTGGTATAGTTGGCTTGGCTTGGGTTAGCTTTGCACCCTAGTTTTCTTTAGGCTAGGCTGTAGGTGGAGCTTTGGCTTTTCTCTTCTTGGGCTTAGCTTGAGTTGGTGCTCCCTTGGCTTCTTCTTCCTTGGCACCTTCTTCATTTTCTTCATCCTCACCTAAGCCTTGTTTCAACGCAAGAGGTTGATGTTCCTCTTCATCATCATCATCATCTTCCTTAGCTTCAACACCTTCACTTTCTACTTCTCCTATTGTGCCTTCTCCAAACTTTTCCTTAAGCTTCTGTACAAGCTTATCTTTCTTCTTTAAGGTGGAGGTAGTCTTCAACTCCATATCCACTTTAGATTGCACCACATTATATGTTCCAAAGTGTGGTGCATCCTTATCAATTTCTTCTGCAAGTAATGTTGTGATTGCTGCTGATGCTTCATCAATGTTTAGCTCATATCCTAAAGGTCTTAGCCATCTAGTCCTTGAAATTGCTACTTGGATATAAGTACAATCAATATCAACCAAGAAAAAAATATCATTGATGTGTTGTTCCACTAGGGAAACCGGTATCCTCAATCTTTGCTTCATGAATTTCTTCAAATCATCAAAGTAACTAGTCATTAGAGAGTCAAAGTTGCCTCCCATTTTCTCAATGTACTCATTGATTTGAGTAATAGCCAACTTATCTGATTTCCAGTTTACTTTTCCAAAAGAGGGGAATTCTTCTAAAACATAGAAAAATATATAGATCAAAATTGATCCAAACTTACACTGAGCACCTTTTGATCTTCTTATTGCTCCCAGATTCTCCATGATCTATTGTATTAACAATTCTGCTAGATCATATGTATGATCTTTCTTGACAATTTTTTAGGCCACATCCACAACAATGCATGGAACACTATTTAATCTACTTGATTGATAAAACTTGTGAGATATGATTCTCACTACAAAGTCCAGAAGAGGATCTATGATTGTATCAATAGTCATGCCCCTTTTGTTCCATTTAGCCTTGATGTTCTTTTCAACAACTTCCTTAGAATCACTTCATAGGGTCTTGTACCGATCTAGGGTTGGAAAACATGTAACCCTATGTATAATTCTCTTTTTAATCTTGATAGTCCTCCTTCTAGCCATAAAAAACCATTATGTATCCTGCTTAGAACAATTCATATCCACTTAGTTTTGAAAATTGTGAGGAAAACTAGGGCACGGGTTAAGCCCTTTCTTTTAACTATTTGGAATTCTTCGTTTAGCACTCCATTTTCACATAGTTTAGTATATGCTTTATGAATCTCCATGTCTCCTATTGCTCCTACCTTGCAATTGTGACATTTCCTAACATCTTTCACCATTACAACTTTGGGTGGAATCATGGATAGTGCATCGGTAGTGTCATTTTTATATGGAACTTCTAAAATTGGCCTAAAATCTAGTTGTTTAACCTCATTGCTAACTAACTGAACCTCGAAACCTTCCTTTTCCTTAGGGTTTTTAGAATTGGAAGCCATATTGAAAATCTAGGGTTTCAAAAGATATTAAACTTTATAACTGCGTAACTTGACACTTGAGGAATACCTTAGATCGATGAAAATGGTGTTTGATCTTTGTTGAAATTCATGCAAAAGCTTCGATTGCTGTTTGTTAATCACTTCTATGCTCTTATTATTCTTGTTCTGCATTTGAATGACAAGAAATGATTATAAAATTGACCTTATACTCTTCAAAAAATAGCATTAAATGCTTAGTGCATATATAGCTGCACACTCAACTCCTTAAGGATTTTAGCACGGCTCGACTTCCATTAACAACTCAACAGTGACTAATAACTCAGCTCCTACTAGTAGCTCAACATATACTAGCATTTTCTTGGCATCCAATGACTACTCGACAATTTTGGTGAAAACTTTGAATTTCAACTTTGCATCACTAATCATGCTAATCTCTTCTTTTTAGTACTATCTTATTTGGGAACTAATATATGATAAAGCTTTGTAAATAAGTCCCTCATGCCTTCTTTTTCTTAGTTAGATGAAGTGTGACTACTTGACCTGTTAGGTGAAGTGATCTCTTCATTTGATGTGCTAACCTCATCTTTCTTCTTCCATGTCTTGGTCATTTGTCCTGTGATGTGTTCAACATCTACCTTCTCTTTTCCTTTGTTAACTTCTGACTTGGGTGCCTTTGACTTTGTTGGGCAATTCCTGCTAATATGACCAATCTTTAAGTAACCAAAACATGTTTTTTGACTTAACCATCTACTATAGTTTCCTTTGAAATGTTTCTTTATGCAATTTTCAGGAATGTATCCATATTCCTAACAGTAATGACAACTATAACTAGTGTTATAGTCCCAATTGCAGTGATGACCATGGTTACCTTCTCTTGTTGCCTAATTTGATGTCCACATAGGCTTTGATTTGCACTCAAATGCTTTATGTCTATACTTCTTGCAATTGTAGTAGTGACCTTCAAATTTTGGTGTACTAATGGTCCTAGTCCTGTAGTTATGTGCTTGATGTCCTTGCTTTTTGCACTTGTGATAGTAGCTTGCATTCTTAGGCTTATCATGTTGATAGACATTCTTGCTCCTACATGCATTAGAAGTATGTCCCTTTTTACTATAGAAATGACAAGTAGGTTTAGTGTTCTTACCTTTTTTACTCCTTTCTTCTATAGTCTTGGATGATTCTTCTTGTTCGGTGCTAGTGTAACCAAGTCCTACAGTATCATTGCTAGCCCTTGGTGATTTTAGTAGTTGCTCAAAGTACTTGATGGCCTCATTGGGTTTGTTGAAGCTTTCTACGATCTCCTTTTCTCTTTTTAGGTCATTTTGCAATTGTTCATTTTGTATCTTTAGTGTAGAGATCTCAATATCCTTGACATTTAGTTCATGATGTGCATTCATCATCTGACTTAAGGTGTCCAGCTGCATGTTAGAAATTCTTTCAAACTCAATTGCATTTTCCTCTAGTCTATTGGTAAGATTTCTCTTGTTATCTTCTATCATGGATTTTCTTTAATGACTCTTTTCTTCTATTTAGTCACTTCACAAAGCATCATGGCTTGTGATTCTTCTTCAAGCTTGAGTATTCTGATTTCTTTTGCTTGAGCTCTATTCTTTTCCATCAGGTCTGTTATTGTTGCATTAAACTCTTTGGAATCTCCATTGGAAAATAGATTTGAGGTGTCAATCTCCTTGTACTATGTGTCATTCTCAGCTATGACAATCTCTTTTCTTCTCTTTAAGGAATTTCTCAATTCTCCTCTAGCTTCTTTCAAAGCATGTAAAGCAAGTTATATGTCAATTTCCTAATTCTCTATGATCTTCCCAAGTTTTTAGACTTCTATTTCCAGATCTTTTCTCCAAACTATAAGGCTCCTTCTTGTGAGAACTTAGCTCTGATACCAATTGTTGGAATTAACAAGTGGGAAGATTAACTTTTGAGAGGAGGGAAGGGGGTGAATCAGAAGTAACTAACTTTAACTCTTTTTAAATTTTTTTAGATAAAACCATTCACATGCATTCAATATATCTACTGAACTTGAAAGTAAAGACATGCGTGAAAATTAGAAAACACACAAATTTGGTAACCTAGAAACCCACCAAAATGAGAAGATAAAACTAGAGTGGGTATGACACCCACAATATATCACTACAAAAATGTGTAACTATTCAAGGTTACAATTTTTAACCACTTCTAATGGTCTGCCCTATGAAAGGCCTATCCTATTAAAGACTTTACACTCTGTTAAAAGTGACCTAGTTAAAGGATTTTACTACCCTTCTATAAGTAGGCTTGGTAAAAGGACTTTTGTACATTCACTTGGAATGCCACCTTGTTAAAGGATTTACAAATGGCTGCTAAGCCAACCTAAGTCCATAGGATTTCCATTATCTAATACAATTGCTAGAGAGTATTAGTCTTTGACCTAATAGCTCTGCAATCTCCAATTGCTGATTCTAGATCCTTGTTCTACTTTGACTGACTTGATCCTTACTTGATCTAATATGTCACTCCTCGATATTCTAATAATTTATTCTTCATGAACTGGATGTTGCAATGCTACTTTGTTTCTCTAAGTCTTTTCACACTTCCCTTTGAATTTTGCTATAGTTTACCCATACATTGCTCTCATCCACACATACAATGGGGTTTTATCCTCCTTTTAAGGATTTCAAAGACTTAGGGTTAGGTATGAATCTACGATCCATATTAAATCTTTATTTGCCACTCAATTCATGCACTTTTCTTATTGTTTGTATGTCTTCTCCATTTTTCTTATTGGCTACATGTTGATTACATAAGAAATATAAAAGATTTGATCTTATCCTTAATGTCCTTTGAGATTCTTCTATGTCAGCTCAAAAAATAGTTTACATAGGTGTTTGTGAAATTACAAAAAATTATGTCCAATCTATCTTACTCAACACTTGTTACCTCTAATGCTTAGCTCATATAGAAAAACTGGCTCACTCAGCACCTATAGCAATTTTATTCCACTCGGCATCTATAGTGACTCGACACCTATACTTTTCTCTACACTTGATCTTCACTCGGCATCTCAAGATTGCTCAGCACATGAAGTTTACTCAGCACCTATTGTAGTTCTGTCTAGCTTGGCACTTGAACTTACTCGACATCAATTGTTTACATGGCATCCATACATATTTTACTTGGCATGTGTTACTAGCTTGGCATGAACTTAGTAAACATCTTAAGTGTGTTGACACAAAATAGTTAAAACTTAGTCTTAGATTCAACAAAAAATTACTAAAAATGGAAACTTTCCCAAAATAGAAACCTACTTAAAATATAAACTTTCTTGAAATGAAAACCTACTAAAAATGGAAACTTTCCCAAAATAGAAACCTACTTAAAATATAAACTTTCTTGAAATGAAAACCTACTAAAAATGGAAACTTTACAAAATGTGGGTTTCTAATTCTTAATTCATATAAAAAAATTTCTCAATTGAAGAATGATAGTTCGCATAGAAGGGCTTCAATCTTCATTTGTTTACAGACATTTTAGAAATAAAACTAATAGATTCACAACAAGGATTTTAGATTAAATCATAGACAAATCAATAATGGAAATCAAATTTTCAAATAAGGGTTTCAACCCAACCAAATTCTTAAACAGATCCATCAATCACGAAGAAGACAAAATAATTTCACAAAAGAAACTACTACACAAAACTCACAAGATGCTACCTGGTTCTGATGCTAAATGACAGATGTATAGAACTCAAAAACAATTCTTTTTCTTTCGAAAACCCTCTTATCGAAAAATGGCTCCTCCCAACCTCTATAGGGAGAAATGAACTCCAATTTTTTGATAAAGAGTTTTTTCTCAAATTTAGGGCTTTGATTGTGCAATTACACAAAAAGCTCCTTTCCTTTATTATTTTTATTAGTTTAATTTCATGCACAACTTTTTGTAATTTAATTAAAATAAACTTTATTAAATTTATACTTTCTCTCTCTTATTAAATCATGAGATGCTTTTAAATAATATATTTATTAATTTAACTAATAATATTATTTAGAGTTTATTAATAAAATAAAACTCTTAAATAATAATTATTAAATTATCTTTTAATTTGATTTAATTATAATTGAAAATCACAATAGACCCACAAGACTAAATACAACAACTCAACTGAAGACAAAGAATATAATCAAACTCCAAGGTTAAAATCATGAATTCACATCACTTGACGAATTCAGATGGATAAACAACTCAAATACTTGTCATACTTTCTAAGAAAATTGGCTTAGGTTAGGATTTGGACTCAAGAATTATCTTTCCTCTTTTAGCATTGAGATACTACGATAGGGAAAGCTCATCCTGACAATTTAGGGAAGTCGATGCTTGATACCTATAATCTGCATAAAATCCATGGATGTCCATACACATATGATCTAAACTAAATAGGAAATGGCGGGGGGTGGTGCATCTTGTAGATCTTGACTAGTAGGTGACTATGACTCCCTCAACCACATCAGAAACATAAATCATAAAGTAAAACAGACAAGTACACCATACAAATGCAAGTATGGAGTAAGTAACCATAGAACTGCATATAGATAATCCATCTACTATCATCACAAGATAAATGAAATCATTGTATGAGCATACATGTATTGTCATCGAAATAATCATAAACACCTGAAATAACCATGAACACATAAAATAACTAAGTAACTCATCAAATATATCAACTAAGTATGAAATAACATCTAATCAAATCCATTAACCAAGTACCAATGATAATAAAACAAAATCATTAAACTGGCCTAAAAGAATTTGGTAATATAATATGAAAGGTTAACTAGGGGTGTTGAAAATAATTGATTAATCATTTATTATCTTTGATATTATACAAAATGTCATATCATTGCCAATTATTGTATGCTGAGCTCACTCGAGCATTGAAGATAATTTCATGTGTCAGCTGAGCATTCTAGCATTTGCCAAGTTTAGAAGACAGTGTCTACCGAGTTCACTTGGGTGACAGAGAGAAGTTCATTGAAATTGAGTGTTAACCAAGCTCACTTGGTTACCAAAGAAACTTTGTGAATATGCAGTGTTAACCAAATTCACTTAGTTAACACAAGAAAATTATTTCTAAGTTAGTTTCTTCTGAGTAGGGTTGGCTAAAAAATAATTTTCTTGTTTTTGCATATTGAGTTCAATTGATTTGTTTTTGGTTCTAGCTGACTGATGGGGAAGAATATTAAATGTTCTAAGTTATATCCAAGTCAACTTGACATTGTGTAAGATATAAATATAAGTTCAAGTTGAGGATTGAATATGTGAAAAATAACAGAAGATTTGAAGATGATTTGAGGACATGAATTAGAAGGATAAGTAGAATATACTTGTTAAGTAGTAAAGATACATTCAATTAGGATCTAGAATCAACAATTTAGTTGCATCAAAAATTAGGTCATCTCATTGTTACGTTCTAACCATTGTAGTAGTGATCTAAATCTCTTAACAGAGTTGGCTTAATATCTATTTGTAAATCCTCTAACAAGGTGGCATTTCTAGATTGAATTGTCTAAAGACCTCTAACTAGGCCACTCCTAACAAGGTGATCAAATCATCTAAAAGGGTCACACCTAACACTATGTTTTGTCACCTTTAAGTTGGCTCCTAATAGGGCTCACTTTAGAAGAGTGAAAATCAATAACTAGTTGCAATAGGTGGTTTTATCCAGATTGGGTTTCCATGTTAAATCTTGGTGTCAATTGTGTTCATGGTATTTTTTTTATGTGTTTGCAACTAAGTTAAATAAGGTTAATCATAGATAACATCTTAGGATTTTCATGTTAAGTAGTTGCTGAGTTATTTCATATTTCCCAAGTTATAACAGTTTCTAGTGTAAACCAAGTGCATGTATGTTTGCAGAATTACAACATAATATAGTTTAATCAGAGTTTTAATTTGTATTGACATCTAAGGGATCTAATATTTATTCTTGTAGTAACTGATTCACCCCTCCCCTCTTAGTTACTCCTCTTATATTTCCAACAATTGGTATCAGAGTGTTTGGTGCTTGCAAAGAAGGCTTCAAGGACTTAAGCTAAAGATCAAGATGTCTTAGAGAAGAGATTCCCAAGTTGAACAGAGACAACTTTGCAGTGTGGAAAGACCTTATGAAGTTACACCTAGAAACAATCAATAATTTTGAATTGAAATACTTAAACACTTCTTACAAAGCTCCTATTGGTACAATGACTATAGAAGAAATTGCTGAAAAGAAAAATCATAATATCATGATGATTGACTTAGCATCAACTCTTAACTATGCTGAATTTAACGAAGTCAAAGGATGTGTTACTACTCATGACATGTGGACCAAATTGAAGGATACCTATGGAGGTGATGATAATATGAAAAGAGACAAATTATAAAGCTAAAGATGCCAATTTGATCAGATGAAAATGAGAGAGGATGAAAACATTGCAAAATATGTTGAGAGAATCAACTAGTATTAGTGTTATCAAAGCCTCTAGAGGAACAATTGAAGATGTAATAGTGGTAAGAAAGGTACTCAAAACCCTTCTTCTTATCTATGCAACCGAAGTGTCTACTTTTCAAGAGATGAGATGTGATCCAAATGACAAGATAACTTTGGATGCTCTAGTTGGAGGGTTGACAACATTTGAACTGGATAACTATGATAATTATACTCCCAGTTCTAGAAATCTTGAGTTTGCATTTGAAACCAAGGTATCACTCAAGAAGAAAGCTAAAAATTCTAAAAGAAAACAATTTGAAAGTGAAGGGAAAGAAATTTGTGATAGTGATCTTAAATCCATTGAAGCATTACTTGCAAGAAGGTGTCCCAAAGGCAAAGGAAAATATAAAGGTAAAATTCCTTTAGTATGTTTATCTTGTGAAGAAGTTGGACACATTGTTGCAAGATGTCCAAATAGAGAAGACACAAATAAAAAAAAAGTGCAACAAGTATAAAGGCAAGAAGGATTTTAAGAATTTCAAGGACTACAAGGACAAAGGTAAGAAATCTTGTTTTATGGCTAAAGATTCAGATAGTAGTGAAGATTATGAAATGGTATATATTTCTATAAAAGACAAATCTAATGATGAAGGAGATAAAATGACACTCATCTCTCATGTTAGCAAAAATGACACATGAATTATCGATAGTGACTGCTTACATCATATGATGAGTGATTAAAAAAAACTTAACACATGGAACATTATGATGGTTGTAGTGTGAGAATTGGAAACAATGAACCTTGTTGCATAAAGGGAAAAGGTTGTATCTCACTAACCAATGAACTTAGATGTGATAATGCTTATTGGGTTGAAGGACTAAAGTATAATCTTCTGAGTGTAAAATAACATTGGATTTAAGATAGAATTCATGAATGGAAAGGTCAAACTACTGGATGGAAAAGGAAATTTGGTTGGGTTTGGAAAAAAAACAAAAGGTGATTTATTCTACCTAGATCTCAGTGAAAGTTCATGTTTAATTGCTCAAGTAGAAGACAGTTAGTTGTGGCATAAAAGGTTATGTCATAAAAACTTTGATAATCTAATCAAGATAAGCAAGAAGAAAAGAGTAAGAGAAATTTCTAGCTTGAGGAAGCCTAATATGGGCCTATGCAAAAATTGTCAAATTGGTAAGATGGGAAAGACAAGTTTCAAAAGCAAAGACTATCATTCAAAAGAAGTCTTGGAGCTAGTTCATATAGATTTATGTGGACCTATTGGAATAGAGAGTTACAATGGAGATAAATACTTTATTATTTTTATTGATGATTATTCTAGAATGATGACTATAATGTATCTAAAATAAAAGTCTATAGCATTTCAAAAATTTAAGTGGTATCTAGCAAGAGGAGAAAAAGAAATTGGAAAGAAGCTTAGTTTGAGATCAAACAGAGGTAGTGAATTCATTTCCAATGAATTCAATGAATTCTAGATTGAAAAAAGAATTAAGAGACCCATGGTACACCACAACAAAATGGTATAGCTAAAAGAAGGAATAGATCCATCATGGATTGTGCAAGAACCTTGATCATAGAAAAGAATTTTGCAATCAAACACTAGAAAGAAGCAGTTAGTACTACAATGCATACCTTGAATAGAGTATAGTTGAAGAAAGACTCAAATCAAACTCCTTATGAACTATGGTATGGCTAAAAATCTAATGTAAGTTACTTGAAAGTATTTGGTAGAAAATGTTATATCTTAAAGGAATCTAGGAAAGGTAAATTTAATGTCCAAGGTGATGAAGGCATATTCCTAGGATACTCCTACATAAGTAAAGCATACAAATGTTTGAATTTATCCACTCACAAAATTATAAAAAGTGCACGTGAGAATTGATGAGTTTGCATAAAAGAGTGAAGAAGAAAGAAACAAAGAACTTGAGGATTATAGAAAATTTGTTTATTATGAACCTGATACATTGCCAAATTTATTTGGAATTTAGGAGGCCTCACCTCCCGAGTCCATAAAATCTCCAAAAACTACTAAGCTACAACAAATGCAACCTAAGTTACAATTTGAAGGACCCAAGTCACAGTGGGAAGCTATTGAGTTGTCGCCAGAGAAAACTGAGTCTAATGGACTTGAGTCATAGATAGTGGGACCCGAGCTTGATATAGAAGATCATGAAGAGGTTTGTGGAACGAATTCCAAATCCAAAGTACCTGTGTTAGCAAGATATGTAAAAAAGAACCATGAACCTAATTAGATCATTTGAGACATGTCAAATGGAATAATGACAAGAAACACATTAAAAGGTACATGTTTGCCTCTTGAATTTGAACCTAGATTAGTGAAAGATGCTTTGGTTGATGAAAGTTGGATTGAATCCATGAATGAGGAAATTGAACAGATAGAAAGGAATAAGACTTGGAATCTTGTTCCTAGACCCGAGGATAAAAATGTAATTGGCACAAAATGGGTTTTCAAAAAAAAGCTAAATGAAGATGGAGAAGTCTTTAGAAATAAAGAAAGGTTAGCTTGTAAAGGTTATTCTCAAGAAGAAGGTATTGATTATGGTGAAAATTTTTCTCCTGATGCAAGACTAGAAGGTGTTAGAAATTTACTAGCACATGTAGCACATAAAAAATTTAAAATTTATCAAGTGGATGTAAAATCTACATTCTTGAATTAAATTCTTGAAGAGGAGGTTTACATAGAACAACCTAAAGGTTTTGTAGATCCTAACAAAAAGGATATGGTTTGTAAATTACACAAGGCACTGTATGGTCTCAAGAAAGCTCCTAGAGCTTGGTATGAAAGTCTTCATAACTAGTTGATAAAGATTGGTTTTTAAAGAACAAATGATAACATCAATCTGTATATCAAAGAAGGACTAGACAAGAAGATTGTATTGGTAGAAATATTTGTAGATGACACTTTATTTACAAGAAATAATGACTTATATAAGGAATTTTTAGAAGAGATGATAAAAGAATTTGAGATGTTCATGTTTGGAGAGATAAAATTCTTTGTTGGATTGTAGATCCAATAGAAGAAAGATGGTATCTACATTACTCAATCCAAATATATCAAGAAAATATTAAAAAAGTTTGGAATGGAAGATTCAAGACTAGTTGGAACACCTATGTCTACTGGACATAAGCTTTCCAAAAATGATGATTTCAAAGAGGTAGATCAACCCACATATAGATCAATGATTGGAATATTGCAATATGTAGTGCACACAAGGCTTGATATTGCATTATCAGTTGGTATGGTGGCAAGATTCTCAACAAATCCCAAAGAAAACCATATGATAACAATCAAGAAAATCATGAGGTATTTGAAGGTATTGAAGAATATGGATTATGGTACAAAAAATGAGACAATTTTGATTTGAAAGCATTCATAGATGTTGACTGGACAGGAAGTGTTGATGATAGAAAAAACACTAGTGGTGGAGCATTATTTCTTCGTAAAAGACTAGTGTCTTGGATAAGCAAGAAGAAAAATTGTATTTCTCAATCCATAGTAGAGGTAGAATATGTGGCAACAATAGTTAATTGTTCAAATGTTTTTTAGTTCAAGCAATAGTTGGTAGGTATGAAGATAGAAATCAAGGATCTAGTGGTTATATTCTGTGATAATACCAATGCAATTAATATATCAATGAATCCTATGATGCATACCAAAACCAAGCACATTGCTATAAAATATCATTTTTTAAGAGAATTGGTACAAGATAAAGAGGTAAGATTGGAATACATGAATATTAGGGAACAAATTGTAGACATATTCATTAAGCCATTACCTAAGGATGCATTTTTGCATCTAAGAGGTAAGTTAGAGGTCATTCCTCTATTTGAAGCTCACTAAATGAAGTTTAGTGATGCATCAACCAGAACATGTTTAAGATCAGTCAATTGATGTAGTATTAGAAAGGAAACATTACATATGAATTGGTATGTGAGGTACATTGATATTCATCGAATATTGTCTTTGGCATGAGATGTCAAAGAGGTAGAAGTTTGCTATTATATCTCACAAAATTTTAATAAAGAGGGAGAGTATATATTTCCAATGATGTCAAAGAGGGAGAACTTGGTTTGATATCAAAGAAGGAAAGTTTTCTATCAAAAGATGTTGAAGATAGATTTTCATTGATAGAGCGAGAAACTAAAGGAAGAGGGAGTTTACACTAATAAATCATGGATGAGAGTTAGAATGAAACTAAGGATATGTTCCTTACTTTATTCTTTCTCTAAAAAATTTATTGTATTATGACATATTGTATTGCCATCAATGCCAAAGAGAGAGATTGTTGAAAACAATTGATTAATTATGTATTGTCTTTAATGTTACACAAAATTTTATATCATTGCCAATCAATGTATGCCAAGCTCACTTAGGCATTGAAAATAGTTTCCTTTGTCTACCAAGCATTCCAAAGTTTTCTAAATTCAAAAGATAGTGTCTTCTAAGTTCAATCGAGTGATAAATAGAAGTTTGTAAAAGTTGAGTGTTAAGTGAGCTCACTCCGTTAATGAAGAAAATGTTGGATGGAACTAGTGTTAATTGAGCTCACTCATTTACTAAAGAAATTTTGTGAATATGTAGTGTTAACTAAATTCACTTGGTTAACATAGAAAAATCATTTCCAAGTTAGTGTCTACTAAGCAGGGTTGGCTAACGAAGGATTTTCTTGTATTGGCATATTGAGTTCAATCAATTTGTTTGTTGGTTCTAGCTGACTGAGGAGATAAATATTAAGTATTCTAAATTGTATTCAAGCCAACTTGACATTGTGTAAGATATAAATATAAGGTCAAGTTGAGGAATGAATATGTGAAAAATAACATAAGATTTGGAGATGCTTAGATGAAGTGAATTAGAAGGATAACAAGAATATCCTTGTTGAGCTACAAAGATACATTCGATTAGGAAGGATCAAGTATACAAAATAGAATTGAGATTTATAATCAAAAATTCAATTGCATAAAAAATTAGGTCATCTCATTGTTACTTTCTAACTATTATAGCAGTGATCTAAATCTCTTAATAGAGTTGGCTTAATAGCTATTTGTAAATCCTCTAACAAGGTGACATTTCTAGATTGAACTGTCTAAAGACCTCTTACAAGGCCACTCCTAACAGGGTGATCAAATACTCTAACAGGGTCACACCCAACACTATATTTTGTAACCTTTAACATGGTTGGCTCCTAACAAGGCTCATTTCAAAAGAGTGAAAATCAGTAACTAGTTGCAATTGGTAGTTTTTCTCAAATTGGATTTTCGTGTTAAATCTTGGTGCCAATTGTGTTCATGCCATTTCTTTTATGTGTTTGCAATTAAGTTAAATAAGGCTAATCATAGATAATATCTTAATTTTTTCATGTTAATCAATTGCCAAGTTCTTTCAATATTTGCTGAGTTACAACATTTGCTAGTGCAAACTGAGTGTATGTGTGTTTGCTGAGTCACATTAGAGTTTTGATTTGTATTGATGTCTAAGGGGTATGGGATTTATTTTTGTAGTAACTGATTTACCCCTCCCCTCTTAGTTACTCCTCTTATATTTCCATCAAGGGGTGGGCATTACACTTGCTAGGTCTTGTAGAACTATTATTGTAATTGTTTTGTAGTTGGCCATAACCTAGAAGGCCTTATAAATGGGCATGTTGGATGTAAATCTTATGATTCTATTATGAGAATTAACATTATTTTGGATCTTGATCCTTTTTATATTTTTATTCTTCCATTATGTGGTTAATTGTTGGGAGATGTGACATCTCCTTTGGCAATTCTCTTGCCTTGCACTGCATCAAGTAGTATAAGAGCTAGTTGATCTTGTGGATTTAGACGAGAATTTGATCTTGTACTAGTTGCATGGAGGATTGATTATTTATGGAGACCTATATCTCTTTTTTGTGAGGTGACAAATCTTGATTTTGGCTCACAATTGTAGAGGACTTACAAATGGATTCTTTGGTTGTGAAGAAACCTTGATGTGAGAAGATAGAGTTTTCCTTAAGTGAAAAGATCATTGAGTTGGGGTTGGTTGTGAAGATAAAAAGTAGAATGCTCAGTGGGAGACATCTGTTTATGTGGTTGTAAACTCTATTGTTGGTGTAGATGTTTCTCCTTATATGGATTTGGATTTACATGTTGCTAATGGGGATTCACTTATTTTTGATGTGGTTGAGGATCTACATGCTTCTATTGATGTGGATTTGGATGTTGTTGATTTTCTAGTGATTGGCATGGATGGGGATTTACATGTTGCTAATTTAATTATGGAGTTACATGATGTTGCTAACATAGATTTCATGTTTGACGATGTTACTATTGTTGGTTGTGACCAATTGTAGTAATTGTTGGTGAAACCTTATGATGTTAAGTTTGAAATTGGGAGTGAGCATGTTGATTGGATTGTTAAGATTCTTTTGATTCTAATGTTTGAATGGATGAAGTAGATATGGTTGATGTGCATATTTCTTCTTCTATCTGAGATGAATTGCAAGCCTTTGGTGAAGATGTGTTAATCTCAGATTGGTTTTGATATATGAGTTCCTATACACTTAAGTCATTTACAAGTTAGAACCCATTTCATGTTGAACAAGTACTGCATGTCAAGCATAACATGTGAAATTATGCATGTCGAGTGAGATACTTATTATGTGCCACATAACTAGTTAGTGTTGAGTCACTCAAGTTCTTAGTAGACAAATGATGCCAAGTGATTCAATGCTGAGTTATAACATTTAAGTTGTAGTTGATGTAGAGCATTAGGGACTTCAAGTGTCGAGTTATAAAGTTTTGACATTGTTGTTTGTAATGACACAAACTACTATGTAAACCATTTTGGAGCTAACCTGAGGATTTTTTTGTGATCCTAGATGATAAGGATATATCTTAATTGAGAATCCCTATGCAGTACATGCAGCCAATCAATTAAATGGAAGGATTAAGTGGCTAGATAGATGAATTACAATCATTGATTCATACCTAATTCTAAGTCGCCTAGGTCTTCTTAAGGAGGACAAACCCTAAACTTATGAGACAAGAGTGGAAGGAGAAAAGAGAGAAGTTTGTATGCACAAATAGAACATTCATGGTGACTAAGGTATTGTGAATTGAGATACATTACAAAACCCAGTTAGAGGAGAATAGAGGAAAGGAATTAGATGATAGAAGTGATACATCTAATCAAAGAGGATCAAGTGCACATTGTGAAAGAGGTGATCTATTATCTAGCAAAAAAGTGCTAACTGTAGGATCATTGCTGATACGTTCTAGTATGTGAATCAGTTAAATCTCTTAATAGAGTAGTCTTAACAGGTTGTTATAAATCCTTTAACAAGGTGCTTACTTCATTGTAAGTTAAATTCCTTTTACCAAAGACACTTCTAATAGCATGTTGAAACCCTTTAACAGGGTAAGATCTAACAATCTTGTAAGCTTGTAAAAGGGCAAACTTTCATAGGGTAAATCATGTTTCATGATCAAACATTGTAACCTTCATTGGATACACTTTATTACTTTAGTAGTGGAGATTTGTGGGTGTCATCCCCACCCTAGTTTTACCTTCTCAATAGAGGGTTTCTGGGTAACCAAATATCTTGTGTCATATATGTGTTGAATGTATTTGCTTTCATACTATGAATAAATATGATTAGCTAGTTATTTCAGTTTACATGCAAATTGTGAGATGGATGTTTGGTGAATGATTTTATGGTTAAAACCCCCCTCTCAGAGTTTACTTTTCCTATTGTATTTCCAACAAGATGAAGTTGGTTGTAAAAATTTTGCCATCAAAGTATGGGATATACTTTTATATCTACCTAGGGAGTCTAATGCAAGAGCATCAAGCTTGGATTTGTGGACTTATGGTTTGTACAACTAGGGATTTGTTCAAGGAACATTAGGGAACCTTTTTCTATGTGTGAATAATTATTGGATATATCATGTTGTCCAGTAAGAGCCATTTTGATGGTTGTTGATAATGTGTTCCTATTTCTTGGGAAGACTTTGGAGATTGTTTCTTTGAGCTTCAATACATGAGATTTTCCTTATGTGCTTTTGGATTTGGATAATTGGATGGCATGTGGACCTATGCCTAAGGGCACACATTCTTATTTGGTCTTATGAGTTAGTTATGCATTGCAAACTTGGGGCTTGTCCTAAGTATTTAATTATTTGTTATATTTAATTTTGTTTGTCAAGCTGACTTATGGCTTAAGTGTGTATTTAATGTAAGGGTTTATTTAATATAACTTTTTATATTGGCTTATGGCTTGGTTTATTATAAGTAGATAGTCTTGTCTTGTCTAGAGTGGATTTAATTCAACATGGAGTAGCTAAGATGAGAGATGTGGCAGAGCTAGTAGCTAAGTGTGGACTTGGGAAACAAGAAGGTTGCTTGGTGGCTTGTGAGCATGAGTTTAAATTCTTCTTAAGGTTTCTACAAGATTGTAGTCTGGGATAGCAAGAGTTTGGATCTTGCGAGGTCTAGCAGAGTTGTTATTGTAATTTTTTTGTATTTGGCCATAACCCAGAAGGCCTTATAGTTAGGAAAATTGGACGTAAATCTTATGATTCTATTATGACAATTGACATTATTTTGGATTTTAATCTCTGTGTTATTGTTATTCTTTTGTTGTGTGGTTAACTGTTAGGGGCTAGGACATCTCCTTTGGGGATTCTCCTCCCTTGTACTACATCATAGTGCATATGAAATGAGAAAGTATCATGGAGAACCATAATTTTAAGGAAGGATATTTTATAGTGCTTTATTATCCTTTCCAAGTGATCTTCAAAGCTAAAGTGTTAATTCCATAGCAAAAGTGATGGATATAAAATGACTAATTCTTATTAATTGGGACCTTCTCAGAAAGGATGATGCAATTCTTCAATTCAAATTGAATAAATAGAAGATAGTAGGATGATATAGTCCTAGAAGGGATATATTAAAATGTAACTTCAATCAATCCCCAAAAGGTAATTTGGGTAATTTTGGGGCAAATATAGTAAATATGGAGCAATTGGTATTTTTTGTGGCCTTTGATATCAATATTCCTATTGCCACTTGTAATATAACAAATATATGAGTCTTATTAATGATCTCAAGGTGGCTATTAATTTAAATCCTAATAATATTGGAGTTGAAGGAGACTATATCCTTGTGATCAATGTAATCAACAAAACATGATTGATGAAGTCCACAAGTTGCATGGCCATTTCAATTTTGCTCTATTATAGGATTTCTATATGAAGGTAAAATGACCTTACTAATCACTTGGCTAATTCTAGAGCTCATTCTTTGGTCTGATTAGATGGGAATGCCTCTCCATCATCATTGGAAAGGATTGTGATATTGCTATCAAGATTTAACTATATAGTTTTTGAGTCAAACTCATTGACCCATGTTTAATGAGTAAGTGACCACACGAATCAATCTCTCATGAGATTGAATGGAACACTTAGCACTCATTAGATCTAGGTGATGCTCACAGAGGTGAAGCAATATCACACAGTTAAACCTTGATAACAATATCACAATTTAACTTGTGAGTATTCTTCTACTTATCAATTAGAAATGATCTTAAATATGGCTTGTCACACTTTCAATCTTATGTGCCATGATTTTGACATTCATACCTTTGAACTTATCTTTGAAATTGTTCAAAGTTATTGTAGCTAGATGCCACTTGTCTATCCCTTATTTTTCTTGTTATTAATTAATATAACTCTAGTTCAAACATTCTTATAAACTATAAATGATGGAAAATTTTATATTATCTACAAGATCATTTTACTCCTTGATACAAGAAAATGAATCTTAAATCAAAACATCTTCGATTAAAAGATAAAGATTGAAAGATACATATTTCACCAAAATCATCCAAAAATACAATCCCAATCTTTGTCATTCTTTCAAACAAATGACACTCGTTTGTTAAACTATTTTTTTAAAAAACACAGTGTAGATACATCTATAAGTCTTGTCTTGTTTAGCGCTGTCTATGCAAGGGCCAAAATACAATTTATGTAAAATAGTTTTCTGAATTTTAATTTATTAAAAAATAGAAATAAGTTGGTTATGGAGGTGGCCCCTCCATAGCCAAGACAGTCTTGTTTAGGCTGTGGAAAAAACACCATTACTTTTCAGTTACCAAATCCTATTATTTCTGGATGCATAGACCAAATGCACCTTTGACCAAAATTGCAAAATACAAAAACACAACAGATTTTGCTGAAATTTTCAACTTTTGTTCTTCATAATCTGTATGTTTTGTAATGGAAAACACTGTATTTTCAGAAATCTGAAGATTTTATTTTTTTAAAACTTTTAGTACATTCTGTCTTGAAGATAGCCAGCATCATTATTTTTTACCACATCGGACATTAGAACTCCATATGTCCATATGTGCTACCAACAGCTGTACCTCATGAAAAATCCTGTAAATTCAAGAGTAGGGGAATCAGCCAGACAAACCCATGTGACTCCACCTCTTTCGCTCTAAGCAACAAAATGACTTTTCACTCTTCGGTACAGAAAGACTATTTCAGTATGACCATAACTTAACAGAAGAAATGAGAAGGTGATGTGAGGAATCACATGATTCTTTTTACATCGGAATAAACCATGAAAAGGAAAAATAGAGTACATTGGGATGAGTTTTCAATAGTTTAATGAAGATGATTTTATGAATGTATTTTAATATATGGAATCATATTTACTGATGATCAGAACCTGATATCTTGGAAAATGAAATTCAGATTAAGAATAAATTTGGTGCGAAATATATCTAGATCAATCTTTGACTGTTACTGATCTAAATTTGAATTCACTCTATCTTCCATCGAAAAATTCCAAACATTAGGTATTAACAAACAAACAATTACAATTACAATTTGACAATATACTTCTATGTATAGAATTTACTAAAACAATATACAACCTCTCAAATTAGATTGGATGATATAACCATAATCACAAATTGAGATTCCATTTTAATTACTATACCTGTATGGCAATTGAAACATAACCAGTAATAATAACTGTTGATTCTCTATATGTACAAATAATCCATACATCCCAACAAAATAACCAATTTCAAACCTACATGAACAACAATACAGCTGATATAAACAGTTTTAGAGTCAACTATGGACTGCATCATGAAAAAGTTATGGGCTCCCCAAGGTATGGATTGCATCATGAAGAAGTTTTGGCCGTGTCATTGAAAGCTGTGGGTTTGATAATTTTAAGATAAAATTGCAGACTTTAATGCATTTGGCATCATCTGTCACATGGGCTCCAACAAATCCCAGAAACCATGAAAGTAATGATGTTTCCAAGCAATTTTTTGGATTAATTGGAGACATTTTAAAGAATTAAGTCAAATGCTTGCATAGGTTTGCATGATGTATAATCATTTAGAGCACACTAATTGAATTATTTTAATTGACACAATCCCCACTAAATCCCTTGAGTGAGCCCGCACATAGGAGTAATCTGGAGTGAAATGTAATCTTTTAAAAGTATACATTTCCCTTTCAATTCAAAATTTGATAAAATGATTGTGTTTTGAAAGTTGGGATCATAATCAGTGTCTAAATTTAATGCGCTGAAGTGGAATATTTAAGAATACAAATGAATGGAGAGGATTTTGAGGATTGTGATATGATTAGATTATTGACGTTGAAGATAAGTTCATTGAGATCATAGCAATATAAAGTTGGAAGATTAGTATGCCTATTTTCTTTTTCCAATTGGCATTTTGTAGGATTTTATTAGAATATTTAATTAGTATGTTGGTTATATTTAAGTGTGCATGATGTTGCCTATGATTTTTAATAACAAATATTGTATCTATATTTTCATTCAAAATATTGGATACAAAAAATAATGGTTGGAACACTTTTGGGGATCTCTTAATCAAAACATTGAGTTATGTGATTGAAGTTAAAAATGTGTTGGAGTGTATGTGAGTTCTATGTGTAAGTGAAGATAGTTGTGACAATGATGCAATATGGTGTTTGTTACTTAGAACTACCCTAAATGCTCAAGGTTGTCTTAGATTGTTTGCACAATATGTGTGGGCTCCTTTTAGTCTCTATGCATTAGCTCTGTTAAAATCATATTGCAAATGTGTCTTGACCTCCTTTCAACCATTGGAAGCAAATTGGGGTTTTAAAGGAATGAAAAAAGAACATAAGTAGGGTGGGAAAGTTGAGTTTGAAGTTTTGAGGATACAATCAAATGCTCTCCTACGCAAAGAACATGAGTACAATTATCTTGCATAGTGGATGATAGAATTTTTTTAAATGAGTGAGAAGAAGATGTTTGGGTGTCACATGGGTCTTGTGATACCTAGTGTATGGAGTGAATTTAAGGAAATTGGGTTCTTAGAGAAATTTTAAAAAAAACATTTTTAAGCAACTGGTGAAATTAAAGAAAGTGGAAATAAAATCACACCAATACTGACCTTCAATAGGTGTATCATTGTAGTTGATGCAGGAGCATCCTGGGTTGCTTTTCTATCTTGCTTATCTTTGTTGTTTTTGATCGAATTCCAGTGTTGGTTGAGTTGGAGCTTCAATTGAGTTTTAGTTCCAGTGTTGGCCGAGTTGTAATTTTGACCAAGTTTTAGTCCAATGTTGGTTGAGTTCTAGTGTGTGTCGAGCACCAATATTCACCAAGTGCTATATTAGTCGAGCCTATTTGGTGGTCATTTTGCGTGATGCTCAGTCATGTCTAAGTCTTTCTTTGGTTGATTTTCTCTGTGCATTGGTTATTTTGTGAGGTGACTTGTTCATTTATTTGAAGTTGTGATTTTGTGTATTTAATGTAAGGATCATGCATTGGGATGTGTGTAGACCATTATGTGGTCGACCTTTTCTAATGTGAAGATCTAGAATCTTTTGTTAAGTCATTTTGGCAAGTACAAATAAAGACGTCTATACTTAGGTTAGGGAAGAGAGGTGGTAGCATGTAGTGAGCAACAAGTGAGAGTGAGTCTTTGGGAAAGTTGATAGATCAACAGTGAGATCGTGGATCTCATTTTGTGATTTGTAAGCATTTTATTGGCTACAACTTGAAAGGCCTCATAGCCAAGCATGTTGTGGATTATTTAATGAATCTATAAGATATTGTTGTTTCTCTCTCTTCTTGGTGTTGTTCTTTGTTTTTTGCTTCTATTGTGTTTCCTCGACAAGGTAATTTGATACTAAGGTGTGCCTCTAGCCCTAATTACTCGACCTCCCTTGTGCTAGCCAGTGGTATCAGAGCCTAGTTCGTCCTTCTGGTGATTGGATTGTGTAGAACCTTAGTTGATCTTAGTTGTAGGGTGGCAGATAAGACTGTGACTTGTAACTTGTAGAGGGTTATGATCTTGTAGGAGTTTGTTCAAAATGGTTCTTAGTAGAGTAAATGTTGATAATGTTATTATGGACATGCTAAGAAAAATTACACCTAGATTGTACGTTGTGGAGACAACCCAAAGGATTGGAGTACATCTTGATGATGTTAGTGATGACCTTGGAGAATCAAGCCCTAATCTTGAACCTGAGGTGGAATCTGACGAGAAAATATTATTGTGAGAATTTCTAGGGCACATTCAAAGCCCTGTATTGAAGTGACAAGTTATGATGGAAGATTGGGCATCAATGTTTTGTTGGATAGGATCTCTAAGATGTAGAAATTATTTTTATTTGAAGGCACTTTTGATAATATGAAGGTGAAAAAAGTTGTCACTAAGTTGAATGGTCATGCCTTGCTTTGTTGGGAGCATTCACAATTTGATAGACAAAGGAAGGGAAAATAAAAGATATGAACCTGGTCGAAGATGGTGAATAAATTGAAGAAGAAGTTCCTTCCTATAGATTATCAAGTGAACTTGTTAAGGAAGATGCAAAATTTGAGACAAAAAGGCATGACCATGAAGGAGTACACTAAGGAACTCTATAGATTGGACATTAGATCTGGACATGTTGATGATGAGGTTGAGAAATTTGCAAGATATTTGAATGGTTTGAGATTTGCAATTCAAGATAAGATCAGTTTTGTGAAATTGGATAGTGTGAAAGAAGCATATCAATATGCCTTGAAAGCTAAGGAGATATTGACAAAAAAGCATGAGCAAATACAATGAGGTAGAGGCGGTAGATTTCATAGAGGAAAAGATAGATCTTATGGAGAAGGTGGCATATCTAACAGTTCTGTGCAAGATAAGGGAAAAATTGAGTGGAAAAATGAAGACAAAGGCAAGGCTTAGTAGAAAGGTAGTAGTTCTTGTTAGAGTAATAAGATATTTCCTTATTAATTAAATCATTTTGATTTAATTATTAAGTTATTTATTATCTCTAGTTTACTTAAGCTAAACTTTAGGCATATAATAATTAATTCTTTTATTAATTATTATCATGCAACCTAGCTTTTTTCCTGTTAGGGATTTCATCTCCTTTTATACTAGGATTGATCTCTTTATAATTTATTCATTCACTTTTGATAATAGGAATCTCTTTTTTTGCTCATCAAGAATCTCTCATCTATGGATCTGGCAATTGTCACCTCCATAGCTTTTTTGCTTCTCTCCTCTGTGATAGGTGTTTGCATGCAAGTGATTCTTAGGAGCTATAGGGTTGATCTTTCATCAACTTCAAGATGGTATTAGAGCTCCAAATCTTCATGCCCCTATTCAATTTATGAGAGATTTTTCTTAGCTTTTAGATCTGTGCTTTTTTTTTCATAGGGTTTCAGTTTTTAGAGTTATTTTGCATTGGATTTGGGGGGGTCATATTTTCAATGTATTTTGAGCCCAAACGAACCTCACTGTTGCATTCGTAGCACCTAAAAACCCCTATTTCCATATAAAATTTGTCCAATTTGGACATAGTTGACAAGGCAAAAAAATTGCTACTAGATTTGGGCACGCTTTTTGACAAGACAATTTTTCTTTTATTATTAAAAAAAAGAAATCACAAAAACTAAAGGCTTTTTTGAAAAAAACTCATGATTTTTTTTATTTTTTTTAATTACTTCAAAGAGTTTTGCTTTTTAAAACCTTTTAAAATCTTCTTAAAAAGGATGCCTGTATCAACAAAGTACTGACATTGTAGGCCTGCCATAGGTGCTAACATCATCTTTTTTGGGCCAAAATTTGACAGCTTTCAAACCAACACTTCCATGATTTGTTTTGTCATACAGAGGTATTTTTTGACAAATCTTATATCATCGGGAAGCTCTTTTTGAGTCCATCATGATGGTGTAGGTTATTTGGAATTTTGATGCTATTTGGTTTCCTATTTATGCAGTCAAAGTCAGAAGTTCTAGTTTGTACTCTGGGAGACATATCTTGAGCATCTGATCTCTGATTTGGGAATTCTTTATATTTTTGGAAAGGTCTTTTTGAGATCTTTTTAGTGATATTGGTTGTTTTTCCAAATTATTTTCCAAGAACATTCTATTCAGTCTTTTTCTTTTTTGCATTCTAGTGGATATCTAGGTTGTTTCAGGTTCCAGGATCGATTTTGTTGCTTCAAATGATTCGTCGTGACTTGTACTATCTACTATATTAGCCTTATGTCTCTTCTGGTCTATTTATACATCATTTGTATGCATTCTTGCAAACACACTGAGATAAAGTGTCATACTGCATCTGTATTTTCATTTCAGTTGTTTTTGGCTTGTTTTGCCTTTTGATTCAGGTAGTGTCATCTGAGGACACTCATGCAAATTATTGTATTCTTAGGATTCATTATATCTTGTGCCTTATTGTACATGCACTACTCTGATAAAAATCTATGGGGGGGATAATGTTTGCCTTTGTTTTCCATCTTCCTTTGTCTAGTGAGTGTCCCTTCCATGACATTAGCTTCATGATGTGTCTGAGATTGATCACCTTAGTACACACTTATGTATGCTTTTGAGCATCTTGATCATGGTTCCTTGACTTACAGTTTTTTTTTGCCCACTTTTTCAACTGCTTGTCACCTCACCCTTGTTTGCATTAGGGGGGGTTTTTTTATTGTTTCTAATGCTTCCTTGGTTCCTTCATCCTATGTACTAGGTGATTGTAGTGGCTAGATACCTTTGCATTTCAGTGAGATGGATCATCTACCATATAGACACTCTACTTTTCGTTCCTACTTTGGTTGCAACCTTCCTTGGTTTGATTGATTAGCTCTTTAGGATTTGGTGATTTATGCCATCTTCATTTTCGAGTTCAGTTGTTTGCCTCTTGATTTGATGCAAATTACAGTAAACTTGGTCATTCTTCTTCATGATCTTCTCTTGTTCTTATCTTCTAGGACATTCCCTAGTGTGGAGGCTTCTTCAATTCTTCACTAGTTTTTTAGCATTTTTTCCATCTCTTTTTGGGGTAGGGTTTTTCCCATTGGATTTTCTCTATTTCTCCTCTTTTTAGAGATTTGGTTGTGCTTGGGTACCTCATCAGGCCTTTGTTGCCGGGATCCAAATTTACTTTCAGCAGTAGTTTCTAGGTTTTTAGCTACTCCCTAAGTTTATCTTAAGGGGGGGTTAAATTATTTTGATTTAATTATTAAGTTACTTATTATCTCTAGTTTACTTAAGCTAAACTTTAGGCATATAATAATTAATTCTTTTATTAATTATAATCATGCAACCTAGCTTTTTTCCTATTAGGGATTTGATCTCCTTTTATAAGGATTGATTTCTTTGTAATTTATTCATTCATTTTTTATAATAGCAATCTCTTTTTTTGCTCATCAAGAATGTCTCATCTATGGATTTGGCAAGTCCTACCTCCATAGTTTTTTTGCTTCTCTCTTCCGTGATAGGTGTTTGCATGCAAGTGATTCTTGGGAGCTGTGTGGTTGATCTTTCATCAACTTCAATAGTTCTTACTGACGAAGAGGTAGTTATGGAAGAGGGGGATTTAGTGGTACCTATTTTAAATGTGGTAAATAAGGACATAGAGCCTTCAAATGTAAAAATTCTAGAAGGAAGCATGAAGGTAATATTGGCTGAAATGTTATTTTTCAATGTAATGGGCACCCTGGAAATGTCCAAAAACTAAACCAATAATTACTCTAGCATTATAACATGTAAAATCATCCCTTCACAATGCCATAAGTATCAAACATGGAGAGGGTATGATATGAGAAAACACCCAATCTGTATGTAGCTAGAAATGCGCCCAAGCTACCTGTTAATGAAGCTGATAGCAATGAATTCCAAAGGCCAAACCCCAAGGGAATGATGTCTAGAATGTCACAAGAGAGAATAGACATCCTCTAATGCTAAGAATAGATCTATAACTCTCACATCCAATTTCTTCTCATATTCAACCTTACTTACAATAACCACAAGCTCTCCTTTTATTCCTACTTCATAGGGTCAGCCCCTTTTCACAAGCAATGTGGGATAAATAAAATAAAATAAAAGGCTAACTATCACACAACTGGACAACTACTAAAGTGGGGACATTATAGTCTGCCCTCCTTGAAATTGCTTGTCCTCAAGAAATCTCAGTCCTATTTGTTGTAGCACTTGCTCACTCTCCCAAGTAGCATCTTTCTTTGGCAGGTGTCTCCATTTGACTAAATATACTTTAATCAACCTATTTTGTAGTGTCCTTTCCCTAGTATCTAGAATAGCCTCAAGAATCAATATGAGCTTCCTCTCCTCATCTAATGGTGGTAAATTTGCAAAAAGCACAACTCTCTGACCGATGGCTTTCTTAAGTCTCGACACATGAAACACATTATGCACTCACCCACCTTGCAAATCACTCTATAGTGACTATAAAACCTAGGCTTCAACTTCTCTGCTTTTTTCTTCTTGAGTGATGACTATCTATATGGTTGTAGCCTTAAGTAAACCATATCCTCAACTTGAAAGTTGTGCTCTATGTGGTGCTAGTGAACATACAATTTTTTCTAATTTTGGGCTTGTTGTACATTCTCCTTGAGCACCCTCAAAATATTCTGACTATCCTACAAAATTTTTTTTTCTTTGGGCACTCTACTAACCCCCAAAACCAGATCCATGAAACTAGGTGCTTCATAACTGTACAATGCCATGAATTGAGTCATCTTGATGGACATATGATAAATGGTGTTATAATAGTACTCTCCCATATGTAGCCATTTGACCCAAGCCCTCTATTGTGTAGTCACATAGTTCCTCAGATATCCTTCCACCATTTATTCACAATCTTTGTGTGCCCATCTGTCTGTGAATGATAACTAGTGCTAGGTGTAAGATCTGTACCACACAACCCAAACAATTCTTGCCAAAAAGTACTCATAAATTTACTATCTTGATCAATGACAATGAAACTAGGTAGCCCATCTAACCTAAATATCTCTTTGAAGAAAAGATCAACCACCTATGTTACTATTTAGGTGGATGAAATAGAAAAGAAGTAAGAAAACTTTGTCAGTCGGTCAACTATCACATAGATGCAATCTCTCCCTTATACTCATGGTAGCCTGGTGATGAAGTTCATAGAAATACTTTCCCATTTTCTATTTGGAATGGGTAAAGGTTATAACAACCTTATAGGATATGTGTGCTCTCCCTTATTCTTCTGACAAACTGTACACTCCTTGACATGCTTTTGAACATCATCCTTCATCCCTTTCTATGTGAACCATTCACAGATCTGCCTGTAGGTCTTAAAAACCTTTCGATGTCTAGCTATAGGTGCATCATGAAATGCCTTTAGTATTACCTCCCTAAACTGTTATGAAGGAATCAAATAAATCCTACCCTGTAACTTGATCAATCTGCCCATCACCACATAATGATCATTCTATATGATGCCTAAAATCAATCCAAAAGCCCAAGTCTCTCTCACATATTCTACTGTAATCTTATTTCTCCAATCTCCTATAATCTTAGCTAGAGCACAAATATGAGGTCTCTTGGATAAAGCATCTACCACCACATTCTTCTTCCCTTTGACAAACTCAATGTCAAAGTCATAAGCCTGCAACTTTGTAATCCACTTCTGTTGTCTATCATTCAAATCATGTTGGCTCATGAAGTATTTGATGTTGTTGTGATCAGTCTTGATAACAAACTTGCCCCCAACTAGGTAGGGCCGAAACTTGGCCAATGCATGCATAATAGTCAACATCTCCCAATCATAGATGGAATAGCTCCTCTCCACTCCACGAAGCTTCTTGCTCTAAAAAACAATGGGATGCTTCTCCTGCATCAAGACTGCCCCAATACCATCTCCTTACACATCATAATGAAGCTTGAATGGCTTCATGAAGTCTAATAGAGCTAGTACTAGACATGGTGATATCATCTTCTTGAAATGATCAGAGCTTCTCTGAGTTGCCCTTGTCCATGTGAAGGTCTCTTCTTGGTAAGGTCTGTCAAGGGTGCAACAATTTGTGAAAATCCCTTAACAAATCTCCTATAAAACCTATAGAGACCAAAGAACCCCTTAATCTGTGTAAAGTTAGTAGGAGTAGGCCAATCAACAATAGATCTAATCTTTTTGATATCTACCTGAACTCCATCTGCGCTGATGATATGCCCAAGGTATAGTAGCTCAGTCAACCCAAACTCGCACTTCGATTCCTTGGCATGTAGTGACTCTTTCTCAAAAATAGACAACACCATCTCAAGATGTTGTAAATTCTCCTCCCATGTCTTACTAAAGACTAAAATTTCATCAAAGAAAATCAGGACAAATCTCCTAAGCTGCCCCCTGAATACCTAATTCATGCAACACTAGAATGTAGTAGGGGCATTGGTTAGCCAAAATGGCATAAAAATTTGAAGTGGCTATAGTGACATTGAAAAGATATCTTCTCAATGTCCTCCTCCCTCATCCTAATCTAATGATACCTTGACTATAAATCAATCTTCGTAAAAAAAAATGCACCATGCAATTCATCAATCAGCTCATCTATCCATGGGATGGGATATCTATTCTTAATGGTCTTCTTATTTAATGCCCTGTAATCAATACACATGTGCATCTTCCCATCCTTCTTCTTTACCAACATTATTGCTAAAGAAAAGGGGCTCTTACTAGGCCTGATGTACCCCATCTCCAACAACTCCTTAATTACCTTCTCTATCTCATCCTTGTGTTTCTTAGGATGACAATAGGGAGTAATCATAACTAGTTTGGCTCCCTCCTCAAGATCAATAACATGCTCTATCCCCTTGTCAGGAGGAACCCCATGCAAAATCTCACCAAATACCTTAGTGCGCCTGTCAAGTATCTCCTAGATATCTAGTGGATGACTCTTCACCTATGGCTCTCGAGAAGCTGGCATAGTGAAACATTATGCTGCCCACTCTATGTCATTATGCCGAAAAAATCTTTGCATTCTCCTTAGGGAGACTACTCTGTAACTCCCATCTCAAAGTCCTCTAAGTACAACAGTTCTCGCATCATGCTGAAACCTCATCTCCATTTTTGCTAGGTTGAGTGTGAACTTGACTAGCAAGGCCATCCATGTCATGCCAAGGATGACATCATAGTATCCCATGTCTACTACATAGAACTCATCCTCCAACTCATGGCCATCTCCAAACCTGATGTGAAGATTGGATATCTTCTAAGTGCATAATAATTTGTCACTGTTAGCTACCATGACTCTAAACCTAGTGTGCTCCTTAGTCTGTAAACCTCTCTTGGGTACCAATTGTGCACCTATGAAATTATGTGTAGCCCTAGTGTCAATGAGTGAGATCACTTTTTTCCCCTAGATAGTACCCCTGACCTTAAATTCGATTGCTTTTTGAGCCCCCGTTAATCGTTCCAAGGACTTCTCATCCTCATAAATGTTGCTCTTCTCTGTACTGCTATCCTTGTCTGAATTAGAGTGTTGATCCTCCCTCTCTGACTATGAATCCTCTACTAAGAAATACTCCATTTGATTTTCCTTAGCCTTGAGAGGACACTTATGAGATAAATCCCAAGGCTCTTTGCAATAAAAACATAGCTTCTTCTTTGTCAACTCATTTAGGGTGTCATTATCCAACTTATCCCTTTTTGGCTAAGAATCCTTGTGAAAAGATTTTTTGTCCTTCTCCTTGTCCTTTTTCATATATGAATCCCTATGCTGAAATCTACTCCTAAAAGAATAAGGTGCTAAGTCACAAGCCTTTTTAGTGGCCTCCTATAACATAGTTGGGTCATGCCCCTTGACCCAACCTCACAAGGGATCTGAGAGTCTATCCATAAATAACATTACTAATCTCCTATCTAAAATATCTATGACCAACACAACTAAGCTCTAAAATTCATTGATATATGTCTCAACTGATCCCCACTGCTTGAGTTGTGCCAACTCCTTAAATTGTAATTCAGGATCTCTAGTATCAAATCTCTCTATGAGCTTCTTAGTGAACTCATTGTAAGATGTGATCTGATTATGCACCAAGGTTACCATGCCATGGTGCCACCACTCATGTGCTATTCAATACAAGTAAAGAGCCACATACTTTATAGACTCCTCCTCAAGCATAGGATTCAACTGCAAGTATGCATCTACCTTCTGCACCCAAGCTTGTGCAAGCATCTTCCCTGAAGCATCATAATAAGGTAAAGAAAGTTTCCCAACTTTCTTTCTCAGCTGAAATTTTTGATTTCTCCCTCCTAATCTAGGCATGTGTCTCATCCTTAAGTCCATATAATTTTTGAGGTAAATATCCACCTGAAACTCTAGTCCACTAGCCTCCCAGTCCCTCACGAACTGATCTTGTAACTCAATAATCTATGGTGCATTAACTAGTTGAACTAGATCTCTAGGTGGGAAGGTGGGTAGAAGAGTTCTTGAGCTCACCATTTGAGCTAGGCGTGCAACATGTCTAAAGTTATTAGCCTCATTCCCATTGTTGCCATGTCTATTATTACAATTAATGTTATTCTGAGGACCATTGTTGTTGTCTTAGCCTCCATTATTATTGCCCCTATTGTTTTCATTTCCTCCATTATTATTATTTCCATTGTTGACATCACCTGGATTAATATTGATGCCCATTTGTCTAGCCATAAGCTGCAACATCATACCCATTTTCCTATTCTGCTCCTGTTGCATACGTTGTGCCTCCTCTAATGTACCCAGTAAGTGTCTGAACATTACCTCCTCTTGATCTGGACTGGTATTCCTGCCTCTGCCTAGTCCTATATCCCTATCATCTTGGTCACCCATACTATTGTCTTGTTCAAAGAATATCTCCTTTGTTTGTATGACTGAATTGTATCTCCCTCTATACAGGTGAACTAGATTGTTCGCTCTGCAAATCTGAACTCCTACTTTGTCTTGCTCTGGTATTGCATAAATTATGAAGCCCTTGTCACATGCTCAAACATAAATTCTTAGTCTTTTTAATTCTAATTTTAGTGTTTTGACATTTTGTCAAACACTTTTCCCTCTATATGGCTGTTCCAAATTCCGTATAAGACCTCCACAGGATGGCATGACTTATAGCTCTGATACCACTATAATGGGCACCCTTGAAATGCCCAAAAATTGAACCAATAATTACTCTAGCATTATAACATGTAAAATCATCCCTTCACAATGCCATAAGTATTGAACATGGATAGGGAATGATATGAGAAAACACCCAATCTGGTTGTCACTAGAAATGCACCCAAGCTGCCTGTTAATGAAGCTGATAGCAATGAATTCCAAAGGCCAAACCCCAAGGGAATGATGTCGAGAATGTCACAAGAGAGGATAGCTATCCTCTAATGCCAAGAACAAATATATAACTCTCACATCCAATTTGTTCTCATATTCACCCTTCCTTACAATAACCACAAGCTCTCCTTTTATTCTTACTTCAAGAGATTGAACCTTTTTCACAATCAATGTGGGATAAATAAACTAAAATAAAAATAAAATAAAAGGCTAATGGTCACACAATTGGACAACTACTAAAGTGGGGACATTACATTCAAGGAGATCTTGAAGGTTCACCAAGTGGAAAAAACTTGATGGTAAGGAGAACTTTCTGTAGTGAATGACTTGATGAAGAATCTATCTTGAGGAGAAGTCTTTTAAAAACCATATGTAAGATAGTTAGTAAATCTTTCAAAGTGATCATTGATAGTGGCATTTCAAAAAATTTGGTATCCAAGGAGCTAGTTACAAAGTTGTAGTTGCATAGGTTGAGACACCCTAAACCCTATATGTTTCATGGATCAAAGTTAAGCATAAGTTACTAGTGAGTGAGCAATGTGTTATGAAATTCAAGATTGGAAATTGCGTTGATGAAGTCCTATGTGATATTATGCCTATGCATTGTTGTCATATATTTTTGGGTAGACCTAGGCAATATGATAGAGATGGTGTATATGATGGTGGATTAAATCAATATACTCTTTGGGTGAATAGAAGAAAGAAAACATCGTGCCTTTGATTGAAGTTCTAGATGAGGTAAATCATACTCATGTTATAGTTTGTATGGTTAATGGGAAACAATTTGAAAAAGATATGAAGAAGAACAAAGTTTTCTTTGTTGTGATTCCTAGAGGACCAAGTTGTGATAGTAATGACCGAATACTAATAGAAGAAAGTATTGACTGAGTAACAACAAAATATGACAGTGTAAGATGAGTACCAACAAAAATTGAGAAATTACTTAATGAGTACAAGGAGATTTTTCTAGAAGATATACTTGATGGTTTACCACTAGTAAGAAGTATAAGTCATTTTATGGATCTCATTCCTGGTGTGATTTTTCCAAATAAAGAATCATATAGATTGACACCTACCAAGAATAAATAAATTAACAAGGAAGTGAAAGAGTTATTGCAGAAAGGTTTGATCAGAGAAGGCTTGAGTCCATGTGTTGTACCTATTGTATTGGGACCTAAGAAGAATGGAGAATGGAGGATGTGTACTGATTCCATAGCTATTAACAAAATAAAAATGAAATATAGGTTTCCTATGCTAAGGATGGATGACATAATGGATTGTTTGAGCGAAGAAAAATATTTTACCAAAATTGATTTGAAGAGTGGCTATCATTAGATCAGAATCAGAGAGGGTGATGATGGAAGACTACTTTCAAAACAAAAGATGGTTTGTATGAATGGTTGGTTCTTCCTTTTGGTTTGACTAATTCTTAGAGTACTTTCATGAGGTTAATGAATGAGGTTCTAAAGAGATTCTTGGGAATGTTTGTGATTGTTTATTTGGATGACATCCTAATATTTAGTAAGACTAAGGCATAACATCTTGCACACATTAGGAAAGTGTTGTTGAGATTGAAGGAGGAGAAGTTATTGATTAATTTGAATAAGTGTTCATTCATGCAAGAGGAGACTGCGTATCTAGGATTTGTGCTTTTAGCTGATAGTTTGAAGATGGATCTTGAGAAGGTTAAAGTAATTCTTGAATGGCCTACACTTGAGAATGTTGGTGAGGTAAGATCATTTCATGGTTTGGCTAGTTTCTACAAAAAAATTATAAGGAATTTCAATTATGTTTGTAATGCTATGACTAAAATTATGAAAGGAGATAAAAAGGATTTCAAATGGACACATGGTGCTAATAAGAGTTTTGAAAATTTGAAGTAAAAGATTGTTGTGTTACCCTGTATTGGCTTTACACGATTTTAATTAGGTATTTCAAGTTGATAGTGATGTAAGTCATGTTGGAAACTAAAATTGGAATGGTTTTTATGTTGTCATTGATGTCAAACCTATATGTGAGATAGTTTGCTACCTGATCTAAGTGTCATATCTATTTGATTAATGAAAAGGATTTGAGAAGTTGTTCATAACAAAAGAATTCAGAGGATATGTTGAGTTATGAAGAGGAAACTACAAACAAACACTTGATTAGTTGGACTTTGACAAGATAAATTGATTGTTTAAATCATGTTACAAGTGGAGAAGACAATAATGCTCAAGTCTTGAAAGTGTGAACAAAGATTGATTGAATGCATAGGCTTGACTGAGAAACAATGCAGAAGACTTAATAATTTTGAAGTATATGTTGAGTAATGGTAGTGTCAACCGAGCCATAGTATTAGTATTGACCTAGTGATAGTGTATGTGTCGAGGAATAAACTTAGTATCGACTGAGTAACCTAGTGATGACTGAGCATCAGTACTTAGTGTTGGTTAAGGAACAACATTTTAATTGTTCATAAGAAATCATAATTTCCAATTGACTAATTGATTTCTTGGGATATGGAAAGTGTGTTGAAGATAAGGATCGATGAGTTGGATCATTTAATTCTAGGAGAGGATTAGCTAAATGAACTAAGCAATTGATTCCAAGATAAATTTCTAGAAAAAGGAGAAGATAAATGAAATGGCAATTAGATTCATTGTATGTGATGAATCAAATCATGAACCCTAAGATCTATGATGGTGTTTAAGAAGAAAAAGATCAAAATTTACTATTTAAGGACACACAAGGAATAACCTATAGTGTGTTTTTGCATGTGCTTGTATGCAGATGCTTGTAAAGTTGAAGCAATGAATGGTGTTATTGAATGGAAAATCTAAGCCGATGGCTAACAAGAGTTGAGAAGAAGAGTAATCACTTGAAGGGTTTCCAAAAGAATCAAAGACAAAAATTATAATGGAGGCCAAATAGTGAGTCAGTACATGAGAACTGAATAGAGATCTATACATGTAAAGTGAGTTGTACTTGATAGATCAAAAACTTGTTACTTTCTAACCATTGTAAATAGTTTTTGAAATCCTTTAATCAAGTTTGACCTAACAATCATATTGACCTAACATTCATTGGTAAATCCTTTAACAAGGTGAGATTCTAATGAAATGTTATAAAGTCCTCTAACAAGGCCACTCCTAACATGGTGATTAAATCCTTTAACAAGATCACATTTAAGAATGTGTTTTGTAACCTTCAATAGGGTTCACTCCTAATAAATGTCACATCAGAAGAGTGGAAATTGGTAGCATGTTGCTAGTGGTTTTTCCCAAGTTGGGTTTCCATGTTAAATCCTAGTGTCAAAATTTTTTGGATGTTATTATTGTTTTTTACTTATTAATGTTTACATTCTATAAGTCTATTATTTTAAAACAATGGACAACTAGATAATGTTATTGAAGGTTTGCAGTAGAGACTGAGTTGTGGAATGATAAGATTTGAAGTTGTTTAAATGAATATTTGTTCAATTGGTACATCTAGACCTTGGATAACTAATTCACCCCCCCACCACCTCTCATTTATTCTAAATATTCTAACAATTGGTATCAGAGTTGTTGGTGCTTATAGAAACAAGTTTAAAGGTACTCAAAGATAAAGGTCATGATGTACAAAAAAGGAGGCGCCAAAGTTGAACAAAATTAACTTTCCTACATGGAAAATGTTGATGAGGCCACATATAGATGGTATTGGTGATGCTGCAATAGAATTTCTAGACAATGCATATGTAAATATAACAATAATCCCTTTGACTGCTCAACAACTAAAAAACAAGCAAGAACACAATCTGGGAATGTTGGAGATTGCTTCAACCCTAAGTTATGTTGAGTTTGATGACATAAAAGAATGCAAGAATGCAAAGGAAATGTGGGATAAACTGAAGATCATATATGGAGGAGATGATAATTTATTGAGAGCCAAATCATAAATTTTGAGAGGAAATTGTGATGAAATGAGAATGTTAGAAGGTGAGAACATAGTTCAGTACTATACAAGAATCAAAGAGGTTGTCAATGCTATTAGAGGAGCTAATGGAAAGATCGAGGATGAAATAGTAATAAGTAAGGTATTGAGAACTCTACTTCCTATTTATGAAATTAGGGTTTCTATAATAGAAGAATTGAGATGTTAGGGGATTGATGTTTTGAATAGTGAGATCAGAAACATCCTTTACTATGACAATTTCAATACTTACACTTATTATCTGTGGAGGGATGACATTCAAAATTTGTGTATCTTTTACCCTCTATTCTTATTGCTACTCTTTCTCAACTATTTCTTGATCATGTCTATTCATATCAATACCTCCCTCAACTATGCCTTCTTCATTATCATCATCTTCATCATCTTTAACCTCAATAGGCTCTTGTTCTCCTACTTTGGTTGTGGCTAGCCCATATGTAATTTTCCATATTTGTGTGGTCTTCTTTACAACATCTTCTATGTTGTTTTGTAATATGTTGATTTAGGAACAAATCTAACAATATATTTCTTTATAGCTTTAGCTATCTGTGCCTTGCTGAGTTCTGACATAACTTGGCCGAGGGTTGTTTCTCTAATTTTCCTTTCTGTATCTAAACAATAGTGCCAATTTTTCTCAACTCTATCATATAGCATTTTAGGAATGGAGTTGGCAATCTCTAGAGGAGCTTTCTTAAAAGTAGCCATCATGGCATATATTGCCTCCTCCACTTGATTCTTTTCAACTTTTCCAAGATTTTCAAAATCAATGTGAGAAAAACCTTAAAAATCTACATTATTTCTAACATTCTCACATAAGTTGTCTAGATCTAAAGATGGATTATGACTCACCACTTGGAATTGGCTATTGCCATCAGATTCTATTCTTTCCTCATTAGTTTCAACCTGAGCCATGTATTTTCTCCTTGGTCTTTTTTTGTGCTCCACCTTCTTGCTCTATAGGCTTGGCTTTCTCTTTAGCGTTTTGTGCAATGACATGTGTACTGGCCCTTGTGGTAGTTTGGTTTGGGATAGCTTGGTTTAGCAACCTTCTTTGGTCTTTTCACTGCTTGTGCGTTATCCTTTCTCTTCTTCTAATAAGTGGGAATAGGTGTTTCCTCAACTTCTTCTTCCTTGGCACCTTTTGCAGTATTTGTTTCTTCCTTTTTCTGATCCTCACCTTGTCCTTATGTCAATGCAATTCGTGCTTGAATCTAAGTGTCTTCTTCTTCTTCCTCTTCATCTTCCTCCTTGGCACCTTCACCAAATTTTTCTTTTAGTTTCTTTACCAGTTAATCCTTCCTTTTGATGATAGAGGAAATCTTCAACTCCATAGCAATCTTTGACTTGGCCATCTCATAGTTACCAAAGGCTTTGGCATCTTTGTTTAGTTCTTCTACAAGTAATGTTGCAATTGTTGCAATTTCCTCATCAACATTAATTTCATAAGCTAATGACCTTAGCCATCTTACTCTAGGAATTGCTACTTGAACAAATGTGTGATCAACATTAACTAGGAAACAAACATCATCATAATATCTTTTGACTAATGATACTAGAGTCCTTAATTTCTTCTTCATGGATTGTTTGAAATCCTCAAAATAACTAGTCATTACTGACTCAAAAATTTCACCTAATTGTTCAATAAATTCTCCTATTTGAACTGCAACAGACCTATTTGTCTTCCATGCAATAGTACCAAATGTAGGAAATGTGTTATGTACATAAAAGAAGATACATATCAAAATAGATCCAAATTTACACTAACCACTCTTTGTTTTCCTTATTTCTCCTGAGTTTTCAATTAATTTTTGTAGCTACAACTCAGCAAGATCATTTGTATGATCCTTCTTCACAATCTTGTAGCTCATATCTATTGCAATGCAAGGTACATTTTTCAATCAGCTTGATTGATAAAATTTATGTGCAATTACTCTTACTGCAAAATCTATCAAAGGATCTGTAATGGTGTCTATGGTCATTCCTATCTTGTTCCACATAGCTCCCATGTTCTTTTCAATGACTTCTTTGGACTCACTTCTCATAGTCTTTGGCCAATCTAGGGTTGGATACCCTATTACCCTATGGATTATTCTCTTTGTGATTTTGATTGGCCCATTATCTAACCACATTAAACTATCATGAATTCTACTCAAAACAATCTTGATCCATTTAGTTTTGAAAATGTTAGGGAAATCTAGGGCATGAGTTAACCCTTTCTTTTCTACAATCTTGAATTCTTCCCTTAATAGACCATTTTCACATAGTTTTCCATATGCTTCTTTGGATACCAACACTACCAATCTTACAATTATAACACTTTTTGGCATCTTGAATCATTAAAACTTGTGGTGGTATCATAGATAGCACACCGAAGGCATCTTGTTTGTATGATATGTCTGGAATGGCCTTGAAAATAGGTTGTTTTACCTTGTTGCTAACCCACTAAACATTTAAAACATCTTTTCCCTCTACACCTTTTTCTTTCCAAGAACTAGATACCATTTTATAAATCTAGGGTTTACAAAATTTGAAATAGCGTAGCTCAGCACATGATAAATACCTTGTAAATTCTAATGAAATAATGTCAAACAACTACTCAAATCTCCTTTAAATGTTTTAGATGAAATTTCCAGATCGTCATTAGCTCTTCTCTCTTTCTCTCAAATTTGAATGATGTTAAATGAGTAGAAATTAATCAAATACCCCTTTAAAATGTTGCAATTAATGCTAAGTGCTTACATAGTTGTAAGATTGGCATCAACTAGTTTATGGCTCACTTAGCATCCACCTATCTTTCCATTCATTCAAAAACCATAGGAAACTTTTCATGCTCGACAATAACATGAAAAAATTAAAAAAATTCTTTGATTCCTAATAACTCTTTGCATCTTTATTCATGCTTATGTAATATTTTCATAACTAAATCCTTTGGAACTGATGTATGGTATAACTTTTAAATATCAATCCCACATACCTCTTGATTGCTTAATTTGATGAGGTGTGATCACCTAACACATTGGGTGAAGTGATCCCTTCTCCACTTGATGCATTGTAATCCTCCTTTCTCTTCCATGTCTTGTTCATTTCATATATAAAATTTTCAATATATACCTTGCCTTTACCTTCATTGAACTCACAACTTGGTGCCTTTATCCTTGTTGGGAAATATCGGCTGATGTGATCAGTCTTCAAACAATTAAAACATGTGGTTTGACTCAACCACCTTTTGTAGTCACTCCTAAAGTGTGTTCTAATGTAGTTCTCAGGAATATATCCATACTTTTGACAATAGTGACAACTATACCTTGTATTATAGTCCCAATTATAAAAGTTGCCATTTTTCTTTACCTTTGTTTGCTTGTTTGATGGCCATATTGGGTTGGATTTGCACTCAAAATCTCTATGTCCATACTTTTGATAGTTGTAACAATAGCCTTCAAACCTTTGAATGTGCATGCTCATGGTTCTGCATTCATGTGTCTAATGACCTTGTTTGTTGCACTTATGGTTGTGACCCATTCTCTTCTGCTTATCATTCTGATTTATAGTCTTACTCCTGCACACATTGGCAGTATGTCCTTTCTTACCACAATTATGACAAGTAGGTTTGGAATTCTTACCTTTTTTTCTCCTTTCTTCAGCACTTTTCAATGATTCTCCTTCCTCAGTACTTGTGTATCCAGTCCAGATGTATCATTATTAGATCTAGGGGATCTCATCAATTGTTCAAAGTACTTGATGACTTCACTAGGTTTAAAAAAACTTTCAAAAAACTCCTTTTCCCTTTTTAGGTCATTACTCAATTGTTAATTCTATAACTTCAGTGCTATTATCCCAATGTCCTTGGTATTCAATTCATGGTTGACATTCATCAGTTGACCCAAAGTTTTTAAGTGCATGTTAGTAATCCTAGTTACCTTTGATGATCTCTCTTTCAATCTGTTGGTCAAAACTCTTTTGCCATCTTCAATCGTGGCTTTTTCTTCCATTTCTTTCTTTTTCTATTCGATCACCTCACATAGTAATATGGCTTGTGATTCTTGCTCTAACTTGAGATTTCTGATTTCTTCAGCTTGGGCTCTATTCTTTTCCATTAGATCTACAATTGTTGCATCAAATTCATTTGAGTCTCCATTTGCAAATAGCTTAGTAGTGTCCATCTCTCTGTATTGTGTGTCATTCTCCTCAATTGAAATTTCCTTCCTTCTCTTCAATGATTTCTTTAGATCGTCTCTCGCTTCATTTAAATAATGTAGAATGAGTTGTATTTCAATTCCTTGAATCTTTCCCAACTTTTAGACTTCCATTTCCAAGATCTTTCTTTCCTCAAAGTTGCAAAGCTTCTCTTTTAGAGAACTAGGCTCTGATACCAATTGTTAGAATTACAATAGGAAAAGTAAACTTTTGGGGGAGGGGGGGTCATATTAGTAGTTCAAACTTTGACCCATAAAATATTCACCACACATCCATCTCATATACTCAATAAGCAAACTAAAATATCATGAAAAGCATGTAAACAAGTAAACATTCACACATATATGACACTAGATATGATTATTCAGAAATCTTCCAATGTGAAGGTAAAACTGGGGTGAGAATGACACCCACAAATCTTCACTACTACAGTAATAAAGTATATCTAATGAAGGTTACAATGTTTGATCATGAGCCATGATCTATTAAAGGCTTGCCCTATGTTAGGTCTTACCCTATTAAAGGATTTAAACACCTTGCTAAAAGTGTGCCTTGTTAAAGGACTTCAACTCACAATTAAGTAAGCATGTTGTTAGAGGATTTCAATATAGCCTGTTAGGACTGCTTTGTTAAGAGATTTAATTGATTAACCTATTAGAATGTCTCAACATTGATCCTACAATTAGCACTTTGTTGCTTAAGGATGAATCACCTCTATCATGCTATGTACTTGATTCTTCTTGATCAAATGTCTCTCTATTGTTCATTATTTCTTCCTCTATTCTCCTTTAACTAATTCTACAATACAATTCAAATCATAATGCCTTGGTCACCATGAATGTCCTAGTTTGTGCATGCAAAACTCTCATCATCATTCATTCATTCCCCTATCATGCTCTTAGAAAAAAATAGGGTTTTTCCTCCTTAAGAAGACCTAAGTGACTTAGGGTTAGGTATGAATCAACAACTGTGATTCACCCATATTGCCAATTAAACCTTCCCTTTACCTGATTGGATACATGTAATGCATAGGGATTCCAAATTAAGATTCATCCTTATCACCAAAATATCATAATTCAATCTGTAAGTTAGCTAAAAAATGGTTTACACAATAGTTTGTTCCAATACAAACAACTATGAAAAAACTGTGTTACTCGGAATCTAAAGTCCCTAATGCTCAACACATACTGACTTCAATACTATCACTTGACACCTAAATGACTCAACATGCACTACTTGCTCAGTTCTTGAATCACTTGGCATATACTGCATGCTCAACACTTGAGTGACTCAACACATGAGTGACTTGGTACTCACTATTGACTCGGAAAGCTCTAACTTATACATGTTGTGCTCAACATATACTACTTGTTCAACATGAACTAAGTAAATGACTTAAGTGTATAGACAGTCACCTGTCAAAACTGATCTGAGATCAACATAAGGTACTCTAAGCCATGCTCAAAATCCATATTTTTTACCCTAAGGTTATGATAAGAAACTATGTATAAGGAGGGTATATTTATGCCCCCCTCCTTATCATGTCTAGCTACTAGACATGAGAAGGAAGAGAAAGAGGATTCTTTACATAACAAGGAGATATCCTTAAAGAAGCAATGTGGACTATATTCATAGAAAAGAGCCTTAACCTTTATAATCTAAGAATATAATTTAATTGTGAAAAGGATTTATCTCTTATATAAAGAGGTTCCTCAAAAGGGAAAAATCTTAATGACCATACATCTCCCTAAGAGGAGTGTTTGATCAAGATGAAAGCTCGAAGAAAAGGGGACCAAGAACAAGAATGTGCATATTTAGCCCCTTGTATATAGTTAGAATAGGGATCCTTGGATGAAGGATGACAATCTCCAAGCAAGGGAAAGTATGCATAATGGACATAACTTTAATTTATAAATAAGAGTGATGAATTAGGATATACATCTCTTGCAAAAAGAGAGAATCTATAGTCAAGGCACAATTATTCATAAAGAAAGAGCAATTTCACATAATAATCAAGATCCACTTAAGTATATGGGAATGTAGATCCTCAGAAAAAGAAATAAAGAATATACAAAGATTATTTTCCCCCAAAAGTGAGAGAAGAAAGGAAATATATGGTGGATTACTTAACAAAACCTTGGAATCTATAAGGATGAATTGTAAACAAAAACCAATAGCCATGCACAAAACACAAATACCCCATATCTAACAAGAAGTATTATAAGATAATGCTACACCATAGTGAAAATGAAATAAAGAAACATCATAGGGTAATAAACTCTAAAAAACACAAGGTTCTAGAAAAGATATCACATATGAAATAAACTATAGATGATCATTGTATGAGAAGCATTAAAATCCAAAGTATGAAAAGACACTTTTTCATGATATCAAATAAAATGATCATGAAAAAGATATCATTCAACATTGAAAATTATAGGAAACACAACATAAGCAATGTATTGAAAATAAGAATAAAGCATAGAAGAAGATATATTCGATGTAATTAGATAAAAATGTAAAGATAAACATTAAGGATTCATATACTCATCAAATAAATGTGTTTGATTCACAGAGTCAAGAATGTAGGATGTCGATATGAAATCTAAAGTTTCCCAATATTGAAGAATTGAGGAGCCACTTATAGGGTAAATATGAGTAGGATCATTATGATCTAATGAGAAAGTAGGGTCACAAGGATTATCAAATTCAATGAGACCTAAATTAATTTGAGATGTATTTTGTAAGGAACAAGAAAAAGAATCAAGAGTATGGTTTTCTATGGCTAAGGAACTCTTATGAGAAACAATAATAAAACTCATAAAGGCCTCCTCTATAGAAGGAAAATAAACGAAATGCATAGAAAGACATTGATCAATAGGAGAAATAATGCTATCATAAAAGTGTGTAAAAATGTTCTCATGAGGAAGAGAGTAAAACATGTCTTGACTTAAGGGTTCATCCCAAATAGTATAATCATCCAAATTATTGCGGTTTCACAATGCACGCCCCATTTTCATAATTAAAATGGGGACCTTCTAGTTTCAAAATCCCCTACGAAGATCCTAGTCCAAAGTCTTGATCATTTTGGACCCTACCCTTGGTCTGGGCCAAGACTTGGTCTCTAACTGGGAAAGTATAGGCAGCTAGAGAGGAGAAAAAATCATGTTTTGGGCTCTAATATGCTTCAAGTGTGCATATGCGCACATGCACATGTGTGTTAAATGTGAAAATGCACTAAGTGAACAAACACTACATCCCACTCTAGGGATGTGCACATGCACACATCACATGTGTGCACACTTAGAGGACATGCACTTTCATAGGTACACATTGGGCACCTAGGGCTTATATAAGGCCTCTACCCCTCTCCTACCTTTCACTTTCTCTCACTTCAAACTAAAGACTACACCTCTACACCTTGTCTCCTTGTGCTCCTTTTCTACTCCTGATCCCCTACACATGAAAAGCACAAGGTTAGCCACTGCAATGGTGCACACATGTAAACCCCTCTAAGGTGTGCATGTGCACACCCCCACACCTTAAACATAAACCATAAAATGTTTAAAAAATAAAAAATAACTAGACTTAAAAGCTCCTAGGCCTCATTAAGGTGTGCACATGTGCACCCCTATGAGATGTTCATGTCTACACCTTTGTGCATTGAAATGGCAAGAATGCAAAGGTCCCCCCACATTGCATTGTGCACTACGCATATGCACATGTGCACACCTTGCCTAGCTACGCAATTACATACTTAGCCTATTCCAAGGCTAATTCAACGCACTTTTAAGGGTGTGCTAGGTGTGTTGAAATACATAACAATGTATTTTTAAGGGGGGGCTACTATTTCATCTATTTTGAATGGTTTTGACCTTTTTGAGAGTTAGTCCAGGGTCTTTTTAGGTCAATTTTTTTTCCTTTGAACTACTATTTTACTCTCTTATGTAGATGAAATTGTATCATCATCATCTTCAATGGAAGAAAAAATGTCATCGAAACCAACTATGTTCAAATATTAAGGAGCACCCAAGAAGTCACAATTCTAGAATGGACATGCAGAAATCTGAGACATAGAGCTGGGACATATAGACTAGAATGCATTCCTTACAATCTACAATAAACAAGGGAAGATCTGATATGGTATTTGCACTCATCTGGTTGGGGCTAGTAGATGCAACATCACATCCTACATTAGTTCAATATTTAGAACTAATAATGACACTAGAAGAACACTATGTGACCAAGGAAAAGGTTGTGAAGAGTGTAACTGGAGAAATATTCCAAGACCTCTAACCCCAAAATATAAAGAAAGTGTTTCAACTCCCAAGGGTGGACCAATACCTACAAATCTCATATGATGGGGCAAAATGATCTTATAAGGATAATGAGAAATAATCAAAGGAATTAGTGCAATCCTCTTTCCTAATTGATAGAACACTTGTGGGATACAGAGTGGGTAAGGTAGATATGACTAGAGGCTACATGAAAGATGGCATTGGATATGTGATTGTACTCCTAAGAAAAGTCATGGGTCTTCTAGTAGCAGGTTACCTTCAAACTTGGATGGTTCACTTTGTTGAAACCATCAGGACCACAAATATTCCCATTAATTGTGCCACATTCTTAAATGATAACCTAGATGAGCAACCAGTTTCTATCAAGGTAGACCCTCACTTCTACATGAAATTATACATGGTGTACTTGTTGGTAGCTAGAACCATGGATTATCAAAGCCTTTACAAAAAGGGAAGAATGCAAGATGCAAATGCTTGGCCCTATGTGGTATACCCACAATTGGTAAAGAATAAACTCCCACTACAAAGTGTGGAGTACATAGTAGTGACTGATGGTTTCATCTTTGCAATTATCAAGTTTATTGAATGTGATTATGCAAAGAGAATGTCAATAGAGGTAGTTTCCAAATCACATAAATAGGTGCCTACAATATCTAATTTAAGACCTTTACATATCTTTGGGTAGTTGGTACTCTGACGTGCCCCAAGAAGCTCCCAAGATACCCCTCTGATAGGCTGATACTCCTAGAGATTTTTTGTCAACTAACTTTTGTGTATGGTAGAGTGAGGAAACAACATACGAAGACAAGGGTTTTGGCCCATTACAATTAGTGCATTTGAGGTGAAGCAAAAGTAGGACATTGCTACCTTTGACTTTGAATGGGATCAGTATCCCTTGGAAGAATACAACTCCCCTTCCCCTTTCTTTGATAACATTGGGATGGTGCAACATCTAGTAGGGAAATAGTTTGTACATGATTCTTTAGAAGATCAATGGATGAACATAATAGACGACTATGATATCTTTATAATGGATTATTGTAGGATGAGACTATACTTAGTAGATAATATGTTGAAGATGAAGGTTCCTCTTAAGGCCATAGAAAAGGATGCCAAAGAAGTCATGAATCCTTTATATAATAGAGATAAAATCTATTGCATTCCTCTCATGAATGTTGAAATAGGGAGAGATGAGAACAATGACATAGATCATCAGGCTAGACATATGGTTGAATTGAAAAGGGAATGGATCTGGAACCCATCTTGGATGGATCCAGTTCCTCAAGTCATACCCCTACAAGCCACATCTAGGTCAATCAAAGGCAAAGGTGTGAAGGCCACCATACCAACCTACCCCTTTGTTGCCATGCTTTATTCCTACCCTTGTACAAGTTAAGTCATTGGTATTTAAGTGAGTTTGTGTCCAAGTGTGATGTCTAAGTATCCTTTAGGTTACTTACTTCTCATCTTTCCTTATTACCTCACTTTCTTTGTTTTCTGACTATCCTAATAATGTTGTGTGAGTTTTCTATTTTTTAGTGCGTGAGAGATCTAGGTGATCTAGGCATGATTGGGATTTGTTTTGGTGTCTTCCTAATGAGAATTAATTTATCCATATTTCATCATTTTCTATCTTGCTTTAGCATCTTTCTTTCCTATGGGTTCTGAGCAATCAAACTAGTTTTCCTAATTGGTGAACTTAATCAAGTGTATATCTAAAAAGGGGAAGCCATGAAAGTAATTTAGAAGATATGTATATGATTATGGCATGATGGAAAGACTCATGAAATCATAGATTAAAGTTAGGAAGAAGGCCATTCATAGTGAAGAGATAAAATTCTACTTTCACAAGGAAGAGTATATCTATGGGTTTTCCACTGTGCACTAATGGAAGTGAAGGTGTTTTTTTATGCTTCCAAAACTGCAACAATTTATATGAAATCCAAGCCTTTACATACAAGTAATAAGAGCATGATGTCGAATGAAATATTTTGAGGTCTTAATTAGTGATGTATGCTTGAGATCTAGCTTTGAGTCTATCAGATTGAGGTTAAAGGGTAAAGTGTTATTATCTTTACTTCATTCTAGGAAATGTTGTTGAGAAAGGGGTTTTCCATCCCGAGGTAATGAAAAAGGCCACTTCTCTAAAAGATTTGCAAATAGAAAGAAAAGCCACCTTAAAATGTGAATATTCTTTGGAGATTCTCAAAAGATACTTTCAAAAAAGTTAGTGGTGAGAATGTGATCATGATATAAAGGAAAGGAAGTGTTAATTTTTAAGGTGGAAAGTGAAAGAAAGAAGTGCACAAGCTAACAAAGGATCACTCCTTATACTATGATTTTGAATAGAAGGAAAGTGGGTTTGCAAAAGATCTAAGCTTCTCTTTCTCCCTCATGGAACTTAAAGACTTGTTTTGTTAAGTCATTTTTAGTATAATCACCTTACTCTAAGTAAGGTAATAAAGCTTTTGAAAATACAATTTTTTATGTGCAAATGAATGAAAAGTTCATTGAATTAAATCCAAATCTTACCATTATAATCATTGGTCAAACTTAATTTCATTCATGTGGCACAAACTTTCTAATTCCTATACCTATTTCATCATAATCACCTACAATTGATTTCTTCAAGTGTATTTGTTAGCCAAAATTGATTTCTCACCAAAAAATGAAATTCAAATAATTATTTTTTTTAACGATCACCTAGGGTTTATTATGAAATGATTTAGCATTGGAAATATTCCTTATTTCATGTTATTCTTTAGGATATCTTTAAGTCATGATCATGTAATGCGCCTAGTCATAGTTGATTAAGTGCTGACTATTGTCAAGGTGGCGAAGGTGTGCTTTGCTTTGTTTTCACCCGATTGCATGGTTATATTGACATGTTGTGGTTACACTGAAATAGCACCAAAAGGAGCAAGCCTTTAGCATTCAATATACATTTCATACTGATGGATCTTTCAGATCTATGGTAAGTGCATGATTGCATCAGGTTAAGGGATGGCTAAATTTTGAGTTATGATCGAGTGGTTCCAATTATTTCGCTTAATTGCAGGAGCTCAATAGTAACATCATTTGAAGGTGGCAATGGTGTGGATATGATCAAATCTTAGATTTTGCAGGGTCATGGTGGTTACTAAAGAATTCTAAGGGTAGGTTGTGAGATAGAAATGAACTAATGGTCATAGTTTTGTGAGCAGTAACTATTATTGAAGGAAGGTGGTGGCGAGGTTGCGATTGCAAATGGTCAAATGCAAGGCATAAGGATTAAATCGATGATGGAGTGGCATAATGGTAAGAAATGTTTGGTATACATATCAAGACTCAATGGTTAAAACTTAGTTAACCAAGAGTCATGGTGAAATTAGAAGTTGGTGGTAGCAGAAATAGTTCTTTGAATGATGAATCTGATCTTTTCGATCTCCTGTAACCACTCCCATCAATCCCTAGGCTTGATAATTGTAAATAGGTACTCCACCACCATCGGTTGCTCCATTCATTCAGTTAGACATTAAATAACCATCACTCCTGACCTCTCTTAGATTTGTTTGGTGAAGAAGTGATCCTCTCATGTATAGATTTACTCAATAACCAGATCTTTTCAGTTTTGCAATAATTATTCTCTGAAGATTTGATTATAGTGGTTGATTTCTTTATCTTATGAGGGAAGTCATCCAAGTTATGCTAGCACTGTAAAGGTAGATATTGTACTCTTTCTAGGGGTTGGACTTTCTTTGTTTTCCCCTAGTATTGCCTTGGCATGCTACTGTAATTTCCTCTTTGCCTTTGAATTATATGACTTTCTACCTTATCTCTTTCAACCATTGTTTTATTGTGTGAGCTTGTCTGCCTCTCTTTGACATACTATGAATATTTATAATCTACATTTTCTATATCTCTTTTTCCTGTGAATGATAAGAAGTGAAGAAATCTTCCTTATGTCACTCATGATGTTGTCTGATCTTTGTGTTGTTTACTAATTAAAACAATTTTGAATCTGTATATCCTTGGACTATCATAATAATAGCACTGTGCATGTATGCATAGAGACTAGTCTGAACACCCTATTTTGGTGCATCACCTCTTTAGAATAGATTAGGTAGTTACTTTCATGTATTCCTTCTCCCTTTTCTCTTCAAGAATAGTTTAAGTGCATCCAAATAGTAGAGGAAGTTGACCTTCTAAGACTTTGGACAAGGGTGCAAGATTTTGTGACAACAGTTTCTGGCATGCCCTGTGGGACATTATATCAAAAATATTTAAAGTTTACTGGTGTTGGGAAAAGATTCCTTCTTCATGTTGAGGAGATAGTATGACCTTCAGTATAAAGCCTTCAAGAGGCTCATTGTTTAGAAGTACTTGGTGACTCTAAGCTTCAAATGCATCTAGTTTCCAAACTAAATTTGTTCTGATTCATGCCCAAGAGACACACAAGGGAATCTTCTAGAGGTAAGTTCCAATATCAAGATCTTTTTCTCTCTAATCCAAGAAGAAAGGTTAGAGAATCATTATCACCAGTTAGGAGTGTGGCAATAACACATACCCCTGCAAGATCTATCTCCACTCCTCCTATTGTTAGGTCCTAACCTAGAATACCATCTACTCATATCAATAGAACACTTGTTTATATGGCTAGAGCTCACACTTTCACCACCTTTAATGGTGGGAGCCCCTTCCTATTAGCCCAAAGGCATGACATAATAGTATTAGCTCTTAAAAGTGTACCTAAGTTTATGGGAAAAACCTCCATATCCCCTATTGAACATATTCAAGAGGTGTCTAATGTCTATAATATTCATAGCATCACTAAGGATGATGTAGAGATTAGACTTTTGGCCTCATCCTTGAAAGGAAAGGCATTACAGTGGCATAGAGGTTTACCTCATAGCTCTGTTACTAATTAGGATGGGTTAGGGGAAACTCTATGCAGGATTTTGAGGACAAAAGTGACCACCTATCACTTTTAGAATAACTGAGGGCCCCCTATGAATGTATGACTAATTCCAATTATAGATTTCAAAATACATGGGATAGAATACCTACTATGGAAAAACCCTCTCCTAGTAATGCATTCTTGTATTATGTTAGAGCATTCAACAGTGATATTGCTACCATTTTTCAATCTAGGGGGGGACACTTTACGAAATGCTTATGAGGTTTCCATAAGAGCTGAAAATATATTGATATAGGGAGGGAAGTTAGCTCCAAGGTCCCCAATGCCTTTCTTCCTTGACATGCCTAATCATCAACCTAGTATGGCCCCTATTCATGTCTCCTCTATAAGTCAACCTCTTGTTGTGGTTCCAATAGCCTCTACATCCTCTAATGGAGTTGATAGGATTGAGGCTATGATGTAGACATTAATGTAGAATGTAGGAAGAAGGATGTTGGATCAAGAAAAGAAGATGGATTAAAATAGTGCAGTAGTGCCAAAAATGGGAAATGAGTTGGTAACCATGAAAAGGAGACAAGCTCAAAATAGTAGGCCTCTCCAACTCTAGAGTCAAGGTCCCATTGATGGTAGACCTCCAAAATAGAGTCATGTCCCCTATAATGAAAATAGACCTATCAACCAGCCCTAGTCTTCAAACACCAACCTAAACAGGGCCTTAGTCCCTTAGAACAACCTTGCCCAAGATCAAGATTTTTGCCCTTCTTGTAACTACTCCTATGGATACTGCATGTTTCAGAAGGCAGAATCTTACTTGGCTTTAATTATACCAGAGCGATTAGTTTCCTAGGAGCGTAGAAGAGGTTTCTCCTCAACCTCCTAATCAAACTTCCACATCAAGTGTAGCACCACATGTACAAGAAATTGCCCAGCAACACAATGTGAATTAGCTTGCCAATACTTCTCATCACCAAAGGCATAGTGAATGAAGAGATAATATGAACAACCCATAGACTATCCCACCTCAAGCTTATACTTAAAAGGCTCCCACCAGAACATCTAATGTTCCTTTTAGTGTGGTAGAGTAGATGAGGAAGACCAATGCGAACATTTCTATGTGGGATGATGTAACTACTGTACTGTCACAAAGGAGGTTACTATAGTAGGAGTTGGAAAGCATGAACTCAAAGATCAACCACCTAGCACAAAGAATGTTGTGAGCTTGGTACAACCATATAAGGAGGTGAAAAAAAGAAAAAAAGTTAGACCTCCTCCATTTTATGTTTCTTTTATTATAAGAGATAAGCTAGTCCACAACTGCACGATTGATTCATGGACTAGTAGTTCAATAATGTCCAAGTGTGTTGCTGATACCTTAGAAATTAAATATGAACCCATTGTTAAAGATGTGTTGCAATTAGATAGTAGTATCATCAAGATCATGGAAATCCTTAGGAATGCTCAAATGGTCGTACATGCATGTCCAAGTTGTACTATAGTTTAGGATATATCAATTGTTGAGGTCAAGCCAAACTTTTCCATTTGTCTTTCAAGATACTTCATAGCTCAAATAGGTGGGTACATATCTTCTAATTGGTCATATATGGTTTTTAGAACTAGATATGGAACCAAGGATTCAATCAAAGCAAAACCATTATCTCTCCACCATATTGAGTCCTACACTCCTAATCTCATCAATATGAATTGCACCATCCTAGAAGTAGATGAAAATGATACATCAAATGAGCTTGCCACTTCTTTAGTTGATACACCTAATTTCCTCTTGGATGAGTGTGTTGATTCTTATCAATTTGATCCTATATCAGAAACCTTAGAGACCAGCTTGAGCACGTATTGTATATCAAAAAAGGATGCTCTTGTCCCTTACTTGATGAAAACCAAAGAAGATACAAGTGGAATATGTAGTATGTATTTTGATGGATCAAGAAATAAAAATGGGTTAGGGGCTGGTGTAATGTTGGTTTCTCCTACATTACAAAGATATTATTTCTCATTTAGGCTTCACTTCAGTTGTACTAATAATATATCTGAATATGAGGCATTGATGTAGGGTCTCTTGCTCAAAAAAGAGGAATCCAAGCATTGAGTGTGTATGGGAATAGTGAGTTGATGATCAATCAAGTGAGGAATCAAAATATTACTAAGAATAGTTTGCCCAAGTCTTACAAACATAGAGTGTGGGATTTTCTTGAGGGTTTCAGTGCATTTAATATTTAAAGTATCCCTAAAAGAGGAAATAGACACACTAAAAAACTTGTAGTAGTGGGTGCATCTTATGATGTCCCAAGGAGCCTCAAGGATGTGAAGAAGTAGAAGATTAAAGTGGCGGTCAAACCTGTTATCTCCAATAATGATACCAATTGGTAGATCTATGAATTTGATGCACAAATTGTGAGTTTCTTGCAAAATGAAGCAAAGTTCTTAGATAGAAATCAATTGAGATTGCATGACCAATATGGTGATCAAATCATCAACCTCAACTCCAAAAAATTACCTAAGGGTCTCATTACCTTAGAAAGTGTCTTCAACCCTAATGACCAAGTGAGGGAAAGAGGCATGAATCCTACTGTAGAAAAAGGAGACCATGTGCCAATTATAGTTGCTAATGGAAGGACACTAAACATGGGAAAGGTATGTTCTAAAACTGAGAAAAAAAAAATTGTCCATCTATGTCAAGAATTTAATGATATATGTGCTTGGGCATACAATGATTTAAAGGGGTTTGACCCTAGTTTGTTTCAACATAATATAGATATGGTGGATAATGTCAAGCCTACTAGAAAAAAATAGAGGCCAATAAACCCCAGGAGTGAGCCCCTAATGAGAAATGATTTGTCCAAATTAATTGAGGCCAATATCATTTTCCCTATCAAGCACTCCTCTTGGGTGGCAAACCTTGTCCCTATTAGGAAAAAGAACAGAGAGGTTAGATTGTGGGCAGATTTTAGGGATCTTAACCAAGCCTCCCTCAAATACCATCATGCCCTCCCTTCCATGGAGAAAATATTTTCCAAGGTTAGTGGTTCAGATAGATTCTACTTCTTGGATGAATTCTTAGGTTATAATTAGGTGTTAGTCAAGGAATCAAACAGATACAAAACTATTTTTACTACCAAATGGGGTACCTATGCCTATAGCAAGATGCCTTTTGGACTAACAAATGCAAGTGCCACATTTAAAAAAGAAATGGAGGTGGCCTTCAAAAATATGATTGAGAGGTTTGTGTTAGTCTACCTTGATGATATCATAGTATATTCTAAAGATGTAGCAGAACATTTTGGTCATCTCAGATAGGTGTTTACAAGATGTAGAGAGTATGAAGCATCCTTGAATCCAAGCAAGTGTGTCTTTTCCACTAATCAAGGTTGTATCTAAGGATGGTCTGACTATTGATCCAAAGAGGATAAAGACAATACTTTCCCTTTCTCTTCCTAGTCACAAGAAAGGTCTACAAAGTTTTCAAGGTAGAAAAAATTTTGTGAGAAGATTTATTCCTAACCTAGCTACCATGGTGAGACTTCTTATAGCTAAGCTAAAAAAAATATGGTCTTCTCATGGACCAAGGAAGGGAAAGCAAGTTTTGAAGAGATCAAATTAGCCATAGCTTCAACTCCTACTATCATTAATCCAAATTTTGATAAGGATTTCATTCTATACACTTTAGGAGGTGGGTCAAATATTTCTGCTATTTTTCTATAGTGAAGGACTCAAAGAATATGAAAATAAGTATAGCTATGTGGAAAAGTATGCCCTTGTGGTCATAAGAGCCTTGAATAAATTCAGACACTCATTGTCTCATAACAAAATACATTTGTTAGTCCCTCATGCTAGTGTAAAGGATTTCTTGTTAAGCAAAGAAATTAGTGAGAAAAGATCTGGTTGGATCACCAAGGTAATGGAATATGATGTGGATATTCAGATCACCAAACTAATAAGGGGAAAGGGATTGTATGAACAAATGATCTCATTTCATGAGCTTGATGAACAAATTGTCTTGGTGTTGGCAAAACAACAAGAGGAAAGAAATGATATTCCAATGAGTTAGATAGATGATATGAAGACCTTCTTAGATGGGAATGGATATCCTCAAGGGTTGGATAATGCCAAGAGAAGACAGTTCAAAATATAGTCTATTCCTTATGCTATAATTGATGGTGTTCTATTTAGAAGAGACTTCAACAAAACCCTGCTAAGATGTATTGATGTTGACCAAGCAGAGAGGATAGTTAAAGAGCTTCATGATGGTCCTAATGGTGGGCACTTTTTAGCAAGAACAACTACAATTAAAATAATGAGAGCTGGTTACTGCTGGTCATCCTTGTTCTATGACTACCACATGCAAGGAAGTGCAACAAGTGCACCTTCTTCTCAGGTAAATAGAAGCTTGCAGCTCTCCCACTTCACCCCATCCAAGTTGATCAACCTTTTTCTCAATGGGGATTGGATTTTATTGGTCCTATTAACTCACCTTCTAGCTCTGGTCATAAGTGGATTCTAGTTGCCATATATTATTTTACAAGATGGACAGAGGCAATAACCTTAAAAGTCTCTATAGAAGCTTCAGTTGTAAAATTTATTAATGGAATTGTCACAAGGTTTTGTGCACCTTCAACTATTATTTTAGATAATGCTAAATCATTCATAGGAGCCCAGATTTGTGCATGGGCACTTGATCATGATATTTACTTGAGCACATCTTCCAATTAGTATCCTCAAGGAAATGGTTTAGCTGAGTCATCCAATAGAAAATTGATTAGAATCATCAAGAGAATTGTTGAAGATAACCAAAGGTGTTGGCACTAGAAAGTGAAGACTGCCCTTTGGGCCGACAAAATAATACCCAAGAGAGCCATAGGAAATTCTCCTTTCATGATAGTTTATTGCAAGGAAGCTAGGATTCCTATCTCAATGGAGTTTCCTACTCTTGAGCTGGCTCATTAGCTAGAATTAATTGAATATGATGCTATGTCTGTAAGAATGGTAGATTTGATGGAGCTAGAGGAGAAAATATTGGAAATATGATTGAAAAGCTCATTGTTGTTGAAGATCAAAGAAGGAGATTTTTGTAAAAGATTATTTTTCCATTGATGTCAAACCTGTTACATGTAGGGATGATATTCGCTTACAATATTCATGCACTATCACTTAGTTGATTGATGAAGAGGATTTGATCAACAAGATGTAATAAGAGCACCTAAAGGAAGGGTTGAGTTATGATATTGTAATGAAGTGTGAATCAGTTAAGACAATGGTCAAGAAATGTATTGATGATATACTCAAGATATAAAGGTTGGTCACACTTAGATACATTGGAAGAAGAAGTTGTAACAAGGTTGACTGCAAAGCTTTAACTTTGATCATCAGAAGGTGCTGAGCAAGTTAGTTGAAGCCGAGAAAATTCTTAATAGAAGAAACCTAACAAAAAAAAATTAGTTAGTGCTGACTGATCTTAAAGTTTTGAGTATTAGAAAAGACATAGTTGATGCCGAGTAACATAGTATGTGATGAGCACTAGTATTTCAATAGTGTCGAGCTACTGCATTATTTCAAATGATGAAGATTTGCCAAATCTGAGCTGACATAGTGGCTACATTAAATTTTGTGAATAAGTTGGAGGATAAGAATGATGAGTTGTTGGCATAGAATCCTATGTAAACTATTTTTGGGCAAATTCTAATGGATTATTCAAGAAGTTTCTAGAGGAAATAGAATATGGGATAGATACAATGTATCCTACCTAATCCATGTGAATTGAGATTGAAAAATGGAAGAATCAAGTACGAAAAGGAACTCCAAGACTTCTATTTAAGAAGTCATAGACCAAGAAGCAAAGATCTACTAATATTGTTACTACAGAAGTGAAAAAATCTGTGAAGTAATTGAAAGGGTGTCAAGAATGAGACATTTAGGAGAAGGAAGAGCATAGAGGCTTTGCTTCTAAGAGTGGTCTTGATGAGATGATTTCACTGGTACATTAAGTATGGAGACTCAAGGAGACAAATCTTGAAAGATAAGGCAACCAATTAAGAGTTGCAAAGATAGAAGGCTAAGCAAGGATATGAGTAGAGAAGTGATTTGAAATATGCAAGATAAGTTATATGTTGTAGTCAGGTCAAGTTTTTCTAATACTCTCTAGAAATTGTATTAGATCAAAAAATCCTATGGACTTAGTTTGGCTTAATACCCATTTTTAAATCCTTTAACAAGGTGGCATTCCAAGTGAATGTTCTAAAGTCCTTTTACTAGGCCCACTTCTAACAGGGTGGTTAAATCCTCCAATGAGGTCACATTTAATAGTGTGTGTTGTAAGCTTTTAATAGGGTAGGCCTTTCACAAGGCATCACTTCAAAAGGGTGAGAATTGAGTAGCATGTTACTCATGGTTTTTCCCAAATTCGGTTTCCATGTAAATCACTATGCCATGTGTTGATTTCTTGTGTGTCATACTTGCATGTTGATTTACAGTAGCTTGCTAATTAGACAAGTTAAAGTTTGAAAGAATGAATGATTGAATTAGTTCATTTTATTTGGAGAAAAGTTTGAATAGGACATCTAGACCTTGAATAACTGATTCACACACCCCACCCCCCTCACACTAGCCCTCCTCTCAGTTATTCTAAAGCAATTCTAACAATTGGTATTAGAGCCTTCTGCTGATTTAGTTTCAAGGTACTAGAAGCAGGAAGATCAAGATGTCTAAGAGAGAAGTTCCCAAGCCTAACAAAGACAACTTTGTTGCATGGTAGAGTTTGATGAAATTTCACCTTGGATCAATAGGTGACTATGCACAAACTTCAATTGGAATAGAACATGTAACTCTAGCAGGACCTCTTACTACAGATGATTTGAACAAAAAGAAGGAGCACAATCAAGAAATGTTGGAGATTGCCTCTACACTTAGCTATGTCGAATATGATGATGTCAAAGACTATGAAACTACATTCAAGATGTGGAAAACTCTATCAAAAATCTATGGTGGAGATCATAATATCTAGAGAGCAAAAAGAGAAAGCCTAAGAGGGAAGTTTGATGATATGAAGATGGAGGGAGAGAATGTTGCTCCGTATGCTGGAAGAATAAAAGAAGTGGTGAGTGCAATAAGGAGTCTAGGTGGTCAATTGGAAGAAGAAACATCCATCAACGAATACTTGAGAACTTTGCTTCCTATCTATGCTATAAGAGTTTCAGTCATTCAAGAGCTAAGGTGTGTACAAGGGAACACACTAACTTTTGAAGGAATAGTTGGAAGAATGACTGCGTTTGAGCTATCCAATTTTGACAATTATAGACCTAAGAACCTTGAATCTAATTTCAAGGCCAAAATGACAATAAAAGATACTAAGGAGGACACATCAAGAAAAAGAAGAAGAAAAGTAAAACATGCATCTAGTGATAGCAGCATAGACGAGGAAGATGTGGAATAGTTAGAAGCACTACTGGCCAGGAGATTTCATAGAGGTAAAGGAAAATTCAAAGGGAAGCTTCCTATCATATGTTTCAATTGTAATGAAGTAGGTCATATAGTTGCAAGATGCTCACAAAAGAAAAACTTTAAAGAAGGAAGCAAGTTCAGGAACAAAAGAGAAGATCATAGCAAAGATTACAAGGAGAAGGCAAGAGATGCTACATCGTTGAAGAAGATTCTAATGAAAATGATGATGAAGTACTCTATGTGGCCATGAAGGATGAATCAGACAAAGATGAAGATGAAGCAACAACATTGGTTACCTATGTGAACAAGAATGACAAGTGGATCATAGACAATGGGTGCTCACATCACATGATAGGAGATAAAAGTAAGTTCATTACCTTTACTCAATATGATGGAAATAGCATTAGATTCGGTAATGATGTTCCATGTCAAATCAAAGGAAAAGGCTCTATCAAACTTACAGAGAACATTTCATGTGACAATGTATACTATGTTGAAGGATTGAACTATAACTTGTTGAGTGTATCTTAGTTAGGCAATGTAGGTTGCAAAGTGGAATTTGGAAGCAAAATGACCAAGATCTATGATACTATTGGAAATCTGATAGGAAAAGGTGAACAAACTAGGAGTAATTTGTTTTACCTAGATATGGAAGAGCCAACATGTCTTTTTGTTAAGCTTGATGATGTGTGGTTGTGGCATAAAAGGCTATGTCATGTTAATTTTGATAATTTGATCAGCATTAGTAGAAAGAACAAAGTTAGAGGATTTCCCAAGTTAAAGAAACCTAAAAACACAGTGTGTAATCAATGTCAACTAGGGAAGATGACTAAATCTAGTTTCAAAAGCAAAGCATACACTTCCAATGAAGTTTTAGAGTTAGTTCATATAGATTTATGTGGCCCAATAGAAGTACAAAGCTACCTAGGAGACAAATACATAATGCTATTTGTAGACGATTACTCCAGAATGATGATTTCTATGTTCTTAAAAACAAAAATTTGATGCATTTCAAATGTTCAAGTGGTATTTGGCTAGAGTTGAGAAGGAAATAGGAAAGAACCTAAAATGCCTAAGGTCAGATAGAGGAGGTGAGTTTACATCAAGAGAATTTGAAGTATTTTACAATGACAGAGGTATCAAAAGGCAAATTTCAGCACTAAGAACTCCACCATAGAATGGTATTGCTGAAAGGAGAAATAGGTCAATGATTGACTATGCTAGAACCTTGATGATGGAGAAAACTGTTGCACTCAAGTACTAAAGGGAAGCTGTAAGTACTGCAATCTACACACTGAATAGAGTTCAAATCAAGAAAGGTACAACTGCAACACCCTTTGAATTATGGTATGATCATTCACCTAATGCAAAACATTTCAAAGTGTTTGGTTGTAAATGCTATATTCTAAAAGACACTAGAAATGGCAAGTTTGATGCAAAAAGTAATGAAGGAATATTTCTTGGGTACTCCACTAAAAGTAAGGCATATAAGTGTTTGAATACTAACACCAACAAAGTTGTGGAGAGTGCAAATGTAAATTTTGATGAGCATGCAAAAGTTTAGATTGATGAGTCAAGGAAAATAGAGGATTATAGTTCCTTTGTATACTTCTATGAAGGAATGACATCTGAAGACAATGTTGCAAATCAAGTTGGGAATCAACAAAAAACTTCAGTATCTGTTGAGTCTCAGCCTATGAATGCCAAGTTACATTCAGAAGCCAAGCTGCAGAATGGAGAGAATGAAAAAACTGGTTCTGAAAATAGTATACATGAAAGGAATGATGAATTATCCAATGAAGAAGAATGAAACAACTCTGAAGATAAAGAATCAAACATGGAAAGAAGGACTGAACCCAGATTAGCTAAGTATGTAAAAAGACATCACCCTGTAGATCAAATCATTGATGATAAGGATGCTAGAGCAATGACAAGGAATAGACTCAGAAATGAATCATGTCTACTAAGCAAGGTTGAACCCAAAATAGTCAAAGATGCACTGCAAGATGATGACTAGTATAAGACCATGAAAGAAGAGATAGATCAGATTGAGAAAAACAAAACTTGGTCTCTCGTCCCCAGACCAGCTGATAAGAATGTGATTGGTACCAAGTGGGTGTTCAGAAATAAACTTGATGAGAATGGTGAAATAACAAGAAACAAAGCCAAATTAGTTTGCAAAGGCTATGCGTAAGAAGAAGGACTGGATTATGGAGAGACATTTGCTCCTATTGCAAGAATGGAAGGAGTAAGAACATTACTTGCATATGCTACATATAAAGGTTTCAAAGTTTACTAGATGGATGTAAAGTTAGCTTTTCTAAATGGTATACTGGAAGAGGAAGTCTACATCGAACAACTACAGGGGTTTGTTGATGAGAATAACAAGAACATGGTCTGCAAACTACACAAATCACTTTATGGACTAAAGCAAGTGCCAAGAGCATGGTATGAAAGACTGCAAAAATATCTTGTGAAGATAGGATTTGAAAAAATAGATGACAACAACAACTTCAACATCAAAGCTGAGGAAGGTGTTATCATTTTTTACGCCCCACCAAGATTCAAATTTTAAATGTTTTACCCGCCAACGGCTAGTGTGCATAGTTAATATTATTTTAAATTCCTGATCAAACCTTATAATGTGTTTTGCAGCCTGCAAGTCTTCCATCGTTAGATCTAAAGAATATCTACGGTTGGTGCTATCTCGCCATGGGAAGTTGCACGATGGATATGTTAGCGACATAGCACCTAAGTGACACATGCAAGGTGGGCTCATGTTATCTCGTGAACCTCAAGGATGATGCCAGGTTGTGCCAAGTAGATACCAGGTGTGCTGACAGAGTTTCGCAGGCCCAAAAGTTGAAAAGTAAAGCACAAAACATGACGAGTCTCCACGATTGTCAGATTAAGAAAGATCAATGATGGGCGCTATCTCTCTATGGAGAACTGTGAGAATTTTAACCATAGTGACATAGCACCTTGGTGACATGTGTCTCATAGGCTCGACCAAGGTTGAAAGTTAATAGCTGGTAGTTAGTTTAACCGTCACAGCTGGAGTTTGAGGAGTTGGCGTGGTTAGTGATGAAGAGATGGTCAACTATGTAGGACTTCTGTGAGGTGGAAAAATAAAAAGAGGCTGTTGGTCCACGTGGTCCATCTTGCTTATAGAAACAGGTTGACTCATTGACTCTGCTAATTCACAAACCAAAAAATGAAGGTAATTAGTTTTGTTGCGCGATCTGATCTTCATGATCAATTTCAACTACCATGAAATGAATGCAAAATGAGAAGAACACTCCACCACCCATCTTTTTATCCATCTACCAGGTTAGAGCACAGCTATGGTACCATTTCTATCTTCTCAAGGCCCTATTCCAAATCATTGTGTCTAGATCTGCATCCAAATCAGATTTCCCCTTGATTGTCCTTTGCAAAACTTAATGGCAGGTAGCTGCGAAGTCACTTCAGCTGGAAGAGATCTCAGTTATGCCTGAACTATTAAGGCAACTTTTGTAGATTTTTTTGAAGTCGGACCTTTCTCTGGCTTTTCTCTGTTGTTGCTCTACAATTATAGCATAAATTCCCCTGTGCCTCTGAACTATATAATTCTCTATTTTATCTCCTTCAACCATTGGTATGAAAGTGCAAGAACTCTTTGCCTTCGCCATTATTTTGTGAAAGTCCATAATCTGCATGATTGTATCTCTGTTGGCTTGTGAATGGTATATAAGTGAGTCTCTCTTTCCTTGTGACATTCATCTTGATCATCTTGATCTACATGTGGTTATTTGATTAAAGCAAGTATGAATGTGTATATCCTTAGTTTCATTCTGGTTTAATAGTGCATATATGGGCAGAGATTGGTTTGAACACTCTATTTTGGTGCATCACCTCTTTAGATTAGGCTAGGTAGATTTTTTTCATGCTCTCCTTCTTCCTTTTCCCCTTCAAGAGTAGTTAGGTGCACCCTGATAGTAAGAGGAAGTCAGCCTTCTCTGAGACTCAACCTCATAGTTCAAGTCCCACAGCTTGGAGGTTGTTTCCATGTTTCACTAGGTTGTCCTCATGCATAGGCTCTAGACAAGGGTGCAACCCTAAGTGACAATAGTTTTTGGCATGCCTAGTGGGACAACAAATCTTAGAAAATTTCAAGTCTACTGGTGTCAAAAGGGAATATTTCAAGATTAATACTGAAGAGATAGTACTGGCTTCGATGTTTAAGCCTTCAAGAGGCTCATTCTTCAAAGTACATGGCAACTCTAAGCTTCAAACACATATCTGGTTCCAAACCAAAGTTGCAGTGATTCATGCCCAGAGTTGAGACAAGGACATCTTCTAGATGTAATTTTCAATACCAAGAGCTTTCAGTTTCAAACCCTAGAAGAAGGAAGACTAGAATATCCTTATCACCAGTTAGGAGCGCAGTAGTAACAAATACTCCTGCAAGATCTATCTCTACTCCTCCTACTATTAGATCTTAGCCTAGACTACCATCAGCACGTATCAATAGATCACTTGTCTATATGGAATTTCCTAGAGCTCATACTTTTGCCACATTTAATGGTGGGAGCCCTCTCTTGTTAGCCCAAAGACATGACATACCAGCAATTGCACTCAAAAGTATACCAGAATTTATTGGTGAAACTTCTGTCTCCCCCTCAGAACACATTCAAGAGGTTGCAAATGTCTACAATATCCATGGCATTACAGAGGATGATGTTGTAGTTAGGCTCCTAGCCTCATCCTTGAAAGGAAAAGCATTACAATGGTATAGAGGTTTAGCTCATGGTTCTATAACATATTGGGATGGATTAGGAGTAGGATTGTGCAAACATATTGAGAATAAGAGTGACTATTTGTCACTTTTAGAGAAATTGACTACTATAAAAAGAGCCCCCCATGAATGTATGACTGATTTTAACTATAGATTCCACAATACATGGGATATAATACCTACTTCAGTGAAGCCTACCCCTGGTAATGCCTTCTTGCATTACCTTAGAGCTTTTAACAGCAACATTGCCACTACAATCCAAACTATGGGAGGAGATACCTTGCCTAATTCTTATGACATAGCAATAAGGGTGGAAAACATCTTGATACAAGGAGATAAGTTAGCTCCAAGGCCTCCTATGCCTTTCTTCCCTGATGTTCCAAATCATCAACCAGCAATGGCTCCCCTTCCCATAACTTCTATATCACAATCCCTTACTCCAGTCTCTCAAGCTTCCACATCCTCACATGGGATAGATGAAATTGAGGAGATGATGCAATCTATGATGCAGAACATGGAAAAAAGAGATAAGAACCTTGATAAAAGATTGCAGGATCAAGGGAGGAAGTTAGAAGACCAAGGAAGGAGGTTGGAGGATAATTTCTCTATGATGTAGAAAGTGAGCAACAAAGTGGCAACTTTAGAAAGATAGCAAACTCAAGGTAGTAAGCCTCATCAATTGCAATATCAAACTTCAGATAGTGGTAGGACCCCAAATCCTAATCATTGGAACAATTCTTTTGTTTAGAGTAGGGAGGGTGGCCAGGCTTCAACCTCAAATGTAAACCAAAGTAGGGCCATAGTCCATCAAAAAAATATGGCTCAAGATCAAGATTTTTGTCCCTCCTGTAACTACTCCTATGCCTATTGTATGTGTTAGAAGGCTGAATCTTATTTGGCCTTGATAGTCCAAGAACCTACAGCAAAACAAGCATACAAGGAGGGCCAATTTAAGGATGCCTCAGATATGCAAAGATAGGGTGATTGCTCTTTTATGAATCATCAGATGGAGGAGCATTGTAATGTAAACCAGGATTCCATTGCTCATAATACTAGAAGCAAAAGAAGAGCTATGGAAGATGTTGTCCCTCCTCCTCCCAATCAGGCCTCAAGTTCGAATACAGTACCTCATGAGCAAGCAGCAAATAATCAATCAAGTTCCTTTCAGCAGCAAAGGCAAAACAATGGCAGAAATTATACAAGTGATCCTTAGTCCATCCCATCACAACCTCATACAGTTGCAGCCCCTAAGGTTTCTACCAAAACACCTGCTATGTCATTTAGTGTGGTAGAGAAAATGAAGAAGACAAATGTGAATATCTCCATGTGGGATGTTGTTGCTACTATACCAATGCAAAGGAGGTTTTTGTAGGAAGAGTTAGAAAGAATTGAACCAAAGGATTAGACACCTAGCATGGAAAGTGCCACAAGCCTAGTACAACCATCAAGGGAGGAAGAAACAAGTAAAAGGGTTAGACCTCCTCCATTCTATGTTTCCCTAATTATAGGAGGCAAACTAGTCCATAATTGCATGATTGATTCAGGGGCCAGTAGTTTAGTGATGCCTAGGTGTGTTGCTGATGCTTTGGGAATGAAATATGAGCCCATTGTTAGGGATGTATTACAGTTGGATGGTAGTATTGTCAAGATTGTAGGGATCCTTAGGAATGTGGATATGGCCCTACATGCATGCCCTAGTTGTACTATAACCCAAGATATCTCTGTTGCTGAAGTCAAGCCATATTTTTCCATCTGTCTATCAAGAGACTTTACTACCCAAATAGGTGGTTTCATATCTTTTAATTGGTCATATATGTCTTTTAAAACTAGATATGGAGCCAATGCTTCAATCAGAGCAGAGCGTCAAGCCCTCCATCATATTGAATCTTACACCTCCAACCTGATCAACATGAATTGCCCTATTCTAGAGATGGATGAGAATGACATAGTGAAGGAGCCCACCACTCCCCTAGCAAAGATACCTAATTTCTTCTTGGATGAGTGGGTTTACGCATATCAATTTGACCCTATGTCAGAGATCCTCGAGACAGGTCTCAGTACATATTTTATATTGGAAAAGGATGCCTTGGTTCCCAATCTTGTGGATGCTAAAGAAGATGAAAGTGGGATATGGAGTATGTACTATAATGGATCAAGGAATAAAAATGGATCAGGAGCTGGTGTAATGTTAATTTCCCCTGCACAAATAAGGTATTACTTCTCCTTTAGGCTCCAATTCAGTTGCACCAATAATGTGGTCGAGTATGAATCCTTGATCCAAGGTCTCTTGCTCAAAAAAGAGGAATTCAAGCCTTAAGGGTCTATGGAGACAGTGAGTTGGTGGTTAATCAAGTGAGAAATTAGAATATTGCCAAAAATGGTTTGCTCAAGTCTTATAAACATAGAGTTTGGGATTTTCTTGAGGGTTTCAATGCATTTAAAATCCAAAGCATCCTTAGAAAAGAAAATAGACATGCTGATAGACTTGCAGCAATAGGTGCATCTTATGATGTGCCAGGGAATCTTGAGGAGGAGAAGAAGCAACAAATCAGAGTGGTAGTAAGGCCTGCCATCCCTGACAATAACACCCACTGGCAAGTGTTTGAGTCTGATGAGAAAATTGTCAGCATCTTGCAGAATGAGGAAAAATTTTTAGAGAGAAATCAGTCAAGACTGCAAGATCAGTATGGTGATCAGATCATTCATCTCAATTCTAACAAGCTTCCTAAAGGTCTCATTACTTTAGAGAGTGTTTTTAATCTTGATGATCAAGCAAAGGACAGAGCCATGAACCTAGCTACTGATGAGGGTGATTATACTCCAGTCATGGTTGCTGATGGAAAATCCTTAAACATGGGGAACGTATGTTCTAAAATTGAACAAGAAAATTTTATTCATCTATGTCAGGAATTTAATTATATATTTGCTTGGACATATGATGAATTAAAGGGTTTTGACCCAAGGTTATTTCAGCATACCATAGATTTAGTTGATGATGCAAAACCAGTAAGAAAAAAACAAAGACCAGTGAATCCCAAGATTGAACCATTAATGAGAAAAGAGCTATCCAAATTGATTGAGGCCCACATAATTTTTTCTATCAAACACTCATCATGGGTAGAAAACCTTGTCCCTGTTAGGAAGAAGAATGGGGAAATCAGATTGTGTGTGGACTTTAGGGACCTTAACCAAGCTTCCCTTAAAGATCACCATCCTCTCCCTTCTATGGAGTAGATTTTTTCCAAGGTTAGTGGTTCAAAGAGATTCTCATTTCTTGATGGATTCTTTGGTTACAATCAAGTGCTGGTTAAAGAGTCTGATAGGTACAAGACTGCATTTACCACTAAATGGGGTACCTATGCTTTTTATAAGATTCCATTTGGGCTAACCAATGCAGGTGCTACATTTTAGAAGGAAATGGAGATGGCCTTCAAGAAATTGATTGACAAGTTTGTCTTAGTTTACCTTGACGATATCGCTATGTATTCAAAGGATGTAAATGATCATTTTGATCATCTCAGATAGGTAATCTTAAGATGTAGAGAGTTTGGGGTTTCCCTTAACCCAAGAAAGTGTGTCTTTGCTACTAACCAAGGAAAATTATTAGGGCATATTGTATCTAAGGATGGCTTAACCATTGATCTAGAGAGAACAAAAGCAATACTTGCCCTTCCTCTTCCTAAACACAAGAAAGGGCTGCAAAGTTTCCTAGATAGGATAAATTTTGTGAGAAGATTTATCCCAAATCTTGCTACCATGGTGAAACCTCTTAAAGATTTGCTTAGGAAATGTATGGTCTTTGCATGGACCAAGGGAAGGAAAGTTTTGAAGAGATCAAGACAACCATAGCCTCAACCCCTACTCTCATGAACCCAAAATTTGAGAAGGATTTCATTCTTTATACCTTAGGTGGTGAGTCAAGCATTTCTGCTATCTTGACTCAAACAAATGACAAGAATGAAGAATAGCCCATAGCTTTCTTTAGTGAAGGGCTTAAGGAGTATGAAGATAGGTACAGTTATGTAGAGAAGCAAGCCCTTGCAGTCATCAGAGCTTTAAGGAAATTCAGACACCTCCTGTCCCATAACAAGATTCATTTGTTAGTACCCCATGCCAGTGTGAAGGATTTCCTTTTGAGCAAAGATATTAGTGAGAAAAGAGCTAGTTGGATTACAAGAGTGATGGAGTATGATGTCAATATCCAAGTCACTAAGCTAGTAAGAGGTAAGGGATTGTGTAAGAAAATGTTATCATCTCAAGAGCCTAATGAAGAAGTTGTCATGGTATTAACATAAGAACAGGAAGCAAGAAATGATGGCCCAAGGAGTTGGATGGATGACATGAAAGATTTCTTATTAGGGAATGGATACCCTCAAGGATTAGACAAAGCTAAAAAGAGACAGTATAGGCTATAGTCAATTCCTTATGTCATAGTTGATGATATCCTTTTTAGAAGAGATTTTAATGGAGCCCTATTAAGGTGCCTTGATATAAACCAGGCTGAAAGAATGATCAAGGAACTTCGTGATGGTCCTGATGGTGGCTACTTCTTGGCTAGAACAACTACAATGAAGATCATGAGGGCTGGTTATTACTAGCCATCTTTGTTCCATGACTGTCATAAGTATGTAAGGAAGTGTGAGAAATGTGCCTTCTTCTCTGGAAAAAAAATACTTGTAGCTCTTCCCCTCCATCATATCCAGGTGGATCAACAATTTTCTTAGTGGGGGTTGGATTTCATAGGCCCTATCAATCCTCCTTCTAGTTTTGGTCACAAATGGATTTTAGCTACTACAGATTACTTTACCAGGTGGATAAAGGTAGTGGCATTGAAGGATGCCACCGAATCTTCAATTTTTGAGTTCCTTGATGGAATTATGACCAGGTTTGGGGCCCCTTCAACCATTATTTCAGATAATGCCAAGTCTTTTGTTGGAGCTCAGATTTGTGCATGGGCAGTGGATCATAATATCTATATGAGCACATCCTCAAATTACTATCCTCAGGGTAATGGTTTGGTCGAGTCATCCAACAAGAACCTAATTAGGATCATGAAAAGGACAATAGAGGATAATCAGAGGTGTTGGCATAAAAGGATGAAGACTGCACTGTGGGCTGATAGGATAACACCTAAAAGATCAATAAGGAATTCACCATTTATGTTGGTATATGGTAGAGAAGCAAGGTTTCCAATTTTATTGGATTTCTTAGCCCTATAACTAGCTCATTAGCTGGATTTGATTGAGGATGATGCCATAATAGTAAGAATGGAAGAACTGATGGAGCTAGAAGAAAAGAGAAATCAGGCCACGTAAACCCTAGAGGCACACCAACAGTAGGTGAAGAGGAGTTTTGACAAGAAGGCTAGGGTCATGATCTTCAGGGAGGGAGATTTGGTTCTGAAGTGGGATGTAGATAGGGAAAAACTAGGAAGACACTCAAAGTTTGATGTATTGTGGAGTGGTCCTTATCTAATTATTAGTTGTAAGCAGATCAATGGTTTCTAGTTAAGCAGGCCTGATGGTGAGATTCTGCCCATCCCAGTCAATGGGATTTACCTTAAGCCATATTTCTTATAGGGTTTGGGGTTCCATGTATATATTTAGTTTAGTTCTATTCTTTTTTGTTCCCTATTTTCCAAGAAGTTCACGAGCATAGGTTTGTCTCTCTATGAGATAGCAGGGAGTTTTGGTCTCTGGTTCTAGTTGTAGAGACAAAGATTTTTGGGTTTTTCTCTCAGAAGTAGGGTTAGGGTTTCACAATGCACAGGATCTACATCTTTTTTACTATGTATCCCAATGGATGCTTTAGGCCACTGGTCTTATGCATAGCAGGCTCGCATCCCCTGTGAGTCGCCAGAAATGTTATCATTTTTACGCCCTTCCAAGATTCAAATTTTAAATGTTTTACTCGCCAATGGCTAGTGTGCAGAGTTACTATTATTTTAAATACCTGATCAAACCTTATAATGTGTTCTATGGCCCGCAAGTCTTCCATCGTTAGATCTAAAGAATATCTACGGTTGTCACTATCTTGCCATGGAAAGTTGTACTGTGGATTCGTTAGCGACATAGTGCCTTAGTGACACATGCAAGGTGGGCTCGTGTTATCTCGTGAACCTCAAGGATGATGCTAGATTGTGCCAAGTAGATACCAGGTGTGTTGATAGCATTTCGTAGGCCCATAAGTTGAAAAGCAAAGTGCAAAACACAATAAGTCTCCATGATCGTCAGATTAAGAAAGATCAATGATGGGCACTATCTCGCTATGAAGAACTGTGAGAATTTTAACCATAGCAACATAGTGCCTTGGTGACATGTGTCTCGTAGGCTCAACCAAGGTTGACAGTTAACAGCTGGCAGTTAGTGTAACCATCACAGCTAGAGTTTGATGAGTTGGCGTGGTTAGTGATGAAGATATGGTCAACTATGTAGGACTTTCGTGAGGTGAAAAAATAAAAAGAGGATGTTGGTCCACGTGGTCCATCCTGCTTATAGAAATAGGTTGACTCCTGACTCTGCTGATTCACAAACCAAAAGATGAAGGTAATCGGTTTTGTTGCGCGATTTGATCTTCATGATCGATTCCAACTACCATGAAATGAATGCAGAACAAGAAGAACGCTCCACCACCCATCTTTTGATCCATCTACCAGGTCAGAGCGCAGTTATGGCACCATTTCTATCTTCTCAAGGCCCTGTTCCAAATCATTGTGTCTAGATCCACATCCAAATTAGATTTCCCCTTGATTGTCCTCTACAGAGCTTAATGGTAGGTAGTTGTGAATTCACTTTAGCTGGAAGAGATCTCAGTTATGCCTGAACTATAAAGGCAACTTTTGTTAATTTTGTTGAGGTCAGACCTTTCTCTGGCTTTTCTCTATTATTGCTTTACAATTCCAGTGTAAATTCCCCTGTGCCTCTGAATTGTATGATTCTCTATTTTATCTCCTTCAACCATTGGTATGAAAGTGCAAGAACTCTTTGCCTTCGCCATTGTTTTTTGAAAGTCCGTAATTTGCATGATTGTATCTCTATTGGCTTGTGAATGGTATATAAGTGAATCTCTCTTTCCTTGTGACATTCATCTTGATCATCTTGATTTGCAGGTGGTTATTTGATTAAAGCAAGTTTGAATGTGTATATCCTTAGTTTCATTCTGGTTCAATAGTGCATATATGGGCAGAGATTGGTCTGAACACTCTATTTTGGTGCATCACCTCTTTAGATTAGGCTAAGTAGATTTATTTCATGCTCTCCTTCTCCCTTTTCCCCTCCAAGAGTAGTTAGGTGCACCTTGATAGTAAGAGGAAGCCGGCCTTCTCTGGAGACTCAACCTCACAGTTCAAGTCCCATAGCTTGGAGGTTGTTTCCATTTTCACTAGGATGTCCTCATGCATAGGCTCTGGACAAGGGTGCAAACCTAAGTGACAACAGAGGGTAAAGACATTTTGATTTCAAAAACCTTTGTTGATGACATAATATTTGGAGGAAAAGATGTTTTATGCAAAGATTTTGCTGACCAAATGAAGCATGAATTTGAGATATCAATGTTTGGAGAAATCAAATTCTTTGTTGGATTACAAGTACATCAGTTGAAGCATGGCATATTTGTGACCCAATCCAAATACATCAAGGAAGTACTCAAAACATTTGGTCTAGAAGACTCAAAACTAGTCGGCACACCAATGGCAACTAGACATAAGCTATCCAAAAATGATGAGTCCATTGAAGTAAATTAGACATTGTATAGGGAAATGATTCGAAAGATACAATATGTTGTACATAGTAGACCAGACATTGCATTAGTTGTTGGAATAGTGGCTAGATTTTCTACCAATCCAAGAGAAAACCACTTAATGGCAGTAAAGAGAATATTAAGATACCCTAAAGGAACTGATGACTTTGGTTTGTACTACAAAAGGAATGAGAAATTTGAACTGAGAGCTTATACTGATGCAAATTGGGGAGGTAACATTGATGATAGAAAAAGCACCAGTGGAGGAGCACTTTTCTTAGGAAAAAGGTTGATTACATGAACAAGCAAAAAACAAAGTTGCACCTCACAGTCTACTGCTGAAGCTGAATATGTGGCAGCTGCTATAAACTGCACTAATATTGTGTAAATCAAACATTTTTTGCAAGGTATGAAGGAAGAGGTAATTGAGCCTATGACACTTTATTGTGATAATACAAGTGCTATTAATATATCAAAGAATCTAGTAATGCATGCTAAAACAAAGCATATTGCAATTAAGTATCACTATGTAAGAGAGCTAGTGGAAGATAAACAAGTGAAGATGTAATATGTTAGCTCAAAGGAACAAATTGCTGATATCTTCACAAAAGCACTACCAAAAGATGCTTTTGAGCATCTTAGAGGTAAGTTAGGGGCGATACCCCTAGCTAAAGCTACTTAAAGCAAAAGCAAGAATGCCCTACATCAAATAAGTTGAATGTTGAAAATTTTACACATTGATGCAGAGGATTTTTACTTTGGGATCCATGCCTAAAGTAATAGAAGTACTGAAAACTTCAAATTAGTCACAAGCAAGGTGACAGAGGGAGATTGACAAAATCTGTAAAAGCTACATCTGCATATTAAAGATGCTAATATGTCTTTGGCATTGTTGTCAAAGAGGGAGAAGTGAACAACTTATCAACAAGATTGTTAAAGATAAAGTATTAAAGAAGTAGAGGTAGATTTTAGAGGTTGATCATAGCAGAAAAAGATGAATAATATAGAGGAAGAAAGATAAAGATAAAGGATACAACAGCAAAGAGGGAGAAGTGAAATGAAGATGTGATGTTACAACTTACTTTTTAGCATTTGACTTAGTGTTCTAACTTGGTAAGTTTTTGGTGCAATAGTTTAGTTTGATGGTTGATCAGTTTGGTTTGCCATCATTCCCAAAGAGGGAGATTGTTGGAAATTTGATTGAAAAGCTCATTGTTTTTGAAGATCAAAGAGGGAGATTATTGTAAAAGATTGTTTTCAATCATTATTTTTCCATTGATGTCAAACATGTTATATGTAGGGATGATATTCGCTTACAACATTCATGCACTATCACTTAGTTGATTGATGAAGAGGATTTGATCAACAAGATGTAACAAGAGCACCTAAAGGAAGGGTTGAGTTATGATATTGCAATGAAGTGCAAGAATCAGTTAAGACAATGGTCAAGTAATGTGTTGATGACATACTCAAGATATAAAGGTCGGTCACACTTAGATACATTGGAAGAAGAAGTTGTAACAAGGTTGACTGCAAAGCTTTAACTTTGATCATTAGAAGGTGTTGAACAAGTCAGTTAAAGCTAAGCAAATTCTTAATAGAATTTGAGTAACAAAAAAAATTTAGTTAATGCCGAGTGATCTTTAGGTGCCGAGCATTAAAAAAGACATAATTGACGCCAAGTAACACAGTATGTGTCGAGCACTAGTATTTCAATAGTGTTGAGCTGCTGCATTATTTCAAATGATGAAGATTCAACAAATCTGAGCTGACATAGTGGCTGCATTGAATTTTGTGAATAAGTTGGAGGATAAGGATGATGAGTTTTTGGCACAGAATCCTATGTAAACTATTTTTGGGAAAATTCTAATGGATTATTCAAGAAGTTTATAGAGGAAACAGAATATGGGATAGATACAATGTATCCTACCTAATCCATGCGAATTGAAATTGAAAAATAGAAGAATCAAGCAGGAAAAAGAACTCCAAGACTTCTATTTAAGAAGTCATAGACCAAGAAGCATAGAGCTATTGATACTGTTGCTACAGAAGTGCTAAAATTTGTGAAGTAATTGAAAGGGTGTCAAGAAGGAGACATCTAGGAGAAGGAAGAGCATAGAGGTTTTGCTTCTAAGAGTGGTCTTGATGATGATTGCAGTAGTACATTGAGTATGGAGACTCAAGGAGACAAAGCTTGAAAGATAAGGCAAGTAGTTAAGAGTTGCAGAGATAGAAGGCCAGGCAAGGATATGAGCAGAGAAGTGATCTGAATTCTGCAAGATAAGTTGTATGTTGTAGTTAGGTCAAGTTTTTCTAATACTCTCTAGCAATTGTGTTAGATCTTAAAATCCTATGGACTTAGGTTAACTTAAAAACCATTTGTAAATCTTTTAACAGGGTGGCATTCCAAGTGAATGCTCTAAAGTCCTTTTGCTAGGCCCACTTCTAACAAGGTGGTTAAATCCTCCAACGAGGTCACATTTAGCAGTGTGTGTTGTAAGCCTTTAACAGGGTAGGCCTTTTACAGGGCATCACTTTAGAAGGGTGAGAATTGAGTAGCATGTTACTAGTGGTTTTTCCCAAATTGGGTTTCCACATAAATCACTGTGTCATGTGTTTATTCCTTGTGTGTCATACTTGCATGTTGATTTGCAGTAACTTGCTAATTAGACAAGTTAAAGTTTGAAAGAATGAATGATTGAATTAGTTCACTATATTCGGAGAAAAGTCTGAATAGGACATCTGGACCTTGAATAACTGATTCACCCCCCCTCTCCCCTCTCAGTTATTCTAAAACAATTCTAACATAAAAGAGGTCAAGCAATCTAGACCTTAGAAATATATCAGCAATAGATGAAGAGGAGCTTTGATAAGAAGGCTAAGGTCAAAATTTTTAGAGAAGGTAATCTTGTGCTGAAGTGGGATGTAGATAGAGGAAAAGTAGGGAGACACTCAAAGTTTGATGCCTCATGGAGTGGTCCCTATGTAATTAGTTACAAACAATCTAATGCTTTCCAATTGGGTAGGCCTAATGGTGAAGTCTTGCCTATTCTAGTTAATAGAATATATCTTAAACCCTATTTCTAATGAAAATTAATATTTATGTACATAGTTAGAGTAGTTTTTCTTTCCTGTTTTCCAAGAAGTGCATGGGCACATGTTTTGTTTTGTAGTTGAGGGGTTTTTGTTCTAAGTTTTTTGCAATTTGCAGAGGAGGAGGGCATGTTATGGCTCAAAATGCAGTAAAAGTGGTAAAATTGATGAGCTTTGTAGTTTTAGAGACTCCATAGCCCAGTGGATCTTTTGATGGTCACTAGTCATATGCCAAGTAAGCTTGCATCCCCCCTGTGTAATGTCCCATTTAGGGCATTTCATTGATTTTCTCTAATTTGTATAAACTTAATTATATTTTTCATCTGATGATATTACCAGTGTTATTATTCCATATATATATTAATAAAAAGAGTCACATCCTTTCGTTATATTAATTATATATTTATATTAATAAGATTTTATTATATTAATTAATATCATAAAATATATTATATTAACAATTATATTAATGATTATATTATAGCATATATTATTTTAATAATATATCAACTATATATATAATATTATAATACTTTATGAATATAGTATTGCTATATTAAAATATATCTTTATCATTATTTATTATTTCATTTGTATTTTCATATTACTATTATAATACGACAAATATTACTTATAATATAATATTATTTATTAATATTAATTTATATGAAATATTTATTTATTATTTAAATTACTTGCCAAAATGGGGATATCACAGTCCTCCCCTCTTGAATTTGTTTGTCCTCAAGAAAAATCTTTCATACACAAGCTCTTTCGTAGATACAAAACCTATTTGCATACAAAAGGCCTAAAATATTGATAAAATATACATTTTAATAAATGAAAACATAAAGCGTACAAAAATAGTCACATGAATGCATGAAAGCACGAAGCATACATGATGTAGATAGATGAAAATATGAAGCAAACAGGATGCAAATAGATGAAAACACGGAGAAAACATGATGTAAACAAATAAAGACATACGTTATGTAATTCCTTGATTGTGAACCTGCAACCACAAAAAATCATTAGTACACATTTATATATAAAAAATTTCTTTTTAGGATTTTCTTATATCAATCCCCTAACTTGTCAAAAAAACTAATCATTTTATGAGTACATGAGGAGAAACTATAATAGGGTGCCCTGTTACCCAATCATGGACCTCACCATTCTCCCTCATTATTGTTATCTCTCTCTGATCATCATCTCCAAGATAGTGCCTTTGTATGATGTAACCTAGGGTATTCGCTCTACCTTAAGCCTTACCTAGTACCCTTCGATGATGCAACCCAATGCCCATCTCACCGTAGGCCTTACCTACTACCTCTGAGTGGTGTCACCTAGCCCATTCCATCACAAGCCTTATCTTATCTTGGAAGATGGTGACTTTAAATAATTTAATTAGTTTTATTTAACAACTTTCTTTGATTATTACCTATCAACTTAAAAATCAATTTCATTTCATTGTAACTATTCGATTAGAATCATTGATAGTAGGTATTCTAGACTATTCAATATTCACTACAATAACAAAATGTATCAATAACAAGAAAGACATTAACAATTATTTCATAATAATAATATATGCAAAAATATATATAACTTACCTCCCACCTTGTGTGATGGGGTGATGATTCAGGAATGTGTGAATTATTTCTAAAATAAGTTATTTAAATAAAAGGTAGAAAATATAAACGATCATAAACAAAATTAAAATTAGCGTTGTTTACCTCATAAGAATAAAAATAAAATATCAAGGTTGCAAAGATGGATCATCTATAGTCCTATCGTCAAACGTACATCTTCCTTTTCTAATTAATGTGATAGATGTGTTCATCATACAATCAATTGTACCAGAAAGATATAGCTTCAATATAACATTGAATCTAGACTCTCATTTTGAAGTGGAGTCTTGTAGCTATTGTATCCTACACAATATTGCAATTTGAAATTGTTTGAAGAAGTGGAGCTGCAAGCTACAACTATAATTCTTGGCATTACTTTCTTTCCACTGTGATAGATCCTGTGCCTTCTTTTCATCAGGAAGATCTAAAGTTTGATGCATATGCAACAACCTATATATATTGCCCAATAACATTGCGTAAAAATATTTAAATTAATATTTTGTTTAGAATATATGCAACTTTACTTAACAAAACTTAGCAAGTAGAGAAAATTTGAAGGAAAGACGCACTCCAATATTTATGCCTTCTCTAGCCTAGAAATATTCCATATCTTTAGAAGAATTCTATTGTTGTTCATTCAGGCCAATGGTGAGCAACCAAATTTCTAATTGATTAACCTTTGAGCATGTTATTACTGTATATTATTTACAAACATAAAACAAGTTTTTGCTTAGTTTGAATTCTAATTGGTTGTGATAATGTAGTTTAATCAAGGTTTAAGTGAAGTCCCTTTCCAATAGTTCTACCTTGACAGGAATGAAACTAAAAAGAACAAAATCAACCAGACAGAATGACAACCAATGCATCTGGGTACATTGCAGAAGGCTATTTAACCAAATTATAAAGAGGTTTAACATGTTGCGGACATGTGTAGTTTTCATGCAACATGGAGGCTTCATGCACAATTTTGATGCAACATGGAGGCTTCATCTACAGTCATACTACTGGTTTTGGTCTTTCCATAAGAATGACAGGCTCAAGACATCAAATTTCATGCCAAAAATGCTAGCTATGTCTGCAAAAATCTAACTCCAAGATCCTTACTTTGATTTTTGCCTCTTCTCTTGCATCGAATGTTGTGAAAGTGTTGAGTTTCATAGTCCTAGCCTAGCAAAGCTGATTATTTAATAGTCTATAAATGCTCTTGGTAGCACGAGGCTAAGTTCGAACAAAGACTTCTACCATTGAAACCTAGAAATCTATTGTGCTTGAGTAAAAACTAGAGACCGGCACCCTTAAAAAATCCTAAGGCAAAATATGCATAAACAAACAAAACTGAGCTTTTTATTACGCAAATGCGATGCCATTTAAAAACCAGAGACCAACATCCTTCAAGACAATATCTAAATGAAAAAAAACATTAATCACTTGTTAATTAAGCACCTGGCCAATAGTTCTTGCTATGCAGGAACTAAAAATGCACAATTCATATGCTATATGTTTTGGCACTGAGTAATATCGGCACCAAAGTTGAATCCCAATTGTGAGAATCTCACATTTATTTTAATTTCGATTTCACAAATAATCACAATGTTGTGAAACAGTGTGAGCAGTTAGTTCATAGTCAAGCTTGAGGAACGAGGTTTGTATAGTGTGAATCATAACGTGTGTAAAAATGAAAGAAACAATTAATTGGCTGGTCTCAAAATTACACCAGACATAAGAGTATAGCTTTCTTCCTAAATATTCAAAATAAATCCATACTAAATCCTGAACCTCAAATGAGATAGTTTAATTATAAGTTTGGCTATAGTTTCCACAATTTGTTTTGATGTCAATTTCATTATAGCCACCAAGCTCATTGAACAGTCGCACAAATTGACTAATAGTCTAAAATTTATGACAAATGATAGTGTAGCCGCATAAACTTTTTCATTGGAAGTAGATCTGCAATGTCTAGTAAGAGAATTTTCTTATGTTTCCTCACATTGACATACCCCAGACAATCTTGCAAGAATTTCCCAAAAAATGATCAGAAGGTTGTTTTTTTGCGTTGGTTGGCCTTAAGTTTGTGTTGAGTATTTAATTTGATTTGTGGCCTCATACCTTTCTGCTCCTAATTTTGGCTTGTGAGTCTTAGAATTAATGCTTTTACTGATTAAATATTATATTCTGGTTATGCAATAGTATTCTGGTTATGCAATAGTCTAGGGTGATTCATTTTTTTATGTTTATAGTAAGGATGGCAGGATCAAAGGCTTTGATACCACTTATAATGTCTCGTTTAGGACATTTCATTGATTTTCTCTAATTTGTATAAACTTAATTATATTTTTCATCTATGATCTTAACAGTGTTATTATTCCATTTATATATTAATAAAAAGAGTCACCTCCTTTCGTAATATTAATTATATTATATTAATAATAATAATATAATTATATTAATTATATTAATTAATATCATAAAATATATTATATTAACAATTATATTAATGATTATATTATAGCATATATTATTTTAATAATATATCAACTATATATATTATATTATATTATAATACTTTATTAATATAGTATTGCTATATTAAAATATATCTTTATTATTATTTATTATTTCATTCATATTTTCATATTACTACTATAATACGAAAAATATTACTTATAATATAATATTATTATTTTAATATTATTTATTAATATTACTTTATATAAAATATTTATTTATTATTTAAATTACTTCCCAAAATGGGGATATCACACCCTAAGTCGCCAGAAATGTTATCCAAAATCGCTCTCCCACCAAAAAATCAAATTCAAATAATAATATGTTTTAACAATCACCTAGAGTTTCTTATGAAATGATTCAGCATTGGCAATATTCTTTATTTCATATTATAGTTTAGGATATTTTTAAGTCATGATCATGCAATGTGCCTAGTCATAGTTGGTTAAGTGCTTACTAAGGTCAAGGTGGTGAAGGTATGCTTTGCTTTGTTTTTACCTGATCACATGGTTATATTGACATGTTGTGGTTAGGTTGTGACAACACAAAAAGGGACAAGCCTTCAGTGTTCAAGATACATTTCACATTGATGGATCTTTTGGATCTATGACAAGCGCATGATCACATTAGGTTAAGGGATGGCTAAGTTTTGAGTTGTGATCAAGCAGTTCCCTTTATTTCACTTGATCATAGGAGCTCAACAGTAACATTAGTTTAAGGAGGCAACAACGTAGATATATCAAATCTCAACCTCTGTAGGGTCTCAACAATTAGTAAAAAATGCTAAGGGTAGGTTGTGAGACAATGATGAACTAATGGTCATGGTTTAACAAGTAGTAACTATTATTTGAGGAAGGTGGTGGTGAGCTTGCAATTGTGAATGGTCAAATGCAAGGCATAAGGATTGAATCAACGACAAAGTGGCAGAATGGTAAGAAATGTTTGGTCTATGTAGCAAGACTCAATGTTTAAAACTTAGTTGACCAAGAGTCACGATCGAATTGGAAGTTGGTGGTAGTGGAAAAAATTCTTTGAATGATGAATCTGATCTTTCTAATCTCCTATAACCACTCCCATCAATCCCTAGGCTTGATAAATGAAAATACATACTCTACTGCCATCAATTGATCCATTCATTTAGTTAGAGATTAAATAACCATCACTCCTAACCTCTCAAAGATTTTTTTGGTGAAGAAGTGATCCTCTCATGTATGGTTTTACTCAATAACCAAATCTTTTTAGTTTTTTAGTAATTATTCTCTAAAGATTTGATTGTAGTGGCTGATTTCTTTATCTTATGAGGGAAGTCATCCAAGTTACACTGGCACTATAAAGGCAGATATTGTACTCTTTTTGGGGGTCAGACCTTCTTTGTTTTCCCCTAGTATTTCCTTGGCATGCTACCATAATTCCTTCTTTTCCTTTGAATTATGTAACTTTTTGCCTTATCTCTTTTGACTATCATTGTACTATGTGAGCTTGTTTGCCTCTCTTTGACGTACTATGAATATCAATGTTCTATATTTTCTATATCTCTTTGGCCTGTGAATGATAAGAAGTGAATCAATTTTCCTTGTTTCACTCATGAGGTTATCTAATCTTTGTGTGCTTTACTAATTAAAACAAGTTTGAATCCATATATCCTCGGATTTTCATAATAATAGCACTGTGCATGTATAGGAAAATACTAGTTTGAACACCCTATTTTGGTGCATTACCTCTTTAGAATAGATTAGGTAGTTACTCTCATGTATTCCTTCTCCCTTTTCTCTTCAAGAATAATTTAAGTGCATCCTAATAGTACAGGAATTCGACCTCCTCTAGAGATTCAACCTCATAGATCAAGTCCCACAGCTTCGAGGTTGTTTCCATGTTACACGAGGCTTTCCTTAGGTAAGACTTTGGACAAGGGTGCAAGCTTTTGTGACAACAATATTAAAATGACTATTTATCAAGAATTGTATCATGTGCAATCATAATGAATGACAATTAGAGCTATTGGTTATGATAAATTAGTAGGCTTGGAAAGTGAATTGAAAGAGATAATAGATACAACATTTGAATTCTATGATTTGAGTGATCTCTATAGGAGACTCAATTCTCAGCCAATTCAGCCAATTACCCAAAAGATTAAAGAAAGAAGACTGGTTGAAGCAGCTAGTTTTCCAATAGAAGTGCATGCACCAGAGCTTGTGAGGGAATGTATCAAGAGATATGACCTAGACATAAAGAAATTTTTTTTCCCTAATCAATCCATCCTCATCTTGATCAACAAGGAACTAATGCAGTCCATGTTTGACATTCTTGCTAGAGAGAAGTATTGTGATTTTGATTTTAGTTCTTCTGCATCTATGTTCAATGAGAAGAAGACCCTCAGATGGGAAGACATGCAAATGATATGGTTCCAGACTGCTCGCTTGAAGAAGAGAAAAATACCAAAGACCTTGTTCAACACAAATTTGAAAAGAGAGATATTAGATATTCTTGCTCTACTTCTCCAAATAAAAGGAAAAGAGGAGATCTTGGAGTTCATTTAGTACCATTTCTTCTTAGTAAAAGCTATGTGTGTTGAGGATATTAAGATTGACTATGCACAAATTATCTATGATGAGCTCACCTTGTGGTTGAACTTAGCCTTTGTAGCATCTAGAACTATGACTAGTGCAATAAAGTGTATGAGTTCTATCCACATCTATAGCTACAAAGAAGTTTCAAGTAGTATGTGGTAGTAAAAAATGCCTTCATAATGAGGCTATGTTAGGAATTACAAGAATGCCTTGAAAGGAGATTCTCACTAGAGGCAATCTCAGCTATTAGCCAATTTGAATTATCATTCATCTAGTTTCTGCATTTCTCTTCCTTGTAGATAGAGGCTTACAATGGTTTTCCCACGAGACTTCCATGGTATCTAGAAGACAAGGTGGTTCTAGTCAAATTATGTTGATAGATTCTTGAATCGAACACCTTGTGTTCTGATGTAAATAAAATAGTTGGGATTCCTTTACCCATAATGGTTGGACCCTATTCCTGTGCTTCTAGATCTGATGCTCAAAATCTGGTGAAGGTTTTTGAGAACAAGATCAAGTTAGTAGATTATGAGGTACTTAAGCCTCAATATGATCTAGTCAACTTTGTAAGAGATTACTTGAAGTTTGGATATGCCTACAGGAATGTTCCAGATACTAAAGACTTCTGGTCTGGGTGTCTCAACGAATACCATACCTAACAAAAATTTTGGTCATGACTTACAATTAATTAGATTAAATTATATAATGACTCTATTTATGTTTCTAACCTTGCAAATGACGGAGCCTACATGCATCCCATATCCTATGAGAAGATCAAAGGTACCCCAATTTTTTCTACCACACCTGCAAGTCATGTCATAGATAGTATGGAGGTCCTTATGTGTGGAATAAGAAAAAGAATAGATAAGAGGGTGGAGTGGAACTGAGCAAGGAAGAAAAGGACTGGGAGCATTGGTTCTGTGGGTGGAGTACCTTCTAGAGCAACCTAGTCAACTGTAGTAGTAACCACCATAGCTACTACTTCAACATCTATAGGCCCATTACAATCTATTGGTCAAGGTAGAGACTAGCCTCTAGAGAAGAATGTGACAATCACTCCTACCTATAGAGGTGGCTCTCTTTTAGACACCGAGAAAGTTGGGGAGAAGGAGGGAGATAGGGACAAGGAGAAGGAACAAGAGAAATTATGGCAAAGCCTATCATCAATTTGGATGGTGACACCAACCCCATAGATGGCCAAGAACAAGTCACATCTCAGTAAGGGGATACCTTGTCCCTCTCAATGACTAAGGTTGTTTCCTTCCCTATTTCTTCCCAGAGCAAGAAAAATCCCCTGATACCAAGGAAGTTATTCAATCCTACTACCTTGCAGTTAGATATCAATGTGCTCTCTATAGAGTCATGGCTCGAAGAGACCATTGATAGAAAGGAGAGGAGATACAAAGAAGAAGCTAAATCGAAGAACTTGATGACACATACCACCTCTTCTCAACCATCCAAGAATACTAAGAAGTAGAAGACAATTGCTACATTGGCCACTGATTCAGCTACTGGTCACATGCTGGTAGAGGTTTCCCAATCACAAAAGGAAGGAAAATTCCATGATCTTTCCAAAGATGACTTCCATATCAAAATGGTGGATCTTGGCATCCTAGTTCATGACTTCATGGTGAACATGTAGAAGTCCACCAATGAGAAGATTGAAGATAAGTTGGAAGAACTTAGAGAAGAAAGGAGGTCCTAAAGAACTTGAATAGGGAATCAAGAGAGTACATTAGGTCTGCACTTGAAAGTACTTCATCAAGCTAATTTGACCCAAATGTAGAGGAGAAAAACAATCTACTCATAAAGTTACAACAAGAAAGGCAATTTGGATAGGTTGGCCGAAAAAATGGGTGGACCAGATGAATGGTCAAGGTCCTCCATTAATTGAAAATTTGGGAGGTCTAGTGTTAGATGATCACAAGTAAAGGGAGGCAACTTCACATCATTAGACCACCATACAAAAGGTAGCGGATGGATTAACAAAGTAGTTGGCCTTACTTCAAGAAGTTATTGACATGAATACTAATGCTTCCATTACCCATGGGATCCTCAAGATGAGAAAGGATTCATTGTTTACTGGAAACAATCCATGGAGTTTATTATAGAAATCTTCATGAGGTCTAAAAATAAGCTCAAGGATGTCCATGACCTAGTGCAGAAGGTCATCAAGAAATTATTTCAGTATCTGGAAATACTGCATACATAGTCTTTTGTGTCTTCTAATGGTAAGCTTGTGGATATCAAGAGAGGATGAAGTCTAAGTTCTTGGCATTTTTTGATGAATCCACTAACCCACTCAACTTCCAAATGTCCAAGATTCAAGAACTCTTTGTAGCAAAATCAATCATAAGGAGAGAATCAGAGAAGTTCCAGTCAAGGGTCACCAAAATTGATGAATTGATTGAGATGCATGACCACTAGATGTTACAAGCTAACAAAATCATCATTCCAAATTTCAATAAATTTGACAAAGTAATTGATGTCATGAAAGCTTATAGAGCCAAAGTAGTTACTTCTATAAAGGCATGATGTTCTGATGTTTTTCTAGACATTTGTCACTCTCTCTCTTCTCTCTTTTTGTAGCCATTCCTATCATTTTGTTAGGCTCTATAATGGACAATGATTCAAGATTTTCTTGTTTTTAGCTTATTATGTTCAAAGATTCTTTGAGCATGCAATCATCTAGTGTAATCGGCCATTTTGAGGAGGCTTATATATGTAACTTTTTGAGAAGTTAATAAAATTGAAAAATTTACTTTTAGGCAAACCCATGCAGTTAGGACTACTGTGTATGACTCAGAGTCCAATTTTAATTATGTTGTTCTTTTAGTTTTAGTATAGTATGTGGAATAAATGTCTTATTGTTGAAAATTGAATGAATGCAAATGAACTTGGCTTTATTTCCTTTACTCAATAGATTGTATGATTTACTTTCTTTAGTATAAGCATCATTTCATTCTTTTTGTTGTACATTGTAGTTTATATGTTTAGTGAAGCTTGTTGTAGAAGGTGGTCAAAAATTGGTCAATGGAGTAATTGAGAGATAGACAATCTGGGTATTGTCAAAACATCAGTTAACTTTGTAATCTAGGAATTACCCATTTTGACATCTTTTCTTTTTCTCTTGCTATCATAGTTGGTTGTGCATGTTTCCATTTCTTGCATTATATCAGAATAGATTTCATTTTTTGAGTTAGTTCCCCCTTTCACTGTCCTAGGTTGTTTAAAGTGTTCAACAACCTGGTTTTTGCTTCTTCTTCCTCTGGTTAAGAGCATACCCCCAAAACTCAAAAAAAAAATTCATTGTGAATCTTGCATATAATAGGGAGTTGTACCTTTAAATTTAGGGGTCTATGATAGATAACTACACTAATCCATTATGTTGTTAACTCCTTGTCCTCTACAAGCCTTTGGGTAGTTTAAGAGTCACAATATCAAAGAAAAAGATAAGGAAGACAAATTGTTAACCAACAATTTTTGGCAACTCTATTGGAGAGTGAACTCATATATCCTTAGTTCTCTTAGTAAGTCTATATGTGGCTTTAATAAGTAGTTTAGATCTTATATCTATGGCACTCAATTCATTGAGCCATATATAACAACACATAAGGACAAATGGTGTTACCTAATGAAGGACAAATCCTAGTAGTGTAACCTAACCTCAGTTTCCAAGATGAACAAGAGGACATAATAAATCAGTTGAATAGCCTTGCTTAGAGAAGTCAAAGGTCCCTTGACCAACATATAAGAGTAAGCTTTTTCCTTGAAAAACAAGATTTCAATGTTGAGTATGCAAAGGGAGTGTTATAGGAAAGAATATTAAGAGAAGCGCACCCATTGTGAACTAAGATAAGTTCACCTTGGATCCTAAATATACCCACAATACTTGTGGTAAATGGAAAGTCAACCTTGAGTTTGAAGAATTGAAGAAAGCTAAGTTCCCCATATTGGAAGAACCTCTAAGAAGAGGGAGAGCTGATTTACAAGATCTAGTGTTTCAGGGTATCCGTGGAGCTCTGTTTCAACCATCTCGTCCTATCTCTCAAATACGCAATCATTCCTCTTCTCCTCCTATTTTCTGTACTTAACTCCCATCATTGTGTAACACCTTCACTCTTCACTAAGTAGTTTCCCCTACTACTATTAATTTTCAGCCCATACCAGTAATCCTCCCTACCTTAATGGTTTGCTCCTTCGGGTAATGTTATTGAACCTCTATGACTTTTTGCCAATAAAGACCTACCCAAAGCTTCTTGAAACAATTTTCCCAAATTTAATTTTCCCAGTCAGATGCATCACAACTTGGGATGACATGCAAAATCAATTCGAAGTGTGCTACAAGAGTATAGAGGATGACCATACTATGTTGACTCAACTTACCTAGATAAAGAAGGAACCCAATGTTCCTATGAGAGACTTTATTGCAAATTTTAATAAGTTGGTCAATAGGATCCCTACTACAAGAAGACCCACTATAGATAACCAAAAAATGTTCTTCATTAGCTCCATTCCCCACGACATAAGTTTTCAAATTAGGCTTACACATGTGGCTAATTTTTTGGTTGCTCAAACCTTGGAAATTGAATTGGAGGATAACCTAATGGTAGCCAAGAAATGGAAGAGAAAAATTTAGAGTGGAGCCTCAACAAGATTTGTAGTAGTACAACTAACAATATTGAAGCAATGCTTTAGAAGCTATCAAAAAAAATGAATACCATGAAAAGAAAAATGGGGAAGCTCATTTCTTCACTCCAACAACCATAGTAATGCATTCCCCAAAGGCCACATGAAGGCTATTGAGGCACCTCCCAAGACGAAAAATATGTGCATATTCCACCTAAGAGAGAATCACAATGGTGATTCCTGCCCATAAATGAATAGGTATAAACAACTCACTACTAATGATGAGCTAACAATTGGGTACCCTAGAAGTGAAGATATTTCTTCTCCCCATGGCGACTCTAGAACATTCTTTTTGGAGTATGAATTAGATTCAGAAGTTGGAGGTGACTTTTTCACCACCTTGGATAGAATTCAAATGACCATGGCTACAAGGATTCAAAAAAAGAAGAATCTAGTGAATTTTGTTCCTACTCAAAACACAGCCACTAACCCTTCACCAGTTGTAGCTAGAGTAGACAAGGTTCGAGCCAAATGGTAAGCCTCACTCCTCATTTGACATAATACAATATTGTAAAGATGCTTGTATCTAGGTGTCTCCCCTTGACTATCTCAAAACTCATCCTGCTAAATTGCAAAAGTTACTAGATTATTGTAAAGATGATGCTAATGCCAAAACTCAGACAAATGTTAATTCTACCTGTATATAGTATAATCATGTATTCATGAAACTTTAATGTAGAATGCAGATAGACTAACAATGAACTAGCCTAAACCCAAGAAATCTATATCAAAATGTAAATTCTAGGAGCATCTCATGTTTCCCTAACTACAACCGCTAAGAAAGCTCTCAGACAAGCATCTCAGTGATATTCTAGAACAAGAATATGCTTAGAATGCAGATCTACAAGAGTGCATGCAAGATCTATGACTATAATGCAGATTATATGAAGATAACAACTCTTAGAATGCTATGAAAAATTGACATGCAATAAGCTAACATGTAATAAATGATGCTAAATGATATTAAAAAAATGCTAAAATGGTATGAATTTTCTAGAATGATAATGCTAAAATGATAACTCAGAGTGTGCTTATAGTGCAGATGCCTAAAAATTGGGTCCTTTGGCTGTAGGATTTCCCTCCTATTTATAGGATTTTAGAAGGGGTTGGGGTAAGAATTCGGATTTTCACCTTTGACTGGTGGATGAAAGTGAAACTAAAAATATCTCATAAGAGACTAGGAGGAAGAGTCCAACAAACTTTGGTTTTGAGGATAAATGAGGATATTTCTAATTCTTGTAAATGAAAAGGGGAGATTTTCATTTTTGTGAGGATAAATGACTTTATTAATTTAATAAATTTCTTATTTAATTTCAACACTCCATATTTTTCTTCCTCCCTTTTTGAATTTCATTTTATTAATTTGAATTGTTTTTTTCCCTCTTTTAAAGTTGATTTAGGTCTTCTCAATTTGATAGATAATTAATGACCTGATGTGATTTTTAATTTGAAAGTCTATTGTATTTTTTTGATTTCTTCCTTAATTTGCATTGATTGATTGAAATTGTGTAATTTAGGTCTTTGCCAATTTTTGGGTGTCTACAAATGCCCCTCTTTGAGATAATATGCAAAGCATATTAGTTCAAAGACTGTCTTGATTTTCTAATTTTAGGTCAAATTCTGATGATTGAATAATGTCTTGACATTTTGTAGTTGTCATGGTGTTTAGTTGTTGATGGCTTGATGTCTAATCTTTGATGATTTTCGTTGATTTTTCTGATTGATGTTGCGATGTTTTTACTTGGATATCCCAACTTTGGTTAATTTCATGTTTGAAATTTTGGCTAAGGTAGAACATTTTTTATTTTTCAAAAAAAATTTGATGCCCTAGTTTGATATGGATATACTCCTGTCTCAAAAATGGAATTGGAAAAAAATGAAAGTGCGAAAATTAAGGAGGTTCCAATTTTATTTTTGAAATGTTGGATAATTGATGGATAAAGATGGCCAAGTTGATTTAGTGCAATTCCCAATTTGCAAAACTAAACAAAAGATTTCAAAGTTGGTAAATAGGGTGAAAAGTGATATAAATGCACCTAAGGAGGGTTAAATAGGTCAAAAGGCCTTTTACCCTTGTCATTTTCACTCACTCATTTGACATTTGGCATTTTGAAGCTCTGAGCTAGTGAGGATTGTGGTCTCTTTACGAGAGCATGGATTCAAGAGAGGTCATAGGTATGAGCATCCAATAGACTATGGTGCCACAGTAAGTCATCAAGATCCTCCATTTTAAGATTTTTGCATTTGTACCTAGATTTTGGTGAATTCTACATGATTTTTTGTGGGAAATTAGCTTTTTAGGTGTTTTATCACATTTAACTTTTCTTTTAGCATTTTTGATTTCTTTTAGGGCATACGAGTAATCTTTTGGTGCATACATAAGACAAAACAATGCATACAAAAACCTAGGTTTTTGGCAAATTAGCACATATAGTTGCTTTAGTAGTGCATTTGCACACTTTAGCTCATATGGTTGTTTTGATAGTGTATATGTATAGTGTTTTAATGCTTCAGCTTTTAATAGTGCTTTTGGGATGCTAAATAGCACATATGATCATTTTAATAGCACTTAGGCATGTTATAGTGCATTTGAGGTATGAAATAGCACTTCTAAATGTTAGAATAGTGCGTAGGTATTTTTTAGCGCATTTGAATGATCTTATAGCATGTCTATCCTAGGAAATAATGAAAATGAAATTTGAAGAGGAAAAATAGATTATAAAGCCTAAATATAGTAGAAGATAATGCAAGAGGTTACAGTTTAGGTCTGTTGGTTAGGGATCCATCATAATGAGTAAACAATAGTAGATAGGCAGTCATGAAGTGATGTTCTAGGATCAGTCTAATGACAGGTAGGTAAAGAATGATGTCCTAGCTTAGGATAGAGAGTAGGGAAAACAAACAAGTCCAACTCAGGATAGAGAAGGATGAGTCATAGGTCTAAGATAGAACTAGTAGTTGAGTAGCTAGATATAGATAGTAGACTAATGTATGATGATTACTTGTGATGAAGGCTGACATTTTTGTTTGTTTGTTTGATGAAAAATAGGTATGTGGGAAAAATATCATGGTATTGATGGAGGAGCAATAGGTGATTGATAGATGTAGGTTTACTTATTTTCTATAGATGCTCTAGTTCTGAGTGAATAGGGGGCTATTGATAGCTATGGCCGAGTGGTGGCACTCGGACCACAACACCTTTCATTTTCTAATGGGGGAGATGATAGTGACTCTTGAGGATGTATATCAGATATTTCAAACCTCGACAGTAGGGGATTTGGCGTACTATGATCAAATCATTGATGGCACTGCTTTCCAAGATTTGTTTGGAGATGACAACATTGGGGATGATAGCGTATCATGGTTTTAGATGCTACAGTATAAGGCATTGCTGGCAGTTTTGGATGGATTGATAGGAGGATTTTTTTTCCAGACCATCAAGGGTGAGGGTGTCTAGTTGGATGGGGTCGATTGATACATGATATGATTGATCAACCATAGAAATTTGCATGGGGCAGCTACATTTTGGCCCACTTATATCTTGACTTACATCAGGTTGTGTATTCTGGAGCCTTGTCGCTATCATCAGGGGTGGTTTTGTTACAACTATGGACATGGGAGCATTTACCCATTACTCATCTAGTGTGTGTGTGACAATGGCCATAGGGTATTCCTTACATGTATACTTAATTTGGTGTGATCGTATAGCCCCATTTGGGAAAGATAGAGTATTGGTGGCATATATTGGATGACATTGATGAGGTTGTGTGGAGACCTTATAGGTTTACAAAGCCATGGGCCAAGGATGATGATATGATGGTATATTTCTTTGGTTCAAGGTATTTTCTTGGTCAGGTACCTGTAGTGCTAGAGAGGTTTTGTTTTCGGTGGGTGGTGAGATAGTTTGGTCAGTGACAAGGCATACCGTAGGGGTCAACACATTATGCTCGGGTGTAGTCAGAGAGAGTAGTGTGGGGGCCAATTTTGGAGTATGAGGCTTTCTTGGAGGCCTTTTTGTAGATGATAGATACACCATAGCCATGGGAATTACGAGATAGAGTGACAGATGCAAGGATGGAGGGGGACTATGGACGATGGTTTTGGGAGTATCCCTTTCCCAGATATATAGATCTGACAGAGCCTATTCATGGGATCAATGAGCCATTAAGTGGCGGAGAGGATGAGGATGATGAGGGTGGTCCAAGGAGAGGTAGAGGGAGATAGTGGGCTAGAGTTATGGTGAGAGGTGTGGTTAGAGCATGGGGGAGACATGGAGGGTGAGGCCAAGTAGCTATTGTACAACTATAGAGGGGTGTGCCATGAGGTCCAATGCAGGGAGGGTTGGAGGGATCCGAGGCTATGGTGGTGCAAGGGTGATAGGAGGGATGGTTGGTGATGTGGTAGCTGGTTAGCAGGATAGAAGTGTTGGGTAGGGTAGGGTAGAGTAGGTGAGGGCCAAGTTTCCTAAGGATGTTCAGTTTGTCCAGTGACAGAGGCTATGGGTACATGGTCTTATTAGAGATCCACAAGATGTACAACCACAGGGGCCGCAGTAGGTGTTGCCAGTTGCATAGCCACCATTAGAGAGGCCAAGGGGATCTACTAATTTAGAGGCTTAGATGATTTTTATGGAGGCTTAGGTGGGTGAGTTGACGAGTACTATATAGGCATTTATAGTTGTGATGACACCAGGGCCACCACCACCACTAAGGATAGATGGGGCATCAACTAGTCAGATGGCTATAGCTAGACAGGTTGCATGGATGACATATGCAATGGAGCAGGCACCATGGGAGGATATGAGTGCCCCAAGTGAGCAGGGACCTTTGAGTCAACCACCTATGTAGGGATGAGTGTACATTATGTGGTATGGCATTACTCATCATTATGTATGATTATTCTTGTGATGTTCAATTGATATTGATGTTGATGTACTTGGTGATCTTTGGATGTTCATGTGGATAGATGTTGTGATCTGTTAATGTTTGCATTATTTGATCATTTGGATATTCTTGTTGATGCAGTCTATCTTATATCTATGTTGGTTTTATCCTCTTGATGTATTGTTCGATCTTTTTCTTTATGAGATATTCGAGATGGTTGATTTTTAGATGTGTGTATTTTTTATATCATGGATGCATGTGATTTGATTTGATGGCTATGATAGGACTAGATATTGAGATGTGTGTGTGTGTGTGTGTGTGTGTGTGTGTGTGTGTGTGTGTGTGTGTGTGTGTGTGTGTGTTTGAGAGAATGATTAGGGTAGCATGACATATGGATAATTAATGAAAATAAATGAAATGGAAATAATGATATAATGGATGAAAATGTGATGTGATGGTGTGAATGTAATGAAATGAGGTAAAAATGGAATTTGATGTAATGCAATGTAATGCAATGTAATGCAATGTGATAAATGAAATATAATGAAAGAAAATGGGTGTAATGTAATGATGTGAGATGTGATGTGGTGTAGTAAAATGAATTTCAATGTAATGTGATGTAAGGAAATGAAGCATAAAAAATAAATTATGATAAATGAAACATAATGGAATGAAATTTGTGATAATGTAATATAATGAAAATAGATAAAATGGCATGGAAAATATGAAATGAAATGCAAGGTATGATAGAAATGTAATGAAATGAAATTTGTAATGTGATAAGATGTAATGAAATGAAATTTATAACATGATAAGATGTAATGAAATGAAATTTATAATGTGATAAGATGTAATGAAATGAAATGAATTTTGTAAGTGAATTGGAAATGTGATGAAATAGAATGAAAATGTGATAGGGAATAATTATGATGCAATGTGATGAACAGGATATGTGACATGATGGAATGGGATGGAATGAAATTTAATATAATGCAATGTAATGTAATATGATGAAGTGTGATGTGTAATGAAATTACATGTGAGGTAATAATGAAATTTTGCACTATTATAAGATGCAATGCAATGGAATGAAATGATATGTGAATTAGAAGTGTGATAGAATGAGGAGAAAATGAAAAAGGAATTAATATGATGTGATGAGAGGAAAATGATATGTGGGATGATGATGTGCGATATGATGAATATGTAAGTAAAATAAAAATGTAAATGAACGAAAATGTGACAAAGTGTCATGGAATGATATATGATAAAATGAAATAAAATAAAAATGTGAAAATGGGATGTAACGACATGAAATGATAAATGAAAATGTGATAAAAGCATTGTGACGACATGTAATGGGATTGAAAGTGAAAAATGGAAGAAAATGAAATTGTTTGGGGTTCAAAAGCTATGGGATAGGAAGTCAACTTTTGAGATTCAAAAGCCATGAAATGAATAGATGAGATGTATGAACTAAAGGTAATGTGATGAAGAACATGAAATGTAAGTCACAAATGTAGGAAAATAGGGAAAGTGAAATATAATAAAATGAAATGAACTATGTTATGTAAGGAAATGAAATGGGAGGGAAGGATATGTGATGTAGTGAATTATGATAAATGAAAAGGAAATGAAATGGGATGTGATGAAATGAAATTGTTTGAGATTCAAAAGCCATGTAATACAGTAGATGATGGGGTGTGAGGAGGAATGAAATTTGATACAAGGAAACAGTGACTAGAACTATTTGAGATTCAAAAGCTACATAATGAAATAAGTGGAATGAAAATATAAGACAATGAAGGGCGATGCATGGTGGCAATGTTGTGAGGAAACAAAGTCCATAATATTTGAGTTGCAAAAGTGTGCCTTGATGTTGATATTTTTGTCTATTATTTGATAACCAGTCCTAAATTTGAATGATTTTGTGAAGGCTTTCTGGTGTAATCTTGATTCATGTGCCAACCATGTGTTTTCAAGGGACCCAAGATGAAAATGCAAACTAAATGAATGCAACTAACTATCACTTTTTTGTAAAGAGATGCAAATTAACTATCATCATAGAGTGTTTAATAAAAAATGACTAAGTACAATCATCACTAGCTCAACTATGGTGATATGAATACTATGTCACACCAAGGAGTACCAGCAAACATGAATAATTTAGTGGAAAAATATGACAATTATTGGAAAACAAAGTTATATACACAAAAGAATAAAAACATGCACGCAAATAGTCACATGTCAGATGAGAAATCAATAAAATAGCATGACTTCATCTTAGTACCTCTAGTCAAGCACATCATCGAGGCACTAGAAGTACATAACAGTGAAAAAAACCATTATTTATAGACCAAGCATGCTACCAGTTGTGTGTAATAGTGTCAATTTTGTTCAACTCTACCTAGGAACAATTGTTGTATAGGTTAGATTACAAAGCATGAGATGTGTAAGCGGTGATTTAGCAGTAGATTCTATATGGTGATGTGCATCAGTGGAAATTAGGGTGTTTGAGCATTAGCGCTAAGGGTCAAGTGTAGTTGGTACTAGTGCAGCGAGATGCAGAGTGTGGATACATGGTAAGACTAGTAAAGAACAAGTCTCAAGTGAGTGACGGCTATAAGTAAGGGGATATCATGGGAAATGGAACAAGGCAAGGTGAAGAGTAAAACATGGCTATTAGATATATTGAGAATTTATAGGAAGTGTGCGAGTGAAAATATGTCAAGCTCGATAGATCAATTGCAGTAGGAGGGTGATGCTAGCCAGGGAAGGTGGGTTAGGCAAGGGTGAAGAGAAAATTGTATTTGGAAAACCTCTAAGGAGTTGGTGTATCAGCTTGAACTTGAAGTGTTAGTTTCAGAGCAAGGTGAATAAAGTCATGTGAGATGAGGTTCAACACAATAGGAAGATGTGAGGGTCGAGGTAGAAGAAATGCCCTTCTCAACATTAATGATGTTTTTGGGTACTGCAGCACAATAGGCGTTGCAGGTGTTATTAGAAGATGATGAGCCAATGAGGTAGGTGGACAATAGTTCGCCTGAGATGATGAAGAGTATGTTAGGAGTAGAGGAGGAGGTGGGGGAGATAAAATCTTGTGGAAAGTCCATGAGAGAAGCTCCAAGAGATGTGACAGACATTAGTGTGGGTGAGCTGATGAGTGGATCATGTTAGTTACTTAGCCTTAGGATTTCGGGACAAGGGTCAATGGAAGGGGAAGTGAGTAGTGTAAATGTGGAGAAGTTGCATTTTTGCTAGGATTGATGGAGAAGACATAGGAAGATGGAGCAAAAATAGAGGCAAGATGGCTGCACATGGTAGTAGATGTCGAGCGGGAATGGGTGCAATCACTACAAGTGGAACTGTATGTGGAGCAATCACAAGTGGAGGGAAATGATGCAGGAATGCGAGCAGAGTGGTCTCAGCCTCAAAGGTTGCAGGAATCTCTGAAGATGGTGCAAGTGGGTTTAGAGAGTGCTCATAAAAAGCTAGTGTTGTTGCAGTCATAGTCTAAGTCATTTAGGGAGGTGATTGCAAAAGAAAACTCCATGTCATTGAAGCTATAGGAGCATTTAGCATTAAGTGAGGGGAAGGTGAGATAGTTGCAATAGTGTTTGGGTGAGGCAAAACTAGATGTGGAGCACTGGCAAATGGCACTAATCAAATGCAGTAGGAGCAAGATGTTGCCCAACAAGCAATCACTACAGTGGGAGTAAACAAGTTGGTGGAGAATGTGTTCGTGGAAATGCATTAGACAAAAAAGGTACACCAGGAAGCCACTTATTATATGGGACGTTATCATTAGGAATTCCCAAATGAGGATCGGTGAGAGACATAATTCATGGATAGGGAATTCACACAACTGTTAAATGCATAATTATGTAGTGGGAGGTTTCCAATTCCCATGGATGCGGTGTGGCTGTGTAGAGGACTGCTGCCAAGGGCTTCCTCTTCTAGAGCTAGGTCAAAAGAAACACCATTGGTTGGACACCCTGTCTTGCCACCTCCCCTACAAAGGCTAGAATAAATAATCCACCAAACACTGTTAAATGTAATGTTGTCATTGTCATTGTAGTAGAATAAAAGTTTGTGCTTGTTGTTCTGGCAATCAAGAGACAATGGATGTTGATTGTAAAGGCATTGTGATATTTGTTTTTGGTAATTTTGGAATATAGTTGGATGTTTTTAGCATTTTGAAGAATATGTGAATGTTTTTTTTGGGATTTTTGGCAGATATTTGAATGTTTTTGTGATTTTTTTTGACAAATTTTGGAAAGGTTTTAATCTCCATAAAAGTGGGAACAATACGATCTGTAGAGTAAGGTAACCTTTATTGTTATGCAGGAATGCATGTGTGGGCTCTTAAGGAAAGATGAGTACAAACTTGTGCAATATTTGGGTAGTCGTGATGTGTAAGGCATAATTCTGTGTGTATTAATAGCCTTTACATACGATTATAAGGCTAATGTTGGGATATTCCTTTGGGTGTGTGCTGAGACGGACGCTCTCGAGGCCTATGAAAAGTCATTTGGGGGCCCAAAAGGGGCAATTCGACCTCGAGAAGGTGAAATAGGGCCTCAAAAAAGGCGCTTTGACCAAAAAAAGAGTTTTTGGGGAGGGGGGGCACCCAAAAAGGGACACTTAGGCCTTGAAAAAGGTGAAATGGGGCCTTGAAAAAGGCACTTTGACCCAAAAAAGGCACTTTGGAGGCCCGAAAGAGACACCGAGGCCTTGAAAAAGGTAGAATGGGGTCTTGAAATAGGTGTTTGGGCCTAAAAAAGGAACTTGAGAGGCCTACAAAAGGTGTTTTGGGCCTAAAAAAGGCACTTGAGGGGCCTACAAAAGGCATTTTGGGCCTAAAAAGGTGCTTGAGGGGCCTTAAAAAGATGCTTGGGCCTAAAAAGGTGCTTGAGGGGTCTAAAAAAGGTGTTTGGGCTTGAGAAGGCACTTGAGTGGCTTGAAAAAGGTGTTTGGACCTAGGAAGGCACTGGAGGGACTTGAAAAAGGTGTTTGGGGCTGAGAAGGCATTTAAGAGGCCTAAAAAAGGTGTTTGGGCTTGAGAAGGTGCTTGAGTGGCCTAAAAAAGGTGTTTGGGCCTAAGAACGCACTTAAGTGGCTTGGAAAAGGCATTTGGGCTAGAAAAGGCACTATAGGGGGGCCAAGCTCTCACTCTTACAATTACTTATTATTTGCCCCTAGTTAGGTGATGATGAAAGAGTTTGACGGATTATCTGGGCTTTCAGGATAGCATTGATATATTTGTTGAAGGGAGCTAGGCCAATCATGGTCACTACAACATAAATAAGACTAATGATCCATTGGGAATTGTTGTTCTTGACAAAAGGGAGGAAGAGGGGAATTTACCAATGCCTCTTGCACTATTCACGTTGTGCCAGGTTTTTCGAAGCCTAGCGAGATGTTTTAGGACATAACTATGCTACTTTTTAATACCATTGAGGCACTTCATATTTAAATATTTTATGACATGTTATACGGCTTATTTGAGTTGGAGTGAGCCACACTTAATAGGAATTTTGGGGTGTTGTTAATTTTTTTGAGATTTTGTGGCTATGTTTGGCAATTATTACCCTGTTTTGAATGTTTTTGGCCATTCTTGACAACTTTGGAATGGTTTTGATTATTTTTTGACAATTTTTGAAGATATTTTGGTAATTTTGGACAATTTTTGAAATTTTTTGGTAATTTTTGACAATTTTTGGATTTTTTGATATTTTTTGACAATTTTTGAATATTTTTATACTTTTTGACAATTTTTTGAATTTGTTTGATAATTTTTTTGATAATTTTTGACAATTTTTGAAATTTTTAGGTAATTTTTGACAATTTTTGAATTTTTGGTAATTTTTGAAAAATTTTGGATTTTTTTGATCATTTTTGACAATTTTTGGATTTTTTTGATAATTTTTGACAATTTTCAGATTATTTTGATTATTTTTTGACAATTTTCAACTAGTGGGGGTGGAATGAGGATGTGAGTGAGATTTGTTAGAATACGGGGGTAACTAGAACCATGTGAGGCACCTAAAGAGGTAAAGAGACAAAGAGTGGGAAAAAAGGCAAAAAATGGGCATGAATAGCTATATTTGGGATGTGGGAGGCAATGAAAGGGGCTTGGGACATTAAATGGGTCAACTGAGGTCTAAAATAAACATTGGGGATCATTGATCAAGGTGGATAGCTGAGATCTACATTGATTTTCCTGCAATTCATGTCTATGGTATCTCAATACATAATCTGACTCCCTATTTCTCCTAATTTGTTGTTCTTCCCTTTGTTGTTGTAATATTGACTATCTCTGCTACGATGAACTACATTTTATGCCAATGAACCACTAAACTATAAATCACAAGTGTTTCTCAATTGGGTATGTGTGAAATTAACTTGATTGCACTAGATGAACCTCAAACAAGAAAAATTTATCACAAAGGACATGACTTGAGTGTTGTCTTGACTATTTTTCAGCATAGAAGGACTTGTGTTGTTTAAGGAAGTCTAAAGGTGTTGTCTCTCACTCCTTTTCAAACCAAAGGTGGCATTCTCACTTCTTTTGTACCAATTTTTTTTTTTGTATTTTTGAGTTTTTTTTTTTTTTTTATATAGGTATTTTTGATGTGTTTCTCAAAGCTGTAGACATAAAACCTTTTGAGATGGATGTTATTGATAGGTTCTGCTAGGTCTATGCCATCACAATCTGAAAGTTTGTAAGTGCGAGTCCTGAAGGACTTTTTGATAATGTAAGGACCAATCCAATTAGCCTCCCACTTTCCTTTCTTTTCCCTAGCCACTTGGTTCTTAGGGTTTTCTCGGAGTACTAGGTCACCAATCTGAGAAACACGGGGTTTGACCTTTTTGTTGTAATTTCTTGATAACCTATTCTGATACACTTTGAGGTGTTCATGTGTTACATGATGATGTTCTTCTAACAATTCTAGCTACTCTAGATGGGCCATTCTATAATCCTCATTTGATAGGACATCTTGAAGAGTAATTCTCAAGGATGGGATCTCAACCTCTAAAGGAAGAATAGCTTCACAACCATAAACCAAGGAGAAAGGTGTTGCACCTGTAGGCATCCTAACACTTCTCTTGTAGGCCCAAAGGGTGGGGTTCAGCTATAAATGCTAATCTCTACCAATATCATTGACAATTCTTTTGAGGATGTTGATAATGGTTTTGTTGGTGGCCTCTGCTTGGCCATTGCCTTGTGGATAATAAATTGATGAAGAGTGGTGTATAATGTCAAATTTTTCACATAATTCATCAATTATTTGATTTTTAAAGTACAAGGCATTTTCTGTGAGAATGGTATGGGGTATGCCAAATTGACAAATGATATGGTTCAGAATGAAGGAAGAGATTTTTTTTCCCATAGAGTTAGCAAGTGGTGCCGCTTCAACCCACTTGGTGAAGTATTCTATGGTGGTGATAATCTATTTATGTCTACTAAAGGAAGGTAGATGGATGGCTCCAATCAAATCAAAGCCCCACTGATAAAAAGGCCATGGTGTGGCCAAAGGGTTGAGCTCTTGGGCTAGTGCATGAATAAGGCTACCATGGATTTGGCATTTTTTGCAAGTTTTAACATAGTCAATAGAATCCTTTTCCATGGTTGGCAAAAAATAACCCATCCTAAGAATCTTCTTTCCTAGTGTGAACCCACTAGAGTGTGACCCACAAATCCCTGCATGGACTTCCTATAGAGTGACTCTAGACTTGTCTTTTTCAAGACATCTAAACAAAGTATCATCAAGACCCTTCCTATACAATGTATCAACCACCAAAGTGTAGCGTAAGATTTTTCAAATGAAATTTCATTTTTGGTTACGTGAGAGGTTAGACAAGATGGTGCTATCATGAAGGTAAGTGATGATGGGGTTATACCAAAGGGAATCGGGAGCCTCTAAATGGAAAATGATAAGAGAATCGAGTTGAATAAACATGGGTTGAACCACCTCTTCTACTAAGAACTCATACCACTCATGCTATTCTAGTAGCTGGAGTAAGGAGGCTAAGGTGGCCATAGCATCTGCTACTCTATTCTTTTCTCTGGGAATTTTTAAAAATGTAATATGAACAAAACATGCCTTGAGGGTGTCGACCATATGTTTGCAAGGCAATAAATTTTCATATTTGGTCTAATAAGTGTTAATGACTTGATTGATGATCGACTAGGAGTCTCCATAAACCTCTAGCACTGTTAGTTTCCATTCTAAAGCTAGTTTGAGACCCAAGACCAAAGCTTCATATTCTGCCATGTTGTTGGTGTAGGGGAAAAGTAATTTGTAAGACTTAGGGATGGTAACACCTAGTGGCATGATGAACAAAATACTAGCGCCTGATCCATGATTTGTGTAGGAACCATCAAAATAGAATTTCCATGTTACTAGCCCTACCTGAAGAATGTACATGTCTGGGAAATCAGCTAGGATAGGATTTGAACTCTCTATAGGTGCATCTGCCAATTGATCAACAATGGCCTATCCTTTTATTGCTTTCCTATCAACATACTCAATGTCAAACTCACTTAGGATGATCACCCATTTGACCAATCTACCTATTAATGTTGTTTTGTTGAGAAGATATTTAAGGGGGTCAATTTTGGAGATGAGCTTGACCTTGTGTGTTAGAAGATAATGGCATAGCTTTTGGGAGGAAAAAACTATGTCTAGACAAGCCTTTTCAATAAAAGAGTAATTGAGCTCATGGTTGACCAAGGTACAACTAATGTAATAGATGGTCTGTTCTTTTCCTTGGTCATTTTCTTCTGCTAGGAGGGCTCAGATTGATTTATTCAGTAGAGAAATGTACAATAACAAAGGTTTGTGTGGTACTGGAGGTACCAACATGGGCAGATTCATCAAGTAGGTTTTGAGTAAGTCAAATGCCTTCTAACAGTAATCATCCCACTAAAAAATTATATCTTTGTGTAGTAAGTGGGTGAAAGGTACACACTTTTTCACCAATTAAGAAATGAACCGACGAACTAATTGAAGCTTGCCTTGAAGAGAGCATAACTAACTTAGGTTCTTTGGAGGTTTCATATTGATTATGGCTTGTACCTTTTGAGGGTCAACTTCTATCCCTTTGGTTGAGACAATGTATCCCAGAAGCTTTCCTACTTTGACACCAAAAGTGCATTTCTCGAGATTGAGCCTAACTTTGAATGCTTCTAGGCAAGTGAATAGCTTGGCCAGTATGGGAAGATGTTCTTCTTGACTATGGTATTTGGTGAGGATGTCATCCATGTAATCTTCCATAAAGATATGCATCATATCATGAAAGATAGTGGCCATGGCCCATTGATAGGTGGCCCCAACATTCTTTAGCCCAAAGGGCATCACAGTCCAATAGAATGTGCCCCACACACAAGTAAAGGTTGTTTTTTCTTGATCTTCTAGTGCTATCTTGATCTGATTATACCCTAAAAACCCATCCATGAGTGAAAACATAGAATAGCCTAGTGTCAGGTCTACAATGGTGTCAATGTTGGGAAGAGGGAAATCATCTTTGGGACATGCTTTGTTTAAATCCCAAAAATCAATGCAGATGAGTATGCTACCATTCTTCTTTGATATAGGAACAATGTTGGATATCCATGGTGCATACGCCAAGGACAGATGAAATTAGTGCTGATCAACTTCTCTAACTCTGCTTTGACTAGTAGAGCTATATGGGGATGCATCTTTCTAAGCTATTGTTTTACTGGCTTGACCTTTAGAGAAATGCTAAGATGATGGAGGATTAAAGTTGGGTCTAATTTGGGCATGTTTGGGTAAGACCATGCAAATTTTATCTGTCTTTCTTCAAAGAAGTGAATAAATGCATTTCTTTCCTTTGTGCTTAAGGACTGTGCCACATAAATGACCCTCGGTTCTTGCTCTGTGCCAATGTTGACTTGTTATGTTGGGTCAATTAAGATAGAAGATCATTCCTTGGAGTGTTTGGCTAAGGTATCAATCACCCCATCCGTGGGTGCCATAGTTGGGTTTTCACCTTGGGATGTGTCACTTCTATTTGTTTCTATTTTTTTCTCGAGATCAACTACAACTTGGTAGTGATCATTAAGGCTATGAAATGCTTGACCTATTCTAGTGTAACTAAGGTGATTGATATCAGACCCAACTATATGCATCTCTTCTGCTCTTCATTGATGAGATGGTAAAACCACATTAAGGTAGATGAAAATGTGATGGTCAGTGTCAAAATGAGGAATGTGGTGAGGCTTAGTTGTATCCCAACTAATAAGTTCAGGATGGACTAGGGAGACTGATTCATAATATGGAAAGGGTTCAAAAAGGTTTAAAGACATGATTTCATTGGATGGCTCATATTTTGTATCAATTAGATCTATGACATGTGCTTCTTCTAGAGTGTTAGGAAAAGTAGAGCTTGTGAGAGGCTCATAGTAGTCATCTCCAACTTCTATTGGAAAGAAGTCAGGAAATAGGATTTGAAACTGAAAACCTTCAATATGCTCATCATCTTCTAAGTTGCTCTTTTGTACCCTGACTCTTAGTGGATTGGGCCATAGACAAGAGGTTGTTCCTTATGTATCCAAACTGTCAGATGTGGGTATGTGAACAACATCACATTATTTGTCATGAAGAGACTCCTTGGATAATGATTCAAATTCCCATTTAGTGTGATCATCACTGTCTTTGTTATTAGATGTATTTATGGGTGATTCTTCCATGGAATGTGAACCTAAGATGGATAGATTTACATTAATGATGTTAGTTGTTTTCTAGCTATTACCATCCCTTTTTTTAGGTACCCACAACAAGGTGGAAGAGGAGGAATCACTATGCTTAGGATGAGCCTTGAAAGAGGTTTGTGTCTTATCTTGTTCACCATACCCTACCCCTATTTTGGACCTATTGGACCTAAATTGTGCTATTAGAGGTTTGAAAATGCCTATCTATTTCCCTAAGGGACCATCTCCCATATAGCCCATTTTTTTCATGAGATCAAAACCTTTTCCATGTTGGTGGGGGGAGATGTCAACATTTCTTTGACTAATTTCTTCTACTGAACTTGGAGGTGTTCCACTTACTTTGATAAAGTGTGTATGATAAGGCTTAGTGGTGGATGATGGTTTCCCATGAAATTTTAGAGAAAGTGGGGGATCAAATAAGGAGATTGAGTACTCGCCCACTCCTTTGAATTGCAATTTATACTTTCTATCAAATTCTTTCATCAATCTATCCATTTCTTCATAGTGTAACTATTTAGGGTCTTTGGATGATGATGGTGATAGAAGGGAAAGGCTCAAACAACAAACTTTCTCTTTACCCTTTGTTGATGTTGATGAGTGGTAGTCATTTTGACCAGAAGAGCATGAAGCATCTATAGATGTGGACTGACTGATGTCATCTATTGGTGTGCAAGTTTCTTCCCTATTATGAGGGATGAGGTAATTACAATATTGGGCAAAATGTTGATCTTTGGGTATGGTCACCTCTTGACCCATGTAAGGAAATTTAAGACACTGATGGTAAGTGGAGGAAATGGATTGCATTTCATGAATCCATTGTCTTCCTAATAGGATCTTATAAGTTAATTGTAGGTCTAAGACCTGACAAATAGTTTCTTTTACAATTGATCCTACTCTGATTAGTAGAATAACCATGCCTTTGGAGGATCTCTCCTCATCGTCGTATGCTTTGATGGTGATTTTCTTTCTTGGTTAAACAACATCCTCTGTATACCCTAGGGTATTACTAAATTGAGTGTGGAAATATTGAGGCCTACCCCACCATCAACCAATGCTCTCTTAACTCTATTTCTATGGATAAAGACTTCAATATGCAAAGGAGATTTTTGAGGTTGGATGACAGACATGTCATCTTGGGCTGAAAAAGATACATAGTGAGGGGCAACAAGATTGCTGACCATGTTCTAAAATCTACTCACATCTAGGTTATTTGGCACTAAGGCTTTGGTGAGTATTTCTTTATGCTCCAGGGATATCTATAATAGTTCAAAAATGGAGATATGGGTTAGAGTCTTAAGTAATTGGTTGACCAGGTTGTATTTGGGAAATGAGGAACCTATAGTTGCATGATCAAGATTTGTCACAAGTCCTAGTAGAACAACTTTAGAGGCCTAGCCTCAGGTGATGGCATTCAATGACTATTTCTTATTTTTTTCCTTAACTATGATAACATTCACAACATCATCAAAGCTGGAGATCATGTTGATCGTGTTGTCATAATGATGTGCATAATTAACCTTAGTTTGATTAGCTTTGTAGGATTCCCCTTTTTCATGGCTCATGAAAGGGTTCTTGAAGGTTGTATGGTCTTCATTATTGGTAAGATTATTTACTTTGATGGTTTAATCATTGATTAATTTTTGTATTTCCCCCTTAAGGGAAAAAAAAGTGTTTGTTAGGTGTCCCCTATTTCGATGGTAGGCACAAATGTGCTTGTCATTCCACCACTTCAGCTTGACTTGGGGTTTATAGGGTTTGGCTTCAAGAAGCACAATGAGTTCATTAGCCAAGAGGGTTTACAAAGCACTCTTGTAAGATACCTCGATAGGAGTATACTCCTTAGGTATATTGGAAGATTGATATCTACAGGAGGAGGAGCTTGATTGTAAGTGACTTGTTGATTGGATGTCGAGGGAGTTGCCATGTTACATCGATAGAATGGATGAGCATTGTCTTGCTGAGGTGTGTTTGAGTTGGTGTTGTTGACAACAGGATACAACTAACTTAGATTGGTTTGAGGTTTAACATGGTTATCTTTGACTATCCCATCATTAATGATGTTCTTGTTGTTGTTTCTCCACCACAAATTTTTTTAATCAGTGGCATGATCGAAGGAATTATGAGTCTGTGTGGAGTTGTTTGAAAAACCCTTACCATCTTTTGATAGTTTAATAATGTCATTATTTAGTAGGGCCTCTTCTACCTTAGCGGAATTCTCTAAAGTAGTTTTGAAATCTTTAGGCCCTTGGAGTTGGAGCTAGTAGTTCATCAGTTTGGAGAGACTATTAATGAAGATGTCAATCTTCTCTTTGTCTAGTATATCTCTATGATACTTGGGGAATGTGTGTCTCCACCATTGTAGGAAGGTCTTGAATGACTCATCGATAAGTTTTTTCGTTTTGCATAAGTTGATCATTGTAACTTCCATTTCGATATTGTAGGAATATTGGGAGATGAACATAGAAGCCAATCAATCAAAGGTTTTGATATTAGAGGGTAGTTTGGAGAACCACTCCATGGCTTTCTCTCCAAGGCTCCTAGGAAATGGATGCATTAGGTATGTCATGTCATGAAAAAATTCCATACTCAAGGTATAGAATTGTCTAAGGTAATCTTGTGGATTTGATGTGCCAAAATATTTATCATATTTTGGTATTTGTACATTTTGTGGGAAAGGTGTGAAGGTAATGTTCTTATTGAAAGGGAGAGGACACACCTTTTCGAGGCTAAATTCTACAAGTTGTGTCTTTCCTCACTTCATCCTTTCCATTTCCATTTGTAGGTTTTGTAATTTTTGTGTGATAACATCTAGGGGTGACTCTTCTTCATCTTGTCTCAAGTTGGTCACATCAAAATTGGATGGCAATTTTGCACCTTGTTGTGCTAATGTTAGTATATAATGCTCCTTGTATTTCTCAAGTATCTAGTCCATAATGTCGACAAGTTTGAGATTTTGTTGAAAATCTTCAATTTTATTTTCAATACTCTTGTTATCCCATGTGGTAGATGAACCCATTGTGGCTAAGGAGTCTGAATTTTAGTTGAACAAGGGTGATTCATGGGTAACTGCATTCAGTGAGCAATCTTTTGGTGAGGTAGGTTGAAGGATATTTAGAGGTTTTGTGTGTTTGATGGTTCTGCTTTCTATTCTAGCACTCACTTGTATAGGTGATCATTTCAATTTTTTAGCTATACTAGTTTTATGTGGTGGCATGAAATGTGAGTTGGATTCCTTTAGTTCTTATGCATTTTTAAAATGTGTGGGTTTCCATTGACTGCGATTCATTTGGAGTAACAAGCTAGGTTGGACAAGGTGTTTGACAAAATTAGGTAGGGGACAGATGCGTGTCTCCAAAAATTTCTCGCTTGATGTGTGAAATGAAGCAATAATAATTGTTGGGTTGATAATGACATTTGTAGGTCTACTTTTTTTGAAATGATGTTTTTGGTCAATTATGGAATCTCTTAGACTTGTAAAATACTAGCAAGGAAAAGGGTATCCAAATTTTTTGTTTGTTTGCAATTATCATGCATGTAGATGGCCTCTGTTTTATATCTTTTCTTAGATGCATCACAGGATTGATCAAATGCACTACTTAATTGATCATATGCACTTTTTAAATGCTTAGATGCACTATTATAATTGTGATATGCATTGTTTAATGATTTAGATGCATTGTTTGGATGGGAAAATGCGCTATTTAAATTCTCATATGCATTTTTCTATAGGAATATGCATTATAATAGAGATCAAGAGCACCACAAGAATATTCAAAAGCACTATTTTATGCAATATATGTGCTACTTCAAGGTTGTTTAGCAATGTTCTTGTTTTGGACTTGGTTTCTTAATGTCAGTTTGAAGTTGCATCTTTTTGGAAGGACAGTGATCCGCATTGGTGTTTCTTATTAAGTTTTAAGACACATCTATGCAAAATAGCAATAGAAACAAAAGTAAAACATAAAACCGCACACACCTAGAAAATGAAAGGAAAGAGCTTCCTAACAAGGTTATCTAAAGCTAGTGACTAGCGGGTTTTATTGTTTAACCAACTATGTTCAGATTTACCTCTCTTGGGATAAAGAGCTTCCCACCAATGCTAAGGAGGTTTGGCGTAATCCCTTATGGGACTACTCGAGGAAGGCTATATTTTGAACATAGGTGGCTTGCATTTGATTATGAATGCAATATTGGGAGGCAATCCCTCTCGCCGGCCCTACTAAGGCAACTCAGGAGGTAGCCTTTCTATGGCTAGATAATCATACCTAGTGGAAAGAAGGAAATGGAAATCACAAATAGGTTTGGGATTTTGATCACTCAAGAAGAGTCAGAGCATATCCCTACTATCTTGACTTCCTAAACACAACAAACACAAATTTTTAATCACCAACCCTTATACTACTAAAGATAGAAGGGCTCCTAGTTAAGCTATGTGTGGATTCTTTCCTCATTCAATTGTGACTGATCTTTAGAGAAGGTTGGGCATTCTAATCAACTCAAAGGATTTAAGAGCATAGGCCTACTTCTATTTTAGATCAGTGAGATTGAGTGCTTCTTTTAAGCTATGTTTGGAATTTAGAAATGGTGCACTTTAAATTAACAAGAGCCAAGGTCCACTTACCTGATTTAGAGCTAGCAAAGAATAGGTGCATTTATGAGGGTCCTCATTCCTATCACGTGTTGTCTACAATCTGAGAGCTTTTGTTAACTCGAAAGGGACCTATAAGCAAACAATATTTGGATCTGGAAGTTAGATTTAGGAAATTGTAACTTGTACCAAATGCATTATAGGAATACTCATATGTCTTATAGAAAGCTTTGTATGTGCTATTTAATCTATCAAATATGCTATAATAAAATCAAATGCATTGTAAAATACTTTATATGTGCTTCATAAATGATCAGATGCATTATAGAACTCTTTAGAAGTGCTAAAGAAATTTTTAAGTGTGTTATAGAACTATTTAAAAACACTTCAAAAAGATTAAATGTGTTAAAACAGAGCTTAGAAGCATCAAAAGATTCAGATCTAGCCCTTGTGTGTTCGAGGAAGACTTTGGGACTTTACTCTCACTAATACGAAGCCTCCAAAATGTTGTAGAACCTATAATTGATCAGATCTACACAAGGAAATAGAAAGAAACACATATCTATACTAAAAATGAAAGATTAGATTGAAAGATTTGAAAATAGAGAGGCTTTGAGCTTGAGCCCCATGGTGGGCACCAATTTGTACATGGTATAATTGTGTATTCATGAAACTTTCATGTAGAATGCAGATAGACAGACAATGAACTAGCCTAAACCCAAGAAATAATTATCAAAATGTAAATTCTATGAGTGTCTTATGTTTCCCTAACTACAACCACTGAGAAAGCTCTCAGACCAGCATCTCAATGACAATTCTAGAATGGGAATATGCTTAGAATGCATATCTATAAGAATGCAGGCAAGGTCTATGACTATAAAGCATATTATATGAATATAACAACTCTTAGAATGCTATGAAAAATGGACATGTAATAAGCTAACATGTAATAGATGATGCTAAATGACATAAAAATAATGCTAAAATGCTATGAATTTTCTAGAATGATAATGCTAAAATGATAACTCGGAGTGTGCCTATAGTGCAGATGCCTAAAACTTGGGTCCTTTGGCTCTTGGATTTCCCTCCTATTTATAGGAATTTGGAAGGGGTTGGGGGCAAGAATTAGGATTTTCACCTTTGACAGGTGGATGAAAGTGAAACTGAAAATATCTCATAAGAGACCAGGAGGAAGAGTCCAACAGAAATTGGTTTTGAGGATAAATGAGGACATTTCTAATTCTTTTAAATGAAAAATGGAGATTTTCATTTTTGTGAGGATAAATGACTTTATTGATTTAATAAATGTCTTATTTATTTTCAACACTTTGTCTTTTTCTTCCTCCCTTTTTGAATTTCATTTTATGAATTTGAATTGTTTTTCTCTTCTTTTAAAGTTGATTTAGGTGTTGTTGATTTGATAGATAACTAATGACCTGATGTGATTTTTGATTTGAAAGTCTATTGTGTTTTTTTAATTTCCTCCTTAATTTGCATTGATTGATTGGAATTGTGTAATTCAGGGCTTTGCCAATTTTTGGGTGTCTACACTACCATTAGTAGTGATAGCCTCAATTGGATATTGGCCCACTAGTTGATGAAGAGCCTATCTTTCCTATGCTCTTCAAAGAGGAAGAAGCATCAGTCTCTGCTACTTCCCCATGTTAAAAACCTAATCCATTTTATGTTTCCTTATATATAAATGGTGATAAGATTAGTAACTACATAATTGATTCTGGAGCTTCTGCTAATGTCATGCCTTCCTCTATCGCTTGTGCCTTTGGCTTGACCCTTACCAAGACATTTGGATGTTTTTATTCCATGGATGCAAAGAAAGTCCCTCTACTAGGATAAGTGAAATATGCACAAGTAGCATTGGTCATGTACCCTATAAAGAGAATTAAGCTAACCATTCTAGTAGTAGATATTTTGGCTAGTTATGGTATGCTTTTGAGTAGGAGCTTTTGTAGGGACATGGGAAATAAGAAAATCAAGTTGGAATCTAAGGAGTAAGCCAAACTCATGGTCTTTAAATCTGATGATCCCAAGGAGCATATCCTATATCAAGAAATGGAGTTCAATAATTACATTATGTTCTATGGGTCTAGTCATTCAGAAGGTTAACTAGAGCCACCTAGTGACCCAAAAATTTGGACCCTAGAGTTCACTTGAAGTTGTGCTACTGTTGGGTCTAGAGCTGGTGTGTTACTTGTATCCTTAGATGGAGATGTGACTCAGCTTGCAAACAAGCTACAATTCAAAAACACCAACAACATAGAAGAATATGAAGCCTTGTTGTTAGATATTACTATTGCAAAGAAGAGAGGAGTGAAAGTCTCAAGTGCTCAAGGAGATGTAGAGATTATAGTAAAACAAGTTCAAGCTCAGTATAGTGTTAAGAATACAAGGCATAGAAATTGTAGAAATAGAGTCTGGGATGAAATTGAGGACCTAGATGCCTTCTCAATACAAGTTGTTCCAAGAGAATAGAATGCAAGGGTAGATTTTTTGGTTGCCTCTTCCTCACTTTTACCTCCACATCTAGATTTCTTAGATTATCAGTACAAAGTGGAAGTTTTATTTAGGACCAATTTTCTTGACAATATTTAGATGTGGAAAGTTTTCAATGATGAGAAATAGATCCAATCTTTCCTGGAAGGCTCTAAACCTTTTAGTGACTAGTACTTAAAAGGGAGTGAAAGTACCTGCGAAGATTTTTTCCCTAACATAGAGAAAGAGTTGGAGCTTGGAGCTGAGCAACTCAAAGGTAATAAAATTCCTAGGCATCTCATTTCCATTGAAAAGCTTTTTGATAAGCATGATGCATTTATTAGAAGGGAAAGGAGTAGGAAGGGTAGCACTTCTAGATAATTTGAAGGGATGAACATTGGCATTGAATATATACCTAAAATGGTCAATAATGGTAGTAGTTTCTCAAATGAAGAAAGGGCTAAGGTTGAGCAACTATTGTCAGAATACCAAGATGTGTTTACTTTGGGGTATGAGGACCTAAAGACTTTTAGGAATGGTGAATTCAAGAACAAAATCCCTCTCAAATTCAAAGTCACTACCTTTAGATAGAAGTAGTGTAATTACATCCTTATGGTTTTAGATGCCATCTTTAGGGAAGTTCACAAGATGCTAGAAGCAAGAATCATCTACCCCATTTATCATTCGACATGGATAGCCAATATTATCCCTATTTAGAAAAAGAATGGGGAGATTAGAATTTGTGTGGATTTCAAGAATTTGAATCAGATATCTCTAAAGGATAACTATGCCTTGCCTAATATGGATCATTTTTTGCAAACAGTGGTCAGTTCTAAAATGATGTCCATGTTAGATGGATTTTTGGGTCTCAACCAAATTGAAGTAGACCCAGAAGATCAATTCAAAATGGCATTAACCACCCCTTGGGGAACATTTACATATAAAATAATGCCCTTTGGACTCATCAATATTGGGGTGACCTTTCAAAGGGCTATGAAGTCCTCCTTTGCTGATTTAAAGGATAATATCATCATCATATACTTGGATGATATTGTTAGAATAAAACCATGGACATAAATAAAAAAGCTACATGAAAAAATAACCAATAACAGAAAAATAATAGATCACATAGAAATGAACACAAGGCACCAAGATTTAACGTGGTTCACCCAATCCCTAGGCTAAGTCCACCAAACAGCAAGTCCAATCTTATTACAATCTAGTGATTACAACCTGATAATAATCCATAATCCCTTACAACTCAATACCGCTGCAAGAAGAAATTTCACATCACAGCCTATAACAATCCCTAACCCTAAGCCCTTTTATACAAGTATTAAACGCTTTAGGATCATAACATGTCGGCCCGAATCTACAAATGGCAAATCTATGAATCTCGATAAAATAGGGCCCAAACCCCACTAATTATGGAGTATGTATAGTACTTTCCTGATCAGTCACCATAATCTAACAATCTCCCACTTGAGGACTAATTAGGCTCCACACTAAACAATAGATATGACTACCTTCTCTAAGGAAAGGGGAAATCACCTAAGGGACCTGGAGAAAGTATTGAAAAGATGTAGGAAACATGAGATTTCACTCAATCTCAAGATTTCAATCTTTTGTATCATAAAATACAAATTGTTAGGTCATATAATATCCTAGGAAGGCATCAAGATTGACCTAGAATAGGTTAGAGTTATCCTACAGCTGAATTTGGCAGGAAGCAAATCTGGAGTCAAGTCATTTTTTGGAGAGGTGAACTTTCTTAGATGCTTCGTCCCTAATTTTTTTGAAATCATCAAATGCATAGTTGATATGATGAAGGGAAGTCAAAGCTTCAAATGGAATGATTCTAGAAGAAAGGCTTTTGACTAGATCAAGGATGCCATAGCTAAAGCACCTATTCTAGTCCTTTTGGATTACACTAAGGAGTTTATATTGTATTGTTATGCCTCAGCCCACATGCTATCTACAATACTCATGCAGAAAACAAGGAAGTTATCTAAGTGCCAATTGCTTTCATGAGTAATCCTCTTAAATAGCATGAGTTAAGACACTCTCAAATGGAAAAGCACACCTATGAAGTGGTAAGAGCACTCAAGAATTTTAGATTCTATGTCTTGCACTCACATGATGTGGTTTATGTACATGACTATGTTGTTAAAAGAATATTAACCTAACAAGAGATAAGTTGTAATACTAGAGGTGCATCGACAGAAAAATTGTAAGAATATGACATTGAGATGAAGTCAACAAAGCTGGTGTGAGGGAATGGATTGTGTAAGAAAATTGTAAAAAATTAGGATTCAAGTCTAGATGATGGATCTTCAAGAGTGCTAATGGTCATTCTCCAAGACCTATGGTTCTCAAACATTTCCTATTTTCTCACTAATGGGGATTTCTCAAATGGACTGACATAGAAATAGAAAAGAGACCTTAGGATTTAATCGGCTAAGTATGTCATATATGATGACCAACTGTACAAAAGAGTAATAGATGTAACCTTCTTGAGATGCGTAGACAAGCCCCAATAAGAAAGATTGGTTCAAACTTTCCACAATGAGGCTTGTGGTGGTAACTTCTCATCTACAATCACAACATACAAGATTTTTAGGCAATGCTACTATTGGCTTGACATGTTCAAAGATGCACATAGGTGGGTGGCCAAGTGTGATAAGTGTAGGATGTTCTCCAGCAAGCCTCAATTGGTTTCTCTGACTCTAAAGCTGGTTGTAATTAAAGGCCCCTTTCACTAGTGGAGAGTTGACTTTATTGGACCAACCAATCTACCCTCTTTTGTGGGTCATTTATATATCATCACTACTATAGATTACTTCACCAAATGGGTGGAAGCCAAACATACCAAGAAATTTACTTTTGAAATCATCTATGAGTTCATCAAAGTGAACATTTTGGTAAGGTTTGGGGTACCATAAAGCTTATTGTGGAAAATGATACTTACTTTTCTTCTATAGAGATCATTGAATTCTAGTGTGACAAAAACATACACCTCACTCATTCATTAGATTACTTCCCTCAAGGGAACAGTCAAAAAAATAAAGTAATAAGAACTTGATCAATATCATGAAGAAGTTGGTTTCTCAAAACCAGAAGAACTAGCACAAAAGATTGCACAAGGCACTATGGGCAGATAGAGTAACACCTAAGAAGGCAATCAAGACTTCCCTATTTGAGCTACTATATAGAGTTGAAGCTAGTCTCTCACTCCCATTAGAGCTACCCATCTGTAAACTACAACAAGTGATTAAGGATCTAGTTTTCCAAAATGGTTTGGAGAAGCACATTATGTACATAACTAAGCTGAAAGAAGAACACAAAAGGATGGTTGATCACATTATGGAGCATCAGAAGTGTGTAAAGACATTCTTTGACAAAAAGGCCAAACCAAGGAAATTCATGGAGGGCTATTTGGTCCTATTGTGGGATAAGAGGCATGAACCTAAAGGTATGCATCACAAGCACGATTCCCTTTAGAAATGCCCCTTCAAGATTATGCAAGTAAGCCATAATAATTCTTTCATTTTGGCATATCCTTTTGAAGAGATTATTCCATTTTGTTATAATGGTCAGGATCTAAATTTGTACCAAGTTCATGATTGAAAGTAGGTAGCACCTACAGTTAGTGTTAATCTAGGTAGGTTTGCTTTGCAGCTTTCCTTGCTTTGTTTTACTACTTTCCTAGGTTATTTTTCCTTTCTATTGTGTGTAGTTTGGTTTCCCATTGTAGTTTTCCATTATGGATGTGTGAAACTAGAGATACTGGGTCCCCTCTTAGACATTTGCAATGCCTAAGTCCCCAGTCAAAGCCAGTTGTTACCAAGTATTAGTCCTACCATTGTAAAAATTAAGTCATTGGTATTTAAGTGAGTCTATGTCCAAGTGTGATGTCTAAGTATCCTTTAGGTTACTTACTTCTCATCTTTCCTGATCACCTCACTTTCTTTATTCTTTGGGTTTTTTTCTAGTGTGTGAGAGGTCTAGGTGATCTAGGTACAATTGGGATGTGTTTTGGCATCTTCCCAATGAGAAATAAGTTATTCATGTTTCACCATTTTCTATCTTGCTTTAACATCCCTCTTTCCTATAGATTCTAAGAAATCAAACTAGTTTTCCTAATGAACTTAATCAAGTGCATATCCTAAAAGAGGAATTCATGAAATTAATCTAAAAGTTGTGTATATGATTATAGCATGATGGAAAGACCCACAAAGCCACAGATTAAAGTTAGGAAGAAGGTCATTCATATGGAAAAGATAAAATTCTAGTTTCACAAGGAAGAGCAGATCTATGGGTTTTCGGTTGCATACTAATGGAAGCAAAGGTGTTTCGTTCTTCTTCTAAAACTATAATGGTTTATGTGAAATCCAAGCCTTTACATACAAGCAAGAAGAGAATGATGTCTATAATGCCCTATCGAGAGATCTTTGGAACAAGGATTCAATACAAGCCAAGATATTTGTTTTTACAAGTATGAATGCACATGGCAACATCATATAGGGATCACAAAGATTGCAATGGAAGACTTCACCAACAATATGAGCAACCAACAAATCTCCAAATTCCACAACCAAACAAAAATGACAAACTATGAAAGACACACAACTGAATTTGAATCTAAACATCATAAATTCAAAATGTAATGCCAAAGGATTTAAGATCACCTAAGAGGGTAGCCAAAACACTTCCTTAAAAGTTTGGGTCAAACTAAAAAGTGTTTGTTGTCCATTGGGACAGGTTTTTGTAATTACCAAGTGATATTTTAAATCAACACTTGGCAATACTTTCCAGTATCATATGACCTTTCACAAGAAGGGATGCGATAATTTTAGGGTTTAGGAGACACTTCTCTAAGGGGCATGTAATACTTTACAAGTATCGTACAACACTTCTTCAATGGGGGTGTGATACTGGAAATTATTCTCACGACATTTCTCTAAGAGACGTATGATACAATCAGGGATTGTATGATATATCTCTATTGGGTGTGTGACACTAAATTGTATCACCCCATGCTAACACATGATCACCCAAGAATGCAAGAAATAGCTCCAAGGAAAAACTAAAGAGATAAACAGAGTTCAGACCCTCCACATCAGGGAGTACTATATCCATAATTCGAGGCATAACAACTCAAATACAATATGAAAGATAGAAACACAATCTAATCATCTAACAATTAGTGAAGGCAAAGTATAGAAGGAAACATCATAGTATACTGAAACAACATTGCAATAAATTGAAACAACATCACAATGAATAAAACATCCAAATTAAGTACATAGTTCCTCCCAACCGTCAATAGCATCATAAGACCATTGTGGTCCTAGCCATCCCCCACACGTAACATCCCAAACTACTGACCAAATTGTCGATGTTATCTTATGAGGACGTAATACTAAAATGTGCTAAAACATAAGAATAAGAGAATCTAACATGCTAGTAGTAAAGCATAAGGTAATATAATGAATCAACCACATCATCTATCATATGCTAAACATCATACGAATAAGAAATCTAACATGCTAAACCAATAAGCAGTAGATACACTAACAAAGCAATTCACATCATCTAATCATATGCTAAACATCATAATATAGGAATGCATCAAATAAACTATCATCACCTAAACATGATATCCAAGCATTCTAATGAAAGCATAAATCACAAGAAAGCATACTCCTAAACCTGAAGTATCAAGTGGAAACATCCAGCCACAATCGCACTAGGATAATAGACCGTCGTTATACACTGGTCCCCAATAGTGGTATAGGTAGCTATTCCTCCCAATCACATGGAACCCATAGGTCCACTCCCTCCATGCTAATGGAGATAATGATCTAACCACAAACACACATAAAGCACAACATCCGTGGCTAACACCCATGCCAGACAGTATGATGACTAATACCAAGAACATAGATAATACATAAACTACAGGTCCTAGTCAAATACTCAATGGGCTACTAAGTAGGGGCTAAAATCATGGAGAGTTGCTTGGCATCCAAAAGCCCAAGCTTGGATAGTGTAGATTCAACTCCTTAACAGAAGGCTCTAGCACCTCACATTTTCATTATCGTAAGTTTATTACCACTCGCACATTTTTATTTAGTTATCAATTACTTAAAATTTCCTCTGCCAACCCTTTGGGCACAATGATCACCAGTCTGTGGGATAGAAGCCCCCTCTATATGCTACCCTACCCTACCCATGCTCATCCAATGATCAGTGCCCATAGGCATGCAAATTCCCAACCCAACCCCAATGATCATGACTTCTAGAAGTACCACAAAAGATCAAGCCTCGCAAGTCACCCAAAAAATGTACACACACACTCATGTATGGCACACCACCATAACAAAGATCATAACACTAAGACTAGATTAGAACACAAGAAAAATATCACTCAATCAAAGTTAACTTGGGAGGACGGATTCTACACGAATCCAAAAGAACAATAAAACTATACATCATGAACTCACTCAACTGGCCTCAATCTAGGAGTATGGATTCTATGCAAATCCCAATGATGCAACAAGACCAAACATCATGAACTCACTCAACCAACCTCAATCTAAGAATATGGATTCTACATGAATCCTACTATCTAAGAAAATATAACAAAGGTCCAAAAGAAACAATAAAACTAGGTATAAAAATCACTCAACCAAACATGTAGTCAGGAGTACAGATGTGGCACATATCCCAAAGAAAACATAAAAGTGCAACAATGTTCTAACTAACATCTCATGAATAATCCAAGTCCACAACCAACATCATGCTAAGAAAACTTGAGAAAAATGGGTGACACGTAAACTGAGGTGAAAAACCTCAAAACTCAAAAACTTTGAAATTTAAAGCGATTTAGTCTTAGGGCACAAAACCCAAAAATATCAAATAAAATATGGATTTGGATTCCGTATGCAAAAATGGCCAACATAACAGTGCAAAACCCCAAACCCCCATCCTGAAAAATAGGGAAATGCTCATACCTACCCAACCAGGTAGAGCTAGCATACAAAAACAGAAGGGAACACTAGTTCTCAACCTCCTAACAAATGGCTACAAAAAATAGAAGCATAAACAGAGCAAAAATAATAAAATGGAAGAGCCCTACCTCATAGCAAAAAAAAAAAAACAAGAATCTGAACCATAAAATAAAAACCCCATAGAAGTAGCCAAAAATCATGACAAACCAAGGTCTTCCCAAGCTAGATCCAACGAGCTCAACCTCATGATGATCCCACACCTGTAGCTCCCACAATGAACAAAATAGTAAATCCTCATGAAGAGGATTTTGGTTTTTACCCTCCAACTTTCTAATTCAAAAGTGAGAAGTGAGGAATTAAATTGCTTTTTGGATACTTATTTAGTTTTTGAGTGAATAATCGATTAAGGAAACTAACCAGCCAACCTAGGTAAACGCCAGATCGATCCAAATGAAAGTAGGCTATTCCTAGAAATAGGAATTCATCTATGGAAAAGTTGCCAAAAATTAAATTTAGTAAAATTAAAAGCTCGAATACCCAAAAACATAGAAATTTCCTTAACAACTTTCGTGACAATGCGAAACTCTAAATGCACAGACAAGCTCATTGGTCTAATCACATAATGCAAATGAGTTTAGATTTAATAATCACCTAAAGAATTAATTAAATAATTAAAATAAGATTACATCAACCATACAAGGATGACATCGGTAAAATATGAATGGTTGAATCACTAACTCCATGTGCCACTACCAGGGATATAAATCCTACATACTAAAATACACAATCAATTGCAATTTGCTTATAATAACATAGATGAAGAACTAAATGCATTAAATCACCTAATTTAATAATTTATTCAACTATAATAAAATAATCTATTTACATCACTCACGTTCACATAAGGCATAACAATGTAGGAATGAAGTAAATAACCATAGCATTAAATCCATCACATAACATAGTCGGAGATGTGTCCAAATATTGGATAACCATATATCATCATAAAACACACTATCATCTCAAAATGACATCATCATTCAATATGATCAACTGAACAACATAGTAGTATAACATCTATGATACTTAAATCAAATCATAACATCCAACCCTCAAGTCATCTCAAATGTAAAACATAAAATGAGTCACCAATATCTCTCATATCAAAATATAACAAAGTAAATATTTGCAGCACATAACCAATGAATCCAACATGGACAATCCATTTCTAATTATTTAAGCATTTAATAATGGTAGTATACACAACATAAAGAAAAGCACTTAAAACACATATGCGAACATAGTCATAAACATGACTAACTAGTGCTACAAGAACCTAGTCCAGTGTAGCATGGTAATAGTACATAGTGCAATCTCTGCACACATCTCTAGGTAATCACATAACAACAACATGATACTGCATTGATCCTGGTAACCACTGACACAAACCTTAGTGAACCATCTAACATGTCATAATCTCATAAATCATCCATAAGCATAATCAAAGCAATAGATACAATAACATAAATCCAATCATCTCAAGGGTGTAGACCACTCATGATCCCAAACACCATCCCATCTCAAGGAGAGATCACAAAGGTTTCATCCATTAGGATTACTTACAAAAGTCAAATGGGAGAGGCACTACAATGTCGAATGAACTATTTTGAGGTCTTAATCGGTGAGGCATACTTGAGATCTAGCTTTGAGGCCATCAAATTGAGGTTAAAAGGTAAAGTGTTATTAGCTTTACTTCATTCTAGGAAATGTTTCTAAGAAAGGGGTTTTCCATCCCTAGGTAATGAAAAAGGACACTTCTATGAAAGCTTGGAAAACAAAAAGACAAGCCACCTTAAAGTGTGAATATTCTTTGTAGATGCTCAAAAGATACTTCTAGAAAAGTTAGTGGTGAGAATGTGATCCCTTTATAAAGGAAAGGAAGTGTTAATGCTTAAGGAAAATAGTGAAAGAATTAAGTGTACAAGCTAACAAAGGATCACTCCCCATGTTGTGATTTTGAATAGAAGGAAAGTGGGTTTGCAGAAAAGATATGTTTCTCCTTCTCCCCTGTAGAACTTAAAGACTTGTTTTGTTAAGTGATTTTTAGTATTATCACTTTACTCTAATTAATATAATAAAGCTTTTGAAAATGCAAGTTTTTATGTGCAAATAAATGGAAAGTTCAAATAACCATTGATCATCGAATTAAATGCAAATCCTACAGTTATAATTGTTGGCAGAACTTAATTTTCTTCGTATGGCACTGATGCAGTTTGTGTTTAGCATTCCCATGAGAGAGGATTATTGTGATGTTGGTTTCAGTTCTTCCACATCTATTTTTAATGAGAAGAAGACCATTAGATGGGAAGACATGCAAAGGACATGGTTCTAGACTACCCACTTGAAGAAGAGAAGAATGCCCAAGACCCTATTCAGCACAAATTTGAAAATAGAGATAGTAGATATTCTTGCTCTACTTCTTAGACTAAAAGGAAAAGGGGAGATCTTGGAGTTAATTGAGCACCATTTCTTCCTAGTGCAAGCTATATGTTCTAAGGTTATGCAAATTTGTTGGGCGTAGATTACCTGTAATGAGCTTGCCTCATGGTTGAATTCGATGAGAGGATTTAAGCAATTTTATATGTCCTCCTATCTTATTTATGCCTTGGCTACTCACTAGATGTGAGCCAACCTCCCTAGCATCTAGAACTATGACAAGTGCACTAAAGTGTATGAGTTATATCCAAATCTATAGCTGCAATGAATTTCGAGGAGAATGTGGTCATAAACTATGCCTTCATAATGAGGCTATGTCAGAAATTACAAGGATCGCCTGAAAGGAGATTCTCACCAGAGGAAATCTTGGCTATTAGCTAATTTGGATTCTCATTCATCTAGTTTCTAAGTTTCTCTTACTTGTGGATAGGGGCTTATGATGGTTTTCCCAAGAGACTTCCATGGTATCTAGAAGACAAGGTTGTTCTAGTCTAATTATGTCGATAGATTCTTGAAGTGAATACCTTGTGTTCTAATGTAAATAAAATAGCTAGGATTCCTTTCCCCATAGTAGTTGGACCCTATTCTTGTGCTTCCAGATCTGATGATCAAAATTTGGTGAAGAGTTTCAAGAACAAGATCAAGTTGGTAAATTATGAGGTACTCAGGCCTCAAAATGATCCAGTAAACTTTGTAAGGGATCACTTGAAGTTGGGACATGCCTACAGGCATGATCTAGATATTGAAGACTTCTAGTCTGGGTGTCTCAATGAATACTAGACTTGGAAGAAATTTTGGTCATGACTAACAATTAATGAAATTAAATTATATAATAAATATGTTGATCTTTCTAACCTTGCATATGATGGAGACTGCATGCATCCCACATCCTATGAGAAGATCAAAGGCACCTCAATTTTGTGCCTCTAGATAATATTGTGCCAATCACTCCTACCTGCAGAGGTGGCTCTCTTTCAGACACCAAGAAAGTTTGGGAGAAGGAGGGAGATAAGGACAAGGAAAAATAATAAGAAAAATCAGTGGCAAAGCATTCTTCCCCTATCCAAATCATCAATTTGGATGGTGACACCAACCCCATGGATGGTCAATAACAAGACACATCTTAGCAAGGGGATACCTTGGCCCTCTTAGTGAGTAAGGTTAATGCCTTCCCTGTTGCTCCTTAGAGAAAGAAAACTCCCATAATTCCAAGGAAGCTATTCAATCCTATTGCCTTATAGTCGGCTATCAATGTACTCTCTACAGAGTCATGTCTTGAAGATACCTTTGATAAGAAGAAGATGAGATATAAAGAAGTACATCCCTCAAAGAACTTGATTGCATAGGCCACCTCTTCTTAACCATCCAAGAAGACCAAGAAGCAAAAGATAATTATTGTATTGGCCACTAATTCAACTAGTGGACACATGCTAGTAGAGATTTTTGAGCCACAAAAGGAAGGAAAATTCCATGAGCTATGGAAAGATGACTTCCAAATCAGAATGGTGGATCTTGGCATCCCAGTTCATGACTCCATGGTGAATAGGTGGAAGTCCACCAATAAGAAGATTGAGGATAAGTTGGAAGAACTTAGAGAAGAAAAGGAGGTCTTGAAGGCCTCAAATAGGGAATTGAGGGAGTACATAGGTTTGCACTCGGGAGTACTTCATCAAGCCAATTCAACCCAAATGTAGAGGAGAACAAAAATCTACTCCTAAAGATGTAACAAGAAAGGCAATTCAAATAGGTTAACTGAGCATGGGTGGACTAGATGAAGGATCAAGGTCCCCCATTAATTGAAAATTTGGAAGGTCTAGTGTTAGATGCTCACAAGCTAACAGAGGTAGCTCTAAATCATCAAACCACCATATAAAAGGAAACAAATGAATTAACAGAGTAGTTGTCCCTACTGCAAGAGGTATTGACATGAAGACTAATGTTGCCATTGCCCATGGGATCCTCAAGATAGGCAAGGAGTCATTGTTTCACTCAAAGAAAATCCTTGGAATTTATTATAGAAAGCTCCATGAGGTCTACAAATGAGCTCAAGGATGTCCATCACCTGGTACAGAAGGTCATCAAAAAATTATTTCAATATTTGAAGATACTGCATATAGAGTCTTTTATGTCTACTAATAATAAGCTTGATGATATTGAGAGGATAAAGTCAAAGTTCTTGGCATTTTTTGATGAAGTCGTTGACCCACTCAACTTCCAAATGTCCAAGATTCAAGAACTCTCTATGGAAAACTCAGTCATAAGGGGAGAATTGGAGAATTTTGAGTCAAGGGTCGCCAAAATTAATGAATTGACTAAGATTCATGAATACTAGATGATTTGAGCTGACAACATCATCATTCCAAATGTTGACCAATTGGACAAAGTAATTGATGCCATAAAAGCTTACAGAGCCAAAGTAATTACTTTTAAAAAGGTATGACATTTTGATGTTTTTCTAGACATTTGACACACTCTCTCTCTCTTCTCTCTTTTTGTAGCCATTCATGGAATTTTTTTAGTCTTTTTAACAAACAATGATTCAAGCTTGTCCTATTTTTGGCTTATTTTGTTCAAAGAATCTATGTGCATGCAATCATCTAGTGCAACTGGCCCTTTTTAGAAGGCCTATATATGTAACTTTTTGAGAAGTTAATAAGATTGGAAAAATTACTTATGGGAAAACCCCTGTAGCTTGGACTACTGTGTAACTCTAAGTCCAATTTTAATTCTATTGTTCATTTAGTTTCAGTATAGTATGTCAAATTAATGTGCTATTGTTGAAAATTGAATGAATGCAAATGAACTTGGCTTTATTTCCTTCACTCAATAGATTGATTGCTTTAATTTCATCAACATAAGCATCCTTTTGTTCTTTCCATTGTACATCATAGTTTATGTGTTTAGTGTAGTTCATTGTAAAAGGAGGTTGGCAATTGGTTGATGGAGTAACTAAGAAATAGACAATCTGGGTATTATCAAAACATTAGTTAACTTTGTAATCTGAGAAATACCCATTTTGACATCTTTTCTTTTTCTCATGTTGTTGTAATTGGTTATGCATGTTTCCATTTCTTGCATTAGCTCAAAATAGATTACATGTTGTGAGATAGTTTCCCCTTTCACTTGCCTAGGTTGTTTAAAGTGTTGAGCAACTTGGTTTTTGCCTCTTCTGCTCTTTGGTTAAGAGCATACCCCAAAAACCTAAAAAAAAAAATTCATTACAAATTTTGTATATAAAAGGGATTTGTACCTTTCAATTTAGGGGTTTATGATAGATAACTACATTGACCCATTATGTTGTTAACTTCTTTTTCCTCCACAAGCTATTGGTCATTTTAAGAGTTAAGGTACCAACCAAAAAGATAAGGAAGATTGTTAGTTTTTGGTGACTGATTAGGGAAGTATTGTACCTATTTTATTGAGATTTTGGGCTAACATGTAATTATTAATTACAACCCTAAAGAGGTATAAATACTTGTATAAAAGAGCTTAGGGTTTGGGGTTTTTCAAAGTGTGTGATGCAAAAATTGTTTCTTGCAAGGGTATTGAGCTGTAAGGGATTATAGATTGTAATTAGGTTGTAATTACTAGATCGTAATAATATTGGACTTTCTATTTGGTGGACATAGCCTAGGGATTGGGTGAATCACATTAAATCTTGGTGTCTTGTGTTCTCTTCTATGTGATCTATTATTTTCTATTATTGGTTATATTTGCATGTAATTGTTATATCTATATGAGGTTTAATCCTAACAAGTGGTATCAGAGATAGGTTGTTTTTTCAATTATCCTCTACAGGAAAGTCTCACAATTAAGTGGGAGTCTCATGGTTGAGTGGGACCAATGGAAGATGAAGGTAAGTTGAGGGTTGACAAATTTAATGGGAAAAAATTTCAGTTATGGAAGATGCAAATGGAGGACTATCTCTATCAAAAGGATTTATGGAAGCCTTTGGAAGGAAAAACTAAGAATTAGGGATCTATGACAAATGATGACTAGGATCTTTTAGACAGAAAGGCACTTGAAAGAATTTGATTATGCCTGGCACCATTCATGGTATTTAATATTACAAAAGTGAAGATGATGAAAGAGTTGATGGAAACCCTAGCAAAATTTTAGGAAAAGCCCTCTGCTTCAAATAAGGTATTTCTCATGAAGCATTTATTTAACATGAAAATAGCAGATGGTGAATCTTTTGTAGATCATTTAAATGAGTTTAATATTGTTACTAGTTAGTTATCTTCTGTGGGTATTAATTTTGATGAAAAAATTAAGGATCTCTTGATTTTGTGTTCTTTTCCTGAAAGCTAGAATGGCGTGGTAATGGATGTGAGTAATTCTATTTCTAGATATAATACCCTAAAATATGGTGATGTGATCGACATTATTTTGAGTGAGGAAACTCATAGGAAAACCTTAGGTGGATCTACATTAGGAAGTGCTTTGAACACACAAAGTAGAGAAAAAATGACTAAGAGAGGAAATAATTCTAGAAATCATGGAAAATCAAGAGGTCAAAGGGGAAGAGGTCTCAATCCAGAGGACTGAGAGATTGTTGGTATTGTGGGAAACTAGGGCATAAGAAGAAAGATTATTGGACTCAAAAGAAAAATGAAGGAGATAAACCAAAAGGGAACAAGGAGGAAAATATGGTAAGTAACAAATTTGAAGAGGATGCTTTGCTTCTGTCTTTAGAAAGTGTTGATGATTCATGGATTTTAGATTCTGGTGCTTCATTTCATGCTACACCTCATTGAGGTTATTTCATTGATTATGTCCAAGGGGATTTTGAGTTTTTTTATTTGGGGTATAATGAACCCTATTAAAATTTTTGGAAAGGGAAAAGTTAAGATTAAGTTGCAGAATCATTGGCTACTACATGAGGTAAGACATGTTCCAAGGCTGAGTAGGAATTTAATTTCAGCAGGGCAACTCGATGATGAGGGTTGTATAGTTACTAATAATGATGAAAATTGGAAGGTTTCAAAAAGTTCCCTTGTAATAGAAAAAGGTGTGAAAGTAGGCACCTTATATCTTTGTATAGGTCATATTGTTCCTTCTACTTTGATTATTTCAGAGAAAAATGAATGTTCAGGAATAGTTGCTATAGTTGGGTAGGGAGAACAAATAGTTGTTTTAGATTCTGATACAACATTGTGGCACAACAAACTGGGCACATGAGTGAAAAAGGTATGAAAGTACTTTATTTAAAGAAAGTTTTACTAGGTCTGAAATGTGTTAACATGGATTTCTGTGAAAGTTGTGTATGGAAAACAACAGAGAGTGAGTTTTTTGAAGATTGGGAAGGAAAATAAAAGTGAGAAATTAGAACTTGTGCATACAAATGTATGGGGACTAACTTAGGTATCTTCCTTTGGTGGCTCTCATTATTATGCTACATTTATTGATGATGCAACTAGAAAAGTATGGGTTTATTTCCTTAGACAAAAATCTGATGTATTTCAAACTTTTAAGAAATAGAAATGCTTGGTTGAAAATGAGACTGGTAGGAAATTAAAATTTCTTAGATCTGATAATGGTGGTGAGTAATCTAGTCATGAATTTGAAGATTATTGATCCACTAATGGTATTTGTAGATAGAAAACTATTCTAAGTAATCCACAGGATAATGGAGTGGCTGAACACATGAACAGGACTATAATGGAGTGTGCAAGAAGCATGAGGTTGCATGCAGGGTTGCCCTTAAACATGTTGGAAAAGGTTATGAATATTGTTGTATATTTGATTAATATAGGTCCCTCTACTCCTTTGGGTTGTGGTATTTTAGAGAAAGCATGGACTTGTAAGAAGGTGAGTTATTCTTTTCTCAAGACCTTTGGTTGTGAAGCATTTTCTCATATAGATTCTGAAAATAGAACCAAGCTAGAAGCTAAGTCAAAGAAATGTGTATTTGTTGGATATGGCATTGATGGATTTGGTTATAGGATTTGGGATTTTGAAAACCATAAAATTTTAAGAACCAGGGATGTCATATTCAATGAACAAGTGTTGTATAAAGATCTACTATAGCAACATGAGAAGAAAGAAGATGATTATGTAGTGTTGGATGATACTCCAAAAGCTGATGTTCTAGTAATTCCTCATGATCTATAGCAACTGCAACAAAAAATAACACACATCCCAGTGAATATTAGATGGTCAACAAGGCTAATTAAACCTCTAAAAAGATTTTTTCCTTTCTTTTATTCTATTTTACTTATTGATGCTAGTGAACCTGAATGTTATGATGAAGTTGTGCAGGTGGATACAAAGATTCAGTGGGAGTCTGCAATGAAAGATGAAATGGACTCTTTGTTGAAAATTAAGGCATGGGACTTATGCAAGTTGCCTACAGGTAAAAAGGCTTTACAAAATAAATGGTTTTACAAGTTGAAAGAAGGGGATGGAGGTAAGAAATGATTTAAAGCCAGGTTAGTTGTAAAAGGATTTGCATAAAAAAAGGGCATTGATTTTGATGAAATATTTTCTCATGTTGTTAAAATGACTTCTATTCATACTATTTTAAGTATTGTGGCTATTGAAGATTTTCATTTGGAGAAGCTTGATGTTTAAAAAACCTTCCTTTATGGTGATATGGATGAAGAGATATCTATGGCATAGCCAGAGGGATTTGAGGTCAAAGGTAAGGAGAACTTAGTGTATAGATTGAGGAAAAGTTTATATGGCTTAAAGCAAGCACCTCGACAATGGTATCTAAAATTTGATAGGTTTATGCATGAGCATGGATGATGAGAGCCATTTACGACCCATTTAGTACCATATTTTAATCCATTTTATGCACTTACCTACTCATTTCCATATTCCATTTCCATTCCATTACCACCAATTTTACCATTTTACATTGCATATGGTTTAATATATATAAGTAGTATTTAATGAAGTTTTGGGATTAAAATATGGAAAATTCATCATTGATTATGTTTTACTAATCTTTTATATTGTAGCATGTTGATATGCATAACAAAACTTCCTGTCACTTGCCAGTTGGGACTATAACTTCTTGTCGCATTTTGGACGTAAACTATTAATCTTCCAATGGAACATGGTCATTGCATTTAACCATTGATCAAATAACTGTCACTACAATCTTAATCTAGAAGATTAGTTTAACAAAAATTGTGCTTTGATTTCATTTGGGTGTATGGAATAATGTTTCATATTATTTGGGGTCAGTTTGTTGAAACTGTCAAGAATTATATTTGTAGTATACACAAATAGATCCACATGGAGTACCTAAATCGACTAGCATTCTTCCTATTTTTAGTTGCAAATAACAAACGAGTTGTGTGACTAGTATAAGGAAGAAAGATCCGCAAGTCTCATGTGGGAAGTTTATTCCTATATTTATTGTTTTTGATAATCCAAGATTGTACAAACTATTATATTATAGTTTTTAGCCATTGGCCGAAAATGAAACAAACTTGTTTGGCATAAATAAGCTATATTTGCAACTACTCACAGCTTGTAACTAAGGTTGTACGATATCTATTATGTTGTCTATTATAAGCTATTCCTATTATGTATTGTAGGTTGTGTATATAAACAATGTAATTCATAATCAAAGGGATATGTATTAATTATGTACTATTCTTCTGAGAAATAAAAAGACTATATATTGTGTTGATCAACCTCGTGCTCACTGCCTTCTATCTCACCACCTGATGGACTGAGGAGGGGGCCCACTTATTAGAATGTCTGGTGTGTTTTCTAGTTTTGATTTCAGTGTGGTATGTTTGTATTTGATTAATATCAAGTTTTGTTTGAATAGGTAATTGATTTTATTATTGTTTCTGTATTAGTTAGTAATCTGATTCGTATTAATATGCTATGACTATTGTTCCTATAACAGTTTGTAATTTGATTTGCATTAATATAATATGATTACTATTTTCTTATAATTACTAATGGTTTATCCTAGTTTTGATTCAGTGAATAGAAATAATTATGTTGTTATTGCTGGTAGAAAGATGTTTTTGTTTATGATGTTTTTATTCTCCAAATCATTTTAGTAGGTTTTAGTCAAGTTCCTGTCGCAGGAAGTGACAGTTCCTGTCGTAGTTTTGTTTCAGTTCTTTATAGGTTCATTTTCATGTGTTTTAGCTACATTCATAATTGCTCATATCACAAGCTGCACCCCTTGATAGCATACTGCTCGGATACCTTTCGCAAGCTTACGCTCTCGAATTGACACGTATAGACCAGCCGAATTTTGTCATAAAATTGTTAATTCTATTGTTATTATTTGCCCCAGTGTTGGCCTATCATTTTGGCATCGTTGCCAGGGAAAGGTGTCAAAGGCATGTTAGTTTTTTGATTTGAGTGAGGAACAATGCATTGGGATGAACACTTTTGCAATTGCTAGCCTTGCTTAAGTAATTAATCTTAATTTGCGTTGCGTAAATCATATAGATGCATTGCTTTAGAGTTTTGTTTTAGAGTTTGCAAGTAGGCCTTAGAAATTAGATTCATTATTTTCTTTATAAGTTATTAAGATTTACATTATCACTAGTTGTTTTGAGTTATTGTTGGTAAAGAGAAGAAGCTATTTTTAAGAAAAAAATGTTTAAAATGATGAATTTTTGTTCAAGTACATCTATTTTAGGTGCAAAATGTTTTTAAAATGCAAAATTTGAAGGGACCACAAGAGGAAAAATGTGCTTTAGCACTACCCCAGGGTGTTACCCCTTGACCCCATTGGTGGCTGCCGCCCCCAGACCCCCACCTTCAAATTTAAAAATAAAAGAAGAACTTGGTGGGGAAAACATGCCAATCAAAGGTGATATTTTAATACCCTCTCTACCTAATGAATGCATCTTTTCTTATCTTGATCTTCCCTTATTAGAGGTATGCAAGAATTGTATCCCTATGTTTAAACATGAACAAATCATTAATGAATTCTTAGAGCAATGTGATTTTGATGATGAAAATTTAACCACCTATTGTTCTCTTTGCTACAAGAAAGAAGACTAGTGCATATGCCTTAACAATCAAAAGCAAATGGTGAATGAGGTACAAGCTTTTTGTGATCCTTACCATGATAAGGATGAAAGTGAAAAATTCTTCCTTATACCTAGTACTCCATGTCAAATACCAACTCAAGACGATCTAGGTATGCATTATGTTGGTGACATATATTATCACTCTAATTCATTACAAAGCCAACATATTTCTTCAAAATATACTTCTCCACCTTGCATGCACAATGAATGTAATCATGCATACTCACAACAATTGCCATATCCATCCTTACCATCTTTATTCCACCAGTCATACTTATTACCATCTACTTTATCTCCTTCACATTTCTTACCACATTTGTTATGTCATTCACATCATATTCTACCCACTCCACCATATCCACCAAAGACAACTATATTGTCTCATATACCACTTCATAATAAGGTGGCTAATGATACATATAATATTTAGCTTTCAAGAATCCCTCCACAATCTAATGATGTGCTTGAAATCGATAAATCAACATTGGAATGTATTGATGTATATGAGGGATGTGATTTTGGTTTAATTAAATTAGAAGAACAATATTATTATTTATTGAAATATAATCAACTTTTTTCTTCTTTTCTACTTAGTGAATTCAACATACCCACAAATGAGCCCATGCATCAAATTGCATTAATTTTAATTAATGGACTCATGAGTATGCATGTTTATGTTAATCATTCACTAAGTAGTATTAAGCCATATACATTCCATATTTCACAAACACGGTACCAGATCCTCCTTTTTGTACTTATGCATATTGATATTTGGAGGCCTATGGTTGAAATATGCATCCCTCACACACTTGTTGATTTAGGACCAATAATTGATTAAGCATGACCATATGGGATTCTATGCATTAATGACCAAACAACAACTATTATAATTGGATGAGTATTATTTGTCATTGTTAAATCTTTCCATTGTCCCAAGATGACCAAATACACTATGGATGATTCATTTATTTAGGAAAGACCAAGGTATTACTATCCATATATTTTTCATTCTTGGTTCTTATCTTCAGATGATCATTCATTGACTACACGTGTTGATTTCTTGATTCCTTGGATGATTCAAATTCCCTACATTTTTATAACCTACAGTTAATTTGGGAATACATCCATTGAATTATTGAAATATTTGATTTATATATCATTCAAAAAGGCACACACAATTATAAAGATGTGTTACTCTCTTTGGGTTACCTAATTCCTTTGGTTATCCTAATGATTTCATGACCTTGTAGCATGAAGTTAAGTTGGGGGGAATTCCTCCAATCTTGCGGTTCTTGGATGATTTCCAGTCAAGTTTCATTGATTATCTCATTGGTCCTTTTAGAAAATCTCCACATGTGATGTCTCCACATTTCAAGGTATGTGTTGTAGTGTTAATTCGCATTGCTATTATATGAACACAAGAGTTTATTTTGTATTTATCCATTCTATCAAGTATCTATTCATAGTCATAACTCTATCTATCATTTACAAAAATAACCTACTTAATGATAGAGTTATTGAATGGATGATATTCATTTACTATGCTTGATATGCTTGGTTTTGAGAATATGGTTACAGGTTCCTTGTTGTGTTATATTGTTCTTAGAACCAATACTAGTTAATGATGCTTTTTTACATAAGCATTGCATAACACACTATGTTGGTTTTGTTCACATTGAGTGGGCTTGCTAGCTATATAGTGCATACCCATTTCACTAGTGCTTCACTATTCAAGATCACATGTAGATTTTGGTAGAGGGTGTTCAAACACCTTGAGATGAGATTTCTTGTCTTTGGTGATTTATCACTTGGAGGAAGATATGCAGCATGGTCTATGAGATTCATGATTATTCAACAACACATTTGAAGATACTTTGAATACAATGCCAACTACTACACTCCTTCCTTGAGTTTTGTCTCTCTGGAGTTCTATGGACACGTTGGTGACTATTATTGGTTTTCACTCCATACTCATGTATTTGGTGGTTTGTGGCTCCAGTTCTGATGAGGTTATTCTTAGTGATCATTCCAAGTTCATTACACAATCAAGCTTCAACAATGCCTTTTGTGAGGTCATTGACAAAAATTAAGCTTTGGATGGTATCATTTTTCATCATCCATGTCACAATTTCATTTCTTTGGTCATTCTATGCAGTTATTGAAAATTTGAAAAAAGAAAAAAAAAAATTAAAAAATTAAAATTAAAATTAAAAATAAAAGATCCAACAATGAAAACCTTCGGGTGTTGTTGGCTAGTTAATATCTGAAAACTAGTTTTTGGTGGATGTTAACTGCAAAATAAATTCTTAGTGGTGAAAACTATTCTTACAGCACCATTAAGCAGTGAGTGATTGAAAACTGGCTTGCCAACGGTCACTTGTCGTTATCAAAATTTATTCAAAAAAAAAAAAAAAAGAATAAAGAAAAGACAAAATGCAATAATTGGTGTTCCTAGTTTTTTTTGCTAATCATTCTTTTCAGAAACACTTATTGGTTTCAGTGGTTCTTTCCTTTTTGGCACCTCCTGTCACTCATTCTTGCAGCTCTACTCCTCTTCAGTGTGGTCCTCAAATCTTTGATCACCCATAATCTGAGTTGCTTGTTTAGTTGAGTGCAATTTTGGAAGCCTCTCTTTGCTCATTGATGATTCATTGCTCTTGGTGGCACAAGTTGCTGAGTTGCTCTGTGTTCCAACATTGATCTCTCTACACATGCATGTTGGTAAAATAATCAATTTTATTTTTCCTTATTTTATCTCTTAACTTTATTTGTATTGCTTATTATATTTGATCATTATGCAACACCCTATCCTCTCCTTGTTTCTTGTGGATGGTAAACCTTTCAATTGGGGGGAGGAATGTCACCCTATTATCTTCCATCTATCACCCTTTCTAAACCCATCATACTATCCATTATATCCATCGTATAATAGCCATTTTTTAATCTCTCATCTCTCCTATTTCACCCATTTAAACTCCTCTTGTGCAAATTGAGATAAATTCTCCTATATGAAACCTTTTGAACCATGGTGCTATAAAAAATGAATAGAAAGGAAAAAGAAAACAAAAAAAAAAAAAAAAAATTATGAAAGAGATATCCCTATTGAAGAAGAAAAATAACAAAGCTTGTCATGTAAAGCAAAGAAAGGTATTTGTGTTCATCTATGAGTTATCATGGTTCAGGGTGGAGACAAAGTCAAAATCCATTAAACCTAAACCTAAAGTGCTTTCAGTTAAAACTAAAGACCTCATGATCATAATGATTGCATGAGGACATGCAATAAGCTAAGTTGGGGGGAATGATGAGAGCCATTTACGACCCATTTAGTACCATATTTTAATCCATTTTATGCACTTACCTACCCATTTCCATATTCCATTACCACCAATTTTACCATTTTACATTGCATATGGTTTAATATATATAAGTAGTATTTAATGAGGTTTTGGGATTAAAATATGGAAAATTTATCATTGATTATGTTTTAGTAATCTTTTATATTGTAGCATATTGATATGCACAACAAAACTTCCTATCGCCTGCCAGTTGGGACTATAACTTCCTGTCACATTTTGGATGTAAACTATTAATCTTCCAACAAAACGTGGTCGTTGCATTTCACCATCGATCAAATAACTGTCACTACAATCTTAATCTAGAAGATCAGTTTAACAAAAATTGTGCTTTGATTCCATTTGGGCATATGGAATAATGTTTCATATTATTTGGAGTCAGTTTGTTGAAACTGTCAAGAATTATATCTATGGTATACACAGATAGATCCACATGGAGGACCTAAATCGACTAGCATTCTTCCTATTTTTAGTTGCAAATAACAAACAAGTTGTGTGACTGGTATAAGGAAGAAAGATCTGCAAGTCTCATGTGGGAAGTTTATTCCTATATTTATTGTTTGTTATAATCCAAGATTGTACAAACTATTATATTATAGTTTTTAGCCATGGGCCGAAAATGAAACAAACTCATTTGGCATAAATAAGCTATATTTGCAACTACTCACAGCCTGTAACTAAGGTTGTACGATATCTTTTATGCTATCTATTATAAGCTATTCCTATTATGTATTGTAGGTTGTGTATATAAACAACATAATTCATAATCAAAGGGATATGTATTAATTTTGTACTATTCTTCTGAGAAATAAAAAGACTATATATTGTGCTGATAAACCTTGTGCTCACTGCCTTCTATCTCACCACCTGATAGACTAAGGAGGGGGCCCACTTCTTAGAATGGTTGGTGTGTTTTCTAGTTTTGATTTCAGTGTGGTATGTCTATATTTGATTAATATCAAGTTTTGTTTGAATAAGTAATTGATTTGATTATTGTTTCTGTATTAGTTAGTAATCTGATTCGTATTAATATGCTATGCCTGTTGTTCCTGTAATAGTTTGTAATTTGATTTGCATTAATATGATTCGGGGAGATATCCTTTGGTCCCTTAGCCACCCGAGATTTGATCATTCTAGATAAAGGGTTGGTAACTCCACTTCCTTTAGTCACTTAAGTAGAGGTAGAAGAACAACAAACTGAGGAAGGGGAGTTCAAACAACATTATTCCAATGAAACAACAAACTAAGGAAGGGGAGTTCCAATAACATTATTATCCAAGGAGGGACAAATACTAGAAGCAATTTAGCAAGCTCCTCGAGATATAGAGGCTAGATCCTTAAGTAGCCAATAGAGTGCAGAGACTCCTATTGAATCAATATTTTTACCCACAACTAAATCTTTTTAATTACTTTTCCATATGCATGAGAAAGAATACTAATAGTACTAAACAAAATAAGAAACCATACAAGAAGAGAACTCATAACACCATATTTGTTAACTAGGGAAACCCTGGTCAAGGGAAAACCCCAGTGGGGATGGTACCCATAAGATGATTCACTATATAAAGTATTTGATTAAGGATTTTGACCTTGTTAGGAGTCTATGAAGCATGTATAGTGTCTCAAGTCCCTGTTAGGAGACTTAGGCCTTGTTAGAAGCCTAAATCCTATTAGGCATTGCTAGATCATATACAAATGTGTGCAAGAAGAGCCCACTCCCTTAACATGCAATTATACAATGAGTTCTTCAAGAGAATAGGTATACATACAATACTAGATTATTTGTTGTTCTTCACAAATCTTTTGATTATCAATTTTTTATAAGAAGAATGACCGTGCACATATCAATTCACATCAGATATCGCATAGTATTTCTTCACATCACAACTCATAACATCGCACTCACTTGTTACTCTTATTTCACAAGATTGTATCAACTTCACAATCTGATTCCTTCACATTAACTTCGCAAAATGAAGCTCTTTAATTATACCAAAAATATTGGTAAATTCTTCCTTTAGTCAACTCACATAGAAATAATAATTAAAATAATTAATCAAGTCATTTAACACATTTTGTTGATATGCTCTGTTCTATGATGTAACATTATTACATCACTAATTGCTTCATAACTCAAACTTGGTTGGTCATACAAATATTTGCACTAGTATACATCATTAGTATGATGTCATGCATCTCTAGTTAACTGTGCAAGAGAATATTCCAAGGGAATATTTTGCTATCATCAAATCCATCGTGTTGTTGTAATGTTGTCTAATACTTAAAAATTTTTCCTTCACAAATAAACATGACTAATCTACACAAAAATATGTTTCCATAAATGACAACCATATTACTTACCTTATTTGGTCGATTGGACATATTTCCAATAGATTTTTGACATGAGAAGACTCTAGGGAGAAGTGATAAGGGAAAGGATCTTATTGGAGAAACAACCTGTTCAGCCAAGTACATGTCACCCATGGGCACTACGCCAGCATGGCTGAAGAGGGAGGTTATGTTTTGTCAAAAGAGGTAGTTGGACCTAACAGTAGAGGAAGGAATGAAGGAACTAATTAAAGTGGTAAAGAGGCCTGAGCCACCTAAGGGTAATGCAAGAACATTGGACTTCATAATGAAGAACCAAGATTAGGAACTGCTTGCACATATTGTCATTCCTTCTCCTCACGTTGACACTAAAGAACTGACACCAAAAGATTACCAAATCAAGGAGGTAATGTTGGGAAGGCCCATGTTGGACATGACTAAAGTAATGATCACCAAAGGCATGAAAGAGGTGTTCTGGCACATGGATTAGGATGAATAAGAGCTAATAACATTGTGAAAGAAGAATGAGCTACTAAGAGGCTACTTGAATGAAGTAGCAGGCTTTATTGACTTGGAGTATCTACAGATCCCTCCTAGAGTAGCATTAGGAAGAAAAGGAGTAGGAAAATAGTTGGATCAATTTTTAGAGGCATGTTAGAAATGGTGTTATAGTTTTGAAGACAAAGGATTGCAAATAATACAAGGTGGTTTGAACCTATTGCACCACATCTAGTCAAGTGTCGACAAGTTGGTTTCTATACTAAACCAAGATTTTGGGCTGATGGATGAAGTACATACCTAGTTCAAGAAATTGTAGGCATTAAGATATATAAAAAGTCAAAGGTATCATATGCTTATGGAGGCATACGTTGCTTAGGAGCTAGATAAGCGTGATGATTGGATAGAGAAGATATCAGTATGGAATAAAGTAATGGAGGGATTACATGAAGAGATCCAATAGATTAAGGACAAAACTCAAGAGCAATTTTTGGAAGTAGAGAGGTACTACAAAATTGCTTTCCTTGATATTTTTAAAGATGATTCAAAGACCAAGATTTTTGCGATGCAATTAGTTGTCCAACAATTTAGAGCAACATTTGAAGATTCTTTGTCAGATGATGACATAAGATAAGCATTCAAGACTGAAGAGGTATTATTGGAGCTAGACACCAAGCTTGAGTGAAATGTCCCTTTTCTGATTTTTGTATGATATTTCCAACCTTTAATCAGATCTTTAAGATCAAACAACTAATATCACAAAGATCCTCCAAATTTCTCAAGAAACCCCAAATCGGGTATGCCAGAAATGGTGCCAAAAGCTTCACAGCTTCACCTATTATTAATAAATCTGAAAATGGACATTTTTACAGAAATTTAAGTAGCATAACAGCCTAAAAAATGAAATTTCCAGATCTATATAGCCTTTACACAGCAGCTCACACATGTAGGACAAAAACTATGCTCATCGGGCTCTCGAAATTAACACAAAAATGCCTGGAAACACCACAAAAACACTAATAAACTATCTCAGAAGTTTAATCACGTCCCAATACATATATTCAGCTCTACTTTAACAGCTTAAAGTCTGAAATACAGAAGCAACCAAAACTGATATGAAATGCTCAACTGAAAACACCAAACTCATGCAAAAAACACACCCAAAAACCCACAAATCTACATTGTTCAGCACAAAGGCAAACTCTGTATGAGCATGCACATGGAATGGCTTCAAACTCCCATCCTTAGCCTTCTTGAAAACCTGAAAACTCTCATTCTTGGGTCTCCCTCTCCATAGGTTTGGCAGCCTCTGAAGAATAACAAAGAAATCAGCAAAATCAAGTTCTGGAATGAGCCCAAAATGCCTCCAAAACCCCTTAAAAGAGGGCATAACTGTAACTCATGTCCAAGAGAGGTTAATGAAACATATTTTAATAATAATTTTCATTTATTAATCCAACGATTTCCAAAGATTAACCCCCTTTTTTTGAAACTTCACTTTCTTGGGCCTGCCTGCCTTAGCAAAGATTTTTTTTATTATTATTTGAAAAGGGGACATGACAAGTCCTCCCCTCCCAAAAATTGCTTGTCCTCAAGCAATGGCTGAACAATAAACCAATCAATCCACCTGGATCCCAAATGTAGTCATGAACTATACTACTACCAATTAACACAAGCTCCTGTAATATCCTCTGCAATATGACCAAGAGGAATCCATAATCAAACTGACAATTATAGCTCAACCAAACTCCAAAATCACCACCACCATAGTCAAAAACCCATGAGACACAAACTCTTAGAACATCAAAACCCAAGTAAAGTGGACAAATCCCACTACCAACACAGTAAATACCATCAATGCATCCCACTGGCCTATACGGAATGTACAATCCAACTCTGCAACAATGGTGAACACTCTCGAATGAAACTGTACTAAGTATGGAGAATCCACACACTGTACAACTCCTACAGTCAACATAACTCTGCAAATCACCAGCCACTATCTCATAACCATAACTCCCATGCACTGCTGATGGTGAAAAGACATTACAAGATAAAGAGTAAGAAATGGAATCCAAACCAAATTTGCCTGCCATCAACTCCTCAAAACAAGGATCAAATGCTAACTGATGTACATACCCTGCAATATAATGTTGATTAAAAAAACCAACCTTAGTCAACAGCTCACCATGAACAAGTGATACAACCCACTGTGACTGATCACTAGCTAAGTCAAGAGATGTCATAGCCAAAGGAGTAGAATCAATAACAACACCCACTGAAGCATCACTCCCAAACTCCTGCTCTAAGTCACATATTATCAAGCTGTCAACTACAGAACCTATCACCATGTCATGCCCATCACAACTCTCATCTTGAGGCATCAAATTGTCCCATAACTAATGATAAGCACTAGGAACCAAAGTACATCTCTATATCATTATCTCATCAACATGGTCATCAAAGGTAAATTGATGAGCGTACCTCATAGTGTAATGCCGATAGAATGCGCCAATCTCAGTTAGTGGCTTAGACTGTAATCCAAATGAAACTAACTACAATTGATCATTAACCATGTTGGAACTGACTACTAGCTCTGAAGATATCACCAAGGGAGTAGTATTACTAGCAAGAACCATGCCAACTGTCGACTCACCAACATCACACATGATCTTTGATACATCTCTAGTCTCTATGCCATCAATACTAGAGGCCACCCTCATGTTAGGCATACAACAATCTGCTACAACACCCAACTCAACTGAACTTGACTCTAGTGGGAATGAACCTGATATGCCAATGTTAGTATCAAGGATGGATGCATCCCTATCTCCATTGTCTCTGACAATCTCGGCCATGGACATCCTCGGATCACCAAACACCACAGCTTGTGACTGTATAGAATCAGGTAAAGACTATAGTCACTCTAACTCCATGGTCACCTTAGCCAAATGAAATTGTGACTCCTTGAAAGCCAACTGTGTACTCTCAAGAATCTCAGAAGTCACCTCAAGCTGCTCAGTAAGCTCACTCACTTCATCTTCCTTGGCCAACAATGCATCATATGCTGTACTGCCTCACTTCATAAGATAATCTCTGTCGGCTACCAACTGCATATAATCCTGTCTCAGAATCTGGATAGCCTCCCATAAAGAGTGGAACTCTATCAAGGAAAGATAACTGCCTCCCTGCTCATCACTTGTAGGAGAACCCCATCCATAAACTGCTAACAACTGACGAGCAGCATCAAAATGCTGGCAAGTGATAGCAATGTCTCGGTCACTAACTCTCAACTGATTAGACACATGATGGCACTAGCATGACTATCTCCTACAAACCTCCTCTGATGACCTATCTAAAGGAGTATCCTCAAAGTTACTAGTCTCTACAGTATTACCATCCATATCTTGTGAATCAAATCTAAAACTCATATCAACATATGGAGTATCAAAAACATTAGCATTGCTATCCAACTCCTCTATACCCAAGGAAACTAAGTCTTCAAAACTACCCACTGCATCCTCCTGGATGTCATCAATGCCAATATGATCCTGGGACTCATCTATACACACTGCCAAATATGAAATATCATCAACACATTCCAGCAAGTATGGTCGACTGGATATATGAACAAAGCCCAACATTGGTGTATAAAAACTAATGCCAACATTAGACAAGATACTGGCACAAGAAAAGACAACACCGTGTAATATGCTAATCAAATCCATGATAGCACCCAAACAAACACTGCTACCAAAAAGTGTTAAAGATCTCCAGTCAACTAAATCCCAAATGCCAATATAACAATCTCGAGTCCATATCTGTAAACTAGAATCAATTGGTGACTCAAGAAAACTCCTCACCTGAGTAATATGACCAATACCAACTAACTCCACATACCTGTCATGATGAGATAATGAAGTCACAATACTATCTTTGTTCACCTTCAGCTGGTTGGACAAATCATGTGAAGTACTACCAGCCTCAACCTCATGTGATGAACCATCTAACTGTGCCTGGTACTCTTTCTCAGCAAATTCATGAATGCTCAATGTCTGCTCATCTCTACTAGGTATCTCACCATCCTGCACAACAACATCCTCATAATCATCATCTGAACCCACTACACTGTAGTCACTTCCTGTTGTAACTATACCATCTTGAATACCTGTGGCATCACCCTTTGACGACCTATAAACAATTGTCTCAATTTGAGTATCAAGTTGACTGTTACTATCAATCTGTGTAATATCCTTTCCCACCACCTTATATGGCAGAGTAGAATCTGAGACCTCTAACTGGCTATCAGTTAGTTTCTCAAACTCCTCATGCAAGTTCTTGGGAATTGTGTCATCTCAACTGTGAGAAATTTTCCAAATAGAAATCCAGTCAACTTATCCACCTTAGCTGGGTCAGACAACATGTCATTCATTATACGGTGGTGCTCAACCAACTGTTTAGACATGTCATGGCTTATTTTCATAAGTTTATCTCGAATGTCTAAATAACCATCCTTTCTACTATTTTGACTCTGGCTATCAATTGTCCAAGATCGTTCCCTCTGAGACTCTGTACTATACCTGTCCATTCTGGATAAAGTAGAGTGTAACCCTAATAGGATATAACTTCTTCAAACACCAAGAACTAACATGCAAATGATTAGAAGTAGCATGCAACCATAGATTTGGACATGCAACTGATTAGAAGCAACATGCAACCACCAAATTATGACATGCAAGATCTGGGTAGTTGTCAAAACTAACATGCAAGATCTGGGTAGTTGTCAAAACTGACATGCAAACTTCTACAACCACCAAATTCACCAAGAACTAACATGAAAATGATTAGAAGTAGCATGAAACCATATATTTGGACATGCAACTGATTAGAAGCAACATGCAACCACCAAATTATGACATGCAAGATTTGGGTAGTTGTCAAAACTGAAATGCAAACTTCTACAACCACCAAATTCACCAAGAAATAACATGAAAATTATTAGAAGTAGCATGCAAACATAAATTTTGACATGCATCTGATTAGAAGCAACATGCAATCATAAATTATGACATGCAAGATTTGGGTAGTTCTCAAAACTGAAATGCAAGATCTGGGTAGTTGTCAAAACTGACCTGCAACTTCTACAAACCCTCAGGTTGGCAAGATCATGGCTCTGATACCACTGAAATGTCCCTTTTCTGATTTTTGTATGATATTTCCAACCTTTAATCAGATCTTTAATATCAAACAACTAATATCACAAAGATCCTCCAAATTTCTCAAGAAACCCCAAATCGGGTATGCCAGAAATGGTGCCAAAAGCTTCACAGCTTCACCTATTATTAATAAATCTGAAAATGGAAATTTTTACAGAAATTTCAGAAGCATAACAGCCTACAAAATGAAATTTCCAGATCTATATAGCCTTTACACAGAATCTCACAAATGTAGGAAAAAAACTATGCTCATCGGGCTCTCGAAATTAACACAAAAATGCTCGGAAACACCACAAAAACACTAATAAACTATCTCAAAAGTTTAATCATGTCCCAATACATATATTCAGCTTTATTTTAACAGCTTAAAGTCTAAAATATAGAAGCAACCAAAACTGATATGAAATGCTCAACTGAAAACACCAAACTCATGCAAAAAACACACCCAAAAAATCACAAATCTACACTGTTCAACACAAAGGCAAAATCTGTATGAGCATGCACATGGAATGGCTTCAAACTCCCATCCTTAGCCTTCCTAGAAACCTGAAAACTCCCATTCTTGGGTCTCCCTGAAAACTTGCAAACTCCCGTTCTTGGGTCTCCTTCTCCACAGGTTTGGCAGCCTCTGAAGAATAACAAAGAAATCAGCAAAATCAAGTTCTGGAATGAGCCCAAAATGCCTCCAAAACCCCTTAAAAGAGGGCATAACTGTAACTCACGTCCAAGAGAGGTTAATGAAACATATTTTAATAATAATTTTCATTTATTAGTCCAACGGTTTCCAAAGATTAACCCCCTTTTTCCGAAACTTCACTTTCTTGGGCCTGCCTGCCTTAGCAAAGATTTTTTTTTTTTATTTATTTGAAAAGGGGACATGACATTGAGGATTTTACAAGTACTCAGATAGAAGTCAGTAATTACTAGCAACTAGTAAAGGATAAGTATGGACCTTTAGGTTTACCGAAAACTATCCTAGTAGCACAGATGATAGAGAAATTCAAGAGTAAACATTGAGACATCATTTTGGTGTAAGAAAGGAGAAAACCTAGATGTTACAAATTCATTTTTGGACACTTAGAAGAAATTTTGGATTTTTGGAACCTATCACCAAGGTGTGTAGGTGCACAAGTGCACTTTTCATAGAGGTGTACTGACAATTTTGAATAAGAAGTAGTGCACCGATAGTTAACTACTAGTTACTATTTTAGAGCATTCCATACACTAGAAATGCATTCTAATGGCAGTTCAACTTCAAAAAACCCCTAAAGAAGGTTAAAATCCCATTTTTAGAGCTTCTAGAGACTTCTAGATCATCTCACAGCTTCCTTCTTCTTATATTCTTATTCTTTCATTCTTTTATGTCATGTAAAGGCTCATGCACCCATTAATGGATATAAATAAGGGTGGAGACTTACTTAGCACCATCTAGAGAGTCAATTTGTATATAATTAGATTTATTTTATTACTTTAAGCATGAGTTTTCATTTTAAAAGCTCTCATTCCTAACACAAAGGGAGGAGATGTTGTCTTATAAATACATGGATGTAATATGTACTCTAGGTCATTATTTTGATGAAATAATATATGCTATAGGTTCTCTCATTTTGAGTTTAGTTATTCTTATTAGAATGTGTTATTTTGTGAATGCATGTTAATGAATAATAATGGATCAAATGGTTTTATTGTATTTTTATTATTGTGTGATCTTTTAGTTTTGGTGTTTGAATTGTGCTAACGAATTCTACTGATGTAACGAATTAGAAAAGGATCATCTATTGTTCTTGTAGAGCATATTGTCTCGCATGAGTGCACTAACTATGGCCTTGTGATTTGATGGCATATGAAACATCTTTTGGTTTATATTTAGCTCCCATCGAAAATTGCATCGGTGGAGTTGAAGAAGCACTGCTCCTAATTCCATTGGGTTGCTACCTGATCTTTTTGACAATTTAATTCACAAACGTGTCATTACATTGGTTTATGTCCATTAGGAATTTCCCTTTCAGTTATTTTATTTGATCTATCATTACTCTATATTTTTCATTTTCTTTTCTAACACTTGGTTAAAATAGAAATTCATATAGTTGCATTGATAAATTGCATTCATCATAAAAAATAAAATACAAAAAATTAAAAAAATATCTTTTGTGGTTACATCTCAAACAATAGCAACAGATTATCTAAGATTTTTCAAGAACCAGCAAAAGCCTCCTCATGAATGTACACATTTATCTTCAACTGAGTGAACCCAGTATGTTGCAAAAGACTGCCCAAAACCTTGGAGTTGGTCCTCAATTAGATTTTCAAGAGAGGGGTTCAAAAGGATCCCTATCGTTCAATATCATGCAAAATGATAACCCAACACAAATAAGGGAGAAAGAACACATTAGAAGAGGGAGAATCATGACTCAAAGAAGTTTCAAGAAGGACGGAGTAATCAACATTCCTATTCAAGGACTCATCACAAATAGTAGCACTAACAAGGGTAGGAATATCATGAATCACTAAAGGTTTATCATCATCATCTTTAAAACTATTACCCTTTGAAGGGGAATGAGAATCAATAAAAGGAAAAACCAAGTGCTCATCATATACATGACATGTAACATCTCGAATATCATGAATGAAATTTGAAAACAAAGATAACAACCTACAATGAAAGAAACTAGATGCAATTTTTTTTCAAATGGTCTACTAGTGAAGTTGAATGGTTCATAAAGAGCCCACTAGGGATCACGTCTTGCTGAGTACAAGGCTCCAACATCATAAGGGATGAGGCCGAGTTGGTGCCCTAGGTGATTTTGATGGTGTGGATGCCCCTTAGTCCTTGGCTCTAAGCCAAAGAGGTTTCAGGCACAAGTGGGCCCCATATTAGGTTCCTGAGAAGTCTATGTGGTGGCCTTCACTGGTTGGTAGCTCATAGACTTCATGCCTCACTGGGTTGCCTCACAGGTCTAAACCCTCCATCAAAAAAAAATGCAATCTATATGAAAATAATAAAAAGGAGATCTAATTAAATACCACTTTTGTAAAAAAAAAAAAGTTGATATAGATACACCAACAAATATAACTCCAAAATTGAACAAAGGAGGCATATCTAACACCATAAAAGAAAGAGTTGATGCATTCAAGTTCACCAAAATGTGTAAAGGTAACATGGAATCAACCACCCTAACACATTTAAAAGGGGGAAAGACCAAGATCCACCAATTAAATTAGATTTGACTGAGACAAGAGGGAAGGTAAATGTGTAACCTAATGCAAAAGGAGTGAATAACTTGGATTTATTTCCCTCTCACCTCCACCTTAAGAGGGTTTAAGAAATTAAATATGCAATTCAAAGATGGAATATAAAGATTTGATAAGATGATAAAGTGTATTGAAATTGAAAAGGGGAAAATGATATACCTTATGAAATAAAAACCTGAAAATAGGTTGTCAAACAACCTTTGAAAGGTTTGCCTCTTGCAATCTAGGCCAAAAACTACGAGATCTATTAAACCCATAAGTTATTCACTAATATGGCAAGGTTGACCTCCCTTCATAATGATGACCTTCGCAGCCTCACTCACAAGGGTGATCTCTATGGCCTTTCTAAATTGTATCCAAACTTGATTCAAATTTCACAATTTTGAAGAAGTTCAATAAGGATATAAGAATCTACAACATGTTCACAAGTCCTAGATCTGAAACTTGCAAAATAAAGGGTTTTTGTTGTGTTATTTGGGGGGTGGGAGGGGTGTGTTTTCCTCAATCAAAATCTAGTTTAGGAATTGACCTTGAATTGAAATAGAACTAGAATATTATCAAATAGTAGTGATGGATCTAATATGAAGCGATATAAATCTATGGATATGGTCTAGAATTTGGAATATAAGATTTCAATTATGTAAATGTAATAGCCTCGACTCAACTTCAAAAACCCCAGGAAGGAAATCAAAGTGAAACCAAAACCTCTGCTTGAAATCCTCCTTAGGAATGTATGTAGATCTTGAGAGGATAAATATAGAAGATGCAACAAAGGATCTTGAAGTGTATGAAGGGAGATGTTGAATGTTGAAGGTGATAGATCTTGCATGAACTCCTTCAATAGCTTGATTGCATGAATCCTTGATCCTCAATGGAGAGATTTCTTGAATGTCATGAATGCTTGAAGAATAATTGAGAACTTGAGAGAATGAGTGTGTAATTGATCTTGTAAGTGTGTGATATTATTGATGGATGAAAAATGGAGCAAATAGATGGGTTTATAAAGGGCTCATAATTGACTAAATCCTATAGGGTGACCCACCTAGAAGTTAACACCCTAGAACAATTTAGACACAACACCCAAGAAATGGACCTAGAGTGGGGCCCAAGAAAGTGTGCACCATGTCCCTAATTGGCACAAAAAGGGTGCACTACATGCTTGATTGGCTAGCAAGGGTGTACTATGCCATTGATTGGTAGGGTGCTCTAAGGCCTTGCCAACCAAGGCCTAGAACTCTTGTGATTCCTTTGGAATCCTGAAATAGGTCCTAGATCCTAGAAATTAGGTGCAGAAACCAAGATATAGTTGATTTGGTGCTAATAAGAGATTTCAAGTGATTGGATGAAGGAAAGGCAAGATCTATGTGGTTAGATACTACCTCAAGATTTATGCCATGAAAATAAGAGATTTAAAGAGGATCTATTAGGTATTACCCCAATTCTATCTAGGAGAAAGGAGAAAAAAGGGGGAGAGATGCAAGGAGATGATGATATCACATTAAATAGTTGCTAAACCATCATTAAATTGAATTACTTCCAATTTAAGATGGTACACATCCCTATGAACCAATTGAAGAACTACCAAAACTCCCCGATACTTCTCCTTGTCAAACTTCTCTCCAAGATACTTGTCCATGGGAACACATTGAAAATTTTATATTGTTCTTCTTGATAATGATTTCACCTCATCAATCTTCTTAGTGTGGAAAATTGTTGCAAAGAAGGAAATTGTTGATAGAGAATGTTTTCAATCATTATTTTGTCACTGATGTCAAACCTACTAGTTTTTGGAATGACAATTGCTTATAAGATCCAAGTACTATCACTTAGTTGATTGATGAAGACGATTTAATCAACAAGATATAACAAAAGTACCTAAGAGAAAGGTTGAGTTATGGTTTGGTAATGAAGTATAAGGATTAGTTAAGACAATGGTAAAATGATGTATTAATAGTATACTTGAAGATACAAACATTGGCCACACTTAGAAAAACTAGAATAATAAGTTATAACAAGATGTCTACAAAGCTTAACTAAGTTAATTAGTGAGTGTCGAGCAAGCTAATTCATGCAAGGTAAATTTTTAGTTAGTGTTGAGCAAATGCAAAATCTAGTGTGTGCCGAGTGATACAGAAGAAGCCAAGTAAGTTTAGGTGTTAAGCATCAAAAAACTTAGTGGATGCCAAGTGAATCCACAGTAGGTATTGAGCATCAAAAAATTTAGTTGGTGCCAAGTAACACAGTATGTGCTGAGCACTAGAATTTCAATAGTGTCGAGCTGCTACATTATTGGAAAACTCAAAGATTTTCCAAATCTAAGCTAACAAGGTTGTTACCTTGAATTTTGTGAACTAGACGAAGGATAAGGATGATGAGTTGGAAGCACAAAATTTTAGATAAACCATTTTTGGGCAAATTCAAGAGGATTCTTCATGATGTTTCTAGAAGGAACAAGATATGGGTTAGATTCATTGAATCCTACCTAATCCATTTGAATTGAAATCAAAGGAGGGAAGAATCAAGCAGTAAAAGAAATCTCAGACTTCTATTTAAGGAGTCATAGGCCAAGAAGCAAGAGTTGCTAGTGTGAAAAATTGTGAAGTGGTTGAAGGGTGTCAAGGAGAAGGCATCAAGGAGAAGGAAGAACAGAGCACAGAGACTCTGCTTTGATAAGTGGTCAGAGAGAGAGAGGATTGCATTGGTATATTGAGCATGAAGACTCAAGGAGACAAAGCATGAAAGGAGAAAAAGTTGTCAGATCTATAGAGACTAAAAGCCAAGTAATGTTATGAGTTGAAAAGTGATCTAAAATATGCAAGTTAAGCTATAAGCTATATCAGGTCAAAAGCCCTTGTTGTTACTCTCTAACAATTGTGTTAGCTAGGGTAAAAATCCTATGGACTTAGGTTGGTTTAATATCTATTTTTAAATCATTTAATAGGGTGGCATTCCAAGTGAATGTTCTAAAGTCCTCTAACTAGGTCCACTTCTAATAGGGTGGTTAAATCCTTTAACTAGGTCACATTTCACAGTGTGTTGTAGCCTTTAATAGGGCAGGCCTTTCACATGGCATCACTTTAGAAGAGTGAGAATTGAGTAACATGTTACTAGTGGTTTTTTCCAAATTGGGTTTCCACATAAATCACTGTGTTATGTGTTGATTCTTCATGTGTTATGCTTGCATGTTGATTTTTAATAACTTGCTAAGTAGGAAAGTTTAAGCTTAGATGAATGAAAAAATTGATGAAAAAAATTAATAGGACATTTTAACCTTGAATAAATAATTCATCCCCCCTCTCATTTATTCGAAAACATTTCTAACAATTGGTATTAGAGCCATCTACTGATTTAGTTTAAAGGTACTAGAAGCAGGAAGATCAAGATATCCAAGAGAGAAGTTCCCAAGCTCAACAGAGATAACTTCAGTGCATGGAAAAGTCTAATGAAGCTACACCTTAGATCAATAGGTGATTATGCAAAAACCTTAATTATAATGGAACATGTAGATCCAGCTGGAGCCTTTGCTGCAAATGATTTGAACAAAAGGAAGGAGCACAATCAGGCAATGCTAGAGATTGCTTCTTCCCTCAACTATGCTAAATTTGATGACATCAAGGGATGTGACTCTACATTAAAGATGTGGAAAGCCTTGACTGATATCTATGGAGGAGATCAGAATGTTCAAAGAGCAAAAAGAGAAAGCCTTAGAGGAAAGTTTGATGACATGAAAATGGAGGAAGTTGAGAATGTTGCTCAGTATGCCTCTAGAATGAAAGAAGTGGTAAGTGCAATAAGAAGTTTGGATGGTCATTTGGAAGATGACACTATTAATAGAAAATTCTTAAGAAACCTACTCCCTATCTATGCTATCAGAGTTTCATCCATACAGGAGTTAAGATGTGTACCAAGAAACACACTAACTTTTGAAGGGATAGTAGGAAGACTTACTACATTTGAGTTATCCAATTTTGATAACTACAAACCTCAGAATCTTGAATCTACTTTCAAGGCCAAGTTGACATTAAAAGACACTAAGGAGGTGAAATCAAAGAAGAATAGAAAGGTAAAATATGCATCCAGTGACAGCAGCATAGATGAGGAAGATGTGGAACAATTGGAAACATTATTGGCCAAAAGATTTCACAAAGGCAAAGTTAAATTCAAAGGTAAGCTTCCTATCATTTGTTTTAATTATAATGAAGTAGGTCATATTGCTACAAGGTGTACACAGAAAAAGGACTACAAAGAATGAAACAAGTACAAGAACAAAAGAGAAGATGATGGCAGAGAGTACAAGGACAAAGGAAAAAGATGTTATATTGTTGAAGAAGATTCTGATGAGAATGATGATGAAGCAGTTTATGTAGCCATGAAAGATGAATCAGATGAAGAAGAGGCAATAAAACTGGTAACCTGTGTGAACAAAAATGACAAATGGATCATAGATAGTGGATGCTCACATCATATGATAGGAGACAAAAGTAAGTTTATTACCTTTACTCAATATGATGGAAATAGTGTTAGATTTGGAAATGATGTTCCATGTCAAATCAAAGGAAAAGGTTCTATTAAATGTATAGAGAAAATCTCATGTGATAATGCATACTATGTCGAAGGATTGAACTACAATTTGCTGAGTGTATCACAGTTAGCCAGTGTAGGTTGCAAAGTAGAATTTGGAAACAAAACTACCAAAATCTATGAGACTAATGGAAATCTAATAGGAAAAAGGTGAACAAACTAGGGGTAATCTATTTTACCTAGCTATGGAAGATGCAAACTGTCTCATTGTAAAACTTGATGATGTGTGGTTATGGCATAAAAGGCAGTGTCATGTTAACTTTGATAATCCAAAATTAAGAAAGTAAGAGGTTTGCCAAAATTTAAAAGCTTGAAAATACAATATGCAAAAAATGTCAACTAGGAAAGATGACTAAGTCAAGTTTCAAAAGCAAAACCTACACTTCCAAAGAAGTATTAGAGCTAGTCCATATAGACTTATGTAGCCCAATAGAAGTCCAAAGCTACCAAGGAGATAGATACATAATGTTGTTTGTGGATGACTACTCTAGGATGATGACTGCTATGTTCTTGAAGCAAAAATTTGATGCATTTCAAATGTTCAAGTGGTATTTGGCCAAAGTTGAGAAAGAAACATGAAAGAGTCTGAAGTGTCTAAGATTAGACAGAGGAGGAGAGTTCACATCAAAAGAATCTGAGATAGTTTGCAATGATAAAGGAATTATAAGAGAAAAATTAGCACCAAGAACTCCCCCATAGAATGGAATTGAAGAAAGGAGAAATAGATCAGTGATAGACCATGCCAGAACATTACTGATGGAGAAGAATGTTGCACTGAAGTACTAGAGAGAAGTTGTAAGTACTATTGTTTACACCTTGAATCAAGTCCAAGTCAAGAAAGTTATAAATGCAACACCTTTTGAATTATGGTATGGTCACTCACCTAATGTAAAACATTTCAAAGGATTTGGTTGTAAATGCTATATTCTTAAAGATACAAGAAATGGCAAGTTTGATGCAAAAAGTGATGAAGGCACATTCCTTGGATACTCCACTAGAAGTAAGGCATATAAATGTTTGAATACTAACACTAACAAGATTGTGGAGAGTGTAAATGTAAATTTTGATGAGCATGCAGAAGTCCAAGTTGATGAATCTAAGAAACTAGAAGAGTATAGATCTTTGTATACTTTTATGAGGAATGCCTACTGAAGATGATACTGCCAATCATGTTGGGAATCAACAAAAAAAATTAGTATTAGCTGAATCACAACTAGTGAATGTCGAGCTGAATTCAGAAGCTGAGTTACAGAATGAAGAAAATGCACATTCTGACTCTAAAGTTAGTACACATGAGAGAGATGATGAAATACCAAAAAGAGATGTGCACAGTGACATTAAAGCTAAAAGATCAAACATGGAAAGAAGGATAGAACCAAGACTATCCAGATATGTGAGAAGACATCACCCTGTAGAAAAAATCATTGGTGACAAGGAAGCTAGACCAATGACAAGGAAAAAACTAAGAAATGAATCATGTCTTATGAGCAAGATTGAGCCAAAAATAGTGAAAGATGCACTACAAGATGATGACTGGTATAAAGACATGGTAGAAGAAATAGATTAGATTGAGAAGAACAAAACCAAAACCTTAGTTCCAAGACCAACTGATAAGAATGTGATTGGTACCAAATGGGTGTTTAGGAACAAGCTTGATGAGAATGGTGAGATCACAAGAAATAAGGCTAGATTAGTCTACAAAGGTTATGCACAAGAAGAAGGATTGGACTATGGGGAAACATTTTCCCCTATTGCAAGAATGGAAGGAGTGAGAACACTATTTGCATATGTTGCTTAAAAAGGTTTCAAAGTCTACCAAATCGATGTAAAGTCTACTTTTCTGAATGGCATACTAGAAGAGGAAGTCTGCATAGAACAACTAGAGGGTTTTGTTGATGAGAACAACAAGGATATGGTTTGCAAACTGCATAAAGCACTCTATGGTTTGAAGCAAGCACCTAGAGCATGGTATGAGAGATTGCACAAGTATCTTGTGAAGATAGGATTTGAGAGAATAGATGACAATAGCAACCTATATATCAAGGTAGAAAAAGGTAAAGAAATTTTGATATCTAAGATCTTTGTTGATGACATAATATTTGGAGGTAAAGATGCCCTATGCAAAGATTTTGTTGATTAGATGAAATATGAGTTTGATATGTCAATTTTTGGGGAAATCAAATTCTTTGTTGGATTGCAAGTACATCAACTAAAGTGTGGTATATTTGTGACCCAATCAAAATATATCAAGGAGATACTCAAGAAATTTGGTCTAGAAGATTCAAAAACAGTTAGTACACCAATGGTCACAGGACATAAGTTATCCAAGAATGATGAATTAGCTAAAGTGAATCAGACATTGTATAGATCAATGATTGGAAAGTCGTAGTATGTTGTGCATAGTAGACCAAACAATACATTAGCTATTGGAATAGTGGCAAGATTTTTTGCTAACCCTAGAGAGAATCATTTAATGGCAATAAAAAGAATATTGAGGTACTTAAAAGGAACAGATAACTTTGGCTTATACTACAAGAGAGTGAAAAGTTTGAGTTGAAAGCCTACACTAATGCAGATTAGGGAGGTAATATTGATGATAGAAAGAGCACCAGTGGAGGAGCACTTTTCTTAGGAAAAAGATTGGTTACTTGGACCAGCAAAAAGAAAAGTTGTACCTCATAGTCCATAGCAGAAGTTGAGTATGTTGTTGCAGCTATTAACTACACCGATATTGTATGGATAAAACATCTATTACAAGGTATGAAGGAAGAGGTAACTGAACCTATGATAATCTATTGTGATAACACAAGTGCCATCAACATATCAAAGAATCCTATGATGCATGCCAAAACAAAGCATATTGCAATTAAGTATCACTATGTGAGAGTATTGTTGGAAGACAATCAAGTGATAATGGAATATGTTAGTTCAAAGGAATAGATAGCTGACATCTTCACAAAAGCATTACCTAAAGATGCATTTCAATATCTTAGAGGTAAGTTAGGGGTGATACCCCTAGCCAAGGCTACTTAAGCAACAACAAAGATTTCCCTACATCAAATAAGTTGATTGTTGAAATGTTGTGAATTGATGCAAAGGATACTTACTTTAGGATTTTTGCTTAAAGTAATCAAAGTACAGAAGTTCCAAATCAGCCACAAGCAAGGTGACAGAGGGAGAAATTGGAGTGCCTACAGATGCTATACTTGCATGATAAGATGCTGAAATAATATGTCTTTGACATTGTTGTCAAAGAGAGAGAAGTAGCAAGAAACTGATCAACAACATTCAATTGGATAAAGGGAAAAGTAGTGAGAAACTGATCAAATCTATAGGATCAAATGGATAGAGGGAGAAGTAGCTAATACCAAAATAGAAAAACATGATCAATGCATACAAAGGGAGAAATAATGTAAGAGGAAGTCAAGAGCAGTGAAAGATTAGATGTGATAGTGGTAAGCCATAGAAAAGAGGTAGAAAAAGGATGTTCAGAAAGATATAGCAAAAAGGAAAGAAAAGGGAAACAAAAGCTAAGAGGGAGAAGCAAATTAGATGTGAAAACTGATGGTAACACTTTTTTCTTTTTTCCATTTCATTTACTATTTTGACCTAGTTAGCATTTTGATAACTTGGTTGATCAGTTTGGTTTGCCATCAATGCCAAAGAGGGAGATTGTTGAAAATTTGATTGAAAAATAGTACTATCAAAGAGGGAGATTGTTGCAAAGAAGGAAATTGTTGATAGAGAATGTTTTCAATCACTATTTTGTCACTGATGTCAAACCTGCTATTTTCTAGAATGACAATTTCTTATAAGATCCAAGTACTATCACTTAGTTGATTGATTAAGAGGATTTAATCAACAAGATGTAACAAAAGTACCTAAGGAAAAGGTTGAGTTATGGTTTTGTAATGAAGTATAAGGATTAGTTAAGATAATGGTAAAATGATATATTGATAGTATACTTGAAGATACAGATGTTGGCCACACTTACAAACACTAGAAGAATAAGTTATAACAAGGATGTCTACAAAGCTTAACTAAGTTCATTAGTGAGTACTGAGCAAGCTAGTTCATGTCGAGATGATTTTTAGTTAGTGTCAAGCAAATGCAAAATCTGGTGTGTGCTAAGTGATATAGAAGAAGCCGAGCAAGTTTAGGTGCTTAGCATCAGAAAACTTAGTGGATGCTGATTGAATCCATAGTAGGTGTCGAGCATCAAAAAATGTAGTTGGTGCCAAGTAACACAGTATGTGTTGAGCACTAGAATTTCAATAGTGTCGAGCTGCTACATTATTGGAAAAGTCAAAGATTTGCCAAATCTGAGCTAACAAGGTTGTTACCTTGAATTTTTTGAACCGGATGAAGGATAAGGATGATGAGTTGGAGGTACAAAATTTTAGATAAACCATTTTTGGGCAAATTCAAGAGGATTCTTCATGATGTTTCTAGAAGGAACAAGATATGGGTTAGATTCATTGAATCCTACCTAATCCATTTGAATTGAAATTAAAGGAGGGAAGAATTGAGTGGGAAAAGAAATCTCAAACTTCTATTTAAGGAGTCACAGACCAAGAAGCAAGAGTTTCTAGTGTGCCAAATTGTGAAGTAGTTGAAGGGTGTAGAGGAGAAGGCATCAAGGAGAATGAAGAATAGAGCACAAAGACTCTAATTTGATAAGTGGTCAAAGAGAGAGGATTGAACTAGTATATTGAGCATGAAGACTCAAGGAGATAAAGCTTGAAAGGAGAACAAGTTGTCAGAGATGCAGAGACTAAAAGCCAAGCAATGTTACGAGCTAAAAAGTGATCTAAAATTTGCAAGTTAAGTTGTAAGCTATATCAAGTCAAAAGCCCTTGCTTTTACTCTCTAACAATTATGTCAGCTAGGGTAAAAATCCTATGGACTTAGTTTGGTTTAATAGCCATTTGTAAATCCTTTAACAGGGTGGCATTCCAAGTGAATGTTTTAAAGTCCTCTATCTAGGCCCACTTCTAACAGGGTGGTTAAATCCTTTTAACTAGGTTGCATTTAACAGTGTGTTGTAGCCTTTAACAAGGAAGGCCTTTCATAGGGCATCACTTTAGAAGAGTGAGAATTGAGTAGCATGTTACTGGTAGTTTTTCCCAAATTAGGTTTCCACATAAATCACTGTGTTATGTGTTGATTCTTCATGTGTTATGCTTGCATGTTGATTTTTAGTAACTTGCTAAGTAGGAAAGTTTAAGCTTGGATGAATGAACAGTTTGATGAACAAGTTTTATTAGGACATTTAGACCTTGAATAACTTATTCACCCCCCCTCTCTGTTATTCTAAAGCATTTCTAATAGAAAATATGTTCCTCAATATCAAATTTATTACAAATGCACAAGGTGGTTTCTCCTACTAAAATCATTTTTTTCTTATTCTTGAAAGAAGACAAATATATTTCTTCTAGTTTTGAAGTTGATTATGCTCTAACTTTTTGTGGCTTTCAATTTCCATGAAAATGCTTCCATTGAGAACCATTTCCTTGATTCTCTTGATTCATATGATTAGACACCAAAACTTTGGACTTTGAAGATTTAAGAATCCCTATTATCATAAAAAAAAAATTAGATCTTTCTAACAACAAAATATGTGCAAAAGTCTCTGAAATTTTGCATTTGAATTCTATTTTTTTGTTTTTTTTTTGTTGTGGAATTTCCTCATTGTTGTTGACAAATTGACCTATCACTTTCATTTTTTTGTCAATTTATTGAGGGGGCACTCATATATCCTACCATTGGTAAGGCATGTTTTATGCAATTTTTCATTGATATTATTTGACACAACTCTCTAAATTGCATTGTATCAAAGAGGGGCAAAATGTAGACTCTAAAATATTGTTTAAGTGTACAAGTCCAGTGTTAAAAATTTTGGGATTACAATTGAAATGATATTTTGCACTCAAATTCTTCTTTATACATTGTGCATATGCTCTTAATTATATATCAACATTGTGTCTTTCATTGTAATGCCCACTTTCTGAAATAAAGATTCAATAATATATAATAGATAAATAATGAATGAATGATAATTAATTATACTATTTATATTATAATATAATATTAATATATGAACATAATAATATTATTGATAATTAATTAATAATATAATTGAATCTTAATCTTAATAATCAATAATTATAGTATAGATAAACAATAATTTAAAAATTATAATATAAAAATAACACTATGTAGAACATTCCATATAAAGAATTACATAGCAATTTACCAATTCACTTGCTCACATGGTACCTATAGTGTTGCAAGGGAATGTGAATAATACTCTCAATAGAAGTAAAGTAAATATATTTATGAAGTTATCACATTGCACTACTACATGTATTATAATCTGCTAATAAACGGGAATGGAATAATTAGATAACCACCATTATCATTTTTAAACCTTCTTATAAAATGGCTAGTGACTCTTATATGTCGATAACTTATAAACTCACCATTTGGTTGATAATTATAGACATGGTTTATGAACAATAACATTTTGAGATTCATGACTTTGGTGATTAGTAAGGAGGTGGTTATATGGAGATCACTAATAGGTGGGAGGTATAGATTAAGTTTGAAGGTCATTCATTAAGTGGTGATATTAATAATAACTAATATGGAGATCAACTATCATAAATAAAAGGCATCAATTATAGTGCAATAAGAACAATAGTTAGTGTACTTTTATTCAATAATACAGCTAAGAATATTTAGAAATATAATCAACACTAAATGAAATTCATTCATATTTGTTGTTGCTGAAGATTACCAATCATGGTAATAATAGTTCACATAGACAATTGGTGAATAACTAATAATCATCGTTAGTAATCTTATTAAATCAAATGATTACTCACCCAAAACTATAAGAGTCCACATACACAAGTGACACTATGTTTGAGTCGATAATAGAGATCAAATGAGAAACTAATATCGATGTAATGTTTCCACTTTTAGAGTTATCTTGAGATAAATATTACCTACAAAATAAATGTTATAACTAAAAAATAATAAGTCTAAATATACTATTCTACCATATATCTTAACCCAAAACCTTAAATAAATCCCTAGAGAAAGATTACTAACCTTCTTGAGGATGTATGGATCTTGAACAATATATCATCAATTCTAGTACCATCCTTGGTTACTTTTTTGTATTCTCTAAAGTGATCTCTCTAAGGTTCTTCCTAAAAGAGGCAAACTTTTTCGAAGGTCATTAACCCATATGCCTATGTTGACATCAGCATAATATTCTATCAATTATATCATTCTTCTCTAGTCATGCATATAGGGTTTGGATTGATGTTGTCTAACACTAGCATGCTAGCCATTTATACGGGGTTGTACTAACCTCCTGCACTGACACTATGAGGTTATGTTTGTCCCATCTTATCTATTTATATAGAGACAAATCCAACCCTACATTAACATGCAACTATTCATATTGCAATGAGTACAGTCCCTACACTCGCACGGTATGAGTCTAGATCAACTACTTCCTTCATAAGGAATCATATTGATCTCTTAAGAGATTAATTAGATCTTTATTATTCAGTAAACATACTTTCAAATTATAAAATATCACTTTTGAAATTATAATAATTTTCCATTTTTATGTGCATATATATATATATATATATATATATATATATATTTATTTATATATATATATATATATTTATTTATTTATTTATTTATTTATATATATATATATATATTTATATATTTATATATATTTATATAGTATGTTGATTTTTCCATAAAGATAACATAAATATATGTCATACTTAATTATATAATACTTATTCACCAATGGATTTTCTAGGCTTCATTGCTAGTGAGGGCATGAATGACCCATTGAGCACATAAGGAAATCCCCTACAAACAACAAAATCTAGAGAAAGTCACTCAATAAGAACTCAAGCTTGAGGTAGGAGGCCTTCAAAGGTGTCCAATAGTAGGAATAGTAAACATGTGTGGCAATGAACACTTTGGAGCAAATTTGAAATTTGGTAATCTCTAGCTTCTTCTCAATCCTGGCCAAGAACACATTCCAAAGCTCCATCAGCGAAGCTTGGAATGAAAAGGTATCCCAATAAATTGAAACACCCATGTTGAATCCATGTCCATTGGAACTGGTCAAGCCAAGGAGGGCTAGGCAAGAAAGAGTGTATGTAACACAGAGTCTTGTACCATTGAATAGTTAAGCCAAAGGCTAGGTAAAAAGTATCCAAACATTGTAAGGCATTGGTAATGTTTTCCTCCTCCTCAAGAAGAGTGAGAAAGGAATCATCAGAAAATTTCCCATTGACCATCTACTCAGAGGAGTCAGGGAGAGCTAAGCCTTGCACCCACCCCACTGATATGGCATTGTTGGTATCTCTAACAATTGTTGTCTATTAGTGTTAACCACTTAGTCATTTACAAGGTAGAGTTAGACGGTCATCATTGCAACCGAGCTACTCTACCTAGGCCGAGTCATGTACATAAGAAAGTATGTACCGAGCTCTATAGGAGCCAAGTAAGTATATGGTCACTGAGTGTTTTAATATGAGTTGAGCTCAATAGTGACTAAGAAGACTATAAAGACTATAAAGACCATACAAGTGTTGAGTGGCATAGTGTGCTCCAAACACTATAAAGACCAATCTAAACAATAATATTGAGTGTCAAAAAATAGTAAATGTTGAGCAATGCAGAGTTTACACAAAAGTTAAGAATGGAACTGATTCTTAGGTTAAAAAAATTCAAGCTGACATGGAAGGAAGGTTTAATGTTTGTAGAGGTTGTTACAGATATTTTTACATGTGAATGACATGGATTACATATCTCTATGATTTGTGATCAACGATTCAGATAGAGAGGCTATTATAGAACCATCTAGAAAACTCTTTAAATAGAAAAGATCTTAATCTAGATAATGAATGCATGTGTGAGCAAGAGAAAGGGAAAGAATGAAGAAGTGTATGTATGCAAACAAGGAGTAAATTGAAGGATTGATATAATATTAGATGTCAATAATAGGGTTTTGTTATCACTTAACAAAGCAAGTGACCTATTATCATAATAGGTCAACTTTATTACTACAATAGTGAAGATTTGTGAGTGTTATCCCCACCATAATTTTACCTTCACCTTGGAGGGTTTTTGGGTAACAAATATTGTGTTTTGTATTTATTTTCATGCATGTGATAGATCATATTTATATTACAAATTTTGCATGCATAAGTTTACTGATAGATGTGAGTGAATTGATGAAAAGTTTTAAGTGTTTAAGATTTTGATTCCCCCCCCCACTCTCAATATCTTGTTTATCCTATTTATACCTCCATCAGTCAATAGGCATTAGCAATCAAGTAACCAAACCCTTCAGCAACTAGCACATACAAGGAAGGCACAAGAGGGCACCCATAATGAATAGACCTGAAGATCCCAAAGGCCTTAAGTTTATGCCCATTAATGGTGATGCATGCAAAGGCATCCCCAAAAATAATTTTCATTGAATGAAGAAATACATGGACAAACCCCAAAGCTTGTAACATAGCCAAGATAAAGGGTCATTCAATACGGTCATAAGCTTTGGAAAAGTCAATTTTGAGGAACAAAGCATGTTGTTTGGACTGACAGGCCCATTCCATGCCTTCCTAGACCATAATGATATTGTCCAAGATATATCTAGACTTAATAAAGCCAGTCTACTTAGGACACACAATTTGTCGCAATAAGAGTCAAATCGTAAGGGAGAGGACCTTGGCATTGATCTTGTAACATACATTAAGAAGGGTGATGGGTTGTCAATTGTAGATATCCTTGGGGTCATTGGACTTAGGTATGAATTTAATACCTTTATTAATTATGCTCCTAAGTGTTTGCAAATGAAAGGCTTCAAGATGGACTATGTGCAAATCAAAGCCAATTGTGTCCTAATTTTTTTTTATAGAATTAAGGGAAATCCATCACACCTAGGAGCTTTAAGATTAGAAAGTGTTGTTTAGGTACAAGCTTTTTAGGGGTAACTAAAATGTCTTGTGTAGTGAAAACCTTCTCATAGTGGCACACAAAGTCTTAGAGAATATCTGGTAGTTCACATAGAGTATGTTAACCTTCCTTGATTAATGCCCACTAAAGAATGGCAAGCTCGGAGAACCTGAAAAAAAGATGGGCATTGATCTGAGCTCTATGGGTTGCATAGCTATCTGTAACTTTCTTGTGGTGATGAAGGGAAAGCCAAATTTTCATATCTGTTTCAAAAGGATTCATGGAAAGGACTTCAGAGTTAGTATAGAGATTGGTTTTCAAAGCCTTCTAGTCACTCCTAAATTAGTTCAAATCCAAGGGACCTTTGTTGCTAAAAGCATTTGGAAAGCATAGGAATCCATTAAGCCTTGGCTTCACTACGATAGAGATGGGTTTAGAGATGGTCTCTCTATGACCCAACAAAATTTATGGTGGTCTCCCTTGTTTTTTGTTCAAGGGATCCCTTTGGAAAAAGTCTAGGGGGGTAGTGCATTGTATTTTTTTCAAACATGGCATTGTGATTCCTATGATCTTTTTTCTAGAGTCACCATGAACCTTTTCTCATGGGAAGATATGCAAGTGTAGTTTCATCTTTCTCATCCATATCAATAGACATTTGATCTTCTAGTTTCTGTAGTGCCCCTACATCTGTTACATAATTTGTTTATTTAGTTTGTTAAACCTTGGTAGAAGGATTGGAAATGGTATCCTTCCACTCCTATGACCATTTATAAACCCAAGTTATGTTATCACTAATTGGTTCCTCACCTTCCTATGGTGGATGTGCTCAACCAATGTTGGGATTTTCATTCTTCTCAGGAAACTTGGAGTCATAGTTTTGTCATTGTGTGGCAAGCCATCATTGAGATGAAGATTGTACACTTTTCTTAGTGCATTATTTTCCAAGGGATGCCTTTAGGCCCTAATCTCCAACATTTTGATTTTTGTGACTCTAGATTCCCTTTTATGGGAAACAAATTTTCTAGTTTTACAGTCATGCCCAATAATATTAGTACTGGATTCATGATTTCTTTAATCCTTTTCATCTAGAAGATTTTTCTTGGCATATGATCTTGTTGGGGGATTTGCCTAGGCTTCTCTATAAGTACTCTCAAATTTGGCATGCTTCCAAAATGGAGATTTTTTTCACTATATGGAAGGACATAAATATTGTTGTATTTTTTCATAGCTCTCTTGATATAAATGTTTCAATGTATACAAATGCTTGTGAGTACAATAATGTAATGATGCAAATTTAAGTACAATTTGATACAGTTGCTCTGAAGGTGATCCACATGTAGGAGCTTTTAGCTCATTGGTGGAAGTATCCCTGTACAATGGCCAGAGTGCCACCTGATGTTGTTTTTGGAGATCATACACCTCCCCATGGCCATTAGTAGGCTCGTAGCTCTTTAGTCCATTGCTTCCATACCCCCATATCACATTCACCTTGTTGCTCACCTAGTGGTGATTTTAGAGGTCACCAGCACTCAATTTCTCCTCCCCCAAGGTATGGTTCTAGTTGGTCCTTGGTAGCTCCCCTTGTTGTTCCTGCTCTTAATTCTAAGTAGTCTTTCCCTCAGTTGGATCTGGCGATATGATCTCCCAAGTTGAAGGGGGGTAAAGATAAAGAGAAGAACAATGATGTTGCTAATGGGTGGGCTCCTCTTGAACCCCCCCACTAAACCCATTGATGTATGGAGCCATGATGATCGTGATCCTCCCCCCTCAACTAGCACTGCTCTTGCAGCCTAAGGGTTGCTTTTTTTTATGAATAGTTAAGTGTCCAACCTCTGGTTGTTTGAGCACTCGTGGGGTGACCTTGTGTCCCCCAACCCCTTTTTCTGTGAATATGAAAATTTATATTTAAATTAATAAAAAGGGACCATTCATCAAAAAAAATTTATCACCAATGTATTTTAATTACTTTTGACCAACTATATAAAATAAATTTATTTCATAATAGTAATTCCATATTTCATTATATGAAATAATTCATTTAATACGACTAACCTTTATTTAAGCAAGATTTTAGAAATGCATACTAACGAGTTAGATAAGGAATGTATACCTTTTTTGAGATGAAGATTTCTTGATTTATTTATTCTTTAACTACTTTCATTTATTTATTTTTTAACTACTTTCCACATGGATTTACTTTCATTATTCCCTCCTCTCTCATAAGGATTCAAATCTGATTTAACTATAATATAGCTCACCCTTACTATTTAAACCTTTCCTTATTTCTGCATGGGATCCAAGTCCTCTCTCCTCCCTTTTTTAGAATGGAAGTTCTATATTGTTATTGATATTGTTGCTTGTTTCCTTTTGTCATTATCATGAGTGCCTTTTTGAATTAGGTGTTCCTTTGTCATTAATAATTCCCCCTTTGCATTCCATGTGATATCTTATAATATTCATGCCCCACCTTATTTATAACTTTAATATGAATCGATGAGATTGCTTTAATCAATCCCATAAATTTGTAGTGGATTTTACTATTATATAGTAATATTTAATTAGATTTGAATAGTGATATATACTATTTAATTTGCAAGGATTATTATTATATGTATTTCGATATTGATTTATTAATTGAGGATAATGTTATATAAATATTATTATTATTATATTCAATACTACTATTAATATCATATTGATTAATAATAAATGTAATTAATATTAAATTAATTTTAGTGATTAAATTGGTCTAATGGTTATGATCATAAGAAATTTATGCATTTATTACTAGATTAATACATAAATTGACTCTGCATATTAAAGAATACTTATGTATTGTATCCACTAATTAGGTCTCATGACAGTTTTCCGCTCCCAATTTTGGTTGTCCTCAAGCAATAGAAACACTTAGTGTGACTCTAAAACATCATTCAGTCACTCTTTTGTCCTTAAGTGTTCCATTAATTTGAAAGGGATTGTTCTTATTCTCTTGAGTAATAATAAATTGTGTCCCATGTTCTTGTTCCTTGAATCTTGTCTTTTTGTTGGGAGTCTTTTCTTCATATGTTTCTTCTATCTTATTCATTTGTGCTCTTTTACGTCATGTATATACTTCCAAGGTTCTCTACATCTAAATCATATATTTTTATAGGCTAACTACTCTCTTTTTTGACATTGATGTTCCTTGCTTCAAGTCTCTTTGCACATGTAGCATGATCTTTCTTGGTGATTCCTTATTAGTACTCCAATCTGATAAGATGTTTTGGATATGGGGTTCTTGAGTTTTTCCTTAGGTGTATTAGACTCCACCTTGTTTTCTTTTCTAATGGCTTCATATAGGTTATGGGATTGAGCTTTTAGTGGAATATTATAGTTCTTCTATAAACATGCAAGTGAACTTTTTCAAGAAAGATCGAGAATCATAGCTAATAATCCTAGGAACTTGTGGGAAAATTATTCCATGATTCATATTTTTTTGAGGTAGGTTAACTCTTGGAATCACCATTCAAAATCTATATCATCAAATCTACAAATAAGTCTTTGTGTGAATTCATTACAAGTGGTGATTTTCTTATGGCCTAGAATTTTGAGAATATAGTGCCACCAATCATGGGTTGGTCCTATTAAATAGAGTATGGAAATTTTGATGGAATTACCTTCCATCATGGGGTTGAGAGATAGTTGTGTATCTAATTTTTGAGCCCATGATTAAGTGTAATAACCTTAATAGGTTATAACTTCTTAAAACACCAAATTCTTTTATACTTCAGTTGTTTGACATTTCGTCAAACATTTTGCAAGCAAGAGATATATTGCATATGTAAATTCTAATTTCTTTCTAAATGCCAAACTTTAATAAATATGCTTCCAAAGAGAACACCAAACAACTAACAATGAAGATGCAATTATTTTTGAATAACACTGGTACGAATAGGAAAATATGCATCTACATCAATAAGACATTAAGGCCACGAATTCTTATATAAAATTCTGATATAAATCATATTACAATAGATTTTACAAACCCTACTAATGCCCTAAATATCTAATGCAAAATGTAGTAGATAAAAACCTGGAATTGCTCCAAAAACATGAATTTTCCTATAACAAATTCCCAACTTATTTCTTACTCCACAAAGCTAACCTTAGGCCACAAATTTGGCACAGTGAAAATATTGATTTGTCTTCTACAATAGTTGCAACCCTTCAAAAGATATTTCACCACCTCAGTTATGCAAATCAATGGGAGTGTCTGTTCTTAATGATCAATATAACAACTACACAAACCCTTCGCTCCACAAGCTATCCAGAAGAGTAGATGGCAACACATTTGATTCTCAACAATAAGGCTGCCCTTCATATTTATTATTTTCCTTCACCCTTTTAGAACAAAATAAAATATTATTTAATTCCACTCTCTAGAAGCTTCCCCCTTTCCAATAATTAGTTGTACTTCTACAAAATGCACTCTCTAGAAGCTTCCCCCTTTCCAATACAATAATTAGTTGTGATTCTAGAATATTAAATTAATTAAATATAAAGTCACCTTTTAATTTTAATTTTTAATGACTTTATAAGAAATTAATTTAATCAATTTGTCCTTATTTCTCCACTTAGCCTTCAAAGAATATAAAGGCTAAGAATTCCACTGAGATACTAAAAAGATGGGGACATTACAGTCTGCACCTCTTGAAATTGTTTGTCCCCAAGCAATCTCAAATCTAGACGCTGCAAAATCTCTTCATTTTCCCAAGTGGCATCCTCTACTGGCAGGTCCTTCCACTTCACCAAGTACTCCTTGATAGTACATCTCCTCAAATTTCTCTCCCTAAACTCAATGATAGCCTCTTGTACTAAAACCATTTTCCCCTCATTGTCCAAGGGTGGAAGCATTGTAGAAGGAACAATTTGGTGTCCTAATGCCTTTTTGAGACATGACACATGAAATATATTATGGACTTTTCTCTCTACCAGTAAATCCAACTCGTAAGCCACCTCTCCAACTCTCCTAATCACCCTAAAAGGCCCATAATAACATGGCTTAAGTTTTTCAGCACCACTCTTCTTGATAGTGAACTGGCAGTAAGGTTGCAACATCAAATATACCATATCACCTACCTCAAAAGTCCACTCAATCCTCTTCTGATCAGCATACTACTTATGTTGACTTTGTGTCTTAGTGATATTATCCTTAAGAGCCTTCACAATGTCCTAGCTCTCCTATAATAAGTCTCCAGCACTAGGCACTCTACTATCTAATAGAAAAAAATCCATGAAACTATGTGCCTCATATCCATATAATATCATGAATGGTGACATCTAGAGAGATATGTGATAAGTGGAATTATAACAATATTCACATAGATATATCCACTTAACCCAAGCCTTTTGTTGTCCTGCTATGTAATTCCTAAGGTATCCCTCCACCCATTTATTCATAATCTCTATCTAACCATCTAACTGGGGGTGGTAGCTAGTACTCAGAGTAAGTTTTGTTTTGCACAGTCTGAACAACTCCAGCCAGAAGTGACTCATAAACCTACTATCCCTGTCACTGACAATACTTTGAGGTAAACCATGTAACCTAAATACCTCTTTGAAGAATGAATCTTCCACCTATGTAGCAATGTATGTAGTGTTAATTGGGAAGAAGCGAGAAAACTTTGTAAGTTGATCAACAACAACATATATACAGTCTCTTCCCTAGGCTCTCGGCATTCCTATGATGAAATCCATGGATAAACACTCCCACTTCCTATCAGGAATCATAAGTGGCTTAAGTAAGCCGGCTAGGTAAGAGTGCTCCTGTTTATTTTACTGGCAAGTAGGACACTCTCTAACATATTGCAACACCTCATCTTTGAGCCCTTTCCAAGAAAAATGCTCACGAATCTGTCGGTAGCTTTTGTAAAAGACTAGATGTCCTACCATAGATGATTCATGATAAAATCTCAAAACCATCCTCTTCAAGTTTGACCCTGGTACCAAATAAATGTGCCCTTTGTAAATGATGATCTTATTCACAAGGGTGAAATCATTATTTAATTCAAACTAATCCATCTATGAATCCTGATGCCCATATATCCTTTGCAACTTTGTAAGGATCAAATGTCTCCAATCCTCTGATATATTGGTCATCAAGCTCAAGTGTGGTCTTCATGACAAGGCATCTACTACTAGATTTTGTGTTCCCTTAAAATAGGTAATATCAAAATCATATGCCTGTAATTTACCTGCCCATTTCTGTTGCTTGTCATTAAGTTCTCGCTACCCCAGGAAATGTTTAAAGCTATTGTGGTTGGTTTTTATGATGAATTTTCTACCCACTAAATACTACCTAAATTTGGCCAAAGCATGCATTATGGCCAACATTTCCTTATCATAAATGTTGAAGCTCTTCTTAGGCCCCTTGAGCTTCCTACTCTCATAAGCAATTGAGTGCTTGTCGTGCATAAGCACCACTCCAACACCTTCACCAAATGCATCACAGTGCAACTCAAAAGGTTTGCTAAAATATGGTAATGCTAGCACTAGAAAAGAAGTCATCAACTCCTTGAATTTATCAAAACACTCTTGTGCCTCAAGAGTCCATATGAAAGCCCCCTTTCTCATCAAGTTCATCAAGGGTGGTGCATGCCTGCAATATCCACTAAAAAACCTCTTGTAGAACCCACACAACCCTAAAATTCCTCTCAACTATTTTAGGTTCACTAGAGTAGGCCACTCAATAATAGTATGAATCTTTTTAGGATCCATGCGTACTCCCTTAGCACTGATAATGTGACCCAGATATAATAAATTTGATAATCCCAAATCACATTTGGACTCCTTTGCATACAAAGACTCCCTACTTAAAATTCTCATCATAGTATCTAAGTGCCACACATGCTCATCCCATGTCCTACTATACACTAGGATGCCATCAAAGAAGACTAGCACAAATTTCCTCAACTGATGCTAAAAAACCCTATTCATTGTGGACTAAAAAGTAGCTGGAGCATTAGTTAGCCCAAATGGCATAACTAAAAACTCAAAATGGCCATAATGACATCTAAATGTCATATTCTCTATATCCTTCTCTTTGACTTGGATCTAATGATAGCTTGATCTCAAATCAATTTTGGCTCATCTAATAGTTCATCAATCTATGGGATGGTGTACCTATTTTTTATAGTCTTTTTGTTCAAGACCCTATAATCTATGCACATCCTAAGAGTTCCATCCTTCTTCTTCACCAAAACCATAGAAGAAGTGAAAGGTGACTTACTTGGTCTAATGTGCCCCATAGCATGTAGTTCCTTGATGGTTTTCTCAATCTCATCCTTCAACCTCTTTGGATGCCTGTAGGTTGTGATCATGATGGGTATAGTACCATCCTCTAACTCAATAATATGCTCAATACCTTTATCTAGAGGTCTACCTGGTGGTATTTCACTGAAAACCTTGTAGTGCTTGATTCTCAGTTCCTATATGTCTGGGTGATATTTTGATTTTTTTTGCACTTGTGATGGCATTAAAGTGCAATGAGCTGCCCACTCAACATGGTCATGTCTCAACAAGCTCTCCATGCATCTACAAGACATCATCCTAAACCCACTATCATGAATTTCCTTAAGAATATGGGTCTTCCCCTCTAAATGAAACTTTATCTCCATATCTCTCAAATTGAGAGTGAACTCCCCTATGTCATGTAACCAAGTCATACCCAAGACCAAATCTATATCACCCATGTTAACAACATAAAAATCTGCTTTGAAATAAAAATTGTTGATCTTTAGGGGCAGACTTTTAATCTTCCTATCACATTTGAGGATGTAGCCATCAGCTACCCTCACTCTCAAACCCTCAAATTTCTCTGTCTATATCCTACACCTCTCAATCAATCTGGAATCAAATTGCTCTGTACCAAATTGCTCTATACTCGCTGACCAGCCAATACCCCTCTCATCCTGAATGATCCCTCTTGTTGTACACTAGTGAGACAAACCTCCTGAAGTCTACCCTCAGTCTTCTCATCACCCATATCATGTGTGCCTTCATTTTCTTCAATCAATTCCTCATTTTCAGATTGCTATTTTGAATTTTCAAAATCAAAATCCTCCTAATATGCCCACATAACCCTATTTGGTTTTCTTTTTGTCCTCAAAGGATAGTCATGGTTCATGTCATAGGGTCCTTTGCAATAAAAATATTTTTTTTTCTTTCTTAAATCATTGAATGTCTCTCTATCTATAGGAGCAAATGATTTATCTTTATTTTCAGCCTTTGTTTCATTCCTGTCATGTTTCTTGAAGAATGGTTTGTCTTTTCTAGATGATGCTTCCTTTGATAGAAATTTATTTATTGGGGCTTCTTGTTCCATACTTCTAGCCTTCTTAATTGCTTCTTGCAAATTGAATGGATCAAAGGCTTTTACCCAACCCTTTAGTGGTTCGGATGATCCCTCCATGAACAAAACAACCACTCTCCTATCTAATATATCTAGCACCATAAAAGATAGCCTATGAAAATCACTAATGAAATATTCCAATCCACATGTCTGTCTCAACTATACCAACTCCCTAAAGTAGACTTTTGGATCCTTCTTATCAAACCTCTCTACCAACCTGCCCACGAAGTCTTGATATGAAGTTACTTGGTTATGCTAAAGGGTAACCATCCCATGGTACCACCAATCATGTGTAGCTCCTTCTTTTAATTGCAGCTTGGCATATTTTATTGCCTCCACTTCTATCATAGGTCTCAATGCTAAGAAGGTATCAAGCTTGTGAATCCAAGCTTATGTTGTCATTCTACCACTCCCATCAAATGTAGTCAAGGAAAGCTTCCCTATAGATCACTTTAATTCATTACCCTTGCTATAAGGTCTCCTATTCTATCTGACTACATGATAGTGTTCTCTTCTTTGGTTCACAAACCTCTCAAAATTCATTCTCTCTCATACCTACAATGTTAGTAATTCTCATTCATCATTAGTAGCTATAAGTATATCTACAAATGTCTCATTCCTAGCTTCCTCTATTGGCTCCTATACTAGTTCCTCTCTAACAAAGGTAGGACATGTAGGCCTATTTTCTATTCTAGAATGAGTTCTATGAGCTCTAAGTGATCCCACTACACTCCTATTATCCCCTTGTTCCTAATTCCATCTGTCTTGTGGGTTCATGTACTCAACCATGTGGTGAGTCCCTACAAAGCCTGAGCCATCCACTCTTGTCCTATAACCATTGCTCTAAAACAATTTGTTGATTCTTGATCCTCATTCCTATTGTCTCTTGGTAGGCTATGCTCTTGCCTATCACCCATGGTATCTGGCTGCCTATCAAAATCTCATTTCCTATCAAACAAAGCTTGCCTATGAGTGGAAAATCTATGAGAGCCAACCCCAGGTGGTTGTATGTGATTTCTAAACCCTCAGGATGTTAGGAACTAGGCTCTAATACCAATGTAATAACCCCAATAAGTTATAACTTCTTCAAACACCAAATTCTTTTATACTTCAATTTTTTGACATTTCATTGAACATTTTGCAAGCAAGATATATATTGCATATGTAAATTTTGATTTCTTTCTAAATGCCAAACTTTAATAAATATGCTTCCAAAGAACACACCAAACAACTAACAATGAAGATGCAATTATTTTTGAATAACACTAATTACAAATAGGAAAATATGCATCTACATCAATAAGACATTAGGGCCACAAATTGTGATATAAATTAGATTACAATTGATTTTACAAACCCTACTAATGCCCTAAATATATAATGCAACATGTAGTAGATAAAAACTTGGAATTTCTCCAAAAACATGAATTTTCCTGTAGCAAATCACTGTATCAAATTCCCAACTTATTTCTTACTCCACAAAGTTGACCCTAGGCCACAAATTTGGCACAATGAAAAGATAGATTTGTCTTCTCCAATAGTTGCAACTCTTTGAAAGATATTTCACCACCACAGTTATGCAAATCAATGGGAGTGTTCATTCCTAATAAGCAATATAACAACAGCAAAAACCCTTGGCCCCACAAGCTATCTAAAAGAGTAGATGACAACACATTCAATGCTCAAAAATGAGGCTATCCTCCCTATTTATTATTTTCCTTCACCCTTCTAGAAGGAAATAAAATATTATTCAATTGCACTCTCTAGAAGCTTCTTCCTTTCCAATAATTAGTTGTAATTCTAGAAAATGCACTCTCTAGAAGCTTCCCCCTTTCCAATACAATAATTAGTTTTGCTTTTAGAAAATTAAATTAATTAAATATAAAGTTACCTTTTAATTTTAATTTATTTAATGACTTTATAAGAAATTAATATAATAAATTTCTCCTTATTTCTCCACTTAGCCTTCAGAGAACATAAAAGCTAAGAATTCCACTGAGATGCTAAAAAGATGGGGACATTACATTAAGAGATTTCCTTTCCTAGCCCATTAAATCATGGTAGTGATAATTTACTTGTTATTGTTTAAGGTCTTTGTTTACATGGTTTTTCTTTTTCTTTTTCAATTTTTTAGTTTCATAATATTTTTTAAAAGGAATACATATTTTGATCTCTAGATCCATCTTTGTATACATTTGTGTAATTTCTTCCACGCTATTTATGGTTGATTCCCCTATTTCTATGAATAGTTTCTCATTTGGAGGAATGAAGTAATAATTTCTTGGGAAAATGAATCTTGTGTTGAAGGTTCATTTTTTAAATTATTATGAGTGATCATATGTCCCTATGTTTGGATTAGTATGTTCCCTATGATTGTTATTATTTAGATTTTTTATGGCTTCAAATATCATTTTATTGGTGCTCTCAACCCTTCCATTGGTTTGTTCCATGAAACTTTTCAATTGTTGTGCTAGTTGTTGTTCCATGACTCTTTGGTTTGTAGATAGGTCTACGTGATCCAAACTTCATAGTATGGCAGGATTATGCACTGATATCATTGTAATGTCCTCAATTTTAGGATTATCTTAAGACGAATATTACCTATAAAATTAATGTCATAAATAAACAATAAAAAGTCTAACTATACTATTCTAACCTATACTAACAAGTCTAATTATACTATTATGCCTTTTATCTTGACCCAAAACCTTAAAGATGTTTTGAGATTGGGATTACTGACCTCCTTAAGATCTTTGGGTCTTGAATGATATATTATTGATTCTAGTACCATCCTCAGTTACTTCTTGATCTTCTCTAGACTGTTTCCTCCAAGGTTCTTCCTAGAAGAGTAACCTTTTTCCAATGCCCTTAAACACATGCATATGTTAACCTAAATGTAATATTCCACCCATTATATCATCATCATCTATCCATTTATATGGGATTGTACTAATCTCTTGCACTAATATGATAACCATCCATATGAGGTTGTATTAAGCTCCTACACTAGAACTATGAGGTTCTATTTTACCCATCATATCCAATCATATATAGATGAACATAATCCTACACTAGCACATATCCATTCTTATAGAGATGAGTAGAGTACCTACACTTGCATTATGGGAATCTAGATCAATTACTCCCTTATAATGAATTATATTAATCTCTTATAACAAATCTTTTAACTCTATTACTTAGTGAACATAATATCAAATCATGAAATATGAATTTTAAATTGACAATAATTTTCCATGTGTATGTGCATATATACACATAGACACAAAGAGGTATATGTGTATGTGTGTGTGTATTTGTGTGTGTATATATGTACATATATGTATATGTATCTGTGTATATGTATATGTATATGTATATGTATATGTATGTGTGTGTGTGTGTGTGTGTATATATATATATATATATATAAGATATACATAGATATATACATAGATATACATATATAAATACACACATATAATGTTGATCTATCCATACATATAACATGAATTTATTCCATACTCAATTATATATTACTTATTTAGTGGAAGCTTGCAAATTTTTAGAAATATAATATCCTATAATTACAAAACTAACAAGAAGGTCCATTAGTTATTGAAGTCATAAGTTATTTTGTGGACATTTGATTCGGAGACATTATGGTTATTAGAATATGTTGAGATATATAAGTGGAAATAACCTATTCGTGAACTTGTGTATAGTACATTTTTATTAGGATTATGAAATATACTTATCTAACTTATAATGAGAATTTTATCAACTAACAATTTCTAAAAGGTACTCCTATAGTTGTTTAGTTTTTTATGTTTTATTGTGGTCTAGGTTGGTCAATTAAAACTTTTTTAGTCATGCCTATGACTAGCTAGTTGTAATACTACCCGTGCATACTATTATCTTACTCTAAAAAGAAAATTTTTAAAGTTTACTTCATCCATGTTGTAATTCTATGTAATTCTATCAGCATCCTTTATATTGAATGATCTTTCTAAATGGGCAATGACCCTTAACATAATTGTTTTAAAGCATGTGATATAATAATATCCTTATGAGGGACTAAATGAAATTTGTAATCAAATCTAAAGTGTCATGAAGGTATGCCTTCTTCTAAGTTCTTGCCTTAGAAATTGGGATAAACATGTTTCCTAATTGTTATACATGACCTAATTTCATGGCCTATATTAGGGTTTTTCTTCCTCCAATGCCTGCACTTTGAGTAGGGATAAAATGTAAATATTTTTTTTTAAAATCAAAAAAAGGACCTCTTATCAAAAAAAAAAATTAAAAAAAATATTATATGTTACTTATTCACCAATGTATTTAAATTACTTTTAACTATTATAAAAAATAATTTTATTTCATAATTCATTACATGAAAATTTTTATTTAATATGATTAACCATTATTTATGCAAGATTGTCAAAATCCATATTAATGAGTTAGATAAGGAATGTTTACCTTTTTTGGAATGAAGAATGGAGATTTCTTGATTTATTTATTCTTCATCTACTTTCCATGTGGGTTTACTTTCCTTATTCCTTATTTCTACATGGGGTCCAAGTTTTGTCTCCTCTAAATTCAAATAATATATTTTTATTGATATCATTTTTTGTTGAATTTTGTCCTTAATATATTTTTATTGACGTTATTTTTTGTTGAATTGTGTCCTTAATATATTTTTATTGATGTTATTTTTTGTTGAATTTTGTCCTTATCATGAGTACCTTTACAAATTGGATGTTTCTTTTTTATTATTAATTCTTCCTTTTCATTTCATGTGATGTCTTATAATATTCATGTTCTGTGTTATTTATAACTTCAATATGAATCTATGTGGTCGCTTTAAAACAAATTCCATCAATTCATAGTGGCAACCAATCTCCTAATAAACCTTCCATCCTATGTATGTGTAAGATGTTATAATATATGATATTTCATGATAGTCATGATAGTATAATAAATAAAATATTCAACCCAAAAAGTACATTTTTTGTTTATATTTCTTCTATATGTGGATGATACACTTAAGCAAAAATCTCTAACTCAAAAATAATTCAAACTCTATTTCACCAAAATAAATTCAAAAATATTTATCTCAAACTCCTGTCTAATTAGAAGTTCAAAAAAAAATTATATCAAAAAAAGTTTCATTCTATTTCCTTTGTAGGCCTAAGCTCTAGTGGTTGGAAGCTTGATTGCCAAGCATAGAACAACAAGAAGTATGTTTACCATGTTTGAATGCATCGCACATGAAATTTGTCTAAAATGTGGTTAATGTTTCTCCATTTAGTTTTGTTTCAATTAATAAAGCATTAATTTGTTCACCTTTGTTTTAGTAGATAAAGCTTCAATCCATGGTTGTTACATGTAGTTTCTTTAGTTGTTGATATCTAAATATGAAAAATTGAAAGAGGCAATGTTGGGTCCTCGAAGACACAAGAGTGTAGCATCATGAGCTCAAGATGTAGCATGAGGTATGGCCCCAATGATATACAAGATCTCTTTCCTAGCCTAATTTTGACCACATATTTCCCCATTTCCTCTTTCTTATTCCTTTGAATCTAAAAAGAGGTGTGCATGGAGAGCCATGTAGAGCATGGAGAGCCATGTAGAATTATAGGGCCATGAAAGGCATTTATTTTTTCTTTAATATTTTACAACATTATTTTATAAAGGGGATGCTTGTCATGAGACTTTTTGGAAAATGTGCAACCATGGGTAAGAAGGGAGAAAAATCTCTTATACTACTTTTTGGTTCTGCTAACATCAAAGATTATCTCATTTGCTTCATGTGAAAGTGTTTAACATAAAGGTGAGCAAGATACTTTAGACCTAGAATGATAGCTTTATGTTACCTTCTTTTTTTTGAAAAAATAATATTCCAGTAATGTTTCTGGAGAATATTCTTAATCAAATCAATGGGTTTGATAATGTGTGTGTGTGTGTGTGTGTGTGTGTGTGTGTGTGTGTGTGTGTGTGTGTGTGTGTGTGTGTGTGTGTGTGTGTGTGTGTGTGTGTGTGTGTGAATGTATGTATGTATGTATCTATCTATCTATCTATCTATGTGTGTATATATATACATACATATACATATACATATACATATACATATATATAGATATATATATATATATATATATATGTATGTGTATATATATTTATATATATATTTGTGTGTCTATACATACATATCTATATATATGCATATACATATATATACACACATATACATATATACACATACATATCTATAATATACATACATACATATATGTATGTATGTATATATATGTATGTATGTATGTATGTATGTATGTATGTATGTGTATATATATGTATGTATGTATGTATGTATGTATGTATGTATGTATGTATGTATGTATGTATGTAAATGCATATGAAGATATATATACATATGTATTGTTGGAAATGTAATGAAAAATAAGTGATTGAGAGTGGGCAGGGTGAATCGAGAACCACTTAAAACTTTTCACTTAGAATGTGTTTTTCTTTTCTTCAATAGATTATCTAATCTACTATCATGTATGAACATAAAGAAATAAATAAATCAACACCATAAAAATTTGACACAATATTTGGTAACCTAGAAACCCTCCAAGGAGAAGGTAAAACTAGGGTGGGGATGACACTCACAATGCTTCACTACTACAGTAATAAAAGTTGGCATGTTAGGGCTTACAATTGATCACTTTTGGTGATCTACTCTGTTAGGAGTATGAAAGACTGCTAGGTCCACCTTGTGAAAGGATTTTATAATACAATAAAGTATGTACTCTATTAAGAGTTTTACAAAGGGATATGAGGTCCACCTTGTTAGAGGATTTACCTGATGCAATTGTTAGGATACAATCAGTAGGATAATCCTTGTTTGCAACTAAATTTCTGATATAGATCCTTTGAAGATTGTAATCAGCTGACTATGATAGATGAGTCTCTTCTCTACCATTTATACTACTTGGTAGCCTACTTACTCAATCTTCTCTATATTTTCTTACTTATAACCTTTTCATGTGTATTTCATTTCCTACACACCTTAGAAAAACTAATTTGTCTTCCTTATATATCCATCAAATAATATCTCCATTCAAAGTTAGCTCAAACAAGAGATGTCTTTATAATATTCAAATTGTACCTTCAAGTTAGCCAAATTTTGATACTCAGGCCACACTATGTATTTTGGTATTACAATGATGCTCAATCCATATAGTGAGCTAGGGTAATACTCAAGCACTCGGGTAACACTCTGGCACTCAAGTAACACTAAAGCATATTTGACCTGAACTGGATGCTCGGTTTATACTAAGAACTTGGAAAATATTGTGAACTTGATTCACATTGCTAGCTTGGTACACATTAAGAGCTCAGTTTATACTATGAACTTATTTCATATGGTAGAACTTGGTTAGCACAAGATATTATCAGGATACACTAAAACATGTTGACTAAAGGAAAGCTCAGTTGTAATATTAATCAACCTTCCTAGATGACTTAAGTGTTTTGTCACTAATTAACAATATGGCTTGCCATAGGGTCAAAAATATCCCCCTTTAGCATTAGTGACAAAAAATTTTATCAATTATAGTTTTATCAACAATCAAAAACCTTTTAATCATTTTTTTTTGTCAAACTGCCCCTTTCCATATGCATGGATCTGCAACTTAGTTTCAACTTACAACTATGGCTCAGTCACAACTAAATGAATATTAGTTTTTCAAAATTACTTTTGTCCATTTGTACATCTTCTCTCTCTCTCTCTCTCTCTCTCTCTCTCTCTCTCTCTCTCTCTCTCTATATATATATATATATATATATATATATATATATATATATGTATATATCCCTTGTACATATTCCTCCATATATCTCCCTTGTACATTTTCTTCTATATTTTCCCCCTTTTTTTTGTTTAAAATGTCATATCTTTACAAGGTTATACAAAAATGATTGAGGAAATCATGATGCACTTTCAAAACTAAAGACATAGTTTTATCCCAATTTTCTTTCAATGCCTTCAAAATGTGCAGTTCAATTTGAAGTTCAACTGATTATTCCATCATGAGATCTATAACTAAGAAATTTAATTTTGGCTTCCTCCCTTAGTAATTTGGCTTGTAAATCTATCAGAAATCTTAGCTTCATAAAATAATTAGAGCTACAACTTAGGTCAAGTGCTAACTAACTAGCACTACTCTTCAAATCTTCACCAATTTTAGCCAATTTGTCCTTTATTTCATTGGTGAAATTTGAAGTATCACATAGTTTTGTAAATAAAGAGGCAAAATTATTTACAACTCCCTCTAATGTACCAATGAGAGTGGGCAATTCCACTTGATCAATGGAAATCTTCTTTGCTACATTCTCCTAGACTTTATTCTCAATTTTTCTTTTTGCCCAATGCAAAAGTTTATCCTGGCCATCTATATCCTTATTGAATTTATGTACAATATCAATTAGTTTCTCAATGATAGGGGCTTTATTATTTACCTCAACTTGCATTACTTCCAAAAATGTGTCCTTGATGTCTTCAAGAACCTTTCCTCTCTCCCTTTCCACCTTCAATTTCCTTTGTTGAGCCCTTTTTCTCCATAGATCACTCAAAATCTCCATGTTTAGCAGAGAAATTGGATTGATCCCAATTTGGAATCACAATCTTTGTATCAAGGTCAATCTCTTCCAAAACCTTTTCTTTCTCTTTTCCCTTGGAACTTGGAGAAACTATGATTTATTTTCCCTTGTCTTCATCCTTCTTCTCTTCTCCACTTGGTGGACTCTTCATTTCCTCTTTATTTCCTTTGTCAACTATGTCCTCATCCTTTTCTAATTTTTGCTCTGTTAAGCTTGGCCCAGAGGTAGTCAAAGTCTAATGCTCGATTGCTACTTGGGTGGATGGAAGACTTTCTTTCTCCTTCTCTTTACTCTTTTCCTTTTCTACACTTGATGAAGCAATGGCTTGGCTCAAAGTAGTGGGTGGAGAGGAAATTATTGTAGCTTCCATCATTTATGTATTTTATTCTTCTATAGTTTGTACATCTAGTTCTTCATCTTTATCTAGCTTCTCTTCTTCCTCAAAAATGGTTTTCAACAACTTTGTTGTAGTCTAAAAAACATCTTCTATATTATTAGACAAAATTTGAAATGATTTCATTGTAGGTGTTTTCCTATTTTCATGCTTGGTCATGGCCTCCTTGATTTATTCTTTGGTGAAGTGTGGCATGACACTCTTCAATGTTTATTCTTTAGTCTCCCTCTCTATTTTCATAATATTGGTCCATCTTTGCATCATTTCCTTAAGTGGCACTTCTAGAGCTTGGATTTTAGCTAATTTGGATTATACTTCCATCTAGCAATCTTTTCAACCAAAGCATCCTCTATCTATTGTTTACCCTCCTTGCTTCTAGATTCATATTTGATATACTTGAAGCCATCCATGCCACTTCATTCAATCTCTTCAATTTCTTCTCAAAGGATAGTAGGAGATTCTTTAGTTGGATAATAGGACTATTTTCTTCTTCTTCATCATCATCACCCTGAAGCTTCAATTTTCTCCTTGACTTCCTTACAATGGAGATCATAGGGGTAGCCACCTTCTTAGGTGTATCTTTCTTTGGTGTAGACTTGATCACTTTCCCCTTATTCTTTGGAGGTTCTTCTTCCTCCTCTTCTTCATGTTCTTACTCTTCTTCTTCCTCTTCTTCTTCATCTTCTCCTTTTCCCTCTATGAGAATAAGAGGGTCATCCTTCTTATCTAATTTCTTCTTAATGTTTTCCATTCTTTTCTTTCCTTTCTCAAAATTTGAGGAATCTTTATTTCTAGAGATATCTTAATTTTAGCCTCCTCGTAGGTACCAAAATATGTAGCTTTGGGATTAGTTGGCTCATTTAGTAGAGCCTCAATGATATCCTTAGTATCATCAATGTTCACTTCATACCCCAATGGTTTTACCCATGTTGTCCTAGGTATGACTTCTTGAATATGAGTGTTAACACAATCAACTAGGAAGAAAATTTCTTGCTCATACTTATCAACCTATTTTGAGGAATCGTGAACCTACTCTACATCTTTTCCTTAAATTTTTCAAAGTATGCATCCATAATGTTATCAAAATTTTCTCCTAGGTCATTGATGAAATTATTGATTTGGTATAAAACTAGTCTATCCTTACTCTAGACCACATTGCCCTTAGATGGAAAGAATTTTTGCACATAGAAAAATAATCATACAAGAAGAGAGCCAAAGTTACACACATTCTTCTTCAATTCCTAAATGTTTTCCATGCTCTTGCCTAATTGGCTTAGCTACAACTCGGCAAGGTCGAAGGATAAGTTTTTCTTCACAACCTTGTAGGCTAGGTCAACTGCCTCACAGGGTACATTATTTGGCCTGCGCAAACTATAGATTTTTTACGCAATTACATGAATTCCAAATTTCATTTCAATCTTTAAGAGATTGTTCAAATTCATGCCCCTATTGTCTCACTCTTCAAGGGTTTTCTTTGCAAGCTCACCTCAAGCTAGGGTTTCAGTTGTCTTAGGTCTATCAAGCATTGGGTAGCTTGTAACATGGTGAATCATCTTCTTAGTGATCTTCACAAGTTTCTCAAGCTAGATAGACATATCATGAACCCTACTTAGAACATATCTTATCCATTTTTCTTAAAAATTCCTTGGCATGTGGAGGGCATGAGTCAAACCCTTGACTTCCAAATGTTTATGCTCAGGTTTCAGCACTCCATTCTCACATAATGCATTGTATGTCTCATTCAACTCGAAAGAACCTAATTCTTGAATTGTGCATGATAAAATGACCTAATTTCATTGATTAACAATAGCTTTGGAGAAATGACTGAGTGGGTTCCCAATGGGTCTTTTTGCTCAGCAATCATAGGATAAATCTTGAATTTTAATGCTTTACATACTATATTCTTCAGCAACATCTCAAAACCCTCTCCTTTGCACTGGAGATAGATGTCATTTTTCTTGGTAAATGAAGAAATTCATTGATGATTAATCTTTCTAAACATTCTCCTACAAATTTGTTCAACCAACACTTCTCTCTTGATTGCCTAGTGTTCAAAAATTGCTCTTCTCAAATTGATCTCTAAATTCATGGTGAGAAAATGAATTTTTCATTCCATCTTTTATAAAAATTTCAACTTTTAGGATCTAATAAATGCTCCATATATAGTAGGTGAGACAACTCGGTAATGTCTTCTAACTTGAGCTCAGCATAAACTGATCATCGAGAAGCTCAGTTAGAACTGATTTCTAACTTGACTTTGCTTGAAGATGATTTACAACTCAGTTACAACTATGTTGTAACTTGTTTAAAACATAGTTCCCTTGCTTGACCTTATGCATTTGAATATGCAAGTTTGAACTATTGATCTTTTTTGAGTGCTTAATCCCAACCATCTCCTTGACTGCTTATTGGATGTAGATGATTTTTAATGCCCCGATTGGGAACCTGAAAGAAATAAACCTAATATGGTACAAAGTTTACTAAACTATTTTTTAGTAAAATTTAAACTATATCAAAGTAACAATAATGCAGAAGCAATATATACATACACATTGTTGGTGTTTTGAAATGCTATAGGTTTCAAATTACCCCAATGAGAACAAGAAACATCTAAGGGTAGCTAAATCCCATCCTTAACACATCTTTTCAGACACCGGGCCAACTATATGGCTTGACCCTTCTTCTACTTTAGGCTCTGCAAAACCTAGGCAGGTGGACCTCAAATTCAATCAATATGGTACCAGTGCAAAAAATATACTCTTGAATCTATTAAGCAGATTTAACCCTTATATCTCCTAATACTTATGCAATAACACAAATCTACAATAGAAAATTGCAATTCTATGATATTCACAAGCTAAGTGAGGGTTAGACTTTTCAACTGTTCAACATGAAAGGGGGAAAAGCATTTGATTAATAATGTTGAATTTAGAAAAAACCCCAATATGCAGTGATAAGAACTAATGATCCTATAGCTGATCAATGCCTTATCTATTGGGCAATTCCATGAATCAAGCACATACATATGGATACTAATACCTATTCATATATTTAGATATCTGATCTATCTATTCACCTTGTAAATAGACATCTGTGTTCAATCTAAATCTCATTCTTACCTGATATCCTCCTTAATAAACTTGTAACCCTATTTATTTCCCTAAAGCATTTACATAACTCCTTGAATTATAAGCAACAATGAAACAACATACAACCTTAAGGGATTGTAACTATGACCTAGGCTTTTTGTTCCAAGATCATAAAACATTATAGCTCACTGAGAAAGGAGACAAGATTTAAGATCATGAAACTCAACACTTGATGTTCTTTGTATTGATTTCCTTGAAATAATACATTCATATGCCTGAAATTAAAACATAAAAACACCTAAAAGATCTGAACCATCTATGTTCTCTTCATTACTACTGTTTATACAAGAGAATTATGCTAAAAGAAATTGGTGTCATAGTCAAGAAAACATATCAAAAATTGGAACCATTGATCTCACAGATCTGAGAAAACTCAAGATTGGAACCCCTATGGTATCACATTAGTGAGTCCTTTTTTCTTTCAAAACTGGAACCTCTACCATGAGAAAGAAAGAGAATGATATAGGAGGAAGTGAATTTCTAGATCTATTGTGAAGACAACATGTGTCCACTTGAAATTCCATCTCCTAGCAGTGAAAAGAATCTCTCTAATCTCTCTCTATGACTGCATATCAAATCTTTAATTATTTTTGCCTCCAAAAGCAAGAAATATTTGAGATATTTGATTGAAAATCATAACTAATTTTGATGCCAAAATGAACTCAAGGCAAAAGTGAAAATCAGTTAAATAGCCTCTAGAATGCAAGAAAATTGTTTAAAGTTGATTTTCTCCACATTTAGACTTCAACAAGCCTTTACATTTTCCCTCTAACCAATTTTGATGCTCAATGGTGAAATCTACCTATTCTGTTGAGAATGCCCTGGAAATAACAAATTCACTTATAACTCTAACTGGTGAGCACCTATGCAAAAATAGACCTCAAAAATGGATAGCTCATCTCTTCCTAATTTTTACGGTATATTGGAGTGCCTATTTTAGGCAAAAAATACCCCAATTATGCCCCTTTGAAGTTCAAGCTCCTATTCATGACTTTCATAGCTCTTTGCAAAAATTTAACCCTTTTCTATAATTTGAACTATATTAAAAATTTAGACTTTATTTAAAAATCTAACCCTGTACATGATTTAGGGAAGACAATAACAAAATATTAAAATTTATGCTTTTTTAAAATTTCTCTCATTTTCAATCCAAGTCAAACCCGTTGACCAACCCTAGTGACATGTGTCGAGTCCTAATTGGCTCCTTTCATGCTCAGTCATTAGAAACCCTCCACCTAGGTGCCATGTGGCATCATCTCAATTGTCCTTCTATTTCACCACATCACTAAGCCATGTCACCATGCCACATCATGGTCGCTATGTCGCTATCCCAGTCAACATTATGCCATGTCATCAGTGACATAGTAATAGAGTGACACATGTCACCTACTACCACCTTAGCACCTCAAGAAGTGTGCCACATATGGAGCCTCCACCACATGTCACCATCATACTCATCCACCACACCACCATGTCAGTGCCATGTGTCAACTTTCTATTGGGTCACCATGTCGCTATGTTAATCGGCATGCAACTTTGTCTTGACGACATGGCGACCACCATCAGATCTACCACGTGTCTCAATCTGGTGCATTGGGGATATCTACTTGCCACGGTGCCGCTTTTCCTTCTATGATTCATTATCAGACTACAACATCACCCAGATGGGACCCACGACCTTCTTTGCCAGATTTCAAGGTTTTTCGGTAGGTCGTTATGTTGCTACTAGAAAACCTCGCTATTTTTTGCTAGCAACATGGCGCCTTGCAAGATTTTCTAACTTTTTTGAAGACTTTCTCATTTGCCACGTCGATCAAAACTTATCTAATTTCCCTACTAGCTGTCATCCACCCGTGGGTTCCATCACATGCCTTTGTCTTTCAAAAGGTGTCATCTTAAAGACAAAAAGCCTATAGAGTGATTTATTATTTATTCATTAAAATCTACCCAGCCACAGTGAATGTGGGATAAATCCCTCAAATTATCTTTTGCTCCTGCTCTAGTCTTTCTTCTATGGCATTTGCTAGTGTCTTCATGGCTCATCCAAGCCATGAACTTCTTCATCTTTTTGCAAACCGTAGTGTACTTGTCTTGCTTGCCGAGACAAACAAGAAATGATTGTGTCTATGTACACTGCTTCTTCACTACTCTTCAGTGCTACAATAAGCTTATGGTGCAGTTCTCTTCTTTCTAGCCACCACTCTATTAACAATTTGCTTCCCCTCACATCTATAAAATACAAGAAATGCAGCTTTTCCAGTCGATCCATTGTCTCTCCTCTCAACAGAGGACACCCAGATGTGTCGATTGCTACCAAATTGACAATATTTTCAAGTTGACTAGGAAGTGCCTCAAGCTTTTCAAACCCTACTATACTTAGATAGCTCAATGATTTGAGTTGTTCAAAATCTTTAGATAGGCTAGAAAAAGTTGAACACCCATCTAGAAACAAGAACTTGAGAGAGTTGTAATGCCCTCTTCTCTGGAGAGGCATCTGTAACATTGAGCAGTCACCTAAATCTAGTGTCTCTATAGAAGAGGAAAAGTTCTTTGGTGAGCTTTTGATATTTGAAGCTCCTCTTAATCTCAAATGGTGGAGAGACTTAATTTCACTAAAGCTCGGTGGAAGGCTTGTCAAACTTGCACAACTAGTTAGAACTAGCTCTTCCAACTTAGATAGCTTGCCAATACTTTCTGGTAAATTATTTAGTTGTGAGCAACCCCGTAGTCTAAGAACACATAGGGATGAAGGCTGGTCTGAGAGTGAGTCCAATTTCCCACAATCTATTATTTGAAGCTCTTGCAAACAAGATAGTTGGAAAAACCAAAGGGCAACTCGGTGACCCTAAAACAGCCTGACATTAGAAGGTAGGATAACGAATTAAGTTCACAGATACCAAACTAGAGTCTAGTCGATTTCTGACAGTCTGTTAAAGTCATTTTCTCATGTGAAATCATGAAGCCTATGTAATTGGATAAAGCTATAAGCTTTGAGTAGCTTAACTTTACAACACACAAGCATTTGAAATGGCCAAAGAATTCAGGGACCCTTTTAAGTCTATTGCAGCCAGTTAAATCAAGCTCCTCCAAATCAAACAGCCTGGCAAACTCTTCTGGTAATGAATCAAGATTTGAACAGTCTTTTAAGGATAGGTAACATAGTGTCTCAAGTTTCCCAAAAGTTCCTTCAAGGTTTTCTGTTCCTTTAGAACCTGGTATGCTCTTATGTTTCAAAGAAGTAGTCAATGTTTTTAAACTCAAGTAACCCCCTTTAAAAGTTGGGTAACATAGCTTCGGCTGTTGCTCGAAACCTCTTTTTGGTTGTACACTTGCTCAAGTATACCCAAGACTTTCTCATCATGCTCACTCAATGTTTTATTTTTCTTTTTTGGTCATTAACTTTGCCCTTAAGTTTCTAAACTTTCGTAAAACCCCAAGTGGTGATAGAGACTTTCCCATCTTCTCTCATAGTGTCTTTGCTACTTCATCCCAAGACTCTTTGTGTGTCTTATAACATGTTACATTCTTTCCAGAGTTCATATCATTTAAGCCATGACATAAACCATCTCGTCGAATAGAAGCAAAAAGAATTTCATCTATACGACTCTACTTTGCTCTCTTAATGCTCAAACTCTCATCATCATTTGTTGGGTCAAGAAAAGCTTATCATGATGTCCCAATCAATTTAACACTATTCACATCATCATTTTACTATGATATTTTCATCCCCTTTTATGTTATCTTGCAAATCTCACAATGTCTTATCAATCTGATAACATCAGTTGGGCCCCAAAATGGGTTTGGCTAAAAAAAAATTGTTTCCAAACAACTGAACTGCAAAACTAACCTACTGAACATCCAACATTGACTAGATTCAAATTTGATCAATGCTTTTCCATTAAAAACTCATTTCATCATTAATCTACAAACTGTCAAATGTGTGCCAAAAGGTCCTTTGACTGGTCTTAAAAACTGACCAAAACACCTGATCAGGCTCTGAAAGTCGACACACTAATTCTTTGTCCCGCACACTTTCACCCCATCAAATCTTATCTCATGACGACATCAATTTCAAAATATATCGACCTCCACAGTTGCCCACTTAAAATCACCTACACGTAAACATGTTAGAAAACAACAAAACGTGTTCAGAATTAGCTTTGAAAACTAGGCAAATGGACACTTGGGAGAATGAAAACTAGGATGTTGGTTCACTGTCACAAGGAGAGTATAAATCTATTATTTTCACTCATGACAAATAAAAGGACGCATTTGGAAAATGGTTAGAGTGGGCTACTCAAATTTGCAGACTAAAACAATGGCAAAAAGGTAATTTTTGCAAATGGAATTGACCTGGGAAAGTGTGCAAACAAACTCATCAAGACTTGAAAATTCACATACTTAAAGTATTTTTAGAGTACAACATAGTGGTACAATCCATTAAATCTCACCTATCACAAATTCAGAGTTATGACATCACAAATAGGGGTACTAACCAATCTGCGTTTCTTGACACCAATAAAAAGTTACAAGTTGCATTTGGAATCATGTTCAAAAACTAATCAAATGGATTCGTCATGATTTAAAAATTGAAATATAACATTTCTTTGACCTCTAAAATGCAACACAAAAGGAATTTTCTCATTTTGGTCAACTGAATCAAAGTTATGTCAAGTCAAACAGGGCTTCCCAAAATTTTGAACAATTGCATCAGCATGATAACATTAAATGACCAACTTTGAGGGATTCAAAACCTAGTCAAACGAATTCAAAATGGGCTGAAAATAAAAATACATGTTCTTTGATATGCATACTAAACATACCCAAAGTGGTGATTCATAAAAAATTACTAGGTTCAAGATATTCAGATGCAAACAAGGCCTCCTATCGCTATTTGACACTTAGGCAAAGTTGCAGAATTGGACATTTGCTCAAAATGGGACTTCACCAAATGATTTGGGATGGAAAAATAACATTTTAAATCACATGTATATTTCAAATAAAAGGTGTCAAGCCACTCAAACACCATCTAGGCCTCAAATAGGCAACCGGCTACATATGCACAAAAAGCATTCATAGGGGCTCAAAATTTGGAATGTACACTCAAAACAGGAATCCAATTTTGAGCACTAACACACATCAAGAACATGTAATCAATTACAAAGATAGTTTCAATTCCTTAAGGGTTCCTTCATGTTGAATCACATTTAATAAAGTTTTATTTATAAGTTTAAGTCTCAATTACAATGTCCATTATCATAAAATGAATAAACACATACATAGTCATATAAGCATATACATAAGTACAACTAATAATATGAAAGCATGTCTAATGAATAACATCTATTGCGCATGTCACATGGTATGTGAAAATAGATATAAGTAATATTTCATAGGATATCAAAACACATGATACATAGATACATCAAATGAATAGAAGTCTTCAAGATAAGAGGAAGAATGATAATGGTACTACTGTATCAAGGAGCATCCAACACCTATCAATTTGAGGGGGGCCCAAATGGTAAGAATACACTACCTCCTAACTATGTGGTTACCTAATCAGGCTCCCACTCCCACCATGCAGGAGAGATAATGTATGATCCACACATAGATAATCAAATCATAAAATAATCCTAGGCAAGAAATCTTGATAGCCAAAACTACCTCAAAGGTAACACAAACTATTCAAGAAGAAGAGATAATCAAAATTGAAAAGACACTCATTCCAATACAAACACCACATACCAAGTCAACATACAAATACCAAGACCAAAAATATACAAATACCTCAAAATCAATGTCAAGTGTCACAAGCACAATGACCAATAGATAAAAACTATCATCAATAAAAGTAAACTACCAATCACTAACTCCAACAATAAAAATACCACTAATGAATAACTGTTCATTGATTAATAAAATTCAACTGTCAACAATAAATGACATCTAATCAATAAGTAACAACTCACAATAAATGCACCATCAAAAGTAATAGCCAACAAGTACACCACTAGAGGCAAATATTAAAAAAACCATGAAGGAAACTTAGGCTACATACTATGGAGTATCATCACATGAGCCAACTCTAAGGTTACCCTGGTAGTCTCTCAGGACTTGGCCCCCTAGTGACTCTATGCAGAACCAGAATACCCTCTCATAATGATGAGGAAACTAGTCATACCTCTCAAGGTATCATCTCCATCTCATCCTTTGTCTATCCAAGCACTCAAGGCATGGACAAGGAAAAATCTCCAACTTATCTTTTTAATATATCTCAAAGAAAAGGGCTAGGCAAGATATTTTAATTACTATGTTATCACTTGTTACACAACTTACAATGAGTTACCCTGGCAGCCACTTTGGGCCAGAAAACCCCTATTGCAAGCCACTCCTATAGACATACACCTAGACTACCTTCCCAAAAATCACAAACTACAATAGTGTCCCATACGCCAAGAGTAATTTATTGATCAAATTCAGTTCCTTAACAAGTAACCCAAAATAAACATTGATTCTCAAAACCCAAGTTCTCATAAATGCTCAATAGCATAAAGCTCATAGAACATAAATCTCAATTCAAATCATAGAGTTCATCATGACATCTAGTCAAATAATCATAAAAGAAATCTCAAAAATGCCTCTAATGCACATCCTAACTTGGCCAACTAAATAATCCACAAAGAAAAATTATCATGAAAATAAACATCACAAGACTATAAATGGAATATTAAAAAACACATAATTTTCAGCCACGTGATTTAATTTCACCAATTTCTCTTGTTTAGTTTAGGTCATAAGGATGTGTTTAGAAATAAGGTAAGAATATACATGATAATATAAATTATTATGTTGATATACTTATTTAAAAACAATAAGCATTTAAGTATCCAAACTTATTGTGCATATAAAATATCATGCAATATTATCATGTTATTAATTTAAATAATCTTAAATCATAAATGATTTAATTAATAACATAAATGTATATTATTAGATAAAATATTAATATTAATTTCATTTCCAAAATACTAATTTGACTTTTATTTAAGTCCAATATTAATATTTACTTTTCCTTTAATTCATAATGCAACTAGAGATAAAATTATAAATTTAATTTAATTATTTATAATTTCTCTCATAAAGTCAAATAGTTATTAAGTGATTACAAAGTGAACTCTACCACAACTTCTCTTAAAATATAATAAAATTATAAATATTTATTTATTAACCTTCCTCTTGCATTAATAAATATAAAATTCATTTATATGCAACTAAAAGTTTAAAAAGACTTAAATAATCACTAATACTCAAATTCACTTTAATTAAATGGATAATATTTATTTAATTTAGAAACTTAGAAATTATTTTTATTTTTATTTTTAAATAAATAAATCTAAAAATTATATTATATTTTTATAAAATTAAAATAAACATGCAATTAGTATTTTTGCATGTCTTTGATCTCAAAATCATGCAAGCATACTATACTTAGTTTTTTATTTTTAGAATATTTGTTTTCACATGCATGTAACCATACTATACTTAGTTTTCTATTTTTAGCATATTTATTTCCACATGCATGTAACCTTACTATACTTAGCTTTCTATTTTTAGCATATTTGTTTTCATATGCATGTAACCATACTATATTTAGCTTTCTATTTTAAGCATATTTGTTTTCACATGCATGTAGCCATACTATACTTAGTTTTCTATTTTTAGCATATTTGTTTTCACATGCATATATATGTTTAGTTACACCATGCTTTCCTCTCAATTAATCTTTTGTTTTCCAAACAAATATTACAATTAAATTATTTTAGATGTAAGAATAATATTCATCTATATTTAAAAAATTAATAATAATCACATAGTTCTAATGACAAATTTAATATTGAAACCCTAACTATTCAATTTATTGTTTTCTTCCAATTTCCAATAATCAAAATTTTCATTACATTAGAAAGGGGTTTATAAGAAAACATTCACAATAATTTTCTATAGTTTTTCTATAATTTTCCTTAGTCAACTTTTCTTTATTAATAAGTTTTTTTTTTTCAAAATCTACAACATAATTTTGTATTCAAAAATCAATACAATAAGTTAATAAGCAATATGAAAACACTTAGGAAGACACGAAGTAGACAAATCTTTCAATAAAATTCTACAATGGGTTTTCAAACCCTACCTCAAAACCACAGCTAAAATCTAAGACAGTCTGTGAATGCATACAAATCCAAACCCTCTAAAATTTTCAACAATTTTTTTGATTCAATTCTGAATTTTACTCCCCAAAATTTGTGTAATTGCAAAATGAGCTCTATATCTCTAATAAAGAGTTATCCCCTAAATTTGGGCTCTAATTATGCAATCACAAGAGGGAACTCACTGATCAATTACAGTTTATTACTTTATTACCTTTTACCTTTTCATGCACAACTCTTTTAGATATTTAATTACAAAATATCTTAATTTAAATAATTAGCTTTCTCTCTTTAATTAATTTTTGAAGTGTTTTTAATAATATATTTATTAATTTAATTAATAACAATATTTAGAGTTTATTATTAAAATAAAACTCCTAAATAATTATCACTAAATTAAATAAATATAACTACGCCACAATTAGAACTATAACTTTATCTTTAAATTTTATTCTTTTATATTTTCTTTTTCTTTTCTTTTTTTTCTTTTATTCTTTTATATTTTATTTTCCTCCAGTTTATTAATTAGTGCAAGTACTAATTAAAGCATAGTTTATTATTTAAATTAATAATAATAATCAAAGTTCATTGTTTAAATGCAACTCTAATTTAATTATTATTAAATAAATAATTATAATAAAGCAATATTTAATATTTAATATTTTAATAGTTTAATTCTCTTTTTGTCCAACTTCTCAAATTAGACTTTTAAATTAAATCTTTTAAACTAAAGTACATATTTAATTAACTTACAATTAATTAAATATCATCATATTCTAATTTCTCTTTAACCAATTTTCTAAATTTAGACTTATTCCTTTAAATTAAAGCACATATTTAATTATTATTTTAATTAATTAAATATTCTCATACTTTAATATTTAATAATTCTTAATATTATATGATTAACCAAAATATTATAATTAAATCATGTACCAAATAAATCACATAGCGAAATTCACATAAAAGCAACATTACCAAAATAGACCAAAACTCAAAATCAAACAACACAGACAAAGATAAACTCATGGGTTTAAAAAGGGTGGAAACTCAGTTATGAGTCCTCCTTGCAAGACAAGTTTTTAGGCTATGGCTAGGATTGGACGTGAACATTATCTCCTCATTTTTAGCATTGAGTTATTGTGATAGGGCACGTTCATCCTGGCAATTCAGGGAAGTTGATGTCTGGTACCTACATTCTGCATAAACAATGAGCATGTACATGTATATAAATATATCTAAATTAAATAAGCAATGGCAAGGAGTGATATATCGTGTAGATCCCAACTAGAAGGTGACTACGACTCCTCCTTGAACCACATCAAACATGACAAATAGAAAAATAAAACAGACATACACACCATACACATGCAAGTATGGGGTAAGTACCATAATAATTATAAGTTAAACATCAAATGCTCAGATAAAATAATGCATCATTAGAAATATGAAGTAATCATCATTAAAGCATCATCTAACATTGCTATGAAAGAAATTACATTTATTAACTATGAATCATTAAAGCATCATTAATGCACCAGTAACCATAATCATTAAACAACACATGAAATATAGTTAACTAAGTAATTATTTATTGATATACATGTAATCCAATTCATAAAATTATTTTATAATTATAAATCCAATACCCTTGAAACTAACACATGCATGAAATAGGCATAAAAAGAGTTTGGTAAATATATGGAAAAGAAAACTATAGGTGGGCACTACATGCTTCACTTAACTCATTGGTTTGGATGATGATAGCTTCATTGTCTTGCCTTGTGTTTTCCTCTGGTTTCCTTACCCATTTCTGATTCATCTGATTTTTTATTTGATCAACCTTTGTTTTTCCTTTTCTTTTTTCACCATAATTTTCCATATCTCAATTCATACAGTTTCTTGCCAAATGACCTATCTTTTGCATACATAACATCTCACATTAATGTCTTTTCTAAAGTGAGTTCTTACTCAATTTACTCCAATGTGACCATATTCTCCACATAGATGATATCTTCCCCATGTGTTGTAGTCCCAACCAATAAATGTTCTTTGTCAAGTTCCATTATGCTAATAATTTGGATTCCATTGATTTGATCTATACTCTAGAGATTTGTGACCATGCTTGTGGCATGTGAAATAATTCCTTTCAAATTTTGATCTGGGTTTGTATTCATTTGCCTTGTATCTATATTTGTTATAATTATAGCAATGACCTTTGAACTTGGGGTGCATAGTTTTATTCTAGTAAATATTTGATGTATGACCTACTTTTCCACAAATGTTACATGTAGGTCTTTTCTTTTTCACTCCTTGATGTGATGATTCTCCTTGAGTAGTATACCCTAAGCCAGTAGTGCCTTTAGGTCTATTCAAAGTTTGTTCATACAATTGATTCACACTTTATTGTGACCTCACTATTATTCCATTGAGTTCCTTTTCAACTCTTAGTTCATTTTGAAGTCTATCATTTTTTGGTCTTAGATTGTTGATTTCATGATTTACATCATCTAGCTAAATTGCTATATCTTCCTAGTGTTGTGATAGTTGTTGGACTTCATTGGTCTTTTCTTCTAATCTTGTTTTAAGTAATATTTATTCTTCATCTTCCATTTCTTTGTCATTTACTTATTTTTTCTTTTGTTCCATGACTTCACATATCCTCACTGGGTGACTTTATTATTCTCTTTTCAATTTTCTTACTTCTTCTTATAGAGTAGCATTCCTTACCAGTAGATCTCTTATGGTTGCATCTTCTTCTTCTGAACTTATTTCTCTGTTGTTTTCTTCTATTCTTTATTCTATGTACAAATTATCATTCATCTATATAGCCAATTATTTTCTTCTCTTCAGAGAGTGAGTGAGTTGCTCCTTGAATTTCTTGACTTGTTCCATAGCCATATGTAGATCAACTTTGTCATTCTTAATAGCTTTCTCTAACTTATACACTTCCATTTCCTCATATCTTTACTCTCAAGTTGGTAAGCCTCTGATAGGAGAACCTTGCTCTGGTACCAATTATTGGAAATGTAATAACAAGTAGGTGACTAAGAGGGGGGTGAATCAAGAACCACTTCAAATTCTTCACTTAGAATACTTTTTCTTTTCTTCATTAGATTATCTAATCTACTATCATGTATGAACATAAAGCAATAAAGAAATCAACACTATAAAACTTTGACACAATATTTGGTAACCCAAAAACCCTCCAAGGAGAAGGTAAACCTGGGGTGGGGATGACACCTACAATGCTTCACTACTGTAGTAATAAAGTTGGCCTATTAGGTTTTACAATTGATCACTTTTGGTGATCTACTCTATTAGGAGCATGAAGGATTGTTAAGTTCACCTTGTGAAATAATTTTATAATACAATAAAGTATGTACTTTGTTAAGAGTTTTACAAAGGACCATTAGGCCCACCCTGTTAGAGGATTTACCTAATGCAACTATTAAGATGCAATCAGTAGGATGATCCTTATTTGCAAATGAATTGATGATATAGATCCTTTGAAGATTGTAATCACTTGACTATGATAGATGAGTCTCTGCTCTACCCTTTATACTACTTGGTAGCTTGCTTACTCAATATGCTCCATTTTCACATACTTATATCCTTTTCATAATTCATTTCACTTCCTACACACCTTAAACAAAGTAATTTTCCTTCCTTATATATCCATCAAATAATAGATCCATTCAAATTCATCTCAAAGAAGAGATTTATTTACAATAGTCAAATTGTACCTTAAAGTTAGCCACATGTTGATACTTGGGCCACATTGTGCACTTGGCTTTTATGTTGATGGTCAGGCAATATAGTGAGCTCAGTTGATACTCAGGCACTTGAGTAACACTGGATTCTCAAGTAACAATGGATGCTTGGGTAACACTCTAACATTTGGGTAAAACTAAAGCATATCTAACTTCAACTAGATGCTCAGTTTATACTAAGAACTCGGTGAATACTATGAACTCAACAAATACTATGAACTCGGTTCACACTGCTAGCACACTAAGAACTCAATTTATATTGCAAACTTGTTTCATATGGTAGAACTTGGTTAACATAGGATATGCTTAGGCTACACTAAAACATGTTGACTAGAGGAAATCTCAATTGTAGTATTAACCAACCTTCTTGGATTACTTAAGTGTTTTGTCACTAATTGACAATATGTCTTGCCATAGGATCAACAATGTATATATACATATACATATGTATATATACATATACATATGTGTGTGTATATATATATGTATATATACATATGTATGTATATATGTATGTGTGTGTCTATGTATACATATAAATGGTTAAAGGATAGGAAGGTTGATTGTAGTAACATAGCAACAATTATGATTGTGTGTGTGTGTGTGTGTGTGTGTGTGTGTGTGTGAAAGCTACATGTACAGGGCCTACCAAGATTATGGATTTTGCTTCAACCCAAGGGACATTTGAACATGGAGTTCCATGTGAAGTTCTCACCTTGCATATGATTAGGAGTAGTATTCACCACAATGGTGGTTGAGCAGTTATGTTGATGGAGTATATGTAAAATGAGTCTCTCAGCTTTTTCTTTACCCAAAACTTTGAAGGAGAAGGGAAGCTTTTGAATTGGAACACCTTATTTGGAATCACTCTAGGCATTGCAAGACAGCTTCTTAATTTCTATGGAGAATGGATAGATCACATTGTCCACCAAGTGGCTTGATAATATTTTAAGATGTAAGTCTATAATATTAAAATATGATCTTAATTATAATAGTATTGCAGTTTATATTTTTTTGCTTCAGTGTTAAGTTGGAGTGGATTTTCTATGTAATCTATATTTTTTTAAATCATCTTTATATTTTTTAATATAATTGTTAAGTCCTTCATGATTTTTAAAAAAAGTTATTTATTAAAAAGGTTTAAAATCATGTAGAAAAGCTATTATTGATTTCATATTCTTTATATTTTATTTTTATTCAATTTTCTTTTTTAACATGAACTTTGTCATAAAAGATCCTATGTTCATAAGTATAAATTTTTAGTTAGTTGCTTCTTTTAATTTTTAAACAATATATGTTTATTCACATTATATTACAAATCCATATATAGTATCTATTTTTTAATTTGAGTTTATAATTTTTGTGTACTTATTAGAGAGTAAAAATTACATTTATTTCATAATTTGGATCAATATAAAATGAATTTGATTGATATATTTTTTGACAAATCTAAGTATTGGAGCAAAACAAGTACCATATTTAAATTACTAGATTTCCAAAATCTAAATGACTCTAAACTTTATATTCAATTTATTCAACTCTACCATTTATAATTAGTAGTAAAATGGATAATTTTTTTGATAACATCTTATCTTTTGAACTCTTTATAACCACATTTGAAAAAAATTACTTTACAATTCTACTACTTGAAAAAGAAAAAACAACTTTTCAATAAAGAAACCCTCTAAAATTTTGTCCTATTAAGACATTTAAAATTGAAGAGATGGGTAAAAATACACAACACTAGAAAAAAAAAAAAATTTAACCATAGAAACACACAATAGTTTTGACCTTTGCACTATTGCACCAAAAATTCATTTCCTTCACATTGACCTACAATCATATGAAAAGTCAAAAATGCACAACAATCTCAGCTTATGCAAGATCGCACCAAGATTTTTATCTCTTTGGACCCACTTGCAATCATTTGAAAAGTCAAAAATACACAATATTTTTTTTCTTTTGCATGATTGTACCAAGGTATTTATCTCTTCAGATTAACTTACGATCATATGGAAAGTCAAAAATGCAGAACACTTTCAGCTTTCACAAGATCGCACCCAGATTTTTATCTCTTTAGACCCACATGTGATCATTCAAAAAGTCAAAAATACACAATAATTTCACCTTTCGTAAGATCACACCAAGGTTTTTATCTCTTCATATTAACTTGTGATCATACAAAAAGTCAAAATCATAGAACAATTTTAGTATGTGATCATGTCGAAGGAGCCACAAAATCTTCCTACGATAAGCCAAACTCCTTCAATTATGAAAAAACACAATGTCTTCGAGTGCCTGAGAATAATTTTCACCTATTATCATTTCAAAGGATTAATAAAATCTTCCTACAATAAGCCAAACTCTTTTGATGTTAAAAACACACACAATAAATCAAGCGCTTGAGAACAATTTTGGCCTATGATCATGTCATCAAATGAGCAATAAAATACTCCTTCAATACCAAAAACACACAATGTTTATTTTTACCTTTTCATAACATGCAAGTCAAATTGTAGAGATAGAAAATCTTGGTGTTGAATGAGTTTAGCTTATCATATGAAGCCTTCTTTTCTCATTCAAAAATGTTTTGCATTTTTTGGGCATCCTAAGAGCTTGGTGTTGTATGAGTTTGGCTTATCATAGGAAGCCTTTTCTCTCATTTGATGTTGCAATGTTACACAAGTTGAAACTGCATTATATTTTTGTGCTTGGGTGACAACGTAAGTCATTTGTGCATGAAGGGATTTCATATTGTGATGTTACATAGGCCAAAATTTTAGTATTTTTTCATTCGTTCAAAACATCATAGGTCATTTGTACGCAAAGGGATTTCATGTTGCGATGTTATGAAAGCCAATATTGCAATGTCTTTTTTGTGCTTGCACAATATCACAGGTCATTTGCGCAGGAAGGGACTTCATGTTGTGATGTTACATAGGCTAAAACTATAGTATATTCTCATGCTTGTGTGACATCATAAGTATTTGTGCAGGAAGGGAATTCATGTTGAGATGTTACATAGGTTGAAATTGTAGCATATTTTTTTACTTGTGTGACATTACAAGTCATTTCTACAGGAAGGGATTTTGCAAGATCACACCGAGATTTTTCTCTCTTTAGACACACTTGAAATCATATGAAAAGTAAACAATATACAATAGTTTTGGCTTTCGCAAGATTGCACCAAGGTTGTTATCTCTTCAGATTAATTTTTGATCACATGAAAAGTTGAAGCATAGAATAATTTCATCATGCAATCATGTCAAATGAGCAATAAAATCTTCCTACAATAAGACAAACTCTTTCAATGTCAAAAACACATAATGTTTTTGAGAACCTGAGAACAATTTCAACCTACAATCATGTTGAATGAGAAATAAAATCTTCCTACAATAAGCCAAGCTCCTTCAATGTTGAAACATACAATTTAAGCTAATATTTAAAATAATAATAATTCACAAAATACTTTTAAGATTGCTATATTCAAATAAAAAACTCTTTGTATCTTAATCAAACTTGGATAATACAAAATAATAGTAATTGAAAAAATTAATAATAATATAATTATAAAATAATAATAATTGAAAAAATTAATAAAGTAAAAGCACAAACATGTATCATCTTTTATAAAGAAACGTGATATCAAAATGCGACAGTTCAACATTAATGATAAAAAAAAATGGTATTTGTGTTTAGAATATGAAAATGATGTAAACTGATAAAATGTGTAGAATTTGATGAATTTTATGCCTATAATTTTTAGAATATTTTTGGGTAAGAATTAATTCATTTTATTTTATTTTGAAGTCCCTCTTTTAACTGTAAAAAATATAGGGCATAGTTCCCATCAAACAAGTATATGCAAATCATTTATTGTTGTTCTAATTTGAAAATATCTTATAGACGACATGTATAGCTAGGGAACAAAAAAAGAAATAATTATTTTTTATCTATATTTTCTTTGTTATAAGTACTCAAGTTTGACCTTATCATAATCCAACAATTTTTTCCTCCCATCAAAATGTCCCTATCAAATCTATACCTTCTTGAGAAAAAATTACATATTTGTGAAGAGGATTCTCTCCTCTAGAGATAAATATGATTTTTTTAATTTTTTTGATATGATTTATTGTTATTTTTCCTTTTTTGATGGAGCATCTTCTGAAATGTTGAAATATCAGCTTTAATATTTTGAGATTATAACATATTATAACCAATCAAAACACTCAAAAACTTATATAATGATGATATTGAATCTGAGATCTATAAAAGGATATTTTTAGTTTTTTGAAAAAAATTGAGTTTTGATAGAGAAATGAGATTTGACCAAAACAAGTTTTGGTATCATAAATGGTGACACAAATCTATGCTTTTACCCAAATTTATTAATATAATTATAAAATAATTATTTTATAATTTAAATATATAATTAAATATTCTTTATTTTAAAATAATATTTAACAATATTAAAGATTATTTTTAAAATGAAATGAAAGTTTGTCTTTTAAAACTAAATTATGCATTTCGTGTAATGCCCTACCAAGGGATCCAAAAGAATTAACCTAAATTTTTACTAAGTTTTCCAAACAATTTTTTTTTTTTTTTTTTAAACATGAAAGATAAACCATCCACATCAAACACATAGTAGCAGAAGCAATAACATAGATTCATGCATAAGCATACATAATAGGTTACATTCCTTAAGGATCCCAAGACGTTGAGTCACATTTAATCTAATAACAACTAAGTCTAACAACTACCACATCCGTATGAAAGAATAATTTAAAAAGTCCAATGTCCATAATATACTTTTTTTTTTAATGCCTCTTAGCAATTAAATTCGATAGACTCAATCATCCATTGTACATGTCACAAGGTATGAAAAGCTTAAAAGATTAACATATGTAAGAATAAAGATACATCATCATCCATCAATAAAGATATAAAAACCATTGTAAAAGATATACATTCATCATAAAACACAACTAACTAAGTGTGTGGTTCCTCCCATCCATCAATAACATCATTAGACCATCGTGGGCCCTAGCCATCCCCCGTGCGTAACATCCCAAGCCACCGAAGAGACCATCGGTATTATAGTAAATAGGGATGTCACTCCTAGAACATACTACATCATATGCAGAAAGGAATCTAACATGCTACCACATATGCATAAAGAAATCTAACATGCAAGAATAAAGCATAAGATGATCCTACAAAGTAGATAACATCATCTATCACATACTAATCATCAATATAAAGAAACACATCAGTAAATGCATCCATCATAATGATCCAAGAATAGAATGAAGATAAATGCCAACAAAGAATGCTCTGGCCACGGTGTCTCAGACGGATCTCAAATGGTAAGAGTGAAAAAGCACTACCACCCCACCGCATGGAACCTAAATGGCCCACTCCCACCGTGTTGAGGAGATAATCTCAAGTCCCAAATAGGATATCAAATCACATATCACAAGATAACAAATCACATAACATAAGTACTCTCTAAGTCTAGGAATCCTAAAAGTATACTAACTCAAGGTTCTAATGCAGAACGACATCTAATTCCTAGAGGCACACAAAGACATGTAGGAAACCTACTATGTAAGCAGAAAAGTGTCATCACACGGATCACGCTAGAGTTACCCTAGTAGTCTCTCAATAGACCCTGACCCTTTAGTGATCTCTATGTGGCCACTAGTACCCTTACTGATGAGGCATACTACGGAATGCAAAGTCACAACCAAGCTTTCTCTCTACTCCCATCCTAGTATGTACTAGCACTCGAGGCATGGGCGAGAACATACAATTATCTTATTAGGTTCATTTTAATCCCCATTTAGTGTAAATATTTTCACTTATTAAATAGCTTACAATGAGTTACCCTGGCAGCCACTTAGGGCCCCAACCCCCATTGCAAGCCACTTCGTAACACTACAAGTAGATAACCTACCCTAGGCTCAAGAAATCACAAATCACAAAATCACCTTAGTCCTATACAAGTGACTGGAAAAATACCAATAGATAATCCAGCATAAGAACATCAAATCTCCATGAGCAACTAAAAAGCATCCATTGATAATTATGACCACAGCAGTTCTCTATTGGCAACTGAAGGTATCAATGATAATCACAATATCCATCGGTCCTCATCGAGCAACTGTATAGTATTCCAAAATAAATCCCAATATCCATATCAATGATAAATTACAACATCCATCAGTTCTCAACAAGCAACCGTAAGGAATCTCAAAATAAATCATACTAATCAAAGACTCCAAAATGGTCAAGTCAAAACATGTCACAACATGACAACATCAAGAATAAATCAACACTTCAGTCCCATCAAGGCAATTGGAAAGTAATCCAAGTATGATTGATCGATGACTCAAAAATGGTTAAGTAAAGTATCTCAAATACATACACCTCAGCTTCACACAAGAAGATTGGAAAGCAATAACAATCAGTAAATACAAAGATCTCATAGAGCATACCATCACATTACCATGGTTGGGTTTTTAAAAGATCAAGATCAACATCACAAACACCTAACCCTCGAGCCTCTGGTAACAACCTAAGACTGGTCAACAATCTATTCAACCCCAAAATCCCAAAACACAAACAATATATATACCACAATGTAAGTTTCATGTTTGGGTTTAGCTCTAAACACACAATGTCAATTTATAGTAAAGTTCCAATTTTCACTTCAGTGTGAGCTTTCAAATTTAAAGAGGTACATCTTACTCAATATGGTTTAACTCATTTGATTCCTCAAATAGAATACAAAATTACCCCATTCAATTTCCAAAGATAATCAAGATGCAAATACATGGTTATGCCAAGTAAAAGGTTTCAATTTTCATTTCAAAGTATATTATAGGTAAAAGTATTCCTCGTCCACTCCAATAATTAAACCCATCTGGATATTCAAATAACAAGCATCACTACTATTCAACTTATTAGATAATTCCAATCCCAAACAATATTAGAACAATTCTACAATTTTCATTTAAAATTAAACTGATTTTAATTAAATTAATTAATGTTTATCAAAATCCAAATACTTATCTTACTACCTCAACAATTATTAGTCACAAATAATTAATAAAATTACCTTTTAATTTTATCAAATAAAAAAATTGACTATATTAGATGTATTACTACCTACACCAATAGTAAAACTTCATTAACAATTATTATTGAAATAATAATAAAGAAGTATAGAAGTCTTATTAAGGCAACTTATTAAATAATTACGAATTCAAAATTTCATTTACAATAATAGGTAAACTAATTCTAAAATCTATTCTGACAATTGCCAACAATTTAATCTGTGAAAATATCTTCTTTGCCTAATTAAAATGTAACCCTTTGATTACAACCAACATTTAGAAATTTAAATTCTATATATAAACTTTAAGTAAACTTAAAACTTGAATAATCTATCACTTTGAACATCAGTATTTCTATTGGATATAGGAGTACAAATCTTTGACTAAGAATCGATGATTGAAAAGCATATGTCCCAATTTTAACCAACCTAAAAGATATTATATAAAGACGAGCATTACCCTTATCAAGTATATTCCACCAAACAAACTATAATGTTTATAGTAGTCTACTATTTGAATACAAGTATTAAAAAGAATATAAGGCTCTCATTATCTTGTTTGACCATAAATCTAAACAATCTTTACATCCTTCATCTACCTTCATATCAGTAGGGTGAGCTATCAAAAGAATCAAGAATGGAGGAAAATCTATACATGGCAGTTACATCCACACAATAGTCATGCCAGGAAGGTGAGTTTAACAATATTATCTAGAACATATGCAATGGGAAAATGTAGCCACTTCTGGTTAAAATAGATTCATAAGGTTAATTATAAGTATTATGATTTGACACATAAATTGTGCTGCTCTCCATCGATTATTCTCGTATATCAATAGAACATGCTTTCAAATAATAAGTTTGAATAAGATAGACATTAGGATAATTAACTTGTATTGTTATTTTGTAGCCGCTGTGAATAATCGTTCTTGATTAGGACTAACTAAAGCTAATTAGTGTGGTTGTAGGTGTTCTGCAGGAAGGAATGCGGAAGTAAGTTTGAAGAATAGTGTTCGTAGACATATAATGCCCAACAATCAATTTTAGCTTCCATCATACTGCTCTAAACTCTTGAGATCAATTATAGTCTATATATCTATATACTCATTTCTTATTTGTGGTGATGGATAGGAAAACGATAGTCTACGAGTAAATTCATGTCTGAGGTGATTGTTGCATCTTGATTTGTCATCACAAAAACCATTCCCAAATACCACACACACATCTACTAGTGACCATATTTTAATGGAATATTCCCTCTAGCCACATGTCATGACCATATTATAATGAAATATAGCCTTCTTCTACTAAGTGCTCACTAACCCAATCACCAAAGATATGCCTCCTTGTTGTCTCTGAATAGACCCGTACCAAAATAAGTGTAACTTTTGAATAAGATACAAACTTCTCGATCGCTCCAATGAGTATGAGTGTAATTAGCTTCTCTCAAACATACCGAAATCTTAATATGATCCAACAATGGAGTTGGAAGATACAACCCCCGCACTAGGACTAGTTAATTCTGAGACAAACTTTCACTCACACATGCTTGATTAGAGATCACTTTCTTTTAGAATATGTTCCCCTATCTGTCTATGTGTCATCTACTTGTTACTATGGTTAGAAGGGTCTTGTGATATGTTTTGTTTCTTCTATTTCAAATTTCATTGATTACAATGATATGATTATTACATAAATTACTTTCTCACACTCATTTTTTTGTTTGACCTTAGCATAGAAATCGAACAGATTATTTTTGACTCCAAATCAGAGCCTCCACCAATTTTTGATGGAAACTTAAGGTATGTAATGGATGCTTTCTCAGGCATTATAACCTGTAGAAAAATTGCCAACCGGTATTGAAAACTTACGGTGGAAGCGATACTATGTATAAAATAATGAGCATTGAATTAGAACACACATTACAATTATCATAACACATCGGATATTGCAAAATATCATAAGATGGAGGTGAAGAAAAGCATACCCATGCTTGGTTATAATGCTAGCCATTCCTCCAAATGCAATTTGACCCACAATTGCCAGTAATGTCATCAAGAGGCATGCACACCATGGCTTGTGCAACCATGCTACCAGTTCCCATGCCTACCATTCTCTGGAGAATTTCAATAGAATTATCACCCATTCGGTAGGGACTACAAAAGACTTTGACTCATGCCTCACCAATCGCTGCCCAGTCTTAAAGTGCCCTGGGTCCATCGATGCAAGCATTTCCCCATGTCTCGTATGCACTACTTAGCCCAGCCCTTCTCGCACATCAGGTAGTTTAGATTAACCAGAGGTTAGAGCAGCAGGACTATGAGGCTTGGGAGGAGTGTTATGGAAGAGATCTTCTTCTTCTAGCATGTGCAAGAACTCTCCTTCTGCTATCTCAACTTCCTCATCTATATTCTCATTGCCCTTGTTTGCACCATTCAAGCTCTTCTTAGCTTCCACATCATCAAAACCCTCACTGCTGAGGTGTTGATTAATAGATTCCACTGATAATTCATTTTTGTTAAGATCACAGACTCAAGGGTGTGAATCTTTTCAAAAATTGAATCAAACTTGGTAAGCCTTTTACTCTACCTCAACTAATGTCCCTGCACTACTTCTTTCACAATCTCTCCTCCTCCTCCTACCTCCTCTCCTTCCTTTTTTCCCACCTTGTTATTGTTGGAATTAAAAAAAGAACTTCAGACTTTAACTAAAAAAATAGGCAACAAAAAAGCATCAAAACCTAAAAATACCTACACCAAAGTCTCCATCTTGGAACCAACTTTTTGGCGCTTCTTTCGGATCGGAAAAATACCTCTGTATGCAAATGTTATGGCCAAAAAACCACAAGTAGGTCCAAAACAAAATTAGGAGAGGTGCATGCAAGGATGGATGATGCAAGGATGATGTCATGCTGATGTCATCTATTTGCGAGCTTAAAATTGATAATTTCTAGGTTGTCTCCACAAAAAAAGATACCATGTGGCTGCCACATGGTAGTGCCACGTGGTGAGTGGTTGACGTGGCAGGGGCCACGTGGCAATGTGCAACGCAACGCCCATGCCATGTGTCAGGCGCGAAGACGCTGTGACTGTGCAAAAAACTGTGAAGTGTCATTGATAGAGCAAGTGAGAACACCAGTGGAGGTTTTGGGTGGAGCGATGAAGCTTGAGGCAAAACCGAGCGCAGTGGCCATAGGGGCAGCAAAATGAAGCGGCGCCGCTGCAGTGGGTGGAGCGGGGGTGGCCAGCCGGCAGCGTCTAGGCTGGGGCTGCCCAGCGGCGGCTCAGCCGACTGCGGTGGTTGGCAAGAAGTCCGCAGGTGGCCACCCGGCGATATGTTGGCAGCGGCCCGTTTATATATTTTTTTATAAAAAAATTCGACCCTGCGTCCGTACGATCTGTATGACAGTGCCTTATAGGCTTCAAAAATTCTCCAAAATTGCCCTGTATCCAAAATTGAAAAGTTTTATATGAATCCTAACTGCAAACGGCCTTTCGGATCCAATGGTGATGTCTGTTTGGGCCCAAAGTGCTCCAAAAAAATTTTGATCCCCTGATTTGAAGAAAAAATGCACAAACAAACTAGGGTTTGTGACTTCAAATTACAGCTTCAAAATTTCTTCAACGAAGCTGCAGTAGGAAGGCTTTGATACCATGTTGGAGTTGAGGAAAGCCAACTCCGAAGATGCCCAAGATCACCTGCATGCGAGAACCTGTCAAAGAGAAGCCAAGGAGAGGAAGAGCATGGAGCAAGGGAAAAATCCTAAACGGACATTATCACATATTATCTCTCATGTCCATTTAGGCTTTTCCCTTGCTCCATGCTCTTCCTCTCCTTGGCTTCTCTTTGACAGGTTCTCGCATGCAGGTGATCTTGGGTGTCTTCGGAGTTGGCTTTCCTCAACTCCAACAGTTATCTAGATTCTCTTCAGAATCAACTATGGTAACTGGTATTTATTCTACAGACCTTTTGAATTTCCACTCTTTTTTCACAAACTCAAAATCTCCTTCCTCTTCAACCTTCACAGTCGTTCTCAAAGAATGAACTCCTAGCCACTAGGAGTGCTTGTAGAAGCATATGACGATGTCCATACACACTAGGAGAGCCTGTATATAAAGGCCTCTAAGATGCATCTAGAATGTGTCTAGAAAGAACTAGGAGATAAGCATGACAACTAAGCACATAACTTCGACGATAAGAAGATAAAGATGATGAGGTGTTTAGAATGTTGTAGACACCATGTGCTCAAATAATGTGCTAACTCCTAAGTGAAGACAACATGTGCATAATTAGAGTGCAAACTCATGTGTTGTCAACATGAAAACTCCCAAGAGCTCGCATACTCCTATATGAATAAATATTAAAATAATACACATTAATTTATTTAATATTCACTTGACTCTTTTTTACATTAATTTATTAATTTTAAATCTCATGCACTCATCATGTGGTCATGAAATTTTAATAAATTAATTTCTTTTCCACTTTTAAATTTATTTTTTGAAACTTTATTGATAAAATACTTATTAGCTTAAATAATATTATTTAGTATTTATTTAAAAATGAACTCTAAATATATTATTATTAAATTAAATAAATATTATCACGCTCCAAATTTAAATTTATAGCTTTCATCTCCAAATTTAATTCTTTTATTTAATTAATTTCCCAATTAATTAAATAAAATAAATATTAAAATATCATATTAATTTTCCATTAAATCAAACCATTAATTAAATCTTTTAATTAGGCTTAATTAATAGAAAATTCATCGAGAAAGAGTTTGGCAACAATAGCAAAATGCAAACTAGGGCAGGCACTACATTCCGTGTCATGAACTTTCCATCAATCAAATCATACAAGATGAAGTTAGGTCTTCTTTCACTAACAAAGTATTCTCCATTTACTCTATTTGTTATGCCAAAGATGGATGGTATGCATGCATAATACTAGTTTAAGAGTGGGGATGGACGATTTGTCATGAGGATAGTTGCATCCATTCACAATAGATTTTAATATTGTTTAGTAATTTTTAATTAGTTTTGAATAGTGATTGATACTATTTAATTTATAAGTTTTTTTATTATGTTCTTTTGATATTTACTTATTTATTTAAGGATACTATTATATGAATATTATTATTATTAATATATTCAATAATACTATTAATATTGTGTTCATTAAAATTATGTATTAATATTAAATTAATGTTAACGATTAAATTGGTCTAATGGTTACAATCATAAGGAAATATGTATTTACTACTAGAGAAATACTTAAATTGAGTGTAAATATTTAATAATATGTTTATATTTTATCCACTAATTGTGGCTCATGAAAAAAAAATTAAGAACTTTAACAATTAGAAGGGATTAGCAAATGTAGCAAACAACTAAGGGCACAAGGCATTTCTCTTCCAATGCAACTCATTCAAAGGACATATCCATTTGATCAAAGAATATTATACTCTTGATCCCATGAATCATATATCAAGATGAATTCTCATCAAGAAGGGCAAATAATAAGAAGACAATGATTCTTGGTAATCAAATGGACTTCCAGGTGGATAGAATTGGAAAGAGACTGAAACACACAATTGAAACTAATAATAACAAATAGAAAACAATGATATGTAAGAAAGGAGTCAACAACCACACAAGGAATTTAGATATGGAGTGTTAATTTAAAGGATTAGAAAATAATAAATATATTTGAAGACTATTAAAAATAACTAAGATATTAATGACATCAATATAGATTATAAATAATAGGAGTTAAGAACTATATCCAAGAGATTTATTGGTAGAAACCCTTGAATATAGACCTACAACTTCCTAACCATATTGTGTGGAAATCAAATCAAATAAGTAAATGGGCTTTTAGATAGATAAAGTGTCACCTCTGCAAGGTGCACTATGATATGGACAATTCAAATAGATAGCACACAATAAGTTTGTAAGCGTCTACAAACCTCCATTAATGCATGCATGATAAGAAAATACGTAAAACTAAGCAAGAAGCAAGTCTAGACTAGCATAAATCAAAAATTAAAAATTATCTTATTTAGACTAGATTATCTAAACTAACATGCAAAGTTAGAAAAGTAGAATACTAAATGCTAGATGGGAAAACATTAAGAATACTAAGAGCTCAAACAACAAAATGATAGTATTATGATAGTGCAAAATCAATATCCTTTTGAATGACGAGAAAACCTCCTTTTATTGAAACTAGAACTGAGTAGATAGTCATGATTAAAAGATGAATGGTGGTGGGGATTATTTCATCATTAATATGTGTCCTCTTGTTTTAGCAAATTTCCAAAAGTGAGTGTGCACTTTATATTGATTTTACTTATTTAATTTATTTTAGAAAATTATTTTTATGTGCACTTATGAAAAAAGGCTTTTATTATTTAATTAAAACGGGTGTGTTCTCTTAATTAAATAAAACATAGAATAAAGTGGTCAAACTTTATAATATAATAAATTAAATGATAATTTGCTTATTCGGTTAAGGATCAATGATTAATTAATTATGAAAAAAATATTTAATGCATAATGAGGTCTAGTATTTTTTTATTTTTATTTTTGAAATGGGGCTTATGGTTTGCTAGACCAAATATGGGTTATTATGTTTTCCCCTCCTTGAGTCATTGTGCGAGGAGAACATTGAGTCAAAGAATGTGTTGATGTCGAAAAACTATTTTGAAGGGATGAACTATTCTTGAATGAATTGACTCCAAACTTCATCAAATGAAGAGTAATGAACTTGATAGATCTAGTCCCAAACTTGATCGAACAAAATAACAGTTACACCAAATTTGATCTTGGCTAAACTAGAACTAGTGAGCAGAGTCGGATGCATAGTTTGATGTAAAATGATGAAACTCAACATTAGGACAGGTTTTGATTGATTGAACAATATCAAATTGATGTGGTATGATGAGAATTCATATGCCCTTGATCAAATTTAAATTCCTACCCTGAGTAATTTGATGGTGTGTAGGGGGGATGTGAATCAAGGAGATAAAACCCTAAGTTCATCACATCACCACAAACCTTAAGAGGATGAGTTAAAGGAAAGATATTCTTTCAAAGTGCTCCCTAAAGGTGTTAGACCTTAGTAGTTTAATGCAATCCAAAGGATAGTGGAACATCAACTCAAACCAAGATCTAACGATTATGAAGATACATAAAATAATACACCAAACCCATGATATCAAAATCAATTGCTTTAGATCTATGTAAAATATGTAATGTAAAGCCAAGATATCGAATGTTGAATTGATAAATATGGTTAAAAGACTTATCTCAAATATTTGGATTTGATTATCTTCTTATTGAGCTACTCCCAAGGGTGAATAGAGGCAAATTTGGGTTGTAAACGACCAAATCTATGAAACCCATAAATTGTTCAACAATCTAACAAGGGCAACTTTTGTTGACAGGGGTGACCTTTATGGACCCTGAATTCATGGGCAACCTACTTCAGGCCTATAAAACTATGTGTAATGTTGATTCTTATTTTAGAGTTATGATAAACAATGAAAAGGGTGCTAAGATCGGCAACTAGTTCCACCTTTCATGATCTAGTGATATCTAAATTTTGGTGTTTTGGGTGTCTATGTAAGGGTTTCCCTTAGTCAACCTCTCATTTTGGTGGTTTTCTTTTGTCATTATGTCAATTGTAATGTGTGAGATGATCATGTATAAACTTTGAATGTACAATTTCAAGATCTAAATTCCAAATCCTAGCATGAATTGTTGTGCTTAAATGAAGAAAAAGCAACAATGCATAGCTCCAAGGATAACCTAGAAATAATACTAAGCCCCCAAGGCTAAAGTAATCTAATAGATACGTATAATCCTTATTTCTACTCCATGACTAAATCTTGAATTCTTGAATGATAAAATAGAAGGAGAAGTATGATTAACTCTCTTGCTTCAAAGGATGTGTTTCCAAGACTCCTTTCTTTCACTTCAAAAATGTACTAAGAAAAATTGGGATGTCCACAATGGTTTATCCACATGAAGTATGTGTGTGTTTTCTTACTTGATCTTTCTTGATTGCTTGCACATTATCAAATAGGATTATTATCCATGCATATGTTTCCAAATCAAGCAATTGAGGGTTATTATAAAGGATTTTGGATTAATTTTTTCTTGCAGGCTAGTCGGGCTCAAAAACTAAGTTCCAAACCAAATCTCAAGGAGGGACGAATGAGTAGGACCCATATAGGGGTGAATTGTGTCCCTAACTAGTCTAATAGGGGCAAATACATCTATAATTGGACAAGGATGCACTACATTCCTAACAACTAGGTGTGGAAATCCCCAGGGTAGCCTCGAGGTTCTAGAACAACTCTCGAGACTCATAAATCAAGTACACATTTAGAGGAAATCCTAGTTTAGTGCAAAAAAAGAGTTAGTGATTGAAAGAAGAAGGGGAGGACCTACACAAATATACCCTACCTCAATTTTTTCATTATAGGATAGGAATACCAAGGAGGACTTATTAGGTCCTACCTAGATTTCATTAATAAAATGATAGGAGAAAGGTGCAAGTGCATCTTAAATGTAAATTTACCATCAAATTACATTAAATAATTAAATTTACCATTAAATTACATTAAATAATTGCTAAAATATCATAAATTAAAGTGATTACAATTTAAGATGGTGCATTTATCACCCACTTTACCTAGATATGATACTACATGAATATGCAAGCTAAAGTAAATAAAACTTTTACTTAGAGAAAGGGATGTAGAAAAGTCCAAAAAGTCATGATCCTGCAAGAAAGTGTTAGTAACCACATCCTAGAAAAAACACATTAGTATATATAGAAAATCACTTAGAGCTTAATAATAATGAATCTACGAGGTTCATAGGTGCTCATATGTTCCCCTATTTTGGTTTTCTCTTTTTAGACAACATGAAACAGGGTGATATAGCTAACCCTTTGAATAAAAAATGCAAATTGATGAAAAAGACCTTCAAAACTAGTAAGAAAAGTGTCAAAACTTATCTAAACTAGCTTTAAAGGGAGAAATTTGAATTAAAATTCCAATGCTTCTAGCAGCGAGAAAAGTAGAGTTATCTAGCTTAAGTTATGATGAAAAAAGTGAATGCCTATTCTATATGCATAAAAAGGAAAACCCTAATTTACTCTCAAATCCTTATAAATAGAGAGGCTTACCTTTTTTTTGTTACCTTTTTAGTTTGAAGAAGATGAAGAGGAGTGTTGAGAATGAAGAAGCATCTAGAGCCAATGTGAATGGAGGTGTTGAGAACAGGAGTGGTAGCTTGTGTCTCACTTCTTGAGGTAAGTGTAGAGTGATTTTTGCCTCAATATACATGTTTTTTACCTTTCTACTTTATATATTTTATTTTTATGATGTAAATTTCATATGTACTAGAGAGGATTCTTTTAGGATGGGAAATTTTTTACACCAATCAGGAAAGTCAACCCTACTAAAGGGGGTCAATCCTAATTAGGAGGAAGTCGACCCTAATTAGCTAAAAGTTGACCTTATCTAGACTAATAAAGATGTCCCATAGTTTGTAGTTTTTGATGCTAATTGTTGATTTGATGTTATTTGCAAGTACTAGTGTCTCTATAGGAGCATCATATGTCAAACGTGATGCACTTCATCCAAGGTAGTATGAAGGAAATGAATAGAGAGGATAGGAGCAGAGAGGTCATTTAGCTTCTCAAATATGTGGGCCTATATTAGGTAGGCCAGCTTCCATACTTGAGATTCCACTAGGGTATGATACTAGCTCTAATAGAGCAGTGGAATGAGAACACATGCACATTCCATTTTCCTACAAGATAGATAACTATGACCTTAGAGAATGTATATCAAATACTCTAAATCCCAATCAGAGGGTTCCTAATGAGACCACATATTGGTAGAGATGCAAAGAATATTTTTGTAGATGACAAGTATTTCTTGGGATGTAGACCATGCATGAGATCTAGAGAAGATCACATCAATCTACATGACATCATAGAAGGAGATACTCCTTTGGTGATATGATGGATTTTTTGTACATTGACCTTTATTGTGACCCAAAATGGGTAATGAGACAATATTTCTATCACCTTTTACACTTTTGGTACGAGTAGTAAAGAGAGAGAGAAAAAGATTAGGTTTTTCATAAGTTAGGAGTATGCTAGCACCTTTATATTCAAAGTTGAGAATATTTACTAGATATCAAAGAGATATCTTAATAGTATGTACACTCTTACAGGTATGGCTATCCAAGCATTTTACATGCACTAGGCCAGTAGGAGGTCTAGTGGCATTAGAGAAGAGCCTTCTAAGAGTGTATGCATATCCTCTTATTGAGATGTGGCAATTCAAAGACATATTATTTTGGAGAGTCAAATTTGATCAAGTGAAAGGTGATGAGATAGTATGGAGACCATGACTCTAGATAGAGGAGTGGCTTGAGACTACATACTAGATGAGATATTCATAGTGTCATACTACTATGATTGAGTACTAAGGTAGTTTGGCTTATAGTCGAATGTACCAAATGTAGTTCCATGATATTTAATTTCATCCCATGAGATATAATTAGAGACCTGGAGCCATACATTGGCCTATAGTAGTCGATATCATCTCTAGTGATACAAATGAGGGAGAGGATGTTCCAGTAACAATAGACATATATGTTGGTTATTTAAAGGAGTACATCCTCTGCTAGAGTAGAAAGGGAGTTAGACCCATATTTCTACCAGACTACCCTACAAGAAATCCAAGTCCATTCTATAGAGCTTAGACAGGAGCTAGCAAAGAGGAGGATAAGGCAATAGGATAGGATGAGGGAATGAAGAGTGAGAATTGTCCAATATATGATATAGAAGATGAAGATATCCCCAAACTAGAGGAGAAAGGAGATGAGAGATAGTAGCCCTCAACAGAGGATGTAGTTGTAGAGAAGATAGCAAAGGAGATTTCTCCACTAGATCATGCAATGGATGAGTAGCTATAGTTTACTATTCATGTTGTACCATTACAATCATGAAAATTATGCTCCTAGAGTGATACACCATTCCTACAACAAGGAAGTGGGTACATGGTAAGCATAGTCAATGCATGCCCCCATTTTTTACATCAAAGAGAGATACAAAGAACCCTAAGGGAGAGCCGAGTAGAGTGAAAATTAAATGATATATGTAGATTACAAGTTGTGAAAAAGAAGAATATATTGATGATAAAATATTATTTGATTATAGTGATAGAGAGAGAGTGGAGGATATTTTTGAGTGAAGTATTGAAGGACTTGACTATATCTTTAAGGATACCATCAAGCCATCGACACAAGAGCAAAGGGAAGAGAGATCTAGGCAGGCACTCACATATATTCATATTTTTTTCCCTAGAGTTGAGATTGAGAAAAGAGAATAAGGAGAAACTTGAGTGTTGTATAGAAAAGTTAGAGATCTAGCTACAAGTGATGCAAGAGCATTTGTTTAAGCATAGCTCATCCAGGAGCTATACTCATGGCACTACATCTCATGAGTTATCCTCATCTTATCATAGATGAGTGTAACACCCCACCAAGGGATCCAAAAGAATTAACCTAAATTTTTACTAAGTTTGCCAACATTTCACATCAATCATAGATTAGTGGAAGCAATAGCATCCAATCAACTACAAGCATACATAATAGGTCACATTCTTTAAGGATCCCAAGACATTAAGTCACATTTAAATTTAATTAATACTAAGTCCATCAAATACCACATCCATATGAAAGAATTATTAAAAATTCCAATGTCCATTTAATTAATATACACTTGTTCTGAATGCCTCTTGGCAAATGAAATTTGAAATGCTCAATAATCCACTGTACGTGTCACAAGGTATGAAAGGCTAAAAGAATATACATATATGAAATTAGAATTGCATCATCCTTCTTGCATCCATGAGACAAGTACAATACAATAAATTAAACTATCCACCATACATGATATATCCATCCATCATAAAAGATATAAACATTCATCATAATGATACATAGATAGAATGAAAGAAAATGCAAACAAGGAATGCTCCAGCCACGGTGACTGCGGATAGATCTCAATGGTAAGAGTAAAAAGAACTACCACCTAACTGCATGGAACCTAAATGGCCCACTCCCACCATGCCGAGGAGATAGTCTCAAGTCCCAAACAGGATATCAAACCAAATATCAAAAGTACTCTCTAAGTCTAGGAAATTCTAAAAGTATTCTAACTCAAAGGTTCTAAGATAAATCAACATCTAGACCCAGAGGCACAGAAGACATGTAGGAAACCTACTATGTAAGTGGCCAAGTGTCATCGCACAAATTATGCTAGAGTTACCCTGGCAATCTCTCAGGACCCCAGCCCCCTAATGATCCCTATGTGGCCACTAGTATCCTCTCGTACTGATAAGACATACTATGAATGCAAAGTCACAACCAAGCGTTCTCTCTACTCCCATCTTAGTTTGTACTAGCACTTGAGGCATGGGTGAGAACATACAAAGACTCTTATTAGGTTCATTTTACTCTCATTTAGTGTAGTGTTTTCACTTATTAAACAACTTACAATGGGTTACCCTAGGAACCACTTAGGGCCCTGGCCTCCATTGCAAGCCACTTCTCGACATTACATATAGATGACCTACCCTAGGCTCATAAAAGCACAAGTCAATAATCATATAAAATCACCTCAATCCTATACAAGTGACTAGAAAGCATCAAAAGATAATTCACAATAATACATCAGTTTTCTATGAGCAACTGGAAAGCATCCCAAAAATACTAATCAAAGATTCAAAATGGTTAAGTAAATTATGTCATAGCATTCACCAAGAACAAATCATACCAAACACCTCAGTCCTATAAAAGGGACTAGAAAGCAATCCAAATACAACTAATTGAAGACTTGAAATGGTTATATCAGATAGGTCACACCTTTCACCTTAGTTTCACAAGAGAACACTAGAAGGAAATAATAATCAATAGATCAACACACACCATAGAGCATACCAGACACATTGTCATGGTTGGGTTAAGAAGATTGAGATTAAATCAGCATAGCATCACAATCACATAGCTCCCAATCCTCTGGTAACATCCTAGGACTGGTCAACACTCTAGTCAACCCAAACCCAAAAATATAGACAACATACAAATAACAAAGTGCAGGTTTCATAGTTTGGTTTGATTTGAAAGCACATTGTTGAGTTAATAGTAAGGTTTTAGTTTTCATTTTCTCAAAGTATTATAATTACTAAGGTTTTCAAATAATAAAATTTCCCTAGTATTACAAACCATTTTCATATATCTGAACTATATAAACACATCCAAGTTTATAAAAGAAAATATTAATTCTCCCAATTAATTTCTTTGATTTTTTAATTCAATTTAGAATTATATTTAAATAATAAAGTAATAAATCAAATTTTCAAATAATTAAATTTCAAATTTTAACAATACTATTAAAATTATTAATTATTACCGTAATAATTTTAATTTAATTAAACTTAGGAAAAACTTTCCCAAAAAGGAAACTTGCTAAAAATAGAAACTTTTCCAAAATAGAAACTTGCTAAAAATAGAGACTTTCTAAAAATAGAAATCTACTAAAAATAAAAATTTGCTAAAAATAGACACTTTCTAAAAATAGAAACTTGCTAAAGATAGAGACTTTCTAAAAATGAAAACTTGCTAAAAATAGAGACTTACTAAAAATAGAAACTTGCTAAAATATAGACTTTCTAAAAATAGAAACCTACTAAAAATATAAACTTTCTAAAATAGCTCTAATATAGAAATCTGAACCAACTAGTCAAATTCTATAAAACAAAATTTGTTTTCTTTTAGAACCCAAAACCTAATTTAAAAATTCCATATACAAAACCTCAATTTAACAATAAGGGTTTCAATTTAACTCTTTCACAAATGTATTCAAGAATAGAGATCAATAAAACTTAACATAAGGGTTTTCTAGTTTGCAATTTGTATATAGATGTTTCCTGAGAACAATGAACAACCAAATCCACACATAAGGTTTTCAATCATTAAATTTCTTACAGAAGTTCCCAAAAATGAAGAACAATAAATATACAAAACAAGGGTCTCAACCCATAAGAATTCTAAAAATAGAAACACAATAGACAGAAAGAAGACATGAATTCGAAGGATGGAAAACCACTATACAAATAAACCATGAGATCCTACTTGGATCTGATGCTAAAACAACAATCACATGAAGCATGCAAACAATCCCCTTTCTTTGAAAACTTCCTTCTTTGAAATTCCTCCCCAAAACTTGTGTAATTGCAAAATGAGCTCTAGATCTCTGATAAAGAGTTCTCCCTTAATTTGGGGCTCTGATTGTGCAATCATGTAATCTCTAATAAAGAGTTCTCCCTTAAATTTGGGGCTTTGATTGTGCAATCATGCGAGGGAACTCGCTGATCAATTATTGTTTATTACTTATTATCTTTTACCTCTCCATGCACAAACTTTTAGATATTAAAATATCTTTATTAAATTAATTAGCTTTCCCACTTTATTTAATTTATTATATTTTAATTTCATGCATACACTTTATGCAATTTAATTAAAATAAACTTTATTAAATAATTGCTTACTCTCTCGTTTTAAATCATGAGACACTTTAATAATATATCTATTAATTCAACTAACAATATTATTTAGATTTTATTAATTAAAATAAAACTCCTAAATAAATTATTATTAAATTAAATAAATATAAAACACCAAAATTAGAACTATAACTTTATCTTTTTCATGCATGTTTATTGAACTATAAAATAACTTTATTTAATTTCACTTGACTTCTCTTTTTAATTAATTTATTAAATTTTAATCTCATGCACACTTTATGCAATCTTAAAGCTTTTAATAAATTAATATATTTTTCCACTTTTAAATTATTTTTGAACGTTTAATTGATAAAATATTTATTAACTTAAACAATAATACTATTTAGCATTATTTAAAAATGAACTCTAAATATATTATTATTAAATTAAATAAATAGTATCACATTCTAAATTTATTCTTATAACTTTTATCTTCCAATTTAATTATTTTTATTTAATTAATTTCCTAATTAATTAAATATAATTAAATATTAAAATATCATAATAATTTTTCATTAAATTTAATCTTTTAATTAGACTTAATTAATAGAAAATTCACCAAAGACTCATAAAATAAAATACGAAAACCCATCACAAAAAAACACATACAAGATCAAAGTAAAAGCTTATAATCATGAATTAATGTCATTCAACACATTCGAAAGGTAGTCAACTCAGATACTTGTCCTAATCTAGGAAAAATGGCTTAAAGGTTTAGGATTTGGACTTAAGAAATTATCTCCCCTCTCTTACCATTGAGATAACACGATAGGGTATGCTCATCCTAGCAATTTAGGGAATTCAATACCTGGTACCTGCAACCTACATAAAATTCACGCATATACAAACACCATATTCTAAGCTAAATAGGCAATGGCAGGAAGTGGTGCATCATGTAGATCCTGACTAGTAAGTGACTACGACTCCCTTCCTTAACCACATCAGAAATGTCATACATAAACAAAACATACACGTGCACCATACACATGTAGTATGGGGTAAGTATCCATAAGAAAACACATGATAATCCATCTAACTAATCATCATCAATAACTGAAAACATTGTAATAATCATCATGCATACATGAAGTATAGAGTATAGAGTACCAAGTAATCTCATCACATATCAATTGAATATGAAACAATATATGATAATCTCAAAAATAATGCTACTAATCATCAAGCATAAAATTAGCATAAAAGAGTTTGGCAATAATAACAAAATGCAAACTAGGGGCAGGCACTAGAATGAGAGTGATTGGGGAATCATCACCTGATGGAGCACTTCAATAGAGATAGAAAGATAGATGATATCTAAAGGAATATTGTATATGATGCCTTCATGTGCACCACTTTTTAATGATATATAAGAGAGAAATTATTATTTATATTATTAATGGTTGATTTATTGCATAACTATTAAATAATTGAGAGGGGGGAGTGAATAAGTTATATCTAGTTATTCTATAGGCCTTTCAAACACTTTAGTACCAATTCAAATTTCATAAACTTTCATATCAATAAATTGGTAACTACATTCAACATTTCAAATCAGACTTACAACAACTTTACATAAAACTATTATCTCACTGCTTCTTTCTTATATTGAGTATCAGAGAGTTCACTTAGCTCATACTGAGTTGCATAATTAAACAAATAACATGAAAATAAACTTTGCAACACATAAGCATTCACACATTTGGTACATATATTTAACATGGAATCCCTATGAAGGGAAAAATCACCCAAGGACTTGCAACCCAAATATTTCACTCTTCTAAAGTGAGCTTTGTTAGGATCCAACCTTGTTAAAGGTTATATGCACATTTTTAGTGTGACCTGGTTAGAGGCTTTTAGCCAAAGATCACCTAGACCTTATCAATCCTTGATATTTCTAAAGAGTGGCATGCTCTAAAGGACTTATAAACATCACTAATGGATGCTACCATATAGGATTTCAAAGACTTGTTAGGTCTACTAGGTTAATATATTTTATCTACTATAATTGTAAGAAAGTAATAGTCAAGTGATCTATTAGGTTAAGCACTACCTTTCTTGTTCATATCTCTTCTTTGTGTTGTCTCTTCCTTCTAATCTCTTATTGGATGATGTACACACTCACACTTTAACTTAGCACTTATGTTGCTTGATCTTTCCTTTTTTGTTGTACTTAGTTCCACTTATGTCTTCCTTTAATTTAAATAGCTCAATCAATAACACTAATATTAGCAACAATTAGCAACCAAACAAAATCTTGTTCCTCTCCTTAAATAGCTAACTTCTACCTTCTAGAATCTTCCATATTTTTTTGCTTAATGATGATCGTAGATCTAAGATTGTTACATATTCATTAAATCTAGACACTTGATAAATAGTTCCACCTTGAACATTGTGCTCATCTTCACTCTGTTAAATCTCCTTCATCAGATCTTCATTAAATTTTTCAAGTTGTAGATATCATAACTAACTTTGACTTTATCCTTTGATCTTCTCAAACATTCTTAGTTTTCATCAAATGTCATCCTCAAATTAAATCTTTTCTTAACTTTCTCTTTTTGTTCATGCTCGATAAAAATTACAACTTTACTCCAGCAATACATCACTCGGTTAACACTAAAATTACTTAGTTAACACTAGACTTAACTCTTCTTTGTCATGTTCTAAATGACAATTGTAGTAGCTCGGTTAATACTATATTCCTTCATTTACCTTGCATTTGGTTGTGAAACTTGTCTTTCATATATATGATCTTCATCACTTACTCACAACATTGCATGATTGTAAAAAAGTCAATTCAACATTATACTCTCACAGTAAAACTCATTCAAGTGCCCATTGAATACCATACACTTATCATCATAATTTCTTTAGATCATCTTCATCAATCAAATGATATATATCACTCTACTAAATTAGCATAATGTCTAACCAATGAAGGCTTGACATTAATGACAACATAATAATTAATATGACTATTTTACATATAATAACAACATTATCAGTTGGGGCTAACAATAACAATAAAAATAATAGAGAAGAGAAAACATTAATATTTTTAAACTATCATTCAAGTAAAATATGTGAATAAAATATAGTGAAATGTTATATTAGGAGAAACATAAGTATAAGAGAAGAAATAAATTAAACATAATAACGAGGAAAATGCATAATATTAATAGGTTCCTTGAGGGAAAAACCTTTCTTATTAGCAATTTTATAAGCACTAGAACCATAGACTTTAGTAACCACAAAAGGACCTAACCAATTAGGACTAAACTTTCCTTTTTTTATCAGGTAAAGCATTAACATTCATTAGATTTTCATAAAGAACAAGATCACCCACAGAAAAATATCACATGAGTGATATGTTATTATAGGGATTTTGAAGAGATTTATGAAAGGCTCTTATATGTTCCAATAAATTAATTCATTTCTCATCCAATATTTCCAATTCTTGCAAATTTTCATCTCTAAAAGTATCCTTATCAATAATCTCATGAAAATATAATTGTAAAGAAGGGATTTCTAACGGCATAATAGCATCAACTCCATAGGCAAGGTTATAAGGGGAAGTACTTGTTTTAGTATGAATTCTAGTCCTATAAGCCCATAAAGCATATGTTAATTGTGTATGCCAATATTTTCTATGCTTATTTACTATTTTACATAAGATTCATTCAATGGCTTTATTAGATGCTTCATCTTGATAATTAGATTGAGGATAATAAGGCATAGAGAAACGTTGATGAATCTAATATTTCTCCATGAATTTATTAAGTTATTTATTTTTGAAAGAGGTACCATTATTAGATATATTAGTAGAAGGAATAATAAATCAAGAAATTATATTCTAAAGGATAAAAGCACAAATACTTTCTATTGTAGTAGATTGAAGAGGGACAAATTCAACCCATTTTGTGAAATAATCACTAGCCATCAAGATATACATATGTCCTAGTGACGAAGGAGGAGAAATAATTCTAATACAATATAAACCCCAACCGTTGAAAGGCCAAGAGGTCGCTTGAGTGAAACGCATTGTAGAAGGAGCATGAATAAGATTGCCATGTTGTTGACATTGCAGACATTTCTTGACAAAAGCAAAAGAATCTTGTTCCATTATGTGACAATAATATCCCACTCATAATAATTTGTTTACCAATGAATTTCCACCAAAATGTCTAGCACAAGATTGAGTGTCAGCTTCTTGTAAAGCAACCAAAATTTCATTATTTCTCATAAATCTTAGTAAATGACCATTGTAAGATCTTTTATATAGAGTGTCAGCCCAAATGATATATCAAAGGGATCACTTTTTAATACAATTACAACAATTATGAGAACAGATTCTAAAAAAAATTGATCTTTCAAGTACTATAAGATATTAGAAAATCACTCATGTGAATGTAAACTACAAAATTGAAATACCAGGGGTCCACTATCTGAAATAGCAGGTTCCATGAGAGTATGAATAGTAAATTGAAAGTCCTTAATATCATCAAGACATGAGAGATATGTTGTAGTAGCCATAGTATTAGCATGTCTAATGTCTTTTCTTGATGCAGGAGCATCCTAGGGTAGTTAGCAATCCTACATGTTGGAGTGTTTTGACCTTGGAGTTAGGGAACTCAGTCAAAGAAAGATGTGTGGCTTGGTCATTATTGAATAGTTACAGATTGCAATGTTAACAGAGGTTCTTTCTTGGAGTAGCATTACTCAATTATTTCTTGGTGGTACTCATTTGGTGAAGACACTGAATGCACATAGGGATCTCAACTTATACTTCATGGTTCAGTTGCAATATTGATCAAGTAGCTTAGTTGATGAAGGGACTCACTTACTTATGGAGGACTCAGCACATACTAGTGCTTGGTCAATGAAAGATCTTGATATGATTTGGTGGATTTTCTAGTACTTGGTAGTGATTTTCTAGTGCTCGATCATGTCTTGGCTTATGTTTTTCTTGAGTTGTTTGCGTTCAATTTCTAGTGGGAGCCGACCTTGGCATAAATGTACATTTAATACAAGGCTTTATTTAATTTCTACGTACTAGGCCAACTTGTTGCTTAGTCAGGTATAAGTAGGGGGTCTTGTACAGTCTTAAGTCAATTCATGGGAGATGGAGTCTTGATCATCTAGCTTGGAGAAGGGGATGAAGTAGAGGAGAAAACTTTGAGAAGAACTAGTAGCTAAATCTCAAGAAACAAGGGGATTTCTTGGTGGGCTTGCAAGAACAAGTTTAGATCTTCCTTGGAGGTTTCTACCAAAGTGTGGATCTAGACTAGCTAATGTTTGGGTTGGATCTTGAGGAATCTTGTCGAATATATATTGTAATTTACATTGTATTTGGCCATAACTGGGAAGGCATTATAGCCTGGCAAATCACATATAATCATTTATTTTATGAATAGAGTGTTGTGAATTGGTATTAGATCTTGTATCTTGTGTTGTCTTTCTATTGTGTGGTTATTTTCTAGGGGTTTAAAAAATCTCCTTTGGGGATTATCATACCCTGCACTGCATTAGATGGTATCAGAGTTGTTGCCCCACTTTTCACCCTCTAACCAATTTGTAAAGTGGAAATTTGTGCTTTAGTAAGGCCCTAGGTGTATTCAAGTCTAAGTCTCCTTAGGTGGAAGGAATCTTAATCGGATTTTTCATTTGCCCCTTCTCCACATTTCATATCCAGATGGTTTTTCCTTTGTGTTGAGGGATGTTGTGGGTATCTTAGTCCCTAATCCGATGGAGATTCACAAAACATGCAAAGATCATTTGCTAGAGTTATATTTTCTTGCAGCCCATCATTTTCTCCATGAGAATGAAAGCTTGCAAAAATTTGGACTTTGTCTTCTCCTCAGCAGGTTTTCAACCCATGAAGGTGATTTCCTGCAAAGAGCACCAAATGATGCATACGAGTCAAAATAAGATGATAATAAGGTGCCCTATGACAAATTAATTTTCCTCTTATAATTATCTATCTTAGTAAGTATTTAGGATTATTTTTAGCTCTTATAATCATTCTAGGCAAAAAACTAGATACTGACTTCTCCTCAGCGGATTTTTAACCCATGAAGTTTGTTTCCTGCAAAAGGTAATTTTGAGGGAAAATAAAAAAAGGTGGGCCCCTAATGATTTTGTGAACTCCTTTTCTACATTTCCAAATTCAAGGAAAAACATAATCAAAAGGTAAAGTTAAAAGCGAAGCTTGGGTGGAGAAATGGAAATTGTCTTCTCCTTGGCAGGTTTTCAACTCGTGAAGCCAATTTTCTAGATTTTAAAGAAAATTAGGTTTGTAAGAAGATTGAACCCATATTTTGTGTGAAAAACATCTCAAGATGATAATGTAAATAATCTAACCATTGCAGGAAAGATCTATTAAGTAGAATTTGATTCAGCAGATATTTTCTTACGGAGTACTCTATCGATAACTTCTCAAAACTTGATGGAAAATAGGAAAGTAAGTATTGGAGACAGAAAGTTTCCGTAGGGCCAACAGAATACTGAAAAGACACCTAGATTCCCATTTAAACCATGCATTTACTATTCCAATGGATCTCTCCTTCAATTCATTCCTATGGCACGAATTTTGAAGATCAATGGATGAATTGAAGCCCCTATATAGGTGGAAATGTGAACAATTGCAAAACTACCTCTCTTTCTTGAACTGTTATTCTATTAAAATTGCATTACTTTTTCAAAAAGCTAGTAACCACCCATTTGCTATTCCTTTCATTTTCTGGATTCAAAATTCAGTTTCAAACAGAATGGCAACTAGATTTGTGAGTTTTGACGGATTGAATGGAATCAAGTCTTCACTGCAGAATTTCACGAATGCTTCTTTTTGTTTCTATAACATGCAAGATTTTCAAAAAAGAGTGAGATTAGAGCCTATTCATCCCATTACTATGAAGCTCTAAGGATGTGGGCTAGTCAAAGCAGCGAATTTTCTAGTTGCAGTCCAAGCTCTGGAGTTGATATATGAATGTATAAATCATTATAACTTGGACACTAGAAAGATTGTATTGCTAGATGACATAGTATTGATCTCCATTAACAGACAAACTATGGTAAATTGCCTTAGAGTTCTAGAGCGTGAGGAATTTTTAGATTTGACAATTGGCAGAGCCATCTTTGAGTTTTCTACAAAGAAAATGATTTGGAGAAAGGAAATCATGCAATCATGGTTTCAAAAACCACGAAGTGCCAAGAGTAAGGTTCCTAAGACTCTTTTTGGTAGTAACCTCAAGCCTAAGATTTTTGATATCCTAGTTCTCTTGCACAAATTGAAAGGTGAGGTAGAAGCTTTAAACTTTGTTGAGCAATATATCTTTTTGGTGCAATTTATCTACTCTAACACCCAATATATTGATTGGGCTCACAAGGTAAGCAAGATCATGTCCAATGCTCTCCATGCTGTGAAATTCTACAACACCTTCTATATGTCCTCCTTTCTGATTTACATGTTAGCTTCTCTACAATTATGGCCAAGTTTCCCAAGAGTGGAAAATTTCCCTAATGACGTGAAGTCTTATGAGTTCTACCCATGTTTACAAGTGGAAAATAGTTGCGCAGAGTATATAAGAGTCAATGATACATTTACCATGAGAATTTGTAGGGAGCTCCAAGGATGCCCAGAGAGGAGATTCAATCCTAAAGATATGGTAGCTATTAGTCAATTTAGGAGTTATTTTATCCAGTTCTCATCATTTTCATATTTACATCTTGTAGCTTTTGATGGATTCCCCTTGAAGCTGCCGAGGTATCCAAGTGATAAGATCATGTTGATCAATATCATGAGGCAAGTGATTCAAGTGAACATGCTGAGTGGGAGTCTAAAGAAGAAAGGTTACAAGTTTCCTATGATGGTGGGAGCTTTTAGTTGTGAGTCTTGTTTTGATGCAAAGAACATGTTAAAGGTGTTCAAGATGAAATATAAATTGGAGATGTATGAGGTTTTGAGGCCTATATTTAATCCAAATGGATATGCAAGGGAGCTGTTGCAGATTGGAAGTGTTATCAAACACATCACCACCATTGAAGACTACTGGGTTGATTGCAAGGATGAATTTGAGAGCTATAATTGTACTTTTTCTAGACTCATAGTAGATCAAGTGAAAACATATAAAGTTGATATCAATGTGGAGAAAGTGGAAGGTGATGGGCAAAATATGTATAGTAATACCTATTTAACAAAGCTAAGAAATACTCCTATCATCTTAGAGCCTTATGAGGATACTAGAGAAGAGATAGATGTCATGATGGCCTGAATTATTAAAAGGACTAGGAAGTGGGTCAAGTGGACTACAGCAAGGAGTCGAAGTAAAAGCACACCCACTCAAGCGTCTCTAGTAGCTACCACTACTTCCTCCTCTCAAGGTGGCACATTAGGTGTAACCTTGGCCATAACACAAGGACCAGCTCGACCATTAGGTGGAGGTGATCAACCCCAGACAAAAATATCCCTATGGCTAAGACTTGTCAAGACGGCTCCCTCCTAGTAATTGGTGCCCAGCCAGAAGCTGAGAAGAAGGTGGATGAATCAAAAGATAGTGTTGTTACTCCAATTCCCTCACCTCATATTAGTCTAGTTCCATCTATAAGCATTGCACTTCTCCTACCAAGCAGCCCTCATGTGCAGGTAGTGGACTTAGGAGATGGAGCAAGTAGTGATAGTGAGTCCACTAAATCAGATGAGGCAACTAAGAAGGCTACAGAGATAGAGAAAGGCCAAGAGTCCTCAAAGCTCATTTCACAAGCCCAAAAGAATCTCTTCTCTTCAACCGCAAAAGAAATCACTTTGGTCAAAAGGAAAATGTTTAGCATAGATTCTCTTGCGATGGCTTCAAAGGTAATAGACATAAATTCATGGTTGGAAGATACTCTAGATAGGAAGAGAAAGAGGAAGGATGAAGGTGCTCCCAACAAGGATACCTTATCCCTTATTGTCCACTCTGGATCTACATTGACTAAGGTTAAGAAACAAAATACCTTGTCTATCCTTGGACAAGACCCTGGCATTTGACAATGGAAATAGAAAAACCTACTAAAGAAGGAAGGATTGAGGACAACACTATAGATGATTTCACCATGCATTCGATGGATCTTGGAGAGGCTAGACATGATACCAAAGTTGACTTGTGGAAGTCCACAAAGGAGGTGATCAAAGGATAGCTGGAAAGCCTTAAGTTTTCAAAGGTCCGGATGAAAGTGGAAATATAAGAATTGAATGGTTTCATAAGGCAATTAGTCACCCCTTTGGAAAGCATCTCCAGGATGCCCATTACTAGAGATCCCACCACTACATACATTTAGGCACTTATCTCCCAGCTCTAGGAAGATAAGCATTTTGGGCAAATTAGTAGAGAGTGGAGAGAGAAGATCAAGCTAGAAGGACTCTCCATTATAGAGTAGATTGGTAATGCTATATTAAGATTGGAAACAGAGAAAGATAACATATCATCAAATAGAGCCACCTTAGCTGCAAAGAAAACCAAGATCAATGATTGTGTTTCCTTGTTGAATATGATCATCCACATGAAGGTAAAGGAGGCTATTATAGCAAATATTTTACCTAAAGGAGATGAGCCCCTAGTTGAGTGGTTTTAGAGCATGCAATTCAAGTCCAAAATGATCATGGTGGTAGAGGAGGGACTTAAAGAAACTAAAGTCAAAGTAAAGAAGGAGCAAGATAGAGATTATGAACTACTAAGAGGTTTTCATATAGACTCATATTCTAGTGAGCAAGGGAAGGTGATCATTGGAGTAGCTGTCATGTAGACAAATTTCTTCAATTTCATATATAATTTGACAGGAATGACTTCTAGTCACTAGAACAAAATCTTCAAGCTTCAGAGGCTTAGTGGAGGCATGCACATGGCCATGGAAGAATTATAAGACCAGTTGGGTGTTGTTAAAGATCTGTCTCAAGAGCATTCTAAATGGCTCTTGAGATACACTAATGTACACATCCATAAACACAAAGAGCTAATTCCAATCATTGTTGCTGCCAAAGGCTATAGGGCAAAGGCAGAAAAAAGAAAGAAGGTGAAGTGATTCATATTTTGCCTTTTCATTTTTTTTATGTAATCATTGTAATAGACAAACTGGCTCCTTGCCATTTTTCATTTTTGAGGAGATGAACCAATTGAATTTCCATTGTAACAATCATTTTAGAATCCTATATGTATGGTAATGAAAGATTAATAAAAGGTTGGGTAATTTTTGGTGTGAAGTACTTGATGTTGTAGAGTTAATTGAATGGTATTTTCTATCAATTATATTCTATTCCATTTTGTTAATTTTTAATTTCTTGTTTTCTCTTTATTCTAGGTCAAAATGAGGAATGAACAAAGCTTCATTCCCCTATTTTGAAGCAACAAGCTGAATATGATAAGTGTTGTCATTATAGGCTTAAAAGAGATCCTTTATATGTTTTCATTCAATTTAATCTCTCTCTCTCTCTCTCTCTCTCTCTCTCTCTCTCTCTCTCTCTCTCTCTCTCTACAATTTAATTTCTAGATAGATCAGTTAGCCTTAGTACATATTAACTATGAGTTCAAAAGATGTGTGAGTTCATAGACTTAATCAACCCTCAAAATATCATTTCTTTCCTGAGTTAAACCCTGTATAGGTTTGACTTGGTTTACCTCTCCTATTCTCTTGTTAAGAACATACCCTATTTAGATTTAGGAGTAAACAAAATTCATTGCAAATTTTGCAATAGGGAGCTATACCTAATAATTCAAAGGAAAGTAAGTCTTTTTAGAAGCAACTTTCCAACTATTGTAATTAGATGTTGCTCACAAATTAGGGCATTGAAGAGTTAAAATTAGAAAGAAAAAATTTGTTTACCAACTCGAGCAAAGGTTTTCTTGAGTGTGTAGACAAATCTCCAAAGTTGAGGCAGTTTGTACTAGGACATGGGGTGAAGATTATCTAATCGAAGTTTGGATCTAGTTGATTTTTTGCCAAATGTTTATGAAAAATCTTGGAAGATGCCTCTAAGAAAATTAGACCCTAGAGCGATTAAATATCTCTATAATTTTGTGGAAGAAAGGATCTTAGAGAAGATTAAAGCAAAATTTAGATCTAAGATGGCACTGATGAAGAGTGATATGATCATAGAGATCATAAGTGCTATAGGTGGTGTACCTCAGCATGCAGGTACTAAAGATAGTTATGAGGAATTTTTTGAAGACTTTGAGGTTGCTAGATCAAGGGGTGAGGACATAACTAATCATGTTGAGAGACCTATGGAAAATAGGATTGTTTCAGTTTAATAGACCTAGATCTTAGTTAAAGGTAAACCATAAGATGGAGGTTTCTCATTTCTCGAGTACTTTGAATCTTGAAGACTTGATTGATTGGATTGGTGAATTGGAAAACTACTTTGAGTTAGAGGATATTGGAGATCCACTTAGAGTGAGATTAGAAAAGACTAATTTTAAGGGGCATGTTGCTCTTTGATGGAAGGAATTACAAAGAGATAGAGAAGAGGAAGGTGAAATGAACATCACTAGATGGATATTGATGGTGACTAAATTGAAGGCCAAGTTCATTCTTGTTGATTATGAACTTGAGATGTTTAAGAAGTTTCAAAATCTAAAGCATAAGATATGGTTGCAAAATATTATATAGAGGATTTCTACAAGTTGACTATTTGGTTTGGACATAGAGAACTGTCTAAGGAGAAGGTGGCTAGATATACTAATGGTTTGAGATTCAATATTTAGGATGAGGTTGTTATGCTAAATATTGATTCAGTTGAGGGTGCTTATCAATATTCCTTGAAGGTAGAAGACAAGTTGAAGAGGTAGAATCAAGGTAGTTCCCAAGGGAAGGAGAAGAAGGACTACTCAAAAAAGGATAAACTGAGTGCAGAAGATGAACCAAAACCTATTGATCAAAAGAGAAAGATAGGTAGAGGTTAGTTTAAGGGTATTTGTTTTAGATGTCATGAAGAAAGACATAGAGGATATGAATTTCCTAAGGTTGGTGATAGAAGATTTTTTGTTTTGATTAAGTAAAAATAGGTTTTAAAGGACCCGAAACCTTTACAAAATAACAAAAATCTAGACGTAAACAAGAGAAGTAAAAATCAGAGAAAAGCAGCATAGTACAACATGAGGCAGACCTCCAAAAAGAACATCCATGAGGTCATCCAATACAAAGCTGGAAAAGATAACAAAAGAACAGTAAAAGAATAGCAACCAACCAGCTAAGAAGTCTTTATTAGGTCAACAGCCTAATCCACCAGAATATGCATGTTTTCAGCAATGGCCTTCACCTCATCCTTTTTACTCACATCCTCATTCTTCTTAGAATGAGATCAAGTGTGTTTGATGGGTCCCTAAATGAGGCTAAAAACCATATCAGTGAACTTGAGCAAGGAGAGAAATTATTGGCTTGACAAGTACTTCTTGGTCAGAGGACATTGGAATCTTGTCAAAGGAGTAATTTTTTGAGGATTCATTGTAAGTTTGGTGGTAAATTTTGCAATGTGATTGTGGATAGTTGTAGTACTGACAACCTTGTTGATAAGGAGATGTTTCATAACTTGGTTTGAGAAAAGTGATAAATCCTTGTCCTTATAGGATTGGTTGGTTGCAAGATGAACATGATTTAGAGGTGAGGGAGCAATGTCTTGTCAATTTTTAGATTGGGCAATATAAGGATCAACATGAGTAGTTGTCACATATTGCTTGGTAGACCTTGGCAATATGATTGCAAGGATATGCATGATTATGTCAAGAATATGATTATGATTGAGGAAGGTGGTAGGAAGCATTCCTTGATTCCTTTGCAGAATGAAGAACTCAATGGGAGGAACCTGAGTGTTGGCAGTTGAATTTAGCTAAAGGATTCAGAAAGGGTTAGAGTTCAGTGTAGAAAGAGGACCTATAGCACACCAAGGATGGATGTGAAGAAACATAAGTGGAACAAGGGAAAGATTGTACAAGTTGGGGACTTGGAGAATATGTATGTGAAGAAGCAGTTTAAGGTTTATGTGTTGAATTCCAAAAGATGTTTTTCCAAGTACTGAGAACATGGGGTGTCTAATTTAGGAGCATCCTAGGGTAGTTAGAAATCCTACATGTTGGAGTGTTTTGACCTTAGGGGTAGGGAACTTGGTCAAAGAAAGATGTGTGGCTTGGTCATTACTGAGAAGTTTCTATTTGTAGTGTTAATTGAGGTGTTCAATTGGAGTAGCATTACTTAGTCATTTCTTGGTGGTACTCGATTGGTGAAGGTACTCAACGTACATAGGGAGCTCAACTTATACTACATAGTTCAGTTGTGGTATTGATTAGGTGGCTCAATCAATGAAGGGACTCAGTTTCTTATGAAGGACTGAGCACATACTGGTGCTCAGTCAATGAAGGAGCTTGGTTAGGTTTGGTGGATTTTGTGGTACTAAGTAGTGATTTTTTGATGCTCAGTCATGTCTTGGTTTCTATTTTTCCTAAGTTGTTTGTGTTTAGTTTCTAGTGTAAGCCAACCTTGGCATTTTATTTGGTTGTATTTAATTTATATTGTAAGCTGACTTATGGCTTAAATGTGCATTTAATGTAAGGTTTTATTTAATTTGTACATACTGGGCTAACCTATGGCTTAGTTGCGTATAAGTAGGGGGTCTTGTAGAGTCTTAAGTCAATTCATGGGAGATGGAGTCTTGATTGTCCAACTTGGACAAGGGGATGAGGTAGAGGAACAAACTTTGAGAGGAACTGGTAGTTGAGGCTTGGGAAACAAGGAGATTTCTTGGTGGGCTTGTGAACACAAGTTTAGATCTTCCTTGGAGGTTTCTACCAGAGTGTGGATTTGGACTCGATAGTGTTTGGCTTGGATCTTGGAGGATCTTGCATAACTATTTTTGTAATTGCTATTATATTTGGCCATAACCAGAAAGACCTTACAGCTTGACACATTTCATGTAATCAGTTATTTTATGAATAAAGTGTTGTGAATTGTTATCAGATCCTTATATCTTGTGTTGTATTTTTATTGTGTGGTTATTTATTGGGGGCTAGGACATCTCCTTTCAAGATTCTCCTACCCTATACTGCATCATTTCTAGGAACCAATTGAATATAATAAGATGTAAATTTAGCTAGTAAATTAAGAGCCAACTCCCAATACCTTGTCATGTTATCATTCTTAGCTTGATAGAAACCTTTTATTTGTTGTTTAATCAATTGTGAGTGACCAAAAATACTCAGTTACTTGATTTGAAGAGATAGGGTTCTTGTAATCCAACAATAAGAGACTCATATTCTACAATATTATTTATGCATTGGAAAGTGAATTTATATGAAAGAGCGATTGGTTTCTTAGAAGGGGAAACAAGAATCACACTCTCACCCACACTAGTTTTACACCTAGATCCATCAAAAATTATTTCCCAAATATCATCCTTATCCGTAGATAATATTTTAAATCAAAAAAATCAATAGGAGTGATAACTGTATGTGAGGAAGGAGCCTCAATGAAGTGATCAGCTAAGGCCTACCCTTTAACAAATATTTAAAATATAAATTTCAAGTCAAGTTCTATTAAAAGCATCACCCATTTGCAAGACATCCAAATAAATCTATTTTAGAAAAGAGATTCTTTATAGGGTCAAATTTCACTGTCACATTGACTTCTACATTAAGATAATATTGAAGTTTTTGGCATGCAAAACCTAATGTAAGACATTTCTTTTCTATATGTGTATATTTGTTTCATAGTCAATCAAAGTACAATTGATTTAATATACAAGATTGTGTTTACCATTATTATCATGTTGAATAAGAACAACACTTAACACACTCATAGACATTGATGTATAAAGATAAAAGGGCTTATCAAGTTGCATAGGCTTCAACACAAGAGGATTAGCAAAATAATCCATAAATTATTGAAATGATTGCTTACATTCATTATTCCAAGAGAAAGTAGAATCCTTTATAAGTAAGGAAGTGAATAGAATAATATTATTTGCTAAATTTGAAACAAATCATCAAATAGCTTGAATTTTCCCTTGTAACTCTGAAGTTGTGATATATTCAAGCAGAGACATTGACAATAGACTATATCTTCTCAGTGTCTACTTCAATACCACAATGAGAAATAATAAATCCAAGCAATTTCCTAGTGTCTACCCCAAAGACACATTTGAGAGGATTCAAACACATATTATAACTTTGTATATGTTCAAAGATTTTTCTCAAAATGTCAATATGTTCTTCACATTTAACTAATTTAGCAAGAATGTCATCAACATAATCCTCTAAATCTTATGAATATAATCATGAAATTTATGAGTCATAACACATTGATATGTTGCACCCATGTTATTTAGTTTGAAAGGAATCATGACCCAACAAAAGGTTCCCCAAGGCATTACAAATGTGGTCTTAGATTGATTTTCAAGAGGAATAAATATCTAATTATAGACATAAAGTCCATCCATGAAAGATAATAAAGCATGTCCAGTTATAGATTCTACTATCATATCAATATTAGGTTAAGTGAATTCATTCTTCATGGAAGTTTTATTTAAATCCCAAAAGTCAGTGCACATCTAAATCTTATTTTCTCTCTTAGAAACAAATAAAATATTTGAAATCCAAGGAGAATAATCGATAGAATGAATGAAACCGACATCCAATAAATTTTCAATCTCTTCTTTGGAAAGAAGAGAAATGTTTGGGTTTATCTTACAAATTTTTTGTTTAACAAGTTTAGTGTTTGATGCAAGAAAAATATTATGTGTCACAATCTTAGGATTGATGCCGCGCATATTTAAATATGACCATGCAAAAATATGTTTGAATTAAATCAAGAGATTATTGAATTGTTCATGTTCTTCTTGAGTCAAGCATGTTCCAATTTTTATCACTTTTTTAGAATCAACAAATCCATTTGAACATCAACAATTTCTATTATAAGAAAGTTGCTCTTTGTAGAATCTTCAAGTGGTAAGTATTCATCATATGTGTTATCATAAGGTGTGTCTTCTCCAAAGTAACCATCATCATTTAAGCAATATGGTTGCAACTTCTTGTGAAGAAAAGAAGGAAGATTATCATAGACTCCTATTAAAATCCATTAAGGAATCATCATCCATAAAGATATCCATTTTAGTTTTTGTATCAAAATACACAAGATCCAAGTTAATCAATTTCAAAGGACTAGTAAAAATGTGATTAAGATTCAAAGGGAATAATGAAGTTTGATTATAATGGTTAAATTATAACCCATATGTATGTTTAAGAAATCCACTATCCAAAAGAACTTGCATACCTTGCTCGAAATTTCCACAACCTTTTCCATTAATCCATATTTCTTTAGAAAAGTGTATCTAGGACCATAAAAATCAGCCATATTCTTAGGATTTAAAGGTGGCTCAAGTCTTTATGTCATAATAATCAGGCTTAATAGTTTCCATATTTTCTTCAAAAAAAGCAGACACAAATATGTTTTTCAACTAACCTAAAAGTGAAGTGGATACGTTCTTTTCATATTCATCATTTTTTTCACAAAATTTAAATCCAACACCTCGTATTCTCCAATTTATGTAGGACTAAAATCCATAATACCCTAGTCATCCTTGAAAAGAGAAGAAGAAGGATTTTCATTCTTTATAGGATCTTCTTTAGTTCCAATTTTCATAGAGTGTTGTGTAGAATAATTTTAAGCATATTTCACATTTAAGCAAAGGTTAGGTGCATCCTCCACATGAAGCATATACATGTAATTGTTGTGAACGAAAGGCACCTTCCTATGAAGTGTAGAAGGAACACCATATATAGAATACAACCAAGGTCTTCCTAAAAGAAGGTTGTAATTTAGCAATCTAGGCATAACATGTGTAGAAGCCTCTAAGATGACATGACCAACTTTAATAGGTAATGTGATGATTCCCAAATTATGTTTAGCAATGTTATCAAATCTACGAATAGGAATAGAATCAGGTTGAATAGTTGAAATATTAGCTTGTATAGATTCTAACATATCCATGCTACAAACATTACATCATAAACCATTATTAATTAAAGTATGCCATATGGTGTTCCTATTAATAGACCCAACTACCATAAGAGAATCACACCTCTTCTGATCTTCTAGAGGAGGAAGATCATCTTTAGTAAAGATAATAAGAGGAACGGATGACATAGTATACATACAATCCAAAAATGAATTAATAGTATATGTATTAGGCTGAGGAATTGGAAGAGTAGATAAATCCTTTTGTAAAGCTTCATGGTAAGTAGGTGAAGTTTGGAGCAATTCCCAAAGAGAAATCTTAGTAGGAGTAGCTTGAAACTACTCCAACAACTCATACACCTTGAAATAAGTAGTTGGAAATCAAGATGCTCGAGAAAGCACATATTGAGAAGGTGGTAAAGAGATGATGATATTATATTGAGGGTTATTCTAAGTGCAATAAGCATGAGTCATGCAATTTGGATCAACAAAATAGTTCAAAGATTTTGTAGGCTTACCCTTAATAGTAAGCTTAGAACATATCCTAAAAGTCATCAAAGGTTTTTCATATCATATAGGAGGTACATATATAGAAAAAATAGTTGAGAAAGAGGAAACCATATACACAACTTATCATAAAGATTGATTGAAAAAGACATAGAAGAGTGTGGAAGTGAATCATGAGATACCACATCCAACACATCCTCATAACAATAAGGGTCCCTATCTAGAGTATTTTCCTTAATAAATCTATCATCAAAGGATTCATAAAAGAATCAAACATGTTGAATGAAAACTAAATGCAATGCAATGATGTTTTATTTTTTTATTATATGCTTATTTTGTCTTTTTTAAATAAGAAAGATGCAAAAACATATGGGAGATGAAATCTAATATGCATGTAATATGGAATTTAATATGAAATAAAATATTAAATCTAATACCATAAAAGAAAGAGTTTTTGTGAGAGGGTTCACCAAAAATGTGTAGGGAGGAATGTGAATCAAGGAGATAAAGCCCTAAGTTCATCACATCACCACACACCTAAAGAGGAGGAGTTAAAGGAAAGGAATTATTTCAAACTACTCCTCATAGGTGTTATACCTTAGTAGGTTAATGCAATCCAAAGGATAGTAGAGCATAAACTCAAACCAAGATCTAATGATTATGAAGATAGGTAAAATAATACACTAAACTCTTGATATCCAAATCAATTACTTTAGATCTATGTAAAATTTATAATGCAAAGCCAAGATATTAAATTTTGAATTGAAAAATATGGGTACATGACTTATCTCAAATGTTGGGATCCAATTTTTTAATTATTGTACTGCTCCCAAGGATGAATAGAACCAAATCTGGGTTGTAAACCACCAAATCTACAAAACCCAAAAATGGGTCAATGATCTAACAAGGGTGACTTCCATCAATAGCGGTGACCTTTGTAAGCCTTGAATTCAAGGGAAACTACTTTGGCCCTATAAAACTATGTGTGATGTTGATTTTGATTTCAAAGTTCTAATAAATAATGAAAATGGTACTCAGATCTGCAATCAGTTTTACCTTTCAAGATTTGTTGATATCTAAATTTTAGTGTTTTGGGTGGCTATGTGAGGTTTTAACTTAGTCAACCCTCCATTTTGGTAGTTTTCACCTCCACTATAGTCGTTATGTCAATTATAATGTGTTTGATTCTCGTGCATGAGCTTTGAACTTGTAGTGCTAAGATCTTAATTCCAAACCCTAGCATGAAGTTTTGTGGTTGAATGAAGGTGAAGCAAAAATACATAGATCTCAAGATAACCTAGAAAGCATACTAAGCCCCCAAGGCTAAAGTACTCTAAGCCATACTCATGATCTATGTTTTCTACACCATGATTAAATCTTGAATGCTTGAATTATAGAATGGAAAGAGAAGTATGGAGAACTCTCTTGCTTCAAAGAATGTTTCCAAGACTCCTTACTTTCACCTTGCAAATGTACACAAATTAGGATGTCCACAATGGCTTATCTACATGAAGTATGCTTGTGTTTGATTGCTTAGTTGCCTATACATTCTCACATAGGCTTATTATCCATGCATCTATTTCCAAATTAAGAAATTGAGGGTTCTTATAAAGGATTCACGATTAATGTTTTATCACAAGCCAGCCAGGATTAAAAACCAAGTTTCAGACCAAATCTCAAGGAGGGGCCAATGACCGAGACCCAAAATGGGACTCATATAGGGGCACACTACATCCTTTATTGGTCCAATAAGGATGCACTAAATTATTGATTAGATAGGAACACATTGCATCCATGTCAACTAGGTGTGGTTATCCTTGAGGTAGCCCCAGGGTCCCAAAATAGGTCTCAAGACTCATAAATCAAGTGCGGATTATGAGGAAATCCCATTTTGATGCAAAAAAAGAGTTAAATTTAATGAAATAAGGAGAAAGGGGGATAAGTAAATATATCCTACCTCAATTTTTGTGTTATAGGATAGGAATGCCAAGGATGACTTATTAGGTCCTACCTAGATTGCATTAAGAAAAGGATAGGAGAAAGGTGCAAATGCATCTTAAATGCAAAAGTACATTAAAATAGATGATAAACAGACATAAATTGAAGTGCTTCCAATGTAAAATAGTACAAATGTGAAGAAATGAAACCACTTATGAAAAATATTAAAGAATCCCAACTTGATGTAAACCAATGAAGTTGAGATGCTCCTAATGATGATACCTTGATTGATTTGCAGTTTTGAATGTTGATGATAGAATATTCCTACTCCCCCCTCCCCCCCCCCATAATCAAAATTGAAATGATGTTTAGGAGATATAGAAACTAGAAAGATTTGATCAAATTCAGATTAAGTAGGGTCCAAGATTATTGATAATCAATGCAAAGATATTTGAAGAGAATTTGGACCAACTTTGATTACCTGGTGATGAGAATTCATCCCAAATTGACCAAGGTTGACCATAAATATTTAGAAATGATTTTTTATCAAATTAGAATACTTTGAAGAAATTTGACTAATTTTTCATTAATAGGTGAGATTAAGAGGGACAATCAATTGTATTTCACTAGAGAATTTAAATTTATATTTTGACTAGTGGGATGATTTTGTCGAGAATAGATTAATACAAGTATGAGAATGTGTTTCAATCATTATTTTGTCACTAATGTCAAACCTGCTACTTGCTTGTAAGACAACTGCTTAGATTTTTTTAGTACTATCATTTATTTGATTGATGAAGAGGATTTGATCAAATGAGATAACAAATGTACCTAGAGAAAAGGTTGAATTATGGTATGTAAAAGGGAGTACAAAGATCAGTTAAGACGGTGATGATATAGTGCATTGATTACCCACTTAAGGTCACAAAGGTTGGATACATTCACAAAGTCTAGAAGAACAAGTAAGAACAATTGAGCCTACCAAGCTTGATCGAGTGGATAGTAGGTATCGAGCAAAGTTAGTGCAAGTTGAGAAAAAAATTAGGTGGAGCCGAGAAAAGTCAAAATTCAGTGTGTCAAGTGATACAGTGTAAGCTGAGTAAAGTTTAGTTAATGCCAAGCACCAATGAACTTTAGTGTTTTCCAAGTGATCTAGTTGATGATGAGTGGAAGAACAGTATGGAAGCCAAATGACAACATATTGATGTGGAGTGCCAATATTCATGGTAACTCATGGATTTAACGAATCTAAGCCAGCTATTTTTCTTTCTTGAATTTTGTGAAGCCTATGGAAGATAACTATGATGTGTTGGTGGTATAGAATTCATTGTAAACCATTTTGAGGTGAATTCAAAGAGAATTGAAGGAGAAGTTTCTAGAAAGGCATTAAAATGAAAATATGGGTAGATTCATTGAATCTTACCTAACCCTAAAATGGACGATAGAGGATGAATGACAAAAGATCTTATTTTTCTATATATAGAAATGGTTGGTTAGAAGAAAGATTAATCAATGTTGGAGAACCTAAGTTAGACAAGAGGTTTAAGGTATTGCTTCATTTAGAGACCAAACAGAAGAGATTGTTATTGGCAAGCAAAGCAATAAGGCTTAAGAGTATGGATGCTTGAAGGGTAAACAAGCTATTAGAGTTGAAGTGTGTAAAATCCAAGCATAATGGAGAACTAAAATAGAGATTTGTAATTCCAAGTCAGTTGTGAGTTATTATTAGATCAAGCCTTACAGTTAATTTCTAATCATTCTACCAATCTAGGGTAAATCCTTTGGATTAAGGTTGACCTAACAGTCATTTGTAAATTATTTAATCGGGTGACATTCCAAGTGAATGATCTAAATTCCTCTAACAAGGCTCACTCCTAGTAGGGTGATTGAAATCCTCTAACTAGGTCACATTTAACAGTATTTATTGTAACCTTTAATAGGGTTGGCCTTTCACAGGGTATCACTTCAAAAGAGTGAGAATTAGTAGCATGTTACTAGTGGTTTTTCCCAAATTGGGTTTCCACATAAAATCATTGTGTCAAATGTGTTATTGAATATTTTATGTTTCATGTTTAGATTTCTGCAAAAATTGATTGGACAGTAACCTACAAGTTTAAGTGATTGTATGATCTAATGGATGCATGCATGATGAATATGTTTTATGGATATGGGTTCACTAAGCTGTGAAAAGTTTTATTTGTACATTTGGACCTTGGATAACTAATTCAACGCACCCCCCCCCCCCAACCCCCAATTGTTATTCTAAATAATTCCAACAATTGGTATCAGAGCCATCTACTTAAGAGGACTAGTTTGAAGGTACTAGAAGCAAAAGATCAAGATGTCAAAAAGAGAGGTACCCAAGCTTAATGGAGATAACTTTCCTACATGGAAAAGTCTAATGAAACTACACCTGGGAGGTCTTGGAGACCATGCACAATCTACCATCGCTATTGAGCATGTTGATCCTATTGGAGCCCTAACTACTGAAGACCTGAAAAAGAAGAAAGAAGACAACTAGGCAATGTTGGAGATCACCTCTCCCCTAAGCTATGTTGAGTTTGATGACATAAAGGGTTTTGATAGTGCAAAGAAGATGTGGGATATTCTTCACACCATCTATGGAGGTGATGCAAATGTATTAAGAGCCAAATTTAAAAGTCTTAGAGGTAAGTTCAATGATATGAGAATGCAAGAAGGTGAGACTATTGCTCAATATTTCTCTAGAATAAAAGATGTTGTTAATGCTATAAAAGGATCTACTGGTAAGATAGATGATGAGACTACACTAAGGAAAGTCTTGAGAACACTTCCACCCATCTATGCTATTAGAGTTTCTACAATACAAGAGCTAAGATGTTTATTAGGTTCTAATATAACTTTTGAAGGTTTGGTAGGTGGGCCCGCTACCTTTGAGCTATCTAATTTTGATAACTTCAAATCTGACCATGTTGAATCTATCTTCAAAGCTAAGAAAACATTGAAGGAACCTAATGAGAAGAAGAAGAAAAAGGTAAAATATGTTTCCAATAACAATGATAAAGATGAGGAGGATGTAAAAAAACTTGAAGCACTACTACCAAGGAGATTCCATAAAGGTAAAGGAAAATTCAAAGGTATGATACCTATCATATGTTTAAATTGCAATGAGGTTGGTCATATTGCTACTAGATGTCCAGAGAGGAATAACTATAGAGGTGGAGACAAGTAAAAAAGTAGAAGAGATGAGGATAGAAAAGATTACAAAGACAAAGGCAAGAAGTCTAGTTACATTGTAGAAGAGGAAACCAGAGATGGATCTAATGATCATGATGGTGAAGAGGTTTATGTTGCAATGAAGGATGATTCTGATGAGGATGAGGCAACTGCACTAGTGTCTTATGTGAACAAGAATGACAGATGGATTATTGATAGTGGGTGTTCACATCGCATGACTGGAGATAAAAGTAAGTTCATTACCTTGAATTATTATGATGGAAATAGTGTAAGGTTTGTTAATTATGCACCATGTCTGATAAAAGGAAAAGGTTCTATCAAACTCATAGAAAAGATTTTATGTGACATTGCTTATTATGTTGAAGGACTTAACTATAATTTGTTGAGTGTATTATAACTGAATAGTTTAGGTTGTACGGATGAGTTTAAGAACAAGTTTTCTAAGATATATGATACTGATGGAAAACTAATGTGAAAATATGATCAAACTAGAGGTAATCTATTCTATCTTGATATGGATGATGCTACTTATCTAGTTGTAGAATTTATTGACGTGTGGCTATGGTACAAGAGGCTATGTCATGTTAATTTTGATAATTTGGTTTGTATTAGTAACATGAGAAGAGTCAGAGGTTTTCCTAAGTTGAAGAAACTTGACAATATAATTTGTAAACAATACCAATTAGGCAAAATGGAAAAGTCTAGTTTTAAGAGTAAGACTCACACCTCTAGAGAAAATTTGGATATTGTTCATACTAACTTGTGTGGACCAATTGATGTGCAAAGCTACAAAGGTGAAAAGTATATTATGCTATTTGTTGATGACTATTCTGGGATGATGATAGTTATGTTTCTAAAACAAAAATTTGATGCTTTCCAAATGTTTAAGTGGTACTTAGCAAGAGTTAAAAAGGAAATAGGTAAATGTCTAAAATGTTTGAGATCTAAAAGAGGAGGAAAATTTACATCAAATGAGATTGAGATGTTTTTTAATGACAGAGGAATCAAAAGACAGACATCTACTCCTAGAACCCCTCCACAAAATTGAATTGCTGAAAGGAGGAAAAAATCTATAATAGACTATACTAGGACACTCATGATGGAGAAAAATGTTGCTTTGAAATCATAGAGAGAGGCTGTGCAAATCAAGAAAGGTACTCATTCAACACGTTTTGAACTATGGTATGGATACTCACCAATGTAAAATATTTTAAGGTATTTGGAAGAAAGTGTTATATTCTCAAAGATTTCAAGAATGGTAAATTAGATGCAAAATGTGAAGAAGGTATATTCCTTGGCTGTTCCATAAGAAGTAAAGCTTATAAGTTTTTAAATACTAACACTAACAAAGTTGTGGAAAGTGCAAATGTGAAATTTGATGAATATATAGAAGTACATGAGGCTAAACCTATGAAAGAACTAGAGGAATAAAAATTATTTGCATACATTTATGAAGGTATGCCTACTAATGAAGATGTTGTAAATCAAGTTACATATCAATAGAAAGTTTCAGTGACTCTCAAGTCTCATACAATGAATGTCAAGTTGCATTCAGGAATAGAGCTACAATTAGGTGTCGAGTTATAGAATGAAGGTGAGATGCATTATGATTTTGAGATTAGTGTACATGAAAGAGATGTTGAATTACCTGGTAGAGGAGTACATAGTGATTCATAATTTGAGAGACCAAATGAGGAAAATAGAGCAAAACCAAGATTGTCAAAGTATGTCAAGAGACATCACCCTAGTGCACAAATTTTCGGAGATAAAGATGCAAGACCAATCACAAGAAGAATGGATATACTATGGAGAAACTTCACTTCTGTTGCAAGATTGGAAGAATTAAGAATTATGCTTGCTTACTCTGCATACAAAGGTTTCAAATTTTATCAAATAGATGTTAAATTTTCATTTATGAATGGCATATTAGAAGAAGAGGTTTATATAGAATAGCTAGAAGGATTTGTTGATGCTAATAATAAAAACATGGCATGTAGACTACACAAAGCTTTATATGGTTTGAAGCAAGCACCAAGAGCATGGCATGAAAGGCTTCACAATTATCTTATGAAGATTGGATTTGAGAGGACTGATGATAGCAACAATCTGTACTTGAAGGCAGACAAAGGCAAATGTATTTTACTATCTAATTTTTTTGTTGATAATATCATATTTCGAGGTCAAGATACTTTATGTAAAGCTTTTGGAAATGAAATGAAGAAATAATTTAAGATGTCTATGTTTGGAGAGATCAAGTTCTTTGTGGGTTTGCAAGTACATTAGATGAAATATGGTATTACATCACTCAGTCAAAATATGTAAAGGAGATACTGAAAAAGTTTTAGATTGGAAGATTCCAAGCCAGTATGCACACCTATGGTGATAAGACATAAATTATCAAAGAATGATGATTCAACTAAGGTGAAACAAACATTGTATAGGTCTATGATTGGAAAATTGCAATATGTAGTACATAGTAGACCTGATATTGCATTATTTGTTGGGATAGTTGCAAGATTCTCTACTAATCCTAGGGAGAATCATTTGATGATTGTTAAGAGAATAATGAGATATCTAAAAAGAACAAAAGATTGTGGTCTATACTACAAGAAAAATAAAAAATTTGAGCTGAGTGCCTACACTGATGTTGATTGGGCTGGAAATATTGAAGACAAAAAGAGCACTAGTGGAGGAGCATTTTTCTTAGGCAAAAGGCTGGTTATATGGACTAGCAAGAAAAAAAACTGCATATATCAATCTGCTATTGAAGTTGAATATGTTTTTGTTGTAGTAAATTGTACAAACATTGTATGGATCAAAAAGCTACTCAAAGATATGAAGGAAATCACAGAACCTATGATACTTTATTGTGATAATACAAGTACTATAAATATATCAAAGAACCATGTGATGCATATAAAGAAAAATGCACATTGCAATAAAATATCATTACTTGAGAGAGTTAGTTCAAGATAAAGAGGTGAAGATGGAATATGTGAATACAAAAGACCAAATAGCTTATATCTTCACAAAAGCATTACCTAAGGATGCTCATGAGTACCTAAGAGGTGAACTAGGGGTGATACCCCTATCCAAGGCTATTTAAGAAGCATGAGAAGTGCACTGCATCAACTAAAATGATTGACATATATTACACATTGATGCAATGGATATTACTTTAAGAGCTTCCTAAAGTAATCAAAAAGCTAGAGCTACAGATTATTCACAAGCTACTAGGGGATAGAGGGAGAAATAGAAAATGTTCATATCTGCATATTAAGATGACAAGTCTTTGGCATTTTTGTCAAAGAGGGAGATATTATATAGAAAGGGAGAAATATAGAAAAGAAGAAACATGGAATATCTACTCAGAGGGAGATAGTGTACCTGATGGTTAAAAGACAAACATCTACCTAGTAAGAGGGAGACAGTGTTGAAGGAGATATAAGGATAGAGATAGATACCTTAAAGAGAGGAAGTGATCAAGAGGGAGTCATAATGATGAGTTGATTGTCTATTGACCATAACATAATTTTGTAACTAATATAGAAGATGAAAGATGTTGATAGAGGGAGATATTTCAATACAAGCAAATATTTTCTTTTTGGTAATATTGTTGGTTGTACTAGTTTTCTATCAATGCCAAAGTGGGAGATTTTTGAAAATAGATTGATACAACTATGATAATGTGTTGTTAGGATTAACCTCAGACAGAAATAACAGTTACATGCAAATATAACCAATATCAAAAAATAATAGATTGCACATAAGAGAATACAAGGCACCAAAATTTAACATGGTTCATCCAATCCCAAGGCTAAGTCCACCAACAACAAGTCTAATATTATTATTATCTAGTGATTATAACCTAATTACAATCTATAACCCCTTATAGCTCAATACTACTGCAAGAACTAATTTTTTCATTACACACTAAGAAAATACATAACAAGTAACTATTATTTCTGTGTGATCTTAATCCTAACAAGTGTTTCAATCATTGTTTTGTTACTGATGTCAAATCTGCTACTTTCTAGTAAGACAATTGCTTAGATGATTTTAGTACTATCATTGATTTGATTGATGAGGAGGATTTGATCAAATGAGATAACAAAAGAACCTAGAGAAAAGGCTAAGTTATGGTATGTAAAAGGGAGCACAAAGATCAGTTAAGACTGTGATGATATAGTGCATTGATTATCTACTTAAGGTTGCAAAGGTTAGATACACTAACAAAGTCTAGAAGAACAAGTAAGAAGAATTGAGTTTTGCCAAGCTTGACTAAGTGGATAGTAGGTGTTGAGCAAAGTTAGTCCAAGGTGAGTAGAAAATCAGTTGGAGCCAAGCAAAGTCAAAATTTAGTGTATGTCAAGTGATACAGTGTAAGCTGAGTAAAGTTTAGTCGATGTTGAGCACCAATAAACTTTAGTGTTTACTGAGTGATCTAGTTGATGATGAGTGGAAGAACAGTATGGAATTTGAGTGATAGCATATTGATGCCAAGTGCCAGTATTCATAGTAAATCATTGATTTGACAAATTTGAGTTGATTATTTTTTTTCTTGAATTTTATGAAGTGAATGAAAAATAACTATGATGAGTTGGTGGCACAAAATTCATGGTAAACCATTTTGAGGTGAATTCAAAGAGGATTGAAGGAGAATTTTCTAGAAGGGACTAAAATGAAAAGATGGGTAGATTCATTGAATCCTAACTAATCTTACCTAACCCTAAAATGTACTATAGAGGATGAATGGAAAAAAATCTTAATTTTCTATTTATAGAAATGGTTGGTTAGAAGCAAGGTTGATTAATGTTGGAGAACCTATGTATTACAAGAGGTATAAGGTATTTCTTCATTCAGATACCGAATAGAAGAGACTATTATTGGAAAGAAAAGCAAGAAGACTTAAGAGTATGGATGCTTGAAGGGTGGAAAAGCTATCAGAGCTAAAGTGTATGAAAGCCAAGCAGAATGGAGAACTAAAACAAAGATCTACAATCTACAAGTGAGTTGTAATTTGTTATCAAATCAAGCCTTACTATTACTTTCTAATCATTGTACTAGTCTAGAGTAAATCCTTTGGATTAAGGTTGACCTAATAGTCATTTGTAAATCCTTTAGCTGGATGACATTCCAAGTCAATGATATAAAGTCCTCTAACAAGGCTCACTCCTAACAAGGTGATTGAAATCCTCTAACTAGGTCACATTTAACAGTGTGACAGTGTGTATTGTAACCTTTAACAAGGTTGGCATTTCATAGGACATCACTTCAAAAGAGTGAGAATGGCTAGCATGTTACTGGTGGTTTTTCCCAAATTGGGTTTCCACGTAAAATCATTGTGTTAAATGTGTTATTGAATATGTTATGTTTCATGTTTACATTTCTACAAAAGTTGATTTGATAGTAACCTACAAGTTTAAGTGATTGCATGATCTAATGGATGCATGCATGATGAATATGTTTTATGGATATGGGTTTACTAAGCTATGAAATTTTTTATTTGTACATCTAGACCTTGGATAATTGATTCACACCCCCCCCCCCCCTAGTTATTCTAAAGAATTCCAATAGATTCCATATTTTAATTTTGATCTTGAAAATGGTATGAGAATGTTCAAACTAGATAAGGGTGCAAATTTGGTGCAATTTAGAGATAGTTGAAAATTAGGTCAAAATATATATAAAGGGATCAAAAGGGTCATTTTCAAATCATTTATTCTTGTTGACTTTGACGAGCTCAGATCACTCCAAAGAGAATAATGTTGGTTTCATTGTGAGATCATCATTTTCAGAAGTCTAGTAGGCATAATTAGCCTCAGAACTATAGAACATTAGTAAGTAATTAGAAATAGTGTTTGATTTAATCAATTTTGTTAGATTTTTCAATTTTTAGGCTTTTTTTTGCATTTTGTCATACGACAATAAGTTTAATCGCACATAGTCTAGTAGTTCATTATAATAAAAAATTGCATGACTTTGTTTACTACATGGTCCTTTTCTAGAGTATCATATGGAGGACACCCTCATGCTATTTCATATTATGTGGTATATTGCATGAACATTATCGTATGCCTTAAAATGATTTATCATACAATTAATTTCTATAAACCATAAGTATCATGTGATATTTTGAGCCACTTTTGCATAATTGTAGTCTATCAGATGTACTCATTATTTTAATGCAATGATATCTTGATTGATGAGCTCTAATTTAATCTCATTGATGGATTCTGACATATTTTTCATTTTGTGTGATGCATAAGTGATTTTAAAACTTGCATATTTTTTGCCTCTATTATGTAGTGTTGCACATGGTGAGTTTTTTAGATTATTAGGAGCATGACATTTGATTGCATGGAGTTGAAAGTATTTTTGCAGATGCCCCATATCCAAGAAAACCATTATTTTATCACATTGTTGGAAGATCGCCTCCATTCATTCAAATAGGGTGTTAGAAACTATAATTAGAACAATAGTTATATTGGCATTGATGTCAAACCTATTGGAGACACATTTACTAATAGTGTAGAGTTCCATATCAGTTGATTGATGAAGAGGATTTGAAAAGAGAGATAACTAAATGAACTAGTGAAGTTGTTGAGTAAAAAGGAGTGAGTATGTTGGAACTACAATGGGCACTTGATCAATTAGTCTTTGACAAGATAATGTGGTGTTTAATCATTATAAGAAGTGAAGAGGACAATTGAGTTGATGTGTAGAAGAGAAAACAAGAAGCTGAGTAAAATACTAAGCTTGACCGAGTGATAGTTTCACTAGGTCAATGAAGGCTAATGAAGTAGAAGATTAAGGAACTTAAGAGATAGTCGAGAAAGAAGTATTAGTTTAGTGTTAGTTATGGCTAATCAAGATAAAGAAGGAAAATATAGTGAAGACTGGGCAAGCCAATGAAAGTTGAGTAAGAAATAACAATGGAGACCGAGCTACATAGTATTGACCAAGTAGAAGATCGCAATGATGACTGAGTGTCAACAAAATTAGTTTGTGAAAGGATCGAGTTTGAGGTGGACATGGTTGAATTTTTGGATTAGTCAAAATGTGTAGATGTTAAGAAATGATGAGTTGGCATATTAAATGTACAAACTGAGTTTGTTATGCAATCAAAGGCAAGGATTGAAGGAGAATTTTGTAAAAGTATCAAGAAAAGAGTATAAGGACAAAATGATGGATAGATTCATTGAATCTAATCAAACCCTAAGATCTATGGTGATTTTTAAGTGGAAAAATATCATAGCTACCTATTTAAGGAGGCATAAGAGATGTTTTCTAAGGTTGGTTCATTGTTGATTGGTGATTTTGTGGAGAACCTGTGAAGAACAAAGTAGTACAGGAAAAGTGAGAAGATTAGTGAAGTGTGATTTCTTAAAGGGTTTCCAAGATGATTAGAGAAGTATATGATAATGAAGTCAATTCGATGGACCAAAAAATGAGCTGAATGGAGATCTGAATTTGCAAAGTGAGTTGTATCTCAACAGATCAAACTTATTTATTACTATCTAACCATTGTGGTAGTCAAAATCCTTTAATCAAGGTTGACCTAATAGTCATTTTGTAAATTCTTTAATAAAGGCGACATTCTAATGGAATGATCCAAAGTCCTCTAACTAGGTCACTCCTAACAAGGTGATGAAATCCTTTAATAGGGTCGCACCTAATAGTGTGTTTTATAACATTTAACAGGGTTGTCTCTTAACCAAGCTCACTTTAGAAGAGTGAAAAGTGGTAGCATGTTACTTGGTGGTTTTTCCCAAATTGGGTTTCCACATTGAATCTTGGTGTCACATACATGTGAATTTTATATGTGTGATGCATGTTATTTATTGTTAGTTAGCATATATTGAATAGAGAGATAAGTAATGAATGAATATGTTAAGTTGTTGATGAGTTTATATAAGGACCGAGTGGTTTTATGAGTTTGAATAAGTTGTTTGAAGTTAGTAAAAGTTGAAATGGTATATTTGGACCTAAGGATAATTGATTCACAACCCTCCCCCCCGCCCGCCCCCTCCCAGGTATTCTAAATATTCTAACAAAGGGAGGTGACCATAACCTTAGAGGATATTTACCACATCTTACATGTGTCATATGCAAGAGATCTAGTAAGTATATCTCTGATGTTGTGTACATACTACCCTTTGTTTGATGAAATGTATTGTGTTGATTCCTATCTTTTATATATGTAGGTATATTTTGATCAATCACCTAAAGAGAGTATTGCAACCATGAGGTGGGTTTTACGTGATGATACAAATCTAGACCACCATATCACATGGGAGTACATGATGAATACATATGGGGATGAGTATCCAATATTGTGCATTATATGTTCCTTGATTAGATATGTACTTAGGGCTGATCAAAGTGAATAGGGCTTCTTGTGTGGATGAGATCACCTCATTACAAACATTTTGTTTCATCCTCAATATTTTGCATGGGGACCTAGATTTTTGTGTGACCTTTATTGAGAGTTGCATTATGTGGCTTACCGATAAGGTAAGAGAATGTCAATAGGGGTATTGGTAGTATAGATCTAAGTATGGGAGCACATCCTTGTGACTCGATCAATAATTAGTCTAAGGCTAGGAGGAAAGCCTTATATGTATAGATATACTAGATACATTCACCAGCCCCATTTGAAGAAGACTTTCTAATAATAATGGAGTTTTGATGACCTCGCCTCTATAGTGTGGTAGTCGTACATAAAATGTGAGAGGTGGGGAGAAGCTCACCATGAAAACTCTTATATTTTCTATAATAGGAAACTATTGAAGAGATATTTTGGGCTAGTGGAGCATTTTTATATTAGTTGAGTATGGTAGCAATTTGAGTGGTAGCAGGGGTGAGCATAGAGTTCATGGATTATGCCAGATACTCTACATAGGAGGACTTAGGTTGGGGCCTAATTCTCTCAAATTATGTGTGCCTACATAAGATATAGGATCTAATGACATGGAGTGTGATCTTATCCCAACTATTATAGATGTGTGTATCACTCTAGAGTACAAGAGGGAGACAAAAGAGCATCCCTTCCCCAAATTTATTGATCCACTAAGTAGGTATCATAGATTTAGGACATGGATGAGGATGGTGGTGGAGGAGATGGTGGAGGGGATTATGGTGATAACATAGGTGGTGGAGCAGAAATTGTAGAGGTGGAAGAGGTAGGGACAGTGGATTTTTAAATGGCACATAGAGAGGGTAATCCAATACTCCTAGTAGCAGTAGGGAACCACCACAAACTAGACATCAAGGTGAGATGGGGACACTAGGATCAATGGGAAAGAATGCTACCATAGAGGAGGGTCATCTCAAGAGAGAGAGGCTAGTCAAATATAAAGTTGACAAAGTGCAACAAGCAACACAATAGGCACTGCAACAACATAGAGGGTAGCCTGAGTAGAGGGTTTAGGAGCATAGGCCCAAATCAACCAGTTGATGATGGTATGGCTTCCTAGATATAGGTAGAGATTATATCTTTATAGGAAAATTTGTAGTAGTATTTCATCATTATAGCGGTTTGCAATCAACATATAGATAATCTAATTAGAGAGCAAGATAGGATTGCTCAAGAGAGGGACGTTGTCTGACAAGTTGTTGAGCAAAATGGTGCTAGAGTTAGATATTATTATGGTACATATATGGTAAAAGTGCCCCAAAATTAAAGAGTACTTGGGTACTTTGAGGGTTTAGGATAGTTAATAGGCATGGTATAGATGCAAAATAGAGGACAAGCTCTTCCTCCATGTAGTCAAGTTGGAGGGAGCTAAACATGATGTTTCATGTAGGCTGTATCTGAGGACTAGATCTTGATATCTATATTTTTCCCATTATTGTACTTTTGATATATATAGATTTTGGATCTCATTGTACCATGTACTTGATGATATTTATATATGAGATACTAGATTCATGATTAGCATTATCTGCTTGTGTAGTTTTATCTTTTCTTGTACTTTCCTTTTGCATGCACATGTGATGTTTAGATGGTTGTTCTTTCTTCCAATAGCATGCAATGTATATTCTCTCTCATTCTTATACTTGATATATTGCATGAAATCTACTTGATATAAATCAAATGATTTTCAAAATTAACTTTTGGATGGATTGGATATCATGATTAACCCCTAAATTACAAGATGAATGAGATTGAAGAAAGAAGACTTAATGATGAGAGATGATTAGGAGATAAAGATAGATCAATGATGAGGTGATGAAAATTGACTACCAAAAGATAATAATAATCAAATTTGTAATTTTAATGAGTTGGAGACACTTCCTAATTTCATATAGAATACAAAGACTAGAATGAAATCCTTGGATGAAAGTATAAGTGTAGATTGTAGAGGTCACATTGCACCTTTACTTTATCATCATTGAGCTTTATTTGAGAGACATCATAAGATCATACAACTATCACTGATGTGAGTACAGCCATAAGGGTATGACTATGACCTTTATCAGATAAAATGTGGAAAACTAACATATGTATCAAGTCATAGGCACCAAGATGACCTTGGTTAAGTTTCCAATTGATAGTGCAAGATTACACCAACATCGAGGCATCAACATCAAGCTAACCATGAGTGTGTTCTTGCATAAAGAAACACTTTGATAATAGTCTAAGATATAGTTTAATTCACCTAAGTATTAAAATGAACCAAGTTGAGGTACATGCAAAATTCTAATCATGATGCAAGCTCTTACCATAGACACATGATACATCAAACATGTAGGATCATCAAAACCACACCCACAAGAAGAAGTCAAAGAAATATATGCCCCATACCCCCAGTCCTCTAGTCGAATAATATCCTAGAGAAACCAAGGATAGAACACAAGTGTGAATCAACAATTATAGAAAACACACACACGCACAGAGAGAAAATTCATAATTTTCCCTCTTCCCTCTTGTGAAAGAGGTATGATCAATCATATATCAATAGTTTCAGTTTAACCATTTATTTAGTTGTCTTCATAACTATTTTAGAAACTTGTGCTTGTAGTACGATAGATAGATAGTGTTAAGGAACATATTTTGACTGGTATCAACATAGTTGTTCGAGATAGTTTTTTTTTTAAATAAGTATTTAGAAACACTTATGTCCAAATGCGAGCATTAAGAAGCATTGTTTGGATGGTGTTGAAAAACACATGTTATTCCTATAGATAGACATGGTACAAAATTTCCCCCTAGTTGGACTTAGACATAAACTGATTCCAAAACATGGAGATATGTTGCAAAGTCAATTAGGTCATAGTTGAAGTTACGAGTTAATATATGGAGTGAATATTTATACAAGTAACACCTATTTGCTAAGTTTTCACCACTTGGTGAAACTATTATTTTTGTTACCATAATGCTTATTTGCCAGGTTTTTGCCAAGACACTTTTCTTATTTTTTCACTTTTTTAAATATTTTTTGATATTTTATTTTTTGTATTTTTTAATCTTTTCTTATTTTTTGGATGCATCAAAGTGCCTATTTACCAAGTTTTCGATGATAAAAAAATCATTTTCAATGACTTTTTTTCTTTTTTGGGGATTTTTTTAGAATAGATATGTATAAGAACCCTAGATTTGAAGATTGTCAGGCATAGAATGTCTTCAGATGTATAGTATTGATAGAATCTAGGAGCTATTCTCTCTCTAGTGTCAAAAATTGAAAAGAACCCGAGTTGAAAGAAGCCATGATGATGTAGGGGCCCAATTGATTAGGTTCAAATTTCCCCTTCTATACATGAATCTATTGATTCTTTGACTAGATCACCAACTTTGAAGAGTTAATGATGTACCTTCTTGTTATTGTGATTGGGCATTTCTTTTTGGTACACTCTAAGGTGATTAAATGTGGCTTGTCTACATTCATCTAATAGATTGAGCTCTTGGATGTGTCATATTTTGTAGTCCTCGTATATTACAAGCCCTTTGTGGGAGATGCTTAATGAAGGTATTTCTACCTTGAGTGGTAGGACTGCCTTGGCCCATAGATGAGGGTGAAAGGAGTAGCTCTTGTTGGTGTTTTAATACTTGTTTTAGCAGCCCATAGAGAAAGGGTTAAGATGGAAATAATAGTCTCTTCTAGACTTACTAACAATTTTGTGCAAGATCTTCATAATAGTCTTTTTTTATGCTTCAACTTGTCCATTATATTGAGGGTAGTATATGAATAAATGGTGTTATTTGATCTTTAAAAAATTCCACTGTGTCTTGAGATTCTTTTTTTTAAACTAACCTCCATTATTGATAACTATGGAGGATGGCACATTCTAGCAACAAATGACATAGTTTAGGATAAACATGGACACCTATTTTCTTGTAGTAATAGAGAGTGGGAAATCTTCAACCCACTTAGTGAAGCATAAAATAGTTGTAATATTGAACTTGTGTCTATCAAAGGAGCTTGGATAAATTTGCCCAAGGTAAAATTCCCACTACTAGAAGGGTTAGTGAAATAATAAAGGGAAATAGCTCCCTGGTTGGATGTGTATTAGATTGTCATGCATATCAAATTTCTTGAAAGTTTTAGCATATATAACTACATATATTTTCATAGTGGGCCAATCATAGCCATCTCTAAGTAGCTTTCAAGTGTGTTCTAGACCATTCAAATAGGACCCACACATGCCCTCATGAACTTCCACTAATTATGTTCAAACTCTTCTTGTTTGATACACCTAAGTAGAGTATAATCTAGACCTCCCCTAAATAGGTTGTCAAAAATGATAGTGTAGTAGGAGGCATTATAAATGAGTTGGCATTTTTTTCTTGGTTATATTATTAGGAATTACTTAGTCACAAATAAAAGAATAGATTTCACCATAGTGGGATGAGTCATGGCCAATAATAATGCAAATGATATAGGAGTATATTGAACCATAGGTTAGGTAGCATAATTATTCCACTAGGAACTCATAACATGATTCATGCTCTTGTAGTTGTAGCATAGAAGAAAGGGTAGCCATTGCATTAGCTACCTTATTTTCATCTCTTGGTATCTATTGGAAAGTAATGAAGACAAAGTATTTCTTTAGGTCATCAACTATCCTTTTATAGGGCATCAATTTTGAATCCTTAGTTTGATAATAATTATTTGTCTAGATGATGATTAGTTGTGAGTTTGTGAAACTGTGTAGCTCTAATATCCTCCATTCAACAACCATCTTGCTCCCATTAGTCAGTGCCTCATACTCAAAAATATTTTTTTTGCAAGGGAAAACCATCTTGTATGACTTCGAGATAGTGTATCCCTAGGGTGTCATAAAGAGATCACATGCACCTAAAGCATGTTATGTGTAGGATCCATCAAAAGAGATTTTCCAAGTATGCTTTGTGACATACATAATAGATGAATCTATTAACTATGTCTATATAATAAACCCATCATGTAAAGGAAAATTAGCCAGCTAATTGACAATTGCTTGGCCTTTTATAATATTTTGAGAGGATCCTCATCCATTTAGTGATTTGACTAGTTAGGGTAGCTTTGTTTAGAAAATACTTTGTTAGAAAGGTTAATCTTTCCTTGGATATATTTTAATTGGGATATTCCAAGGGTCCCTACATGTAATTTGTCCACTTGTACACATGTGGAGGACATGTCATTATTTGTCCTTTATTCCACATGTAAGGACAACTCTTGTTTATTTCTTTATTTAGTTTATCCTCCTTAAGAGGATTGTGACACTTTGCACACACCTATTATGAATGTGGCATTCATAGAAATGGGAGTTACAAATGCAACTCCTCTCTCATCTCTATATAAGAGATGCTCCTCCTTCTTTCTTCACAACTACACACCACTCTAAGCACTTGATGTTATTGTATTGAGCTACCTTTGCTCCAACACTCTCTCTCTCTCTTCTTTATGCATTTGCCTTCATTCATAATAACTCACAAGGGGTTTTCTTTGCTTTCCCCTTATAAATCCTTGTCTCCATTGTTGAACCATCTTGGTGTATGCTCTTGGAGTTGCTTATCTTATGGTAACATTGTTTCACACTTAACTTACTTGGATTGTTTCTCGTTCCTTGCTCAACATTATTCATTTCTTACATGGTATCAGAGCTTGGTTATCTAATCCTTGTTTTAAGTTTTGTGGTGAAGGTTGCCATTCATTGGAGCACACCTTATTTGGAGACGTTATTGAGAGAAGAAGATTGTATTGTGATCTTAGCTCGTTTTAACTAATCTTGTGCATGCAAGTTTTTTTTACTAACCCTCTTTGGAAGGCTTGCCGCCAAAGGGTTTTCTTGCAAAGCTTCATTTTTTTTACTAACCCTCTTTGGACGGCTTGCCGCCAAAGGGTTTTCTTAGTAAATTTTTTTTGGTTTGTTTTGGACGGCATGCCACCAAAACAAAACATATTACAATAGTGAAGCTTTCTATCTCTTTTTTTTTTTTTCTCTTACTTTATTTATCAAAAAAAAAAAAATTTCTTTAGGAAAAAATAATATATTTTACTACTTTGTGTTTTTTAAAAAAAAATAAAAACAAAAACATAGTGCAAAGTCTTTATATATATAAAATCAAATAAAAAAATTCTTTTATTTTTTATAGGGCGGCCGCGCCACCCCGTGCCTCAGCAAATCAACCACCGCCGAAGGCACTTTGGCCCAGGACATTCCTTGGCAGCTTAATCCGCCGAAGCATTTCGGCCACCATCTTTGCACCACCGTTGCACATTCGCGCCACCGCGCAAACATTCGCGCCGCCGCACAAACATTCTCGCCGCCGCGCAAACAGTCGTCGGTTAAAACTTCCGCCGCCACCGGTGCAGCTCGGCACCTCTGCAACCCTTGCCGCGCGCAACCGCCACTCTGTGGTTTTAAAAACCCCCCACAACCGCTTCCTTCGCTCCCACCACGCGGCGACCACCAACTTTGGCCGCTCCCGCCACGCGGCAACCACCGCCCGCGGATCGCCGCTTCCACCACGCGGCGACCTTCGACCGCGACTCTTCTTTCACCACGCAGCAGCCACCGCCCGCTCCCCTCCATTTTCCAATTTAAAAACAAACCGTTTCCCCCTCTTTCTTTTCCAATTTTAATCCAACTTTAATTGTTTAAATTATTTTTTAATTTTCTCTATCACTATTAGTTAAAATTAAAAAAAATCAAATATTCTTACAAAAAAATAATAAAATATAAAATAAACAAAAAAAAAAAAATTTTGTTCAATTCATAAAAATTTTAATTTTTTTTTCTCCAAATCATTTGATTCTAAAATTAAGGGCATTTTTTTATTTTTTTTCAAAAAAAAGAGAAGCGAAGAATTTTTTTTTCCCAATCATGTCAACATTAATTCCAGAAATCAAACTTAATTATTCAAATTATCATTCTTGGAAAACTCATATCTCATTTATTTTTCGTTTTAAACATCTCTTTGAAATAGCCACTGACCCTTCTCTTGAGCCCGGTTCAGCGGCTACTCAAGATGAGAAAGATACTTGGAAAGCTAAAAACGAAGAAGCTTTAGGGTGAATTGGTATTTCTATTATTCCAGATTTATATGTCTTAATTGCTCACCGTTCTAAAGCTCATGATGCATGGTCCATCTTGAAAACCAAGTATGACAGTGGCGATGAATATCGCAAAATACAATTGCAAGATCAACTCGAAGATCTCAGGTATGCAGATTTTAAAGGTATGGATGAATTCCTCTTAAAATTTGATTCTCTTAAAAGTCAAATTATGGCTTTAGGTGTTCAATTAGAGGACATTCGTTTAATCCATCTTATTCTTAAAAAATGTCTTCGAAGACAGTTTCAACAGTTTATAACCAATATTCATGCACAGCTTGCTATTCCTACTTTATCTTCTCAGTTAACTTATGTTATTTTTCAAACTTTATTGAGACAGGAAGAAGCTAAGCTAATTCAGTTTGGTACTCTCAAATCAACTGAACATGCATTTGTCTCTAGAAATTCAACTAATAATTTTCGTTCCAATAATCATAATTACAAGCAATCTAATTCAAATAACACTAACAATAAATTTCATCCCAAATATAATAATACCCATCACCCTAATAATACTCGTAATACTAATAATCAAAGGAACCATTCCAATTCCAAACCTCATTTTTCTTATTGTGGCAAAGATGGTCACCTTGTCAATAACTGTTTTAAAAAACAAAATGATAGAAAACCTATGAATCATAGTACCAATCATCAAACCTCAAACCATAGACAAGGTAATTCAACTATTTCTAATTCTCGTCAAGCTTTTACTTGTAGCTTTAATCTTTGTAAACCTTTAGAGTGGATTGTTGATAGTGGTGCATCCCAACATGTCACCTCTCATAAAGAAATTTTTGATTCCTTACAACCTGATATTGCTAACATTCCTATTCAGTTAGCTAATAATCAAACTTGTAAAGTTGAAGGACTAGGTGATGTTACTATTCCTAATGGTAAATTGCATAATGTTTTATATGTCCCTGACTTGAAAACTAATCTAATTTCTGTTTCACAGCTATGTCAGAACTATAAAGTTGAATTCTACAAAGATACATGTTATATTATAGATCCTCCAACTCTTAAAGTAATTGCTTATGCTAAAATGGATAACGACAATTTGTTTAAATTCCATGAATTTGTTAGTTCACGATATTCTTTACATACTTCTATTGATTTCAATATATGGCATGAAAGACTTGGTCATTTAAATTCTGATTATATTACTTTCATGCAAAAGCATAATATGGTTGATGGCTTGCCTAACATTATTCCTTCCAAGATTACCTGTACAGGTTGTCTGAGTGGTAAGATGCATAGGGAGCCCTTTCCAAGTGGAAAATCATGGCGAGCAACTCATAAGTTGCATCTTGTCCATAGTGATCTTTTGGGTCCCATGGAGAATACCTCCATCCAAGGTTCTCGGTATGCACTTACCTTTGTTGATGATTTTTCTAGACGAACTTGGATCTATTTTTTGCATAGCAAGGATCAAGTTCTTGATATATTTATTGAATTTCAGTTATATGTTGAAAGGCAATCTGGGTATAAACTTAAAATTCTTAGAACTGATAATGGGAAGGAATATGTGAATAATGCTTTTCATTCTTATTTGAAATCATGTGGAATTAAGCACGAGCTTACTATTCCTTATACACCACAACAAAATGGTGTAGCGGAAAGAAAGCATCGGACCATTGTTGAAATGGCTCGAAGCATGTTGCATGCTAAGAATTTGCATTATAAATTTTGGGCTGAAGCCATGTTTTGTGCAACTTATATTCTTAATCGGACTCCTACCAAAGCTCTCAAAGCTATCACTCCAGAAGAGGCTTGGTCTGGTAGGAAACCAAATTTACATCATTTACGGATATTTGGTTCTACTGCTTATGTCCATACGCCTAAACAGAAAAGGCATAAATTAGATGCTAAGTCATCTCCTTATATGTTTGTTGGCTATGATGAACACACTAAGGGTTATCGTGTTTATGATTCCACTACTAACAAAGTTCAAGTTGCTAGAGATGTTTGTATTGCAGAAACTGGAGTTCATGATTGCTCTACTACAACGGATGAAGAATTCAGTGGCACTAAAATTGTGCTAGTGGAGGACCAACCTCCTTCTCTTAATCCTACTCTTTCTCTTAATCCAGTACCACCGGTTATTTCTACTCCTACATCTCATGATACTCAAATAGATACTAATGATACTTTTCTTACTCATGATTCTTCCTCTAGTGATAATTCCATTACAACTAAACGTAAACCTAAATGGGCTCAAAATCTCATCAATGAAGCTGATGATTATATTTCTAAATCTGGTGGAATTAAACATAGAAGGATTAATTATTGTAATTATGCTTTGATGACTACTATTATGAATTCTAACGATCCAAAGACTTTTGATCAAGCTAACTCTCAACCTCATTGGCAGAAAGCCATGCAAGAGGAATATGATTTGTTACTTGCTAATCACACTTGGGACTTAGTCACATTACCTCCTGGCAAAAACCTAGTTTCATGTAAATGGTTATATAAAACAAAATTGAATACCAATAATGAAATTAGTAAATTTAAAGCTAGACTAGTTGCTAGAGGCTTTTCCCAAATTGAAGGCTTAGACTATAATGAAACCTTTGCACCTGTTGCTAAAATGCCTACTATCAAATTAGTTCTTGCTTTAGCCTCTAAACTGAATTGGCCCATTCATCAAATGGATGTTAAAAGTGCCTTTTTAAATGGTGAGTTACATGAAGAAATCTATATGGCTCAACCTCCTGGATTTGTTAAGAAAGGTAGTGAAAATCTAGTTTGCAAATTGAACAAATCTATTTATGGTCTTAAACAATCACCTAGAGAATGGTATTCTCAAATTAATTCTTTCTTCATTTCTCAAGGTTTTACTAGAAGCAAAAATGATCCTAATTTGTTTATTAAACATACTACCGATGATATTATCATTGTTATTGTTTATGTAGATGATTTAATTCTCACTTCTAGTTTAGACATTTTGATTTCTGATATTAAATTCCAACTTAAACAAAAATTTCAAATGACCGACTTAGGTATCTTACATTACTTCTTAGGTATGCAAATTTTTCAAACTCCTAATGGTATCTTTGTTTCTCAAAGCAAGTATGCTTATGATCTTTTAGAAAAATTTAAGATGAATGACTCTAACCATGTTTCAATTCCATGTGAATTAGGAACTAAATTAATGAATGATATGAATACTCCTTTTGTTGATGAAACTTTGTATAGACAGTTAGTAGGAAGTTTAAATTATTTAACTCTTACTAGACCTGATATTGCTTATAGTGTTGGTTTAGTGTCTCGTTTTATGTCTAAACCTCAACAAACTCATTTTAAAGTTGCTAAATGCATCTTAAGGTATATTAAAGGAACTATTAATATAGGCTTATTTTATGATCCAAACTCTGAATTCATTTTACATGGCTATACTGATTCCGATCTAGGTGGAGATCCCAATGATGGGAAATCCACTTGTCATTATTTTTTCTTTGTTGGTTCAGGTCCAATTTCTTGGAAAAGAAAAAAGGAACACTCTATTTCCCTATGCTCAACGGAAGCTGAATACAAAGGTTGTACCAATGTAGCTAAGGAAGCTTTGTGGATTCGAAGACTTCTTGATGATTTTGGTCTACCTCAACAATCACCTACACCTATACATTGTGACAATCAAAGTGCTATTGCCTTGGCAAAGAATCCAGTGTATCATGCCCACACCAAACATATTTCACTTCAACATCACTTCATTCGAGAACAAGTTGAAGACAATCAAATTATTCTTCTTTATTGTAAAGGAGAAGATCAAGTGGCTGATATCTTAACCAAACCACTTTCTAAAGAGAGATTTCAGTTCCATTGTAAAAATTTGGGTTTGCAACCCGTTGAAGTACACTCCCCAAGTAAAGCTTAAGGGGGGGTGTTAGAAAGGTTAATCTTTCCTTGGATATATTTTAATTGGGATATTCCAAGGGTCCCTACATGTAATTTGTCCACTTGTACACATGTGGAGGACATGTCATTATTTGTCCTTTATTCCACATGTAAGGACAACTCTTGTTTATTTCTTTATTTAGTTTATCCTCCTTAAGAGGATTGTGACACTTTGCACACACCTATTATGAATGTGGCATTCATAGAAATGGGAGTTACAAATGCAACTCCTCTCTCATCTCTATATAAGAGATGCTCCTCCTTCTTTCTTCACAACTACACACCACTCTAAGCACTTGATGTTATTGTATTGAGCTACCTTTGCTCCAACACTCTCTCTCTCTCTTCTTTAGGCATTTGCCTTCATTCATAATAACTCACAAGCGGTTTTCTTTGCTTTCCCCTTATAAATCCTTGTCTCCATTGTTGAACCATCTTGGTGTATGCTCTTGGAGTTGCTTATCTTATGGTAACATTGTTTCACACTTAACTTACTTGGATTGTTTCTCATTCCTTGCTCAACATTATTCATTTCTTACATACTTTAATAGCTCAACCTTAGATATGAGCTAGTTGTATGTGTCAATATATAATGTTAGAGCTTTTGAGAAGAAAATACTACTACTAGGCATGCCTTTTCAATGTTATTGTAATGGATCTTATAGGAAACTAATATTTTTCTTATGTATTCAGTAGCTCATTCCTTTTTCTCTCTATCCTACTAATCTAGAAGTGCCCCTAGGGAAGTAGTAGTATATAGAGAATCAATGGTTTTCTAGGAATAGGTGGAATCAAGAATGGAGGATTAGCCATATATTCCTTGATTTGATTCAAGCTCTTCTTGCAATCTTCATTCAAAATAAACTTAGCTCCCTTGTGAAGAATCTTGGTGAAGGGTTATTCTCTGTTATTGAGTTGGGAGATGAATCTCCAAATGGATTGAAGATTCCCTTACATGATCCTCATTTGACTATTGTTCTTTGGAGGTGGAGTTTCTATTATTGCCTAGAATTTCTTAGGATCCACCTTAATTCATCTTGCCAATATGATATATCCAAGAAAATATCTAGAATTAACCTTAAATGTGTACTTATTAGGATATAGTCTTAGCTTAAACTAATCCATGTGATCCATAAATCCTAGGTCTATAAGGTGTGTTTCTCTCTTTTTAGACTTTACTAAGATATCATCCACATAGTCTTCCATATATTTGTGCATCATGTCATGAATTATAGTGGTCATTGCTAAGTCATTTGTAGCACCCACATTCGTTAGGCCAAATAGCATGAGATTCCAAAAAAATGATCCCTGGGCACAAGTGAAGTTATTCTTTTCCTGGTCTTTAAGGACAATTTTGATCTAATTATTCTTCAAGAATTCATCCATGAGGTAATACATCTCATAACCCATTCATTTCCACTATCATATCAATGTTGGGAAGTGGAAAAATATCCTTTGGGCATGTTTTATTCAAGTCTCTCAAATCCATGTGGACTTAGATAGACTTGTCATGCTTAGATACAAGAATGATATTTAATATACATTCACCATAGTCTACATCTCTAATGAATCCCAATTGTAGGACTTTTCCTAGTCCCTCTTTAACAAGTAGGGCCATGTATGAATGCATCTTTCTGAGTTTTTGTTTTACATGTTTGACACCTAGTGCTCTAGATAAGTGATGCATTATTGGATTAGTGTATAACTTGACATATTAGAATAAGTTTGGGAGAAATATATTTTCTATTTGAAAAATAACTCAATAAATTATCTTTTCCTCCTTTGATAGAGATTCAACTAAGTATATGATATGAGGGACCTCTATTGCTCTAATGTTGACTGCTTATTGTTAAGCGAACATTTTGCATGATGCTTAATGCCAGAAATCCTTTTGAATCTCTCTCTTGAAAAGATGATCAATGAGCAACTCCAAGGTTTTGGATGACTATTTTTCAACCTGTTGGGTAACTCAATTGAAGATAAATGTGAATGTTCACAAGGAGGCCTTTGTTGGTACCCACCAATTTGCACAACTTTGCTGAAATGTAAACACAAAGAAAGATATATTTTTATATTTTTTATTTTATGATGAATTAAATTTCTAATTGATGTAACTATATGAATTCTTCTTTTAACCAAGTTTTTAAAAAGAACATAACAAAGATATATTAACAAGATATTTGAAGTAAATTACTGAAAGGGAAATTCCTAACAAACATAAGCCAAAGTAACAAGACCTCTATGAATTAAATTATCAAAAGGATCTTGTAGGAAACCAATAAAATTAGGAGCAAAGCTTCCTCAACTCCATTGATGCAATCGTCGATGGGAACTTCAATAAACTAAAAGATGTTTCATGCTTCATCAAATTGCAAGGCCATGGAAAGTGAGCTCACATGAGACAAAACACCATGTAAGAACAACAATGATCCTTTCTCCAATTTTTCACAATAGTTAAATTCATTTAAATAAGGAAAACACCAAAATTAAAAGATTACACAATTATAACAATACAATAAAACCCTTAGGTCCATTATTATTCATGAACATGCATTCACAAAAAATAACACACTCTGACAAGATTTACTACACTCAAAATGAGAGCACCAATAGCATATATTATTACATAAACATATCAGCCTTTGATACATATTACATCCTTTTTTTTTGAAGAAATCTTCTCCTCCCTTTGTGTTAGGAGTGAGAGCTCTTCTAATAAAACTTATGCTTAAAACCTAATAAGATAAAGCTATTTAAATACAAACTGACCCTTTAAATGGTGCTAAGTAGGTCTTGACCCTTATTTATATCAATTAATGGGTGTATGAGCCTTTACATGACTTAAAACAATAAAATAAGAAGACGATAAGAAGATAGAAGCCATTAGATGATCTGGGAGTCATTGAAATCTCAAAAAATTGAAGCACGACCTTCTCCAAGTGTCTTTGGGAGTTGAACTATCACCAAAACGCATTTCTGATTCATAGAATGCTCTAAAATAGCAACTGGTAGTTAACTGTCAGTGCACTACTTCTTCTTCAAAAAAATTGGCACACCTTGCAATAAGTGCACCTTGGAAAAGCACACCTTCAAAAAGTGCACCTTGGTGATAGGACCCAAAAATCCAAAAATTCTTCTAAGTGTCAAAACTTGGTTTCCAGCATATGGGTTTTATTCCCCTTTATACAAAAATGATGTTTGGATGCTTGATTTCGAATTTCTCTATTATCTCTAATACTTCCTTAGCCTCCAGTAAATCTAATGAATCATACTTATTTTGAACTACTTTGCAATAGTTACTTACTTCTATCCTCATATCAACAAAATCCTCCAACTCAGAATCGAGTTCCAACAATGCTTCTTTTGTTTTGAACGCATGTCTAATGTCATCTTCTAATGAAGCCATTTTGAATGAATTCTTGAATTGTTGAACTATTGTTTGCACTGAGGAAAGTTTAGTTTTTGACTTTTTTGGCATGGTTTTTCACCACCCTTGTTTTGTTTTATTCAGCAGTGAAAAACCCTAAATGTGCACTCCAAGTAATTTGAGATTTGGTCAAACAACCCTAGGCAAAAAATTCACCAAATAACCTTGTGCCTTGCCTTGTTTGGCCCTAGCCTTTGAGAACTTTAGAAAGTATTGTTTCAAATAAATTTTGGTGGGACATTTTTATCCTAAAGATTTATCTGCGCAAAGATGCCTTTATTAATCTTTTGATAAACTTTATAAAGTTTGCCTAAATTGCATTATTTTATTTGAAAAAAGGTCCAAGTTGCGATATCTTTCAAGCATCATAGATCCTTTTAAAATTGAGGGTTGAAGCTTGCCCGCAATATGGAGCTGCGAGGTCTTTAAATATTGTGGGCAAGCACCTTTTCGATAGGTAGCCCTTGCTAACATTTCAGCCTCAGTGCACCCAAAAAGGTTCGTGGTTGTCAAAGCTAGTCAGAACTTTTGTAGGTTTGTCAGTACTTTTCGTGCACATTCTAGATTTCCTGCGATATCATTGGTTGAATTACTAACAAAGATATGCCTTTATCACCAAGAAGCATCAACCATTGATTTCATTTTGAATCAAGGGCTAGCACTTTCCTGCAAGAAGGAGATGCTCGTGACTTAAACAATGCGAGGAAGCGAAAATGGGACAAGTGGCACAGTCTGACAAGATGGGCCTGCCGTTCTCAAAGATAATGATGAGATGTCTTTCGTGGAAAATGTCAAATGAGTCAGAATGGATGGAGATATTTTATTTTTCACTGTAGCAAATGTGGTATTTAAAATGCCTGATTCTATAACCGTTGATTTTTCAAAGATCAAAGGCCAGCGCATGCCCGCATTTTGAAGTTGCAAGAAAGATAAATAATGTGGGCAAGTGGTTCTTGGACATGTGGCAAGGTAGGGTCAAGAAATTTTAACTGTATGTTGCGGTGTGACACACTGTAGAGTGATCACTAACATGTACTACCAGATGTGCCACTGAAGAAGTTTTTCTACCAAATGGAAGTGAAGCCTCATCTGCTGTAGATCTTTCAAAGATCGAGGGTTAGTGCAATCTTGCATTATGAAGCTATTAGTCAAATAAGGAATGCGAGTATGCGCCTTTGTGATGTGTGGCATAGTGGGGCCAAATTATGAAAGAACACTGAGTTACACCATGTGATTTGCCACTTGTGCTTAGTTGGAAGTACTTATGCTATGGGCATGAAAATCTCAGAAATCAATGCAATAGTCAGGTGGGTTAGAGCATAGGGGTTGAGCAGGGTCATTTCATTGGTCCAAGTGGATGATTGACCATAAAGTGTAGAAATTTTTCACACCGTTGATCCTGTCTTGATCAACAAAGGATGCTTTCCCGCATAAAGAACTTGAGGGAAGTTTAAACAAAGTGGGAATGCACCATGCAGACACGTGTCCATGGTAACGTCACTTTTCTCATCCTGTAAGGTTTAAAGATTTCCAATATTACCACCATTGATCTTTCAAAGATCGATGACTGGTGCAAGCCCACAATTTGAAGATGCTGGTTAGATAAGAAAAGTAGGAATGCACCAGCTTGACACATGGAAAGAGTGATGTCAAGCAGCTGCTCGCTCAGAAGAAGATATGGGACCCGCTGGAGTGGAATTTTTTAGAAGGCACTAACCCATATAAAGGTTTCCTATTGGTCAGAATAGCTGACTGGATTTTGTTCAAATGTGAATTGATCTTATCGTTGATCTTGTCTTGATCAACGAGTGGCACTTCCCTGCAATTCTAAGGTGCAAGAAATTTAAGAAATGTGGGCAAGCAGTATTGCGACACGTAGCCTTGTTTTTAAAACATGAAGCTTGTTGCCTTTTAAATCAAAGTCATTCGATCTGGTGAAAATCTACGGATAGGATTAAAATTTGGTTGCAATTTGGAGGTAATGGTTACTGAGAGTAAATATGATTTAGATTTCATTCATGTGATTTCAATGTATGAAAATAACTCACGATCTCACCATTAATGAATCACCAAAGCATAGAAAGAACATCAGAGCATACAAAATTCTCAAAGCCAGGGCACAGAAATTTTGGTCAGCGATCCAGTAAAATTGCAAAAGAAATCACACAGTGTAGAAATGTGAATTCTAGTGGGTAAGTACTATGTGACTCTTTAAGAAATTCAAGTATCTGCTATTATAAAATTTCTAGGGTTTTATTCAAAATGCCTCCCTGAAAAGAATTCACTGGACAAACGGATTATTTGAAACATTCTATGCATGATGATTTTCTTGAACAATTCCCCTTATCAGTACATGAAATAACTAAGGGGAGGGAACTCATTCCAAAACACCTAAGAGTAGTTGTAGCAGAAGGTTTTTATGATAGAGAAAATTGGGTAAGAGATGCCTAGGTTTCCATGGGGGGTCTAGAGTTGTTTAAGAAATGGTTTTCTGAGCAAAAACTGGACACTCCTATGAGCAATGTATGGGAGTTTAACATTGGTAAATTAATAGTTCCCACAGTTTTCTTTGATAGTGATTTATTGATGGATTTGGCAAAGAAATATGATCCAATTACAAGGTGGGTAAAGAATCATGTTGGAGTGAATCTCTTTAGGGTTTACTCGAAATTAATTAGTGAGGTTTTCAACCTCAATCTTAACCATGTTGTGCATGAAAATATTGATATGGATGACCTTCAAGCAAGGTATGATACACCAAGGATTTACCTAAGAATAGGGCCATTGCAGGAGCATGTTGTTAAAATTGGCACCTTGCCTGTGATTACAGCCAGTACCCCAGAGCCATTGCTAAGAAAGCATTTCAACCTTAGAGCTCAAGCATTATATTTTTCTCTTTGAAAGATTTTTGGGATGGATGAAGTTGATCAAATCCTAGGCTCTATTGTCCTTATCATGGCTCAAACTCTTCAATTTGGGATGAGCACTATCCTAGATTTTTCTACTTTTTTTGCGAAAGAAATTCACAATGGCTTGGTAGGGATAGCACAGGGAAAAGTGGACAAACCATTCTATTGGTATTCATTGCTCGTGCATGTATGCTTGTACAAGGGATTTACCTTCTTCTCCAAGGGTATGGAGCTAGAAATGACCAGGGATGGAGAGAGGAATCCAGTGCAGTTGTGGAGTGTAGCTATGACTACAAAAGCTAAAAATGCCAGTTATGTGAGATTTGATAGATACTTTGCACCAAAGCTTAGGCTGCTTTTGAAAGGGGACAACCCCACAATTCCACAACCATTGTTAGAATTGGTCAGACCCAAGGACCATGCACAAGGACTATTGGTTAGTCATAACTGGGGGGATACAATCCCTTATAATGTCTCAATAGTAATAAGATTATATGGCTTATTGGGAAAGCCTCATGTTCTACCTTTCCATGTGCCCTTGAAGATAGGGATAGTTGAGCTCCTATGGTAGATAGGCACTATAGATGAGAGGGAATTGTCTAAGAAGGGTATCTTCTTTCCAATTGTTACTATAGTGCATTATTTTGTTTTTGTCAAGAAAGGGTGAAAGCACCTTAATTTTTTTTTAGATAGATATAACATGGCAGAATCTCATGCCAAATTTATTGATCTTGAAGGATTCTATGACCTCTTAAGAGAGAGGGTGAAAGCTTCTCACATGGTACAACAAGTTTATTATCTAGAGGATATAATAAAAAATGTTTTCACTTTGCAAGAATAGGAATTGAGGAAAGAAAAATAGATAGTATTTAGTAAGACATTAGAATTCATTAATGCTTTTGACCCCTAGTATGACCCATTGAAAGATAAGAAATACTGGGGAGCTAAAATGAAAGCATTAATGAATAATTTTGCTATAATAATCCAAACCGTGAATGAGAAGAAAGCCATATATGTTGAGACATATCTAGACAAGGTTGCAGAGGAACAAAGAAGGAGCAGTAGAAATGTGGTATCTCCTAGTCAGTATACTTTGCAGAGAAGGGTAGGTTATGTAATGGTTCAAAGTGTGCAATAGGTACCCCTTCATCAGAGGCCAAGACCAGGAAGTCCATTTGTAGCCAGCTCTCCAAAAAGGTAGAAATTAGAACAGGGATCTTCTTCTTCTCAGGTAGAACAATACTCCCCAAGCCAATCCCCAATCCGAATCGATGATGAAGCATCTTAATGGAGCAGCTTAGAAAAATGGCTGGAGAAGGGGATGTAATTGTTGCTTCTAAAGACTTGGAGATTGGAGAACCACAAGAACCTCCTACACCTTCCTTGGACTTAACCATTACTGATTACCAAGGTAAGGAAATTGATCTAATACTTGCCCAAGCTTCTGAAAGGTTTATTAATGATGAGAATTTTGTAAAGTCTAGGGCTTTTGCTCAATTTTTATGGAGATTAAATGTGGGAAATTTTGAGAAAATCTGTGAGAAGATAAAAGTAGAACAGCTAGACAAACTTGATTTAGATATTAAGGAAGAGGTGAAATCTAAATTTTTGAATGATTTTGCTCAATTTACTCTTGAAGTTGGGAGGAAAATAGTTAAACAGTCAGGAGTCCTCCTTCTACCGGAGTGGGCTATAGAAAATGCCATTATTTTTTATTCAGTAAGGAAATAGAGGGATGTTCAACTAAGGACTGCTGAAGAAATACTACAGGCTCATAAAGGAGTCAAATTTGGTGATGACCACCAAGCCCTTGTTATATGGTCTATGGAAAAATGGACAATACTAGAATGCATGAGATTCCCATTGCAGAGCATACTAGTGTATTGACAGTGTTCAGGGCTCGTGAGATAGGTGGTAAAAAAATAATTGGGATGGCATCAGAGATGCTAAAATTTGGTAGCATGGTGTCTAGCCAAGAGGAAGATAAATTTTCCCAACTCAATGCTAGGTTTGAAGAAGTTTTGAAAGCATATGAGGAGAGGGGTATGCAAATACAATCATTAGAAAATAAAGTAACCCAGATGGAGAAGATTCTTGGGAAAATAAAAATAGGAGAGACGAGTAAACCTAGGATTGCATACCCCCCATAGCCACCTGTTGGGCCTTTTAAATCAACACCAATTATTGAGATACCTAATACTCTAGAAAGGCCTTAGTTCTATACTGCAGAGGATTTTGAAGAGGAGAAAAATAAGTTATATGCAATGCATGTATAAAATAATAATAAATATGAAGAAAAATTGGGGCAAGGTATCATGTATTTAATAGACAAGATAGAATGGCCTACATTTCTTGATCAATTAGTGAGGATTTTAGCTATTGGGGATGAATTGAAGCAAAATGAAGCTATATTCAGACCCATTGTATAGAAGTGGATAGAGAGAAATTTAGATATCACTACTATGTGTATATCTATTATTTAGCTAACATATCATTAGATAGAAGGAATTTTTGATTTACCAAATAAGTTGCAGGGTTTTGATGATAAGCAAGATTCTTTCTACAGAAGATTAACTATTTATTTTTCCAACTAGTTTGCAGAAAAATTTGATTTATTCCCTTGTGCTCTAAAAACAATTGATAAAATAAAGGAAAAGGAAGAATGGAAGAGGGAGCTAGATGAAGTCTTTTGTGAAAGAATGAATAAGGTTATAAATGAAATAGGCCATTTGTTAGGGGCAATGAAAAATGAGGAGTTGGTAAAAGTACGGATATTCTATAACTCCATCAGAAAAGATTTTGTTGATATAGAGGAAAATGCAAATTCTTTAGTAACTATACAAAGAGAAGTTCTAAATTTTGACTGGTCAGAGGACACTACCTATAATAAGTGGAAGGAAGAGTTTATGTCTACAGAATGGATAGAAGGAGATGATGAGGTGGAGAATGATGATGAAGAAGAGGGTACAAAAGTAGAAGCCACCTCTGCCACTGATGATAAAGACAAAGAGGATCGTCAAGTGGCAGGAGGCGGTTCATCACTATCACATTTGATGGCCACCTATCCCGAGGAACCAAAACACTAAAGGAATTCGATCATAGTGTTTTTGTCTCCCCAAAGGGAATAACAGAAATGGACCCACAAAAGGATTTTGAGTGTACCAGTCTTTATGTTATTCACATTTTGCCATTTTGTGATAGGTGTATGTAAATATTTCTTGTAAAGGACACCTGCCAATTTATCTTAGCCTAAACCTTGTTGCATCTCAAACTATATAAGTGAGATTCTAGGGCTAGAGAAGGGTATAATTTCTATTATTTCTAGGTGAGATACTTAGTCTATTTTCGGTCCAATGTTTGGAGCAAGTTTATGATGTATTTTCTCTATTAGTTCCTGAGATTACATGAATATAGAATGATCTTTGTGTTTCTTCCTAAGGTCATTCTAAGTTTAGTGTAAATGTATACAATTTTCAAAGAAAATGAATACAAATTATGAGTTGTCCCCATATCAATTCTTTCTGAATTTTGTCTCCTTTTGATTACTTGGTTATCTTGATGTTGTATGAGTAAAGGCTTGTGCAATTGAATGTAATCTAGTTAGGTTGTATATTTGTTCATCACTGCTATTAGTTCAATGGATTAAGTAAAAGCTTTGATGAATTTGATAAGGTTGCTACAGTAGTAAGAAGGATTTTTGAATGATGAATTCTGATAAGAATTGATGATAATATTTGTTGTAAGGAAACAAATTAGATCTAAGGATTTGTAGTAGACTCTGAGCCCTAATGGATTAGGCACTGGTCAAATTGATTCAGCTGGAAGAGAAATATGTCATAAATGGTTTTCAAATGTAGAATTATAATCAATTTTACTTTTATTTCTTGTAGATCTTCAAAGTTGGCCAATACTTGTTTGCATGGAATGTTTTAGCTTTAGTTAGCCACTATTGCTGAGAACACGTGCAAATCTATAGAAGAATTTTGGCCAAATCTGTTATATGGGATGTGTTTATCAAATTGTCAAGAATTATGCATGTATTTGAGGATTTGAGATGAGAATCAGAATGAAACTAAAATAATTCTCGTATAGTGTTTCCTAGTATTGAATCATCCCTAGTTTTGCAGAGCCTAAAGAGTAGAAAACCACCTTTGGTTTTGTTGAAGTTGGGTCCAAATGGTTTGCACACATAATTGTTAATCAGAATTGGCTAATCCTTAGATTGTGTGAGTGATATCATTTTGGTATTGAGCATTTTGTTTCTTAGTAGTTATAAAACTCCAACAAACTCATCTTAAATCTCAAGGCTAGAAATGTTGTAGTATTTATCCACTTCCAAAAATTGCTCTTGAGCCTTATTCTTTATTTTTTGAATATCTTTATATAGTCCTTGCATGCATTTATTTCTTGAAGATATCTTCTCTATCCAATCATCTAACTTATCTAACTCCTATGCTGAATAAATCTTCATTAGCATCTGGTACCTTTGCCCTTTTATGGATTTTAGTGCTTGTAAATCAATGGCCTAGGTATGCACTTCATCCATCAGCCCAAAATCTTGATTTATAATGGTAACCAATTTGTTAGCATTGGCTTGGATGTTGTGTAGAAGGTTCAAATTACCTTGTATTATTTGTGATCTTCTTTCCTCATAACTGTGACACCATTTTTGGCAAGCGTCCAAAAATGAATCCATAGGTTTCCATGTCTCCTTTCTTTCTAATGTGGCTCCTAAAGTAATATCTAGTTTAGTCATGTCTATAGGACCTACCACTTCATTAAGATATCCTCTTAATAGTTCATTTTGTTTCCATGGAATTAAAAGCTCTAACTCGTCCTTGTCAAGGTTTGAAAACACTTGCTTGAGGCTCGTGGTAATCAAGACTTTTGTAGTATCCACTATGGGCTTTCCTAGTATGACCTCCTTCATCTAATAATCTTTAGGAGTCAACTCTTTTGTGTCTATATGAGGGATCAAAATGAAAATATGTGCCAAAAGATCCTGATCTTGATTCTTCATTATGAAGGCTAATGTTTTCGCATCACCCTTGGGTGGCTCATGCTTCTTAATTGCTTTTATTAATTTTTTCATGCCTTCCTCTTCTATCAATTCCATCTACCTTAAGAAGACTTCCTATTTTAGTCATGATTCCATTGTCCCCATTGGTGACATGTACTATGTTGAAGAGGTAGGTTCAGATGCAAGTTCCTTTCCCTTATCGCTCCTCTCCAAAGTCATCTTGTGTTGAGGAAGAACTTCAGAGTGACCTTTTGTGTCATGTTGGGCTAGGGACCTAGCCTCTATATTAGGAGGAGCTTGTTTCCTTTCTTCTACTATTTTTCCTTCCTTAGATACTTCATTGGCATGTAATTACATATATTCTCCTTCTTTTAAATTTTGACTCTCAAGTTCAACCATCGAAGGAGGTAGGGCCAATGATCCTTGATCCATTATTGATGATGTATCTTGTTCTAGTGGAGGAGAAATTCCAAGAGTTCCTTTTGGTAAGGGAGGTAGTCGATTCCAATCTTCCCCCAATGGCTCATTCCTAGGAGTGTCCCTTATTCTCTCTCCTATCATTTCGATACCTACAGGCATGAAGTCAATAATTGAGAGATCAAAAATGTCTTCTCCCACCTTCCATTTATGCAAATCCACTTTTTTTATTCTTTATCCAAGGTTTCAACATGGATCGATTCTCAAGGGATAGAAGGCAATGTTTGAGTCAAACTCCTTCTCCTCTCCTCCTCTACAATTGTCGTCAAGCGAGTCCTCTTATTCAAAGGGACAAATTAAATTTGCTCCCATTCCTCCTCATCTTTGACCTCAAGGATGGTTTATAGAACTTGAGGTGATGGAGTGCTATTTTTATTTAGTCTCCTCCTCTTTACACCTACCACCATCATCTCTATTCTGGATCTTTTGGGTATTGACAAGGAGGCTTCTCCTCTCAAGGCTTGACGTGGTGGAACTCCTTCCTATGTTGACTGAACCTATTCTTGCTCAATTTGAGCTTATTTTGGCTTAGGTTGGGCTTCTTCTCCTTAAGTATATGGTTCTTCTTGAGCCTCTATATATTTCTCTCTTACCTGAGGGGCTCCATTTCTCTTCTTTCCCTTACCCTTTTGTGTCTCAAAGTACTCGACCTCTTGCTCATGTTGGTGCACTATTTTTTATCTCACTGGTGATTTGGTGGGGTAGGTTGGTATGGTGACTTTTCTTCCTTTACCTCTATTAGGTCAAGTTGTTGCTTGAAGAGGTAGGGCTTGAGGAACTAAATCCATTTGGAAAGGCTTCTTGATCCATTCTCTTGTTAATTCAACCACATGTCTAGCTTTATGATTGATATCATCATTCTCCTCACACCCAATTTTTGCATTCATAATGGGCCTTTCATAAATCTTGTCCCTTTTGTACAAAGGATCTAATATCTCAGGGATATCCTTGTCCCATTCTTTGAGGGGTATCTCCATGTTCAACACCTTTTTAGCCAATTGTAGGTTCATTCTACAATAGTCCCTAATGTGGACATTGTAGTCTTCTTATTACACTCATCTAGTAATCCTCTAATGCCTCTTCTAGAACAAACTTCCTCCCTACTAGATGTTGTACAATCTTGGTTTTGTCAAAATGAGAGCAAGGTTCCTAGTAATCTTCTAGAGGATATTGATCCCAGTTTGAATCAAATGTAGAAATATCCTACTTTTACTTTACCTCAAAGGCTCCAATTCTAATGGACCACACCCAAATTTTCTTATGTTGTTTTCTAACTCTGTCATATGCAAAAGATAGTTGCCTTGCTATCTCCAATAATATTATCTTATCTGATGGATATCACAGGCACTTCTTTGGTCACAAGAGGGTACCCACTACCTAAAGATAGGTAAATGTCTTGAACTAGATGTAGTAAACACCAACTTGTGTTATCTATGCAACAACTTCCACTAATATTCTCTTCACATAATCTCCCTTAATGAACTTGATGATGGAAAATATAAAACCATCATTGACCACCCTATATCAACACTTTACAGTGGGAGCTTCTTCTTCTTCACTAGTTGTGAGTACATGACATAAGGTCAAGCATTTGCATCTTGCATGCTCCCTTTTCAATATAATTCAAGATAATCTATGGTTCTTGTTGCCAAAAGATATGCTATATAGGATGTCATGTAAAAGAGGGGATCATTCTTCACTAAAATCAATTGCTCATCTAGATTATCACTGAGAATTATGGCCCAATTAATAGGCATCTTGCCTATACTGATGGTTTTTATAAAATGTACCATCCATGTCTCTAGATGACTTGCTGCTGGAAGACCCATGGCTCTACTCATGAGAAAAATCAAGTAGCCAACATCATCTATAATGTATACATGTGTCATGTCAACGTTTCCAGCTCTTCTTCCCAAGGGTGTCATGTCAATTAGGTACTTTTCTTGTACCAACTCTTTGGCCTCAGTTTTGTTCTCTCTGTACCATCAATTTGTGTCCTCATAAGTGATCCAAAGGTACTTATATTCCCATGGAAGATGAAAGACCTCTTCAATTTTTTGAGGTTTGAGATCCAAAACTATCTCTCTGGTCACACTTTTGACCACCTTCTCCTCTAGTATATAGTGATTAGCTAAGGTCATGATAAGTTCATATGATTGAATTGATGTTGGGTGAGAAGAAATTTTCACCAAACCACTTTGGATTATAGCTGACACCATGGCTGACCTATCTTTAGGTTTTTTACACATGGTCAAAAAGATGTTCCAGCCAATGTGCCCTAATTTTGTGTCTCGAATCTCTAAATGTTTGTCTTGGAATCGAGACCTTTTTGGTGCTCCTTGATAATTAAAAAAGACTAGCTTTGGTGCTAACTTTTCTTTTATTAAGGATGCGGATGATGTCATTATATCTACACAAAAGAGAGAAATGTCAGTACCATTAATGTTAGAGACCTATGATGACCTTTGGACATGACTCAGACTAACAGACGATGGACAAAAACTCATCAAAAAAAGGCAAAATTGACCAAAATCCCCTCTCATGAGCCTAGAATGTGCATGTGCACACCTTGCACACCTAGTACACCTACACAAATTTGATTTTATCTTTAGCATTAAAACATATATAAAAGTTCACTGTTGTGCACTTTGTGCATGTGTGCAACGTGTGCATGTGTTCAACTGCACACTTGATCTTATGCTTGGGCAAGTGCTTTAGGGGGGCACATGGTCAATTTTGTTGCACATGATCACCTCTTGAGGGTGTGCATGTGCACATCAACAATAGTTTATTTTTATACCTTAGTTAAGGTAGATGAAGGATGCAAAGGAGTGGAGCTGAAGATGGTGTGTAGGTGGGCTAATCAGAGGGATAGAAGAAGATAAGTGACAAATAAAAGTGGGTAGGGTTTATTTATAGGCCTAGGTGTGATAGTGTGCACCTTTAAGGGTGTGTACATGTGCATGTGTGCATCCTCATAAGGAGGTGAGTGTGCACTATGCATTCTTAGTGCACATTTTCATGTGCACAAGTGCGCACTTTTATACTTTGAGGCCAAAAATGAATATCTAACCCCTCAATACTACTCATGGTTTCCTGAGTAGGCAATGGGGACTGACCTAGATCTAGAGGAGGGTCCTAATGACTGAGGCACCTGATTGGGTGCTCTAAGAGGACTTTTAAATTATGGGGTCCCCATTTTGTGACTCAAAATAGGGCATGTGTTGTGAGACCAAAACACTTATGTTGGTTCTATCAACATTGATGACCTATCCTATAAGTGACTGGTAAAACTACCAAGTATCTCATCCATAGGCACCTTAGGGAGGTTTTCACCTCTACATATGTCTTTTCTTTTTACTTTTTTTTTCATTTATGATACCACTACAATTTGATTTTTGTCATCAGGGTGCTTTTTCTTATTTGTTCCTATCTTTACTTTTTTATTTTTACTAAGATACTAGGTATCTGCTTCAATCATGTTCATATTTGGTTCAGTGATGGAAGAGACTATGGGTTCAAGAGCATTTAGATAGAAAGTTATTTCATAGTCACTCTTGAAGGAAAGGAGCTTGACTGGTTGATATTGTCATGTCCAGTCTATGAGTTTGGGATGCATGAGTGATAAGTAGAAGGTTTCAAGAGTCAATGATGTGTTCATCAAATTTGACAATTGCTAATTCAAGGTCTACAGGTCCTCTTCAGAGGTACTAATCCTGATAGGAACCCTATCATAGTCAGCTTGGTTCAAAAAAACAATGTGCAAGCCTGACTCATTTGGCCTAGTCTGAGACTCATCAACTACCTCAAGTTGGTAAGCATATTTTTGTACCACATTAATGTCCAACTCTATAAATATAATAGAAGTATACTTTTACTCCCATTTTTAAGAATTTTTTCTTTCACCTCTTTCTAGGAGTTTGGAGATGACTCTATTGATATATTCTACCCTTGGGCCATCACTTTGAGAGTGAGAGGTTAGTTAAGACAAATATTTCTCTATTCTATTGTTAGTGTGTTCTTTATTCTTTCCCCGGAGAAGGGATGGAAAAGGAATGAAGTCAACATGCTCCAAAGAGCCAGTATTTGAGAAGGGGTCATAGTGTTCCCCTTGGTAGTTAGGATTGGTTGTCTACATTTGGAGCCATTTCTCATGAGTAATCATATCTTATTTTATTTCCTCTCTTGATTCTTATTCTAGTTCATTGGGATCTTCATAAAAAATGGACTAGTGTTTGTAGTAGTGAAGAACCCCACACTAGTTTTATCCATTGGTCGATGTCCTTCAGTGACACTTAATAGGTCAATAAGAGCATCCTTATGATCACCTATGGGTCCTTGTCTAGGGTAACCCATATATTGCAATAATTAATAGTCATTACTCATTTTTTTGAGTGGTGATCTTAGTAGAAGTGGTGGATTTCTCAATGTTCTCTCCTTAGTAAATCCACTCACGTGCAACTGTTTCTTCATTCTCCTCTTTCATAGAAATAGAGGATTGGATAAATGGCTTGTGTTTAATGACATAATAGATGAAAAGGATCTCATGGCCTCATAAGGCTTTCCATAATACCAAGGAGAGATGGGGAGTGACATGATTGATTCCAGATTGTATTCTCTCATGTCAATTCTTAGTAGTTTTATCCTTCTTTCACACTCTGCTGTTGTAGCTCTAGATTCATTGGATGCTTTTTTGTGTAAAACAAAAGTGTTTGTTTCTATCAAAGAGAATTTTAGGGTATAGTATTGTCACCTAGCACTATGACCTCAGTCCTATTGTATGGGAATTTTATGCATTTATGGTATGTAGAGGAAACTTCTTGCATGTCATATATCCATGATCTACCCAGCAATATTTTGTATAAAAAGGAAAGATCAAGTACTTGGAAAACCATGTTCTTTTCAATAGGTTCCACTCTAATTGGAAGTACTAAGAGACATTTGGAAGATCTCTCTTCTTCAACATATGCTTTGATAGTTATTTTTCTCCTTGGATCAATAGTGTATTCAAAAAATCCCAATTGCTTGAGTAGGTCATATGTATAGATATTTAAACCTATACCTCTATCTATTAGTATGTGCTTTACAAAAAAATTATAAATTTGAATTCTATGTGATGGAGAGAATTGTGTAGATGATTAATTAGTTTTTCATCCTCCTTAGAGAAGGATAGCTAGCGAGGTGAAGTGGGATGACTTGCCATGTTTTGGAACCTACTGGCATCAATGCCCTTAGGGATTTTTTTTTTATTAGGGTCTTCTCTAGGATCTCCCGATGAACAGGAGATTGTTCGAGCAATTAAAAAATAGAAATTAGAGATATAGTGCTTTGTAGTTGGTCCATAAGATTATAGCCAGCCATAATAGTAGTGAATATGTTGTTGGAAGATGGGGCTACCATATGTTTAGTCATTGACTATTTGGAAGGGCCAACTCCCTTAAGTGTGACCTTAGCATGGTTGTGGGTCACAACATTTAAGTGATCATATGTCATTTGTATAGAGGGACCAACTCCCTTGAGTATGACCTTAGGTTGGGTTGATATTTTTAAGTTCTCATTTTTGGATTTAAGAGACCACAAATGTATAGAATAACCTAAGGTAGATGTTTCTTTCTTACCTTTTAATTTTGATCATATTTATGGAATCATAGATGAGTTCCAACATATTGATGAAATTATCACTACTATTGTATGTGTAGTTTACTTTGGTGTCCCTTCTATTCATTTTAGATCCCTCACCTTATTCATACTTGGGAAGAGGTTCCTTCTAGACTTTGTGATAAGAATTACTTTTATGGCCATCTACTTCAACTTTGTCATTATCGATTAGGTCCTAAATGACATTTTTGAGCTTCAAATAGTCATTAGTTATGTGACTATTTTTCTATGTAGGTGCACTAGTGGTCATCATTCCACCATTTCCCCTTGTTGGACTACATTTCTTACTTGGAGCTTCCTATTTCTTTGTATCCTAGATGTTTCTAGACAAGTTAAAGGTTGGTTCTTTTATTTTTAGCATGGATGTGTCCACTACACCATCATAAACTATGTTTTTGTTCTTATTCTAGGATTTTACCTTATCCTTGTTGTTGTTATGGTTTTTTTTTTGTTATTATTTGATATGTCCTTGCTCAGGGTAAGTTCTCTCTTTTTTACTATGGCATCCTCAATATGCAGTGCACTTTCTACCATTAGATCTAAATTGGAGAAGGGTTGTTTTCTAAGTTCAAAATGCAACTCTGGAACAAGATTGTTGATAGAAATTTCAATCCCTTAGGATTCTAATATTTTTTGGGGGTCATAAATAGATCTTCCTCAATCTCTAAAGAAAGGTAAAAAATGATTCCCCTATGTATTTTTTAGTGTTGTAAAGATCCAACATAGACACAACATGTTGTATGTTGTATGTTGTATGAGTATTGTTGAACAAACCATTATACCAGCTGATCGAAAGATTGGATATGAGGACATAGTTTTTTAAACCACTCCATAGCTTTTCCACTAAGACTTAGACAAAAAATCCTAGTGAGGGATTTTTGTTCATGTAGAAATTCTATGCCAAGATCATAAAACTCTCTCACATGGTCTTAGAGATCAATATTTCTATCATATTTATCATATTTAGGAATCTCAACTTTCAAAGGAAAGGGAGGCATGTAAATATCCCTATCAGAAGGGAATGGACAAATTACCTTGAGTAAAAATTTCATTTTGGGTTGTTCCTTTTCCTTCCTAAGTTGGATCAATTTTTTTCTCATCTCCTCAACCTGTCTATTTAGGATTAAGTATGGTGATGATTCTTGTTTTTGAATCAATCCCTATATGTTGAAATAAGGTTGGAGTTTGGCTCCTCATGACTATAAGTGCATGAAAAACTTATCCCTGTCCTAATTTAGGGTTGTGTTCATTATTTTTTACAAAGTCTTATCCTACTAAAACCATAATATGTTTTATTTACTAATATATTCATCACTAGAGAATGAGTTAGTAGTTTGAGATACACGTTGTAAGCTATGTTGTGACACATGGTGAGTAGTGTGTTGAGAAGCATGCTAAGAGACATGTTATAAACAATGTTTTGGTTTAATCATTGGTCTCTATCTTCATGGAAGTATTTTTTTTCATTCTCTCTATGAAGCCTTTATTGTTTTTCCATTTGGTGCAAGAGTTTTTCTATTATGTTGTTATGTTTCTCCATATGTGATGTTGGATAAATAGACACCTTAGATCTAGATGAAGAGGATGATTGTGAGATTCAAGAGATGATGTAGCCAATGGATTGATCAACCAAGAGTTAGGAATGATAATGAATGAACTATATGTAGCTTTGGATTTCCTTACTTGGCTTATTTGACTCCTAGTTTGTACATACATGAAATAGATTGTAACAAATTGATTATACCACTAAAGTTTTATTGATTTCCTAATTTCATAAGAAAAGTTAAACTTGTCCAAGTGATGATGTAAAAATAAATAACTTGCTACAAGATGTCTAAGTCAAGGCTTGAATTCCTATTATGTAACACTCATGAATAAGAAAAGATGAGATTAAAATAGACAATAAAAAGAATAGACAAGTGATATAGTCTACTAATTGAGACTTGTAGTCAATAGGCTTGAGCTTAATTTTTAGCAAAAAGTAGTCCCAACTTGTTGTGACATACTAGAGGATAGAAAAGTAGCTAAGAAATCACAATAAAAAAGTTGGTTTGATAGAACTTTTGGACCTAAAAGTGTATTTTGACAGAGAGTAAAATCATAAAGTAGAACTTTCTAAAGGACGTGACAATCTGAAATAATACGATAAAACTATAGGAACATAATGATAAACCCATGCAAGATGGTATAAGTCTTGTGTTAGATCTCCATTCACTCATTTTGAAATTCAAATCTCCATTTTCTCATTTCTTATTTCATTGACTAGCCTCCATTGATTTTTCCATCATTGATCTGGTTGGCATCTCCTAAAGCAATCACTCTTCACAAACTCACTTCACCTCTATTGTTCTTCTCTTCAGAACTTCTCCTTAAGATCACCAATCAACAATGAACCAAACTTAGAAAACTTCTCTTATGCCTCCTTAAATAGGTAATTTTTATCTTTTTCCACTTAAATGTTACCATTGATCTCAAGGTTAGCTCAGATTCATTGAATCCCTCCATATTTTTGTTATCCTTCTTCTAGAAACTTAAGATCAAATCCTTTCCTTTAAATTCATAGAAAACTCTCCTCATGCATTAAATATGCTAGCTTATCAATCCTTATCTTCCACACACTTTGACTAATTCAAAATTTCAATATTGTCAACCTCACATTCAAATCTTCCTCAAACTATAACTTTTATTGTCACTCGACAATCATTGTGTTTGTTTTCTCGATCATTACTATAAATCTCAGAATACACTATACTTTCTCACTCCACATCAACAAGCTCACTTGACCATTATTATGCCCAATCACTTTTGACACTTCTTCATACATTTTCTCAGTAATAACTAACACTCAGTTTGAATTATTTCACTTGGCTTCTACATAAGCTCCTTAATATTCTACTTCAACTCCATTGACCGTGCAACACTGATACTTAGTCAAGCTTATCCTTATGACTTGTTCACACTCTCAACTTCATCCAATTGTCTTCTTTACTTTATGTATTGATTGAAAAACACATATTGTCAAGGACTAACTTATCAAGTGCCTATTGTATCTCCATGACACTTAACACATCTCAGCTAAACCTTTCACTAGGTCATCTCATGATCTCTTCTTTTCAAATCCTCTTTATCAATGAAATGATATGGAAATCTAAACTATTAGTAAATGTCTCTCTAGTAGGTTTGATATTCTGCCTTACCAATAGGTTTGGCATCAATGAAAATATAATAATTGCTCTAATTGTAGTTTCCAACAATTTCCCTCTTTGGCATTGATGGCAACAATACTCATACTTCACTAGTTACCTTGCAATCAACAAAGCTTTAATACTTGTATTGGAAGCATCCTCTATTTTTAATGTCTCTCTTTCTTAGTTTCATTATGATTCTCAACTAGGTAGTCTTAGGATTCTCCCTCTATCATTTCAATATTTACTCTTTCTTACTAGCAACATCACAACATATACTAACATATGTCTGCTCTTGACAATAATTATTCTCTCTGCATAAATTCTCCCTGATCTTACTCTACCTCTTTGTATCATACTAATCTCTCCCACTTTATGTGTACTTCTCATACATATTCTCCCTCTCTATTTGATAACTTGTATGGTAACTCAATTATACTAATCTCTCCCTCTTTGGCACAATGCCAAAGACATCAACTATACATGCATATTGATGTCACTATTTTGACTAATGTAGAAATTGTGTCTCAACATCAACTCCTTGTAGCTTCATCTACTCATAGTTCAGTGTCTTGCTTTCACACCTTTAGGAAGATCCTAAAGTGTAACCTTCTACCTCAATGTTTATGATATTTCCATTTACAACATTTGATGCAATGTAACATCTTTGCATAGTTTTTTTTAGGTAGTTGAATGACCCCTAACTTACCTCTTAGATACTCATAAGAATCCTTAGGTAGTGCCTTCGTCCATATGTCAGCAAGTTTTTCCTTTATATTCACATATAACAATTTCACTTCTTTGGCTTGTACCAACTCTCTCAAGAAATGATACTTGATCTCAATATACTTAGTCTTTGTATGCATCACATGATTCTTTGATATGCTTATATTATCACAATATATCACAATAGGTCCAATGATCTCTTCCTTCATGTCTTTCAACAATTGCTTGATCCATACAATGTTTGAACAGTTTACTACAGCAACTACATATTCAACTTCTGTTATAGATTGTGAAATATAGTTATGTTTCATGCTTGTACAAGAAAAAAATATTCACAAGAACAAAGTTCCTCCACTAGCACTCTTTATGTCATCAATATTTCATACTCAATCAACATCTATATATACTTTCAGGTCAAATTTATCACTTATCTTGTACCATAAACCATAGTCTTCTCTTCCTTTTGGGTATCTTAGTAACCTCTTCACTACCATCATATGATTTTCTTTGGGATTGGTAGAGAATATAACAACAATTCCAACTTAACACAATGCCAGGTCTTCTATGTACAACATATTATAGTTTCCCAATCATTGACCTATATAATGTTCGATTCACCTCAATAGAATTCTCATTCTTTGCTAATTTGTATCTAGTCACCATAGGTGTTCCAATTGGTCTTGACTCTTCCATACCAAATTTCTTAAAAAATTATTTGAAATACTTTGATTGAGTGATGAAAATACCTTTTTTCATGTGATATACTTGCAAATCAACAAAGAACTTAATCTCTCCAAACATTGACATTTCAAACTTCATCTTCATTTGATCACCAAGTGACTTGCTCAATGAATATTTTCCTCCAATATGATCTCATCAACAAAAAATTTAGCTAGCAATATATTATTTTCAGCTTCACTTTTTAGATATAGATTTCTATTGTCATTAGTTCTTGCAAAACCAATTTTCACCTAGAAATTGTGTGACCTTTCATATCATGCTCTATGGGCTTGCTCCAAACCATATAAAGCTTTTTCTAGCTTACATACCATATTCCTTTTGTTTAGATCAAAAAATCCTTTATGTTATTCAATGTAGACATCCTACTTTAGAATTCCATTCAAAAATGCAAATTTTTCATCCATTTGGTACACTTTAAATCATCTGTAAGCAACATATGTAAGCAAGGTTCTCACTCCTTCTAACCTTGCAACTCTAGCAAACATTTCACCATAGTCAACCCCTTCCTCTTGTGTGTGTCCCTTACAAACTAGTCTTGCCTTTTTCCTTGTGACTTCACCATTCTCATTCAACTTGTTTCTAAAAACCCACTTACTTCCAATCACATTTGTATCTTTTCTTCTAGGTAGCAATATCCAGGATTTGTTCTTCTCAATTTTCTCAATTTCTTCATTCATTACCTTGATCCAATCTTCATTCTCCAAGGCATCTTTGATATATTTAGGCTCAAACTCACACAATAAGCATGTGTCATTCTTCAATCTTCTTCTTTTCATGAATCTTGAATCTTTATCTCTAATTATTTGATCTAGTGCATGATGTCTTCTCACATACTTGGCCAATATAGGTTCAAGTATGGGTTCTTCTTATTGGTATTCACTAGATTCAGGATGGTCAACTTCTCCTATTGCCTTTGGTCGTAACTTGGCTTCCTCTATTTGTTGATTAGTAGTCACAGTCTATGACTTGACTTCTATTGACTGATACTTAGCAACCTATTAATGCTTGATAGAACTCTTTTGCAAAACCTCAGTAGTGTCTAGCTATTGATGCTTGACAACCACCTTTTCTTTTTTTGGTAAGGTGTTAGGTTCGCCTTCATAGATGTAAAAAAACTTTCTATAATCTCCAAGTTCTTCGTTGCATCTTCTCTATATTTCTCTACAAACTCATCAACACCAACATTTGCACTTCCCACAATTTTGATAGTGTTAGAATTCAAACACAAAAAAGCTTTACTCTTTGTCGAATAACTTAGAAATATGACATCATCACTTTTTGCAACGAGTTTACATTTTCTTAAATCTTTCAATATGTAAAATTTTCTTCCAAAAACTTTAAACTAATTCACATTCGGTGCATATCCATACCAAATTTCAAAAGTTGTTTTGTCTGTCCTCTTCTTCACTTGAACTCGGTTATCCATAATTGATCTATTCCTTCTCTCATATATAAAATTCTATGGTAGTGTCCTTGGTGCACTCATTTTCCTCTTGATTCCTTTGTCATTGTAAAATATGTTGAACTAGTTTGGGATGAATTTACCACCTATGTCTAATCTCAAAAATTTTAGATTTTTTCTTATTTCTTTTTCAACTCTAGAAAGATACCACTTAAACATTTGAAATGCATTAGATTTTTCCTAAAGAAATATTACAGTCATCATTCTAGAAAAGTCATAAACAAAGAAAATGAAGTATTTATCACTAGAATATATTTGTATTTCAATAGGACCACACAAGTCAATATGAACCAACTCCAAAATATCATCATAAGAATAGGTCTTTCTCTTGAAACTAGACTTTGCCATTACTCATTGAACATTGTTTACACATCACTTTATTAGGTTTACTTAGTCATGGTACCCCTCTAACTCTTTTCATTTTACTAATTCTTACCAAGTTATCAAAGTTCACATCACATAGCCTCTTATACCATAACCAAACATATTCACATTGTGCAAATAGACAAGTATCTTCAGATAGGTCTACATAGAACAAGTTGCCTCTTTCTTTTTCTCCACTTCCAACTAGTTCACTAGTAGCATCATAGATTTTTACCTTCTTTTTTTGGAAATCAACTCTATGGCCTGAACTTATCAATTGCTTGGAACACTCAATAAGTTATATTTCAAAACATCAACCAAATATGCATTTTCATACTTGATCTTTTCATTTAATTTAATTGATCTTTTACCTTTCACATAACAAGGTGCATCATTACCAAACTTAACAGTTTTCCATTATAATGTTCTATCTTATCAAACTTACTTGTATCACCAGTCATATGATGTGAGCAACCACTATCAATTATCCATCTATCATTCTTACTCAGTGTATATAAACAATGAGTGTTCATCTTAAGTAGAAAGGGATGAAAGGGATATAAGATCTACCTCTAAATCTAAATTACCAAAGGAGAGATCCAAATTGATCAACCAAAAAGGTTAATGCACAAAAGAATCAATCTATGGAGAATATGAATAAAGAAGAAGAATTTATATTTTGTTATAGAAATTATTTATTGAAATCTTGATTGAATTGAAAATAAATACCAACCTTAAAGTAGAGTAAATATGGAAAATTTTGTTTTCTGATGTCTGTGTACAGTTTCAAGAAATTTTGCAAATAGATCTAGACTAGAAATTTAGAAACAGAGAAAACCCAGAAACATTTTGCCTTTTTAAGGAAGGCCAACCTTGACCCAAATTCAAGGTAAGATCTTGCCTCAGGGTACAATCTTACCACAAAAATTTTACCTTGACTTGTAGTAATCCAATGGAAATCTTGTTCACATATTTCGAAAGTTCACTGAAAAGGGTACTCAGATCTACACTAATATTTGTTATCCTGCACCTGCTCCTGCAAGAAAAAGGGGTTTTGTTTGTTGGATAAGGGGTTTTCCTTGGTCAAAATTTGGTTTGGAATTAACCTTTAAAAATGGAATTGAAATTGCAAAGAATATAAACAAAGTAAAAGGAACTATTCGCCTTGCTTATGTTGAAATCCTTGTGGAGGATTCAAATCCTGGAATCCACAAGTATGGATGCTCTAAATAAATGTAGAATTGAATGTAGGATGTCTCAAATAAATTTCACTAGATCTTTAACACCAATATTGAATGGTTCTTGGAATAGAAAGAAGCTTGAATGAATGCGGATGTTAGAATCTTCAACAAGAGGGCTCCAAAGAGATTGAATCCTTCAATAGCTATTAATGGATCTCCTTGATGAATTGAATGCTTGAATACTTGGACACTTGAATGCTTGAAGAGGAATGAAAGCTTGAATTCTTTCCTTCTCCTTGTTTTCTTGATCACTTGATTGCACTTTTTCTTGAATTCAATGGAAGGTGGATGCTTAATCATGGAAAATGGATGTGAAAATGAGAGAGAAAGGCTTCCTTTTATAGTAGTCTAGGGCACAAACTTAAAGAGAGGTCAACATAGGAGCATTAAATTCCAATTAATCCTTAACCCCTATAAATGGACCTAAATTAAATACAATTTAATATTTTACCATTATGGAATTTGAAATAGCCAACCCGAAAGCAGGAAATAAAACTTTCCAAAGCCCGATATCCTGAAACCTCTAAAACCTAAAATTTGGACCTAGGGTCAAGGTCAAGGTTGACTCTAACCTAGGTCAAGGTCAAGGTCATCCTTGACCTAGGTAAAAGTTGAGGTTGACCTTGAGCTAGAAGGTCATCCTTGACCTAGAAGGTCAAAGATCTTAGATCTTCATAAAAGACTGCTACAAAAGGGCTAGAAACAAGGAGAGAGAAGTAGAATAGGTGGGAAAAGATAAATCTAGTCAAATACCCATTCAAGGTGCTTTACATGACCCCAGACCACCTTCTCAGAGGGCTAAACCATTCCTAAATGGAAGTGCTTCATTTTTTGACACATGTGAGATCAGTGCAGTTTTCTCATCTTCATCAAAATCATCTTTCATCTCAACATAAATGACTTATTCATCATGATCATTTGAATTACTATCAGAACCATCATCTTCAACACTATAGAAATATTTCTTACATGTTTCCTTGTGGTCTCTTCTATCTATGTTCTCTTTATAGTCTTTATCATCTCTCCTTCCTTTGTATTTGAAGTCTTTCCTTTCAAATTTATCATCTAGATATTTGGACATCTAGCAACAATATGACCAAATTTGTTAGATGTAAAACATATAATAAGAAGTTACCTTACTATTTTCCTTTTCCTATAAGAAGTCTTCTAGCCAATAATGCTTCAAGTTCACCAAGTTCATCATCAGATCCACTATCACTTTCTACATACTTTCTTTTCTTTTTTTTCTTAGATCCATCAAGGGTTAGTTGTGCTCTGAATGAAGATTCAACATTTTTTGGGAAGTAATTATCAAAATTTGATAATTCAAATGCAGTAAGTCTACCAATCAGACTATCCAAGGTCATATCATTACCAATTGAACATCCCAGTTCTTGTAAATACTCTAGTTGCATAGATAGGGAGTCAATTCCACAATACCTTACTTATCACAGTCTCCTCAATTATATGTCCTCCAACTCCTCTGATATCATTCACCACTTCTTTGATTCAGTCATAAATTGTCACCTTCTTGCATTCTCATGACATCAAATTTTCCTCTCAATCTTTATGCCTTAGCTCTCAATATATTCTTGTCTCCTCCATGGACTTTTGCCAACTTGTACCATATTTTCTTAGTAGTGGTGCATTCCTTTACATCATCAAATCATGCATAACTTAGGGTTGTTGCAAGTTCAATCATCAATTTGTTGTGCTCTTTCTTATCTTTCATTTGTTCAACTATCATAGGTCTAGACACCTCAATGTATTCACTGTCCAAGTAGTAAGATGTGGAATCTCCAATACCAGATAAGTGTAATATCATTAGTCATTTCCATGATGGGAATTTCTCCTTGTTTAGCTTAGGTATCTCTCTCTTGTACATCTTGATCTTTGGCTCGAGTACCTTCAAACTCTCGTGACAAGAACCAAAGCTCTAATACCAATTATCCTAATGATTTAGAATAAATAATATGTGGGGGGTTGAATCCATTATCCTTAGCTCTAGATGTACCAATTCAACTTTTAGTCACTTCAAATAAATTAATCAATCTCAAATACCCACTCGGTCTCTATAGCATATCATCAACAATTTAACATTTTGAGAAATTACCTAACTCTCTATCTTTATATGTGTCAACTTCCAATAAATAAACTACTATAACATATAGCATGCATAACAATAACATCCACACATGAAAATAACACTTTGATACTAGGATTTAATGTGGAAGCCCAATTTATGAAAAACCACCAAATAACATGCTACCAATTTTTAACTCTTTTGAAGTGAGCTCAATTAAGAGCCAACCATGTTAAAGGTTATACAACACACTATTAAATGTGACCTTGTTAAAGGATTTAATCAATCTGTTAGGAGTGGCCTTGTTAGAGGACTTTAGAACTTTCCATTAGAATATCACCTTGATTAAAGGATTTACAAAATGACTTTTAGGTCAACCTTAATTAAAGGATTTTGACTTATATAATGGTAAGAATGTAACAGTGGGTTTGTTTTGTAAAGTACAACTCACTTTGCAAATTTAGATCTCCACTCACTCAACTACTAGTTCATTGACTGACCTCCATTGACATTTCTATCACTAATCTACTTGGTATCTTCTCAAGCAATCACTCTTCACAAACTCTTCACACTTCACATCTATTGTTTTCTATCTTCATAACTTTTCCTTAAGATCACCAATCAACAATGATCCAACCTTAGAAAACATCTCTTATGCCTCCTTGAATAGGAAATTTTGATCTTTTCCTACTTAAACATCACCATTGATCTTAGGGTTAGGTCAAATTCATCGAATCCTTCCATCTTTTTGTTCTCCTTCTTCTTCTAAAAACTTCTAATCAAATCATTGTCTTTGATCCCATAGAAAACTCTTCTTGTGCATTAAATATGTCAGATCATCAATCCTTATCTTCCACTTGCTTTGACAAATTCAAAATTTCAACTATGTGAGCCTCACATTCAAATCTTTCTCAAACTATAACTTTTTCTATCACTCAACAATCACTATGTTCTTTTGCTTAGTCATTACTATGTAGCTTGACACACACTATACTTTCTCACTTTCCATCAATGACCTCTCTTGGCCATTAGTATGCTCGGTCACTTCTTACACTTCTACATAGATTTGCTCGATAATAACTAACACTTGACTTGAACTATTTTTCTCAACTTCTACATAAGTTCCTTAATCTTATGCTTTAGCTCCTTCATTGACTGTGCAACACTGATACTTGGTCAATCTTATGCTTATGACTTGTTTCAACTTTGAGCTTCATCCAACTATCTTCTTTACTTCATGTATTGATTGAACAACACATTATCTTTTTAAGGACTAACTTATCAAGTGCCCATTGTATTTCCTAGATACTTAACAAATATCAACTCAATCTTTCATGAGGTCATCTCATGATCTCTTCTTATCAAATCCTCTTAATTAATCAAATGGTATGGCACTCTATATTGTTAGTAAATATATTTGCAATAGGTTTGAAACTTTGTTTTACCAAGAGGTTTGACATCAATGACAATATAAAAAATGTTCCAATTGTAATTTCCAATAATCATACAATAAAATTGTGTATAATAAGCGATACAAAAATCTAAAAGTGTTAAATTTTGGAAAATTTGAACCAAAAAAGGACCATTTAACTTGGTGTTTTGAAAGATTGACTATGTTGGACATATTTTGACAATTTTTTGATTGACAAGTTGATATATTCATACAAATTTTTGTTGGCCATGTAATTTTTTAGAAACACTCACACAAGATGAGAGATTGTTTTCTCACTCCTAAAGCTAGTTTTGGTTTGTAATTTTTTGAACCGAAGGCTTAGACAACCAAATCTACCAATGCTAAGTATCTATAAGAAGGGATGTGATATATCCTTGGTTGGATATGTTTGTTTACCCTTATTTTAGTTTGGACTCTCTTACTAAGGTTTGACAACACAAAGCAAATGGTAAATGCAAACAGTCCAACTAGGGACAAAGGAAGATGGAAGGATGATGGTCAATGAGGGACTTGAAAAAAGGAAAATAAAAAACATGCCTAGCCCTATAATAGAAAATGGCTTAGAAGACACAATCTTTTCCTGCAACTTATGTATATACCTGCAGCTCACATATTCGTATTACCCCCTAGAGGGAGCCTATATTTTTATTGTTTTCAAGGGCTCAATAGAAACATGTTCAAAGGTTACCTTGCAATAGAGGCCTATTTCATGTCTACCTTTAAATGCCTAGGTGTATACCTATGGTGAGTTCTTGAGGAGAGATTATTCCCCCTCATACAAAGATTATGCCCCATTTTAGAGGTCAATTAGGTGGTCACTAGTTAAAGATTTTAGTAATGTTTTTCATTCAAACCAACCCCTAGTAATCTTGTAAATGAGATTGAGATCTCTCAACCTAACTAACACTTGAAAGTTTACACCCTTGGTAAGAAAGGTTGGGAGTAGGGCCACTCAGTACAATAGATAGAGCAACCTCAAGATATAAGATAAATCTTGAATCTAGAAGATGAATTAGATGTGTCTTTGGAGTCTTTGGAATCTATAAAGCATATTTCTTAATGTGGGGTGGGATCACCGACATAAAGAATGTTTCCATATGGGTCATTCTCAAAGGTTGATCCCTCAAAACAACAGAACCAACTAAAGGTGATTCAACTGACTATGGATCAAATCTAAGGGACAAAGTTTTTTATTCTCCTAAAAGGATATTAATATGCTCCTCTACCTCTTCATTTCAAAAAGACACATTAGACATGTTCATCACCAAGATAAATGTTATGTCAACAAATCCACAAGCTTCTAGGTTTATAATTCTCTCAAAGAGAGAAGGGCATACTCTATTCACAAATAAACAAGTTGTAACACAAATTATCTTTCCTTACTCTCAAAAGGGTCTATCTCATAGCAAGATCTAGGTTTTTTATTTCTCCATGGTCACGATCTCCATGTAACAAAGAGCATACTCCCCTATCTCACTATCAAGATACTTAAAGGATTTTAACAAAGCCTATTTAGCTATGTTCCTAAATAAAAGAAACTAATACAAACATAATATTTGGTTAAATCAATAAGGAAGCATGCAAGCTTAAACATCAGTAGTATTTTTTTTCTTTGTCTTTGACAAGGCACCTATAGTTAGCATTTTTAGAATTCTCTTTGATTGGCAAAATATTCAAGGTAGACAATAAAATCTCGAAAGGAAAAGCACATAACCCTACAAAAAAACTTGTTAGCATGATAAAAATCTATTGTGAAATATCAAGCACCATAAAATAACAAGAAAAGTACACTAAGTGATCACTAAAATGCTAAAAATTGGTCTTTGTTATGAAAATGACATAACAAAAATCATCAGGAAGTCGTATGATAGACTTCTATAAGTTGTATGATAAAACACACAGAGGTGACAAAAGACTGAAATGCATATGATAAAACCTAATAAACAAGACATAGACACATAAAGGTACTTATGATAGATTATGGAAAACAATTCTATCCCACACAAAGTAGAGATTGATTGCATAATAATATATACCTATACATTGAAATACAAATTAAAAGTTCAAAAAGTGGAGCTAAAAAGAAATTTCATTTCCATGGTGGGTGCCAAAAAAGTATCATAAAAATTTGGTACTTGTATGAACCATTATATCTGAGAGATTTATTGATAAAAAATTCCCAAATGTTGGCCTACAATTTCCTAACCATAACATGCATAAATCAAATTAGATAAGTAAATGGGCTCTCAGATAGAGAAAGTGTGACCTTTGCAAGGTGCACTTTGATATGAAAGATTCAATTGGTAACATGTAATGAGTTTGTGAGCATCTAAAGATCTCCATTAATGCATGCATGATGAGGAAATAAGTAAAACTAAGCAACAAGCAAGTCTAAACTAGTATAAATGAAAGATTGCAAATCCTCTTATTTACAATAGATTATCTAAAAAAACATGCAAAATTAGAAAAGTATAATGTTAAACAAGAAAACACTAAGAATTAAAAGAGCTCAAACAAAAAAATAAAAACATAAAGATAGTGCAAAATGAACATCCATTGAAATGAGGAGAGAGACTAATTTTATAGAAACTAGAAATGAGCGGATGGTCGTGACTAAAAGATGAGTGATAGTGGGAATTATTTTGTTGTTGATCTATGTGCTCATGTTTTAGGAAATTTCTAAAACTGAGTGCACTTTATATTGAATTTATTTATTTATTTGAATTTAGAAAATTATTTTTATGTGCACTTAGGACAAAGGGGTTTTATAAGGGACATGTTCTCTTAATTAAATAAAACTTAGGATAAAGTGGTCAAATTGTATAATATAATCTAATAAATAAGTGTGTGATGATTCGATGAAGGATTTATGATTAATCAATCATGAAATTTTGATTCAATGCATAATGAGGTCTAGTATTTTTATTTTATTTTTTTAGAAACTGGGCTTATAGTTTGCTAGACTAAAAATGAGTAATTACACACACACATGTATCCATATGTATAGTATGTATAATTTTGACACTCTTATGGGGAGAGTAAAAAATAAAGGTGAATCATATATAGGGTTATCAAGTAGTCATTGAATAATTATATTTGAGGATTATTAAGAGAAATATATAAGTTATTATTTTACAAGCATGATCCAAACCCCAAGTTAGGAAGTAGAAGAAAAATAAAGAATGGTTCCACTAGGAAACATTTGATGTAGGAGCATCCTAGGTGTAAGGACAATCCTGCATCACCCAAAAAAAAGTTTATGTTTTTGTATTTTTTAATAAGGCTTGTTTTAGTGTAGAATTACTATTTGTGGAACCTTACTATTTTTAGTAAGTTGGTCATATGAGCTCAAAATGTCCTAATTTGACAGGTGGAGGTTCATCTTAGATATATCATCCTACTAGTTGAGTTTCATTGCCATGACATCTATCTTTGAGAAGTTATTGAATTTTTTTGGCAAAAAAACTTTGAGCTCAAATTTGAAGGCTTTAGAGACTCCAAAATGAGGCCAAACCCTCACCAAAGAAATTTAAATGGTCAGAGTGTTGTTGATTAGGCTATCATTTTTAAAAAGTGATTATAATATCCAATCGGAGCTATAGTTAAAAATTTATGGCCTCTAGAAGTTGGGCTACTTGAAATTATAATTTGAAATTATTTTGAGCCAACTCTAATGTAACAAATATGAAAATTAAAATTAATTTAGGGTTGATTGGTCTCAAGGGTTAGGGATAAATTCTAGAACCTTCCTTGACAATGGAAAATTGGATATATAAGGAAGGCTTTTAGGTTTTTCTAGGGTAGTTCTGAGTGGTTATTAGTGGCTATAACTTACAAAATATTGTAAGGAAAATACTTGATGTAATGCTAGGGTATTTTTCTCCTTTAGTCATTACTTTCTCAAGGAATTTCTTAGGCTTTATCTTAGCCTATTAGGGTTCCTTTGAAGCCCTGATCTCTAGAGGATCTCTACCCTATCCTCTAACTACTCACTACCTAGTTACACCAATGGCTTTAGTTCCTTCCTTCTCCAAATGCCTCTTCAAGCTAACTTGTTGACTTCCTTCCTTAATCTTTCTCAATCATTTTTCTCAACCTTGTAGAATGAGGTGCTTTTGCAAGTGATTTTAGGATTCTCTTAGCCTTCTAAACACAAATTTCACAAGTTTCCTTCAAGTTACTTACTCCTAATCCAAAACTGCCAAAAATAGGGCAACTAGAATTAGCCCTCCAACTTGAGTTTTTGGACATCAATCCTAATTTTATTTGAATAATGTGGAAAACAAACTATGGTTTTGAGTACCCTTTTCAAAAACTTAAAGGATCTTGTGTGTCTCAGGTTTCCAAGCTATGCATACACTTAAAAGAAACTTGTATGCCTACATTTAAGGGTTTCATAACATGTATGGTAGGGTTGACTAGGGTCTGGTCATTCCCTCAACAAAACTTGTCATGAAGCCTTCTCCTTTGGAATATAGTGACATGACTCACCCCTCTTCCTTCTACAACACTTGCTTTGAAGTAGTCCTCACATTCAAACCTCAAGTCCTTCCTTTCTTTGTTGTGGTCACCTAACCAAGTATCAAAGACTTTCCTAGGGCATCAAATTTAAATTCCTTAACACACTTTCTAGGGCCCCAAAAACTATGTGCATGGGATCCACTCCCATTTCCCCTAAATCCATGAAGAACTCATGGGGGGGGGGGGGGGGGGCATTATTGCACGGAGAGTTAAAACTAGACTAGCACATAGGGAGTTTACAAATGAATTTCACAACCTACTTAAATGAACACCTACAAACTTACAACCTGAATGAAAAAGTATTGTAATAATATGAACAACAAAGATCCAACACTAGGATGAATGCTTCAATCCATTATTCTATACAGGCAATCAAAAACTCTAAAAATTGTTAAAATAGAAATAGAAATCGTGGATTCAATCTCACAAAAATTTTGATTACAACTCCCAACCCTTGGGATGTGTTTATTTCATGGTTTTATAAGCTCCCAAAGAGTTTTTAGGTAGTTGGATTAACCACCCACCTCTTTCTTTCATTTTGCAACTATTTTTCAAAAAGTTGTCAAGCAACTTTTCCAAAAATTGCACAACTTTGACAACTACTTGCATCTTTGATCAATTTTGCTTTCCTTTTCTTGGGAACTTCCAAACCTATCTACTTTGATCCATTAATGATTTTTAGGCATGATTTAGCCTCCAGGACATCAATTTGCATGACTTTTGTCATTTTTTGCCTTATTGACAACTTTTGCACAATTGCCATCTTTTTGACATCTTCTTCCTTTCTTGCTCCATATGACATATTAGGAGCTCCAATCCATGCAATAGGATATAAAAACATCATGGAGGATAAGATGATTTACAAAACATACCTTCCTCATGCTTTCATGGTCCTAGACCCATGACCCCTAACATAAGCTACACTCACAAACACACCAAAACCACCTAGGAGGAAAACTTCACCTAGGAACAACTTAGACAAAGAGATGACCTTGAAAAGTTCTAAACTCACTCACACTCCTAAATTGACTAGAGTCATTACAAGCCAAAATTCCAACTAGCAATCAAACTGAGAATGAGAGGCTTTGACTAGGTGCTCCTGCACAATACTCTCCTAAACAAAAAGAAGCTAATCCATCCTTGGATTGAGCAAGTTGAATTCAATTCAAAAACTTTTGAAATGTGTCTCTCTAATTCAAGTAGCATCAGCATCATCCTTGCCAAGCCATTTGACAAGATGTTCTAAGTAGTCCTTCTTCCTAGTCTTTTTGTAGACCCTTGAATCCAGTATCCTAGATACTTACTGAGGTGGAGGATGGCTCATGTGGAGGTTTTCTACATCTTATGTGACCTTTTGAAGACTTTTATTAGTATCTTGGACTAGTTCTTTTGAGGAAACCAAATCTACAATATTGGAAATGGGGGACAGTGCAATATCTTCAAGAAGTGCCACCTTGTAAGCATTGTGGTCATACTTAGAAAGTATTTTGCAAGGACCCAACCTTCATCTAGAGCTTGAGTGGTATACCTTTGGAAAATCTATGTTTGTTCAAGTACACCATCACAAGATCCCCTATCTAAAAATATAACTCCTTATTTGAGGCATCCACCTTTTACTTCAATTTATCATCATTTTTAGTTAGTGTCTTCCTAAAACTTTCATGGACTTCCCTCATGGATTAGGAAAAGTCCTTAGCATAGCCACTACTTGTGACTCCATCCTTCAATTGTCTCAACTCAAGAGCCCCTCAAGGATGCAAACCATAAACTATTTCAAATGGACTCTTACCTATGGATCTATTTACTGTATCATTGTAAGCATATACTCCTTTGTAAGAAACCTCACTAGGTTGCTAAGACTCCTATTACTCACCTTTTTTTGACCATCAGTCTATGGGTGGTAGTCAAATCCAAAGGATAAGTTAGTCCCAATCCTTCTCCATAGTATTTTCCAAAAATGACTCATGGATTTGGTGTCCCTTTCTAAAATAATCCTCATAGGTAGACCATGGATCCTAACCACCTCTTTGAAAAACAAATGAGCAATCGAAGAAGCATCATGTATGGTCTTTCAAGGTACAAAATGTGCCATCTTACTAAACCTATCAACAATCACATAAATGCTATCATATCCCTATCTTGTCCTTGGTAGACCAACTACAAAATCCACACATATACACTCCCATGGTCTACTAGGGATTGGAAGTAGTTGGTAAAGACCAACATTTGAGGATGTTCCCTTGGCTTTTTGACTCACTATGCAACCCTCAACATACTATCTAATATCTCTAGTCAACCTAGGCCAAGAATAGAACCTAGTGACTAACTCTTGAGTCTTACTAACTCTAAAATGACCATTAAGTGCCCCATTATGCTTCTCTTGGATCAAATTTTCCCTCATTAACCCTCTAGGGGCACAAATTTGACTTCCCTTAAACAATAGATCATTTTGCAATGTATAATCAGAAAACTCACCATGAAAGTTATTTTTGAAGCCCTTGCATACCTTGTAGATTTGAGCAAAATCTTCATCATCAACATATAGGTCTTTGAAGATTTCAATGCCTATGCTTTGTAGTTGGATTTCTTGGACTATGAGGAGTCTCCTACTTAATGCATCAACTATCTTATCTACACTCCCTTCTTATGTTTGATGGTAAATATGTAGGCTTGTAGGTACTCCACCCACTTCATATGCTTGTTGTTGACTTTGTCTTGAGACTTAAGGAAATTGATATCTTGGTTGTCTAAATACACAAAAAATTCCTTTGGAAGCGAATAGTGCCTCCATTCTTTTAGAGCTTGGACTAGAGCATACACCTCTAGGTCATAGGAAGAGTACTTCCTTTTGGCATCATTGAGCTTCTCACTATGAAAATTCATTGTTCTTCCTTCTTGGCTTAGAACAACCCCAATAGCTAAATTACTAGCATCACATCACATCCCACTTGAATTTTTTTGTCAAAGCTAGGAAGTACTAGTGTAGGTAGTTATGCTATCTTCTTTTTGAGTGTCTCAACCCCATGATCAGCTTGTGGGGTCCAATGAAACTTTGCCTTCATGCCTCCCTTGATTGTATCCAACATAGGAGCACATTTTTCATTAAAATGTCTGATAAAATTCTTATATTATTATGTCAAACCATGGAAGCTTCTCACATCTTATGCAATCTTATGAGTAGGCCAACCTAGAATGGCATACACCTTGTCTTGATCCACTTTGAGATTACCTTGAGACAAAACAAAGCCAAGATAAACTAGTTCTTGCTTCATGAAGTCACACTTCTCCAAATTGATCATTAGCTTTTCTTCATGCAACTTCTTTAAAAAAATTGTAAATGCTTGATAAGTTCCTCTATAGTTTTGCTAAAAATTAAGATGTCATCCAAATAGACAACAACAAACTTACCAATGTAATCTTCCACTACCTCGTTAATTAGCCTTAAAAATTAGATGGAGCATTAGATAAACCAAATGGAATCACAAGCCATTCATACAAACCTTAAGTAGTTTTGAAGGTTATTTTCCATTCATCCCCTTCATTTATCTTGATTTGGTGGTAGCCACTTTTCAGGTCTATCTTGGTGAAATACTTTTCCTCCCCTAACCAGTCCATTAGGTCTTCAATTCTTGGTATTGGCAACCTATACCTAATGGTGATCCTATTTATGGCTCTAGAATCCATGCGAATTCTCCAAGTTCCTCCTTTCTTGGGTGCTTAAATAGTAGGGACTACACATGGGCTAATACTTTTCCTAATTAGGCCTTGGTTTAAGAGCTCTTGGATTTGTTTGGAAATTTCCTCATTTTCTTGAGGAGTGATCTTATAGGAAGCTTTGTTAGGTAAGGTAGCTCCTGGGATCAAGTCTATTTGGTGGCTAATAAGTCTCTTAGGATGTAAGGTGGCAGGTTGCCCATCACTAACAATAGTTTTATACTCAAGTAATTCTTGCACTTCCCTTGGTATCTCTATTTTTTTTGTAGTAACTTCCTCCGTAGGTTTTAAAACCAATGCAATCCCACCTCTATCTCCTTCCTCTAGGGTCTTCAAGACTTCCTTCTCACTAACCATGAGCACACTTGGACTTGAGGTCTTCAACTCTCCTTCTTCTAAAAAGGATTGGATCTTGAAACTCACCCCATCCTTCTTGAATGAGTGGGAATTTTTAGTTCCATCATGCATGGCTTGATTATCAAATTGTCATGGCCTCCCAACTGGAAGGTGACATTTCTCATCCATGGGAAGAATATCACATAATACTTTGTCCTTGTATATTCCTATGGTGAACTTTTCCCATTCTTGTTCTCCAACAAGAATATGTTTTCCTTTATTGAGCCATGTGACCATGTATGGATTGGCATGAGGGATTCTTTTTAACTTTAGCTTTTTGACTTCCTCTTCATTGATTATGTTGTTAGTTGAGCCTAAGTCAATGATGACTCTAAACACCTTTCCCATGATCTTGCATATGATCCTAAAGAGTGCTCTTCTCTAATTTAGTTCTTCTTGATTGGCTCCTTGATCAAGGTTCTCCTTATCATCAGGTTCTCCCCTTCCTCTGATTCTAGGGGTACCTTAGAGTGTTTGTTGCTACTACTAGTTTCTTCTTGCACATAGTTGACCCTTTTTGTTCTTGCTTTGGAAGTTGAGCCTTTTTTAGGGCACCTATATATAGGGAGTTCTTGCTTATTCCAATAATAAAACTTCATGGTGGAAAAGTAGGATCATCTTCCTTGGTTGCTACTACTCCCTCTCCAACTAGTGTTAAAGCCTCTACCCCTACTAAAACCTCCTTTTCCTAAACTTCCTTCTTGTTGTTCAGTAACCTTATTGTCTCCTTGTGACCTATAATATGATCCTCTTCCACCATAGCTTTGGCCTCTTCCATATCTACCCTTACCTCTACCTTTGAATTTTGAGTTTTCCTTCTTTTAATTCTTCTCTTCCACCTCCAAAGAAAGTGGGAAGCATTTATGGACTGATGTAGGAGTCCATAAATTGATCTCTTCTTGTATGCTCTATTTCAATCCCCCTAGATATCTAACCACTTTTCTAGGCTCATCTTCTTGTACTCTTGATCTTAAACATAGCTTTTGAAACTCTTCAGTGTACATTGCCACATCGGTGTCCTTTTGCTTCAAACTTTGCCTCTTCTTGTGTAATTGAACCTCATAGTCTTATGGTAAGTATTGTTCCTTCACCTTTCTTACCATGGCTTTCCAATTTGCAATGGGATTCTTTCCCACTTTTTCCCTCTCTTCTTGGAGGTACTTCCACCATGTTAGGGCTAATCCCCATAGCCTAGATTTGGTTACCTTGACTCTATGTGCTTCACTCACACCTTCACACTCAAAGTGGTTTTGCACCCCTTCAATCCACTCCATTACCAATTCAGGGTCCATCTTCCCACTTTAAAAAGGGACTCCTTCTAGGGCCTTTCCACCTAATTCTTTAATGTATTTTAGGAATGGTGCTTCATTTATGGGAGGTTATGGTTCACAAATAAGATCTTCCTCATCCATCTTTTCTTTACCCTTATTGTTACTTTCACCTTCTTGGTCTTTCTTCTTGGCTGCCTCAACAACTTCTTCTAATTTGGTCTTCATTGCCTCTAGAGCTTCTTCTAGAACTTTGTTCCTCTCCTTCTGCTCATGCATCTCTTTGTCCAATTCTACATTGGCCACCATATTTAATTCTCCAGCTGACTCTGTAGGCTGAAACATTTACCCACAAACCCCAATCTTCTTTCTCTGATACCACTCTGATGTAATGTTAAGGTAGTTTTCTCCTTTAGTCCTTACTTTCTCAAGGACTTTCTTAATCTTTCTCTTAGCCTATTAGGGTTCCTTTTATTCCCTAATCTATTGAGGATCTCTACCATATCCTCTAACTACTCACTAGCTAGTTACAACAATGGCTTTAGTTCCTTCCTTATCCAAATGCCTCTTCAAGCTAACTTGTTAACTTTCTTCCTTAGTCTTTCTCGATCATTTTTCTCAACCTTGTAGAGTGAGGGTCTCTTACAAGTGATGTCAAGATTCTCCTAGCCTTCTAAACACAAATTTCACAAGTTTCCTTCAAGTTCCTTACTCCTACTCCAAAACTGCCAAAAACAAGGCTACTAGAATTAGCCCTCCAACTTGAGTTTTTGGACTTCAGTCCTAATTCTATCCAAATAATCTGGAAAAAAAACTATGGTTTTGAGTACCCTTTTGGAAAACCTAAAGGATTTTGTGGGTCTCAGGTTTCCAAGCTATCTATACACCTAAAAGTAACTTTTATGCCTATATTTAAGGGTTTCCTAACATGTATGCCAAGGCTGACTAGGGTCTGATCATTCCCTCAAAAAATCTTGTCATGAAGCCTTCTCCTTTGGCATATAGTGACATGAATCACCCATCCTCCTTTTGAAAAATGGTTTGAAGTATTCCTCACATTCAAACCTCAAATCCTTCCTTTATTTGTTGTGATCACCTAACCAAGTATCAAAGACTTGCATAGGACATCACATTTAAATTGCTCAACAAAATTTCCAAGGCCCCAAAAAATATGTACATGGGATCCAATCCCATTTAGTCGTAAATCCATGAAGAACTCATGGTAGGAACTCATGGGGGAGACATTATTGCACAAAGAGTCAAAATTAGACCAACACACAAGGAGTTTACAAATGAATTTCACAACCTACTTAAATGTACACCTACAAACTTGCAACCTAAATGAGAAAGTAATATAATAATATGGACAACAAAGATCCAACATTAGGATGAATTCTTCAATCCATTATTCCATATAGGCAATCAAAAACTCTAAATATTGAACTGGAAATCATGGAACCAATCTCAAAAAAATTATGATTACAACTTCCAACCCTTCAGATGTGTTTATTTTATGGTTTTATAAGCTCCCAAAGAGGTTATAGGTAGTTGGATTAACCACCAACCTCTTTCTTGCATTTTACAACTTTTTGTCAAAAAGTTGTCGAGCAACTTTTCCAAAAATTGCACAACTTTGATAAATTTTTGCATCTTTGAGCAATTTTGCTTTCCTTTTCGTGGGAACTTCCAAACCTATCTACTTTGATCCATTAATGATTTATAGGCATGATTTATCCTTCGGGACATCAATTTGCATGATTTTTGCCATTTTTTTCCTTATTGACAACTTTTGCATAATCGTAGCACAATTGACATCTTTTTGACATTTTCTCTATTTCTTGCTCCAAATAACATGTTAGGAGCTCCAATCCATGAAATAGGATATAAAAACATCATAGAGGATAAGATAGTTTACAAACCATACCTTCCTCGTGCTTTCATGGTCCTAGACCCATGGGCCCTAACACAAGCTACACTCGCAAACACACCAAAACCACCTAAGAGGGAAACCTCACCTAGGGACAACTCAAACAAAGAGATGACCTTGAAAATTTCCAAACTAACTCACACTCTTGAATTGGATAGAGTCAGTACAATCCAAAAATCCAACTAGAAATCAAACTGAGAATGAGAGGCTTTGACTAGGTGCTCTTGCACCAATACCCATGTGGCTTCACATGTTGTTGTATCATCTTAAAATGGAAGCACTTCTATTGTGGTAGGTTTAGCACCCTCTTTTATTAAATTTATCATGATATATTTGCATTTAGGATGCATTCTACATTTGATTCCTTCATTCTAGGTGAAATTAGGGTTAGGGTCTCAAAGATTCTCCTTAATTTCCCTCCTTAATAGTTCTATTTTTCTAGGTAGGACTTAGGAATAGGTCCTCCTATAATTTATTATATTTTTTATAGGACTTGGTGTCTATTATGAGCATTTAATCCTATTCCAACATCATTTCTAGGTTTCTAGTTATCCTCGAAATCCCCCCTTTTCTGCTCTGCCTAATGATGATTCCTAGGTTGACCTTGACCCAGGGAAAGGTCGACCAGGTTGACCCTGACCTAAGGCAAGGTTGAGGTCAACCTTGACCTAGGTTAGGGTTAAGGTCTTCCTTGATCTCTTTAGAATTTTGATTCCCTTTTTCATTTTTGGTCCCAAAGGGCTTCAAAATCAATGTCAGGCTTTCAGATACAAATACTGAAGGGGTTAATTCGATATTCATTTAATTATTTTCCCTCCTTGGTTATTATGATTGTACCATAATTAAAGGTAAAATTTGAATAATGGGTCCTTACATTACTGTAGGGTCTATATAAAGACTCTTATTTGCATCTTTCTACAACTAGAACACAAATACAATAACTAGAAGGACAACTAGAATCAAGAGACAATGCTATGAAGATGCAAGATTACAAGAGAATGATATAGAAGATCAAGATATTATGGATATCAAGCATTTTTATACTATTTTGAACATCTATTTGGAGCAAGAAAGATCCAATCTTCCTTGTTTTGTCATTATCGATATTCAAACATTCAAAGATACAATCATGGGGTAGAAATTACATATTATGGGTTTGGTAGGAGTACTTTAGCCATGGGGGCTTGGTATTCTTTCTTATCTTATTCAAGTCTATGTGTTGGTTTCTCATACATATATATTCATGCTAGGGTTTCAATCTAATAGATTAGATCTTGGCATTACACATTCAATACAAACACACATTCTATTATAGTCATCTATTTGTGGAGGTGGAAATCACCAAAATAGGGGTTTGACTAAGGCAAACCCCTATATAACCACCCCAAAACCCTATTTTTAGAGATATGTAGGCATTGTTTTGAATATTGGAGTGTAGATTTGGATACCCTTTTTGGCAAACTTCTGAGATCCGTGAACAAAATTTTCATCAGAGTAGAAAAGGTCAAGGTCGACTTTTCATGGCACAATTGTACCCCGCCAACAGGGTCAAGGTCGACCTCCCTTCAAAAATACAAAATATTTTTGGGATTTTTCCATTTTGACATTTCTAGTCCAAAATGGATTGCAGATTTTCCAAAGATTGTGCACAAGCATCAGAAAATAGGTATTTTCATATTGGTTCCATTTCGAGGTATGTATCTTATCTTATCAAATTTCAAGCATTTCTATTACTTATTTCATATCAACTCTAAAACAAATAAATGAATAGTGGTGAATGTCCTACACATTGTTAAAGATTCATTTCTTTCTATTCATTTTGGTGAACCCACAATAGACAACTCTTTCTTTTTGGTGTTAGATTTGCATCTTGTGTTAGATCTTGCATGTTAATTAGTTTTCCTTTATATATATGTTTCAAAGATACAAAAAAATTGCAAAATTTCTTTAAAAATACCAAAAAAGAATTACATTTTCATGCTTTTCCTATTTTAATATGTATGATTCTTGTTTGGAATACAACCATCAGCTTTTCCTCTTAATGTTAATCATATATTTGCTGGTCAGTTGATATTGGTTAACCCACTACTTATTGACATAAATCAAGCACCTACTTTGGATATTTTTCTTGAAGATGAAAGTTTAATGGAATTTTTTGGGATTTATGATGATTTACCTAAGTTCCATCACAAATGAAGAAAGCCTTATTATTTAAGTACTGATGCTAATTTTGGAGAACATGATAATTAGGATATTCTTCCTTTACTGATGGATCCTATGATATGAAGTGATTTGTTAATAACTGAGACTATTGATATTCAAATGGATGAGAATAATCTTGAGGAGATAATAAAGATTGGGAAATGTTTGAATTAGGATGAGCGTGATCAAATAGGTTCCCTTTTACTGGAATTTAAGGACATTTTTTCTTGGACATATTTAGATATGTTGGGTATTGATTTTATGATTGTTACTCGCAATATTGTTTTAAAACCAAATATGAAGCCTGTGAAGCATAAAATTTGAAAGATGAATCCATAGATTACTTTATTAGTCAAAAGTGAAATTGAAAAGTTATTGTATTTTGGATTTATTTGTTCTATTGATTACTCTGATTAGATTGCAAACATTGTACCTGCTTCAAAAGGAGAAAATAAGATAAGGATGTGTACTGATTTTAGATATCTAAACTTGTCATCCTTAAAGAATGATTTCCCATTACCCAATATTGATATGATTGTTGATTCAATGGCGGGTCATGCTTTGCTATCTTTTATGGATGATTTTTTTGGATATAACAGATTTGTATTCCTCCTGAAGATTAATTTAAAATTGCATTTATAACACCTTGGGGAACATTTTTTTGGGTCATGATGCCTTTTGGATTAAACAATGTAGGTGCAACTTATCAACGTGCTGACTTTGATTTTTCATGATTACATCCATAAGATTCTTGAAGACTGTGGATGATATTTTGGCAAAGTCTATACAAAGAGAAGATCATGTTACTATTTTATGAAAAATATTTGAACAAATTAGAAGTTACAACATGAGATTGAATCCTAAGAAATGTGTTTTTGGAGTTGACTTTGGTAAATTATTATGATTTATAATCTCTAAGAGAGGCATAGAGGTTGATACTAAAAATATTGATGCTATTGTTAATATGCCTCCTCCTAATAATATTTCTTAGCTATGCAATTTACAAGGAAAGATACAAGCTATTCATCGCTTTGTTTCTAAGTTAGCTGATTGAACAATTCCTTTTACTTCCTTGCTTAGAAAGGATACCACTTTCTCTTGGAATGATGGATGTAAACAAACTTTTGAGAAATTTAAGGAGTGTCTTGCAAATCCTCCTATCTTGCAACTAGCTAAATTTGATAAGTCATTTCACTTATATACTTTAGCGACTTCAAAGGCCTTCAGTGCCTTGTTAGCTCAAAATGGTGATGATGGTAAGGAAAGACTTGTGTATTACATTAGTCAGACTTTACTTGATTATGAAAAAAGATATACATATTTGGAAAGACAATGTTTCACTGTAGTTTATGCATGTCAAAATCTCAAGCATTATCTTATAAATGCTGAAGTTAATGTGATTATCAAGTACAATCCTTTGAAACATCTTTTCTCACAAACTAATCTCTCTGGTTGTTTGGCAAAATGGGTGATGTTACTTACAGTATTTGATCTTAATTTCATCTCAAAAATCTATTAAGGGACAAGCTTTAATGGATTATTTAGCTGAAGCTCCTTGTCCTCATTCAGAAACATGTTCTACTTCAATGGAATTTCTCGACGATAATATTCTCTCTATTCAATAAGATGATATTTGGGAATTGTATTTTGATGGATCTAAGTGTAAGATAGGATCTAGTGTTGGTATCATCTTAATTCCTCCTACGAAAAAGCCAATACCTTTATCACACAAATTAACCTTTCCTTGTACTAATAACATTGTGGAGTATGAACCTCTTATATCTAGTTTACGAGTAGCTTCATCCCTTAACATCAAATATTTGAAAATTTATGGATTTTTTCAATTGATTTTTGAACAAGTTAAAGGAGGTTGTCAAACTAAGAATGATAAAATGACAATATATAGATTTGGCTCTTGATGTGCTTTTACAATTCTCTTCTTATACAATTCAAATCTTACATAGAAAAGATAATCAACATGCAAACACCATGGCAAGCACAACTTCTTGGGCATATCTTGAAAATAATGTGCAGAACTTTCAATTTACTATACAAATTCTTAAGAACCCTGCAATTTCTAAAAATATTACCTATGATTGTTTTAACTTGCATTTGGATGAATGGTATTCTCACATTTTTCATTTTTTGAAAGATGGTACTTTTCCTGAATCAACAATAAGAAACACATGTAATCATATTAGGAAGTTTGCAGTGCATTACATAATTTTAGGAGATCACTTTACAAACACTCTTACAAAGGATTGTTATTAAGATGTCTAAACAGAACTAAAATTTTGGTAGCTTTGGGAGAAGCTCATTCTAGTTTTTGTGGAGGGAATTTTGGTGCAAAATCTTTGGTTAATAAATTACTTAGAATGGGATATTATTGGTAAACAATCGATCAAGATTATTTTATATTTGTTAAGAAATGTCCTCAATGTCAACAACATAGTAATTTGATTCATGATCCTACTCATGAGATCCGTAATCAAGTTTCTCCATGGCCTTTTAGTATTTGGGGTTTTGATCTTATTGGAAAAATCTCACCACCTTCTTCTCAAGGACATACTTACATTCTAACTACTACAGATTATTTTACAAAGTGGGTTGAAGTTGTTCCTCTTTATTCAACAACTATGGATGTTATTTGTGATTTCATCCTTAATAATATTATAACAAGATTTGGTATACCTTCAGTGATAGTTTTGGATAACGATACTTCTTTCAAAAACAAATAAGTCATAGAATTCTTGGAGAAATATCAAACTCAACATAAATTTTCAACTCCTTATTATCCTCAATCTAATGGTCAAGCTTAAGCATCAAATAAAATCATTGAGTAGATTTTACAAAAAGCAGTCAATAAGCATGTAAAAGATTGGCATACTCAATTGACATATGTTTTATGGGATTATAGGACAAGTGTTCATACTACCATGGGCACTTCTTCTTACAATCTTGTTTATGGTACTGACGCTATTATGCCTTTGGAATTAGAAATACCTTCTTTGCATGTTTCATTTCATGGGATAATTGACAAAGATACTTTTTGAGGACAACGTTTACAAGAGTTACAAATGTTGGATAAACAACAGATACATGCATTATAACATATAAAAGCTATATAAGCAATATAATGATAAGGAAATTGAAAAAACATTTTCAATTGGTGATTTAGTTTTATATAAGAATCAATGAAATGTGAATGTTTTACCTAGTGAAAAAGGAAAGTTTAGCCCTAGTTGGCTTGGACCTTTTGGTGTTATTGAATATTTTGGTTCAGGTTTGATAAAACTTGTTGATATGGATGGTGTTTCTTTCAAGGAACATATTAATATTATGCATCTTAAATTCTATTATCCTTAATTTTATTCTCCCTTTTTCTTTTTGCATTTATATGTTCCTTATAGACACTGTTTTATAGGTTATGTAGTTTTAGCAAAATTACTATATTGAATATATTTATGCATCTTCTTTCTTTCTATTAAGTTTTATATCAAACATAGAACTAAATAGTAAACAAATTTTTTCATTCATCACAAAGTGATTTAAGTTCTGATACATATATGGCCAATGGCCCTATCTATCACTTTGCCTATCACTATGTTCTGATGATCAATGGTTGCTAGATCTCTCTAGCCTATAATAGGAAGTGGTAGATCTATGTGTCTGTGTATGACTCCTAGATATGCTCATACCATGTGAGCAATATCGAGCACTATATAGCTTAGCTATTAGTTTCTCCTCCCTTTCCCTACACATCCTTAACTCTTGTTGGACAACTACAAAGACATCGACATGTCTGTCAGGATTTTTATGGCCAAGAGAGGACTCTCACTCACTCACTGGTAGTTGGTAGGATATACATGTATCCTTCAAAACCTCTAATACAAAACTCCTCCACTTTGCTAAAAGTACATTTATCAATTTCATACTTTATCGAATCAAATTACACATTTTATCATATTTCATATTTCATACCTGGGTCTCCCTCCTGGATGTCATTGAAAGCTCTAGATGGTGGGGGCAAGGAGTGATTACTCTCTCCATGCTCACTGTGTCTAGGCCTCATCAGTGGTGTCTCTATGTGGGCACATGGTGGCCATCGGGATCTCAGTGGTGATATGTGATAAATGTGTACATTTGCACCAATATCACCAGCTGGGGCATCTCCTTTGCTCTCTCCTCTCTCTCCTCCATGGGATCTCCCTCAAATATGTGATCCTCCTCATCTCTAATGTCCTCATCCTCCTTTATTGTACCATCATCTTGGTGTGTCCTCTCTGAAGCATTTGGATCACCTGTAGGATAATCCTCAAGAAAGATAGGACGGGACCCCTATATACTTTAGTACCTGATGTAATCTTAGCTTATGCCTAAATAGCTCACATTTGATGGTACCTCTATATCCTATGTATTATTGGCATGACTATCCTCTATATCTACTGCCGATGGTTGGTGTATGGCGTTGAATCTCTGATAATATCTTGTCAAATGTACATAGTGAGGTACTACTCCAGGGACTCCTTGTACTAGACCAAACTGTCTCATCACCCGATCATAGTAGTAAGGCACCACTATATGATTCAAATAACTTTCTAGCAGCTTTCACCACTGTGAGTATCTCATCTAGAATCATGTGTCAGGCCACTTTGTCATTTGACAATAGGGTCTCCATATCACATTTACACTAGGAATGCAATCTAGAGATACTCTCCAAAATAAGATATCTCCAAACTGCTAGGAATTCTTCAATGGATAAGAAAAAAATATAGCTATTATCGCATCTACCATCACTAGGATACCTTGTGGACATGTACATGTAAAGTACTTGAACAACCAAATTTGTAGAAGAGTGCATATAGACAAACTCCCTCTCTTTGATATCTCACCAACTGACATGAATCATGGTACAGTTGAGCTAGCATGCTATAATCCCATGAGAATATAGTCCTCTCACTCTCCATCCTCTATATAATGTGAGTAAGTGGTGTTGAAAATATAGTACCCTTTGAGTTGGGTAACACAACCAATGATACTATACCAAGCATCGCTCTCCATACTAGAGGAGTAGGGCCTGATAATATGGATGATAGAAGGACATGACCTGATCGGGTCTGCATCTATGGAATGTGTCCTAAGAAATACTCCTTGTCTACAAGGATCTCCTCATAGACTCAATGTGCTCTAGGTTTGATGGTCTCACCTTGGACTAGAAGTTGCATGATCTTGTAGACATCCTCTAATGTAACTATGATCTCTCTTGAGGGAAGATGAAAGGAGCATGTATCCTCATCCCACCTCTCTATAAGAGCCAATAACATGGCTCGATATAATTTGATATGTGGTAGGAATGCTATCTGATATAGCCCTACATCTCTTAGCAGTTGTATATCCTCCTCATCCAGCTTGGACAATCTCTCTCTGATGGTAACAAGCAACTCTCCAAAGGGATGCTCTCAGAGGCAAATCACATCTTGTAAGTACAAATAAACAACATATCAGTCTTTTGTATCATCAAATATATCAATTAAACTTGACTAGGTCAAGGTCAACCTTTCTAGGTCAAGGTCGACCTTGTTGGATCAAGGACGACCTCATCCCAGAATGAGAGGAAATCTAACAGTCTATGTTGACATTTTTGGGATAGGGTCGACCTTTGAGGGTCAAGGTCAACCTTACCTATAGAAATCACATATTTGGAAGGTACAAAATCAAAAAAATAATAAACTCACCTTAGGAAGTGGTTGTTCAGTAGCTAGGCACTGTCTCAATAGCTCCATGCGTGTCGTTCAAAGTTCTTCTCTCCTCGACATCTTTCTTCCTCTTTTCAAATCTATAAAAGGTAAGAATGAATAAGTATGATTTAATTTTCATTATTTATAGGTAACATTAGGGTTTTTGTTATTGTTTACTCATGGTAAACTCATATTCCTCTTGTCTCATGCATTTAGATAGATATTCACTCTTTTCATCATAACTTGATCTCAGTAACTTCGTTTTTAGTGTCTTCAATGGCATTGGAATTATGATTTAGATACCTAACTCCTTTAATCAATTTAGGAAGGTTCTAAATTATTTTAATTAGTTTAAGGAAGAAATTTTCAACAAATTGCATATTTTGTGCTTAGAGTTATTCTTATCACCCTGTTTCACCCTTCGAAAGTAGAAAGCCAAAACATGGGGCATAAGGGGCTTTATGCACTTCTCAACTATCATTTAGTAAGCTTTAGGTAGTTTATGGATTTTCATTAACCTCGTGTGTTGCAAGTTCTAATAGTTTTTTGTAGGATCTCTACATCGAGGACTTGGCTATATCCTTTTTATTTACTATGATGTTTTCTTACTTTAGCTTGCATATTCACCTAGTGTCATATTTGAGCTAAAGTGGGGGATAAATGTATCATCTTAAAATGGAAACACTTCCATTGTGGTAGGTCTAGCACCCTCTTTTAGTACCCTTATCATGATAGATTTGCATTTATGATGCATTCTACATTCAATTCCTTCATCTTAGGTGAAATTAGGGTTAGGATCTCAAATATCCTCAATTTCCCTCCTCAATAGCTCTATTTTTTGGGCAGGACTTAGGAATAGGTCCTCCTAGCCTTTATCATATTCATTATATGACTTGGTGTCTATTCTGGGCATTTAATCATGTTCTGACATCATTTCTAAGTTTCTAGGAATCCTTAGAATCCCCCCTTTTTTTGCTCTACCTGATGATGATTCCTAGGTCAACTTTGACCTAGGGAAAGGTCGACCAGGCTGACCTTGACCTAGGGTAAGGTTGAGGTCAACCTTGAGATAGGTCAAGGTTAAGGTCATCCTTGACCTCTTTAGTAGTTTGATCCCCTTTTTCATTTTTGGTCCCAGAGGGCTCCAAAATCAATGTTGGGCTTTTAGATTCCAATACGGAAGGGGTTAATTTGAGATTCATTTAATTATTTTCCCTCCTTAATCAGTTATTGTTATTGGACCATAATCTAAGGTGAAATTTGAATTATGGGTACTCACATTACTCTAGGAGCCTCACCTTGAAGCCAATATATAAAGACCGTCATTTGCATCTTTCTACAACTAGAACACAAATGTAATAACTAGAAGGACAACTAGAATCAAGAGATGATGCTATGAAGATGCAAGATTGCAAGAGAAGGATATAGAAGATCAAGCTATTATGGATATCAAGACTTTTTATACCATTTTGAACATCTATTTGGAGCAAGAGAGATCCAATCTTCATTTATTCGCCATTATCGATATTTGAGCATTCAAAGATACAATCATAGGGTAGAAATTATAGATTATGAGTTTGGTAGGAGTACTTTAGCCTTGGGGGCTTGGTATGATTTCTTATCTTATTCAAGTCTATGTGTTCCTTTCTCATACATATATATTCATGCAAGGGTTTCAATCTAGTAGATTAGATCTTGGCATTACACATTCAATACACACATACATTCTATTATATCTGACTATTCGTGGAGGCTGGAATCACCAAAATGGGGGTTTGACTAAGGAAAAACCCTATATAGCCACTCCAAAACCATATTTTCAAATATATGCAAGTGTTGTCTCAAAGATCAAAGTGTAGATTTGGATACCCTTATTGAAAAACTTCTGAGATCTCATCAGAGCGGAAAAGGTCAAGCTCAACTTTTCAGGGCACAATTGTACCCTACCAAAAGGGTCTAGGTTGACCTCCCTTCAAAAAGACAATATTTCTGGGTTTTTTCCATTTTGACATTTCTAGTCTAGAATAGCTGGTAGATTTTTTGAAAATTATACATAGACATAAAAAAAAAAGTATTTTCATATTGGTTCCATTTTGAGGTATGTACCTTATCCTGTCAAATTTCAAGCATTTCTATTACTTATTTCATATCAACTCTAAAACAAATAAATGAATAGTGGTGAATGTCCTATGCATTATTAAAGATCTATTTTTACACTATTCAGTTGTATTTATAAAATTTGCAATTCCATACTTTTGGAGATAATAAGAAACCCAATTGGTATTCCTGTGAATCACTATTGTTTATCTATTTCTTTTATGTGTTTGTGGTATTAAGGGGATAACCCTTCATCAAGTGGTATTAGAGAAAGAGCTCTTGATTGTGTAGATAGATCGCTAACTATGAGGTTATTTAAACTAGGACTATGGTTTAGGGTTTTGATGATAAATACAAAATTTTGACCATGAAGGAAACACGATGGAAAAGCTAAAGGTGTGACACCTAAGGGGTTTAGAGCCCTCCAGAGATAAGTGAAAGAATTACAAAAAGACATTCACAGAGGTATGAATATTGCAATAAGAGATGAAAGTGAGGATGGACTAGAGGAAGAAGGAAATGTTGAATAAGAAGGAGAAGTCAATGCTAGGAAAGAAAGACTTTTCAAGGCTAGTTCCAAGATTGGGGAAAGACCCAAGATTGACGTCCCCACATTCTCAAAAAATCTCAACTTAAAAGAACCAATCAATTAGATCAATGAATTAGAAAATTATTTTGAGTATAAAGACATCAAAGATCTTAATAGTGTTAAGTTTGTGAAGGCCAAACTGAAGAGTTGTGTGAAAATCTGGTGGCATGAGATTCAATTGGAGAAAAATAGAAAAGCCAAGGAGAAAATCACAAGATGTTAACAAATGATGGATAAATTGAAGTGAAAATTCATTTACATTTATTACAAGCTTGATCTATTGAAAAAATACAAGGGTTGATGCAAGTAGGAAAAATTGTTTAGGATTATACAGAAGAGTTCTATCGAGTCCTCATCAAAATAAGCCATGTAGAAACTGACAAGGAGAAAGTTTTCCATTATCTTAATGGGTTAGGGCCAAGTACTTAGGAGAAATTGAGTCTACTTAAAATGGTCATTATTGAAGAGACATACTAGTTTTCCCTTAGAGTAGAGGAAAATTTAAACATGAAATTTCAGAATAGGCAAAGTGGAAGAGGTTGTGGTGGAAGATTCAATGGACAATCTTATGGAGGCTAAAATGAAGATAAGAAAAATAAGGATGAAGCTAGTAGAAATTATAATCAAAGGGGAAATAATTTCAATATTTTTCATGATAAGAATAATAGGGATCAAAGAGGGAGAGGAAGAGGACAAGGACCTGGAAGAGGAGACTTTCATGGAACATGTTTTCACTAAAAAGAAGAATGTCACAAGGCTTATGAATGTCCTTAGTAGCAAGGAAGGACATATAGAGGAGTTGGATTCCAAACAAGAGTTTCATATGTGGATGAAAATGCCAAATCATCACATTTTGAAGATGTTAAAAGAGAAGAATTCCTAGTTAACAAAAGAGTCTTGTTGAGTGGTGAGAATGAATTTAAGAAAAGGAGAATCTTGTTTTGCACCAGGTGCAAGTGTGAGGATAAGTGTTGTGATGTGATTATAAATACTAGAAGCGTTGATGATTTGGTGTTGAAGGAGATGGTCACAAAGTTAAATCTCAAGAGGCAAAAACACCCACATCCATATCGAATTGCCTATGTGCAAGATGACCACAAGGTCATGGTCAATGAGTAGTGCCTAGAAATTTTCAAGGTTGGGAATAACCATGATAAGGTACTATGTGATATTGTACCCATGGATGCATGTCATATGTTAGTGGGTAGGTCGTAGTAGTATGACAAGTGTGTTGTACATGATGGTTGTGTGAATACTGATTCTTGACAAAGGATGTAGTGAGACATAAGCTAAAGCGATTGAAAGACATAGAAGAAAAGGTATAAAGCAATGTCATAATATTTTTTGTTGATGGGAGGAATTTCCTAGATGGTATGAGGCATGAGAATATGTATTCTTCTATAATTCCAAAAGAGGGTAAAGAAGAAGTAGAAGGTGCATTTGCAAAAGTTACAAATTTCTTGGTTGAGTTTTTGGATATTGTATATGATAATGTGCCTAATAGATTTCCACCAGTGAGGAAGATCAGTCATTAGATGGACTAGATCCTAGAAGCCAATTTTCCAAATAAGGAATGACATAGAATGGCACCAATAGAAAGTTATGAGTTAAATAGGTAAGTACAAGAGTTATTGCAAAAGGGATTAATTTAACAAAGACTAAGTCCATGTGATGTACTAATAGTATTAGCACCAATGAAGAACAAGTAATGGAGGATGTGTATTTAATATAGGGTTATCAATTTAATATCACAATGAAGTACAAATTTCCCTTGCCGAGGATAGATGATATTATGGGCTCTTTGAGAAAAGTTGTATATTTTACAAAGATAGATATGAAGAGTGGATGTCACCAAATTTGTATTAAAGAAGGAGACAAATGAAAGACTATCTTCAAGAAAAAGGGAGGTTTGTATGAGTGGTTAGTCATGCATTTTGGGTTAATGAATGCACCAAGAACTTTCATGCAACTCATGCACATGAGGTGTTAAAAGAATTTTCGGGTAAGTTTGTCATTTTTTACCTAGATGATATTTTGATCTTCAATAAGACATTGGAGGAGCATATAATGCATATTAACAGGGTGTTTGAGAAGTTAAGGGAAGATAAAATTTTGATTAATTTCAAGAAGTTCAGCTTTGTGAAGGAGTTAGTATACCTAGGATCTGTAGTTTTAGTAGAAGGTCAAAAAGTGGACCCAAAAAAGGTTAAGGCTATCCTAAAATGGCCTACTCCAAGGAGTGCTACTGAGGTAAGATATTTTCATGGTTTTTCTATCTTTCATAGAAAGTCTATTAGGAGTTTTAGCAGTGTCTGTGGACCCTTGATTAAAATAATGAGAGCGGATATGAAACATTTTTAAGTGAATTATAGGATCAAATGCACAGTTTGGATTCTTAAAATAGAAAGTTAAAAAACAACCTATTTTAGCACTTCCAAATTTTAATAAGGTATTTCAAGTAGACTATGATGCTAGTAGTACTACAATAGGAGTTATTTTGAGCTAAGAAGGTGGACCTATTGCTTACTTTAGTGAGAAGTTAAATAATGCTAAGAGAAAATATTATGTTTATGATCATAAATTTTATGTTATTGTTCAAACATTAAAGAAGTGGAGCTATTATCTTGTTCATAAGGATTTTTTTTTTGTATACTAATCATCAAGATTTGTAATATTTGAACAATCAAGAAAAATTGAATCAAAGGATTTTGAAATGGGCTGAGTTTTGGTAGAGTTATACATTTAATTAAAAACACAAGAGTGAAAAGTCTGATTGGGTTGCATACGCTTTTAGTAGGAGGTCAATTTTGTTGACAAAGATGTAGATTAAGGTAGTTGGCTTCAAGGAACTCAAGAGTTGTATCTAGAGGATCCTAATTTTGGTGAATCTTGGAAAGATCATATAGAACCTATTACTTTAGAGAGAACCAAGTGGTTGTATTTTATCATCTAGGATGGTATATATGTTACTCAAAGGAAGTTAGTTGTACATTCCAAGGAGTTATATGAGGGAAAATATCATCAAGGAGAAGTATATTGGAGGGTTGGATGGACCTTTTGGTTGAGATAAAACCATTGCTTTGTTTAGTGAGAATTATTACTAGAAATAATTACAACAAGAAGACAAAAAGTTTGTACAAAGTTGTAGAGTATGTTAGATGACAAGAGGAGCAAAACAAAATATAGGGTTATATCAACCATTACATGTACCAAAAAATTCGTGGGAGGATATTAGTATGGACATTGTTCTTCATTTACCAAGGACTTAGTGAGGGCATGATTTAATTTTTGTGGTGGTTGATAGGTTTTCAAATATGATGCATTTCATTCCCTACAAGAAGACTAATGAAATTATTCATGTGGCAAAATTGTTTTTTGGGGAAGTGGTGAGACTACATGGTCTACCAAAGAGCATGGTTTCAAACTGAGAAACCAAGATTGTTGCGTATTTTTGGTGCACATTGTGGAAGAAGTTAAAGCAAAATTTGAAGCTTAGCTCATCACATCATTCACACACTGATGGATAGACAAAAGCAGTGAATAGAAGTTTGGGGAACTTACTAAGGTGTTTGGTTGGAGATAAGCCAATGGGATGGGATTTGATTTTACCATAGGTATAATTTACATATCATAATTCTATGTATAGGAGTACTAATAAATTACCATTCTAGATAGTGTATGGAAGTAGTCTCATAAATGCTTTTGAACTGACAAAATTGGACAAAGGGGAGATAAGTAGTGCTAAAGCTAAGGATTTTGCAAAGCACTTGAAGAACATCCATGAGGAACTGAGGAAGCACATTACCAAAATGAATACATAGTACAAGGCTAAGGCAGGTTATAAAAGAAGGTATAGGGAATTTTAGGTTGGAGATGAAGTCATGGTTCATTTGAGAAATTAATGATTTCTAGTAGGAACATATAATAAGTTGAAAATGAATAAATTTGGACCATGTAAGAAACTAAAGAATCATGACTTAGGAAATGTCTATGCAGTAGAGTTTCCTACTGAACCGAATATTTCACTAGTATTTAATAATATAGATCTAACAAAGTATCATGAAGGGGGTTTTGAAGATGAGGCCACATAAGCATAATGGAGTATTCCAACAACTACTTCAACTACAAAAGATATTGAAGATGTAGTAGACAATCATAGTGGTAGAAGAATAAGAAATAACACCTATGAAGAATATTTGGTCAAATGGAAATAATGAACTATAGAAGATTCATCATGGCTTACAAGGGAGGAGGTTAACCATCTTGATTTTCCTCTAAACACTTGAGACATAATAAAATTGCTTCTCAAATTACTCTAAGTGTTTGATGCAAAAGCATCCTGGGTGTAAGGGAAATCTTGCATCACTTGAAAATATTTTTGTTTTTGCCTTTTAAATTAAGTGTTGTTTTAGTGCATACTTACTATTTCTAGAAACTTACTATTTTTAGTAAACTGGTTTTACAAGATTAGAATTTTTTGATTTCACAAGTGGAGGTTAATCTTAGATATACCAGTGTGCTAGTTGAGTTTTATATGCATGCCATATGTATTGGTGAAGTTATTAAAGATTTTTGGTGCATAATCTTTAAGCTCAAATTTGAAGGTCTTAGAGGCTCCAAAATAAAGTTGAACCCTGACTAACAACACTTACACAATCAAGACGTTGTAGATCAGGAGTTGTCATTCCCAAAAAGTGGTTATAAGAGCTAATTAAAGCTAGGGTTAAAAAGTTATGGCCTCTGAAAGTTGGGACACTTTAAATTATAACTTGAAATTATTTTGAGCCGATTGTAATGCAATAAATATGAAAAATAAAATAATTGCAAGGTTGGTCAGCTTCAAGGGTTAGGGACACATTCTAGAATCTTTCTTGGCAATGAAAAATTGCCTAAATAAGGAAGGTTTTTAGGGTTGTCTAGGGTAGTTATGGGTGGTTGTTGGTGGCTTTGTCTTACAAAATGTTGTAAGGAAAATGCCCATGTGGCTTTGCATGTTGTATTTCTTAAATTTGTAAGTCTATACTTTTGGGGATAATAAGAAGCTCATTTTCTATTCTTCCTGATCATTGTTGTTTCTCTATTTCTATTATGTGTTTATGGTATTAATGGGAACACCCCTCATCAACATTACAAGTGAGTTTGAAGTAGCAAGTGATATTGTGCATATCCTCCATTGCTTGGTTTAAGTGCAAGACTTAAAAAGAATACTTTTGAAGAGTTAAATAAATTATCCCAATTATAGGCTATCCAAAAAGAAGGGACATTGCATTCATCATCAATTGAACATTGAACATTATTTAATTGATTATTAACATTTCTCTCCTTTTGAATCATATCCTTAATCATTGAGGCTGGATTACTCATTTTCAAAATTATCATTAAAACCTATCAAAATATTTTAAATATTGTTTAATATCATCAAAATCGATTCAAAATGATCTCAAACCTTTCAAAATCAATTCTAATAAACCCTAATCAGTTCAAAATCATGTCCAAGTCATTTTAAATCCATCAAAACTTTGTCAAAATCCATCTAAGACATTATTCAACTTCATTGATGCCTCATCGATCTTCATAAATCCTTGTCAATCATTAGTTTCAATCAATTTAACGACATTGCCAAAGTTCATCAATATCATTTTAGTCAAAGCTATCAAATAATTTCAAATCAATTTGAGTGCACTGTTTAATTTCATTGATTTTTAATCAACTAGTTCAATTTAATGCCAATGTTTCAATCGTCATCATTAATCATTTTCATAATCAACCTAATATGTTGTTAAAATAAACCAATGGTATTTCAAAATTATCAAAATTAATTCAAACCTTCATCAAATTCAAGTTGACTTCACATCACAATTATCATTTTGGTCAATCATAAATTAATTAATCTTCTGCAGGTAGATAACCCACACTCTATCTTTAAGTTTTAATCATATTAATTTTACCCTTTAGTAACTTTGTCAATTAAGTAATTTTGTGTTAATTAATTATCACTATTTCATGAATTAAGGGATTTTATAATTCTTAAATTTCTAATTTCTATTTGGAGGGAATAAATTAATTAAAAATTAAAAATTTCAATCTTATACTTTCCTCCTAATTATGCTTCCACCCTCCTACACCTTTTTTACCCTCTTACACCTTTCCCTTCACAAATTTCCTATTAATTTTCCTCCATCTTTCTATGATAAATTGTATTTAGTTTGTACATTTCAAAATCCTTTCTTACATATTGTCATAATGTGTCATAATATGAAAGTTTTCCAACTTCTCTCCTCAGTTATGACATTTTTCCATTTGTGCACCTAATTGTCATTTTTGCATTTTGGCTCTCAACTCTATAAAGTGAGTCCAATTGCTCAATCAAACAAACCACACTTCTAGTATTCTCATCATAGTCATTTTCTTTCAATTTTAATGCATTTTATCAATATCTAGAGCAACATCATATCACCTTCAATGGAGAGGAAAGTTGAGCATTGGAACTACATTTAAAGGGGACTTTGTGGTGTTTTGCATATGTTTTTGAACTCTCATTTCGAATGGTTTTGATTTTATGACTAGACTAGGTTAACATATATTTGACACTTTTCTGGGTAGATTGTGTAATAGTTTTTTCATCAACGTTTTGGATCACACTCTATGATCCATCATCGGGATGACAAAGAGAGCATAAGGAGATCATTAAAAATAAGAGTTGCAGACCCAACACTAGCTATAAAAAGGAGGAAGAGGTTGGTAGGTAACCCAAGATCTAAGGAAGAAGGAAAAATTATTATAAGAAAAAAAGTAGGAGATGTTAATAATGATAAAAAAAAAAAAAAAAATGACTAAATGATTAGACCATTAAACAATTGTAAATATTATCAATAAGACACAAATAACAAAAAAATATAAAAGCAAATACAAAAAATAAGAAAAAAGGAAAAACAATGTATATGTGTATATATAAAAATGTACATACAGATAAAAATATGAAGAAAACTAAATATAAACATATAAAAGACATATATCTACATATAAATATAAATATAAACATATAAAGAGACATATATCTACTAACTAAAACTACTAAAAAATGTACACAAGAAAGAGAAAGGATGAATAAAACTAAAGAGAAAGATCAAAAAGACAAATAAATAAATAACTAAATAAGCAAACAAATAAAAGGACACACATGCACACGCGCGCCCACACACACACAACAACAACAACAATAACAACAACAATTTGCTAATGTTAACTATAAAAAAGAAAAAAAATATAACTATAAGTAAGATATAATAACTATGTATAAAGAAAAGTCTAATGGAAGAGGTAATATATTAGCAAATTGTTGTATTTAAAATGTATGTGTGTGTCCATATATATATAAAATTGTGTGTGTGTGTGTGTGTGTGTGTGTGTGTGTGTGTGTGTGTACACACACACACACACACACACAATTATACACACACACACATAGTTCTATATATATATACACGCATGCATGTGAGTATATACATGTAAATATACTTATATAAGCATACATGTAAATATGTATAGATATAAACTGTAGTCTATTTTTAATTTTAAGACATTTTTATTTATACTAAAAATATTGATTAATAAAGTTTTATTATTTTAACACAAATAATATCTAAAGTTGAGTATTAGTTTAAATATAATAAAATTTTATTAATCAATATCTATCTATCTATCTATCTATCTATATGTTATAATATTAGCATATGTTTTTGATGTTGTATTTGCCTCATCTATACTCTCTAATACATTTTTTTATGGCCTTATAGAAATGACATGTACTCATATAAACACATACTTTTGGAGCTCATCACACAAGTTGACAACAATGAGAATACTAACTTATACTTGTAAAAAGGGACTTATAAATGTGGGGAATAATTTCTATTAATATGGTTGATCCTTTGACTGATTTACACCCCCCTTAATCAAGGGTGAGTCATGTTTTTGATAAGTTTTGTCACTTAAATCTTGGTATTCTAAAACAAGTGTTGATCTTCCTTATCTTCCACCCATCATTGTTAGTGTAGTTTTTTTATTTTTCTTATTTTGCTAGGTTTTTCCTAAACTTTTAATAATCTCACTTAGGTTAATAAAGCATGTCTTATTAGGTGAATGGTTGTGAGGTGTCACCTTCCTACATGTGAGCATCCATTAGCTATCTTAGGAAGATACTTTGCTATCTTTAGTCCGATAGATGGTTGCTCCTCATTGGTTGGTGTTGCCACCTCCTCCCTCTTCCTAGCCTATATAAGCATGCTACCTGGCTTGTATTTGTATCTCTTGTTTTTGCACCCTCTTAATGCTATTTTGCTTCCAGCATTTGCATTACTCTCTTGGAGACTAACTCTATGATGCTATTTTGATTTTGTATCATTTGCATTCATAGTTTAGATATTTACTCTTTGCACTAGTTTTCTGGGTTATTAATCTTATTAGATTCTAACATGGTATCAGAGCTTTTCTATGTGCAAGAGTAGATTTTAGTTTCCTTATTTGAGAGATTCGGGGTGGGGGGGCAAATAAACTTTATTGTAATTTTTTGAAAAACGAAGTATGCTCTTCTCTTGCATCTTTGGATGATCCTGAGAATCAGAAAAGTTTTGACAAAAACGATTTTTCTCTGGGGTTTCAATCTCAAATCTGACAACCAACTTGCATATTTGGAGTTTTCAATCAGTAATGCAGGTTCCAGCATGCCATTGATGGACTTAGGAAGCTGATCCAACATTTTCATGTCATATTCTGGTTGCTGGGGTCATTTTTTAATTTGTGGAGCCGTTTTTTACTATTAAAGGCATTTGATTTACACTACAGCAACATCTTTTGTACATCAACAAGAAAAACGCTTTTTGGGTTTTATTCGCAACCCCAAAAAACCATCTAGGTATCTTTTAGATTTTTCATGTAAGCTGTATATTTTGTAGAATCGAGCATGCAAAGCTACAACCATACCCTTCTCCGTTGGCAGTCGCAGATTTGAACACAGTTTTCAAATGTCTCATTCTTGCTCATACGAACTCTGATTTTGAGGATTCTTATTATGAACTTGGCTATTTTTTTGTGTTCTATCCATTAGTGGAGTTGTTTTTTGATTTTCATACATGAATTCTTCAGAAATTGCAGATTCTCAGTCGTGACTGTGCATAGTTCTCGTTTTGGAAACTTCGGAGGATCATAACTTTCTCATACGACCTCGTATCGAGGCGATTCTTTTTTTGAAAGTGCATGATTTTTTGAGTAGATCACAGTGGTGCTATTTTTTTCCTTGATTATTGTGCCCAAGTTTCACTTTTAGCATATGCTCTTCATGAGGAGGCCCTGTCGATTTTTCTTTCGTAACTTGAGCATACAGACGTATTTTTTTCGATTCAAAAAATGTGTTGGAAAGCCAGTTCTGAGATGGAGATGATGGTACAAGTTTTTTTTATTTTTGCTACAGTTTGGTTGCCTATTTTGGCAGTCAAAGCTAGATGTTCTATTTTGTCTTTCGGGAGCCATATCTCGCTCATTCGAACTCTTTTCTGGGCTTGCCAGATATTGTTGGAAAGCTGGTTTTGTGAGTTATTTAGTTGCAGAGGTCTTTTATCCAGATTCTGCTCTAGGTTCTTTCTCCTTCGAGTTTTGCACTTTCACACTCTAGCGGATTACTTGGATTCTACAGGTCCTACAATCTCTTCTTCTGTTCTTTTGGCTCACTCTTCTTTATGAATTTTGAGCATTGTATGCTTCTATTCTGTTGCATTCCTTTTTTTGTAAACACACTGAGATAAAGTGCCTACTTTTGCATATCTGGGATCTTGTACACCTTGTGTTTGTTTGTATTCGCACTCAGTTATAAAGTGCCATGGGGGGGTCATGATGTTTTGCCATTTTGTGCTCATCCACCTTTGTCAAGTGAATTTTTCTTCCACGACATTAGCCCATGCAGTGTGTCAGTGACACCGCCCTTTATCCTATGCTTGTACTTCTATTGCACTATTGGTGTTCCTGATTCTTCTTCTTGCAGATGTTTTTGGCATTGCATTTCAATGTTCCTGTCACCCCTCTCCTTGTTCAGCATTATGGGGGGGTTCACTTGTTGTTCTATGCTTCTTTGGTTGATGGTTTGTGCCTTCTATTTCCATGGAGGTTCTGCAGATCAGCATTTTGACAGAGTTTGCAGCTTCATGCTTCGGAGATGCTTCATGCTCTTTTTTGTTCCTCTCTTTAGGACATTTCCTAGATTGGAGGCTTAGTTTCCTTCATCTAGTTCTTTTTCTTGTATTGGGTACCTGATCAGGCCTTGTTGTCGGGACCCATTTTCTTGCTTTCATAGCTTTGCTAGGTTAGCATCCACCTAAGCTTCGCTTATGGGGGGGTGTTAGTGTAGCTTTTTTATTTTTCTTATTTTGCTAGGTTTTTTCTACATTTTTAATAATCTTGCTTAGGTTAATCAAACATGTCTTATTAGGTGAATGGTTGTGAGGTGTCACCTTCCTACATGTGAGCATCCATTAGCTATCTTAGGAAGATACTTTGCTATCTTTAGTCCGATAGATGGTTGTTCCTCATTGGTTGGTGTTGCCACCTCCTCCCTCTTCCTAGCCTATATAAGCATGCTACCTGGCTTGTATTCGTATCTCTTGTTTTTGCACCCTCTTAATGCTATTTTGCTTCTAGCATTTTCATTACTCTCTTGGAGACTAAATCTATGATGTTATTTTGATTTTGTATCATTTGCATTCATAGTTTAGATATTTACTCTTTGCACTAGTTTTCTGGGTTATTAATCTTATCAGATTCTAACAATCACTTTTTCAACTTTGAGTGTTTCTCTTTAGCAAGTTGATCACAATGTTTCACATATGTGGTATGAATGTTTGACATATATTTTAGACCTATTTTTGGAATTTCATATTTCCAATTTAGGAGACACACTCGAGGGGATTTCTCTTCTTTTTTATGAAAATTTCAACAACATTAGTATACCGTTTATATTATCTTTGGAGAATCAAGATTCACGAGTTTTTTCCTTTACTTGTTTTTTAATGTTTCTTGGTTGAGTTTGATCATGATATGGATTATTCAAGCTTGGAGACTCTTGCTAATTTTGATCCTAGACACATATTTGGAGACTTTCTTCCTCCTTTTAGTTATACACAAAGTGGCTTCTTCATCGTTCAGTGGAATTGTTTCTCCTTGAGGGAAGATGCATTTCTTGTAGAGATAGGATTATCTTTTACTTTTTTGCATATTTCATTAACAGTAGAGATTCTTCACTAAAAGAGGATATGGTGACTCTTTTTACCTCTTTGGAAGATCATTAGTTTGACATTGATGAAGGATGTACTTTTCCTCAAGGTTATGATTATGTCCTTCGTACATCATCCATTCTTGTTTGTTTCTTTTCTCTCTTCTAGAAAAAATCTAGTTTGACTAGGTTTTTTCCTTTTTCATTTTTGAAAGATTGCATTTTCATTGTACATGGGTACCTAAAATGGTTTTGTAGCTAGGATCCATCTCAATAGTCTTATATCTTTGCATATTAATCTACTCCCTCTTAGGGGGTGTTTGTATGGATAAGGTTTTGGACCTAATAAAGGTCTTGTACCTAGTATTTTTTCTAGCTCTTAATAAGGAACATATACACATGACTTAAGTTTACTTAGGTTGTAGGTTTCCTAGAAGAAAAACTAGTCATAACATGATCTTATATTATCTCTTGGTAGCTACTTTTAGTTATCTAGATTGATACTTTAGTAGTCTCATTGGATATGATTATGATACATATCACAATCTTATCTAATTCTACATCTCACCTTGTCTTTATAAGAAAGGCATCCCATGTATATGTTAAACTATCAATCTATCTTACATTGTTGAAGAAATTTATTCTTTCTATTCTCTCTTGTGAAATTTATTTTGGTCTTGCAAGGTTCTTAGGGTCATCGAGGAGTCATCAATTAACTGTAGTAAAAATAACCTAAAAAATACCCTTTGAGTTTTCTAGTTCATATAATTTCATTGGTAACATGAAATAACAATTCTGATAAGGATGACACACACCTAAAAGGTAAGAGTAAAATGTAAAGCAAGAAAATCTAACAATGGGGACATTACAACTCCCCTCACTATGGAGTTTAGGGGAGCCGACACTCCCTTTTTTTGAGTTATTCTAATGTTTTTTTTGTTTTAAATTGACTCATACATTTGGTGCCCATTGTAGTGCAAACCTACCTTTCTAATGTACCTATTAACATTCACCCATGCATTAGAAGTTGATATACTAAGTTTTATAGGTATACTTATGTTGCTATAATCAGTCAAGTTCTCATATTGGCAATACTTGTATAAAAGGCTTACACTCTACAAGTATATTATAACAATGAAATATTAAATAATATATTGAGTTTCTTTTGGGTGTGCAATTTTTTTTCTTTCGAAAGAGTTTTCCTTGCACAAATCACTATGTCATGGTATATTATTTTTCTATCAATTTCCTTGTAATTGTATGATCAATTTAAATTTTACACATATCTCCACTCCTAGTTATCTCTTCACATAGATAATTGTAAGACGTGTAATTTATGCCTTTGCTTCCTTTCAAAAAGTGTAATAGGCCGACTTATTACAACCCACTAAAAATGGGCGAAAAAGTTTAAAATTGAATTTAAGACCTTGAATTTTTCAAATTACTCTTGTACTACTTAAGACTCACTTAGATCGATCGTACTTTACTAAACAATTAAAAAGTTAAAAGAATATATATTTTTTCTTTTGCATTAAATCAATGCATAGATAAAATTATTACAAATAAGTTACTACAACTTAATAGAAATGGGGGAAGTTTAAATCTTAATTGAAGACCTTGAATTTTTTGAGTTATTCTTATACTACTCAAAATCAACTTACCTAAATCCTAGTCTATTAAGAAATAATTAAATTAAATGAATATTTTTTTTCATATTGAATCAATCTATAGATGAAATTATTACAAATGAGTATGCATTACACATTCCTTATACAAGAAAAAAATTGAAGAACAACTTGATTTATAAACGAAGAATTAAAATATAATAATTGATACCATTAGATTGAAACAAAGATAAAATAGATGATAATTACATAGATATAGGACAAACATAGTTCAAATAAAGATAATTAAGAATCATAATACTAACCAGAGCCAATCTAACACAAAATTATTATTTATTAAAATATTATAAAATCAAGATCTTCTTTATAAAAATGAAACAAAACTAAATAAAGTAACAATAATAATATTTGTTAAATATTATAAAATTAGAAAAATTATTGTAAAAATGAAACAAAACTAAATAAAACAAGGGCTCTGCAAGAGCTAGAGTCCTTGCCTTTTGATGAAAAAATAGATGATTGTTTTAGTGATTGATTTGTCAAATTTTGTATTAATCATATATATATAAGATCCAATACATTTCTTGCAAACAATTTCATGGCAACAAAATTAATATTAGTTATTGTAAATAAATTTATTTTAAGATAGACAATAATAAAATAATTGTATATACTTATTTCAATATATATTCATAGTTGATGTTTTAGAGAAAAAAAATCTGAATACAACAATTTGTCCCTCAAAATATCACATGTAACAATTAGTCTAAAAATTTGAAGGCAAGAAAAAGATTAATCGGATAGCAGAAAGAAATAATAAAATTTACTACAAGATGGGCCAAACACTAGAATATTCACCATGAAAACAAAGCCCTATCTTTTAAAAATATTTCCTTTAAAAAGAGATGTCAAAGAATATCTACTTGGCTAAGGAGGAGAATAGATACGTGACCAAGGAGGAGCTTCACATTGAATGGTAGCACAAACTGAAAGTTAGTAACTACAAATATGAAAAATGCCCAGAACATAGAAAATTACAGAAAGAAGAAGAATGAAGATGTTTGGAGTCTTCCATACAATGACAAAAGCTATGTACTATTAATTTCATAATGAGAGTTTCCTAAAGTATAATGTTGAACACCATTTTTATCCAAGAAGTACATAATACACCACTCTAACTTGGGGTTTTCATTACTTGAAGAATATAATCTTCGTATAACTCTATTTTGATGTGTTATTGAGAATGGAATCCCTGCAATAAATACAAACCCTTTATAAAAATATATAAGGCTGTTGCAATACAACACACATCCAATATTGATGTGATATGAACAAAAAAAATCCAAATAATATAAAAGACAAGAAAGCCATAAGACAAAATGAGCCATAAAATATAATGGAGAAAATGGAGAAAGACAACTACATTGATTTTACTTATCTCCAACCCAACCCAAAAAAAACATGAAAGCTTTGTGAGTATTCCAGAAAGCAAGTATGAAATATAAAACAAGTGCAATATAATGGCTTAGTACTTGCCTTAGTTCTAATAATTTGTAGTGTAAATCTAATGTTAAAATAATAAATTTATCATTGTATATAAAATATTTTAATCAACGTAAATCTTATATAGTTAAATTCTATTCATATATATCATATATACTATTAAAATAAATTATAATATAAAATAAAAATATTTAAATAATAATATATAATAGTGTTTCTTAAAATATTATATAATATAAATGTAGAAAATATTTTTAAAAATATTTTAGTTGAATAAAAAAATTAATTCTTAAAAATAGAATATTAAAAGTATAAACATCTAAACTAACTTATTCACACATAATAATATTTAACTTCAATCCTCATATAAGATTCAAAATGATTTACCCAATCAAATCATCAAAAAATATTTAATAGAAATTATGTAGTTAAAAAACTTGCATCTAACTATATGCATTTTATAATTAAATTTGAAAATGCTAAATTGAAACTAGTAAAAATAATAAGTTTTAATCCAATAAGTAAAATGCATACATGGTTGTTCAATAAAATGCATTATGGTGGAAGTTTAATGAATATAATGCAACCACTAAGACCAAATTAAATGCCGGTCCTTTATTTAAGCCACTTTCCTTTCACATAGTAATAAAAGAATTTCAATGAATTTTTAAAAATGTTTAAACCACTAGCAAAAATAGTAATAATCAATAAAAAAAATAGCATTTAAGTGTGAAAAATATGTATTTTAATAATAATATTAAGAGACATTTAACATTTGATAATGTTTTCACATTTTTGGAAAAAGTAATAATAGTATAAACATTGACAAAAACTAATAATTAGCCGATAGGCTTTCCCATTGGGATTGCCTGCAATCGGATATTGTCTCACGCCAGAAAATAAACTGTCGGTAAATAGCATCAGGCGCTAGAGAATGGTTTAATCACATAAAAAATCTGGATTCAATCTATCCAATCTCATCAAGTGAGATACAACTGGATTCCAGCCGATTCCTGCATTTATGTTGCATCTCAGATGAAGATTTTGCTTTCCCATGTCTAGCTGTGCCGCACAATTGAGCAAACTTTAATTTGGAGATTTTGAGATCATTTGGATCTGGAAGAGGATTTTGTGGCATAGTTTATTTATGTATACAACTCGATCACTTCACCTTTTCTAGCATTCTTCGAGCATGTACAAATTATCATGTTTTGAAGGAGGTTCATTGAGAGATTGTTAACAACGGGTTTCAGTCCAACGTGTTTGTTAGAAATGCCCTGGTAGAGGTGTATGCAAAATGTGGGAATTTAGAGAATGCATGATATCTATTTGACACAATGTCTCATCGAAATGTTGTGTCGTGGAATGCCATGATTGTAGGTTATGTGCAAAATGGACACTTTGAGAAAGCTCTAAGATGACGATGATGTTTCGTGGATGACGATGATTGCGGGATATGGGCAGAATGGAAATGTTGAATGGGCTTTCGAGTTTTTTAATTAGATGCCTGATAGAAGTTTGGTTTCGTGGAATGCCATGATTACTGTGTATGCACAGAATGGATTTTTAGATGAGGCAATGAAGTTGTTTGGAGCAATTCCAGGTCGAATTGTTGCAACTTGGAATACTATGATTGCAGGGTATGCACAGAATGAGCTGTGAGAAGATGCCCTGAAATTGTTTGAACAAATGCAACTGAAGAATGTGAAACCAAATGTAATGACATTTTCCAATGTTCTCCCAGCTTGTGCCAGCTTGATAGCTCTGAAGCGCGGTAAGGAAATACACGAACAGATAACCAAAAGCGGGTTTCAGTCTAATATTTTTGTAGCAAGTGCCATTGTACACATGTATGCGAAATGTGGAAGTATAAAAAATGCACGCAATGTGTTTGACAAAATGCACAAAAAAGATGTGGTCCCTTGGACCACAATGATTGAAGCATATGCAATGCATGGCTCTGCAAGGGAGGCCCTTGAGCTTTTCAAACAAATGCAATCTTCTAGCATGAAACCAAATCAGATTACATTAGTTGGAGTCTTGTCTGCATGCCGCCATGCTGGTTTAATAGATGAAGGTTGGCATAATTTTAATGGTATGAGTCAATGCTACCATATTGTACCTACAATGGAGCACTACGTTTGCATGGTTGATCTTCTTGTTGGTGTTGGGCAACTTGCCGAGGCAGAAGATTTTATCAAATATATTCAATCTCTAGGAAAATTCTATGAAATGGGTACTGCTAAAAAACATTAAAAAATGGTTCATTGATCTTACCAAGTCTATCCAGACCATGCTGAAAGTGGAAAACTAAAGATCTTTGAAACCTTAACTCGCTCCCATTGCAGATGGGTGTTTGAAAGGACAAAAACATCATAAAAAGAAGGATTATTGGTTTAATTATGATTATATCCATTGCACAGATCACTAAATCTCAAGCCAAGATTGTTGAAGAAGAATAAGAATATATGATGCAGAGACAACTCAATCAAAGCCTTAACAATCCAGCAATACAGATTAAAAGTTGTATATAATGGGGATTTGTGATGACAGAAGATGCCACCATTATTGTTTGTGGTAAGAGGTAGATGGATTTTTCAAGAACTATTATTAAAATTGTCATACTTTGACAAGTTTTTCATGCACCTCATTTTATGGCCTTACACAAATCATTCTATATTGATTGAATCCACATATCTTGTCAAGATTTGAGTTATGGATGGAAGCAAGTGAAGAGTTGCTACTAAGGGAATCTTAGATGGGTTTTTTAAATTTAATTATAATAATAATAAGTGCCCCACATGCCTATCAAAAGAATCTTTTGCATCATTGTAAATTTTAAAAATCTTGTCTTCGTCTTTATTTCTCATATAAAGTATACGTCGCCTATTTTTCCCCTATTATAATAATGAATTTCTGGGATGTTGTTCAAGACTTAAAGGTCTTCAAATGTCATTCACAGCTGGATATCCAATATTTTATTGTAATGATACTTATCAATATATTGCTCATAAAGCTTAACAGTGTAGATTTTGGACTTTATACTAATTTTGCTCTTGGACTAAGGTTGCACATAGATTTATATCACTGATTTGCATCTAGAGAGATGTCAAGAGGACTTGAAATACCGTTGAGCTGCATTTAATTGAAGGAAAGCACCTTATTTATTAATTTACTTAAAATGTCTTAAATTTAAATGATCTCTACATTATGACTTACTTAATAGTATTAAATATTCTTAAATATTAGAATTATTATTCGAGGGATGCATCATATTGGAGTAAATAATTTGTCAGTATTATGAATTGCGTATTTAGTAAAATTTGTTTTTTATAATATTTTTATATTGTTTTTTTTTATTAAAATCAGAAGTAAAATAAGGATGTCGATTCTTACACGGCTAAAACCTAAAGATGTCAAAAGAGGTCAATGATACACTAGCAATAACGGTGTTGGCATATACAAAGCTAAATAGTACACTAGAAGAAAGGCTAGTGCCTACATTAAGAGTGGGTAGGAAACTCACCCACAACATGGGTGGAATAATGAGAAGTTGAAAAGTGATTTTCCCTATGTCATGGGATGATTGACCAAGCACTGTTATCATTAGGAACCATATTTTTCCCTATGTCATGGGATGATTGACCAAGCAATGTTATCATTACAAGGGAGATAGTTTGTGAAACACTACTTGAAAAATTGTCAGCACAAGGGGCAGAGTGTTGAGAAAGTTAGACAGACATCATCTGTTGAAGAGTAGACCACATTAGGAGTTATAGACGGAGGAGAATTAATACAGACAAAGGGGTAGCACCAACAAAAATAGGAATTGGTGAGGTCTAATTTGCAACAAGAGCATCACCCATATTTGCAGCGGGAGAAGGAATAGATGAGGCTCAATTTGCAACAAGAACATCATCTAAATTTGTAACAAGAGCTTCATCTAAAAAGGAATCATCCTCAATGTGCAATTCCTCATTAAAGAATCAGAAGCTAAGATATCAAATGTTCATCGTTGGTGTCCGTTGTTAAATGCACATAACAATTTTATCATTTTGGTGCTCACTCATTTGACGACGGCATCATATTTTGAAGGGTTGAGTCTGATAAGAGTGATCATAAATACCATTTCTAGCATTGATTCTTTCTTTACCAATTTCACATTAATTTTTCCAATTTTATGTGATTACATATGTTATACGGACTAAAGGAGCCTACTAAACAATATTTTTTATTGTGCTCAGAGAAAAATGATATAGAGAAAATGACCCAGGATAATTTCCTAATCTATAAGTCAAAATTTGTCGACCGCTATAGGTGAGTGAAGAGCTTAAAGCTGAACTATCGATTTTTCCCATTTACGAAGCTCTTTGTAGAATTCATAGTGTGAGGTGGTATTTGCATAGGAAAAGATTAATATTCATATATAAATGAAAGATTTCTTTTACTAATATAAATAAAATGTAACATATCTATTGATAGAAAATTAATTTTCCAATGATCATTAAAACATATGATATAAGAACAAAAGAAAAACTCAAGTCAGTAGGTGTCCTAATTGGGATGGTCTAAGAAAAAATGTTCTTCAAACTCTTATTATTCCTCTCTTGAGTTGTGAGTTTAATCTTTCCTTTTAAGGGCTTCTATCCTTTTTACCATGTGTTTTGTCTTTCTAGCTAACACATGTCGTGTTGTCTATCTATTGTTATGGTTTGATTTTCCATCTCCATTTCGACTCTTTTGTTAGGCTTCTTATTAAGAAAGACCCATTTCTATAAAAATTCTTTTAGATGTTAATTTTTTAAAAAAATATATACATTTTTAACGACACAACAAAATGAAATATTGTAGAAACAATTTAAAATTTTCAATCAAAGTAATTAAAGCCATTTTAAAAAATATATATATAATTAAGAAAGAAGTCAAATTTCAAAGATTCACCTATATGATGCAGTAATTCGTTGGTAGCCTTGGTAAGGACAATTGCTTCACTAGCAGCATTTTCAACCACATTCACAATATACCATGCCTGTGAGCATTGTTTTATAGCTTTGCCTGTCATATTTTTATGCTCACCCTCGTTATGTATAGATGTGGAAATCTCTAAAATAAGACTTAGCAGTGAGACTGCTTTGGAAGACTGCTGACTAATATTCAATTCTGACTCTACTTCCAATTTGATGGAAAGTCTAGGATCCAAATATCTTTGGCCGTTGAAACCTCAGGAAGATTTATCAATAAGAAATGCTATTAATTAATTGCACAATTTGCCTTCTTCTTCCTCCTTTCCAAGCCGCTTCTTTTAACTCTTGAATGAGTGTTTTGTTGGCGATCCATAATTGGGAAGCATTTTCCTCTTAGATGGTTACCCAAGCTTCGTTATACTTAGATCTCATTCTAATTGAGCTTCACTAGAAGCTGTCTCCATAGATAAGTTATAAATTCCTTCATACACTAAGTCCATGAGAATGGAACATGGTCAGAAGCAGGGGACCGCTCAGATTGTTAACTCGAAGCCATAATGGAATTCACCTTATTGAGATTGTGCATATTGATCAATCTCAGAAGCCATAAAGGAATTCACTCGATCAACTTATTATGCTCATATCGATAATTCTAAATAATTTGGGCCGCTAACTAATCAGGAATTTCCCCTTCAATTTTGCATCCACTTAGTGAAACACGAGAAAGCTAGAATTTGGGTTCTCTGGTTCCAAAACAAATTCTTTTGGGGATATTGATAATATTATAATATTAAACTCAAATAGATTTTAATTTTAATCAATTAAATCAATAATGTGTAAAAATGAAATTATTTAGAATTTGATTAAATTATAATAACATTTTAAAGAAATTATACAAAATTTAATATCTTAACTTTACATATAAAATTAAAATCTAGAATTAAAAACAATGAGTATTAGCCAAGAGAAATTTTTAACACTTTTCAACATTTGAAATAAAAATCTTATCATCTAATTTAATTTTTTATTTGGGTAATACAAATATTCTAATTTGTGCACTTATGTTTCTTACGAAAGATGCATTTATAATTCATGGAAGAAAGAGATTTGGATTTGGAAAGATTAAGATTTAAATGTTAAGTTCTACTTTGAGTCTTAATGTGAAGAGCTCATAAAATAAATCAATTATGTATTTTATTAATTTATAAATAGTATATTTTAAAAATTAGATAGTAAAAAATCTACAAATTCAAAAATATTTAAAAGCTTTTATTTATTTTTCTTTGTATTATCTTTATTAAGAATTTTTAAAATTTAAGAACCATTTTATTATTTTAACACACTTAGTATGATATTGTAATAATACTATTAAATAATAATAAATAAAGAGTAGAAAATAAGTTGAATCACATAACTACCTCTAATCTTACTTTAATAGATCTTGAAAGAAAGGAACAAAATGTTATTTCAAGGAAAGAACATGGAAACAATTTCCCTTCTCAATGCAATAGAAGCAACTAAGTGGAAGCAATAAATAATAGCCTTGGAAACAAAAAGTAAATAGAAAACAAGTTTATAAAATTAGGAAGGAATGACATGGATTACAAATCCTTCCCGTGGGTCAAAGAGTAGGGAAAAAATGGATCAGTTTGAAACACTTTGTTAGGGTTTGTATAAATTAAACTTTGAAGTGACTTCTAGAGGTAGTCTATGGTGTTGCAAGAATATGAAGCATAGTACATAATTGGGATGACAATGTGTGTGCAAAGATCTCAAAGCCCATAGGTAAAGCTACAAAAATATCATAGAAATAGATGCATCAATTGAAGGAATGATGATTTGAAAGATCTAGGAACTAGGAAATTTTAAAAATTAAGAGATTCACAGATCATCCTCAATCTAGTAAGGACTAAAGACTAAACAAACTTTAAATTAGAAAATTAACTCTAAATTAGGAAGAGTATTGGACTTACAAATTTTTTTACTTAAATCACAATTGATCACATCTAAGATTCTAAAGGTAACAAAAAAAAAAAATATTAAAGTTGTACAATGTTTGAAACTCCAAAAAGGTTAGTGATGTGTATATGTCTTTACTCTGTTAAAAAAAATACTTCTATGCTACCAATCTGAAATCTTTTCTTTAATTTTACATCTCTTAAATATTTCTTTACTAATAAAATCTATTGGCGTACCCCTTGCACCTCTTTCTGGTGCAAGTGCTAGTAATAATTAATAATTAAAAAGGACATGCTTATGCTAATTTCGTCATTACAAGATTTTCAGGCACATGCGTCATCCATACTATGTACAAAGACCATGATTTCCACACAATTAACACAAAGATTAATTTTTATGGTGATCATTGACATAAACAGAAGCTTTGTTTGCTGATTAGAGCACTAAGCAAGGAATACTATTTTTATATAATGCAAACAATGTATATCCCACGTTGGAATCTGGCATGGATTGGACTGTGAACCAATCAAAGAATCTCCTCCCCTGGTGGATTTGTTCTCTGAAAATGCGAAATCTATCTATACCATCAAATACAAAATTGGTCGCAGTATCGTGGGATTGTTTCGATGCCATTACATACGATCTTATATTGGATTTTGGCCTGTATTACTCCAAGGGCTATCAGATAGGGGCCTCGTTAAACTTGAGCGAACAGTACTTCAACTAGAAAAAAGTATTAAGCCCATTTCTCTGAAGAGACCAGATGCTGCCTAATTCCTGGCAGGCTTTTTCTTTAGCAGATTTCATTTGATATGTGACATTGCTGGTTCAGGGTAGATACGTTGAACACCGAACAATTTAAACCCAAGAGAATTAATGGCGAAATATTTTCTTTCTCCTTCGCAATTACGTCTACCCACGTCGTTTCTCGAACCTTCTAGAAATTCTCAAGGCCTGTTGAAGCTGCCATCAATTTGCCCGTCCGGGTATTTGGGGCTGAAGAAAGGTGGTCACAGTAGAGCTATTTGTGCGTGCTCTGTTCCTTCTGCAAGAAATCGGTACCAAGATTCGCCAGCACTTATCATCGATGTAAGCCTCATTTGGTCTATTTTGTCTTTTTAATTCTTATCTAAGCCTCAATAATCTTCTGTTTGAGATTTTTTAATCTAATTCTCATTTGATTAAGAGTATGTGGCGATATATTTCTTACATTCACTGTAAAATTCGACTATGTCTTTGAATTTCGCTTTTTTGCTTCCTTTGAATTCGGTTAAGTCATTTTATGCCCTAATTTTGCATGGTTTTTTGTGGTGGTCTCCATTTAAGGTAGAACTTAATTCAGGTGACCTTTTAGGTGCGCTCGAGGTAAATTAATTTGGGTGTGACGGTTGATTTATGTTAAAATTACTTAAGGTAACATTTAAGGTCACTTGAGCTGAAATTTTCTTCTGAGAATGGCGGCTAATGCGTGTCTGTATTCCTCCTAATACTGGGCTGGGCTTAGTACATAAGGTAGAAATTACTATTACCTCTTAGTTGCACAGCGAACCTTTGCAAACTCTGCCTAAATGATGATTTGAGCCCATGATTATGTTGGGTTTATGTGGTACATTTCATAAGATTGGAACGATACACAGAAGATCAGGCAGGGCTTTGTGCAAGGATGGTATGCAGAAATTGATTGTTTTCAAGCCTATGTGTATGGGAATTGTCACTGTCAATACTGAAATCAAATTCTGTCTGCGTTTTTAATTCTGTCCTTTTCATTCGGTCAACATTTATGTGTTTTGTTAATGCACCAGGAATTAACCTAGTAAGAGTTTAAAAGCGTTTTCTTGCCAAATTCACTTCTCAATCTGCTAGTTAGTTACATTAAAGATGTTTTAGAACACCAAAAAATAATTTTAGATATCCATGAAGTGAGAATTTGTTTCTTTGCAAACTTGTTGACTCAGTTGTCTATGTACTTTTGTCATCCTATGGATCATATGAGGTCTCCCATGGATGTAATGACTTAGAAACAGCCTAGAATCTCAGATCTTTGGCACACTTAAAATTATCCAGGTTTCAAGATTACATTGAGAGATCATCATGCTAGGATGTTTGTAATCTGATGTAGATGATATTCATCAGTGTGTCCTAGTGCTTAGTTGAACCATCAGATCAAATTCATCATGTCTCTTCCGTTGCAGATTCTGTATGTTCATATGTAAATTTTGGCTAAAAAAATAAGGCATAGAAGCTCACTTTTTCTGCTAGGTGCTCTGTTTCACCATGTTTGGGAGTAAGCTTCCTCGTATCATATTAGCTCCACATGACTACCTACTCTTGAGAAGCAAACAAAAGTTTAGCTGTCTACTCTGTTGGAAAGCTAAGGTGGTTTGTATTTCATTCATCTAGATGGAGATTACTCACATATAGCTGAAGTTTGAATTAAAAAACTTTAGATTATTTTTTGGTTAGCTCCACGTGAGACTTCTAGCATCTGTCTATGCCTCTGGTATGCTGTGTAGTAGCTTTTCTGCTTAGTGTTGCACTTGCATTCAGTGTTCAACAATATAATCTTCTATTCAAAGCTGGAATTGATTTTTCTTTTGCTTCGCCATTTACACAGTTCTGTTTTGCAGCATCAGGATGCAACACGATTAGAAGAGCCGACAGCAAGCAAAACATTTGAGGATGACACTGAAGTTCTCATTGAGTGCAGAAATATTCACAAGTCATTTGGTGAGAAGCATATTCTAAGAGGAGTAAGCTTTAAGGTAAGGATTACTTTTCATTTGTATTTCCTACATGATCTGTTCTGTAAATTTAGTTTCATGGGGCAAATGCTTTATAAATTAGTTAATATAATATACACTAGTCTTTGATGAATGAGACATGTGGTTCTGGCTAGAAAAGTGTCAAAATTGATTTGTTAACAACTCAGTGCTCTCTAAGTATTCTACTACTCATCAAATCTATTTGTTGCAACATGAGTAAATTACTGAACTGAAACAAATGCAAGACTAACATATCAAAACTTAGGAAGGAAAACATTGCAATATTCTAAATCTCTTTTTAACTTTTTTTTAGATTGGTAAAAGGCCGAAGCCATTTGATTTTATATATATATCACAAAAGAAAGTTACGTAGTATTTACTCCATTCAAACGGGCATTGGTAGGAAAGAATGGAGAAGAAAACCTCCAGCCTTGCCCAGGACTTTCGTCTTGTACACTTTTACATATTAAAAGGGGCATACCCCAGTTTATATGGAAATTAGATGAGAATAAATAAGAAATTTGTTCGTATGTAGCTTTGTAAATATCAGCATTCTTGTTTGTCAGCAATAGGTGAAATTAACTCGAAAATAATAATGGAGGTCAGTGTTGATGTCAGTTTTGTACCACTACATAACATATAGCAATTGAATACTTGATATAAAATACCAAACACTCAATCCCTCTCTTGAAAAGTAAATATTCATGAATAACATGAGAAAATTCCAAGGTTCCTTACACCTGTGGATACTAACTCAGCTATATTAATGTGATTTGTTGGTTTGTCACATAGGCAAGCTTATGTTATTCATTCGAAGATAACTTGGTGGTAGTTCACTTTGCTTGACTTGTTCCTTTTCTTCTTGATCACTTTCACTTTCAACTACTCCTACCACTAATTGCTTACTACTCCACTACTACTCCTATGAATGAAGAAATTAGCAAATGGATGGGGATCAAGTCTGATGAAAGCTTACCAGCGGTGCTACCTCCATAGATGCAATGATTCAAGGAAAAAAAAAGACTAGATTACCACGCAAGACTTCCTAACAAGTTGCTAGGATGCTAGTGGCCTAGTTTATGGATCCCTATCAAACATCCACTAATATCACCATACAACTATCCATCTATTCTTACTCTTGCTTAACAACTTTCTTGAAATAAAATCTACTTTAACAACTTTAATGGAAATTTAACTCTAACTATTGGAAGTAGAAACCATGCAATAACACCAAGTGTTCTTATCACCATGCAAGTCACAACAATGATAAGAGAAACAATTTTGGTATTATCTTAAGCAACAATTTTCTTCAACCATTTACAAATGAGAGCAAATGGCCTTATATAGGGGCCAAAATTACAACCAATAGTAGAGATTAAGAGGCAAAATCAACGATCCAAATCAAATCCCAAAAACCCTAATTAGGGTTGCCACCCCATTGGCCAATGAGAAGACGCCACCTCATCAATGGACCAATGAAAAAAAAGAAAAGTGGCAACCAATGAGATGGTACCAAAATGGTAGTCAATCAAAATCATACACCTATCCTATCCAAGAAGAAAGGAGAATTTGCCACTTGGGCTTACATCAAATGATCATCTAATATAATTCTACCCTTTTCTTTCATCTTCTTAGCCAAGGCAATGAACTTGGCTAGCCTATCATTGACTTCCTTCATGGGAGGGCAAGGCGTGTGCTTCATCTTTGAGCTCAGCTGAATTCATCATATTGCTCGTTGTTTGCAGTGTCTTCTCATGATCCTTCTCATATTCTTTCGCATTTCCGATAAAGGCATTGAGGGAGGCAAGGGTGCCCAAATGCTTCTTCTTGATGACAACCTTCTCCAACTCATCCAATCTCGACCCAAATTCTGTCTTGTTCACGTTCTCCTCTTTGATATCTTCAAAATCAAGTGCAACCCCAACATCGCTCAACATGGTTGAAATGGAAGTGTTAACACCTGGGCTGTGCTGTGCAATCTCATTTTGTATCTCCTCAAGTATCCTCAATCTGATGGTCAAGGCAACATACCAAGATTCCACCGTACTCATTCCTCCATCCACCAACTTGGTTCTTTCCAAATATCTCTCTGGCAGCCCAATAAATGCTCAGAGCTTGGGAATGGCTAAGTCCTTGACTGGAAGGAAATCCTTCCACTCCCCCTCAAATGTTTTGAATTGGTCTCTAATAGCCACCAATGACCTGAATGTTGAGATAAAGTAAGGCAAGAAATTTCACCCATCTTGAATTATATCACTGATCCAATCGTTGGGTTCGTGCAAGTGAGCCAATATCTCTTCTATGTTGCTCCCACTGTCTTGAGGAAGGGTTGCCTGATGCACCTGTTGCATAGGTTGGCAATATCTCGAATACTTGTTTTCGGCCTCCAACTTTACAATCCTCTCGTTTGCCTTCCTCAACCTTTCTCTAATTGAAACCATGCCTTCTTGGATCTCCTCACATTCCATGTCATCCGTAATTCTTCCCAAGTTATGTTCTACTATCTCATACTCCTAGGCTACAATTTCGTCCATTGCCTTGTATAGCAATCTAAACTTTTTGGTGACCTCATTATCGCGCTTGATTACCTTTGCCATCGCTTTTGTAATTTGTTTCTGTATCTCACTATCATCCTTTTCCACTAACCCTTGAATATCTTCAACTGTTCGGACAATCACCACCTCGCCTCTTGGCATAAATATTTGCCTTAACCATAGTGGTGCAGTGCATCTCCACAAATCTGGATTCGATTCGACTAGCAAAGCGTCACCAACAGCCTCAGGCGCCTAACTTACCTCCTCAATATCAATCGACCTATCCTCTTCTTCACTAGTGAGCATCATACCATCTCCATGTTGGTTCTCCAAGAGAGGAGAGTATTCAGTACTGTCACTATAACCACTTGATTCCGAATTAGAGCTCACCTCTACCGAGACCCTTGGTCTACTTGTATTAACCCCTTAGCTCCTAGCCTCAATTATGCTCTCCCTTGATGGTGCTGCATTCTATCTCTTTATTGGAGGTTACTTTTTTAAACCTTCAAATTTATCTTCTTGCTCTTAACTGCTCTTTGTTGCTGGCTATTGCCCCCACCTTTGTGTCCGACTGACTCCGCTGGACCTTCTTCCTTTGGTTTCATCTTCTCATAAGTAAGGAGTACCTTCCGACTTTGTAATTGTCGTAACCATCATTGTACCATGACTCAGTGTGTAGATCAACTGACCTTGTAACTGTCTCTAAGGAAGGATCCTGATGATCATCCCAATCCATTGGACCCAATTCTGTTCCATTTGTTGTATCACAATCTTCTCTTAGCACATTTTCATCATCTTCTAGTTGATTGGGAATATCAAGGCCTCTCCATCTAATTGCCCTCATCATGCCCACTGACAATCTTGAGAAAGCTAGCTTCCTCACATGAAAGTCATCTTGCGCATTGGCCCAAAAATCTTCTATAGTAGTAATATGTTTGAATGTGTTTTCGTAAGATGCTTTGATAAGACCATTAGGATCGAATCCTTGTCTTGCTCTATACCATCCTAGACGATATCGCTCTAACTCCTTCTTCGTAGCTGCAAAGGCGACAAGATTGGGGCAAGTATCATTGCCTATTCCAAATGAGAAGGTAATCCCTGTCTCACCTTTAAGTTTCATCATCTTGTCATGATGCTCAAGTTGCCTAGCCAACTCCATCAAAACTATCTTGTCAGGTGGGTACATTGGAAATCTCTTAGGACAAACTGTACTACCTGCTACTCTAATATATGTGAATTGCAAAAATTGGATGAACCAACTCCCATACCTCTTAACTTTTGCTTCCACTTCCGATGAGAGCCTCCTAGCAGGTGTCCCTTGTAATATCCTTACTATCTTTATGGCAAAGATATCATAAAACATCTTATAATCTTTGGTGTTGTGCAAATGAAGCTGTGGATAACACTCATGCACCAAACATTGCCCTGACCCATTGCCAATCACTCCTAAGGCCTTAAGTCCAGGATTTTCATATAGTCTCGCAATCAGATTGAAAAGATAGGACCCCATGTAGAATTGCTTTTGATTTTGCACTGTCCTAAGTTGCAACTCTAAATTTTCACTTATAATTCTAGCCTAATCAAATTTTCTCTTTCTATTTTCAATTTCATCAATAAAATAGTACATCCAGTTCTTGAATTGCATACCTTGAGCCATGCCCATGATTTGGTTGAGAAGCACAATAAGGTCGCCATACTCTGATTTGAAATCTGACTGGGTGAGCTTTGACGACTTGGTAAATCTCTTCTTGCCTTCGTGTAACCTATTTTGCTTTAGATGAAAGAAGTAGGCCTTCTGATTATCTTGAAATTACTTGGTTGCGTGATCCATCCTTACCACTTTCATGTCTTTATGCTGGGGAATATTAAATACTTCTTCGACCACTTGTCCGCTGATGTTAGCTAACACTCTCTTCCCTTCATAAAAAATGATGGACTTGGTAACAATATCAAACCAGGATGCACATTTCATTACCAATTTTGGACAAGGAAAGGTAGGAGAGAAAGCCGCTGCGTGTACAATTCTGCTCTTGTAGATCTTCTTCGCCATGGGGGATTGTCCTTCCTTTAATCTATCTTTCAACTGTACCATGTTCACCGTGCCGATATTGGTATCACTTATTCGCTTCACTTTCAAGAAGAAGGTGGTCTTAGGCATCATGTCTTCCTTGTTTTTTTTGGTATTCGTTCCCTTTGGGTTCTTGCTTGCACTAACATCGACTATCCTAAACACTTATTTCTGCCCCTTCGTTCTAAATGATATGGACTACACTTATCAATCTCCAAACTTCTTTCTATCGATGGAAATTAGCTTATTTCCGCCTATCCAAATCTTATTTCTACACTTATCAATCTCCAAACTTCCATCCTAGGGGTGGGACTACCACTTATTTCTATCTCTTCGTTACATTAGGATGGACTACACTTATATCTCCCAACTTCAATCCTAGGGTGGTCTAGCTTATTTTTGCCTCTCCAAGTGTCCTGTCGGGAAATCTACACTTATATCTCCCAACTTCAGCCTATCAATGGAAATGATGAAGTGTTGGATGAGAAGTGCAAGAAGAAGATAAGGGAAACGAATCAAGCAAGAACAAGGAATAAAATTTGCTTTTAAAACCAATCTTCACCTCTAAAAATGAATGGGAATTTTACCTTAAATCTGCCTTTACCAATAATCGGACCTCTTCAAGTTCAGATCTGATCTTAGAAAATTCAGTCCCTCTCCAAAATGTGATGTCCTAGCAAATGAATTGCTTGCAAAATCTGCCCTAAATCAGAATTTCGACTTTCCAAACTTGCCTTGCCTCTTCACCAAATAAAACGCCATAGCTGAAGAAGAAAATCGCAGCCCTAGGAGGAAAAATCAGACCCCAAAAAAATACCCAACCTTGCAAAAATCGAATCTACCTCTTCAAATTCACCCTAGGGTAGAAATCGCCCAACCTAGGAAGAAGAAATCGCTTCCAGATTGCAAAATTAGATCCTCAAAAAATTGCTGCCAAGGAGGAATTTGCCCAGCTGGAGAAAAAAATTGCACAACCAAGCAAGAGATGGAATGAATGAGGAAATAAGAGGGGGGAAGCCCCTTCTTATATCTTCCAGTTGATCTCCAGAGTGGGCTGACCTACCTGGAGGGAAACAAAAAATTAAATTAAGCCTCCAAAGATGACCCAATTTTAAATAAAACGTGAAAATAACCAAGCTCCCTAGTGAAATTGGCCCTTTTTAATTGACAGTTTGATTCAAAATTGCGAAATAGAAACAAGGTAAGCCTAAGAGATGTCAAAATTAAATTTTTATTTAACAAAATTGGCAATTAAAATATCATTAAAATCGAATCTAGCAAGCCAAAATCAATTTTCAAATCCAAATTACTAATTTCCTCTAGGCAAAATTCACCCCCCCTTAATCTTAACAATTGGTATCAGAGCCTAGTTCATTGGAAGTAGTTTAATAGCTTGAGGAAGGTCTTAATCACAATACCTAACAATATTCAGATTTAGATTTTGAAAACATTAGAAGATTTCAAAAACATTAGAAGATCTAGACAAATCCAATGTTCGCATTCTTGATTGGGAGGATAAGTTGAAAGAAGCTGAGAAATTCATTGACAGTTTGAAAGAGCAATTGAGGGAATCCAAAGATGAGAAAAAACCTTGTAGATCCAGTTATCACATAAAGGCAGTGACTCTATATCTACCAATGTCAAACCTAAAGAGCATGAACAAATTACAAAAGAAAGAGATAACCTAAAGATTGAGATGGAAGCCATGGAAATTAAGAGGCTGAAATATATAAAGAGAGAAGACTCTTAAGCAATTTCTAAAGGCTAAACTAACAAATTCTACAAGCTGAATAGTGAAGTTAGACAATTGCAAGTTTTTCTTGAGGAATCTAGACATAATGAGCAAGAACTAGAAAGAGTTAATTAGATATTGAGAAGAGATCTAGCTACTGCTTGAGAAATTCAAGAAAGATTCAGGTTTAGTACTGCAAAACTTGATGAATAGATTGTAAGTCAAAGAGCATGTGGAGATAAGCAAGGTTTGGGATATGGAAAGGGAGTATGCTCTACAACTGTTGAAGAAAAGGAAGATCAAGTTGAGCAACCTAAGAATACACCTTCAAGGCAAGAAAATGGACAGATTTTCAATGGTAGATGTCTCACATGCAACAAATTTGGTCACAGGGCAAAATAATGCCGGAGCAATATACCTACAACACCATTTTTTGGATATTGTTTCACGTGTTGGCAGAATGGATGCAAATCTCATGAGCGCAGATCTAAAGCTAGGCCTAATGCAAGACCTTATAGCAAAGTTAATCCTACATGGTTTAAATTCAACAACTTTAGTCACATTGCAAGGAATTGTAGGATGAGTGTTTACCACATAGGTTAATTAAGATTTGCACACAGACAATGAACACGAACACGAACAACAGAACTCTCCTTATTATTATTCGCATATGCCGGAACATTACATTATGCTTGAATGATAAGATGATTTACAATTTACCCAGACGGGATATAAATACCATCTGCTGAACCTTTCTGAAGGAGTCCGTCGGCTACATAACGAGAACCTTCCCAAAGGGACCTGTCGGCTACATACAAGAACCTTCCCGAAGGGACTTGTCGGCTACATACAAGAACCTTTCCGAAGGGACTCGTCGGCTACATACAAGAACCTTTCCGAAGGGATCTGTCGGCTGATACACAATTTCTACCGACAACATCATCCCCCCCCCAAAAGAAAAGTCGTCTCCTGACAACTACAGAACAAAAACAACTAACTACAACAAGATAGATTTGCCACATTACTTTCATATTCGTTTTGTGCCTGCGCCAAACTGGTTTCCAAAACACACTGTCTCCTTAGTCAAGCTGACCTTGATAGCCACCTGTGCCGCTTTCTCTACTTCCAACCCTTGGTCCACTATGCCAAGTGTCGCTGAAGTGCCTTCAACTAGATGATCGACTCCTCCCAAGCTCTCTCTGCATCCACCAAGACAGTTTCACGGCCAACACCTACTCCAAGTGTAACACCCCTCTCGAAATGCTTGTTCCGTAGATCTTTCCACCTCTGGCACACTATGCCTGCAGTAGCTCCAGGTTTCATTAACTAGTCACACTTTCCATGACTGATATCCGCAACGACTGGGGTTCCAGGGGGCAACGCCGTGGGGTCGAGGGGCAATGCCCCCGTGGGGTCCTGGGGCAGCGCCCAAGGTGCGCTCCCTGTCGCAATACAGGGCAGGGTCGAGGGGCAGCGCCTTTTGCTGCCAAGACCAAATTAGCATTCCGAAACCCACAGAAAAATGCACAGAACACACTATCTCTAGGATTTCTTCTGATCCCACACTCTTTCTGGCAATCGTTGGTTCTTCCTGTACCCTGTGGCATCATCCGTTACTCATTCTGAGCATTCTTGATTTGTCGACAGTTTTTTTTTTTTTTTTTTGGAAAACTTTCTGCCACCCTCTGCAATGTTACGCCAATTCCTTATGCAATAACCTGGAATGCCATTCAAAATCTGAATGCAATAACATGCAGAAGTCGTATGCCCAAACCTGTAGAATCCATACGCCACATTATGAAAAAACCTTGCACCACAATATGCAAAATTTGTACGACAGTGATCCCTTCAAAAAACTTTACACCAAAATATGCTAATGCTACACTGAAAAATCCGTACACCAAGGCGTATGTCGAGTGCTGAGAATGGAAGCCGTATGCCAAATTGGGATTCAATGTCTTCTCCAAAATCCGTATGACCAACTATATGAATTTCTCCTTCATCTCCGTACACTGAAGAGAACTCGCCAAAATCTGTATGTTGAAGAGAACTCTCAAAATCCATACGCCGTACTCAGACTTGTTTCTTGTATTACAATCTTGAAATCTTTACGGTGATTTTACCATAGAAATCCATACATTGGCTACTTTAGAAAATCCGAATTGTGACCATGTTGGAAAATCTGTGCGATGGCTGTTTAAAAAAATTTGCACTGAGACTCCCAAATTTCGTACAACAAACAACATATACATGAGAAAATCCGTATGGCAAGCTTTTTAACAAAGCCGTATGGTAACTTAACCTCCAAAATCCGTACGGTGACTGGCTCTTAGAATCCGTACGATGATGGCCATTTAAGAAGCTGTACGGTAGTTGGCTTTAAAAGCCGTACAGTGGCTTGGGCTGGAAAAGCCGTACGGTGACCTTGACTCAAACCGCTTACTTGGAAATCCGTACGGTGCTTGGTTTCCAAAATCCGTACGGTAGCTTTTTCATCACTTTTTTTAATTTTTAATTTTTTCTTAATTTTTTTATTTTTTATTTTTATTTATTTTTATAAAATTTCTGTCCTTACTGATCTTACATATGTACAATATTTACAGTACTTACAGTCATTTTTTTCTCAGTTGTTCGTCCATGGAGGTGCGTTATTTCTTTCATGGTAGACATTCATCTTCGAACTATGCATTGTGTCGGCTACTTCCTGTCCATCTAGCATCCATGATTTCATTGTTCCATTATCACCCACTTCTCGAATCTTGTACGGCACGCTGATCCATTTCACTTGAAACTTGTCGGGTTTGATCTCGTTTGGCCGTCATACTTCAACACCCACTGTCCGAGTTGAAACCTGCTACGCCTGTTCTGTGTCATCTCCATATCGCCCAGTTTGTTCCCGAAGCTCGCTACCATGGACTCCGTCAGCTGCCCCTTCTGTCTGTCAATAACACATTCACTCTGTACTGCGACAACTTTTATTGAACCCTTCCTCTTTGTTGCCTGTGCAGACCGTATCGTGTGTCTTCCTTGTTGTCGGTACCTTTTTGCTATATCTGTGGTTCAACGTAATACTTTCTTTCTGCGCGGTCGTACAGTGGAATCTTTCCTTCTTTTGGGTTCGTACTGTATGTTCTTTCCTTTAGTTTCAGTCATACCTGCGTTTCCTTCTTCGGCTTCTCTGTGTTGTTTCGAACATTCATTTCCTCCTTTGGCTTCTCCATGTTCCTTCAGACATTCATTTCCTTAGTCGGCTTCTCTGTGTTCCTTCGGACATTCATTTCCTCCTTCGGCTTCTCTGTGTTCCTTCGGACATTCATTTCCTTTTTCTTTCTTCCCTTCATCGATCCTTAGCATATTACACCTTGGAAAGAGCTCGTAATCCTCTATCTGCCAGTGGTAAAGACCATTTACTAAATCCAGATCGTCATCTCCTTCCAATCATAGGACTCCCTCCTGATCGGGTTCCATACTCTGCCTCCTCTCATCCTCTTCTCCTTCGAAATCCGACGATAGAGCTTCATCTCCAACCATCTGAGTGTGTAGATCGATGACATACTTCCGGCCTTTGCTTTCAAGTGATAAAGTATTTTTCTTCCAATCGTGTTTTGCCTTGGCTTGTATCAACCACCCCCGACCTAGAATAGCATCGTACCCTTTCCGCCTTAGAGGAATCACAACAAAGTCCAACAGGAATGGTTGTGTTCCAATTGTCACTGGTTGCGCTGTGAGTATTCCCAATGGCTTGATTCCATGTTGATTGGCTGTTAACAACTGAAAGGTAGGTGGCCACAATGTCGGCTGTCCCAACTTTTTTCAAGTATCCTCTGGCAGCACATTGACACCGGATCCTCCGTCCACGATCGTGTCCATTAGCACAGTCCTGAGAATGCCCATTTCAACAACCACCGGATGGCGTTCGGATGAGAGGGCTAACAGCATTGGATCTTCTGCACTTGCGCCACTTTCCTTCTCCTTTTTGTCTGTTGTACTTGCTCCACTTTCTTGCTCCCTTCCATGTTCTCCTGGTAGTTTAGCAGCGGGAACGATGTTTGTGAGTGCCGATCGGAGTTGAGGCATAGTGAGCAACAGATCATTTATCCTGACAGGTACCTCGGCTTGCAATATTTTCCGTACAATGTTTTGTTCTGTGCAGTTCCGTACGAAGGTACTCAGTGTGTCCTTCAGGTGTGCCATTTCTACCTGCATTGCTCTCTAGATCTCTGCGCGGGCTTCCTCCATTCTCTTCTTTTCCTCCGTTAGATCAGGGTAGAGCTTCGCCTGTTTCTGAGTGATTGCCAGAACTTTTTTGTCCATCCCGACAGTAATCAAGTTTACTCCAGACTTCGGGCACTTAGCATCGTCATGATTGCCAGATCCACACCATCGGCGTAGCAACTTCGGTGTGTTCGCTGTTGTGCACTCTCGGGCAAAGTGACCCCACAGATTGCATGCGCGGCATTGGACTATCGGTCGGCCATTCGTATCATACTGAATTCGACTTCTCCTGCCATTATTGTTGTTGCCGTCATTGTTGTTGTTGTTGTTTTGACTGTGCCGATTATTTCTATATCCACCTGATGTGGCACCATCCATACTGGTTTTCCCGCTCCCTCTTGACGGGGACGCCTTCTGTGTCAGAAACACTTGCTGCGGTGTTCTTGTTTTCAGATTGAAAGGGCATTCCTTTACCGAGTGTCCCATAATTTGGCGAATCTCATAAAATTGGTCTTTCGGGCATGATCCCTTCGTATGGCCTTCTTTCTTGCACTCTGTGCACCATAGGTCATTGCCCTTAGGCTCCTTGTTCATGTTTTTGAACTCCTTCATCATCCGTAGCATGTCCTTCTGAAGAGCACGGACTTTCTTGCTACTGCCTTCATCGTCATTGCTATCTTCTTCTGAAGGTTGGACGTCATCTGAATCGGATGAGCTGGTCTTCTTCTTCCTTTTTGTTTTCTGTTCACTTTGGAGGTTCAATGCCCGATTGTATGGTTCAATATATGTCGATGGTGGCACGATCTTCATCTTTTTCCGCAGCTTGGGGTGAAGGCCTTCAATGAACCATCTTTTTTGGAGACCATCTGCCGGCTTATTCTCCATTTTACTGATTAAGTCTTTCAACCTCTTAGCAAAGACCCGTACTGTTTCATTCTTCTTTTGCTTGGTATTGAATATTTCGGCGATGATTTCATTATCGTCGCACAATATTTGAAATTCTGCGCAAATCTCCTTCTTAATATTATCCCAAGTGTTTAACTTCTGCAGATCTGTGTCAGTAAACCAATCAATCGCAACACCCTGTAGGGTGGCTGGAAACTGTCGGACCCTTTCGTTCGTATCTATTATGCCATTTGCTCTCCAGATCGTTTCACATGTTTTATAATGTTGAATCGGATCGGTGGCTCCTTCACCATCAAATTTAGGCAACTTTTCTTTTGGACCTGCCATTATCACTATAGAGTGAGGGTTTTGTTGTGCACCTGCCCTGTTCTGAACATCCGTGCTGTTCTGAGCTCCTGCGCTGTTTTGAACACCCACGTTATTCTGCACACTTGCGCTGTTCTGCACACCCACGTTGTTTTGAACACCCGCGCTGTTTTCGACTTCCGCGCTGTTTTCTACGCCCACACTGTTTGCAACACCCACGATGTTCTCAGCTTCCACGCTGTTTTCAACACCCGCGTTGTTTGCAACACCCGCGTTGTTTTTGACTTCCGCATCGTTTGGTGAAGAAGAGGTTTCGTCCACCAAAGCTGTCCATTCCGGAAGTATATCTCGGATGAAGAGGTTACTCCACGCTCGTGCTCCCTCGGCACTCCGAGCCGTGTGAGTCGATCTCCTTCCGTTAGGATTCTCTTCCCGTGGCGTATGCAGGTTCAGAAACTCCTCCCTCGCTTCTTCCACCAAATCAAGCCGTTGTCGAGTATCCTTCAACAATCCTTACGCGCTCCTGTTTTTGTTAGCAATCCTCTGGAATCTCCTTCGGCGCTCTGTCTGCTGAGCCAGAATTAAATTTTCTTGCGCAATGCGTATGTCATCTTTTTCCTTCAGCTTATTCTTATCTTTGTTCAACTGATTTGGCATTTAATTCATATCCGCCTGCCTGCGTACCAGGTCCATCGGGCAACGGTGCCAAATGTTTACTGCATAGGTTAATTAAGAATTGCACACAGACAATGAACACAAACACGAACAACAGAACTCTCCTTATTATTATTCGCATATGCCAGAACATTACATTATGCTTGAATGATAAGATGATTTACAATGTACCCAGACAGGATATAAATACTATCCGCTGAACCTTCCCGAAGGAGTCCGTCGGCTACATAACAAGAACCTTCCCGACGGGACCCGTCGGCTACATACAAGAACCTTTCCGAAGGGACCCGTCGGCTACATACAAGAACCTTTCCGAAGGGACCCGTCGGCTGATACACAATTTCTACCAACGACAATGAGGACTAATCAAACAAATTAGAGGTATGTGAATTAGAATGTTATTTGTTATAATTGCAATAGTTATGGACATAAAGCTAGGAATTGTATATATAACAATGCTGGAATGAGAATGAATGGTTTGGCTGTGGAGAACAATGCAAGAAATGACAAAAAAGGAAAAGCAATTGATACTAATGAAGCTGGAAAAAAGAGGAACATAACTTCGGTGAGAAAACAACAAATTGATGCATCCCGACATATCGCACCAGCTTTTGTTATGGGTCCCTCATCATCAACTAATTAGGTCATAGGATCCAAAGGGGTGTTTTCTTTGGACAATCTTTGTTACCTTGAAATTTGTATCAGTAGAAGATGCAAGGGTTACATAAGTTGGAGAATGTCATTTCTAATTTTTGTTTGGAACCGCAGATAATTTCATGATCATATTGAGGATCACAAGCAGATTTACAGTTCACTAGTTGTACCAGTTTTTTGAGAGTTATGAAACAAATGATATTAAAACGTGGAGATCAGATTGAACTTGAAGGATAAAAGGACATCTTGAGATAAGAATGAGTGTGAACTTGAGCATTAGGAGATTGAACAAGAATTTGAGCTACCAACAGGATTTACACACAAACCCTAGAACGGAGTAAGATGTATCTATCTAAGTGAGATATTGTCAATTTCATCAATTAATATATGGATACACTACAAATAGTAAATGCACTTGAGAAACCAAGGTATGAATTCAAAAGACATCCTTATAAGTCAATAGAGATGATTGCAAAGGTGCATTTTCACATGTTCCCCATAGATTTCTGTACGTTGAGGACATTCGTGCTTATATTCGTTGTAAGTTTGAAGATTTAGGAAACATTGATATTTATGAATAGTACAAATTTCTGTGTAATAATGGCAATTTGAAGGATGAATTTTATAAGGTAAATCAGAGCAACCTAGCTGAGTTCATAGCCTTCTTTGTATTCAATGAACTGAAATGGGTGAAGATTGTTCGAATTAGAATTCATGATCAATTCTTTTGGTTCAGAGACAAATCAATTAAGATTACTAAGGATCTTATTCAAGAAGAACATTGTTGAGCAATTGACTAAATCAAGATGGGATAGAAGGGCAATGAATGTAAATGATATCATTCAATTGGATGCAAAGTTTACATCTATGATTCTTGGTTACAAAGTATATCACAATAGCAAAACAATTCAATTTTAGCTACAATCATTCACATTGCATATGGAATGCTTAGGAAGATGTGCAGTTTTATGTATGTGAGATTTTGAGAGACATTCCTTGGTTGATAGATTGCAAAGTTGCATCAATGATTGATCTTCATTTTCGTGGTGTTATGTGGACTGATGTTTGGGCTTATGTTATATGGTTGAGCACAATGCTCTTCGTATTTCCCAGGATCATGATTGGTAGTGATTTTGCTGATGAGGTCTTTTCTAAGTTACCTTCTTGCAGGGATTTCAGTTTTGGTTTTGATGATGTTTTCTTTTGGGGGTTCCAACAAAGGAGAGTGCAGTTTGAGTGTCTTGGGTTATTGGTTATGATCATAGTAGCATAGTGTTAATGTGGTGGTTATGTTTCGAGTTTGATTCAAAATCTTGAGATCACTTTGTTTGGAAGCTCAACATTGATAGTAATGTGAGAAACTATGTTGACTTCCCAAAATTCACTCTTCTAGCTTTTAAGTTTGGTCTTTTCAAAGAGCAAATTCCTAAGAAGATGATCGAGTTTATGTAGTGCTTGATTGCTCTTCTTGTTGGAGATTGGCAAGATGTCCTTGGTTTGGGCACCTTGCAGGGCATTGTCTACAACAAATGATCCTCTGTATTTTTGAAGGCTGACATGGGGCCTCGAGATTGTGATTGATTTCAGTGTGGATCCGTTAGTTGATTGTGGATTACATTGGCATTGCTTGAGTTTTAAGTTATATGGTTGAGCACAATGTTCTTCGTATTTCCCAGGATCATGATTGGTAATGATTTTGCTGATGAGGTCTTTTTTAAGTTACCTTCTTGTAGGGATTTCAGTTTTAGTTTTGATGATGTTTTCTTTAGGGGGTTCCAACAAAGGAGAGTGCAGTTTGAGTATCTTGGGTTATTGGTTATGATCAAAGCAGCATAGTGTTAATGTGGTGGTTATGTTTCGAATTTGATTCAAAATCTTGAGATCACTTTGTTTGGAAGCTCAACAATTGATAGGAATGTGACAAACTATGTTGACTTCCTAGAATTCACTCCTCTAGTTTTTAAGTTTGTTCTTTTCAAAGAGAAAATTCCTGAGAAGATGATTGAGTTTATGACATATGTAGTGCTTGATTGCTCTTCTTGTTGGAGATTGGCAAGATGTCCTTGGTTTGGGCACCTTGCAGGGCAGTGTCTGCAACAAATGCTGCTTTGTAGTTTTCGAAGGCTGACTTGGGGCCTTGAGATCGTGATTGATTTCAGTGTGGATCTGTTAGTTGATTGTGGATTGCATTGGCATTGCTCGAGTTCTATGTTATATGGTTGAGCGCAATGCTCTTTGTATTTCCCAGGATCATGATTCGTAGTGATTTTTCTGATAAGGTCTTTTCTAAGTTACCTTCTTGCAGGTTTTTCAGTTTTGGTTTTGATGACGTTTTCTTTAAGGGGTTCCAACAAAGGAGAGTGTAGTTTGAGTATCTTGGGTTTTTGGTTATGATTTGAGTAGCGTAGTGTTAATGTGGTGGTTATGTTTCGAGTTTGGTTCAAAATCTTGAGATCACTTTGTTAAGAAGCTCAACAATTGATAGGAATGCGACAAACTATGTTGACTTCCCAGAATTCACTCTAGTTTTTAAGTTTGGTCTTTTCAAAGAGAAAATTCCTGAGAAGATGATCGAGTTTATGTAGTGCTTAATTGCTCTTCTTGTTGGAGATTGGCAAGATGTCCTTGGTTTGGGCACCTTGCAGGTGTAGAGTCTACAACAAATGATGCCCTGTACAAATGGACAAAAAAAGGTTATTAAAATTGAAGACAAGAGTGTGCATCAGGTCGACATCTCTATACAACAGGCTATGGGGGTAGGGGATGCTACCTATAGATCTAGGCAGAATGAGGAGTACATTCAAGTGTCCAAACTTGACCCATATGATAGGATCCCTACAAAGGTTCTTTACAGAGCTAGAGGGAGTGGTGGTATGGAAAACCTGACTAGACAGATAGGCATGGGTCTTGTTTCAACTGAGCTTGAGCCCATTAGTGGAAGATTTCTTAGAGAGGAGACTATACAAATGGACAAAAAAACGTTATTAAAATTGAAGATGAGAGTGTGCATTAAGTCAACATCTCTATACAACAGGCTATGGGGTAGGGGATGCTACTTGGAGATCTAGGCAGAATGAGGAGTACATTCAAGTGTCCAAACTTGACCCATAGGATAGGATTCTGACAAAGGTACTTTGCAGAGCTAGAGGGAGTGGTGGTATGGCAGACCTAACTAGAGAGGTAGGCATGGGTCTTGTTTCAATTGAGGTACAAAAACTATTGGAGTTTATGACCCATGGATGCCAGCAAGCCAACTACTTTATAGCTAGGGGATGACCACTTATAGAGACACCGAAGATAGTGGAGACGTGGTGTAGACCACACACTCCAAAGGAACAAAATGGTATGCAGGGTGCTCTTCATGGTGTGGAGCATGCATTTAGAGATACATTTCTTTAGCTCTAGAGAGCTATGAAGCATGAGAGGAACATTGATGGAAAACAACAAAAGGTAGAGAAGGAACGCATGTTGGTCATTCAACATGATGGTGCCATCTAGGAGAGGCACATGAGCGAGTTGGATAGTCGGGGAAGGGAACTCAGCTTGGAGAGGTGGAGAGGAGATTGGGAGACATCGTGCAAGAGTTGGAGCAGATAAAGAGGGTCTTGAAGGAAGCTGTTATGCTAGTAAGAGTTGCTTGTCAAAAACAATTGATAGCAGAGCGGGACCTGTGACTACTTTGACATTAGCTTCCTAGGCTGGTGTCCTCCACTACTACAGTAGTGTCCTCTCGCCCTCCCTCTTAGTAGATGTTAGTACTGCAGCAACCCATTTTTGCTTTGTTGGTTGGAAGATGACTGTTTATTTTTGGGGTGGGGGTGAGGGCTGATGTTGGCAGTTGTTTTCGCCAATTATAATAAATTATTCTACAATTTATGTTTTGTGTTGATTAGGCAATATAATGGCAAATTGGTTCTCGTGTAGTTGTAGGGAAGCGACGGTTGGCACTCTTAACCAATCATTGAGGACTTTATTTTGTTAGTTGGTACCAAGAAGAAGCTACATTGTACATACTACAAACATTCCATGGAATGAAAAGATATACCTTTTGGCCTATATTATTTTGAATATGCCTTATGTGAAATATTATGTTCTTGTATTTTGGTTGCATTTCTGTTTACTCTAAGTAATATACATATACCTTGAAGGGAATAAACATAAATACACCCGAGCACATCATAAAAGAATAGAGTTTTGTTTATAAAACAGTGGGTGCATGCCCCACTAATAGATATCTAAGAATTAGTATAGTTTGGTGCGCTTTCACTGGTTTAGAAAGGATATGATTGAGAGACTGTAACTAGCTCAGACAACTCTAGCTTATCACAAAAATGAAAAACACACTAAAATTACATAAATTCTAGTGCATCACTAGGCATATCTCACATATTAATCTATCTTGTTACTCAAGGGTAGGGGGCCTCTTTGGGTATTTAGAAAGCATTAGAGGATATTTAAAAGGGAAGACCTTAGGCGAGAATCCCTTGATGACAATCTAGTGCATAGCGCAGCCAAGTGGTGGTACACCCAAAAACCAAAATTCTGAACCTAAAAGGCATAGAGTGCGCTGATAAACATTAGGTGTTTCCTTGAAGAGGAAGATTAATTTGCAAAGTTATAGAAGAACATTTCAATATGAATGACCCCCAAATACACCCGGGAAATTAGATTCAAAATTAGAACATGAGAAATTATGATGAGAGACTTTGAGTGCAACTGTTTTATTGGACATTGTCACCCATTGTAAAAATACATGGTACATTGTAATATTACATATAGTTATTTTATTGAAATGAAGGAGGTGATTGTATTTGAATTGAAGAGGTCAGGTAGAGTTTTTGAAATTAGGGAAGATAGTAGCTCCACAAAAGGAGGGTATATGGAAAGTAATAGAAAAGATGGACTAAACAAATTTGGTACCCCCAAAGGTCTGTTATAAAGCTAAGAAGATGGATTCCCTTGATGACACTCTAGTGCATAGTGCACCCGAGTGGCGGTACACCCAAAAACCAGAATCAGAACCTAGAAGACATTGATTGTGCTGATAAAAATTTAGGTGTTTCCTTGAAGAGGGAGATTTGCAAAGTTATAGAAGCTTATTTCACTATGAATGACCTCCAAATACACCTGGGAAATTAGATTCAAAATTATAACAATATGACAAAATATGATGAGAGACTTTGAGTGCAACTGTTTTATTGGACATTGTCACCCATTGTAAATACAAGGTACATTGTTATATTATAAATTGTTTTATTATTGAAGATGAAGGTCATTGTATTCGAATTGAAGAAGTCGGAGAGATTTTGAAATTAGGGAAGATAGTAGCTACACAAAAGGATGGGATATGGAAAGTAATAGAAAAATGGACTAAGCAAATTTGGTACGCCCTAAGGTCTTCTATAAAGCTAACAAGGGGGAACACATCAAATATGATGAAGACGAGCTTAAAGATTTGGAGGTTCAAGTAGAAAGTGAGAGAGCTTGTAATACAAAATGCAAAGATATTGCAGCATTCTTAAACTAGTTACAATTAGTGTTTATTGAGAAGAGAGGGAATTTCTGCAAGTGGTTAAGGTTTTAAAAGACTATGGGACCTATTTCCTATGACACTCACAGATCTGAAAGGAATTAAGGAGATTAGTGTAATGAAAATTCAGGTAAAAGAAGGAATATAACCACAGAAGAAAAGGTCATCCTAATTGAAGCTCAATGTTAAATCAAGGTGAAGAAAGAACTGGATGAAATGCCACATGGAGGAATTGTAGATTGGATCATTGCAATAGTGGTTCAACATATAAAAGTTTGGAGAAATAAGGATTCATGGGTACTTTAAGAACTTAAAAATCTGTGTACATGACCTATTTACTACCCCATTCATAATGGAAGTTTTAGAACCAGTAGTAGGGAGATATTCCTTTACTAATGTTTTCTTTTGTTACTATCAAATTATTATTCAAGAAGAAAGCCACCCATATATCACTTTCCCTACTAAATGCTTTGTGTACTAATTTCCCTTTGGTTTGAAGAATGCTAACAAACAATGGTAACGTTTACAGAGAACTGATCTACAATTTCTGTGAGGTCTATTTGAATGAGTAGATTGTGTATGGGTTAATGAAGGGTCATGTTCATGTTTTGTGGTCAATATTGAAAAGAGGTAGACAGTCCTCAACTTGAAGAAGTGGATATTTGTGCTACCTTCTGGTACTCTGATAGCTCATATCATTTGTAAAGAGTAGCCATTATATTGTATTTTAAATATCTAAATTCTGTATTTTAGAGATGTACTTGGGTTATATAGGGCACCACCACAATTTTATAAGAGAATATAGAGTAATAGCAATATCTATTGAAGATTTGTTCAAAAAGAACAACACAAGCTTTAAGTGGTCAAGATAATGTCAAGAGGCCTTTGATACTTTAAAGAACAAAATTGTAGAGTTCTCAATCTTAATGTTCATGAAATAGAATCTTCTATTCCATGCCCATGTAAAGGCATTGGATATTGCAATAGAAGTATTGGCACAACCTAGGGGGAATAATGATCATCCTATCCCATTTTGTAGCAAGGAACTAGCATAACTAGAAAAAAGTTGTACCGCTATAGAAAGGGAGCAACTGTAATTCCTTTTTTTTCTTTATAGACCATAGAGCACTCAAGTAATCGATGAACATTCCAATTATTTAGGGGAGAATATGTGATGACCACACACTTATACTGAGAGGGACAGGGTGAATGAGTATAACACAAAACTATACCTTTTGAAAATTTAATGGCACACAATTTACATGGGAACCTTTTGTTGAAAAACAATGGAGGACTGTTTGGATTTATTGCCCAAAACTAGCCACAACACAATAGTAGGCAACAACCCACTAGAGACATCAAAATGAAGTTACAGAATTTCTGGGCTCCAACATTTGGAAACACCAATCCACTCAACCGCGCACAAACTCAACAAGAGCCGACAATCTCTTCTTTAAGGAGGTATTGATCTCTTCTGCAAAATTCACCTTCTGGATGTTGCTTCTTCAATGGATGATGAACATTTCTATGCACTCTTGCACTTTACGAAATTTGCTGTCTATTAAATTTTCTCTTCATTAAATCTACTCTGCTAATCTGAATGGTGAAACAAATTTTCCCACACAATAATTACAAATATGGTTCACCTTTTTATGCCCCTAAAATAATTACATAAAACATAGTTGGCCCTTAATTATTTAATAATAATTGGAAAATTCCATGAGTTGGGCTCGAATTATACGTCTTTAAAAAAATAGCGGCTACAACTTTGTTGGATGAACAATTGAAGCCAATATAACAATCCCCCAAACATTAACATAATCAACTTTTGTCATGAATGAAAATACTTTCAACAAATTTCACTTTGACATCCACAACCATTTTCACTTTTGCTTGGACAAAATGACCTTTGACATCAATTTTAACCTTTCCAACAATTTCCCACTTTCTCATTGATGGCAACCTTGCAAAGATATAATTTGTGAATACAACAAGAACATAATACTCTCTTTTTGCAATGCTCCCTCTTTTTGTAACTCTCCTCCTTTGACATCAATGGCAAAGGGATGCTCAATATTCACAAAGAAACTCTCTTTTCTGCAACTATTCCACTTGACATCAATGACATAATCTTCTCTTTTCTTTTAGCTCTTCCTCTTTTTGTAATTTACCAATTGATCTTTCTCTAAGTTATCTTCTAACAGCATATCACCAGGGCTGAAAAATCATAGTCATTAGCTCTCCTTGAATTTGGGCTTCTCCTTAGGGAACCAATTCCAATTTTTGCTTGAGATTTTCAACTCAACATGTTGTAATGCTACCTATTGTGAGGTTTTCACACCATCACCCTATTGCAAGTGGGGACCCCCCTTTTTTTGCTCGTAGTTGGTTAGGTTTAGCAAATTTTGGCATTACATTGTGCAATTTAGAAGCTTTAAAAAATAGAGGGGTAACACAGAAACCTATTACAATAATAGATAAGTCGTCTATTATTAGTTAATGGTTATCTATTGTAAATATCTAATTAGCTTTAGTTTGCTTTTTTTTTTGCTTTCTCTAGAATAGAATGTTTCTATTCTTTACGATCGTTTCCTAAGGAAACATCGTCTCATTCTTTTGTATAAATTGACTGTCTGATCTTTGTTAATAACAAGCAAGTATTTTACCAATTACTTTCGTAATATGGTATCAGAGCTAATACTTCAATTTTTTCAGAAAAAATTATAATTTCTTCTTGAAATGATTTGTTTCAATTTTTTCAAAATTTTTCAGTTAATTTCTCTAAAACCTGCCTAGGGTTTTCTCCCTGGAGAAATTCGAATCAGCCTAAACTCGGGTTTGAAACCTCTGTGTAAATCACGATTTGGAGAGAACAAAACCTGCATTTTTTTTCCAATACGTGATTTATCTACAAATCGTGGTCGTTGTTTACTTGCTCACGATTGGTCGAAATCGTGCCTTCACTCTACAACCTGTGTTTGATATTTGTTGCAGCTCGCGTCTAGCATAAATCTGCAAATTGCGTCTGCAGATCTGGTCTATTTTGCAGCTGTTCTGCCCCCATTCGCGTGTCCGTTTTGAAGGATTCCTAGGTTGAATTGCCATTTTTCGGAGGCCAAACTCAACTCTCCAGCCTCATCTCTACCTGCAAATCACGATTTGTGCAAAAAGCGACCTTTTTTAATCCATGAAATCACCATTTTTTTGCACTCAAAACCTTCATTGGCTGCTGGCTAGGGTTTTTGCTCAAAACCTTAATTTTTGGGCTCAGAATTATTTTTTGATTACATATTCTTGGTGGGTTTTTCGAGAGCTCAATTGGGTTGTCGTCCATTTTTCTGGGTGCCTCGATTTTCGAGCCAGCAAATCCAGAAATTGGCAGTATATTCCTTTTGGGTTTTTCAAGCTCTCTTCTGGGTCACTCTTCGATTTTTTTGGGTCTTCCGTATTTTTGCCTTGAAGAACGTGCCTTCATAGATTTTCACAAATTTTCATTGAAAATTGTGCCATGGCATCTCTGACAAGCATTCTGCTCGAGCATAACTCCAAATTCAATGGTCGAAATTATGGCACCTGGAAGTAGCGGATCATCGCAATTTTTGAATATCGGAACACCGATCAACTTGTTCTGGGTGTTATGAGGCGTCTGACTTCTCTGGGTCTTGATCAAGATACATGGGATCTGAATAACTGAGAGGCAGTAATGCTTCTCAAATTATCCGTGGTTGATGATCAACTTTCTTAGATTCCATCCAGTAAGACAACTGCCGAGATCTGGACACATCTCAAAGGTCTTCATGAGACTTCTGACAAAAGTAGAGCCTTCTTTCTGAAAAACACTCTGTTTTCTATTGTCATGGATGAATGCACCTCGCTCTAGGCACACCTAAATCGGATTCAAGAAATTTGTGATTAGTTACTTGCCATCGGTGGCAAGATGGAGGAAAAGGATATTGTGGTTATCACTCTTTGGAGTTTACCAAAATCCAATGAGCATTTTATCGATACTCTCAACGTCACATCTATTGGTGTTGATTTGAAGTTCACTGATCTTTGCACATTGTTGCTTCAGCAAGATCAGTGGAAACAACAGTTCGGTACCAGCTCCAGTCCCACCTCCACAGAGGAAGCCTTTGTTGCGAAATCCTTTCAGAAGGATAAAGGCAAGTTTCAGCAACCATCTTAGCAGAAGTCTTCTGCTCCAGCATCAGATGGTTTTAGAAAGAAGAACATTCAATGCAACTACTACCACAAGTTTGGACACATGAAGGTTGAATGTCAGAAATGCTTAGCTACACAGTCTAAGCAATTAGGTTCGCAATCCAAATCGAACAGTGCAGAGCACATTGAGCAGGTGGAATCTGCCTTTTATGCTTTCATGGCTAAAAGATCTGTAGATCATGTGAAGTCGTCTACTTGGTACATTGATTCCGGTGCCTCTTGTCATTTCACTCACCGTAGAGACTGGTTTAGTGACTACCAACCTTATTCAAACTGTTACTTTTGGTGGCGGAGAAGAGTACACAGTTGTCGGTAAAGGCAACATTCAAATTCAGTCTATTGAGAGGAATCTCATATTCCTTGATGTGTACTACATTCCCGAGATGGAACTAAATCTACTCTTAGTCAGTCAGTTGCTGCGACATTCTCCACACTTGGTAGTCACCTTCAATTCATATTAGTGCACCATCATTGATCGGGCGACTATGTCTACTGTTGTAGTGGGTTTTGAGGATCATGGTCTTTTCAAATTTACTGATTCTGATGATTCTCAGGTTTTAGCTATGGCTGCTCTATGATCTTCTATAAGCACACTTTGGCATCAACCATATGGGCACTTAAATGTGCATTATCTCTCACAGCTTGCTCGGGATGAGCTTGTTCTTAGATTGCTAGAGATTTAGACTCAACAGCTTGGAGTTTGTGACACATGCTAGGCTGGGAAGCAACATCGCACACCTTTTACCAGTGGCGATTCATGGCGAGCTTCTTAGGTACTTCAACTTGTTCGTGCCGATATCTGTGGCCCTATGTCCACTCCTTTTGTTCTTGGGTTCAGGTATTTTTTGTTGTTTGTTGATGATTTTAGTAGAAAAATGTGGGTGTATTTCCTTAAAAAGAAATCAGATGCATTTCCTGTATTTTAGAAGTTTAAACTTTTAGTTAAAAAAGAGTCTGGGGAATCTATTATTACTCTTAGATCAGACAATGGGGGGGAATTTTGTTCTAATGCTTTCTCCAGCTTCTTGCATACACATGGCATCAAACGCCAGTTAACCACACCCCATACGCCACAACAGAATAGTGTAGTTGAATGTCGGAATGGGACAATCACCGAGATGGCTCATTCCATGCTTGAATACAGACATGTTCCGAAGTAGTTTTGGGCAGAAGTAGTTAACATTGTAGTTTATTCGTTGAATCGGTCACCCACAGTGGTGGTCAAAGGTAAAACTTTGGAAGAGGCCTAGTCAGGTCGCAAGCTCAGAATCAGTCACCTGAAGGTTTTTGGCTCCCTTTCTTTTGTTTGGATCTTTGATGCGTCACACCTCGAGTTGGATGCCAAGAGTCAGAAACTCATGCTTGTTGGATATAGCAGTCTTCACAAAGCCTACTGCCTGATCGATGTTGTAATGTCCCCGTTTTGGAGGTAATTTGATTTAATTAATTATGTTGTCCAAAATAATGAATATTTTATGAGGATGACTAATTAATTATTTTAATTAAATAAATAAGTGGTATTAAGTTAATTATTTATAAAGTTATCAAATAAATAAATATAAAAAGGTAACTTTATATTTAATTAATTTAATAAACTGACTTGAATTATAAAATATCTTATAAAGTCACTTAATAAATAAAATAAATAATGTTCTAGAAGTTTCTGGAGAAAGTGGAGAAAAAGAATAAATAGGCATCCTGGGCTTCACTCTCACCAGGCAGATTTGTTGTTGTTGATGTTGATGTTTGATGGTTGTGGAGCCTAGGATTTCTTTAGTTGTCTTTGGTCATTGAGAACAAAAACTCTCAATTGGTGAGCAATTTTGAGGGTGTGAAATATCACTTGAATTATTGCAAAGTTGAGGAAGTTGCTTTAGACTTTCTACTTGTACTTCAAAGCAAAATTTTATGGCCCTTGGTCAAATTTTGGTGGTATCGATTTGAGAAAATCTATTACAGATTTTGGAAGCATTTTGGAGCTTTGGAATTTCATCATTGGGTCGATTTCATTTATTGCACATTGCTGTTATAGTTACTAGTCTTCAGATTTTAATGGAGGACAATTTCGCATATCATATTCAGATTTTTGCTTGTATGGCCTCATTCGGGTATTGTTTCTTTGTGGGTATTTGAGCATTCATCTTAGAAGAGCTTGGCAATTGTTTTGGCGTATTTTGGAGTAGCTATCAGGTTGCTGGTAAATAATTTCAATGGTCTGATATACTATAGAAAGGGCACCATTGGCAAGACATTTTGGTTCATAGCTCGTCATTGAAGCATCCTATGGTTTTGGGTATTGTTGCATTCAATTGCTATTGCTGAGACAATCATTTCAAGGACAACTTCGAGGAGCCTAGAGTCTGCATTTATTTATCTAAAGTATTGCCAAGCAAGAATAGGGGCGACACTTCAAGGGAGTTGATTTCTTCATTTGGAGGGGTTTTCATCATTAACAAGTGTTACAATCAAGTCTCTAGCTCTTCTACAATTTGTGTACCAGGTTTCTCAAGTCAATTGTTGCATATATATTTTGCATTTTAGATTTCATACTAAAGCTGCATTTGTACTCAGAAAATTACATAGTTTGCATATGTTGTAATGCCAAGAGTCTTAGCCATTTCATACTAGCATTGTAGTTGACATTATATGTGCAATAAAGGAGACATAAGTTGTTGGTCTGATATAGTTGTAATTGAATATGTTTTTATCATTCATGATCAGCTTATTAGTTTGCATGCCAATTATTTGACAAAATGTCAATTGGATGTAGGTTCTCTTTTTGGCATAAATAATGTTATAATTTTGCATACTAAGTGTCTGTATTAATGCCACTTGGCTGTAAGTGCATTAATGCCATCTTAGGTTGCATCCAAAGTGTTTGTCATAATTACTAGTTGTTGTAGTTGCATAGTGCAAGTAGTTTTAGTCACATATATGCATTGAATATTGTCAAAATAAGTTGCACATTCATGTTAGGTCATTGTTTAGTCAATTTTGGGTCTTCTTGCAAGCATTCTCATTGATGCTAATTGAAGAAAAGAGTCATTAAAGCAAACTGAAATGTTATATCAGTCATATGACCCGTGCATGTGAGTTGTTTGATGAAATTCCTTGAGCCTCCAATCAGCATTTTGAGGTCAGATTTGAGCAGCGTCATTACAGATGTTGAGACATCTCGTCTCATCTACAGTCGAGATGTAGTCTTTGATGAGTAGCGAGGACCAGTCATGCCTGTTTCTCCTGTTCCTAATCTAGCAGACCAGCCTATGATGGCTCATGAGTTCGGCTTCCATTAGGTCCACCTGATGGGAGGGTTCTAGTAGCTCCTGCAACTCTAGTTATTCCAGTGATACTTGTATAACTACAGACACCTCCGACTTCTCCTACAGGATCACTTCGTTTTGTAGATGCTTCACCTGAGTTTGATCCAAATTCTTTTGATGAGGATCTTGCTGATCACGCATCTCTTGGTACTAATGTTGGTCATTCTCCTATCCGGCCTAAGTGGTGGGCTAAGACACTTGCTAATCTTCATGATGATGAGCTCATTGATGGGAGAACTGCTTGGGAAAAGAGCAAAACTACAGATTCTGTTAACTTTGCTCTCATGGCCAACATTCACGATGTGTTTGAACCTCAAACATATTCCGAGGCTAAAGGAATACCAGAGTGGGAACAGGCCATGACGTCTGAACACCAGAGCTTGTTGAAGAACAACACCTGGGTCCTTTTTGATCTTCGACCAGGGAAGAAACCCATCGGCTGCGAATGGGTCTACAAAATCAAATGTGAATCGGATGGTACTTTGGATAAGTACAAAGTTCGTTTAGTGGCGAAGGGTTTTTCTTAGTGTCAGGGCATTGATTTTGAGGAGACCTTTGCTCTTACTGCAAAGATGAGCACCATCAGATTAGTCCTAGCCATGGCAACACATTTTGGCTGGAACGTCCATCAGATGGACGTCAAGAGCGCTTTCTGAATGGTGATCTCCATGAAGAGGTCTACATGACGCAGCCTCCTGGTTTCAAGGTTGCTGGTAAAGACCATTAGGTTTTTAGATTGGTAAAAACTCTCTATGGCTTGAAGCAGGCCCCTCGGGCATGGTACATAAAAATTGATAAGTACCTTAGTGATCAAGGCTTCAAGAGGAGTTCTTCAGACTCAAATCTATACATCAAGACTACTGATAGTGACATCATCCTTCTGGTTATTTATGTGGATGATCTGATTATTACTGGCGGTTTGACATCTTTGATTCAGGGAATCAAATAGAATTTATGCCAGTCTTTTGATATGACTGACCTTGGGCTCATGCATTATTGCCTAGGTGTTGCAGTTTGGCAATAGTCTTTTGGTATATTCATCTCTCAGTCCAAATATGCCAGGGCTTGGTTAGACAAATTGCGTATGTAGGATTGCAAACCTGCATCTACACCTATGGAGAAAGGTTCAAGTTATGATTCTCCTTCCGTTGATGATACTACATACAGGCAACTAGTAGGCAGCTTCATCTAACTCTCTGCTACTAGGCTTGATATCAGCTTCGTAGTTAGCTATATTCCACGCTTTATGACAGCTCCTAAGGCTGATCATTGGATGGCAGCAAAGCGTGTGCTTCGTTATATGAAGGGCACTTTAGAGTATGGACTTCTGTACTCTCGAAGTTCTAATTCTAAACTCAATGGGTTCACAGATTCAGATTGGACAGGCTTTGTTGATGATAAAAAGTCAACATCTGAATGTGTTCAGTTTGGGATCTGGTGCAGTCACATTGACCAGTAAGAAGCAGCAGGCAGTTTCTCTCTCTTTTACGGAGGCCGAATACAAAGGGATTGTTAAGGCAAGATGTGAAGTTGTTTGGCTTCGTCGGATGCTTGGGGATATGCAGATGTCACTAGCAGGACCGACTACTCTGTTTGTTGGTAAGGAAGGCATTATCAAGTTAGCATGAAATCTAGTCTTCCATGAATGAACCAAGCATGTGGATGTTCACTATCATTAAATACGACAGTTGGTTGAAGACGGGACTATAGATTTGCAGTATGTTCCTACCATAGATCAGACTGCAGACATTCTCACCAAGCCTCTTGGTCCTGATAAGTTTGTCAAATTCAGAGGACAACTTGGTGTTCTAGATAGATTAACCAGTAAGGGAGGGTATAACAATAATAGATAAGTCCTTTATTATTAGTTAATGGTTATCTATTGTAAATATCTAATTAGCTTTAGTTTGCTTTCATTTTTTGCTTTCTCTAGAATAGAATGTTTCTATTCTTTACAATCGTTTCCTAAGGAAACATCGTCTCATTCTTTTGTATAAATTGACCATCTGGTCTCTGTTAATAACAAGCAAGTATTTTACCAATTACTTTCACAATAAAACCAAATGTTCAAGTCGTGACTTTAAAGTGGGAATGTTAAAATTGAAGTCTGTCGAGGTTATCTTATAATGGGTTGTGTTGGTTCCCAAAACCGCAGATTGAAAATCCAAGAGCTTGCCACTTCTCCGATAGGACTTCTCAATCAGTTCTGGCCAACGAACGGAAATCGCTTAGAATCCCCTGCACTTCGGGCTCTGCGACACCCAGGCGGGTAGACCTTCACCTTGAACACTGACTACTCAATTCAAGGGAATTTCTATAACGAATTTAAACTTTGCGAGTTCCTCGGCTAGCAAGGCCCTTGAACTCGATCGGAATGAAACTGGATGCTGAGTATTTGGATAAAATTTTAATAATAATGAATTTGATTTTTTTTGAGAAGGATATTTTAAATTTTCTGACTTTAATAACAAAAGACTAGTGCTTTATTAATCCAGGCGATAGAGTCAACTTTGGTGAACTTTCACGTACAACTTCATAATGTTCAATGCACTTATACTGCCAACAATTTTAATAATCTAGATGCGACAGACCAATTATAATGCAATCTTAAATTAGTCCAGATTGAATTTTAACTCCGCTGAGAAGGAGACAAACTGGACAGAGGTATGAAAACAATTTAATATTTCACAACACCTATGATGATCAAATTTAAAATGCTAATTGACCATGTCCACTTATTTGATATCAAAATCATATACAGAATTCTAAAATTTAATTACGAAGGACGATTCGCTTGTAGTTTAAATCTCCATGCCATTAATGATAAACAAAGAACATTTTTATTTTATTATTAAAATAAAATTATTTTATAATAATAAAATAATGAAATTTCATTATAAAGTCATAGGAAACTTATTCCTTCATACAATTAATGTAAAATGCTCTCCTTATAAATGACTTGTATGTTCGAATGTTTCCATTCTTATATTTTAATTTGAGTATCTCCCTATTTATATTTTTTACTTCCAAAGGATGTGACTTTAAAAAATATTTTAATACATCCTTTTGTTAGGAATGCTCAATTATCTGATTAATGGCACCTTTTCAAATGAATTGAAACATTAACAATGTTAATAATAATTGCACCCTGGATTGCGATAACCATTCCTTGAAAAAAGATATGAATTATTGTGCCACGATGTAAGATGATATGGCAGAGACTTATCGTATTTCCCCTTGAAGCGGTGTGTTAAGCTGCTCCTGATGCCATATACTCTATTGCAGAGATGCCACGATTTATACTACATAATTGCTTAGCCAATTTGTAGCATCAAATACAATATCCGTTGGTGTTTTCCATCGCCGAGTGTATCCATAACATTTTGAAGCCATATTTAATTCAATTGATTTTGATCGCTCTTGTGTCTTTACCACATATACGTTATTGCCATCACCCAAAAATCCTCTTTTTGACTTTGCCTTTGGTCATGATGTCAAAAACTTCTTCCACTCGCCTTTTGAATAAACAACTAGAAAAAATTTATTTGCTTGGACCCGCGTCAGATGTCTATTGCTGGTAATTAGGTCTTCATGCTTCTTAGGCAATATTTTTCTCTAGTCTCCGATTTATGTATTACCTGTCACTGTTTGTTTATATCATTTACATTTTGATGGGTCTCCTTAGCCGGTGATATTTGTTTGTTTGGAATTCATAGGCCAATGTTATTATTCATGTGCTCCTATGAAACAGATGGCTCCACCAAATGAAGATGTATCTTGTCGTGGCCAACATGATGAGCTTTCGAGTTTGATTTTTGGTATTAATAATCTTTGCCACCATCAGGTAGAAACCAACGTTCTGTCTCCGTCCATGCAATTTGTCCTTGCGGTGTTTTACATAGCTGAAAGTACTTGCACTTGGTCTGAGATCAGAACACAGTAAATCTTTAGATATTATGTTGCTGGCTGGGTGCTGTACTTAGACCCAACAGAACCATGCATAGCTGATAAATATAGATGGAACAGATCTGTGATGTTTGGAGTTACATCCTTTGGTCTGGTCTCCTACTCTCTCTGTCTTCACATTATGTTAAAAAATGATAAGCTGGACAAGTTCATGATCTCTTTATAGGATTACATGTTGTGTATCATCATGATTATCCTTCCTGAATCTCAATGAAGTTCAATCATTAGGAAGCTGCAACAAGATTACTGAGGCTGGGCATTATCTAGAGTGAATAGTGCAGGCCTGAGATATATTTTGGTAGATAACGCTGGAAGAGTTCCTGAGTGGAGATCTGTGCATTGGCATTTGAAGAGTCTGCCTTTTGGAGTATGCATTGGTAGTATAAATTCACTAAACCATACACATTCATATTCAGTGTGGCATTGTTCTTTAACTGTTTCATATTTTGATCTATGTATCTTGTGTTCTAATTGGGAAATGAAATACTCATAATGTATTCTGTAGTCAGTAATCAGATTTGAACATGCCAGAAGTAATGGCATAGTTATCACTTATGTTCTTTTTCTGACTGACTTTCACTGACCTCTCATTAAATGCACACCATTCAAGTACAACAAAGTGCATAACTTCATAGTCTTTATACGACAATACTTTATCCCCTTGAAACTCTGGTATTATTACTTAAATGGAGGTCAAAATTTTGCAACAAAATTTGAGCTCTATCAGGTTGAACATAAAATCCTAAGTGTATTTAAATTTTGGCTTGTCAATTAGTCCAAAATTCAGTATAAAGGCATACTCCATGCATAAGGGCCTTTAAATCCTTATAAAAATTGATTTTCCACACTTAAAATGACTAAAATCCTAAAGACAATCATTTTTTCTTTATAAGAATACACAAAATCTGGACTATACATGAATTTCCCTTCATATTTTGGCCAAAATCCGGACTATACATGATTTTCCCTTAATATTTTGGCCAAAATCCAGACTAAACATGAATTTCCCTTCACATTTTGGCCAAAATCTGGATTCTAGATGAATTTCCCTTATTATTTTGGCATTTTCAAGAAAAATTCTGTTGGAGGTCAAAATCTAACCATACCATGAATTTCCACCACTCCAGAGGATCTTGGTTTGATATTTTCCAAGTGTTTGAAAAATCCAGAAATGGGGTGGTTTTCCCCCAAGGGGTTGTTTTTCTCCCAAGACCAAGAGCGGAACATGAAATTTTTTCTAAGTATGGAAATTGTTCAGACTAATGCCGTTTTTCCCTAGGTGACAAGTATGGATTCCAAATTTTATCTAAGTGTCAAATTTTCCCTCAAGCGGAGTTTGGAAGGATGGAAATATCTCTAAAGTGTTCGAAATGTCTGGACTGAGGTGGATTTTCCCTCCAAGAGCTTATGTGGGAAATTTTTCTGAGTGTTGAGAATGTTCATACTAGGGTGGATTTTCCCCCTTGTGATAGCAAAGCAAGATCAAAATTTTCCGAAGTACAAGATGAATCCTATCCAAGCCTTAATTGATTTTTCCTACTTTGCATGGATAGAATTAGAGTGTGGATGTGACCTTCAAATCCATGGATGATATGATGGAGAGGGAAATGTGGACTTCTAAGTTTTTTTTGGGGGTTGGGGGTGGGGAATCCATACCTGTGTCGTTTTTCCCTTTTATGGCCCTTTTTATCATTAAACAAAGTAAATAAAGGGAAATTAATAAAGTAAAGTATGAAGCATCTAGAAGGGTATCAAAATTTTATCCCACATTGCTTGTGGGAGGTAAATCAACAGGCCGAACCCCTTTAAAAGGCCATGAACTTACAGAAGAAATCACAAGGATTTATGAAGACAAAAGGCCAAGTGGCTGAAAATCTGGAGCAAGAGGCCAAGTGAGAGACAGATCCAGTTGTAGGTGATTGAAGCTTGGGTGAAGAAGGAGATAAACAACCACTGGAGAGGGGTCTGATGTAACTAGAAATCTGAGATAAAGCCATGAGAATACTTGTACATGATTTAAATCTGAAGGTGGCCTCCATGAAAGCAATTTCTTGCCAAAATTGGAGTATTTTCTCTAGCTTCCATTTTTTTTCTCCTGATTGCAGCTTGGAAGGGATGTTTTGGGAGTCATTAGAAGCCATCAGAGTTCTGAGAAAAATAATAATTACAGACCAGGTCTGCAGACAACTTGGAAAGGGATTATTTTTTTGAAAAACCTTAGAGTTTCATTATGTGTCCAGACTGCCATGCACTTGTTCTAGATCATTTTCCCATCCTTAGACATCAATCTGGAAGCCATTTGAGGGCCAAATCAGAGGTAGGCAAGCCCAGATCTGAAAATTTCATAATCAGGGACGATTTTGTCAGAAAATTTATTACAAATAATCCAAGTGTCTAACCTGTTCAAACTTTTTGGCTGAGTCTTCTCCTGCCCATTGCTCATCATTTCCAACCATTATTGGACAATGAATCTCTGTGGTAAGGCTGCCATGAATCAAAGTCTAAGGACTGAGTCTGAAAATCTAATTTTCTTTCAAAGAATCTGGGATTGTTTTTGTTTGCATTCTGATCATAACCTTTTTGCTGGCTTTTCAATCATTCTGAGACACATTCTAAGCCATTTGCAAGTCTGAAACACCTTTTCCATCAGACCAAATCTGAAGCACCCATGTATAGGATGTAGTGCCTACCCCTAGTTTACTTTTCAGTTATTATTGCCGAACTCTTTTAGGCCAGCTTTATGATTATGCTTGATGATTAGTGACATTTGATTTCCAGATTGTTAAATGTTATTTCATACTCAGTTGATTTATGTGATGAGTTACTTAGTTATTTCTTGTGTCTAGGATTATTTCGATGATGATACATGTATGTTCATATAGTGATTCTAGTTATTTCATGATGATAGTTAGATGGATTATTTATATGTGTTTTCTATGGATACTTACACCATACTTGCATGTGTATGGTGTACTTGTACGTTTTATTTTACTTATGATGTTTTTGATATGGTTGAGGGAGTCGTAGTTGTTAATGTTTTAGCATCAGTAGAAGTAAAATATTGATTATCTGATATACTGATCTGTGCTTATAGATGAATTAGATTGCTGCTGATTATCATACCTACATATATATACTGATGTATATGTAGTAATGAATGTGTATTATATGATTAACAGCAGCTATCTAATCCACTGTTATCAGGCTCCATATTGTTATTTGCCGGCAGATTTGTTATTATTGGGCTCCATATTATTATCGGTAGTTATGTTATCATCGGGCTTCTTGTGTTTAAGCACCTTATGATCTGTTTGGTTAATTAAGATATGTTATGTCATGCCTTCAAAGAGGCATGACCCTACGTGGCCAAAGGCCACGTAGAGTCATGACTTTCTACCACTTATATATATGCCATGCAAGTCGCTGAGAATGGATATCAATAACCGGCATCTCCAACCTTGCGACTTGTTCATTTATCTTGTTCACTATAATATTATATGCAGGATTAATTGTATTCATTTGTATCTTCAACTTTCTACGATCTGAGGAAAGAAGAAGACTGATCTTAAGCAACCTGCAGATCACTGTTAAAGAAGACATATTCAGTACTATTGCATCCCAAGATCAAATACCATTCTGTAGATTCAAACACACAGCTAGCATTATCTTTGTTATTATTTCTATCAGTGATCTTGAAAACTATAACAGTAGTCTCACCTGATAGTCGGGATCTACACAATGTACCACTTCCCACCATTGCTTGATTAGTTTAATTTAGATTATATGTGTATGTACATGCATGGATTTTATGTAGATTGCAGGTACCGGGCATCGACTTTCCTGAATTGCCAGGATGAGCGTACCCTATCGCAGTATCTCAATGGTAAAAGAGGGGAGATAAATTCTCGAGTCTAAATCCTAACCTTAAACCATTTGTCCTAGAAAGTCGGGCAAGAATCTGAGTTGTTTACCTTCCGAATTCGTCGAGTGACGTAAATTTGTGATTATAACCCTTGAGTTTGATCTAATTTTCTGTATTTTATTATGGGTTTTCATTTTTAGTCTTGTGAGTCTTTGGTGATTTTCTGTTATAATTAAATCGATTTAAAAGAATAATTAATGATTTAATTTAATGAAAATTTTATGAAGGAAACTTGATATTTAATTATATTTAATTAATTGAGAAATTAATTAAATAAAAGCATTAAACTTAAAGATTTAGTTAAGTCTAATTTTGGGTGTAATAATATTTATATAATTTAATAATAATATATTTAGGAGTTCATTTTTAAATAAATGCTAAATATTATTATTACTTGAGTTAGTAAATATTTTTATCAAAAATGTCTCTAGAATTAATGAAAGAGAGAGAAAATTATTTAATAAAGACTTTAATGGCAAAAAGGTTGTGCATGAAAACTAAGATATAATTAAATAATAAATTGAAAAGGGCTTTTCTCGTGATTGCACAATCAAAGCCCTAAATTTGGGGAAAAACTCTTTATTAGGGATTCAGAGTTCATTTCTCCATAACCAAGATTTGGAAGAGCAATTTTCGAGAAGAAGGATTTTCAGGAAAAAAGGGGAATACTTGTGTGCTCCGTGTGTTTGTCATTTTTAGCATCAGATCCAGGTAGGATCTTGTGGGTTTATTTGTACAGTAGTTTTCCGTTCTTTGAATTTCTGTATTCTTCGTGTTTATTGTATTTCTAGTTTCAAAATGTTATTTGGACTGAGACCCTTGTAGGCGAATTCATTGTTCTTCATTTTGAAATCATTTGTATATGAATTGTTAGTTCGAAACCCTCACTTGATTTAAACTGGGTGATTTGTAATGGATTTGTTAAAATCGGGATGTGGGTTTTGAAAAGAAAACCAATTTTGTTTTATAGATTTTGACTATTTGGTCAGACTTCTATACCAAGTTAATATTGGAAAATTTATCAAAATAATAATAATAATGTAATTACAATATTAAATATAAAAAAACGAATTTAGCAAGGGCTGCGATTTTGGTTTGTTTTATTTAAGAAATGGAATTAAAAATAAATAAATATAAAATTGAAATTTGTGGGCGGGGCCACCAATTCCCCACCCACCTACGGCATGGCATAGGTTGGCTGCATGGTAGCTATGGTTGCTGCTGCAGTAGCAGCACTGCCGCGGCAGCAATGCCTAGGCTGGCGAGCCTTTAAACTTGCTGTTATTATATTTTTTTTATATTTTTAAAATTAATAAATTTTACAATTTAATAAACTTTTAATTATAGTTAATTTTAATTGTTATTAAACTAATTCGAATATAATTAATTAAATTAAAAGGTATTATAATATTAAAGTAGTTAATACTATTTTATTATTATAGTAATGATAATTATTAATAAATTGAGATTATTTATTAATAGTTAATTATTATTATTTTAATAGCTAATGTTAATTATTTAATTTTGTTAAGATGAATTTAAATTATATGTTAGTTTTAAATGACAGGTTTTGGGAATGGTTTTTTGTGTTAAACCTATAAGTTCATTTATTTTAAGTCTAATGTTGATTTAATTAAATAATTATTGTTTTGTCTAATGGGAAAAATGGTAAACTCGGGTCTTGCTTAATGGTACAATTTTATATGAAAATGGTTTATATTACTAGGAAAATTTAATGATTCGGAAACCTTAGTAACTATAATAATTTGAGAAGACAAAAACGTGAACCTGGATTGTAATCGAAAACTCTACAATCTGTAATACTTGGAAACGGAATGGAAACTTGAAAACCTTTAGTAAAAAAAATGAACTTTAGCGTTTTAAAAACCAAGTGAGTTATGAAAGTTGCATTGTTTTGTGCCTCATATGATGTGTGGTTTACTGTTGTGGGTTTTGGATTTTGACTTAGTACTTTGACCAAATCAGAATGTTTACCAGAGGCTTGGGGGTTTTGTTCTATGATGATGTTATGCATCTGATCTTATATACCTGACCATGGGATGTGTCCATGTGTTTTGTATGGTGAATTTGTTCAGATGTTTGTTAGTACTTTCTAGTTCTTGTGTAGAACTGAGGTGGATGATGTGTCTTTTCTGATATAACCTTTGAGTTTTCGATCAGTTATCTTTGGATTGCTTCCTAGTTGCTTGTATAGGACCGAGGTGATTATGAGTTATTGTTTTTAGGTGATGTCATGTTATGTCATGGTTTTGTATATGTGTACTTGATTTTCGATCAGTCCTGTTAGGATGATTGTATTGGTGAAATTTGTGATTTTGATCAGTAATGTTTTCAGTATTTTCTAGTTGCTTGTTTAAGAACTGATGTGTGGTTTATGATCGTATGAGACCTGCTTTTGCTGAGCTTAGGGTAGGTTATCTATATGTTATGTTGGGAAGTGGCTTGCAATGGAGGCCAGAGCCCTAAAGAGGTTGCCTGGGTAACCCATTGTAAGTTTTTTGAATAAGTGATAACACTACATTTAATGACAGTAAAATGAATTAATAAGAGTCATTGTTTTTCCTCGCCTATGCCTCAAGTACTAGTACAAGCGAGGATGAGAGTAGAGAGGGTGCTTGGTTGCAACCTTGCTTCGTTAGTATGCCTTGTTAGTACAAAAGGATACTAGTGCCACATAGAGTCATTAGGGGGCCAGAGTCCAGTAAGGCAGCTAGGGTAACCTTAGAGTTGGTTCATGCGATGACAGTTGCCCATTTACATAGTAGATTTCCTATGTGTCATTGTTGCCTCTAGGTTTAGATGTCATTTGTGTCTTGGTACCTTGAGTTAGATTTCTTTCATGTTTTCCTTGACCTAGATGTTGATTTTGACTTTTGAGTTTGTTATCCTGTTTGGGACTTGAGACTATCTTCTCAGCACGGTGGGAGTGGACCATTTAGGTTTCACAAGGTCGGGTGGTAGTGCTTTTTACTTTTACCTTTGAGATCTGACAATTCAATGTCGTTGTTGGAGTTCTCTGTTTTGTATTATCTTTCATTCTGTTCTTAGGTACTATGATGGATGGTTGTACTATTGTATTATATTTGATGTCATAGATCTTACGAGATGATGTAATTTATTTTTATGATGTATATTCTTTCAACCTTTCATACCTTGTGACTTGTACAGTGGATGATTGTGCATTCTGATTATTGCCAAGTGGCATTCGAGAAAATTGTATATTATTTATATGGATTTGTACTTGTAGTTATTCTATGATGTGGATTTGTTATATATTGTTTTTAGTATTAATTAAACTTAAATGTGATTCTACGTCATGGGACCCTTAAGAGATGTAATCAGTTTATGTGTTGCTTATGTATGAGTGTATGTTATTGCTTCTGCTATTTTATAACTGTTGTATATTATTTTTAAAAAGAAAAAAGTTGTTTGGAAAACTTAGTAAATCTTTAGGTTAATTTCTTTTGGGTTCCCTAGCGGGGCATTACACAGGGGTGATTTTCCTTGAAAATTTATTAAAAATAATCTAAGGATCTAACCTTCCTAAGATTATTTGCAAAAAGATCTCGACATTAAAACCTACCATTTCCAATTGATTTCAGTCACTTGGGGTCTGAGGTAAGACTGTTACGAGCAGAAGTCTGAGGACAATTTTCTGAAAGTCAACTTTTTTTAATCTGGGTTTGTCCTATTCATTGCCATCTGTGGATGTCACCTAGAGGTCATTTTGAAGGCCATACAGAGGTCTGAAAAGGTATGCTGCAGACTTGTCCTTAGAAAGTCAGGACTTATCTTGTCATGACAATAAGGTTTTTCCTAAGTCAAACCCATTCATGCTCCTATGAGAACTCACATGTATCGATTGGATCATGTTGGGAGTAATGTTGGAGCCCATTTAAAACTCATTTTCAGACTTGACCATGGATTGTCTTCAGAAGATCAGAAGTTTGGTGAGGTTTGATTGTATTATTCTAAGTGATGGATTATTGTTCTAATTCATGGATAAGCACAAACTCAGGTTCCAAACCTTAATTACAATTATTGTGCATGGATTTTGAGCTTAGTTTGGATCAATTGCAACTTATCTTCAGAAACTTTTGGTCAGTTTTGATCATGAACTTGGTTGTAATGCTTGATCATTTTGTTTGTTGTTAACCGATGGGTTTCTAGACTTGGACATTGCTTAGTTTGGAATGCTGGGATTATCTTAAGAGGGATTAAAATGAAATTGCAGAGTTGTAGAAGTTTTAAGCATTCCAAGTAACTAGTTCATTGTCATGATTGGACTGTTGTTTGTTTCCAAGGTCTTGTATGAATCTTAGGTCATGATTTGGAGCTAATTTGATAAGTTAGGCAATTGATTTGAGGATGTTATCATGACTGATTTGAAAATCAGAATTCAAAAGTTTGTCTAAGTATTAAGGATCTTTAGTCTTTTGATATTCTTGCTTGCATTTTGATCGTTGCTTTGCTTGGATTAGCTCATTAAAACTAAGTCTGAAATTAGTTGTTTAATCCATGGATACATTTAGGCAGTTTCATGATCTACACTGAATATTTTCACAAATCTTTAATCCTTACTAACTTTGAGCCTTGTAGCAGGAATTATGTTTGGATCAAAGGCAAGGATAGTCACAAGTGAACAAAGGAAGTTGGAAGACAAGTTCAAGCTCAAGACCCATGATAGCAATGAAAGAGGACTAATCTAAAGCAATTGAGTTCATAAGACAACTCTTCAAGATGATGTACTTCAAAGATGGAACACAAGAAAAAGAAAATTCAGGGATCAAGATGAAGGAATACTTCCAAGACCAAACCATCATCAAGCAAGGACATAAGAAAAAGTTTGAGGCTGAGACCAAAAGAATCCAAGGATAAGATTCCTATTTAGAGAGTGATTTTGATGATGATCAATCCATTCAAAGAAGTGAATTATTAAGTAAAAATTAATATGCCAAGGAAGAAGTTAATGTGTTCATGGGATTGCTCCAAGGATCAAATTCAAAGATGAAGAAGACAAAGAAGAATCCCAAACAATGAAGGTGGAAATACTAAGGGTTCAAGCATTGTAAAGTCCAGCCATCTAAGAGAAAGAAGTCCAAGAATGATGAAGACTCCCTAGGGTAATGTGGTGGAATTAAGACAAAGATTGCATTGAGAATTTAAGAGCTCATGGAGGCCTTCCTAGTGGTGTCATGGAAGAACTTAGTGAAATTTTGCTTAAGTTCCTTGATTTTGCTAGAAAGGAGAAGAGCAAGGAAGTCTACATCTTGGGTGATGACTTGTATGATGACTTGGTAGCTTATATGCTTCTTATTGGTCCCCAGACCATTGAATTTTTTAATTGGCTTATTTTGGGGTGTTTTGTTTCTATTGGCTACTTTTGGTTGCCCTAATTAGGGTTTGTAATGGATTAATCCGGGCCATTGATTTCAAATCAATCTTGGCTGTTCATTGTAATTGGGGCTCCTATATAAACCACACCCCTCTCATTTGTAAAGGACTTGTTGGAGGGTTTTTGCTAAGATAATGCTGAATTTGTTGTACTTTTCATTGTTGTGTCTTGCATCGTGAATTTTAAAGTTTGCATTATTGCATGGTGATCCATACTTCCTCGCTTAGCTTAGGATATCATTTCATGTTGTTTAGAAGTAGTTTAGTTGGATGAAAGAATTGTGGATGTTTACTTGTTTGACTCGAGTATAAACTAGGCCACTAGCCTCTTGCGATGGTAGGAATGCCTTGTGTGATGAGCTAGTGAAAGTACTTAACTTCAATTGATATCCAATCTTTAGTTTGCATCCATTGATGGGATTGAAGAGGGTAGATATTAATTTGAAAACCATTTGAGTATATCCTTAGAAGCTTGCACTAGGTGGGTGGAGTCGCTGATTAAGCTACATCTAGTAGAGTCCAAGTCCATCCACATTTCCTTGCATTCATAGTAGAAGTAGAATTAGAAATAGAGGTCAGACGTTTGAGTTAGAGCTGAAGTGGAAAAGTCAAAACATATTTTCATTGCACATTGTGAAGTTAAATCTTTAAAAGTGCAAGCAGTTGATGTCCATTGAATGAATAGCGTAAGTCCACAAGTGATTAACAACAAATCACATTATTTCACCGAGCGAGTATCCACCGTTGAAGGAAACCTTGAAGTCATTTCATGATCTTACTTTGCAAGCTTAGCATGAGAGATGACCTTATATCAAGTGAGGATTGAATATTTGGTGTTTTACTTCGAATCATTAAGTGTTTGATTCTGCATGTTGTAGTGGAATAAAACTCACATAAACACTGCCAATCCTCTTAAAATCTTTCAATGTCTTCTTCATGGTACTACAGATATGTATTCTGCCTCTATCATGTATTGAATATTCTACCTTTGCAACTGGAAGTTGTGTGCAATATGACACTGCTGCTATGATCAAACACTACCCACTCAAACTGCTTCTGCATATGCTGCCAAAGTGAAATCTTCACCTTTGAGATACCTTCAAGTAATAATATATATACTTTTTCCAACTTGCATATGAGTCTTTTGTGCTTGAAAACATGCCACCATGCATCTTACTTGCATAATGTTTGGTCTAGATGCTGTCACACATAGTAGGCTGTCAAATATTGACTTATATACTGTTTGATCATCAAAAATTCGTATAGCCCATTCCTCTATGCCATAACCATCTTTCATCTATGTTTCCTATATACCATCTCTGTCCCTTGATCTCCTTTCTGTACTTATATTTGTGATTTCCCGACCTTAAGCATGAGATGTTAGGGTGTATCCTTGATCACACATATGACTAACACTAAGATATTCTTCAAACTTCACAATGCCACCATCTACTTTCTTCAAAGTGAGAAACTTGCTCTTGTCCTCTGCAATGTGGGCCGGATCATCCACCATCAATGTCCCATTGATTTCCTTCATCTTGGGCATGAAAAGCAGTTAGTGCAAGCATAGAGTTTGCCTGTCTGTTTTCCATGCACCTGCTTCCTTTTCCAAACTTTTGCAGTTTCTTTAAGTGTAGCAGGCATATCCAATTCCCAGTCCTGTGTAGGAGATTCCACAAAACAACTTCTACAAAAGCATGCTATATAACTAGAGTTATTGTACTTATAAAGTATTACATTGTAATGCAATAAATGAGCAAGTGAATCACAACTTTCATTTAAAAACCCATAAGATCATATTTGTTTGGTCCTATACAAAGCTATATCTTGCACATGTCCCACAATCTGTTGCTTTATGACCAAATTTTTTACAAGAAAAACAATACCCAAAGAAAAAATATTGGAACTTGATCATATGAGACTTCTTTGGAGGGAATGGTCTTTTAAAACTCTTGTTATCCTTGTTGGGTTTTCGAGGAACATCATCTTGTTTCTTCTTGTTGCCCTTATTGTTGATAGATTCCTTAAATGCATTTGTATAGCCTTTAGGACTTTCAACATTTGTTTACTTTGGTGGTTTAGTAGCCTTTGGATTCTGATCTTCTTAAGTATTCCCTTGGTCTTCTTCGTAGCCAAGATTAGTCTCAATGGCTTTGGCGATTGATATTTTCATCCAGAATTTCCGCACTTTTTCTCAAATTTTAGGCCTTGGTTCAATTGAGCATTAGTTTTGTCCAATTCTTTCCTCAAGGAAACAGTTTCAGATACTAGCGGCTCTCAATCTTATTTCTTTTTCTCCAGCTGAATTCTCACTATTTCTTCTATTCTCTGTGCTTCTAATCGAGTCTTCATTCTGATGATAATAATTTTTGATTCCTCAAGGCTTTTTGTTTGTTTTTCTTTTGAATCACAAACCTCTTCATAATTTTTTTTGTAGCTGCAACTATTGTTTCATATATGTTTTTTAAGCTGCTTGATCTCACTTAGGGTATAAATGAGTTATTCTTTAAGAATAACATCTTCAATTTCAGCATCTTCCTCCACTTCTCAGTTTATCTTTTCTTTTACTCTACTATCTTCACCTCATGACATCAACTCTTGTTTTTGCTACCATGAGCTACCGGGGATGCTGTCATCACTCTCTTTGTATGTGTTACCATCCCCTTTGGAATAGAGGCTTTTCTTGTGCTTATGTAAGTTCTTCTTGTATAAATGATGTTTGCTCTCTTTCTTTTTGTTATGATATCATTTATCATTATTGTCATCCTTTTCTGCATATGGACTGTCAGCAAAAAAAAAGTCCTATTTTCTACGTTCAAAACATCTAAGTTGTAGTTTTCCTTTGTATTTGCTGGATTCTTTCTTCAAATCTCTCCCAAAATGGGCTTTCTTTGCATCTGACTTGTTGCTTGATTCAGGGTCTTCATTCTTCACCTTCTTTGAAGCTTTGAAGTCTGCTTCCTACTTTGACGGGTTCTCTTTTTCAGTCCTCATTTCATATGCATGTGAGAATCACATGCAATTAATCCATGGTTAATGAATTCAGATGCTTCGTTTCTTCAATGGCAGAAACTTTGTATTACATGTTAATGGGAATGTCGTTAACATTTTTTGTACAATCACTGATTCATCAACCTTTTCGCCAAGTCCTTTGATGGTGCTGACAACTTCATCCATAAGGAGATAGGCTGCAACTTTTTCTCCCTCTTTCTGTTTTAGGCTCCGAAATTGTCATCTCGGAGTTTGGAGCTTTGTCTTCTTGACTTTGTCATTGCTTTCACAGATGTTGTGAAGTTCGTCACAGATCTCTTTTGCGGATCCACAATGCACTGCCTTGACAAAGTCTGATTCTCTGAGAACACACAAGACAGAATCCAGGGCTTTTGCATTATTCTTCCTAGCCTTCCTTCTGGCATGATTTGTTGGTGGGAGTGTCAAAGCTTGAAAACCATTCACAACTAATTGTCAAATATCAAAACCTACAGCCAATAGATAAGTTTGCATCCTTACACTCCAGAATGTACATTTTGTTCCATCAAACAATGTAGCTCTATTTAAGGAGAAAATTTCTCGACCCATACCAATTAATAAGCGCACACTTATATTGAGAGGGGGGAGGAGGGTGAATCAGTATTAGAGACACTTATATTGAGAGGGAGGAGGGGGGTGAATCAGTACTAAACACACTTCTATTTATTTATAATTTAACAGTCACAATAATAGCAAACACACAAGATCCACACAATTAAGAAACAAGATTTAGAAGACTGCTTGGATCTACTGTCCAAAAGAAACCTCGACAAAAATGATCTTCCAATATTTAGTAGGCACCAAACCATTGGAGACACCAATCTCCACATACAAAATTTGCAAGGCACCAACCTAGTGGAGACACCAATGCCCACAATTGATTACAGACTCAACAAGAGACATCGATCTCTTTGTTTAGGAGGCACCAACCTCTTCTATAAATTGTAACTTCTATAATACATGAACATTTTTATGATGCATTTTCACACTTAACAAAATCTGCTGTGCATTAAATCTATTCAGCTTTGTATTCGAATGATAAAACAATTTCTCCCAAACAATTCTCACAAAACATATGCAATCTTTTTACACCCCTTGGGTGCCAAAATTACTTACATGAAACACATAGGTCGGCCCTATAAAATTAAATCATAATATTAGAGCTCCATAAGTCAGCCATTAATTACTTCTCTTGTAAAATAATTAAATCCCATGAGTTGGCCTCTAAATACACATTTAAAAAAAAAATATTGCTTTTATAACCATGTTAGTGAAACAATTGGAGCCAATATAACAAACAATAGCCTAAACATTAATGTCAATAACTGTTATCATCACTGCCAATATTTCCAACAATCTCATTTTGACATCAGCGACAATCTTACCTGTGCCTGATGAAAACAAACTTCGACATCAATGGCAACATTTCCAACAATTTGTCAATCATTGATGCTATTTTAGGAATTTGAATATAAAATTATAGTGTGACCACTAAAAGCCAACCAAAGACTTTATTATTTTTCAAGAATATGGTGAGGATTAATGAATTACTAAGCACAAACTTATTTAGAGTGAATATGGTGCCTCTAGAGCTAAAAGACATTGCTGAAATTTTATAAATAGACAAATTTGCAAAAGAAAGTAGAATATGAGAGGAATAGACCAATGTGAAGGTCATTGCCACACCCATTGATTGAAGGAGAGCTCCATTACAAGCAAAGTTGCAACTATAGGGAGTGATGTTGGAGCATGAGAGAGATGATATACTAAAGGAAGTTAATGAAGGGAATTTTGGAAGGCACAGCTTAGGAGATGAATGCATAGGAAAGGTATTACTAGCCACTTTTGGTGGCACACTCTCTTTCCAGGAGTAACATGTGTAGAAATGTGATGTTTTCTGGAGGGTAGGAAGACCTATTGCAAGGGATGAAATGCCATTTCAATTAGTCTTGGCACAAATTCCATTTGAAAAATGGGTTATAGACTTTATTGGATCCATCGATCCACTTGCATGTAAGACACACTTGGTTTATCATAATTGGCATTGAATACTTAACCAAGCGAGAGAGAACAAAAGTAACCAAGGGTTGTACAACCACTACTGCTGCAAAATTTATTTATGAACCTATCATAATGTGGTTTGGCTTTCTGTTTAGCATTACTAATGATCAAGGAAACATTTTGTGAATAGAACAATAATGGAGCGGTCAAACAAATTTATGATTGCACATTGCAGGAGCAACCCTTAGGCATTGCATTAACTAAGACATCCAATGAGAATCCAAAAGATTAGGATTTAAAAACTCCATATGAATTGTGGATTTATAGGACTACTATAAGAGATCAATACATTTCTTCCTTTTTGACTTGTGTATGGACATGATGTCACCTTCCCTATATATTACATGGTCTCAAATCTATGCTTTGTAATTAAGATAATATTGGACTACGATGAACCAATTAAAGATTAGTGAAGACAGAGACATTGAATGAGGAGAGCTAAACTGCCTTAGAAGGCCTAGCATGATTGAAATATCAAGAATAAAGCTTTTCAAATTTGTGCTAGAGTATTGTTACATGTTAGGAAAAAAATCAGTGAAATTGAAAATGCGATGGCTAGGCCCTTATAAAATTGTAGATATATCAAAACTAGGAGCTATCAGGCCCTTATAAAATTCCAGATATACTACAATTAGGAGCTATCAGATTAAAAACTTAAAAAATGACTTACTAGATGGGCATTTAAATTGAGTAAAGTTGCAATTCTACTATGTTGAATATTGAAGGATAGAATCAAGATTAAAGTTTGGTGTGAATAGAGTACCATGAACAATCTACAACACTGTTTGATAGAAGTTTATATTACACTCAATGGTTTGATGGCTAGTTACATGTCAAACTTCAAACAAATTATGCTGATAGGATTGTGAACTAAATGGGGTAATTCAATAGTCAGACCTTACCACTTGCACACCGGATTGTAACCAATGGAGGAGCCGCAAAGGCTTGGGTTCTAGATTGTGATGTATACCCAAAGCTCCTTTTTGCCATTGGACTTGCTGAGATTGTAAATTATGATCTCTTGGCATGTCATCTAGGATGATTATACTAGCCTTGCTGGTTAGCCGGACTCTATCAAAGAGTTGGAAAAAGTGTGCTCTCAAGAGGGGATAAATAGGAAATGCTACTTAAATATATTTGAGATTCCTCCGCTCCCTGATATATGGAAAGGAAAAGCTCCTTGCCGGTTCATTAATAGGCAGACTAAGAATGAATTAACTGCTGATCCGCCCCTCCAAATCGGGAATGGGTCAACAAGAGGCCTTATCTACTTATTTGCCACAACAACTATTTCCATTTGAATCCAACTCCATAATGTAGCACCCAAAGAAATTGAGATGAAGAGCTACGCTGTGGAGTGAAGATTGTCTTTATTTTTTTGACGTTAGGAACTAAACCCCATAAAGGAATTGATAAGAGCTGTGTTTAGTTGGAAGTTAGGGTTTGTAGGGAAAAGAAAAGGTTTGAGCTAGCAATAGAAGAGGGGTACGATATTGAGAATGTAAAAAATGAAAAACCTACCATCAAAGCAAATGACAATCTTTGACCTCAGTTTAATAAAATATCCTTGGAAAGCAATGAAGATTGATAGGGAAGGGGGGCTTTCTCCAATGTCCAAACATATGCTCTTTATACGGAAATTTTTTGCAATTATAGTCATGTACCCCATATAGAGATAGATCATGACTAGTTCAAAGAAACAAGATTCTCTCTCTTTGTCTCTCTCTCATAAACACGGATATGGTGGTGAGAGTCTATACATGTAGAGGTGGGAAGCCATGCTGAAATTGGACATGGGTGGATTTCCTATTTTTTACAAGGAGGATGCATGGGTTAGGTTGATTTTGAGTTGCATTCACCCTGACCTAATGTAGTTGAACTGCCCATATCAAATTTGGAAGAAAGCCATTAATGCAGTAATAGAACTATGTGACAAAAGCAAACTCTCAAACAAAAAGATGAGAAATAAGGAGGTAATGACACTGACCGGGACAAACCCTAATGGGAGAAACTTTGTTGTAGTAGATATGTCAAACCTTGTTGAGTGATATGTTACATAGGGGATAGCCCACAAGATTACTAGCACTTATGAGATGATCATCAATGAAAAATAGCTTGATCTCTGAGGTGGTGAGAGATCAGTTGTTGGAAAATATTAATAGAAAAAAGAAGAGTCACTACAATTTCTTGTATGAAGTTTAATAATGTGCTTTGCATTTTATTTTATGAAAATGATTACTTTATGTTGCATTTTTTTCGTGAATAGTCCACATGTATTTATACACACATTTTTTGTATCTGTAGTAGTTGAAAATAATGAGAGCCTTTACATATATGTATGCATTTGTGCTTATTGAGATGCCAAATTTATGTCTACTAACTTCATTATATTTTTATTGCTGCCACTTTATTTTCGAATGTTTATGTTCTGCAAATTTTTGTTTTTGATTCTTTGTGTGGTTTATTTTTTTCACAAGTTTACTGTTGAGTTGGGCAGATTAGATATGGAGAAGCTGTTGGAATAATTGGACCATCTGGTACTGGAAAGTCCACTATCCTGAAAATCATGGCTGGCCTTCTTGCTCCAGATAAGGTATTCATCTTTTTACAGATGTTAATTTTCTGGTAGTCCATTCCATTGTTTTTTCATAACTGAACTCGATAAGGAATTATATTGCTGTGATTCAAGTAACTTCTGTTGTGATGAACAGGGTGAAGTCTATATTTGTGGGAAAAAGCGAGATGGTTTAATTGGCGATGAGGAAATGTCAGGTTTGCGGATTGGCCTGGTATGTGCCTTTCTTTTTCCTTGAGAGCTACTAAATTGTTGGCAATTAAGGTAAAAAGTTCAAAACTAGTAAATGTATAAACAGGAGAGAGAAAGCATATGCTCCATTATGGAAAATATTAGTTAAGATATAAACAAGAGATGATAGACACATCTTACATTAGGTTTGTGAAGGACTGAAGTATCCAAGTTGTTATTTTTCATTGTTAATTTCCTGTAAACACACAGATTGTGACTTGCATGCAGTTATACCACTCTCTGCAATTTATCTACATCAACTTTGATAGATGAAAATGGACGTAAAGAAGTTTTATTTGTACTACAAAACGTAGAATGAACCCAGGAATATGTAGATGCATTGCAATTACTGGTTGAGATCTTAAATATTGATGTATAAGGTCTTGCAATTTGTGTGTGCAGGTATTTCAAAGTGCAGCTCTCTTTGATTCCCTCACAGTTCGTGAAAATGTTGGCTTTATGTTGTAAGGATTAACAATCCTGCCATGAATATTTGAATGCATATCTATTTCCTGACTTTACATAAAAACTTTGCTATCAAAATTGAATTATTTGGATTTGTTGTTATGTGATAACTCATTATTATGAATTCATGACTTGGTAGATATGAACAGTCTAATATGCCACCTGAAAGAATAGCAGCTCTTGTTACTGATTCCCTAGAAGCTGTGGGTTTGAAGGTACACAATCCTATCATGTTTATGTGTTGGAGTTACCGATTTCATTTGAATTTGATGTTTAACATATAATGTGTTCTGTTTCATGACTCATCCCATTGCATATATTTTACTAATGATGAAGAAAATGGTTAACATGCTTATTTTTTTTAATTAGGACCTTGACAGCTTCAGGACTAAGAGATTATTGAGACCATACAGAGTTAGCTTAGCTTCACCATCTAAGCAATGACAACCCATTAGTTTTGAATTTATAGTTACTATCTCATGTTATCTTTTATCCCTTTTCACTAAAAGTGACAGATGCATATGTATTTTGGAAAAGAACCTCAATGTTTTTATGACTAAGCAATAGTGGTTTTGTTGTCCTGGTTTCACTATTGCTAGTTATGCTAAAATTTCTTCTTAACTAGCCCAAGGAAATCCAAATGTGTTAACTTTTGAAGTTTAAAAGATCTTGCAATTTATTGCCTTTCAAGTCCCCTTTCTAGGACAACTATTTCGTTGTTGTTGGGTGGATACTTTGCAACCGATGGTTGGGTAAAATTTAGTCGCAAAATAGGATGACCAGCCGCAGTGTGTGAGACAGAGTCTCTCCTACCTTAAAGGGAAGGCTCTCCCTTCTCACCGTTCCTTGGATCAACTCAAGGTGAGCAAGAGGTTGAGAGATTTTATAAAGGGGTTGAGAGATTTTATAAAGGGGTGTTACTAATATTCTTTCCAACTTTTAGGAAAGAATCCACTTACTCGTGGAGCGAGTAATGGGCAGGGTGAAATCTCTAACTACATTTCTATCTAAAAGCTGAAAATGGTCATACAGATAAACCAACACTAACTCAAAGGCTAGCTGAAAGTGTACCGATTTGGCTCTAAGTCCGGTCGTAATTCTATATGAATAAGCTTTACTAATAGGGCACAAAGACTTACAAAAATAAAGATATCTTAACTATTTTGTGAATCAAGAAAGAGGTATAAGCTACAGACAAAGCTTCTGGCTATATATCTCCATAATTGCTGCTAGTCAAAGCTGTGGCTCCAATTGCTTCTTAACTCATTTAATACTCAATTATCAAGAATACAAAATCACATAAACCAAAGATAACATATGCAAATCACAGACAAAGCTTCTAATTTGCACAAGTAACAATCTCACTCAATCAAAGTTAAGTCTCAATTGCTCCTTTGTATTCACTTTTCTATCAAAATAGTGCTACACAAACAAAGTTCTACTGGCACAATTTTTCCAAAGCTCTCTTGTATACAATAAAAGATGATTTTTATATTGAGGGGGGCACTCCTTTATATAGGCAAAGGAGTTGAGAAAAAGATGGAGGAAAAAGTGGGAGCAACTCAATCAACTTTGACCCAGTCTAACTAATGAGAGAAATTATTGGGTTACATGCAACTGCACATGCAACTTGCATTACATGTAATTATATCCTTTCATGCAATGCATCCTCTTCAATTACAAACATGAAAGAAGTAGAAGAAAAACGGAAGATAATTGAAACAATCCTAGGGATTATTCTGAAGGGCCTTACTTGACGATGCAATCCTGGATGATAACAAGATCAAGAGTTTGTGTGTTTCATGCCACTGCATTCACCTTGATAACCATGGTGTTACATCTTTTGATAACCTCAGACTCTCTTTGATGAATTGCCCGTAGTCATTTGAAATCTTGATGTGATCAAGTTTTTTTTCATTCAAGTTCTTGTGAATTCTCCTTTGTAGATTGACACATTCTGGAGTCTCTGACACTTTGAAAACCTTCTTGACGGTATCCAGATGTAAACTCAGAATAACTTTCCATCAGCACCTTCAACTTTGCTTTTTCTTTTTTTGAAACAAAGTGCTTGGCGCATTCTCACACGAACTCATGTTCTCAGACAACCATTGGAAAAATGGAGATTAGAAGAATTCTCACTTCTTTGATTTGAAGCACACCTTCTTTACTAGATGTCTTCATTCTTTATAGAAATTCGGCCATATTTTGACTTGCTACAACATGAAAGTTTCAATGGGATTGAATTCATGAAAGCTTTGAGATTTGAGTTACAATGATGAATTCATGAGGAGTGGGTATTCCAAGTATGGATTAGATACTTATGGAACTCATGATGGCTGGAAATGAACTGGAAAGCATACGTATTTGGATGGAAAGGGCTTAAGTTAGACTTGGAAGGATGGATATGCTTTGAAACATGAAAGTGGAACGCATGGGAATGTGTGTGAATGAAGACTCTTGACTTTAAAAATTGACTTGGGCTTTCAAGATGTCATTGCACGGAAAGTGGATTACATGTATATGCAACATGTAATGAATAATAGAAAGTGAGATGACATGCGAATGCGGATGGAGAATCAACTTACATGTAAGTGCATATGAAATGCGTTATGACAAGGGAAGTGGAATGACATGTATTTTGCTCATGAAGTGTAAGTGCATATGGGAGGAACAAATGCAATGTGCCTTGAGGCGAAGTGAGCTTTATAGTCGACTTTGTGGAAAGGTGAAGTCAAAGTACATGGGAAAACATGCACATGACATTTTTGACCTTTTAAAAAGTGTCATTAAGTCAAAAATGGGTTTTAGAGATGCAATTACATGTAAGATTTTTCATGTAATCATGTCGTGCAATTGGATATGGAAAGTGAGATGAGTGGAAATGGAAATGGAAAATGAGATTACATGTATGTGCGGATGATGAATGGAAATACATGTAATCACATGTAAAGAATGAGATGCGAAGTGTTGTGACATGGAAAGATGGAAATGGAACGTGATGATGCTTTTGCATGAAATGGAAGATGGAGTGAAGGGAAACATGACCAAGTTCTTGGGAAAGAACTTGCAACTTCTCCAAAAAATGAAGAAAAACTGAAAAGAAAACAAGCAAAACACAAAAACAAACTTCAAAAGAAGAACACACCTTTGGCAAATGACTCAAACATGTCAACAAGCAAAGCACTTCAATATGCAATTTCGAATTTGGAGTTTGGGAAAAAATCAAGAACATGAAAATGAACCATTTCATCATTTTTAAAGGGAAAATACGCTTTCCATGGCAACAAAATCAACGAGTGTAAATCATCAAGCTAAAATATGCATAAAATCAACAAGATAAGCACAAATTTATTAGCAAGAAAGAAAATGTCTACTTACATGATGATTATGTGCCAAAAATGAGGGAGGGAAAAGCTCCAATATTGAAAAATTCTCCAACAAACTTACATCTTTTCAAACTTTACAAGAGAAATCCGCAAGGGGCAGCAAATGAGGCATTTTTGATGCACAATGCCAAAATCGTGCCCTAGAATCCCTCAAACTGGCAATGCTTTTAGTAAATGCATGTTCATGGGACGTTTTTGGGAAAAACATGTTTCAAATCTGCATGTTTGCAAGTCATTTTTGTCATTAGAGATAGATGTATGTTCCAAAACGACCCTTCTCCAAGCAAAAACATGATTAAAATCACTCTAAAATGGACGTTTTTGAAGAAAAATATGACTGCAAATCATAATAAAAGGAACGTTTTTAGCATGAAATCAAACATCCATAGCATGGAAATGCCAAAAGATGCAAAAATGCCTCTCCTCTTTGGGATTTTCAAGTCATTCCATGATCAAATCCAAGTTTTTGTGTGAAAAATGGGTTCTTGGAGGGCAACCGCATGAATTTTTTTCAAAAACGGGTTTTAGAGGATCAAATACACGTGTTTCAATGCAAAACACACCTTTTGGAGGTGATAGCATGTTTTAAAAATGTCATATGAAGCAAAACACACCTTTTGGAGGCCATTACATGTTTTAGAAACATGTAATGCGCTCTCCCAAGGCAAAAACACACCTTTTTGGTGCATATGCGTATTTTAAAAATATGCATTTTGTCCCAAAAAGGGGTTTTGGAGGTGTTATTACATGTCTTTGGTGCAAAACACACCTTTTTGGTGTAAAGACATGTTTAAGTTAAATGCATATGCAACTCAAGGCAAAAGCTCACCTTTTTGGTGCATATGCATATAACTCATGTAGCTCACCTTTTTGATGTCATTGCACATTTTAAGTGAGTTTACATGCAATAGAGAAAAAGGTCCACTTTTAAGTGATTTTACATGTAATGGCATGAAAAAGGTCCACTTTTAAGTGATTTTACACATTTAAGTGATTTTTATAAGCACATGTCAATTTAATTTTGATAAAATATTACTTAAGTGGGACATAAATTATATTTACATTATCATATCAACAATATAATGTGTGAATATAATTTAATAAGTAATATTTACTAAAGTATTTGATTTAAATATCAAAAATTAAATTTAATTGTATAGTTAATATAGTCACTTAAGTGAAAAATCAAAAAGCAAACTCAACTTAAAAACATAACATAAAGTGCACTATAGTTACTTTAAGTGAAAATTTAAATGATAAAGTAACTTAAAAACACAAGATAAAGTGAATTTAAGCTATATTTTTCAAAAAGTGAATGTCAAATTAAAAATATAACATGATATTTTTAATTCATGTAGTTGCATAAAAAAAGTCCACTTTTTGAGCATTAAAATGCTCATATCTTTTGATTGCCAACTCTGATTAAGCCCTAAGATAGATCAAATCAAACGGAAAATTCGTGCAGTTGCATTAAAAAAGTCCACTTTTTGGGCACTAAAATGCTCATATCTTTTGATTGCCAACTCCGATTAAGTCCTAAGATAGATCAAATCAAAGGGAAAACCGAAAGCAATGACTTGAGCTAAACCAAAGAACTAAAAACCAACAAACACACACTCAAGAATGAGAAAAAGTACTTTGAAGGCCACAAAAATCAAGCATAGGCTTGACAAAGCAAAAAAATCAAAAAAACTTGACGAAAGCCTTCAGTAAAAGGATTCATTATATTAATTGGTTGATCAATACTAACCAATTAAATAATGAACTAAACTCAGAGAAATGTGAAACTAAGTTGAAAAAGTTTCGTATTGTTATCTACATTTTGTGGTGACAAAATGCAAGACAATAGTTGCGTTGTTAGTCCATTTTGCATTGGTCCTAAGGGCTAATAGAGTACTCTTTTGGATTTGTTCAGTTTTTGGCCTAGATAGTTTTAGTTGTTGGCCAATCGGGGTTGTTTTAGTGGAATTTCTAGACACTATTTTTAGTAATTCAATAGACTCAATATTCTTGGCATTGTAGGGTTGGCAAACTTCACGACAAATAAATAGATTATGACTGTTAGATTTTCAAAGGGAAAATTTGAATGTTGAAGGAACTTCATGTTCATAGCTATTACAAGGGCTATAGCTTGTTCGACAAATGCGCGCAATTTCCATCAAAGGTTTTCCGTAAACGATTGTTATTTGATTGACAAAGTGAAACATTATTAATATTTTGATATAGGAAAATGAAATATTTTGTTGGCATAAGTTAAGGAATATTTAACTAGAGAAATTTTGTTGAAATGCAAAGGATCGTTGCTAATGTATTTGCACTGCTAAAGAAAATAATGTTTCAATCACAAAATTGTTATTGATTTACACATGATTTCGGTACTTGCAAGAATGAATTCACTAGATATAAATAATCTATGATAGGGAATGTGGGTGAATGGTCATGACCATTCGCCCATATATCTTAAAATAGATTAGTTAACAATAACAATTGCTAATGCAGATTGGTTAACATTACACCAATTCATTATAGTGTATAATTCACACAATACTTGCACGAATAATAATGCCAAATAATAACACTTGAAAATCAACATATACAGTCAAATCGATAATTATATGAACATGTGAACTTTTATCAATGAAATATATATATATATATATATATATATATATATATATGAGTGCATCAGTTGTATTCAGAAAACAATATCAGAATAGCATCGAACTTATGTATTGACAATATGTATATATACATATCAATATGTAAGTCATATTGATATGTATATATATGCATACAGTTCAGATTTGTTATTCACAGTGTTTGTCTGACTGAAGCTACAAACTTTAACACTCCCTCTTAGCTAGGGAAGATGAAATATATATTTCAATAAGTTCACCTTATTTGGAAGAGTGATATCAGCTATCTTGTGACATCAAAAATATAATATGCTTAAGAATATCAAGTCACATGATATTCTTCTTATACGTACATCTAAGTTATGGTATGTGTACTGACATCAAGTCTCATGATGTCTACCATAACACGTCATGGCAGCTCATCGTGATTATCTCATAAAAAACATAATGATCTGCAATAGGTATCACGTTTCATGATAACCATCAAAATGCTCAAGAGATACTAAGTATGACATATTTAGATATCGCCTCACTCATGATAGCAAGGAGTATATGGAACATCAAGTCAACATGATATTCATATATTCCGGTTATGGTATGTGCACTGACATCATGTCGCATGATGTCTACCATAACTCATCATGACATATCCATAGATATTATGTCACATATTATCCACCATGATTATGTCATAAAGAATATATTGATACAAAAACTATATCAAGTCAACATGATATCTATCAATAAGTCCATGGGATATTAACTATCAAGACATTTCCATGAATATCAAGTCAACATGATATTCATCGTGATAGTAGACATTGTAAAGTTGTCACCTTACAATGTTGAATACAAGTTTACATTATCAAAGAGATTGTCACCTTTCAGTAATGTACATAGGGGGTCCATAAAGTCATGGAGTAACACACATGACACAAATATTTTACATAGAGTTACCACAGATTCTCTCATGTGGTGTTGTCATGTCATCACACACATAACATCCACCATGAGCCATATCAAAGGGTGGATTCATCATAACTACTCTTAGAATGTGAAACAAGAGTTTCATTTTAAGCTTCTCTCTCATAGAGAAAAATCCAATAAAGTACATTTCGACAAATCACTGATGCTAAGACTCCTTGTTAGCAAAGGCTTCATTCTTCACAACTCCAAGCTAGTCTCCAAATGCACAAACTTCACTTTGGCATGAGACTTGGTGAGAATATCAGCCGTTCATTCTTTAGTGATAATGTATCTTGTCTAGAAACCATCTCCATGGTCTACTCCCTCTAAATCACTATGATCAATGATCCAGTTGGAAGATCTTCTAGAAACTACAACATGAGTAAATGCAATAAGCTTTGGATTTATCCCTATGCATGGTGGTACCAAACATTCATAATAATGTGGCTTCTATCTGAAGTTCCAAGTGCATGCATTAGCCTCTTGACCTTCTCGTCCAAGATTTTCTATGATGGATTTTTAGACTCCCTCAGAATTTCATCGCAGCACGTTCCCTTTGAAATGATATAATCAAAATCCTCAAAGGTCAATTGAGGCAGATCTTCTAGATGCTCAACTGATATTTTCAAAGCTCAACATATCTGGTTCCTTGTGACAATACCTCATTAGGTGTTTATACTCCTCGAGATATAACATTGCCATCTTCAGGTTGTTTAGAAATGACAACTTGCAATGTTTATTACTGTCACCAAATATAGAAGGCACTCTAAGTACTGAAATGAATTATCAGGCTCCTGAATATTTTACTCTCCCTCTTTGAAGAAACATTTCTAGCTACCAACTCAGTCTCAATGTAGCAATTATCAAGTTCTTCTATTCTTATGCTTCTTGATTCCTTCATAAGTAGATATAAAATACTCCTTGAGAATATGAATGTAAGAATATGTCTTATTCACAAATGACTTACCCCTTATTTATATCCTATATTTAAAGAGATGACTTTTCAAAATGAAACAAAGATTTTCTTAACATCCCTTAATCGCACCAAGACTTCATCCAAAAGATTTATCGTGGAGCCGATGGCTACCAAGAATCGATTGATGAATCATTCCACTTCCCCATGGAATTTGTCATAGCTCACCATGAGCAAATCTCTCCAACCATAACATATTGTCGTCATGGTCTATACCCACCACTTATCAAAGGATACCAATTTCAATCTCAAGATGATGTAACCCTTCGAGTCTGCTAATCTTGGGAAGTTAAAACATTGGATTCATGTTGCTTATCTAAACCCACACAAATTGCGCCAAATTTTCCATACCTTCAAAGATCCTCAGACGCTTTGTTAATAAGTGAGATCTCCTCATTGCAATTTCCTTAGAATCTATACGTGGCTGGATCCTTCCTTACGTGGCAGATGGAGTGTTAGATTAATAGTCTGATAGAAAATAGGGTAGTTACACCTCGGTCTGCGTCACAAGTTGCAGAACTAGGAAACCACACTCGGACCATCGCATAGGTTAGTCAGATCACGCAGTTGGGCTCTATATCACAGATCGTGCATTGAATGCAACCCAACTGGAGGTGATTCTGTAACTTCAGTATTCTGTAAACTGAAGTAACACCAATGAAAAGTTGGCTACATATTCTAGACTTACGTTCAAACTGATGGGTATCATGATAGGAAATTTTATCAACTTTGTTGTTTCTTTCAATAGAACCGAATAGGGAAGTATGAATGTTTTCTTATCAAATATTTGAAATATATTTTGAGCAAAGAGAAGAAGTGCTCCAAACATTAACCATAGAAATTTTCCGGTGGCCCAACAACAATTATTGCTCTGGCATAGTAACTCAGATCACAACCAGTTATTATTGTTGTTTATTTATGTTCTTTTCCCACAATGAATGAAATCATCCAAAATTTCTATAAGCACTAAATGCTAATGTTTGAGATGACTGTTGTAGGTGAGAGCCTTTATTCGACCTCTCATCTAGTTCTCACAGTAACCTCTTCAATTGATAGCAAAGAAAATATTTATTTAAAACCATGGCTCTAATACCATGTTGAAATGCAAAGGATTGTTGCTAATGTATTTGCATTGCTAAAGAAAATAATGTTTCAATCACAGAATTGTTATTGATCCCTAGATCTTGCTTCATATTTATTGATTTCAATACTTGCAAGAATGAGTTCACTAGATATAAATAATCTATGATAGGGTATGTGGGTGAATGGTCATGACCATTCACCCTTATATCTTAACATAGATTAGTTAACAATAACAATTGCTAATGTAGATTGGTTAACATTACACCAATTCAGTATAGTGTATAACTCACACATAATAGTTGCATGAACGATAATGCCAAATAATAACACTTGAAAATCAACATATATAGTCAAATCAATAACATATGAACATGTGAACTTTTATCAATGAAATATATTATGAGTGCATCAGTTGTATTCAGAAAACAATATCAGAATAGCATCAAACTTATGTATTGACAATATGTATATATACATATCAATATGTAAGTCATATTGATATGTATATATATGCATACAATTCAGATTTGTTATTCACAGTGTTTCTCTGACTGAAGCTACATACTTCAACAAATTTGTGTTGGCTCGATTTATTATTTGAAGTGCTTTGTCTAAGTTGTAGCTCATTTTATTAATGCCTGTATTAGTTTTGAAGAGCGGCCAAAATGTTTCATTGGCTAGGATTAATGTAAAGAGCAGATTTATCAAATTGGGATCACCATTCTTTATTTGTGAGGGAAGAAATAATGTTCCCACTACTTTATATTAAGTGTGAAATAATTTTATATTTCCCATGGCAATAGTAGCCAAAAATTTTCATTGGCTAGGATTAATGTAAATAGCAGATTTATCAAATTGTGATCGCCAATCTTTATTTGTGACAAAGAAATAATATGTTGCCACTACTTTATATTAAGTGTGAAATAATTTTATATTTCCCATGGCAATAGCAATAGCGATAAACTAAGTCCTTGTTGTGAGAAGTATTTGGGAGCATGTTGCATCTTATTCCATAGTTGACATTGTGTGAAAATAATTCATGTTAATCAATTCTTTTTTTGGTTTTAGCTTTGCCAATATTTGCATTGTCGGGCATGTTGTGAACGGACACAGAGATGAAAAATGCCATTTCCTCTTCGTGCAAATACCAGACGAGTTCTTAACAAGATTGATTTGCCAGGTGCAGAGCCTGAACAGGTTCCCAAGAAAATGAAGAGATTGTGGGTTTGGATTGCAGTCTTTTGCTCTGCTAAGGAAGCTATAGGAGTACATGAAATTCTGGAGACTATATTGAAAAAGATACTGCCACCTCAGAATACAGTTGAAAAACCCTTTGAGGGCTCTTAAATTTGTCAGCTACTATGATGCATACAGAGGAGTGATTGTATATATTTTGTGTTATTGATGGAACTGTTATGAAGGGGGACAAAAGTGTTACTTATGGCTAGTGAGAAGAGGAATATTTTGTAGATGAACTTGGAGCTTTATCTCCTACTCAAATGCAAGTTGATGAATTATATGCTGATGGTTACATGGAAGCATCAATAAGGACCATTATTAATGCAAGGTTGGGAAAACATTATGTAGGTGATTTGAAGGTTTGAAAGTGCAGGTTGCAGCTGCATATAAACTCTAGTCTGCATATAAACAACATTTAAGACTCCTGAGATAACATTCAGACTGTGAAATTGCATGTCATTGTTATCACACCTGATTGTTTAATCTGCTACTGTTGTTAATATCTAAGAAAGGGAAGGCTAATCAATTTGGCAGTTCTAAGAAATGTCGTTCATATGAATTACAAAGTATACATGTTCAAATGTAGATGGTTGCCTGCCAAATGTTTGATGAAATTATAAAGTATACGTGTTCAGCAAAAGTATAGAATCGTGGTCTTAAAATGACTTCCCTCTCCATCTCAAAATTGATAACACTATCACATTTTCAGCAAGCAAACTATTTGACAAAATCCTTGAAAGGGAAAAAGTGTTACCATGGGAAAAATGCCTAATTGGGAAAAGGTTATAAAGGAGCTTGCTCAAATCCAACAAGAATTAGCTCAGAATTGGTATTAAGATAATATCTTATACTTTCTATAATAGTCAACTACTTGTCTGTAGTCCGTCTTTCAGTCTAGATAGGAATGTTTCCTATCGTGTCTCTTTTTTCTTCAGTCCAGATAGGAATGTTTCCTATCCTGTCTCTAGTTTTGTTTCTAATTCCATCTTCAGTCTACGTTGTTTCTTTTAGAAACAACGTCCTTGTAATTCTTTATAAGGAACACATTTGTTCCTCTGTTAATCAATGAATCATTCGGAAATCCGTTAATCTGCCAACTCTTCTTGAATCTTGTAACATGGTATCAGAGCTATTACTTAAATTATTTTGAAAAAATTTATAATTTCTTCGTGAAATTATTTGTTTAAATTTTTTCAAAATTATTTCTGTTGAATTTCTCTAAAACCCACTTAGGGTTTTCGGCCTAGAGAAATTCCCGAACTCGGGTCTGCCTGTGTTTGTTCAGCACACTCTAGCCCCATTCGTCCATGCACATCGATCCTTGAAGAAAAATCTTCCATTTTTTATCAAGAAATCTGAAGTTTTTTCAAGCCTTTTTCAGCCAGGGCCGTTTTTTTCGAAACCCTAATTTTTGGGGTCGAAAAAATATTTTGTTTGCAGATACTTGGTGGGTTTTTCGAGAGCTCAACTGGGTTGTCCGTTTTTTCTGGGTGCCTCAATTTTTGGTGCCTCGATTTTTGAGCCGGCGGATCCAAAAAACGACAGAAGATTCCTTCTGGGTTTTTCGAGCTCTCTTCTGGGTCATTCTTTGATTCTTTTGGATCTTTCGTATTTTTGCCTCGAAGAACGTGCCTTTACAGATTTTCACAGTTTTTCATTGAAAAACATGCCATGGCATCTCTGACAAATATTCTGCTCGAACATAATTCCAAATTCAATGGTCGCAATTATGGAACCTGGAAGCAGCGCATCATCGCAATCTTCGAATATCGAAACACCGATCAACTTGTTCTGGGTGTTAGGCAGCGTCCGACTTCTCCGGGTCCTGATCAAGGCGAAGCTGCATTTTTCGCCTTTTGAATTTGTTTCTGTTTTTAATGGGTTTGTTGATTTTCTCCTCAAAAATCATTTCAAGTTGTCTATAATACGCAAGGTTGTGTGAGATTCTGGGTTTGTTGATTTTCTCCTCAAAAATCATTTCAAGTTGTTTGTAATACGCAAGGTTGCGTGAGATTTTGGGTTTGTTGATTTTCTCCTCAAAAATCATTTCAAGTTGTCTGTAATACGCAAGGTTGTGTGAGATTTTGGGTTTGTTGATTTTTTCCTCAAAAATCATTTCAAGTTGTCTGTAATACGCAAGGTTGTTTGAGATTCTGGGTTTGTTGATTTTCTCCTCAAAAATCATTTCAAGTTGTCTGTAATACGCAAGGTTGTGTGAGATTCTGGGTTTTACCGTTTTTTCCACAAAAACGAAGTTTTGTAATTGCAACCTATTTTGAGTCATAACACTCTTCTGGCAAAGCTTCTTGGTTTCAACATTCTGTAGATCCAGGGAGGGTCTCAATTATCACAGAATGTTCCGACATTCGTACGTTGACCATTAAGGGAGGGTATTCAGATAATATCTTATACTTTCTATAATAGTCAACTACTTGTCTGTAGTCCGTCTTTCAGTCTAGATAGGAATGTTTCCTATCCTGTCTCTTTTTTCTTCAGTCCAGATAGGAATGTTTCCTATCCTGTCTCTAGTTTTGTTTCTAATTCCGTCTTCAATCTACGTTGTTTCTTTTAGAAACAACGTCCTTGTAATTCTTTATAAGGAACACATTTGTTCCTCTGTTAATCAATGAATCATCCGGAAATTGTTAATCTGCCAGCTCTTCTTGAATCTTGTAACAATTGGTACCTAGACAAGGGAAAAAAAGTGATCAAAATGTTAGATGAATATTACACACTCCCTTCATAGTTTCAAAAAGATTTATCCTTCATTGAATACATGGACTTTCATCCAAGTCTTTGTAATGGCCCTTACCAATAGGCCACTAAAATCCACTAATATTGAACTGTGAAATTTCGTCAAACACTTGGCATGCAAACTAAATACACTGCTGAAAGTAAAATGCTGAATAAAGGAAATTGTTTTGCAACAAATCTACTCAAATAATTGATGCAAAATAGTGCCAATATATTCATTCAATGATAACCAAATGCTTTTACATATGATATGCGATTTTCATCTCAAGGCATTACAACTTGGCACATTACAAATAAACCCTTACTGGCTGAACACAATTGAGAATTTCTTGCAATTACAAACTGAAATGAAAGAACTTGGATAGCGCAAATGCGGGAGACTGAATGCTGAAGGCGAATTAATGAAAATGCAAATCCACATTGCCCTCCAATTTGCTGACCGTACGGCTTGTAGGTACAGCCGTACATGTACGGATTGATACGGCAGCCAGCAAAAATAAATGCTGGGATGAAGGATACTAAAATTGGTATTGAAATAATCACCAAGTTCCAAGGAAAATTCTCCCAGAAAATAAAAATCAAACTTCTAGCCAATAGTGAGATATGAGCAAAAATGTATGTCCAGGCTAAAAATCGAACCTTGCTGGAAATGTCCAAATAAGCCCAACTTGAAGCAGCTGAATACCACTTCCAAAGTGCAACCCTTCAAAGGATATTTCACCTCCTTAGTTATGCCAATCCTTAGGAGACTCCATTCCTAATGATCAAATGACAATTTGTAGACCAAGAGGGCGCCACAAATGCTCAAAGAGAAAAGTAGTGTAAACTCAAAACTTCCGATGTCCAAATGAGAGGCCAAGCACCCTATTTATTCATTTTCCTAAGAAGCCTCTAAGAACTTTTAAAAGTATCCATAAAATATTCTTATGAAATCCCTTTATAATGCACTTTTATAAGAAGTAACTTTATAAAATAAAAAGTGCAACTCAACTCAAAATTATAATATTTTGGCCCCGCATAACACATAAAATAAAAATATTATAAACCCCATCTTTCCAAGAGCAAATAAGACCATCCAATCCCCAAATAATCATCAGAATGACTCTCTCACCAAAAACATTTGCCTACGAGAGTCCATGATAGGCAAATTCACTGAAAAATAACATGTTACTAAAAAGGGGACATGATAGTCCGCCCTTCCTGAAATTGCTTGCCCTCAAGCAATCTCAAAGCTGAATGTTGCAAAATATCTTCTCCCTCCCATGTGGCATCCTCCTCAAGTAAATCTCTCCACTTCACCAAGTACTCTTTGATAGTTCTCCTACGGAGCTCTCTCTCTACTGTCAATGATGTACTCAGGAACAAGAACCAATTTCCCTTCATCATCCAATGGAGGAAGAATTGCTGAAGGCACAACATGCTGACCCAACGCCTTCTTGAGTCATGACACATAGAAAACATTATGCACCCTGCTGTCTCTTGGAGGCTCAAGCTCATAAGCCATCTCACCAATCCGTCTGATAATCTTGAAAGGACCATAGTATCTAGGCTTAAGCTTCTCTGACCCCCTCTTCCTGAGAGTAGACTGTTGGTAAGGCTGCACCATGAGGTAAACGATGTCACCAACTCTCAAAACTCCTCGCTGTCCTCTTCTGATCTGCATACTGCTTATGCTGATTCTGTGCTTTGGCAATATTATCTCTGAGAGCATCAACAATGTCCTTGCTCTCCTGAAGCAAATCCCTCGCACGAGAAACTCTAACATCACTCATAAGTAAATCAACAAAGCTCGGTGCATTATAGCCATATAGTGCTCTGAAAGGAGTCATCTGAATAGACATGTGATAGGTAGTATTATAGCAATACTCACATAAATAAATCCATCTAACCCATGCTTTCTGCTGACCAACCACGTAGTTTCTCAAATATCCCTCCACCCACTTATTTACTATCTCTGTTTGCCCATCAGTCTGCGGGTGGTAACTGGTGCTAGGTGTGAGCTCAGTGCCACATAAACGGAACATCTCCTGCCAAGAATGACTCAAGACCCTGCTATCCCTATCACTCACTATGCTCCGGGTGTATTCCATGTAGTCTGACAATCTCCCTGAAAAAGACTTCAGCCACCTGCACTGCCGTGTAAGTAGTAGTGAGGGGAAAGAAGTGTGCATACTTCGTCAACCTGTCTACCACCACATAGATGCAATCTCGCCCTTGGGCCTTAGGCAATCCCATAATGAAATTCATGGATATACACTCCCACTTCCTGTCAGGAATGGGAAGTGGCTGTAGGAGCCCTGCTGGAAAGGTGTGCTCTTGTTTGTTCTGTTGACAAACAGGGCACTCTCTAACATACTGCAACACATCTGCCTTGAGCCCCTTCCATGTGAACCGCTCTCGTACTTGCCTGTACGTTTTGAAGTATCCAGGATGTCCAGCTGTAGGTGAATCATGAAGTGCTCTCATAGCAATACGCTTCACCTTTGATCCAGGGACTAAGAATATCCTGTTCTTGTAGGATAATCAAATCATCCACAAGTGCATACCTACCATCGACAACTGTCCCATCAACAATCCCGGATGCCCATGAATCTCTAGCATACTCAACAATGATCAAGTGCCTCCAATCCTCTGATATCTGAATCATAGCACTGAGATGTGGTCTACATGACAATGCATCTGCTACCACATTTTGAGTCCCTTTCACATAGGAGATGTCAAAATCATAAGCCTGCAGTTTACTAACCCACTTTTGCTGCCTGTCATTGAGATCTCTCTGTCCAAGGAAGTGTCTCAAACTATTGTGGTTAGTTTTAATGCAAAACTTACCACCCACCAGATACTACCTGAATTTAGCCAATGCATGCATAATAGCCAATATCTCTTTGTCATATATACTAAATGATCTCTGGCCCACGAAGCTTCCTGCTCTCAAATGCAATGGGGTGCTTGTCCTGCATCAGAACAACACCAATACCCTCTCTAGATGCATCACACTGAAGCTCAAATGGCTTCGAGAAGTCGGGTAATGCTAACACAGGGCATGTAGTCATGATCCCCTTGAATCTCTCAAAGCAAGCTTGTGCCTCAGGTGTCCAAAGAAAGGCTCCCTTCTTCAGCAAATCTGTCATAGGAGCTGCATGACGTGAATACCCACTGACAAATCTGCTGTAGAAACCACACAACCCAAGAAACCCTCTCAATTGTGTCAGGTTCTCTAGAGTAGGCCAACCCACAATAGCACAGATTTTATCAGGATCCATCCTTACTCCCTCTGCACTAATGATGTGACCCAAATACAATAGCTTTGTCATGCCCAAATCACATTTGGACTCCTTGGCGTACAAGAACTCCGATTGCAGGATCCCCAAAATTGTCTCCAAGTGCTCCATGTGCTTCTGCCAAGTCTGACTGTAAATCAAAATATCATCAAAGAAGACTAACACATACTTCCTCAACTGGTGACAGAAGACCTTGTTCATGGTGGATTGAAAAGTAGCCGGCGCATTGGTCAGCCCAAATGGCATGACCACGAACTCAAAGTGTCCACAATGACATCTGAAGGCAGTCTTCTCAATATCCTGCTCCCTAACCCTGATCTGATGGTAGTCGGATCTCAAATCAATCTTCATAAAATAACATGCATCGTGAAGCTCATCAATCAACTCATCGATCTGTGGAATGGGGTATCTGTTCTTGATTGTCCTTTTGTTCAGCACCTTGTAATCAATGCACATCCTAAATGTATCATCCTTTTTCTTTGCCATCACAATCGAAGAAGCAAAAGGAGATTTGCTAGGCCTGATGTGACCCATCGCAAGAAGTTCCTTGATGGTTTTCTTGATCTCATCCTTGAGTCTCTTAGGATGCCTATACGGTGTAATCATCACGGGTTTAGCACCCTCTTCCAACTCAATGATGTGCTCAATACCTTTGTTTGGTGGTCTTCCAGGTGGGATGTCACTGAAAACCCTGTCATACTTCACTCTCAACCTCTGTATATCTGGATGATACTCTGTCTTATGCTGCTCCCCCTGTGTAGGCATGAGAGTGCATACGACTGCCCACTCAATGTCATCATGTCTGGCTAGCCTCTCCAGCCGTCTAAAGGAAATGGTCCTGATGTCTCCATTCCTGATTGCTCTCAAAATGTGTTGCTTCCCATTCACTTCAAACTTAATTTCCATGTCCTTCAATCTGAAGGTGACCTCTTCCAATGAGCGCAACCACTCCATCCCAAGAACAATATCTAGATCACCCATGTTGACAACATGGTAGTCTGCCTTGAACTCATAGTTGTTCAGGCGCAAGGGCAAATTTCTAACCATCCTGTTACACTTAAGAGTGTAACCATCAGCAACTTGTACTCTTAGTCCCTCAAACTCCTTAGTCATAATACCACAACGCTCAACAAAACGTGCATCAATGAAATTGTGCGTAGCACCAATATCAACCAAAGTAATAACTCTCTGCCCTGCTAGAACACCACATAGTCTAAAAGATCCTTCCTTGTAAATGCTAGACAAACGTGCCTCTTGGAAGTGCAACTCGGGCTCCTCCCTAGTCTCTGGAGCTTCTACTTCTGCCTCGGGCTCTACATCACTATGGTTAATCTCATGTCTAGAATTATCAGAATCTAAATCCTTGTAGTAAGCCCACATAACCCTGTTAGCCTTCCCCTTAGGCCTCGTAGGACAATCATGATCTCTATTGTAGGGACCCTTGCAGTAAAAACATAGCTTCTTCTTGTGCAAATCATTCAGTGTCTCCATATCCAAAGGTGCGGTAGACTTACCCTTGGTATCACCTTTTTTGCCCTTGTTTTTATCAAATCTCTTATTGTCCTTGAATGAAGAAGTGCTTCTGGAGGTGAACCTGCTGGAGGGTGCTGTGAGCTCCATGCTCCGTGCCTTCCTCATAGCCTCTTGCAATGCAGGGGGATCGAATGCCTTGATCCACCCCTTTAGAGGTTCAGACAACTCCTCAGTGAATAGTATAACCAACCTCCTCTCGAACACATCCTACATCATCACCGATAATCTCTGAAACTCACTGATGTAGACCTCCAAACTGTCTGTCTATCTCAGTTGTGCAAGATCACGGAAGACCTCCGGGTCTTTCTTATCAAAGCGCTCTACCAATCTATCCACAAAATCTTGATAGGATGTCACCTGATTATGCTGCAATGTAACCATACCATGTGACCACCAATCATGTGCTGCACCCTCTAAATGCAAAGTGGCATGCTTGATAGCATCCGTCTTTGACATAGGCCTTAATGCCAGGAATGTATCTAACTTATGGATCGAGGCTTGAGCTGTCATCTGCCCACTGCCGTCGAAAGATGGTAAGGTGAGCTTGCTAGTAGCTCGCTGCAACTCACTGTCCTGACCTCCTGTAGGCCTCCAGTTCTGCCTGCTACTCCTCATGTGCTCTCTTCTTTGACTCAGGTAGCAATCAAACTTCAGCAACTCACGAACATGTTGAGGTAGTGCTTGCCATTCTACATCTGTAGCTCGAAGATCATCCTGAAAATCCTCTGGCATATAATCCTCTACTGCCTCCTGGGTTGCCTCTCTGAGGAATGTAGGATGTGTAGGCCTGTTTGTAGTCCATGACCTGTGCCTAGGAGCACGTTGTGAACCTGCTACACTCCTGTTATCTTGTTCTGGTGTCCCCCTATCTTGTTCCTGATTACTTCTGTCTTGTGGGTTCATGCGCTCAACCATGGTGGTGAGTGCCTGCAAAGCCTGTGCCATCCGCTCTTGTCTTGTAACCATTGCTCTGAAAAATTCCCTTGTTTCCTGATCCTCATTCCTATTGTCTCTTGGTGGGCTATGCTCTTGTCTGTCACCCATGGTGTATGGCTGCCTGTCAAAATCTTGTTCCCTGTCAAACAAAGTTTGCCTGCGAGTGTAAAATCTGTGAGAGCCAACCCCAGGTGGCTGCATGTGATTGGTAAACCCTCAGGATGGCAGGATTTGGCTTTGATACCTTTGTAATGGCTCTTACCAATAGGCCACTAAAAACCACTAATACTGAACTGTGGAATTTCGTCAAACACTTGGCATGCAAACTAAATACAATGCTGGAAGTAAAATGCTGAATAAAGAAAATTGTTGTGCAACAAATCTACTCAAATAACTGATGCAAAATAGTGCCAATATATTCATTCAATGATAACCAAATGCTTTTACATATGATATGCGATTTTCATCTCAAGGCATTACAACTTGGCACATTACAAATAAACCCTTACTGGCTGAATACAATTGAGAATTTCTTGCAATTACAAATTGAAATGAAAGAACTTGGATTACACAAATGCAGGAGACTGAATGCTGAAGGCGAATTAATGAAAATGCAACTCCAAACTCCCTCCAATTTGTTGACCGTACGGCTTGCAGGTACTGTCGTACATGTACAGACTGGTACGACAACCAGCGAAAATAAATGCTGGAATGAAGGATGCTGAAATTGGTATTGAAATAATCTCCAGGTTCCAAGGAAAATTCTCCCGGAAAATAAAAATCAAGCTCCCAGCCAACAGTGAGATATGACCAAAAATGTATGTCCAGGCTGAAAATCGAACCCTGCTGGAAATGTCCAAATAAGCCCAACTTGAAGCAGCTAAATACCACTTCCAAAGTGCAATCCTTCAAAGGATATTTCACCTCCTCAGTTATGCCAATCCTTAGGAGACTCCATTCCTAATGATCAAATGACAATCTGTAGACCAAGAGGGCGCCACAAATGCTCAAAGAGAAAAGTAGTGTAAACTCAAAACTTCCGATGTCCAAATGAGAGGCCAAGCACCCTATTTATTCATTTTCCTAAAAAGCCTCTAAGAACTTCTAAAAGTATCCATAAAATATTCTTATGAAATCCCTTTATAATGCACTTTTATAAAAAGTAACTTTATAAAATAAAAAGTGCAACTCAACTCAAAATTATAATATTTTGGCCCCGCATAACACAAAATAAAAATATTATAAACCCCATCTCTCCAAGAGCAAATAAGACCATCCAATCCCCAAATAATCATTAGAATGACTCTCTCACCAAAAACATTTGCCTACGAAAGTCCATGATAGGCAAATTCACTGAAAAATAACATGTTACTAAAAAGGGGACATGATAGTCTTCAAAACAAGAATAATATAGCAAAGCAATAATACCATGAGATAACTCATGAACTTCTGGCACACGAAGCATGCAAAGAGTTGCATGAAGAGCTTCTAGCAGTCACACATCAACTTACAGATGGTCTTGAAAAAGAAGAGCAACCAAGTACTAGTGATTTGCATCTTTCTCATGATCATGGGAAAGATGTTAATTGTTGTCCTATATTTTGTCACCATAAAATGTAGGTAATAGTACGAAACTTTTCCAACTTAGTTTCATTTTTTCTCGAAGTTAGCTCATTATTTAATTGGATAACATTGATCAATCAATCAACTCCAATTGATATAATGAATCCTTTTACTAAAGGCTTTCATCAAGTCCTTTTAGTTTTTCTGTTTGTTAAGCCTATGGTTGATTTTTGAAGCCTTCAACATCCTTTTTCTCTTTTTTGAGCGTGTTTCTTAGCTTTTAGTCTTCTGGCTTTGCTCAAATCGCCGCTTTTGGTTTTCCCTTCGATTCGATCTATCTTAGGGCGTAATCCACTTAGCTTTCCTCTTAGCTTTTAGAAAAGAATCCACTTACCCGCACAGTGAGGAATAGGCAAGATGAAACCTTGATCTACACTTCTATCTAGAGTTGTAAACGGTGATATTGATAAACTAACACTAACTCGAAGGCTAGCTGAAAGCGTACCAGTTTGAGTCTAAGTCCGGTCTTTATCTATACTATAAGAATAACCTTTACTATTGGGGCACAGAGACTTCTAGAAGTAAAGAATTCTAACTATTTTGTGAATTAAGAAAGAGATACAAGCTACAGTCAAAGCTCCTAGTCTATATAGCTCCACAACCGCTCCCAGTCAAAGCTTCGGCTTCGATTGCTTCTTAATTCACTATGCTCTATTATTGAACACACAATAATAATATGAATCAAAGACAATAGGCACAAACAATAGTCAAAGCTTCTAATTTGCTCTATTACAATTGCTTCCAATCAAAGCTTTGAATCCAATTGCTTCTTTTATTCACTTTTCTCCCAAATTCGTACAACGCAATCAAAATTATGCTTGTACAAGTTTGGCGGAGCTTTCTTGCATATAGCGAAAGATGATTTTTACAATGAGGGGACACTCCTTTATATAGGCAAAGGAGTTGAGAAAAAGGAGGAAAAAGTGGGAGCAACTCAACCAACTTTGACCTGGTCTCACTAACAAGAGAAATTATTGGATTACATGTCATTACACATGTAAGTCATATTACATGTAATTACACATTTCATGTAATACATCCTCTTCAATTAAAAACATGAAAGAAGACAAAGAAGAAAGATGAAAGAGAATTGAAACAATCCTAGGGATTATTCTGAAGGGCCTTGTACTTGGTGATGCTATCCTAGATGATCATAGGATCGAGAGTTCCTATATTTTGTGCCACTGCATTCACTTTGATAACCATGGTGTTGCGCCTTTTGATAGTCTTTGACTCTGATGAATTGTCCGTTGTTATTTGAAAACTTAATGTGATCAAGCTTTTTCTTGTTCAATTAGTTGTGAATTCTCCTTTGTAGATCAGCACAAACTAGAGTCTTTGACACTTTGAAAACCTTCTCGATGGCGTCCGAATGTAAGCTCGGAACAACTTTCCACCAACACCTTTAACACTTTTTTTTTGAAGCAAATTGCTTAGCACATTCCCACATGAACTTAACTTCTCAGACAACCATTGGGAAAATGGAGACCAAATGAATTACCACTTCTTTGATTCAGAGCATGCCTTCTTTACTGGATGTCTTCATTCTTTATAGAATTTTGGCATATTTGGACTTGTTGCAACATGAAACTTTCAATGGGATTGAATCCATCATTGGAAGATATGGATTCTGAGTCAATGAGAATATTGGCAAAATGGATCTTTGAGGAATGGTATATTTAGAGAATTGATTACATACTCATGAAACATATGCAATGAATTGGATGTGATATGGAAAGTACATGCGGGGGCTAAAATGAGACTTAGGAAGATGGATTGCATGTAAATGCGTATGGGCAAAGGATGAGTACTTATAAAGATGCCTTGAGGAATGTTTTTACCGTACTAGGGTAAATGAATCAATGCATACAGACAATAGATAAGAACAGCCGAACTCCTTGTATTATTCACTCATGCCAAAGATATTACATTATGCTTAGATGATGATTACAATGATCCCAGAGGGTGTATAAATACTTTTTGATGAACCTTCCCGAAGGAGTCCGTCGGCCACACACATGTCGGCTACATAACAAGAACCTTCCCAAAGGGGCATATACCGACGACATACATCCTGACACACACCTTGTCGGCTACATAATATCTACGGACGACATCATCCCCCCCAAAAGAAAAAGTCATCTCCAGACGACAATTACAAAATATCTGAGACAAATTAAAAAACGAAATACATTAACTGACTAACTACAACAAGATAGATTTGCCACATCACTTTCACATTCGTCTCGTGCTTGCACCAAACTGGTCTCCAATCCACATTGCATCTGTAGCCTCTGCTAACACAATACTGTCTCCTTAATCAAGCTGACCTTGATAGCCACTTGTGTTGCTTTCTCTGCTTCCAACTCTGGGTCCACTGAGCCAAGTGTCGTTGTACTGCCTTCAACTAGATGATCAACTCCTCCCGAGCTCTCTATGTATCCAATTCTTCTGTGCTGCCAATGCTATAGCTACACCATGGAGTACGACCTCTCGATTCTTTCCTTATGCTGCTTCTCATTAGAAGATAAATTGTAATTGCCTGTACAGAACACATGTTTATAACGCCGTACGCATGCACCTTTGTACTCACTCTCCTAAACACCATACGGAACACATGTTTATAACGTTGTACGCCTGCACCTTCGTATTCACTCTCTTAAACACTGTATGAAACACATGTTTATAACGCTTGATAAGTTGCTGTACTGATGATAGCTTCCCAGCAATCAATTAATAACAGGCTACCGTACAGAACCCCAAGCTGGTGTATGATGACTCTGTTGCATGAGAAAACACCGTACTATGTCATCTAAAAAAGGCCGTACGGTCTCAATAAGGGTGCGTGAACAGTTTAAAACACTCAAGGTTATGTCGTACGGTTGTCACTAAAAACACCGTATGGTGTTCATCACTCACCGTACGACTCTCCATAATGCCGTACGACTACTTGACTTACACACCGTACAGTTCCTCCATAATGTTGTACGACCACTTGACCGTATGGTGTTCCTCCTCTCTTTTTTTTTTTTCAATTTTTTTGAATTTTTTTTTTTTGCAAACTGTATAAAATCAGTTCTCCTTCCGAGCTCCGTCATCCTGTGATGACGAGGGAGTCATTCTAGCATGGTACATCTTTAGCTTCGAACCAGTGACTACCTCCGGTATTTCTTGTCTATCTAATGTCCACAACTTTATCGCACCGTTGTTGCCTACTTCCTGAATCTAATATGGCTCGACCCACTTAACTTTAAACTTGCTTGGTTTGATCTCATTCCGGCCATCGTACTTCAACACCCACTATCCGGGTTGAAACCTGTTCAGTTTCAAGTGCTTATCGTGCCATGCTTTGCGCCTGTTCTATGTCACCTCCATCGCCCACTGTGCCTGTGATCGTCGAAGTTTATTTAAGTTACACGATCTCTCCCTTAGGTTTTCCATATCACCCAGTTTTTTCTTGACACTCGGTATCATGAATTCCGTCGGCTGCCACTCCTTGCCATCCATAATTGTATTCTTGATTTTAGAACCTTCACTCTGTATTGCTGCAGCTTTTATTAAACTCTTCCTCTTTGTTTCCTGTGCAGATTGTATGATGTGTCTTCTGTGCTACTGGCACCTTTCTATTATATCTGTGGTTCGATGTAACATTTTCTTTCTGCGCGGTCGTACGGTGGAATCTTTCCTTTTTCTGGGTTCGTACTGTATGTTCTTCCCTTCAGCTTCAGTCCTAACCGCCTTCCCTTCTCCTGCTTTTTTGTATTCCTTCGGACATTTATCTCTCTTCTTTCTTACCTTCGTCGACCGTTAACATATTACAGCTTGGAAAGAGCTCGTAATCCTCCATCTACCAGTGGAAAAGGCCGTTCAATGAGTCTAGGTCGTCCTCATTCAACCCTCCTTCTAGTCTCAATACTCCCTCTTCATTAGGTTCCATTCTCTTCTTCCCCTCGTCATCCCCTCCACCTTCGCCTTCAGAATCCAACGACGCTGCCTCCTCACCTACCATTTGTGTGTGCAGGTCAATTATGAATCTTCTGCCTCTGTGCTCCATTGATAGGGTATTCTTCTTCTAGTCATGCTGAACCCTTGCTTGAATAGGCCATCCTCGGCCCAGAATGGCATCATATCCTCTCCTCTTTAGCGGGATGATGACAAAATCAAGCAGGAATGGTTGTGTTCTAATAGTCACTGATTGTGTCATTAGGACTCCCAACGGTTTGATCCCGTGCTGGTCCGTCGTTAATAATTGGAACATAGGTGGCCACAGCGGCGGTTGTCCCAACCTTTTCTAGGTGTTCTCTGGTAACACATTGACATCGGATCCTTCGTCCACAATCGTGTTTGTCAAAACAATCTCGAGAATTCCCATTTCGACGACTATCGGATATCGTCCGGATAAGAGGGCTAGTAGCATCGGATCTTCTACGCTTGCGCCACCTTCTTTCTCCCTTCCTTGTTTTGTTGGTAACTTAGCAGTTGGAGCAATGTTCGTGAGTGCTGTATGGAGTTGAGGCATAGTGAGTAATAGATCATTTATTTTGACGGGCACCTCAGTTTGTAATATTTGTTGTACAATGTTTTGTTCTGCGTAGTTCTGTGCGGAGGTACCAATAGTGTCCTTCACGTGTGCTTTCTCTGCCTGCATTGCCTTCTGAATCTCTGCCCGCGCTTCCTCCAGTCTCTTCTTTTCTTCTATCGAGTCGGGGTACACTTTTGCTTGTTTCCGTGTGATGGCCAGAACCTCCTCTTCGTTTGTCTCGATGGTGATCAAATTAACTCCTGACTTCGGGCACTTAGCATCTTCATGATTGCTAGGTCCGCACCACCTACATAATAATTTCTGTGTGTTTGCTGTTGTACAGTCACGGGAAAAGTGGCCCCACAAATTACATGCGCGGCATTGAACTATAGGCCGACTGTTTGCATCGTATTGAATTTGACTCTTGCTGCCATTATTGTTGTTGCCATTGTTTTGACCTCGCTGATTTTTTTTGTATCCTCCCGATGTGGCACCCTCGGTACTGGTGCTTCCGCTCCCTCCTGATGCGGAAGCCTCCTGTGTTAGGAACACTTGTTGAGGTCCTCTTGTTTTCATATTGAAAGGGCATTCCTTTGTGGAATGTCCCATGATCTGGCAAATCTTGCAGAATTGGTCCTTTGGACAGGATCCCTTTGTATGGCCTTCTTTCTTGCACTCGGTGCACCATAGCTCATTTCCCTTGGTCTCCTTCTGCATGTTCTTGAATTCTTTCATCATCCGAATCATATCCTTTTGGAGGGCTCGGACCTTCTTGCTGCTTGTTTCGTCATCACAACCCTCCTCTTGTGAAGATGAGTCGTCATCTAAATCGGATGAGCTACTCTTCTCTTTTGTCTTTTTCTCGCTTTCTAAGTTCATTGCTCGATTGTATGCTTTAGTGTATGATGATGGCGGCGCAATCTTCATCTTCTTCCGCAACTTCGGGTGTAGGCCTTCAATGAACCATCTTTTTTGCAGCCCATCAGTCGGCTTATTCTCTATTTTATTTATCAAGTCTTTTAATTTCCTGGCATAGACTCGAACTATTTCATTTCTCCCCTATTTCGTGTTGTATATCTTGGCTATGATTTTGTCGTCGTCGCGCAACAGTTGAAATTCTGTAATAAACTCCTTTTTAATGTTGTCCCAATCGGTTAACTTTTGGGGATCTGTATTGGCGAATCAATCAATTGCGACACCCTGTAGGGTGGCCAAAAACTACCGGACCCATTCGTTTGTATTTGTTATGCCATTCGCCCTCCAAATCGTTTCAAATGTTTTACAATGTTGGATCGGATCAGCTGCTCCATCACCATCAAATTTTGGCAATTTTTCCTTTGGTCTTGCCATTATTACTAGATGTGTAGGGACACTAATGTTCTGTATTCCGGCAGCAACGCTTTGTATCCCAACGCCAACGCTTTGTACTCCGGCAACAACGCTTTGTATCCCGACGTCAACACTTTGTACTCCGACACCAATGCTTTGTATCCCGATACCAACGCTTTGTACTCTGGCACCAACGCTTTGTATCCCGACACCAATGCTTTGTATCTCGACACCAATGCTTTGTATTTCGACACCAACGTTCTCCACTCCGGCACCTACAAAAATTGTGCTTTTTGGTGAAGAAGGTTCTCCGTTAAGCGAATTTGTCCGTTCTGGAAGTGTAGCATGGACAAAGAGTTCACTCCATGCTCATGCTCCCTCAACACTCCGACCCGTGCGCATCAATCCCCTTCCGTCTGGATTCTCTTCCCTCAGCTATACAGGTTCAGAAACTCCTCCCTTGCTTCTTCCACCAAATCCAGCCACTGTCGAGTCTCCTCCTACAATTCTTCAGCGCTTTGGTGTCCGTCGGCAATCTTCTGAAACCTCCTTCTGTGTTTGACTTGTTGTGCCAAAATTAAATTTTCTTGCGCAGTACGTATTCCATCTTTTCCCTTTATCTTATTGCAATCCTTGTTAAGCTGATTTGGCATTAATCTTCATTCCTCCCTCCTTCCAGGTTCATGGGGCAATGGCGCCAAATGTTTAGCGTATTGGGGTAAATGAATCAATGCATACAGACAATAGATAAGAACAACCGAACTCCTTGTATTATTCGCTCATGCCAAAGATATTACATTATGCTTAGATGATTACAATGATCTCGGAGGGTGTATAAATACTTCTCGAAGAACCTTCCCGAAGGGGTCCATCGGTCACATACAACATGTCGGCTACATAACAAGAACTTTCCCAAAGGGGCATATACCAACGACATACATCCTAACACACACCCTGTCGGCTACACAATATCTACCGACGATAGAATGAAGCTAGGCACATGGGAATGCGTGCAAATGATAACTTTTGGCTTTAAAGAGTGACCTTTAGTCAGAAACAGGTTCCCAAGATGCAATTACATGTGAAGTGATTTACATGTAATTATGACATGCGATTGGGTTTGGAGGATGGAAATGCGTGTAAGTGGGAATGAAGAATGAGATTACATGTAAGTGCGGATGGAGGGTGAGATTACATGTAATCGCATGTGGAGAATGAGATGCAAAGTGCTATTGCATGTAATGATGGAGGTGGAATGAAATGATGCACTTGCATAAAATTGTGGAAGGTGGAGTGAATTGAAGCGTGTTCAAGTTCTTTCCCAAGAACTTGCGACTTCTTCCAAAAGAAGAAAAACGAGAAAACAAGCAAACAAACAATGAAATCAAGCACAAAGAAAACACTTACCTTTGGTTTTAGACTCAAACATGTCAAGAGGCAAGTTACTTCAAAGTGCAAATTCGAATTTGGAGCTCGGGAAAAATCCAAAAGTGTGAAAATGAGAGTTTTCATCATATTTAAAGGCAAAATGCACTTTTCATGGCATATATATGAACAAGTGTGCAACATCAAGCTAAATTATGCACGGAAATAGCAAGAGAAGCATGAATTGATTAGCAAGTTTGAAAATGTCCACTTACTTGGAGATCAAAGAGCCAAAATAGAAAGAATCATAGACTTTGAAGACTAATTCACCTCCAAATCCGGATTCTCAAACAATATTTTGACTTCTTCCATACTTGCATTCAATGAATATTAATGAGCAATGGAGGGTCGAACTTGGCATGAGGATGCCAAAAATGTGGTCAAAGATCACTTGTGCATGCCACATTTTTGTAAAAAACCAAGTCCTGGGACATTTTTTGCAAAAATGTGGTCTCTTGCTGCTATGAAACAAGTCATTTTTGGTATGGGAATGCAAAAACATGTTCATAGATGGCATACATATGGGATTCAAACCTCAAAATGATCCATCTTTGGTTAAAAATGTGATTCATAACTCTCAAATTCTGGGCGGTTTTGTAAAAGTGTGATAAATAGAGGGCATGAAATGAAGCGTTTTTTACATCTAAAAGCAAAAATGTGTTAACCAACAGCAATGAGATGGATTGAAATGCCAAAACGATTCCTTGTTGAGCAAAAACATGACCAAAATTGCTCTAAATTTGGCAGTTTTTTCACTAAAACATCACTCCAAAATGCCATGAAATGAACTGTTTTTTGTATGAGATTCAATGCCTAGGGCATTATAATGCCAAGAGATGCAAAAACAACCCTCTTCTTGGGGATTTCAAGCCATATCATGGGCGGATTTAGGCATTTTAGATGAAAAACGTGCTCTTGGAGGAAGAAAACATCAAGTTTTTTGCCCTTGAATCTTCAATTTCGGGTTTACCATTTGCAAAAGCATGAAACATATATAAAAAACACATTCTCCAAGAGGGATTACATGTTTTAAAATGTTTGTAGTTTATCTTTTCATGCAAAATTCACTCTAGAAGTGCCATTGCATATTTTAAAATTATGTTTCAAGGCAAAAACACATTCTCCAAGTGCCATTACATATTTTAAAAACTCAAATATGCATTGCCCAAATAAAATTGCATTTTGAAGGTGCCATAACATGTTTAAAAATATGCAAGATGACCTCAAGATGTAAAACGCACTCTCCAAGTGCATATGCATATTTTAAAAACTTGAAAATGCATGTCTTCTAGTGCAAACACACTCTCCAAGGGTCATTGCATATTTTAAAATATGCAAAACTCATTCTATTGTGACCATTACATGTTTTTAAAAGACATGTTTTGACTCCTTTCTAGTGCAAAATGCATTCTCCAAGTCATACACATATTCTAATGCATTTGGGTTAAAAGACATGTAATGCATAACTTAAGTGATCAGTAAAGCACTTGTTTATTTAATTTTTGAAGAAATATCACTTAATTGGGTCATAAATAATATTTACAATATATAGTTTAATATATAATGTGCGAATATCATTCAAAAAGTAATATTTACTAAGATGTTTTGAACTAAAACTCAAAATTTAAATCAAACTATATAGTTAATATAGCCACTTAAGTGGAAAATTAAAAAAACGACTCAATATGAAAATATAACTTAAAGTGCACTATGGTCACTTAAGTGATAAAACATAACATAAAGTGGCTTTATGTTATATATTTCAAAAAGTGAATGTAAACTTTAAAATATAACATGATATTTTAACTCATGCAGTTGCACCTGGAGAGTCCACCTTTTGGGCACTAAACTGATCATATCTTTTGATTGCCAACTCCGATTAAAACCTAAGATAGATTGAATCGAAGGGAAAACCAAAAGGAATGATTTGAGCAAAGCCAAAAGACCAAAAGCTAACAGACACTCAAAAATGAAGAAAAGGACAATGAAGGCTTCAAAAACCAAGCATAGGCTCAACAAACAGAAGGACTAAAAAGACTTGATGAAAGCTTTCAGTAAAAGAATCCATTATAACAATTGGAGTCGATTGGTTGATCAATGTTATCCAATTAGATAATGAACTAACTCAGAGAAATGCGAAACTAAGTTGAAAAAAATTGTTACTGTTGCCTACATTTTGTGGTTACAAAATGCAGGACAACAAAAAGTATAGCTTGGGTGTCGCATTGATGGGTTTCACCATTTCTGGCTTGGTGAGGATGACATGCAAGTCAAGCATCAAGAGTCCCATGATCTTCTTGGACCCATTGTGATTTAATTGGATTCCTTGTGTATGTGAGATATGAATAGTTGATATGGTATATATGCTTGGGCAATTTTGTAGAGATATAATTTTCATTGGCACATGTATTTTAGGAGTTAGTGATATCAGGGACATCACATAGGTCTTCACTTGGGACCTAGGTGTAGCATTCACATGGGTTATAGATCAAGGAGTTGGGAGGAGTGATTTGTTGCAGTCCTTACTTGATGGAGGTTAGTATACTATTGAGCTCTCACTACCTCTTAATATTAGTAGTCTATGTAGTTACAGCTGGAGTGAGTTACTCAGTTGGATAGAGAGCATTTTCTTTTATGATAGCAGTGCATGGCAGGTTGTCCCAATTGAATATACACATGAGATGTTTTGGATTCCTGGTAATCAGTTGTTTGGTGTTTGGGTTCATGCTGAGTTGTTTTACAACTCTGAGGTTAGAGATGTTTATACCAGTGTAGCGCGGTGGTTGGACAGAGCATCAACTTTGAGGCAGATCTAGGATCCAGGCATTTGGTTCTAGCATGCAAATGTGGATTGCTTGGGGCTGAGCAATCTTTGGGAAGGGAGAACTGTCATGTCCCCTTTTCTAGGACGGTGATTTTTATTGTGCCGTTAGCCTGTTTTGACATGGTCTTGAGCGCTGACTGAGTATTCTCTAGGATGAGTTTAGTTTTTGGCCAAGGCAGTTTTAGTTTCTCACCGATCGAGGTTGTTTCAGTAAGGTTTTTAGAAACTTACTAGTTTTAGTAAGTCAACAAGCTTAGTATTCTTGGCATTTCATGGTTGGATTGGAGCATCTTGTTGAGGCCTTTTTGGCAAGCTATAACATGCGCATATCCGAGTCCATCCAATTAGAGTTTTTAATGGTTGGATATTTAATTGATTAATTAATTGACGTTATAAATTAAGTTCACTTATGGACACTTCTATTTCCTTAGTGGGAAAAAGTATAATTTTAAAAAGGAAACAAAGAGACAGAGATGGTAATATGAACACACCTGTTTGGATTTAAAAGAAGGTACGGGAGCTCATTTCAGCATGCTTGGTTATTGATTTTGGATTTCTTTTGGAAAACTATAACTTTTAGCAGGTGAGAGAATGAAAACTTTCAAGCTTGTACAGTGGACAAAAACATATTGTTGGTTGGAAACATTGCGCAGGTGCTTCACATTGTATTCCAGGTTCATCTTTTCTGTTATCCAATCTTGCTGTAGTTACTGTATGCTGAAGAACTTCAATGAAATATTATTTCTGAAAAAGTATTTCTGCTCGAGATTAATTGCAATAATAGTTCGAGACTTCTTTTTATTTGGTTATTTAATGAGGTTTTGCTGGTGAAATCTAGAAAGCATTGCATGACTTTATTTGTTTAAAAACTTCTGAGATATGTCATGAGATTTGGGGCAAATATCCGGTTAGGGATATTGCATTCCTGTACTATGGCTGTTGATATACATTAAATTTGGTTGTAGGGTTCTGCTTTGTGGTAAAGATATTGCTGGAAGACGTTACTTTTAATCTTTGATTGATTCATTCAAAAACCTGATTGTACCATACAAACTTCAATTTATTTCCATTTAGAAGTGCATTTTAGTCCATAGGGTACTTGGCAAAGATTTTCAATTGATTTGTTTAAGATTGATAACTGATTCTTGTTTGAGTTATAACTGATGTAATGCATTTATTTTATTTTCAGGGAGTTGAGGATCGTTTGCCTTCAGAGTTGTCTGGGGGTATGAAGAAAAGAGTGGCATTAGCACGGGCCATTATATCCGATGATTCACGTGATGCAATTGAGCCTGAAGTATGTTACTCAATCTGTCTTTTTTTTGTGGTTAATAGTTCATTAGTATGGTCATATTTTCTACTCTGACTTTTTATCATATCCTGTAAAATGTTTGATGTTATCAAACTTTAACACAGGATAAGAATGTTCAAAAGCTCTGCTTGCAAAATACAGTTTATTTAAATGAGGTATAAGTGTGTTGTACATTAATAATTTTGTTGAACGTCAGTTAAAATGTATTCTTTATTGATTATTCAACATAGAAATTTCCATAAAAGGCTTTTCTGGACAAATTTTGTTTAACAACCAATAGGGCTAGAGGCTGAATACAAAGAGACTAAATGCCAGAAAGGATGAGACACAACCACAGTACATGATAGAGCTCAAGGATCATTATTATTAGGCTTCATATTTGGATTAAAATCCTTATTAGTATGGCATTGACCCTTCTGGTAAAGCCAGAGGCGCACTCGGCAAACTGAATTTCTCATATCTCACTCTAGAAACCTCAATCTATGATGGATGTCTTCCAAGTACTCCATATTCGTGTCATTTGCATCCAATGTTTTCTGTTGTTCATCCATAATTCTTCTATAATGATCCCGATACATTCTCATCATAAAGAGGTGATTATCAGAGTTTTCCTTTAAGTCGTTGGTAGCAGAAGTCTAGTTTTGCAAGTTCATATTTCCAGTCCAAATTGCTTGGATGTAAAGTAGGGCTAATATTGGGCAAAGAGCTATACTTTGAGTTACTAGATGAACCCAGGGCATAGTCAAAGTAATGATGCAAGCATGGACATGAGAAGGGACATGCAGACAATGAGCATTGTTACTCGACAAAAGGTCCTCTGAAATCGCCTTATGCTATTCCTTTCAAAATAGTCTAAGAGGAAGTCTCCATTGTCTCAGCATTCACTTTCTTCTATGGGTTGTGATGGTTGGAGTGGGAAGCATTTGGCTTTATCTCATTATCTTTAATTTTCCTTAAGCCACCGAGCTAGAAGTTATATTAATACTTCTATTGACCACGTTATGTGAAGGAACATCACTACCAGTGGTAGTTTTCTGCTCTTCGACACCCTTGTGTAGACTAGAAGAAAGAGACTGAAACTTCCCAGAAAGGAGGTGAGACCTATTGAACATCCCAAGAACCTAACGTCATTCCAAATGCGTGTATCAACAACCAAAAGATCCTCCCAAGAAAAAATCATAAACAAACACACAAATCTGAATGGTGATATAATTGCAATGAAAACAGTACTCCCCATGCAGGAAAAGAGGAAACAAGCCAATTGATAGCAAGGATAAGGCAGTGAAGAGGCTTAAGTAGAGGTGGCATGAAGGATGTATGAATGCCATAGCTAGGATCAGAAAAATGATGCTAAAACATCTTGCTGGAGGAAGGAAATAACAGACAAAATGAAGAGAAGAATGATAGAGTTCTTGAAAGCAGAATAAAGCAGCAAAAAGGAAGAAGCCACCAAATAGAAGGATATTGTGTAGGAGAAATGAAGGATAGAAATGATATGGCAAAAAGGATGCCATTCTGAAAAAGAGGTGGAAGAAAAAATGGCACACTGCTGTCCAGAAACACCAGATGAACAAGGAGGGAAAAGGTATGGCAGAGGAGGTGGTATCCAACAATAGAAGCTACAAGTGACCAAAGAGTATCAAGAAAGAGGCCACATCTGTAAGGAAAGGCATAAAAACAAGGAAACACATACTCATCATGCCTAAAGCAACAAATAGAGAGAATAAAGGAAACACCCAAGATATTTTCTCTGCCGGCATGACTAAGCTCATCATGCAAACTTAGTTCGAAGGAAGTTGGCTGATTTTCTCATTATCAATAATCACATGGAATGTAAGGAACCTGATATCTTCAAGAGCTTTATCCTCAAAATACAAAAAGATTGGCAGCATTCCTGGAAATCCGGATTGGCTAGCCAATCAGAAGCATTATTCCTTCATGCCTCACATGTATTATTATTAAAAAATCAAATTGATTAATTAATCTTTTGGCTTCATTGATAAAGTGACAAACCTGCTAATGAGGGATATTTCTGTTTGTTAGACAGTTGATGATAAGGTTAGAATTTCTTTCTGTGGTAAGGTTTGGAGCTTCTGGTTGCATTCCTTGATTGAGGCCCAAGATAAGGCTTAAATCTCAGCAATATTATTCAAATTAATTTCATAAAGTTAGTAGTCAAGGCTATTACTGTACCTTTATAATTCCTAGTAAGAGCACTGACTCTTGAGATTTCAAGTTATTCATGGAAGTTCGATCAAAGCTTAGCACCAAAACTTGCTTTCTTTTTCTTAACCTTAGGGAGAGATCAATCAAAATAATTTCTAATCTCAGGCCAGTTGCTTAAAGTAGTTGTCTTGAAGGATTAGTTTCTTTTGATTTAGAGATATTTTAAATGAAATAAGTATAGTTGCATGGAGACCCGAGATGGGTAAGGTTATGTGTATGACTATTTTTTCAAAATAGATGTTTTTTTCAAAATAATTTAAGGAGGTCAATTTGTTTTAATATAATTTAGTAGTTTTATAGAAAATCTGAAAATATAATGGTGTTGAGTTTTCGAAACAAGAGCAGTGAAAGTTCACTGTTAAACAAATTTATTAATATTAAAGATAGTTTAAAAAAGATAAGATCATCAGCTATATCAGCATGCTGACTACAACTTCCAACAAAAAGACTTATAGTATCTAGCCTATACTAGTCTGCAATATATTATGACTGATTACATTCATAGATGTAAAACTGGCAGAGTACTCACTGAGTTGCAAAAGCTCGCTGAATTGTTGGCAAAAAATCACTGAGTAGTCGCTGAGTTTTTGTAAAAAAATTGATCGCAGTTCTATAACAGCACTTAAGGCAAAAGATGGCCCAAATTAATTTGATCTCACATTTCTTCACTTGTATTTTGTTGAGAGAGGGAAAATAGTCTTCCAAACACGCGAAAACTGATCCATTGATTTGAAGCAGATTTGAGGTGATCTTTGAAGAGGATTAATCAATGATTTGGAGATGCAGGCTATGGAGGACGGGGGAGGATTTGGTTTCACATTGGATGAAATTGAGTCAAATGAGGAGGAATTGCTAGTGCTAGGAGAAGCTAGAGGCAGAGCTACATCTAGGATGGAGGATGGGCCACAAGATGAGTTGGACACCCTGAGCGAGGAGGCAAAGTCATGCCCAGTGCAACTTCTAGGACTAAACCCTCTAGTTTTACCTCTCCCTTAGCTTTTACTTGAGGTGGGAAGAGGAAGATGTATTTGTAGTGATGTATTTACTTTTAGTTTTACATAAATGATTTACTATTTTGCTTCCAGCCATCAACATTCCTCACGAGAATGCGATTTTGTACCCACTTTGGGTTTAAATATATCTAGACTAAGCTTGTTTCTTTTTGTGTTCTTATTTATTGACTCACTAGTTGCATCTTCTCATTGAATTTCACAAAAAAAATTCAGTTCTTATTGAATTTAAGCTATCTTTTAAGTTCATGATCTTTTTGACGAGTCTTTTCCAATTTTTTTTTTCAGGCTTTGGTAAGTTTTTGGCTATGGCGAGATTTCCATCTATGAGTACATTGATTACATGGAAAAATGTATTTAAGTATGCTATGAGAGTCTAAAGATTAATATAACAGGACCACATATAATACAGGTCATCATGCATTACATGGCCCCAATATATTATTACTGCACACAGCAATGACATTGCCAAATATCACCAGTGGAGGATCAACTCCAGGAGGGACATTCGCAGCAGCTTCCCAACTTCGTGTACCCAACACTTTAGCTTCTTTTTTCTTTGCTTTAATCTCCGCTTTATCAATTCCTTTGTCCTTAATGAACTGGTTTCAAATGAACTTTTTTTGGTCCAACATATCTCTGGAAGTATTGAAGTAATGGGCAGATTGGACGTCAGTTTTGTATATTAATAGCACCTTCTTGGATAGAATCATAAACCTAATTTTAGGATTTTCAAGCACAGATTATACCTACATCATGATAAGCTAATGTGTGAGTTAAATATTTGAAAATAGTAATATAATAATAGAATGATAAAGAACAATGATTAATTTTTAATATTAAAAAATAACAGTATATTAGTTGTTTAAAATTTTAATTATATAATGGTATTTATGATACCAAATATACATTATATTAGCAAATTAATGACAATCAGCTAATATAATGTATTTTGGTATCTTGATTAGTATTACAAGCCTCAAACTTGGCAAATCGAAAAACCTAAGAAATTCAAAGATTTTTTAAGGATTTAAAATTTTTTTCATGCATAATACAGTCAATTAACATCGAATACACAATAATTGAGATAAATAGAAGCTGCTTTGTACACATACACAACTTTACATAGAGCACATAAGTATAAATGCAATTTTTTGAAGGAAATTAGTTGAATTTAAACTAAATGACATAATAAAAAAATAGTGTCACCGTTAAATCTTGACAATATTCATGGAATATGAAATCCAAGGAATCAAAAGTTCAAAACATATATCAAAATAAAGGCTCATAGTAGCCTATGTCCTCATACAAGTACGCCAAGATAGGTCATGGAAGACTCTAGAGCCATCTTCTCTCCTTGTGTCTGAGGCTGAACCTTAGTGACATCTCATCCTCTTCATCATCATACTCATTCTCACAATCATCATCATTAGGGTTGGATCTATCACTCTCAGCCTCAGGGTCCTGCATTGTCCATTGCCATTGCTACTTCCTCTGTCTCTTGATTCACCCGATCAACCCACTCTAAGCTTTCATCATTAAAGACAGAATCATCGATCTTTGTGTTCCACCCTGCTTGTGGATCAATCTTCTCTAATACAATAGGCGATGCCTGGTGCCCAAGACCTATTTGTGATAAAGGTGAAGGGCGTAGCGAACAAAGTGGCACAAACAATCAACAATCAATATATGAGAGTCAACCGATTTGCTAATTCATTTCCTAAAACCCCAATACTCTTCTCTCATGCCTTTTTTCTCTCTTGTTTGTATTTGGAAAATAGATGGAAACCTCTCACTCAAAAAAACTCGCCAAGCTCAAAAAAACTCTAGGAAAATGCAGCCAGTTTTAAATAAAACTCGGGAACCTAAAAAACAACTCAAATTTAATTAAAAGTACATTTTTCTTTTGCAAAATTCAATGAGAAGATGCATCCAATTGGTTAATTAATGAGAACACAAAAAAACAAGCAGAGTTTAGATACATATAAATGCAAAGTGGTTAGAAAATTGTATTCTCATGTGGAATGCTAATGGTAGGAAGCACGTAACCAGTTTCTATAAAACTAGAAGTCAATACATCATAGTATGTAATGTCCCCATTTTTAGCAGGTTCCTACAGTTGGCCAGGTCAGTTCACCATCACGACCCTCGTGAGCTGACAGTAGGACTTGAGGGTCTTAGTTGTGTGGTTATAGACTTTCCAACAACCTATGGTGTGTTTTGGCTCCATTTGAGGGACTTACTATTGATATTAAGTCAAACTGTTTGTTCTAATGAGCTCAGTTGAGTTAGAGGAGTTGGGTGATGCTCACAGTTTTTATTTCGGGCTTCCGGTTTGGGCTTCAAGAATCTTGGAGGGAGCATCTATTTATAGTAAGTCACCCCGTCAGGTTCATTCATCGTTTTTCATCATCAGGATCACTTTGGTGTTGTCCGATTTCGAATTTGATGCTTCTTCAGTTGTTTTCGCAAGACGAGTGAATTATTATTATTATTATTCATCTAAATACGCTAAGGTTGCTATTTTTGTTGGTGTTGTTTGTTGATCACCTTAGTATCATAGCTCGTTGGAACCAGGACGAAAAGTTTTAAATCGTGGGAACAATAAACAATGGCCTTGCGTGATAGAATTTTAAGTTATGGTGGAAAAAGGTCATTTTTTGGGGCCAAAAGCAATTAACAAATTATATTAATGGCACTTTAATATATTCTAATGTTGTGTAGAGTAAGCTTCTTAAGTGGAGTTCTTTTGGGAAACCGGTGCCATTGGAGATTATAAATATGAGGACATTTGATGAGAAAAGCATCCGATTATTTGTTTATCTCTTTACTTTGTTGTCTTTGTGGCAATTATGAGCTTGTGGTTTTGTGCCCTTGCTAAGGTATTAGGGTTTGATTTGGGGTTTTTTGAAGATTGAATTGGTGCATTGAATCTGCTGTTGAGCTATGGTAGATCTAAGTTGATGTTTGGCAATTCTAAGTTTGTGTGTTCTCCCTCTTGTATTCTCTATAGCTGGGAGATGTTGTGGGATTGAAGAGTTAATTATATTTCCATTTGCAAATTCTATAATCAGAATTGGGCGTCTAACTTTGTAAAATTTGGGTGCATATATTCTTGTAATCAAATGCCAATTGAATTCTGCGCATTGGCATGCTTTGTTTGAGGGTTTTTGAAGAACTTTTGTGGCTATGACCGATCTAGCCGTTTAGTTCAAAGTGGGGTATCATTTCTCCATTGATTTCAGACGCCTAGTAGACCAGCCCATTGGTGTACGTTCTCCTTGTAAATCTGGGTAGTGTGGGATGATTTTGGTGGTCTGAAATTGAAATAACAGACCTGCATTTTCTTGTTGAGGCCTTGTGATATAATCTGGAGGACCTGCATTTAGTTTTTGGGATGTGCATTTTAGTTTTTTGGGCCTGCAATCAAGATTATAGTGGCCGTGTTCTAGTTGAAGGTGTTGGAGTAATTTGGTGGAGACTGCTGTAGCTACACATGAAGTCGGGTAGATTTAGCTGGGTAGAATTTTGCATTATCGGGTGTTGTCATCGGTGTTTCTATAGCCGACGGGGTGATTGTCGTCAGTGTTTTTGTATTCTGTAGCCGACGGGTAAATAGTTTGTAGCGGACATAATGTTTGTGGCCGATGGACTTTTTCGGAAACGTTTGGCGGATAGTATTTATATCCCGTTTGGGATCATTGTAAATCATCATTAATCATGGATCTATTCATCTTATGAAGAATAATATAATGTTCTAGCATATGCGAATAATCTAAGGAATTCTGCTGTTCATTGTCTGTGTGCATTTCTTAATTAAACTATGCGGTAAGCATTTGGCACTGTTGCCTTGTGAACCTGGAAGGTGGGAGGAATGAAGATTAATGCCAAATCAGCTTAACAAGGATCGAAATAAGGTGAAGGGAAAAGATGGAATCCGTACTGCACAAGAACATTTAATTCTTGCACAATAGGCAGACCGCCGAAGGAGATTCCAAAAGATTGCGGATGGAAACAAGAGTGCGGAGGCATTGTTAGAGACTCGGCAACGGGTGGAATTGGTGGAAGAAGCACAGGAGTTTTTGAATTTGTGTTCACCGAGGGAAGAGAATTCAGACAGAAGAGCATCAACTCACACGGCTCGGAGTGCCGACAAAGCAAGAGCGTGGAGTGAACTCTTCGTACGGGATATACTTCCGTAGGAGACAACTTCAGAACACCCTTCTTCACCAAGGTTCACAGCTGTTGAGTTTGACGGTGTAGGAAAACAATCCGCCGGTGTGGGAAAACAGTCTGTCGGTGTGGGAGTGCAATCCGCCGGTGTGGGAGACCAGTCCGCTGGTGTGGGAGTGCAGTTCGCCAGTGTGGGAGACCAGTCCACCGGTGTGGGAGTGCAGTCCGCCGGTGTGGGAGACCAGTCCACCGGTGTGGGAGTGCAGTCTGCCGGTGTGGGAGACCAGTCCGCTGGTGTGGGAGTGCAGTCTGCCGGTGTGGGAGTGCAGACCGCCAATGTGGGAGTGAAGAGCACCAGTGTTGCAGGACCGAGCAATGCCTGTTTACAAAAACCAATCATGATGGTGGGACCAAAAGAGAAACTGCCAAAGTTCAATGGCGATGGTACCGCTGATCCCATTAGACATTGCAAAACATGTGAAACGATCTGGAAGGCAAATGGGATAACCGATGAAGACGATTGGATGAGGCAATTTCCGACCACCCTACGAGGCATAGCAATTGATTGGTTCACTGATATAGATCCACAAAAGCTAAACAGTTGGGATAACATTAGAAAGGAGTTTCTGGCAGAATTTAAACTGTTGCGGGATGATAATGAAATTGTAGCAGAGATCTTCAATACTAAGCAGGGGAAGAACGAAACTGTCCGCGTTTACGCCAGGAAATTAAAAGACTTGATAAACAAAATAGAAAGTAAGCTGGCGGACGGACTTCAAAAAAGATGGTTTGTGGAAGGCCTACGCTCGAAGTTGTGGAGGAAAATGAAAATTGTGCCACCGTCGTCATATACGAAAGCTTATAACAAAGCATTGGACCTCGAAAGTGAGCTAAAGACAAAAAAGAAGATGAAGACTAGCTCATCTGATTTAGATGACGACGAGCCTGCCGGAGGTGATAGCAGCGACGATGAAGGCAACAGTAAGAAGGTTCGTGCCCTATAGAAGGACATGATCCGCATGATGGAGTTTAAAAACATGCAGAAGGAGCCAAAAGGCAGTGAGCTGTGGTGCACGGAGTGTAAGACCGACGGTCATACTAAAGGATCGTGTCCAAAGAACCAATTTTGTGACATTTGTTAGATCATGGGCCATTCGACAAAAGAGTGCCCCTTTAACATGAAGACAAGAGGATCTCCACAAGTGCTTCTTACACAGGAGGCTTCCTGTTGGGTAGTAGCGAAAATACGAATAGCGTAGGTGCCACATCCGGAGGGTACAGGAATAATGACAGAGGGCAAAATAACAACAATGCGAACAATAACAATAATAATGGGAGCCGAAGTCGAACCCAGTATGATGCAAACGGACGACCGATCGTTCAATGCCAAGCATGTAATTTGTGGGTTCATTTTGCGCGGGATTGTACAGTGGTAAACACATCGAAATTATTATGTAGATAGTGCGGACTCGGCGACCATGAAGATGCCAAGTGCCCAAAGTCTGGAGTAAACTTGATCACTGTCGGCACGGATGAAGAGGAGGTTTTGGCAATTACGCAGAGGCAAGCAAAACTGTCGGCGGAGGAAAAAAGAAGATTGGGAGAAGCACAGGCGGAAATTGGAAAGGCATCGTCGGCAGGAACATCTTAGTTGAAGGACATCATCGGCACCTTGGCAAGGAACTTTGCAGAACAAAACATTGTACGACAGCTCTTACAAACAGAGATACCGGTCAAGATAAGTGACCTCCTCACAATGCCCCAGTTACGGACGACCATTCTGAATCATACACCATTTTCGAAAGCAACAGAGGACACAAGAAGGGACAGTAGTCCAACGATGGCAACAGACCCAATGCTGCTGGCACTCACATCCGGACGGCATCCGGCGGTCGTCGAGATGGGAATTTTGGGAAATGTTCTGACAGACACGATTGTCAACGGAGGGTCCGGCGTGAATGTGTTGTTGGAGGATACTTGGAAGAAGTTGGGAAAGCCGATGCTGTGGCCACCTACATTCCAGTTGCTCATGGCGGACCAGCACGGGATCAAACCATTGGGAACCTTAAGGGCGCAACCGGTAACTATTGGAACACAACCATTTTTATTGGACTTCATGGTCATTCCATTGAAAAAAAAAGGATATGATGCTATTTTGGGACGGACTTGGTTGGTGCAAGCAAAAGTAAAACATGATTGGAAACAAAATACCCTATCAATGGAGCGCAGAGGCAAAAGATTCATAATTGACCTGCACACACAAATGGTAGGTGAGGAGGCAGCATTGTCAAACTTAGAAGGTGAAGGCGACAGTGACGACGAAAGAAATGACGATGAAGGAAAGAGGAGAATGTAACCGGATGACAAAGGAGTATTGACACTAGAAGGAGGATCGAATGACGACGACTTAGACTCGGTGAATGGCCTTTACCATTGGCAAATAGAAGACTACGAACTCTTTCCGAGTTGTAATATGCTAAGGGTCGATGAAGGTGAGAAAAAAGAGGAAAATGAGTGTCTGAAGGAATACAGAGCAGTGGAAGAAGGAAAGGCGATTACGCCTGAAGCTGAGGGGAAGAACATACAATCCAAACCCAGAAAAAAGAAAGATCCCACCATTCGATACACGGTGAACGGACCGCATAGGAATAAAAGAATGCATCGCACCATAAAATTACTTGAAGGGTACCGATAGCAAGGAAATAAGCTAGATGCGCGACAACCGCAGGCATAGTGGGTGATGGAGGTGACACAGAAAAGGCATAAGGCGTGGCATGACAAACTCAACAGGTTTTAGCTGGGGCAGTTGGTACTCAAGTATGACGGTCGGAATGAAATCAAACAAGAAAGGTTTAAGGCAAAATGGGTTGGACCATATCAGATCCGGGAGGTCGGAGACAATCGAGTGATAAAGTTGGGGACGTTGGACGGGCAAGAGGTACCTCACGCAGTCAACGGATCCTACCATGCACCTATCTGTGGGAGATGCCCCGCGGACCCTTGTTCGTGGGCACTTCTCCGCGGGAGTTGCTCCGCGGGCGGCGAGCGGACATGCTTGCGGCAGCCCCGCAGGATGAGAATTTGTTTTTTCATTTCATGTTCTTTTCCTCCCGCGGACATTGTTCTATTGTTGCGTGCGTTCGTGATGGTTCCGTGGAGTTTGTTTGCATCCCCCATGGACGGGATGCCTGTTGTCTACCTCGGTGATGGCTTCACTTCTTCAACCTCGGCATAGTATTATCCATCCGTGGGTTGTTTTCCTGTAGGGTTACACTATGCTTCGAGGTGTGTTGAGTTCGACAAAAGAAAGGTGCCAGGAAGTTTTATTAAAAAAAAAAAAAAAACCGATAGATTCAAGCAGTGTGGAATGAGTATCGGATATTGCCACAGGGAAGGGGAAGTATCAGTGATTGCTAGAAAGAGTGTGGAATCGGCAGAAAATGACAGAAATGGTGTGTTTCATGCAGTTTTGTGTGGGTTTCAGAGTGTTAATTTGGTCTTGGCGGCGAGGGGGGAGCGCACTTGGGGCGCTGCCCCTCGACCCAACCGGGCGCGTTGCCCCCTGGACCCCTAGCTGTTGCGGATATCATTCATGGGACGTGTGACCAGTTGAGAAGACTTGAAGCTGCTGCAGACATGGAGCGTCTATGTACCAGAGGCTCTGGGATTAGGTGTTGGCCAAGAGGCTGTCTTGGTGGATGCACAGAGAGCTCGGGAGGAGTGGGTCATCTAGAAGGTAGTACAACAACACTTAGCGCAGTGGATCTAGTGTTGGAAGCAGAGAAAGTAGCACGGGTGGCTATCAAGGTCAGCTTGAGGAGACAGTATTGTGTTAGCAAGGCTACAGATGTAACGGGATGAATGTGGAAGTGATGTGACAGAAGCAGATTTTTTGTTGTAGTCACTCTGTTAATGTATTTTGTTTGTTAATTTATCTCAGATATTTTGTAATTGTCGTCCGGAGATGACTTTTTCTTTTGGGGGGATGATGTCGTCGATAGAAACTGTCAGCCGACTGGATTGTCGTTGGTGTTTCTATAGCCGACAGGGTGATTGTCGTCGGTGTTTTTGTATGCTGTAGCCAACGGGTAAATAGTTTGTAGCGGACATAATGTTTGTGGCCGACGGACTCCTTCGGGAAGGTTCGGCGGATAGTATTTATATCCCGTCTGGGATCATTGTAAATCATCATTAATCATGGATCTATTCATCTTATGAAGCATAATATAATGTTCTGGCATATGCGAATAATCTAAGGAATTTTGCTGTTCATTGTCTGTGTGCATTTCTTAATTAACCTATGTGGTAAACAGGTGTTACAATCTCAACATTATAACAGGTTCCAAATTCTCTATTTTAATAAAGGAAATATATTTAGTAATTGCTTTGAGAAAACAAAGCTTGGTAGAAGGATTGTTTGTTGTTCATCATTACACTGGTATCATAATTTAGCTAGCAGATTTTTGCAAAGGTATTTGAGTTAATTGTAAATGATTGTTATTTGGAAATACATAATTTGTTGATTAGACCAAACTTGAGGAATTTAGTTATATATTCAATGGCACTAGCTGGTGTGGAAAAATGCTTACCAAGTGTTTGATGAAATGTCAAGCAATTGAATTGTGAAAGAAATTGATGCCTGATTAGCTATAACCGACTGAGGGTTTTTATAGTGGTATCAGAGCGGTTTTCTGCTAGCTTGCAGGAATTGGGCTCAATTTTTATTTTGTTCAATGCTAACTTTGAAAATTTTCAGATCTGATTTCTAGAGTGACCAACACTTTATTTTCTCTAGCTATGGACAGACATAGGACTGACAATTCTAGAAGTCAGTGGAGTAATGAGGAAGTTAGCGTAAAAATGAATGCCTTGTAGGAGAGTTTGGAGAAATTAAAGCTTCATCAGCAGAGGTTGGCGGAGAGTTTGTTGGATCCCGCGACAGTTGAGAGGGTAGCAAGGTATATGGTTTTCGCCTTTAGAAGGCTGACATTGAGGTTGCGGGGAAGGAAGCTTGAACTTTCCCTGATAGGTGTCCATGATGTTGATGTACTTAAATTTAGTACGACGCATGCTAGCCCCATCCGTAGTTTTGATGATGGATTCATTTCATAGAGATTAGTAGATGTGTCAGTACCCTTTGTGGGTAGCAGCATTGAGCTTTAGCAGGTTGAGGCTCCCAAAGTTGTTGCAGCTAGTGTAGAGACATTTGATGCAGTTACTACTGACACTTCTAGCTCTCTCAAGAAGGGGATTATTATTGGAGATTTGTATGTAAGTTATCATAGTGTTGCTCCAGTACAGGAGGCAGTTGCTTCCTTAGGTAGGACCACTGCATGTATGGAGTCACCTAGTTGTGATGTTGCTGATTTGTATGTTATAGCGGAATTAGTAGATGTGGATGTAGATAGTATGGACACAATTGATGATATACTTGATGATGCTATGAGTTGCACTGGGTATGATATCCCTTGCCAGGTATCAGCTCATGATTCTGAGGAGGTTTTGGATGGGTCCCAGGATCAGTGTTTACAGGATCTATCCTTTGAGGTGGAAGCTGAGACATGTGGGGATATTGATATTGTGAGGGCTTCCATTTCTTCAGATGAGGAGTGGATTGAGGTACCTAGTAGTTGCATCTCGGATGTGGAGTTGTGTGAGGATGATGGCACATTTATGAGTGATCTTGTGGTGGGCAGTTTTGATTTAGTGTCCTATCACAGTGTAGTTAGCGAGATAGAGAGATTGCATAGGAGTCAGGGGTTATAGAGACATCATGTGACCAGTCAGCTAAAGGTGAGTGATAGTGACATTTCTTCAGCTCTTGGGCATTATGATGTTGTTCGCCAGATGCTAGCTACATCTGGTTGGGGTGCTCCTATGTCTGATGAGCGCAGTGATAGTACCCTTTCTCTAGTAGAGGTTCATGCGCTTCGAGAGGCTATCAGGATCTTGAAGCATAATTACTCGCAGCTAGTTGCTGACCGGGATTACCTTTTGGAGTGGGGTAGCACCTATCATGAGACATTCTTAGAGAAAGAGGAGGTGGTGAAGCTCACCCAAGAGCTTGAGGTGACTGTGGACTCTCTTTAGTGTACTTAGTTGGCTCTTTAGGAGTCACAATCACGATTGGATGAGGTGATCGTGGAGTTGGAGCATGTTCGGACCACTCCAGCCCCAGATCCAGTTCAATTGCATATTGTGGTTGGCGGTGAGTTTGCTTCTACGGTTGGGGATGATGGACGTGATGATGAGGCTGACACATTTGTCCAAGATATGGGTGCAGTAGGTATGGATGAGATGAGAGTATTAGGGGAGTTGGGCTCTTCTGTTGATTTGCTTCCTTCTGCTGGAAACAAATCTATTTCTTTATCTCATATAGCTGATAGCATTGGACAGTTGGCAGTGCCACATTTTCAGAGGGATCAGCTATGGGTCATAGGGGAGTAGGTGGATGCCTTCATGGAGTATCTGTTGGAGAGTTCGGATGTGAGGGAGGATTCATACAGACTGTCTAAGGGTACTCTCATCCGAGGCTCTCATGCTATTCAGAGGTTGGTGGGAAAGATTGTAGAGACTCTGTCTGCTATGCTTCCCCACAGGGATTTTGAGGTTGGGTTTGCTGAGAGGGTTGCCCAGGATCCTGTCCGACCAATAGTTCAAAGTCAGAGACTGGAGCCATCTTTTGATTCCCAGTTTGATGATGATGAGCCCTTGATAGAGATTGGGAGTTTTTATCGGCATTACATTGTGAGGTGTGCTCATCATTTTTCTTTTGACCCACAAGTAGAGGACTTGGTTTCACGTCAATGTGGGTTGGCTCCAGTTTCATACCATCCATTATGGGATGGGTTAGCACCATCTTTTGCAGATGGGATTGATAGTTGCAAGTTAGACCCCTTGCAGTATCTACACACCCAGGACATTTTGGCAGAGGTTGGAATTGGTGTTAGTGATTCAAGTACCTATGGTTGTTACCATTTCCACAGTGTAGTTTGGTGTGATTATCAATTTGATGGGAACTCATGTGTGGACAGAGTTGGTATTTCAGTTGGCTTGAGTTCAAATGAGTTGTTGCCTTCATCAACGCCTTGGGTCAATTTTCAGATGATTTTGATGTTGATGTTTGTTATTTGGGTGTTGGTTCTACAGGAGTTGCTTGTACACAACAAGGATAGTACGAAGTTCTACCTTTGATATCCAGGTGGATTGTGATGTCCATTTTTCTCTAGGATTGCTTGGGGACAAGCACTCTTAGGGAGGGAGGATTGTAATGTCCCCATTTTTAGCAAGTTCCTGCAATTGGCTAGGTCAATTCACCATCGTGACCCTCGTGAGTTGACAGTAGGACTTGAGGGTCTCAGTTGTGTGGTTATAGGCTTTCCAACAGCCTATGGTGTGTTTTGGCTCCATTTGAGGGACTTACTATTTATAGTAAGTCAAATTGTCATTCCAATGAGCTCAGTTGAGTTAGAGGAGTTGGGTGATGCTCTCGGTTTTTATTTTGGGCTTCCGGTTTGGGTTCCAAGAATCTTGGAGGGAGCGTCTATTTATAGTAATTCACCCCGTCAGGTTCATTCATTGTCTTTCATCATCAGGATCACTTTGGTGTTGTCAGATTTCAAATTTGATGCTTCTTCAGTTGTTCTTGCAAGACAGGTGAATTATTATTATTATTCATTTAAATACGTGAGGTTGCTATTTTTGTTGGTGTTGTTTGTTGGTCACCTAAGTATCATAGCTCGTTGGAACTAGGATGAAAAAGTTTTAAATCGTGGGAACAAGAAATAGTGGCCTTGTGTGTTAGAATTTTAAGTTATGGTGGAAAAGGTCATTTTCTGGACCCAAAAGCAATTATATTAATGGCACTTTAATATATTCTAATGTTGTGTAGAGTAAGCTTCTTAAGTGGAGTTCTTTTGGGAAACCAGTGCCATTTGGAGATTATAAATATGAGGACATTTGATAAGAAAAGCATTCATTTGTTTATCTCTTTACTTTGTTGTCTTTGTGGCAATTCTGAGCCTATGGTCTTGTGCCCTTGTTGAGGTAGAAGGGTTTGATCTGGGGTTTTCTGAAGATTGAATTGGTGCATTGAATCTACTGCTGAGGTATGTTAGATTTAAGTTGATGTTTGGCAATTCTATGTGTGTTCTCCCTCCTGTATTCTCTGTAGCTAGGAGATGTTGTGGAATTGAAGAGTTAATTATATTTCCATCTGCAAATTCTATAATCAGAATTGGGCGTCTAACTTTGTAAAATCTGGATGCATGTATTCTTGTAATCAAATGCCAATTAGGTCCTGCAAATTGGCATGCTTTTTTTGAGGGTTTTTGAAGAATTTTTGTGGCTATGACTGATCTAGTCGTTTAGTTTAAAGTGGGGCATCATTTCTCCATTGATTTCAGAGACATAGCAGACCAGCCTATTGGTGTACGTTCTCCTTGTAAATCTGGGCAGTGTGGGATGATTTTGGTGGTCTGAAATTGAAATAACAGACCTGCGTTTTCTTGTTGAGGCCTTATGATATAATCTGGAGGACCTGCATTTAGTTTTTGGGATGTGCATTTCAGTTTTTTGGGCCTGCAATCAAGATTATAGGGGCTGCGTTCTAGTTGAATGTGCTGGAGTAATTTGGTGGAGACTGTTGTAGTTGCAAATGAAGTTGGGTAGATTCGGCTGGGCAGAATTTTGCATTATCAGATGTTACAATCTCAACATTATAACAGGTTCCAAGTTCTCTATTTTAATAAAGGAAATATATTTAGTAATTGCTTTGAGAAAACGATGATTGGTAGAAGGATTGTTTGTCGTTCATCATTAAACTGGTATCATAATTTAGCTAGCAGATTTTTGCAAAGGTATTTGAGTTACTTGTAAATGATTGTTAATTGGAAATACATAATTTGTTGATTAAACCAGACTTAAGGAATTTAGTTATATATTCAATAGCACTAGCTGGTGTGGAAAAATGCTTACCAAGTGTTTGATGAAAGGTCAAGCAATTGAAGTGTGAAAGAAATTGATGCTTGATTACCTATAACCAACTGAGGGCTTTTACATAGTAAATAGTTTGAGCAATTTAGGCATGCTGGATGTTGCTTGTCTTGGGTGTGAGCAAGTGGTTGAGCTAAGCCTTTCGAGATTTAGGAATCTATAGTTAAAACCAAATGATTTGTGTGAAAATGAGTTAGAATCATTCGAAAATCCATGTTCTAGCTTTGATTTAAGGTCAAATAGCCAGGACAGGATGTGGGAGATAACATTGCTGAAGGCATGCTAAATCCTGAAATTTGGCTAAGCCTGAAACTTTTTCAAAATCCCCAAAATCTAGAATCTGCATTTTAACTCCTATGAAGCTGAAACCTATCTCAATCATCTTGACAATATTTATATAAATATAACTTAAAGTATAAGTCACTTATACTTTATTGTTATATTTGTATAAATCCTCTTGCCCTTGAGCTGAATACATAATTTTCTTTTTAACTGGCTGATGATAGAGTCAGACAGTGAGACTCTCCAAGTCCATGGAAACTTGCCCAAGACTCAGCCGAGTCCGAGGCAAGAGGCCATTGGTGTCTGGAAGGATGCCTCGCCTCAGGACTTGCACTTGTCTTGTAATGCTGATCTCAATACATTAGATTTGAAACACAGTGATAACATGGAAAAACTTAAACGTGAATAGAAAAATGAAAATCATACAAGGCAAAAATGCAAACAGATGCAGTCAATACTAGGATAACTGAAACAAAAGAATGCACACATTGGAAAAGCACATAGAAACACAATCAAAAGTTCGAAACACAATATACAAATTAAACATGTAGGGAAAAATTGGCACTAATGTCTAAACAGATCAAATTGCCTACCATTTATGATTTTATCCCAATTGTATTGTTTTCAATTTCGTTAGACTGCAATCTATTCCCCCAGCTCGTAAATCCCTTCTATAGATTTTACTTTTCCCTTTCTTTGCTTACTATAGTTGGGTAACACAAATTTAGGTTTTTTTTAATGGTTTTCAGCCAATGCGATTATACTTTTTGGATTTTGTTTTGTTTTTGTTAGGGTTTTTTTGTCATTTCCCGTACCCCATTGTGTGCTAGGTGTATGATACAGACCCAGTTTGTATATAATGCCCCATGCTACACACTCAAGACATTAGCCAAGAAAACATTGTTTTTTAAGAACAAGAATCTCCCTCAACAATTAAGATACAACATTTACATGTTGCATTACAGGCAAACGTGCACACAAAGTTTTGGATCAAGCACAACACAAGACATAACAAAGATGACGTGGTAACATTTCTTCTCATCAATAGTGTAACAAACGGATTTTTCATATCTAAATCAAAGACGTTTAATACTAAAAACTCCCAACATTTATATAGTTCACTGAATCCTTTTTGCATGACAATAACTACTTTTAACAATTAACGGAAAATAATTGAAATCATATTCAAGATCAACTATTAACTATTCATAACTTTAATTTCATGGTCAGCTGAAATAAATAGATTAACGACTAACTATCATAACTGTAATCATGATCAATTGAAAATAACTATAATCATATTCAATTGAAATAACTAGATCAATGATTAACTATTCCTAACTATAGTCATGTTCAACTGAAATAAATAGATTAACGATTAACTATCATAACTGTATTCATGATCAATTGATTAACAAATAAAGTAAATGCTTAACAAAAAAATGAACATACAAGCATCATCGGAGGATCTTTTATCTGGTTGTGCAAGCCTCAGCATTGGTGAGAGGAGAAGCATTGACATAGGCTTAACCTCCCAACCTCAGACCATACTTATCTCCACACATTCTATTACATTAGAATGACCCTCCCTACCTTAGAATCGGGCTTGGGATGTTCTTCAGTCCAGCCACCTGAGCATCCTAGTGTTTTGAGTGTCCATTCAGTTATGAAACGAACATGCTTACATAACTAGCACTATGGACATCAAGTGATCATTAGACGGCACATATGCCTATAAACTACCTTGGCCAAAGATTTCCGATGGGTTCATCGACCTGATAACCACCGCTCGATTTGACAATAGGATCCATTACAGGGATAAGCATGAGTTGTTAAGTATATTTCTTTTAAGTTAATCATGTCTGATTTCTCCTTGTTTTCTTGCAGATTTATTTCACCTCTTCACCATTTCATGGCTACTAGCCAGTGAGTCCCAGGTGCATTAAAAAGTTTATGAGCTCTCTGCTCTTTTTACACCTCTTCACCATTCCATGGCTACATTGCCGATGAATCCCAGGTGTTCTAGAAAAGTCATGAGCATTCTGCTCTTAGTATCTTGATCTTAATTTGTGACAACATAAAACTTGTTCTTGAGATCAGCATTATTCATTGGATAGTTTTGCAGATTTTATTGTACTTGGAAAGAAAACTTACTTAAGGGTGATATCTAATTTACTATGGGATTTAAGGGAATGGCGGATAACAAAGGACGTTGAATAAGTAGCAAGACTTATATTGTATCTTGAAAAATATGTTTGAAAAGAAGAAAATCCTAGATGCCTAACTGGTTGTATTGGAAAGCATACAAAAAATAATAATATTGATATGCCAGAATATGACCTGACGTATATATTGGATATGTCTAAATCCCTACTATCTAAATTGGGATTTTGCTCTTCTTTTGATGTGGCAACCATACCAATGCAGAATACTTCCAAAAAGCCGAGTACATGCAGTAGAAATACTGTTCATATGGAGGCTTAGGCTGGAAAAGGGAATGAGACTTTGGCTCATGGGTTGTATTAATATGGGTGTTGGAGATGGTAATATGGAATAAGAAATGCAGAAAGAAGAAAGCTGTGATATGCGGAAATACTATCAAAAGAATGAGTCTGATCGTAAGGCAATCAAGCATAACTAATAAAATGCTAGACTTCATACATGGCTTAATTTTAAAAGAAAGGTTGTGCCTTCTTGGCTTCCGCAAGTTATATATGTCAATTCAAAATACCTAGTGTTTAAATCGACAAGGAAAGAGAGGAAGAATAAATAAAAATAAAAGGTTGGAAAGATTATAATTTCAAATATTACTATAATATATATATATATATATATATATATATATATATATATATATATATACATATACGTTGATGTAAGTATATCAATGGGTGACATCATTTATTAAGTTATTTTAATATAATGGTGTCATTTTATTTTTATATTTATATGTTCGTATATAAATATAATAATAATAATAATATAATGAAAGATCAACTAAAAACCTTGAGGTATGTTTTATATTTTGAATTGATTATTTTATGTTTAGATTATTTTCTTAATAGCTCATGCGGGTCCCATAAATGTGTCTTCTGATCAAGTCATTGCGTCCTTTCCAAAGAAGTTTAAGGTCATACCTGCCGATCCTGATGACTGAACTAAGAAAACATCCCGTTCCAATGATCCCATTTAGCAATGCTTCCCCCCTTCTACATCTTCTCCTGTAATCACCCATGAAAACACTTTCGCCATAATAATAATTCTATAATAATTTCATATAAACATAATAATTATTATTTTAAATCAAGCAACTGCTAATCATCTAATAACAGTGAATGGTTAACGACCATCTCATTAATAGTTAATACAACATATAAAAATAACTACCTATTTCACATGATCATGAAAGAATAATTTGTTAAATCCAATGGTTATGAACAAGTTTAAAATTAGGTCAAAATTTTGGGATGTAACAAATAGCTCAATATGTAAATAAAACTTACAAGTTCACCAATGTGCCAAGCAAGGTGGCACAAGTAGAAGGCGTATTTCATGATGATGTTGATTGGGTCCAAACCCATGAGCACCTTCTCTCATGAATGCAATAGAAGGGTAGAATGAAGGAATCATCTACCTAAAATACATCCCCTACGCACAATTGATGATGCTGATAACACCAAGGGAGACCTATGTAAGAGGTGGGACACATAGGACATATCACATCTCAGCTAGATAGGTGACCATTGTGTCCTTAGATGTAGTAAGCTGCCCTTTTTTGTCTTGTGTTTTTGTTTTGTTGTGTTATGTGTTTTGCAGATCAAAGAATAGTGCAGATAAATAGGAATACTTGCAGCAAACAAACAAATCTGAAATTTTACAATATTCAAAAATTCACAAAGGCTGAAATTTCTAGTTTAATTTTCGAAATTGAATATACAAATTTTCTCAAAAGCTTGAGCAACCTAGATCATTAACTGACATTACAAATGTATTTCCAACATACACACAAAATGTAACAATGAAGAAGTTTGATTTATTCGGAAAATCTAAAAACTGGCACTGTAGAAATGGACACCACACTTACAGAACCCTCCCAATCCTCTCAAGACTGCATGGTTGATAGGAAAGGTTGAGACCACTCCAAATGCCTCTCAAGAAGATTTTAAACCATCCTTTAATGCTAGCAACCTCCTCTGTAGCATACATGTCCTTGAATGGTATGAAATTATGAACAACAATTTGATGATTTGTAGTGAGATAAATCTCTCCTCCTAATAGTAGGGGAGGCTCCCTTCTTACCGTGGGTGGCTATAATAGAGACTTCACTAGAATTAACAAATGGGTGATTCACGAGATCAATTCCTCTTTTAGGAATGATCTTATACTAACAACAACTATTTGCAATTTAACAAAAGAAATCTATTGCTATGGTAATGCCGGTTGCTTAAGAATTGATGGAAGAACAACCTTAAGACAACAGTTATAACTTATGTGATTGATAGCAAGAACCCAAAGTTTCCTACAAGCAATCTTCTTGAAACAAAAGGATGAACAACTAACAGAGCTCAAAGTCTCTTGCTAACTATCAGAATATGAAATAACATATGAAGAAATAAAGCTCAAAGTCTTCAAATCTTCGTACTTGCAGCCACTATCAAACCATATCAGTCTTGTTTTTGAAAGCTCAAAGTCTTTGAAAAACAACACTAAATTCTCAAATGCTTCACAAGGAAAGAAGTAACAAAGATGAATCAATAAATGCAATGTAAGAGACAAAGATTAACTCCATGTATCACAACACAAAGTTTGGGAAAAACTTGCTTCTTTATTCACTTCAAATTATTTGCAACAAGAAATACAAAGCCTTCTAGTCACAAGCCCGGCCTTCTCCTATAAAGAAAAAGATGATTCTTTACAATGAGCTCTCTCCTTTATATAGGAAAAACGAAGAGAGAAAGGTGGAGGAAAAAGTAGAACAACCTCAACCAGCTGGACTTATCTCTAACTAACTACTTTGACTTTATTCAAAGTTGCATGCCTAATGCGATTGCAACTTAGCTACATGAGCTGATTATAGAGGTACATGTTATCTTGTATTTTTGACATAGATGCTCTTTACATGTAGCTTTCCTACTACTCTTCTACTTAAAGCATATGAAGAATTCAAATGTTCACAGTCTCAACAATCTTTGCAAATTTCTATAGTGAGTTCCGCACAACTTTGGTATCGGGCTCATTGGTGTACTCTCAGCAACCATTATGATCCTTCGTATGTGTTGGCTACCTCTGGAAATTTCCTTTTTGCTTTGTAGTTTGTCAAGTGAACACTTACAACTTGCAAATGTATTCATTATATTGAGATTAAAATCATCTGCTTCAAGTTGTAAGCGAATTGTTTCAGTGAACCCTGTATGAATATCTTCCTCTTTCTTGAGTTCTCCGTTATCAGTGATTACTCCACATGACAACTATTTGCAGCATTCGGTGATCATGTGTTCTTGCTCACCAATCTTCACTACTGCTGCCTTTGCATCCTTCATGAGTTGTTGCAGGATTTGTTCCTTGTTAATCAAGAGATGCTTGTAATCATGGTACATCTCAATAGATGAGATGACTTCATAATCACAAAGACCATCCAAATCAAGCTCCATCATACTTTTCCAAAAACCAAGGTCCTCGTCTAGGCAACTATAATTGTCATTTAAGTGACCCTTGAATATCACTTAATGGAGCAACAACTTCCTTTCCCTTCCTCAACACCTTGTAAATATCACAAATGAGATGATAACCTTGTGATTCAATGCTGGCCGCCCATTCATCTACAACTTGTGCCTTTCTTTTGATCTTCTTAGTACAAATATCTGGAACAGATTTAGTATCCAAAGAAGACTTCTTTAGTTCCTCAATGATCCCTAGGTTACGTGAATTCTCCTCCTTGAGTTTGCTCTTCTTATCCCATAGTTCATCATTCTTTTCTGTTAAGAAGTTGACGGCCTCATATGCATACTTATTGTGATTTTCATCAACCACCACTCGAGAAACTGTCTTGGCTTTCTTATTCTTCGAAACTCTTGGCTTGGTCACCTGTTTGTCAGACTCCTCAAATGGGATTTCTTCTTTCTTTTTCTTCTGTGTGACAGTACTCAACCATGGAGGAAGATTGAAAGAAGAAGTATTGGTTGAAACAGTAGTCACCAAAGTTAAATCTGGATTGCTTTGCATGATAGTAGTGACTAAAGTAGGTGCCTCAGTTTGAATGGCCATGGGAGTAGGACTACTATGTGTAACTTCAGTCATGAATTGCTCAAACTGAGCCAAAGTCACATCAAACAATGTTGTAGAGCGAATTGTGGTAGAAGGAATTGACAAGGAGTATGTATCAAAGACACTCTCATAATCATACTTAATCTCCTCGTGTTTCTAATGCAGGTGCAGCGAAGGACATGGGCAACACTGGAGTAATGGTCATAGGATCCTCAAGAGATGGATGTTCTATAGAAAATGCTTCCATAGCCATGCTTAGTGGTGAATCATGAGATTCATCTAATATTGGTGCTGAATCTAGAAGAGAAGTCACAGCAAGAACCTCAAGAGGAGGTGAAACCAGCGGTGAAGGCTCCTTTTATTTCCTCGCTTCATCATCACTTGAGTCAACTTAAATTGATTGAGTTTCAATCTCCTTTACCTCAAGGACTCTTGAATCCTTACCTCCTTTGATAGAGAGCTTGGGCAAACTCTAAACAGCAGGTTCAACTGTAGACGATGATGTCCCATCTTTACCTTTACCCTTTATTTCAGATCTCAAACTGATAGGACCAGTAAGATCAAATTCTTTTCCAAGCTTTATCTTAATGTGTTTGAGACCCCTTCTTTTCATCCAAATGTTGGTGTTAGCAAGAATAGACTGAAATCAATCCCAAATTGAAGTACTTTCCTTACACGACCATTTAGGAGGAAGAATGGGTAACTTCTCCACATCATGCTGAAAATATTTAGGATCTAGGATTTGATCGTCATCTTCAAATCTAGGAGGGATTGATGCCAAGTTGAAATCCACAATCTGCTTCACAATCAACTGAGTATAGTCCATGTGCTGAATATCCAACTCTGTTCGTACATCAATCCAGAGAACTTCTAGACAATGTATGTGTAGGAATTGCTTTGTCATCTTGTCATGAAGCCCTCTCCAGTCAAAACAACTCCAGGCTGCAAATCTTTTCAGCATGATCCTTTGAAGTTCAAACTCCATGTTTTTTTATTTAGGCACAGTATCCAATGAGTACCAACCAATCTTCAATGGGTAATGTAATGAGATCCCCACTCCTGGCCGGTGCAAATTGTATTGATAAGCCTGTACCTCCATGAGTTATCTTGCCAATTCCATGAGTATGATTTTATTAGTTTGGCACCTTAGCAATGTGTATGGCTCTCCTTTGAAGCATCCAACTCGCAGGTATGTTAAGTTCGGCAACTGTAGAACAAACACCCATACTCATTTACCTTATTCCATGCTTCATCAGAGACCTGCTTATTTGGGAGTTCTTTATCGAATTAGCACATGAAATGCCCAAAGAAGGCATCCTCAACCCTTCGAAAGTGTATCCGACTTTGCTTCAAAGGCAATTGCTCATAGTACTCCCACACATGAACTATAGACTTGTCAATTTTTGTTGATAAACCAAAAAAAGTACCCAAGGTAGTAGCAATATATACCATGTAGGAGTTTATGTTGAACACACCGGTAGTCAGCACATTCACCAACTGCTCACATATTGAATCACTCACTAATTCAACTCAAAACACACTCTTTTTTGACCTTATTATGAGTGAGATGTATTTATACATCCAGGTTTCAAAGGTGTTTGAATCCTTGAGCCCTTCCAAGTGACTAAGCAGTGTAATGAGATCACTGATTTCTTCCTTGAAATCACATTGGCATACACCCTTTCTTGGCCATCTAACAAGGTTTGGCCTCTTAGTGGTTAACTAGTTATCATTGACGAACTTGGTACAATAAGCAATATCCTCGCTCCACCGCTCCGAAGCCTTTTGTTTTGTGATGTTTGTAACAACTAGAGTATGAGGCAAAGTAACAAGAATTGGAATCGGCAAGGCCGAATCGAATTGTGAATCGGCCACGAATCGGCAAATTAAAATAAACCCTTGAAATTTAGTAACTTATTTCATAAACCCTTTATCGCTAAGTCGATTCATTGATTCACAAAAAATCGTTTGGCTTGAATCAAATCGCCGAATTGCGTGAATCGCTGTGATTCTCGGAACTATGGTATGAGGAACATGAAAAATGCAATCAATAGTCTTAGGATCGAGACTAATGATAGTATTGTCATCTCGATCTTTGATGGTTTGAGAAGGTGCATCAAAGTGTTTAGCACATGCACGATTGAATTCCAGCTCATGTGCTGCCAAGAGAAAAGTAGACAAGAAATGAATATGATTCCCCTTAGTCCATGTCATATTCTTTGTAGCTTCAACATCAACTCTTGACGAAAATCTTCAATGTTCATGTGAGATATATCAGTATCCCGCACTTCATCACAGTAGGAAGTTACTTGTGACGGTGTAATGGAATTATGATACTAATCGTATAGGTACTTCATCTTCTTTTTGTCTTTGCTGGAGTAGGTTCTCTCGACATCGCAAAATGGTATGCTTGCAAAATTGCCACATTAAAATCCCATAATATGAGAACATCTTCACGTGAGGATACATGATAAGTTTTTGATGTAAAAACACGAGTTTCAGACAAGATATGGACGGGGAAAATGAAAGGAATGACTAAGGATAGAGAATGAACAAATGGGTCAAGCTCAAAATGACTAAAATATGAGTAAAATAGTCAAAATCGGGGTTTTAGGAGTGAATTTCTTATGCGACTAGCGAGCTTGGAATTAAGTAAGGAAGGGGGAAAATGAGTAACACATTGAGCATCTCATGTTTTAATAAGTGCAAAATGTGAGACTCTATCTGGTAGGCATGTGGGAGAAACATCAACTATAGGGCAGCCATGTGGAATTACAAAGAATGCATAATGATGGGGTTTAATCTTGCATTCTCATGTGAGGGAAAAATGAACTTGTTTTTCTTTTAAGAACAAGATTTTACACTGGACTGCATATGCAAGTAAGATGAGACCTGAAGAAGATGAAAGATAGAAGGAGCAACTTTATGTACATAAAAGAGATGCAAATCTGAAAATAGAAATGACAAAGATCTGCAAGAAGATTAAAAACTAATATATACAAATGCCTTTAGAAAAATAACCAAGGAAATTTACCTCAATTCCACCAAGAATGAAGAAAACAAGTCTTTATCCAAAACTTGAGCAAATCTAAACAAATCCAACAGATCTAGCATTTAAGATTCGCCCAAAGCCAAGACTTAAATAGATTTTGAATTCCACACAACATGGTTCGAATTTGGACATGTGCAGATGGTTAGAGAAATGCAATACCCAAAATGTGGAACAAACTTTGACCTAGCAACTCCAAATGCAAAGACATGTAAAAACGATGTCTAGGGCAAAGATTAGCTTGTTAAAATGATGAAAAATGAGCTGGAAATTGAAATGCCTACCTTAGAACTCTTCCTTAAAGAGATTCAATGCCAAAACGCAAGTGAAAGCAAGGTATTTTGGTGGAGATCAAGCCCAAAACGGGCTGTTTTTGCCCAAATGCATGTATTGGAAATACATGTAAACTTCACAAAAATCGCCACTTAGTCTCTTAGTAGGAAATCATAGAGTTAAAATGCATTTTAGAAAGACATTAACATATCACCAAAAACGTGCTTTCTTGGCAAAAATCGCCGCCTATGACAAACGCATTTTGGAGGAGTGTTTACGTGTGTTTTAAACATATATGTGCTTCTGGCTCTGCAAAACCAAGGCGGGTGCACCTAGTCTTGAACAAAACACTTAAGTCCAAGATCTTTATAGAAGATTGGTTAGAATACGAATATAATGAAAGCTTCGAAAATGGCAAGAATTATAGAAAGCTTTTAACTTGCAAATTATGAACTGATAATAACAAATGAATGTATGAATCTCAAGATGTTTTAAATAAAAATAATTATTATAGATGATTGCAACAAATGAATATATTAATTCTTCAAAGGAAAGAAATGAAATAATTGCTAGCGTATGGATTATGAATTATGAATAACATAAAGACTGGTGCTGAAATTCAAATGGGCGATAGAGTCAATATTATAAGTTTAAAACATACAACTTTATAAAATTCTACACACATAGACTATAAATAATTTAGTAATCAAGATGCGACAGATCAAATATATGGACGCAATTTTAAAATAGTCTAGAATGTATTTTAACTCCTGTGGTTTGGAGACAAGCCAGACATAGATTCGAAAACAATTAAATATATCTCAATATCTATGATGTTCGATTTTAAAATGCTATAGTTGACCCTGTCCACTTATCTATCATATAAATTATTTATAGAATGAAAAAAATAATTATAAAGGATGAAACTTCATAACATTTCCAACTCTAAAGCGTTATGTATATAAATAAAATGAACATTCTTACTAGTTATGCCAGATTCGAAAATACAATGAAGACACTCCTTATGGATGATCCATCCACTGCAGTTTGATTCGATAACACATGTGAAAATATTCACTCAACAATCTAGAATCCACGGGCTTAGTTCAAAAATTCATTCTTCGCCTATAAAAGAATAATATATCAAGAGTGCATATCTCCTTAATATATAAAAATTTGTAAGAATGTATATGAATATGAATTGTGTCTCCTTTGGTGCTGTTTTTACATTGTATATTTATTATTTATACATAAGAGGTGTCGGTTGTTTTTCCAAACACCACACCTTTTCAATACATCTTAACGACTATAACCGCATGAATTATTTAATATTTGTATTTTAGAGCAAACAATAACTCTATGGGATTACTGGTGACCAGAAATTGTTTCGAAAACTATCATAAGGAAACTCTTCACACATGGACAATGCCCTCTTCTCACAATGCGGCAGATGGACATTCATTCAGGCCCCTCCTCATCCATTTGGATATGATAGTTCCTTTGTTCACAACTTCAGATTGTGTAAGGCATCTAAGGAAACAGTGTGGCCAGATGCGCCTTAGGCTCATGAGAGATGGTAATCTTGAATAGGTCTTGTGTCGCCCCAGGCATCATTCAAGTCCTTCCACTATTCAGACACCTTCCTGTCTTCTCTTGCGTAGCACATGAGAATCAATTTCACCATTTGCTCCAGGAGAAGGATTATCAAAACATTTGCACGGGCCTTAGTACTCAGCAATCATTTCGAGAGCATTCTTTATGAAGCTTGGAGGATCGAAATACTCCAGATGTCCATTCATACCGTAGGGTATGTGGCAATGAACCACTTGCCAATGGACAAGGCACTTCCTCTGTGTATTCAGATCGAACATGCCTAGCATCCAATAGTGAAGTGTGGTTTCCTTGGTATTATTGGGGTGCTCCTCAAGTCTCCCTTTTCATCCACGATTGAAGCCCTCACAATATCAAGGAGATACGATGACTATTCTGCCATTCTTTTGCATGTGTCCCTGCAGCAAAATCAAAGAGAAAATTATGTATCAATAATCACCAAAGATTTAGATACATGGTTGAGGATCAATGATTTAGATTCCTCTTGGCTCCACCTGGGTAAAGATTTGACTTGCTTGTACTCCTGGACCATATGCTCTTAGTTTCTTGAAAAACACATGCTTCAAATAGTTTTTTCCATCTGTTATTCTGATCTAAGAATATGCCTTGGTGTCTTAATATCATTCTCTTAAAAAAAGTTTTGCTGATCCAACCCTTTGCATGTCAGTGGAATATATTTGCAGTATTAGGATGTAGATAGTGATAATGGTATTTGCTAAAATCACAAGTATGGGTGACACTATCAAAAGAGCATGACAACCTGAGATCAAAAGAACATTGGTTGATTCAACACAAAGATGATGAGCATCTAAAGTGTATCCTTGACATTATTCACTCGAAACAGTTCCACCTTGTACTCAGAAATTTCTACAAATCATTGAACTCTTCCTTCATTGAATCTGTATCTTACCTTCAAATTATTGCCTAAAATACGAGTGAAATAGCATTGTAGCTTTGATCATTGGATATATGCAAGAATATCATTTCAATCAAGAGGATTATTAAATCTGTCAAGATTGAGCTTCAGTTTTCCAGCAATGACCTTGAATGCAGTAGACTAAACAATATCATTTGTCTCAACACTTGTCCCGGTCATGGTACATGCAACCTATGAAGCCTGAAAGTTCTTGGTCCATATTAATATGTTATATCTGTATATAGAGCTCTAGGGAGGTTCACGATCCAGGTAACCTTAAATGGGCATTTCTTAACATAGATACCACAACCCATGCATAACTCCTCTAATATTAAGGCTGTATTAAAGGCAAATGAAACCTTTATACAAAGCTTTCTGTATCTTCATCTTTCATATGATCATTCAAACTTTATCCACTTTCAATTCAAGGAATCCATTATTTACTTAGTTTTTGGTTCAATCATCTATAAATGAAAGCCTTAAATTACAAAATTTTAGAGTTCCATCACCACTTAAATGGTGATTAAAAATACATATGCATTTGATTATTAAAAATGAACTTTAAATACAATAACATATGTAATCATATTTAAAAAGGACACTTTAAATGATGCCGGGACTTAAAATTTATTGGGAGTGGATTTTTATGAAGTATTTTGCATGTGGATTTATGCAATATGACATAAAAATCCCACTTTACACACTTAAGTTGTCTCATATAATTATATTTAATATCTAACTATAGTTTTTAATAAAAGTAACATGAAAAATAGCCAAGAAATACGCTATTTTCATAAAACATAAAAAACTATCATCAAATCAACTCAGAATGAGGTGAACTTTTAAAATGGACCACAAAATCCACTTTAAATATCAAATATAACTTTATATCATGCAATTACCAATAAAAAAACCCACCTTTATGAGGATTTTAATAAAAATATGCAGTTGACTTGAAAAACCCCACTTTTTTCTTATAACTTGAGCTAGACTACTCCAATTTGAACCTAAGTTAGCTCGAATCTAGTGGAATTCCAAGGGCTATTCACCTAAGGCAAAAACAAGACTACAAACTATTTACAACACAAAGCGAAACAAAGAAAGGACGTGAAAGTTTACCAAAAATCGAGTATTTGTAGCATGAGAAGAAAAACTCTTACCAACAAACAATTGGAGATACTATAACATACTATTTTAACGAAGTTGAAAGTAGAGAACATATTCTAAGATTATATCCGACTATCATAACAGAATGCCATAAAGTAATTGAAAAAACATTACATCATACATAAATGAAACTATTAATTGAATTTATTATAATAGATATAAGATGAGAATTTAAGCAACGACTAAATCCATTTCATATGAAAGACAACTAATTTAAATTCCATAACTAACTTCATTGATTACACTTTGAAAGAAACTAATCGATTTAACTATATTTACAATTATACATTTCAAAATAACATAAAAGTATGTACACGTAAAAGATTTAAATTTCATACATGTACTGAAATAACTGTTGATGTGTTGTGCAAGCCTTGGCATTTAGTGAAGAGGAGAAGCATTGACATAGGCTTAAACTCCCAACCATGGACCTTTACATATTCCCCACACAATCTCTTACGAGAAAGACCCTTCCTACCTCGGGTTAGGCTTGGGGCACCATAGTCTTGCCATTTGAGCATTTTGGTGTTAAAGTGTCAAGCTAAGTAGCAGACAAGGTTGAGGGATTCCTCCATCAACCTTCCCTTTGTTAGCTAGCACTCCTAACCTCTAGTGATCAATTGTAGCAAGCATGCCTCTAATCTACCTTGGCCAGGGATTTAGATGGGCAAATGAACAACTCGATCACCACCCCTCGACTTGACAATTGAATAAACTTTGGACATTCATGAGCTGACTTGGACTAAACAATTCTCCTTTTTTTTAAAGGTTAATGCACTTTAGACAGTGATTAATAGTTTATTTTTCTTTGCAGGAATATCTTTCCTTTTCACCCATTTACAGTTGACTCTGCTAGTCTTGGGTGCATCCTAGCAGATTGCTAGTAATTATGAGATCCTTATCAATCAGATTTTGTTTATACCATTTTGATTCTTATCACAGCTGGTATATAGAAAATACCAGTGTATAAGTCATATAAATACTTTATGCCAAATGATGGGACAATCCTTATACAAATGTACAATATTATGCATTAAACAATCATTGAGCATTTAGTCTTAAGAGAACTATATCGGATCAGTCTCTACGGGTATGCACCGATATGCAAGAAACTAGTCCCAAATAAAGGATGAGCATGGCTGGTGCTTATCAAAAATTCTTACTACTTTTGAGCCTTGGTTACGCCTCAGATACGTAGCCAAGCTTGTGATCATGATATTCCTTCATTCGACACTGATTTATAAAAAAGTTTGCATTGAAAAAGATATAGCATGAAATAAGAAGAGACTTGCAAAAATGGTTTCGTTACCTAAGAAAACAATTCAATTTGTTGACATGATCCTGAGGCAACAACTCCACGCGATAATACATTCACCAGTGTGGCCCAACACTGTAGATCAAGTATGGTAATGTGTTCTAGTATATGGACAGAAAGAAGAGAAAGATATTTTGGTTCAGAGTAATCGCATGACAAGAAGAAAGTGAATGAGTGAATGATCCTTCAGCCACAAAGAAAGAAGATAAAGCCTCCCGTGCTTCTGGTTACAAGAAAGAGCTCGATATCAGTTACAAGAACTTCATAATTTCAAATTTAAAAGATTGATGTTGATAAGGTGGCAAATGCTCATCAATATGGAGTCATAATAAAACATAAAGATTATACTTTCTCATGGTTTAAAACAAATATATGTATATATATACGTATATATAAATGTTATGTCATCATGCTATTGAACTGTACCTATAATTGTACATACATATACATATATCTATATGTGTGTGTAATTTTGAGAGTACATATAATTCCTTTTTATTATTATATTCTCTCTAGGTACGCATGCATATATGTATATATATACATGTAAGTGCAATTCATAGATATTATCAAAATATCATGGTGGCATTTTATATATATATATATATATATATATATATATATATAGTGTAATGTCTCCAATTTTGTCGGCATTAGAGTTTCAGGGATTAGCCTATTATTGTGATCCTTACAAGCTAATTATTGTGGATAGAGGGTCTTCTGTGGTAGTGGCTTGGCTTGGGAGGGTCCTATCTTCTCCACATCTCAATAAGCTACAAGTTGGTCTTCGTTTGGCTTAGATCAGACTTTGTTTGGGCTTAGTTTTGTTACTTACTATTTGTGGTAAGTTGGTGTTGATCGGGATGGACCCTTTCTATTTTTGGAAAGTGCATTTGGTCACATGGAGAAATAATAGGTAAGACTCCTATTTCAGACGACATAGTTAAATGATGAGTATTTTGGGAGTTCTATATTTTTAGTGGCCAAATTATTATTAATTATTAAATGGCTTATTATAAAGTTATAATTTAACTTTATAATTTCATTTAATTTGAGAGTTGAGTTATCATTGGAAAGTGCCATTTATTAATTAGTTAAGCCAAGTCAAGTGAGAGAATCTAATGGAAGCTTCTAATTAATGTTGTGTGGTGAAGCTTCTTGAGTGAAGTTACATGTTGGCAACAAAAGGGAATCTGGAGGTTATAAATACAAGCTCATTTCATTGGGAAAAGCATGCTTGGATATTTATTTACTTTTGTTGCTTTGTGGCTTTTTCTGAGTTATGATTTTCATGCCCTTGTTGAAGTATAAGGGTCTGAATTCTGGGTTGTTTCATTGGATCTACAGCTTAAGTATTGTAGACTCAAAACTGAGATTTAATTCTGTGATTGTTTTGCAAATAGTTGCTGAGGTAAAGCTATTTGCTAATTTCTCCTACTGTTTTACTGTGGCTAAGGAGGAGATTAATTGTTGGAGATGATTATTCTCCAGTCTACTGTTGAGGTATAGTAGACTAAGCTGAGTTTAGAATTTGATTGGCCTCCCTTCTGTATTTGTTGTTGCTAGGAGGACATTATTGGTGCTGTGAGTTAATAGCAATTTAATTCGCAATTAAGGATTCTCCATTCTGAGTTTTAAATACTTGAATCTTTGGTCTTCGAGAGTTGGCTTTGTTTGCATGACTGGGTGTTTATATATTAGTGTGGAGCCTGTTTGTATCTGCATATTTGGGAGTCTATGGTCACAGAGTTTGGCAGCAAGGAATTACTGTTACAGCATACCCTTGCCTTGGCATTGACATTTTGGGAGGAGAATGGAGAGGAGTTTATGATACTGCTGTTGGTATTTATCCACATTATTTCTGGGCATTTGAACTAGTTTGTAGATGCTGCTAGGATAAGATTTTGGCATCCAATATACTGGTCGGCATTATCAGTGGTCTGCAAATTTTATACCCAATGAATGCATAGTTCCTCCACCTTTGGATGTTAGATTCTTCAGAATTCTGAGTGTTTACATGACTGCTGTCGAAGGCAGCACATTCGCTGTTTGGCATCATTCTGGGACTTCTGTAGCAATGCATTTCAGACCTGCAAATTGGTGGAGAAGCTCGAGGCTAATGGTGGCAATCATTTCCAGGTTCACACATAGTTGTATGGTGTTTAGTAATTGCAATCTATGTTAAGACAATAATTGAAAAGGACTTGTTCATTCAACTGTTTATCATCTTTCTAATGTCGCTATGAATGTGAAGTTTAAAATTAAATAAGTAGGGAAGTGGCGTTACATCTGGTTATATGAATTTAACCCATTAGAAGATTTGAAGATTCTTAAAAGTTCCTAGTTATATTCTAAACAAAAACTAAGATGACTATTTCAGCCATACTAGGGAACGATTGCCAAGTGTTTGACAAAATGCTAGATTGTTGATTAATGAAATAAATTGATGTTTGTTTAAGCTATAACCAGACAGGGTTACTGCATATAGATAGATATGTAAAGTTACAATGTTGACCACTTGCATAGTCTCAAAAGAAAAGAGAGGTAATAGTTCTTCTCATCATATTAAATGTTTAATGTTTTCTCTTGTTATAAGAACTGACCAAGTAGGTCATGATTGTCCAAGGTGTACTTTGTTGCCTATCTGTTAAATCCTTCACCAAGGTAGTTAGAACCCATACCTGATGGTCTGACGATGGATTAAATTGGTGCCCATTCCTTGAGTCCCGTTTAGTAATTATTTCCCTCCTTCGTTTGTTCCTGCAACAAAAAATGCATATTTCCACAATAATAACATGTTCCTCCACTTAAATTGAAATATCAAGAAACACAATAACTGATAACTATCACAACGACTAACCACCACTAACATTTATCTTAAAATATAAGCATTCAGTTTTAATTGAAATAACAATAATCAACTAACAAGTCATTTACACATGAATCAATTTGGTTAATCATAACTTCGATTTCACAAGATCATGATATCCGAGAGTTTTAACCTAACCATTACAACGGCTATAATATTATTTTAAAAGATCAAAAATTTGGGATGTAATAGATAATCTTGATGGAAAACCTTCAAAAGAACACATAGAGAAGACTTCACGAAGAATAATTTGGGGATAATGAGTTGTTTTCACAATGCCTCATCAATGCATTGAAACGAAGAGGATGAACCTATGAATTCATGAGACAATTGTGTAGGGTTGCCTCAATTTTGTGATGTCAAAATTGAGGACAATAGTTAGCTCTAATTGGAGAACATACCTCATTTGTTCATAGAAACAATGAGGGATGTAGATTCCAAACCTCTAAGCACCTTTATCTACTCAATTGGGCTATAGAGTCGGGCGACTAAAAACAAAAGAAAAAATCCTAAACTAAAAAGACATGGTCATTATGTACAAGGGTATTTAGCTGGAGCTTATTCGAAATGATGCTTCAAATGTTGCCCACTGTATGGAATTGCAAATGGAGTTCCATTACGGTGGGCCAACAAGAATATGTTTTCTCTTGCCACTAGTGAATAGTGAAAGGACCGCGCCAAAGAGAGTCAAACTTGCCATGCATGCCTTTTGGTTCTCGCCTTTTATCCCAAAGTAGAACCTAGACTCCAAACTGAAATTCTCTATGCTTGGCCTTTTTATCACTGTCTTTACTTGTTGTTGATGTGCAATACACTTATCCACCACGTTTGTTTTTTGTTCTTCAAGCTGCTGAAAAAACATGATTCTTTTATCCAAAGAACTTTCAAAAGTTCTATCTTCTATTGCTTTTGATAACATGAGAGTAGGAAGCTCTACAATTATGGGAATTTCTACATTTAAATCATAAAGAAGCTGAAATGGTGACATGCCAATAGCTCTTTTTGGTGTAATCCTATCAGTCCACAATTCATCAAACAATACCTTGTGCCATTTTTTTTATTATCATCCACAAGTTGGCGAATGATTGCAACCAAGTTCTTATTACTAGACTCACCTTGTCCATTTCCTTGTGAATAGTAATCAGATGCATGAGATACAATAATACCACATTCAAAGAAAAATTGTATAATCTCAGATGATGAAAATATTGAAGCATTGTCTAAGACAATCTTATTGGGAATTCCAAAACGAGAAATAATATTCTTCTTCAAAAACGAGATGATGTTGCATTCTTCACAAGAATTGCCTCTACCCACTTAGTGAAGTAATCAGTAGCAGTCAAAACATAAGTGTGCCTTGCACTAGATGTTGGATTAATAGTACCAATGAAATTTAAACCGCATTGCTGAAAGGGTTCTTCAATTACCACCGGCTTTAATGGAAGTGTTGCTAACTTTTGTTTCCCAACAAAATGCTGGCAACGTTCACATTAACGTACCCAATCATACATGTCTTGGAAGAGAGTTGGCTAGTAATGTTTGGCTCGCAAAATCTTATGAGCAGTTATTGGCGCTGAAAAATGACCTCCACAAACTGAATCATGAAAGGATTCTAATAGTCTGATCTGTTGTGCTTTATCAACACAATGAAGGAAATTACCATCAACTGTAGGCTTGTATAGATCACTATCCCAAAGAACAAAATGTGCAGCCCTAAGCTTTAAGCTTCTCCTTTGTTTGTAAGTAAAATGTGAAGGACATTCACCATATGTGAGATAGTATGCTATATCAAAATACCATTCATCAATTATACTGACGAACAAAACTTGAGGTAATTCTTCAAGTAATTCTTCTAGTTCTGGTTCATTTTTGGCCATTAGTTGACATAAGCCTTTACCACGAACCAACTTTGTAGGCTTGATCTCAATATCATACTCTTGAATTTTAGCAATCCAATTGCCTCTTTTAGTTCCAAATTCTTGTTGTGTCAAAATAGACTTGACAGTAGTATCTAGGACAAAAACCACCACATTTGAATTCGATATATAAAACTTGAAAGATTTGACTGCTTTAACAACCGCAAAGGCATTCTTTTCCATCAATAAATATTAGAGCTCATGTGATTTGAGTGGACAACTCATGAATGCGATAGGAGATTCTATATCCTCAGCATTCTTCTTCATGAGAAGAGCTGAAGTATGCTCGGAAGCATAACTATACATGATAAAATCCTTTGAGAAATTAGGACAAGCTAACACTGGTGCATGTTCTATTGTTTCCTTGATTTCTTTGAAGATAACCTTTCCTTCAACACTCCAATGAAAAACTGATCCTCCTATCATCATATTTGAAATATGACGAGTCTTCTCTACAAAGTTTGGAATGAATCTTCTTTGAAAATTCACCTTTCTGAAGAAAGAATGAACAATAGTCTTGTTGGTTGGCAGGGAGAGACTTTGAATAGATCTAACCCTCTCAGGATCAATCTTGATTCCTTCTTTAGACACAATATGTCCAAGAAGCTTTCCTTCTGTAACTCCAAACATGGACTTCTTAGGATTAAGAGAAATCCCATGTCTTTGGCAGCTTTCTAACACTTGACGTAGACGATGAACATGACCTTGTCTTTGTTTAGAAAGCACATTGAGATCATCTAGATAGACTACAATGATCTTATCCTTAATATCACAAAAAGAAAAATTTGTTGCCCATTGCAAAGTAGCACCTTCGTTTATCAATCCAAAAGGCATCTTGTTGTATGGAAATGTAATCCAAGGATAAACATTGTTTTGTATTGATCCTCATCTTTGACCTCAATCTGATTATAGCCTGAAAACCCATCAAGCATGGATAACATTTGTGAACCAGTAATCGTCTATAAAACATGATCCATAATTGGCAAATGATAATTATCCTCCAAAGATGCTTGATTTAAATTTCGGAAGTCCACACAAATGCGGATCTCACTATTCTTTTTCCTCATAGGAACAATATTTGCCACCCATGTAGAATGTTGAATTGGAAAGATTATTTTTGCATCCAACATCTTTTGAATTTCTGATAAAGATTGTACCAGAAATCTTAGGATTGTACTGCCTTTTCTTTTGCCTGAATGGAACAGCACTCGCCTTTAGGGAATTTCATGTTGCAACACTTTAGGATGAAAAGACTTGAGATCGTCATATGAATATGCTAGTACATCCATATATTTATGTAATAGATCAATGAAATGATCCCTTTCTTTAGGTGTGCAACATTTACCAATGTTTACAAATTTTGTATCAGCATCCGACCCAAGATTGAACTTCTCAAATTCCATTGCTGAACTAGACCCAGCTTCTTGTTGATGCTTGACATAACAATCATGCTTATCAAACAATCTTTCCAAAGAAACTAAATCATGAGGAATTTTGTTTCCTTTAAGCTGAATGAATTCTTCACACATGATAGGATCCTTGACAGAGACATTCTCTCGAGGAGATGAACTACTTCCTTCAAAATATAGCTCATCAAAGTTCTCTTTTGTCTCCAAGAAATTAATAATTTGGTGATCATTGAAAATTTACCAGTGCTCACAGTTCTTTGGAACACTTGGGTGGAAAACTAATTGGATTAAATATCGGTCTTGTTCAAAACTCTCATGAGGAATTAAGAGCATTGCTGAAACAGCAAGAGAATCAGCTTTAACATTAAATTCTCTTGGAACCATGGAAATGTTGAAGGCATCAAATCCATCAACAGAATCCCAAACCAAGTTCTTGTAATGCTTAAGCCTCTCATTCCTTGTTTGATATTGATTTCGAACTTGACATACCATGAGCTCAGCATCACCTCGAGCATGCAAATTCTGAGCCTTTATTGTATTTTGATAGTTTGCCCGATGTCTGTTCTATGGATCTTGATGAGTCTTTAATATGCCCTGTAACTGATTGTTTTGATTTCTCAAGTAGATGACTTCAGTTGACAACTTCTTCATTTGTTCAACAATATTCTTAGCTCATCCTTTTCCTCATGAGTTCTTGTAGAAGCATCTTGAATAAATAGGTTGTGATTTAGGTGCTTGAAGAATGGGAACTCCGGGTTGTAGTACCAATGATTCAATGGAGCTTGATAGGTTAATTGAGGAACTTGATTTACATCTGGAACTTCTTGAGCTACAGGTTGGTTTCTGTTAAACCCATACAATTGACTTGATGGAACTTGATATCCAACTGATCTTGTGTGTAATGATGATCCTGACATATTCTGGCACTTCAATAGCCTTAGCATATGCCTCATTCAGATCAGCCAGAGGATGACAGGACTCTCTCACAAACATGGAAGTGACACGGTCCAAGGCGTTTATGATAAATCTCTCTTGCTCTTGCATTGTCGACTGTAGAAGGCACTTGCAGCCTTGTATATGCTTTATGGAACCAATTTTAAAAGAATTTACTAGTTCACCTTCCTGCCTTCTGATTTGTACAACTGTGAAAACAATTCGGATGGGGAAACCAGAATACCAAAGTTGTCTACAAATGCTTTCTTCAATGCTTCCCATGAATCTATGGTAGAGCTGGGTAAATATTTAAACCAATTCACAGCTTCTTCCTCCAAAGATGGATATATAGTCAACATGCTACATCTCTATATTCAATTTGCCCATTGTTTAGTGCTCCTATAAAAATCTTAAATCTGGCTGTCAGCTGTTTTATTGGGATCATTGTTTTAAAACTTAGAGCAAAACTTGTCTGTATTTTAGGCATACCAAGGTAAACATTGAAAACCAATGGGATGGGCTTTTGACCAACCAAGTTGCATCATTCTGTTGGCATTCCATTACTCTATTGACTTGTGCCGAATTTGTTTTAATTTGAGGAGCTTCAACTAACACTTGTTGAGTTGCAATTGGAGTTGGATTGACTTGAACTTGTTTGATTAGGAGATTGTTGTAGATTGATTGATTGACTTTAGGAAGCTCCTTCGCTTGTGTTGCTTTGGTTGTTTTGCTTTCTTTTGTGAAATTACAACTCTATTAAATCTTTTTCTTGCTTTTCATGAAGAGCATGTGCAATATTGTGTTGTATAATTATTGTGTCAATTATCTAAGAACATAATAAAGTCAGTAAATACAACATTAAATATATGGATTAGTGCAGGTTGTCATGTTTGATGAACCGACTGCTGGTCTTGATCCGATTGCCTCCACTGTTGTTGAGGATCTTATCCGCTCTGTCCACATTAAAGGATGTGATGCAGTGGGGAAACCTGGGAAGATTGCTTCATATATTGTTGTAACCCATCAACATAGCACAATAAGGCGGGCAGTAGATAGGTAAGTTAATGTTTTGGATATATATTAGTAGTATAGCCACACATCTATTGAAGTTTGCATTGACATGAATGATCAACTTGTCAAGCAACTCCAATATGAGGGTTACCTAAATGTTTGCCTAATTGATACTTTTTGACATAAGTTATATTGTTTTGGTAGGTTGCTCTTCCTTCATGAAGGCCAGATAGTCTGGCAAGGTATGACACACGAGTTTGAAACATCAACTAATCCTATTGTTCGACAGGTAACTTGCCCACGATAATTCTTGTAGATTGTCCTCATATTTCTGAGTTTAGCACATTAAGCTGGATTTCATGATCACGGATGAATATTTACTGGTATTTTATTTTGTAGTTTGCTGTAGGGAGCTTGGATGGACCTATTCAGTACTGATAATTTTATATAGCTAACCATACCAGCTTTGCAGAAATTGCAGTGCAGATAGAGTCTTTTAATATTTTTCATGTAATCTGTATCTTATACCAACAAGCGCTACATTTAGAGAAGATGGCTGTTATAGTTTCCCATTCTTCCACATTGTTTTCTCATTCTGTACTGAGTACTTGGTTATTTGAGGCAATGATCCAGACTGATCTCTTTGTATCAGCTTCCTAAAAGAGAATAAAATGCAATGGCTGCTCCATGTGCATTCTTACCTCTCAGATGGAATTTTGTGTGGTGGTGGGTTTAATTTAAATTGAATCTGGAGCTAGAACTAAGCGACATTGGAGAAATATGATGTTTAGCTTTTCTTCTACAGAGGAACAACTTTCTCTGATTATTAAACATCAAGTACTAAAAGTATCAGTCATATTGTCTTCTCTATGTAGTGCACAATACAAGTTTTCCTGCAATGAACCAGACTGTAACTTTTTGTTTTAAATATGGTTCTGATTTCCATTTCATATTTACCTTTGCATTGAGGGCCCTGATTGGTATATTGATGGTTTGCTAAATTTTAAAGATGTTAACGGGGTTGCTCTCTAAGTGTTGCTCAAAGGTAATCTATAATTGTGAATCATGATTCAACATATAGCCTCTAAGTTTGGTTCGGGAAGATAAAATATTATGAACGCTAGGTTTCAAGCCCATGAGAATGAGTAAAGGAAGTGTCAGGGAAAACTGCTTCAAATAAAATAGAGTTTATATAAGAAGGCAAAATCTAAAATATTGTAACTGGGATTATTGATGGTCAATTTGTAGGGGTCCTGTAAAAGAATGCATAGTCCTTTTAAAGTACGAGGAATAATATCCTTATGCAATGTCTTTTGCCAGTTCACAAGTGAGTCTAAACCTACGCTCAAGTCTGATAACTGCTAAAGCACACAATCCGGCAGATGTGATGTGATATTTGAACTTTGAATGGTAATTACTAGCTGGATCCTGACTGAATTCACTGACTGCAGAGTACCTCACCAACAGTTCACCATGGACTGCTCAAGTTGAGGTTGAAATGAATTGCAAATGGAGACATAAAAAACTATTACGAAGGGGTGATATTTTCCAGTTTTCCTTGTTTGAATCATCATACAGATCCCCTTATGAGAATTATTTCTTAACGATTGGAAGATGCGAGGCAATATGAGTTGATTAAAAACTGTATAACATTTTGCATGAAGTTTTTTGTTCTTTTATTGTAAGGTTTGTACAACCTTCATGAAGCAACAAATTAGAGGGTTATCACGATGATGATAATGAAATCACGTAGTGAAAAAGTTGTAGGTCCCATTTCACAAAATATTAATCAGTTATGTTAAATTTCTATGGTTTTCATGTAAAGTCCCAAGATATATCAGGCATGAAGCATTTTGCATGACTGTAATGCCCTGCCAAGGAACCCAAGAGTGATTAACCTAAATAATGCAACTAAGATTACTGAAAACATTTTCTTAACAGTTTACAAACAATAATGTGAAAGCAAGTAATAATAAGATAACACATGCATACGATATAACTCAAAACATAGATTACAAATCTCAATTGTTCCGTAATGTAGAATTATGTATATATATATAAATCCATGAAGTAAACTTACAAAACACAACTCACATATTATAGATGAATGACCAAAAACATCATAACGTGAAAATTCCAAATCCAATTGACACAATATCCAAATATCCAAATACACAACGAACTCTACATTCATTGCACTGTCGTAGAGTATGATATACAAATCAAGATACATATACATCTTTTTAAGGTATTAGAACCAATACACTAATCAATACACAAGAATAAGATGAGAAGAGAGATCATGTATCCAAAGATGAATCACGATAATGTAACTAGTATAAGGATCATCCAGTGCCAGAACAAGAAGTTGGAACATATCTCAATGATAAAGGTCACACCACCACTCGACCTTGTGGAATCTAATGAAGGCTCACTCTATTAGTGTTGAGGAGATAACAATACTCCATACGAACATGAAAACAAAACCAATCACAGGAATCAAGGATGGAGTCTTGACAAGCTATCTAATCTCAAGGTCAATACTCAATTGTATAGGTAGTACATGCTAATATAAAGGCAATACATGTAAGAAATCTAGGATGTATATAGGGAAGTGTTATCACACGAGCCAACTATAAGGTTATTTGGCAGCCTCTCTGGACCCTGTCTCCCTAGTAACTCTTTGTAGCGTCAAAAATTCTTCTGCACAAGCAAGAACACAAACTATGCAAATGCAAGACCTCGATCAAGCATCATCTCAAGCTTCATCCTACTCTGTACTAGCACTCAAGACATGAGTGAGGAATCACACATCTTATTAATTCATTTTAACCTCTCAATGAAATTTAGTTATCACTTATTAAGTTACTTATAATGGGTTATCTTGATAGCCAACTTGGGCCTTGACCCCCTATTGCAAGCCACTCTCATCCATACACCTAGATAATCTATCCTAAGCTCATAAACCATAAAAAGTCTTGTAAATGAAATCACAGTAATAATCAAGTATGGTTCCATAAAGAAGGTAATTGGAATACACTGGTCCTCAAACCATAATTCTCATAAGTACACACGGGTCCTTTAACCATAATATAACAAATCCAAGACTGGTCCTCAAATTGTCACATAACTCACTCTCAAAGGGTACAAAATACATGAGCTTAGAACATTGGTTGGGAAAGAATAATTGAGATTGAGCATTAACATAAAAGTATTGTACTTAACCACCATCTCATAAATTAGACACTCTTCAAGCTTCTACGTACAACCCCTAAACCCGATAGTAACCCAGATCAAGGAGACCATAAACATATATACAAACACAACTAGTAGAGTTTAATTATTTTCTAAGGTTTAATTTGACCATAAAATATTTCGCCTAATATATCATGATTTTCAATAGTTTACTAAAGTGGAATTTTAGTATTCTCATTTTATGATAAAGTCTAATAATAAAATATATTAATTCTTTGATTAATGTATTCATTAGTTTAAAACTTTTCTTTATTTAAAAACTCCATCTACATTCTATTTAAATAAACATCAAAGTAAATTTACCATTTATTTAAATAAACATCAAACTAAATTAACCATCTCAATTTTTTTTTATCGCTAAAAGGCTTTCGCCAATATTCCATTAATTTAAAAGAAATACCGTATTATATAAAAACTCAAGTTTGTTACCTTAATAAATATCTTAACTTTAATATTTATTAATTAAATAAAATATGATTTAAAAACTTATAAAATAAATTAACTTAACTAAATATAATTTAACTAAATTAAAATATATTTTATTTAGACTGATCAATTTTTTATTTGTTGGGGACAGGGGTGGGGGAGAATTAGAATTGGGCAGTTGGCCTCTCTTGTCCATGCTATCGTAAGCAACATTGTTGTCTATGGTAGTTTGTTGTCGTGGTAGCTCGATGCCATTGAGCGAAATGCAAGGCAACATTGGGTGGAATTAAAACCCCCTCCCCACTTATTTTTTTAAAATAACTTTTAAAAGATATATTTTTTATAATATAATTTATTTAAACTTGTTTTAATATATATATCTATCCACCTATCTACCTATGTACCTACCTACCTATCTATCTATCTATCTATCTATCTATCTAAGCCATTTCTATCCTAAATCTGATACCATATATTTTCTTAATCAGTTGAAACTAATATATTGAATTTTAATAAAAATAAAAAATATCTTTCCTATAAGCATCCTAATATGGTTTTTTTTTAAAACCTACAAGATAAAATTTTCTTTTTCCCATTGAGATCTTCTGGCAAGTCTTTGTTTTCGCACATTTAAAACAAATCATGAAAAACCAAATCAACCAATAACATGAACCAATAGAAATCAACCAATTCAGATACACGATAGACAATCTTTTTGAATTGAATATCAACATGAGTTTTCAAACCCTACCTAATCACATTTGAGTTGAACAACAAGGAAGACAAAAAATGTAAATTCTAAATTTCAACTTTGAAACAAGTCTCTAACTTTGCATTCAACACAAATTTTCAACCTGATAGACATAATGAAAATAATAACCCCAAAACCCTTCATATATAAAAACTCACTAGGTTTTCTAAAATCAAAACTCAACCTTTAAAAAATAAAAGATTATAATTTAATTGTTAAGTTCAATCACTTAACTCACTTTTAACTTGAAATTAATTATTAATTCTTATTTAATTTTTGATCATTTAAAAAATATAATTATAACTTAATTTATAATTATATTTGTAGCATAATATTATAGAAGAATTATAATTAAATCATAATTAATAAATTTAGCCAAATATAATATACAACTGGATTTTTGAAATCAATTCACATTGTTTGTGCAACTTAATTTTGAGTTTTTGATTTAATAATTAATTAATTTCTCAGTTAGACTTCTAATCAAGTCAATTAAATAAAGGTATTTCATTAATTCATCCCACTTAAATGCTCTAATAATTAATACTCTAATATTCAAAAGATTTAATTTTCCAAAGTCATAATTAATATTAATAAATTTATTTGACTACGTAAACATACGATAAAACTCATGACATGTCCACATAAAAACAACTCAAAAGACTATCATGTTCAAGGTTCGGTTCATGAATTCACATTGCAACGACAAATTCAGATAGGTAGTCAGTTAGATACTTGTTTATATTTTAGGATAAAGATGATTTATGGTAGGATTTGAGTATGTATGTTATCTCCCCTCTTACCATTGGGATATAATGACAGGGCATGCTCATCCTAATAATTTAGGGAAGTTGATGCTCAGTACCTATAAACCTACATAAAAAATGAGCATGCAAATGCAAACGCAAATGCACGTGTGCGCGCACACACACACAACATACAATAACAAGGAGTGGTACATTGTATAGATCCCAACTTACAAGTGATTAGGACTCCCCTCTTAACCACATCAAGGATGTCTAGTAGAGATATAAAACAAACACACATGTCATGCACATACAAGTATGGGGTAAGTAATCCATAATTATAAACATAAAACATCATCATCATATATAAATAAATAATGTAACAATAATTATGAACATATAGCCATGAGTGGATGCTATCTCACACTATCCAATAGCTCTTGATATGAATCAAATCACGATATAATGTCACAAATAAATAATCTCCAACATTACTAGAATAATCAACGAACACATGAAAATGGCCTAAAAAAATTTGGCAATAAGAACTGAAAAGAAAACTATAGGGTAGGCACTACAATGACCATTACTGTCAGCTTAGAAACATGTTTCTATCCAAGCTCATCATGTTGAGTCAGTATACATTTGTTGAATGATAAACTAAGCTTCAGGTTCATTGTTGAAGTGTGAGGTAGAAGCACACAACATGTGCATTGTCTATGGGAGCTTTGCACAAATTTGAGAAGTTAAACTTCAAATTTAGAAGCAATATGCCCTCATCTATTCTCCTCAAGGAACCTTGCATGTCATCTATTAGTGAAGCCTTGAACAAGTTGTCAAGCTTTCACATGATAAGCTTCTTGTTATTGGTGGGCAATCGGGTTTTTTGCTATCACCTATAAACAACAAACAAAAATATTTGAGTAATGTTGGAGCATGGGGATATCAAAGATGATGTGATATTGATACACTCGAGTAATCTAAAATAAATTGTCTAAATGAATATTGATTAAAGAAAGTAAATCAATGATGTTGTAAGCATCAATCTCAAATGCAAATGGTTATAAAGAAACAATAAGTCTTAACCTAGGAACCATCTACAATAAAATGTAGAGTGAACAGGTAGATTGAAATTGTAGAAAGGACCTTGTAAACCATGAATTTTCAAGGTATGTACTTTAATAAAATAAATGGGCAATATATAATAATAGAGGTCATCATTACATAAATATTTGCAACTATAGTCTACTTTTTGAAGTTTAAGTTCAAGAAAAACAACAAAACATAGAATATAGTTTTACTTGGATGATAAGGTTAGAAAGTGTTTTTTTTCTGATGCATATAAAATTTATAATGTTATAAAAAAATAAATATGACAAATGTTATACCATTTGAGAGGATTGATTAAACATTGATTGAAAAGGCATTTTTATAAAAGTACAGTGTCAATCTCCACCTAGGTTGACTTTTTAGATACCAACATTTAAGATCACTAACTAATTAACACTAACCGCATCAACTAACATAAATAAAACACCTTCTTGACTGTTAGTACTCAATAAACTCCCCTTGACCTAATGGGGAGAAAAAAAAAGGAATGAGTTTTTAATTACTTATTGTTAGAGTTTTAGATGACTCTACAACACTTCTAGGATCAAATGAAAGACTAAGATAACCTCCACAAGAGAATGGAAGTCAATTGCATTATGATGCAAGAATGATTTTATTGATAATAGACATACTAAAAATATACACAATGGGCCTTCTTATATATGTAAATAAGAGAGACTAATAGAGAGAAGCTAAGTTATCACTCACACAAGAAGAAATCAAATGTCCACCAAAGGTGGATAACCTTCATTAAACAATGAAGTATGCACAACAGATGGAACTTGATAATGTGGTATTGTAATGCCCCCAAATTGATGGAGAGTAAATTAATTTAATTAATTTATTAGGTGGTCTCAAAACTTAAATGATATTATAACAATTTTTTAAAATTAATTAATTAAGTTATAAAATAAAGATGATCTAAAATAATAAAACAATAAATAAAGTAATGTCAAGCCATTGTAACTTTATAGAAACTTCTTGGAGGCCTATATCAGATGCTTGTTGACACTATAGGTGATTATCGTGGAGTTATATTTTCTTGTGTATTTGCAATTCTAATGGAATTGAGTTTTTGTTCGCAGTTTTAGAGGTGCAAGACACTTCCTAGTTTGTATTTACAATTTTGGTGGTTATTAGTATTTGCCCTTGTTTGTTGTCGGAGATATTGCTTTAGATATTTCACTTTGAACTTAATTGTCAAATTTTTGAAGTCTTCTTGTGAGGACAATTTTTTTCATCTAGATATAGTTTGAGAATTTAAGTTTTCAATTGATAGCATTTCATTTTTGTGATTTGCATATGCCTTGATCTACGATCTATTGTGCTAGTTCAAATTGTAATAATTGCCACACATTTTTGAATAGATTGAGTATAATATTCAATTGTTAGGTGCCAAGTGTTGAAGGGAGCCAATTAGTGTGTGTGTGTGTGTGGTGGGGGGTGAATTTGAAGGGTGCTATATTCTAATGTGCGACATGCAATGTCTAAAGTTTACTCATGTTGTGTGCAAAGTACCATGTGTCGTATGCAAAGTGCATTGTGCATGATATAATGGAAGTGTGTACGATACAATAAAAAATTGCATAATACCATGGAAGTGTCACAATACAATGAAAGAGACATATGATGGAGGTGTATTATCTGGTATGGTAAAAGGGTGCTAACTGATATGGGGAAGGTGTGTCATCTACTACGGTGGAAGTGTGACATCTGGTATGATGAAAGTGTTATCTATGGTTGACGTATGTTGTCAGTACTATTGAAGTTGACAAAAGATCAACTCCACATCTCCCAAGAATCAGCTGCATGCAAACACCTATCATAGAAAGAGAGAAGCTAAAACTATGGAGGTTGGAATTGCCAGATCCATAGATGAGCCATTCTTGATGAGAAAAAAGAGAGATTTCTATTATCAAAAGTGAATTAATAAATTACAAAGAGATCAATCCTTATAAAAGGAGATCAAAACCCTAACATGTAACTAACCTAGGTTGCATGATAATAATTAATAAAAGAATTAATTATTATATGTCCAATGTTTATCTTAAGTAAACTATATATAATAAGTGGCTTAATAATTAAATTAATATGATTTAATTAATAAGAAAATATTTTATTACTCTAACACCCCCCCTTAAGATAAACTTAGGGAGTAGCTAAAAACTTAGAAACTAATACTGAAAGGAAATTTGAGTCTTAGCAACAAGGCCTGATGAGGTACCCAAGCACAACCAAATCTTTGAAAAGAGTAGAAATAAAGAAAACCACATGTGAAAAACCCTACTCCAAAAAGAGATAGAAAGAACATTGAAAGAACTAGTGAAGGACTGAAGAAGCCTCCTATAGACACTTAAAATTGTCCTAAACACTATATTAATGGACTTAATATCTCCCTTGACACTATAATTAATTAATTATATTTTTCATATTCTTCTACTTATTTAATTAAATAGGTCCACTTCCCTAATATATTTAAATTAAATTTAAAAACTCCCCTCTAATGTGTTAAATTTATTTAATACAGAGTGCTCCATAAATCCCCTTTATTTAAATCCCTCCACTTAATCAAATTCTATAATCCTATGATTAAATTAAATCCTATTTAATTTAATCCTAATCCCACCTAAAACCTAGTCTACCACCCATCACTCTCATCCTTCTAAGCCTACCCAATAGTTAATCCCACTTTATTATCCTAAAAACCCTCTTAAACACATTTTAGCCCTTAAGTGTTTGCTCACACATGTGTGAGCAACTCAAAGCTCAAGAAAGCCCCCTTTTCATTAATTCCTCCAAAAAGTCTCTTACACTCTTACACATTTGTCCCCCTTTCCTTTCTCCAAGGTTGCTCTCACATGTGTGAGAAAACCTTGAGCCATTTTAATCACAAAAAAGGCTTATGTTGACCTTTGCATGGCTTGTCTCCTTAGCCCATGTGTCTCCCTTGTGGCACCTATGTGGATGCCACATAGATGCCACCTCCTCAAGGCCTCTCTCAAGCCTATAAATAGAGCCTTTGTCTCAAGCATTCTTCATCTCCTCCATATGCATTGTTGTCATGTTACTTTATGCTTAGAGCTTTTTAGTGATTTTAAAGATTTTAGTATTAACCCCTTTGGTAGTTTTTTCACTTCTTGCATTATTTTGCATATTCATGGTAGAGTTGCACTTTTAAATTTATTTCTTACATCCATCTCATTATCCTTGAATGCCCTCAAGAATGGTTGCCTCCATAGCCATCTCTTGAAGTATTCTTGATCATTAACATAGTTTCATACTTATCATTGCATATCATTCATCATCTTGGGATTCAATAGTTGTGTTTGAGGAGAGCACATCCACATCCCTCACTATTGAGCACACCAACAAGGCCTCTTGTGGGCGCCCTTCTTAAGTTTCTCCGAGGTTTCATGAGGACTCTTTTTTTTGGTTGCACTAAGTTTTAAAACTTGACTATAATTAATTGTATGTTGGTTTACTTAGATCTTTGATATATATGTACAACTAATGTTTGCTTGTTTATGTGTGCTTCGGATAGGTTAAGTTTTCATGTATACACCTCCAAACTAGGGAATGTCCCAGAAGATAGGAACAGAAGATGATCATGAAGAACACCATTGAACTATGAAGCTGCAAACACTGCCAAATTGATGATATGAAGAACCTCCACTATATAGAACATGACTAGGCAAATAAGTCTTAGTCTAAAGAGTTGATCAATCGAAGATGGAAGGTATCTTCATGGCCTCCAAAAATAGGAATGAAAGAATCTCTATATGGTAAATGATCCATCTCATTGAAATGCATAAGTATCTAGCCACTGCAATCGCCTAGTACATTGGATCAAATATTGAATACATAGCTCACTCCATTGAACCAAGAAAGGAATAAAATCAACATAACCCCCTATAATGCTAAGAGGTAAGACATGAACACTAAAATTGAATGCAATATCTCCTATAGAAAGAAGAACCAAGAGCATCAAGAGTGCAAAAGAAGTACAAACACCTATAATGACACATGCAATTGACACATCATGAGGCTAATGTCGTGGAAGTAACACTTGACAAAGAAAGATGGAAAATATGGCCAACATGAAACCCTCCAAGACATTTTATAATGTAATGCGGGTAAAACAAAACACAAAGATGTAAAAGATTCTGAAATGCAATTGAGTGACTTTATCTCAGTGTGTTTACAAAAATACTACAAAAGGATATCAACAAAGATCAAAAGAGACGTAAAGCTGATACAAGAGATAATACAACCCATGAAAAATTATCTAAAGCAACAAAATCGATCTTCGAACCTGAAACAACCAAATATATGCTAGAATGCAAAAAATGACAAAAAAACTGAATGGGATGTGCCTGGAGCACAATCTGGAAAATAGAATGTTTAAAGATATGTCTCCTAACATGCAAAATAGAACTCCTGACTTTGAAAGTCAAATCAACCATAAAAAAAATTAAAACTAAAAATAACCTACACCATCATGATGGGCTCAAAACCAACTTTTCGACAATATCTCATTTGCAAAAAATGAAGTCCGGATGAGAAAGTTATGGCCAAAAAACCACATGTAGGTCAAAAAAGTGTTGGAAGGAAAAAATAAAAAATCATTGCCTTGGGATCCATGCCAACTACCTCAGAGAGCATGCCCACTAGTACCAAAAATTACCTCAAAAAGTGTAACAATTTCGTACAAAAATGTCTCGATTTGTGCACAAAAATCTAGGTCTGCATGCAAAAAATCTCAATTTGCATAACAGAAAATCTTGATTTGTGGACTAAAAAATCTTGATTTGTGTGCCAAAAATCTTGATTTGTGTACCAAAATCTCAAATTTTGTGCCGAAAACCAGAAAATCACCACCTCAGGAAACCTGCCCAATCTAGAAGCAATATTATTTTTCCTCAAATTCCAACTATGTCCAAATTTGACAAAGTTTATATGAAAATAGGGATTTGGGGGCACTCTGAGCTCAATGGTGATGTTCATTTGGGCTCAAAGTGCACCAAAAATCAGTGACCCTTGAGATTCAATATAAAAATCCTCTGAAAACCATAGATTTGAAAATTGATGCCAAATCTCTCGAGAACAAAATAGGGGCATTAAGATCTAGAGCTCTGATACCTTGTTGAAGTTGATGAAAGATCAACCTCACAACTCCCAAGAATCACCTGCATGCAAACACTTGTCACATAAAGAGATAAGCAAAAACTATGGAGGTTGGAATTGCCAGATTCGTACATGAGACATTCTTGATGAGCAAAAAGAGAGATTGCTATTATCAAAAGTGAAAAAATAAATTACAAAGAGATCAATCCTTATAAAAGGAGGTCAAAACCCTAACAAGTAACTAAATTAGGTTGCAAGATAATAATTAATAAAAGAATTAATTATTATATGCCCAAAGTTTAGCTTAAGCAAACTACAGATAATAAGTGACTTAATAATTAAATCAATATGATTTAATTAATAAGAAAGTATATCATTACTCTAAAAAGTACATTATAGTGGTGTTAGAACTGTGATCTGCTAGCTTGTCATGAAAATAACCCATTGATGGAATGGAAATACACATCTAGATATGACAACCATATTAAGGATGTTGATAAGAAATCAATGAAAACTCAGTAAGACCCTCACAAAAGGATTCTAGATTTAAGCAAGGATGAAGGAAGATTCCCAACGCTTCAACACAAGAATGATGTCAACCTTCCTTCCAAGATCAAGCAACAAGAAATAAAAACAACCCCTTTGGATGAGTCACTAGATTGAGTTGACTGTGGATGAAAGATGGCCATATCTCTCAAGGACTACATAGACCTAAAAATGAAGTATTCATTATCCAAGGGTAATATAGTCTAAAACAATAATCTAAAGTTAGAAATTAACAATAGGTTATATGACACCTTAAATCCTAAAGAGGATAAAGACATGCTCATATATCCAATACAATAGTAGGACTATATGGACAAACAAGAATCAATAATTAGTCCTTCATGTGGAAATCACCCAAATCTTAAAGATAACTATGTTGGGTGATTATGCATTGTTAGTTAGTTGAAGGAGTAGGTAGTTGGGATGGTCACAATGTTTAGCATTGTAACCCTTCAATATTTATATAGGCTATGTAATTACATCTGTGGGACATCATTATGATAGAAAAGTAGTTTTTGGCATTATCATACAATTGTGGTATATATAGTAAACATTTGATGAATCGATAAAGAAGCTTGTGAGTTCTATAGAGCATTGCACTATTTTTTCTTCTTTTACAATTCTAGTTATTCTTGTATACATTAATTGAGTCCATATGTGGAAAATGTTTGGCATTGATTTTGGTGTATTTGAACTGGGATAAGGAATTTCATGTTTATGTGGATGTGTCAGCTTTTTTCTATAGGCGCTACACATGCTCAAGTGGAAGACCATGGGTTGGATCACCCATCTACTTCACCATTAGGTTGTTAAAGGCTGAAAATAGCTATAACACAACTAAGAAGGAGTCCCTTAGGATGGTATATGTCATGCACAATTTAGGCACTTCTTTTTGGCGACCCTGTTTACATTCTATGCAGACAACCAAGTGCTAATATACCTAGTAAATAAACCTATCACCCAAGAAATGGTCAAAAGGTGGTTATTCCTATTGTAGGAGTTCACTTTCACAACCATTGTATGACTAGGGAAGAACCACATGATTGTGGACTAGTTATCAAGGATAAATTTTGGAGAGCCACCAGAAGCAGTTATTGATGACTTCCTCGGTGTCCACTTATTCCACATTGTAATATTTCTAGCATGGTATGCAGGCATTTGAGAGAACCTATCAATGTCTAGGTTTCTAAGGGACATGCCTCAAGGAGAAAGGAGGCTTGTGTCAAGAGTCAAACATTTCAACTAATTGATTGATTACTATATAAAATGGGGCTTGACCAAGTGCTATAGAGATGAGTGATAAAGGAAGAATTCCTAAGTATTTTGCTAGAAGCATATGAAGGCCCAACAAGTGGACACGTGGGACCAAACATAAGAAAAAAAGTTGTTTCTTGCAGGCTTGTGGTGGCCCATGCTATACAATGATGTCAGGGAATGGGTTGTAGGTTGTGATACATGCTAGAGGATTGAAAAACAACTAAAGAGGGACTTCATGCCTCTAAATACCTCCCACACCTAGCAACTATCTGAGTGGCAGGGGTTGGATTTTATTATACCATAGGTCATTCAAGAATAGAGATTCAAGTACATTGCAATGGCAAAAAAATATCTAATGAAGTGGGTAGAAGCATAGGCCCTACCTAACAACTCAACATTGAGTATAATGAAGTTCATTAATGAAAAAATCATTACATGGTTGAATATCCTTATTCTTTCAATGAGTGATCTAGGATGCCATTTTGTCAATCACATCGTTAAGATTCTGACCACCAAGTTTAATATTTTTCATTCTTTATCTAGCCTCTACTACTCAAGAGAAAATGGGTAGGCTAAAGTCACAAACACGATCCTAGTGTTGGTGATCTATAAGTTGTGTATAGTAGAACATGAGGATTGGGAAGATAAGTTACCTTTAGTTTGTGGGCCTACCACATGACCTACAAGATAACCACTAGGAAAACACCATTTCAATTGATGTATGACCAAGAAGCCATTGTAGTTGTTGAGGTCATTGCATTGAGCATGAGGATAGCCATCATAAATAGGTTGGGAGACATGAAAATATTAAGCGAAAGATTGTAAGCACTCAATAATTTGGATAAGAAAAAAGTTATGGTGTTGTGTGCAATGGAGGTAGTCTGAGAATGATGAAAAATGTGGCACAACAAGCATCTGAGGTGAATGTGATTCACATTAGGACAAGTTGTCTTGAAGTAAAATAGGCAAAAGAAAATAAAAATTGGAAAATCTAAAGTTAGATGGTTGGGTCCTTATAAAGTCTGAGAGGTCATGGAGGATGAAGCAATCAAGTTATGCACACTATATTGATAGGAGATTCCAAATGTGTTGGACAAGTTGAAATGAAGACCTAACGTAAAAGGAAACAAAGAGATGAATAATGACCCAATTCAACTAAAAATGCCTTTTGAGAGGTAAACTGTATATATATTTTAATTTCAATTTTTTAATTCAAGGGAGCTCATTGTACGACATCCACATCAAAATATGCCACCTAGGAGAAAAGCCTCCAACTAAGCCATCTTAAAATGAATTAAAGTGGTGAGGAAAATTAAAGACAACTAAAAAACTAGATACTATGGTTCTTGGTAGATGAACAGAAAGCATGAAGCATTGGAAAACAACTTCGATTGGTGTTGGGTCTTCATGTGGTATGATGATGTCATGTAGTCATACATGTGTACATAGGTCTTTATTTCATATGTTTTAAATGGAAGGTATCTTGGGGTCTTATGAGATGTAAAAGGTTTTTAATATATGATGTAGGTATAGGTGTCTGAAATCATGGGGTGTAAGGGCCATTTTGTTTCTATCTTATGTAATTATCTCCTTTAAGTAATAATAAAATATACTCTTATTTCCTACCAAAAAACAAGAAAATCCATTGGGAGATAGAGAGTAATAAATTCTCTATAAAGCAAGCAAAATAGCCATAAGAGGAAAATATTGTATGAGCCACATGAGATGCACACAAAAGGAGGGGACAAGAAGATGGAGACTGTTCATATGAGGATGATGGTGTGAATAAGTATTCAACCAAGAACAATATAAAATAAAAGTTCATATCTAGCAAATGGTGAAGAGAAAGAGCCTAATAGAAAGAAGTTACAATGAAGAAAGGATGACTATGAGCCTAATATAAAGAAGTTACAATGAAGAAATGATAGCTATGAGGAAACTAAACCATAATACCCATGACCATATACAATAAGGAATGAAGAAAGGAACAAACATCATTATATTTTTGTTTTGAATAGTTGGATCATAGTCTCTTATCATAAAAAATAGTTGAATGTACAACAACATCAACTATGAGAAATCCACAAATCCAAATATGGTGCATGAAAAAAGATAATTGGGTACCATAGTTAGTAGCTAGAGATGTATAGGGAGGTATAGAATATATATGATGAGCTACACCAATAGTTAAAGATCCTAACATAGCTAGGTCAAGAGATAATTGAGCATGCCATGAAGTAGTTAAGTTCTTGTAAAGATCTTTATGTCCTTCCCGTGTAAATGGACCTTTATGAGCCTCACAAATATCCTTGAGGTTATGATGAATAAACTAATTGGTTTTATACATATGACCAATGGTGAGAAAAAGAAATATAATAGCCAAATGGTGGTGTGCAGTATGGGTTAGCCATAGACCCCCCATTACTGGTTTAGAATGGTGGTGTATTGTAGGGTTATAGGGATCAAATGGTATAGATTTTTCAATCTGTTGGAATCTTTTAAGATTACAACCATGACTATTGCATTCTAATCATTTGCATTTGCATTAATTATAATTTCAATTCTACTAGTGAATGGTATACCTGTCGCACCTGCCTCTCCTAATAGTTGGTCAAGTAAAAACAATGTACTAATTTAGGTATATCATTATGGATTGGATTAGTCTTTTTAGAAGGTATTCTAAATTATTTCATATCTTATGATATATTGATCTTTTGGGTTTAAAATATCCTTCTTCCACTTGGGCCATTATAAATTATTCACAAAGAAATTTACAATAAATAAAAATAACTAAACAATGAAAGTGCTAAAGGGAAAGGTTATTATTATTAATATGATTGATAATTGATGAATCAGTCTATTGAAATAGAAAAAATTACCTCCATAGAATGGTAATATTGTAGTGCCTCTCCCATTTGACTTCTGTAAGTCATCTTGATGGATGCAACCTTAGTGATCTTTTGTTGTGATGGGATCATGATTGTGACCCTGAGTGGTCTACATTGTTGAGGTGTTTGGATTTATGTTTATGTATCAATTGCTTTGATTATGCTTTTGACTGATCTATGAGATTATGATGTGATTTTTGGTTCACTGAGGTTTGTGCCAGTGGTTACCAAGATCGATGTGGTATCATGAGGTTGTTCTGTGATTACCTTGAGATGTGTGCAAAGATTTCACTATGTACTTTTTACCATGCTACACTGGACTAGGTTCTTGTAGCAGTGGGTAGTCATGTTTATGACTGTGTTCGCTTATGTGTTTTAAGTGCCTTATTAATGTTGTTTAAAGAATCATTATTAAATGCTTAAGTAATTTAAATGGGTTGTTCTTGTTGGATTCTTTGGGTATGTGTTGCAGACATTTACCTTGTTATATTTTACATTTGAGACGACCCAAGGGTCAGGTGTTATACTTTGATTTCAGTATCATAGATTTTAGAGAACTATGCTGTTCAGTTGATGATATTGCATGACGATGCCATTTTGAGATGATAGTGTGTTTTATGATGATATCTGGTATTTGGACATACCTCTGATTATGTTATGTCATGGATTTAATGCTATGGTTATTTACTTCATTCCTACGTTGTTATGCTTTATGCGAACATGTGTGATGTAAATAGATTATTTTAATATAATTAAATAAATGGTTAAATTAGGTGATTAATGCATTTATTGCTTTGGCTATGTTATTATATGCAATTGCACTTGATCGTGTTGTTTAGTGTGCAAGATTTATATCCCTGGCAATGACACATAGAGTTAGTGATTCAATCATTCATATTTTACCAATGTTGTCCTTATATGGTCAACGTATCCTTAATTAAATGTTTAATTTAAACTTTTTGGTGATTATTAAATTTGAACTCTTTTGCTTTATGTGATTAGACCAGTAAGTGTGTTTGTGCATTTAGAGGTTCGCATTGTCGTGAAAGTTATTAAGGAGATTTCTGTGTTTTTGGGTTTTTGAGCTTTTTAATTGTTTTATTTTAATTTCTGGCAGCTTTTCCATAGATGAATTCCTATTTATAGGAATAGCCTATTTTCGTTTGGGTTAATTCGGGGTTTAACTAGGTTGGCTGGTTATTTGCCCTAATTGATTATTCACTCGAAAAGTGAATAAATATTCAAAAAGGAATTTAATTCCTCACTTCTCATTTTTGAATTAGAAAGTTGGAGAGTAAAACCCAAAATCCTCATCATGAGGATTTATTGTTTTGTTCATTGTGGGAGCTACAAGCATGGGATCATCACGAGGTTGGGCTCATTGGATCCAGCTCGGAGAAACCTTGGATTGCCGTGATTTTCAGCTACTTCTGCGAGATATTTATTTTATGGTTCAGATTCTCGTTTTGCCCTTTTGGCTGTGAGGTAGGGCTTTCCTGTTTTATTGTTTCTGCTTCATTTTTGCTTCTATTTTTGGTAGCCATTTGTTTGGAGGCTGAGAACTAGTGTTCCCCTCCGTTTCTGTATGATAGTTCTACTCGGTTGGGCGGGTACAAACATTTCCCCATTTTTCAAGATGAGGGTTTGGGATTTTGCACTGTTATGCTGGCCGTTTTTGCATACGGTGTTCAATTCCATTTATTTTTAGATTTTTTAGGTTTTTGTGCGCAAAGGTCAAATGGGTTTTAATTTTGCAATTTTTCCAAAATTTGGGATTTTTACCTCATTTTGCATGCTGTCCTATTTTCTTGGGTTTTCTTGGCACAATGTGGGTCATGGACTTGGATGATCCGTTTGGATATCAGTTAGACCACTTTTACATTTTTATGTTGCATTGGGATGCGTGTTGCATCCGTACTTCTAATGTTGTGTTCGGTTGAGTGATTTTATACCTGTTGTTATTGTTTCTTTTAGACCTTTGCTTTTGTTTCGTGAACGCTAGGATTCGTGTAGAATCCATACTCTTGATTGAGCCTGGTGGAGTGAGTTGATGACTTTTGGTCTTGTTACATCATTGGGATTCGTGTAGAATCCATACTCTTGGATTGAGGCTAGTTGAGTGATTTCATGATGTATGATTTTATTGGCTTTGGGATTTGTGTAAAATTCGTCCTTCTCGTGTTGCTTTCAGTTGGGTATTTTCTTTGCATTGTGTTCTCATCCTGTCCTTGTGTTATGATCTTCGTGATGGTGGTGCGCCACACACGAGTACATACGCGTACATTTGTCGGGTGACTTACGAGACTCGTTCTTCTGTGGTACTTCCAAAAGTTATGATCATTGGGGTTGGGATGGGAGTATGCATGCCCATGGGCACTTGTCGTAGGATGAGCATGGGTAGGGTAGGGTAGCATATGGAGGGGCTTATATCCTGCAACTTGGTGACTATTCCCTAGTTGGCAGAGGAGGTTTTATATAAGTGATAATTAAATTAAAACATTGGGTGGTAATAAATGCAAGATAATAAAATGTGTGGGTTGTGCACCTTCCATCGTGAAGAGTTGCTACCCTGGGTTGTTTGCCTTCCGTCATGAAGAGTTGCTACCCTAGGTTGTGTGCCTTCTGTTGAAAAGAGTAGCTGCCTATACTAGCTTGGGCTTTTGGATGCCAAACGACTCTCCATGATGTCAACCCCTACTTAATAGCCTATTGAGTGTTTGACCACGACCTGTACTCCTTGCTTTGTCTTAGGTTCTTGGTTGCAACCATCATACTGTTTGGTGTGAGTGTTAGCCTTGGATGTTGTGCTTTATGTGTATTTGTGGTTGGATCATTATCTTCATCAACACAACGGGTGTGGACCTACGGGTTCCACGTGGTTGGGAGGCGTAGCTACCTTCACCACTATTAGGGATTGGTGTACAGAGACAATCTTTTGTCCTAGTGCGATCATTGCTGGATGTTTTCACTTGGTACTTCGAGTTTTGAAGTATGCTTTCTTGTGATTTATGATTTCATTGGAATGCTTGGATATCATGTTTAGATGATGTTAGTTTATTTGACGCATTCCCATATTATGATGTTTAGCATATGATTAGATGATGTGAATTGCTATAGTAGCATATCTATTGCTTATTGATGTTTAGCATGTGATAGATGATGTTATCTACTGTAGGATTATCTTATGCTTTTCTACTAGCATGTTAGTTTTCTTTATGCTTATTTTTGCATGTTTTAGTAGTGACAACCTTATTACGATAGTACTGACGATTTGGTCGGTGACTTGGGATGTTACGCATAGGGGATGGCTAGGACCCACGATGGTCTTATGATGCTATTGATGGTTGGGAGGAACTACATACTTAATTTGGTTGTTTTGTAATTGTGATATTATCTCTGTACTTTGTGATGTTGCTTATGTTCATTGTGATGTTGCTTTCAGTACGTTCTTTTCTATTGTAGTTTTTAGCTAGATAGATGTATCTCCTTCTTGATCTTGGCATCTTGTTGATTATACTCTTGAGTGTTCATTCTTCGATTTACATGGATCCGATACTCCCCGATGTGGAGGTTTTTATCTATGTTTTAGCTTGTTGTTTTTCCTTAGAGTTTTCTTTCTTTTTCCCTAGGCGACCATGTGTCAGCATGGTGCGATACAATATGGTGTCGCACGCCCATTTGAACTCTGTCGTGGACACCTTGGATGTGTCGCACGCCTCTTGGAGTTTTGTCGTGCGATACTTCACAGTATCACACTCCCTTAGAAGAAATGTCGTATGATACATTTCCAGTATCACACGCCCTTTGGAGAAGTATCGCCCAACCCTTGATTGTGTCACCCTCCTTCTGGAGAAATGTCGCACGACACTGGTAAAGTATCGCACAGTGCTGATAAAGTGTCACACGGTTTTTATGAAACCTGCGCGGGTGGGCAGTGGGCAGTTTTCAATCCGTTTGGAACTTTTTAGGGATGGTTCGGGGTACCCTCTTAGGTGTTCTTCAATCCCTTGGTGTTGCTTTTTGTTTTCCATTGTGTGTGTTTCTGTAGTTAGTCTCTTGGGGTTTAAAATATTTCTTATACTTAAGATATATTTTAATATATGCAACAAATCTTTTGAGATAGGTTTCAGACCTCTCGGAGATAAGTTAAAGATTCTAGGAAATTTCAGGGCTTTAGAAATCCAAACTTAGCCAATTTTTAGAGCTTCAAGATTTCAGGCTTAGCCAAATTTTAGGTTTCTGCATTCTACCCCAGCTTGGTGTTTTGTTGATGAGTGGTCATTTCTTGAGCTCTCATCTTGTGTGTTTTCGTTGTTGGCTTGTTTGTGTGTGTCATTTTGGTAGTGGTGTTTGGAGTTTCATTGGTTGCCGAGATTGTGGTGAAGTCTTCCATTTCGATCATTGTGATCCCTGTATGATGTTGTCATGTGCATTCATACTTGAAAAAATATATATTCTGGCTTGTATTTCATCCTTGTTTCCAAGGATCTCCAGGTGGGGCATTACAAATATATGGGTATATGTTATATCCATATAATGAGTCAAATGTGGGTATGGTTGAATGGTAGAATTTCTCCTTTCCGAGGAGAAGATGCAGGTTTTCTTCTGACTACCCACCCATTTGTAGAATAGAATTATGAACTAGTTATCATATTGGTTTAGTCATTTTTGTATCATATTTATACAGACAACCAAGATTTATGAAATATATTGTGTCTTTGCAAAGATGGGATTTGAACCCATGACTTCAAGGTTATGAGCCTTGCAAGCTACCAAACTAATCCACTTCACATTATCCCTTCATATTACCCTTTTTTCTATAATACCAAAAAATGAGTACATAGAGAAATCCCTCGGGTATGCTATTCTCCCTCCCTTAATATAGGGAGGGACTTTTCTGTTATAAAAATAACTTTAAAGAATCCTTTTTTTAATCCTACCAACTTGATTTTGTTAACCCAACCAACAAACACACCTGAGCCATTTCACAGATTATATATCCAGATAATTAAAAGTCTCTACAATTGGCTCTAGGTCTTCTAGTCTTCAAACAACATTGGTGAAGATGTGTTGATCCACTATCACTTGATACAGATTGTAATTTTCTACAAATTTCCAAATTTTCATCTAGAGATTAGACTTCGCTCATCTCTTTTTTAAATATTGGCGTATTTCCTTTTGAATCTTTGTTTCTTTTTATATCTTTGATTGAGACTTTTCTTTCCATAATGATTCATCTAATTTAAATAATATATGACTCATCTACTTTAAATAATATATGATTCATCTACTTTAAATAATATAGGTCAAATTTGAGATGGAGAAGTATTACGCAGATAACTCCTTTTTATGCACAAAGATTAAATTTTAAAAAAATAGATGAAAAAGAATTATCCAAACTTACCAGAGGTAGAGGCAATTAAGAAAGATGCATAGGTGAATATACAACCTACAGAAAAGTGAGCTAATCCAACTAATCATTCTTGAACAATGGAAAGAGCTACTAGCTCATCTCTCCATCTAACTAAATTATCTAGAGGTGTGCATTCATGAGTCCATGCAAGAGTTTCAATTAGTTATTGCCAAAATCTATGCTAAGAAATAAGAAACATAAATCCAGTAACCCAAATAAGAACATGTATGCACAGACTGATAAATTATTCATACCAAATGGATTATATCTATTAATTAGTTTTGAAGAATTTAACCAAAGATATTCTCTTAACCATCCCATTAAATAAGTGGAAGACTCATTATATTGGGCTACAATTCACTTCAATAAGATGATATGCTTCCAATGCCAATAGAAAGTAAGCCATCCAATGGTATTGAACATCTAGAAAATTGCTAAATAAAAAGCATCTCAAGCCAAAATATTGCGAGTAATGCCCCATCTTGGAACATTACAAGAAAAAGTATAACAAAAATATTTCTTATCAGGCATTAGATTAGAACCACATGCATCTAAAGAATTACTTAAATCAATGTAGTCATATGCAAACCTAGAGAAATAACACAATGAACTAGAAAGTCTCCAAGACAAATTGTTAAGAAGAATGCATTTTTATTATTGTTAATAACATTCAACTAATCAAGTAAACATAAGCTTTTGAAAACATTGAATGCTAGATCATTTGCTAAAGATAAGAGTACATTAAAGCCATATAAGGCCTTACCATGAGAAGATTGTATCCATTGAGAAAATATAGGCTCAATTAAGATTTGTTTTTCTAGAATACCAAAAGAAAGAATTGTTTTGCCTCACACTAGGTATGTGATAATCATGCCCAAGGCCTTACTTAGGAATAGTTTCTTCAATCTAAGGATTACTTATCCCACCATGACATGCATTTAATCTATCAACCTAGGGATGTATACTTGAAATGGTCAGCATGGTATGTGTATTAGGTTTCTTAAGGAGTCATTATGCTTATGTTGCAGGAAAGTAAAATGCATACAAAGAACCTACACTAGTGGTACAAGAAAGTAACACACTTACTAAAATGAATGCTAGAAATATAACTCTATGCTAACCTATATTTCAACTCAAACCATCCACTATAATTGCTCTTGCAGATGCTATAGGAACATTCACAAAATATGATGCTGGAGGAAGAAACTTATAACTTCTACTTGAAATATTGGAAATGTTGGAAGTAAATCTACACCACTTCTAATTTAATCCACCTCTCAAGTGGGCCCCCTTGGTTGGCTTCTATTAATCTACTAACACAGAATGTAAACCAAGAATTACTTCATTATATTTCAAAACTCCTTACATAAGAACAATACATAAAATTGTAAAACAACTCACTACAAGAGTCAACAATATTTTTCCATAAAATTTTCTCAACCTCCAAAACTATCAATCCAATACCTATAAATAGAGGATCAACACTTATTATAAAATAGGAAAGAAAAAAAAACCGACTAAAAATTTGCCAGAGAAGAAGGAAATATAACAGCTCGTAGAATAAGCAATAAAGTTTGGGTAACCAATTCAGTACAATAGTAAATACAAAGGGAATATAGAAAAATTTCATCCTTGCATTCTTGGAATAACAACTCCTCCTTTGTAGCAGTTGTTTCTCTCGGTGCCATTGTGATTCTTCCACTCTAGTTGGGCTTTGATTCTCCTCCTTGAATGTTGTCAACCATTCTCCAGCTTCTCCCTTTTCTAACAAGTTAGTTGTGATGCAGAAATATTCATGCAAATAAGCATAATTAGATTAAATCCAAATATTAAAACACACATTCTGATGGTTATATGAAATACTACATTATATGTATAATATTGGAAAAATATGACATAACTGTCTACCCATGGGTTAATGGTTCTATCTAGGCTTTATCATAAGTTTAGCTAGTTATAAGTTCACAAATGTCCTAGCAGTATTAAAAATAGATTATTAATATTTACATAAAATAAAGGTAATAATTGGCCTCATCATCTACCCCCTGGTAAGTTTAATGCTTGTCCTCAAGCATTGCATCTTCTGGCCATTGATCAAAAGTATCCAACCTCAATCCTCCCTTGCCTGTTACTCCTGAAAGTATAGTAGAATCCTCTTGTTCTTTCCTAGACTTCCCTTCTATGATCCTCTTGCAACCTGTCAAGTCATTCAGAGTTGATGTCATACAGTGGCCAATGGAGCATAGGTGGTTGCATCGTTAATGGACACCAAGGTTTTGGTCCAATTTGCCTTCCTAGCTGCTTGTATTTTGGTTCTCGGTGAATGGTTGCCTCTAGGTTGATAGGGCTATGTGATTTTGACCTTCTGACTCCCTCGAGTAGTTTACCCCATCTACTTTTGACACTAGCCATGGCTCTTTGAAAGAAAAAGTAAGGCACATTGTCATACTCTGCATACACTTTTGTAATGGCCTCGAAGATTTGTTTTCTTATTTCCTTGTGAACATCTCCATAGGTCAGCCTGAACCAATCCCTAAGGATTTCTTCTGGTTTATTGCTCTCTGCTCTTAATTGCAGGGGTTCTATTCTCTCCTCATCTCTGTAATTATTCAGTTATCTATCATAATTGGCCTCATTGTGCATCTAGGAAATTAGGGCCTTAAGGTGTATATCCCCTATATAAAGTAGAGGGTTCCATTGAGTTTCTATAGGGATAATGAAATTATGCACATACAATTCACAGAGTAAATTTTGCTGCCATGATGGAAGAGTTTGGTACAAACCATACAATTCTTGAGCTAACCTGAATTCTATATCTATATCTTTGAGGGTCATCATCAAATGGAATAAAAGGAATTGTTCTTTTAAACAGATGGCATAGATCCTAGGTGGCAGCCTACAAGCAATTATTTGGTTAGCCAATTTAAGGGTATGATCCATCTTCTGCTTTTGTCTCACCAATTGCTCTTTTAATTATGCAATTTCTTCACCTTGGTCTATTATTACCTTCTTCATTTCCTTTTTCTCTTCTTCCCATAGGGTTGTTAACACATGTTTTTTATATAACTGAAAAAGAAGCATTTGTAAGGTAATCGTGCCACTTTCCTCTTTCCAATTATTTTTCTTCCTCTATTCCCTCCATGACTGTTCCAAGAAGCTTATAAACCATGTTTTCTTATAGGGAACTAGGGTACTTTTTGAACAGGCTAATTGGTGCATTATTGGGTCTTTTTCTTCTTTATGGCCTAGGGTATTCTGTTGGCTTGCTTGGGAATCATTTTAGCATTCATTCATCTTAGCCTTTCATTTCTCATCAAGATTCTGAGGAATGTCTAGAATTTTAGGTTGATTGGGGGAATCATCTAAGATAACTTGTACTGGAGATTCTTCATCAGATTGTTTAGGTGAAGTGGACTGAGTTTCTGAGGACACTTTATTAATTTTCCTTCTCATTTTAGGGCTTCTTCACACATGGGTTTCTTCAAGCACCACAACCTTTTTCCTGCTAACCCTTTTTGGTGTCTTTGCTACAGGAGTAGCTGCTGCAGGAACCAACTTTATTTTCTTTTTTTTTGAGACTATAGGGTTTCATTTTTCTGCTACTAGAACCAAAGTTTCTTCTTGTAACTTCTATTTTCTCTTTTCTCGGGCAGAAGTAGGTACATTGCTCATTTGAGTAGGTAAAGGCACATATTCTCACACATTTTTAGTTTTTGCACTTTGGGTGCTTTGCTTAGTAGTTGCATCAATGGGGAATACATTATCTTGGTTGTGCTGCACATTAAGGGCAATTTGAGGCTACAGGGTTTTATGCTAGAAAAATTCTACCCATGACATAGGAGAGACATCCCTAAGAGATCTTTCTATGAGAAATTTAATTAGGGCATGGTGAGTAAGAGAATTGTCCTTTCCTTTCTAGGTTCCTCAACACTAATGCATAACATATTGTACAAGAAATTGGGGACATTTACTAGAAAATTATGCCTTACATAACTAAGTAACTTAAAATGATGTGCATGAAAATTAGAAAATCTTCCTTCATAGGTAAAATACTTGATAATAAGCATGGCCAACTCATTGTATGGTAGTGGAAGAGACATTCTTTTGCATCCCTGCTTAGTAATATCCAATAGAGGGTCACCTGGTAGGAAAAACTAGGCCCTAGCTAATCTAGCATCATGCACATTGTGGTAGTTTTCTCTTACTACTGGCAGCCCAGTTACTTCCACTATTTGTTCCTCTATGGCAATGACTGTCAATCCCCATATTGTTGCTTCACCTTCCTCAAATGTATGTATAAATTCAGTAGCTTCTTCTTCATCAAACTCTATTAGTTTCAAGAAATATCCTAGCCAACCACATGCATTAAATCTTCTTACTACTTCTACATCAGAAAGTAAAACACTATGTTCTATTAGTTCATGTTGCTACAACTGTCCTCCCATTTGTGCTTACTAATCTCAACCTTTGCTCTGTTTGCAATAGTTACCTTCTTCCCTTCTATGAATTTCAGACTCTTTTTTTTTGAAAACCATGGACCCTTTTCACATTCTTTTCTGTGAATTTCTGTCATGAACAATATGTCATGAGCAATAATAATGTGGTTTTAATGAGAATAAATCATAGATATGTGAGAATTGCCTCAACATTTAATTTAGGTCACATCTTAGTCTGACAATGAGGGATTATTTGGGAATGAAGTTATGACACTTGACACTTGCATACTATGGCAACTGGATTTTAATCAAACAAAGAGAGAGTAGAGATTTGAGGATCTTTAATGAATAAATAGAAATGTCATTGGGAATTAGTAACCTTCCCTGCTCCCTACGAAACATGGACAAGTGTCCTCACTTGTCATACTTGGCATCAAGTACATAATTGGCATAATGCCGCAACAATATATTTAATGTAGTAATAGATGTAACTAACTAAATCTATGTGCTAAAAATGAATAAAATTGGAAAATCTTATACCTGCCAATTTGATCATTGCACATGCTAGATAAAGGTGGTGAGAGTGGAAGATCGATAGTGAAAGCATACATTAGCGAACTCACCATATTATTGAAAATGTTGTAAAATGATGACATGGAAAATGGGTGGGTGGTAGAGAAAGAAATGAGATGAGTTAAAAAAGAAGAATTTAGAAATTGAATGGGGAATTTGAACTTTATGTAAACATAAATTTTTTATTATGGGAATGCTCGAATGAATTCTTATTGAAGAGATGTAGGCAAAAGGTTTGCACCTTATGTTGTAGGAAGTGTTACCTGTTGATAATTGGAAATTGGTTATTGGAATTGCTGCAAGAAGTGTTCTTTTGTTTGGGTCTAGTTATAAAACTTTAGTCGATGTCCATTGACTAATAACTTGAAGTGTACTGTATCAATTGTGGTTAACTGGACGGCTCCATTTTCAAATGCATGGCTTATTTCATAAGGACCCAGCCATCATGTTTGCAGCTTGCCTAGTATGTCTTTAAATCTAGAATCATAAAGTAATGCCCAATCTCCTATTTGAAATTAGTTACTCTTAATGTAGGAGTCGTGCCATTGTTTCCTTTTCTTTTGTATGATTTCTGTGCGTTCCAGGACATACTTGCACATTTCATCCAAAGAATTAAGATGCAGTAAGCACTCTCTTTGTGTTGTAGGAAGATCAATGTTTAACTCCAGTGTTGTTCTTAAAGTTTTGTGTTCAAATTCAATGAGTAGCATTGCTACTTATCCATACAAAAACTCAAATGTTGTGAATCTTATGGTGGTCTTCCATGTTGTTCGATATGCCTAGATAGCTTCTAGTAGTCTCTTGCTCCAATCTCTGTGGTGCAAATGGATTGTCTTTATCAAGATTGCTTCTATCTCCCAATTTGCAACTTTTGCTTGTCCATTAGTTTGAGGGTGATAGGGGCTTGATTTCCAATGTCTAATATTATATTCCTTCATGAGTTCTGTGATCAGATTGGAAGTGAATCGAGCACCTTGGTTAGTAACAAGTTCTCTATGTACGCCATATCAAGTAAAAATTTCTTCATACAAAATTTGGAAACTTTATGGTCGCGGGCATGCTTCATGGCTTTGACTTTGACCCATTTTGTCAAGTAGTCAGTGCATACAAGGATATATGATTTTCCATTGGTTGGAGGATCTATTGGATCAATGAAGTCCATGCCCCATTTTTCAAATGGTTTTAACACCATTTGTGGATTGGGAGACATTTCATCTATTTTTATTGGTTGGCCCATCCTCTGACATTTATCACACTTTCATGTATAATTGGCTGCATCTTTATGAAGTGTAGGCTAGTAGTAACTAGTTGTTTAAATCTTCAAGGTTGTTCTTTTTTTTGCAAAGTGCCCTCTACATGTTTCATTATGACATGCATGTAGAATGTCATATGTCATCTTCTCGTACACATCTCCTCATGACTTGATCAAGTCCAGTGCAAAATAGTGTGTTATCAATCCAAGAGAAATGGAAGCTTTTCTCTACAAGCAACCTCTTATCCTTGTAAGAGAAATGTGTTGGCATTTTATTAGCTACAATGTGATTAGCTATATATGCATACCGTGGGGTTTGGACAACAATATGAAATAAATGCTCATCTAGAAATGTATCATCTATCAAAGTAGTATCTTCTTCATCATGGTGGATTTTGGATAGATAATCAACTACCACATTCACTTTCCCAGGTTTGTCAATGATTGTGATATCAAATTCTTGCAAAAGGAGTAACCATCTTGCTAACCTGCCTATAATGGTAGGTTTGTTCATGAGATACTTAATTGCTGAATGGTCAGTATGAAAAAATATGGGATAACCATTTATATAATGCTGAAATATTTTTAGAGCATAAACTACTGCTAATAGTTCTTTTTCAGTCACTGTATAGTTCAACTTTGGTCCACGAAGGCTCTTACTGATATAGTAGATTACATTTTGAAGATGTTGAGATTTTTTTCCTAGGACTGCACCTATTGCATAGTTAGAAGCATTTGTATGTATTTGAAAGGGAAATGTCTAGTTAGGACCCCTAAGTATTGGTGCAGTTGACAACAGTGACTTGAGCTGCCAGAAGGAGTCATCACATTCCTTTGCCCAGGAAAATTCAACCTCTTTAGTAAGCAAAGTATATAGAGGACAAATAATTTGACTAATTTTTTTGATTAAAATCCTATAATAGCTAGCATGTCCTAGGAAAGATCTCACTTCTTTTTTCTCTGTGGGAGTAGGGAGTGTGAGAATCAGCTCTACTTTCGCAAGGTCTACCTAGATTCCAGCTTCAGAGATAAAATGTCCCAATACCACACCTTCTTACATCATCAGAAAGTATTTCTCACTGTTAAGAGACAGGTTGTGTTCTTCACATTAGATTAGTACTTTCTCCAAGTTCTTCAAGGCTTCCTCAAATGTGACACCAAATGTAGTTAATTCATCCATGTATATCTCCATGCAATCATGTGATATGTCAGTAAAGATGCTGATTACAACTCTTTGGAAAGTAGTAGGTGCATTGCATAAGCCAAATGGTAATACAAAATAGGCACAGGTACCCCAAGGACATGTAAATGTGGTCTTCTCCTAATCTTCTAGAGCAATAGTTATCTGATTGTATCCACTGTATCCATCCAGAAATGAGAAGCATTTCTTTCTAGCCAAAGTATCCAAAACTTGATCAATAAAGGATAAAGGAAAGTGATCCTTCTTTGTGGCATTGTTTAATTCTCTGTAATCTAAACATATCTACCACTTTCCTCATTTCTTAGGTATAATAAATAATGGTGATACCCATTTCTATCAGAGATTGGATAGATGAATCTAGCATCCAACAACTTCTGTAACTTAGTCTTAAGTATTCCACATAGTGCTAGATTTATTTTCCTCTAAGGCTGATGGAGTGACAAGCTTCCATCATTGATGTAGATCCTATTGGTGAAGAGTTTACAGATCAATCCTAACACATCCTTATAATCCTAAGAAAAGGCTTTTTCATGCTAATTGAGGAGCTTGGTTAACAATTCCAATTGTGATAGGGACAACTTGTTGTTTACATGGAGATTATGACTAGAAGAAAGTTCCATAAGAGTTGTTAGTTCTACCATTGACACTTCTGGTACTAGACTTGTAGCTACTTCATTTGGCAGTAATTAGTCAATTATCTTAGGGCTTGTTGGGTAGAAACAATTTTCATAGGTACATAGCTTTAAGATAGAACTTTCAGCAATATCTCTGGCCACTATGCACTCATTGGTAAGAATGCTCTGTACTACATCATCTTCCTCCTACATTTTCAGAAAAGAATGCCTATGAAACATCATGAGCTGAGATACAAAATTCAATTCTTCTTCTTCATCCCCTAAATCTAGCCAAATAGGTTCTCCCAAGTTTGGTTGGGGTTGGGCAAGTGGATATAGCACTAGCTTCCTTATGGTTTGACCATTTGAAATTGTCATACTGCCTAATCTGCAACTAATTTTAGCGTCAGTGGTGGGTAACCAGGGTCTCCCTAATATGATAGGATAGCCAACAAGTTTTACTTTGGGTGATAGGATAAGAAAATCAACAGGGTATTCCCATGAATCTAAAGTCACTATCACATCTTCTACGAGACCATCTGGAGTGATAGTTGAGCTATCAGCAAGTTGTAACACCATGGGAGTTATTCTTAAGCCTTCCATACATAACCTATGCATGGTATCTTTACTCATCACATTTATTACTGCTCCCAAATCAACTAAAGCATTTTTCGTAGCTTGTCCATTTATGATCCGATTAACTACTGGACTACTAGGATCTAAATACTTTGGTATCACTACCTTCCCTAACATGATATCTGTTAATTGCCTGACAACATGGACTATTTGAGGATCTTTCTTCTTCCACTCTGGATTCTTAAGGCATGCTTCCTTAATAGCCTTTCCATAAAGAGGGACATCCTTGATAGCTTGGAATAGAGGAATTTGGATGTGCATGTTTTTTAGCTACTCAATAATATCAAATGTCTCTTCCTCTTGGGATATAGATTTATCTTTATTTAGCCTATGTGGAAAGGAAGGATTCACAAAGGTATGGTCAGTAGTCCTGCTGGGTACATCAGTTGGCAGGTTGGTATTTGGCAATGTAGCTTCTGGATGTGGTGTTGCAGGAGTGTTTGCAACTTCCGTGATAATAGGGTATTCTGGTGTAGGAAAAGTTGTTCCAGATCTCAAATGGATATTAGATATCTCTAGTGAATATGTAGGGCATGCTGAGCATCAGTAGTGTACATTTGCTGCTACTATTTCTTGTTGTTTGGATTTGGCTGAGATCGAGCAGGCAATTGGGTTGGCTTAGGATTGGTATTATTTACTGCAGGAAGTGGCATTACTGTAGGTTGTTGCACTGGAGGCAGTAGTTGTGGGTTACCAGGATTTTGGTTAGGCCATTGTGGAGGTCCCCTCCATTGGTTATTTTGCTACCAATTTCCTTGCAGTGGTTATCATTGATTCTGCTGATTTTGCCACTAGTTATTTTATTGATTAGGCCAGGGATTATTTTGTTGGTTTTGCTAGGGAGGTTGGGAGTACTAATAAGGATTTGGATAATGGTTTTTCTATTGATTATTGGAAGGATTTGAAAATTGTAAAGGATCTTGAGGTATACCTTGTCTTGAAGCCCATGGTCAATGTTGAGCAATGAAGAAAACTTGATCGTTGTCCCCATCTATCTTCATGTACTCAGTTGACAATTTTTGATTCTCCAAGTTGGCTACCAGCTTACATGCACAGTCTTGCTTCTATTTGTGATAATGAGGACAATACTCTACCAATTATGATTCAGCCTCTACATGTTCTTCTTTGCAATTATGGTGTAGAGATGTGTAGTGACATCATTTATGATGTCCTACTTGAAATCTGAGAGTAAATTAGATATCTTGAGCTTTGAAATTCCCTGACTGATCCCTTTAGTGGTTGTAGACCGGTATCCTCTACCTTCTTCATGGTTGACCTTGAGTAGTTAAGACAAATTTTCTTGAGGTCATCCCAAGAAGATTGGTATACATCACCACTAGCCATGAGGTCTACTGCTTCTGGACAATTATCATTTACCCCTCTCAAGAAGACTAGTTTCTGCGAATCCTTCCCCAGTACATACTGGGGGTTCTTCTGCATTATGTACAAAAAATGTGAAACATATTCTTCCAATGTTTCATCCTCCTTCTGTGATATTCTTAAAATGTTATCTCTTCTTGGATCACTCCCCTTGTAGTAATCTTTGTATTTCTCCAAAAATAGAGTCTACATTTCATCTAAGGTACCTGTTGCATTGGCTTCTAAGCTCATGAACCATCATAAGGCTAATTCTTTTAGTGTTGCTAGAAACAACTTGAGCTTGTGGGCATCAGTGTTATAGTCAAAGCTATGACAGAGTATGTCGAACTAAAACTAGAAAGTATCACGATCCTTAGTTACAAGGCCATAAAACTTTGGAAGAGTATCTACACATGTATTTTTGAGATTAGTATTGGTTATGAGGCTCGGAAGAGGAAAAGGAAAAGTAGGGTGTGCCATTATTGGAGGTATTTGATTATGGGGTTGATGCTGAAAAAGGAGCATTGGCTACGAGATTGTTAACAACACATGGATTTGGACCAAAACTATCAAGAAAGCTGGCCAAGATTTTAGAAAAAGGCTGAAGATCACTTATATCCAAAAATTATGCAATAGAGGAAGATGCTACAGGAAAATCAGGACTTGCATCCTCAAAAGGAAACTCAACTTCTTCAATTTCATCATTCAAATTAACAGATCCTTGTGGAAGAAATCTACCATATTCATCTCATTGCCTTCCTCTTCAATGCATGCAATTGAATTCTTCACACTTATGAAGCAACTTTTAGGACTACAAATCTCTAAAAAAAACTAGCTAAAAAACTATGACCTAAAAAGATGTTCCTAGCTTGACACCATCCCCGACAATGACGCCAAAAAATGGTCTACCTCACAATAGGTATGTGATAATCATGCCCAAGGCCTTACTTAGTAATAGTTTATTCAATCTAAGGATTACTTCTCCTACCATGAGGTCCATTTAATCTGTCAACCCAGGGACATATATTTGAAATGGTCAGGATGGTATGTGCACTAGGTTTCTTAAGGAATCATTATGTTTATGTTGTAGGAAAGTAAAATGCATACAAAGAACCTACACTAGTGCTACAAGAATGTAATACAGTTAACTATTTACTAAAATGAATGCTAGAAATACAACTCTATACTAACCTATATTTCAACTTAGACCATCCACTATAACTTCTCTTGCAAATGCTATAGGAAGAAACTTATAACTTCTACTTAAAATACTAGAAATGCTAGAAGTAAATCTACACTACTTCTAATTTAATTCACCTCCCAAGTGTGCCCCCTTGGTTGGCTTTTGCTAATCTACTAACACAGAATGTAAACCAAGAATTACTTCATTATATTTCAAAACTCCTTACATAAAAAAAATACATAAAATTGTAAAACAACTCACTACAAGAGTCAACAATGTTTTTCCTTAAAATTTTCTCAACCTCCAAAACTATCAATCCAATCCCTATAAATAAAGGATCGAAAATTATTCTAAAATAGGAAAAGAAAAAAATTGACTAAAAATTTTCCAGACAAGAAGAAGGAAATATAACAGCTTGTGGTATAAGCAATAAAGTTTGGGTAACCAATTCAGTACAATAGTAAACGCAGAGGGAATATAGCAACATTTCATCCCTGCATTCTTGGAATAATAGCTTCTCCTTTGTAGCAGCCATGTCTCCTTATGCCATTATGATTTTTCCATCGCAGCTAGGCCTTGATGGTCCTCCTTGAATGCTATTAACCATTCTCCAACTTCTCCCTTTCCTAACAAGTTAGTTGTGATGCAGAAATATTCTTGCAAATAGGCATAATCAAATTAAATCCAAATATTAGAACACACATTCCGATAGTTATATGAAATACTGCATTATAGGTATAATATTGGCAAAATATGACATAACTATCTACCCATGGGTTAATGATTCTATTTGAGCTTTATCATAAGTTCAGCTAGTTTAGTTCACAAATGTCCTTGCAGTATTAAAATTAACATAAAATAGAGGTAATAATTGGCCTCATCAAGAATAACATCATTATGAACATAAAGTACCAACATATGAAAACCATGACCATTGCATTCCAATTGTTTGTGTTTGTATTAATTGTAATTTTGATTCTACTAGTGATTAGTGGAAATGAGTACCTTTAGTAAACAAGGGAACATAACTCCAAGTGCTATTTAGCATCTAAAGTGCCTACGATAAGGTCAAAGAGAGCCTATAGTGAATCTGATAGTGTTGCTAGAAACAAAGAAGGGCATGTGATAGTTGTAAGATGAGGTAAAATAAACACCGGTTGAAAGAGTTTTTATTTTTAAGTACATATGAAGGATAAGAGGTATCATGTCATTAGATATTATGAGAGACAACTAAAGGAAAATACATTTCTTCAAGTGGCGAATGTCCATGAGAGGAAGGCCTATGGTGAACTTGTTTAAAACTTTGGGTAATATAGGTAGTCCCTATGATAATAGATGTTGGGACCATGGGGAAAAAAGAGGCCTATTCCCATTGTGAATAATATTTGGTACATACTAATTTTGGTGGAATGTTTTCACTATCTAGAGTGTGAAGAAATCAAACAACTAGAAAGGGAAAAAATAGAGGTACATGTAGGGCTTCCATAGAGAAGCCAATGTGAGGTTGGAATAAAGTTGGAGTGTTGCACAGACAAAAAAATAAGGAAGTTGCAAGTCACGAATAAGGTTTTCCTAACCATTTCAAGCATATTATTTACAAAAAGATGAATAGTAGACAATTATTGATGGATTAAAGAAAGAAACACTGGAAGAAGCAATTAATGTCGCCACTGAGTAGTTCTTCCAAAATGAACAAAGATACAAGAGTGTTGCCTCTTGGTGTAAATATTGCAGGTTGGATTGATACAAACCTAGGCAAGAAGAACCTAAGGAAAAAGGTATGCAATTACAAAAGAATACTCACACCATAAAATGATTCATTTTAAGGGTTGAATGGGCTAGAGTGTTGAAAGTGGTAGAAGACTTGAGATAATGATACTATGAAGGAGCACGTGAAACAAATTGAGGCATATTGAGTGATTCAAATGCCAATTCTTTGCATTAGAGATTTTGAAGGAGCCCTAAAAATGATGATAGAATCCTGTGATAGGCATAGCCTGAAGAGTATTTTTGACCACTTGGGACACACCCTCACCATTTCCTTTTTAGAAATGGACTTCACAAGTGTTTTTGGCATTCCTGGAAAGAAAGGGAGAAATATTGATACTAAGGAAAAGAAGATGTTCAGAGAAGAAAAGGAGAAATTGATCAAAATGATCTCCATAATTTAACACCAACATAGATGGAATCCATATCTAGCACTTCAAAGAACTAAAAAATTAAGAAATACTTTGTTGCACCTGGTGAGTGTTTGATAGACATCATGAAGAATAGGCTTACAAGTTCTAGTAGAGCTTCAAACATTGCACTCCCTCATATCATCTTAATGAATGACATTAGGAATGTTGTTGTATACGATTGGGTGTTGATATTATCTAATAGGATGCACAAGTTCATGATGCTCCAACATAAGACATTCTATATGTTGGATTATGCAATTGGCTTCTCCCTTGATGCCATTGTAGATACCCCATGATACATTGGAAGTAAAGCTATAGGAAAGCATGACACCGAATGAGCCATCTTTTTTGTATTGGGACTATTTGGACACAGGTGGGGCACATAATACACAAAGAGAACATTTTAGGTGGTATCTAAATTTGAGTCATAGGATGATGTCAACAATGGAAAAGAGGACTCTAGTGGGGCTTCAAAAGTGAGTGAAAATAGTCTTTAGGTTGTTTATAGGGGAAAAATAGAACTAATCCACCCTAACACCTAATGAATTGGTAAAACAAAGACCCACCCTTTTAATTAGATTCGATTAACACAAAAGGAAGTGTCAATGTGTCACCTAAGGCAAAAGGATGAATGAATTGGATTTACTTCCCTCTCACCTCCACCTTAAGACTCAAATATAAGAAAAAGAAGGTGATAAAGTGAAGATATTATACCTTGCAAGATACAAACATGAAAATGGCCTACTAAATGACCTTCAAAAGGGCTAAATCTCACTATTATGACTCATAATAGATAGACAAAATGTAGAAAACATTCAAAAATTTGGCAAGGGTGAGGTTTGTGTGAGGGTGACTTTCTGCTAAAGTAGGGGAGCAATGTGTCCTTAATCAACTACATTTGAATTGGATCCTTATTTCATAGTTCTAACAAATGATAAAAATGGCATCCAAATCTGCAACCTATTCACTTTCTCTCCAAGATCTAAAACTTGAAAAATAAAAGGTTCTTGTTTGTTGGTTGGGGGTGGGGGGGTGGTTTTCCTCTATCAAATCCCAATTCAAGAATTAAACTTGAATTGAGATAGAAAGAAGAGAATACTAGAAAGTAGTAGAAATAGATCCTAACATGAAGCAATGCAAATCTATGAATATTGTCTTGAATTTAGAATGTAACCAAGTATGCATATGGAATAGCCTTGAATTAACTTCAAAAACCCTAGGAGAGGAAATCAAATGGAAAAAAAAACCTTCATAAATGAATATGTTTGAAATCTTCCTTAGGAATGAGTGTAGAAAAATATAGATCTTGAAAGGTTGAATATAGAAGATGTAATAACGGATCTTGGATGTATGAAGGGATATCTTGAATGTTGAAAATTCTATGGAAGATCTAACATAAACTCGTTCAATGGATTGAATGCATGACTCCTTGACCTTCAATGCAAAGATTTCTTGAACTCTTGGGTGCTTGAGATATTGAGAGCTTGGGCGTAGATTATAGAATTCTCGTGGATGCAAGATGAAGCAAATGGATGGGTTAATAAAAGGGTTCATAATTAACTTTATCCCATAGGTTGACCCACCTAGAAGTTGACAACCCATAACAATGAAGACACGAGATTTAGGAAGCAGACCCAAAATAGGGCCTATGTAAGGAAACACTATGTCCCTAATTAGGGCCCAAAATTCCTACACTAATTTGTGTTAGTCCCAACTGATAATGTAATAGGTAATGCTATGAATATATGTAAAAGAGTCATAACAATCGATCTATTGTCATTGATGTCAAAGTATTAGTTGGCTAGACATTAAGCTAACTCAGAAGAATACCATATCATTTAAGTGATGAAGAGGATTTTATTGATGAAGAGTATTTGAAGAAAATATGATGAAGATAGTATTGATATGTAAGGTATTCAATGGGTGCTTGAATGAGTTGGACACTAATAATTTAATAATTGTTTGATTGTTTTACAATCATATATTGTTGCAATGTATTGAAGAACATAAGCTTAACCAAGTCACAAGGTTAACAAAGGGAGATTGCATTCACTGAGTGACTCCAATATTTTCGGAGTGATTGCAAAGAAAAAGAGAAACACAATATTGCCTAAGAAAGTCTAGTAATAAGTAACTTTTATATTACCCAAGTAAATGTTATGTTTATTAACAACTCAATGAATACGTTTTGAGAAATGTGATCTAAGGCTGATTTTGATGAAAAATTGGAAGTTTGATGTGGTCTACGACATGAGTCAAAGTTTGTTACAAGATAAATGATTGGGAAAATTCAATAAGGATTTGATGATGGAGATTGAAGAACGATAAGGATGGACATGAAGTTCCATGAAAGTTATATTTTTAGAGTGTTAAATTCATTGTATGAATTTTTGAATCTAGAAATTTGGTATGAACCTAAGATCAATGATTTTGATTAAGTTGAAAAAGATGGAAGAATCTAGAAGCATTGAGAACACTTTTTGAGGAGGTGATTAAGATAGTTGTAGGTTGTTGATTTAAAGATGATTTAATTCCTGATCATATTGCCAGTATGTTAAGTTGTTGTGAATGTAAAGTTGAAGAAGGTGAAAGAGGATTCTTGAGCTAGGTGAATTGAGCAATAGAAGGAGAAAGGGAAGGTTTTAATTAGCCAGTCAAAAGTACAAAGTGAAAGGAGATCCAAGAGAGAGATTAGACAAAGAAAGAGAAAGAAAAAATATTTGAACAAGAAAAGGTAGTTGCTATCCTTAATAGATAATTTCTACTTTTACTTTTTAACCATTATAGCAGAAAATATCAGAAGAACTGAGTGGACCCAATAATTCTATGAAATCCTATATGGTAACATCAATTAGTGGTGTTTGTAAGTCTTTTAAATCAGGCCACTCTTTAGTTAGGAATAATGAGTAATAAGTTCTAGATGATCTTTTGGTGAAATCCTCCAACAAGGTCACATTAACAATGTGTATGTAACATTTAACAAGGTTGGTTCCTAACAGAGATCACTTCAGAATAGTGAATACCGATCTTAGGTGTTTTTTCCCTTCATAGGGTTTCCACATTAAAATCACGGTGTCAAATGCGTGAATGTTATTTTTTTTTCAAGCCATTTTACATGTTTTATAGCTTACTGCAACTCATTAATAACTAAGTTTATGGTCGGTAATCACTAAGTAATTTCATTGATACTCAGTAATGCAAAGAATAGTGAGTTAACGGTTTGGAATAAAATGATTGAAAGAGTTAAGTGGTAATTTGAATGGTTATACCAAGTGATTATTGTTAAAGTTTATGAAGTTTATTGGTACTAAAATATTTTGAAGGGACTGTATGATAAATGGACATAACTGATTCACCTCCCTCTCAATTATCTAAAAATTGGTATCAAAACACAGTTGTTGGAGAAATAATTTTAAAGGAAATCAAGCTAAAGATTGAAGATGTATAAGAGAGAGGTACCAAAGTTGAATAAGGAAAACTTTTCATCATGGCAAGAACAAATAAATTGGCATCTTTTTGACATTGGAGATAATTTCCAACATTGGTTGGAGAATGAGTATACTACCTCTATTAGTCCCTTGACTATGGAACAAATGAATGAAAAATAAAATCACAATAGTGTGATGATTGAGATTGCATCTACTCTCAATGATGTCGGGTTTGATAAAATCAAGAACTGCACCAATGCTAAACAAATTTGGGATAAACTAAAACTTGTACATGGATGAGATGACAATGTGAGAAGAGCCAAAGAATTTTTTGAGAGGTAATTACGATGACATGAGAATGAAAGAAGGTGAGAATGCTGCACAATATGTTAACCAAATAAAGGATGTTGTAAGTGCAATTGTAGCTACTAGAGGAACTATCATTGATTCTAAAATTGTAACTAGAATTCTTAAAAATCTTCTACCTATTTATGCTATTAAATTTTATGCAATCCAAGAAGTAAGAGCTATGCCTAGAAATGATCTAACACTTGATATTATAGTTGGTTGGTTGACTGCATTTGAGCTGAGAAATTATGAAAATAGTATGGTTGCAATGGGAAATGCATTTAAGTCCTCACTAAGCATTAATAATTCAAAGAAAGAGTTTAGAAAAGTCAAGTAGAAAGTGAGTCTAAAATTGAAGATGACTTGGATGAGTTGAAGCATTACTTACAAGAAGGTTCTCAAGAGGTAAAGGTAAATACAAAGGTAAACTACCCTTGATATGTTTCAAATGTAATGAGGTTGGTCACTTTTCTATTAAATGTCCTAACAAAAGTAAGTCTAATAGAAATGACAAGAAATATTTCTAGTACAGGAAGAACAAGGTCCACAAAGACAACAAAAATAAGTAATGCTACATTGCTGAAGAAGAGCATACCAAGTCTAGTTTTGATGATGGTAGGGAATTAATTGAAATGGTTTATGTTGCAATCAAGGAAGATCCAAATGGTGAAAGGTATATGAATGAAACTGCCCTAATTTTACATATTACCAAGAGTGACTCATGGATTATTGATAGTGGTTTCTCACATCATATGAATTGTGATCTAAACATGTTTGATAAATTTGAAGAAATTGATGATGGTGAAGTTGTTAAGAAAGGAAGTGATGTTCCATGCTTGGTAAAATGTAAATGATCACTAATGTTGAATGATAAGATCAAATGTGATGATGCATATTGGGTTCAAGGACTTAAATATAATCTTTTGAGTGATGCAAAGTTGAATAACTCAAGTCACAAGCTAGAATTTGAGAAAACAAAGTTCAAGATCTTTGATGATGAGCATAATCTAATTGGAAGATGAATGCCAAGAAAGGTAACTAATTCTATCTTGATCCTATAGTCGAGTCATGTTTATTTTCTAGAATTGAGGATGTGTGATTATGGCATAAAAGGTTGTGTCATGTAAACTTTGAGAACATAGTGAAAATTAGTAGAAAGAAAAGAGTAGGAGGCTTATTGAATTTTCAAAAACCAAAGAATGCTATGTGCAAACAATGTCAACTAGGTAAGATGACAAAGTCTATTTTTTAGAGCAAGACACTCACTTCAAATAATATCCTAGAATTAGTACATGTAGATTTACACAGTTCAATTAGTGTTGACAATTACTATGGTGATTAATATTTCATATTTCTTGTTATGATGACTATAATGTTCAGGAAGGTGAAATCACATGATTTTGATATGTTCAAATGGTATAAAGCTAGAGTTGAAAAGGAAACTAGTAAATCTTTGAAATGTTTAAGATATGATAGAGGTGGTGAGTTTTTGCCTGTTGAATTCACTAACTTTTATGTTGAGAATTGTATTAAAAGAAAAGTATCTACATCGAGGATACCACAATAGAATGGTATTGTTGAAAAGAGAAATAGATCAATTGTGGATTGTGAAAGGACATTGATGATTGAAAATGAGGCTTCTTAGGTATTCTGGAGAGAAGCAATTAGTACTATTGTTTACACACTCAACTGTGTTCAATTGAAGAAATGAAAAAACAAGACACCCTATGAACTATGGTATGGTCATACACTGAATGTATGTTATTACAATTTTTTTGGAAGTATGTGTTGTATTCATAAGGATGAAAAGAATGGTAAACTTGATGTTAAATGAGATGAAGGTATATTCCTTGATTATTCATCTAATAGTAAAGCTTATAAATGTTTGAACAAAGCTACTAACAAGATGATTGAAAGTGCAACTGCAAGATTTGATGAGCTTTTAGAAATGAATGATGTAGAAAGGAAGAAGGAACCTAGAGATTACAACAATTTTTTTTTATGTCTATGAAGAGGCTCTTGATACTCTACCTGAGTTATAGAACATAATTACCGAGACCAAAAAAATAGAAATCAACTTACATAATTCTTTATATGAGCACCAGACAGTTCAACTCGAGTAGGAAGCCGAACCCCTACCAAGTGAAGGAAATGTTGAAAATGAAAGAAATGAACCTATTTTGGTCAAATACATAAATAAAAATCATTCACTAGAATAGATCATTGGGGACAAAAGTGGTGGATTAAAAACAAGAAGAAAGTTAAGAGAATGTACATGTTTAATTGTTGATTTTGAACCAAGAACAATAAAAGCGATATTGGATGATGAATGTTGGGTTAATGTTATGAATGAGTAGATTGACTAGATTGAGAAAAATAATACTTGGATACTAGTGCCAAGACCTACTAAAAAAAATATGATTGGATCCAAATGGATTTTCATTAAAAAATTGAATGAGAATGGAGAAGTGGTAAGGAAGAATGCAATATTGGTTTGCAAAGGTTATGCACAAGAAGAAGGAATATATTACGATGAAACTTTTTCACTTGTGGTGAGATTGGAAGGAGTAAGAATACTACCAATCTATGCTACATAAAAGAAGTTCAAAGTATGTCAAATGGATGTAAAATCTACATTTCTAAATGAGATACTTGAGGAGGAAGTCTATATTGAACAACTAGAAGGATTCATTGAATCTGAAAAAGAAGAATATGCTCTACAAGTTGAATAAAGCATTGTATGGATTGAAACAAGATCCAAGAGTGTGGTATGAAATATTACACTCTTATCTAATTATGATTGGATTTTCTAGAAAAAGTAAAAACAATAATATCTATATTTGAAAAATGATTATGAAGATATGGTGTTAACTATTGAAATATTTGTAGATCACATAACATTTGGAGGAAATAACATGTTGAGTAAGATATTTTCTAAACAAATGAGTACTGAATTTGAGATGTATATGTTTGGTGAGATAAAAAATTTCATTGGATTACAAGTACATCAAACAAAGAAAGGTATATATGTGACCTAGTCTAAGTATGTGAAATAAGTCTTGAAAACAATTGGGATGGATGAGTCCAAACCAATTGGTACACCTATGGTGACTGGAGTAAAATTATCAAAAGAAGACATTATTGGTGAGACAAATGAAACACTAGATAGATCTATGATTGGAAAGCTATAATATTTTGTGCATAGTAGACCAGATATTACACTAGTTGTTGAAATTGTCACAAGGTTTTCATCTAATCCAAAGGAGACTCATATGACTTATATGAAAATGATATTAAGATATCTCAAATGAACTAAATATTATGGACTATGGTATAAACAAGAGGATGAATTTAATATTAAAGTCTACACAAATGATGATTGGGCCAATAATGTTGATGACAAAAAAAACACAAGTGGTGGAGCTTTCTTTTTAGGAGAAAGATTGATAACATATATAAGTAAGAAACAAAGTTGTATCTCTCAATCTACTATTGAAGTTGAATATGTTGTTGCTACAATTAATTGTTCAAATATTGTATGGATTAAGCAACTATTGGAAGGAATGGAAGAAGATGTAATGGGCCTATTACTATTTATTGTGATAATACTAGCACGATAAACATTTCAAAGAATTTGGTGATGCATGCCAAAAAAGCTCATATTAATCAAATATCATTATTTGAGGGAGCAAGTTCAAGAGAAATAAGTAAGGCTTGAATATGTGAAGTCTCAAGAATAAATTGTTGATATATTTACCAAGTCATTACCTAAGGATGCTTTTGAGTATCTAAGAGGTAAATTGGGGGTCCTACTCCTATCCAAAATTTAATAAATGAAGAGGCATGCTATATCAATTCATGGATGAATTGTAATTTTTTTAAAGAGTTGATGCATAAGTGTTCACACTTTAGGAGCATTTATGAAGTTGTGAAGTTGACTATGATGAAACTGATGTATATTGTACATGCAAGGTACAAGGATAACTACAAGCTTCTATAAGTTTCATGATGGAATTTATAATGACCTTTGGTGTTGCTATCAAATGGGGGGATAAACAATAAAGAAAGGGAGAGACATAGTTAAGGAAGAAAAGATTATCAAAGAGGGAGAATATACTAAAGGGAGAGAAGAGTGTAAAAAAAGAAGAATGAAGATCATAACCTAAGGGCAAGATATGCTGAAGATGATTTTTTTTGCTAAATATACACACCAAGTTATAGAGTTTTTGTAATTGAAGATAAATAGCTAAAAAGTTGTGTTGTTGTCAATGCATACATTTTATTATCTTATGTGTTGCCATCAATGACAAAAGTGGAGATTGTTAGCCCCAATGAAATATGTAATAGGTAATGTTATGAATGCATGTAAAAGTGTGATATTAGTTAATATATTGTCATTGATATCAAAGTTTTAGTTGGCTAGACATTATGCTAACTCAAAAGAGTACCATATCATTTAATTGATGAAGATGATTTCAAGAAAGTATTGGTATGTAAGGTATTGAATGGGTAATTAAATGAGTTTGACACTAATAATTTAATATTGGTTTGATTATTTTACAATCATATATTGTTGCAATGTATTGAAGAACATAAGCTTAACTGAATGACAAGGTTAACAAAGGGAGGCTATATTCATCAATTGACCACATTATTGCCTAAGTGATTGGAAAATAAAAAGAGAAACACAATATTGCCTGAGAAAGTCTAGGAATAGCTAAGTTTTATATTTTTCAATTAAATGTTATGCTTATGGAGTAACAACTAGATGAACAAGTTTGGAAAACTGGAATCTAAGGCTGACTTTTGATAAAAATTTGGAAAGCTTGAGTGTGTCTAAGGCATGAGTCGAAGTGTGTTACAAGGTCAACAGTTGAGAAAATTCAATAAGGGTATGCTAATGGAGATTGAAGAAGGATAAGAATAGACACAAAGTTCTATGTAAGTTATATTTTCCAAGTGTCTAAATTCATTATATGAAGTTTTGAATCTAGAAATTTGGTATGAGCCTAAGATCAATAATTGTGATTAAGTGGCAATAGATGGAAGAATTCTTAACACTATTTAAGGAAGTGATTAAGAGAGTTTTAGGTTGTTGGTTTGAAGCTGATTTAATTACTGATCATATTTCTGGTATGTTAAGTTGTTGTGAAAGCAAAATTGAACAAGGTGAGAGAAGATTATTGAGCCAGGTGAATCAAGCAGTGGAAGGAGAAGGAGAAGGCGTTAATCAACCTATCAAAAGTATATAGTGAAAGGAGATCAAGGAGAGAGATAAGATAGAGAAAGCTCTAGAATAGAGATCTGAACAAGAAAAGGTAGTTCCTATTCTTAACATATCATTTCTACTATTAATTTTTAACCATTATAGTAGAAAATCTCAGAAGACCTGAGTGGACCTAATAAGTTTGTGAAATCCTATATTGTAACTTTGATTAGTGGTTTTTGTAAGTCATTTAAATTAGATCGCTCTTTAGTTAGAAACAAAGAGTGATAAGGTCAAGATGATCTTTTGGTGAAATCCTTTAACAAGGTCACATTAAAAATGTGTATGTAACCTTTAACAAGGTTGGCTCCTAGAAGAGCTTACTTTAGAAGAGTGAATACTTTTGGGTTGCTGGTCCCATGTGGTTTTTCCCTTCACAAAGTTTCCATGTTAAAATCATGGTGTCAAATGTGTGATTGTTATTTGTGGTTCAATTTGTTTTACATGTTTTATAGTTTACTACCATGTTAAAATCATGGTGTCAAATGTGTGATTGTTATTTGTGGTTCAATTTGTTTTACATGTTTTATAGTTTACTACAACTCGGTAGTAACTAAGTTTATGGTCAATGATCACTTAGTAATTTAATTGATACTTGATAATTCAAAAAACAATGAGTTGAAATTTTGGAATAAAGTGATTTAAAAAGCTAAATGATAAGTTGAATGGTTACACTAAGTGGTTTGTTTAAAGTTTATGAAGTTTTATTGGTACTAAAATAGTTTGAAGGGACTGTATGATAATCAGACATAACTGATTCACTCACCCTCTCATTTATCTAACAATTCCACCAAATAGAAAGGAGAAGAAAGGGGGTGAATGCAATTGAATGATGAAATCACATTAAATGGGTGCTAAACCATCGTTAAATATAGGTTCTTCTAATTTAAAATGATAGATTTATCCCCCAATTTAGTGAGAGTATGGATAAAGCCACACTTATAGTAAAGTAGAGAGAAGAAGAAGAGAGGAGGAATTCAGAGGATCTTAGTGAGATAGAGCATTACTTAGTCAAAGAAAATAATCCCCAAAGACCAAAGGTCCTAACTCCACATTCATGCACAAGGGTGCAAATGAAAAGAAAAAAGAAATAAAGCCAAAAAGACAAAGACACAACTTGGGTTTAGTACTAAAAAAAACCAAATCAACCCATGAAAGATACCTTAGATGAAGAAATATCTTGCCTACTAATATAATATTTGGAAAGTGATGCAGGAGCATCCAGAGGTATAAGGGCAATCCCGTGTCACCCAAAAAAAAATATACTTAGACTTAGTTTTTGTTTCATGTGTTTTCATTTCTGGATACCCATTTGGGTCAAATAAAGGTTCCAACTCTCACAGTTCCACTATTAGTGTTCTAGGATAGAGTATTTGAGCACCTTGGGATACATGTAAATGTCAAAAAAATAGGAGTATGTAATTGAGCCATCATTTTGGTGAACTAGAAGGTGTAAATTGGTTGAATGATTGTAATTATAATTTAGAGAAGTCCAAAAAAAGAATCAGGTCAAAAGGCCCCACGGTTTGAAAGTTATTGCAATTTTTTAGTTTCTGGAGACCTCCTAAGAATGCTTCAAAGTTAGGTTAGGGGCATTAAATGACCTCAAACAGGGCCAAAAATGGGGGATGAGCGAAGCTGGTCCATAGAGCTATAGAGCACTTTGAGAGCTTTTCGAAAATATAAACAGTTCATCAATTGGAGCTACAATTCAAAAGTTATGCCTCTCGAAAGTTCGGTTACCATTTCTGGATTCTTCTAATTTTGCGATGACTTCTAATGCGACTTCTAGAGCCTTCTATTTGGTCGGTGGATGCCAACTAGTATTTTCTAGAATGTATTTCTAATCCTTAACCCTCCGGGCTCTATTTAAGAACATTTCAAGCATTGTAAAAGGTAGTTCGGAGTGGAGTTTGAGAGGAGGTACTAAAAGGAGAAATTATCTCCAGATTTATACTGTTGTAAGCCTTAGGGCATGTTTTGAAGTCTATTTTCTCTGTACTGAATGTACTAGCATATTTTCACAATTAATAAAATTTTCCCTTTCTAGTTGTGTCCATTCTGTGCTTGGGTTGTGTCCCCATCAAGTGGTATCAGAGCTAGTTTTCCTGAGTGTGTAGACAGAGCGCGGATTGTGAGGCAGTTTGCACCAGGACTGTGTGGTTGTGGGTTTGAATTAAGAAGATGCCTCCATGAAGAGAGTGTGGTGGAAGGGCCAGAGCTATTAATCCTAAGGAGGTTAGAGCCCTCCAAAGATAGGTACAAGCATTGTAGAAGGAGCTCCGTAGAGGAACAAATGTTGTTGCAGGTGATGAAAGTGAGGACAACAATGAAGAAGAAGAAATTGGACCAGAAGGGGAATTTGATGGGGAAGTTCTGAATCAAGCAGAGGAGAGGCTTTTTAGGGCCATACTAAGTTTGGGAAAAGACCTACAATTGATGTGGGTGTATTTTATGGAAATATGAAACTAGATGAGTTGATTGACTGGATGAATGAATTGGAAGAGTACTTTGAGTATGAGGATATTAGGGATCTAGATAGGGTTAAGTTTGCAAAGGCCAAACTGAAAAGACATGCCAAAATTTGGTGGCAAGAGGTTCAATTGGAATGAAATAGAAGAGGAAAGGATAAGATCATAAGGTGGGATCACATGGTGGACAAACTAAAGAAGTAGTTCATTCCTGTGGACTACAAGCTTGATTTGTTTAAGAAGATGTATGGGTTAAAGCAAGCTAAAAAATCAGTCCAAGAATATACGGAGGAGTTTTATCGACTTCTAGTTAGAGTGGGGCATGCATAAGCAAATAAGGAGAAGGTTTCTCGTTATATCAGTGAGTTGTGACCTGGCCTCCAAGAGGAATTAAGTCTGGTAAGAATGACCAGCATTGAGGAGGCATACCAATTTGCCCTATGAGTTGAAGATAAGATAAATAAAAAGTTTGAAGGGAGACAAAGAGGGCACGATCAAGGAGGAAGGGGTAGTGGTAGGTCATTTGGAGGCTGAAATGAGACCCAAAAGAAAAATGAAGACGTGGGTACTAGCCAGAACTAGTGGAACAAGGATTTCAATTGCCCCCATGATCAAAACTTTAGTAATTAGAGAGGAAGAGGTAGAGGATGTGGACAAGGAAGAGAAGGCTTCCGTGGTACCTATTTCCATTGCAATGAAGAAGGTCATCATGCCTTTGAATGCCCTCAATGACAAGGAAGGATAGATAGGAGAGCTGAGGGTCAAGCTAGGGTTGATCATGTGGATGAGGATACACAATCATCACATTCAGAGGATATAGAAAGAGGAGAGACTTTAGTAAATGAAAGGATCCTACTAAGTGGTGAGATTGAACTAGGACAAAGGAGGAGTTTATTCCATACTAGGTGCAAGTGTGAGGATAAATGTTGTGATGTGATCATTGATAGTGGTAGCATTGATAACTTGGTATCAGAAGAGATGGTCTCTAAGATGAAGCTCAAGAGGGAGAAACACCCCTAGCCTTATCGGATCGCTTGGGTGAAAGATGATCATAAGGTCCTGGTAAGTGAACAATGTTTAGTGAAGTTCAAAATTGGGAGTTACCATGATGAAGTTCTCTGTGATATTATTCCAATGGATGTCTGCCATTTATTGTTGGGAAGACCGTGGCAATTTGATAGGCATGCAATACATGATGGTCATGCAAACACATAATCTCTAACAAAGGATGGAGTTCACCACAAACTAAAGCCCATGAAAAAGGAAGGTGAAAAGGTATGTAGCAATGCTAGGATTTGTCTTGTTGATAGAAGGAAGTTTTTAGATGGCATGAAGCATCAACGTATGTGTTATGCTTTGATTCCTAGGAAAGATAAGGAAGGTAGTAGTGAAATACCACTCGAAGTTTCAGATTTATTAGGTGAATTTGGAGATATCATCTCTAATAATGTTCCAGAGGGATTGCCACCAGTAAGGCAGATCAGCCATCAGATAGATTTAATCCCAGGAGCTAGTTTTCTTAACAAGGCTGCTCACAGGATGACTCCTACAAAAACTAAGGAGCTAAATAGATAGGTTCAGGAGCTATTGAGGAAGGGCTTGATTTGGGAGAGCCTAAGTCCATGTGTAGTACTTGCAGTACTGGCACAAAAGAAGGATGGAGAGTGGAGGATGTGTACAAACTCTCGAGCTATAAATAGGATAACCATCAAGTATCGGTTTCCTTTGCCAAGAATGGATGATCTTATGGACTGCTTGAGTAGAGCTCAATACTTAATAAAGATAGATCTCAAGAGTGGCTATCATCAGATACATATATGAGAAGTAGATGAGTGGAAAACTGCCTTTAAGACCAAGGAGGGTCTTTATGAGTGGTTAGTCATGCCTTTTGGATTGACGAATGCCCCAAGCACCTTCATGCAGCTTATGAATGAGGTACTTAAGAAGTTCTTGGGAAAATTTGTTATTGTCTATTTGGATGATATTTTAATTTTCAGCAAGACTTTGGAAGAACATTTATTGCATATTCATGAGTGGTTAGTCATGAATATGCCCTTTGGATTGACGAATGCCCCAAGCACCTTCATGTGGCTTATGAATGAGGTACTTAAGAAGTTCTTGGGAAAATTTGTTATTGTCTATTTGGATGATATTTTAATTTTCAGCAAGACTTTGGAAGAACATTTATTGCATATTCGTAGTGTCCTTGAAAGGTTAAGGGAAGAGAAACTATTAATTAATATGAAGAAGTGTACCTTTGCTAAAAAGGAATTAGTCTACTTGGGGTTTGTTATATCACCTAAAGGTCTCAAAATGGATCCAGAGAAAGTAAAAGCCATCTTGGAATGACCTACTCCAAGGTCTGCTACTGAGGTAAGATCATTTCTTGGTCTGGTTAGTTTGTATAGGAAGTTCATTAAGAATTTTAGTGGCATATGTGCACCCCTGAGTGACACAATAAGAGGGGATAGAAAAGTGTTCAAATGGACTGCAACAGTTGTGAGAAGTTTTAAAATGCTGAAGAAGAAGTTGACATAACAACCTGTGTTGGCACTTCCAGATTTTAGAAAGGTGTTCCAAGTGGATTGTGATGCTAGTGGCAGCGCCATTGGGGCTGTATTAAACCAAGAAGGTAAGCCTATTGCATATTTTAGTGAAAAATTGAATGATGTGAAAAAGAAGTATTATGTAAATGATCAAGAGTTATATGCAATAGTTTAGGCCTTAAAGAAATGGAGGCATTATTTATTTCCAAAGGACTTTGTTTTATATACTAATCATCAGGCATTACAGTACCTAAATAGCCAAGGTAAATTGAATCAGAGGCATATGAAGTGGGTAGAGTTCTTGCAGAGCTATACATTTGTGTTGAAGCATAGAAGTGAAAAATCTAACAGGGTTGCAGATGCACTAAGTAGGAGACAGTTGATGCTTACAGTAATGCAGGTTGAAGTAGCTGGGTTTGATGAACTCAAGAATCTGTACCCTAAGGATCCTTATTTTACTAAAGGATGGAAAGCTTGTAAAGAACCTGTCGCTGTAGACAGAACTAAGTGGTTAGACTATCTGATTCAAGATGGTATGTTATTCAAGGGTAGTCAATTGTGCATTCCAAGATGTTCCACGAGGGAAAACCTGATTAAGGAGAAACACAATGGAGGGATGGCAGGACATTTTGGTCAAGATAAGATCATTTCCATTCTCAAAGAACATTATTTTTGGCCTCAAATATCATAGGATGTGAAGAAGTTTGTACAGAATTGCCAGGTTTGTCAAGTGGCCAAGGGATTTAGTCACAATACTAGACTATATCAGCCATTGCATGTTCCATCAAAGCCATGGGAGGACATGAGTATGGATTTTGTTCTTGGATTTCCGAGGACACAAAGGGGTAATGACTCAGTATTTGTGGTGGTTGATAGGTTCTCCAAAATGGCACATTTCATTCCATGCCACAAAACTCATGATGCTATCTATATTGCAGACTTGTTTTTCAGAGAGGTGGTAAGACTACATGGTCTCCCAAGGAGAATAGTTTCTAACAGAGATACTAAATTTGTGGTGTATTTCTAGAGAACATTGTGGAAGAAGTTGAGAACGGACTTAAAATTCAGTTCCACACATCACCCGCAGACTGACGGCCAAACAGAAGTGGTAAACATAAGTCTGGGCAATTTACTGAGATGTTTAGTTGGGGATAAGCCCAAGGGGTGGGATTTGATTCTACCACAAGTAGAGTTTTCTTACAATAACTCTGTAAATAGGAGTACTGGAAAATCACCATTCCAAATTATATATGGAAGTAGCCCAAGAACTACACCAGAATTGAGGAAGATAGAGGAAGGGGAGAGGACAAGTGCTAAAGTTGAAGAATTTGCTGAACATATCAAGCTTCTACATGAGGAGGTCTAGGCACACATTACTAAGATGAACCAACAGTATAAAGCTAGGGCTGATCAAAGGAGAAGACATAAGGAGTTCCAAGTAGGGGATCTAGTCATGGTACACTTAAGAAAAGAAAGATTTCCAATCAGTACTTTACAACAAGCTGAAGATGAAGAAATTTGGCCCCTGCAAAATTTTGAAGAAACATGACTCAGAAAATGCATATGAAGTAGAGTTGCCAGATGGAATTCACATTTCTCCTATTATTAACATTGCAGACTTAACAGAGTATCATGATGATGGTATAGATGAGGAGTTGATGTTAGAGCCATGTCCAATTCGTACTTCTAAGAAGGAGGAGATAGAGGAGATTCAAGATAGTCGTGTGGGTAGGAGTACCAGAAATAGGCAATATGAAGAGTATCTAGTCAAGTGGAAAGGATGACTAATAGAGGACTCAACTTGGATATCAGCAGCTGAGGTTTCCCATTTGGGATTTCCTCTACCATTCATAAAGTGATAGGGTCACTTTTCAATCTACCCTGGGTGTCTGATGCAGGAGCATCCAGAGGTATAAGGGCAATCCTATGTCACCCAAAAAAATGTACTTAGACTTAGTTTCTGTTTCATGTGTTTTCATTTCTGGATACCCATTTGGGTCAAATAAAGGTTCCAACTCTCATAGTTCCATTATTAGTGTTCTAGGATAGAGTATTTGAGCACCTTGGGATACATGTAAATGCCAAAAAAAGGAGTATGTAATTGAGCCATCATTTTGGTGAACTAGAAGGTGTAAATTGGTTGGATGATTATAATTATAATTTAGAGCATTCCAGAAAAAGAATTAGGTCAAAAGGCCCCACGTTTTGAAAGTTATTGTAGTTTTTCAGTTTCTAGAGACCTCCTAAGAATGCTTCAAAGTTAGGTTAGGGGAATTAAATGACCTCAAACAGGGCCAAAAATGGGGGACAAGTGAAGCTGGTCCATAGGGCTATAGAGCGCTTCAAGAGCTTTCCATAAATGTAAACAGTTCGTCAATCGGAGCTACGGTTCAAAAGTTATGCCTCCCAGAAGTTCGGTTACCATTTCTGGATTCTTCTAATTTTGTGACGACTTCTAATGCGGCTTTGAGAGCCTTCTATTTGGTCGGTGGTTGCCAACTAGCACTTTCTAGAATGTATTCCTAATCCTTAACCCTTCGGGATCTATTTAAGAACATTTTTGGCATTGTAAAAGGCAGTTCGGAGTGGAGTTTGAGAGGAGGTACTAAAAGGAGAAATTATCTCTAGATTTATACTGTTGTAAGCCTTAGGGCATGTTTTGAAGTCTATTTTCTCTGTACTAAATGTACTAGCATATTTTCACAGTTAATAAAATTTTCCCTTTCCTATTGTGTCCATTCTATGCTTGGGTTGTGTCCCCATCAGAAAGCTATTATAAGAGCTTAGTCATGAAATAATAAATGCAATAGAAATATAATTATCAAACTAGCTTTAGGATCTATCTCTACTAGCATGAAAGAAAAAGAGAGAAGGAAGAGAAGAGTGATTACCTCAACCAATAGAGTGACCACCCTACTATGAATCACAAGAAGGGATGCTTGTTGAAGATGAAATTGAATAGTCTAATGATGCACTAACCCATTAGTCAACCCACCAAAGTTCCACCCATACATCAATGTCCTTTATATCACCATGACATAGTCCTATAAAAATGCATAATGGTCTGAATGTACATAAAAGAGTCATATCAATTGTTATTGTTAGCCCCATCTGATATTACAATTGATAATGAGAGATTGTTAGATGATAAGTGTTATGAATGTATGTAAAAGAGTCATATCAGTTGTTATATTGTCATTGATGTCAAAGTCTTAGTTGGCTAGACATTATGCTAACTCAGGGAAGTACCATATCATTTAGATTGATGAAGAGGATTTGATGAAAGTATGATGAAAACATAATTGATATGTAAAGTATTCACTAGATACTTGAATGAACTAGATAATGATTATGTAATGTTGGTTTGATTTTTTTACAATCATGTATTGTTCTAATGTATTGAAGATAAAAAGATTAACTGAGTCACAAGGTTAATGAAGGGAGACTATATTCATCAAGCGATTATGATATTTCTTAAGAAATTGTAAAGGAAGAAGAATGAAATGTTACCTGAGAAAGTTAGTTTTAACCAATTTATATGTTTCTTGAGTAAATATAATGTTTCCCAAGTGATAGTTGGATGAACTAGTTTGGAAAATTCAAAAGGTCAACTTTTGATGGGAATATGGAAAGTTTGAGAAGGTCTAAAGATAGATCCAATTTGTTTTGCAAGATCTATGGATAAGGATATTCAAAAATGAACTAGAAGGATTGAGAATTATATTTAATGAGGAGAACAATATAGTGTTAGATTTTTGGTTCAAAGGTTTTGTTTCTATATGATGTTATTGAGTTTTATACTGATCATATTGCTAAGAGGAGATGAAAGTGCAAAGGAGAAGAAGGTATAAGGAGATTGTTGAGCCATGTGAGATGAGAAGTGAAAGGAGAAAGATAAGGAGTGATACAAACAAGTCAAAATACAAAGTGAAGGAAGATCCAAGAGAGATTAGATAGAGAAAGAGAAAGAAAAAATATGTGAACAAGAAAAGATAGTTTCTATTCTTAACAAATCACTTTATACTATTATTGTTTAACCATTGTAACAAAAAATATTAGAAGTAGCAAGTAGACTTCTCAGGTCTATGAAATCCTATATGGTAACATTGATTAGTGATGTTTGCAACTCCTTTAAATCATGCCACTCTTTTCATTCAAGGACATGGAGTGATAAGGTCTAGATGATCTTTCAGTGAAATCTTCTAACAACGTCACTTTAGAAAAATGTATGTAACCTTTAACAAGGTTGTCTCCTAGAAAATATCACTTCATAAGAGTGAATTTTTTAGGTTGTCAGTCCTAGGTGGTTTTTCCCTTAACAAGGTTTCCACATTAAAAATCTTGGTGTTAATAGTTTGATTGTTATTTGTGTTGCAAGTTGATTTATATGTTGTACAATTTATTGTGCAACTCGATAATAAGTATTGTATCACTAGGTAATAACTAGAAATTTACTAATAGTCGATAATGCAATGAATAGTTTGATACCAATTTGTATAGAAGTGAATGAATGGATTAAGTATTGAGTTGGATGTGTATATTGAGTAATTGAAGTTAATGTTGTTGATATTTATGATGCTTTGATGGTGCTAAAATAATTTATAGAACTATGAAATAATTGATTCACCGCCCTCTCCCTCCCCTCAGCTATCTAACAATTTGGTATTAGAGCTAAGTGCTTAAAAAATATATTTAAGGAACTTGAGCTAAATATAAAAATTTATAAGAGAGAACCATCAAAGCTGAAGAAATGATATCTTTTCCTCATGGAATGATCTAATGAAGCTACATATTTCTTGTATTAGAGATAATGTCACACATTGGTTGGAGAATGAATATATCACACCTATTGATCCCCTAACTATAGAAAAAAATGAATGAAAAGAGGAATCATAATAATATGATTATTGATAGTGCACCTATTCTCAATGATGTTGAATTTGATGATATTAAGAATTGTGACAATGCTAAGAAAATGTGGGATAAGATGAAGCTTGTTTATGGGGGAAATGAAAATGTAAGGGGAGCCAAAGATGAAAGTTTGAGAGGTAAGTACAATAACATGAGAAAGAAGGAAGGTGAATTTTTTTCACAATACGTGAATTGAATCAAAGATGTTGTGAGTGAAATTAGAGCTACAGGAGGAACCATATTTGATTCTAAAATTGTAAGTAAAGTTTAAAGAACTCTTTTTCTTGTTTACGCTATCAAAGTTCCTATTATTCAAGTAGCAAGATCTATTCATGGAAATGATCAAACACTTGATGGTTTAGTTGGTCAGTTAATTAAATTTTAGTTGAGCAATTATGATAACAATGTTAAAAAGTAAAGTGCACCAAGATAACTAAGAGAGGGCGATGGGTGGGGGGGGGGGGGGAATCAATTATCCAACTATTAAAACACTTATCAACCTTATTAACTTTTAAGCATGTAAACAATATAATCAAAAATCATAACAAGATACTCATACACAATAACACCAAATATGTTAACTAGGGAAACCCTTGATCAGAGGGAAAACCTTGGTGGGGATGGTACCCACAAAACGATGTACTAATATAAAAGATCCTTGTTAGAGGATGGACTCTATTAGGAGCTAATGAAATATGTTCATTACATATCAGTCCCTATTAGGAGTTGTAGAAGGCAGATGGACCCATTGTCCAAACAACTTTAGGGACAAGACCACTGAACTCACTATCCAACTGATCTCTATATTATTCCTTGCCAAATAATAGAAATGAAGTGTACTTGTACTTCCTCTTCCTCTGTCCTGTCAACTAGACTTCTCTTTTTTTGATCTCGATACTAGATCACTAACTTTGCATCCAATAATCCCTTGGATCACTTACTCACATTTACCAAATACTTTGGATATGTCTTTCTCAAATTCAAACATCATCAAAAGGAAAATAACCTTCCTTTATACTATATCCTTAAAATAATTCCTTGAGTTGGCCTTAAGCTTTCCTAATTAATTATAATAGGACCATATTAAGATATGATGATTACTTTACATCTTTTTGCAATTATAAACCACTGTCAGCTCACAGTCTTTGCAACTTCTCACATGTACAACCTTAGACCTTCCATACTTGCTAACATCATAATTAGGCTGTCTACTATCACTATTTAACCTCATATAACATGATTCTATCTCTGTGCTTCTCAGGTACTTTGTTTGTATACTATACTCGATAAATCAAGCATATCTCCTGCATGACTTTCTTCATGTACACTTAACCACATAATCAAGACACAATGTAGAAAAATCATTAACTGTGCTTGACCTAATCATCAATACTATGTCCATATTATCTTGTTCTTTGTCTACTACTCTGTCAGTCTTCACATAAATTCTACTATGTTGTCATCAATGAAAAACATAGTCATGAATGCAACATGTCAATCATACTAATAATCTCCTCAATTCTTAGGATACTCCCCCAAAGGAATACCATCAACATTCATGCTAACAAACAATATGGTTACAATGGAAAATGTTTATAAGTCTTCACTAACCATCAACAATTCAAAGAAAGAGAAGAAAACCAAAGAAGAAAGTGAGTCTGAAACTAAGGATGATCTGGATGAGATTGAAGCATTTCTTGCAAGAAGGTTATCAAGAGGTTAAGGTATATACAAGGTAATCTTCCCTTGATCTATTTCAAATGTAATGAGGTTGGTCACTTTGCTACTAAATGTCCCAACATAAGTAAGTTTGATAGAAATGGTAGAAATGACAAGAAAGATTACAAGTAAAGGAAGAATAGGGATTACAAAGACAGAGGTAAGAAGTCATCCTACATTTATAAATAAGAGCATACCAGGTCATGTTATGATGATACCAAGGAAACAATTGAAATGGTCTATGTTGCAATTAAGGAAGATCCAAATGGTGTAAGGTATGAGAATGAAACTGTCATTATTTCACATGTTACTATGAATGAGTCATGGATTATTGATAGTGGTCTTTCACATCTCATGACTAGTGATCTAAGGAGTTTGATAAATTTGAAGAAATTGATGACTATGGAATTATTGAGTTTCGTTGTGATGTTCCATGGTCAGTGAAAGGTAAGGGATCATTAATGATAAATGATAAAATTAGATGCAATGATGCTTATTGGGTTCAAGGACTTAAATATAACCTTTTGAGTGTTGTTGAGTTGAATAACTCTGGTAATAAGCCAAAATTTGAGAAGAGGAAGGTAAATATATTTGATGATGAAGGTAATCTAATTAGAATAGAAATTCAAAAAAAAGATAACTTATTTTACCTTGATCCTAGAGTTGAGACATGTTTATTTTCTAGAGTTGAGGATGTGTTGTTATGGCATAAAAGTTTGTGTCATGTTAACTTTGAAAATATGATGAAAAGTGGTAGAATGAAAAGAGTAAAATGTTTACTGAATCTACTAAAACTTGAAAAGCACTATGTGTAAAGATTGTTAGCTCAGTAAGATAAAAAATTCTAGTTTTTCTAGCAAGGTAGAAACTTCAAATGATATCCTAGAATTAGTGCATACTAATTTATGTGGTCCAGTTGGACTTGAAAGTTATTATGGTGATATATACTTATATTTTTGTAGATTATTATTCAAGGATGATGACTTTAATGTTCATGAAAGTTAAATCACATGCTTTTGATATGCTTAAGTGGTCCAAACGAAGAGTTGAAAAGGAAACTAGTAAATCATTGAAATGTTTAATATTTGATAGAGCTGGTGAATTTATGTCTATTGAATTCACCAACTATTGTGTTGAGAACGGTATCAAAAGATACTTATCTGCACCACGGACTTCACAAAAAATTAGTATTGCTAAAAGGAGAAATAGATCTATCATGGATGGTGTGAGGAAATTGATGATTGAGAAGGAGGTCTCTCATATATTCTAGAGAGAAGCAATCAATACTATTGTTTACACACTCAACTAGGTTCAATTGAAGAAAGGAACAAACAAGACACCCTATGAGTTGTGGTATTGTTAGTCCCAATCATAGGTTACTATATTGTGGGGGGTGGGGGAGTGGTAGTTGAATATGTATACTTAGTAGGTTTACTATTTCTTTTCTTTTCTTTTAAATCATAATCAACACTTTCTACTGAGTTAGTATAGAGTACAACTCAACTAGTTACAGTTAAGAAAAAAAATTCTCATGAACATAGCAAGACATAACACATAATTTATCTTGTGGAAACCCATCTAGGGTTAAAACCATGTTGTGTGAGTTGATCCTCACAAATTTACACTCTTTTGAAGTGTGCTTGATAAAGAGCTTATCCCTATTAAAATATTATGATGACACTATAATGTGCCACCTTGATAATGGATTTTAGAGAAACACATCAAGATATTTCCTTGTCAGGAGTAGCCTAATTAAAGTACTTTGGAATATAATTTAATGTGTCACCCTATTAAGGGATTTATACAAAGAACCTACTAGGGTTCACCCTTGTTAGGATTTATTGTTGCAAAGGTAAGTAAACAACAAGAAATTGATCTAACAACTTACCTACTTAACTTATCCTAATATAGATCTCTAATTTACTTTCTTGACCAATCTACACCTATGCTTGACCTTCTCTTGGCTCTATGACCCTTAGATTTTGATCACTGGTGCGCTTAGATCTTTTGGCTCTTGCACACAATCTCCTTGTGTTGTTCTGTGGTGGAATCTCTCTTTAGATCTCTAAGACATAAAAACTCACAAAGAATGACTTCTCTTGTCACTCATCTTCTCCTCTTGATATTCCTCATATCTCGGATCCCTTTGGTGCTATGGCTAATTACTAGGAAATCCAAATCTTTCTTGTTGACTTGCTCATTGTTCCTTTTTTTTGCCTTTTTGTTGTGCATACTATCCTCTCTTAGCATCCTTTTCCTATGTGAGTCATCTTACTTTGGCCTATATATCTTCTCTAACTTATACTATTTAGATGTGAGTTAGAGATGCACATTTTTGTGCCTTACCAATTGTGCCTTATGATTGGTCAAGTTCTCTTTACAAGTGTTTCCAAAAATGACAACACCTATAAATGAATAAGTCTACCAGTTTGTTTACCGGTTAGATTACAACACTTAGGCCAATAATCTTCCTATTTTTGACATTAATGGAAACACTTAGTCATTTGAACGTAGTCATAATCTTCTTTCTTTCATTCTTTTTCTCCCCCTTGAGATAGTGTAGTTTTATGTGCATATGATCACTTGCAAATTTTCTCAACTTCTTTTGTCTTTTCTTTTTTCATCACTTGCAACCATTCTCAACTTCTTCCATCTTTTATTTATTCCTTCAACTTTTCCCCCTTTGACAACAATGCCAAAGGCAGATGTCTTTTCATTTTTCTTGTGCTTAATAACTACTCCCCCTAAGGAGTAGTCCCTCATGTCCATCAATCCACCTTTAAATATATGATCCCATTTTTTGTGTAGATTAATGCCTATTTGATTAGTGCTTTAGTTTAGATAGGATAGGCGTAAGACCCCTAACCTTTATCTAAGATACCCAAATGTACCCTTTTGAAGAGGATTTGTGAAGATGTTTTCCAGATGTTCCTTGGTTGGGATATATTCCAACCTAACCTCTTTTTCTTGAACTTGTTCCCTCATAAAATGGTACTTGATAGATATATGCTTATTCTTTGAGTGCACAACTAGGTTTTTGAATATTTTGATTGCACTAGTGTTATCACAGTTGATAGCTACTAGTTCCTTCATTTCCTCTTGAATTCCTTCAAGCAACTATTTGATCTAGACAACTCAAGTGCAATTTATTGTAGTAACAAGATATTTTGCTTCAGTGGTTGACTATGTTATGCAATTCTCCTTCTTGTTGGTCCATGCTACTAGCCTTTCTCCAAGAAAGAATGCACCACTAGTTGTTCTCCTTCTATCATATTTTTCCCTTACCCAATAAACATCTATAAAGACACTAAATTAAAAAGTAACTTTGTGATATTATTTAGTATCCTTTAGATATCTAAAGATTGACTTTATGGCTACCATGTGTGACTCCTTTGGGTTGGCTGAGAATCTAGCGACTATACCAATTGCTTGTGTGACGTTTGATTTTTTGTGCAACATATATTGTAGTTTGATTATCATGGATCAATAGAGTTTCTTGTTCACTTTAGGGTTTTCGTCTTCCATTGATGATTTACAATTGGTGACCATTGGTGTGCCTATCAGTTTTGCTTCCTCCATGCCAAATGTTTTAAGTACTTTCTTGGTTTTTTGAATGAAGATTTTTCTCTTTAACTAGGACACTTAAAGTCCTATGAAGAATTAATTTTTCTAATCATAGACATTTCAAACTCCTTTGTCATGGATTTTGCAAATTATTCACTTAGCTTATCATCCTCTCCAAAGATGATGTCATCTACAAATATTTTTGTGATTATCAGGCCTATTTCTTTTTCCTATTTCATATAAAAATTGTAGTTCTCACTGGGTCTTATGAATCCAATCTTTATCAAGTATGAGTGCAGTCTCTCATACCTTGCTCTTAGTGTTTGTTAGAATCCATATAGGGCTTTTCTTAGTCTGTATACATGATTCCTTCCTTATTCATTTTCAAACCCCCCAAGTTATGCTATTTAGACTTCTTCCTCCATAACTCCATTTAGGAATGTTGACATCACATCCATCTGATATACCTTGAAGTTTGTGTTTGTTGAAAATTCCAGGAGTATTCTAACTTCCTCCATCTTGTATTCTAGTGCAAATGTTTCACCATAGCCAATGCCTTCCTCTTGTGCATATCCTTTGCATACAAGCTTGTTCTTGTTTATGACCACCTCTCCTTATTTGTTCATCTTGATCCTTAACACCCATTTTGTTCTAATGAAATTATTTTCATCAAGTTGGGCTACCAAGGTTCATGTGTTATTCTTCACTATTTGATCTATTTCTTCCTCTATGGCCTTTCTCTTGTCTTCATCTTTTAGAGATATTCCTACCACTTTAGACTCCATGTATGAGAGAAAACATATAGCTTCTCTTACCTTTCTTCTAGTTATAACTCCTATATCCTTATCACTAATGATTTGGTGTGTTGAGTGGTGTCTTGTTATGTTTTTTCTAGCACTAATTCTCTTCCTTATGCTTCATCTCTCTATTCTTCTAGTTGTGATTCTTCTATTTGAGTCAGCATGACTTCTTGTATAAGTTCCTCCTCTACCAATACTCCTCCCACAATATTTCATAGTGGAATGTACTTAAAGTTTGTATAGTATTTTTTCTTTCTTTCTTAAAGTCTTCCTAATTTTTGTTTGAGAATTCATCTACCTTTATATTAACATATTCTACAATCTTTTTATTCGAAGATTCACACATTGATAAGCTTTTCTCTTAGTAGAGTATCCCAAGAAGATACCTTAATCACTTTTGGGTTCAAACTTCCCTTTGTATTCATCCATCTTGATGTAGCACTTGCTTCCAAATAGTTTGAAGTAACTAATAGATGGTGTATGACCAAACCACAATTCATAAGAAGTCTTCTTTGTCCCTTTCTTTATTTGTACCCTACTCCAGGTGTACACAATAGTTCTTATAACTTTTTTCTAGTAGATCTGTGCAATATTATTTTGGATCATTAGTATCCTTATAAAGTCTATGATAGTCCTATTTCTTCTTTCTGTAACCTCATTCTACTGGGGTGTCCTAAAAGCTAATATTTGTCTTCAGATTCCATGCTTCTCATAGTAAATTTCAAATTCTTGTGAGGTGAACTCACCTCCTTGGTCTAATCTTAAGCACTTCAATACTCTACTAGTTTCTCTTTCCACCTTTGCTTTATAGATTTTGAACATATAGAAGGCTTCTAATTTTTCTTTCAAATAGATGGTCCACATCATTCTAGATAAGTCATAAATAAATAGCATAAACTATCTATCTCCTCTTCATCCTCATGGGACCACACAAGTTAGTATGGACTAGATCTAGTACATGTTCAGAAGTAAATGACTTAGTAGAGAAACTTGATCTCGTCAACTAACCTACTTGACAATCCTTACACATAGGGTTGTCGGGTTTGGTGATGGGGGGGAAGCTCCTTACATAGTTTTTATTTTCTACTTTCACAATGCTTTCCAAATTTACATGCCACAACCTTCTGTGCCATGACTAGATATTATCATTCTTAGCTACCATAAAAGTACTATCAGAAATATTGAGGTAAAAGAGGTTACTTCTACTTTGTTCTCCAGTAACTAGTAGCTTGTTGGTCTTTTCAAATATTCTATAATATCCCTTGTTAAACTCAAAATTATAACCTTTGTCCATTATTTGAGCCACACTCAACATTTTATACTTCAATCCTTCCACTAGCTATACATCTTCATAGGTACTAGATTCATTTAGGGTTACAATATCTTTACCTATGACCATATATGGTGAGTTGTTGCCAAAATTTATCATTCCTCCATTGTAGGCCTTAACCTCATGGAACTTGTTCCAATCCCCTAACATGTGGTGTGAGAAACTACTATCTATTATCTAGTTCTTGTGGGTGTTGGTGCTTGTTATCAAGGCTCTCTTGACCCTTTCTTTTGTAATGGTGATAAATGATACTTCATCCTCTTCATCAATCACCCCTTCTCCAATGATCTAATGAAACTATTATTTTTCTTCTCTTGACCACTTCTTGCTAGAGCCTTGTTTACTATTGTTTTCTCTCTAATCATTGGTTTCTTTTCTAGTAGGTTCAGGATATCTAATAGCGTAATGTCCTAGATTTTTGCAGTTAAAGCATTTGAAAGGAATATTTCCTTTCTACTTTTTTTTTCCCTCTTACAAATGTCTTTCTAAATAGAGCCTCCAACTCTTCTTTTTTACTTCTTCAACATATAAATGAGAAACCAAGGATTTAAATGATGTCTCAACCCTTGGTGGTTGAGTGGTATTGAAGTTTCTATGGTCAAATGTAGTGAACTTTCCTATCAAAGTATCAAGCAATACCTCCATCTTGTCTATTGTTCTCATCTCTTGAATGGTTGACACCCTTATGGCATATTTGGAAAATAGGGTTCTCAACATCTCTCTAACACACTCATCTTATAATATCACTCCACCACATGCTTTGATGGCTAGTATGATATATTTTACTCTTTATCCATAGGCCTAAATCTCTTCTCCTTCTTGTGTTCTCATGTGAAAAAAATTTCTTCGCAAGGTTTCATCTTTAGGCCTAATGACATGCTTGTCTCCACCATGGACAACCTTTAGTTTCTCCCATATTTCATAGGAGGTTTCTAGTTCCTCTACATCTTTGAACTCAGATATGACAAGGTACTTGCTAGAGCATCCATTCTGGTTGTGTGTATCTCATTTTCCTTCAACTCTTCTGGTGTGAGTTGACCTTGTGGTTTAACATATTTGTCTTCAACATGGGTCAAGTAGGCATCTCCAAGAGTCTGTTGATGCAGGTGCACCTTTTTGCACCCTGAGTCATAGTTTTCCCTAGAAAATTTTGGTGTCTCTCTTTTGAACATCTTGATCTTTTACCTTGAGTTGTCAAACTTTATTCTCCCGAGGACCTAGGCTTTAATACCAATTATTAGTCCCAATCATAGGTTAGTATACTAGGGGGTGAAAAAGTATACTTAGTAGGTTTAAACTTTTTTTCTTTTAGTTTATAGTCAACACTTGCTACTGAGTTAGTGTGGACTACAACTCAACTAGTTAGGGTCAAGAAAAAAAATTCTCATGAAAGTAGCAACACATAACACACAACTTATCTTGTGGAAACCCAACTAGGGTAAAAGCCACATTGTGTGTGTCGATCCTAAAAAATTTGCACACTTCTAAAGTGCACCCAGTAAAGATCTTATCCCTATTAGATGATTACAACAAAACTATAAGGTTCCATCCTATTAAGGGATTTAATTGAGACTTGTCAAGATCTTACCTTGTTAGGATCATCCCGATCAAAGGACTTTGGAACACAAGTTAATGTGTCACCATGTTAAGGGATTTATACAAAGAACTTGATAGGGTTCATCCTTATTGGGATTTACCATTTTAAAGGTAAGTAAACAACAAGAAAGTTATCTAATAACTTAGCTACTTAGCTTGATGTGGATCTCCGATTTACTCTCTTGACCAATCTACAATTGTGCCTTGCCTTCTCTTGGCTTTGTGACCCTCAGATTTTGATCACTGGTGCACTTGGATCTTTTGGATCTTGCACACAATCTACTTGTATTTTTCTTTGGTGGTATCCCTCTTGATATTTCCAAGGCATATTAACTCATTGAGAGTGACTTCTCTTGTCTCTCTTCTTCTCCTCTTAAGATTCCTCTTAGCTTCTCTCTCTCTAGCACTGTGGCTAATCACTAGGAAATCCAAATCTTTCCCCTCCTATCTCCTCCTATTTATTTTTCTCTTTCAGCTTCACTTAGAAATATTTACACTTTGAATTTAAATTTTTAATTCTTAGCCCTACTACTAGCATTGCTTCCTGTTGTAGTAGTGTGTCACTTTTTTCAGATGTAGTTTGTTTGTAAAGAAGTCATGGGTGTCACATACTCTTGGTGGTCCATACGTGATAGGAAGAATTCAAATTCAAATTCTTCCAAGTGTTCCTTAATCTTCATTCCCATCACTATTGAATGTGAAATAAGGTGCACTCTTACCCTCTACATGACTAGACACAATCATGGATTTATTGCTTGATGTCCTTCATAATGTCCAAGCTGGATCTGCTTGCTAACTTTCTCATTATTCTTTTCGCTTGGCTATCTACTGTGCATGTTTTCTTTTCTTAGAAACCTTTTTCCTCATGATTTGTCTCACTTTTTCCTCTACATCTTCTTTGACTCAAACTGTTTAGGTGTGAGTTAGAGATGCACATTTTTGTACCATAATGGTTGTGCCTTATTATTGGTCAAGTTCTCTTCACAAGTGTTGCGAGTAATGATAACAATTTTAAATGGCTAAGTCTATCAGTATGTTTATTGGTTATATTACAATAATTAGGATAACAATTATCATACACGAAATGTAAGTTATTTCAAAATCTTTCAAAGTAGGTGTTACATTCACAAAGATGGTAGGAATGGTAAACTCTATGTTAAAGGTGATGAAGATATATTCCTACGATATTTATCTAAGAGAAAATATTACAATTGTTTGAACAAGGTTACTAACAAGATGATTGAAAGTAAAAATGTAAGATTTGATGAGTTTGCAGAGAGGAACAATCTGGAAAGCAAGAAAGAACTTGAAGATTACAATAAGTTTGTTTATGTCTATGAAAAGGCACCTGATACTCTACCTAAGTTACAACATAGAGCTACTACGCACCAGACAATGACTATAGAGTAATAGACAACTACACCTAAGCATGAGATATTACAACCCATGTAGGAAGATGAAATTCTAATGAGTGAGAAAAATGTTGAGAATTAAAGAACTAAACTTGTAGTGGCCAAATATGTGAGGATTAAGCATTCACCTGAACAAATAATTGGAGATAGAAGTGTTGGAGTACAAAAATGAAACAAGTTAAGAGAAGGTAAATGTTTAATAGCTAATTTTGAACCTAGAATAGTAGAATATTCTTTGGATGATGAATGTTGGGTTAATGTTATAAATGAGGAGATTTATCAAATTGAGAAGAACAATACCTAGACACATGTACCAAGACTTGCTAACAAGAATGTAATTGGAACAAAGAGGATTTTTAGGAACAAACTAAATGAGAATGGAGAAGTGGTAAGAAACAAGGCTAGATTGGTTTGCAAAGATTATGCAAAAGAAGAAGGAATTGACTATGGTGAGACTTTTGCACATGTTACACAATTAGAAGGTGTAATAACATTGTCGGATTATGCTACCTACATAAAATTCAAGGTATATCAAATGGATGTAAAAACTACATTTCTAAGTGAAATACTTAAAGTGGAAGTTTACATTAAACATCTTGAAGGATTTGTTGAACCTAGAGAGAAGGACATGGTATGCAAGTTGAGAAAAAGCATTATATGGACTGAAACAAGCCCCATGAGCATGGTATAAAATGTTACACTCTTATTTGATTAAGATTGGATTTTCTAGAACAAGTGAAAACAATAATTTATATTTGAAGAATGAATCACAAGATATGACATTGGTTACTGAAATATTTGTTGATGATATAATATTTGGAGGAAATGATATGTTTAGTAAGACATTAGCTAAAAAAATGAGTACTGAATTTTAAATGTCAATTTTTGGAGAGTTAAAAAAATTCATTGGATTCCAAGTCTATTAAACACTGAAAGGTATCTATGTCACTCAATCCAACTATGTGAAGGAAATATTGAAAACATTTGGGATGGATGAGTCTAAACCAGTCAGTACGCCTATGGTGACTCAAGTGAAACTATCAAAATAAGATATTTTTAGTGAAGTTGATTATGTTGGAGTTGAGGAAAGCCTACTCCGAAGACGCCTATGATCACCTGCATGCAAGAACCTATCAAAGAGAATCCAAGGAGAGGAAGAGCATGGAGAAAGGGAAAAACCCTAAACGGACATGAGAGACCACAAGTATGCAAACACAATGAAAATGTATTTACAATATGCACAAATGTTATGTGATGAAAATACAATGAGAGAGCCCGCTTATAAAGAGCTCATGGAAGCTTGTAGAACAAGTTGCAAGGTGGTAGAAGATAAGCTTGACAACTCAGCACTCATCCACAAAAGATGGAAAATGCTGGAAGGGAACAAACTCTCATGTTGTCAACAACTAACCACTACATGCATTAAATACTAAATATTAAATAAATGCATTTACCTAAGTAAGCTTAAGTAAATAGAATAAATAATAAATAATTAATTATTTACTCTAACATCCCCCCTTAAGTGCAACTTAGGGAAATGCCTTAAGCTCACCAAACTCAGATGAATGCAGAATGGGTCCCAGCAACGAGGCCATTTTAGGTACCCAAGTACAATGCAACAGATATGCAACCTCTAAAAGTGGGGAAAGAGAGAAAACCACGTGGGAAAAACCCTCCCCCAAAAAGAGGTAAGAACCTAGTGAAGAACTAAAGAAGCCTCCAACTAGGGAAATGTTCCCTAAAATAGGAACAAGGAGTGATCATGAAGAAGCATCACTAAAGCATGAAAAGCCACAAAATCTGTCAAACTGCTGATCTGAAGAACCTCCATGGAAGAAGAAGGCACTAACCGAGGATGTCTATATGGTAGATGATCCATCTCACCGAAATGCATAGGTAGCCAGCCACTGCAATCGCCTTGTATATAGGATCAACCACTGAATACATAGTTCACACTATCGAAGCATCAAACCACAAATGTATTAGAACAATAGCATAACCCCCCCTTAATTTAGACGGGGTGAGATGACAGGCAACTGAGAAGGTGGGCCAAAGTCTCCTGCAGATGAACCAAGAACGACGAGAGAGGGAAAGAAGTACAAACACCTATAAAGACACGGTCAAATTGACTCTACATGGGGCTAATGTCATGGAAGGGACACATGTCACACCCGTTGCTGCTGACGCTGCGCTGTACATCGGCAGACATGTCAGAAAATGCTGATGCAAATGTCCCTGCTGGCGAAGGAGACTAGCCGAGGCGGAGGCAGTGTGAACTCGGCGGCGATGATCGAAACAAGGGGTGCCGCTGGAAACAAGCGTTGAATTGGAGGTGGAGCGGAGAGCAGGGGCTGCAGCCGGGGCCGAGCAAAGTGTGAGGGGCACTTTCGGGTGCAGCAATGAGCAGGCCATAGAAGGAGTTGTGAGGAGGTCAAGGATGAACGGCTGCTGGGTGGCGCGGTGGTGGCCGCCCGGCGGTGCAGCCTGAGTCATTATTTTTTTGCCAAAAATCGTCCGTACGACCCTGCAACTAAATTTCTTTTCCTTCCGGAGCTCTGTCTCCAAAAATGAAAAGCTTTATATGAATCTTAATTGCAAACGACCTTCTGGATCCAATGGTGATGTCCATTTGGCCCCAATATGCTCTGAAAAAATGTTAATCCCCTGAGTTGAAGAAAAAATGCACAAACAAACTAGGGTTTGTGACTTCAAATCACTGCTTCAAAATTTCTTCAACGAAGCTACAATAGGAAGGCTTTGATACCATGTTGGAGTTGAGGAAAGCCAACTCCAAAGATGCCCAAGATCACCTGCATGCGAGAACCTGTCAAAGAGAAGCCAAGGAGAGGAAGAGCATGGAGCAAGGGAAAAACCCTAAACAGACATGAGAGACCACAAGTATGAAAACACAATGAAAATGTATTTACAATATGCACAAATGTTATGTGATGAAAATACAGTGAGAGTGCCCACTTATAAAGAGCTTATGGAAGCTTGTAGAACAAGCTGGAAGGTGGTAGAAGATAAGCTTGACAACTCAACACACATCCACAAAAGATGGAACATGCTAGAAAGGAACAAACTCTCGTGTTGTCAACAACTAACCACTACATGCATTAAATACTAAATATTAAATAAATGCATTTACCTAAGTAAGCTTAAGTAAATAGAATAAATAATTAATAATTAATTATTTACTCTAACACCCCCCCTTAAGTGCAACTTAGGAAAATGTCTTAAGCTCACCAAACTAAGATAAATGCAGAATGGGTCCCGACAACGAGGCTATTTTAGGTACCCAAGTACAATGCAAAAGAAATGCAACCTTTGAAAGCGGGGAAAGAGAGAAAAGCACGTGGGGAAAACCCTCCCCCAAAAAGAGGTAAGAACCTAGTGAAGAACTGAAGAAGCCTCCAACTAGGGAAATGTTCCCTAAAATAGGAACAAGGAGTGATCATGAAGAAGCATCACTAAAGCATGAAAAGCTGCAAAATTTTTCAAACTACTGATCTGAAGAACCTCCATGGAAGAAGAAGGCACAGACCGAGCATGTCTATATGGTAGATGATCCATCTCACCGAAATGCATAGGTAGCCAGCCACTGCAATTGCCTTGTATATAGGATCAACCACTGAATACATAGTTCACACTATTGAACCATCGAACCACGGATGCATTAGAACAATAGCATAACCCCCCCTTAATTCAGACAAGATGAGATGACAGGCAACTAAGAAGGTGGGCCAAAGTCTCCTACAGATGAACCAAGAACGACGAGAGAGGGAAAGAGGTACAAACACCTATAAAGACACGTTCAAACTAACTCTGCATGGGGCTAATGTCATGGAAGGGACACTCACTTGACAAAGGGAGAAGGCCTAAAATAGCAAACAACTATCCCCCCCGTGGTGCTTTATGAAAATAGTGCATGTACAACTGACTCAAAACAATGTTCATGATCCTCAGAATGCAAAAGTAGCACTTGATCTCAGTGCGATACAAAAAAGTTTTTCAAAATGATAGCTACAATGATCAAAACTAAAAAAAAGTTGAACCAAAACAAAGTACAGCTAAAAACAAGAGAATCCATGCCAGGAAAATGATCCTTGGGCCTAAAACACTCAAGATATCCACCATATAGCAAAAATGCCAAAACTATGATAGAAAGAGCATGGACCAAAAACATAGAAAAATGACCACATTTCTGAAAAGGTGACAGAACCAGCTTTTCAAAAATATAAAGTTTTCAAAAAATAGGCATGGGACGCAAAAGATATGCTTGCCAGAGTCAAAAATAAGACTTCAAACTTCAACTGAAAAAATAGATAATAAAAAAAATCAAAACTTAAAAATACCCGCACCAAAATCTCCATCTCGGAACTAGCTTTTCGGCACTTCTTTCGGATTGGAAAAATACCTCTGTATGCAAAATTTATGGCCAAAAAATAAAGGTAGGTCCAAAATGACCCTAGGAGAGGTGTAAGGTAGGGTCTACTGATGCAACGTCAGCAAGTCACTTGTTTAAAATTGACGACCAAACTATCATCGCAACAAAAAGAGTGCCATGTAGATGCCACGTGGCGGGTGCTGACATGGCAAGTGTGATGTGGCAAGGCCACGTGGCAATGTGCCATGTGGCACACGTGCCACATGTCACACCCGCTACTGCTGACTGAGCAGTTCTGCAGAGCTGGCGCTGATGCTGCATTGTACACCGGCAGACGTGTCAAAAAATGTTGATGCAGATGTCCCCGCTGGCGAAGGAGACCAACCGAGGTGAGGGCAGTGTGAACTCGGCAGCGGTGACCGAAACAAGGGTCGCTACTAGAAACAAGCATTGAATTGGAGGTGGAGCGGAGAGTAGGGGCTGCGGTTGGGGCCGAGCAAAGTGTGAGTGGTGCTTTCGGGTGCAGCAGTGAGTAGGCCACTAGAGGAGTTGCAAGGAGGCCGAGCACGGGTGGCCGCTGGGTGGCGCGGTGGTGGCCGCCCGGCGGTGCAGCCTGAGTAATTATTTTTAAATTTTTTTTTGCCAAAAATCATCCGTACGAGTCCGTACGGCCCTGCAACTAATTTTTTTTTTCCTTTCGGAGCTCTGTCTCCAAAAATGAAAAGCTTTATATGAATCCTAACTGCAAACGACCTTCTGGATCCAATGGTGATGTTCGTTTGGCCCCAATATCCTCTAAAAAAATGTTGATCCCCTGATTTGAAGAAAAAATGCACAAACAAACTAGGGTTTGTGACTTCAAATCATGGCTTCAATATTTCTTCAACGAAGCTACAGTAGGAAGGCTTTGATACCATGTTGGAGTTGAGGAAAGCCAACTCCAAAGATGCCCAAGATCACTTGCATGCGAGAACTTGTCAAAGAGAAGACAAGGAGAGGAAGAGCATGGAGCAAGGAAAAAACTCTAAATGGACATGAGAGACCACAAGTATGCAAACACAATGAAAATGTATTTACAATATGCACAAATGTCATGTGATGAAAATATAATGAGAGAGCCCGCTTATAAAGAGATCATGGAAGCTTGTAGAACAAGTTGGAAGGTGGTAGAAAATAAGCTTGACAACTCAGCACACATGCACAAAAGATGGAACATGCTAGAAGGGAACAAACTCCCATGTTGTCAACAACTAACCACTACATGCATTAAATACTAAATATTAAATAAATGCATTTACCTAAGTAAGCTTAAGTAAATAGAATAAATATTATCCCCAACTGATATTGTAATTAATAGTGGGAGATTATTAGTTGATAAGTGATATAAATGTATGTAAAAGAGTCATATTAGTTGTTATATTCTCATTGATGAAAAAGTCTTAGTTGGGTAGACATGATACTAATGCAAGGAAGTACCATATCATTAAGATTGATGAAGAGGATTTGATTAATGATGAGGATTTGAAAAAATTATGATGACGAAAGAATTGATATGTAAGGTATTCAATGGGTACTTGAATGAGATGGACAATGATTATGTAATATTGGTTTAATTTTTTTATAGTCATGTATTGTTGTATGTATTAAAGATCAGAAGATTAATTGAGTCACAAGGTTAATGAATGGAGTCTGTATTCACTAAGTGACTATAATATTTCCCAAGTGAATGTAAAGGAAGAAGAACATAGTGTTACCCGAGCAAGTCAATATTAACCAAGTTCTTTGGTGCATGAGTAAATGTAATGTTTACCGAGTGACAATTGGATGAACAAGTTTGAAAAATTAGAATCTGAGCCTGACTTTTGATGGAAATATGGAAAGTTCAAGAAGGTCTGAAGTGAGAGTCAATTTTTTTTTGTGAGATCTATAGCTAAGAAAATTTAAGAAGGATATGAAAGCATTGAGAAATCTATTAAGGAGGAGAACAAGATAGTGTTAGGTTGTTGTTTCAAATTTGTTATTCATGGCTTGTGTTATTGAGTTTTCTACTAAGCATATTGATCAAAGTGAAAAGGAGATTATTGAGCTAGGAAAGCCAAGTAGTGAAAGGAGAAAGAGAAGGAGCTATACATCCAAGTCAAAGTACAAAGTGAAGAAACATCCAAGAGAGAGATCAAGCAAAGAAAGAGTAAGAAAAAATATTTGAACAAGAAAAGGTAGTTGCTATTCTTAATAGATAACTTTATACTATTACTATTATTTTAGAAAAAAATCTCATAAGTATAGAGTGGACCTAACAAGTTTGTGAAATCCTATATGGTAACATCAATTAGTGGTTTTTTATAAGTCCTTTAAATTAGGTCACTCTTTTTAGTCAAGGATAGGGAGTGATAAGGTCTAGGTGATCTTTCGCTGAAATCCTCTAGTAAGGTCACTTTAAAAAAGTGTATGTAACCTTTAATAAGGCTTTTCCGTAAGATAAATCACTTCAAAAGATTGAAATTTTTGGGTTGTAGTCCCAAGTGGTTTTTTTTTCCTTTACAAGGTTTTCATGTTAAAAATCTTGGTGTTATTTGTGTTTCAAATTGATTTTTATTGGCAATCAGTGATGCAAGGAATATTTTGATAACAATTTGTATAGAAGTGAGTGAATGGATTAACTATTGATTTGGATGTGTATACCAAGTAGTTGAAGTTAATTTTGTTGATGTTTATGATGTTTTGAAGGTGTTGAAATGTTTGAAGGGACTGTGAGATAACTGAATATAATTGATTCACCCCCCCCTCTCAGTTATCTAACAGTTATATTGTCATTGATGTCAAAGTCTTCTTTGGCTAGACATTATGTAAACTTAGTAGAGTACCATATCATTTGATTGATAAAGAAGATTTGATTGACGAAGAAGATTTAAAGAAAGTATGATGAAGACATTAGTGATATGTAAGGTATTCAATGGGTACTTGAATGAGTTGGATAGTGATAATGAAATATTGGTTTATTTGTTTTAAAATCATGTATTGTTGCAATGCATTGAAGAATACAAGATTAACCAAGTGACAAGGTTAATGAAGGGATATTGTATTCATTGAGTGCTTGTAGTATTGCTCGAGAGATTGGAAAAGAAAAAAAGAGACATAGTGTTGCTTGAGTGAGTCAGTATTAACTAAGTTCTATATTACTTGAGTAAATGTTATGTTTACTAAGTAATAATTGGATGAACAAGTTTGGAAAATTGGAATCTGAGGCTGAATTTTGGTGGAAATTTGGAAAGTTCAAGATGGTTTAAGGCATGAATCAAATTTTGTTACAAGATCTATGATTGGGAAAATTCAAGAAGGGTTCAATGATGGAGATTGAAGAAGGATAAGGATGTGCACAAAGTTCTATGCAAGCTATATTTTTAGAGTATCTAGATTTACTGTATAAAATTTTTGAATCTAGAAATTTTGCATCAGCTTAAGATCAACAATTCTAAATAAGTGGAGAAAGATGGAAGAATCTAGAAGTTTGAAGATGACTATTTAAGGAGGAAGCCAAAATAGTTTTAGGTTCCTAGTTAAGAATTGACTGATGTGCTAGTTAGAAGTTGATTAATTTTAAGTGTTAAGTTGATGTGAATGAAAAGTTGTTGAAGGTGAAAGAAGATAGTTCAGCTAGGTGAACCGAGTAGTGGAAGGAGAAAGACAAGTCGTTAACCAACCAAGTCAAAGTATAGAGTGAAAGGAGATCCATGAGAGAGATTAAACAAATAAAGAGAAAGGAACAAAGATATGAATAAGAAAAGGTAGTTTTTATTCTCAATAGATCATTTCTACTATTACTATTTAACCATTATAGAAAAAAATATTAGAAGTACCGAGTGGATCTAACAAGTCTATGATATCCTATATGGTAATATCAACTATTGGTACATTTGTAAGTCCTATAAACTCTAGAGCACTGTTTAGTCTGGAACAAGGAGTGATAAGGTCTAAATGATCTTTTGGTGACATCCTTTAACAAGTTCACATTAACAATGTGTATTCAACCTTTAACAAGGTTGGATCCTAGCAAACCTCACTTCAAAAGAGTGAAATGTTTTGGGTTACCAGTCCTAGGTGGTTTATCCCTTCATAAGGTTTCCATGCTATAATCATGGTGTCAAATATGTGAACGTTATTTGTGATCCAAGCAGTTTTGTATGTTTTTACAATTTACTACAACTAGGTAATTACTAAGTTCATGATTGGTAATCACTAAGTAATTTAATTGATACTTGGCAATGGAAAGAATACTGAGTTAATAATTTGGAATATATTGATTGACAAAGTAAATAGTTTGCACCAAGTGATTTTTGTTGAAGTTTATGATGTATTATTGGTACTAAAATAGACACAATTGATTCAACCCCCCATCCCCTTCTCAATTATGTAGCAATTGGTATCAGAGATAAGTGCTTGGAGAAAGAGTTTAAAGGAACTTGAGTTAAAGATTGAAGATGTATAAGGGAGAGGTAAAAAGATTGAACAAGGAGAAATTTTCATTATGGAAAGATCAAATGAAGTTGCATCTTTCTAGTATTGGAGAAAATGTCACACACTAGTTGAAGAATAAATATACTACACTTTCTATTCTCCTCACTATGGAAAAAATGAATGAGAATATGAATGATAATAGTTTGATGATTGCGATTGAATCTTCTCTTAATAATGTCGAGTTTGATGATATCAAGAACTACAGTAATGCTAAAAAAATGTAGGATAAATTGAAACTAATACATGGTTGAGATGATAATGTTAGAAGAGCCAAAGGTAAAAGTTTAAGAGGTAATTATGATGACACAAGAATGAAAGAAGGTGAGAATCTTGCACAATATGTGAGCCAAATAAAAGATGTTGTAAGTGCAATAACAACTTCTGGAGGAACTACAGAGATTTTGAAATAGTAAGTAAGGTTCTCATAACACTTCTACCTATTTACGCTATTAAATTTTTTGTAACCCAAGAAGTAAGAGATATGCGTAGAAATGATCTAACACGTGATAGTATAGTTGATCAGTTGACTACATTTGAGATGAAAAACTATGAAAATAGTATGGTTACAATTAAAAAAACTGTATTTAATTCTTCACTAGCCATCAACAATTCAAAGAAAGAGAAGAAACGTAAATAAGAAAGTGAGTCTAAAACCAAAGATGACTAGGATGAACTTGAAACGTTGTTTACAATAAGGTTGTCAAGAAATAAAGGTAAATACAAAAGTGGATTTCTCTTGATTGGTTTCAAATGTAATGAGGTTGGTCACTTAGCTACTAAATGTCCTAATAGAAGTATAAAAGAAATGAGAGAAATGATAGAAATGACAAGAAATATTTCAAGCAAACAAAGAACAAGAATTATAAAGACAAAGGAAATAAGTCATGCTACATTGCTGAGGAAGAGTATACCAAATCCCGTTCTGATGATGACAAGGAAGTGGTTGACATTGTTTCTGTTGCAATCAAGGAAGATCCAAATGGTGAAATGTATGAGAATGAAACTGCCCTAATTTCAAATGTTAGTAATAATGACACATGTATTATTCATAGTGGTTACTCACATCATATGATTGGTGATCTAAGTTAATTTGATAAATTTGAAGAAATTGATGATGGCATAATTTTTTTAAATCTTGGTAATGATGTTCCATGCTCAATGAAAGGTAATGGAACACTAATGTTGAATGATAGGATTAGATGTGATGATGGATATTGGATCAAAGGACTTAAATATAATCTCTTAAGTGTTGCACAATGAAGTAACTCAAGTCAAGATGTTTGATGATGGAGAAAACTTGATTAGAATAGGAATAAAAAAAAAGGTAGCTTATTCAATCTTGATCCTACAGTTGAGACATGCTCATTTTCTAGAATTAAGGATGTGTGGTTATGGCATAAAAGGTTGTGTCATGTAAACTTTGAGAACATGGTGAAAATTAGTAGAAAGAAAAGAGTAAGAGGCTTAATGAATTTGCAAAAACCTAAAAAATGATGTGTAATGAATGTCATCTTAGTAAGATGACAAAGTCTAGTTTTTGTAGAAAAACACACACATCAAATGATATTTTAAGAACTAGTACATATAGATTTATGTGCTCCAATTGGTGTCAACAATTACTATGGTGATAAATACTTCATATTGTTTGTTGATGATTATTCAAGGATGATGATTGTAATGTTCATGAAGATGAAATCACGTGCTTTTGATATGTTCAAATGGTATAAAGATAGAGTACAAAAGGAAACTAGTAAATCTTTAAATTTTTAAAGATTTGATAGAGGTGGTGAATTTATGTCTACTGAATTCACTAACTTTTGTGTTGAGAATGGTATTAAAAGACAAATATTTGCACCAAAGACACCATAATAGAATGGTACTATTGAAAGGAGAAATGGATCAATTATGGATTTTGCAAGGACACTAATGATTGAGAAGGAGGTTTCTCATATATTTTTGAGACAAGTAATCTATTCTTCTATTTACACACTCAACCGAGTTCAATTGAAGAAAGGAACAAACAAGACTCTCTATGAACTATGGTATGGTCATACACTGAATGTCATTTATTTCAAAATATTTGGAAGTGGATATTATATTCCCAAGGAGATGTTAAAGGAGATGAAGGTATATTTCCTAGTTATTCTTCTAAGAGTAAAGCTTATAAATGTTTGAACAAAGCTACTAACAAGATGATTGAAAGTGAAAATGTGAGATTTGATGAGTTTGTAGAAAAGAATGATGTGGAAAGAAAAAATGAACCCAAAGATTATAAAAAAGTTGTTATGTTAATGAAGAGGCTCTTGATACACTACTTATGTTACAACATAGAGGTACTGAGAACCATACAGTAGCAACTAAGTTACACAATGATATACCTAAGCACAAGACAATTCAACCCAAGTAGGAAGTTGAACCTCTATTGAGTGAAGGAAATGTTAAAAATTAAGGAACTAAACCTGTATTGGCCAAATATTTGAGCAAGAATCATTCACCTAATCATATAATTGGAGATAGAAACATTGAAGTAAAAACACAAAGAAAGTTAAGAGAAGGTGCATGTTTAATCGCTGATTTTGAAAATAGAATGGTTAATTTGGATAGGATGATAAATGTTGGGTTAGTGCTATGAATGAGGAGATTTATAAAATTGAGAAGAACTATACTTGACTCTAGTACCAAGACCTGCTGATAAAAATGTGATTGGAGCCAAATAGATTTTTAGAAACAAGTTGAATGAGAATGGAGAAGTGGTAAGGAATATGGAGTGATTTGTTTCCAAAGGATACACACAAGAAGAAAGAATAGATTATGGTGAAAATTTTGCACCTGATGCAAGATTGAAAGGAGTAAGGAAACTATTGGCCTATTCTATATATAAGAATGTCAAATTTGCATTTCTAAATGGAATACTTGAAGAGGAAGTATATATTGAACAACCTAAAGGATTCATTTAACTTGAAAAGAAGAACATGTTTTGCAAGTGAAAAAAATCATTGTATAGACTAAAACAAGCCCATAGAGCATGGTATGAAAATGACACTCTTATGTAATTAAGATTGGATTTGCCAGAAAAAGTCAAAAAAAAAATCTATATTTGAAAAATGATTTTGAAGATATGATGGTGAATGCTGAAATATTTGTTGATGACATAATATTAGGAGGAAATGGCATATTTTGATTAAGTAAAAACAAGTTTTAAAGGACTCAAAACCTTTACGACAAACAAAAGTCTAGAGATAAATAGGAGAAATAAACATCAGAGAAGAGCAGTACATGACAACATGAAACAAACCTCCAAAAAGAACAAACATGAGGTCACTCAAGATAGAGTTGGAAAAGACAACAAAATAATAGTAAAAGAACAACAACTAACCAGCTAAGAAGTCTTTATCAGGTCCACAACCTGATTTTCCAGAATATGTATATTATTAGCACTAGCCTTCACCTCATCCTTCTTACTAACATCCTCATTCTTCTTAGAATGAGCACGGGTATGTTTTCTTGGTCCCTGAGTCTCTACCACCAGAGGGGAGTCCTGCCCTTTATCAATCTCATTCCTTTTCAAGAAGTTACTCACATTGTCTACCATCTATTTGAACAATTTTTCCAAATTGCCCAGTTTAGTATCCATTTTTGACACCTTCCCCTGAAAACCACTTATGTCTTTATCCATCACCCTTTGTTTGGCCTCAAGTAGTGGTATCTTATGCATGAGATTTTTGACTTCTTCTACATTCCCAATAACCTCTGAAAGTCTATCTATATGTTGGCCCAATGTACGCTCACCTATGGAAATTTTTCTGACTTGTTCCATTTCCTTACCCAGCAGTTGCATTTGTTGCTTAAGGAAGCCAATATCCTTAAGAATTGAACCCAGGTTACCAAAAAGGCTCTTGGATGACTCGAGCCCACCTTCAATATTTTCATCCAAATTTGGAGTAAGCCCTTTTTCTCCACCATCTTCATTATCTGAGTCCCCGTTCTTCCTAGCTTGTGCCTTATCCTCCTGCCACCTTAAAGATTTTTTTTTCCTTTCAAGTCATTAAGCTAGAGGCTCATCATTAGAAGGAGGAGAGACTCGATCATCTTGAAGGCCCTTACTACTCTTTCCTTTACCTCCACTCCTCTTATTATAGTGGTCTCTCACTAATTCCTCCATGAAGTCACTCTCCCTATCAGAATCACCTTCCTAAACAATCTTTTTCTTGTTTTTGGAACTACCACCCGAACCCTTTTTCAAACTACCCAAACCCCCTTTAGCTTCATCTTGGGTATTAGAATCATGTTAGGATTAAATCATAGACAAAAATAAAAATTACATGCAAATATAACCAATAACAAAAAATAATAGGTCACACAGAAAAGAACACAAGGCACCAAGATTTAACATGGTTCACCCAATCCCTAGGCTATGTCCACCAAACAATAAGTGATATTATTACAATCTAGTGATTACAACCTAATTACAATCCGTAATCCCTTACAACTCAATACTGCCACAAGAGCCAATTTTGCATCACAACTTAATGAAAATACCTAACCCTAAGCCCTTTTATACAAGTAATTTTATGCCCCTTTAGGGTTACAACATGTTGGCCATGACTCAAACCCTAAATAATTTATGAAGTATGTATGGTACTTTCCAGATCAGTCACCACAAACTAATAATCTCCCACTTGGGGACTAAGCAGGTTCCACACTAAACAACAATCTCGCACTTAGAGACTAATTTTGTGGCTATGTCGCTACTCCATGAGGCTCCCACTAGATCAAACCACCCTGGACTCTGCTATTCTTTTATTCATGTTCAGTCTAGAAAACCAACCAAAGCTGAAGAGGAGTTCAACTTCTCCCTTGTTATGACCTTGGTAAACATATCTGCTAGATTGTCATCTATATGTCTCTTTTCCAACTTTAACTGTCCATCCTCCAAAACTAATCGAATGAAATGGTACCACAACTGTATGTGCTTTGTCTTTGAATGCAAAGTTGAATTCTTCGCAAAATGAATGACACTCTTGACTATTTGTAAACAAATAATTATCCTTCTAAGGATGTCCCAATTCTTCCAAGAAGAACTAAAGCCATATAATCTCCTTGGCTACCTCGGTAGTAGGAACATACTCTACCTCTGTAGTGGATAAAACATTAACCTTCTATAACCTAGAAACTCAGCTCACAGCTACCCCACCAATAGTAAATACATAACCTATAGTACTCTGCCTAGTATCAATATCCCCTGCCAAATCTAAGTCAACATAGCTCTGTAAATCAGTAATAGAGCCCCCAAAGTGTAAACACTTATTGGATGTTCCTGTCAAATATCTGAGAATCAGTTTGACTGCATTCCAATGCTCAATTCTTGGATGACTCATATATCGGCAAACAACTCCCACTACATGTGCAATATCTAGCCTTATGCATACCATAGCATACATCAAGCTTCCTATAGTTCAAGCATAGGGTACCTTGGACATCTTATCTTCCTCTTCTTATGTCTTAGGACACATCTCCTTAGACAACTTCAAATGAAAAAGTAAAGGTGTGTTGACAACTTTAGCATTCTCTATAGAGAAACGTTGCAACACCTTCTCAACATAATCAACCTAAGATAGTGTCAATTTCTTGTTCTTCCTATCTCTACAAATCTTCATACCAAGGATTTGTTTTTCTGCCCCCAAATCCTTCATAGAAAATGCATGTGCTAACTAGCGTGTCAGCCCCTTAATGTGATCCATTTTAGACCCAGCTACAAGCATATCATCAACATATAAACATAAAATAATGTAGCTATCATCATCCAACCTCTTAAAGTAAATGCAGTGATCTGAATGACACCTATTGTATTCATGCTCATGCATAAAATAATCAAATTTTAGATACCATTGTCGAGGTCAACTTTTCTTCAATTTGCACACTAAGTTCTCCTTTCCTTTGACCTGAAATCCCCGTGGCTGAGCCATATATATCTCTTCATCCAAATCACCATGAAGAAAGGTTATTTTAACATCAAGCTACTCTAAATGTAAATCTTTAGTAGCTACAATACTTAAAATAGTATAGATAGTAGTCATTTTAACAACAGGAGAAAATATCTCATCAAAATTGATTCCTTTTTTCTATGCAAATCCTTTAAATCTTTTCTTACCTCCTTCCTCTTCTTTCAGCCTATAAACTCATTTATTTTGTAAAGCCTTTTACCTATAGGAAACTTGCATAAATCCCATGTCTTATTCTTCAGCAAAGAGTTCATTTCGTCTTTCATTGCAGACTCCCACTAAATCTTAGCATCCACCTGCACAACTTCATCATAACATTCAGGTTCACCAGCATCTATTAATAAAATAGAATACAAAGAGGGAGAAAATCTTTCTATAGGTCTAATTTCCCTTGTTGACTATCTAACATGCACTAGTGTGTGTGGTATTTATGGTTGCAGTTGTTGCACATCATGAAGAATGGCTGGAACATCATCTTGTGGAGTATCATCTAACACTACATAGTCATCTTCTTTCTTCTCATGTTGTTGCAACAGATCTTTGTACAACACATTCTCATTGAATATGTCATCCCTGCTTCTTACAATTTTCTAATTTTCAAAATTCCAAGTCTATAACCAAATTCATTAATGCCATCTCCAACAAATACACATTTCTTTGACTTAGCTTCTAGCTTGGTTCTATTTTTAGAATCTATGTGAGCAAATACTTCACAACCAAAGGTTTTGAGAAAAGAATAACTCACCTTCTTACCAATCCATACTTCCTCTAGAATACCACAACCCAAAGGAGTAGAGGGATTAATCAAATGTATAGTAGTATTCACAGCCTCTGCCCACATGTGTAAGGGCAACCCAACATGCAACCTCATGCTCCTTACACATTCTATTATAGTCCTATTCATGCATTCAACCATTGCATTTTCCTATGGAGTCCTTGAAACAATTTTTTATCTACAAATACCATTAGTGGAGCAATAATCTTCAAATTCATGACTGTAATACTCACCACCATTATCAGATCTGAGACATTTTAATTTTTTACCAGTCTCATTTTCAACCAAGCATTTCGATTTCTTAAAAGTTTGAAATACATTAGATTTCAGTCTAAGGAAATAAACCCATACTTTTCTTGTTAGATCATCAATAAATGTAACATAATAATGAGAGCCACCAAGGGAAGATACCTGAGCTGGTCCCCATACATCAGTATGCACAAGCTCTAATTTCTCCTTTTTGTTTTCCTTCTTAGTCTTCACAAAACTCACTCTCTTTTATTTTCCATACACACAAATTTCACAGAAATCCATATTAACACATTTTAGACCTGGTAAAACTTTCTTTGAATGAAGTACTTTCATACCTTTCTCACTCATGTGCCCAAGTCTATTTTGCCACTATGATGTATTAGAATTTACAATAGCTATTTGTTCAACCTACTCATTTGCAACAACTGTTCCTGAACATTCATTTTTCTCTTAAACAATTAAAGTAGAAGGAACAATATGACCTGTACAAAGATATAAGGTGCCTACTTTCACACCTTTTTCTACTACAAGGGATCCTTTTGAAACCTTCCAATTTTTATCATTAAAAGTAACTACACAACCCTCATCACCGAGTTGCCCTACCAAAATTAAATTCCTACTCAGCCTTGGAACATGTCTTACCTCATGTAATAGCCAATGATTCTCATTCTGCAACTTAATCATAACTTTTCTCTTTCCAACAATCTAACAGGGTTCATTATACCCCAAATAAACAAGTCCAAAATCCCCTTGGACATAATCAATGAAATAACCTCTATGAGGTGTAGCATGAAATGAAGCACCAAAATCTAAAACCCATGAATCGTCAACACTTTCTAAAGACAGAAGCAAAGCATCCTCTTCAGATTTTTCACTTACCACATTTCCCTCCTTGTCTCCATCTAGTTTATCTCCTTCATTTTTCTTTCAATTCCAACAATCTTTCTTTTTGTGCCCTGGTTTCCCACAGTACCAACAATCATTCAATCCTCTTGATTGAGACCTCCTCTCCTTTGACTTTCCTCTTGATTTCCCATGATTTGTAGAGTTACTTCCTCTCTCAGTCATTCTGCCCCTACTTTATGCATTGAAAGAACTTCTTGATGTAGATCCACCTGAGGTTTTTTTACAAGTTTCCTCCAAAACAAAACTAATCACATCTTCACATTTTAGGGTACTAGATCCAAGAAAAAAATTACTCATAGCCATTACCAAGCCATTCTAGCTTTTAGGCAAAGAACACAAAATCAAGAGAGCCTTAATTTCTTCATCAAAATTGATACCCATAGAAGATAACTGACTAGTAATAGTATCAAACTCATTTAAATGATCTACAATAGATCCACCTTCTACCATTTTCTAATTAAATAAATGCTTCATGAGAAATACCTTGTTTGAAGCAGAGGGCTTTTCATATGGTTTCGCTAGGGTTTGCCTCAATTCTTCTGTCATCTTCACTTTTGTAATATTAAATGCCACAGATGGTGCCAAGCATAACCAAATGCTTCCAAGTGCCTTTCTGTCTAAAAGATCTCATTTTTCATTTGACATAGATCCTTGATTTTTGGCTTTCCCTTCCAACAGCTTCCATAAATCCTTCTGATAAAGATAGTCTTCCATTTGCATCTTCCATAACTGAAAGTTCTGCCCGTTAAACCTATCAACCCTCAGCTTACCCTCGTCTGCCATCGCTTCCACTCAACCGTGAGACTCCCACTTAACCATGAGACTTTCCTACAAAGAATTAAAGTCTGTAACAATTGCAATTACATGGGAAAGTCTCATGGTTAAGTGGGAGTCTCACAGAAAGAAATAAAAATTACATGCAAAAATAACCAATAACAAAAAATAATAGATCACACAGAAAAGAACACAAGGTACCAAGATTTAATGTGGTTCACCAAATCCCTAGGCTATGTCCACCAAACAACAAGTCTGATATTATTTCAATCCAATGATTACAACCTGATTACAATCTGCAATCCCTTATAGCTCAATACTGCCACAAGAACCAATTTCGCATCACAACTTAATGAAAATACCTAACCCTAAGCCTTTTATACAAGTAATTTTATGCCGCTTTAGGGTTACAACATGTCGCCCATTTGTCATTCATATGTTGGCCACAATGTCGGCCACGACCCGAACCCCAAAGAATTTATGAAGTATGTACAGTACTTTCTTGATCAATCACCACAAACTAACAAATCATAGCCCTTATTTGGGAGACTCCCTTCTATATCTTGATCAGCCCCTTTCAAACTACCCCTAGGTTTCACAATCTTTTTGGACTTTAACACATTCATAATTAGGACCATAAGACCCTCATGGTAGACATGCTCACCATTCGGGTCTTTCTGAATAGCCTGAGTTGAAATACTAAGAGACTACAATAAATAAAAAGGAAAATTGATCCTAACATCATGCCGAAAGTGATTTTCCAACATGAAATGATACCCATATAGCTTAGTGAATCTCCCATCCAAAGTTAGATATTCCATAATCATAAAAAGCACAAATCGCCATGGCCCGAAAATAGAAGCTAGGTTGTAATACCAGTTATCTATTTTAACCATGTGGCTTCTCTCCTACTCTATTTCCACAAAATCTTTGATGGCTCTATCCGAGAGCTTCCTCTCTCGATAGAAATTAATCCCATCCATGTCCAGCCTCGTAGCTTCTACAATAACTTCCTTAGTAACATCCATGTGCTAGTTACCAACCATCATAGGGCCATCCTTCCAAGATTTGCAAAATTTGTGCATAATAGCTAGATTGTTCCCTCTTAGCCTTTCCATATACCTTATGAAATTGCCATGCCTCAGAATGTCCCACACCTCCGACTAGTTCCTCCACTCTGAGTAGCTAGCAGGCTCCACCCTTTTCCTTTTTTCCCCCATATTCTCTGCACCAAATTTGTTGGTTTTCATTCTTTGAAAACCCCAAATCACTCTATAACTAAATGCCACACCCCAAATGAAAAGAAGAATAGCAAAAACTGCCCATAATCCATACAAAATGCTCAACTTTATAAAAATCATAACCCCCCATAGACCATACGATTTCTCCTCATAATTACAATTCATTAACACCATCATAATTAAAATATTTTTGCTTAGATCTCCATTTATCATACTCAATGAATTGGTGGGTGTTTGGAGGTAAGGACTCATCAAAATCCAAAATAATTTTATGATCATTAAAACAAACTACATTCATAGCCCAATGAGTAGTAGGGTTGGCTTCTCTAAAATTATGAGTTATGATGCAAGTTTGAAAGGAATTTATAATATTAATAACCTTAGAAATAACATTTCTGATAGTCCATGATGGTTGAGTAACTTTATTTAAATAATTAATTATGTTGAGGGAGTTGCCTTCCACCCATGTGTTCCTCAAATTCATACTTTTGGCATAGATAAGACCATGAAGAGCAGAAGAGGATTCTACAACATGATTAGTTTGACTCCCTATTGGAATAGCCATACACCCCACAAAGTCACCATTAGAGTTTCTAATAATAACTCTGCATCCTGCTTTGCTTGAGTTCCCTTTTGAGGCCTTGTCAAAGTTTCTCTTAAACCAATTAACTGAAGGGTAGTCCCGTCTAGCATTATCCCTTGGATTAAGATCCTTAATATTCATTCCCAAACTCCTTATATTCTAGCTATTAAGCAACCCTTCTTCCCACTCATTACAAGGTTGTTGTCCAGAGCCAATAATTTTAATATTTTCAATCAAAAGGACTTTAATTTTATAGAACACCTAATCAGGACTAGAATCCACTCCTCTAAAGATCCTATCATTGCACTCCTTCCAAATGCCCCAACACAGATAAGGAGGAATGAAGTCCAACAATTTAACAATCAAAGTATTCTTGGAAGGAGCCATCCAACTAGAAAAGAATAGGTAGATGGTAGCATGGAAAACCCAATTCACTTTCAATAAACTACAAACTTTATCCCAGAGCTTCTTGGTAAAGGGACAATGCAACATAATATGATCCACTGATTCCCCATCATTCTTGCAAAGAACACAATGATTAACAATGATGAAACCTCTCTTCTTAAGATTATCAAGAGTCACAATTTTATTCTGCAAAAGAATCCAAAAGAAGATATTAACTTTGGGTGTCATGCCTTTCACCCAAGCCTTTGCCCAACAAGGTTCTTCATGATCATCAAAAGAGTTAGCATAAGCTGAGGGAATAGAGTACATACCACTGGGGTCAGTTTTTCAAATCAAAACATCCTCTTCATGGTTCAAAAAGAACACATTCAAACACTTTTCAAGCTCAACCAAGTTATGATCCACACTATGAAGATTCACCCACATGTCATCCTTCCAATAATCAGTCACAAAAGAACCAAGCTAATTCTTGCATTGCTCCATATACCTATTCCACCTTGGATCATCACAAAGAGGGTGGTCCAAGATCCAAATGTCTTCCCAAAAAAGAACTTTCCTACTATTTCCCACCTTCCATTTAACTCCTTTTCTTAAAATATATTTGAATTTATGAGCATTCTTCCATATTAGAGAACCCCCATGTTCAACATCTGTATTAAGGAAATGATGAAAATCAAAGTGGCCCCTATTATATTTATCATCCCAAATGTTCTTCCATTCCCCCTTTTCCTTATGCCATCTCCATAATAATTTAGCCAATAAGTAATCATTCATAGTAGTAATCCTTTGCAAGCCCAACCCTCCCTTCCCCCTAGGAATACAAACATTTTCCCAAGAAATCAGAGGGAGTCTTTTTTTAGTCTCTATTCCAGTCCACAAGAAAGTCTTTTGAATTTTCTCAATAGCAAGAGCAAACTTTCTCAAAATTTTAAAAACACTCAAAGCATAAAGTGGAACACTTTGAAGGATAGATTTCAAAACAATAACCTTACTAGCCTGACTGAGGAGAGAGCCTTTCCAACCAGCAAGTGTCAAGTGGATTTTATCAATCAGCAAGTTCCAAAAGCTGTCAGTAGGGGCTAAACCCAAAGGTAAACCTAGATAGGTTCCAGGCAAAGAACTACTCTCATAGCCAATAATCTTTTTGATCTTGTTTTGTCTTGTCACACTAACATTAATAAAGTAGATCACACTTTTTCTCTAGTTAATGATTTGACTAGTGGTCATCCCATAGTCATCCAAAGACTTCTTAATGTTCCTAACATTTCTCACTGAAGCCTCACCCATAATAATAGAATCATCTACAAATTGTTGATGAGAGCACAATAAAGCTGAAGATGAGGGGTTAAGGCCCACAAAGTCCCCTTTCTTCACCATATTATTCACAAATCTCCGCAAGCATTCAACCAGAATAATAAAAAGAATAGGAGAAATCGGGTCCCCTTGTCTAAGACCCCTAGAAACCTTAAAGAAAGAGGTAGGGGAACCATTAACAAGCACCGAGAAGGAAGTCGATGAAACTAACATGTAGATAAGGTCCTGAAATCTCTTATTAAATCCAAACGCTTCCAAACCATGAAGGAGGAAATTCCAATCCACTCTGACATAAGCTTTTGAGAGATCAAGCTTAAGAAGAAACCTTTCCTTCTTTGACACTGCAAGAGAATGGATATTTTCATGAACCGAAATAATGGAATCCAAGATATGTCTTCTAGGAACAAACCCATTTTCTTGCCTTGAGTTGACAACCAAAAGAAGGGATAAGATTTTTAGAGTAAGAACTTCAGAAATAATCTTATAAAAAGAATTACACAAGCTAATAGTCCTAAACTAATCCAATCTATCAGCACCTGGCTTCTTTAGAATAAGGGCAATAAAGGTACCATTTAACTCCCTCAGGATGTTTCTAGTAGCACAAAATTAATTCACATCATTACAAATATCAGCACCAATGATATTCCAATTTTTATGAAAGAACAAAAGAGGAAACCCATTAGGACTAGGGGCTTTGTCACTCTCAAAAGAGAAAAAAGCCTTAGAAATCTCATCCGAAGAAGGAATGGAAGTGAGGGACAGATTTCGAGCCTCAGAAATACAAGTTGGAATGCACTCTAAAAACATATTTTGCTTATCCAAATTCAAATCAAGGTCACCTTGAAGCAGTCTTCTAAAGAACTCCACAGCCTCCCTTTTGATGATTTCTTCATTATCAGTCAAACCTTCATCTATATTAAGTCTGGAAATTCTATTAGTCATCCTATGCTTTAAAGTAGTCAATGAAAGAACTTAGTGTTTCTGTCCCCTTCCTTCAAAAAGACCTTTCTAGAATGTTGTCTCCAGAACATCTCCTCCTTGGTAATAAGGTCATGAAGTTCAACCAATTTGCCACTTTTCTCCTCCCTTGAGACCACCTCATAACCATCAGTTTGAATCCTATCTTGAATATCTTTAAGTTCCTCCAAAATCCTTTTTTTGTTCTAAAAAAATGTTGCCAAAGGTATTTTTATTCCATTTCTTAATGTTCTTCTTTACATTTTTCAATTTGGTTGCCACTCTAGACATTGTTTTACATTCCACTTTGATGCCCCACCATTCCTTAATGAGGTTCTCCAAGTCTGGATGAAGAGTCCACATTTTCTCAAACCTGAAGGGGAAATTCTTATGAAAGTTGAGCTTGTCAACAACTAGGAAAATAGGGTAATGATCTGATCCCACATGAACTTGAGCATTAAGTGCACATTTATAATTCAAGAACCAATCATTACTTATAAGAGCATGATCCAACTTGACTTGAATAAATCCTTTCTATTAGTCCAGGTATACTCAATCCCATGCAAGTCCAGATCATGGAGAAGATGAAGATCAATAAAGTTCATTAAATCTTATCTATTATCCAGATTGGTTTGACTGCCTCCCCAATTTTTAGAATCTTTTAAAAGGGTATTGAAGTCCCCCATCACCAACTAGTTTTCCTCAACAAAAAGCTTTTTGTGATTTGAAATTTCTTCCCACAAGGCCTTCCTACCCCATTTGGAGTTGGGGGCATAAACATTAGTAAGGACCCAACTAAAATCATCTTTAGAATTAAAGAATCTAACATTCATCATATTTCTATTTTGAGAGATGTGTTCCCCTTGTATCCATTTGTTAATCCAAAAAATTGCCTTCCTACCTGATGCTCCTTCAAAATCATTACCAATAATCCTTCCTCCCTTGAAAATAGGAGGGCATTCCACCTTATCCTTCAACATCTTGGTTTCCTAAATAACAATAATGTCTAGCCTATTGTCCCTAATCATATTTTTCAGAATGTCATGTTTATGAGAGTTATTTAACCCTCAAATATTCCAGGGGATAATCTTCATAATTTATGAAGTTTTTTTGAGTCAAGGATGGTTCTCTAACTACCATTTGCAATGCCTCTATTTGCTTCAACTGTTCTTTTTTGCAAGTTGGATGGTCTACCAACCGGTGATGGAGAAGACCCAACATCAACATTCTTGAGGGTTGAACCAAAATTCTTAGAAGAAGAACCTCCATGTCTACCCTTAAAAGTTTTAGACTCCCCATTTTTAGAGTTTTCTTTAGGTCCTTTCTTATTATTTTTCACTAGAGCTATCTCCTCATCTTTTTTACCTTCCTTCTTCCTACCTTTAGATTTTTTAACAATCGAAATCCAATTGGCATTAGAACTGTCCTCTTCCCACACAACTTCCTCATCATGAGAGATAGTACGAAGGTCCTCAACCTCACCTTTAACAAAGTTGATAGCCATCACATGCTCTTGGACCCTATTAACTATAGACACACCTGTATTCTTTTGGGTCCCACCTTTGATTGAAACCCTCCCCTCCTTTGACATGATCACCACATCATCTTGGTTCCTCTTCAAGCTGTCACTATTAGGGATCTCTGAAAGGACCTATGCAGAGGCATTCAAACCACTCTCCATCTCCAAAGGTGAATCCAAGCTAGGGAGGGGTGCCCCCACATCAGAGTGTGAGCTATGTAACTAATCTTAAGGAGGAGCACCATTATCACAAGGTTTTGTGGGAACCTCCCCACCCCCAGTCACAACACCCTCCACACCACCATCTAAACACTTAGACTAATCATTTGGGGATATAGATTCATCTAAATCTACCCCCGTGCCCTTAGAGAGATCTTTTCTCACCCACACTTTCTTGACCTTATTAACCTTTCCTTTCAGGGAAGGCTTTTTCTTAGCCCAATGACCAACTTTCTTGCAATGAAAGCAGGCAAAAAGAATTGACTCAAACTCAATCTATTGGTCCCAAATACCAAGTTTAGATTTCAAAGAGATAGATTCAGGCAAATCCACTCCTCTTGAAACACCAACACAAAATCTAACAAAGTTCAATCTCCTCCTAGAAACAGTCACAGGATCTAAAGAAAGGAGCTCCCCAAAAGTATTAGCAATGCCCTTGAACACATCTTCCAGCCACAACTCAAGAGGTAGACTAGGTAGTCTAACCCAAATAGGGGCTTGAATTGTAGTATCATCCAAACAGTAAAGGTTGGGGGTCCATTTCTATAACAGAGGAGTATGCCTTCCCATAACCCATGGACAACCTTTAGCCATTTTTGAAATGTCAACTTGACCTTTCAAAATCCATTTTTTACAAACAAAGGTCCACACATCATCAATATTGGGTCTAGCCCCAATGAAACGTCTAACCAGAGTCATGTCCATACAAGAAATATTTTTATCAATGATCTGATTAGGGATTTTGATTGAGTACGTACCTTTATCCCTCACAGATATATCCCTGACCGGCAGGAAAGTAGACTTGCTAGTAAGGTAGATCCCATATAAGCTGGACCATTTTAAAAATTGCTTGGGCCCCCCACCCGAGTCCCCCAAAAGCATGCCATCATCAGCATCCCTAGATTCAACATCCCCAAATTCAACAAGGGAATCTCTAGCTGATGTAGAATGCTCACCTAGTATAGAGGAATTCAAATTCAGATTCCCGCCCGAACACATCTCCTTGCTCCCACACACACTCCTACTCACCATTCCTCATATTTGGAGGAAATGACATGTTGAATAAGACATTTGCTAAACAAATGTGTACTGAATTTGAGATGTCTATGTTTGGTGAGATAAAAAACTTACTTACTCTACAAGTTCATCAAAAAGGTATATGTGTAACTTAGTCTAAATATGTGAAGGAAATCTTGAAGACCTTTGGGATGGATGAGTTTAAACTATTCGGTACACACATGGTGACTAGAGTAAAATTATCAAAAGAAGAGACTACTAATGAGGTAAATAAAACAATATACAAATCTATGATTAGAAATCTACAAAATGTTATACATAGTAGACTGAATATTGCACTAGCTATTGGAATTGTTGCAAGGTTTTCATCTAATCCAAAGGAGACTCATATGATTGTTGTGAAAAGGATATTCAAATATCTCAAAGAAATTAAAGATTATGGTCCATGGTATAAAAAAGGATGAATTTAATCTTAAAGTTTGGTAATTTTGATGACAAGAAAAAAAAAGTGGTGGAGTTTTTTTTTTGGGAGAAATATTGAATACATAGATAAGTAAGAAATAGAGTTATTATTGAATCGCTTGGGAAACACTATTTTTTTTTTACTTTTCCAATTGCTCAAGAAATACTATAGTCACACGGTGAATACAATCCCCCTTCATTAACCTTGTCACTCAGTTAATCTTGTATTCTTCAATGCATTACAACAATACATGATTGTATAATAATTAAATGAATATTACATTATAATTGTCCAACTCATTGAAGTATCCATTGAATACCTTACATATCACTTTTTTCTTCATCATACTTTCCTCAAATCCTCTTCATCGATCAAATGACATGGCACTCTACTGAGTTAACATAATGTCTAGCCAATGAAGACTTTGACATCAATGACAATATAACAACTGATATGACTCTGTTACATACATTCATAGTATTATCAACTAACAATCTCCTGCTATTAATTAGATTATCAGTTGGGGCTAATAATATCCCCCCTTGGCATGAATGCAAAGTTGTCTAAGGTGAAAGAAGATAGTTGAGCCAGGTGAACCGAGCACTAGAAGGAGAAAGAGAAGGTGTTAATCAACCAAGTCAAAGTACATAGTGAAAGGAGATCCAAGAGAGAGATAAGACAAAGAAAGAGAAAGAAACATAGATCTAAACAAGAAAAGGTAGTTGCTATTCTTAACAAATCATTTTTACCATTACTATTTAACCATTGTAGCAGAAAATCTTAGAAGTACCGAGTGGATTGAACAAGTCTGTGAAATCCTAAATGGTAATATTGATTAGGGGTATTTGTAAGTCCTTTAAATCAAGCCACTCTTTATTCTACAACAAGGAGTGATATCCTTTCCCCCTTCAATGTGATCATGTTGCCTACAACGTCTTTGAGCTATTGTGATTAGAATTCTTTGATTCTTTAAGCCCTTGCATTTTTTGCAAGGACAATAACATTTTCCATCATCTTTTCTTTTGAACTGAGACCACAATCTAGCAATTGTCACCTTATTTTATTCTAGCTTCATATTGTTAGGCGTGGACTTTCTTCATAGGAAAATATTTAGGCTATAAAATTATATCAAATATAAACATACAAGCATTAGTAGTATCCTGTATATAATCAATAATAATAAAATAATAAAATATTACTATCTCTTCAGTAAGGGTGGCATCTAAAAAAATCAAATGAATTATACAATATATAGAAGAAAAGTTGGTGCCTAAAAAGCTATGATAATTCATACATTCCCATTATATATCAATAAAATTACATGATCAATTTTGAGCATTGGATAGAACCTATTGGAATTTGTGTTTATGGTGATTCATATATTCCCCATGCCGTTGAGCTGCCCAAAAGAGTTACAAAAATCATAGGCAATTTTCATGAATGTAGTGAAAGATCCATTTGAATTAGTTTGAAGTGATAGAGAGAAGAAAAGGAAAGGAGAAAGGGAGGATAAATGCCTCCCTAAATAGTTCTGCTTGTATCCCAAAGCTTAAATTGCAAGCCCACAATTTTTCTTTATCTACCCTTTTTGTTGTTTTAATTCTAGCAAGCACTAGTCTTCAAAATAATCCCCAAGGGTTTTGTTTTCTTTGATTCATTAGTTAAACCCACCCTAAATTTTACACAGATTCTCTTTGCCTTGGATTTTCTGTGTTTTTAAATTAGGCCCATCTTGTTCCTTTTTAGATTTTCAATGCATATTATATACAAGTCACGAGATGTGTAGGTGAAAGGAAGTAGAATTAGAATTCATGGCTGCCAATGTAGATATTCATTTTGATCATATGAGCATTGCTACTTCTTCTTGCTCTTCAGTGACACTAAATTCTGCCCATAGTTTTGTTAGTCATGTGAGTTCTGTTAGTTTTAGTTGCCCCTTTGGGTGGTCTTTCAATGGGGGTAGGATATAGTTGTGCTATAAGCAACATATATAAGCTATGAAATTAATTCTATATCTGACTAAAATCCCTGATAACATCTTAATGGTTTTAGGAATCCACAAGAAGAGAAGATTTTGAGCAATGAGGAGATACAAATGAATACAAATGATCAAATATTTTGGCCCTTATAACTTGATTGAAGGATTACAATGTCTCAAAAATAACAACAATACTTCTTGTTTAGAGCTCAATGTAGTTACTATTATATTTGTAAGTGCTAAAATGATGCAAAGCATCTTAAAAATCAACCAATAAGTGGGATCCATTATGATCCCTTCAAAATCTATGAGAAATTTCATTAATTAGAGGCATCTCATGAAGTAAAACAAAATATTTTTCAACACAAAAATATCAACCCTCCTCCATTTACATATCATGATCTCTATATTTGATTCCATTATTCATAACTTCAGTTCTAAATGTCTTCTTGAAACACCCTTTGGCAAAATTTTTAAAAATTAGGTCTACTAAAACATATCCAAAGATGATCCAAAAGTAATAAATCCATTGCAAGTTATAGTCTTTGTACTTAGATCCATTGTCTCTATCATAAATCAGAAGTAAAAATAGTAACCCTACCTAGGGAATCAAATATCTTTCACAAAAAAAATTCAAATAACACCAAACCAATTAAAAATTATCCATTTCTGAGTCTAGTTCCCAAATCTATAAGCCATTTATTTTTCCCATTCATAAATCATTGTATAATCACAAATCTTTGCCTGCAACACCATCAAAGGTATTTAAAAACTAGTTTTCACTCAAATCTTCATAACTTTCAAAAATATAAATGAAAATGATTCAAACCAATTGAAAATAAAGTATAATTCACATATATTTCCAATTAATATCATTATAGGTCTTGAGTCTTCAAAATGTGTCCATACCACATGCTGCAACATGACTGTATTTAGGGAATCTCAAATCTGCAAATACCCACTTTCACTAAAATTCTCATAACTTATTCATTTCTTCATAAAATTGAGCCAAAAAAAAATAATGAGAAGGAGGATTCATAATTCTATCTATCAATTACTATATTACATATTTTCTAGGTCATACAAGTCTGTACAAGGCTTGGAAACAACCCTAAAACTAAAAAAAAATCAAAACCACAATAATAGAATGCACCAAAAATGTATCAAAGTATTTCCTCTTATCTAAATTGATTTGGTTCAACCATAAAATGGTATTTATATCCATTTTATAGTTATAAACCTTCCTAACTACCCCCAAGACCAACAATATACCTTTTTACATCATTTTTGTATTATTAGCAACTTTCTCAATGTTGCATTTTACAATGTTTTATGCAACTTTTACATTTTTTACAAAATGGATTCATACCCTTTACAACTTGACCCAAATATAATATAAAAGACTCAAATGGATTTAAATATCTCAAATAAGGAATCTTAACTTTCTCATGTTCTTGTACTTTAGGTGCTCCTGCACCATACTTCGAACCTTAAAAAATTTCCAAGTCTCTTGGAAACATGGAACCGATAACTTGCAAGAAATTTAGACAAAAAATATTCATCTTTAGCTTCATTTGCCTTTGTCTCTTTGTTCCTTTATCACAATCATATTTTCCTTGAAGGACACAGGACTGCCCTCGAAATCACCTTCTCAAATACTCCTACCAGTGGAGCATTTATTGTTGTCATACAAGGTTTCCATAAATCCACCATTCTTCTTGCTAATACACAACTACCAACCTATTGCCACCTTACCCATCCAAGACCCTAGAAGATGCACTACCACCCTCTCTTAGCGGTTTCTCTCTTTACACCTTCTACCCAGCTTCATCTTGATGGAGACAATATTAAGACCCCTCCTTAGGTCTTCCACACACACACTTTCTTACTACATCTTTGATGTATAAGAACCCTACAACCAAAACTCATCAACAAAACAAATACCAAATCTCTAAGGTCCTGGTGTGGATTGCCTCCCTCGACGCTCTACCCACTCACTCAAGATCTTCAAGCTTTGATACCAATTTGATGCAGAGCATCTTAAAAATCAACCAGTAAGTGGGATCCATGCTGATCCCTTCAAAATCTATGTGAAATTTCATTAATTAGAGGCATCTCAAAAGTAAAATAAAATTTTTTTCAACACAAAAATATCAACCCTCCTCCATTTACATATCTTGATATCTATATTTGATTCCATTGTTCATAACTTTAGTTCTAAATGTCTCTTGAAACACTCTTTGGTGAAATTGTTCAAAATTAGGTCTATTAAAACATATCCAAAGATGAGCTAAAAAGAATAAATCCATTGCAAGTTATAGTCTCTATACTTAGATCCATTGTCTCTGTCATAAATCAGAAGTAAAAATAGTAATCCTACCTAGGGAATCAAATATCTTTCACAAAAAAAAATTCAAATAACACCAAACCAATTAAATATTATCCATTTCTGAGTCTAGTTTCCAAATCTGTAAGCCATTTATTTTTCCCATTCATAAATCATTGTATAATAACAAATCTTTGCCTATAACACCATTGAAGGTATTTAAAAACCAATTTTCACTTAAATCTTCATAACTTTCACAAATATAAATGAAAATGATTCAAAACATTTGGAAATAAAGGATAATTCACATATCTTTCCAATTAATATTATTAGAGGTTTTGAGTCTCCAAAATGTGTCCGTACCACATGCTACAACATGACTATATTTAGGGAATCTCAAATCTGAAAATACCTACTTTCACCAAAAGGCTCATAACTTATTCATTTCTTCATAAAATTGAACCAAATCAAAAGAATGAGAAGGATGATTCATAATTCTATCTATCCATTACAATATTACATGTTTTCCAGGCCATACAAGTCCATAAAAGTCCTAGAAACAACCCTAAAACTTAAAAATAATAAAGACCACAATAATAAAATGCACCAAAAATGTATCAAAGTATTTCCTCTTCTCTAAATTGATTTGGTTCGACCATAAAATGTATTTATATCTATTTGATAGTTATAAACCTTCCTAACTACCCCCAAGACCAACCATATACCTTTTTATATCATTTTTGTATTATTAACAACTTTCTCAATGTTGCATTTTACAACTTTTTATGCAACTTTTACATTTTTGACAAAATGGCTTCATACCCTTTACAACTTGACCCAAATATAATATAAATGACTCAAATGGATTTTAATATCTCAAAAAAAGAATCTTAACTTTCTCATGTTCTTGTACTTTAGGTGCTTCTGCACCATAAAACCACTTCTATACTTCCCTTTAATTCAATTTATTGTCTCATTTAACTTTATTATTATTTGAATGATAAATCAGAGTTTGATTCAAAATATTAACACAAAAATTCTAATACAATTAAAACATTGATGCAAAATTTTTCTCCTTCTCTAGCCCTTTGCCATCCTAATTATGGAGTTTGATTTTAGATATTGGTAATAAAAAAAATATTCTAGCCTCTAGGTCCCTATTATTGGTTCAAATCTGATTTAAAAAATCAACATAATTTTTTTCTTCTTCTCCACCTCTCTCTCATTCTAATAATAGCTTGTTATTTGAAATGTCAATGCAAAAACTTTATTCTCCCTTAACTCTATGTTATTTTGATGTAGAATATGATTAAAAATGCCATGATAATATCAATAGAAAAGAAGCAGTTGACCATAATTCCCATCACAATTAATTCCTTCCGAGCCATTGGAGCAAAAGCTATCTCAATTGGTGAAATCCATGCAAAGAAAATAACTAGCATGATCAAAAATTTGTTCCCACTATTTCCTAATTATGATATTGTAACTTAATAGTTGCAGATTGTAACTTAATAGTTGTAGTTGCACAAATTAGAAAATAGTTCATAGCCATTATATTATAATACTTTCTTTTAACTCTTGGAAATCTTTACCAACTCTTTTCATTGAGACCATTTCTCTGTTGTTAAAAAGTAGTGCTTATACTTCAATTAATTATAAACTTTCTTCACATGTTTATATAAAAGGAAATGTAAGACAATGATTTTCTAGTCATATTGAAGAGCTATGTGAAGAAATTTAACATAGTGAGTTGCAGTATTTGACAAAATAGCCCATTTTCTATGGGGAGGGTATTAATAATCAACATACAACTAATCATTGAATCTCTTGTATCATCAAATTCACTCTATTCATATATTAAAATTACCAAAGACCAAAAAACACCAGCTCAAGTCATTGCAACTTTTTTAATCAATGTAAACATTGCTTGAAGCCTTCAAGTCATGAAATAGATGCATATCTTCAAGGAAAAAAAGTTTGATAGTTCTAATTTTAATGTTGTCTTTTAATAGAAGAATTTATATCATTCACGAGTTTTCTTTAATAATTCTTCAATCTATTTTATAAAATTTTACGATTTTCCTCTATTTTTTATATCTCTTGAATTTAGATCTTGGATAAATGGTGTAATTAAGGAATATCCATCATTTTCACCAACTAATTCAACTACAACTCTATTTTCTAGTCATTTGGATCACTTTTTCTAAAGACACATGTAAGCTGTAATTCTTACATTAATAAGTTTTATCTAATAGGTATTGTTGGATTAATAGTGAAGAAGGGGAGGATGACCATTATATTGTGACGTGTGGAGGTGAGACAACAATGAATAGTAACTGCCTCTTGAAGGTAAACAAACAATAGTGATAAGTGATAATAGACGATGATCAAAAAATAAACAATTATAAAAAAGCTCCAAATTATCTTGATAGAATAAGAGGCAAGATATATATCATATAAAGTTTCAAAATACAAGTGACATTATGACACATACATATTCACCAAAATAAGCCAATTCAACATGGTGTTGATGGTTGTGGGTGTGTGATCAATAGAAGATGGACACAATAGATTTTGATTTGTAGATAAGAATGTAGGAAAACGTCGACTATTGGAGGGAGATTTTGTGAAAGAGTTGGCAAAAATGTTCAGAGGCTAAGCAATTATATAGCTTGCTAAACCTTTTTTCGTGAACCCTAGGTTTCTAGTATAATGCTTACCAAAATGAATGGAGCCATGACTTGAAAAAATTTGCAATAGTTTATGGAGTACTTTGTATTTTGTTATGTTTGCCAAGAAGAGTAGATACTTATTGTCATTTTTTAGTGAATGATAAATCATGGATCCATTGCAGGTATTGCAAAAACTAATATAGAATATTAAAACATTGTAGGCCTTATCTTAGGAAAGTTGGAAACTGAACCATCAAGATGCTTAAACCTATTTTCTTGTCAAAAAAAATATCAAGGCAATTATTTTACAACAAAGTATAATAATATTTTTTTTGTCTATGTGCGATGGTGTTTTCTTATAGAATATAATTGCATTTATTGTAATAGATTTATGAAGAATTTTTTTTCAATAAATTCCCTATTTTTTATGTATGTAGAATGGCACACACATCATTTGAGAAGTAAGTGGTTATGTCTTTGATGCTTAACACTACACATTGGGAAAGGGGAAACACCATCTCTAACTAAGAGTTACAATGAGTGTATTTGCCCACTACTTGATGCTATAGATATACTATGTGATCTGGGAGTAACAGAAGAATGATATATCATAATGAATCAAGATTATCCATTTAAAAAATGAAGTGTGTGTTGATATCTTACCTAAGTGATGCTGCAATTTTCTTTGCGTGCGGACAATACAATGCAAAACCCCTCCCGCACTCTTCAAATCTGACAGATACAAAATGAAATGTTTTCTTTTCTTCTTCTTTTCTTTATATCTCGACAACGTCAAAATTTTGAAAATAAACTTAAGTGTCATCAAAATTTTGACCTAAACCTTATGTTTTGTCAAAGTTTTGACAAACAAACTTATGTTTGGTCAAATTTTTGACCTTTTCGGGATCATATTTTTAAAAAAAAGATTTGACAAGCCAAATTGGCCTGTCATCAAAACTTTTGGTTGGAAATAGAAGTCTAATGTACTAGTGTGCTATGAATGTATGTAAAGGAGTCATATTAATTTTTATGTTGTCATTGATATCAAGTCTCAGTTGGCTAGACATTATGCTAATTCAATAGAGTGTTGTATCATTTGATTGATGAAGAGGATTTGATTAATGAAGAGAATTTGAAGATAGAGTTGATAAGTATGGTATTCAATGGGCAACTGAATGAGTTGCATAGTGATAATTTAATGTTCGTTTTATTGTTTTACAATCATGAAATATTGTAATGAAATGTGCTACACAAGTTACACTAAGTGACAAGGTTAAAGAAGGAAGACAATATTTTTCAAGTGAGTATATGTTGGAATTACAATAGGAAAGGTAAACTTCTGAGGCAGGGGGGGTTGAATAAGTAGTTTAAACTTGGACCCATAAAAACTTTCACCACACATCGATCTCATACATTCAATGAGTAAACTGAAATAACACGTAAAGCATGTGCATCTAAAACATGTAAGCAAGTAAACATTCACACACATATAACACTAGATATGATTACCTAGAAACCCTCCAATGAGAAAGTAAAATTGGGGTGGGGATGACACCCATAAATCTTCACTACTGAAGTAATAAAGTGTATCCAATGAAAGTTACAATGTTTTGATCATGAGACATGATCTACCCTGTGAAAGGTTTGCCCTATTAAAGGCTTACAAAGACTATTAGGTCTCACCTTGTTAAAGGATTTCAACACCTTGTTAGAAGTCTGTCTTGTTAAAGGACTTTAACTCAAAATTAAGTAAGCACATTGCTAAAGGATTTCAATATAGCCTATTAGGACTACTCTATTAAGAGATTTGACTAATTTACCTACTAGAATGATTCAACAATTATTCTATAGTTAACACTTGATTGCCTGATGAGATATCACCTCTAAATTGATGTATTCTCGATCCTTCCTAATTAGATGTCTCTATGTTGTATTCTATTCCCTTACTCTATTCTCCTTTAACTAATTCTATAATGCAATCTTAGATCATAACTCCTTAGCCACCATGAATGCTATATTTGTGCATGCAAACTTCTCTATACTCTCCTTCTCTGCACTCTAGATAGTTTAGGGTTTGTTCTTCTTAAGAAGACTTAGGTGATTTAGGGTTAGGTATGAATCAAAAACTATGATTCACCCATTTTTCTGCTTAAACCTTCCCATTTTCTGATTGGCTACATGTAATGCATTGGGCATCCAACATAAGATTCATCCTTATCTCCAAAATATCACAATTAATCCTTAAGTTGGCTCAGAAATGGTTAACATAGTTGTTTGTGCCATTATGAACAACTATAACAAAACTATCTCACTCAGCATCTAAAGCCTCTGACGCTCGACATGCACTGCATTCTTCACTAAGACTCAACATTTGTATCACATGACATGCACTGGTTGCCCGACTCCTAAATTGCTTGGCATGCGCTATCTACTCAGCACTTGAGTGATTCGACACATGAGTGGCTCGACACTCACTGTGGAATCAACATGCTCTATTATTTACATGTGCTTGACATGTACTACTTGTTTGGCATGAACTATGAAAATGACTTAAGTTGTGGGCACTCATTTGTCAAAAGCAATCTGAGATCAACAATCTCCCTCTTTGACATGTGTCAAAAACACTTGGTCATTCATTACTATCTTTAACCTTATGAGCATAACATATCTCTAACTCGGCTTATGTACAAAACTTCAAAATTTCAAAAATTTGTAACAACTTAGATTACTCAAAATTTGATAACTCCCCCTAAGTTGGTAGGTCTATTCTATATCCAAAATTTTATACTCCTGCTAAGTAAATATGCCTCAACTAATACTTTTTGACTTCATGTTGTTTGTTTTCTTGCTCTCCCTTAGCTTAATCGGTCTTTTCTTTGTCCCTTTTCTTACTCTTTGCTCTCATTCTTCTCTATCTCCTCTTTATCTCTCCAAAAAATTTATTTCTCCCCCTTTATTACTCTCTCACTTTTCTTACTTTTCCCCCTTTATCTCACTCTCCCCCTTTTTGACACTTATGTCAATGGGCTATACACTTATAGTGTGTTTGTCCAAAAAATATTTATGGGCATCTAGGATAATCTTGAGAGCGACATCCCAATTCTGAAATGCTACATCCAAAGACTTGAGTTGGATAGCTAGCTCAGCAACAAAGTGGACTAGGCCATCTAATGTTGAAAGAGTGGGGTATTTCTTCATGAGTGATTCAGCACAACCTAGTTCCTTGTGAAAAATTTCCATATGGGGGGTCAATGTTGTTTGGATGCTAATCAATTTGGGCCCTATATTGGACTGATTTGTTGATAATGTAGCTAATTGACTCTAGGTTTGTAACAATGTTCTAAAGTGCTTCTCACTTTGAGCTGGTGTCAGAGGTAGTTTTGCACCTAATGAAGTAATCTGACTTTCCAAACTCAAAATGTGACTTTTGGTCTCTTGTGTGAAGAGTCTTGGATTGCACAATTTTGTGTACAATCAAAAGATATTCTCAAGTACCTTCTTCACACTTTCTACTTTAGTTGCCAATGCAACTTTTGTTAGTACTATGTCACCTGATATCTTTTCATTTACTTTATTTTGAGATTTCTTTTCTAACCATTCTAATAATTTTGCATTTGTGTGAAGGTCTGCATCACTAACCTTCTCCACTATGTTTGTTAGTTGTTCAATCGGTGGCTTGGTCTCATCTGGAGTTGGTAGATTGACTGCATCTAAAAGGATGTCTTTGATATCTTGCAATGTTTTCTTCTGCCTATGCTCCCTTCTAAGTAGTTCTTGATGCTTCTTTCTAGCTAGGGCTTGTTGTAATATGCTCATCTACTCTATGGTCATTGTGTCATAGTCATACTTAGGTAACACAATCTCTTCATCAAGGTTCACATCTCCATATTGGATGACCTCTTTAGCCTTTGATGAAGTAGGACTCAACACTTAGATCTGCAATGGTGTTGCATCTGTGTTTGGCTTCTGAGTGTCACTTGAAGGTGTGCTAGATATTGGTAAGGTTACCATGGCTTCACTTGTTGTTTTCTCCTTCAGCTATGGTTTCATCTCTATCTCTTCAGGCTTGTCTTTAACTTCTATAATGACTTATGATGCACCTTATACTTGTGTTGTTGGTGCAGATAAGATTATCTAACCTATTTCACTCTGTGTTCCTCTAGTGGCTTGAGTTTCCACTGTGTTCTTCTCAACTGTATCAACCTTTTCAATTGTAGCTTCAGGTATGTTGGAGTTCTTTCTTGTAAAGAACATATCAGGTGGATTTAAACCTGATACTATGAAACAAAGATAGAGACAAGCCTAAGGATGAGGTAAATGCTATATTTAGCAAGGTTAAATCTTAGTTCTAGGCCAACATTAACAGAGTCCTTAGGACTCACTTCACTTTAGGCTCTGCTAAGCCAAGGCGGGCAAACCTAAGGGATTTATCTTATTAACTTGATATTCTTCTATGCAAGACTATCCCCTATAGTAGAAATGGTCAATATTCTTCTATAATTTGTTGACAAACTTCCTAATTACAGTAGCTAATTACAACCAAAAAGTGACAACAAATAAGTAGTGACCAACACTTCTAGCTCTTTAAAACATAAAAAGGGAAAATGATTTGTTGTTGTGATTGTTATGTAAAAAGGTGAATCAAATGTACTCTCAAACTTTAGAATGGAGAAGTGCTTTATCTAGTGGGATATAGAGTCAGAGATTAGCAGTTTTTAGATATTTTTTAATCAACTTGTGATTGAAAATGTCAACATTAAACTTTTAGTTTCATTCTGATTCTCATATTTTCCATAAACCCTAAACCTTATCAATTATAGAAAGCAATTACCTAATTCTTTAAATCAACAACAATCAATAAGAGACATACAACCTTTTGGATTCCATTAAACTAAAGAGAAACTTGTCTATTCAGTCTGAAAGATATAGATATATGAAAAAGATACAAAACTTCAAAGACAATGATATTTAAGGATAAATCCTTCAATTTAAATCTTAACACTGCAAATAAAACTCATAGTATGACACAGAGATAAAACCATTGGTCCCAAATATTTCTTTTGTATTCAAGTATGCATACATGTGAACTCATTCAGATTATTACAAAAAAAAATGGACAGACTACAAAATAACACATGACACATAAATATTTTACAGACAACAAACCCTTACTTCTCATCTTGGGAATCCATATATATGATTGCAACAAGCTACAGATAAGAGGAGGACACATGTCAAATTTTAATGGATACACCAAACTTTTGGAAGATCATATAATAAATACACAGAACATTCTTCCAAAAATATTGGTAAAAAAGATATGTAGCTAAGATGAAAAAAAAGCATTAATTTCTATCTTTTAGTCTTTCCTTTTCGTTGTACTTCATCTACTTAGCTTGCAAAATATCTCAACTACCTCCTACCGACAAAGCCTTTATTTCACCTACTACTTCCCAAACATAAATCTCCAGTCACTATTCTAGTAAATCTTGTGTGGCCTTGGTCCACCTGGCATCCATGATTGTCCTTGATTCAACAATAAACTTATTTAAATTTATATCTGCCTTAAAAAGAGAATCAACTAAAACATGAAAAGCGAAATCAGAGGTATCTTCAAAAATTGCTACTATAGTCTCTCGAGTCAAAATGTCATCAAAAGAAGCTGACCACTCTTGCCAATATCTTACTACATTAGTAGCATCTAGTATTGATGGTATACAAGGCTCCACTCCCTCAAATAAAATCTTTAATTTTCCTTGTATGATTTGCAGTTTTCTAGTAAAGAAGCCACTTAATTCTCTTACCATTTCTATGCTCTCCTTTACAATGAGTATCTTATCTAGCAAGTCTGACTTTTTAGCCATTAGTACAATCAATCTATCCAAAAATTGAAGATAAGGTCCCCATAGGCTGAAAGTAGGAGTCAACTATGAAAGTACTTCATTGCAAAATTGTTTAGCATTTTGTAAAGCAATATATAAATTGTGAGCATGTTGTGATAAGTTCTTCAAAACATCAACCCTATGGCTCATCATATTGCTAAGGATTGCTGTCCTCACATCTCCTCCTTGCAGAACTGATTGAGTATCAATACTCATTCTTCTTGGCTGTGATGATTCATTCTCCTCTGTATCTTCTATTTGAATTAGGGACTTAGCAGTGTCCTTGATTGGGATTGATGTTCCTTGTCCCTCTTCTCTCTAAGCTTAAGCCATCATCTATTTTGCTTGTACCAGTTGTTCTTTGAGAGATGTGATTTCATCCTCAAGCCCCTGGATTTTGGCCTCAAGCTCAATAGTTTTTTCTTTATATACATGACTGTAATCATTTATGGGTTGGGCCAATCTTGTTTCAATTTCGTCCACCTTGGCTTCATTCGTGAATGAGAAATGTTTTAGTGCCTTGGATATTTCTATGCCAGAGGTGCCCTGTAAAGTCCATATAATCATATTACCCTATTTTGTGCTTTGTAAATCCATCAATTTTGGCTTGTTGGAAGCAAGGGCCATACTCCAAATTACTAGGGATTTGGTATCAATGTTGAAACTAGTCCCTCTCTTCACTCCATCTGCACCAATTGACTCATAGGAAATGACAGTTTCCTGCCTCCTAATTTGATCAAGCATAAATGCTTGCTCCAAGTCCCATATAGGCACTAATAACATACCACTTCTCTACACTAGATCTTTGGCCTCCTCTAAAGTCATTACTTAACTTTCAGGATCATAGGCTTATAGGTTCTCAATCAATTCCAATATTTTTTTCATCAGATTTATCTAGTTTTATCTGTAGAACAAGCTCAGTCAGCTTGATTTTATATAAGAAACTTTTGAATTTGTTGGATTTGATGAATTCATCATCTTCTAAGAATTGTTGAGCCTGGATGATCCTATCATCTAATCTTGTTGCTACCAACTCCATATCAGTGATTGTGTTCTTAGCTACATTAGCCCTAGTTTGTAGGTACTTTTGTCTCATGTTAGAAAAATACTGACTATTTTGTGGCAAAATCTACAAGGTCCTTTGTCTAACCTGGGGAGGGATATGAACAATCTTTTGCCTCTTATTGCCTTTGGCCATCCATGATGCCTGAGGTGCATCATCCTCTCCTACTTCAAAAGTTACATCTGGTTTAGGGCTTTCAGGAAAAACTCTATCTTTTTCCCCCATTGGACCCTCTGGAAACTTGGTCATAATCTCAGCATGATCCATGACCATCTTCCTAATTCTTTGGGGGTAAGGGATATCCATGTAGAATCTTGTAAATGCAGGATCAGTTCTTTTTAATTCTCCTTCTACCCTTAGCACATCATCAAGCTTTGCAAGCTTATCAGTTGCCTCCCCTTCTGCTACTATATTTGGGATGATATCTTCATGGGGCAACTCCTTTAAATTTGGCAACACATAATTTCTCATTTCCTTGAGTTGATTCCTCATTCAACCCTTAGAGCCATACATTCTATAGGTTCCTGTACAAAGATTATAATGGTATAAAAAAGTGTGGACTGAATCTAGGTCCTCTTTACCAATGGTGAAATCACCAATTCTAAAGCATCTACAACAAAAGGTTCCCCTATGTACCTTTGGCCCTAGATATTCCCTATTTACCATGAATAATTGCCAAATGACCTCAATTTTTCCAAGCCTAGGAGGGATGAATTTTGGTAATATATGGAGTGGTTAAGGACAACCATATACTCTCATTAAAGAAAAAGTGGGAAATAAGAAAATATCTCCCGAGTTATGATCTAGTCTCTTCCCTTCAGGTAGCTAGGCTAGTCTTAAAAGACCTTTCAAAATCTCAGGTGCTCTAAAGTACCCTGGGTCTAACATCTTCATTATTACAACACTAAAATTATTGCAAAATGACACATAATTAAAAAAATTGTGAGTGTTATCCCATACCCGTGTCCAGAGTTGTATAGGCAGATCTCCATTCAAGTCAAAAGTTTGATCAATGAAGTCAAAACTAATATATTGCATGTTCTTATAGAGGATTAAATGCATCAGTAGTGAGTAGTAGGGGAAAGTGAAATCTCTCATATTTCTAGTTTGAGTCCTAGCAATGTTCTCCTTCATTATATCCAAAATATGACTAACATAGTCATATTCACAGGCATGGTAGGAATCCTATACATCCCTTGTGATTATGTATTCTGCTCCCCAGACCTCATGAAACCTGTCTTTTCCTACCACCTTATGGACACCATATATAGTTTTGACAAAATAACCTTTGAATTTATCCAATGGCATCTTTTTCTAAATCTTCTTTGGGTACTCACCCACTTTCTTCAAATCCTCGAGGATATGTTGTAGCAATGAGGCTCTTATGAAAGCATTGGGATTTTCTTCAAATCTCCTCTGTAAATCCTTTAAATCTACAGGTTGATCCATAGCACCAGTTAATCCAAAAGCCTCAATGAAAGACTCTCAACACAAAGTAAAGAAAATTGTTGCATCCTTCATGTGAAAAGACTTAGTGGCTGGGTTATAACATTGAAATAGGGCCTTCATCAAATCTACATCCATGAAAACTTTTAGAAAAATCAATTTAGCAAGGTTCTTCTTCCATGGATTACACACATGAATTTTCTTCTCCTTATTACAATAAAAGAAATAGAAAATTTCAGAACCTGTACCATTAGGGCATGTGGTATCTCCACATCTAGCATATGGGTCAAAGAAAGCATGATCATCTGTAGAGTTTGCATTAGTAGAACTAGGGAAGAGTTTTATCCATTCATTCGCAAATCTACTAGGTTTTTTTCTGTCTAGTATTGCCTCCCTTAGAGGTTGAAGTTTCTTAAACTACCATATCTGAGGCTTGGATTTCTTCTACTTCTTGGTTAGACATTTTGAAAGTATGCAGATAAAACACCTAGAAAATATATTTCTTTGTTCTTAATAATCTCTAGAAACAACAATTCAAAATTCTTAGAAAGCACAAGAAATGCTCAAATTCTCTTTACAAATGGTGAACTATGATTATGAGAAAAGGAAATCTTTATGGGTTGATATGTACAGACTAACATTTATCTTGCATTGATTTCAACATGCTTGAAATATGATATCAATCTATTCTATCAACTTCAAGGGGCATCACCATTAATATCCAACTATGCAGTTTTCGTATTGCATTCAAATCTTATTGGTCAAGAAGCCCATTTCCATTTCCTATCATTATGTTTCTATCAAAATAAGATCCTATGATATTACGACAAGGATAGTTGAAAAGACCTTTTGTAACATCACACTATTGCAAAAATGGCTTTCTAGTCTTACAAACATCCTTTGATAAGCTCCTGTCGATTAGTCAGACACAGTGGCAAAAACCCTTTATGATCTTATGATACACCTTTTGTTGCAGCATCGACATCAATTTTATCTCCTTCCACAATCACATGATAAGCGGCTTCATAGCATCATGGGTCACTTTTTCCTAACCATACGATCATACGATTGTAATTAAGCTCACCCTTTCATAACATCGATAGTTATCATTTTTCTTGTGTGATCTTACTATCATGCCCTAATCATAAGATCGGAGATCCCTCTTCATAACCTTGAGATCTCACGATAAATAATTCATCGTAAGATCAGAGACCATTGCTTGCCAAGCAACTTAAACCTTTTCTGGTCCCACAATTGTTGACATCAAACACACCTATTTTGTACATAGGCTCTGTCCAATTAGGAAGCAAACACCTGTCTGATAGCTCATCTCCCTATTCACCTTTATCATCTTTACGACCTAATGATGAAAAAGTAACTTGCCATCCAATGCCTTCATATTTCCTTTACGATCCCACGATGAACACTTTTTCGCAAGATCCTAGCTCCCCCATTTACTGCTCCTAATATCATGATAAGCCTTTCATCATAACATCCCAACCCTTCAAATTCTACTTTGCGATCCTGCAATGACCATATGAATTGTAACATTGTAGAAGTCAATAACGTAAGTCACTCAAAACATTATATGATCATACAATACAAAGGATATCGTATGATTGGGGAAACTCAATTTTTTTTCTATGATAACATGACACAACAACAATCATGATATCAAGAAAGGCTACAACCCTTATTTACAATATTCTACTAACCCTCCATCATAACATCATAAGAAATAATGCATTTAAAGAAAAGGAAACCCGCTCATTCAAATGGCCTAGGATTAGGGATCAAAAATAATGGAGACCATGTAAATTTGCTAGGGTTAAACTGTGAATGGAAACAATATAAACATAACCCTATCAAAAAATTTAAATGATTTCACCACAAAATTCAAAATTTTATCATCCATGGAAAAAGGAGCTATCAGTGGCTCTGGTTGGGGATGATGGACAACTTGTATCCATGTAATAATTCAGAATTTTTGGTTTGAGCAGACCACATACCTAAAAATATGAGCAAGAACTAGAGAGTATACAACAAAATGTACATCTATACAAAGGTTATACACATTTTCATAGGTGTTTATAGAGATATATATTATTCCTGGGAAGTAAAATGCCTTCAACAAAAGTATCGCTTCAAAAATTTCCCATGAGCTAGCAATTCTAAAAAGCTTCCTGACAATTCTTTAATGAAATATGAATCTTCACCCCAAGAAGAGTTAACCAAATAAGGTCCCAACCAAATGGGAACAAATTTCCCATGTTTACATTTATCTTCTAGCCTTGCATTCCACATCAAACAAGATCATCAGATTGGAATTTCCTAACCAGTGCTTTCTTGTCATATAAATGCTTCGTCTATAACTGCAATTTAAAATTTCTTGCAAAGGCTTCTTTTCTTGTTTCAGCTAATCCAACCAATTCATCAATCCTCTCATGCATGTCATCAATAATATCATCATCATATTTGTAAATATAATTATACAACCCCATCAGATTATTCTGAGGCATCCTGGCCCGAATTCCATAGACAAGGTGAAAAGGTGATACAACTATTGCCTTCTTTACTGTCACTCTATCAACCCAGATAGCTAGCTACAATTTTGAATCCCAAGCCTTTTTATTATCATCCAAGGTCCTCTTGATGACCTTTAATAAACTCTTATTTGTAGATTCTACTTGTCCATTCCCTTCTAGATGATAGGGTGAAGAAAATAACCTAGTGATGCCATATTTTTCACAAAATGTGATAAATTATTCGGATCTAAAGCACATAGCATTATCAGTTACTATTCTTTCAGGGCATCGAAACCTTGTAATGATGTTATTGAGTAAGAAATTATTCACCACTTTGATGGTTAAATTTCTAGTAGGAATTGCCTCAACCCATTTTATGAAATAATCAATTGCAACTAGTATTCAAGAAAAAACACTACTAGAGCTAGGTGAAATCTCTCCTATAAAATCCATTCCCCATTGCTGAAAAGGTGCTTGGACTTCAACTAATTTCAAAGGTGTATTTCTAGAAAATTTTAATTTTCCTACAAACCTTTGGCATGAATCACATTTTCTTACTAAGATTTGAGCATCTTTAAACAAATTAGGCCACCAAAATCCTAACCTCATAACCTTATGGGTTGTAGTCTTTTCCATATAATGCCCACCACATATTCCTGAATGCATGTCATTTAATATTTTTTTAGATTTATGTTCATCAATGCATTTCAGCAATACACCTTCAGAATTTCTCCACGATAAAATTCCATTCACAATAATATATCTAACTGAATTCAATTTTATATTCCTCCTTTCATTGTCTGTTAGATGAGGTGGAGATTGCATATATTGCAAGTAATATATTACATCTTTATACCAATCACACAGATCCATATCACATATTCCAAGGCTAGGATTTTGATCCTCAACATTTATTTGGTTGGCATCCAAATTTTTATGTGCCATGAGTTTTTCCAATCCCTAACCTCTTACTAGCTTAGTAATCTGGATATCTATATTAAACTCTTGGATTCTATTAATCCATCTACATCTTCTGCCAAATACTTCTTCCTAAGAGAAAATATCCTTTACTGCTACATTTGGCACAAAAGCAATAACAGTAGCCCCAACTAGGTAACACCTAAAAGCCTTAACAAATTTGACTAGAGCATATGCTTGCTTCTCATTTATGTCATACTTCAACTCTACAGGTTGTAGGGATTTACTAAAAAATGCTATAGGTTGTTCATGTCCATTTTCATTTTTTTGAAGTAAAACTACTGTTATAGTATGGAAAGATGCAAAGGAGAAAATATGTATGGGCTTTTCATAATTAGGGGTCCTAAGAACTGAGCATTCTTAATAGCATTTTTTATATCTTGGAAACCAATAGTAGGCTCACCTTCCCAATTCATTGCAGCACCTTTTTTTAGCATTTTTGAAATTGGCCTACTAACTTCAGCAAAGTTAGTCACAAATCTCCTTAAAAAATTGACCTGTCCAAAGAAAGACTGTATACCTTCAACACTTTTTGGTTTTTGGACCTTGTCAATCACTACTACCCTTTCAGGATCAATTTTTACCCCTTCTTTTGAAACTATATGCCCTAAAATCTTTCCCTTCATGACCCCGAAGGTACATTTTCTTGGGTTGAAAGATACACCATACTCCATAGCCTTGATGAAAATCTTTTCAAGATGCTTGCAATAGTCTTGTCAAGTCATCTTGATATAGTACCATGAATTTTTCAATATAGTCTTTGAAAGCCACATCTATAGCTCTTTGGAAAGTTGCTCCTACTTTTATGAGGCCAAAAGGAATTCTTACATACACATAAGTTCCTCATGAAGCGGTAAAGGTTGTTGTTGAACTATTCTTTTTCATCAACAAGAACCTAGTTATATCCTTAAAAACCATCCATCGTGGACATCAATTTTGAACTAGTTACTTGTTGAAGCATAGCCTCCATATTGGGCAATCCATAATTATCTTTTAAAGATGCAACATTTAGGTTTATAAAATCAAAACAGAGCCTGATATCACCATTCTTTTTTTTGACAGGTACCAAATTAGACACACATGAATAATGCCTAATAGGTTTAATTATTCCCCCATCTCTGAGCTTTAATAATTCTTCCTGCATCTTAGGGGCTAGAGTAGGATTGACAGGTCTTTATTTTTGTCTGAAAGGTTTCACACCTTCTTTAAGAGGTATAACATGTTGGAACAAATCTTGCCTGTAAGCCTTCAGGTCATCATAAGACCATGCAAAAACATGTCTAAATTTTCTTAATAAATCAATCAAAGACTTTCTAAACTTAGCGGTTAAGGTCTTTCCAATGTATACCTTATTTGGGGAATTAGTTGTGCCCAGATTGATTTCCTCTAGTTCTTGTGGTTTGTTATCTTGTGCATTTGAGTGCACTCTGTCTTGATTATCAAAAGCACTTTCCAATACAACAAAACCTTTGGGCACCTTTTTATTTTTTAATTGTAGAACCTCTTGCCCAAAAAGTGTTTCCCTCTCATCAATTGTTTCTATCAAGGCACTGCAATCAAGTTCTTGTCCATGATATTTCTCCTCATTGAGTAGAAAATTTAAAATATCATTGTCATCCTGAAAAACTTGCCAACTATGTACATTATCTGGGATTGAAGGTCTATTATGTACTTCTACAGTAGATACACTGGCAAATGATATATCATTAGGCTTTATGGCCACATTTTCCAATAAATCTGCCATCTTATTATTACTTCTGTCTTTCCATATTATCCCAAAACCATCAAAAGACTCAATCATGCCCAAACAACATTCCTATATTGCTTTAATCTTTTATTTTTTGACACATATATACCTCTAACCTGAGAGATAATCAATTTAGAATCACTAATAACATGTATTTTCTTGATTCCATTATATGCTGCAACTTTCAATCCTAACAACAAAGCCTCATATTCTGCAAGATTATTGGTACATGTAAAATTTAGAGAAAAGGAATAGCTAAATGTATTTTTATCTAGGGAGATAGAGACAATTCTAGCTCCTGATCCTTCCTTTGAGCTTGCTCCATCAAAGTACATGTTCCACAAATTTGGAGAATCCAAGCAACATGTGACCTCCTATTCAATTAGTGCAGGCAATTTTTTAACTTCTTGGATGATCAATTCAGCTCTGAATGCATTCACATCTATGTATATGAAACAAGTTATATCCTTGTCAATATTTTCCTCAAAGTTATGAGTTACTCTTGGTTCTCTATTGATCTTGATAGCCTTTTCCCTTAGCTGAAAAGTGGCATATGAAAAATCACATTGCATACTACCTCCCATTGCAGCACTCCACTTCCTTGAAAGTAACATCCCATAGTGGGGGGAATATCTACTACAAGGACTGACATAGTTCTTCATCAGGATATGCAGCAAGTCTAAAAGGTAAAGTATTAATGGTACCTATGATAGGTACCTCTCTAGCATCCATTTCCCTACATCTACCTTGTCTAGTGTCAACTCCCAAACTAAGAGCCTCCATAACCTTGAAAGGCATTATATTATTTGAAGCACCTAAATCAATCATACAATTTTTCAATGTCTTGCCTTTTATGATCAAACTCAAGAAAAAGAGGTCAATATCCTACAAGTATGCAACTGATGAATTGTCTAAATACATTTGGGGTATTTGAGACATGACTCCATTCTCTTCCTTTTATTTTTCTAGGACTAGGATCTATAGTGTATTTGCTAGTTCCTGTGTAACAACATCATTATCTTGTATCCCTCCTAGCCAAGATAGAGCTTTTCTCTTATGCTCCTCTATCCTAAATTTTTTTGAGAAAGGAACCTTGACAGTGATTTGTGCTAGCATTGAAATCATATCAATTGGATCATAAGCAGTAGTTTTCACACTAACACCTGGGGGTATAGGAGTTTGGACAACAGAGAATTCCTTTTGCTTAATAGCTTCAGATCTTGTTTCCTTTTTTGAGGTAGTTGGCTTACTAATTTCTTCATTCTGGAAATGCACATTTTTCTTTGGCTCTCACTTCTTATTCTTGTTTTCCTTAATCTTAGGAACCTTAGGAGGATTCTTCTTATTTTCATGAGTAATTTTTTTAATATCATTTTGATGAAAATGCTAGATGACTTCACAAGGGTACTATTTACAACTCTATTTCTTAGATTGTAAGTACTTTGGACTTGTGCAACTAATTCTAAAGTGATTCTATCAATTTCTGCATTAGAAGGTTTTCTTAAATTGATACAATCAGTTGTAGCTAAAGTGTTACATATGACATTTTTATGTTGGTCCTCACTATCAGGAAATACTTGTTGATGATATGTGTGATACACATCTCTTTGGTTTGTAACATCATGGTTAGATTTAGTAATATCTGATTCTCCATCACTGTCACAAAGATGAAATATATTATATGTAACATCCTCTTGATCTTTATCATTTACATCTTCATCATCTTGCACCTACTGATTTGTAGTAAAAGACTGAGCCACATCACAAAAATCAAGAGAATGTGGTAACTGATAAATGAGACACTAGGGGATATCATCACTCATATTTACAGAGTTTCTTTGCAAAGGGTTTGGTGTTCCTTTGCCCATATTCCCTTGTGTGGGATTAGGAACTGACTTTCCATCCTTCTACTGAGTAGTATAAGGATAATTTTGTATCCTAGGTTACTTATTAAAATTATTATTAAAAGGAGCCTTCTCTATAACATTTTTTTTGTTTGCTTGGAAAGTTGGAGGACTTAATTTTTTTAGTAAACTTAGAACCTATCCCATGGTATCATCCTTAGGTTTCTTTCCTACAACATGCTTTTCACTATCTTTCTTCCCTTTAGGATTGAACAATTTAGGGTCATCCCTTTTCCCAATTTTTCCAGTAGCTCTTGTATTGTTTTCAATATTTACAGCCACTGTATAAGCATCCCTTAATGTTTTTGGATCTTTATCCCTAAGGACATAAGCCATCTTACTATCAAAGGCATTGAAGTAAGTAGTAAGACACACATCTTCATTTAATCTCATTACTTGGAAAAGCTTATACATACCTTTTTGAAACCTGACATTGAAGTCAAAAGCTAATTCATTTGGATTCTTCTTGATGTTATTGAAGTCATTCAGCATGAAACTAGCATTAGTCTTGTCACCATATTGTTCCTTGAACAGGGTTTCAAGATCACTCCATGATTTGATACAGTCATCAGACAATCTTTTGAACCAATCTCTAGCATCCTCAATTAGTGAATGAAAATAAAGTTTCATTACTACATCCTCATGTTCAACCTCACAATCATTAAGCATATCAATAAACATTTTGAGATGCTCTTGACCAGTAATAGCATTATTTCCAAAAAACTTGGTGACTTTGTCCCTTAGGTCATTTGAAATAGGATGAGGAAAACCAGGGATACCCAAGAAAGACATTTTCTTATATTTTTCCATATGTATTGGTTTCCTTTGGGAGACTGGGATGCTTGAAGAACTTGCCCCAACAGCCTGACTTTGGAAAGGAAGCTTAGTTTGCTAGGAAAGATGGAGTAGGGGAAAATGGCCAGTTGTAGCAGAAGTTAAAACAAGGGCCAGATGTGAGGAACTTTGGCCTACTGTGAGAGGACTAACACTAGATATGGTAGGTAAAACCTGTGAAGGCTGGCCTGACTAAGCTACTAAGGTAGAGTTTGATTTAATGAACTAGATTTTTCTTCTAGCCTCAATTGCTTAAGCTTCATTTTCTACCCTTTCAAGTTCCTTGGTTGGATCTTCCTTTTCCTTTCTTGACTTTTCTAGATCTAAATCAAGTTTTGACATAACTAAAGAAATGAGCTTATTAGGGAGATGTGGCTCACTGATTTGTATCCCAACAACCTTTTGCTTTCCTTTATCTAAGTCCTTCCTAAGTGCCTCCTCCACTCTAGTCTCCAAAGGCTTGTAAGGTTGAACCTGTATAACAACAGGGGCTTGATTCTGTTTAAGAAGTTGTTCCTATCTTTGAACATTAGTCTTCAGAACATTCATATCTCCAAAGATGTCAAAATGTAAATTAGAAGACCTTTCTTCCAATCTCCTATTCTGCTCTTGTAAGGAGACCATTCTCCTAAGTAGCTTATCTCTTTCAATAATAGTATTTAGAATAATCTTCTCCTTTTCCTTTTCCAAGCACATATGTCTAACTTCCTTATCTGCAACTTTCTTTCTAAGAAGGACAACCTTTGGAATTAACTCCTCATGATCAGTAGTAGCAACCTCAGAATCTACCGAGTCAAAATCTATACAGTTTGCTACATATGGTTCTTGTCTAGGGCTAAAACACATCTCCATGTTTTCCCTAAAACCTCAACTGTGGTTCATTTCATTCACCATATTTGATCTATAAGGAAAATCTCCCACAGGCAACATATTTTATCACGAAAGACCCTTAATGGGGTTGAAAATTTTTCCCCCAAGAGTGCAACTTCCTCTGACTCAGTACTTTTGGAGGACAACTCCTTCTCTTCTATAGGGTGATATAATGACTGGGCTGACACATTGCTTCTAGGGACCCAACTAGAATTAAAATTAGACTTCTTATTTTGGCTCCTTTTTACCCCCAGAGGTAGCTCAGCTAATAATGGTATCTCAGGATGATTTTTAGTAACGGCATGTGTATTCTTCTTCTTCTTGTTAGTGTAGTTTTTTATTTTTCCTATTTTGCTAGGTTTTTCCTACACTTTTAATAATCTCGCTTAGGTTAATAAAGCATGTCTTATTAGGTGAATGGTTGTGAGGTGTCACCTTCCTACATGTGAGCATCCATTAGCTATCTTGGGAATATACTTTGCTATCTTTAGTCTGATAGATGGTTGCTCCTCATTGGTTTGTGTTGCCACCTCCTCCCTCTTCCTAGCCTATATGAGCATGCTACCTGGCTTGTATTTGCATTTTTTGTTTTTACATCCTCTTAATGCTATTTTGCTTCCAGCATTTGCATTACTCTCTTGGAGACTAACTCTATGATGCTATTTTGATTTTGTATCATTTGCATTCATAGTTTAGATATTTATTCTTTGCACTAGTTTTTTGAGTTATTAATCTTATCAGATTCTAACATGGTATCAGAGCTTTTCTATGTGCAAGAGTAGATTTTAGTTTTCTTATTTGAGAGATTTGGGGGGGGGGGGGGGGGGGGGGCTAATAAACTTTATTGTAGTTTTTTGAAAAATGAAGTATGCTCTTCTCTTGCATCTTTGGATGATCTTGAGAATCAGAAAAGTTTTGACAAAAATGATTTTTCTTTGGGGTTTCAATCTCAAATCTGACAACCAACTTGCATATTTGGAGTTTTCAATCAGTATTGCAAGTTCCAGCATGCCATTGATGGACTTAGAAAGCTGATCCAGCATTTGCATGTCATATTTTGGTTTCTGAGGTCGGTTTTTTATTTTTGGAGCCATTTTTTACGGTTAAAGGCATTTGATTTACACTACAACAACATCTTCTGTACATCAGCAAGGAAAACGCTTTCTGGGTTTTGTTTGCAGCATCGAAAAACCATCTGAGTATATTTTAGATTTTGTATGCAATCTATATATTTTTCAAGATCTAGCGCGGAAAGCTACAGCAATACCCCTCTCCGTTGGCAGTCACAGATTTGAACGCAGTTTTCAAATGTCTCATTCTTTCTCATACGAACTCCGATTTTGATGATTCTTATTATGAACTTGGCTATTTTTTTGTGCTCTATCTACTAGTGGAGTTGTTTTTTGATTTTCATGCATGAATTCTTCAGAAATTGCGGATTCTCAACCATGACTGTGCACAGTTCTCATTTTGGAAACTTCAAAGGATCATAACTTTCTCATACGACCTCGTATCGAGGTGATTCTTTTTTTGAAAGTGCATGATTTTTCGAGTAGATTGCAGTGATGCTATTTTTTTCCTTGATTATTGTCCCCAAGTTTCACTTTTAGCATATGCTCTTCATGAGGAAGCCCTGTCAGTTTTTTTTCTGTAACTTGAGCATACAGATGTATTTTTTCGATCCAAAAAATGTATCAAAAATCTGGTTCCAAGACGGAGATGATGGTACAAGTTTTTTTTATTTTTACTATGGTCTGGTTGCCTGTTTTGGTAGTCAAAGCCAGATGTTCTATTTTGCCTTCTGGGAGCTATATCTAGCTCAATCAGACTCTTTTCTGGGCTCTCCAGATATCATTGGAAAGTTGGTTCTATGAGTTATTCAGTTGCAGAGGTCTTTTATCCAGATTCTACTCTAGGTTCTTTTTTCGCACTCTGGCAGATTACTTGGATTCTACAGGTCCTGGAATCTCTTCTTCATTTCTTTTGGCTCACTCTTCTTTCTGACTTCTGAGCATTGTATGCTTCTATTCTGTTGCATTCCTTTTTTTGTAAACACACTGAGATAAAGTGCCTGCTTTTGCATATCTGAGATCTTGTACACCTTGTGTTTGTTTGTACTCGCACTCAGTTATAATGTGCCATGGGGGGTCATGATGTTTTGCCATTTTGTGCTCATCCACCTTTGTCAAGTGAATTTTTCTTCCACGACATTAGCCCATGTAGTGTGTCAGTGACAGCGCCCTTTATCCTGTGCTTGTACTTCTATTGCACTATTGGTGTTCCTAATTCTTCTTCTTGCAGATGTTTTTGGCATTGCATTTCAGTGTTCCTGTCACCCCTCTCCCTATTCAGCATTATGGGGGGGTTCACCTGTTGGCTCTATTGCTTCTTTGGTTTGGTTGAGTGATCTACGTATTCAGGTTTTGTTCCTATGTACTAGGCGGATGCAGTGGCTAGGCACCTATGCATTTCGGTAAGATGGTTCATCTACTATATAGACACTCATTCATTCCTACCTTTGGAGGTCACCTCTTTGATTAATCAGCTCTTCAGACTTTGTCTTCTCTACCTGGTCATGCACTATTTCAATGGGGGTTCCAGTAGTTTCTTCTGAAAGTGTTTGCAGCTTCATGCTTTGGAGATGCTTCATGCTCTTTTTTGTTCCTCTCTTTGGGACATTTCCTAGATTGGAGGCTTAGTTTCCTTCATTTAGTTCTTTTTCTTGTATTGGGTACCTGATCAGGCCTTGTTGTCGGGACCCATTTTCCTGCTTTCATAGCTTTGCTAGGTTAGCATCCACCTAAGCTTTGCTTACGGGGGGGTGTTAGTGTAGTTTTTTATTTTTCCTATTTTGCTAGGTTTTTTCTACACTTTTAATAATCTCGCTTAGGTTAATAAAGCACGTCTTATTAGCTGAATGGTTGTGAGGTGTCACCTTCCTACATGTGAGCATCCATTAGCTATCTTGGGAAGATACTTTGCTATCTTTAGTCCGATAGATGGTTGCTCCTCATTGGTTTGTGTTGTCACCTCCTCCCTCTTCCTAGCCTATATAAGCATGCTACCTGGCTTGTATTTGCATCTCTTGTTTTTGCATCCTCTTAATGCTATTTTTCTTCCAGCATTTGCATTACTCTCTTGGAGACTAACTCTATGATGCTATTTTGATTTTGTATCATTTGCATTCATAGTTTAGATATTTATTCTTTGCACTAGTTTTCTGGGTTATTAATCTTTTCAGATTCTAACACTTCTTAGCCATTGATATTAGGATTTTCTTAAACCTTTAAGCACTAGCTACAAAACCTTGACTTGAGTCATTGCCATATAACAAGAAAGTATGAAATAAAGCTAGAAATAAAGAAGAACAACATAGGGATTTTGACGTTTCTAAAAATTAACTTGATAGTAATTCATGAGATCCCTAGTAGAGTCACCATTTTGTTGGTGTTCTTTCTTGTAAAGAACATATCAGGTGGATTAAACCTGATACCAGGAAACAAAGATAGAGACAAGCCTAAGGATGAGCTAAATCCTATATTCAACAAGGCTAAGTCTCAGTTCTGGGCCAACATTAACAGAGTCATCAGGACTCACTTCACTTTAGGCTTTGTTAAGCCAAGGCAAAAAAACCTAAGGGATTAATCTTATTAACTTGATATTCTTCTATGCAAGACTATCCCCTATAGCAGAAATGGTCAATATTCTTATATAATTTGCTGACAAACTTCCTAATTATAGTAGCTAATTACAACCAAAAAGTGACAACAAATAAGGAGTGACCAGCACTTCTAGCTCTTCAGTACATAAAAAAGGTGAAATGATTTTTTGTTGTAATTTTTATGTAAAAAGGTTAATTAGCAATGTACTCTTGAACTTTAGAATGGACCAGTGCTTTATCTAATGGGATATAGAGTCAGAGATTAGCAATTTTTAGACCTTTTTAAATCAACTTGTGATTGAAAATTTCAATATTAAACTTTTAGTTTCATTTTGATTCTCATCTTTTCCATAAACCCTAAACCTTATCAATTATAGAAAGCAATTACCTGATTCTTTAAACCAACAACAATCAATAAGAGACATGCAACCTTTTGGATTGCATTAAACTGAAGAGAAACTTGTCTATTCAGTTTGAAAGCTATAGATATATGGAAAGAGACAAAACTTCAAAGATAATGATATTTAAGGATAAATTCTTCAATTTAAATCTTAACACTACAAATAAAACTCATAGTATGACAGAGAGATAAAACTATTCATCCCAAATATTCCTTTTGTATTCAAGTATGCATACATGTGAACTCATTCAGATTATTACATAACAAAATGGATGGACTGTAAAATAATACATGACACATATAATTTTTTTACAGACAACTAACCCTTACTTGTCATCTTGGGAATCCATATATACGATTGCAACAAGCTACAGATGAGAGGAGGACACATGTCAAAATTTTAATGGATACACCAAACTTTTGGAAGATGCATATAATAAATACATAGAACATTCTTCCAAAAATATCGATAAAAAAGATATGTAGCTGAGATGAAAAAAAAGCATTAATGCCTTTCTTTTAGTCTTTCCTTTTTGTTGTACTTCATTTGCCTGGCTTCCAAAATATCTCAGCTACCTCTTGCCAGTAGAGCCTTTATTTCATCTACTGCTTCGCAAACATAAATCTCCCTCTTAGTGGGCTAGTTGGTATTCTTTACTTCTTGTAAATCTTGTGTGGCCTTGGTCCACCTAGCATCCATGATTGTCCTTGATTCAGCAATAAACTTATTTAAATTTATATCTTCCTTAAAAAGAGAATCAACTAAAACATGAAAAGGGGAATTAGAGGTATCTTCAAAAATTGCTACTGTAGTCTCCCGGGACAAAATGTCATCAAAAGAAGCTGACCACTCTTGCCAATCTCTTACTACATTAGTAGCATCTAGTATTGATGGTATACAAGGCTCCACTCCCTCAAATAAAATCTTTAATTTTCTTTGTATGATTTTTAGTTTTCTAGTAAAGAAGCCACTTAATTCTCTTCCCATTTCTAGGCTCTCCTTTATAATGAGTATCTTATCTGGAAAGTTTGGCTTTTTAGCCATTAGTACAATCAATCTATCCAAAAATTGAAGATAAGGCCTCCATAGGCCGAAAGTAGGAGTCAACCATGAAAGTGCTTCATTGCAAAACTACTCAACATTTTGTAAAGTAATATATAAATTGTGAGCCTATTGTTATATGTTCTTCAAAAAATCAACTCTATGGCTCATCATATTCCTAAGGATATCTGTCCTCACATCTCCTCCTTGCTAAACCAATTGAGCATCAATACTCATTCTTATTGGCTGTGATGATTCATTCTCCTTTGTATCTTCTATTTGAATCAGGGCCTCAACAGTGTCCTTGATTGGCATTGATGTTCCTTGTCCCTCTTCTCTCTGAGCTGGAGCCATCCTCTATTCTACCTGTACTAGTTGTTCTTTGAGAGATATGATTTCATCCTCAAATCCCTTGATTTTGGCCTCAAGCTCAACAATTTTTTCTTTATATACATGACTGCTTCTAAGCTCATTCTCATATAGCTTCCTAACATCAATGTAATCATGTATGGATTGGGCTAGTTTTGTTTCAATTTCCTCCACTTTGGCTTCATTCATGAATGAGAACTATTTTAGTGCCTTGGATATTTCTATGCCAGAGGTGCCCTGTAAAGTCCATATAATCATATTACCCTGTTCTATGCTCTGTACATCCATCAATTTTGGCTTGTTGGAATTAGGGGCTATACTCCAAACTGCTAGGGATTTGGTATCAATGTTGAAACTAGTCGCTCTCTTCAATCCATCTACACCAATTGCCTCATAGGGAATGGCACTTTCTTACCTCCTGATTTGATTAGGCATAAATGCTTGCTCCAATTCCCATCCAGGCACTAATAACATACCACTCTCTGCACTAGATCTTTGGCCTCCTTTAAAGTCATTACTTCACTTGCAGGATCATAGGCCTACAACTTCTCAATCAATTTCAATCTTTGTTCATCAGATTCATCTGGTTTCATCTTCAGAAGAAGCTCACTCTACTTGATTTTATATAAGAAACTTTTAAATTCATTGGATAAGATGAATTCACCATCTTCTAGGAATTGTTGAGCCTCAATGATCTTATCATCTAGTCTTGCTGATGCCAACTCCAGATCAGTGAGGGTGTTCTTAACTGCATTAGCCCTGGTTTGTAGGTAATTTTGTCTCATGTTAGATAAATACTGACTATTTCCTAGCAGAATCTACAGGGTCCTTTGTCTGACCTGAGGAGGGATATGAACAATCTGTTGCCTCTTATTTCCTTTGGTCATCCATGATGCCTGAGGTGCATCATCCTCTCCTACTTCAAAGTTACATCTGGTTTAGGGCTATCAGGACAAACTCTATCCTCTTTCCCCATTGGACCCTCTAGCAACTTGGTCATAATCTTAGCATGATCCATGACCATCTTCCTAATTCTTTTGGGGTAAGGGATATCCATGTAGAATCCTATAAATGTAGGATCAATTCTTTTTAATTCTCCTTCTACCCTCAGCACAATATCAAGCTTTGCAAGCTTATCAACTGCCTCCCCTTCTACTACTATATTTGGGATGATATCTTCGTGGGGCAACTCCTTTGAATTTGGAAACACATAATTTCTCATTTCCTTGAGAGTTGTCCTCATCCAAGCCTCAGAGTCATACATTTTTTAGGGGCTTGTGCAAAGATTATAATGGTGTAGAAAATTGTGGACTAAATCTAGGGCCTCTTTACCAATGGTGAAATCACCAATTCTAAAGCATCTACAAGAAAAGGTTCCCCTATGTACCATTGGCCCTAGATATTCCCTATTTACCATGAATAATTGCCAAATGAACTCAATTATTCCAAGCCTTGGAGGGATGAATTTTGGTAATATATGGGGTGGTTGAGTACAACCATAGACTCTCATTAAAGAAAAACTGGGAAACAAGAAAATATCTCCCTAGTTATGATCTAGTCTTTTCCCTGCAGGTAGTAGGGCTTAAAAGACCTTTCAAAATCTCAGGTGCTCTAAATTACCCTCGGTCTAACATCTTCATTATTATAGCACTAAAATTATTGAAAAATGACACAAAATTATAAAAATGGTAAGTGGTATCCCATTCCTATATCTAGAGTTGTATAGGTAGATCTCCATTCAAGTCAGAAGTTTGATCAATGAAGTCAGAACTGATATATCGAATGTTCTTATAGAGGATTAAATGCATCAGTAGTGAGTAGTAGGGGAAAGTGAAATCTCTCATATTTCTAGTCTAAGCCCTAGCAATATTCTCCTTCATTATATCCAAAATATGAATAACATAGTCATATTCATAGGCATGGTAGGAATCTTGTACATCCCTTGCGATTATGTTTCTGCTCCCCAGACCTCATCAGACCCATCTTTTCCTACCACCTTATGGACACCATATATAGTTTTGACAAAATAAGTATTGAATTTATCTAGTGGTATCTTTTTTTGAATCTTCTTTGGTTAGTCACCCACTTTCTTCAAATCCCTGGGGATATGTTGCAGAAATGAGGCTCCTATGAAAGCATTGGGATTTGCTTCAAATCACCTCTATAAATCCTTTAAATCTATAGGTTGACCCATAGCACTAGTTAATCCAAAGGCCTCAATGAAAGATTCTTGACCCAAAGTATAGAGAATTGTTCCATCCTTGCTGTGAAAAGACTTTGTGGCCAAGTTATAACATTGAAATAAGGCCTTCATCAAATCTACATCCATGAAAAGTTCTAGGAAAATCAATTTAGCAAGGTTCTTCTTCCATGGATTACACACAGGAATTTTCTTCTCCCTATTACAATAAAAGAAAGAGAAAAGTTTAAAACCTGTAACATCAGGGCATGTGGCATCTCTGCATTTGGCATATGGCTCGAAGAAAGCATGATCATCTGCAAAGTTTGCATTAGTAGATGTAGGGAAGAGTTTTATCCATTCATCTACAAATCTGCTAGGTTTTTTCTTTCTGGTTTTGCCTCCCTTAGAGGTTAACATTTTTGAAACTACCATATCTGAGGCCTGGATTTCTTCTACTTCTTGGTCAAACATTTTGAAAGTATGTAGATAAAACACCAGGAAAAGATATTGCTCTATTCTTAATAAGCTCTGGAAACAACAATTCAAAATGCTCAGAAACCACAAGAAATGCTCAAATTCTCTTTACAAATGGTGAACTATGATTATGAGAAAAGGAAATCTTTATAGGTTGATATGTGCAGACTAATGTTTATCTTGCATTGATTTCAACATGCTTGAAATATGATATCAATCTATTATGTCAACTTCAAGGGGCGTCACCATTAATATCCAACTATGCACTTTTTGTACTGTATTCAATCTTATTGATTGAGAAGCCCATTGTCCATTTCCTATCATTATGTTTCTATCAAAATAAGATCCTACAATATTATGACAAGGATAGTTGAAAAGATCTTTTGTAACATCGCACTATTACAAAAATGGCTTTTCAATATTACGAACATCCTTTGATAAGCTCATGTTGATTAGTTAGACATGGTGGCAAAAACCATTTATGATCTTACGACACCCCTTTTGTTGCAACATCGGCATTAATTGTATATCCTTCCATGATCACATGACAATCAGCTTCATAGCATCGTGGGTCACTTTTTCCTAACCCTATGATCATATGATCGCAATTAAGCTCACCCTTTTGTAACATCGACGATTTATCATTTTTCTTGTGTGATCTTATGATCATGCCCTAATCGTAAGATCGTAAGATCAGATATCCCTCTTCATAACCTTAAGATCTCACAATTAACAATTTGTCATAAGATTGGAGACCATTGCTTGTCATCAACTTAAACCTTTTTTGGTCCCACTAATTCTGATATCAAACACACGTATTTTGTACACTGGCTTTGTCCAATCAAGAAGCAGACACCTATCTAACAGCTCATCTCCCCATTCACCTTTATCATCTTTATGACCTTACGATGACAAAGTATCGTGCCATTGCAATGCCTTTATATTTCCTTTACAATTCCCTGATGAACACTTTGTCACAAGATCATAGCTCCCCCCTTTTACTACTCTCGATGTCACGATAAGCCTTTCATCATAACATTGCAAACCTTCAAATTCTACTTGGTGATCCTACGATGACCATATGAATCATAACATTGTAGAAGTCAATAATGTAAGTCACTCAAAATGTTATATGATCATACGATACAAAGGATATTGTATGATCGGGGAAACTCAAAATTTTATCTATGATAACACAACACAACAACAATCGTGATATCAAGAAAGGCTACAATCCCTATTTACAAAATTTTGCTAACCCTCCATCGTAACATCGTAAGAAACAATGCATTTAAAGAAAAGGAAACCCACTCATTCAAATAGCCTAGGGTTAGGGATCAAAAATAATGGAGACCATGCAAATTTGCGAGGTTAAATTGTGAATGGAAACAATATAAACATAACCCTATCGAAAAATTCAAACGTTTTCACCACAAAATTAATTTTTTTATCATTAGTGGAAAAAGGAGCTATCGAGGTACTTTGTCTAAAGGTTGTATATGAGTGACTTGAGGGGTATTAGTATGTGGTTCTTGTGTATTCACCTCTTCCCTTATTTTTGTTTCAGTCACTGATTTTGGATCTCATCTACACTAACCAAAACAAGATTATCACAAAGTTTTTCCTACAGCGTAGACTGATCTAGGATCTTCTTAAGATCTCCCTCTATAAGGGGATTGATGTTATGAGCTATGATATCAAAAACATCCTTAACTATAATTGTTTCAGTATTTTCACTTGGTACATGTTGAGGGTTGACATTAGGCAATTGTGTATATGGTACACTCTATTCTTCTTGTTGCTCTTCCTCAGCTATTGCCTTGTCATCTTCTTTCATTTTTGTCGCTCCCTCAATAGTACCTTCATTTTTGTCATCTTCCTCATCATCCTTCACCTCTATGGGTTCCTATTATCCTTCCTTAACTATTTAGGTCCATATCTTATCTTCCACATCTGTGTGGACATCTTAACAACATCTTCAATATTGTTTTGCAAAATACTAAAGGCTTTATACTTAGGTACAAATCTAACTGCATATTTCTTCATAGCTTTAGCAATTTGTGCCTTACTTAGTTCAGGCATCGCTTGTGTAAGAGATGTCTCTCTTATTTGTTTCTCCAAGTTCAGACAATAGTGCCATTTCTACTCAACTCTATCATATAAGCTTTTAGGCATTGAGTTGGCAATTTCTAGTGGAGTATTCTAGAATTTTTCCATCATGGCATATATAGCCTCCTACATTTTATTTTTCTCCACTTTACCAAGATTATCAAAATCTACATGAGAGAATCTTGATAAGTCTACACTATTCTTGATATTTTCAACATTGGCCTTGCCTTTGCCTTTATCAAACTCACAACTTGGTGCCTTTGACCTTGTTGGGCAATACCTACTGATGTGACTAGTCTTCAAATAGTTAAAACATGTGGTTTGACTCAACTACCTCTTATAGTCTCCTCTGAAGTGTGTCCTAATACAATTCTTAGGAACATGTCCATATTCTTGACAATAATGACAACTATATCTCGTATTATAATCCTAGTTATAAAAGTTGTCATTGTTCCTTACCTTTGTTTTCCTATTTGATGACAACATGGGTTTGGATCTGCACTCAAAAGCTCTATGTCCATACTTATGACAGTTATAGCAATATCCTTCAAATCTTTGTGTTCATAGTCTTGGTTTTGCAATCACGTGCCTAATGACCTTGTTTTTTGCACTTATGATAGTGAACAATGCTCTTGTGCTTGACATTGTGATTTGTAGTTCTGCGCCTACACACATTAGCAATATGTCCTATCTTACCACAATTATGCCTAATAGGTTTGGAGTTCTTACCTTTTTTGTTCCTTTCTTCATCACTTTTGGATGACTCTCCTTCTTCAGTGCTTGTATATCCTAGTCTAGATGTATCATTATTGGATCTAGGGGATCTCATCATTTGCTCAAAGTATTTGATTGCTTCACTAGGTTTGTTGAAACTTTCAAAAAATTCATTTTCCCTTTTCAAGTCACTTTGTAATTGTTCATTCTGCAACTTCAATGTTGTTATCTCAATGTTGTTGACATTCAACTCATAGTTGGCATTCATCATTTGACTTAAAGTATCCAATTGCATGTTGGAAATCTTGGTTAGCTCTGATGATTTCTCTTCTAGTTTGTTGGCCAAAATTCTTTTGTCTTCTTTAATCATGTCTTTGTCTTCCATAGCTTTCTTCTTCTGTTCAGTCACCTCACATAGTAGTATGGCTTGTGATTCTTTCTCTAACTTGAGATTTATGATTTCCTTTATTTGGGTTCTATTATTTTCCATTAGATCTACAACTGCTACATCAAATTCATTAAAGTCTCCATTAGAAAATACCATAGTAGTGTCTACTTCTTTGTATTGTGTGTCATTCTCTGCAATAGCAATTTCCTTCCTTCTCTTCAAGGATTTCTTTAGTTCTTCTCTTGTTTCATTCATTTAATGTAGAATAAGATGTATTTCAATCTCTTGATTCTCAAGAGTCTTTCCCAGCTTGTAGACTTCCATTTCCAAGATCTTTCCTCAAAGCTAAAAAGCTTCTCTTTCAAAGAACAAGGCTCTGATACCAATTGTTTGAATTACAATAGGAAAGGTAAACTTCTAGGGGGAGGGTGATGAATCAGTAGTTTAAACTTGGACCCATTAAAACTTTCACCATGCATCAATCTCATACATTCAATGAGTAAACTGAAATAACATGTAAAGCATGTACATCTAAAACATGTAAACAAGTTAAAATTCACACACATATAACACTAGATATGATTACCCAGAAACCCTTCAATGAGAAGGTAAAACTGGGGTGGGGATGACACCCACAAATCTTCACTACTGTAGTAATAAAGTGTATCCAATGAAGGTTACAATGTTTTGATCATGAGACGTGATCTACCCTATGAAAGGTCTACCCTATTAAAGGCTTACAAAGACTATTAGGTCTCACCCTGTTAAAGGATTTCAACACCCTATTAGAAGTGTGCCTTGCTATAGGAATTTAACTCATAATTAAGTAAGAACATTGTTAAAGTATTTCAATACAACCTATTAGGACTACTTTATTAAGAGATTTGATTGATTCACCTGCTAGAATGGTTTAGCAATGATCTTGTAGTTAGCACTTGATCGCTTAATGATAGATCACCTCTAAACTGATGTATTCTCGATCCTTCTTGATCATATGTTTCTCTACTATATGCTCTTCCCTTCCTCTATTCTCCTTTAACTGATTTTGCAATGCAATCTCAGATCATAACTCCTTAGTCACCAAATGCTCTTTTTGAGCATGAAAACTTCTCTATACTCTCCTTCTCCACACTTTAGATAGTTTAGAGTTTTTCCTTCTTAAGAAGACTTAGGTGACTTAGGGTTAGGTATGAATCAACAGCTATGGTTCATCCATTTTTCCACTTAAATCTTCCCATTTTATGATTGGCTACATGTAATGCATTGGGAATCCAACATAAGATTCATCCTTATGTCCAAAATATTGTAATTCATCCTTAAGTCAGCTAAAAAATGGTTTACATAGCTGTTTTTGTCATTACAAACAATTGTAACAAAATTGTCTCACTCGGCATGTGAAGTCTCTAATACTTGGCATATAATTCTTCATTAAGACTCGACATCTATATCACTCAACATGCACTACTTGCTTGGCTCCCGAATCACTCATTCACTATCTACTTAACACTTGAGTGATTCGACAAATGAGTGGCTTAGTACTCACTATGGACTCAGAATGCTCTATTATTTACATGTTGTGCTCAACATGTACTACTTGTTTTACATGAACTAAACAAATAACTTAAGTGTGTGGACACTCATTTGTCAAAACCAATTTGAGATCAATAGTATAGTGTTCATCCAATAATTAGAAAATTAAAGTTGGAAGTTCAATATTTTTTGAGTAAGTTCAGTATTCACCAAGTAATATATAACCTAATTGAAATGTTATGTTCACCAAGTAATAACAAGAATAACATGATTATAAAGATGGAATATGAGGATGACTTTTGGTATAACTAAAGTATGTTCAAGATGTTCAAAGATACCAGTAAATGTTTTTTACAAGGTCAATGAATGGGAAAATTCAATAAATATCTAATTATGGAGATTGAAGAAGGGTAAGGATGGACACAAAGTTCTATTTCCTAAGTGTCTAGATCTAATGCATTTGATATGAATTTGAGATCAGTGATCATGATTAAGCGGTGAGAATTGGAATAATTTGGAAGCGTAGAGACTACTATTTAAGGAGGAATTAAATAGTGTTTTTGGTTTCTTATATTGTTGATTGTTATTGTTAAGGTAGTGATTGTGCAAATTTGTTGGATCTAAAAGAAGATAAAAGAGCTAGGTGAATTGAGAAGAGAAGGAAGAAGACGTAAGCAAAGTTTAAAGAAGAAGAAAGAGAGTGAATTAGACAAGTAAAGAAATTAGATGATAGAGATCATAAACCAACAAAAAGGGAGATCTATACAAGAAAGGTAGTGTTATACCTAAAAGGTCATTTGTATTATTAATTTCTAATCATTGTAGTAGAAAAATATCTTAATCAAGTAGGCCTAATAATTCTATGAAATTCTATATGGTAATAACCGATTAGTGGATTTTATAAGTCCTTTAGAGTAGGCCGCTCTTTACATGCTATTTACATTTTTTTGCATCTCAATAACAATTAGGTTAATGTTTGGTAATAACTAAGTTATTTTACTAACAATCAGTAATAACAGAAACAATGAATGAATAGCTTGAAGTAAATTGATTAAGTGAGTTAATTGAGAAGTTGAATGAGTATACTAAGTGAATGTTTTTGACGATTATGAATTTTTTTGGTACTTAAATTATTTGAAGGGATTGTAGGATAATTGAACATACCCCTCTCTCAATTATCTAACAAGTTATGGCATAAAATATTTTTTCATGTAAATTTGATAATAATTTAAATATTTGCACTAGTAATGGTGTGAGAGATCTACTAAAGTTGATAAATCCTACTAACACATTATGCAAGAAATATACTATAGGAAAGAAACCAAGAATTACTTTTGAGATAAGCATATACTACTACGAAGAATTTAGATTTGGTTCATATAGATCTATGTGGTCCTATCAAGACAAGGACTTGTTATGGTCAGAGATATTTCATTCTTTTTGTTGATGATTATTATAGAATGACATGGGTTGGATTTTTGAAAAAAAAAGTTATCTAATCTTGTGGTAAATTCAAGATATTCAAAGAAAAAGTTGAGAATGAATCCAAGATAAAGTTGAAATGTTTAAAATTTGACTATAGTGGAGAGTTTACATCTAGAGAATTCAATGCATAGAGTGAAGAACATTGAATAAGGAGGTACATGTTAACCCCTAGGACCCCTTAGATAAATGGGATAAAAGAGTGAGGGAACATAAAAATCCTAACATTGCAAGGACCATGACGTTGGAGGCAAAAGTTCCTGAAATGTACTAGAGAGAAGATGTTTTACTATAATCTACACATTGAACATAGCTTTAGATAAAGAATGGAACTAGTAAGACACCCAATGAGATGTGGTATGGACATGTACCCACTATTAAATATTTTAGATTTTTTGAAAGAAAATATTACATTAAGAGAGATGATGACATAGGAAAGTTTGATCATAAAAGTGAGAAAGCAATATTTCTTGGTTATTCTACTAAGAGTAGAGCATACTAATGTTATAATCAAAGATAAAAGAAACTTGTTGAGATGGCTAGTCTAAAATTTGATTAAATATTTTAGATACATTATATAATGTGTAGTAATTATTTAGATGATGATGAAGATAATTTGGTACAAGTCATAAAAGAATAAATTCAGAATAAGAATAGAGAGCAAGATGGTTTGGTTAAAAAGATTGATAATGGGATTTTAAGTTGATGATTTTTGTGCCCTCGAGACTCCAACATATATACAACTTAATCATATTAAAGATGATTTTTTTGGTGATAAGAATCAGGGAGTTATGACTCAAGGTAAAAATTCTTGAGATGATTTCTTTGTTTTCACAAGATGGATCTAAAAGTGTTAATAAATCTTACAAAGAAGATAAATGGATTAAAGCCATGGAAAAATAGCTATATTAGATTGAAAAGAATAGAACATGGATTTTTGTTCCCATATCTAAAGAAAAAAATGTTAAATGGATCTTCTAAAAAAAGTGAATGAAAATGGTTAAGTGGCAAGAAACAAAGCTATATTGGTTTGCAAAGGATGTTCATAGATAGAAGGTATATATTTTGATGAGATGTTTTTATTCATTTCTAGAATAGAAACTATCAAAATGTTTCTTTCTTGTGATTTTTACAAGAATTTAAAGGTATATCAGATGACTGTCAAATTAACATTTCTTAATGGAGATCTTGGGGAAGAAGTCTATGTTAAAAAAATTGATGGATTTACTATGGATAATCATAAGGACATGGTTTATCATTTGAAGAAAGATTTATATGGATTGAGGAAATATCATAGAGGCTAGTATGCAATATTAATTAAATATTTATTGAATCTTGGATCTAGTAAAGGTACCACCCATGATAATTTATACTTTAAAATTAAGTCTTAAAGAATTATGATTGTTGAAGTTTTTGTGGATGATACCAATTTTTGTGATGATGAAAAAATGAGTTCAAATTTCTCTAGTGAGGTGTAGAAGGAATTTGAAATGAATATGATAGAAGAGATTAAATTATTTGTTTGTTAGCAAATTACTCAAATTGTGATTGGGATTCGCATATCACAAAGCAAGTATATGAAATCATTATGGGATAAATTTTCTATGGAATATCCAAATCCACTTGGAACACTAATGGTTATAGGACATACATTGATAAAGTATAAATAATCCCAAAGTGCTAATTAGACCATATACAAATCTATGAGTGGTGGGTTGCAATACCTAACTCATACAAGACTTGACATATCTAATGTAGTTGGAATTATTTCGAGATTTCAAGATGGATGTAGAGAATCACATATTTTTTATTTTAAAAGATTATTCAAATATGTGAAAGAAATAATGGATTATGGTATGACAAAGCTAATGATTTTACAGTTAATTCATATACAGATGATGATTAAGTAGGAAATGTTGATAATGGAAAGATAAATAGTGGAGGATATTTCTTGTTAGGAAGAAGATTAGTTTCTTGGTTGAGTGAAATGTAGAATATTATTTTACAATGTACTTTCAAAGATAAATATGTTGTTATTTCTATAGCTTGTACACAAGTTTTTTCAAGATGAAGTATATACTGAAAGATATCATATTTATCTATGAGGAGCCTATTACTATTCATTGTGACAATTCAAGTTCCATAAAATATTCTAAAGAATCTTTTGTTTCATTCAAAGAAAAATCATATTTCAATAAAGTATCATTTACTAAGAGACAAAGTGAATGAGAAGGAAATAAAGTTGGAGTATGTGGCTACTGAAGAATAGATTGTTGGCATATTTACAAATCCCTTACCAAAGTATTCCTTTGAATATCTCATAGGTATAATTAAGGTGATGACCCCTCCTTTAAAAAATGATTTATGAAAATTGTATTAGTTCAATGGTCTTAACTAAGTTATCTTGCATCTAAACTTGATGTTTTTGGAGAAACTTGTAAGGGGGAGTAGTTGAGTAAATGATTGGTTTGTACACTAAGTTATATATGCCTTAGAGAGGTATTTTTTAAAGATATGAAAAGGAAGAGATAAACCATTTTCATTGTGTCAAAGGGGGAGAGATATTTATGGGAAGTAAAAGAAAGAATGTATCAAAAGAGACATAGGAGAGAAATACTATGGAAAGAGATAATTGTGATACTTTATGCATTGAATTTTTTTCCCATCATATATTTCCATCAATTCCAAATGGGGAGATTGTTTGATATTAGAAGAGATTCTTTTTAGGTAATATTCTTGGTTATGTTTGGCATTAATATTTGTCATTGATATCAACATATATGTCTATTAGATAGTGTTCATATTAATGAATAGTGCAGATCACTTTTGTAAAGTTTTCTAAACTTGAGCCAACGAAAACCTTATGGGATGATCATTGGTAAGGTACCTACAATACCTCAAGATACCTTAAAGGAATTGGACTCATTATTTAGTGATGATTTGACATCACACTTTTCAAAATCTAGTCCATTTGATTAAAACATATATAAGAAAAAATTCTATAGAAATTTTATGTTTGTCATCCTTAGACCCTCAAACTAATGAGATAAAAGAGAGGGCACAAAAATTGATGTGGTGAGCACAAAAATTCCAAGTAAGAATTAATGAAATCTTTAATTAGTACAAGATTTCAACATTTCTTTATGTTTTATACTCTCTTATTTCATTAACTAAAATATGTATATGTTTTTTTTATAGAATTATATGTATCCTTGTCTAGCTAGTTGTCATGATCAGGGTACTATAGGTAGTTTAGGTGATGACCATGTTCTATACATTATTACTACTCCTTCCTTGAACTTGTAAATTTTCTTTTCTAATGCTAGTTTTATTGTTCATATATTTATTATGTAGTTGATACAATTAGATCTAGTTGATGTTCTTCATGATTGATCATTCATACCATAGAGAAATCCTCATACCGCTCTCAAGTAATGATTGCACTCCTTCATTCCTTGCAACCCTCTTTAATCATTGTAAAAGTGTTCTTTACTAACAATTTAGACTCCCATAAATATTTTTACTCACCGTTATCTTATTCCCTTGGATATTTGACATTGACTAATTCTAATACTCATCATACCCTTACTTGAATTTGGACTCTTGTCTCTTCTTCAAACACTTCTAGGCTTTTATCGTACAAACTCTACTCACAATAACCTAACCAAAATCGCTTTTACAATTAGGATCTAAACTTAAGACCCCAAATAACCTTAAAGGGACCCTTATTTGGACCCCAAACCAATCTCCTTAGTTAGCTCTTATTTTCCATATTTATTTTTTAATAACACCTTTCAAACTTCTCCAAATGGGATCACTTCCTAAATCCTCTACCTAAAATCACATCTCACCTTAAGACTTATTAATGGTCAACCTCTCAATTTTTACACCACAATTCCACTATTCTCCACACTCTTCATAATGATTTCACAACTCATTCTCTATCTACAACTAGATCCTACTCCTTCATCATTATTCACTATTTTATAACTTTCCACACTCCAAATTCCCTTGAATAGACCCTAATCTTTGTTTCAACCTTACACCTTAGAATTTCCCCAATACCACCACAATGGAGATAACTTATACATTCCTCTGAACACCTAAAAAACTCATATTTTACCTAGTTAGGTCTGATAAACAACCTAGTTCTTGTTCACTATCCTTAGAAAAGTTACATGCAACATTTTCATGATAGTCACATTTAAAATCAATCAAATTATGGTCCTTTCATCCTAAGCATTGAGACACTTTCTAAATTCCCCTTAGGATCTATCAATATTCCCCATAGACCTTATACTCATCACTCTATCAAGCACAACACCTTTGAACTTGAAACAAAATCACATTACCTTTCACTATCCACTATTACAAATTGACTTATCTCTAAAATATTCAAGTGTCTAGTCCTATCCTTGGCCTCCCAACTCTCTCAAGACCATATACACCTTTCACCTCCTTACATTCTTTATATTCTCAAAGATAATCTCCATTGTCCAATCACATGGAAAAATCCCTCTATTTATCTTTTCCATAGTCAAACCCTCACCCTAACTATTCACAAACCCTTTCTTGGATCAATTTCACATGAATATTTGTACATGGCTACTTGTAAATCTAATGGCATGTAGTATACATACAACCCCATGTCCATGCATAGTTTGCAGATCAAGTTATTATATTTTTTTATCATTGGTTAACCTAGATCGGAGCTTGATAGTTTCAATATAAGTCCAATATCTCTATTATTAATGAACAAAAAGAAGTGCCACAAAACCCAAAATGGTGTACATTGACAATTTTCTCATGTCCTAACAAGGATTCTTTACAAATAAACAAGTAACTTAAGAAAACCTCACTATCAACAACTATCAAAAACATAAACTATAGAATAACCCATTGTTTATTGATATTAAAAATACTTTGCATTGACCTGCACCCTTTCTCTTGGTGATTGTAGGCTTAAATAGACTTAGTTAGAACTAACAACTACTCAAACTAACCTTTTTGAATTTTCTTAACTATAACAGAATCGTTTGTCCTCATCTTTTTCAATTACAACAAATATTAAAATGTTGTCTAGTTGAAAACTATGTTGTAAACTTGACAGGTATACTTCCATACCCCCATTACATCTTCTAATTTGGTCTAATTGAGTTGTATTGTCACAATATAGAGATCTTGTTGTTAAACCCTATTAGGGCATCACTTTACACACAAGGAATAATTTTTTTTAGTACCAAATCAAAATCATCTTAAAGTTTATTGACTCTACTTGTATTCAAATGATCAATAAATAAATAAAATCCAATGGTTAATATAAAAAATATTTGGGTAAAAGTAAAGACCTGTGTCACCTTAAATGACATCCAAACCCATTTTGGCCAAATCTCATTTCTCTATCAAAACTCAATTTTCTTCAAAAATTGAAAATATGCTTTTATAGATTTGAGAGTCAAGATCATCAACATATAAATTTCATAGTATTTTGATTGGTTATAATATGTTATAATTTCCAAATATTGCTAGTAGATATTAACATTTGAGAAGACACTACTTCAAAAAAGGAAAAAAACTTGTAAATCATATATTAAAAATATATATTTATATTTAGCAGTAGAGGAGAGAGTCATCTTCAAGAATATGTAATATTTTTTCAAAAAAGGTGTAGATTTAATGGGAGGGGTTGATGGGAGAAAAAAATTATAACAGAGAAAAAATATATAAAAAATTAAAATTTTCTTTTTTACACTAGCTATACATATTGTTTATCACATATTTTGAAATTTGAGCAAATTTTTTTTATGTTTGATGGGAACTACACCCCATATTTTTTGCAATTAAGAAAAGGACTTAATATTTTTTAAATGAATAACTTATTCCTCACTTCAAAAAACAATATTATAGGCATAAACTTCATCCAATTTTACACATTTCATTAGTTTACACCATCTTCCAATTCTAAACATAAATACCACTTTTATGTAATTAAAGTTGAATAGTTTGCATTATGTCATCATTTTCCTTTACAAAAGGGTGACACATGTTTGTATTTTTACCCATTTGAAAAGGTTTGTAAGTCATCAGTGTGTCTAAAGCCAGTTGTTTTATGAAATTTTACAAAATCTATTGGTTCTTTGTCCATACATCACAACCAACCTTGAAATTTAATCCAAATAAAAGATAACTCATCAACAAACGATTCCCAATCATTTCTAGTTTAAAACAATACATTCCATATCAAGAAAATAACCATGAATAGACAAGAACATGACCAATCACATAAAACCAACTTGAAACTTAAAGAAAACACTAGTTTATCATTGATATAATGTCTATACATTGCAATGGTTTGTGATTTATTTTCCACCTTGATTACCTCCATATAGTCATTGGGAGGAATTCTTTGTCACCTTCATAGCCCAAATACCATGACTCCTTTAGAGTAGTAGTATAGCCAAAGAAATAAATGTTCAACCATATATTACCCTCTTAATATTCCCAATCTCTCCATGCTTGACCATATGAAAACTATTTATAACATTCTTGGATAGCTACAACTCTCCTAAATTCCTTTTGGACCAATCAAAACCTGTTTAACAACACTGAGTGCAACTTGCAAAATCTTCCATTTGCAATGTTACAATTCTGCAACTTTTACATATTTAACAAATTGACATTGAAACTTGTAACTAACCTTCACAATACATCATTATGGAAATTAAATGATATTTTATATTATTATTACCCTTTCATGAGTCATTTTACAACTTTTGACCATATAGACCTAAGCATGACCTAGTTAACAATTTGAGAAACTTTTCCACAACCTTGACCAACATGGTTCTGTTAGTGTAGCTTTTTATTTTTCCTATTTTGCTAGGTTTTTCATACACTTTTAATAATCTCGCTTAGGTTAATAAAGCATGTCTTATTAGGTGAATGGTTGTGAGGTGTCACCTTCCTACATGTGAGCATCCATTAGCTATCTTGGGAAGATACATTGCTATCTTTAGTTCGATAGATGGTTGCTCCTCATTGGTTGGTGTTGCCACCTCCTCCCTCTTCCTAGCCTATATAAGTATGCTACCTGGCTTGTATTTGTATATCTCTTGTTTTTGCATCCTCTTAATGCTATTTTGCTTTCAGCATTTGCATTACTCTCTTGGAGACTAACTCTATGATGCTATTTTGATTTTGTATCATTTGCATTCATAGTTTAGATATTTATTCTTTGCACTAGTTTTCTGGGTTATTAATCTTATCAGATTCTAACATGGTATCAGATCTTTTCTATGTGCAAGAGTAGATTTTAGTTTCCTTATTTGAGAGATTCAGGGGGGGGCTAATAAACTTTATTGTAATTTTTTGAAAAATGAAGTATGCTCTTCTCTTGCATCTTTGGATGATCTTGAGAATCAGAAAAGTTTTGACAAAAATGATTTTTCTCTGGGGTTTCAATCTCAAATCTGACAACCAACTTGCATATTTGGAGTTTTCAATCAATTTTGCAGATTCCAGCATGCCATTGATGGACTTAGGAAGCTGATCCAACATTTGCATGTCATATTCTGGTTGTTGGGGTCATTTTTTAATTTTTGGAGCCATTTTTTAATGTTAAAGGCGTCTGATTTACACTACAACAACATCTTCTGTACATCAGCAAGAAAAATTCTTTCTGGGTTTTTTTTGCAGCCCCGAAAAACCATCTGGGTATCTTTTAGATTTTGCATGCAAGCTGTATATTTTGCATAATCGAGCATAAAAATCTACAGCCATACCCCTCTCCATTGGCAATCACAAATTCGAATGCAGTTTTCAAATGTCTCATTCCTGCTCATACGGACTCCAATTTTGATGATTCTTGTTATGAACTTGGCTATTTTTTTATGCTCTATCCACTAGTGGAGTTTTTAAAAAAATTTCATGCATTAATTCTTTAGAAATTGCAGATTCTCGGCCGTGACTGTGCACAGTTCTCGTTTTGAAAACTTTGGAGGATCATAACTTTCTCATACGACACGATTCTTTTTTTGAAAGTGCATGATTTTTCGAATAGATCACACTGGTGCTATTTTTTTCTTTGATTATTATGCCTAAATTTTACTTTCAACATATGCTCTTCATGAGGGATTGTAATGCATTGAAATCAAGACCACTAAGTATTTCTTTTTAGTGGTAGTTGTAAATGCACTAAAATAAAGTGCCAAATCATATTTCTTTTGGGGGGTTCTTTGATTGAGTAAAAAGGGGGCCCATTGTTGTGGTTGGGTTTTCTTCTTTTTAGCATTTTTTCTCTGCATTTCTTCATCATGGATCAAAAAAATATGCCCATCCTAACTCCATACAATTACTTTGAGTGGAAATCACGCATGAAAATTCACTTAAGGACAGCTGGATTAAATAAGATAACTATGGGACTTGAAACTGAACTTGCTAAAGATGAAGATAAGTCTAAGTGGTTTAACAAATGTGATGAGGCATATAGAACATTGTGTTTGTCTGTTTCTCATGACTTTCTATTTCACATTGAGTCTTTGGATACACCAAATGAAGTATAGACAAAGCCAGAAACACTATTTGGCACACAAGATTCAATGAGGGGCCATATGTTGGAAAATGAATTAATTAGTTTGAGTCCAAGCAATTTCAACACAATCCGAGATTTCTTCACCAAATTGAAATCACTAAGGCTGCAGTTAAAACAATGTGGAATTGAAAAGAAAGATGCACAACTGATTCTTAGTATTCTCTCTAAGATAATTTCAGAATATTCTGTGTTTGTCTCTACCTTCTATGGTACTAAGGGTGCACTTGGTACTCAATTTACCATGCCATCTTGAGATGATTTTGCTGTCAATCTCACTCAAGAATAGGACAAGCTAATCCAGATGGGCACTCTTAAGTCCTCTAAGTCACATGCCTTGGCTGCCAACCAAGGTACAAAAAAACAACAAGGACAAAGTAGTAACAACAATAGTAAGGACAAGAAACAAAAGAATAGCAAGGAGAAGAAGGATCAGATATCGATTTCTTCAAAAACAACTATTGATACACCATCTTCCAAGGGTGATAAGCCTAAGAAAGAAAAGGTCAAATGTGCCTATTGTGAAAGACCTGGTCATGATGAACATAAATGTTTGCAGAAACAACTTGATCACTTGACATACATTCTTAAGAAGAATAATATCAGTGTTCTTGAGTCTATCAAACAAAGTTCTAATGAAGGGTCTAACAAAGAAAAAGAAAATAGCAAGGGGAAAGGAAAGGGAAAGGCTCTTTTTGCAGTTGCTTCCTCACCATCCACTTGGGTTCTTGATTTGGGTACTTCATACCACATGGCTTCATCTAAGGAAGAAATTGCATCCTTGGAGCCATGTACTATGCCTTCTATGTTGATGGGTGATAACACTCCTATTGAGGTGTGTGGGAGAGGGTCTGTTGATGTGAGGGATGGCACATTCCATGATGTTGCTTTTGTACCCTCATTGTCAACTAATCTCCTATCGGTATACCAGATCACTCACACAAGTTTAGGCAAGCGGTTTGAGTTCACTCCTGATTCAATGGAGATATGTGAGTTGCACAATGATTTTATAATTTTAGTTGGGAGAGCAGATCATTAGTCACGACTCTATATGTTTTCTCACCTTGTTCCTGATCCTCCTTTGACTATTTTGCTCACTCACTCTAATGATGTGACTAGATTATGGCATGAGCAGTTTGGCCATCTTAACTTCCACTACTTGCATCAGCTTAACCAGTAGAGCATGGTCACAGGGTTGCCTTCTACTTTGAGATTGGAGTCACTTGGAATACATGATAGATCTTCTAATGGGTCAGATTCACTTGAGCAGTCTTCTACCTCCACTTTTGATGCAGAGAGTGATTCAGAGGAATCACCTCCTTTCTCTCCTAGTCATCATTCACAGGTTGATGATTCTCCTCTAGATTCTCCATCTTTTGGTCCACTTTGGGCTAGACAGACCTTGCAGTTTGCAGGTGATTGGGTTGGGGATCCATCAGACACCAAGCAAACTCGTTCACAATTCCAGGATGCTCTACATATCTTCATTGCTACTGCCTCAAATCCACAGTCCTTTCATGAGGTTTCTGGTATTTCTGAGTGGGATATAGCTCTGCAAGAAGAGTATAGTTCCTTGATGAGGAACCACACTTGGGATCTTGTCCCTTTTTCTAAGGGAAGAAAAATTGTTCGATGTAAGTGGATCTACCAGACAAAATTTGCAAGCTTTGTTGGGGGTATGTGATGCTTCATCTTTTGGGGGGGGGCTGCTTCCTCTCACTTGGAGTCCTAATTTTCTTTGGGCAGTCTCTTTTCTCTCTCTTTTGGGGAAATTTTATGTACATGGGTACCTCATCAGGCTTGATTTGCCGGGACCCATTTCTATATCCACCTAAGTTTCGCTTATGGGGGGGTGTTAGTGTAGTTTTTTATTTTTCCTATTTTGCTAGGTTTTTTCTACACTTTAAATAATCTCGCTTAGGTTAATAAAGCATGTCTTATTAGGTGAATGGTTGTGAGGTGTCACCTTCCTACATGTGAGCATCCATTAGCTATCTTGGGAAGATACTTTGCTATCTTTAGTCTGATAGATGGTTGCTCCTCATTTGTTGGTGTTGCCACCTCCTCCCTCTTCCTAGCCTATATAAGCATGCTACCTAACTTGTATTTGTATATCTCTTTTTTTTGCATCCTCTTAATGCTATTTTGCTTCTAGCATTTGCATTACTCTCTTGGAGACTAACTCTATGATGCTATTTTGATTTTGTATCATTTGCATTCATAGTTTAGATATTTATTCTTTGCACTAGTTTTTTGAGTTATTAATCTTATCAGATTCTAACAGGTTCATGGCCTTAAATATTTGATGCAAGGGATCTTAGGTAATTAGGGCTAGAGGCACACCTAATTATCAAACCACCTTATTGAGTGAACACAATACAAGAAAAAATAGAGAACAACACCAACGAGAGAGAGAGAGAGAGAGAGAGAGAGAGAGAGAGAGAGAGAGAGAGAGAGAGAGAGAGAGAGAGAGAGATAACAATATCTTATGGAATCATCAAATGACCCGTAAACATGCCTAGTTATAGGGTCTTCTAGGTTGTGGTAAATAAAATGATTTACAAATTACAAATCAAGATACACTATCCCACTACAATTTATGACTCTAAACTTGATCCTTTATGATCATCCATATCTCTTCTTAAACTCACCCCTTTCACTCCTTTTCAACCTGAGCTTGGACATCTTTATTTATACTAGCCAAAACAACTTATAGAAGGTTCTATATATCCTCATATTCAAGAAGGTCAACCATATAATGGTCTATGCACATCCCAATGTATGATCCTTACATAAAATTTAGGACTATAAATTAAATACAAAGGTCATCTCACAAAGAAACCAACACATAGAGAAACTCAGCCTAAGAAAGAATTAGACATGATCAAGCATTAGGCAAAATGACCACTGAGAAGGCTCCACCAATATAGCACTCATCAAATACTAGATCTTGGTACACACTAGAAATCAACATGAATAAAAACTCAACATGGATTGTATTGTATTCACATCGTCATAGAGTTAGTTGGCTCAACCAATGTTAGGGTCCCGATAGGGAGATTGCATTGTTTTTGCCTAGTCGCAAGGTGAATTTGACATACTATGGTTTAGGTTGTGATTGTGTAGTAAGGGAAAAATCTTCAATGTTTCAAAGATGCATTCCACACCATTAGATCTTTTAGATCTATGGCCAAAATGCTTTCATAGCATGTTAAGAAGGAAGCTACAATTAGAGTTGTGATCAAGCGATTTCTTTGTTTCACTTGGTCGCAAGGTTATGAGGTGAAACTCGGGTCACAATGGTGATGGTGTAAATGTGGTCAGGATCTCAATCTTCTCAAGGTCACGATAGTTAATGAAAGGTGTCGAGGGTGAGTTGTGAAGTAGTGATGGCTAGTTGGTTGTGATTTTGCAAGAAATAGCTATTAATGAAGAAAGGTGGTGGAAAAGCTATCATCATGGGCGGTCAAACATAAGACATAAGGTTGAATGTTGGCAAAATGGTAAAGGATGATTGGTCCCCATGGTAAGGCCTGATGTTTTGACTCTATTTGACCAATAACATAGCTTATCTGGCACACTAGTTATGATAAAGGAAGCAACTCTTTGATGATAGATTTGATCCTTTCAATCTCTTGCAACCACTTTCATCGTTCCCCAGGTCTGATAAATGCAAACGAACATTCCATCTTCACCTGTTGATTCATCTACTCAATCAAAAGTTAATGGTTGGTGTTCTTGACCTCTCAGAGCTTTGTTTGGTGGACAAGTGAATTTCTAGCATCTAGTTTTGTACCATGGTTAGATATTTTCTAGATTTGCAATAATGGCTGGATTTAGTGGTTGTGAAGTGATTCTCAATTAGAAATATCTAGTTATGCTTAAGCTATAAAAGCACATTTTGTAACCCTAAATGGAGATTCTTCTCTATTTTCCTTGGCATGTTTTGCATGCACATTGTAGATTCCCTTTGCCTCTGAGCTATTCATGATATTATGCTTTATCTCTTTCAACCATTGATATATTGTGCAAGATATATTTTCCTTTCTTCAATATTGTGTGGCTATCTACAATTTGCATGATTGTATCTCTTTTGACCTATGAATGATACATAAGTGAACTTTCTTCTTCCTTGTGTTATTCATGTTGGTTTTCTAATCTAAATGTGATTGTAGGATTTAAACAAGTTTGAATCTATATATCTTTGATATCATAATAGTTCAAGTGTGCATATATGGTAGAGGTAGGATTGAACACCCTATTTTGGTGCATCACCACCTTAGAATAGATTAAGTAGTTGCTTTCATGTATTCCTTCTCCCTTTTCATCTTCAAGAGTAGTTTAGGTGCATCCTAATAGCAAAAGAAGTCAGCCTTCTCTAGAGACTCAATCTCATAGTTCAAGTCCCATAGGTTGGAGGTTGGTTCCATGTTTCATAAGGTTAAAACTTTGGACAAGGGTGCAAGCTTTTGTGACAACAATTTTTGGCATGCCTGGTAGGAGAATATTTAGAAAATTTTAATTTCACTAGTGTCAAAGAAGAAAAGTTCCAATATATGCTAAGAAGATAGTGTTGTTCTCAGTATTTTTAGGCCTTCGAGAGGCTCATATCCAAGCACTTGGTGACACTACTCCATTCCACATCTGGTTTCTAGACCAAGTTGTTGTGATTCATGCCCAAAGCTGAAAAAAGGGCATCTTCTAGACATAAGTTCCAATACCAAGAGATTTATTTTCTAATCCAAGAAGAAAGACTAGGATATCTATATCACCAGTTAGGAGTGCAGTAGTAGCACATACTCCTGTAAGATCCATATCCACTCCTCTTGTTGTTAGATCTCAGCCTAGAATACCATCTCTTCATATCAATAGATCACTTGCTTACATGGATAGAGCTCATGCTTTCACCACCTTTAATGGTGGAAGTCCTCTCCTATTAGCTCAATGACATGACATATTGTAAGAATTTTCCTTAGGGAAAAAATCACCCAAGATCAAGGAACTCAAGCACAAGCACATAATAGACCAGAGTATGATTAGAATAACAATATAGTATTCAATTCAATGTACAAGTACACTAGGAGTGCTTGTATATAAAGGCCTCTGGAATGCTTCTAGAATGTCTAGAGGTCAACACACTAATAAGTCTTACAACCAAGCACATGTCCACTAGGAGTGGATTATCCTCCATTAAACATAGGATTAAGTGCGATGATGAGAAGATAAGCCTACAAAGATGTAGCATGAAAAATAATGTTTTAGACACCATGTGTTGAATTAGAGTTTCTTACTTCTATGTTTTCAACAAGACAACTCATAAAAGTATGCAATCTCCCAAGTCTCAACCTAATAAATAATAAAATAATGCTTTGACCTAAATAAACTTGAGTAAAGTGTAAATAGTGATTACTAATTTTCAACACCCTCCCTTAAGTGTAACTTAGGGGAATGCACTTAAGCTCACAAATGCATGATGGATCTTGACTACAAGGCCATGTTAGGTACCCATGTACAAAAGCAATGCTCTACATACAATTTGATGCAATGCAATCTCTCATAAAGTGGAGAAAGAGGGAAAAACTCATGGGAAAAACCCTCCTCCTAAAAGAGAGATAAGTACAATAAAGAAGATGAGAGAGAAGAAGACCTCAAATGAGAAAGAGATCCCTCCCAGAAGAAAGAAGAGAGAAGTCAAGAGACTCCCCTTCCTAAAACATCCCACACCCCTAAGAGATCTTGCAAATGAATATACTTGACCTTAGTGAAGGGTTTGGTGAAGATATCTGTGACCTACTATTTTGTAGGACAATACTCTAATGCAATGATTTGCTCATGTATCAGCTCTCTGATATAGTGCATATGAACCTAAATGTGTTTGATTCGCTAATACTAAACTAGATGTTTAAAGATCTCAATAGCACTCAGATTGTCACAATGTATGACTTTAGGTTTAGGTATATCAAATCCAAACTCCTCCAGGATGTGTTGTAACCAAAGAGCATGTGTAGCTACATTGACAACTCCTCGATACTTAGCCCTAGTTGAAGAAAAAACAATGTTATTTTTCTTCTTACTCTGCCAAAAAATAGGGCTAGAACCAAGGTGAAACATGTAACTAGACTTGCTAGAATGAAGGTCCCCTACACAATCTAAGTCTTCATATCCAACCAGCTAAAGTCTTGTACCTACTACATAGTGTATCCCATGTGTATGTGTACCCTATATGTAGTGCAAGATGTGCTTGGTAGCCTTCCAATCAAGCTCATGTGGCTCTTTCATGAAGCGAGAAACTATGTCAATTGCAAAAGCTATATTAGGGCATGTATGTGTCAAGTAGATGAGACTCCCAACTAAATATCTATATAATGTAGCATCAACGAGTGGAGTGGTACGGTTGGCCTCTAACTTGAAACTTGGAAGAAAGGGAGTAGGAGAAAGCTTACAATCGCTCATGTGAAATTGAGAAAGAAAGTCAAGAGCATACTTGGGTTGAGAAAGTGTGATCTATACTGAAGACTGAGTGATTTCAATACCAAGGAAATAATGTAGTAAACCCAAGTCTATCATAGAAAATCTATCCTGCAAAGAGGTCTTGACACTGGCAATGATGGATGAAGTACTTCCTGTAATGATCAACTCATCTACATAAAGCACAAGTATCAAATATGAGTCATCTTTCTGAAGAATGTAGACATTCAAATCAGAATGACACCTGGTGAATCCAACTAAGAGTAAGAAGGAATCCATCTTGGCATACCAAGCTTGAGGAGCCTACTTAAGACCATAGATAGACTTCTTAAATTTGTAGACCATAGTAGAATCCTATATGAACCCTTGTAGCTGCTTGTTATAAATCTCCTCGTGAAGATCACCATTCAAAAAATCACTCTTTACATCCATCTAATGTATAACCCAACCATGAGCTACAACAATAGCTAGTGTCAAGCGAATGGAGTTCATCTTGGTGACTGGTGCAAAAGTCTCCATATAGTCAATACTAGGAACTTGTGAGAAACCTTTGGAACCTAGTCTAGCCTTATGCTTATCTATAGTTCCATCCACCGTAAATTTGGTTTGATAGATCCACTTACATCAAACCAACTTTCTTTCCTTAGGAAGGGGAACTAAGTCCCACATGTTGTTTTTCATCAAAGAGTTGCATTCTTCCTCCATAGCCTTGTCCCATTCTAGAATCCTTTATGCTTCCTTAAATGACTATGTATCTGAAGCAATGGTTGTATAAACATGTGGAAATGATTTGTGTTGTGACCTTGTCCTCTGAGTGTCTAAAGGATTCCCCACCAATGAACCTGTTGAATCAAGGGTTTGTTGTGCCCAATGAGGTTTAGTGGAAGAAGAAGAAGGAATGTTCTCAACTGTTTGTGGACCCTACAAAGGTGGTGTCTTGCGAGTCAAAGTTGAAGGAATGTCATCTTCCAAGTCACTATCATCACTATTATCACTTTCCATGAAGGAGGAAGAAGGAGGAGTTGAAGAAGCCAAACTTGGACAAGTTTCTTCAAAGTGAACAATCCTCTCAAAAAAGATTTCATGTGTCTCTAGATCCATGAGTTTGTATACCTTAAGATGGTTAGGATATTTTTTTAAATATACAAGGTTTTCTTCGAGGTTCTAATGCCTTTCACTTTTGTGGAGGTACCCTTGCCCATGCTAGACAACCAAAAACTTTAAAGTGCTTTACACTTGGTTTTCTGCCACACCAAGCCTCAAAAGGAGTAATTCCATCTAAGGCCTTATGGGGACTTCTATTTTGGATGTAATTGGCACAACAAATGGCTTCTACCCAAAACACTTGATCTAGAGACTTATGTTGAAGCATACAAGTGGTCATCTCCTTAAGGGTTCTATTCTTCCTTTCAGTGACACCATTTTGCTATGCCATGTAGGCAATTGAATGTTGAAGATCAATACCCTCATGAGTGCAAAACTCTATAAGCCTGGAGTTGACATATTCCCTAACATTATCTGTTCATAGAATATTGATGGATTTCCCTAATTTTTTCTCAACTTGAGCTTTGCAGGTGATGAACTTATCAAATACTTCACTCTTATGAGCAAGAAAAAAGACCCAAGTGTAGCATGAAAAGTCATCAATAAAGGTGAGAACATAGCGAGCCTTACCAAAAGATGGTATTGGAAATGGGCTACCTACATCACTATGAACCAATTCAAGAACAATAGTAGCCTTACAAGACTTCCCCTTGTCATATTTCTCTTCGGGATGCTTGCTTGCTTCACAACCTGGACATACACCCTCTAAATACTTGACTTAAGGTAGACCAATGACCATATCCTTGCTGCTAAGTTGTTGAAGGTAGCAATAATTGAGATGTCCAAATCTCTCATTCCATAGTTTACTTTGTGAATTTGACTAAGTCAACAAGGTAAGGGAAGTGGACTTAGGCACAAGATGAGAAAAAGAGTAAAGTCTTGTCTCATGATTATCCTTTCCAACCACCACCATAGAATCATCCTTGAGATTTTTCACCACAACTATATCAGGAAGAAACTCCCCTTTTTTGCTACATCCAGAGTGAGTTATTTGGTAGATGGAGAGAAGGTTGGTGCTAAGGTTAGGAACATGTAGAACATCCTTGAAGATGCCATTGTCCAACTCAACATTCCCTTTCCCTTCAACTTCCACTTGAGTGTCATTACCCACATAAATGTAAGGTACATTTGATGGTTTCAAAGAGGGAAAATGTTCTCTTAAAGCACCCATATGGTGTGTAGCTCCTAAATCAAGAACCCATTCCTCAGCATTGTTTGTACTTGCTACAAAAGCTTGTCCCTTACCCTTTGAATTGGTTGAAGATCCCTTATCCTTATACGCATTTGGTACATTAATTTTGTGTTTCCTCATTAGGTTTACCAAATCATCAATCTTCTTATCCTTACGCTCATGTTCATCATGACCATTCTTCTTACAATAGACACATGTTTTCTTCTCCTTTTGTTGGAGTTGTTCCCCTTCTGATTATTTTTTGAAGAAGACTTACCTTATTTTGAGGAAGATTATTGAGTGGAAGAAGATTGATGCGAGGAAGATTGTTGTTTAGAGGAGGATTGTTGTGTGTTATCTTGTGGCTTATCCTTCCACTACTTTTGCTTCTTGTTGGAGTTTTCACCACTTGAATTCCCTTCATTAGCTACCAAGGTTTTGGTCTTGGAAGATTGGAGAATTCCCATACTCACTAAATTGTCATGTTCTAAGACCAACATTTCTAAAAATTTCTCAAATGAAGGCTTAGTGTAGGCATTACCCATCATTAATTTGTGAGTATTATAACTAGAAATAAAAGGAGCATATTCAAGTGGAAGATGAGTCATTATATGTTTCATCATCTTTCCATCCTTGATGGATTCACCACAATCCTTAAGTTGTTCCCTATACATGTCTACTTGGGTAAGATAATCTTTGATGGTGTCAAAATTCCTAGGATCCAACTTGAGAAGTTTTTCCTCAATGGTGTAGGCCATGTCTTCATCTACGGTTCCATACAATGCTTCAAGTTTAGCCTAGACTTCTATTGGATTGGTAAGTTTCCTAACATGATATTTGATAGGATCTAAGATATTATTGAGCAAGGTTCCTAGGGATGTTTGTTGTTCAAATTCCCAGTCTTCTTTTTGAGCTTCATCAACATCAGTAGGAGGTTTCTTTGCTGCACTAATTACATAACACAGTAAACCTTTTTTAACCAATGGTTCCTTAATGCTTTCTTTCCAAGTGGCATAATTATGTTGAGTTAACTTTAAAAAAGAACCCATAATGCAAGAGCACAATATCAAGGAGACACAAAACACAAAACACACCCCCCTTTTCACTCAATCAAAAAATCTCCCCCCCCAAAAAGAAAGATCTTGGCACTTTATATGTAGCGCATTTACAATAATCCACTTGTCAAAATGGACAAAGTGGGCTTTTGATTTTGCTATTTACAACCTCCTTATGGAGTACAAACCTAGAACTTTAAAATGTAGTTCAGAAATATAACAATTATGAAGCAATACAATGCAAAATAGGACCTATTTTTGAAAGTGGTATTTTTTTCCACACAAGCCTATAATCTGATTATAGATCTGGAAAGTAGACAAAAACATATGCACTTTCAAAAAAATGGAACCTAAAAATGTGTCCATATGAGCCCGTATGGAGCATTTAAATTTGCAAAATGTAGGATTGGATAGGTACAATCACCAAAAAAATGTTATTTCTAACAAATCCATACACTAAAACTAGAAAAGAACAACACCATTGAAAATTTTAGGAAATTCTACCCAAAATCAAAAAAATTGCACCTAATTTGGAGTTCGGATAACTAAGTTATGGCCTCCCAAAGTTAGACTGTCAAATCAAAAACTAAATCTGGAGAGGGGTCTGGAGAGGAAAACACGATGTTAAATTTGATGGTCAAACGGTCATTGTAGTAGTTTTATTTTTCCTAGAAATGACAGCCAAATGACCATCAAATTTAGGTCAAGAAAATGCTAACGTCAACAAAAAAATTGCCTCCCTAGGATGACATGGCAATTGACTGGCCGTATGGACCATACGGACATAACATGTGGCAGTTGTATGAAATTGACATGCAAGATTGTTGACTGGGATTACTGACATGTGTAGCTGATGGTGTCAGGTGGCTACTGACTCAACATATGTACTGGACACTGATTGTGCACTTAGTCAGGGTCCTGGTTGGCAGACACATGGACGGGTGTTGGAGTTGCGGTGACTGTGCACATTTTGGCAAGAATTGTGGAGACTGTCAATGTATATTTGCAGTGTTGAAGATTTTTTGGTGGCTATCAGAATAGGAGATCGGCAGTACAGTGGCTAGATTTCTTTTTAATTCCAGTATGGCACTTAGTCCCACATGGACTATGTGAATGTTTTTGGAGTAACTTAAAATAACTTGCTCACAACATGTATTTCAAACAAGTTAGCTGTGTTTACAGTGTGTCTGTTGGTTTCGTGGGTGTCCTCGCTAGGGTTTGCTTGCCAGGTATGGACTATTTTCCAAGTGGTAGATTGGTGTTGCCCAATGCCAGAATAAAGTAGAATATTCTCATTGAAATTACTGAGAATATTCTAAGAATATTCTCTGCTTCCAGGGTTTGACCACCTGGTTCTTGCAAAAAACTTTTCTCTACAGGCTAAACGGCCTAAATTTTTTTTTGAAAAAATACTCCAAAAATGGCAGAGAAATTAAAAATGACAAATCTAAAACTTAAACAAACAAATCTAATAAATGACCTAACCAGATTTGCAAATTAGGCCTTTGGGTGTTGATTTGCAAAAAAAAATTGCCTAAAAATGAACTATGGCCCAATATAGGCATATTTATAGTCAATTTTCATAGAATCAATACTCTAAAAACAATGGTGAGGTTCACTTCAGCTCTAGATGCTCCCAATTTCTATAGATGCTCTAGATCTGAATCGGGTCCTTCGAGAGGTGAAGCAACAAAGGTCTCCAATGGCTCTTTGAAGAGAATTTCCCTCAGCTCTAATACCATGTAAGAATTTTCCTTAGGGAAAAATTCACCCAAGATCAAGGAACTCAAGCACAAGCACAAAATAGACCAGAGTATGATCAGAATAATAATATAGTATTCAATTCAATGTACAAGTACACTAGGAGTGCTTGTATATAAAGGCCTCTAGAATGCTTCTAGAATGTCTAGAGATCAGCACACTGATAAGTCTTACAACCAAGCACATGTCCACTAGGAGTGGATTATCCTCCATTAAGCATAGGAGTAAGTATGATGATGAGAGGATAAGCCTACAAAGATGTAGCATGAAAACTAATGTTTTAGATACCATGTGCTTTATTAAGAGTATGAATAATTGTGTTATCTACATGACAACTCAATTAATTATGCAAACTCTAGTGTTGTTGACAATATGTGTTGAATTAGAGTCGCTTGCATCTATGTTGTCAACATTTCAACTCATAAAAGTATGCAAACTCCTAAGTGTCAACCTAATAAATAATAAAATAATTCTTTCACCTAAGTAAACTTAAGTAAAGTGTAAATAGTGAATACTAATTTACACCAACACATACCAGTATCAACTCTTAAAAGTACACCTAAGTTTATTCGTGAAACCTCTAGCTCCCACTTAGAACACATCCAACAAGTTCCAAATTTTTGTAATATGCATGGAACATCTGAGGATGATGTTGTTGTTAGGCTTCTGGCTTCATCCTTGAAGGGGAAAGCACTCCAATGATATAGAGGCATGCCTCGTAACTCTATTGCTAATTGGGATGGGTTAAGAGCAGCCCTATGCAAGCATTTTGAGGACAAAAGTGATCACTTGTCACATTTAGAATAGTTGACAACTATCAAGAGGGCACCCCATGAATGCATGACAAATTTTAATTATATATTTCAAAAGACATGGGACAAAATATCTATTGCAGTAAAGCCTTCTCCTAGTAATTAATTCTTTTATTACCTTAGAGCCTTTAATAGTGATATTTCTACCATTCTACAATCTATGGGAGGGGACACTTTACCAAATGCTTATGAGGTTTCCATAAGAGTAGAAAATATCTTGATACAAGGATGGAAGTTAGCTCTAAGGCCTCAAATTCCTTTCTTCCCTAACATACCCAATCATCAGCCTAGTATAGCCCTTATTCATACTTCCTCTGCAAGTTAGCCTCTTGTTCTGGTCCTAATAGCCTCCACATCCTCTAATGGAGTTGATAGGATTGAGGTCATGATGCAAAAACTGATGCAGAATGTGGATAAGAGGATGTAGGATCAAGAAAAGAAGATGGAGGACAACCGTGTAGTAGTGCTAAAGAGGGCAATGAGTTGGTGACTATGAAGAGGCAGCAAGCTTAAATAATAATCCTTCCCAACTCTAGTATGAAGGTCCTATACATAATAGAGCTCCAAACTAGAGTCATGTTCCCTACAATCATAATAGACTTATCGACCACCCCTACAATTAGAATAGACCTATCGACAACACCTAGACTACAAACACCAACCTAAATAGGGCTTTAGTCCTTTAGAACAATCTTCCCCAAGATAAAGATTTATGCCCTTCTTGTGACTACTCCTATGGATATTGCATGTGTTAGAAGGTAGAATCTTACTTGGCATTAATTGTACTAGAGCAAGCAGTTTCCCAGAAACACAATGCTAATAAACCTGTTGATACTTTTCTGTAGGGTGGTTGTTCATTCATGAACCATCATGTGGAAGAGCATTGCAATGTAAACCAAGATTCCCATGCTTATAATACTAGGAGAAAGAGAAGAGTTGTTGAAGATGTTACTCCTCCCCTTCCTAATTAGGCTTCAACATCAAGTGCAACACCTCATGTACAAGAAGTGGATCAGCAACACAATACTAAGCAACCTACTAATGCTTTTTGACAAAAAAGACAAAATGGTAGTAGAGGTGATGTGAATGACCCTCAGGTTGTTTCATCTCAACTTCCTACACATGTAGCTCCCAAGTTTTCTACCAAAGCACCTAATGCATTGTTTAGTGTGGTAGAGCAAATGAAGAGAAAAATGTGAATATTTCTAGGTGGGATGATGTTGCTACTATACCATCACAAAAGAAGCTACTATAGTAGGAATTGGAGAGCATTGAATCGAATGATCACTTGCCTAGCATGGAGAGTGTCGTAAGTTTGGTACAACCATCAAAAGAATTAGAAACTAGTAAAAAGGTTAGACCTCCTCCATTTTATGTTTCTCTAATTATAGGAGATACGCTAGTCCACAGTTGCATGATTGATTCAGAGGCTAGTAGTTCAGCAATGCCCAAGTGTGTTGTTGATAGCTTAGAAATGAAATATGAACCCATTTTTAAGGATGTATTGCAATTAGATGGTAGTATTGTAAAAACTATATGAATCCTTAGGAATGTTGAAATGGCCCTACATGCATGCCCTGGTTGTATTGTAGTTCAATATATATCAATTGTTGAGGTTAAAACACACTTTGTCATTTGTCTTTCAAGAGACTTCATTGTCAAAATAGGTGGTTACATATCCTCTGATTGGTCATACATATTTTATAGAACAAGGTATGGAATCAAAGCTTCAATCAAAGTAGAACCATTAGCCCTCCATCATATTGAGCCCTACATTCCTAATCTCATCAATATGAATTGCACAATCCTAGAGATAGATGAAAATGATAGAGCAAATGAGCCTGCCACTTCTCTAGCAAAGATACCTAATTTCCTCTTAGATGAATGGGCTAATGCATATCAATTTGATCCTATATCAGAAGCCTTGGAGACAGGCCTTGGTACTTATTGTATATCAGAGAAGGATACTCTCAACCCTAACCTAATGAAGAACAAAGAAGACACAAGTGGGACATGGAGTATGTACTTTGATGGATCAAGAAATAAAAATGGATGAGGGGCTATTGTGATGTTGGTTTCTCCTACACTAGAAAGGTACTACTTCTCATTTAGGCTTCAATTCATTTGTACCAATAATGTGTCTGAGTATGAGGCATTAATTCAAGGTCGCCTACTTGCTCAAAAAAGAGGAATTCAAGTCCTAAGTGTATATGGAGATAGCGAGCTGGTGGTTAATTAGGTGAGAATTCAAATATCACCAAGAATGGTTTGCTCAAGTCCTATAAAATAGAGTATGGGATTTTCTTGAAAGTTTCAATTCATTTAATATTTAAAGCATCCCTAGAAAAGGAAATAGACATGCTGATAGACTTGCAGCAATGGGTGCATCTTATGATGTGCCAAGGAGCCTTGAAGATGAGAAGAGATGGGAGATTAAAGTGGTGGTTAGACTTACTATCCCTGATAATAATATCAATTGGCAAGTCTTTGAATCTAATGCACAAATTGTAAGTTTCTTGCAGAATGAAGTAGAGTTCTCAGATAGAAATCAGTTGAGATCACATGAATAGTATGGTGATCAAATCATCAACCTCAACTCCAATAAGTTTCCTAAGGGTCTTATTACCTTAGAGAGTGTCTTCTATCCTAATGACCGAGCAAGGGATAAAGGCATGCACGTTGCTACAAACAAAGATGATCATATGCCAGTTGTAGTTGCTGATGGTAGGATGCTAAACATGGAGAAGGTATGTTTTGAAACTAAGCAAGAAAGTTTTGTTCATCTATGTCAAGAATTTAATGATGTATTTTCTTGGACATGTGATGATTTAAAGAGTTTTGACCCAAGTTTGGCTCAACATACCATAGATCTAGTTATATAAGGTCAAACCTATTAGGAAAAAGAAGAGACTAGTGAATCCCAAGATTGACTTATTAATGAGAAAATAACTATCCAAATTAATTAAGGCCAATATCATTTTCCCTATTAAGCATTCCTCTTGGGTAGAAAACCTTTTCCCTATTAGGAAAAGGAGTGGAGAAATCAGCCTATGTGTAGACTTCGGGGATCTTAACCAAGCCTCCCTTAAGGATCATCATCCCCTCCCTTCCATGGAAGAAATATTGTCCAAAGTTAGTGGTTCAGAGAGGTTTTCATTCCTTGATGGATTCTCTGGTTACAATCAGGTGTTAGTCAAAGAGGCTAACAAATATAAGACTACTTTCACCACCAAATGGGACACCTATGCCTATATTAAAATGCCTTTTTGAATTACAAATGTAGGTGCCACATTTCAAAAGGCAATGGAGATTTCCTTCAAGAACATGATTGAAAGGTTTGTTTTGATCTACCTTGATGATATCACAGTGTATTCAAAAAATGTAGTAGATCATTTTGGCCATCTTAGACAAGTATTCATAAAATGTAGAGAGAATGGAGTATCTTTGAATCCAAGAAAGTGTGTCTTTGTCACTAATCAAGGGAAGTTGTCAGGACACATTGTATCCAAGGATGGTCTGACTATTGATCTAGAAAGAACCAAAGCCCCAAAGCCATACTTGCTCTCTGTCTTCCTAACTACAAGAAAGGTCTACAAAGTTTTCTTGGTAGAATAATTTTTTGTGAGGAGATTTATTCCTAATTTAGCTACCATGGTAAAACTTCTTACAACTATGCTTAAGAATAATATGGTCTTTTCATGGACCAAGGAAGGGAAAGCAAGTTTTGAAGAGATCAAAGTAGCCATAGCTTCAGCCCCTACTCTCATCAATCTAAATTTTGAGAAGGATTTCATCCTTTATGCCTTGGGTGGTGAATCAAGTATTTCTGTTGTTTTGACTCAACTAAATGATAAGAATGAAGAACAACCTATTGATTTCTTTAGTAAAGGGCTAAAGGAGTATGAAGATAAGTATAACTATGTAAAGAAGCAAGCCCTTGTCATCATAAGAGCTTTGAAGAAGTTCAGGCACCTTATATCCCACAATAAGATCCACTTATTGGTCCCTCATGCAAGTGTTAAATATTTCCTATTGAGAAAAGATATCAACTAGAAAAGAGTAGGTTGGATCACTAAGGTGATGGAGTATGATGTGGACATCTAGGTTACCAAGTTGGTAAGAGGGAAAGGGTTATGCAAGTAGATGATCTCATCTCATGAATTAGATGAAGAAGTTACCTTGGTGTTGACAAAACAACAGGAGGTGAGAAATAATAATCTAAGGAGTTGGATAGATGACACAAGACATTCTTAGCAAGAAATGGATATCCTCAAGGGTTGGATAGGGCTAAAAGGAGATAGTTTAGATTGCAATCAATCTGCTATGCTATAGTTGATAGTTTTATTTTTAGGAAGGACTTCAATGGAGCTTTGCTAAGATGTATTGATGCAAACCAAGCAAAGAGAATGATCAAAGAGCTTTATGATGGTCCTTATGGTGGTCACTTTTTAGCAAGGATGATGATAATGAAGATAGTGAGAGCTAGTTGCTAGTGGCCATCCTTGTTCCATGACTACCACAAACATGTAAGGAAGTCTGAAAAATGTGCCTTCTTTTTAGGTAAGAAAAGACTCGCGACCCTTCCACTACATCCTATTCAAGTGGATCAACCCTTTATTTGATGGGGATTAGATTTTTTTGGCCCCATCAATCCACCTTCCAACTCTAGTCACAAATGGATTCTAGTAGATACAAATTACTTTTCTAGGTGCGTACAAGCAATTGTATTAAAAGATGCTATAGACAATTCAGTTGTTGAATTCTTAGATGGACTTTTTACAAGGTTTGGTGCCCCTTCCACCATAATTTCAAACAATGCAAAATCATTTGCAAGAGCTCAAATTTGTGCATGGGCAATTGATCATGACACATTTCTTCTAATTACTACCCCCAAGGTAATGGCTTGGATATGTCCTCCAATAAGAATTTGACCAGAATCATCAAGAGGACTACTGAAGATAATCAAAGGTGTTGGCACCAAAAATTGAGAACTGCCCTTTGGGTTGATAGAATAACACCTAAAAGGGCTTTTGGAAACGCTCCTTTCATGTTGGTTTATGGTAGAGAAGCAATACTTCCTATCTCATTGGATTTCCCATCTCTAGAATTAGCCCATCAATTGGAACTAATTGAAAATAATGCTATGATAGTAAGAATAACAGAATTGATGGAGTTGGAGAAGAGACAACAAGTAATACAGACCTTGGAAACACATCAACAACAGGTGAAGAAAAGATTTGATAAGAAGGCTAAGTTTAGAATTTTCAGAGAGGGTGATCTTGTGTTGAAGTGGGATGTAGACAGAGTGAGGGAAGGAAGACATTTTGCTAACTCCTATTTTCATTGAGCTTAGTTTTCAAGGCTTTCATAGTGAAAATGCTAAATTTTTTGAGATTGTTAGGGTTGTATATTCTTGTTTTCCTTTTTGAAAAAAAACCCTAGCAATTTTGCCCTAGTCTGATTATTTTATTGGTATCCCAAGTGTAGGGTTTAATGCTCTAGGGTTTTCATTTTTGTTTCATATTGCAAAATCTTCATGAATTTATAAGTTTAAGCCCTAACCCTAGGCCATATAAGTGAGTGGGTTTTCATTTTGTTTAAATACATCATTTCTTACGATGTTATGATAGGGGGTTAGCGGAGTATTGCAAGTAAGGGTTTTAAGTCTCCCGATCTCACAATTAATGTTGTGTCGTGGTGTAACAAGTGAGAAAATAAGTCTTCCTGATCATATGATTCACTTTGTATCGTATGATCATGTATTAGTTTAAACGGTTTGCATTTTAGCTATCTCTAATGTTGTGGCAAGGACGTTTATCGTAGCATTGGGAATAATGAAATGGTGGTCTCTGATACTACAAAAAGGTGGACATCAAAGCATCATAAAAGAAATGTTGGGATGTTGTGATGATACGATGGCATATGGTCGTAAGATTGTAAAGAAGAAAAAGGAAAATAAAATGTAATGTGCTATCAAATAGGTGTTCATTTCCTAATTGGTCAGAACAAATGTACAAATGCCAGATGTATGCGCTGTCAGGATTATGGGGACTAGAAAATGATATTGTAATATGTTTTGAGCGGCAAATGGTGGTCTCTAATATTATGATAAATGGTTCATCGTGAGATCTTAGGGTTATAAAAGATATCTTTCAATATTATGATTAAGTTGTGGTCATAAGATCACACATGAAAAATGTTAAGTCACTGATGCTACGGTGTGAAGGGTTAAAGGTTTGTCATGACATCGTAAAATCTTGAGAGATCACCAAAGATGTTATGAAAAGGTGAATGTAACCGCGATTGTAAGATTGTAGGCTAAGCAAGGATAATCTACGATGCTACAAAGTTGTTTTCCATGTGATCATAAATGAAGATAAAGTTAGTGTCGATGCTATGACAACAAAGGAATCATAAGATCGTAAAGAATTCTGCCATTGTGTCTGACTGATTGACAAGGTTTTTTCAAAGGTTTTGCATACAATTGAAAAACCATTTTTGACATAGTAAGATGTTATGAAAGGTCTTTTCATCTATCTTTTTTGTAGCATCATATACCCTACTTTGACACTAAAATAGAAGTCTTTTCTTTGAGCTGGAAGCAATAATAAAGTTCTCAACCAATAGGATTTGAGTGTAGTACAAAAAGTGATTTGATGGATAGTAATGGTGATGCTCCATTGAGTTGACAAAATGGATTGATATCATATTTCAAGCATGTAGAAATCAATGCAAAGTGAATGATGATTTGCATATATTAATTTGTGAAGGTTTTCTCTTTTCACAATCACAATTCGCCATTTGCAGAGAGAAAGTATTTGAGCAATTCTAAAGTTTTCAGAGCTTTCTAGTTTGTTACCCTAGAGCTTCTTAAGAACAAAGTAGTTGTTATATCCGATATTTATCTGCATACTATCAAAATCTCTGATAAAGAAGTAGAAGAGATTCAAGACTCAGACATGGCATTTTTAGAAACTTCAACCTCTAACAGAGGCAAAACCAAATCGAAGAAACTGCAAAGATTTGCTGAAGAATGGATAAATCTTTTTCCAGGTTCCTCCAATGCAAATTCTTCAGATGATCAAGCTTTTATTGATCCATATGCCCTATGCAGAGATGCCATATGCCTTGGTGTTACGGTTTTTTCAATTTTTTAGATATTTCTATCATAACAAGGAGAAGAAAATTCTTGTATGTAACCCGTGGAAGAAGAACCTTGCCAAGTTGATATTCCCAAAGGTCTTTGTAGATGTAGACCTAATGATAGCCCTATTTTGGTGTTATAATCTAGCCACAAAATCTTTCCATAGGAGGGACGGAACTATCCTTTGTACCCTAGACAGAGAATCATTCATTGAAGCTTTTGGATTAGATGGAGCTATGGGTCAACCTATAGATTTGAAGGATTTATAGAGGAAATTTGAAGCAAATATGGCATACATTGGTAGATCAGTTCTACAACATATTCCCATGGACCTAAAAGAAGTGGGTGATTACCCTAAGAAGGTCAACAAGATGATGCTCCTAGACAAATACAAGAATTATTTTGTTAAAACTATATATGGTGTTCATAAGGTCGTGGGTAAGGATGAGTATGATATGGTTTATGGGGCAGAATTCATAATTGCAAGAGATGTACAAGACACCTACCATAGTGGGGAATATAATTATGTTAATCATATTATAGAAGTAAAGTGAGAGAATATTTCTAGGGCTTAGAGTGGGGAATTAAAGGATTTCACTTTCCATCACTATTCACCACTAATGCACCTAATTCTATACAAGAATATAGGGTACGTAAGCTCTAATTTCATTGGTCAAACTTATGATATAAATGGAAGCCTACTAGTGCAGTTATGGACATGGTTATGGGATAGCACTTATCATTTTTCAATAATTTTAGTGCTATAATTATGAAAATGTTAGATCTAAGATATTTTAGGGCTCTTGATATATTGAAGGGCCTTTTGAGACCAGCCCTACTTCCTGAGGGAAAGAGACTTGACCATAATTGGGGAGATATTTTCCTATTTCCCATATTTTCTTTAATGAGAGTTTATGGTTGTCCCTTGCCACCCCATATATTGCCTAAATTTATCCCTCCTAGGCTAGGAATAATTGAACTTATATGGCAACTCTTCATGGTCAATAGGGAGTATTTAGGACCCAAGGTGCATAGGGGAACCTTTTTATGTAGGTTTTTTAGGATTGGTGATTTTACAATTGGCAAGGAGGCCCTAGACCAAATCCACTCTTTTCTTCACCATTACAATTTTTGCATTGGCCCTTATAGAATGTATGATCCTGATGGTTGGATGAGGATCACCCTTAAGGAAATAAGGAATTATGTATTGCCAAGAACCAAGGAATTTTCTCATGAGGATATTATTCCAAACATAGTGGCAGAGGTTGAGGCAATTGACAAGCTATCAAAGCTTAACGATGTCATAAGGGTGGAGAAAGAGTTCAAAAGAATAGATCCCCAATTTTTGGGATTCTACATGGATATCCCTTATCCTCAAAGGATTAGGAAGATGGTCATGGACCATGCTAAGATCATGGCTAAAATTCCAGAGGGCCCAATAGGAGAGGAAGATAGAGTTTTCCTTGACAGCTCTGAGCCAAATGTAACCCTTGAAGTAGAAGAGGAAGATGCTCCTCAGGCATCATGGATGAAAAAGGGGAAAAAAGATAGAAGATTGTCCACATCCCTGCTTAGGTTAAACAAAGGACATTACAAATTTTACCAGGAAGTAGTCAGTATTTTTCTAACTTGAGACAGAATTATTTACAAAATAGAGTTAATGCAACAGAAAATAGTCTCACAAACTTAGAACTAGCAGCAGCAAGGCTAGATGATAGGATTATCCAAGCTCAACAGTTCTTAGAGGATGATGAATTCATCAAATCCACTAAATTCAAGAGCTTCTTATATAAAATAAAATAGAATGAACTTGTGTTGAAAATAAAGCCAGGAGAGTCTAATGAAAAGAAGATGGAATTGATGGAGAAGTTGTAGGCCTATGATCTTGAGAGTGAGGTAATGACTCAAGAGGAGGCTAGGGACCTAGTGCAAAAAAGTGGCATGTTACTAGTGCCTGGATGGGATTTGGAAAAAGCATTTATGCTTAATCAGATAAGGAGGCAAGAGAGTGCCATTTCTTATGAGGCAATTGGTGCAGATGGATTAAAAAGAGGGACTGGTTTCAATATTGATACCAAATCCCTAGCAGTCTGGAGTATGGCCTCTGCCTCAAATAAGCCAAAGTTAATGGATCTGAAAAGTACTGAACAAGGTAACATGATTGTATGAATCCTACAGGGCACCTCTAGGACAAAAATTTCAAAGGCATTAAAACATTTTTCATTTATGAATGAAGCCAAGGTAGAGGAAATGGAAACAAGATTATCCAAATCCATACATGATTACATTGATGTTAGGAAGCTCTATGAAGATGAGCTTAGGAGCAACCATGTGTATAAAGAGAAAATTGTAGAACTTGAGGCTAAGATTCAGGAACTTGAGAATGAGGTTGCATCTCTCAAGGAGAAACTTGCACAAGTAGAACATAGGGTTGTTCCAATTCAGTGAGAAGAGGAACATGAAAGACAACAACTAGCCAAGGATATTGTTGCGGCCCTAATGCAAATAGAGGAAATGGAAGAAGAGGAGGCATTAAAACCAAGAAGAATGAGCATTGATGCTCCATCTACTTAGTAGGGAGGAAATATAAGGACAAGTATCCTTAGAAGTATGATGAGTCATAGAATTGAAGTGTTGAAAAACATGTCTCAGCAGGCTCATCATGGCTATCACCCACTTTAAATCTTTGGGGGCCATATATTCAATTCTTAGAGAGGCTAATTGTATTGATGGCTAAGAAGCTAGATTTGCCTAACAAAATAATTATAGTGAAGGAAGGATTAGAGCTAGTGAAGGAATTGATGGGTTTCTTTATTAGAAAATTGCAAGCTATACAGGGGAAATTAACTATTTTATCTCAAGGAATACAACCCTGTATACCATCAATTTTGGATACTGCTAACACAGTGAAAGACTAGAAGGACTGGTCAACTTCATTTGACAATATTTTGACCCAAGAGGCTATAGTGTCAATTTTTGAAAATGTTTCAAATATCCCATATAATAGATTGATTAATTCTCTATTTAACACAGAAATAGATTTAAGTAAATTTATTGTTGAATCAAAGGTAGTCATCGATAATAGGTGGACTAAGGCCACTCAAGACTTACAAGAAATAAAAATTATAGAATAGGCCACCAAGAGAGAAATATATTTATAGGAAGCATTAGGAGAAATTAAAGCTCTACTGAGAGGAGGTAGCCGAGATATTTTGTAAATAGGACAGATAAATTACAAGCAAAAGAAAAGATCAAAGGCTTGATATAAATGTTTTTCTTCCATCTTAACTAGTTATCTTTTTATATCAATATTTTGGAAGAATGTTTTGTACATTTATTGTTCCCATCTTCTAGAAGTTTTTGTGTATCCATTAAATTTTTGACATGTGTCCTCTCATCTATAGCTTGTTGTAATCCTATATATGGATTTCCAAGATGAGAAGTAGAAGTCAGTTATCTATAGAATTTTTCACATATGTCATGTATTATTTTGCAGTCTGTTATTATTTTGCAATCTGTCCATTTGTTCTGTAGTCATTTGAATGAGTTCATTTGTATGCACACTTGAATATAAAAAGTAAATATTTTGGACTAAAGGCTTTGTCTCTGTGTCATATTATGATTTTTATTAGTAGTATTAAGATTTAAATAAGAAGGATTTATCCTTAATTATCATTATTTTTGAGGTTTTGTCTCTTTTTCATATATCTGTAGCCTTGGGACTGAATGAACAAGTTTTCTTTTAGTTTAATGCAATTCAAAAGATTGTAAATCTCTTATTGATTGTTGCTAATTTAAAGAATTGGGTAATTTCTTTCTGTAATTGATAAGGTTTAGGGTTTGTGAAAAGGATGAGAATTAGAATGAAACTTAGATTTTAATGTTGACACTTTTAATCATAAGTTGATTAGAAAGGTCCAAATCTACTAATCTTTGACTCTATATCCCATTGGATCAGGCACTGGTCTAGTTCAAAATCCAAGGTTACACTGATGATTCATTTTATTGCAGAACATTCACAACAACAAATCAATTTACTTTTTATTGTATCAAGAAATTAAGTGTTGGTCACCACTTATTTGCATTTACTTTTTTTATTATAGTTAGCTGCTATTTTCAGAAGGTTTATCAAACAATTATAGAAGAATACAGACCATTTTTGCTGAAAGGAATAATCTTAAAAGAGAAAATGTTAAGTTAATTAGATTAATTCCTTAGGTTTGCTTGCCTTGGCCTTGTAGAGCCAAAAGTGAAGTGAGTCCTAGTAACTCTATTAATGTTTGGTCCAGAACTAAGTTTTAACTGTTGGCAATATGTCCAGTCAATAAGATAAGGTAAGTTATGGTTGTCATTTATGGCAACATATTTGTTTTTTAGATTAGCCTCATTTAGTTGCAAAAGAAAATTGTCTAAGTATCAGACAATGTTACAGCAACAAGATAGTTTTGAAGATAACAAAATATTCCCTTGGAATATTCTCTTGCATAGTTGACTAGAGATGCATGACATCATAATGATGATGTATACTAGTGCACATGTCTATACAGTCAACCGAGTTCAAGTTATGAAGGAATTAGTGATGTAGTGATGACACAACACAGAATAGAGCATATTAGCATAATGTGTTTAACAATTTGATTTATTGATTTGAGTTATAATTTCTTGTTGAGCCAACTCTAATAATTTTATTTGAGCTAACTAAGGAATAATTTACCAAAATGTTTTGTATAAGTAAAGAACTTTATTTGTGAAGCTAAATGGAGAAGTGTGTGAAAAAGATAGTGGATGATGATTTAGTAATTAGTAAATGCAAAGTCAATATGATCTTGTGAAATGTGAGTAACAAGTGAATGCAATACTTTGCTATATGATGCGAAGATATGATGCAAATTAATATGTGCGTAGTCACTCTTGTGTGAAGAATCATCAATTAGAAGATTTGTGAAGTACACCAAATAACTCAATATTGTATGTATACCTATTTCTTGAAGAACTTATTGTATAGTTGCATGTTAGGATAGTAGACTCTTCTTGCACACATTTGTATATGATCCATCAACTCCTAACAGGGTCGAAGCAACTCCTAAAAGGGTTGAGTCTTCTAACAAGGCCTAGTCTCCTAACAGGGACTCGAGACACTATACATGCTACATAGACTCCTAATAGGGTCAATATCCTTAAACGGATTCTTTATATAATGAATCATCTAGTGGGTTCCATCCCCACCAGAGTTTTCCCTTGGCCAAGGTTTCCCTAGTTAAAAAAATATGGTGTTATGATCTCTCTTTTTGTATGGTTTTTTACACTGTTCAACATTATTGGTTTAGTTTCTTATGCACATAATAAAGTAATTAATAATATTCATTTGTGGGTAAAAAGATTGAGAATACTGATCCCCCCCCCCCCCCCCACCTCAGTATTATCTATTGCTAACAATTGGTATTAGAGCTTGGCTATTTAGAAGAGGCTTAACAACTTGAATAAGATCCCTATGGATATGGAATAACTGAAGAAAAATCTTGAAGAAGCACTTGAATACATTGATCTTCTTACTAATGAAAGAGATGGCCTCAAAGGCATATACAAGGATGTAAAAGCCTACATTGGTGAATTGAAGGACAAAATAGATGACCTAAAATAGAAAGGACCTACTAATCAAACCAGTGCTAATGACATTGAAGATCTGAAGAAAGAAAATGAGATCCTAAAACATGAGTTAAAGATACTTGAACTTAAGCTAAGTCTTAAGAAAAATGGAGGAAAGATTGACTCTAAAATAAAAGCTGAAAATACAGATCTGAGATCCTAGTTAAGAAGGGTAACATTAGAACTAGAATCTATTAAGTTAGAACATGCAGAATTAGAGAAATACAACACCATTGTGAAAGGTGAGTTGATACAAACCAAGCAACAACTTGAGAAATTATATGCCAGTAGTGATAAAATTGAAGAACAAATATGTACGCAAGGACCCAATTATGATAAGACTGGACTTGGATTCTTTCTTGGTCAATCCACTAAGAAACCTATTGAAACAAAAGAACATGTTACTCTTGAAGTCAATAAAGACCTAAGCAACACAGATGATACATCTAAAGACAAATTGAATGTTTCTTACACTAAGAAAGTCAAAGAATTTGGTAAAAGATATGAATAACAAAAGAAAGGAATCTTTTGCCTAGTTTGATGAACCTAGAGACACTGAAGTCAATTGCGAGGGTAAGTCTTTCAAACCTATTTCAAATTTTTTTTGTCATAATAATCATGGATATGGTCATTGTGCAGTAGATTGTAAAAAACCTAAATTTGATAGTGATAATATAAATGATAGGATGCATAGGAACACTAACCATGCAGGAAAAAGAAAAAGATCTCACAGCAATCAAAGTGGAGAAAGAAGATAAATTGTTTTCTATAGATGCAACAATCTAGGAGAAATTGCAAGGAATTGCAGAACACCTAATGACAAGCTAAATGAACAAAAAAAAGATGTACCTATATGTTAGTTATGTAACAACTTTGGACACACAATGAGGTTTTATAGAATTGACAGAAGAGACCTAAATAGGAATCAGAATTACAGAAGGAACAATAGAAGAAATGAAGTAAAAGAGAAAAAAAATGAATTCAAGGAATCATTTGTGGAGGCAAAGGAGCCAAAAAGTTCTCATGCAGTTCTAAAAATTGTACCTAACAAGACAATGAAGTCACTTATTATCTGTGACTCTTCTCACCAGAATTGAGTGTTCTCAGTGGAACAAAGTATCAGTTGTTGATAATTGATACTAGAGGAAGTATCAAGGGTTGCACAGTTGACAGTATGTAGTAGACATTGAGAGAAGTCTACAATGAAGTGTGCATTTCTTAATATGATCAGGATGAGGATATATGAAAGGATCAAACTCTCTGTTGCATAGAGACAATGTACTGAACTAGTGGCAGATATACATTTATTACACAGTATATATTGTGAAAGATTTAAAGGATACAAACTGACTTTCATACATCATTTTCTTGTGCAAATTTTGTGTGTGAGATTGAAGCAAGATTTGGAGAATGTAAGAAGCTTGCAAGCATGCGAAGTCGTCGAAAACCCTAGTGCGCAAAATTGAGATATTTTTTGAATTATTAAGCATAATCCTTCAAGAATGGGAAGGAAAGAATTTTATAATGTAAGCAATAGGCCTAGGTATAATTCCATGAAACACCCATTTGTTTCTTTACTCGATGACCGCATTGGAGCATTTTCATAAGTTCCAAAAAATGTTCTTCACGTAGAAGATATCAGAGGTTATATTCATTGTAAGATTGAAAGCACAGGTGATTCAAAGATTCACAAGGATTTGGAGAGGATGTGCAACAATGATTTATCATTGAAACCTATACATAGATTTTTGGAACACCTTAACCTAGTTAAGCATTTGTTCTACATAGATTTTAATAATAACAAATGGACAAGGATAATTCTTAGCAAAGTACATGATGATCTTCTATGGCTAGGAGATGCTATCATTTGTATTGACAATGACCTAATTCATAAGGTCACAGGTTTGAGAAATCAAGCCAGTAACCCGGTAAACAATAAGAATGTGTGAAAACTTGTTGAGGCAAATCTCAACACATATTTTGATGGGAGGAACATGAAATTCAACTCAATTCAAGATGATGAAGTAAGACTCATTTGTAAAATTTTGGGATATAAGTATAATCATGAATCTAGGATATATTCAATACCTATAGAATTTCTTCATGCAGCTTACTTGGCAGTAAGAGGTGAAGAAGTTAACACGTGCGACATTGTTAGAACACAATTATTGGATAACATATCAAGAATCAAGAAATCAAGGAGTGCAATTTTTAGATTTGAATCCCTACTAACACACATATTTTTCTATGCTATTAAGAAGTTTCCTGGTATCACAATTTGGAATGAAAATGAGTGCACAATGCAGCAAATCACTCAAGCTTATAGGTCAATACCTGAAGCAGTCAAAGATAGTGACTTGGATAGAATAATGAAGTCTTTTCAAAAAAAAATGAAGAAAAGGTATAGAATACCTACATCACTAGTAGAGAAGTATAAGGATTAAGTATGTTTATGGTTGAGATAGATTTCACATGTATGGAGGCAATAGTTCCTCAGGTAAAGTTCATTGAACCTATGGGATATGAGATGAGTGAGGATTTGATTGAAGGGTATGCCCAGATAATCCTTCATTCTGAAGTTGATTCTAACTGTCCCAGATGGGGAACATATACTGAGAAAATGAGAGAAGTGAAAATTAGTCAAGTAATAAAAGACTCCAAGAAAAAGTTGGAGAAAATTATTGATTCTATCTTGAAAGAATCTAGAATGACAAGGAAAGAATTTGATGAGGTAAAGGGAATAGTTATGGAAATGAAGGCTAGTGGCCAAACTGAGCTTTTAATCCCTACACCCATTGTAGTGGTAGGACCTATTGAAGAGGTCATAGTTGCCCAAATAAGTGCGCAAACTTCTTCTGTGCCTTATGCAACAGTTGCATGATAGCAACCTCCAAGAAAACTAGTAAAGACAGAAGAAAAATCTACTACAAGAAAGTCTACAAGGATCATAACCCCTCCTAAAAGGAGAACGAAGTAGACTACTAGTGGCCCAAGCAAAAGGAGAAGAACTTTATAGATTAACTCATCTAAATCTAAGGAAGAGACTAGTGACAGACCAGTTGAGGCAGTTGATTAAGAAGCCAAGACATCAGTAGGGCACAAAGCATGGAAGCCAAAAGTAGAAAACCTAAACATGCCAATCATTAATGATAAAAATTTTGTATAGTTAAATAAATACTATGACTTGTATTATAACATGGACAAAAGATAGCTAGAAAATGTTGTAGTTAGGAACATGATTCTGAAAGATAAGAGATTTGATAGTATAAAAGGGAAAATACATGAAGATTTGTATGATAGATTGCTAAATAGGAAGAGCAGAGTTATAGAAGAGGATAAACAAATAAGAATTAAAATGGTAAGAAATTTATGTTCTGTAAATAGTGAACAAGATATAAAAGAAATTTTGAAAGTTATAGCACCATTACTGAGACATAAGAAAAGATCTATTCTCCTCATGGGAGGAAATTATGAGGAAGTCAATAGAGAAACTTAAGAGGCTATACTTTCATTCATGTCCACTATACCTAAGGTAAGTTCATAGACACAGGAGGCAAGCCAGATGCCTAGAGATAGTGCACAGCTATAAGAAGCTAGCTAGCCACCTAAGGATAGTGCGTAGACAAAGGAAGATAGTCCTACAGCTTGCAGTCCTCCTCGCAGTTTTGAACCAGCAATTGCACTAAGCTCTTCTCCACACATCACTATTGGCAGTGACTCTATGCAAGTAGACAACACCAATGTAACAGTTAACAAAATAGAGGATCCATTCAAGGATTTTGGTGCCATCATTGTTGGCAATATTGTGGATTACAATAGCTTTGATGAAGAAGAGGATCAGGGGACTACACAGAAGATGGAGACTAGCACTGAAGTAGGTATCTCAAGTGTGTCTTTGAAAATAGCAGTAGTAGTAGGAATTTCTACTCCTCTTACTCAAACAGAAGTAGCAGTAGCTCCAACTCAATCTAATGAAGAAGATTAAGCGAAGAATATTATATCTTCTCTCATAAAACTTCTTGAGAAGAAGAAATCAGTCAAGTCAATTGAGAAGACTTTGACTATAGTTTTGGATAAGATGGAAAAGGTAGTAAGCTCTGTTGACACCCAACTAGATATTCAACAACGTGCAACAATTTTGTGCAAGGCTTTTGATGATGAGTTCACTACACTTATGAATGTGGCTACCATGCAAGCACAAACTGAGCACAATGGTAAACTTCTAAACACTATGTGCACTAACATGAGAAATGATATAGAAACTTTGAATATATGTATTAAAGCACTATGGTAGTGCATAGAGGAAGGAAAATAGGTATATGCTAAGTGCAACTTAGCATACATTCATCTGAAATAATATGATGATCAGATCAAGGAGAAAGTGACTAAGCTTCAAACAATCACTAACAACTTTTTAAAGCAAAATAAAAAAGTAGACACAATTCAGCATATAAGACAGTTACTTCATGACAATATAAGGGAAATACAAGCAGAAAAGGAGAAAATTCTAAAGAGATTCACTCTTTTGAGAGTATACTTATTCTCTCTGATAACATTATTGAAATTCAATTGGAAGAATGCTTATCTGCAAAATCTTCATATGACAAGTTTGTGGCTACAGACTTGAATGCAATAGAATTGGTAGCATATGCTTTATGTGTTCTTATCAGTGTATTTGATGCACTGAAGGATAGTGGGAAGAAACACTTTGAGTAGTTAAAGACTAATTTCAGCAATTATTTTTCCAAGTTTTGATATGCAGCTACTATGTTTTGATAGTCTTTTGATACCTTTGTCATTGATGTCAAAGGGAGAGATATATGGAAAATTGTCTTGAAAGAAATTGTAATATGTACAATATGTAAGGTGGAGCAATAAGTTGTAATAGGAAGTTATAAGGGATATAATCTTTCATAACATGAATACAAATGTTTTTAATGTTCTTATGTTATGGCTATTTGTTTTGATTGGCATGAAAACATGTTTGGGACTTAGCCAATTTTTCCAAAATGTTGCCATCAATGCCAAAGGGGGAGATTGTTGGAAATATGTCCAATCAATCTATTGGTGTAAATAAGTATTTACTTATTACGCTTACTTAAGTTTACTTAGGTTAATGCATTATTTTATTATTTATTTAGGTGAGACACTTAGGAGTTTGTGTACTCTCACAGAAGTGTGCAACTCTAATTATGCACATGGTGTCTACAACACAGGAGTTTGTATCATTCATTGAGTTGTCATGTTGACAACATAGTTATTCTCACTCCTAATTTAGCACATGTTGTCTACACCACTGATTTGCATGATACACCATTATAGGCTTATCCTCACATCATCGCACTTAATTCCGTGCTTAATGGAGGATAATCCATATTTGGTGGACATGTGCCTGGTTGTATGACTTATCATGGTGTTAACTTCTATGCATTCTAAAAGCTCTCCTGAGGCCTTTATATACAAGCACTCCTGATGTACTTGAATATGGCATATTGAATGAATATATCATCATTCTGATCATACTCTCTATTCTTTGTCTACTGTTGTGCTTGTGTTTGAGTTCCTTGGTCTTGGGTGAATTCTGGCCTAAGCCAAATTCTTACATGGTATCAGAGCTGAGGGAGATTCTCTACACATAGCTGTTCAAGACCGTTCATGCTTTAGACTCTTGACCCGAATCTAGAGGATTTATAGAAATTGAGAGCATCTAGAGCCAGATTTGACCTCACCATTGCATCTAAAGTGTTGATTTGGTGAAGATCAACTATAAATTTGCCTATGCTGGTTGAAAGTTGATCATGAGGAAAAAAATATTTGCAAATCAAAATCAGGAGGCCCCGATTTGCAATTCGGTTATGATCATTTTATTGATCTGATTATTTAATTTTTAGATCTAATTTAATTTCATTCTTTGCATTTTTTGAATTGGTATTTTTGGATTTATTACTTGCATAGGCAGAGATTTTTTTTTGTAGAACCAAGCTGTTAGATCCCAGCTCTGCAATTTTGAAGGTTTACTATTTTGTAGGGTATTTTTATTTATCAGTGGGCTCATTATATTATATTCTATGGCCATTACAATTTCTAGCATTTAAACCTATTAGCGGGAAGGACATTCCAAAATTTGGCTGACCATTTAAATCAATGGCGAAGGCACCCGCTGACCATCTCACTAAATAGGCGACCAAACAAATCCTCATTTCGGCTCCAGTAGCCCAAACTTTGGCAAAGGCCCTCACCGCCCACTCATTTACATTTCTTGCACGACCTTATTATTTTAAACAACACCAAGGATTTTCCCACACTCAATGTGGGATAAACCCCACAAATCAGGCTCCCAAAAAAATTAATTTTTGGCCCTCACATCTATAATTATCGACGAATGCTATAAAAATCTGGGGATGATAAGAGATTTTTTGGTTGGCTTTAGTGGAAATGCGGAGCTTTTTAATTGGCTCAGATTGCGTAGTTTAATCCATAGTGGCCATCACCCAGTGACATGCAGTACATTTTTATTCGTGCCATGCCATCCTGTGCAGGGTCCATGTAGACACACAGAGAAATCTGCATTTGACACACGGCATACAGTACTTGGTTGACTTAGCACCATGTCACAATCCAGTCAGCAATCCAACTCATCAACACGTGGTAGCCACACTATTTTTTTCCTATCTTGTCTATATAGTCCATATAGTATGGATGTATGGATCCGTACAACTGATATAACAATATGTACGACCGATGTTATCATAGGCTTGAAGGTGTGCTGACATCATTATTTCATGAGCCTAAATTTGACGGCCATATGACCATCATTACTAGCCAAATTTGAACTACTGTGACAGTTGTATGACCATCAAATTTAACCCTGTCTTTTGCTAGTGCAACCCCTCTCTAGATTGATTTTTGACTTTGCAATCCAAATTTGGGAGACCATAACTTAGACATCTGGACTCCAAATTAGGTGCAATTGTTTTAAAAATTGGGTAGAATTTTCTAATTTTTTTTAGTGGTGTAGCTCTTTGTTTGTTTTGGTGCATGGATTGTTCAAAAATTGCATTTTTTGGTGATTGTACCTGCACAATCCTACATTTTGCAACTTTAAACGCTTTGTATGGGCACATTTGGAGTTAAAAATAGGTTCCATTTTTTTTGAAAGTGCGTTATTTTTTCTCTACTTTCTACATCTGATATCATATTGTAGGGTTGTGTGGACAAAAGTGTCACTTTCATAAAAAGGGCATTTCTTTGCTTTGTATTACTTCAAAATTGTAGCACATTGTAAAGTTCTAGATTTGTAATCTTTCAAGAGGTTGTAACAAGAAAAATTAGAAGTCCACGAAGGCCAAATTGGCAAGTGACCCATTGTAATTACACTACTAATAAAGTGCCCAAAAGCATCTATTTTAGGGGGGTTTCTTGATTTAGTGAAAAAGGGAGGTGTTCTTGGTGTTGTGTTCTCTCTTTTTTGCAATTATCTTTCATTTTCTACATTATGGGCAACTTTAAATTTCCAAAATTAACTCCTCATAACTATGCTACATGGTCCATTAAAATGTGGTATCACTTAATGCATAATGGAGTTTCACAGTATGTAGATGGTACTCTTCCTAAACTAATAGGTGATAAAGTATCAGCAAGTGATATTTTAGCTTGGGTAGCAATGGATAGAAAAGCCCTAGGTGATATATGTTTGGGGGTAGATGATAAGATCATGTATCAAATCAAGAAGTGTTCTACATCCAAGGAAGCTTGGGATACCCTTGAAAACCTTTATGGAAAAGTGTCTGAAGAGGATGTTTTCAAAATTGAAGATGAGCTTGTCTCCTTAGATCCTAAGTCATATGGTTCTATACAAGATTTCATCATTAAGGTGAATGAACTAAGGACAAAGCTTACTAATTGTGGGAGTTCTATCAAAGATGACAGATTGATCTATCTCATACATAACAAGCTGTCATCAGAGTATTCCACATTTGTATCTTCTTTTAACACCTCTAAGACTACCTTAGGGTCTACCTATAGAAAAGTTACTTTTGATGAATATTTTGATCTATTGGATACTGAAGAAAAGAAGTTGAAGTCAATGGGGATTCTCAAATCACCTACATCTAAAGCATTGGTGGCTAACAATGAGGGTTCTCAACATTTAGCTAGATAGTCTTCAAATAAAAGAAAGGGTAAGAAGAAGTGGAAGAACAAATTAAAGGATATAGAAAAGACAAAACCATCATACAATCAACAAGGCAAGTCCTTGAATTCAAACAAGAAGGGGGACAACAATAAGGAGAAGAAGAAGTGCACTTATTGTAAGAAATTAGGTCATGAAGAGCATGAGTGTTATCTTAAAAAGATTGATGAGTTGACCAACATCATGAGGAAACATAATGTTCCATTGCCTAATGCTTATAAGGATAAAGGGTCTTCTTCAAATTCTAAGGTCAAAGGGCAAGCACTCATGGCTAATTCAAACTCTTGAAAGGAATGAATATTTGACTCAGGTGCCTCATATCATATGGGTTCTTCAAAGGAGGATTTTTCTTCATTGAATCACTCAAAGGTACCACACATCTTCATGGGGAATGATAGAAAAATGGAATTTGAAGGGAAAGGAAACATGGAGATGGAAAATGGAGAGTTTGAAGATGTTCTCTACATTGCAAACCTAAGTTCAAATCTCCTATCAATCTACCAAATCACTCACATTGGAGATAGACATAGAGTTGAGTTCCTTCCTGACTCAGTAAAGGTGCATAGTCTTAAAGATGATTCTTTGGTTGCAGTGGGGAAAGTGAATCATAACAAAAGGTTGTACTCTTTCTCCCATTTTGTGCCCAAGTCTCCTTCAAAGGCCTTGTTATCACAATCCAATTCAAACATGTAATTATGGCATTAGTGATATGGTCATCTTGACTTCCGCTATCTTCAACAACTTTGTACAAATTAAATGGTCAAAGGTCTACCTCAAATCAACTTTTCCAAAGTGAATGTTCAATAAATTCAGTGGATATGCATCTAGAGGGGAAGTTACAAAGAGGGAAGTCTTCAAGAACACCAAGTGTTCTACAAATGGTTCACATGGTATTAGTAGGTCCTTTTGCAATCAGCCAGGGTCACTACATATTGACTTTCGTTGATGACTTTTCAAGGTTCACTTGGGTCTACTTTCTTAATAACAAGAATGAAGTGTTGGACAAGTTTCTAGACTTCAAGACTCATGTAGAACGGAAATCCAAAAAGGCCATCATAGTTCTCCACATGGATAATGGAAGCATGTATGTGAACAGAAGACTTATGGACTTTTGTAGACTCAAGGGAATTGATCTTTAGACTTCACCAGCATTCAGTCTGCATAAGACAAATGTTGCAGCCATGAGGATCTGAACTCTTAAGCCTATGGAAAGTTGCATGATACAAGCCAATTCTCCAGATCCATCATTAGAAGTTGAAGCAATCTCTAGTGCCACTCACATTCTTAATAGGTCTCCTCATCCAGCCTTAGATGGCAAGACACCTTTTGAGGCATGGTGCGGTAGAAAACCTATTGTGACACACTTCAAAGTCTTCAGTTTTCCTGCATGGGAAAACTCATCTTCTAGGGGATGCAAGGCACAATCACCTCAGACCTTTACTTTCATTGGTTATGAAGACAGTGTGAAGGCATACAGACTTCTAGATCTTGAGACACATCATATTTTTTTGGGAAGGGATGTATACTTTGAGGAAAGTTCACCAAGCTTGTCCTCTACTCCTCTTCGCACATCATATTGTGTTTCAACTAATAGTGACACCAGTGATAGTGCTAATACATCAGTTCAATCCACATGCATACATAGCCACAATGATAGGTCCAACACAACAGTGTACATCCAGTCTTCTAGGTACAGGTTTAGTGATAGATTTGGGGGACAGTATTGATAATCTGCCTCTTCTTCTTGATGTAGTAGCTCCTTCTTCAGTTTTCATGAGGGCTCCATCCAACTCTCTTGTTCATTCTCTACATGATCAATCATCACAAGTTGAAGTGATTGTGGATACTTATGATCAATAATTACAGCAGTGTTCTTCATTAGTTGTAGAGATAGATAGTTCTTTGGGATAGGTTCTTCAACTAGTGGAGTAGGTTTCAGAGACATCACTTATCCATGAGATTCTTTCCATGCACAGTGGAAGCATCTCATTCATACCTTTGGCATTGTTTCTTCCTAAGGGAAGGAACACCATTCTGCAATCTTGGATCAGGTTCTTCATCACACTATTTGACATTCTTCTTTGGGGGGGAGCCTATCTTGTCTCTCTTCCTCTTCTCATCATTCTCTTATGTATATACTAGATGTATGTCATAATGGGGGGGGATCTTGATTACTCCATCCATCCAAGCATCCCTATTCATCTCTCTTTTTCTTTTTTTTTTTTGGGGGGGGGGGGGGGGGTGTTTCCCATGAGGTTTTCCCTCTTTCTCCACTTTATGAGAGATCGCATTTCATCCTAGATTTTGTCAGCTTAAGGCCATTTTCCTAAGTTGCACTTAAGGGGGGGTGTTGGTGTAAATAACTATTTATTTATTACACTTACTTAAGTTTACTTAGGTTAGTGCATTATTTTTTTATTTATTTAGGTGAGACACATAGGATTTTGTGTACTCTCACAGAAGTGTACAGCTCTATTTATGCACATGGTTTCTACAACACAAGAGTTTGCATCATTCATTGAGTTGTCATGTTGACAACAGAGTTATTCACACTCCTAATTTAGCACATGTTGTCTACACCACTGATTTGTGTGATACACCATTGTAGGATTATCCTCACATCATTGCACTTAATTCCATGCTTAATAGAACATAACCCATATCTGGTGGACATGTCCCTGGTTGTATGACTTATCATGATGCTGGCTTCTATGCATTCTAGAAGCTCTCTTGAAGCCTTTATAAACAGGCACTCCTAGTGTACTTGAATATGGCATATTGAATGAATATATTGTCATTTTGGTCATACTCTCTAATCTTGGTCTACGATTGTGCTTGTGTCTGATTTCCTTGGTCTTGGGTGAATTCTAGCCTAAGCCAGATTCTTACACAATCAAATAAGGTAAGTTATGGTTGTCATTTATGGCAACATATTTGTGTTGCAGATTAGCCTCATTCAATTGTAGAAGAAAATTGTCTAAGTATCAGAAAATGTTACAGCAGTAGGACAGTTTTGATGATAACAAAATATTTCCTTTGAATATTCTCTTGTGCAGTTGGCCAGAGATGCATGATGTCATAATGATGATGTATACTAGTGTGCATGTCCATATAGTCAATCAAGTTCGAGTTGTGAAGGAATTAGTGATGCAGTGATGACACAGCATAGAACACAACATATTAGTAGAATGTGTTTAACAATTTGGTTTATTGATTTGAGTTATAATTTCCTATTGAGCAGACTCTAATAAATGTTATTTGAGCCAGCTAAGGAAGAATTTACCAAAATGTTTTGTATAAGTAAAGAACTTTATTTGTGAAGTTAAATGGAGAAGTATGTGTGAAAAAAAAGTGGATGATGATTCAGTAATCAGTAAATGTGAAGTTGATATGATCTTGTGAAATGTGAGTAACAAATGAATGCAATACTGTGTTATATGATGCAAAGATATGATGTAGATTAATATGTGCACAATCACTCTTGTGTGAAGAATCATCAATCAGAAGATTTGCAAAGTACAACAAATAATTCAGTATTGTATGTATACCTATTTCTTGAAGAATTTATTGTATAGATGCATGTTAGGGTAGTGGGCTCTTCTTGCACACATTTGTATATGATCCACCAACTCCTAATAGGGTTAAGGCTTCTAACAAGGCCTATTCTCCTAATAGGGACTTGAGACACTATACATGCTACATAGACTCCTAACATGGTCAATATCCTTAATTGGATTCTTTATATAGTGAATCATCTAGTGGGTTCCATCCTCATCGGGGTTTTCCCTTGTCCAGGGTTTCCCTAGTTAAGAAAATATGGTGTTATCATCTCTCTTTGTGTATGGTTGTTTATACTATTCAACATTATTGGTTTAGTTTCTTATGCACATAATAAAGTAATTAATAATATTCAGTTGTGGGTAAAAAGATTGAGAATACTGATTCACCCACTGCCCACCCCCACCCCCCCCCCCCCCCCACCCTCTCAATATTATCTATTTCTAACATTAACCTTACTGAGTATAGGATTTAGCTAATCCTTAGGCTTGTCTCTAACTTTGTTTCTAGGTATCCAATTTAAATTGAATTGATATGTTCCATACAAGAAAGAACTCCAACACATTCAAAGTTTGATGCACTATGGAGTGGTTCCTATGTAATCATCAGTTGCAAGCAAGCCAATACTTTCCAATTAAGCATGCCTAATGGTAAAATATTGCCTATTCCAATCAATGGAATATATCTCAAGCCCTATTTCTGATAGGAATAAATTTTTCATATATATAGTTAGTTAGTATGCTTCTTGTTCTTTCATGTTTTCCAAGAAGTGCACTAGCACAAGTTTTATGTAGCAGAGAGTTTTGGTTCTAGTTTTGAAGAGTTGTAAAGATAGAAAGGTTTGTTTTATGGCTAAGGATGTGGTGGAGGTGATGAAATGGACATGTTCTCAAATTCAAAGACTCTATAGCCCAATGGATCTTCAATGGTCACTGGTCTTATGCCAAGTAGGCTTGCATCCCCTTTGAGTTGCCATAAATATTAACCCAAAATGCCTTCCCACCAAAAAAATTGATTTCAAAATGTTGAGTTGTCTAACAGTCATACTTTTTCAAATATTCAAATGATCAAATGTTACACAAGGATCTATTTAAAACTTTGGCCATGTCTTTTATCCTAAGTCTTACGGCCTCATTTCATGTATGCCATTGAAACATTTTAAACTTGTGATTGTGTGATCACCCTTTGGGTTCACACAGTTGCAGTGGGTTAAGTGTTAACTAGAGTTCAAAGTGGTGAAGGCATGATTGCATTGTCTTTGCATCATCATAGAGATACTTGGCTCAACCAAGGTCATGGTCTCAATAGGGAAATTACATTGTTTTCACCTAGTCGCAAGGTGATTTTAACATACTATGGTTTAGGTCACGATAGTGTGGTAATGGAAAAATGTTTAGTGTTTCAAGGATGCATTTCACACCATTAGATCTTTCATATCTATGGCTAGTGCGCTATTGCATCATGTTAAGAAGGAAGCTAAAGTTGGAGTTGTGATCAAGTGATTTCTTTGTTTTCTGTGGTCACAAGGTTAGGAGGTGAACCTTGGTTTACATCGGTGATGCTAGGAGTGCGGTCAAGATCTTAGTCTTCACAAGGTTGCAGCGGTTAAGGAAAGGTGTTAAGGGTGGGCTATAAAGCAATGATATCCATTAGGTCACAGTTTCACAAGCAATAACTATTAATGAAGAAAGGTGGTGGCAAAGCTATGATCACGAGCAGTCAAACATAAGACATAAGGTTGAATGCTAGCAAAATGATAAAGGATGGTTGGTCCACATGGCAAGGCTTGATGGTTTGACTCTAGTTGACCAATGACACATCAGATTTGTTGTACTTATGATAGAGGAAGCAACTCTTTGATGATAGATCTGATCTTTTCGATCTCTTGCAACCACTTTCATCGTTCTCCAGGTTTGATAAATGCAAAAGAAAACTCCATCACTTCCTGTTGATCCATCTTAGACCTCTCAGAGCTTTGTTTGGCGGACAAGTGAATTTCTAGCATCCAATTTTGTACCATGATTAGATATTTTCCAAATTTGTGATAGTGGTTGGATGTAGTGGTTGTGAAGTGATTCTTAGTTAGAAATATTCAGTTATGCTTAAGCTATAAAAGCACATTTTGTAACACTAAACATAGATTCTTCTTTGTTTTCCTTGGCATATTTTTCATGTCCATTGTAAATTCCCTTTTCCTATGAGCTATTCATAATATTATGCTTTATCTCTTTTAGCCATTGATGTATTGTGCAAAATCTATTTGTCTTTCTTCAATTTTTCGTGCCTATTTGCAATTTGTATGATTGTATATTTTTTGACTTGTGAATGATATACAAAATGAACTTTCTTCTTCCTTGTGTTATTCATGTTGCTTATCTAATCTACATGTGATTGTAGGATTTAAACAAGTCTGAATCTATATATCTTTGATATAATAATAGTTCAAGTTTGCATATATGGGCAGAGGTAGGATTGAACACCCTGTTTTGGTGCATCACCTCCTTAGAATAGATTAAGTAGTTTCTTTCATGTATTCTTTCTCCCTTTTCCTCTTCAAGTGTAGTTTAGGTACATCCTAATAGCAAATGAAGTCATCCTTCTCTGGAGACTCGACCTCATAGTTCAAGTCCCACATCTTAGAGGTTGTTTCCATGTTTCACAAGGTTGTCCTTAGGTAAAAATTTTGGACAAGGGTCAAGCTTTTGTGGCAATAGTTTCTCAAGAACAAAAATAGGTGTATACAATCTAGTATTCTATCTTACTCCTTTTGCAACTTTACAAATTCTACAACTCTTTACAAACTTGTGAACATCCTTATACATTTGTGGCCAATAATACTTGTCTTTAAGAAAACTCAATTCCTTATCAATACTAAAGTTCTAATCCATCATAATGCTTTTCCTTAATCAAGTTAACTCTCATAGGACTTCTTACTATATACAACTGAATTCCTTTGAACAATGTACCTTCTAGAAAAAAATTATAATCAAGCTTACTTGAATGATCTAATACGTGCTTTACACTCTCTTCACATCTCATAAAAAGTAGGGTCAGTATCATACAAATCCTTCATCTTGTCAAAGCCAAGAACTTCAACCTTCATCTCATTCACCAAAGAATATCGTCATCTCAATGCATCTACAACACAGTTAGTGACCCCACTTTTATGCTTTATTACAAATGTGAAACTCTGTAAGTACTCAATACACTTCATATGTCTCTATTTCAACTTATGTTGACTTTCCAAGTACTGTAAATCCTAATGATTAGCATATAACAGAAATTCTTTAGGAAGAAAATAATGTCTCCAATTCTTCAAGTCTTGATCATACACATAATATTTCCTCTTAGAATCGTTCAACTTCTCACTAAAGAAAGCAACAAGATTACCTTCCTATATTAACACAACTCCTATTGCACTACCACTTGCATCACATTCAACTTGAAATACCTTATCAAATTCAAGTAAATCCAATATATGTAACTTGGCAACCTTTTATTTCAAAGCTTAAAAACTATTACCAGCACCATGTGTCCACTTAAAATCCTTTTTATCTTCTCTCATAGTTTCAATCATAGTACTAGAAACACAACTGAAATTCCTAATAAACTTTCTATTAAAACTTTCCAAACCATGAAATGATCTTACCTCACCCACATTCTTAGGTGTAGGCCATTCAATAATTGCTTTAACATTCTCAGGATCCATCTTCAAACCATCATCTTAAATCACAAATCCTAAATACACAATCTCCTCTTACATGAATGAACCCTTCTTTAAATTAATCAATAATTTCTCCTCCTTCAATCTCTACAACACTTTTCTAATATGCTCTAGATGTTTATCCTTAGTCTTATTGAATATCAGAATGTCATCTAAATTAAACCATAGCAAACTTACCCAAGAATCTCTTTAGAACCTCATTCATCAATATCATGAAAGTACTTGGTGCATTAGCCAAACCAAAAGGCATAACCAACCATTAATGCAAATTTTATTTTGTTTTGAAATTAGTCTTCCATTCATTACCTTCTCTTATTTTGATCTGATGATAGCCACTCTTCAAATCAATCTTACTAAAGTGTTTTTTTCCACTCAAACAATCTATTATGTCATCGATTCTCAGCATAGGAAACCTATATTTCACTATAATCTCATTAATAGTTCTTAAGTCAGTACGCATTCTCCATTCTCCATTTTTTTAAGGTGCCAATACAATAGGTACAACACATGGACTTAATTTTTCTTTGATCAAACCTTTTCGCAAAAACTCCTACACATTCCTATTAATTTCTTCATTCTCAATAGCTGCCAATCTATATGGTGCTTTATTCAGCAAACTCACTCCCATAATCAGATCCATAAAATGACTTATACTAATTACTATTGGTAAGACATCAAGAATATCATCTTCATCAATCTCCTTGTACTCATTAAGAATTTTTTAACTTTTTCTTGGCACTTGGTCAATACTGTCATATTTCACTATCACTTGGTCAATACTATCTCTTGTCACCTAGTCAATACTATCACAACTTGATCCTTTATGAATCACACCAAAGAAAATTGTGTTCTTCTTCATGTCTACTTTAAATTGTTTCCCATTAACCATAAAAACTCTAATAGTAGTACAATTTACTTCATCTAGAACTTCAATCAAAGGAAACAATGTTTTATTTCTTCCTTTCACCCAAAGAGTGTATTGATTCAATCTAACATCATGCACAACATGTCTATCATACTGCCAAGGTCTACCCAACAAAATATGATAACTATCCATAGGCATAATATCACACAAGATTTCATCAAAGTAGTTTCTAATCTTTAATTTCAAAACACATTTCTCATTTACCAACAACTTATGCTCATCCTTGATCCATGAAACATGATAGGATTTAGGGTGTCTCAACTTCTATAGTTGCAACTTTGTAACCAATTCCTTAGATGCCAAATTTTTTGAACTTCCACTATGAATGATCACTTTGCAACATTTCCCTACCATCTTTTATTTGGTTTTGAAAATACTCTCTCTAGGATAGGTTCTTCATCAACTCTTTCACTACACAAAGTTCTCCTTACCATCAATTTTTCTCTAGCCTCAGGTCCACTCGGTTAACCCTCAAGATCTTCTTGAACCACAACATTTTGGCTATTACTACCTTCATTCTTATTTCTAGAATTTTTACATTCAAAGGCTCCATATACTTCTTAACCACATTTAAAATAGGTATCACTATATTCTCCTCTTCCATAACTACCTTGATAAGAAACACCTCTTCCTTAGTAAGAACTATCATCTTTCCACTTGGCCTTGCCTTTATCTTAATTTTCCACTCGATTCTTCCCTTATCTGGTACTGTATTGTTTAATCTGGTATTTTCTCCATAAGACATTCCTCTACCTCTATGAGATCTTCCACCTCTACCTCTTTGTCTTTTCTCATGCTTCTTTCTCAAGATCTCCTCAAATTTTAGGGCATATTGGTACGCTTCTTCTACACTATCTAGTTTTAGAAAATTGATCTCATCTTGAATTACAGTTCTCAAACCATTCAAGTACTTTGCAACTCTCTCAACCTCATCATCAATATGTTGAGATTTGATGTCCAATCTATAGAATTCCTAGTCTACTCCTTCACACTCATGTCCTTTTGTCTCAAATTTTGCATCTTCCTCAACAAACTAACTTGGTAACCAGTATGGGGAAACTTATTCTTCAATTTATTCACCATCTTTAACCTAGTTTGTATATTTTCTTTTATGTTCATTTGTTTATCAATTTTCAAATGCTCCCAAAAAAGTGAGGCATGACCTTTCAATGTAGTAACAACTATTTTCACCTTCCTATTATCAAAAATGCCTTCAAATTAAAATAATTTCTCCATCTCAAAGATCCAATCCAACAAAGAATTGGTGTCAAATCTTCCATCATAACTTGTCACTTTAATAATAGGCTTTGAACATACCTTAGAAATGACTCGCAATAATCTTTCCTCATCAAATTCCATGTTAGGGTCAGGATTAGGGTTGTATACTCCAAGTGCTCCTTTTTCATCACTAACATCATCAAGATATATTCCTCTCCTTTGGGTTGTCTCGACATCATCTAATTTGGAAATAATTTGTCTCAACATGTTTATTATGGCATTGTCATCATTTCCTCTACAATTAACCATTTTGAACAGGCTTATGCAAAATCATTATCCTCTACAAGTTATAGGTCAGACTCAGATCTACTACCCTACAACCAAGATCAACTAGGATTCTACACAATCCAATCTCCTCAAGGATGCAACTAAGCTCTAATACCATGTAAAGTAAGGGAGGTTGGGTAATTAGGGCTAGAGGAACACCTAACTATCAAACCACCTTGTTGAGTGAATACAATGAAAGAAAAACATAGAGAAAAAATAATATCTTAGGGATTCATCAAATGACCCACAAACATGCTCAGTTGTAAGGCCTTCTAAGTTGTAGCCAACAAAATGGCTTACAAATTACAAATCGAGATCCATAATCCTACTACAAGTTATGACTCTAAACTTGATCATTTATGATCATCCATATCTCCTCTAAAACTCACCCCTTTAACTCTTTTTCAACCTAAACCTAAACACCTTTATTTATTGTAATGCCTCGCCATGTGATCCAAAAGAACTAACCTAAAGTTTTACTAAGTTTTCCGAAAAAAAATTTTAAAAGATAATAACTTAACAACAATAGAATAATATAGTGGAAGCAATCAACATACACTCATACATCAACAACACATAAACAGGTTACAACTCTTAAAAGTCCCATGATGTTGAAACATAATTAATTTTAATTAACACTAAATCCAATATATAACACATCCATATTAAAGAATAACTACAAGTACAAATTCCATTTAAACAATATACAATTATCTCGAATGCCACTTAGCAATAATCATAATGCACAATCATCCATTGCACAGGTCATAGGGTATGAAAGGCTGAAATAATATACATCATGAAATAAATTAAATTATCTCTTAAGATCTTATGAAATCAAATACAATATAATAGTACAACCATCCATCATATAAATACAAGAACAGATAGAAAGGAACATTTGCACGAACACATAAGAATCTTCCTTTTCCTTCAAAAACCCTCTTTTCAGAAATCGGCTCCTCCAAACCTATGTATCTAGAAATGAGCTCTAATTTCCTTAATAAAGAGTTTTCCCCCCAAATCAAGGCTTTGATCATGCAATCATGTGAAAACCCTTTGTCTTTAATTATTATATTTTAATTTTCATGCACACACTTTATGCAATTTAATTAAAATAAATGTTATTAAATTAACGCTTTCTCTCCCTTATTAAATCATGCGACATTTTTAATATAATAATTATTAATTAAACTAATAATATTATTTAGTGTTTATTAAAAATAAAACTCCTAAATAAATTATTATTAAATTGAATAAATATAAATAGGCCTAAATTATAACTTTATCTTTAAATTTTATTCTTTTATTTAAGTAATTCATGAGATATTTTTAATAATATATTAATTAACTTAATTAATAACATTATTTAGAGTTTATTATTAAAATAAAAATCCTAAATAATTATCATTAAATTAAATAAATATAAATACATCAAAAATAGAACTTCAATAAAATCTTTAAATTTAATTCTTTTATTTAATTAATTTCTCAATTAATTAAATATCAAATTTCTTTATAATATTTCCATTAAATTAAATCATTAAATTATCTTTTAATTTGATTTAGTTATAACAGAAAATCACCACATACCCTCAAAACCAAAAATGACAACTCAACCAAAGGCAAAGAACATAATCAAACTCTAGGGTCAAAATCATGAATTCATGTCACTTGACAAATTCGGATGGGTAAAATAACTCAAATACTTGTCTTATTTTATAGGACAATTGGCTTAGGGTTTAGGATTTGGACTCAAGAGTTATCTCCCCACTTATACCATTGAAATACTGTGATCGGGTACGCTCATCCTGGCAATTCAAGAAAGTCAATACCCGGTACCTACAATATGCATAAAATCCATGCATGTACAAACGCAATATTCTAAACTAAACAAGCAATGGCAGAAAGTGGTTCATCATGTAGATTCCAACTAGCAAGTGATTACAACTCCCTTCCCCAACCACATCAAAAACATCAAACATAAGGAAAACATACACGCACACCATACACATACAAGTATGGGGTAAGTATCCCTAGAAACAACATAAAAATCATTCATCTAACTTACATCATTCAATAACTTATATATATATATATATATATATATATATATATATATATATATATATATATATATATGAAATACAACTAATCAATTATGGTAATCTAACTCCGTTAATCATAAAACATAATAATAGAACAGGCCTAAAAGAATCTAGTCAAAAAAAATTAGAAAAGTCAAGTAGGGGTAGGCATTACATCCACTCCCCCTTGAATTAGGCTTACTCTTGGAAGCCTACAAGAAAGATGAACTAAACTAGGTGTAGGCATTACATCCACTCCCCTTAGACTTAGGCTTACTTCTGGAAGCCTGCTACAATGACTAAGGTAACTAAAAGTCAAAGAGTATTGTCTATAATGTTGAACAAAAAGCTCATTTAGGAAACTAATATAAATAAGTTAACTATGTATATGCTTCTAGTCACTTAGAGCAATATGATTCTAGTTTAATAATAAACTGAAAACCATATTGATCCAACATTCATCTTTTTTAACAATCACTAAAATAGGTCCCCTAAAACACTTCAAACAAAAGGTCAACATCTCTAAATCCATTGGAAAACATAAAAGTTATTGTTAGATTGTGGTGACTGATCAGGAAAGTACTGTACATACTTCATAAATAGTGGGGTTCAGGGCATTGCCCCGAAAAAAATTTTTTTGGGAAGTAGCCGACATGGTAGCTGACATATTATGACCGACATATGGCCAACATGTTATAACCCTAAAGCCGTTTAATACTTGTATAAAAGGGGCTTAGGGTTGGGTATTTTTCATATGTGGTGATACGAAATTGGTTCTTGCAGCGGTATTGAGCTGTAAGGGATTACAGATTGTAATCAGGTTGTAATCACTGGATTGTAATAAGATCGGACTTGCTGTTTGGTGGACGTAGCCCAGGGATTGGGTGAACCACGTTAAATCTTGGTGCCTTGTGTTCATTTCTGTGTGTTCTATTATTTTTTGTTATTGGTTATATTTGCATGTAGTTTTTATTTCTGTCTGTGGTTTATCCAAACAGTTATAATGTATAGACATAAATCAAAAGTCAGGAACATAAATGTTATGAGTTTCCAAGTTTCATGTTAAAAAGTTTCACTTCTTATAACTTTTTTTCTTGTTCAAACTATTTAGGTTTAAGTTTGTAACTTTACTGAAAATACCCAAACAAGAACAACATAATGTTTGCAAAAATAATCAAAGGCATACTATCTTAAAGCATAATCATAAGAAAGTATGTTTGAAATCAAACTCACAAGTTTTTCCTTTTTCTATGTTTCAAGTATCAAGTCTAAAGTTTCAAGTTTCCAATTGTTCAAGTTGCAAAAGATACATAACAGTGTTTACATTTCTACTAGCTAAAATGACTTACAGAAGGTTCTAGATCCTCACATTAGAGAAGGTCAACCACATAACTATCTACATACTTCTCAATGCACGATCCTTACATTAAATTGAGGAATACAAATTAAATACAAAGGTTGGCTCACAAAGGAACCAATGCACAGAGAAACTCAGCCAAAGAAAGACTTATACACAACTAAGCATCAAGAAAAATGACCACCAAGTAGGCTCGGCCAATATAGCACTTGGTGAATACTGGAGCTCAGCACACACTAGAACTTGGCATAAATAATAACTTAGCACACACTGGAACTCAACATGAATAGTGATTGAAAAAACACTAGAACTTGACATGAATAGTGGCTTAACACACACTGGAACTTGGCATGAAAAGAAAGTTGGTACAGATTGGCACTCGACATGAATAACAACTTGTCACACACTGGTATAAACTAACAACTTTGAGCAAGATAGTGAGAAAACCCAAGATGCTTTTGCATCAATGTTATAAGTCAATGACTCAAATACATTACAAATAGACAAAATACAATACAACAACCTCCTAGTATGCCTTATACCTTAGGTGATCTTGCATCATACTCATCCTTGGATCATACTTCATACCTTATGATCTCTCAACACACAACAACCATTTAATAAGGCTATTAAGAAACCTAGTCTATATTTTCAATACTTTTCTATGAATGGCCCATTTTGTTATACAATACACTTAGACTTTACTTGTTGACCAAACCCCTATCCCTTGAGGCTCTAACCCTTACACAATATCCAATACTTTGCCTATACAATTCTTAACTCACCATTCTTAGATCTTATCAACTTTTACAAATGAAATATAAACTTATATGTTTACACTCTAACCTTGACACTAACACACACATCTACAACCTTGAACCCAAACTACACTTTTTCTTGTCATCAATAAACATCTTTGACCACTTGGCCTTCATTTGGACATCCAAGGTCCCTCTCCTAGTCTTCATACCTAACACCACTCCTCTATAGTTGAAAAAAACATAGCCATTCCTAGTTTAAATTCCTAACATGAAAAACATAAAATTTGTCCCTAGCCATACACAACACAAATTTTGAACAAAAATAATAACATTTACCTATGTTACCGCTGTCACTTTAAAAGAGGCTTCCATATGATACAGAGTGGTTAGCAAGAAAAGTGGTTTCTTCAATATTTCCTACTCACTTCTGCAAAAGAAGATTTTTACTTCCCTCTTTATGAAGATGGTTTCTAGGGTCTCCAAGGTAACCTTTAGACAACTTCAACCTATTCCAAGGCTTTCCAAACACTTGGCTAAGAATTAAAGGTTGATGCAACTTTTGGCTTTAGGACCCAAGTCCCTCAAATTGTTGACTTAGTAAAAATTCACCCTAAGCCCCTCACTGTCCCTTCCTTTCACTTGGAATGGTTTCCTAGGCACTCAATTGGCATGTTTCAATAGTTGGTTTGATCCACAACTCCACACAAGACTCCAAACCCAATTTGGGCTAGTAGGGCAATTAGGCCTCCCTAATTATTGTTGTATCCTCAACATCCAAACTCTCCAAATGACTACCCAAAAAAATTTCCTTTTTAGATACCCTTTCTAGCCTTACTTGTGATTCCAAGAGACCAAGATCTAACTCTACTCTAGCATTCCCTAACCCTTAACTTGCTTGCATACCTAATAGGCCTAATTAGGCTTGGTTTACAAAGCAAGTGCAAGTAGATGGGTGCATAGGACTAGTGTAACCCCTTCGATATGTTCTCCTACACTAACTCACACTATTCCCTAGTTTTCATGTCGTGCTAACATGAATTGCTCACTCAAATGCTTGATGTTGCATTCTCTAATGTTAAATACATTGACATATTTGACCTAGGTTTGGCTAGTAAAATTAGAAAACCATGGAAACTAACCACAAACCTATGGAATCTATTAGTACACATACCCAACTATCTTTCCCCAAATGACCATTGAATTTTATTGGTGGAAATGCAAGTTAGGCCCTCATCTTTGCTACACACCCTAAAAATGAGGGTTTCTAGAACAACCTACACAAAAATGGTTATAACTTTAGTTAGAAATATCACCCAGGCATGAATTCAAATGCAATGTTCAACTACCTCATTCCTCTATTCAACTATACAAATTGATCTAGTCTATCAATTCATACAGGTCCGTACAATCACAAAAATAATGAAATTGATGGTAAATCTCTATTTTTATTGCTCTCCAATGTCTCAAACCTTTATACAACTTCCTCTCCAGTATGAGAGATGTATAATATGCTTATATAAGCCTCCCCCAATGGCCACAATAGAACAAGGTCATTTACAACCATATTTTGAAAGGTTACATCAAAATTGCAACTTTTCAATTATGCAAAATTGATAACTTTTACAATATTCAACTAATTGCCTCTTAAGAGATTTTGGTTGATTAGGACACATTTGAAATAACTTGTTATGACCCTAACACCTTTATTCTAACCAACTAGACAAGAAATGTTTGAAATCCCATAATGACTCAAGGAAATCCATGATTTATAGTACATCTTTAGATCCCTTGGCCTTACAATTTTGGATTTCCAAACCAATTAGCCTATTTATCTAATTTCTTCTAATATTTTTTGACCTTTCTAGGGAAGTTTCTCTTCTTTTTTCTAGGGTTCTCTCTACCATACTCCCTTAGTCACAAGAAACTAAAGTACCTTGAGTTGGAATATCTACAAACTGGTATCTTGCCTTCAAGATATCCTTCTTAGTTATTCATGTTTCATCTCTTGCTGGTTGATCCTTCCACTTGATCAAGTAGTCATAGTAGGTACCTCTCCTAGTATTCTTGTTTACCCTCTTGGTGAGGATGCATTCAATCTGTGGTGTCCTTGGGAACAATTTGCATCAATTGTTCATCAAACTGATCTGCAACTTCCTTCACTTCTTCCATATCTCCTTTGTAAGGAAAGATGTCTGCTACATTGAAGATTGGAGATAGACCAATGTCAGAAGGTAAGTTTATTTTGTAGGCATTATTTCCACACTTGTTTATTATCTTTAAAGGTCCAATCTTCATCGTCATGAGTTTAGTGTACTTTCCTTTTGGAAGTCTTTTCTCCTTCAAGTGAATCATCACCATATCTCCAACTTGGAATTGGAACTCTCTCTTCTTCTTATTTTCTTGTTCTTTATATCTTCTTGAGGTATGTTTCAACCTTTCTTGTACTTGTTTATGAATATCCCTTGTTACCTTAGCAAATTCTTCTAGTTGTGCACTTATCTTCTTCGTGTCCTTCACATCTTTGAGTTCAAGAACACCTTTTGGGTGTCTCCCATGGACTATTTGAAATGGGGTCATCCCTGTACTCCTATTAACTGAATTATTATAAGATAATTATGCTTGTGCCATTATGCTATCCCAACTTGTGTCATGTTTCTTTGTTAAACACCTTGGAAGGTTTCCAAGAGACCTATTAATTACCTCAGTTTTCCCATCAGACTGAGGATGGTAGGCTTATGACAAGTAAAAATTTATGCCAAGCTTCCTCCACAATCTCCTCCAAAAGTGTCCAAGAAATTTTGGATCCCTATCTAATATAATGGATAGTGCCAATCCATCCAACCTAATAACTTCCTTAAAGAATGGTCCTACAATATGTGATGCATCATGTGTTGTCTTAAAAGGGATAAAATGAGCCATTTTTTAGAATCTATCTACAACCATATAAATGCTATCATAACTAGATTTGGTCCTAGGCAAGCCTAATACAAAATCCATGCCTACCAAATCCAAAGTTTTACTAGGAATAGGAACTGGAGTATACAATCCTGCATTTGAAGTGTGACCTTTGGATTTTTGGCAAATCAAACACCCTTCCACATACTTCCTTACATTTTTTTGCAACTAGGGCCAAAAGTAATGTTTTCTTGCTCCAATGTTTTGTCCACTCCAAAATGTCCTACCATGTTCCCACAATGCTTCTCTTTTATGATGTTCTCCCTTATTGATCCCTTGGGAATGCATAAATGGCTCCCCTTGAAGAGTAATCCCTCCTGCAACACATATTCTACAAATTTATTATGATATATGTCTGACTGCAAACACACCTTATAAGCTTCTCGAAATTCTTCATCTTCTTGGTAGATAACCTTGATGGAGTGAATGCCATCATTGTTCAACCTTGTCTCCTACACCATGATATACATCCTAGTAAAGGCATCAACAACCTTGCTTTAGGTACCCTTCTTGTGCTTGATGATGAAGGTGTAGGATTGGAGAAATTACATACACTTGATATGCCTATGATTCAACTTCTCTTTTCTATTCAAGAAACTCAAAGCATGATTGTCAATAAAAACAATAAATTCTTTAGGCAATAGGTAATGCCCCCACTTCCTTAGAGATTATACCATGGTTTACATCTCAAGGTCATAAGTAGAGTACTTTTGTTTGGTTTCATTATGCTTTTCACTGAAAAAGGCAACTGGCCTTCTTTCTTGACTTAGGACTCCACCAATATCCCTCTTGCTTGCATCACATTCAACTATGAACACCTTGTGAAAATTAGGCAACACCAATATTGGTTGTTATGTAACCCTTGTTATGAGATATTCAAGGGCTCTATCTGCTTCATTAGTCCACATAAAATTACATTTTATCCCTCCTTTTATGGTTTTAATCATAGGGGCGCAACCATCACTAAATTTTCTACTAAATTTCCTATAGAAACTAGACATACCATGAAAATTATTTACCTCTGAGACAATCCTAGGTGTGGGTCAGTTGAGTATGGCCTTAACCTTTTCAAGATCCATCTCAAGGTTTTTGTGAGTGATCACAAAACCCAAGAACACCAATTTAGTTTGCAAAAACACACATTTCTCCAAATTTATCTTCAAATTCTCCTCATGCAACTTCTTCAAAACTTGATCCAAATGCAACAAGTGTTCCCCCTTGCTCCTGCTAAAAATCATTATATCATCTAGATATACAACAAAAAAATTGTTGATAAAAGGCTTCAAGACCTCATTAATTAGTCTCATGAATGTTCTAGGGGCATTGGAAAGCCCAAAAGGCATCACTAGCCATTCATAAAGTCCCTTAGTGGTTTTAAATGTTGATTTCCTCCCATCCCATTCTTTGATCCTTATTTGATGATATCCAATTTTTAAGTCCACCTTTGAGTAGTATTTGGCTCCTCCCAAGAAATCCATCAAGTTTTCTATTCTAGGGATGGGTAATCTATACTTGATAGTAATCTTGTTGATGGCCCTAGAGTCAGTGCAAATCCTTCATGCACCTTCCTTCTTGGGTGCCAAGATTGCAAAAATTGCACAAGGACTAATACTTTTCCTTATAAAACCTTTCCTCAACAACTCCTCTATTTTCCTTGCTATCTGCTCATTCTTCTTTGGAGTCATCTTTTATGTTTCTTTATTGGGCAATGTGGCTCTTGGTATGAGGTCTATGCAGTGGCTAATCTCCCTATGTGGTGGAAAAGTCTCTGGCCTACTACCTGCAATCAAGCCCTCATATTTATCCAAAAGCTATTTTACTTCATTAGGTAATACATTTCTACCTTGTTTATTGTCCATGCTCTTAGTTATTGGCTCATTCTTTGGCCTGACAATAAGTCTAAAACATGATGTGTCCTTCCCTTTAATAGTTTTCATAAACTCTTTCTCTCCTACCAACATGATAGTACCCTTGATTGGTTTGTCACTTTTTTCCTTAGGTAGAGGGTTCATGGTGTACTTAACTCCTCCCTTGGTTATATGGTACACATTGGTCTCCCCCTCATGCCTAGATTTTACATCATATTGCAAAGGTCTCCCTAATAGGATATGGCATGCATCCATTTCACAAATATCACGGAGCACTTTGTCTTTGTACTCTCCTATATTGAACTCTACCCAAACTTTTTCACTCACCAAAGCATGTTTATCCCTTGACAACCATGAGGCTCTATAGGGATAAGGATGAGGCATCCTCTACAACTTCAACTTATCAATTGATGTAGGAGCATCCTAGGCTTTCTTGCAATCTTGTATGTTTGGAGAGATTTTGGCTTAAAGTTGTGGAGTTCGATAGATACTAGTGCTCGGCATGGTCTGTGGAACTCGTCATGGTTTGTAGAACTCTGCATGGTCTTTGGAACTCGGCATGATCTCTAGAACTTGGCATGGTCTCTAAAACTCAATAATTCTTGGGGATTTAGTAGTGTTTGGCTTGGTTTTTTTGACACTTAGCTTGGTATTGGTTTCTATTGGTGTCGTTTTGTTTGTGATCCTACTTTTGACATTTAATTTATGTATGGGTATTTAATTTAGTGTTGTATCCAACTTGTGGCTTGACCTATATTTAATGTAAGGGATGTAATTTTGTTTGCAATGAGCTAGGCCAACTTGTGGCTTAGTTGGGTATAAGAAGGGTTCTTGTAGAGTTTTTTGGCATGATGATTCATCCAACTTGGAGAAGGAGATGAAGTGTAGATGGGAATTTTGAAGAGCTAGGGTTGCAGCTTAGGAACTAGAGGATTGCTTGGTGGAACTGAGGGTACAAGTGTGAATTCTTTTTGGTATTCTTATCCAATTGTGGATTTAGACTAGATGAAATTGGTGTGTGGTAATTGGATCTTGTGGGATCTTGTAGAAATGATATTGTAATTGTTTTTTGCATTTGGCCCTAACCCAGAAAGCCTTACAACTGGGCATATTACATGTAATCAATTATTTGATGAATAAAGAGTTATGATTTGGTATCAAATCTTGATTTTTTGTTGCTTTGTCATATTGTTTCCATTGTGTGGTTTTTTGCTGGGGGCTTGGACATCTCCTTTGGGGATTCTCCTTCCTTGCACTACATCATTAACCATCTCTATAAAAGAAATATTGTCAAGTGAATCAGAATCAACTATAACCCTACATACATTTCCATTCACTTTGCATGTTTTTTTGAACAATGTCTTCCTTTGGGGTGGTTCCTTTATTGTAGTTGTCTTCAACAAGGTCCTTTACATCATTATATGCTCTCCATGCTCTTGATCTACATGCCTAGTCATGGTAGTATGGTAAGAAGTATCATTGCCATTACCATCCTCTTGAGTCAATTGCACCCTCCGTTCTCCTCCTTGCTTGTTTGAACCAAGCTTTTTAGGACACCTAAAAGACTGATGGCCAATCTAGTTGTAGTTGAAACACTTACCAATAAAGACACTTGGTCCTCTTCCTCCAAATCTTCCTCCATTGTTTGACCTTCTCCCTCTAAAGTCTCCTCTCTATCTGGATTCTCCTACTTGTTTTGACTTAGTATTCTCATTTGTTGCCTTATAGGAAGTTCCTTTTCCATTGAGCCTCTCTCTTCCTCTGAAGTTATTTCCTCTACCTCTTGATTGCTTCTCTCCTCTCCTTCTTTGTTTCTATTCCACCCTTGGTGTCATTTGATAGTACTTATGAACAATATCTAGTCCAAACAAATTGATCTCATCTTGGATGCTATAATTCAACCCATTCTGATACCTTGCCAACTTTTACTTCTCACATTCATTGATCTTTTCTCTGAGGGTCAACATATGGGACTCCTCAATGTAACCACTAACATCCAAGTCCTTTTTTCTTAGGTTCTCTAACTTCTTATGCAAGAATACTTCATAGTCCTAAGGAGAAAATTTCCTCTTGATCTCCATCTTCATCCCTTTCCATGTGGAAATAGGATTCTTCTCCTTGTATACTCTCTCACTTTGTAAGAAATTCCACCAACTCAAGGCATGGCCTTTGAGTTTTTATTTTTCCAATTTAACCTTTTGGCTCATTTCCACTTCTTCACATTCAAAGTAGCTTTATATGGCCTCTATCCAATCCATGTATTCTTCTAGATTCATCTTCCCATGAAACACAAGTAGTTCTACCTTGGCTTCTCTCCTTCCTAGTTTTCCAAGGGCTTCAATAAAACTCCTACTTTCCAATTCGCCCATATCTATTGGTTCTTCTTTAGGTTCCTCCTCTCTATCTAATTCATTATCATCTCTTACAATACCTCTCATCTCCTCCAACTTCTTAATCTTTTCTTCCAACTTCTTCGTCTTGGCCATGTGCTCCTTCATGATCTTGGCCAATTCAACATTGGTGACTATTGAGGGGATCTCCTCCCCAACATCTTCACTTCTATTTTCCATCCTTTGCTTCTCCTAAGACTTTTTATTCTCAGGTACCACTTGATGTAGAGTGGTCAACAAGAAAAGTGATTTCTTCAATATTCCTTACCCACTTCTCCAAAAGAGGATTTTGACTTGCCTCTTTCAAAGGATGGTTTCTAGGGTCTCCAAGGTAAACCCTAAACAACTCCAACCTATTCCAAGGATTCCCAAATAAATCACCTTTTTAGATACCCTTTTCAGCCTTACTTGTGATTCCAAGAGATCAAAATTTGACTTTGCTCCAGCATCCCCTAACCCTTTCCTTGTACCTAGACCTAATAGGCCTAATTAGGCTTGGTTTACAAAGAAAGTGCAAGTAGATGGGTGTATAGGACCAGTCTAGACCCTTGGATATGTTCCCCTACACTAATTCACAATATTCCCCAGTTTTCATGTCCTTCTGACATGAATTGCTCACTCAAATGTATGATGTTGTATTCTCTAGTGTCAAATACATTGAGATATTTGACATAGGGTTGCCTAGTAAAAATAGAAAACCATGGAAAATGACCACCAACCTTTTGAATCTATTAGTACACATACCCAAATTTCTTTCATTAAATGGTCATTGAATTCCATTGGTGGAAATGCAAGTTAGGCCCTCATCTTTGCTACACACCCTAGAAATGAGGGTTTCTAGAACAGCCTGCACAAAAATAGTTATAACTTTACTTAGAAATATTACCCAGGCCTGAAATCAAATGCAATGTTCAACTACTTCATTCCTCTATCAAACTATGCAAATTGATCTAGTCTTGAAATCTGTACATATCCGTACAATCACAGAAAACAATGAAATTGATGGTAAATCTCTATTTTTATTGCTCTCCAATGTCTCAAATCTTCATACAACTTCCTCTCTAGTATGAGAGATGTATAATATGATTGTATAAGCATCCCCCAATGGTCACAATAGACTAAGGCCATTTACAACCATATTTTGAAAAGTTGCATCAAAATTACAACTTTTCAATTATGCAAAATTGACAACTTTTACAATTTTCAACTAATTGTCTCTTAAGACATTTTGGTCAGTTAGGAAAAGTTTGAAATAACTTTTTATGACCCTAAAACCTTTATTCTAACCAACTATACAATAAATTTTTGAAATCCTATGGCAACTCAAGGAAATCCATGATTTATAGTGCATCATTGGATCCCTTAGCCTTACAATTTTGAAATTTCAAACCAATTAACCTATTTATCTAATTTCTTCTAATCTTCTATGACCTTTCTATGGAAGTTTCTCATTATTTTTCTTGGGTGCTATGCACCACCATAGAAAAAAGGTTCAGATGGCATCAATACGTAACACCAGTGAATTGTGCCACGGGCAATCCTTATCGATAATGCCACATTACTCTAAGATAGTCACTTTTTCAAGACCTTCCTCTGATCACTTGGTCTCAACTATTCTTGGAGCTTATGGACGCATGTTACCTACACTTGGTCATGCCATTCACAGACCTTCTAATGCTTAAGTACGATCTATACTATTAGAATTTGTAATCTTATTATTCTTTAATGCATTACTTATCTTTCAATATTATTGCAAATATATTTAATGTATTATTCTTCAAGTCATGCCAATGATCCTATCCAAATGTTGCCTCATCCAAGGTCAACCCTTCCTATATTGTTGACTACAATGTCAAAAACATGCATCATGTAGACATCCTCTATTGCACATCATATTTGTAGATCCCTATTTTTCTCTCCTTTGTAATGTGTTTATTTCCCTTGAATTTTTCTTTCTTAGGGGTATTTTGTAGTGGATTCATTTTTTGTAGTAGGAAATGCACACAAGGATACACTAGAGGAAACTATTAGTGAAAGCATGCATCATTTCCTATATCTTCCTATATTTCTAGTACAAGAAAATTGTTGGCCACATTGGTGGTGAGCAATGAAAAATTGATTCCCTTAAAGCTACAAAAGGTTCTAAGTACTTTAAAATTACTATTACATATACTCTAATTGTAATTTACTCATTGATCACTCATTTTACTAATTATCCCATGATCTTTTTGCAAGAAATTTTATTCTTTATAAACATCTTAATGACATTGCATTCCATATATTTGGGTCCACCATAAGTAAAAGGGTGAGAGCATCATTGCAATATGTAGAGATTGTAACATGCACTAGAATTTTGATGTCCATCAGTTGCAAATGCAATGAAGATGTGGTATGTGCAAAATATCTTCATCAAATGTGGGGCCCCTAACAATTTTCAAAATTCCAATGACTATTTGCTACATATCTGATAAGGATGTTGTCACATGTAAGACATCCTTGCCAGATATCCAAATCCTGACTAGCATCAAAATTTTGAAACCAAGTCAAATTCCACTGACAAGAGTGTCATTGGACAAATGGTGTCCTCGGATGCAACATCTTGTCATAAATTTGACACTTATTTGTTTCATATTTCCAACATCAACGAGAATTATCAAAAATTATGACAATTTTTATTCGATAGTGGCATTTGTTAGTAGTCTGATGAAGTATTAATAGAATTTCAATGAACAGTCATCAAATTATACCCTAAATGTACTAGTGTTTGGTCTTTAAATGGCTGGTTAATGAATTTATCTCACATAATTTACATTTTTAAATTCATTTCCCTCATCCATTTATTTCACCATTCAATGGTAACATACTAAAGAATGATAACACACACATTTGTAACACACTAAAGAATCCCCCTATTCTCAAAAAAAAATTCTATTAACTCATTTTTGTCACCCCTGCATTTGATATCCACCCAACATTATCCATACATAATTTCTTATATAAGCCAATATCCCCCTCACCAATAGCCCCTCCTATTCAGGAAGTATATTGCCTCTTTTTTTGTCCATTTTAAATCCTCCAATATTTACACGCATTGTATAGTATTGTCCCTTTAATGAAGACTATGTATGGGCACACTGAAACCAATGTATATGCATGTGTCTAAAATAAAATGTTAAGAATCATTTCTCTACCACTCATTTTCTATTTCTAATCTACATTTTAATTTAATTTTAATATATAATATTTTATTACAAAATGAGACAAAAATTAAATGTAAGCCACCATGGATATGGAAAATTTTACCATTATAGTGTGTGATATCCCCATTATAAAAAAAAATAAGATATTAAATTGGTATGAGGGGCCGATCAATTTAGTATATCTCAGGCACCATTTTTATTTTTATTTTTTCCATAGGTGTTTGTGGTGCCATGTGTCTGCACATTTTTTTCTCCCTCAAGATTTTTCCTCCAATGGGGTAAATATGTCTGTTGGTTTGGTTTTTTTAGGCATGTGACTTGGCTTTTTATTTGTATTGTGAATTCCATTGGGAGTTCTACTTTGTTCACCATATCAAAAGCGAAATATCTTCCCTGCTTGGCTTGTACATTTTCAATGGGTTTCATTCCTACACCATTGTGCTTGTTAATATAATTTTTTTTAGATCTAGCACATCTAAAACGTCATCATTTTTGGTGATAACAAATATATACTTTGGAGAATACATTCAATAATTATCTTTCATAGTCATTCATATCATTCCTGGCATCATTGATATTTGGCATTCACTTGTTGGTTTTCACATAATTGAATGTGTTATTGGTGAATACCTCAATATAATTAACCTAGTCACAAGTGGTATCAGTATCCCTCAACATATGGTAGCACGTCCAAGTCATATGGCTACAATCAACCATTGTCAACCTTCTATCTCCCTAGACCATGCAGTTCCCTTATTGTGTAGTCTTATCCATCCCTAAGAACCTTGTGCATTCATCTTGGCTATCTCTCACCACACACTTATCTTTTGTCTCCCACACCCACCCTATACAAACACCATACAGACATCCTTGTACCCCCACCCCCCACCATACAAAACTCATTTATGAGTCATAAATCATTCACACCTATCTCTATAATGTAGATAGGAAATACTCACATGTCACCCTCATAGTATATACAAGAAACCATACTCATCTTTTTCAAACTTATTTGAAGAGATTAGAAGCACCATATTAGATTGGTATATTACAGTGGTATTAGAGAAAGTGATCCAGCCAGCCTATGGAAGTGAGTGCAAGTTTTTACCCAGAGAAGAAGGTGGTATTACTCTATTAGTAGAATAGGGGATCTACAAGATCCTATAATAGGAGACATGAATCTTCTAAGAGATCTCACCAAAAAAAAATTCTAGATCAATGAAACCCAATAGCTTGTGTAGGAAACAATACATAAACTTGTCAAAGAAAAAGCATTCAAAGAACAAGATGGACATAGTGATAACTCTATTACAAAAAGGAAAAATCATCAACCTTCACACTCTTGACCTTCAATACCAAATTTTCATCCTAGGACTAAAGCATCACAAAAAGAATGGGAGTCCACCTGCTAGAAAATGCATGAACAACTTCAAGAAGATTGGAGAAATCCAAATTTGGAAGGTGATATATCCTATAGAGACTATATTGATCTAAGAATGAGGCACTATAGCAGGGGAAATCAAGGTTATTTTAATCATGACCTCAGGAGGAAGATCAATAAAGTGGATTTATCATCATTTGATGGATCTAGATCAATTTCGGCATAGGCTTGGGTGCTGAAGGTAAACACATATTTCCAACTCAATCTGATGTCTGAAGAAGAAGAAATCATTTTTTTTGCACTTCGTTTAGAAGGAGTTACATATGAATGGTGGTTTCATGGCTTGGTTACTCTCTACCATGATCAAGTAACCTCTTACATTGAATTTATAGAAAAACTCATAGATTTATTTGATAGAAAGGATCATGAATTGAACTTCATAGTTGAAACAAATTAGCTCAATCAAAAAGTACATCATAGATTTCCAAAGACTATCTATATTGGTCATGTGCATCTTAGATTAATGATAGATTTTTTTATTTATGGATAGGTTAAGCAAGCCTTTCATAGGTTGGATCAAAGGTTTCAACCTTTACACTCTCGAAAAAGCCATAAAAAGGTGTGTGACATGCCTACATCATCTTCCTCTAAGAATTGCATACCCTCTCCACAACCTCTACCGTAGGATGAAAAGGATAGGGATACGAATTAGAAAAAGCCTCTAATAAATGAGGACTCATGATAGGAGATAGAAGAAAGAAATATTTCTTCATTCAAGGAACCCTAGGGATTGGGCCACCATTTTTTTGATAAGGGAAATATTTACTACATTGAGGTGTTACCTAGCAATGAAGAATAAAGTCTAGTCTCCAAAGTGCAAGGTGAAGAAACTACTAAGGCAGAGAGAATCACCACACTCATGCAAAAAGAAGGGTTCCATTGCTACCCTCTCTATGTCTTTTGGAAGTAGTATCTCTAGGGTTTGTAGCACACTTCATAAAGAATGAGGAACATTCATAGTTGACACACTTCATGAAGAATGAGGCATATCCATGATTGATAGTGGCACCACATCAATTTTAGAAATTCATCATTAGTTGCAGATAGGGATTTGCACATAGTGGAGCATAGATGACTTGAGGTTAAGGGGGTTGTTAGGATTAAAGAGATATAAATAAAAATTACATGCAAATATAGACAATATCATAAAATAATAAATCACACGTAAGAGAATACAAAACACAAAGATTTAATATGGTTCACCCAATCACTAGGCTACGTTTACCAAATAGCGAGTCCAATATTTTACTATCTAGTAATTGCAACTTGATTATAATTTGTAATCCCTTATAACTCAATACCACCACAAGAAGCTAAAATGAAATCTTTAACCTTAAGCTATTTTATACAAGCTTTTTACTACTTAAAAATTAGGGCTAGAATAAGATGACCAATAGGAAAATATAACTTTTGGCACCTTTTACAATAGTAAATTCATTTTTGGATTCAAGGGCATTGCCCCTCAACCCTTCCCTGCATCCCAACAAGGAGCGTGCTTAGGGCCCCTGACCCCAAGACCCTACAAGGGGCGCTACCCCTTGACCTTGTCTAGGGTGTTTCCTTAGGACCCCTCAAGGGGCATTGCCCATTGACCCCTGGAGCATGGGGGTGTTTCCCCCAAATCCCCATAGTAAAATTTGGAAGGGAACCACATAGATTGAAGTGAGGAAAATTAACCTACGAGTTGGATCACGCTCCAGATCACAACAATCTACCTCTTGGAGATTGATCAAACTCCATAATAATAACCTCCACTTTGAGACTAATCATAATATTGCTAAACCTATAAATCCCACTAGAATGTAAACACATTTATTCCGTAAAGCCCTTTTACCTACATTTAACTTACATAAATCCTAGGTATGATTTTTTAACAAGGAATCCATTTTCTTCTATCATTGCAGACTCTCACTGAATCTTTGTATTTATCTACACAACTTCATTGTAACATTTAGGTTCACCAGTATTTGTTAATAAAATAGAATACAAAGAGGAAGAAAATATTTATGGAGATCTACTTAGCCTTGTTGATTGTCTAACATTCATTAGGGTGTGTGTTGTTTGTTGTTGCAATTTTTGCAAAGCATGAAGGACTACTAGAACATCATCCTTTTGAGTATCATCCAACATTACATAATCATTTTCTTTCTTCTGATGTTGCTACAACATATGTTTTCACAACACTTTCTCATTGAATATGACATCCCTGCTTCTTACAATTTTATAATTATCAAAATCCTAAAGCCTATAACCAAATTCATCAATGTCATATCCAACAAATACACATTTATTTAACTTTCCTTCTAGCTTGGTTCTATTTACATAATCTATATGTACAAATGCTTCACAACCAAAGGTTTTCGGAAAATAATAACTCACCTTCTTACCAGTCCATGCTTCCTCTAGAGTACCACAAACCAAAGGAGTATAGGGACCTCTATTGATTAGATATACAACAATATTGACAACCTCTGCCCACACGTTGAAGGGAAGCCCACCATGCAACCTCATGCTCCTTTCACTCTCCATTATTCTCTGATTCATGCATTTAGCCACTCCATTTTCTTATGGAGTCCTTGGAACAACTTTTTGTTTAAAAATACCATTAGTGGAATAATAATCTTTAAATTCATTACTGCAATACTCACCACCATTATCATATCTGAGACAATTTAATCTTATACCAATCTCATTTTCAACCAAACATTTTCATTTCTTAAAAGTTATAAATACATCAAAATTTTGTCTAAGTAAATAAACTCATACTTTTCTAGTTGCATGACCAATAAATGTAACATAATAATGAGATCCACCAAGGGAAGCTACCTTAATTAGTCCTCATACATCTGTATACACAAGCTCTAATTTCTCATTTTTTCTTTTCCTCCCACTCTTCACAAAACTCACTCTCTTTTGTTTTGCATACACACAATTTTCACAGAAATTCATATTGACACATTTCAAACCTAATAAAACTTTCTTTGAATGAATTAATTTCATATCTTTCTCAATCATGTGACCAAGTGTATTGTGTCATAATGTTGTGTCAAAATCTACAACATATGTTTGTTATCCCTTCTCAAACTGCAACAATTGTTCCTAAACATTAGTTTTTGTCTAATATAATTAAAGTAGAAGGAACAATATGACCTATACAAAATATAAGGTGCATACTTTCACACATGTTGCTACTACAAGGGAACTTTTTGAAACCTTCCAATTTATATCATTAAAAGTAACCGTGCAACCCTCATCACTAAGTTGCCTTGCTGAAATTAAGTTCCTACTCATCCTTGGAACATGTCTTATCTCTTGTAGTAGTAATGATTCCACTTCTACAACTTAATCTTAATTTTTCCTTTTCCAATAATCTAACGGGGTTCATTATACCCCAAATAAACAAGCCCAAAATCCCCTTGGACATAATCAAGAAAATAACCTCTATGTAGAGTAGCATGAAATGAAGCCCCAAAATCTAAAACCCATGAATCATCAATAATTTCTAAAGAAAGAAGAAAATAATCCTCTTTAGATTTATTACTTACCACATTTGTCTCCCTGTTCCCTTCTTGCTTGTCTACTTCATTTTTCTTTCGAGCCCAATAATCTTTTTTCTTATGCCCCGGTTTCCCACAGTACCATCATTCTCTTGGTTCTTGATTGAGAGATCTTCCTTTTGATTTTCCTCTTGATTTCCTACAATTTCTAGAATTATTTCCTCTCATTCATTATTCGTCTACTTTGTGCGTTCAAAACACTTCTTGATGTAGATCCACCTAAGCTTTTCCTATGAGTTTCCTCACCCAGACTAACACCAATCACATCATAAAATTTTAGGGTATTAGATTCAAAAACATAATTACTTACAACCTTTAACATGTCATTCTAGATTTTAGGAAAAGAACAAAAAATCAAGAAAGCCTTAATTTCTTTATCAAAATTAACATTTATAGAAGATAATTGACTGGTAACAGTATTAAACTCATTTAAATGATTTGCAACAAATCCACCTTTTGCTATCTATATATTAAATAAATGCTTCATGAGAAATACCTTATTTGAAGCGAAGGGCTTTTCATATAGTTTTCTAGGGTTTGCATCAACTTTTAAGTCATCTTCTCTTTTGTAATATTAATTGCCACTAATTACACCAAGAATAAAAAAAAATGCTTCCAAGTTCCTTTCCATCCAAAATATCCTAGTCCTCATCTGTCATAGCAGTCAATTTCTTGGGTTTTACTTGTAATCAACGTCATAAATCCTTTTGATAAATATAGCTCTCCATTTGCATTTTTCATAATTGAAAGTTCTTCCCATTAAACCTTTAAACCTTCAACTTACCCTTATATGTCATCGCTCCCACTCAACTATGAGACTTTCCTATAGAGAATAACTGAAACAACTAGGCTCTAATACCACCTATTAGGATTAACAAGACAAAAATAACAATTACATGCAAATATAAGTTCCAACACAATTTACAGTAGTAAAATCATTTTTGGCTTCAAAAGCGATGCCCCTCAACCTTGCCTTGTATTGTGATAAGGAGCATTGCTGGGGTCAACGACCCCAAGAGCCTACATAGGGCTCTTCCTCAGGACCCCACAAGGGGTATTGCCCCCTGACCCCTAGAGTATGGGAGAACTACCCCCAAACCCCCATCGTAAAATTTACAAGGAAACCACACCAAATAAAGTGGAGAAAAATTAACCTTTGAGTCTGATTAGGTTCCAAGTTACAATAGTGATAGGAAGAACTTTGTTACCCTGCACTCATGTGATTCCACAACTAAGCATTAAAAATGAGAAACTATATTGTGATGAATGATTTATTTATTATAGATCTAGTTGACTTGGATATTATATTGGACGTCGAGTGGATGGAGACCCTTGGTGAGTACACACAACATTTGAAGAGGATGCAGTTTTCATTTGAGATAGATGACAATAATGTGTTACTAAGAGGGATAACAAATAAAGAACTGAGGGAAGTCACAATCAAGAAGATGGAGGTAATTTTCAAACAAATTATGACCGAAGAATATAACATCAACACTATGAAAGTGAGCAAAAAGTGACAGTCAACATTTTACCCAAGATGTCTACCCTTAATCCCTTACTTTCATCTTTGAAATATTGACAAACTCATCTATTGGTAGAGCACTCCAAAAAAACTTTGCATCTTAGTTAATAGATGGCTATATACAAAATGATAAGTAGTTGAAGTGATGATGATTATCTTACTACAATGATAAAATTTACTTGTTACTCTAGACTGAAGAAGTTGATCGCTAGAGGTTTTCTAGAATCGGGTTGGTGTTTCTTGAGGGAAATTTTTTTTGGGATGGGGGGACTATAATATCCCCATCATAAGAAAAAAGAGAGATATTAAATTGGTATATGAGACCAATCAATTTAGTATATCTCAATGCCCATTTTTATTTTTATTTTTTGCGTAGGTGTTTGTCATGTCATGTGTCAGCACATTGTTTTCTCCCTTTAGAGATTTCCTCTAATGGGGTATATATGTCAATTAGGTTGGTTGTTTTAGGCATGCAGCCTGGTTTTTTTATTTGTAGTGTGAATTCCTTTAGGAGGTCCACTTTGCTCATCATTTTGAAAGTGAAAGATCTTCCCTACTTGGCTTGTGCAACTTTAGTAGGTTTTAGTACTACCCTATTCCTCTTCTTAGTACATGTTGCTTTGAATCTAGCACATCTAGAGCACCATCATTGTTTGCAACTATAAATTTGTATTATGGAACATAAATTCAATAATTGTCTTTGGCATTCATTCATATCATTCTTGGCATCACTGGTATTTAGCTTTCACTTGATGGTATTTGCATAATTGATAGTGCATATGTCATGTTCCATCAATACTCCTCACTGTATGATACCTTATCTGAGTCATATAACTACATTCAGTCATCGTCAACTTTCTATCTCCCTAGACTGCATGGTTCCCATAGTCCATACACCTTATCCACCCCTTGGCACTATGCACATTCATCTTGGCCATCTCTTACTGTACACCTTTCTTATGTCTCCCACACTAACCTTGTACAGTCAATAATTGACATCGTACGAGCATCCTTGCATCCCCCTCCCCCCATATGTAACACATTATTGAGCCATACATCATTTATTTCCATCTCTGCATGTGAACATGATATACTTGCACACCACCCTCAGAGATTGTACAAACAAACTTACTCAGCTTTGACAGACTTATTTAAAGGGAACAAAAGCATCAAATGAGATTGCTATATTACATAATATTTTTTTTCAAGGGGACGAGTGCTAAATTTTTCCCATGTTTCAATTATTGTTCACTGACTTTTGCTAATTAAATTTTTATTTAAGAATCATCTAGTGGGCCAATAGGGGAGAGGACCTAGTAGTTGTGCACCCTAACTTCGCGCTTCTCAAAATCCTATGTGGAAATTTCAAATCACTCTCATTTTTTGGTAGTAGCTTACTTGGCAAGTCCCCTGCTTATAACTAAGGTTTCAGAGCCACATCATCAAATATGATGTCACATCAGCATGCTTTTTGTCAAAGTGTCCAAAACAGCCCCAAAAAAAGTGAGACCAATCATAGTGCATTGGAGACCCCCATAGTTGTGCAGCTGATGTGGCATCACACTATTGGTTGTTTTTTGGGAAAAGGGACACTTTTCATTCACTTATGGGTAATTATCATTAACAAGAACAACTTTAAAGTCACATCTATTGGTACAATCTTGTCAAAAATGTTGGTTGTTAAATCAACAAGTGTGGGTATTAAGTTAACAACTACTGTCACAACTATTGGTATGCACTCAAGTACTAGGTCCTCTCCCCTAGTTTCCCCTTTTTGGAAAAAATAAATATTAGACATTAGATTAATTGTGCAACTTTATTGGTAACAATAGCACACAATCAATGAGATATTGTGCATAAGAATTTGATCAATTGTGCAAATATTTTGGTTGTCAAAGCAAATGAGTAATGAAGCAATAGGAAACATCTTTAAGAGAACACTTTGAAATGATCATTTTTTACTCTGCATGCATAATGGATCCCATACCATTTGTCTTTATTATCAAGAAGCACAACAATAGTTGTAAACAATGAAGTCACATGCACAGAAAATAAAAAAAGTTATCAAAATTTTGTGTACCATTTACAAACTTAAGATACACAAAATGAAGTATAACAACTAGGGGAAACAACCTAAATATTGACATGGGGTTTAATAACCGTTATGGTTTTTGCCCCATCCACCCCAAATCTCCCCCATTATTACTTTTTAAAAAGCCTCCCCCCCCCCCCCCCCCCCACCCTCCCAGCCCCCCCCCCCCAAAAAAAAAAAAAAAACCACCACTAATAGTCGATCACACATGTACTAATAGTCAATTATTTTTTAGCTTTTTTGGTTGGTGATTGCCCTATTTGTGCACCACTATTGGGGCATTTCATAAAAACTAAGTCAGGACATTTAACTATGAGTATTGGTATTTTTGTGTGGGAAACTATTGGTACATGAACATAGCGGATATTAAACAAGCATTTTGAAATAACACTTTTGAACCACTTTATTGTCAATGATCCTTATAAAGAAATATGTTAATACCCAACAGACAAAACCTTATCTCTAAGTACACCATTCACCTAGGAAGGTATACCTGAAAAATCAGCAAAATCTGACCTACAATTTAAAAATTCTAGCCCTATAAGCGCTCTCCATTATTTTGATAACCCAAAAAATGGGAAGAAAAGGTGTATTGGGTGAGGACGAATGCAGGTCCCGCCATGGGGAGACATCAAATATTATATTGCAGGATGAAATGAAAAACCATAAATGGAGGAAGATATTGCATTCGAAGTTCTAACAATCATGGTTAACTCCCCCTAGCAGAATCAACATACATTAAACATAGTCGAGAAACCGGAGAAGCCGTCCATGGCCGCTGTGTCGGATAACATTCGACAGAAGATCTGCATAATTTGTAAAAAGCGATATGTTTAGGGAAATCTTTGTTGGGATTACCTAAGTATGCTCTTTGATATCATCAATATCAACAATCAATCAACAATACAGTAAAGTCAATTACGGAGGGCGCCTGAATTTTGTTCAATCAATGAAGATTTCATTCATCTTTATCTTCACAAATAATGAGAGGGCTTCCACCGATGTGAGAGCTTTGTCGCACGCGCCCATTTTGGGCAAAAGCAATCATCCTTTTCTCTACATCTTATCAACCTTTCCCCTTTGCACCTCTCCTCCCTTCGGTTGCTTCTATGGGGTATGATTTGATTGAAATGAAGGAACAATGACACTTCTTAATGACGTTTGCTATTGTAGATAGTCAATGGGAAGTGAGAGTTGGATCAACAAACTCAAATCATTTCAATGGGTAAATTATAGTTTCACTCTATTTATAAGTTGATTATAATGATTTTGGATTAAACAAAATCTTTTTTATTCAAAGTTAAAGATTAAGGGTTACAATGTTCGAGTCTTGCATTTAATAAGGCTTGATTTTTGGTGGGCTCATTTAGAATCATTTAGGTTTTCAATAGATCACATGCCCATTGTTGATAGTTTTCTCATAAAAAGAAATTAAATTTTCACTTTTTAACATAATGATTTATGCTTTCATATAGGGGAAGATACCCGGTAGTAGCAATAGCTAACTTTACACTTTCAATTGAGATGTCAAATGATGTCAAAGTTATTTGATTTTTTTGTTGTTGTTCTTGTATGTGACTTAAATTGCTTAAATCTAAGGTTTCAACGTCTCACCAATAACAATCCACTCTATAAAAGTCATTACATGCCTACCAACACTAGTATGTATATTTCCTTATGTAATATTGAACATGTATTACAGATCTAATAATAATTTTTTAAATTAGTTTTATGTATGTATTACTTTGCAAAAAAAATTATTATTGAAAGGTTACTATAATGAAAAGTGAACTCAATTCACTATTAGATATCTTCCCTCCTATACATTTATTCTATTTTTCAGTAATCTTGTTATTGATAAGTTCAAGAAGAAAAAACTCCACGATTAAACTCTAGGGCCCGTTTGGAAATATGGGTGGAGTAAATTCTTAAAATTTTGAATTCTTGTTTGGGTGCACCAAATTGGAATTGCGAATAAGAATATGTATCCTCCCGAGGTTGCAAATGGGGTTGCAAGCTTTGGGTTTAACTATGGGAGAAACTTTGTAGTTAAGCGCGCTCAGGCTGGAGTAGTACTGGGATGGGTGACCTCCCGGGAAGTCCCGGTGCTTCACCCCTGTGAGCATCACCTAGATCCAATGAGTGCTAAGTGTTCCATTTATTCTCATGAGAGATGGATTCATGTTGAATCACTACTCATGAAATATGGGTCATCGAGTTTGACTCAAAATCACACAGTTAAATCCTGATATTCATATCACAATTTAACTCGCTGTGGAAATTATCTCCTACTTATCAAGAATATGTATTCTAATTTTGGCCCAAAAATGAGCTTTTGCAATTCCACCTAAATAGGTCGAATTGGAATACATAATCCTATTTCAATTTTATTTATTTTAGAAAACATAAATTTTCGGGTTCGTGAATTCCCCATCGAATTCTGATTGAACCAAACAAAAATAGGAATATGTAATGTATCCCCATTTTCTATTCCAAAATAATTATTCAAATTCCCATATTTCTATTCCCACAACCAAACAGATGATAGTATTCGAATAGGTGACTTGCGTTTACGTACTTGAATGTACTATTTGTTTTTGTGAATCTCTGCTTAAAACATAGATAGAACATAATAATAACAAGACCATAAGTTTTCTATCTCTATACCACATGTGAAGAGATAATTCTTCTTTTATATAATGAATCTGTGACATTTTGAAACGTTGTAACAGCGGTTGTAAGCATTATTATTAAGTGACAAGTTCGAACCCCGCAGTACTCCAAAAGCATGAAAAATGAAAAACTGGTCAAACCATTGGAGGCAAGGTTGATCAGCACATGTTATAGCTAGGCCCTTGCATGGATAATGCCTGTGTGTACTTTGATAAATTGGACGTCTCCTTTGTCCTTATCACACTGACAGGACCAGAAAGCCCTCCCTTAAAGAGAATTCTACTTCATACGGAGATTTCTCTCATGCCGTGTTTCGTTAAAGATATTCTACCGTGGTATGGTGTTATCCCCAGCTCATAGTCAAGGGAAAAAATGGATTGAAACCCTAATAATTTTTAGGCCATATTAATGCAATGCAATGTGTATCAATGTGAGTGATTGTACGTCATATAACTCAGTTAAAGAAGAAATTGTATTTTTTTCATAAACTTGTGCAGGAAGAAAAGTGGAAGACAAATGAAGAGAGGACTAAGGGTATAGATGGAAGAGATTAATATAGAGGGGGAGAGATTGAGAGATAAAAATAGAGATCAGAAATAGTTATATAAATAGAGGTAGAGAGTTATAATTTGAAAAAAATTAGTTATTGTTGTTTGGTTTAGTTTTCTAGTACATGCAAATTTATTGGTTGTTATTGTGTTGTCAATCTTTGTTGGGAGTGGGTTCCGTAGAAATTGAAAAAATGATCATATCATTTTTATTGATATTTCTCTTTTAATTGTTTTTTATTGTAGTTTAAGTTTTGTTCAAATCGAACAACATACTTACTAGTTTATTTTATGTGAAGATATGTATTTGTTTTAGTATGGACAAAAATAATACAATTTCGTGTGTTTAGTATACATTGATCAGTGCACGTTTATCTATTAGTATTATGTAGATACATTACTAGTTGTTTAGTATTATGAATATTAAATAAATAGAATTATTTCTAACTTAAGTTATAAATATATAGAAACTTAAACTAAAATGATAAAGCAAGTGAAAGAATATAAGACAATAAAGAAGTTTGACCTTATTGGTAGGTATACTATAAATGTGGTTGCTAGAGGTAAGAAGAAGAATTAAACAGGGGAGAAAGTAAAGGAGTTGTTAATTGATGAAGAGGAAATAATAATAAGAAAATTAATCAAAGACATTACAAAATGTTAAGATTTTGGATTTACACTTTCCAATTGGATTTGCTTGGTAGTTTCTTGAGTCATCCAAATGAAATAAAAATTGTGAATACCCCACAATCAGAGCATTTTGTGAGCTCAACTTTCTCTGGGATCATAATTTTTTGAATAGTTTATGTGTCCCTACTTCCACCTTTTGTGTATGTCTATGAGAGTAGTTGCAAGTTGCAACACTTACATCTGGAAAAATAATCCCATGGGTAGCCATTTGCAAAGCTTGAGGATGTGGGCAAAGAATAAGGATTCTAGATTATGATGTAGGAGCGTCTTAGGTTGCTTTGTTATCCTTCTTTTCTTTGTTCTTTTTTCGAGTTCTAGTGTTGGCCCAGTTGCATCTTTGGCTAAGTTTGAGTTCCAGTGTTGGTCGAGTTTCAGTGTGTGACAAGCGCCATTGTTCGTCAAGTGTTATTTTGATTGAGTCTATTTGGTGGTCAATTTTCATAATGCTTGGTCGTGTCTAAGTCCTTGTTTGGACGAGTTTCTTTATGCATTGGTTATTTTGTGATTTGACTTTTTCATTTACTTTAAGTCACCCATTTAATGTTAGGATCATGCATTGGGATGCATATAGACCATTATGTGGCCAACCTTCTTGATGTGGTGATCTAGAATCTTTTGTAAGCTATTTTGGCAAGTATAAGTAGAGAGTGTAGATGTAGATTTTGAGAGGGGAGATCAAGTAGAAGAATCATAGAAGTTAGCAAACTAGAGTCGAGATATCATATCGTAGATGCATCATGTTGGATGCATTTTGATGTATATATCTAATCACAGTATTAGCCATAACCCAAAAGTCCTCATAGTTGGGCATGTTTGTGGATCATCATTTGATGAATCAATAAGATATTGCTTGTTCTCTCTCCTTGATTTTTTTATCTGTGCTTTTCTTCCATTGTGTTTAATTAGCAAGGTGGTTTGATAGTTAGTTGTGCCTTTGGCCCTAATTACCTAACATTCATTGCATTAGATTGACACCTACAAATCAAAATTTCTTGAAATTTTGTAAATCTTCTTCCTAAAGTCTTGCAAATGTGATGTTCTATGCAACATATTTCTATGAAACAATCAAAAAAATAATTTGTATCTCCTTCAAAATTTTACAAACAAGTGTATAACAAAATGATTATCTATAGCAGACAATTCTCTATTTTACATGGGATGTATTTATGAGGGCATTGTCTACGTAGCAACTTATTTGCACCATAGTAAAAAATATGTTGCTAACAAACATTAACTTAGTGTGTTAGCATATACGTTAGCTAATTGTATTAATATGTGTCACTAATTTGCAAACACATACAATTAGCTAACATATATGCTAACAAACTAATGATTGATAGCAACATTTTTTTACTATGGTGCAAAATAGTTGTTGAATAGACAATGCCATTTATATGGCCTATTTTGAGCATCACTTTTTCATAATAAAGAAAAAGTAAATTTCCCCCAAATTATCTAAATATATGGTTGCATAGCCCCTATCGTAACTAATTTTATGCCTCCATATTGCTCCTCAAATGACATTTCTACTTAGATTTAAACAATAGTGTGTTCCCGTGGAAAAAGAGAATAGGAGGGAAATGACATTTTAGAATATTTTCCTATTTTCAAAGAGAAACTATTTTTCAGAAAATAAAAATAAGATGTGCAAAAGAAGGGGGATGAAAATAAGCAGCCACTACTTATTAAAAATAATGACTTATAGTAACATAAATTTCATTCTCTCAGTTATTTTCCTCCAAATTTTCTCTCTTTATTTTTCCTCCAAAATTTAATCCATAGTTTACATCCAAATCATTAGCTACTTAAAAAAAAGCAATAAAATTGAGTTTGCATGAGGCCACCTACTCCAAACTTTGTTGCTAAAAAAATTGAGCAACTAATGCAGTGCAAGGTAGGAGAGTCCCCAAAGGAGATGTCCTAGCCCCCAAGAAATAACCACACAACAGAAACAATACAAAAAAGGAACAACAAGACAAGATTTAATAACAAACACAACTCTTTATTCATAAAATAACTTATTACATGAAATATACCTGACTATAAGGCGTTCCAGGTTAGGGCCAAATACAAACAACAATTACAATATCAATTATACAAGATCCCTCAAGATCAAACTCCACACACCAATCCTAGCTAGTCCAGATCTACAACTAGATAAGAACACCAAGAAGAAACCACACTTGTACCCTCAAGTCCACCAAGCTACCCTCTGGTTCTCAAGTCGCATCCCTAGCTCTTCAAAATTTGTATCTACACTTCATCCCCTTCTCCAAGCTAGAATGAATCATCATCATAATGCCCCAAAGACTCTACAAGACCTCCAAGCTAGCATGAATCATCATCATAATGCCCCCACCCCTTCTTATACCCAACTAAGCCACAAGTCGGCCCAACTCATTACAAACTGAATTAAATCCCTTACATTAAATATAGGTCGAGCCACAAGTTGGCTACAACACTAAATTAAATACTCATACATAAATTAAATGTCAAAAATCGGCTCACAGACAACTCAGCACCAACAAAAACTAAAGCCAAGTTAAGTGTCAGCAAAACCAAGCTAAGCACTAGTAAATTCACAAGCACTATTGAGCTCCTAGTATATGTTGAGCACCATAGACATTGTCGAGCTCCAAGATCTTGTTGAACTTCCAAGCATTGCCAAGCATCATAGTGTATGCCAAGTTCCACAGACCATGTCGAATAACACATTGTATATTGAGCTCCTAGGCATAAATTATACCCAATAGCAACCGAGCACCACTCCTTTGGTGACCAAGTCCACAACTTCTAACCAAAATCCCTCCAACATATAGGATTACAAAGAAACCTAGGATGCTCTTGCATTAGACACCCAGGTTTGAAAAGATGTTCTAGTAGCTGGAAGAACATCTTTTGGGATTCAACACATAATCTCCAAATTGGTTCTTCACATACATATCCTCCAAGTCCTTAACTTGTACACTCTTTCCCTTGTTCTTCTTTTTCTTCTTGACATCCATCTTCGGTGTGCTACAGGTTTGCCTTCCATGTTGATCTCCAACCTTCTCAGAACCTGCCAACTCAACTCAACTACCAATACTCAGATTTCTCCTACCGAGCTCTTCATTCTGTAAAGGAATCAAGGAAAAATTCCTACCACCATTCTCAATAGTAAACACATTTCTGACACAATCATGCACAGACCTGCAATCATACTATCAAGGTCTACCAAGTAACACATGACAACTATTCGTGTTCACAATATCACACAACACTTGATCCTTATACTACCCAATCTAGAATTCAAGAAGGCATTTCTCCCTCACCTCCAAAGCATGCTCACCTTGCAACTAGCCAATCCTATAAGGATAAGGATGTATCGCTCTCTTAAAACCAAGTTTCTGCACCATCTCCTCATCAACAAGGTTATCAATACCACCACCATCTATAATCACCTTGCAGATTTTACCACTAGACTTACAAAAAGTCTTGAACAAACTAGTCCTCTGACAAGAATCCAATGTCCTCTAACCAACTAGTACTCATTGAGCCAACAAAATTTCTCCTTTCTCAAGTTGACTATCTTGAACTACATCCTCATTCACAACAACAGTTGTCCTACCAAGAGGTCATTCAAAATATCTATGCCCTTGTTTACCACATTTGAAACAATTACCTCTAAACCCACCTCCACCTATCCTTCTCTTTTGATCAATATTTTTGGTTCACCTTCTGCACTCGATTTAGCTTGTGTCAAGTTATCCTACTTCTCCTTCCCTCTAGCATTACCTTGACTTTTCTTTTTTAACTTATCTTCTACCTTCAAAGCATACTGATAAGAATCCTCAACTAAAGAAATATTCAACATACTAACCTCATTTAAAGAGAACAAATTTCCACAATCCATTATATTGTACTAGTATGTTTCTGGATTCGATTGTGTTAAGATTTTTACCATCAACGTTTCGAATCAAACTACGTGATCCATCATCAGGATGAAGAGCAAGAGAAGCACAAAAGTATATTGTGCTTCTCTTGCTCTTCATCCTGATGATGGATCACGTAGTGTGATTCGAAACGTTGATGGTAAAAATCTTAACACAATCGAATCCAGAAACATACTAGTACAATACTAACCTCATCCTGAATATTGAATCTCAAATCATTAATGTACCAAGCTATCTTTTTCTTTTACAATTATCTATAACCAGACTGAATTGTCAACTTGTAGAAGTCCTTGATATAATCCTTCATAGACATATCTTTCTATTTCAGATTTTGCAATCTTTTAAACAACTCAAGTTCATAATCAACAAGAATGAACTTAGCCTTCAACTTAGTCACCATCAATCTTCATCTAAAGATCTTCACTTCACCTTCTTCTTCTCCATCTCTTTGCAATTCTTTCCACCAAAGAGTAGCATGTCCTTTCAACTTAGTTTGTGTCAATCTCACTCTGAGTGGATCCTCAATATCCTCAACCTCAAAGTAGTCTTTCAACTCACCAATCCAATCAATCAAGTCTTCAAGAGTCAAAGTACCTAAGAAATTAGAAGCCTCCATCTTCTGCTTTAGCTTCAACTAAGATCCAAGTCTAGCAAACCAACCAACCCTAGTTCCAATAAGTCTCTACACATGATCAATTTCATCCTTACCACTAGATCCAGTAACTTCAAATTATTCAACAACTTCCTCATAGCTACCTTCAGTACCCACATGCCTAAGTACACCACCTAAAGCACTCATAATTTCAACAATCACATCACTTTTCATCAATGCAATCTTAGATCTAAACTCTACTCTAATCTTCTCTGAGATCCTTTCTTCCACAACATCACTAAGATCATCAATTTCCTTAGGGTTCAATCTTCTTAGAGGCATCTTCAAAAAAAAATCGTAAACCCTAAGCAATAGATCTGTCAATCGAGAAGATCAATTAGCCACAAGATCAACCTTCTCCAACTCAAGATTCTAATACAAACTGCCTCAACTTCGATGGTCTATCTACACACATAGGAATAACCTTTTCTCTAATACCATCTAATGCAGTGCAAGGCAGGAGAGTCCCCAAAAGAGATGTCCTATCCCCCAACAAATAACCACACAATATAAATAATACAAAAAATCAACAACAAGACAAGATTTGATACCAAATCACAACTCTTTATTCATAAAATAACCGATCGATTACATGCAATATGCCTGGTTGTAAGGCCTTCTAGGTTACGGATAAAAACAAACAACAATTACAATGTCATTTCTACAAGATCCAACTCCACACACCAACCCCATCTAGTCCAAATCCACAACTGGATAAGAACACCAAGAAGAATCCACACTTCTACTCTTAGGTCCACCAAGCTATCCTCTAGTTCTCAAGTTGCAACCCTAGCTCTTCAAAATTTGCATATACACTTCATCCCTTTCTCCAAGTTGGAATGAATCATCATCATAATGCCCCAAAGACTCTACAAGTCCTCCAAGCTGGAATAAATCATCATCATAATGCCCCCACATCTTATACCTAACTAAGCCATAAGTCATTACAAACTAAATTAAATCCTTTACATTAAATATAGGTTAAGCCACAAGTCAGCTACAACACTAAATTAAATACCCATACATAAATTAAATGCCAAAAGTCATCTCACAAATAACTCGACACGAATAGAAACCAAGACCAAGTCGAGCGTCAACAAAACCAAGCTAAGCACTAGTAAATTCACAAGCACTGTCGAGCTCCCAATGTATGCTGAGCACCACAGACATTTTTGTGCTCCAAGCCATTGTCGAGCTCCTAGGAATTGTTGAGCATCACAGTGTATGCCGAGTTCCACAGACCATGTTGAGTAACACAATGTATGTCAAGCTTCTAGAGTATGCCAAGCTCCTAGGCATAAACTATACTCAATAGTGACCAAGCATCACTCCTTTGGTGACCGAGTCCACAACTTCTAACCAAAATCCCTCCAACATGTAGGATTGTAAACATCCCTAAGATGCTCCTACATCAGCAACTGTTGCTAAATAAAATAGTCTTAGCAACCACTTGAGGACCTTCTCTAATAGTATAAAATAATTGAATTATATGGCTACTTGATTTAGTAATGCAATGCCATGAGTGCTAGGTCAAGGAGGCTTTGTAAATGTCATTTTCTTACTAGAGAGTCAAAAAAAACATTACAATATTTGTATTGTCAAAAATGAAAACATTCAAATGAATCTGCATCCATTGATTTGGCCATGCAAGGTTGACTGATTAGAATTAGCCCCTTGCAAGACATTTTAACTTTTTTCCTTCACTTGCATGGTAAAGCCTTCAGCTTATGGTCTCGCAAATGGTGAATGTAAACGCCCAGCGGAAAATAAAAATTGTAAACTACTTTATTGACAAACAATGAAAAATACACGTGGAAAATAAAAAGGACAAAATATTTGATGGCATCCAACTTTCCAATTGCCTTGCATTATACTTGGCCAAGCTGGTTAATTGTTGATGGTGGAAGACATCTAGAGAATTTCAAATATGAAATGTCTTTGGCATAATGAAAGAAACAAAGGACAAGATATATGCTATCAATATGCAAGAAAAAAAGGAGAAAGCATAATTGTGCATTAAAATATTATGGTCAAGACTAGACATCTTGTTTAAGACAATGTCTTAAGTAGAAAGGCTCAAAGGTATTTTAAACTAGAGTGTGCTCATTAAACCCATCAATAAGTGAGAGACATTGTTGCATTAGGACTTCAATATTAACTACATTGCTAGTTTAAAGTTCTTTGAAATAAATTTCATTGGTTGTGAATTTTTTTAATAAAAAAAATTAGTATTGTGAAGTTAGCAATGATTAGTTTGTATCATTACTAACATAATATTTTTGTCATGGTAAGTTGATGTGTTATATTATGTTTGAAATTAGATGAAAAATGGTTTAGACACAACATTATTCTATTTTGAGCTACATAAGTATGAGACCACTACCACTATGTTTTATTTTGTAGTCTCCTCATTAAAAAAAGTGTATTATTGATGGTGCATACCCACCTCTTACATAAGCAATTAATGATGGATTTAATCAAGTTCAATTTGAATTTAACCTTGCACACAACCTTAATATGAAGAGGGTGAATGTGAGATAAAATTATTAAAGAATGAGAAGCCATTTAAATCAAACTCTTCCCAAAATTTTGGAAGGAAGTGTTAATAGTCTAACTAACTCCACCTCTTAAAATCCTAGTGAGGGTAAGGAGGGTATCAAGAATAAGGGTTCATTATATTATACCACTCACATCATATATATATATATATATATATATATATATATATATATATATATATATATATATATATATATATATATATATATATATATATATATATATATATATATATATATATATATATATATATATATAAGAGAATGATTAATATTTCATTGAAGAAAACTATATTAAATTTATAAAACAAGAAAGACTTTAAAAATTACCACAAAAATACTTTAGAAAAAGGTGTTATTGATATTTTAGATGAGGATGATAAGTGTGAAGTTGATGCTTCAAATCATAGCATGAAATATAAACTAGGACAAAGAAGATATGCTAGGCTTTTTAAGGCCCATGTTTCTCAAAATTCAAATTATAAACAAAAAAAAATGAATGTTAAAATTGAACGAAGAAGAATATAATGTTAATGATAATTTATTTCCCTAATTGGAAGAGGATATTTGTTCTAGGTGAATATCAAAGAAGAAGAGAATGAGAATAATGAAGAGGTACAAAAGGAAGAAGAGGAGGAATAAGAGGTTGAGGAGGAGGATCTAAAAGATTAGGAGAAGTAGGAAGTTAAAGAAGAAGATGAAGAAAGGGAATAGGAAAAAGATAAGGTTAATGAGTTTGAAAAAGAGTAGAAAGATGAGAAAATAATGAGTACATTGACATGAATGATAGGAAAGACCAATTAGAGGATGGAGACTAATTTAAATAAATTATCAGTAAAGATGACCCTTTAGACTCCCTTAACATAGATTTGATTGTTCTCAAAAGTAGAATGGGAGAATTTGAAAGAAACATATAAGAACAAGGTAATGTAAAATTTATAGAATAAAATAGAAAAGCATTTATGCCTCATCAATAATTTTCAAGATAGGATGAAGAAGAAATATGATTCTCAAGTGATAGGTCCTTATAATTTTACGTTGATGACATAATGAAGAAAGTGTTATGAACCATTATTTTGGATAGTCTAATATTAAGAAGTAGAGGAAGTGTTTTCTAGTGTGAAGGATATGCAAGACTTTGAAGAAAACAAGGCTAAGAATTCTTAGGAGAAAGCTCCTTGGGAAATGTCCCACAAGTTTTGACTAAATATTTATGAGAAGTAAAAAGTTGAAGAAGAGGAGGAGGAGGAAGAAAGGGAATAGAAAAAAGATAAGGTTAATGAGTTTTAAAAAGAGTAGAAGGATGAGAAAATAATGAGGACATTGACACGAATAATAGGAAAGACCAATTAGAGGATGAAGACGAACTTAAATGAATTATCAATAAAGATGACCCTTTAGAATCCCTTAACATAGATTTTATTTTTGAATTAAAAAGTAGCCAAACAAGGGGGTTGGCCCTTACAATAGACAAAATGGACAACTACCAGCAGAACACCAACAATCAAAAAAACCCCTAATGCTTATAAACCCAAAAACATCATTGAAAAGATCAAGAAAAGAGTTTTAGCAAGCATCAAACTAATATTTCCTGTACCCTAACAACTTAAACTATAAAATTCTTTAAACAAAGGTACAACCACCTTAAAAATATCAGAGTTCTTGAACTAGAAAACTAAAAGCATAGGAAACAAAGAGGAAAAAACCCTAGTTGGTCTTCTTCTCATCCTTCCCTTTGAGGAGGATGTTAGCCCAATCCTTAGCTAGGAAGTCGAACAACATTTTGGCAACTTCATTAGTCAGATCTCCTTCCTGGTTATCCTTCAATAGGTGCAAGGTAGTAGCCGCAACATGTGTCACCTTAATTGTGAATTTGGCTAGAAGTCTCATTCGTTCCTCTAGGGCATACACTCTCTCCCTCAGGTCTTTACCAGCCAGTTTCTAAGCCTCCTTAGGGCAATCCAGTTTACCACATTGATTACCTTCCACCAAATCCTTAGTGACTTCCTGCAAAATTGGGGGGTTAGATATAACATTGTCTAAGGTTAAAACCTTAGCAAGTGAGGACACCATCATGGGAGAGGGTGCTCTTTCCACCATGTTAGGGAATTGGTCCCACATGAGGTCCACACATCCCACTGCAATGGAAGCCAAAACATAAGTCATCTCTTTCCTACCTTTAGTCACAACTCCTGAGCTAGACATTGAGGAGTCTGAAACCTCCACCTCCTCCTCCTCCATATTCCCCCCTCCATAATTCGAAGTCATCTATTTTAACCTTTATTTAAGTTGGGCCATCTCCTCTGAATTAGAATCCTCCTCTTGCAAGGCCCCAAAACTCAACTTCCTTTTAGCATTAGACTCAGTAATTCTCCCAGAACTCCTCCTACCTCCTCTCCCCGTGTCCTCCAAATCCTCTAGCTCTTTCTCATTACCTTTCTTCTTCCTCCCTATAGGGGACCCACTAGGAGAAGGCTAGGGGTAGGGGCTCTAGGTCCCATGATTTTCAATGGGATTTGGTGGGGATGGGGGTTAGAGTTAGCTAGTATGTCAACCTCAACAATCCTAGGGGGTAACAGGGCTAGGTGAAATTCATATAGGCAAGACATCAACCCTTGATGGATAATATTATAACTAACCCCCTCCCTCATTTTCTCCTTAACATTAGTAACCGTATCAACCAAATTGTGTAACACAAAAAATGGAATAGAAATGTGATTATGGTGTCAGAAATGGTTCAAGAGAGGGAAATGATAATAGTAGCAAACACCATACCTCCCTTCTAGCATTAAATAGTTCATCAAGACCAGGAAGACCTCGTTCCACGGCTCTAGAAGCTTCTCACTCATAAACACTCCCCTATGATGAATGGGTTCTTTGCCATCCAGGAAAAATTGATTTAGGCTCGCCTCATCAGCCACCCTTGTCACCTTCTACCATTTCCTCCCCTTTATTGCAAGCCTCGTAGCCAAAGAGATAATTTCCTTTGAAATATGGAATGAAATCCCATTTATAGTAACCTTTCTATCCTCCCACGAGTTAACGAATGGCAGAGAACAACTTTTGTCATAAATGTTCAATGCCTCCATAAACACAATAAACCCTCCCTCTTTAAGCATATGTCAAAACAACGGTTTCCAAGCACTATCCTCAACCATTGAAGGCTTAATGTGTGGAAGATCGCCACCCATCTCAGAAAATTTCACTAGAAAACTCTCCTCTATCAAAAACCAGAGACAATTACTAACAATGCAATCACATTTAGGGAAAAAAAAATGGTGGCTTTAAGTATTTATAAAGGCCTTTATTGTTATGAACAGTCGTGCCATATCTTTGTTGAGTTTTCATGTGTCGACTATTGTTGCCCCTACTGGACAATATTTTCCATCATTCCCAATAGACCCAAACCTTTTAAAATTTGAACTATTACTCAACACTGAGTAGAAGGATATGTATAATAAAATTATTAAAAATACCCCCATATCATGCTTCGATATCCTTTCCCTTTTGAACCATGTGAAATAATTATCACCCATACTCCTTTGTTCATACCCTATGATCTATCCATAATGACCCCTCCACTTTAGTCCACTCAACAATGAGTTGTCATTATTAATCAAAAAAATCCCTAACTAAACTTAGTCATGCATTTAGATCTTTGTTCACTAAAATTCTTACCAAGTTTGGTAGGACTCTAAATTCTCTCCAACACCATAGGCCCTGTACACTCAATCCTATCACCACCATCCCATTTGCCACCCTATTTCCCTCCCAAAAAACATGGCACAACTCAAGTATTTTTAAAATGATCAATAAATGTTGGATATCTTCTATGACCCTTTTGATTTCCCAACCTTCGTTCATGATGCCTTTCATAGTATCAATTATAATTTTTGAGTTGCTTTCAATCTCCACATTCTCCCATCCTATGTTGATAACCATTTTTGGAACCCAAAACAAAGTCATAGCTTCCACAACATTATTCAAGACATTTCCTAAGTATCCCACATAGGCCGGCAACATTCTTCCCTTGTTGTCTTTGACTATACCTCCTCCAGTCGATCCCTCCTTCCTCACTGCTCCATCAAAATTAAGTTTAACCCAGTTCTCCCTAGGGGCTCTCCATCTTGTCCTTTTCCTATCAAGTTGCTTGGAATTATCTATCTCGAAGAACCCTTCTTTAAGGTTCTAGTTTCTAGTAATCTTTTGTTCCATCTGACTAAGGGGGATCACTGATTTCTTCCACTTGTAACTCTTCATATTTTCCACTAGAAGCTTGTAAATCATATATGTAACAATCTCCTCACTTCTCTCTTCATTTCTAAAAGCTCTATTGTTTCTCACCTTCCAAATACCCCAGCAAACATGGGGTGATAACTTTCCACATTTGGATAAGGAGGGGGTGGGTGAACGGGCACTCCCAGCTCTTAGCAAATTGGTCAATCCCAATATTAAACACCCAAACCATATCCAACTTCTGTAACAACCTTACCCATATGTTAATAGCATAGTTACATTCTAGGAACAAGTGTGGAATATTCTCTTCCACTTTCTTACAAAGGTAGCATATGTTGGGTAATTGGAATCCCCTTTTCCTTAGATTATCAATGGTGAGGATATTCCCATGTATGGATGTCCACTAGAAAATGTTGACCTTCGGGAACAAATAGCTAAACTAGATTTTCCCCTTGAATTTAGGTTCTAATTCCTTGTCAAAAATTAATTTATAGGCAAAACTTATAGAGAAACCCCCTATCGTGGTCACCTTCCAAATAAAGTATCATTTTCAGTCGCTCCTGAGATTTTGTAACCTTTGAGGAGCTCATTTAGCTCCTCCACAACTGCTCACCATTTAAGAAGTTTTGTTGCAATTCTAATATTTTCCACTTTCTCCTTGGACTGATATAGTTGAACACCTTATTCCCTACCTACTCCTAAAGGTGGTCCTAGAGGAACCCATACTTCGTTTTGGCTAGAGGTTTATCAATTAGCCAAGTATCCTCCCAAAAATGAATCTGAATGCCATCACCCACCAACCACCTCACTCCTTTGAGTAAACTTTTATTTTAAAGAATATTACCCCAAATCCTTGAACTCAATGGGAGGTCATTTCTCCAAATGCAATGAATAAATTTGAAATTTCCCAAGTACTTAGCTTTAACAATCTTACACCAATTACCCTCATCCTTCAACAATTTCCACCCCACCTTGGTAATAAGGACCTTATTCAAATTAGAAATCCTTCTAATTCCTAACCCTCCTCTAATTTGAGGTCTACAAACTATTTCTCAACTCACTAGGTTTAATCTATTCTTCTCTCCACCCCCTAACCAAAGGAAATTTCTTTGGATTTTCTTCAATTTCTTTGCCATACTTTGGGAGATTTTGAATAAGGAGAGGAAGTAAACTGGGATACTTTGAAGGGATGAAGCAAAAAGTTGTAACTTACCCATACTACTCAAGCTTTTACCTTTCCACCCAATCAACTTCTTTTGTATCTTTTCTAGAATGGTATTCCAAAAATTATTACTTACTTCTTTCACTATTAGTGGAAGCCCTAGGTACGTATCATGGAGTGAGGTAGTATTGTAACCCAAGATATTTTTGATCCTCTACTGGATATCTGACATGGTGTTGAAGAAAAGACCTTACTTTTATCCAAATTGATTTTCTATCCTGCATTAATAGCATAAACCTATAGTACAAATTTTCAAGCTTTAGCTTTAGCCATTGAGGATTCCTCACTTATAGGAAAGTGTCATCCACAAACTGTTGGATCACCTTTGTCAATAGCGAGGAAGCTAGTTTAATACCTTTTATCTCCCCCCTCCCCATCCATCTTTCTCAAGAACACTCTTCCTAGCACTTCAATGACCATAATGAACAGATAAGGGGAAATAGTGTCCCCATGTCTTAGACCTCTCTCCCCACTAAAGTTACCCCAAGGCAATCCATTCACCAAGACTGAATAATTGATAGTCTCTATCATTGATTTAACCAACTTTACAACTTCATGACTAAAACCAATTTTCTCCATGATTTCATATAAAAATATTCCATTTGATCCTGTCATAGGCTTTTGATATATCCAACTTCAATGCCATGTCAGGATTACCACTCTTCTCCATTGAGTAAAGAACCTCATGAGTAGTTATAACTACATCAAGGATTTGTCAACCCAAGACAAACCCATTCTAATTTTTTCCAATAAATTTGTGCAATAGCAACTTTAATCTGTTCACCAAAATCATCAAAAAAATTTATAAGTAGTGTTGCATAGGCTGATCGATTTGAAATCAAAGAGAGCCCCCAGATCCTTGACCTTGGGAATTAGAACAATAAACATTTTATTAAGATGCTTAAGAATCTTCCTAATTTAGAAGAAATCACGTGCAACCCAGATTAGATCAGTCTTAATCATCTCCCAAAGGTGTTGCAAAAAGGCCAGGGGAAAACCATCAGGGCCCCGGGACTTATAGGCTTTCATGGAGAAAACAACTTTGTGAAATTCCTCCTCTGTGACTAGTTGTGTCAGTTCCTCATTCTCGTCCACTGAAATCACTATTGGCATGGAGTTAACATAGATTTTTTGTTCTCAAAAGTATAATGGGAGCATTTGATAGAAATGTACAAGAAAAAAGTAATGTAAAATCTGTAGAATAAAATGGAAATGCATTTATGTCCCATCAATGATTTTCAAGATAGGATGAAGAAGAAAGATGGTTGTCTTGATAGGTCCTTGTAAATTTACATTGATGGCATAATGAAGAAATTGTTATAGGCCATTATTTTTGGATTGCTAAATATCAAGAAGTAGAGGAAGAAGTTTTCTAGTGTAAAGGATATGTAAGATTTTGACAAAAAATAGGGCTAAGAATTCCTAGGAGAAAGATACTTGGCAAATGTCCTTCAACTTTTGACTAAATATTGAAAGTTTATTAGTCCCTCTCTTATATAAGGAAAGGAACTAATATTTTTAGTTGACCTCCCAATCTTTTTTTTTGGCTAATCAAGCATCATATTCAAGAGTTTTTAAGGTTAGATTTAAAAATATAATTATGAGATGCTAATTTCAATTTTCTATTTGGCCTAGATAAATTTTAGTGGGGTTTAATTTTTTTTCCTAAAATTAAAATTAGAGAATAGATTAAAGAAGACAGGTGGCAAAGACTAAAGAAAAAATAAAAGAAGACAACTGGCAAGGAGGATAAAGATGCATTTATTATGTATTAGAGAGCTTTTCATCAGCCACACATTTTGGTCCATAGTTCCTTGGTTATTGTAGTATTAGTTGCACCATGGGCCATGTTCTTCATATTCTCCTCATTTGAAGCTAGCAAGTAATTATGGACAATCATTTATTTTTAGATCATTCCATTCACTATAATTTATTGATTATTTTTCCCTTGGAGATATCCTTTGATTTGTCCTTAGTGCATCATTTATCTTATCACCTTTCACTACTAGACTTTCTTGTATATGTCATCTAGAATGGTACGTGAATTGGATATTTACCCTATGATTTTCCTATGTAACAAGCATTTGTTAGTTAAATTATTTATTTTTTCTATTTCTAAACTCAATCTTCTATGTTGTTTTCAGTATTACTTGCTTCTCCATATTTGTACTTTAGTGTGACAATCTCATGTTAATTCTTTGCAGTATGCATAAAATATATTTTCCATTTAAATCTATTATGTTTCTCAAGGTTAGTCATAAAATGAACCTATTTATTTGCATTATTTCTCTAGTGCCTCTTCTAGATTCTTAGAAACCCCTTTTAATGTCGGTCATAATATTTTATTGAATTGTGTTCCTTTTATACTAAATCCCTCATCTTGTTGGCACTTTTTGTTACAATTTATGGGAATTCAAAGTTTGATAGAAATTCTTCCTTACCACACTCCATTCTTTTTATATAAATTGAGTATATCATTTTTCAATGTTAAAAAAAGTCACAAAATCTAGCATGATCTCTAGTCATGGATTTTCTCTACTAGATAGATCTTATTGCACAAACATATGTTTTGCATGTTTAGTGGTATCTTTACAAAAAACAAAAAGTAGCTTAATTGGTGACTCCTCAACACACCCAAAATATTTGCAAAACCAAACAACTTCCACAAGAGATGAAAAGGTAAAAATATGTTACATCATTATAAAATATTAAATGATTTAACATAAAATATACAATGAGATGTTATTTCTAATAAAAGAAGGTGATAGTTAGGATTATACAATGAAACAACTAGTTTTTGGAAATTGCTAAATGACCTAGATGGTTACTATAATTAAATAGAAATCATAAAGATACGATATGATGTGTTTGATGAAGAGGCAACTAACAATTTTAAAAATAACACATGGGATCTAAGAAAACTTAAGCCACCTGAATAAGTCATCTACTAGAAACTAGATAGGCAAAATAATTTACTAGATACAAAACCTTATTTTCACCAACAACAACTACTTCTTTAAAGGATTATTGTTATATATGTTTTTCTCTCTACTCTTAATCTAGGTATTTGGATATTGAATTATTATCTCCTGAATATATCATCACAATCTTATATAAAATACTTGTTAGAGTAAAGGATCAATTTAATTACATTTATTGAATTACATTTACTCTCTACTTAATATTTCACTTTATGCACATCCATTCCCATTTAATAATTAAATATTAATCATTAAATATTTTTAACCTTTGAGTGTTTCCTTTCTAGGTTTTACGATCTCCTTCTATAAGGATTGATCCATTGTATATTTCTCTCAATCTTTTTGTCTAATAATACATTCTTACATATTTCAGAGCCAACCCCTTGCCCTCTCTTGTTTTTTTTCTTCTTTGTGGCATGCTCTTGCATCTAGGTGTTCTACGAGATTTGTGGATTTTTTCTTATCAAATCCTTCATCATATCAGAGTCAGATCTGCAGTAGTTTGTTCATGTTTGAAGGAAGAGAGAAAGAGGGTTTGACAGAATAGATTTGGCATTTTTCAAGTATTTTTTGTGGAAATGGGGGGGTCCCTAAAATTTATAGTACTTTGATTCCAAATAGTTATCACGATTGGATTCAGAGCATGTCAAAACCCTTATTTCCATATAAAACATGCCTATTTTCGAGTTTGGGCAATTCTGAGGAAAAAAATTCCTACTAGGGTTGTACGACCTTCTACACATGGATCAAGAAATTTTTAAATATTTAAAAAAAAATGAAGAACATGTTTTAAAAATGCAATGTGCTATAAAAATAGTGCACTGTCGTTGTTGCCCACACACTACCCATGTCCAAAACCACCATTGCTTGGTTCACACACCACCTTTGCTTGTTCCCACTGCTTGTGCATCACCCCCAAGCTACTAGGCCCCCATTTGTCTACCTATGGTCACATTGTAGCCCAGGGAGCTTTTTTTTTGGCCCTACAAGATGTTTTAATTTGGCATAATAGGGAACCTATAGTTTTATTGTGAAATCTTGAGCATACAGAGGCATTTTTGGGAAGACGAGATATCATTGGAAAGCTAATTCCGAGATGGATGTGATGGTGTAGGATTTTTTCTAGTTTTATTCCAATATGGTACCTGCTCTCTTTGTTAAAGTCCAATGATCATTTTTGTATTCCAAGGGGCCTGAATTGCTCTTTTTAGCTCCATTTTTTGATCTGGAAGAAGCGTCAAAAAGATTCTTTCGAGGTCTTTCTAGATTCTCTGCTATTTTCATTAGATTTTTTCAAAAATACATATGATACTCAATTAAAGTTATTTTCTCTTACTTTTATATGCATTCCTTCTAGCATTTGGGGTTCAATTTTTTTTGCATTGTGGGGGGTGTGTTTTATTCATGTTTTTGTTATTTACATCAATAAACCACAACTATATCAAAATATACACCTTTTAAAAAACTATCTGAGATCTATTTTTATCTAGTTCCTCTAAATCCACATAACTATCACACATGGATAACTACCATGATAGGGGTTCTCTGTTCAAAGGGTTTATGGTCTTGTTTAGATGAAGTACAACTAGTATTGCAGAGTACTTATCAAACCTTACAACACAAGAATAATATGGATGAGGCCATGGGTTTAATTTCATTGAGTTAGCTTACAGTTTCATCTTGATGGGTGTGATGCTCCCTGAGAGATGCGAGTCAAGTTTGAGAACTTGTTTGGTACCATCAATGAGTCCAGGTGCTTGATATGTGCTTACCTTCATAGATAACTTCTCTAGATGCACATTGGTGTACTTTTTGAAGTACAAGTATGATGTCTTTGATTCATTTTGAATCTTTAAGACATTTGTGGAGAAGCAATTTGGTCTTTCTATTAGATATTTACGTATTGACAATGGCAAGGAATATGTGAATCAGTCTTCTAGAGATTTTTTTACTGAGCATGGTTTACATCATTAGTTTATAGTTCCCCATACCAACTTAGTAGAATGGGGTTGCTGAGAGAAAGGAAAAAATATTACAAGAGATGGCCAATTATATGATACAGTCTCAATATATGACTCATTCTTTTGGGTTGAGGCTATCAATGGTGTCAACTATATTTAGAATCAGAATGGCTCACAAGGAATTGTGACATTTGACTCTTGAGGAGGTTTTGATTCATGTCAAGCCAAATGTTTCTACATTCTATATTTTTAGTAGTGATTCTTGGGCATTTATTCCAGATGCTCAGAGGAAAACCATGGAGAGGAAGAGTCGACCACTCATATTTGTTGGCTATTGTGAGGATGTGAAGGCATACAGGTTGTTTGGTCCTAATTCTAGAGAGGTCTTGTTTCAGCGAGATGTCCAGTTTGATGAGAATTATCCTTTGATGGAGCCTCCATCACCACCTTCTCCCTCACTACTTAGTACTACCTCTTCTTCTCTACAAGATTCTTTATACTTTGAGGAAGATCTTGATGATGATCCACCTTCCCCTCCTCTCCTTGATGTTCTACAATCACCCAAGTAGGGTCATGATATTGTTGATGCAGTTGAACCCATGGGAAGAGATCCTTTAGATTCTTGTCGCAATCATGCTCAAACATCTGGTACTAGACTATTGATTCGTGTCATTTCAAATGATCCATAGAGTTTTTCATAGGCGATAGGAAACTCAGATTGGGATAGGGCTATAGATGAGTAGAACTCTTCTTTGATGAAGAATGACACATGGGATATTTGTCCTCTTCCTAAAGGAAGAAATTTGGTTTTGTGTAAGTGGGTGTATCGTACCAAGTATGTTGCAGATGGTTCTATTGATAGGTATAAGGCATGTCTTGTTGCGAAGTGATTTTCATAGGTAGAGGATATTGATTACTTTGAGACTTTTTCTCATGTTGCCAAGATGAATTATATTCACCTTATCCTCTCTCTTGCAACTTCACAGGGATGGACAATATTTAAGATGGATGTGAAGAGTGCCTTTTTGCATGGAGACCTACATGAGGAGATCTATATGGAGTAGCCTCAGGGTTTTGTGTAGGACTCTTCTATGGTGTTCAGATTTCAGAGGTCTCTATATGGTCTCAAAAAAGCCCCTCAGGCTTGGTATGAGAAGGTGGATTCCTTCTTGATTGCATCATACTTTACTCATTGTCATTATCATCCTATAGTGTACATTCAACGTCACAGAGATGATCTATTGATATGTGTGTTGTATGTTGATGATCTCATTATTACAGGTAGCTCACCCTCTATAGTTTAGAGTGTTTAATAAGCTTTGGGAGAACAATTTGAGATGACAAACCTTAGACTTCTACACTATTTTTTGGGCCTATAGGTTGTTCAGTCTTGTGATGGGATAACCATGCTCTAGCAGAAGTATGCTCTCGATATGCTTTAGAGATTCAACATGCTTGATTGCAAGCCTCCTCCCACACCTTTTTGGTCAGGTGTTATTTTATCTACCACTTGCTCTACTCCTATAGTGGATTCCACTTTATGTAGACAACTTGTGGGTAGTTTTTTGTACTTGATGCACACATGTCCTAATCTTTCATTTTTGGTTGGACTTGTCTCTCAATTTTCACATGATCCTCATGAGAGTCATTGTCAAGCTAACAAACATATCTTGAGGTACATTCATGACATGTTATGGCATGCACTATACATCAAGGGATCCTCACATTTTTGGTTATACAGACTCAAATTGGGTTGGTGATATTGATGATCGGAGGTCTACTCCTAGCTTCTTCTTTTTGTCTTGGTTCTGGTCCTATCAAATGGTCTTGCAAGAATTAGCATGCTCACAAATTATCATCTACAAAGGTAGAATACAAAGAAGTTGTGCTATCTAGTCAGGAGGTTTTATGGCCTCGACAATTGATGACAGAGTTTGGATTTACCCCTAATAGTTCCACCTTTCTTTGGTGTGACAATCAGAGCACTATACACATTTCCTACAACCTAGTTGAGCATCAACAAATCAAGCACATTTAGCTTTATATGCACTTCATCAAGCATTTGACTCTGGATAGCTCTCTTAGCTTGGAGTATATTCCTACTGTTGAGTAGGTTGTAGACATCTTCACTAAACCTTTTGCATCCCCGCAGTATCTTTAGTTGTATTCTATGCTTCGGGTGAAGGAAGTTGTCCTTAGGGGGTCTTAATGATGAGTCCTTCTCTTCCTTCTTTTGTTTTTAGCATTCTTATATCCCTTTTTGGAGCAAGGTTTTTCCCACGTGGTTTTTCCTATTTCTCCATTTTTCAAAGATTTGGTTGTTCTAGGTACCTCATCAGGCCATGTTGTCAAGACCCATTTATGCTTTCAACATTGTAGTTTCCTTCTTTTTTCTTGCATTGTTTGTAGCTACATTTTTGCTCATCTTAAGGGGGGTGTTAGAGTAAAGGATTAATTTAATTACATTTATTAAATTACCTTTATTCCCTACTTAAGATTTGACTTTATGCACATGCATTCTCATTTAATAGTTAAATATTAATTATTCAATGTCTTTTACCTCTTAGGGTTTCCTTTTTAGGTTTTACGATCTCCTTCTATAAGGATTGATCCATTGTATAATTTTCGTATTATTTTTGTTTGATAATATATTCTTGCATATTTCAGAGCCAAACCCTTGCCTTCTCTTGTCTTTTTCTTCTCTGTGACAGGTTCTTGCATGCAAGTGTTCTATGAGTTTGGTGGATTTGTTCTTATCAAATCCTTCAATAGTATTGTATCTCTAATGTTTGGTTTTTTTCTTCACTTGTAATTGATGGTAAAATCCTCCTTGTTTTATATAATATAGAGGATGACTCTTGGCATTCATAATTTAAGTCCTCAAAGTGGTGTTTTATTTAAAGAGGTAACTTTTTAATTTTTTAATTATATTTTAATTCCTTATTTTAGATCATGGCATTAATTTCTTTGCATATCTCATCTTTCCTTATTTTTAATACACTTTTATTGACCAACTAATCTAAATAATTTGAAAAGTTTTTAAATTCTTTAGTTTTTTCATAGTTTCTCAAATATTTCCTCAATCATTATTTGGACATTATATAAATTAGGTCCTATGTGGGATGAATAAGTTAAATCCATGTAAGTATTGGGTCTTGAGTTCTATCACAACTTTATTTCCAAAATCTTTTTGAATACCCTATATCTCTTTATATTTCATAAGCGGTTGTCATTTTCTCTACTTGTTTAAGACGTAAATTTATTTTTTTGGATCTTACTCTTATTCTATTTTTTTGTCAGTATAAATTCACATAATTAGACTTTGATTTCTTGGATAACAACTTAATACTCAACCTGATGATATTACTATCAGGATTCAATTCTATAGTTTTTTTAGTCAAACTCATTGACTCATGTTTCATGAATATGGTTCACATGAACCCATCTCTCATGTGAATATATGTAACACCTAACACTCACTGGATCTAGGTGATGCTCATAGAGGTGAAGCACCGAGACTTCCCAAGAGGTCATCCATTCTAGTACTGCTCCAACTTGAGCACGCTTAATTACGAAGTTTCCTCCATGGTTAAACCCAATCTGCTTGCAACCACATTTGTAAAACATTCACCAAGTGTTATGCCTTATGAACCATTCAGTACAAAACCCTTGAGCTCATCAATTTATAATAACTAGCCTATACCCCACATATATACCATGTTATATCCTAGATAACGTGTTTTAGCCAACTTAGATACTTCAATATGACTCCTACGATGACCTAAGTAGACATATATGCGATAGTGGTAATTATTGTGTAGCTTCTTAAAGACCTAAGGTAGTGGTAAGATGACTACTCATAGCCCAATAGATGTTCTAGGATTAGGGGCATAACATGATCAAGCACCATGTAAAGTTGAACTAGAATTTCAAAATTAAATTATAAAATTTGTCAACTTCCATAGTTTTAACTACCATGTACAATATTTTTAATGAATAACTATGTTTCTGGATTCGATTGTGTATATAATTTTTAGCATCAATGTTTCGGATCACACTTTATGATCCATCATCAGGATGAGAGAATGCAAGAATTTGATCATAGAGTGTGATCTGAAACGTTGATGCTAAAATTATATACACAATTGAATCCAGAAACAAATCATGGTGTTAAAAATGGATTGTGGAAACCTAATAAAATTCAAAAAAAGATCTACTATTCACACCTTTAAGCTATGCTCACAAATGATACTACTTCATTCCTTAGTGAAATCAATAATAATTATGAGGATATTTTAGAAATAGACAATTTAAGTAGTTTGTTTGGGGAAACAAAGTTGCACAAAATAGAAAACATATTGATCAAAATTAACTATGGAAGGAAATATATAAAAGAGAAGTTACAAATTATATAAAGCTTTTGTACGCTATTTTTGGTTTGTGTCATTTTGGGGTTCTTAGATTGTTTTTGCTAGTATTTTAGGGTAGCAATAAAGCATAAGGCTAGACAGTGCACAATCTGGGATGTGAGACAAGTAGATGTCGATTCTGAAAGAGGCCTGAGAAGAAATAATATTTACTTTCTACAAAAAAGTAGTTGAAACTAAATGACACTTTATCTTTGAATGCGTTACTATGAAAAATATCTATTGACGAGGGTTGCCTAAATCAACTTTATAATGAAGTAAGATTTCATAAAGTTGTTGATTTTGTGACAAAGACCATAACATAACGTTGACATTAAGAAAAAGCATGAAAACGATCTAAAACTTTAATCATAATCCCTTAAAATAGTCAGGGGAGATGACCTAGTAGCCACCCAAGCTAACTTTGGGCACCTAGAACTCCTAATCTATACATTGCAACTTGGTGATTTTTTCAGTGAACCTTCGTAGGTAAGTGAAGAGCTTAAAGCCAACCTTTTGGCTTTTCCGCATTTATAGAGCTCTTTGTAGAACTCGTAGAATGCAAGGTGGTCTAAAATTGTAATTTTAAAACGTTCGCTCGAAACCCGTTATGTTCACCACCCAATAGTTGCTCACCAAAAAAAAGTACTTTTTGCGCAAATGGACCAATCATCAACCAAAAAAGCTAAAATGATCAATGATTAGTACATGTGTGATCGACTATTAGTACATGTACTATCATTTTTGGAGCTTTTATGAGCACTAATTGAAATGAGTTTATAACATAAATTTAACCACCATTGGAACATGGGCAGCTAATAAATCATCTCCCCTAATCTTTGTTCATTCATTAAATAAAAATAATTTTGACAAGACCAAAACAAAATATCAAAACAATTTCTCAATCCACCAATCCACTAATATGATTCCCATGCTAACTTAGGTTACAAGTCTTTGGCACTTGTCAAACGAGACAAAGCCATGTACAACTTGGTCGGCGGAAAGTGCTCCGTGTAATTTGCATGAAAAGACTTGAAAGTAGGAAGAGTAATTTGAAGGCAAAACAGTGTGTACTTAGTACAAAAGAGAATGGCGTAAAGATGTTGCCTTCGTACAAACAAAACCCCGTTCCCAGTAACCTTTTTATTAGACCGTGCGACTGCCTTAAACCGCAAGTGGGAAAAGCAAACCGGCAGAGTCAGTCACGGCCCACGTGTCGGGAAACATTCAACCCGCTGTCCACCGCTTTCGTCTAAATAATTCCAGTAATGACTTTTTGCCATTCCATTCATTTGTCGGGCGTGCGTAGGTTAATCATGCCACACAACAGAGTCAATCACTTAAATTCTTAATTAATACAAGTTTTGAAAAGATGTTGCATTTGCTTAATTATAAATCCAAGTCTCTTTGCCTATCAAAGTCTTGTCACGCGTGGAAGAGCATTTTGTATGGAGGAGGGCTTTGTCACTCGGTGGGGGTGCCTTCAACTTGGGGTTTTAGGGTTTGCTTTAATCATAACTTGTTTTTTAACCCCTAAACTATAGGTAGTGTTTGTTAATTTATTTGAGTGTTTAGTTGGTGTGGTGTAATAGTTTGTAGAATTTGGAAGGCAATCAATGTGTTTTTATTGATATGATTGTCCATATAATTATTTTATGTTTATACTAGTTTTTAACTTAAGTGGTGTGGAAGGTTAGTGGTAGAAAAACTTTGGTCTATCTTTTTGTACACATTTGTGTAATATATGAGGTTAATTGGATGAAAAGTTTATGCTTATGCAAGGAACGTCTTAATGGAGAAGTGATAGCTTGAAATCAACTATGCATACACTTACAAAGATCCAAACATATGTAAAAAGAACCTTTAAATCGCAATATAATCAAGATTCATTATCAAGAAGTTTATGTTATGTTTGCAATAGGGAGAAAGGTAGAGAGAGAGATAGATGGAAAGAGGGAAAGATAAAAAGGGGTAAGATAGAGTTGGGTGAAGGGTTATTGAAAGGAGAGCAAGGGATATATTGCACTTAAATGCATATTTAATTAAAAAATAAGTATTGCTTGTCTTTCAATCTTTCTTAGACTTGAAGTTTCCTCTAACTTCTATGCATAATTCCCAATTTTCCTTCCAATCACACAATTTGTTTTCACCCTAGGGCCTATTCATTTATTTTCAGATTTTAGGATATGATCTAATCTTCTAGCAAGTTGTAGTTTTTACCACCACTCCTCACCACTTTCCTCAACATCCATTGAGGTGATTTTATCTGGACCAAGTCGACTTGTCAACTTAGTTTTGAGATTGAATCTACATATCAACTTAGTTTAAGGTTTTTGAGACCAAATTTGGCTTGGTGCTTGATGGCGAGATTTTCTCCCAAGGTTTGTACTTATAGTTCACATTGACAAATTTTGAGCACTAAAAGGTGTATAAAAGACATCCACTCCTCTTATTTTTAGATCTGTTACATTAAACATCTTTAAGTAGGTTATTCACTATCCATTGTGCATTTAAGAAATCCAATTATAAGTAAGCATCCATTGTTGAAGGCATCTATTACCAAGCATCGATCCAATCAACATACAAGTGCAAGGAAGTCAGCAAGAACCATTAAGCATTCCAAATCTTCATTTCATCAAGGTATTTTATTTTGCATATCTAGCTTGTTTCCTGCCATTGGAGGCCAATCAAAGAAGTTTTCAATTAAGGAAGGAGATCTACATTCATCCATCATGTCTTTTTCTTCTCTCCCTTCTCTAACCCAATATTGTTGTAAATTATAATGTCTACTACATGATGTTTTTTCTTACATTATTTCATTTTGGTTTTTGTGTTGATTAAAAGCTATTGCATCAACATACTTGATCATAGTTGAAGATACAATTGCATCTACATGATATGATTTACCCCATTGTAAGATCTAATCTCCACTACATGAAAAAAGTACTTCCATTTTCATTTATTTTATTTCAAGGTTGATTTCTAAATAGGGGTTGGAATGAGGAAAACCCCTTCCTTCAACCTTCTTCCCATTCTTCCTTTGTGTAGGAACAAGTTACAAGCTTGTGGATTTGGATCCAAAAACTATAGACATAGTTGTAGGTCCTCAAAAATTTTAATAAGATTTGGAGCTATTGTGACTAAACATAGTCCTTAAAATTTAACATACTCCTACACTTTTTAGCTGAAAATTTCATACTAGAGATTTTATTTCATACTAGAGATTTACAAGAATCAAATTCCTAGATCTAGAGTTACAAATAATTCTAGCATTCCAATGATAGTCAAACTTAGATCCAAGGGTCAATATTCCTATTCTTTCTTTAAGGTGAGTTCATTCTTTTTATTTTTCCTGTTGCACTTATTTTCATAGATCAACTCTTTTTTCATCATATCATCAATATATCTCTCTTATTAAGAAATCCAAATACATTATTGAATATAGATTTTGCATTAGTATCCTTCATCTTTTTGGTTGTGCTAATTAGAATCATCTAAGGTTGGATTTTTATTCCAATGTATATCATAAGACTTGGTGAGTGATCTACCTTTTAACATTGCTCATCATGTTTTATCGTATAAGTATATTTGATTTCAATTAGCTACAAGACCCAGAAGTATGTCAAGACAAAGTATGTGTTTGAGTAATGAAAAATAAATGTATGTTATCACTAGTGAATTATAAAAAACAAAACATCTTATAAATTTTACAAAAAAATGAAATATATTTATGAAGGAATGACAAGGTTAAGCTATCTAAGAAGTTAATAGCAAAGCAACACTATGAGAATCTGAGAATGGACAAAGGAAAATACATTAGGGGTTATTTTTAAAGAGATTAAAATGTAGTTAATAAAGACAAGAACCAAGAAGGAAGTATCACTAATTAATATTTCATGGATACTATCTTGAAAACATTACTTGATAGGTCTAGTGATAAGATCCTAGCTATAGAGGAGGTTTGTGATTCAAACAAGTTTGTTAAAGAACTATTTTTTAGTACTTTGACCACATCTTAGTTGAAGTAGTTTGGAAAGGAAAAGAGAAAACCTAAAATGGTATTTAATTTAGTTAAATTAGATGAATATCATGACAATGATTGCTTGGTAAAATGATTGAACTAAGAACTAAGGTTTGTGCATATTGATTGTACATCCAACATAGCATCCAAAACTATTCATTAGATCCATTTACTTAATCAACTAGGGACATCAAATTGAAATGATGTTCCCTAAAGTATATTCTTTAAACCTCTTTAACTATCATTTCTATCCTATAGAACTAAGAACAGAAACACTTAATCTATATGCAAGTGTAAGAAACTTTTAGCTAAATGGAAGAAATGAAATAGAAGCAAGATTATATGTTTTTTTTCCTTTGCTACAGGAACAACTATTGGTTCTATTACCAATAGTTGCAAGAACAACAAAGTTTCGACTTAATCCTATCACAATGAAAGCTAATTCTACCAACTAGGTGCACTCACCAAATGGGATCCCTTGGGTGAGTGAACAACTAAAGATGTAAATTTAAAATACTAAAACACAACAATAATTAATTTTATTGATATAAACTCATAGAATAGTACAAACTAAAAATGATAGTCTATATCTAAAAAATGCTATTACAATTAAAAACTCTCTTGAACTATCTAGGGTGTGATTCAACAACTTTATTCAAAGCAACTACAAAAAGTAACTTCCTAAGATCTAGCTTCAACAACAAGAACTTAACAAGATCATGTTACACATCTTGATGGAATGAGCCTTTTAGCAAATACAAGACATAATGACTTCTAAATTTATGCAACAGTTGGTAATTAAGCTGACCCGATATTCAACAATTAATAAATATCAAGTGGCTAAATAACTGTGCTATTGATTCTTTTGTATGCACTCCTTCCTACAACAAAATAAGTATGCATATAATAATTCACAACACATATTCATTTCATTAATTCATGATAGATATTTAATGCATATATCAATTCTTGTCCACAATACATAGCTATAGGAACCTACCCATTAAAAGTAAGAAGGGAAAAAGGTATGCACATCTATAAATTACACACATATAATATCATATATATATATATATATATATATATATATATAAAAGTTTTAACCATACTAGTATATCCAAGAAACTATATAATGTCATGAAACTTATAGAAAAGCAAGGCAATTATAGGTTTATATAGAGCATTATAGTACAAATTCTTTCAACTCAAACATGAAATATCCCATCAAAACCATAAAAACCCATAGAATTATGTCACTCCTTCAGCTCATCACCCCCCACAACTTAGGAGTTGGCTAATCCTCTAGACAAGATGTAATTTCTAATGTTGGCCTTTAACTTGAAATCTTCTACAATACTGGACCATGCTCTTCCTTTCTGCCAACTCTAGTAATATCCTTTAGAATCTTTAAGTTTTTCCCAGGCTTGTACTTTGGAAACCATGTCATGTGCATTGAAATATTCATTGATCCCTAATAGTGGATGGATCAGTGAAGGATGTTGAAACCTAAGTGGAATTCAAAAACTGTCCCTAATTTGTCCCAATATGGCATACCACGACACACGCCTACTTGCCATAATGAAATTCTGGGAAGAGTGCGGCTTGTAAACCTGCAAGTCACATAGAAGTCTTAGAATTATTAATCTTTCCACTTCTTGTAACTCATTTTGTTGTATCTTCCTATATTCTAAATAGATAACTATCCTAAGAGGCTTTATGTCTTTCTTGTCTTTCTCAAAAGTTGCAACATTCAAAAAGTTATAGTAATATGTCTATGGATCCTTTGCCTTAGGCCTTAGATATAATGGCTCTAAATCTTTTGCATCTATATATAGTTTAGCATGATTTTCTCTAGTAGTCTCATTCTAAATCCATGACATAAATTATCTCAATGTGATATCCCCCACATACATTAAGGGATTTAAGTCCCTATCATTAGGAATAGTTAAATTGTGTATATATAGTTCACACAACAAATTCTGAATGGTTGCTGGAGATTGTTGAAAGACATAGTAAAATTCATGAGGAGTATTGAGGGAGGAATTAAGACCTTGAACAATCCGAGTCAGCTAATAATTCAACATCTTCTCCTTTAGGAACAAAGTGTAGACTTGAGCTGGTGATCTGCATTGAAGAAGTTTAGGAATCAAAGTAGTCAATTGAGTGACTTTTTCCTCCAAAACCATAATCTTGTCTTCCTGATCCAAAAATTTCCTCTATTGATTATTAATAACTCTCTGCATCCTCTTCTTTTCTTCTAACCACGTAGCTTTTTCTGTTAAAACTATTGGTATAAACTCATTCCTGCTACTAACGACATGGAGAGGTTAGGTGGGGTCATTGACCCTTGATTTTTGATATCTTTCCCCTTAGAATCATTATTATCATTAGTTCCTTCAACAAGAGTTTTAGCAATAGATTCTCCTTTCCATACCACAATGTCTCTTTCAATATTTTCAAGAGATGGTTGTTGTAATGAAGAGTCTTCTTCCATTTGTTTTACAATGTGAACTAAAGTCTCCAATCCTTTAGTAGTCATTTCCTTAATATTTTTCTCTACAATATTTATATTGACTGTAGGAAAATCTTCATCAAGGTCTCAAGGATAATTAATTATAGGTTCTACAGGTTCATTTCTAGAAACAAAAACATCATCATTCTTAGATTCATATACAACTTGAGGGATTTTCCCTTTCCTTTGGATCAAAATGTTACCATTCCCTAAATCATTATCACTGCTATCATCCCCAATGTAAACAACACCCTCCTGGTACTGGCTAGGATTCTATTGCTCACCTCCTAAATCTTTTCTTAATTATTCTAATTTATCATACTCAAGAATTTCTTCATTATATTTAGAGATATTGGTTTGAGAAATGTTATCTACATGGGTATCTATTAGAATATAACTCTTTGAAATCCTTTCACTCCTCCTCATAGGTGTTTCAATAGGAGTTTTAGTCACCTTCTTCCTTTTCTTTGAATATTCTCCTTCAGCATATGTTGTAGGAGTATCCTTTTGAACTCTCTTTCTATTAACAAACGGTGAGGGAGTGACAAAATTATCATGAACATCCCCTAACTCTTGTGTGTGATCTGGGTTAACTTCTTCTTGTTCCCAGACTGGTTCACATTCAACCCTATGTGCATAAGACCTAGTTTTTATTCTAGCTTTGAATTGAGGTGAAGTGGGGTTTTCTTGAATAGATTTTTCCTTCCCCTTTTTCCTTTTAGAGATGGATGTTGTTTTCTCCACCATTTTCTTCTTTTTTTGCCCAGGCGAGGTTTCATCAGATACATTTTTCTCTACAATTTTTATAGTGTTGGTTGCTATACCAACCCTTCTTCCTACTCTCGAACCCCTAGGTACCATAAATGTTGGAAATAACTCATCCATCAACAAGAAATCATCCCAAGAGATAATAAAAATCTTCCCTAAATCCCTCACTGTTAACAATTTAATCAAACAATGATGTGATATTGAGTTAGGCTTACCTTCTTGCACATATACAAATTGTTTCTTCAGTGGACTGAACATGAAGTGTGGAAGGTTGACAGTTCTATTGTCATGCCTTGAACAACTAAGGAGCTTGAAATGAACACCATGCAACCATTGATGAATTCCTCACATGTAATGTACTTCATGATATAAAAGGCAAATTGATTATAGGGTTCTTGTATAGAAATCCTCCTCATCCCTTGCTTCCTCTCCATTTCCAATAGCCCACCTGTGTGTAGGGTGAATTGGGCCCTCGTCGTACGTGGGTCCATATCTTCTTCAAAAATTTATAATTCCAATGGTAAACCTAAGACTTAAGAGATTATCTCCTCACCAAATTCAACCCTAAGCCCTTTAACCATGGTTACCCCATTACTCATTGAATTCATAAACTAGAAAGTAACTTCATTGTCCCAAGATGTGAGCTTCTAAAAATACTAGAGCCAACCACGATTTTCAAATAGTAGATGAAAAACATTGTCTTGGAGAATGATGTTATGAATTGTGGGGTCATGGCATATCAAGTTATCCTCCATGGTTATACTAGAAAAATTCCAAAATGTATACTTCCACACTCAAAGAACAAATGTAGGTATAGAGAGACAAATTCAAGATTTGTAGAGCATGCATTTTCAAAGACATCAGAGAACAAAAAGGTTTAAATATTTTGGGAAAATAACATGCCATATACTAATATCATATCATCATTAAAATTTTACCTTTTGTCCTTATTTTATTCCATAAATGTAGGTTATGTACGTACTTTCCAAAAGAGAGACAAGTGTCACATCAACTTGATAAGTGTAAAGGGAATGATATGGCATGTCTTCTAATAATTATTCAAAGTACGGTATACTACTTATTGTATGATCATAATATTTCTATATGAAAAAAAAATAACACACATACAATCTCCCCCCAAACTTAAAACAGAGCATGGATCCCACCATGTAATGTGAGAAAAGAATTAAGATGATATAAAAATGTAAATGCATAAAATTAAAGGAAATAAATAAGGATGGAAAAATACATGGTATGAACCTATGCATTGGGTTGAAAAATTGTATCATTATATACCTATTATGAAAGCCCAAAATCATATGGATGGGTGAAAGAGAATGAAAGTGAGATGTATTTATTACAAAGAAAGTGATGATTTATTATAAACTTTGACTAGAGTTAAAGTAATGGAGAATGCTGAGTGGAAGACTCAAGTACCATTATTGCAAGAGAATCTATAAAAGTAAATTATAGCAGGAAGTCTTCTCTAGTTTGTGGTTTATTGTAACTTTTGAGTCAATGCCTAATAACTAAAAGTTGAAATTGAATAGGATCAATTGTTGCCAATTGTACTACTCCATTATCATATCTTTCTTTAATTTTATATGGTCCTAACCATCTGGTTTGGAACTTTCCTAGATTGTGTTGATATCTTGGATCATAGTGGAGTGCCCAGTCACCCACACTAAATTTCTTATCCTTAATAAATTTATCATATTATTTCTTGCACTACATTTAAATTAATTTAGTATTATACAACATAGATTTTCAAAACTCATCAAGTCCATTTAGTTGCATGATGCATTCTTGCTAAGCATCATGGAGATCTCTATTGAGGTCCAATGTAGTGTAGAGTGTTTTGTGCTCAAACTCAATTTGGTATAATGGCCATTTGCCATAGACTAATTTAAAAAGAGTAAATCCTGTTGCTGTCTTCCATGTTGTTCTATATGCCCACAATGCCTCTAGAAGCTTGGTTTCTTAGTCCTTCTTATGTATTTGAACAATTTTTTTCAAGATGGCTTCTAGTTCTCTATTGTTATTTCAACTTGTTCATTAGCTTGTGGATGGTAACTAGAAGATATGCCATGTCAAATTATATATTGAGTCATGAGTACAGTAATGAGATTTGGTGTAAATTGGACACCTTGATCAATCACTAATTATCTAGGGACTCCAAATAATGTAAAGATGACTACATATAAAAAAATTTCAACATCGTTATTCCTAGCATGTTTCATAGGTTTTGCCTCAACCCATTTAGTGACCTAATTAGTATAGACCAAAATATAAGATTTACCTTTTGATGGAGGATCAATTGATCCAACAAAATCTAATCACCATTTTTCAAATGGTGTAACAACTACTTGTGGTTGTAAGGGCATTTCATTTGATTTTGTTGGTCTTCCCATACATTGACATCTGAGACACTTCTTTGTATATTTTGTTGCATCCTTGTGTAGAGTTGGCCAATAGTATCAGTTGTTAGGATCTTGAATTCTATCTTTTAGTTTCAAAATGTCCTACACATGGTTCATCATGGTAGGCTCATAGGATATCATAAGTTTTATCTTCTCTGAGACATCTATACATAACTTGATTAGGTCTAGTATAAAACATGCAACCAACTATCAAAGAAAAATTGAAGCTCTTTTCAACTATGTAATGCCTCGCCAAGGATCCAAAGAATTAACCTAAAGTTTCACTAAGTTTAGTAGCATTTTTTTTTATAAAAAAAATCATGAAAGTAAAACCATTCACAACATAGTAGCCAAAGCAATAACAACATTCCACTGAAAGTAAACATACATAACAGTTTACATTCTTCAAGGATCCCTTACCATTGAATCACATCTAACTAACTATTAATGATTCCATCAAGTACTACATCCACATAAGATAATAATGAAAAGTCCAATGTTCTTAAATTACATTTCTGATTGCTCGATCATCCACTGCACATGCCACATGGTATGAAAGGCTTAAAAGAACATACATGTGTGAAAATAAGGTACATCGTCATACTAACTCTAATCCATGATGCAACGAAGTAAATGAAACCACAAATCATACATGATACATCATCATAAACATAACCAACTAAGTGCACGGTTCCTCCCAACCATAAATAGCATCATTAGACCATCGTGGATCCTAGCCATCCCTTTGTGCGTAACATTCCAAATCACCAAAGAGATCATCGGTATTAACATAGTAGGAATGTCACTCCTAAATCATACTACATCATATGCATAAAGTAATCTAACATGCAAAGTAAAGCATAAGATAACATCATCTAACATATGCAAATCATCAATGGGAGGATACATGACCACCATTATAATTCATGAAGATAGATGCCAACAAAGAATACTCTAGCCACAGTGTCTCAGACGAACCTCAAATGGTAAGAGTAAAAAAGCACTACCACCCAACCACGTGGAACCTAAATGGTCCACTCCCACCACACCGAGGAGATAATCTCAAGTCCCAAACAGGTTATCAAATCACATAGCACAAAAAATCTCTAAGTCTAGGAATCCTAAAAGTATACTAACTCAAAGATTCCAATCACAAAATGACATCTAATCCTAGAGGCACACAAAGACATGTAGGAAACCTACTATGCAAGCGAGAAAGTGTCATCGCACGGATCACGCTAGAGTTACCCTGGCAGTTTCTCAATAGACCTCAGCCCCCTAGTGATCCTTGTGTGGCCACTAATATCCTCTCATACTGACGAGGCATACTACGGAATGCAAGGTCGCAACCATGCATTCTCTCTACTCCCATCCTAGTTTGTACTAGCACTCGAGGCATGGGTGAGAACATACAATTATCTTATTAGGTTCATTTAATCCCCATTTAGTGTAAATGTTTTTACTTATTTAAACAACTTAAAATGAGTTACCCTAGCAGCCACTTAGGGCCCCAACCCCCATTGCAAGCCACTTCTCGACACTACAAGTAGATAACCTACCCTAAGCTCATGGAATCATAAATCACAAAATCACCATAGTCCTATAAAAGCGATTGGAAAAATACCAAAAGATAATCCACAATAGAAGCATCAAATCTCCATGAACAACTGAAAAGCATCCATAAATAATCATGACTACATTAGTTCTCTATTGGAAATTGAAGGTATCGCTGATAATCAAAAGTATCTGTTGGTTCTCAATAACCAAAATATCTCAAAATCATATTGATTGGAGACTCCAAAATGGTTGAGTCAAAACATGTCACAACATGACATCATCAAGAAATAAATCAACACTTCAGTCCCATCATGGTGACTGGAAAGCAATCCAAGGATAACTGATTGATGATTCAAAAATAGTTAAGTCAAGTGTCTCAAATACATATAACTCGGCTTCACTCAAGAAGACTAATGAGCAATAACAATCAGTAAATACAAACATCTCGTAGAGCATGCCATCACATTACCATGGTTGGATTTATAAAGAATTGAGATCAAAAGACATCATCATGACATCACAATCATAACCCCCGAGCCTCTGGTAGACATCCTATAAGTGGTCAACACTAGTCAACCCAAAAACCCAAAACAAGAAGCATAGAGAAAACACAATGCAAGCACATATTTTGGTTTACTAAAATCATATAGTTAAATTGAGTATGGAGGTTTCAGTTTCTGTTGCAAGTATACTTCAAGTATATAAGATTAATCATTTGACCTACAAGTCAACCCGTTTGTTTCCTCGATAGCATTACCCTTCCATTATTTAAAATAACATTCTAAGAATAACTTAAGGATAAATATTTACTCATAAAATCATTTGACACTTAATAAAATCATTCACTTTATTTTGCTAAGATCAATGTTACTAATTGAATAACTCTTCCTTATCATTAATTCAACCTCTCCAAACAAAACCAAAGGATCATATTCTTTTAAATATAAGAAAGCCAGTTATCAATCTTCGAGTAAGAAGATTATAACAACAAATTAACTAGTCTTACTTTAACGCCATGCTTTATTAATTAATCTTAATTAAATCATATAATTAAATTAATTAATAATGTACACAATCCATGACTCTATATCATTCTAATAGTTCTTAATTAAAACTCAATTAAATATCACTAAAACTTAAGTCTCTTGATTAAATCATCACTAACAACCATTAAAATACCTAAGGTCATTATTCAAGTCATTAGAATAAGACTTTATCAACTTCGATGTAGCTACTTTACAACTTCGTTAAAAGAATCGATATCAACTAAAACTCTATTACATAACTTAATTATTAATTAAATTTAATTAACTCTAATTAATTAATTTAATTAATAATTACATAACCATACCAACAACCCAATGAATATCAGTTGATTAATAACTAACTATAATTTGTAAGTTAAAAGTCAACTATAATCCAATTCTCCAATATTAATAGTTCAATAATGACTTGTTATTATTTAATAACAAGTTATAAATCTATAATGATCACATTTTTTATTCTTTTCAATGAATACTAACATTCCCTTAACAAATTCGTATTATCGATAAAACAATTAAAACTCTATTATCAATTAAATCTAATTAATTCTATGATTAAATTAACTAGTAGCTTATGTCAATAACTACATGATTATCAGCTGATGATAATTTCGTATATTGAGAGTCAACTACATTTCCTTCCATGAATATTCAAATTAATACTTAAATAATAACAAGATATAACAATCTCATTAATAAATCCCCAATACCAGACATTAATATCTCAAATAAATTCCTCCTATGTGCATTGATTAATAAATCAATTAATTATTCCTCTCTAATTGTTAACCAATTCAAATTGATTAATATATTTTACAAAACTTCAATCATTAATTAATCTCAACTAAATTAACTTTAATCAGATTAATTAATAACTATTTAAACCGTTTATACTATTATTTACTTAATTATTTGCTAGACCCAACAAACATTAATAAATAATAAATTCAATTTCTTCTATTAAGAATCCCCAAAATAACCACTTAAATATTTCATTTATAACATTCTTATTAACTATAGTTAAACTAAATTCTAATTAAAAATGATTAAATTAAAACCAAATTATTTATGTAAAATTTAATTAACTTAAATATAAAAATTTCATCAATATTATATATATATATTTGTTTACTAACATATAACTTTGCCATTGAATTCATATGATAATATTATAACATATAACATTTCCATTGAATAATAACATTATACGTTATAATATTACCATCAAACCAAATTTCATATCGCATAACAAAATAATTTAAATTATGTAAATGCGGGTACTATTCTTCCCCCGCACCCTATGAGCCTTTATATTATCGCAAACTATATAAACTGGCATGATATTTGATACACAAAAATCCGTGCATGTCCATAGACTGTCATGCAGTCCCTGGCCCGCCGTCGCAGGTCTGCGAAGGCAATCACAGTACTTGCAATTGAGGGTATAGTGGTCGTCGGCCCCATTATAAGCATAAATGAATGGGGGTAGGGGAAATTACATGCCGCCCCACCATATAATAATTTTATTTTATTTTTTAAAAACGTTTTCATAAAACGTTTCTTCTTAACCAATTCGAATTTTTTAATAAATGTTTTTCCTACTGCAATTTTATATTCAGAGCCTCAATGAATATATATATATGTATATATGTATATATACATGTATATATATACACACACAAAAAGTTATTAGGCAATACAACATTTAAATAATAAACATATATAAATATATGTATGCAGATCGGTATATTTAAAAAAAGAATATATACCTAGCTTTTAAATAAAAAGGGTTTTCTAATACTTAAGAATTTCTTTTTCAAATAATTATTCATAAATTTACCCATTATTTATTTTTAAATAGAATTGTCCCTACGCATTTGAAAACCCTAGCCCATTGTTTCCTCAGATTTATGCATATGAAAATTTCTTATATAGAATTTAACTACCCATAACAAAAGTATGCAAGCAAGATATGCAAAATCCTTAGAAAGCATTCAAAAGACATGAAGAAGACAAGAAGTGCAAGATGCGAAAATAACATAAGCAAAGTCACAAGTGTCTACCCGGACACTGATGCTAAATCACTTCTCCTCAGAATCCGCAGAGCAAGCTCCTTTCTTCTTCCATGTTCTCGGTCCTCCAACCATGCTCCAAATGCCCTCCTTAAGCTTCTAGGAGTGCCTGAATATAAAGAACTCTCAAGAAGCACCTAGAATGTCTCTAGAAACAACCAGAAGGTGTTGACAACTAAGCATGAGTCTTTTCCAACCTTCTAGATGAGTCATAAGGTTGTAGACACCATGTGCTTAATTTGTGCGCTAACTCCTATGTTGTTGACAACACGTGCATAATTAGAGTGCAAACTCCTGTGTTCTCAACATGACAACTCCCAAGAGCTCACATACTCCTATGTGAATAAATATTAAAATAATGCACATTAATTAATTTAATATTCACTTTACTCTTTTCAATTTAATTTATTAAGTTTTAAATCTTATGCACTCACGTTAATAACTCCACTTGTTTTATCTTAGTATATTTATATTTTAATCATATGCACACATCATGCAACCTATAATCTTTTAATAATTTTAATATCTTTTCCACTTTTAAATTTATTTTCGAAACTTAATTGCTAAAATATTTATTAACTTAAATAAATATTATCACATTCCAACTTTAAAATTATAACTTTTATCTTCAAATTTAATTATTTTATTTAATTAATTAAATAAAATAAATATTAAAATACCATATTAATTTTCCATTAAATTAAACCATTAATTAAATCTTTTAATTAGGCTTAATTAATAGAAAATACACTAAAGACTCATAAAATAAAATACAAAAAAACCACTATAGCAAAACACATTCAAAATCAAACCAAAAGGGTTAATATCACGAATTACGTCATCTGATGCATTCAGAGGGTACTCAACTCAGATACTTGTCCTAATTTCCAATTAGGACAAATGGCTTAAAGGGTTGGGATTTGGACTTGAGAATTTATCTCCCCTCTCTTACCATTGAGATAATGTGATAGGGTACGCTCATCCTGGCAATTCAGGAAAGTCGATACCCGGTACCTGCAACCTGCATAAAATCCATGCATGTACATACACAATGTATACTAAGCTAAACAGGCAATGGCAGGAAGTGGTGTATTGTGTAGATCCCGACTAGCAGGTGACTATGACTCCCTTCCTTAACCACATCAGAAATGCCATACAGAAAGAAAACAAGCATGCACACCATACACATGCAAGTATGGGGTAAGTATCAATGAGAAAACACTTATGATAATAAATCATCTAACTAATCATCATCAATAACTGAAATTACTGAATAATCATCATACATACATGAACTATAAGGTACCAAGTAATCTCATCATATAATAAACCAAATCTAAAACAATATCAAAATAATGTTACTAATAATCATCAATATACAATTGACCTAAAAGAGTTTGGCAATGATAACAAAATTTGACCTAGGGGCAGGCACTACAAACTAGAAGTCTTTTATCCTTAGGAGAGAAGTGAGATGGAGTCCTCCTTGTGGTGACATAATTGACAATATCAACATACCATGGAATATGTGCTATTAAAGAAAATAGATGTTCATTTGAGAAGTTATCATCAATAACTGTAGGGTCATTAGGGACCTATAATTGTGAAAGAAAATCTGCCACAACATTAGCCTTTCTTGGTTTGTCTATCACTTTTATATCAAATTTTTGCATACACAATAACCAACATGCTAGTCTTCCTAAAATAGTTGGTTTATTTATGAGGTACTTGATTGTAGCATGGTCAATGTGCACAAAGATGTCATATCTAGTGATATAATGTCTAAACTTTTTAAGAGCATAAATCACAACTAAAAATTCCTTTTCTGTAATAGTGTAGTTCAGTTCTACTCCTTGTAGATATTTACTGATATAATAGATATCATGTTCTCCAGTCCCTTCCTTTTTCCCTGACACAACTCCTATAGCATAATTTGAAGCATTAGCATGTATATGAAATAGAATTTTCCAATTGGGACCTCTGAGTATAGGTGTTGAAATAATTTGTCACATTCTAAACCCCAAGAAAATTTAGAATCTTTCTTTAACAAATCATATAGTGGAGCTACTATTTAACTAAAATCTTTTATGAATCCCCTATAGTAACCAACATGACCTAGGAAGCTTCTAACATCCTTTTTTTTGTAGGTGTAGGTAAATTTCTAATCACCTCTATCTTCTGAGGATCAACTTGAGCAACACTTGAAGAAATGTATTGACCTAATACAACTCCTTCCTCCATCATCATTTATCATTTATCACTATTTAATGAAAGGTTGTGTTCTTGAAATCTTCTAAAATTTTTATCCAAATTGGATTTATCTTCATCAAAAGTTGACTCATAAATAGTGAAATCATCCATATATGTTTCTATATAGTCAGTGGACATACGAGAGAAAATAGTTACTACTGCTCACTGAGAGGTAGCAAGAGAATTACACAATCCAAAGGGTAAAATTGAATATAAAAAAATGCGCCAATGATAGGTGAAAGCTATTTTGTCTTGATCTTCTAGTGCTATTTGTATTTGATTATACCCATTGAATCCATCCAAGAAAGATAAATACCTTTTTCTAGCCAAATTGTCAAGAACTTGATTAGTGGAAGTTAAGGGAAAATGATCCTTTTTAGTTGTTGTATTAAGTTCTCTATAATCCACACATACTTTCCATTTACCACTCTTTTAGGAACAATTAACAAAGGTGAGACCCACTGACTATTATAAATAGAATAGATGAATCCAACACTAAGAAGTTTTTGCGGTTCAGTTTTTACAATATCATGTAATGCAAGACTAACTCTTCGTTGGGTCTATCTAATAGGCTTACATTTAGGTGTCATGTAAATTCTATGAGTACAGACTTTTGGGTCCATCCCTTTCATGTCTGTGTAATCCCAGACAAATTCTTTATGGTTTTCCTGTAGCAGCTTAAGTGTAGTTTTCAAATTGTCAGAAGTAAGACTCTTATTGATATTAAGCTTCTTCCTTGGAATAACTTCAACTATAATGAATTTATCAACAATAGCTAACTCATTGAAGTTAGAAGACTTAATTTCATGAGGTAACAAGGTATGAAGGTAACTAGTGGCTACAGGAAAATTGGGTGTATCTTTGGGAGGAAGAATTATCTATAATGAACAGTTTTGGTCAATACACAGAACATAATCTTTACCATATTCTTTGAACTAGATGATTGCAAGGATATTATCATCATTTTGAGGAATCATAAAGGAGTTTCTTTCAATCATCATGAGCCAACTTAATGATTTTACCTTATGTTCATCATCTCCTAGATTAGGCCACACAACTTGATCATCTTTCAAGAGTGGTTTAGTGGGAGAATTTAAGGCCAACTTCTTAGTAGTGGATCCATTAGAAATGGTCATTTTTCTTCATCAACAAGAAATGCAAGAATCTTCTATGGCTAACCAAGGTCATCCTAGGATAATAGGATAACCTCGTAAAGTTCCTTTAGGTGATAAAATGAAAAAATCTATTGGATACTCCCAAGAATCCAAAGCAACTGTGATATCCTCTATAATGCCATTGTGTTTAACTATAGAACTATTAGTAAGCTAAATTATGGTAGGGGTTTCTCTAATACCAATTATATTAAGGAGGAGATGTACCTCCCTAGTCATGACATTAATAGATGCACCTAATTCTATCAAAGTATTATGTACTTGTACTCTATTAATATGTACTGTGACAAATGGGCTCCCTAGATCATAATATTTTGGGACTATTAATTTATTTAGCATAAGGTAAGATAATTGACCCATGACATGGATAGTTTGGGGGTCCTTATGCTTTCTACCAAGTTTTTTTATACAAGCTTCTTTAATAGATTTAGTATATGTTGGAATTTCCTTGAGGGCATGTAGCAATGGTATTTTTACTATCATTTGTTCAATTGAGTGACCAACTCTCCAACAATAGGATTTTCAGGAGGAATTGATGATTGAGCAAGTCTTTGTGGAATTGGTGGCAAATTAGTTGTAGGAGGCTATGATGGAACATGAAGGGATTCTTCATTTTAGACTTCTCAGAAGTAACCTCTGTTATTACTAGAATTTTAGGATTCAGAAGAGTGGTTCTAGACCTAAGGTGTATACCATTGATTGAATAGGTTTGTTGATGGGTATCATTGGAAGAATATAATTTCTTTTGAGTAGGCACATTATTTAGATTTGGTGTTGGATGAGAAGGTAGCTTAGTTTGTTTGGGTGCATAGGTATTTACTACAGGAGGAGGTGACATTAAAGCTTGTTGGCAAGGTTATTGCAGGGCATTATACTATTGATTAGGTTGCCATTGAGATGACAATTACTAGTTTTTTTTGGGGCTTGTCATTGATTGGATTATGGATGCTAATTTTGATAAGGCTGACACCAAGTTTACTATTATGGAGGGCATTTCTTGTTTGGTTGTTACTATTGGTCAAGTGGAGGCTATTTCCAAGATTGGTTATTCCCCATAGGTTGAGACTAAGGAGGCCAAGAAGGATTCCTATGATTTGGGTTTGAAAAATTAGGATTCTGCCATTGATGATTAAAATTCCCAAAAATTTTGGAGAGGGTCTTGAGGCATACCTTGTCTTTGAGCCCATGGTCTCCTTTGAGAAACATATAGTATATCTCTATTGTCATCAATTTCTTTGAATTCCATTGGCATCTTCTATGGTTGTCTCTCAACTCCTCTTCTTCTCTCAACAATGAGAACAAAATTCAGCTAACATAATATCAACTTCTTCATGCTTCCTTCTAGATTGTATTGTATCTAACTGGGTTGCAACATTATTAATAATTTCTTGCTTGAAATTAGATAACAAATTTGAAAGATCCATTTTTGATACTCCAACTCCACTAGTCTTCAAGGAATTAGAATGAATTCCTCTTCCTTTCTTTACATTAGCCCTTGAGTAATTCTTGTAGTATCTTTTGATATCCTCTCATATACTTTGTGTAATGTCTCCTCCAACCATGAGGTCCACAACTTGCACACAAGTTTCCTCCACACCCCTTAAGAAAAGATGCTTTTGAGATGACTCATTTATCTAATATTTAGTATTCCTTTGTAAATTATAAAGAAATCTTGAAACAAAATCTTCAAGAATCTCATCTTCCTTCTATTTCATCTTGAATATATCACCTCCTCCCATACTCCCTCTATAGTAATCTTTATATTTGGCAAGAAACAAGTTCTTCATTAAATCCCAATCTGTTGCAACATTAGCACCTAAACTCATGAACCATCTTAGAGTTCCTCTTTCAAAGTATAGGGAAAAAAATTTAACCTATGAGGATTAGTTGTATTTTTATACCCTCTACAGAGAATGTAAAATTCAAAGAGAAAGGTTTCTAGGTCTTTAGTAACTAAGCCATAGAACTAGGGAAGTGCAAACACAAGAATATTTTTCAAATTATTTGTATCCTAGAGGTTAGGTATGGGAAATGGAAATGGGCTAAGCCATTCTGGGTGGTGGTGGTGGGTATCCTTGTTGATAAATGACAATGGCTAAAGGGTTATCATGATATACAAGGGTAACAAAAAGGTTATTTGAGCCTAATAATTCATCAGATGATAATGAAGGGAGGTTTAAATGATAGGTTGCAAAAGGATTTTCAAATGGCAGTTCTTCTATAAAAGCTTGGTCTTCTTCAAGGGGTTGGTCTTCTTTGGGGTGTTGGTCTTCTTTCTCAAGTTATACAATTTATTCTATTTGGAATGGGTCATTTTGAGGAAGAAATCTCTCGATACGGTCTCTTTGCCTATGTATGCAGATGTACTAATACTAAGTTGAACTTTAAATGAAACTTGAACAACTGATTATGCATACAAACTCTTAAATATGACCCTCAAAAAAGGTTTAAATTGATATCATCCTTAGCAATGACACCAAAAATACTTGGTAAAATGATTGAACTGGAAACTAAGGTTTGTGCATATAGATTGTACATCAAACATAGCATCCAAAACTATTCATTAGACCCATTTACTTAATTGACTAGGGACGTAAAATTGAAATGATATCCACAAATTATATGCTTTAAATCTCTTTAGCTATCATTTCTATCCTATAGAACTAAGAATAGAAAAACTTAATCTATATGCAAGTGTAAGAAATTTTTAGCTAAATGGAAGAAATGAAATGCAAACAAGATTCTATGTTGTTTGACTTTGCTATAGGAAAACTATTAATTATGTTACAAATAGCTGCAATAACAATAGATTTCTTACTTAATCCTATTACAATGAAAGCTAATTCTACCAACTAGGTACACTCACCAAATGGCCCCCCTTGGGTGGTGAATAACTACAAATGTAAATTTCAAATACTAAAACACAACAACAATAAATTTTATTGATATCAATTCATAGCATGGTACAAACTAAAAATGATAGTCTACATCTAAAAAATGCTATTGCAAGTACAAAATTTTCTAAACTATCTAGGGTGTGATTCCATGACTTTATTAAAGAAACTACAAAAACTAACTTCCTAAGATCTAGCTTCAACAACGAGAACTTAGCTATGACCAAAATTACAACATCATGGTACACATCTTGATGGAATGAGTCTTTCAGCAAATACAAGACATAATGACTTCTAAATTTGTGCAACAGTTGGTAGTTAAGCTAACTTGTTCTTCAACAGTTCATAAATAAGTGGTTGAATAACTATGCTATTAATTCCTTTGCACACACTCCTTCCTTTGACTTATTCCTACAACAGATTAGTATGCATACAATAATTCAAGACACATATTCATTTCATTAATTCATGATAGACATGTAATGCATATATCAATTCTTGCCCACAATACATAGCTATAGGAACCTACCCATTAAAAGTAAGAAGGGAAAAATGTATCCACATCTAAAAATTACACACATATAATCTCATTTCTATATATAAGTCTTAACCATATCATTATATCCAGGAAACTATATAATGGCATGAAACTTATAGAAAAGCAAGGCAGCTATACGTTTATACAAAGCATTATAGTAAAACATCTTTCAACTCAAACATGAAATATCCCATCAAAACCATAAAAACCCATAGACTTATGCCATTTCTTCAGCCCATCAACAATGATGAAATAGATGAATTTGAAACATAATTTACAAGGAGACTTAAGAAACATACCAATAAGTATAAAGGTTTGTTACTTCTCAAATGTTGAAGGTGTGGAAAGATTGGTCATTTGTCTACTAGATTTCCAAAGAAATGTCCTAGATAGATTTGTAAGAAATTCAATAAGAAAGAATACTATGTTAATGAATATTCTAGTATCTATAATGATGAATCAAAAGTAGAATATTGTTTGTTCCATGTTGAAGAAGACAAGAAAATAGGAATTGACATTTCTAACATGTGTGTTGAAGTTGATGACAATGTTTAAACTAATTTTTATGTTATAAGGAACAAAAATGTTTGGATAATTGATAGTGGATGTTCTAGTCATATGATTGGAGATAAAATCAAGTTTTTAACACTTGAAAATATGATGAGGGTCCTATTGTATTTGGTGATCATAAGGAATAATACATTATCGATATTGGAAAGTTGGATGTATTTCCATTGATGTCAACAAATCTCTTAAGAAATTTTATAAGAATAAAAGTATGTTCATTGAGATGGAAAAAAATGATTATTGAGTATGAATACTCATACACCTCATGCAGTATTTTAAAGCTTTTCTAAATGATTCGTATCAATTTTGAGGTGTTGACATGATTATTTGATCAAGTTATGAGATAAAAAAAAATGGTGATTGATTAATTTATTGTCAACTAATATAATTGAGTTACAAAGATTTGTTTTGTGCTTTAAATCAAGATAAGATCTTTGGTTTCATAGTTGGGAATATGTTAAGGACATGTTAGTGTATCCACATTTCAAAGGGTTAGTGATTTTGAAGGTCTACAAGTAATTTATAAGTGCTACATGTGAGAGGTGAAAATTCTTTTGATAGGTGGAAATAACTGGTAGAAACTCTAGTGGATGTGTTGGATTTGATTATTTTTTGGTCTTCATGATACCTAAGGATGTTCTTTGATTATATACTTAAAAATTTGGTAGTTTTAATTAATCTAGGTCATCGAGTTTGAAGAATTTTTTCTAGTTATAGGTGTTCTTGTACTCTTGGCCAACATGTCATGAAAATAAGTAAAATGTTTCATGGGTGATTAATAAAGCATTATGTGGAATAGTTATGACCTCGAGGTGGTGATGAGAGCCATTTACAACCCATTTTTTGCCATACTTAAATCCATTTCATACAATTTCATGCGTACTTCTCTATTCCATTTCTATCCTATTTGATTCCATTTTACCATTATAACATTGCATATAGTTTAATATAAATAAGTAGTATTTAATACAATTTTGGGATTAAATTTTGGAGAATTCATTATTGATTGCTTATACTAGTATGCTCATATTTGAGTAGATCTTCCTGTCGCCTATAGATCTTCCTATCACCTACAGATCTTCCTATTTATACTATGTATTTTTCTATAATAAGTGGTGGTTATTAGAATGTTATTGAAGCAAGTTAAGTGCTAATAGATTTGCTATCATGAAAGGTACTATATTATTCTTTATTTATTAATCTAAATCATGCCACACTATGGCTTCTGATATGTCTATCTTCAAGGAAATCATTGGTTATCCTACCCATATGGAAACATGGTTGGTCCAATGTTAACCATTGTTGATCATTTTGCATGAAACAAAAATTGTTTTGACTAAATCATTTCAAACCATGAATCAACAACTATAGCAAATACTGTTTTGCTGGAATGATACAAAAAGGTTACTTATTCCTAGCATGAGATAGATTTTTGTTCTATGCCACATATTCTACTCGTACCTGCATGAATCACATGGACAAAATACACACCATTTTCTCTATATTTGTAGTTTGTTATAGAAAAACCATTTCAAAACTATGGTTCAACAAATGTGGATGAAGGAAATTTTGTTTGAACAATAATAAAAAATTGGCTATTATTTGCAAGCCATATATATATTTTATATCTCTATTATGTAATAGCCACTCTTTTTATAGAGTGCACATCAAAGTAGTTATAAATTTTCTAAAGCTACATCTATATAAGCATCATGAAACATAAGTAGGATATATATACATAGTTTTGCAAAATACACAACATTGTATAGAGATTATTATTATTCCAAATCATAAATTCCATATTCACGTGCATGGTTAACAAGTTGTAAAATCAATTTGTCTCTTCATCACTAGGAAGCTGAGGAGGTGGGCCCACTTTGAAGTCAACTAGTGATTCTTTATTTTATGGAGTGTGTTAAGTTTGTTTTTATTTCTATTTTGATTAGTTTAGCATTGTATAGTATGTATTAATCATAATGTATTAGTCTATATATTCAATATCCGTGCTTGATTGTGTAATAATATCTATTTAATTTAATTTAATTAATTAATTCTATTCCTAAAGTTCTTGTCGCCAGGAAGTGGCAGTTCTTATTGCTAGGATTTACTTGGTTTTTCATAGATTCAATTTCGTGTGTTGTAGATACATTCATAAACCCTCATCTCACAACTATCATCCCTTGATGACATATTGCTCATACACCTTTCACAAGCTTACGCTTTCAGATTGACATGTATGGACCAGCCAAATTCCATCATAAATCATTAATTCTTTTATTATTATTTGCCCTAGTGTTGGCCTATCAGCTGGTTATGAAGGATCTAAGATATATTTGGTTGATATGTTTTGATCATGGCCATTGATCTTGGTATGAAGGATAGGAAGTTTAAAAGTTAGGTCTATGTGACCTAGTTCTTAATAAAGGGGTATGAATTATAGTAAAGATGTGTGTTGTACAAGGGAAGGATTAATTGTGGATGCCAAGGATTTCTTGTGAAGAAGTTGTGCATATATATTGATGGTTGAATTTCTCATCTAAAGGAGCTAAAGGTAATTTCAATTAGAGATTAAATTGTAAGATTTAATATAACCAAATAAGGCATAGTTGATGCTACTATATAGCTCATAAGTATATCATATTGTTGTCTTATTTGTGTTTGTAAAAATAGCGAGTCTTCCTTAGTGTTGGAGCCCTAGCCTTGTTGAGAGGCAAGATCTAGGAAGTGTGCCTAAATAAGTGTAAATTATCTTAGTTATAATACACTTATACTTCTAAGAAAGTATTAGTTTTATTATGGGTTTAAGCCTTATAGTGGTTTTCACCTTATTTTAGGTTTCCAGGATAAAAATTTGTGTTTTATGTTTTTATTTATTTGTGTCTACATTCTTGATTTATTTTTATATTAGTATAAAATATTCGTTGCAAAATAATTTCAAGGTTCGAAGGTTTTAAGTGTTGGAGTTTTAGGAGAAACTAAGATTAGAGTGTGGTTCCTTCAATAAAGTCTAATTTCTTGAGGTGCATTCAAATATGGAAACATACAAGAAGGATAGTCCATGGTTCAGTGGAACTCACTACACTTTATGGAAAATCCACATGATAGTGTATCTTAGGTGCATTGGTGAAGATTGTTGAAGGAACATCATGCCATCTTAAAATTCTTCTAAAAACCTTACTACTCTAAAAGAGATCATTAGTTCCAAACCATTTATTAGGCGAAAGGAAGTCTTGTAAATTGTCTTGTCAAAAGAAAAAATGAACAATGTCGTGCAATTGGAGATATCCAATGAGATATGGATAAAGTCGTGAAGGATAAAAGAAAGTAAAGGTTGCCAAGTTTTAGAGTTTGAAGGGAAAGTATGAAAGCTTGATGATAAGAGAATTTTAAAATATTTATTCATTTATTCTTAGGGTAAATAAGGTTGTGACATCTATTAGAGAATGTTGAAAAGGTGTTGAGATCACTAGCTCCTATCCACAGTCACAAAGTTGCATCTGTTGAGGATATTAGGTCAGTGATAAATATAAATTAAGAGACAAGTTGGTTGGTAAGCTTACTATTAAGAAGTAAAGTCCACAACTCACACAACTAGGAGGGGAGGGGTTAGCACCAATTGATAATGTAACTAAGAATGCAATTATTGTCTGTGAAAGAGTCATATTAGTTTTTATATTGTCATTGATGTCAGGTCTTAGTTGGCTAGACATTATGAAATGTCCCTTTTTCTGATTTTTTTATGATATTTCAAGCCTCTAATCAGATTTTCAAAATCAAACAACCAATATTACAAAGATCCACCAATTTCTCAATAAACCCCAAATTAGGTATGTTCGAAATAGTGCCAAAAACTTCACAACTTTACATATTATTAATAAATCTGAAAATGAATATTTTTACAGAAATTTCAGCAGCATAATGGCCTACAAAATGAAATTTCTAGATTTGTATAGCATTTACACAACAGCTCACAAATGTAAGACAAAAATTATGCTCATCGAGCTCTCGAGATTAATACAAAAAAGCCCAGAAACACCACAAAAATACTAATAATCTATCTCAGAAGTTTAACCACGTCCCAATACATATATTCAGCTCTATTTTAACATCTTAAAGTCTAAAATACAGTAGCAACCCAAACTAATATGAAATACTCAACCGAAAACACCAAACTCTTACAAAAACACACCCGAAAACCCACAAATTTGCACTGTTCAACACAAGGGCAAACTCTACATGAGCTTGCACAAGGAATGGCTTCAAAATCCTATCCTTAGCCTTCTCAAAAACTTGCAAACTCATTTCCTTGGGTCTCCTTCTCCATAAGTTTGGAAGCCTCTGAAGAACAACAAAGCAATAAGCGAAAATCAAGTTTTGGAATGAGCCCAAAATGCCTCCAAATCCCTTAAAAGAGGGCATAACCCTAACTCATGTCCAAGAGGGGTTAATAAAACATATTTTAATAATAATTTTTATTTATTAGTCCATTGGTTTCCAAAGATTAGCCCCTTTTGCCGAAATTTCACCTTTTTTGGGCCTGCCTGCGTTAGCAAAAATTATTATTTTTAAATATTTGAAAATGGGACATGACAAGTCCTCCCCTCCCAAATATTGCTTGTCCTCAAGCAATGAAGATTGGAATGTTCAAAAATATGTGCTCCTTCCCAAGTTGCATCCTCTAGTGGTAATCCTTTCCATTTGACCAAATGCTCTATGATGCTCCTGTTTCTCAATCTTTTCTCTCTTGTATCCAAAATCTCTTCTGGTATCAAAACTAATTTCCCTTCATCATCAAGAGGTGGTAATTCTGTAGATACTATGGTCTACTGGCCTAGAACCTTCTTCAGGCAAGATACATGGAAAACATTATGTATTTTTCTATTTGGTGGGAGCTCCAATTCATAAGCTACCTCTCCTACCTTCTTGGTGATCTTATAAGGCCTATAGAACCTTGGCTTGAGTTTCTCTGCCCCACTCCTCTTCAAGGTGCTTTTCTTATATGGCTGCAACCTGACAAATACCAAATCTCCCACCTTAAAAGATCTTTAGTCCTTTTCCTATCAACATACAATTTTTGTTGGTTCTATGCATGTTGTAGATTATCCTTGAGGGACCTTATTATGTCTTGGCTTTTCTTGATGAAATCACTTGCTGTAGGTACTCTTCTATCTAAAAGTACTAAATCAACAAAGGAAAGGGCATCATAACCATAAAGAGCATGAAAAGGAGGCATACCAATAGACATGTGATGAGATGTATTGTAACAATACTCCCCTAGGTGCAACCATTTCACCCAAGCATGTTGTTGATTTGAAACATAGTTCCTCAAATATCCCTCTATCCATTTATTAACTATCTCTGTTTGTCCATCTGTTTGAGGGTGATAGCTAGTACTGGGAGTGAGTTCAATTCCTGCTAAATGAAAGAGCTCCTTCCAAAAAGAGCTGAGGAATCTACTGTCCTAGTCACTGACAATGTTTCTAGGCAAGCCATGTAATCTAAAAATCTCCTTGAAGAACAATTCAGCCACTTGTGATGCCTTGAAATCAGATGCGATAGGAAATAAATGTGCATACTAAGTTAGTCTATCTACCACCACATATATGCAATCCTTACCTTGAACCTTGGGCAACCCGATGATGAAGTCCATGGAAATACTTTCCCATTTTTGTTCAAGAATAGGAAGTGGCTGCAACAACACTGCAGGAAAATTTTTCTCACTCTTGCTTTGTTGACATACCATACATTCCTTAATGTGTTTAAGGACATCCTCCTTCATACCCTTCCATGAAAACTACTCTCAAATTTTCCTATATGTCTTGAAGTATCCCTAGTGACCAACCAAAGGTGTGTCATGAAAGACCCTCAATATCCTCTCCTTAGTTTTTGATCCTAGCACTAAGAAGATCCTATTCTTGTAATAAATCAGTTCATCAACAACCTTGTACCTTCTATCATCCACTAACTTATCCAAAATCTTGGTGGCAAAGGAATCTTTAACATACTCTAAAATTATGGAGACTTTCCAATCAGCAGAGATAGATGTTAAGGAACACAGAGTGAGCTTTCTTGAGAGGGCATCAACAACCACATTATTCTTTCCTTTCATGTATTCAATATCAAAATCATAAGCTTGCAATTTGCTTACCCATTTTTGTTGACGATCATTCAAATCCCTTTGGTTCAAGAAGAACCTGAGGCTATTATGGTCGGTCTTTACAATGAATCTCCCACATACCAAATATTGTCTAAACTTATGAAGTGCATGTATGATTGCCAACATTTCCTTATCATAGATGGAGTAACCTTTCTCTGATTGATTTAGTTTTCTACTCTCAAATGCTATTGGATGTCCCCTTTGAGTTAGGACAGCCCCTATACCTTCTCCAGAAGCATCACATTCAACAACAAAAGGTAAAGAGAAATCTAGAATTGCAAGAACAGGGCATGAACTCATTACCTTCTTAAGCTTATCAAATGTTTTTTATGCCTCTTCTGTCCAAACAAAAGCTCCTTTCTTTGTCAAATTAGTCAAGGGGGCAGCAAGCTGAGAAAATACCTTGGAAAATCTCCTATAGTAGCTACACAACCCAAAGAAACCTCTCAACCATGTAAGATTAGTGGGTGGAGGCCAATCCAAAATTGCTTGAATTTTTTGTTGATCAACCTATACTCCTTTAGAACTTATAATATGTCCCAAATATAGGATCTCTATCAAACCAAACTCACATTTAGATAGCTTAGCATAGAAAGATTGCTGCTCCAAGATTCCCAAAACAGTGTCTATGTGCTTTAGATGCTCTTCCCATGTTTTACTGTAAATCAAGATATCATCAAAAAATACCAAAACAAATTTTTGAAGATGCTGGCTGAATACCTTATTCATACAAGATTGGAATGTTGCAGGTGCATTAGTGAGGCCAAATGGCATAACAAGAAATTCAAAGTGCCCATAGTGACATCTGAAAGCAGTCTTTTCCACATCTTCACCCCTCATTCGGATTTGATGGTACCCTGATCTTAAGTCAATTTTTGAGAAGTATACAACACCATGTAACTCATCAATGAGTTCATCTATGCGTGGTATGGAATACCTATTTTTTATGGTCTTCTTGTTTAGAGCCCTATAGTCTATACACATTCTCATTGTACCATCCTTTTTCTTGACAAGTACCATAGATGATGCAAATAGACTGGAGCTCAGCCTTATGAATCCCATGTCTAGGAGTTCCTTAATAGTTTTTTCAATTTCTTCCTTATAACCTCTTGGATGGCGGTATGGGGTTGTTATAACTAGTTTGGCACCCTATTCTAACTCTATAACATGCTCAAAACCTCTATCTGGTGGTAATCCTGAAGGTAAGTCATTGAAAACTATACTATGCTTATCAAGAATATTTTGAATTTCAAAATGGAAATTACCTTGATTCTTTGGAGAGCTTGTTGGATGGATTATGACTCCTGCTGCCCATGCTACTTGTCCTCTTCGAAAAGTCCTCTCCATCCTCTTTGCAGAGACTGCCTTAGGTGCTCCATTTGATAAGCCTCTCAATAAGACTTCTTTCCCATTGGAATGAAATTTAAACTCCATAGTTTGATGGTTTGTGTAATAGCCTCCAATAGAGTGCAACCATTGAACACCCAATACAAGATCTGTCTCCCCAATGCCAACAACATAGAAGTCATCACATAACTCATAATCTCCTAAGGTCATCTTGAGTTGTTTCACCACTCGTGTGTAAGGCATAGTGAATCCATCAGCTATAGTAACATTGAATCCTTCAAAATCTTCTGCTTTAAGCCCTCTTTTCATGACAAATCCCTCATCAATAAAATTGTGAGTTGCCCCACTATCAAGAAGAACTGTCAACCTTTGCCCTGCTAGTAGCTCTCAAATTCGAAAGGGATGGTATCTTGGGACTCCTGATAATGCTGCTAAAGTGCCATCCTTACTGATTTCTTTTTCTTTCTCTTCTTCTACCTCCTCCTTAGTGTCATGAAATTCCTCATGCTCATCTGAATCAGATTCTGAAGCAACTTCAATATAGTGCACTTGACCTTTCCCCAAACATCTGTGTCCTGGAACCCATGGTTCTCTACAAGTAAAACAAAGCTTTTTCCTTCATAATTCACTCCTAGTCTCTTCATCTACCTTCTTTTTTGCCACATTTATCACATCTTTTGGTGGTAGTGTTGGGAAAGTCTTTTTCTAAAAATTCACCTTATGTTGCCAAAGATTTTGGGATTTTTTGATTAGTGACTAGTTTCATAGGCATGCAAGTTTCAAGTTGCAAGCTTCTTTTGATAGCTTCCTGTAAGGTTGAGGGTGAGAAAGCCTTAACCAAACCCTTAACAGAATCTTCTAAACCATCAAGAAAAAGATAAACAATCCTCTTTTCACTCATATCAAGTACCATAAAAGCCACTTTTTGAAACTCTTCTATATACTCATTAACTGATTTGGTTTGCTTCAACTTTGACAATTCTTTAAAGTACTCTTCATCATCCTTGAGGTCAAATCTATCTATCACTCTTTGACTGAAATCATCAAATGTAGTTACCTGATCATGACCTTGAGTAGTCATTCCATGATACCACCAATCATAGGCTGCAACTTCCAAATGTAGACTTGCAAATTGAACATCATCACTCTCCTTCATGGGGTTAAGTGTGAAGAAAGTCTGTAATTTTTGTAGCCATGCTCTAGCTGAAATTTTATTTGTTCCATCAAAAGTAGGTGCTGTAAACTTGCTTATTTTATTTTTGAGCTCTCTTCCACTTATGTCATGCTCCCTCCTATTCTCTTTCTTAGGCATCAAAGTGTTCATCTTATCCACATATTCTCTAAAAGGAACCAAACTGCAAAAGTCATCATCTAAGCCATTATAAGTAGCTCTTAATGCAATCAAGTTACCTGTAACCTCTTCCACAAGATTAAGGGCTAGATTTGGTACTCGTGGCTCATTTGCAGGCAAGAAAATAGTTTTTGTTGATTTAGAAAGTGTGGGTTTCAGATTTCTTGGCTCCTCTGATGTGCTCCCTTTCTCATTAATAGATGCAACTCCTTGCAGTTTTTCTGTCAATATCCGCAAAGCCTCTCTAGTTTCTGCCAAACTATCCACTGTTTGCTTCTGAGTATTTTGGATTTCTTGAAAAAATTTATTTGCCATCTCATCTTGATCAGCCGTGCTTTTTCCTTCCTTGGATTTTTTACTTTTACTTTTAATTGGAGGTTTGATCAAAATTTCTTTATTCTTTTCTCGTTGCAAATATCTCTTTTCTCTTTCACTTGGTTGCATGCAAACTTCTACAAACCCTCAAGCTAGCAAGATCATAGCTCTGATACCACTGAAATGTCCCTTTTTCTGATTTTATTATGATATTTCAAGCCTCTAATCAGATTTTCAAAATCAAACAACCAATATTACAAAGATCCACCAATTTCTCAATAAACCCTAAATCGGGTATGTCCAAAATAGTGCCAAAAACTTCACAACTTCACATATTATTGATAAATCTGAAAATGAACTTTTTTACAGAAATTTCAGCAGCATAACAGCCTACAAAATGAAATTTATAGATCTTTATAGCATTTACACAACAGCTCACAAATGTGGGACAAAAACTATGCTCATCAGGCTCCCGAAATTAACACAAAAATGCCTAGAAACACCACAAAAACACTAATAATCTATCTCAAAAGTTTAACCACATCCCAATACATATATTCAGCTCTATTTTAACATATTAAAGTCTAAAATACAGTAGCAATGCAAACTGATATGAAATACTCAACCGAAAACACCAAACTCTTACAAAAACACACTCGAAAACCCACAAATTTGCACTGTTCAGCACAAGGACAAACTCTGCATGAGCTTGCACATGGAATGGCTTCAAAATCCCATTCATAGCCTTCCTAAAAACTTACAAACTCCCATCCTTGGGTCTCCTTCTCCACAGGTTTGGCAGCCTCTGAAGAACAACAAAGCAATAAGCAAAAATCAAGATCTAGAATGAGCCCAAAATGCCTCCAAATCTCTTAAAAGAGGGCATAACCATAACTCATGTCCAAGAGGGGTTAATAAAAAATATTTTAATAATAATTTTTATTTATTAGTCCATTGGTTTCCAAAGATTAGCCTCTTTTGCCGAAACTTCACCTTTTTTGGGCCTGCCTGCGTTAGCAAAAAATATTATTTTTAAATATTTGAAAAGGGGAAATGACACATTATGCTAATTTAATAGAGTGTCATATCATTTCATTGATGAAGAGGATTTTAAGAAAGTATGATGATTAAAGAGTTGATAAGAAAGTATGATGATGGAAGATTTGATAAGTATTGGTATTCAATGGGTACTTGAATGAGTTAGACCTAGAAAATTTAATGTTGGTTTGATTATTTTACAATCATGTAAAGGTGTGATGAAGCTCATGTATTCATCAAGCTAAACTAGTTACACCGAGTGAAAGAAGGATCATAGTATTTCCCAAGCTACTAAAGTATTAATCAAGCTCCTGATGAAGTAAAGATGGAGTTTAGTGTTAACCAAGTGATTCTAGTGTCAATTGAGCATACTATTACTCGAGTGAAGTGGTAATGTTCACCGAGTATGAGCTAGAAGAACAAGTTAAGAAAGATGAGATTTGAGGCTGAATTATGTTGCAAATAAAGAATGTACAAGAAGTTCAAAGGATAAATTAAAATTTTGTTACAAGATCTACGACTAGAAAAAAATTGATGCAAAGTGTTAGCAACAAAAGATGGTTTTGCCCAAAATTGAGATGTTGCACAAGTGTTTGAAGAAATTGCTTGATATTCCAAAAGGTGTAAATGAAAATGTTTATGAGGTCCAAATCCTTGTCTACATTGATAATGGATCACCCTTGACAAGATCCTGCAATAAATTTTTTTCACCAATCTTCCAACTATGAACTTCGGAAAATTGCTCTTTTAGGCCTCAAGCCCAATTAAACCTCCTAACTCTATGTTTCACAAATAAATTAATATTTATCCAAAATAATTGGAAAAAAAATCATGGCTTCTAATACCATTTTGGATGTTCTTAGAGACTACAAAGTCATAGACACCAACCCTACTCCAACATTCTAGAATGGTCTCAAGATTCACAAACCCAATAGGTCTAATTGAATGTGGTTTCTTAAGGAACTACTCTGGAATGGGTACATGGGATTAGATCATTGATACAAATGAATTATTTGACCCCAAAATAAACTGGTTTCTTCATTCCTTTTCCAAATCAATACTTCTTAATCATCTAATCCTTCAAATTCAATTCCTAGTTGCTAGATACATAGGGATATTTAGCCTAGGGCAAGGAAGGATAAATAGAAAACATTACTTCTTTGGTCTGTTCTTTTGGAATCTATTTGGACATCATCCTAACTTGATCCCCCCAAGTGGCCATACAAATCCATTGGTGGGAAGTCAAGTTAGGGCTCTATCTCTAATGGATACCCTAGATTTAAGGGCTTAATATACCATTTTTGCAAGAAAGAATGTAAATTTTTACCTACTTGATGGAATGACTTCAAATCAACTTCTAAATAATGTTAACTCTTTCCCCTATCCTACCATATCATTTGAAAGCTTTAGAAAACTCTATACATAATTGTACCAACAACAATTATAGTGGATTTTGCACAAAATAAAGTTTGTTTTATTGATATCAGTAAATCCTTCTGTACAAATGGTGTTTCCTTGACTAGAGAGAGATGACACAACCTTAAATATCCTTCCTCTAATAGTTAAAACCACATTTTGGGCTGTTGGAGGTGTTTTTTCAAGTTTTGCAACTTCTTGACTAAAAGTTGTTAATTAACAACGTTTGTAAAAGGTGCAATTTTGCCTTACAAACAACATAACTAACTTCTACACTTTCTATAAGCCTAATATAAGAAGAAAACATAAATAAAACTTAGTTTCTAGACCGTGGTGGCCATATTTAATCCAAAACTAACAAAGACTCCTAACTAAGGGTCATATAGGACTAATGCAATCAGGATTTATAAAACATCCCGAAACAATGCCCTTACAAGTGACCAAGACCAATATCTAACATGTCTAAAAATGATCAAATCATGGTTCTTATCATATTTGATGATTGATGTAGACCCCTTCTCCTTATCCTTGCATGGGTGCCCTACACCAAAAAGGATGAAGATATGATGAAAGAGATTTAAGAAAGATGAAGATGAAAACAAAGTTCAATGAACTTCTATTTTTTAAGTGTCTAAATACAATGAATCTAAGACTTATGATAGTGATTAAGTGGTCAAATTTGGAAGGATTTGGAAGGCCAAAGTTAACTATTTAAGGAGATGATTGAGACCATTTTTGGTTTTTGGTTGAATGTTGATTAAGTACAAATTATAATTGAAGTTGAAGAAGGAAGAAGAACAAAGTGAACCGAGTAGGACAAATGAAGAAAGATCAAGCAAATGAAGTACAAGGTGAAAAAGAAAGAGAACCAACCAAATAGATATTAGAAGGAAGAAGACCAAGAAATGTAGAGATCTAAACTAGCAAGATAGTGGTAAATCTAAATAGATCATTTGACTATTACTTTGTTCCCATTGTAGGGGAGAAAATCTCTTAACCAAGTGGACCTAACTAGTCTATGAAATCCTATATGGTAACATCAATTAGTGATGTTTATAAGTCCTTTAAAGTAGGTCACTCTTTAGAAAATTTCAAGGAGTGATAAATTATAGATAATCTTTGGTTAAAATCCTCTAACTAGATCACCCTAAAAATTTCCATGGAAACTTGTTACAAGATTGGCTCCTAGAAGAGCTCACTTTAGAAGAGTAAATGATTTGGGTTGTTGGTCCAAGTTTTTTCTCCCTTTATAGGGTTTCCATGTTAAAATTATGTGTTCAATTGTGTGATTTCATATGTGTTGCAAAGTTTATAAGCTAAATAATTACTTCGATACTCGATATAGTCATAAACAATGAGTTAATAGTTTGAAGTAAAAGGATCATAGGTATAAATTGAGATGTTAAATGTGGGAACTAAGATAATGTTGTGAAATTATATGAAGTTTAATTTGATAATGATTTTTTTTTAAAGTCTTGTGGGATATTTGGATATAATTGATTAACCCCCTCCCCTTTTAGTTATCTAACAATCAATATTAGAGCTAAGTGCTTGAAAGAAAGAATTTTAAAGGGACATATAATAAAGACTTGGAGATGTCATACAAGAGAGAAGAACCTAAGTTGAATAAGGATATCTTATCCTCATGGGAAAATAGAATTAGGCTACACTTATTTGGAGTTGGAGATCATGGTCTAAACTAGCTAGACAATGCATATGTTTCTCCTATTAGTCCCATGACTATAGATGAAATGAATAAAAAAATAGAACACAATTCCATGATGATTGAAATTACATCTACCTTGAATTCTCTATAAGTTAATGATATCAATAACTCCACAAATACTAAAGAGATGTGGTAAAAGTTAGCACTTGTACATGGTGGAGTTGAGAATGTATTGAGAGCTAAGTCAAAGATTTTGAGAGGAAAATATGATGGCATGAGAATGAAGGAAGGTGAGAATGTTGCATAGCATGTGAACTGAATCAAGGGAATTGTAAGTGTAATTAGAGATACTAGAGGAGTTACCAGTGATAGTTAAATTTTAAGTAAATTTCTTAGAACCCTCTTACCTGTCTATGCTATAAAAGTTTATGCAATTTAGGAAGTTAGAGCTATACTTGTTAGTGCTCTTATACTTGATGGTTTAGTTGGATAGTTGAATGCATTTAAATTAGACAATTATGATAATAATATGTCTACACTTGGGAATGCTTTCAAGTCTTCACTAATCATTGGTAGTTCAAAGAAAGAAAAGAGAAGTAAAGATGAAAGTGAGTTAGAATGAGATGATGATATAGCTGAGATTGAAAAATTGCTTGCAAGGAGGTTTACCTCTAATATGTTTCAAATGTAATGAAATAGGACATTTTTCAACTAAATGCCCCAACAAGTACATAGATGCCAAGAAAGACATAAATGGTAAGGGTCACAAGTACATGAAGAATAGAGACTACAAAGACAAAGGGAAGAAACCACACTACATTGCTAAGGAAGAATATCATTTTTTTATTCAGGAACTAGTAAGAATGATACTTGGATCATTGATAGTAGATGATCACATCGTATGACTAGTGATCTTGGTAAGTGTGAAAAATTTGAAGAATGTGATGGTGGAACTATTAAGCTAGGGAATGATATTCCATGTCCAGTAAAAGGTAGAGGATCATTGATGCTTAATGATAAAATACAATGTGATGATGCATATTGGGTGCAAGGACTAAGATACAATCTATTGAGTATTATGCATTTTAATTATACAAGTCATAAGATTGAATTTTAGAACAAGAAAGTGATAATTTTTTGATGATGATGGAAATCTAGTTGATATTGGTGAAAACACTAAAGTTAATCCATTCTACATTGATCTTATAGTTGATACTTTTTTGTATACAAAAGTTGAAGATTTAAGGTTGTGGCACAAAATATTATGTTATGTTAACTTTATGAATATAGTTAAGGTCAATAAAAAAAATTTGAGTTAGAGGCTTATCGAATGTGCAAAAACCTGAGAATGCTATGTGCAAAGAATTCCAACTTGGTTAGATAACAAAGTCAAGTTTGCAAGTAAGACACATACTTCTAATGATATATTAGAAATTATGCATAGTGATTTGTGTGGACCAATGAGAGTGGGAAATTATTATGGTGATAAATTTTTTATATCATTTTTTGATGATTATTCTAGGTTGATGATTGTCATGTACATGAAAGTGAAGTTACATGCTTTTGATATGTTCAAATGGTACAAATATGAAGTTGAAAAGGAAACTAGAAAATAGTTAAAATGTTTAAGATCTCATAGAGGTGGCGAGTTTAAGTCTATTGATTTTACTAGCTTCTATGCTAAGAATGGAATTAAGAGACACTATCTACCCCAAGGACACCACACTAGGATGTAGTTGCCAAAAGAAGAAAGAGGTCATTTTTTAAATTGCGCAAGGACATTAATGATTGAAAAAGGGATTTCCAAAATGTTTTGGAGAGAAGTAGTTAGTACTACATCCTATACTCTCAACCAAGTTCAACTGAAGAAAGGAACAAATACAACACCTTATGAATTCTTGTATGGTCATCCACCTAATGTAAGCTATTTCAAAGTATTTGGAAGTACATGCTACGTTCACAAAGATTCAAGAAATGGTAAATTTGATATTAAAGGTGATGAAGGTATTTTCCTTGGTTATTCCTCTAAGAGAAAATCTTATAAATGTTTGAAAAAAAATACTAATACAATGATTGCAAGTGCGAATGTGAGAATTTATGAGTTTACATAAAAGAAGGATGAGGATAGAAAAAAGGAATTTGATGATTACATTAAGTTTATCTATGTCTATGATGATACACTAGATGTAGTACCTGAGAGACAACTTGCAATACCCAAACAAAATTATAGTGCTACTGAGTGACAACAGAATGCTATCAAGCATCATCCTATTCTACCCAAGCCATAGACATAACAACTCAAGAAAAATGAAGAGCCCAAACTGATGGAGATAATGCTAGAGATCAAAGAACAAAACTTTTCCTAGAAACATATATGAGAAAGAACCATTTACTTAAGCAAATCATTGGAGATAAAAGTACTAGAGTCATGAAAAGAAGTAAGTAGGAGAACCTTGCATGTTTAATTAATGATTTTGAACAAAGAACTATAAAAGTTGCACTTAAAAGTAACGATTGGATAAATTATATGAATGAAGAGATTGATGAGTTTGAGAAAAAAAAACATGGACACTTGTACTAAGACCAAGTGATAAGAATGTGATTGGAACAAAGTGGATTTTTAGAAACAAATTGAATGAAAATCCTAAAGTTGTAAGGAACAAGGCAACATTAGTTTGAAAAGGATATATTGAAGAAGAAGGAATTTGATAATGGTAAGACTTTTTTCCCTGTTACAAGATTGGAAAGAGTCAAAAAAAAATTGTCCTATGATACTTATGAGAGATTCAAAGTGTATCAAATGGATGCTAAATCTACATTCTTGAATGAGATAAGAGAAAGTCTACATAGAACAACCAAAAGAATTTGTTGAACCTTATCAAAGGCAAATGGTCTACAAATTGAATAAAGTACTATATGGACTAAAGCAAGCACCATGAACCTGGAATGAAGGTTACATTCATACTTGATTAAAATTGGATTTGCTAGAGCTAGTGAAAATAATAATTTGTATTTGAAGAATGAAGCTAAAAATATGGTATTGATTTCTAAAATTTTTATGGATGATATAATATTTGGTGGTAATCATTTTCTATGTAAATCATTTGTTGATCAAATGAGAAAAAGTTTGAAATGTCTATGTTTGGTGTGATTTAAATTTTTGATTGGCTTACAAAATCATCAAACAAAATATGGTATATTTGTGACTCAGTCTAAGTACGTAAAGGAGATCTTGAAAACTTTTGGCATGGATGAGTCAAGGCCAGTTGGTACAACTATGGTGATTGGATACAAATTATCAAAGGAGGATATTGTAGATGATGTAAATGAGACATAATATAGATCAATGATTGGTAAACTATAGTATATTGTGCATAGTAGATTGAATATTGCACATGAAGTTGGACTTGTTGCAAGGTTTTCCTCTAATCCTAAGGAAACACACATGATTGTTGTTAAGAGGATATTCAAATATCATAAAGGGGCTGAAGATTTTGGATTATGGTACAACAAAGTTGGTGATTTTGAAGTGAAGGTTTACACCGATGCTGATTGGGATAGTCATTTGGATGACATAAAGAGTACAAGTGGTGGAGCTTTATTCTTAGGAAAAAGATTTATAACATGGTTCAACAAGAAATAGAGCCACATTTCACAATCTACTATTGAAGCTAGTATGTTACTACTACAATTAATCCCTCTAATATTACATGGATCAAGCAACTATTGGAAGGAATTCAAGAAGTTACCAATCCTATCACTATCCATTGTGAGAATTCTAGTGCAATAAATATATCAAAGAATCTAGTTATGCATGAAAAAACCAAGCATATATCTATAAAATATCACTACTTGAGAGAGAAAGTACAGGAGAATAAAGTAAGACTTGAATATGTGAAATCTAAAGAACAAATTGAAAATATATTTACCAAGCCATTGCCTAAGGATTCTTTTGAGTATCTAAGAGGTAAGTTAGGGGTGCTTCCCCTATCCAAGATTTACCAAGAAAAGATGCATGTTGCAAAAATTTATGGATTTTCGTATATATGTTTTCACAGTTGATGCAAGAGTTCACACTTTAGTGGAAGTTATGAAGTTGTGAAAGTGTTTGTGATGAAATTGATCGAAATTGGACATGCAAGGTACAAGGTATGACTACAATGTTTTATAAGTTTCACATTAAGACTTATAGATACATTTGGAATTATTGTTAGATGGGGAGAGATTTACTAAGGAGGGAGAGAATCTATAAGATTGAAGATATGCAAAGGGAGAGAATGAATAAAGGAGGAGAGAATCTAAGTAAGAAAAATTGGAGGATAAAAAAAGTGGAGTATACCAAAAGGGGGAGAAACGTTGAAGATGAAGTTGATAAAGATACAAACTGAGTGACTCTAATGCTAAATCCATTATAGAGAAATTGAATGATATCAGAGAGATAAAAGTTGTATTTTTGTTAATGGATATATTTGATTATCTTATGTGTAATGTTTTCTAATGTAAAATTCTATGTTATGTGTTTCTATCAATACCAAAGGGGGAGATTGTTAGCCCTAACTAGTAATGTAACTGAGAACAATACTATTGTATGTGAAAGAGTTATATCAATTGTTTTATCGTCATTGATGTCAAGTGTTAGTTGGATTGACATTATGCTAATTTAGTAGAGTGCCATATCATTTAAATAATGAAGAGGATTTGAAGAAAGTATGATGATGGTAGAGTTAACAAGTATTGGTATTTAACGAGCACTTCAATGAGTTAGAACCTAATAGTGTAATGTTGGTTTGATTGTTTTTTAATCATGTAAAGTTGTGATGAAGTTCATGTATCCAATGAGCTAAATTGATTACACCATTTGAAAGAAGGAACACAGTATTGCCCAAGCTACTAAACTATAAATAGAATGCCTTACAAAGTAAAGATGGAGTTCAATGCTAATTGAGTTATTCTAGTGTTAACTGAGTGTAGTGCTACCCAAGTGAAGTGGTAATGTTCACTAAGTATGAATTATAAGAACATGTTAAGAAATATAAGGTTTGAGGTTGATTTATGTGTTATAATGATTTAGAATAATTGAGAGGGGCAAGGGTGAATAAATTATCCTTAGGTCTAGATGTACCAATTTAAATTTTAATCAATTCAAATAATTTAGATCCAATCATTAAATAGCTCGATCATTATAGAAAATAATCAACATTATAAAACTTTTAGTTCACTAGCCTAATAGTAACAAACTTGTAAAATGTAAACTATTGAATGTAAAACATCTCAAATAACATCCACACAAGTATGATATCAAGATTTAACATGGAAACCCAATTTGGGAAAAAAAATCAACAAGATGCTACGAATTTTTACTCTTCTAAAGTGAGCTCTATGAGGAGCCAACCTTGTTAAAAGTTACACAATAAAATATTAAATGTGACCCTATTAAAGGATTTAATCACCCCATTAGGAGTGACCTAGTTGGAGGGCTTTAGAATATTCCATAAGAATGTCACCTTGATCAAAGGATTTACAAATGACTATTAGGTCAACCTTAACTAAAGGATTTCAAATTGATACAATGGTTAGAAAGTAACAACAAGTTGATTTGATAAATACAACTCACTTTGCAAACACAAATCATAATGTAGCTTATATCCTGATCCATTGACTGACCTCCATTATCATCTCTATCCCTAATTTTCTTGGAAATCCTTCAAGTGATTACACTTCACCTGTTCAAAACTCTTCTTAGCCTCCTTCTTATGTTCATCAGTCAATAACATTAAAAAAATATACTTGTCAACATTGATTAAGTTACCCTTATGCCTCCTTAAATAGGTAGTTCTAATCTTTTGCCACTTAAAACATCACTGTAGATCTTAGGGTTTGGTTAGATTCATCAAAACCTTCCATCATTTTGTTCTCCTTAAACTTCTCGAAACTTCTCTTTGAATCCATGTCTAGAAATACTCAAACACATTTTCTCTTGCATTAAATGCTTTGGGTCATCCATCCTCATCTTAAACACATTTTACATATTCTAAAAATTCAATTCTATTAGCTAGAGATCATGATTTCCTCATAAATTGTCAAATGATAAAGCTTGGTCATCACTATATTCTGACACTCGATCATTACTAAATTACTTGGTCAATACTACCTATTCTATCTAGCATGCTATCTAATATTCAATGGATATTGATGCTTAGTCAACACTGTATTTTTCTTGGCTTATACTATCACTTGGAAAACACTAGCACAACTCAACATATACATCTAGTTCCTTAATCTTTAACTCTTTTTCTTGGTCAAGCCTATGGATTTGGTCTACCTTTGATCATTCCTTCTAGGCTTCAATTTAATAATTGTCTTCTCCACTTAGGTTATGATTAAACAATCACATTATCTTGTCAAGGTCTAAATAATCAAGTGCCCATTGTAGTTTCACATAACTCAACCTTTCCTCTAGGTCCTTTTGTTATTTCTTCTTCTCAAATCCTCTTCATCAATCATCTTGATATGGTACTCTATTTAGGTAGAAATTATCTTACTAATAAGATTTGACATCAATGTCGACATAAAAATTATTCCAATTGTAGTTCCAATAATCTCCTTCTTTGGCATTGATAGAAACACCTCTAATTACCATGTAGTCCAAATTATGTAATTGATTTGAGTACCCCCCTCTATGTTTAGTATTAGATCTTCATTTATATCCTTAGTTTCATTCTAATTCTCATCTTAGTGTCCAACAATCTCCCTTTTTAGTTTCATTTTGTTCCTCATTCATGCAACTCTAATATGCAACACATAGACTCCCTCTATCATATTAGATCATGAAATCAATCAAACCTCTCTTTGATATACAACTCCTTGATTGCTGGCAACACCTTCCACTATTTTGTCTCTTTGTGCATTCTCCCTCTTTGACAACAATGCCAAATACACTTCATCTTTGTCATATATCTTCACCATGTAGATATCTTAATGTTAGTGTTCTGAATTTAGTTCTTCATTTTTCATCTTTACTAATGACTAATACAACATCTTATGGTTCTCTCTTCACAACTTTAGGAATCTCCTAAAGTATGACTTTTTGCATCAACTTATAAGATATTATGATCAACACATTTTATGCAGAGCTCCATGTTTTCTTAAATAGGCTCAGCTAGGGGAATCACCTTTAATTTACCTCTTAGATACTCATGTTCACCCTTAGGTGAAGCCTTAGTGAATATATCATCTATTTTCTCCATAGTGCTTGCATACTCCAATCTTACTTCTTTATCTTGAACTAGTTCCCTCAAGTAATGATACTTGATAGTAGTATCATTGGTCTTTGTGTATATCACAAGGTTCTTTGATATATTTATAGCACTTGAATTATCACAATGAATAAAAATTAGATCAATGATATCTTCCTTCATTCCTTTCAATAATTGCTTGATCCACACAAAGTTAGAATAATGCACTACTATTGCTACATATTTAACTTCTGTTGTTGATTGTGAAATGTAGTTTTGTTTCTTTCTTGTCCATGTGACCAATCTATTTCCAAAATAGAAAGCTCCACCACTTGTACTCCTTCTATCATCAACATTTCCTACCCAATTGACATCTATATATACTTTTAGTTCAAACTTTTCATTCTTTTTGCAATATAGTCCATAATCCTCTATTCCTTTTAGATATCTTGGTATTATTTTCACTACCATCATGTGATTCTATTTAGGATTTGTAGAAAATATTTTAACAATCCCAACTAATAAGGGAATATTTGATCTGATGTGAACAACATATTGCAGCTTCCCAATCATTGATCTATACAATGTCTAGTTCACATTAGTAGATTCGTCATTCTTAGAGAGCTTATGTCCAGTAGCCATAGACACATTGAATAGTCTTGAATCTTCCATCCTAAATGTCCTTCGTATCTCCTTGACATATTTTGATTGAGTAATATAGATACCTTTCTTCATCTGATATACTTACAAACTAACAAATAATTTGCTTTCCCCAAACATAGACATTTCAAATTCTTTCTGCATCTCATTAGCAAATGATTTGCATATTGCATCTTATCTTGTAGATATGATGCCATCCACAAATATTTCAGCTAATAGTATCCCTTTCCACTATCATTTTTAAAGTATAGAATACTATTTTCATTAGTTCTTGTAAAACCAATCTTTACCAAATAATTGTGTAACCTTTCATAGCATGCTCTAGGGGCTTGTTTCGGACCATATAATGCTTTATGCAATTTACATACCATGTTTTTCTTTCTTGGATCAACAATTATTTTGGTTATTCAATGTAATTCTCCTTCTAGAATTCTATCCAAAGATGCAAATTTGACATCCATTTGATAAACTTTAAACCCTTTTTAAGAAGAATTTTCAAGTAGAGATCTAATGCCTTCCAATATTTCAACTCTAGGGAAAATGTTTCTCCATAGTTAATTCCTTCTTCTTGTGCGTATCCTTTTCATACCATTCTATCTTTTTTCCTTGTGACTTTTCCTTTCTCATTCAACTTGTTCTTGAATACCCATTTAGTTCCAATAACATTCTTGTCCTTTTGTCTAGGTACTAGAGACTAGGTCTTGTTCTTCTCTATTTGTTCAATTTATTCATTCATTTCTTGAATCCAATGTTCATTATCCAAAGTATCCTTCACTTATTCAAGCTCAAACTCACAAAGTAAACATGTGTCACTTCTTAGTCTTTTCCTTGTCATAAATCTAGAGTCTTTGTTTCCAAATATTTTCTCAGGTGCATGATGTCTTTTGACATATTTTTCTAATGTAGGATCATTTATTCTTTTTTCTTCTTCAAGTTCATCTTATAAATTTACTTTAGATAGTACTTTATGAATCTCTACTTGTGCTTCTAGTTTCTCACTAGTTTCCTAACGCTCAACAACCTCTTCTTGTATCTCGACATCATTATGATGATGGTTGAAACCTATAATATGTTTCTTGATAGTTTGCTACTGCAACTCAAAATTCATAGTTTTCTTTTGCTAAGAAGCCTTGTTCTCTGGCTTAGGTGATGTGCAAGGCACACCATTATTGACATATATAAAAATGATATAATCTTCACATTCTTTCTTGCATTCATCTTCATTCTTTTCTACATATTCATCAACTTTTAGATTCTCACTTTCCACAACTTTGTTAGTGTTGGAATTCAAACACTTATAAGCTTTTCTCTTAGTGGAATATCCTAGGAATATGCATTCATCACTTGTAGCATCAAAATTTCCATGTCTATTGTCCCTGTTAGGAAACCTTGAAACAATATGACCAACTTTTTTACATGAAAAACATATTATAGAAATTTTACCTTTGAATTTTGCTTTGCCTCTTGGAAGCCTCCTAGCCATTAATGCTTCAAGATCATCAAGATCATCATCAAAGATATCAGTATCACTATTCACACATTTTCCTTTTCCTTTCTTATTAAGAACCAATTGAAATTTGAAAGTCAATTCAATAGTAGTAGGAGTAAAATTATCAAAATTTGATAATTCCAAAGTAGTAAGTCTATCAACTAATCATTCCAAACTCAGATTGTTACTAGGAGTACACCTCATTTCTTGTATTATAGAAAGTCTAATAGCATAAATAGGAAGTAGGGTTCTCAATACCTTGCTAATCATAATTTAATCATCAATCTTTCCATTAGATCTTTCTATAGAATTTACCACTCTTTGACTCATCTATAATATTGAGAAATAGTTTCACCTTCTATTATTCTCATCCCATCCAAATTTCTTCTCAAGCTTTCTAATTTTTCTCTTAAAACATTTGTGTCTCCTCCATATATAGTCTACAGTGTATCCAACTTTTTCTTGGTAGTAGTGCACTCCTTTATATCATCAAACTTAGTATAACGTAGGGTTGATGAAATCTCCAACATTGTCTGATTGTGTTCTTGCTTCTCTTTCATCTGTGAGTTGTCAAAGGTCTAGATATCTCTACACATACATGTTCCAGATAGTGTACTTCTCCTTCTCCAATTCCTACTAGATGCAATTTCATAAGAATCTTCCATGCAGGGAAGTTCTCCTAGTTCAACCTTGGTACCTCCTTTTTTAGTTTCATGCATCTTGAATGTACTTGTTTCAAACAAATGAATATGAAAGAAGAAAATAAATTAGTTTCATTCTGATTCTTGTCTCCTATCTCCAGTGTTTGGAATCTTTTGTGGTTTATGATCAAATATTGTAGATCTCAATTGCAACTGGTCTAGGGTTGTATGTTTAGATGTGTTTTTCCATTGATTCAATTAATCAAGTAAATGCTTGATGTACCTTGATAGGGTTGCAGATTTCATGGAAGGATCTGATGAGTATGAGATTTAGTTTGAACATAGATGTATGATTTACAAAGTAAAAGGATAGATTACCAATTTCCTAATGTATACTATGATTTGTGGAATACCTAATGGATAGGGAACTAATTAGTTATAGGATTTTCATATTTCATCTTGTTTCATATGTGGGTTATGCTGATATCAATTCATAAACAAAATTATTTTCCCTTTCATGTTGTAGAGCTGAAAAGGACACCCACACTTAGCTTGTGAATCTCATAGGTCATGTTATTAGTTGTTTCATGCCTTTGTCATTACATGAACATAGAAGAATTTTGGGTTTTCATTTGCTTAGTATAGATTTAGATTTATTATTTTTCATCTTGGTAACATAATAGAATCTAAGGTCTACTTGCCTAGGTCTTGCAAAGCCTAAAGTGAAGAAGGAGTTCAACTTTATAGTTGGCCCCAATGTTTGAATAGGTGTGTTGAATATGGGAAGTAGCTACACCATAGGCATATTTTTTCTTATCATTAGATTGTTCAAAGCTTGTTAAATCAGTAGCCAACAAGACATACCCATGTCTTTCAAGGGAACCCCTCTGATAGGGTCAAAGTGTGCATATGATTGGACAAACCTCGTGATATGAAAGTTTTTTGTATGACCCAACAAGTTTCCTCACATGTGAAAGTGTCCCCTTGGCACATGATTATAAAACCTTGTGTGAGAGTGTGGATTGTTTTGAGTTAGTTGTTTGTAAAGTTTCATGTTTTTTAGCATTTTAGGTTGGTTACGAGTCTATGTAGCATGTTTGTAGTTAGTTTGTATGTTATTTTACATAGATTTGGATAACATGGAGTATTGATGTCATCATGTTGTTTGAATGGTTGCAGGTTTCTTTCCTAGATATGGGTTTCATATCTCATTATCTAGCCATCAAGTCTTTGGTCAGATAGTTGGATGCTACAGAGGTGGTACCCATTGAATCTCTAGATGTCACACATCTATGTGATATTCTCGACATTTAGGTGAATCATGGCTTGTTGACAACATTGGTGGAGTGTTTCCATTCAGAGATGAACATATTCCACCTACCACTTAGGGAGATGACTATCACTACAAAGGATAATTATAGGATTCTACATATCCCATTCCACAATGCATGGATTGAGTATGATACATACCCCAGGGCTGGTACTTTGGCACTAAGGGCCATCTTTTTAGGATGATATCATCATCGGTAGGGCTATCGCTTAGGAGGAGTTAGTACAATAGTATGGGCTGACCCATAGATTGGTAGTAGCACTAGGTACATTCCTAGGTTGTTACCTAGTGCCAGATAGAGGCCAACATGGGTTAGAGTGTGGATGGGGCTGCATGCTTTAGCATATGTTAGAGCATCCCGCACATTTTGTTAGTGCATGTTGGCTCATATTTTCCATGAGATACATGAGATCACCTATAATGAGGAAAAGGACATGACGTTAGGGGTATATGTACTATAGGTGTGGGCATGTGAGCACGTTCCCATTACAAGACCCATTTGTGAGGACATTAGATAGCTTCAGAAGCCTTATATTTACGGATATAGGGGACAAATGACCTAACCCACACTGGATGAGACTGAGCACTGGAGAGATAAGTTGGATGACCTAGTATCAATTATGTTGCATTCGTGGAGAGAGATAGAGTTGTGGGACGATGTCCAAGCCTAGCTAGGGTACATGTTCACTTCCTAGCCATTGATTAGTTGAGCAATCTAGGTGATCAAGAGATTCCCATTGACACACATGGGCAGATAGTATGGTTGCCCATAGGATATCTTACATGATTACTATGCATATGCCTACTTCACCATTGAGGTGAAGAAGGTTTGGCCAGTGAGGTTGGATCCTTGGCAATCCATGATATGTGTAGAGATTAGCACTGGCATGTTGGGATTATATGCCTATAGTGGCCAATGGATGGATGGTTCTTGAGTTGAGGGAGAATTTTGTGAGTCATCCTTTTCCTTTTTTTACAGATCTAATTAGTATGGTTGTATCAATGAAGCTAGTACAAGCCTCATAGTAGGCAACCACATTAGTAGGGACCTCAAAAGAGGAGTGCACAGATCTTGATTCTGCATCAATAGATGAGGGTAGATCCTAGTGTTGGTGGGAGTGGATTGGGTCATAGGAGACCATGGGGAGAGATGGGAACCTTGGGTTCCATCATAGGTGATATATACAAACAAAGTGGAGGATCAACCTTCTTAGCAAGTAGAGCAAGGAGAGTAGGGTGGAGGTGACAAGGATATGTAGGATTAGCTTGCTCTTAGGACATAGGATGAAGATGCATTGACATAGACATAGGATTATTTTCAAAGATCATGAGATTGGGTGAGGATATCACAATGGTAGTTGTGAGAGCTATAGATTTAGATCATAGTTCTAGACACATGATTGGTAGAGCAGGATTGAGAGATTAGAGAGTTGAGAGAGTAGCTAGAGAAACAACAAGATGAGGCATGTACTCAGACATCATGAGTAGCTTACTATTATGCTTCATACATCAAAGTAGTACCAAAGGAAGAAAATAAGTACCCCATTTCTCCAAGTATGCTAGAGTTTTAGAGGGTGCACATCTGCTAGCTAGAGAAAATGCTCCTCCTCCTCCTCCACCACCATGGCATAAAGGAGAAGGTTGTAGTTAGCTCACTCTCTTCTATCCATTTTTATCATGTACATGAGATGTATTAGCATCATTTTGTAGCATTTTGAGATTGATATTTCTCGAGTAGCACACATTTTCATATAGATGTACATTTTGACTCATTTAATATATATATATGTATGTATGTATGTACATACATATATATATATATACATATATATATATATGTATATATGTATATATATATATATGTATGTATATGTATATACATACATACATATATATGTATATACATACATACATATATATATATATATATGTATATATATATATGTATGTATATGTATATACATACATACATATATATGTATATACATACATACATATATATATATATATATATACATACATATATATATATATATATATACATACATATATATATATATATATATATATATATATATATATATATATATATATATATATATATATATATGTATATCTATGCATATGTATGTATATATATGTATGTATGAGACCTCTCTTTTAGTATCATTGCATTGCATCATGTTTTTCTTATGATGCTCATACATGAGATGTTTTCCTATATGATCTTGATTTATGCAAATGTTTATGATGTATGAATGTGTAGCATAGATGAGATATGATTTATGATGCAAATGTGATGGATGAGATGTAGATATGTGATGTATTTTTATGATATGATTTGATTATGTGGAAATGTAAATGAATGGTATGATAATGAAAAATGGATATGTACTAACATCTCATGCATGCTTTAGAGTTGTTTCCCATGACATGTGCTCCAGTAAATTTGTAAAGATTGACCATGGAATCAAAAAATTGTGTAGTCAAGATGAATTTTGGTATGTATAAGAAAATCTTCGACCTCTCAAGTCAAGGAATTTAATTAAAATAGTAACTAAGATCATTCTCTAATGCAAGTTTAATATGAAATGTAGGCCTACGCTAGATGAAAATCCTAGCATTGGTTACTGAACCTGGAAGATATAGTTTTCATCACAAAGTATTTTATTACAACCACTACATGTCATACAATCCTCACAGACATTGCAATCATAAGAATATGAATATGACATGAATCCTAGTTTTGTTAGAATTAGACGTAAGCGTTAAGGCACAAGAAGCAAAAATGACCAAAACATCTTTCCTATTAATGTAGCAAGCAAACAGACACATTAGAGCATAAATGCTAGGATGACAAGAATTTTTGTTGTGTACAAGCACACTAGACACATGAGAGATCCTTATCATGCTAATTAATCAATATGTATTCTATCTACAATAACGCTTACATTCATAACCTAAGATAGAAGGTTGCTAAGTACACTCACAATGTCTCGTTCATTCACTTCATAGGATGAGTATTAGTGTTCTGTAGCATAGAAAATTCACTCAAATAGTTAAGAAAAAGAACTAACCTCACTAAAGTACCCATAATGAGTTGAGGTACACATCGCCATCCAACACAAAATAGAGGCTCTTATAGTTGACACCCCTTTTATATGTATCTTTCAAATCATTGGAACTAAACCATTAAACACAAAAGAAAGAAAAGATCATGCCCCCAGTCCTTGCTTCTTTATTCAAATTAGACATCCTTGATTTTATCAAAGGGGAATGACAAAGAGAAATAAAACCACTCAAATAAAAGCTCAACATAGCTCAAACAGTTTTAGTGTTTTCATTTCAATTTCAATATTAGGGGATTGATGTCAAATGTTGATATTCAAAACATTCATAAGAAATATCTTTAGTAGATGGGCGATAGTAGACATACATAGTTAGGAAAGCTAGTGATTGGCGTTAGAGAGATCTTATTCGAGAAGAATCTCATCAATAAGCTAAGTGATAGTAGATAGATATAGTTAGAAAAAATGGTGACTAATGCAAAAGAGATCTTTGAGAGAAATCTTATCAATAGACTAAGTGATGGTAGATAAACATAGTTAGGCCAACTGGTGACTGACATGAAAGAGATCCTCTAAAACTATAGGGTGTTGCCCCCTAGACTATGACTAGTTTCAATCCATGTAGGTTCAAGCAGAGTATCAAAGATAACTTTGAGTGTATGCATGAGAAAAAGTAACAAACTAAACCAGGAATGTAAAGAATAGAAAGTAGGAAAACAATTGTACAAGAGCCAAAAGATGCATTGTAAGATGTAGCATTTGAATCAAGAGGCACCTTTTTACCAATTTTTTAGCTTCTTGGAAGCAATTCTATTTTCTCTACCATGATGCCTATTTGTCAAGTTTTCATCAATGGAACTTTTCTTGTTTTTCAATTTTTTTGGTATTACCAAGGTGCCTATTGTTAGGTTTCCACAAAGATAATATATTTTTCCAAGACTTTTTGTATTTTTTAGATTTTTTTCTCGACATTTAGATATGTACAAAGAGCTTCAAAAGCATATCAATAGTAGAACCTTTTCAAATGAAGGGTGTTGATCGACTCCTTGAATGAGTCTCCTTTAGTAGTTGAGAGTTGATAAGTACTCAATCCAAATACTATACTGGTGATGTATGGACCAATAAATTTGGGTTCAAACTTTCCCTTCTGTACCTACTATTGCTGATTCTTGGGGATTTCCCTCATAGCGAGGTCACCCACTTAGAAGTTGCATAGTTTTACTTTCTTGTTGTAACTGTTGGATATCTACTTTTGGTAAACTTTGAGATGATTGAATGTCACTTGCTGATGTTCATCTAGTTATTCTAGCTCTTGTACTTGACATATTCTATAGTTATCATTAGTGATGAGACCCTTTAGAGAGACTCAAAGAGTAAGAATCTCAACTTCAATTGGAAGCACAACATCCACTCCATATACTAAAGTAAGGGATGTTGTTCCTTTACAAGTTCTAATACTTGTTCTTTAAGCCCATAGAGCCAAATTGATTTCAAGGTGCTAGTTCCTTCTAGATTTTTTAATTGTGCAATGTATGCTTTTGAGAAGGTAGTAAATGGAAGACCAATGTTGTGTGATGTTGAAATTTGACCATAGATCTTTTAGATTTTTTTTTGAATTGTCCTCCATTATTAGTAATGATGGAGGATGGTACACCATACCTACATATGATGTAGTTGAGAATGAACAGAGCTACAATTTTTTCCATTAGCCTCAATAAGAAGAATTGCCTCTACCCACTTTGTAAATTAGTCTATAGCTGTTATGATGAATTTGTGTCCATTCAAAGAATATGGATGAATTTGACCCACTAAATCAAAGGCACATTGTTGGAATGGACAAAGTGTGATGAAAGGAATTAGCTCCCTAGCTAGAGCATGGATCATATTTTTGCGAAGTTGCCACTATTTACAAGACTTGGAATATTTGATTACCTCTTTCTCAATTTCTAGCTAATAGTAACAAACTCTAATAAGTTTGTGAGATAGTTCCAATCCATTTGAGTGTGATCCAAAAATGCCTACATGTACCTTAGTTAACATACATTTTTATTCATTAGGTTCTAGACACCTGAGGAGCATATATTGATACCGCTCCTAAACAAGTCATTAGTGATGATGACATACTGTAAAGCATTTTAGACAAGGTGATGTTTCTCATTCTGGGTTAGAGTATCTAGAATAATCTAGTCATGTAAGTAAGAGTATATGTGATGGTACTAAGATGAACCATGTCCTATAATAGAATAGATCATTCAAGATTTAGAGGAATCATAGGTAGGGTAGGATAATGTCTCCATGAGGAACTCATGTAGAAAGTCATTTTATAGCATTTGTAACATAGGCGCTAGAGTGACCATTACATTTAACACCTATTTATCTCCCTGAGGAATTTTTTGGATAGTAACATGTGCAAAGTAGTTTTTTGGATCATCAATCATTCTCTTGTAAGGTGTCAATTTCTCATATTTTATCTGATAGATATCATTAATCTAGATGATCACCAATTGAGAGTTGCTGAAGATATTTAGTTCATCTACCCTCCATTTAATGATAATTTTCATCCCATTGATCAAGGATTCCTATTCAACAATTTTGTTTTTACAATAAAATAGAATCTTGTACACCTTATGTAGAGAATAATTTTGTAGGGTGATGAATAGAAATCCAACACTAGATCCTTTTTGTGTGAATGATTCATCAAAGAACATAACCCATATTTGGTGTTTCTATAGTAGAATAAACTAATTAGAAAATTCAACAATGAGTAGTTGATTAATTTGCAATGGTGCCTCTTCTAGTTCATCAATGATTACTTCCCCTTTGATAGATTTTTTTTCTACATGTTCAATGTATAATTCACTTAGGATCATAACCCATTTAGCCAGCCTTCCTGTCATGGTAGCTTTGCTAAGCAAATACTTTAACGGATATATCTTAGCAATCAATCTTGTAGTGTGAGCGAGCATGTAGTGTCTTAGATTTTCATAAGTGAAAACAACTACCAAGGAAGATTTCTCAATAATGCTATAATTCATCTCATATGAGATCAGTGTATGATTGAGGTAGCAAATAGCTCACTCCTTATTATTATTATCTTCTGGAGCCAGTAAGATACCTAGAGATGAGTCTATTATATAGATGTACAAAATGAGTGGCTTCTCATGACTAGGAGGCATCAGTATTGGATTAGCAAGATACTACTTGATCTATGGCTTTGATCAAAATCTGTGTTCTAGTTGTATTTCACACCCTTATGGAAAGTTTTAGTGAAGGGTTGTGATTTATCTACTAACTATGATATGAACTAGAAAATATACTAAAGTCTTCCCTGTAGCCCTCTCCTTTGATTGATATTGTGAGATGGAGGCATCTCCATTATATTTCAAGATCCACCTCAATACCCTTTGCAGACATAATGTACCCAAGTAGTTTTCCTAATGTGGCACCAAAGGTACACTTCTTAAGATTTATTCTAAGACTAAATTTTCCATGCGATCTAAGATAGGTCCCAAATCTTGTAGATGAGTTCTTCGATGCATACTCTTGGATAGAGTATCATCAACATAGTCTTCCATTATTTTATGCATCATGTCATGGAATATTGTCATAACTCCACGTTGATATATTGCACTGGCATTCTTTAAACCAAATGGCATTACCTTTCAGCAAAAGGTCCTCCATGCACAAGTGAAGGAAGTCTTCTCTTGGTATTATGGCACAATTTTGATTTGATTAAAGCTAGAGAAACCATCCATTAATGAGTACATTTCATATCCATTTGTCATGTCCACTATCATATCAATGTTAGGTAGTGGAAAATCATCTTTAGGACATTTTGTGTTAAGATCCTAGAAATTAGTGCAGACTCTAATATATTTATCATGTTTAGAGACTATAACTATATTTGATATCCATTTGGCATAGTGAGTGGCATGAATAAAACCAATTTTCAAGAGTTTTTCCAATTCAACTTTAACAAGAAGTGCCACATGAGGGTGCATCTTTATGAGTTTATGTTTAATAGGTTTCACCCCAGGTGCAATAGACAAATGATGCATAATAAGATGGGGATCTAAACTTGGCATATCTAAGTATTTTCATGCAAAGTTGATCTTCTTTTCCTAGAAGAAAACAACAAATTCTTCTTTTTATTTAGTAGATAATGATTGTGCAAGATGTATACTATGAGGATTTTCCCTAGTTCCCATATTTATTGGTTGCATTAGTTCTATCAATACTCATGATTGCTCCTAAAAGTGACTTGGATGTGCATCAAATATCTCATCCTTAGGCACCTTAGAGAGGTTTTCACCTTTAGATGCATCTTTTATTTTTAATATTTTTGGCTTTGATATTGTCACAATGTGGTTTTCACCATCAAAATGCCTATTCTTCTTTCTTTTGATTGTATTACTAAGATATTTTATGTTAGCTTCAGTCATATTGACACTTTTTTCATTGGTGGAAGACATTACTTGTTCAATAGTGTGTAGATAGCAAGTGAGAGCATAGTCATTCTGAAATGTAGGGACTTCACTAGATGTGATTTTTGAGTTCCAGTCTATTAGCTTAGGACAAGTTAGTGAAAGAGAAATGGAAGGTTGGATTGTGTTCATAGTATAGTCCTGAAATGCATGGACAAGTAAGTTGAGACCTAGAGCAATTTTTTCTGAAGGTGTGTTTGAATTCCTCTAAGTTCTAATAAGATCAATTGAAGACACATCATCATTAGTAGGGTGAGATTCATTAGACCAAACCCTAATTTGTTCCCCTACTTCAAGTTAGGTTTCATATGTGTGAACTTTGTCAATATCCTTATCAGAAGTTGCATCTCAGAGGGAATGAAATTAACACTCTCGAGAATCAATTCTACATGGAGTCAAATTGTAGCATTCCCCAATAGTCATGGGTACCGATTCTCTACTTTTAATATCATATTGATTTTGACAGAGTCTCTCAACAATAAGAGCATGACTAGACTCACCTTGTTCCTTTTGAGTGAGGGGAGTATCAGTAGTATTCTCAGTAGAATCACTATCAACTTCAACAATATTCACACATGGTACAAAGCCTTTGAGCTCTACAAAGAATGTAGAAAGATCTAGTAGGATAGTATAAGGAAAGGAATCCTCATTATCATAACTTTACATTTGATTTTTAGACTCAATTTGATAGTCATGTTTGTTAAAGTAACTAAGATCATTTCTGCAAATGTACAATCATGGCCATTGTTATTGATGATCTTCAAATGCAAATATGAATCTCATATAAATGTGAGAGGAGGAGACATGTCTCTTCAAGAGACATGTCCCTATAGTTAATCATCATTTAGTTAATAAATAATTATATGTATAACTCACCTTTAAGCATATATATAATATTAATACATTAATTGTATATGTAGTATATTACTATATAATTATATAATTATATATAATGCATAATATATATTATATATAAGATATATAATGCATAATATATAATATATATTTATATATAAGATATTTAGCTTAAAGATAATTTACCATCAATGAGGTATCTCATGATAAAATCAATTTGAGAAAAGCTACAACAAAGTCATGTCTTGTAGAGACATGAAATAATATTCATATAAGTCATGAATACAAATACTCAATGTAATGAGTATATCACTTTGACTAATGCTATACTTTAACACTCCCTCTTAGCAAGGGAGAAGTAAAACAAACATTTTATGAGATATCAGTATCAAGGATATCTGTACACAACATATTATCTGACTTTACCACTCTAAAATAGTGACTTGTCAAATAACTACAATCACAATGTTATGAACACTATCATAACATATATTATGATCTCCATTTGTTCAAAACAATATCTAGAGTAATCATAATGCTTTTATTATCAATGACTTCAGGCATATCCAAATTTTTTTTATCATAATAACAGGCCTATCATTTGCAAGATCGTCACCTTACAAAGATTACCTTCTTCTATCTGTTCATTATCATGGTGTCCAAAAAAATTTGGCCCAAAGAACCATGATAATAGGTCTACCATTTATAAGATTGTCATCTTATAATGGTTACCTTCTATTTATATATGTTAATGAAAAATCATCACCTTTCATTACATATCACATGTGAAATAGTAACCACCATGAATCTAGTCATAGGGTGGTACAAAGGGTTTTCACCTCATATTTCTCTTTCATAGAGGAGAGCACATAATAAAGAAATTCTCTTAGAACTTCTCCTCATAGAGAAGATATCATCGAAAAAGGATTGCATCTAAAAATTTCTCCCTTTGAACATCGATGCTGGGAAGTCAGGTCCTCTTGTTGCTTTCTCCGAAATTCTCTTGTCCAAAGGATGCTTGTCAAACTCATCACTCCCTCATGATATATTTAGGATTGGGCCCATCAACACATGCATTCACCCACACATATTTCTAAACTCTGTCTAAATATAAATTTTCTAAGCTCCTACATTGTCTATGAAGAAGTATCATACTCCCTCTTAATGTAGAAGAATCTCATAATCTTAGTCATCATACTCCCTCTTAATGTAGAAGAATCTCATAATCTCGATCATCAAAGATGATAGCCCTATTTTATCCATCTTGATCATTAGGGTCTTTGGAACACTATCATTAGGTTGAGTCTGCCCAATATTTGGTAGCATGTGTAAAGTACTGACCTTATTTTCCTGTAAGAACATCCTCAAACATAAAGGAAAATATCAAGGAAAATAACCCTTATAGTATGTATATAATTAAAAATAAGAGACAGACTACAAATTAGATAAATGCAAGAGATAAGAATACTTATTTGTACATGAAGATTCATTAATTGTCTTCTTTAGATTATTTGAGAATAGAACATCTCCCTTCTAATGAAGGTTCAAGTGGAAATGTAACATTGACTATTATTCCTCCCATAATATAAAATTCCCACTCATTCTTATAGTGTTTTGTATCAAATATGATAACTTCTTTCTTGAAAATCCAAAAATTCATTTAGCTTAATAGTAGAAACAAACACAAACTCATCCATAATACACCAATATCTTGATTGAGTATGATTGTGCCACTTGAATGACTCTACAACTCATACATCAAGTATCATTTACCATTTATCATAGATGATTCAAAAGAACTTTCATATGATGTACACAAGGGGTAGGCCCATTAAGATCACATAGTTACATGAATTATAGTCCTCTTAATTGTTACAATTTATTGATCATTGAAGATTCTATCACAACATGGTTTACTTCCTCTAAATAAATATGAATGAGATCACTAAAGGTTGATTAAACCATATCCTCTATCTGCTCCCTCTCTTTCAAGGTTGCAGCTGATGAGATGTCAAATGTTTCGCTCCCTCTTAATCTCAATCTCCTCCTTTCTGTAATAACATTCTCGGAGGAAAAGATCAAGGTTCATAGCTCTTATAGTCCCTATTAAAAATAAGAGAGAGACCTAGATTATATTAAATATAAGATCTATCCAACAAAATGTAGATAATTTAGAAACTAATGTGATACATTTTTACTTTCAAAATGATCCCTACTATTCCAATATAGTAAATATCTAATTAATTTTATACATGTTTACTATAATCTATATTTCTAGCATATAATTTTATTATATGATCAATATCTCATTTTTTATTCACATATTTATAAGAAAATGTATATACCTTATAATCACCACACACACACACATATATATATATATATACCTTATAATCACCACACACACACACACACACACATATATATATATATATATATATATATATATATATATATATATATATATATATATAATATCCTTTTAAAATTATGTATGAACCTTAACATCTTTATATATAAATGAACATAAGTTCATAAAACTAAAATAGATTCATAAATGTACCTTTTAAATTATTAATAAAGTGAAGAAAGTTTCTATCTGTATGAATTACCTTTTAGCTATGTGTGGTGTCCAACAATCTTCCACCCTTAACATATGTCCAAAAAGGCCCTCTTATCTAAGCCTTAGTGATAGCGTGTGATTGCTGACGTGACCCTGCACTATCATATCTAATGATCATGAGTCAAAGGGTGCAGTAAATGTCTTATTTCTAGTCACCACCCACCACTCAGTGTGCATGGAATATGTGAATCTCTAATCCATTGAATCTCCTATCTCCTTTCTATACATTTTGGCTTCCACACCATACTTCATTTGATGATAACAATTAGTTTCAAGCAGCAAATATCATTCCAATTTTATATATATAAAAAAATCTATTGTGTGAATATCTAAATTGCCCTTGATCTTTTCCATATTCATTACTTAGTGTACAATATATAGTTTTATTTATTCTTTAGAACCAAGCACTATTTGCTTTGTAGATTTTCCCTTTTGTTGTCCAAGACTATCATTTTCATATGTAGTGGCAATGCCAATATTTGTATTGGATGTGCTCTAATCTTTGATCCTCCTTCAAAGTTGAGTACTCTCAAATTATATTCATATAAAATCTTCATGTGCCAAGGGGGCATGCCATCGTAATAACTTGGTTTTATTTGTGTGCATCACATTCAGTTTGATAGGTTCAAGATTTTATCCATAAATTCATTCTTTGATCATTCTTCCAATTTCCATATTCTATGAGACATAATTCATACATTGATATTATGTGAAATTGTTCAAGTGTAATGTTTGTAATTTGCAGTCTACATACATGTCTATGCAGGAGGCTAAAGAATTAATAATATCTTATGCCATCTAAATGAATATCAATCAATATTACATATCAATCCATATCCTACATCAATCCTATATTTACAGTAGTTGTCCATGCTATCTCAACAGTTGCATGAAGACTCTGTGTAGTTTGAAAGTGACATTCAAATCCTCTACTAACTATTGAGCCTCTGTGTGAAATTAGAATGCTTTGATTTGAAAGGAGCTTGTGATGCAAAAAGGTATGATTGATTCATAAAGTTTCTCAATCACCAATTATAATTGATAAGGTCAATAAATTAGGGATTGATGACAAAACCAATCTTAGCAGTGAAAGTAAAAAGAATAATGAGTGACAAAGTAACATGAGAAGGAATGTAGAGGAGTAGCAACCATCTCTATATAAAGGTGGTGGAGAGCTCAAGAAAAATCCACCAAAGCCAACACCACGACGGGTTTCACCAAATCTGTCGCAATCAATATAGAAAATATGTCAAGATATTCCAAATAGGGTGCTTGGAACTTAATTTCCATAGATTCAAAGGCATTCTTTAACACCTTGTCCATCGCCAATATCAACCTCAATGACAAGATCAAATGCAAGGTTGTTCGATGTTCTAAAGGAGAGAGTTGGTGCCCATGAAGTCTGACTCCTCTTAAGCTTTAATTCTATTCACATGAGTTCTTCTCCACTTTACATGATGCAGGAGCATCTTGGGTGTTAGAGCAATCTTTGCATCACCCAAAAATATTTTTCATTTCAGTCTTTTCTATTTTAATAAGGACTAGTAGATAGGGTGGTTACTATTTATGGGAACTTGCTATTTTTAGTAAGTTTTTCATACGAGCTCAAAATGTTCTCATTTTCTACATGAAGGTTCATTTTAGAGTTGTAAGCCTACCATAAAAATCTCAATGCTCTAGCTTAAGTATTAGAGAAGTTATTTAAGTGTTAGAGAAGTTATTATGGATTTCTAGTGGAAAAATTTGCAGAAAAATCTTCAAGCTCATCGTTGGAGGCCTTAGAGTGCTTGGATGAGGTCTAAAAACTCAACAAAATGACAGTTTGTTGGAAATCTGATTGAAAAGGTTTACTATCAAAGAGGGAGATTGTTGTTAAAAGAATGTTTTCAATCATTGTTTTGTCATTGATGTCAAACTTGCTATTTATAAGAATGACAATTGCTTATAAGATCCAAGTACTATCACTTAGTTGATTGATGAAGAGGATTTTATCAACAAGATGTAACAAGAGTATCTAAGGGAAAGGTTGAGTTATGATATTGTAATGAAGTGCAAGGATCAGTTAAGACAATGGTTAAATGTTGTATTGATAGCATACTTGAAGATATAGAGGTTGACCACACTTAGAAACATTGGAGGAATAAGTTGTGATAAGGTTGACCGCAAAGCTTAAACTAAGTTCATCAGTGGGTGCCGAGAAAGCTAGTTGAAGCTGAAAAAATTCTCAGTTGGAGCCAAGAAAATAGAAAATCTAGTGTGTGCCGAGTGAAGTTCAAGTGCTGAGCAAAGTAAAAGGTGTCAAGCATTATAAAATCTTAGTTGGTGCCAAGTGAACTTTAGGTGCTGAGCATCAGTAAAACATAGTTGATGTCGAGTAACATAGTGTTTGCCAAGCATCAGAATTTCAATAGTGCCGAGCTGTTGCATTATTGGAAATGACAAAGATTTTTTGAATATGAGCTAACAAAGTTGTTACCTTGAATTTTGTGAATGAGTTGGAGGATAAGAATGATGAGCTAGTGGCATATAATTCTATGTAATTCATTTTTGAGAAAATTCAAAAGGATTCTTCATGATGTTTCTAGAAGAAACAAAATATGGGTTAGATTCAATGAACCCTACTAATCCATACAAATTGAAATTAAAAGAGGGAATAATCTAGTAGGAAAAGAAACTTCAAGACTTCTATTTAAGAAGTCACAAACTAAGAAGCAAGAGCGGCTGGTGTGCCAAATTACAAAGTGATTAGAAGGGTGTCAAGGAGGAGACATCTAGGAGAAGGAAGAATAGAGTGCATAGACTCTGCTTCAATAAATGGTCAGAGAGAGATGATTGCACTAGTACGTTGAGCATGGAGACTCAAGGAGACTAAGCTTGAAAGGAGGGCAAGATGTCAAGAGTTACAGAGACTAAAAGCCAGGCAATGTCATGAGTAGAGAAGTGATCTGAGATCTACAAGTTGATTTGTATTCTATAATCAGGTCAAAACCCCTTATTGTTACTCTCTAGCAATTGTTTCAGTTAGGGCAGAAGAAAATCCTATGGACTTAAGTTGGTTTAATAGTGATTTGTAAATCCTTTAACAAGGTGTTATTCCAAGTGAATGTTCTAAAGTCCTCTAACCATACCCACTTCTAACATGGTGGTTAAATCCTTTAACCAAGCCATATTTAACAGTGTGTTGTAGTCTTTAACAGGGCAGGCCTTTCACAAGGCATCACTTTAGAAGAGTGAGAATGGAGTAGCATGTTACTAGTGGTTTTTTCCAAATTAGGTTTCCATGTAAATCAGTGTTATATGTTGATCTTTTCATGTGTTATGCTTGTATGTTGATTTACAGTAACTTGCTAAATAGGGAAGTTAAAGCTTGGATGAATGAATGGCTATATGGGCACACTTTACTTGATGATAAAGTTTGATTAGGACATTTGCACCTTTAATAACTAATTCACCCTCTCTCTCAGCTATTCTAAAGTATTCCTAACACACTTGTGTGGTTCCATGCATGTAGATTAGGAGCTGACATTTCCAAAAAGTGGTTATAATAGCCCATTGGAGCAATGGTTCATGAGTTATGGCCTTTCAAAATTGGGCTACTTGAAATGTCTAAAATAATTGTCAAAGATGTATTTTCCTTACTCTATTTTCCTGAAAACTTTGTTGCATGGCAGAGTCTGATGAAATTGCACCTTGGATCAATAGGTGATTATGCAAAAACCTTAATTGGAATAGAACATGTAGACCTAGCTGGACCTCTTACTATAGATGATTTGAGCAAAAGGAAGGAACACAATTAGGTAATGCTAGAGATTGCCTCTGCACTCAGTTATGCTAAATTTGATGAAATCAAAGGATGTGACACTACATTCAAAATGTGAAAAACCCTGTTAGATATCTATGGAGGAGATCAAAATGGTCAAAGAGAAACGAGAGATAGCCTCAGAGGAATATTTGATGACATGAAAATGGAAGAAGGTTAAAATACTACTCAATATGCTACTAGAATGAAAGAAGTGGTAAGTGCAATAAGAAGTTTGGGTGGTTAATTGGAAGAAGAGACTGTCAACATCAAATACTTAAGGACCATGTTCCCCATCTATGCTATTAAAGTTTCAGCCATCCAAGAGCTAAGGACAAGCTAACATTGAAAGACACCGAGGAGGTGACATCAAACAAGAAGAGAAGAAAAGGAAAACATGCATCCAGTGATAGTAGCACAGATGAAGAAGATGTCAAATAGTTGGAAGCACTACTAGCTAGGAGATTGGAAAGAGGCAAAGGTAAATTCAAAGGTAAGCTCCCTATCATTTGTTTCAATTGTAATGAAGTAGGTCATATTGCTACAAGGTGTACACAAAAGAAGAACTACAAAGAAGGAAATAAGTACAAGAACAAGAGAGAAGATGATAGCAGAGATTATAAGGACAAAGGAAAAAGATGCTACATTGTTGAAGAAGATTCTAATGCGAATGATGATGAAGTAGTCCATGTGGCCATGAAGGATGAATCAGATAAAGAATTGGTGACTTGTGTGAACAAGAATGACAAGTGGATCATAGAAAGTGGTTGCTCACATCACATGACAAGAGATAAAAGTAAGTTTATTACCTTTACTCAATATGATGGAAATAGTGTTATATTTTGTAATGATGCTCCATGTCAAATCAAAGGAAAAGGCTTAATTAAAATTATAGAGAAAATTTAATGTGATAATGCATATTATGTTGAAGGATTAAACTACAGTTTGTTGATGTATCACAGTTAGGCAATGTAGGTTGCAAAGTAGAATTTGGAAACCAATCTGCCAAGATCTATGACACTAATGGAAATCTAATAAGAAAAGGTGAACAAACAAGAAGTAATCTATTTTACCTAGATATGAAAGATGCAAATTGTCTTGTTGTTAGATTTGATGATGTTTGGTTATGGCATAAAAGATTGTGTCATGTTAACTTTAACAATCTGATTAGCATTAGCAAGAAGAACAGAGTCAGAGGTTTTCCTAAACTGAAGAAACCTAAGAACACAATGTGTAAACAATGTCAACTAGGGAAGATGACTAAGTCTAGTTTCAAAAGAAAAAAATATACTTCCAAAGAAGTACTAGACCTATTCCATACAACCTAATGTGGTCCAATAGAAGTGCAAAGCTACCTAGGAGACATATACATACTGCTATTTGTAGATGATTATTCTAGGATGATGACTGCTATGTTCTTAAAGCAAAAATTTGATGCATTTCAAATGTTTAAGTGGTATTTTGCTAGAGTTGAGAAGGAAATACGAAAGATTCTAAAATGCCTAAGATTAGATAGAGGAGGAGAGTTTACATCAAAATAATTTGAGATATTCTGTAAGCACAAAGGTATCGAAAGGAAAACATTAGCACCAAGAACTCCACCTTAGAATGGCATTGCTGAAAGAAGAAATAGATCAGTAATAGATTATACAAGAACCTTGACGATGAAGAAAAATGTTTCTCTAAAATACTGGAGAGAAGCTATAAGTACTATTGTTTACTCCTTGAATAAAGTCCAAGTCAAGAAAGGTACAAATGCAACACCTTTTAAATTATGGTATGGTCACTCACCTAATGTAAAACATTACAAAGTATTTGGTTGTAAATGCTATATTCTCAAAGATACTAGAAATGGAAAGTTCGATGCAAAGAGTGATGAAGGCGTATTCCTTGGATATTCTACTAGAAGAAAATCATATAAGTGTTTGAATACTAACACTAACAAGATAGTGGGAAGTGCAAATGTAAATTTTGATAGGATGCAGAAGTCCAAGTTGATGATCCTAGTAAATCAGAAGATTATAGATCCTTTGTATACTTCTATGAAGGAATCATTGTTGAAGACAATGCTACCAATCAAGTTGGGAATCAACAACAAATACCAGTATCAATTGAGTCACAACCAGTGAATGTCGAGCTACATTCAGAAGCCGAGTTGCAGAATGAAGAAAATGCACATTCTGACTCTAAAATCAGTGAACATGAAAGAGATGATGAAGTACCAAGTGAAGAAGAACAAAATGATTCTGAAGCTGAAGGATTAAACATGGAAAGAAGGAAAGAACCAAGGTTAGCCAAGTATGTAAAAAGACATCACCCTAAAGATCAAATCATTGGTGACAAGGATGTAAGACCAATGACAAGGAATAGAGTAAGGAATGAATATGTTTGTTGAGCAAGGTTGATCCCAAAACAGTGAAAGATGCTCTATAAGATGATGATTAGTATAAAGCTATGAAAGAGGAGATAGATCATATTGAGAAGAACAAAACTTGGACCCTAGTTCCTAGACCAGCTGACAAGAATGTAATTGGTACCAAATGGGTGTTTAGGCACAAACTTGATGAGAATAGTGAGATAACTAGAAACAAAGCTAGACTAGTTTGCAAAGGCTACGCACAAGAAGAAGGACTGAATTATGGGGAAACATTTTCTCCTATTGCAAGAATGGAAGGAGTAAGAACACTGCTTGCATATGCTACTTACAAAGGTTTCAAAGTCTACCAAATAGATGTGAAGTCTACTTTTCTGAATGGTATACTGGAAGAGAAAGTCTACATAGTACAACTTGAGGGATTTTTTGATGACAACAACAAGGATATGGTTTGCAAACTACATAAGGCACTTTATAGTTTGAAGCAAGGACCTAGAGCATGGTATGAGAGACTACACAAATATCTTGTGAAGATAGGATTTGAGAGAATAGATGACAACAACAACTTGTACATCAAGGTAGAAAAAGGTAAAGACATTTTGATATCTGACATCTTTGTTGATGATATAATATTTGGAGGAAAAGATGTTCTATGCAAAGATTTTGCTGATCAAATGAAGCATGAGTTTGAAATGTCAATGTTTGGAGAAATTAATTTCTTTGTTGGATTGCAAGTACATCAATTTAAGCATGGCATATTTGTGACCCGATCAAAATACATCATGGAGATACTCAATACATTTGGATTAGAAGACTCAAAACCAGTTAGCACACCAATGGTGATAGGACATAAGTTATCCAAGAATGATGAGTTAGCTGAAGTGAATTAGACAATGTATAGATCAATGATTGAAAAGTTGCAATATGTTGTACATAGTAGACCAGACATTGCATTAGCTATTGGAATAGTGGCAAGATTTTTTGCAAATCCAAGAGAAAATCATCTGATGGAGAGAATACTAAGGTACCTAAAAGGAACTGATGACTTTAGTTTGTACTACAAGAGAAGTGAAAAGTTTGAACTAAGAGCCTAGACTGATGCAAATTGGGGAGGTAATATTGATGATAGAAAAAGCACTAGTGGAGGAGCACTTTTCTTGAGAAAAAGATTGATTACATGGACCAGCAAAAAGCAAAGTTGTACCTCATAGTCAACAATAGAGGCTAAATATGTTGCAGCCGCTATCACTTGTACCAATATTGTATGGATCAAACATTTGTTGCAAGGTATGAAGGAAGAGGTAAATGAGCTTGTGATACTTTATTGTGATAATACAAGTGCTATCAACATATCAAAGAACCCTATAATGCATGCTAAAACCAAGCACATTGCAATCAAGTATCACTATGTAAGAGAATTGGTAGAAGACAAACAAGTGAAGATGGAATATGTTAGCTCAAAGGAAAAAATTGTTGAAATGTTCACAAAAGAACTACCTAAACATGCTTTTGAGTATCTTAGAGGTAAGTTAGGGGTAATACCCCTATCCAAGGCTATTTAATAAAAAGAAAGATTACCCTACATCAAATGAATTGGTTGTTGAAATATTACGCATTGATGTAGAGGATATCTACTTTAGGACTCATGACTAAAGTAATCAAAGTGAAGAAGCTATAAAATTAGTCACAAGCAAGCTAACAGAGGGAGAAATTGAAAGAGCCTGCAAATTCTGCACTTGCATGATAAGATACTGAGATAATATGTCTTTGGCATTGCTATCAAAGAGAGAGAGTAGTAAGAAACTGATCAACGACATTTGATCAATAGTATGATGGAGAAGTAGATAGAAATGATCATCAAAATAGAAAAGAGAAAAAGATGAGCAATGCATACAAAGGGAGAAAATGTAAGAAGGAAGAAAGGAAAGAAAAATGATACAATAGCTAAGAGGGAGAAGTTAGCATAAAGTAATTAGGATAGTAGATCAAAAGAGGGAGATGTGAAAACTAATGGTAACATAATTACTTTTTAACATTTGACTTACTATTCTAACCTTGTTAGCACTTGGTTAAATAGTTTAGTCTGATGGTTGATCACTTTGCTTTGCCATCAATGCCAAAGAGGGAGATTGTTGAAAATCTAATCGAAAAGGTTTACTATCAAAGAGGGAGATTGTTGTTAAAAGAATGTTTTCAATCATTGTTTTGTCATTGATGTCAAACTTGCTATTTATAGGAATGACAATTTCTTATAATATCCAAGTACTATCACTTAGTTGATTGATGAAGAGAGTTTGATCAACAACATGTAACAAGAGCACCTAAGGGAAAGGTTGAGTTATGATATTGTAATGAAGTGCAAGGATCAATTAAGACAATGGTTAAATGTTGTATTGATAACAAACTTGAAGATATAGAGGCTAGCCATACTTAGAAACATTGGAGAAATAATTTTTAATAAGGTTGACTGCAAGGCTTAAACTAAGTTCATCAGTGGGTGCCGAGCAAGCTAGGTGCATTTGAGCGAATTTTCAGTTGGAGCCAAGGAAATAGAAAATCTAGTGTGTGCCGAGTGAAATTCAAGTGCCAAGAAAAGTAATAGGTGTCGAGCATTAGAAAATCTTAGTTGGTGCTGAGTGAACTTTAGGCATCGAGCATCAATAAAACATAGTTGATGTTGAGTAACACAGTGTGTGCTGAGCATCAGAATTTCAATAGTGTCGGGCTACTGCATTATTTGAAATGACAAGAATTCGCCAAATCTAAGCTGATAAAGTTGTTACCATGAATTTTGTAAACCAGTTGGAGGATAAGGATGATGAGTTGGTGGCACAAAATTCTATGTAAATCATTTTTGAGCAAATTCAAGAGGATTCTTCATGATGTTTCTAGAAGAAACAAAATATGGGTTAGATTCAATGAACCCTACCTAATCCATACAAATTGAAATTAAAAGAGGAAATAATATCAAAAGAAAAGAAACTCCAAGACTTCTATTTAAGGAGTCACATACTAAGAAGCAAGAGCTGCTGGTGTGCCAAATTATGAAGTGATTAGAAGGGTGTCAAGGAGAAGACATCTAGGAGAAGGAAGAATAGAGTACAGAGACTCTGCTTCGATAAATGGTTAGAGAGAGATGATTGCACTGGTACATTGAGCATGGAGAATCAAGGAGACTAAGCTTGAAGGAGGGCAAGCTATTAAGAGTTGTAGAGACTGAAAACTAGACAATGTCATGAGCAGAGAAGTGATTTGAGATTTGCAAGTTGAGTTGTATTTTGTAATAAAGTCAAAACCCCTTATTGTTACTCTCTAGAAATTGTATTAGTTAGGGTAGAAGAAAATCCTATGGACTTAGGTTGGTTTAATAGCCATTTGTAAATCCTTTAATAGGGTGGCATTCCAAGTGAATGTTCTAAAGTCCTCTAACCAAGCCCACTTCTAATGGGGTGGTTAAATCCTTTAACTAGGTCACATTTAATAGTGTTTTGTAGCTTTTAATAGGGTATACCTTTCATAGGGTATCACTTCAGAAGAGTGAGAATGGAGTAGCATGTTACTAGTGGTTTTTCCCAAATTGGGTTTCCATGTAAATCATTGTGTTATGCTTGCATGTTGATTTACAATAACTTGATGAATAGGGAGGTTAAAGCTTGGATGAATGAATGGTTATATGGGCACACTTTACTTGATGAAAAAGTTTGATTAGGACATTTGCACCTTGAATAATTAATTCACCCTCTCTCTCAATTATTCTAAAGTATTCCTAACACATTTGTGTTGTTCCATGCATGTAGATCAGGAGCTGACATTTCCAAAAAGTGGTTATAATAGCCAATTAGAGCAACGGTTCATGAGTTATGGCCTTTCAAAATTGGGCTACCTGAAATGTCTAAAATAATTATCAAAGATGTATTTTCCTGACTCTATATGTATTGTTAGGGTCTTTTAGCCCTAGGTATTAAGTATCAATGTCTAGAACCTTCTTGGGTGGCATAAAATTGCCTATTTAAGAAAGGCTTGAACATTGTCTAGGACAACTCTAGGTGATAGTTCACAGGTTGTCTTGCAGATTAGTGTAATGAAGACATCCATGTGCATTAGCATATTGTACTTGTAAATTCTATAATACCACATTTGTGGCACAAATAAGAAGTCCATATTTTGTTTTTGCATTTGATGTTGTTTCTTTGTTTCTATTATGAGTTTATGGCATTAAGGGGAGCACCCTTCATCATTATAGGACCAGAATTAATTATTTTCTAGGTTATGTATCACAATAATTATATTATCATCTACATTAACTAAGATCATTTCTACAAATGTAGAGTCATGGCCATTGTTATTGATGATCTTCAAATGTAGATATGAAACCCATATAAATATGAGAGGAGGAGACATGTCTCTTCAAGAGACATGTCCCTATAGTTAATCATCATTTAGTTAATAAATAATTATATATATAACTCACCTTTAAGATTATATATATATATATATATATATATATATATATATATATATATATAAGACGTATAATGCATAATATATATAATATATTATATATATAGCTACAAAAAAGTCATGTCCTGTAGAGACATGAAATAAAATTCTAATAAATAATGAATACAAATACTCAATGTAATGAGTATATCACTTTTCTTGATGCTATACTTCAACAATATTTATATGAGCTGTCAAGTTCTGGGATAAATTTTTTGATCCCTAAATGAAAGGGAACTTTCTTGAAGTCTAGGCATGTTGTGTCATTAGGTTTTCTAGATGTTTCTTTGATTGGATCTATTATTCCTTTGTTGTTGGATTCTATAGGACCATTTCTGGGACCTCTTCTTGGTATAGCCAAGCAACAATGGGTCTATTTTCATCTTTGTCTTCTAAAGGTATAGTGGCATGTACAAAGGCACCATTGAAGATAGTCTTAGGTGATACAAAAACTGGTCTCTTCATTTTAGATGGTATCCCATAATGATGGGGAGATTCAAGAAAAGATGTGACAGACAAAACTAGCTTAATTTGATATTCACCCATTCCAGTTTCTATTAGCTTAAGAGTCTTCTCCATTTCTTCGACCTTGTTTACATAGTCTATAGACTCTATATTGGTAGGGACAAAATTGTGAGTAGAGTTGAGCAAGTTACATGTATAACTAATATTACCAGGTATAGTGACCTCTAATCCTTGGAATGAGAACTTCATGCATTGATGGTATGCCAGAAGTACTTCTTTTATTTTATGAACCCAAGGTCTTCATAATAGTATGTTGTATGCTAAAGGAATATCAAGGACTTGATAGATAACATCTCATTCTATAGGACCTACTCAAAGAGGCAACATAACAAGGCCTTTGGATTTTCTTTCTACTTCATCATATGCTTTAATGGTGATTTTTCTATGAGGATCAATAGAATCATCATCATAACCCAATTGTGTAAGAAAACCAGAAGAAAGGATATTAAGACAAACATCATTGTCTATAAGAACACAGAGGACATGTTTGTAATGGATCATGAATTCAATATGCAACAGTTGATTTTGATGATGACTCAAATAATTATTGTCCTCTTCACAAAAGGATAAGTAATGAGGTAAGTTCAAGTGACCTACCATATTGAAACCGATCAAAGATCAAGATCTTGAGGTGTGCTTTCCTTAGTAAGAGCTTTATCAAGAATTTGCCTATGGGAAAGCAAGATTTTAAACACTTCAAAAATGGTTATTTGAGCATTATTTTGTTGCAATTGTTCAAGTATGTTATAATTCAAAGTAGTAGAGGATGTTACAAGATTCATGTTCTTTATGAATGGACCAGCAACAAGATTTTATTTATTTTGTTCTACTTCTAGAGCATAAGGCACATGGCCTATAAGTGGTATCTTAGCATGGGAATGTGTCAGAGTGTTAGCACATAACTGTGATTGTTCTTGCTCATATGTAAGAGCTGTAGTTCCTCGTATAAATAATTGAGTCTTATTTTTTGTATTGTCACTTTTCATTTGATCGTGATTACATCACAGTATTAAGAGTCTAAAGGTTCAACCATGTTGATTATGTTGTCACCATTGGTATATGAATAGTTGACCTTGTTATTGTTTTTTGGTTTAGAACATTCTCCCTTGTCATATGGGGGAAATGGTTCCTTAAAGGCTTTATGATCCAATTTTTTGTTATGTCCACCCACAACTATGTCACCATCATCAATGAGGTCTTGAACCTTATGTTTCAGATTAGTATAGTTGCTAGTTTTATGGCCTTTTTTTGGATGGTATTTAGAGTATGCTCTCTAATTCCACCATGTAGGTCTTCGTTGTGGATCATACGAATGACAATTTTCAAGTGGATTAATAATTTTATTTTGAAGCAGATTCTTGTAGACCACTTCAAGAGGTTTACCCGGAGGTGCGTATTCACGTTTGGGTCTAGAAACCCAAGATGTGTTTTTAGCTCTATTTCCAAATGTATTATTGTTTGTAGTATCCTATTCAATGGCTTTGGACACATGCATCTTATTTTTGAGATTAAAATATTCCTTAGGAGGTTTAGGAGTGATATTGTCCACCACTCCATCAGGTACCACATCTCAATTTTTGTTAACATTCTAGACTTGTATTTACTAGAGTTTGGGCCCTTGTTTGATGTCTTTTTGAAGGGTTAAATCACCTTTCTTAGTGATGAATTCCTCTATGTTGATACCTTGTGTAATCATGTCTTCAAAAGTATGTGGACCTTGAAGTCATATTTTGTACCTAAAATTAGGTAAGTGATTAGCCATGAATATATCACATTTTTAAGTTTTAGGTATCTTACATGAGTATTTGGTGTAGAGTTGTCTCCATTTTTGGAGGAAAGTTAAGAAAGGTTCTCCAACTCTCTGTTTAAGGTTAAAAAGATCTCTTATGTTAATCAGATGTTGCATGTTGTGTGAGTACTGTTGTATGAACATGTTGGCAATCTCATCAAAAGTCTTAATTCCAATAGGTAATTGTGAAAACCACTTCATAGCTTGGCCACCCAAACTTCATGCCAAAAAACACATAAGGTATGTTTGATTATGTATAATATCCATGGAAAAAACACAAAACCCACTCAAGTGACCTTGGGGATTGGACATTTCTAAGTATTTGTCATATATTGGTAGCTCAATAAATATTTTGGTATCTAGCCTCAATTATCTTCATTTTTAAGATTTTGGATTTTATTTCATACAATACAACAAAATCTCATGTGCACAGATCTTTTCTCACATTATAATTCTAAATTCTTGTGTCATCCTTTGTATTTTCTCATGCAAAATTATAAGCATTACAAATGAATACATTGTAATCTATATGATAAGCATGTAAAATAAATGGATATTTGAATGCAAAATGCTTGAGTGCTCAATCCTCTTCACTTTAGCTTGATAATCTTCACTTGCATCCTCTCCAATTGAGAGGCTAAGGGTCTCTTTTATAGAATCTTGGACCCAATCAATGGTCAATATTAAACTAGATGTACAGTTCAAATTGGAGGAGAGATTGAATCTTCCATTTTTTATGGAGTTGAATGAGATGAATTAGGGGAGAATATTGATCCATTAAAATATGACCTCATAATCTAATTAATTAAATAATTAGTTTCAACAATTATGATAAAGATATTTAATTAAATCAATATATTTAATTTCATTTTCATGTGAGATGAATTAGGAAAGAATATTGATCCATTCAAATATGACTTCATAGTCTAATATTCTAATTAATTAAATAATTAGTTTCAAAAAACAAAGGGGGTGGATTTTAATTTAAATAAAGTGCTATAACTTGTAATTTAAATTAATTTGATTAGAAGGTTAATTTAGCCAATTTAGATCAATATTTAGGAATTAAATGAAGTATGTAATTAACATAGATTAGAGTTTTTTTTGCATTGGATAGTTAGGTCAAGTAAAGACAATTAGAACTAGAAATGCCTAGTATAATAGGACTTAATTGATTAAGTAATTGATGTTGTAAGATTGATGCACCAAAATTGGTTTAGAATGCAAATGTGCTAATTTAGGGGTATTACAACCGAAGGCTATGATGTTCTTAGTGAATCTCAAAATGATGTCTCACAACGAAGTGGTGCCATCTAAATAAGGAATGTGCTTCTTATGTGAGCTCTAGGTCATGGGTAGGATAATGAGTTCATGAGTCATAGGTTTTCTACACTTATAGGCTATAACTTGACAAATTTGCACGAGTACTAATCCTAACTCATCTATTAATGCATTTGTGCACACTACAAAATATTATGAGGGGTTGAGTATTCTAAGAATATGTTCAATAATGAGCATCTTCTTGAGCTCTTGGAAAGCTCTCTCAAAGTTTTCTGTCCACTAGAATTTTGTCCCTTTCCTTTGAAGGGAAGTGATAGGATGTGCTATTTTGGAGAAAGCCTCTACAAATTGTTTGTAGTATCCAACTAAACCCATAAAAATCTTGAACTCTATAGCTATCATGGGTCTACTAAGATCCAATCACCTGATATCACATGACCAAGATATCTAACATCAAAGTGTAAGAACAAATACTTTGGGAAACATGCGTACAAATGAGTATCTCACAAACACTACACAACCTATCTCAAATTTCCCTCACGATCTTTCTCATCCTTTGAATAAAATAACATATCATTTAGGAATAACACCACAAATTTATCAAAGAAGGATCAAAATAACCCATTTATGAGGCTCATGAACACTAATGGGGAATTGGTGAGTCCAAAATGAACCACTATAAACTCATAGTGCCCATATCTCATGCAAAAAGTTGTCTTGTGGATATCACTCTCCAAAATCCTTAGTTGGTGATACCTCAACTTAATCTCAATAATTGAAAAAAATTGAGAACCTTGAAGCTAGTTAAATAAGTCATCAATCTTGGGTAGTGAGTATCAGTTCTTAACCATGAACTTATTAAGCTATTGGTAGTCTATCCACAAACTCAAGGATCCATCCTTCTTATTAACAAAGATAACCAATTCCCCCCATGGTGAGATACTAGGATGAATGTAACCCTTCTCCAAAAGTTCCTCTAACTAAATATTGGGGTCATTAATCTCATGGGTAATCATCCTATAAGGTGTAGGCTCCTGGAACAAGATTGATGTGGAAATCAATAGCCGTAGGTGGGGTCATACTTGGTAGCTCAAAAGGGAACACATATGTAAACTATTGTATTACTAGATAATCCTCAAGATGTGGCTCATTATCCTCCTCCTCTTTGTCATTAATAATGATGGCATGCAATTAACATCCCTTCCTCATACACCACTTAAGATGCATAGTAGAGATCATGTAGAGGGATATGGGCCATTAGATCCCCAAAATTACTATAGGTGAACCATGGTCATCAACACACTCCACCCTCTACTTCCAACAATCCACCTTGGTGCTATGAGAACATAGATTATCCATGCCAAAAAGTACATTATAAGAACTCAAGGAAATGACATGAAGATCAGTGTGAGTAATCATATCCTGTATCTAAATAGGATAATATCTAATCAAGGATCTAATTGACACTCTAGCACCCAAGGATAACTCTACATCCCAGCTAACATCGTACCTAATTGTAATCATACTACAATGATCCACCACCAATGGAGATGTAAAATAATATGTAGCTGCTAAATAAAATTATATAGAAATGATACTACCTCCCGTAATACATGTGGCCTATATTATTGTAGCTTGATACTTATTATGTTTATAATCAATTGCCATAAATACCCTATGAGAGCAGCCTATGTCACCCATTGTTGGATCAAATTTGGTTTCCCTTTGACTACCAATCCCTTGACTATATGGAAAATTCCTAGCAATATGGCATATGTCACCACAAGTCTAACAATGTCCATGGGTCTGAATTTGTATACCTTGAGGTTAGGGCTATTGTTGTCCACCTGTCATGCTAGATCCACTAAATCCACCCCTAATATACTATTGAGTTTGTACTAGAGGTGCATATGGATCCTATACCCTCTAATCCTATCAAGGACCCTATGCCTATCTCTTTTGGACATAGTGCCCTAATGACTCATGGAGGGTTCAACCTCTGATCCTACTATGAATGAGGTTATCTAATATATCATAATGAGGGCCTTTAGTTCTGCTTTGAATGAGGTCTAGATGTGTGAGTAGATATACCATGGTATTGAGACCTATAATGGGTTTCATGTGTCTTATTGCATATATCCTCAACAATAAGGGATCTCTCCATTGTAGCTCTTGTTGGATCTTGATTTGATAGGGTTTTAATTACTTCTTGGGATGTGGAAAATACCTAGGAATAACCTACAAACCATGACAAGTACTTCCAAATAGACCAATAGGACCAATTGATAAGACCACTCTATCTTCTACACTTTGAATTCTATAGGATTTAGGTGGGTGCACCTTAGGACTAATAAAAAAACCCTTTTACAACAATTTTTTAGCATTAATCCCATTAAAGTAGGCAATAACCTTCAATTCTTCTAACTTAAAAACAACAAAAGTAATGAAACACAACTAATTTTTCAAATCCAAGAGTTCTTAAGTCAAGCATAGGATAACTCTTTTAGATCTACAATATAACACAAATTAAAATGATTTTGAATTCAATATTTATTACTATGCAAGCTTCAAATCCACTATAAATTATAATTTGATTAGTGCTTTATCCATTGGGAAACTCTCCTCATAAATATTATACTTAAACCTTGTGATCTACTCATTTGATTCGTAAACAAGATTAATACATATTTGGAATCCTATGTTTATCACAATAGTTTTATTTGAATTCAATGATCTTCTCAAATAACATTAAGATTTTACATAACCCATTGGATTAATAGAAAAAAATGAGATGAAATATAATTCTGGGAGAATTACAACTAAAATTCATTTAACTTGTTCTTATTATAGAAAATCAAAGAAGAAAATAGGAAGAGACAAGATCCAAGTGATGCAACTCTAGTATTTTCATTTGTATTATTTTTAAAAAAATTATACAAGTAGATTTTTAGACAATGACTCAAGACAACTCCAAATAAACAAAGAACTTTTGTATTTCATCAATTCTCCATTAATAAGTATACCAAACTTGACAACAATAGAATGGATCGACTGCAAAATGAATTTGCAAAATATATTTTTAGACACCTCTTTCAAGATTTAGAAATCCTTTTATAAAACTAGGATTGCAACCACCTTAATGCTGGAAGGAATAGACACGTGTCTCAAACTAATTGGGTAAACAACATAGTTACAGAAAAGATAAAATGTCAACATCTATGGCTTTGCAAAAAATTAAGAAAAGTAGAAGATAGTTAGATGTATCATAGCTAATAGTCTAAATCTTCAAGAGTAATTTCTTGTTAGTTGTGTAGGTGTATCTATAGTGGGTGAACCAAAAATGTAAGATACCCTATTTTGGTTAACTGCCTTCCCTCTTTTGGCATCTACTGTTTTCCTCTAGCATACTATCTATCTTTTTCTACTTTTTGGGTTACATCTTTAGGTGGTTGTGCAACTTCTTCCATTTCATCTTGACCTCAATCATGATAATCTTTTACTATTTCTTGGGTAACATCCTTAGGTTGTGGTGTAGCTTTTTCTATCTCTTCCTTACCTCAAACCTGATCATCAACTTTCACCTAGGGATCTTCTATTTGGGAATGTATTTTGTTAGCCATTTATTATAAATAGTATCATTAGGCCAATTAAAATCTATAACCTCCTTTTCTTTGTTTGAAATACCTTTCCATTTAGCCTTCAATTGTTTTATTTCAAACTTTAGAGAGTTCTAAAAAATCCTTGCTTCTACCATCTCTTCTACATTCTTTGTAAATAAATCATTGTCATCATTGTTTATTATGTTATCCATTTTTATATTCAGTAAAGCACACAATTCTTCATCCTACTCTCTATAAGTCTTTAGATTGTGTTCACTTTTGAAGGCTAAAGGGAAAATGACAAAACTCTTATTTTTATACTTGGAAAGATAAAATATTACTCTTCTCTTTAATAAATCCCTATTTATATATAATTCTACCAAGTTTTCTACCTGATTATAAGTCTTTTCAATTAAGTCCTCAAATTGGGGTTTATCTATAACAATTAGACATATACGACCCAATTCTTCTTCTCTGCTGACCTGTATTTGAAAAACCTATCTCAACATATCCTCACTTTCACTAAAAAATATCCTAATAGCCATAACTTTTGTCATCTCATGGTAGAGAAATCTTGTATCAATATTAAATGCAAATTTTAAAATGACATCTCATACCTTTTCTCCATATCTTTGCACCACCCCCATTTGTGATGTTCTGAGTTTTCTTTTTTCTTCCTCAATTCCTTCATCAAATGGTTCTTTAGCATTTAATGGAGTCTGGAGGAACTCAATAATTAGGCCAGTAGGGGGTGGTGGAACTAGTGAAGATGAAATCATTCTCTAAGATGTTTCCCCTCTCTTCATTTTGCTTAATTGTTGACTTTCATATATAGCCAACACCTTTGACAACTCAATGTTCTTTATTCTTTGTTCATAACAAGCTTCCAAATTCTTTCATATTTTATATATAATTCAATAAATTTTTGATTTTATTTCATAGTGGTGGCCAAGGTATAGTATGTCATTTCTATGTTCAAGAGGGAAACTCCTTCATTATTAGTATCTCTGACTCTTGCCAACATTAAGCTCCCCACTTGATCTGTACCAGAGGTTTCTTGCTACCTAGACCTATCTATTTTTTGTAAGGACCATGTTACCAAGGCCACAAGATCTTCACTATAATTTAGTCCCATAGGGTGTTGACATTCTAGTCATATTTTTTATTAGTGACATACAGTTATTTAGATTTTGAGTTCATACTAAGCATATTGTATAGTTAACAATGTTAACCAAGCATTTCAGTTGCTACCGAGTCCTATAGTTGCTACTAAGTCCTATGGATAGATTTCAGTTTGAATCAAGCAATTACTACAGAGTTGAAGTTCATCAGTGTAAACTGAACATTTTAGTGTATGCCAAGTTTACTAGTGTAAACCAAGTTGTGAAATGTTTATCGAGTTCAAAGTTGATGTGATGCGAGTCTAGTGTTGACCGAGCTACTAAGTGTTAACCAAGAGGCTTAGTTTATACTAAGCTTGAGATGATAGTGTTTATCAAGCTATGCAATGTTAACCAAGTGATTCAGTTTATATGCTTTGTTTCATAATATTCATTGAGTCACCAGTGCAAACCGAGTTTAAGACTACTTGGAAATGATCAGTATAGATCAAGCTTCTATGTTTACTGAGTGCATGATGACACTAAACATTGATAATGGATGCTGAGTATTAGAACCTCACCGAGTTAGTCTTCAAAGCCCGAGTTTCTACACTTTGGCCAACTTTGTAATATTTTTGTAAACTTGTATTGTGCCTGACTTTGTAATTATGTAATTGGATTGATATATATGTGATGTATTGTATCACATCCAAAGTATGTATGGAATCAAATAAATAAGTAATGTAATCATCATAGAAAAGTAGACGAGAAAATTAAAAAGGCTACAATAGTATAAGGAGAAACAAAGATTCATCTATCATAGCAAGGTGATTTGTAAACTTAGAGGAATCTCATTCAACAAACCAAGTTGCAGATTAGATATCAGCTACTGTTTCATCCCAACAAGTGGATCACTTAAATCTTTTAACAAGGTAGACCTAACAGTCTTATGTAAATCTCTTTACCAAGTGCATACTTTACTATATGTTTGTAAATCCTTTCACAAGGTGGACCTAGCAGTCCTTATTGCTCCTAATAGGGAAAATCATCAGAAGTGATCATTGTAAGCCTTAATAGGCCAACTTTATACTATAATACTAAAGCTTGTGGGTATCATCCCCAACCCAATTTTACTTTCTATTTGGAAGGTTTTTGGGTCACCAAATCTTGTGTTAAAGTGTTATGTATGCTTTCATATTTTTCATTTTCTCATGCATGAAGTTATATTAGAATTCATATAAAATATTAATTTCTAATTGGGATAAAAGTTTTAGAAGTTACTGATTCACCCCTCCCCTCTCAGTAACTTAGCTTGTCATAATATTTCCAAAAATTAGTATTAGAGAATTGTGGTTCTCAGTGAAAAGTTTAATGGCTTGAGAAAAGATCAAAAGCAATGGAGGTATTCAAACTTGACACGGCTATTGACAATGAGAAGCTAGATTTGAAATTAGCCATTGGACAACTCAAGAAAGAAAAAGAGAAACTCTCCCAATCTCTGAAAAGAAGAAAATATCTTTCAATCTAGATGAATGATTCACTATACATTGAAGAAAGAATTGAATACATCTATCCAAGCAATTCAGATGAAGTTGATGTAGCAATCAAAGAACTATTGGAAAAGAATAGTACTCTTCAAGAAGAAGTAAGAAAACTAAGAAGAGAGAAAAAAATTTAGTCAGTAAGATTGTGTGAAGTCATGGAAGAGAAAAACAAGATAAGAGAAGAGATAAAAGGAAAGAACAATGAAATTCAACACCTATCCCTTCAACAAGAAGACTTCATTGATCAGCTCAACAATGCAAATTGTGAGGCCTCACCCCGACCCATTGTAGCATAGTGATACATTATTATTTTGATACTCATGACTCGATATGTTGAGACACTATTGAATATTTTGAACATATTATATTATTTCATGTTGTGTGATGTTTACTTTCAGATATTTGAGTTCATCATATAATGCTTTATGAACATGTATGTTGATGAAGTAAGTAAATGCAGAATTAACACTTTGAGTATGCAATTTTAATGATTGAGAATATGAGTAGAATGAGAGAAACCTTGATTAATTGAATGATGTATGTTTTAATTTATGTGATTTCCCTGATACATATATACATATGTGCATGTGATCTTATGGAGCTACTGATGTGTGCAATGAGTGTGCAGGATATTTCAGCCGAGAAACATAATGGGGAAATGAAACTGAACCCTATGTGCCATTTGTGGAAACCCCATTGTTCATATCTTAATTGTATTGTGAGAAGTATGAATGTATCATTCTATTATTTAGTAAATATTAATGTTTCGTAACAATATTTTTATAGTGTCGCTTGACATTCGTGAATTGTATATGCATTCCAACAAGCTAGTTAGGGTTAACTGTGTAACCTATGGACCTAAGTTAGACTAAGTTAGTGCCATCACTAATCAATTTTTAATCAAGATTATTTAGCCCTAATCTAGATTAGTATTTAAGCTGCATTTTGGTAGGTTGTTAGTTAGTCCTTATATTCCTAGCATTTGTCAGGTCCCAAAATTCATCCCTAAGGCCTAGAATCATGAAATCTTAATACCCAAGGGGTATGGGTATGGGTTAGGGCCATTTTCTACCCCCCTAGCCCCTTTTTTTGACTTTTATGGTCACTCAAAAATCTAATTTTTGCTTGGTTGCGAAAATTGATTGATCCCATCACGAGTTGGATGACTTTGACTCCACCTTGAGTTTAGCCCTAGGCCTAGATGGATTAGAAACCTCTAGAACTTTTGGGCAAGTGGGGGGAGTTATTGCTTTTAGAGGTGGTTGAGTTTTGATCTTATTTAGAGGCTTTTTTGAGGAGGTTTTGGTTGTTCACCCAACCTCTAGTTTTAGAGGGATTTTCAGAATTGAAGGAGTAGAGGAAAGCTAGCTCTTCTCAAACTTGTTCATTGCCATAACCTATTTTCTTGAAGGTAGGAATACTTTACCTCTTTTTGGTTTCTTGTATTGCTTCATGTTTCAGTTTTATTACTTATGTATGTTTGTATGTGTGATGAGTATGTTGGGAGGGATTGGAAACAATTTTTCTTCAATGTTTTTCCTTTGTGTTGTTTTGGAATTTTGAAGTTTTCTTTCATGGGTGTTTGGCATTACTCATCCTTAGATAGGGCAGAAGTGGCCATTTTTGGGGAAAGGTCTTTAGTTGGACTCCAACAGGGTAGAGTCTCTTCTCAGGATGAGAAGAGGGAAAGAGGGTAGGGTGTTATGGGCCCCTACTTGTCAGCACAAAACCCATATGAATTTTGGCATAAAAGAATGGAAGAACGGAAGTTCTTAAGTTATAGCCTCGATTGGGCACCTTTTTTGGTGTTGTGTTTGACATCTCCTACTGGAAAAATCCACCTTCCCCCTAGTTTTGATTCAATGTTGAATCCTATTGTAAAAAATCGATATGGAAATGAATTTTTGATTTTGTTCCTTGTTATGCTTGTTTGTCACCTAGTCAGTTTTTGTTTCCTCCACAATCTTAGTGATGCATTGTAGAAAATGATATGGATCCCTTGATAAGGGCCATGAAGGAAATTTAAATTGATTGTGGAAATTCAACTATGTTCGGGATTAAAATCTTGTGTAGAAATGTAATTTAAACCTTTATTGTTGTGGCAACGATGTCGGGTTTTCTTCCTGATTCTTTCTCAGTGGAGCCTTTGAATCAGGTGGTCAATAAAATGATGAATGAGTAATATCACTGCTTTTGAGGTTTTCATACTTTCAGTTATATGTATGTGTATAAAAAAAAAATGAGATAAAATGGTGATGTGCAATTATGTAAAGTTCAATTTTCAATTATGTAAAGGCAAAATTATGTTATGTGTGGAACCTTAATTCATTTTCATAGTTATAAGGAAATAAGATCAATCGTGCAATGTTGTTAAAATGAATTAATCAAGTTCTTGGTGTAACTAGGTAGCTAGTACATTCTACAAGAAATTACAAAAAAAAAGCGATTGTATTGAAAAATTCATACTTAGTTAAAAAAGAGGCCTTAAAGAAAAAAGTATTCTTAGAGTAAAAATTCTCTCTGGTTTTTGTATGGGAGAAAAAAATTTAATTCCCCCCCTTGTAACAAAGAATCTTTAAAGTATCTCCTAGATATTCCCCTTGAATAAAAATAAATAAATTTACTTTTGAATAACTAAATAAACAAAAAAAATAAAAAATAATATTAATGTTAAAAAAAATATCCTAAAATCTACTAATTTAACTTTATGATATTACTTCCTCTATCTTACCCAGGCGTAGCCCTTTTTGACTTTGGCTTGTATTAAATGTTCCTTTTTAATTTTGAGTTGGGAGGGGTCTGTTCATGTCAGTTGTACCATCATATGAGGGGGCAGGAACTTAAGTGGGCATTAATGCCAAAGTTAATAATCAAATTTTTAAAAAAGAAAGATAACTTCCACCTTATACCTTTTTGGAGCACCCATTTTGGAGGCCTGTCATGTGCAGAGGGAAGTATGCTTGGATAGCGTGAGGTGGGGGGAGGCAAGTCTAAAGTCTAACAAAACAAAAATTTAAACCTTCCTTCCAAGCCTATGACTTCTCCTTTCCAACAAGAGGATGAATCAACATTGGATCACGTGAATCCCTTAGGCTGCGCACCTATCAAGTTCCTTGGTCAGCGCACATGGAGTATGGAGTTGGCAGGTTCCAAGACTTGCACAAGCATTTTGAAAGCACTTGAGAATAAGGAAAGGGAGATGTGACATGGAGGGGAGTAGGTTAGTCATTTTGGTAGTGTTTTACATTTGTTATAGAGTTAAGGGTTGTGGGGGGGTTAAGTTAGGAAGACAGTAAGTTAGTATGTTTAGTAATGTAGTTGTTTAAATTGTATATCAAAAATGTTAGTTTTATAGTATTAGTTAGTAGTTCATTTTGAGTTTAGTATATATTTTAATTAAGTTTTAAGATTTGGATAGTACCATGTAAGTAGTTAATCTAAATGTTCTTAAATTTTAGGTTTAGTATGTTTTATTTTATTTAAGTTTTTTTTAAAATTTAAGATAGTTTAAATTATTAAATAGTACTTGTTAAGTAGATTAGAGTAATTTAGTTTTAGTTAAATATGTTTAGTATTAGTGTATTTTAAAAAAAATTAAGTGACCATATTGTTTTTAAAATAGAAGGTTAATTATTATGGTTTTAACTATAGATTATTTTGGTATGTTTTAGTTTAGATTCTAGTTAATTCAATTTTAGCTTTATTATTATTATCATTATTATTATTTTTCAATAGATCATAAATTCAATTATATTTAGTTTTAGAATTGAGTTTGATTGTAGTTAGACAATTTTTTTTATGTTATCATAGTAATTAGTTCTTTGATGTCTATGCTATGAAATAACTAGACTTATACTCCATCCAAACAATATTAGAATAATTTTAATACATTGTTGTAATACTAATGTAATAACGAATCAAATGTTGATACCAATTTAATAATGAGAGTCTAACTTTAACGATTTATTCCTTCTCATGATTATAAACTTAAGATGAAATGTAGTAAACCTATTCTTTCACTTGCAAATCAAACTCTTAAACCTTAGTGAATCTAATTATTATTACTTTAAAAAAAATTTAAAAAAATTGTGTGTTTTTGCCATCTATTTTTGGGCATGACACAAATAAAGAAATCATGAACCTGAGATCAAAGAATGAAAGATTACAGAATAATCTAAACATTGAAAGGAAAACCAATGAAAGAATGTTGAAATCCCAAGCAGACATGAATCCGTTGAATGAGTAGAGTCACTTTAGAGAAAAAGGAAAAGCAAGAATTAGATATACAAAAGAAGGATAATCATCCAAGCAAGGAGCTCAAAGGAACCAAAAACCTACTTGCAATCACTATGGTAAGATAGGTCATACTTCAAATAAATGTTGGAGCAATGGCAAAGCAAAATTCAATGGAAAATGATACAATTGTAATTAACATGGTAATAGAGCAAATGAATGCAAAGAGAAACAAAGAATTGAAGAAAAATGTCACAAATGTAAGAAGCATGGGCATAAGTCATCAGAATGCAAAACCAAGATATTGAATCCAATAGAACAAATTGTGAAAGCTATATTTGGTTGGGACTGTAATACTTGGTGCAATGCCATTACCATGGAGAATTTGGACACATTAGAAAAAATTGTGTAAAGCATCACATGAGGAAGAGAGATACTACCAAAAGATGTTTTATCTATACAGAACTTGGTCACCTCGCCAAGAATTGTATGAATAATGGAAGAATACAAGATGAAAAGAAGGCAAAAGATAATAATGTCAAAAACCAAATGAAACAACAATGGTTTCCAAAGTCTATTGGGAATGCAAGTCCAAGCAATGATGATTAAGTCACTCAAGAATTGGGTGACTCCACCATTTCAACTCAATTTCTCAAAGGAGAACTAGAACTAGGCTACCAAAGAAGAAATCTAAATAGGTTCCAATTGATAGAACAAAAGAGATATATCAGAATTCAAGATGCAAAGGGATTACTGAGTAAAAGGTACTAGTTACCACCAAGTTACCTTCCTTATTGAGTGAAGTTGGGTCACAGACTCTACCAAGCGAGGTCGGGAGTAACTATATCTTATGTGGCTACCAAATGATGGAAGAATTCATCGAGTAATCAATGCAAGTAAAGTGGATGACAATCTGTCAAATTCATCTAACTTTCATACCAAGCATTTATGGGAAAAATTGATAAAAGGAATGAAATTGAAGTCAATTTTAGCATTAATTTTTGAGATCAAATTGTGCAGATTGATCTTCAAAAGCATTCAAGCAATTTGAGTGAATTGTTGTCAAATATTTTGAATTCTCTCAAACCCTACTGACTGAAGATGGAAGCAACTAGTAGAAAAGAAATGTGAGGGTCATACATGTTAGTTTGTGGTGTAGAATGGAAGGTGTTGGATTTCAAGCTCACTCCTATAGTCACTAAAACCCTACACCCGAGTCAAGCACAGTCAAAAATTCCTCCCAAGGTACTGTTGATCAACGATATTTGTTCTCATTTTAAATGTGCAATTCAAGATATTGGCACCCTAGAAATGGATGAATGTTTAAAAGAGTTATGCATTGATGGCATTTTAAAACCTCAGCACCAACATCTCGAAGCCAAAGGTTTAACCTATATTCCTCACATGCCCTATGATTTCCAAGTCAAATGCATTATGTATATCCTCAGTTATGCGCATAATAGAAAATTGTGGTTGGAACAACTTATTTTGTTACCAAGAAGATGATCCACATGATCACTGGTCTCCCTATGTTGGCTAAAGTGAAAATGACTAAAACCCTATGTCAGGTCAAAATGGACAAGAAAACCCTAATTGAGTGGGATGGTAGGGGAATAAGAATTAGAAGTATCACTAACATGGAGTTGAAGTTAGGTATTCATGTCATTGCACACAAGATCTACAGTTTGAGCAGGCTGAATAGTGTGTCATACAAAGCAGTTGACCTGGCATACAAGGTAGTCAAGAATAACCTTTCTCTTGACCTTGCTGAGCTATTGTTGAATCAATTCAACAAGAACTTGGAGAGAATTAGGAAATTGAAGAATAATCCAAGTAAGTTTGGCTCTCTATTGACATGTTTATTCTTTTATGTTTATAAATTCTTCCCATCAAAAGGTACTGTTGTGTGGAGGAAAGACATGCCAATACTTTATTAGATAAATAAATACATTGCTAAAATGGGAGAAAATTACACCAGTATTATGGATAACTATTTTGATGCATTTTAGAGAAAATGAATAACATATACTGAATCCCCAAGAAATTAGTTGAAGATTATAAGGATGATGTATGTTTTATGGTGGATAGTGATAAGGTATACATTTAGGAAGTTAGGCCTAGAATTGCATGGGTGAAACCTCTAGGATATGAGGTAAATATTGATGAAACAAAAGATATTATTGAGGCATTGATAAGTGAACCAATTGACCCCAAGGTTACATATTTTGGCACCTATGATGAGGCTAAGGCCCAGATAGAACTAGAGATCAAGCTCCCTCAGGCGGTTAACAAAGGCAAGAAAAGGATTGCCGAGTTGAAAACAAGTTCTACTCTTTTGTTAACTGAGGGAAAAGGTGAAGATGAAGAAGCAGAGGATGAAGAATTAGAGGAAGAGGAACCACTGAAGAAAAAGGGAAAGGTAATCATTACTAAGCCTACGAAGGCATCCACTACAGTGTTCACAAGGAGATCCTCTAGGAAGAAAACAAATAAAGAAGGGTGAGACATCATTTTCAAGCGGTCTCCACCCACATTTGAAGAGAGGATGAAGGAATTGGAATTAGGTTCTAGGATAAAAAATTTCAAAGAATTAAAATATGAGACTAGAATAGTTGATGAGCAAAAGCAGATTGAAGATATTCTAATATCTAAAATGGGCAAATGGAAACACTCACCTGACCAACTCACTCAGCAAATTCTAAAAGCTCTAATGAATAAAATCAAGATAAGATTGGAACATGCAATGCAAACTACAAAGTAATGTATTCATGAGAAGACCTTGAGGAAACTAATGCCAAATCTGAATGAAAAGGAATTAAAAGAATATTTAAAGAAAAATGAAGAAAAATTGACTTTAAGATTCAATACTTGTCTAATTTTGTTAAAAGAAATAGAACACGTTGTGAAGAATGCAGCAAAAATGGACAAATATCTATCTTCTTCACAAATCGAGCAATTTTCTAGTAAGTATAGGTGACAAAGATGATGAAGACGAGTAAGAAAAGGATGAAGAAAAATATTGTGAAGAAGTAACACATTTTGATAACATTGATGATGAAGAAGAACAAGAGCAAGAGGCTACCAAGGAAGGAACTCAAGATGTTGAGGAAACTGACCCAGTCAAGATTGATGCAGTAGTTATTGCTTCACTTCCTCACTCTCCAAGAAAAATAGTGACAACATTGAGCACAAAGATGACCTCTACAGGATTTATTGTGGCTATGACTGCAAGCACAGGCACAAGCATCCAATCAATATTTGCACTAGTACATCTCAACACATCATTGATTGAAGTGTCAACTACTTCATCTACTGAGTAGCAAACTCTTCCCTCTTCAACAATTTTGGCTTTAACAGGTACTTCTACCAATATTTCTACAATAAGTGCAGTATTAATTTTTGTAGGAAGCCCCACTATTTCAACTATTGTTTCCATTCCAAGTTCACAAGCAATAAGTGTAAGGAAAATTGAGACCAAGCCTCAACTGAGCACAAAATTTTTGGGTAAAGAAAAAGAAAAGGAGGAGGATGTAGATCTTGATGAGGAAATTGTGATACCTAATTGGGATGTTTCAAAACTCAATCCTGATCAAATGCAGACCTTTGGAGAATTACTCCAAAAGAAAGCCAAGCAATAGAGGCTAAGAGAGGAAAGAGATAAAGAATTTAAAATCATTGAGGATTCCAAGAATATTTTGGTAGAGGCTATAGGTATAAGGGTTGATTCTTCTCAACTAGTTTTGTATTAGTTGGCAGATGCAGTCCAAAAGTATAATGAAGATCTAGATGGACAAGATAAGTTATTATAGAAAGGAGAGAAGAAGTTTGAGAATAAGGTCTTAGAACTTATTTCTCAAAAGATTTCCATTTACCAAGTATAGTTATCTACTATTTTGGGTTCTCTTGAAAATTCTTGTACAAATGTAACTTTACTTTTTGGTAAATTATGTGATATTCCAAGTTTTACAAAGGAAATAAAAGAAAAATTGTCTAAGATTGATGAAGATCTTTAAGTACGTGCTCAGCAATTGTAGCTTGACCCAAGTTCAAGCTCTGCCCATTTCAAAAGGATCAAATTTTTCATAGACATGTAGGAAAAATTGCTTAAAGAAGAGGCCTAAATTAGATCTACTTTGGTAGATATTCAAAATATGATACTCCCTAACATGGATCCGCTAAAAAAGCATATTGCTTATTCAAAAACTCTCATCCATGATAATAATTTCTCTATTGCAGAACATATGATTGAACTATCAGCAGAAGTGCAAGTGGAATTACACACACGTAGGGTCTTGCAAGAGAATTGGGACAAGACTTTGGCAATCATACTAAAGGTACATTCAAACTTCTTGTCTCATTTTGGCATTACTATATAAATACATATAGTATAAATCTTTGGCATTAATGTCAAAAAGGGGGAGAAGATATTAGAGAAGATATAAGATGATATAAAGAGGAGAACCTACAAAAGTCATAAGGAGAATGATGTAAAAAGATAGGGGGGAAAGATTGTAAGAAGAAAATATATTGTATGAATAGTATACTATATATTATCTTTGGAGGAAGCATTACCATATACAAAAATGTATCGCTTACAAAAATAATTTTGAAAAATATCAAAAATAGTATACTCTACCGAGTTGGAGATATAAGGTGATGGGTGATTTAGTTTTGACTGATAAGTGTTATTTTCACTAATGCCAAAAGGGGAGATTGTTGACATTCCAGTCATGTTTGTTATTAGTGACATACACTTATTCAGGTTTTGAGTTCATACCAAGCATATTGTACAATTAATAGTGTTAACCAAGCATTTTAGTTGCTATTGAGTCCTATAGTTGCTACCAAGTCCTATGGAAAGATTTTAGTTTGAACAAAGAAATTACTATAGAGTTGAATTTTAGTAGTGTAAATCGAGCATTTTAGTGTATGCCAAGTTTATTAGTGTAAACTAAGTTGTGCAGTGTTTATCAAGTTTTTAGTTGATGTGATGCGAGTCTAGTGTTGATCAATCTACTCAGTGTTAACCAAGAGACTCAGTTTATTCTGAGCTTGAGGTGATAGTGTTTACTGAGCTATGCAGTGTTAACCAAGTGACTCAATTTATATGTAAAGTTTCACAGTATTTACCGAGTCACCAGTGCAGATCGAGTTCAACACTACTTGGAAGTAATTAGTATGGATTGAGCTTCTACATCTACTAAGTGCATGATGATGCCGAGCATTGACAATGGACACCGAGTACCCAAACCTCACCGAGTCAGTCTTTAGAGCTCGAGTTTCTACACTTTGGCTAACTTTGTAATATTTGTGTAAACTTATATTATGACCAACTTTGTAATTATGTAATTAGATTGATATATATGTAATGTATTGTATCACATCCAAAGTATGTATGGAATCAAACAAGGAAGTAATGTAATCATCATAGAAGAGTAGAAGAGAAAATTAAAAAGGCTACAAAAATATAAGGAGCAATAAAGATTCATCTATCATAGCAAGATGATTTGTACACTCAAAGGAATCATATTCAACAAACCAACTTGCAAATCAAAGATTAGCTACTGTTTCATCCTAATAGGTGGATCGGTTAAATCCTTTAACAAGGTAGACCTAACAATTGTATGTAAATATCTTTATCAAGTGTATACTTTATTGTATGTTTGTAAATTGTTTCACAAAGTGGACCTACTAGTCCGTATTGCTCCTAATAGGGAAGATCATCAGAAGTGATCATTATAAGCCTTAATAGGCCAACTTTATACTACAGTACTAAAGCTTGTGGGTGTCATCCCCACCCTAGTTTTACTTTCTATTTGGAAGGCTTTTGGGTCACCAAATCTTGTGTTAAAGTGTTATGTATTCTTTCATGTTTTTCAGTTTCTCATGGATGACGTTAGATAAAAATTTATATAAAAGATAAATTGCTATTTGGGATAAAAGTTTTAGAAGTAACTAATTCACCCCTCCCCTCTTAGTAACTTAGCTTGTCATAATATTTCCAATAAGGGGCTTTCCTAGCTTCTTCCTCTACTCTAAAGTTTTTATTGGTTTTGTTTCTTATGGAACCAAATACCATAGCATCAAAAATGTCCAATTCAGGATGAATTAACACTCTTGAATCCTTTAACATTACTCGATTGTCCTTTGGGGTAATTTTATTAAATCGCTCCATCATTTCCTCCTTAATTTCATCCCTTATAATAGACTCCTCTTTATTAAGTTTCTCTTCCTTCCTCTTCTTACATCTAGCTTCAAAATTTAACATGCTTTATCTCCAAGAAAATTGAATAAAAGCCCTAGATTTAACAAAATTATCATTTGACATAAATTAATTAAAATCTTGTTCTACTATTGGATCCAATTCCTTACCTCTAAAATCCTCCACTATGAGATCCATAGCTGGAATTAGAGGTTCTTACAATATTCCTTCTATTGCATGCAATTTTTCAAATTGTGTGTTGTCTTTAATGTCACACAAATGTCATATCAATCATCAAATAGTGTCTACCAAGCTTAGAAGGTCAGCAAGGCAAAGGACACTATCTACCAAACTCAAAAGGTTAGCTAGACAAAGGATAGTGTCTACCAAGCTCAGAAGGTTAGCAAAGAAAAGAAGCAATTCTTACCGAGTTCACTTGGTCATCAAAGGTACTGTGGAAGAAGCAGTTCTTACTGAGCTCACTCAGTCATCAAAGGTAATGTAGAAGAAGTAATTCTTATCGAGCTCACTCAGTCATCAAAGGTAATTTGGCAGAAGTAGTTCTTACTGAGCTTTCAAGGTAATCAAAGAAATTTAGTTTTTATCGAGTAAACTTAGTAGCCAAAGGACTTTAAGGATATTGCAATGTTAACCAAGTCAAGATGGTTAACTTAGGAAATTTTTGGAAGTAGTATTTACTGAGTAGGGTCAGCCAGTAAAGGATTTCATTGTTTTATGAAATAACATTTATTTGTTTAGAGTAATATCTGTAGCCGACTGATGTATGATTTATTGGTAAATGTAACATGTAAATGGGTTGACTTGACAATCTGAATGGTATAAGTAAAAGGTCAAGTTACGAATTCAAAGAGGTGAAATGGAAGTGGGGAATTAATGAGATATTAGGACTGATTATTGTGGAAACAAATTTGAAGGATGATTAGAGACCATTGAGGAGTAGAAGAGCAATATTTGATCAAGAACGATCTAATGAAGCAAAATAGAGACCTGTAATTAGCAAATTCAGTTGCATCTTGTTTAGGTTAATTCATTCTTGCTTTCTAACCATTGTAGCAGTGATTCCAAATCTCTTAATAGAGTTGGTTTAATAACCATTTTATAAATCCTCTAACAAGGTGACAGTTCAGTTGAATTGTTCTAAAGACCTCTAGCAAGGCCGCTCCTAACAGGGTGATTAAATCCTCTAACAGGGTCACACCTAACAATGTGTATTGTAACTTTTAATAGGGTTGGCTCCTAACAGGGCTCACTTCAGAAGAGTAAAAAATTGGTGACTAGTCTCTACATTAAATCTAGTGTCTCTTGTGTTCATCTTGTTTTCAATTGCATGCATGTTTGCCTTAAGATAAGTAACAGTTTAATTTACCGAGTTACAACATTTTTGTTATGTTTACCAATTATCTAGATCTTTAAAATATCTAAGGGATCTATGGATTAATTTTTGTAAGTAATTGATTCACCCCCCCTCTCAGTTACTCTACCTTTAATTCCAACAATTGGTATCAGAGCCTTTGGTGCTTACAGGAAAAGATTTCAAGGATCTAAGCTAAAGATTAGGATGTCTTACAAAAGGAAAATTCCAAGAATTAACAGGGACAACTTCTCAACATGGCAAGGATTGATGAGGCTTCATCTGGCTTCTATTGGTGATATAGGGCTAAAGTACATTGATGAAAAATATGAAGAACCTTCTAGTACATTATCTATCAATGATATTGCTGAAAAGAAGACTCACAATAACATGATGATAGACATAGAATCTGCTCTTAGTTATGAAGAGTTTGATGACATCAAGGATTGCAAAACTGCCTTTGAAATTTGGAACAAGTTGAAAGAAATCTATGGAGGAGATGATAATGTGAGAAGAGCTAAAGCAGAAAGTTTGAGATGACAATTTGATCAAATGAGGATGAGAGAGGATGAAAACATTGAAAAGTATGTTGAAAGAATTAAAGCACGTGTTAGTGCAATCAAAGCATCTGGAGGAGATATCAGTGAGGAGATAGTTCTAAGTAAAGTTCTTATAACTCTACTTCCCATTTATGCAATCAGAGTATTTGTAATTCAAGAAAGGAGATGTGAGGCAAATCATAAAATAAATTTAGAGGCCATAGTTGGAAGATTGACTGCATTTGAGCTAGACAACTATGAAAATTATGTTCCAGCTACCAAAAATGTTGAATCAACATTTGAAGCCAAGCTTTCACTCAAAGAAAAAGTGAAAAAGATGAAAGATCCACAATCAGACAGTGATGAATAATCTAAACAAAGTTTAGACAGTGATCTTGAAGTGGTTGAAGCTCTACTAGCAAGAAAATATTCAAGAGGCAAAGGGAAATACAAAGGTAAGGTTCCTTTAATCTTCTTTTCTTGTGAAGAAATTGGACATATTGCTGCTAGGTGCCCAAATAAGTAGAACAAAGATGAGAAGAAAGGTCACAAGTACAATGGCAAGAAAGACTTCAAATCATTCAAAGATAAAGGTATGAAAACATGTTTTATGCCTAAAGATTCTAATGATTCTAATGATGAAGAAGAAGAATAAATTGTCTACATTGCTATGAAAGATGAGTTTGATAATGATGAGGAAATGACACTCATTTCACACATGAGCAAAAATGATACATGGATCATAGATAGTGGTTGTTCTCATCACATGACTAGTCATAAAACTAAGTTTGAATACTTTGAAGAATATGATAGTGGTAGTGTAAGATTTGGTAACAATGAACCTTGTTGTATAAAAAGAAAAGGAAGAATCTCACTAACCAAGGAACTTGTATGTGATAATGCATACTGGGTAGAAGGACTAAAGCATGATTTATTGAGTGTGGTATAACTACTCAATGATGGATTCAAAGTAGAATTTATGAATGGAAAAGGAAAGCTGATTGGATCAGGCATTTAAACAAAAGGTAACTTATTTTATCTTGAACTTGGTGAATGTTCATGTTTCATTGCTCAAATTGAAGAAAGTTGGTTATGACATAGGAGGTTGTGTCATGTAAACTTTGACAACTTAATAAAGATCAGTAAATTCAGAAAAGTAAGAGGTATTCCTAACATAAAGAAACCCGAGGTTGGTCTATGCAAGAATTGTCAAATTGGTAAAATGGAAAAGACTAGTTTTAAAAGAAAGAACTACCAAACTGAAGAAGTTCTAGAAATTGTTCATACTGATTTGTGTGGACCTATTGGCATTGAAAGTTATACGGGTGAAAAATTATTTTTTCTTTTTATTGATGATTATTTAAGAATGATGATTGTCATGTACCTAAGAGAGAAATCAGAAGCATTTGAAAAGTTCAAATGGTATTTGGCCAGAGTAGAAAAGGAAACAAGCAAACGACTAAAATTCTTAAGGTCTAACAGAGATGGTGAATTCATTTCACATGAGTTCAATAACTTTTGCATTGAAAGGGGAATCAAAAGACATGTTTCAGCACCTGGAACTCCTGAACAAAATGGAATAGCAGAAAGAAGAAATAGATCAATAATGGATTGTGCAAGAACCTTAATGATTGAGAAAGGCATTGCTATCAAATACTAGAAGGAAGCTATCAACACTGTAGTTCATACCTTGAACCGAGTATAGCTGAAAAGGGACTCATTCAAAATACACTATGAGTTGTGGTATGGCTACATACCCAATGTAAGTTATCTAAAAGTATTTGGAAGCAAATGTTACATTTTGAAAGAATCTAAAAAGGGTAAATTTGATGTAAAAAGTGATGAAGAAATATTTTTGGGATACTCTTGCAAAAGCAAAGCATATAGATGTTTGCACTTATCTAATCACAAAGTCATAGAAAGTGCACATGTGAAAGTTGATGAGTTTGCAGAAAGAACAGAAGAAGAAAGAAAAAAGGAACCTAAAGACTACAGAAGATTTGTTTAAATTGAACCTGATACAATGCCAAGTATACCTATTAATCAAGAATCCTCAACTCCAGAGTCTTCATTAACCGAGTCACAAGAAGTTCAAGCTGAGTCAGCATCTACTAAGCTGGAAGAACCCGAGTTGCAAATAAAAGCCACTAAGTTAGCATCTACCGAGCCCAAGCAACTAGAATCAGAACTAGAAGTTGAGACACAAAAGGATAACAATGCAAATCACTCAAAAGGAAAGGAGCCTATGTTAGCGAAGCATGTCAGAAAGCATCATGCACTAGATCAGATCATTGGTGATAAATTAGAAGAAACAATGACAAGAAGTAAGTTGAAAGGAACTTGTTTATTTGCTAATTTTGAACGTAGAATTGTCAAAGATGCACTAGAAAATGAAAGTTGGATTGAAGCTATGAATGAAGAGATAGAACATATAGAGAAAAATAAAATATGGACTCTTGTACCTAGACCCAAAGACAAGAATGTGATTGGAACAAAGTGGGTATTCAAAAACAAACTAAATGAAGATGGTAAGATATCAAGGAACAAAGCTAGACCAGTATGCATAGGATATTCACAAGAAGAAGGTGTAGACTATGGAGAAACTTTTGCTCCTGTTGCAAGATTGGAAGGTGTCAAAACCTTACTTGCATATGCTGCATTCAAAGGATACAAAGCTTATCAAACGAATGTCAAGTCAGCATTTTTCAGTGGCATATTGGAGGAAGAGGTTTACATTGAGCAGCCTGAAGGTTTTGTTGATCTAGACAAGAAGGACATGGTCTACAAATTGAATAAAGCATTATATGGTTTGAAACAAGCCCCTAGAGCATGGTATGAAAGATTGCATAACTATCTTAGTCAGATTGGTTTTCAAAGAACTAATGACAACAACAATTTGTACATAAAGGAAGGACTAGATAGTAAGATTGTTTTTGTAGAAATATTTGTAGATGATAGTTTGTTCACAGGAAATAATGATCTTTGCAAAGAATTTTCAGAACAAATGAACAGGGAATTTGAAATGTCAATGTTTGGTGAAATCAAATTCTTTTTTGGTCTTCAAATTTAGTAGAATAAGAATGGCATCTATATTACTCAATCTAAATACATCAAGGAGATACTAAAAAAGTTTGGGATGGAGGACTACAAACTAGTTGGGACTCCTATGTGTACTAGATTAAAACTTACCAAGGATGATGAATCAAAGGAAGTGGATCAGACATTGTATAGATCTATGATTGGAAAGTTACAATATGTAGTGCACACATGACTAGACATTGCCTTTGAAGTAGGGATTGAAGCAAGATTCTCAGCAAAACCAAAAGAAAATCACATGATGGCAATCAAAAGGATCATCAGATACTTAAAAGGAACTGAAGATTATGAATTATGGTATAAACTTGGAGGAAAACTGGATTTAAAGGTGTTCACTAATGCATATTGGGCAAGAAATATTGATGACAGAAAGAGCACAGGCGAAGGAGCTTTCTTTCTTGGAAAAAGGTTGGTTTCTTGGACAAGCAAAAAGCAAAATTGTACATCTCAATCCACAACAGAGGCTGAATATGTTGCAACAGTAGTAAATGACTCAAACATTGTGTGGTTTAAACAATTATTGGAAGGTATGAAACAAGAAATCAAAGAACCAGTTGTTATGTTTTGTGATAACACAAGTGCAATTAACATTTCCAAGAATCTAGTGATGCATTCAAAAACCAAGCATATTGCCATAAAATATCACTTTGTTGGAGAATTGGTGCAAGAAAAGGAAATAAGATTGGAATATGTGCATACAAAGGAACAAATTGCTGACATATTCATAAAGCCTTTACCTAAGGATGCATTCTTGTATGTAAGAGGTAAGTTAGGGGTCATTCCCCTATCTAAAGCTCACTAAAATACAATTTTAGTGATGCATCAACAGGAACAGAATTGAAGATCTATTAGTTGATGCAACAAACCAATGAAGACATTGCATATGAATCAGTACATCAGGTACAATGTTATTTAGTTATTTTGAGTTGTCTTTGGCATGTGTTGTCAAAGAGGGAGAATATACTATCATATCTTTCTAAAATTTGCAAAATAATAAGAGTTTGTGTAAGAGGGAGAGATTATTATGAAAGAGGGAGTTTTGTATTCTGTCATTAAAAGACTTGTTTTCAAATTTCATCCTGCTATGACATGTTGTGTTTTCATCAATGCCAAAGAGGGAGATTGTTGGACATAATTGTTCAAATTGTGTGTTGTCTTTGATATCACACAAATGTCATATCAGTCATTAGACAGTGTCTACCGAGCTCAAAAGGTCAGCAAGGCAAAAGAAAATGTCTATTGAACTCAGAAGGTTAGCTAGATAAAGGATAGTGTCTACCGAGCTCAAAAGGTCAGCAAAGCAAAGAAGCAATTCTTACCGAGTTCACTCAATCATCAAAGGTAATGTGGAAGAAGTAGTTCTTACTGATATCACTCGGTCATCAAAGGTAATGTGGAAGAAGTAGTTCTTACCAAACTCACTCGGTCATCAAAGGTAATTTGGCAGAAGCAGTTCTTACCAAGCTTTCAAGGTAATTATAGAAATTCAAATCTTACCAAGTAAACTCAGTAGCAAAAGGACTTTAAGGATATTGCAATGTTAATCGAGTCAAGATGGTTAACTCAGGAAAATTATAGAAGTAGTATTTACCGAGCAGGGTCGGCTAGTAAAGGATTTCATTGTTTTATGTAATAACGTTTATTTGTTTAGAGTAATATCTGTAGCCAAATGATATATGATTTATTGTTAAATGTAACATGTAAATGGGCTGACTAGACAATCTGAATGCTATAAGTAAGAGGTCAAGTTGCAAATTCAAAGAAGTGAAATGGAAGTGGGGAATTAATGAGATATAAGGACTGATTATTGTGGAAGTGAATTTGAAGAATGATCAGAGACCATTGAGGAGTAGCAGAGCAATATTTGATCAAGAAGGATCTAATGAAGCAAAACAAAGACCTGTAATTAGCAAATTCAGTTGCATCTTGTTCAGGTTAATTCATTGTTGCTTTCTAACCATTGTAGTAGTGTTTCCAAATCTCTTAACAGAGTTGGTTTAACAACCATTTTGTAAATCTTCTAACAAGGTGACAGTTTAGTTGAATTGTTCTAAAGACCTCTAGCAAGGACACTCCTAATAGGGTGATTAAATCCTCTAATAGGGTTGCACCTAACAGTGTGTATTGTAACCTTTAATAGGGTTGGCTCCTAATAGGGCTCACTTCAGAAGAGTGAAAAATTGGTGACTAGTTACTTGGTGGTTTTTCTCATATTGGGTTTCCACATTAAACCTAGTGTTTCTTGTGTTCATCTTGTTCTCAATTGCATGCATGTTTGCTTAAAGACAAGTAACAGTTTAATTTACCAAGTTACAACATTTTTGTTATGTTTACCAAGTACTAGAAGTAACTAGATCTTTAAGACATCTAAGGGATCTATGGATTAATTTTTGTAATTAACTAATTCACCCCCCTTCTCAGTTACTCTACCTTTAATTTCAACACCTTCCTCTAACTTAGGAGTGATTACAATAATATCACACTAGTTTTCCACCTGCCCTTAATGCTCAACTATTTCTTGTTCACTTCTAAAATTCAAAGGAGTTTGACAAGGTGAGTATACCTCTTTGCTTGATGAAGGAGCATCTTAAATTCTCTTTTTCTTTGAGGCAGATTCAGTAGGGGGATTTTTTGATCAAGGTCTTTTATAAACTAGGGTAGGAGGTGAAGGCCTACCTCCTATTTCTCTTTCTTTAATAACAACATCCTCTAATGTTCGCACAATAGTATATGTAGTTCTCCTCTGAAGAGTATACTACCCAGGATTCATGATAGAGGTAATTTCCAATTTATCCATCAATTCTCTTTCCTTTTTAGGATGTTCTTTAACCAAGGAATATCTTTTCTCATGTAGAACTTGAATGATCTCAACAAAATGTGTCATCAATTTATTCAATTTATCACTCCATAAATTTGCATCTTTTAGAGGATAATATTTTTTTTGTCAAACACATTAATAAAATATAAAACCTTCTTGTATATCCTCCATTTCTTCTTTGTATCTCTTGTTCTTGTAAGGAAAATTCATCTATGCTAATATCTTCAGGGTAATAATACTTATAAGTACGTCCTTTGACTTTCATTCTTATCTTAAACATCTCATAAAAACTCTCAGGATCTATGAATTTAGCATGAGATTTTTCCATGTTGTAGGGATATATTACTTTATCTAGATGTTTCCATCCTCCTTTTGTTGCCAAAAATTTGTGTGCAATAATGGAATTAGTGAAAATTGTACCTCTTGATCTATTTGTCAATTCTTCTTCCTCCAATCCTTCAATTTTCCATAAAACTTTTGCAACACCAATCTTGAGGGGAACATAGAAAGTTAACACATGGGGAGTTCTCGAGAAACCATATCTCCTAAAAATAGTGGAAACTAGATATGGGATACTGTCTCCCCAATTATGGCTCACCTTCAGACCTATAGAAAACACTTTTGGCCTTATCAGTTCCAACAATGCCTTTAGAATTATTGGGTTACCAAGAGATAATAAATCTCTCATCTTGGAAGCAAAATACCTATCAAAACTCACAAAATTGGCATTTTTCCTGAACCTTGACATGTTTGTTCTCCAGAGATAGCTAGGTAGTTTCTCCCCCTTATGTTCTTTTACCAACTTTATTTCCTTTTCAATATACGAAACTCCCTTGAATAGTCACATATGCATGAGTATAGAATTCCATCCAAGTGGTTTGTTAACCTTTCCTTTATCAGTTACAATCAAACCATTATAAATCTCCTTGATAAGATAAAAAGAAAAACAAAAATTCACATCCATTCCCTACTGCAAAAATTGAACTATCATATACATTAATTGGATAGGCATATAATCTTGTTCATTCTCACCCAACACTATACACAAGGAAAAATATACAACTTGCGCATGAAGGTTGAAATATTTCTTCAATAATGGTTTAGGAGTAGCTAGAAAGACCAAAACCAGATTGCCAACCTTCGCAAAATGTTCCTTCAAGGGCCCACTCCTAAGATAAACCTTTTGAACGTTATATACTTGTAATTTCTAAAAATTAATAGTGTCACAGAGAAAAAAATTACAACATGAAGACTTCACAAATCTTCTATGTTGTGACCTTAAATAAGCCAATTCTAGCATAGTTTTTCACTAAATGAAAAAAAAGATCATATCTTTTGGAAATTAGGGTTAGGAGATATGAATTCATGAAAAAAATTGGTACAACAATTTTTTCTAGGTCAAAATTCCATACATTATCATTTGGGGCACCTAGGTTTCTCTGAGAAAAACACTTCTTAAAAGGATCCCACCCATTTGTGGTTGCCTTAACATCCCTAATCCAGTTACCATTATTTTATAAAACCTTAGAAATTTTCAATCATGGTGAATTGGGAATGAGCTTTCTACCCTTTTCAAAATCATCAGTAGAAATATCTAGTTGTTCTAAGAAATCATTGTGCACACTCCTCTCCTAATATTTTTTCTTTATAGAGAAATATTTTTGAGGAGGCATTGTCTAGGGCTTAGAAAACTATTCACTAATACTATAACTTCTCCTTTTAGAGTAAATTCTATAAACTTTGAGAAATAAAACTTACTATTTTTGAGTCTACATTTGATAGAATCTCCGCACTGAAACCCTAGTTCTTCCTACAGTCTTTTTTAGCACTACATATTTTCTCCACATGCACTCATTTTTGGAAAATTTTCATACTTTAATTAGATGTAGGAAAAAATCCAACCTCATAAAGCTTGCATAAATTTTGAATTAATTAACCATTAATATGACAGACAATAGGTTTGCAAAAAATTCATGATCAATTTTGAAACTAAACCATTTATGTAGATGATTTGTTGAAGCACCTTTCTTAGGCTGATGGGGAAGTCAAACTAATGATGTAGTGGTACTTGTAAGCCATCTCAACACCATGGGCCCTTGCATAAACATCTAATTTTCTATTTCACACAACATAATGTCACTTTTTTGCAACATTTAAACAATGTGCACTTTCTAATAATGACAATGCAACTACTGTAAATATTCTTTTGATCTAACAATCATGGGGAAAACAAGAGATACCTAAAATTGGGACAAAATGAGACATGTGGTGCAATATCATTTTAAAAATTTTGTAAAAAAAATTGCACCTTTTATGGTGACAAAATGATTGCCATCAAATTCATATGCATTGGATGCTCCAAAATATTCCTCCAATTTCTCCTAAGTGACTTCCACACTCGCCCCATGTTGACTATGTATCATCCATTGATTCCTCATGGAGCTTAACTCTTTTTATGTTAGACATTGACCTCAACAAGGACACATGTGATTGTTTCTTTATCACATTGGTAAGCTGTCTTGCACATTTCTATAGAAACAATGCAATAATCATTAGATTACTATGATTGGATGCTCACAAAAATGAACACTTTACACATTACCCATATGGATGCTAGACCACACCTCTACACATGTAAAACTATGATTTTATCATTATATACTTATTGTATCCACATTAGCACACCACCATCTTGGACACATGTTTCTCAGTTACTTTTTCGCATTAGTTAAATGTCTTACACATTCTCAAAGCAACTAAGTGACCACCCTTAGATTTACCAAGATTTAAGGACTGAGATAAGTGACCATTTGTTTAATATTTTGGGGACCCACTAGAAATGTAAACTAATGTCTCTTTATCACTATGTAATAATATATTGCATGTTTCTATATTAAAAAAAATGACAATCATTAGATTTATCAAGATTGGATGGTCAAGAAAAGTCTTTGCACATGTTTCTTTGGTCCCACCTGGGACATGTGTCATCATCTCACTTTGTCACTTTCATTAATAGACAAGCACTTTGTTAAAATGACTATGTGATAGTTGTTAGATCTTCTTCGATCCAATGATTTTAAGAAAGGAAATCATCATGTGTTAAGGCATACCTCAACAAATGTCATGATGCCACATGGGATCATTAAAAAATAGCATTGGGCCTCGTAGAGAATTTTATCAAAATTTTAAAATGTAACCACAACACCCTATTAATGAATTATTATCTAGGAATGCATAACCTCTACATGACTTAGAGAAATAAAACTTAGGGAGGAACTAAGAAAGTAAGAACTTACTCAGTAGGTAATGTAGAAGGGGACCTCCCCCACATTGATGAGACTCATCTTTTAAGTTTACCAGAAAGGTAATTCAAAATATAATAAGGGTGAGGTTTTAATGTCGTAGGGAATATTTTGTAGCACAAGGAGCATTGAAGTTTTAAAAAAATTACTAAATTGCATACTGAAAAAATCAAAATTCTCAAATATTTTTGTCATGCCTAAGAAGGGGCTAATAGTAGCTCTATTTGGTGATGATGAACATCTATGTTCACACAAGGATTTAGAATCTCTATGTTAAAGAATACCACATACTTGAGATTGATTAGTATGATTGACATGTTGCATTCATGACTCTGTTTGTCATTGATGTATCTACATGGTGGAATCGTGTATTCCTAAGACTTTAGAGAAGAGTGCAAATAGAATGAAAATGAACTAATCTAGACCCAAGAAATCATTGTCAAAAAGAGATTCCATGAAGATACATGTTCCCTAACTACAACTACTAAATTATTCTCAAACCATCATCTCAGTGATAGTTCTAGAATGGGAGTATGCTATGAATGCATATCTACAAATGTCTAAGCAAGATCTATATGAGAATGTAGATTATACGAGTATAATAACCCTAGAATGCTATGATATATGTATGCAGTAGACTAAATAAGTTCTAAATGATATCAAATGAACAACATAACAATGCTTAAAGGATACTTAAATGACATAAATTCTCTATAATGACAATGCTAACATGCTACCATGACAACTCTAAATATGCCTATAGTGCAGATGCATCAAGCTTGGGTCCATTTGCTCTTAGATTTCCCTCCTATTTATAGAATTTGAAAAGGTATTGGGCTAAAGATCAGGATTTCACTTTTAACTAGAGGGTAATGGTGAAACTATAAATATCTCATAAGGCACCAAAAAGAAATGTCCAACAAACTTAGTTTGTGAGGATAAAAGAGGATTTTCCAATTCTTTTAAATGTAAAAAAGGAGGATTTTCGCTTTTGTGAGGATAAGTGGCTTTATGGATTTAATAAATGTTCCATTTATTTTCAACTTTTGTCTTTTCCTTTATCCTTTTTTTTTTCATTTTATGATTTTGTGAAAATTTTCCCTTCTTTTTAAAAATGATTTAGGTCCTTTTTTATTTGATAGGTGTTTTGATTGATTGATAACTTGATGTAATCCTTGATTTGAAATTCTATTGTTTTCCTTTGATTTGATCCTTAATTTGCATCATTTGATAAAATTTGTATTGTTTTAGGTATTTGCCAATTTTTAGGTGTCTACATATTCCCCTCTTTGAGCTAATATGTGAAGCATATTAGTTGAAAGACTATCTAATTTTTTGATTTTATGTCAAATTCTGATGACTGAATGTCTAATTGATGCTGTTTTGTTGACTCGAAGTTGATATGATGCCTAATTCCTGATAATTTGATGTTAATTGCTGAAGATTTGATGTTTTAAAATCCTTCATTTAGGATAATTTGATTGGATGCCCCCATTTGATTTGATGTCAAAATTTTGGATGGGGTAGAACATTTTTTATATTTGAATTTTTTTTTTATGCTACAGTATACTACCACCTCAGAAATGAAATTGGAAAAATGAATTTGCAAAAAAGAGGAATATTCGAATTTTATTTCTAACAACATTGATAATTGATAGATAGAATTGACTAAATCATTATAGAATAATACCCATTTCGAGAGAATGAGTGAAGAAGCTTGAATGTGGGTGAATATGGCCAAAAAAGATAGATAAATGCCCCAAAGGAAGGTTAAATACATCAAAAGACCTTTTACCCTTGTCTTTGTCACACTCCCTTTTGGCTTTTGGTGATTTGGAGCTCTGAGCTAGTGAGGATGGTGGTCCCATTGTGAGAGCATATATTCAAGAGGGGATGTAGGTACAAGCATCCAATTGATTACGATGCCCTAGTGAGTCAACTAGATCCTCTATCATTTAAGATTTGTGTATTTTTGCATGTATTTTCAATTTTTGCACAAATGTTCTTGGTGAATGCTTATGTTTATCATTTTGACACATTTGATGCTTGTTTTAGCACTTTTACATTCTTTTAAAGCATTTGACACATAATAAGTGCATCCACATAGTGAATTAGGACAATTGAAACCCTAGCTTCATACTAAAGTAACACATACTCAAAACAAATGGCACATCTATAGCTCTGCATAGTGCATTTGAAGGTTTTAGTGCATACAAGGTATTGTATAGTGCATACGAAGTGTGAATAGTGCCTTTCATATTTAGGGTTTATTGAGTCTTGTTAATGAGAAATATCTTATTGGAAGTGTTACATCCCAAATTATGACCTAATTTGAAATATAGCCATTGAGGTTCACATGAAGTCAGTTGGCAGTTTAATTTGTTATAATCTAGTGAAATCATAAGATAGTTAGTCATTATGATTTCAAGTAAAGATAGCATGTTAGTTAATCATTAATTGCAAATTTATGGAATTAAGAAGATGGTTAATCATTGTGATTATTTAAATAATTTATTATGATAATATAATTTAATGGTGGAGAATTTCCTTGTAGGGAGCATGTCAGTGGGGTGGAAGAATTGTCAAAAAAATTTAGAAAGGAACATCACCATCATTGAGTAAGTGGGTTGAGAACCTAATGACTTGAAACATTATACATTTGTGGGACTCGCATGAGCTATTTAAATAAATAAATTGAAAAAATAATTGGGTTAAAAATATAAAGTATCTGAAAGGATTTCAATTTATCTTTCATCATATTATTTTAATAAATATTTAATTACGTGCATTTAAATATAAAAATGATTTGGCACCATTATAATTTAATAATTAATAAAGTGATGTTACATGTACATATAAGATTATAATAATGTTTGAATTATAACATCATTTGAATTATTATAATCTTCCAATTTTATTCTTTCTTTTTAATATTCTTGCTTTTAATTGATTAACACTTGGCATGATTAATTGATTTTATATTTGGCAATTTGAGTTGTCTTAATCTTTCCAACTTCTCTTCCAATCTTTTATTTTCTTTCCCTCATTATTTCTCTCCTTTTTGAATTCAAATTTGTGATGTATTTGAAGAGTCTTCTTGAAAACTATAGGTAGTTGAAGAGCTAAGCAACCATTTTAATAGAGTTTCAATGATCGTATTTTTCATAACCTATTCCTCTTTGCATTCGCTGGCTCTTCTTTTATCAGCTTATATGTTTGAACAAAGGGATGAGAACTTAAGATTATTATCCACTTCAATAACTTGTTCCCCTATCTTTATTTCACCTTCATGACTTTTTCTATCCTTGAGATTAGTGCAGAGTCTATCTTTTTCGGCTGCAGAAGCAAGGAGCAGTCTATATAAGTCACGTAACATTTATTGAGTTCTACCAAAACATGTTTAAAATCCATTAATTCCTTTGTTAATTTATTGAGTCCTGCTATATTCATCTTTCCATGTAAAACTAAATATTGTTGCCAAATTAAATTCAGAATCAATGGAGTATGCATTTATATAGTTTTCTAGTTGGAATTACTTTTACTCTTGGCTTGGTTCTTTCATAAAATATCGTCCATGGCTCCTACTGTGGAGATGAATGCTAGATTATATATCTATAGGTGGATGTTGCATGGATTAGTTGTTCTTGTCTAGCATTTGATTTGTGTACAGGTCCTTCACTTCTCATATAGTATATACACCATTAGACTTTTAAAGTGTCTTCTAGTGAATGTCTTACTTCATACTTCAAATTGAGGGTGATCGACAGGTAATGTTTAATGAGAACCTTACAAGAGATAAAGACCTATGGATTTATAAAAGATATTTTACGTTTGAAAGGCCTCCATTTGGATTTGACATGACTATGACCTTAAAATGGTTTTAGCTTTAACTGGTTAGCTTGGACCACGTATTGATGATTTAAGATTAGGGCATGCTTGATGTATCTTATTGAGTTTAGGTTGTTACCTTGAATGAATTTTATGTTGTTTGTCTTGCAAACTCAATACATGTTCTCCAGAGTTATGGACCCATGTTTTAAATTATAAACTTGTATTGTTCTTGAAAGTATCTTACATTTTGGTGTACAACAGTCTTACAACATGTCACCTGGGATTTATATCAAGCTTCAATCTAGCCTATTAAACTTTCTTTCCCCTTTATGTATCTAAAATTTTTTGAAATTAATGGAAAATAATTGATTGTTAATGGAAGTAATGAATCAAATACAAAAGAAGTCTTAAATGATGTGATACATCCCAAATTGTTGAACCTTGAAGATTCACGAAAAACTTCTTCTTAACCTCTCTTTTTTTCAATTAATTAGTATCAAATGGTATCAAGAACCTGTATGAATTTTCCCAATCTCAAGAACAAGTTTATTTTTGTCACAATTCCTTATAAAAGATAAAAGAGTATTTTGCTCATAATTTTCAGTAATACTAAGGAGTTCATTGGCATGATGCCATAAAATTGGTGAAGAGACGTACATAAAAACAAGGTGGTTATAATCTTTTAGACACCTAGGATTCGCCTAGACATAGAAGCCATAGAAGGGTGAAGAGGTGAAATTTAACCTTCAAGAATCAACAATGAAATCAGATTTGAATATTAATTAATAGCTCATGCATGATTTTTTTAAATGTATTTTCCTATTGTCAAGTTGAGAGATGTATCTAGATACCAGGATGCTTAGCTGATGATAAGATGGCCCCTGTCTATTCCAGGTAGGGAGGGCCTTTCTCATTAGAGATAGTATGGGGATAAGATTTGGTTTGAGGTTGGGTGGTTAATCCCCTAATAATGTTTCACCTCTCCATAAGTTACCAGACATGCATTGGACAAAGATAAGTCATACATTCAATTGGTTGTCAAAAACATTTATTATCACTCATATGATTAGGATGCAAGAAGGTAAGATTAATTGAGTTATTTCATCATTACACTTAGATGCAAGAGATAGATTTATGGATTATTTTTCATTTATATGATTATTAAATATAAGTATATTTTCTAATCTTGAGTTACTATCACAATTAAGGGTATGTGTAGGATCATGGTCAACCAAACTATGGCCTTAAGTGGCAGTGAAAAACCAACAAATTAGGGTTATGTCAACTTGACACATAATTTTAAAGTGATTCTCAAATTTATATCAAGAATTGTAAGAAAATAATCTGTAGGAAATTGAATGTAGTTTCTAAATTACTAGGCCTTATTTGAAGAAAAAAATATTTGATCGGTCAAAAGTTTGGATTTTAATACAGTACTACAAAAATTTTAAGGCAAAAATAAAAAGTAGGTGTATATTTGACCACCTTAATCAAAATCAAATGACAATATTTTATAATATAATTATAGATATAAAAATTAGACTCATGCTTGGATGTGACACACATTTTTGAGTATTTCTATTCCAAATAAATAATTAAATATGAATTTTCTACTAAAAGTTTTTTGGAAAAAAAACTCCCATGTCTAACCACCTTAACTAATTAAAAATTTTACCATTTTTTTTTCCTTATACTAGGTGAAGCATAGAATGTGACGCAACTTCGGGTTAAAAATGTTATACCATTTGAAAGTTATAGCTATTTTTAATTAGTATGTTAATCAACACTTTACAATTATCTTCATTGAAAATTAACTAATAAATACTTATCAAACTCAGAATTTGATAGCAATTATATAGATGGAATCTCAAGAGTATTATAAATAAACCCTTTTCGTTTCATTCAATTTTGATGTAATAACATTGGCAGATGGCTACCCGAAGTCTGAGTGTTAGTGATACCCTTCTCAAACATGTTTTTTGTGTTGACCAAATGGGCTTTGTAAATACTGAGCCTAATCAGATACAAGAAGTCAAATAGGGTATCCAATTTGCAGTCAGATACTCGATATGAAATAGAGTATCCAATTACTGCAAATTTTCCAATTGGGAGGGAAACCACCCACATTGGAAATTTTGGAGGGAAATTTGAGAGGAAAGTTTTAGAGGGAAACTTTAGAGGGTTTTAGAGGGAAATTTATTTTCGAGAAGTGTGGGCATTAATATTATTATTACAAATGATTATGATTATTATTATTAACTATTATTATTATATATGATTATTATTATTATTATTTAGTAATATGTATGAATATTATTGTTAAATATAATATAGTTATAAATATAATAATAATTATTATAACCAAATATAATATAGTAATATATATGATTATTATTGTTATATAATCTAATAATATATTATTATTATATTAAAATATATAGTATTATATTATTATTAAATATAATATTATCATGAAATGCATCGAAAGGGATCATAGGTTAACCTATGACCCCTCTCGATGCATTTCATGACAACATATGTCCCTAGGGCCCCTACAGAACCCTTTTGACACATTCCCAATGGGTCCCAAGGCCCTTAGGGAAATATGTTGCCATGAAATGCATCGAGAGGGGTCACAGGTTAACCTATGACACCTCTCAATGCATTGGAACCAACCAAATGGGTCCCTAGGGGTCCTAAGGCCCCTAGAGAAATATGTTGTCATGAAATGTGTCAAGAGGGGTCATAAGTTAACCTTTGACCCCTCTCAATACATTGGAATGAACCAAATGAATCCCTAGGGGTCTTAGGACCCCTAGGGACATAAGTTGTCATGAAATATGTTGATAGGGGTGTAGGTTAACCTATGACCCCTCTCAATGCATTGGAACTAAGAAAATGCATCTCAAGGGGCCCTAGGGCCCCTTAGAACATACATTGTCATGAAATGCATCAATAGGGGTCATAGGTGAACCTATGGCCCTTATTGATGCATTAAAACTAGCCAAATGCATCCCTAGGGGTCCTAGGGCCCCTAGGGACATACACTTGACACATTGGAATCAGCCAAATGCATCCCTAGGGGCCCTAGGACGCCTAGGGACATACATTTTCATGAAATGCATTGAGAAGGGTCATAGGTTAACCTATGAGCCCTCTCAATGCATTTGGACCAACCAAATGTGTCCTTAGGGTTCCTAGGGTCCCTAGGGGCATATGTTGTCATGAAATGCGTCGATAGGGGTCATAGGTTAACCTATGAACCCTCTCAACATATTGGAACTAACCAAATGTGTCCCTAGGGGCCCTAGGACCCCTAGGGAAATACGTTGTCATGAATTGCATCAAGAGGGACCTCTTTCAATGCATTAAAACCAACCAAATGCGTCCCTAGGGGTCCTAAGGACATATGTTGTAATGAAATGCATGTAGAGGGGTAATAGGTTAACCTATGACCCCTCTCAGTGTATTAGAACCAACCAAATGCATACCTAGGGGTCCTAGGGCCCCTAGGGACATATGTTGTCATGAAATGCGTCAAGAGGGGTCATAGGTTAACTCAACACATCAGAACCAACCAAATGCATCCGTAGGAGTCCTAGACATACATTGTCATGAAATGTCTTGATAGAGGTCATAGGTTAACCTATGACACCTCTCAACGCATTAGAACCAACCAAATGCATTCCTAGGGGCCTTAGGGCCCCGAGGAACATACATTGTCATGAAATGCATCGATAGGGGTCATAGGTCCTCTCAATGCATTATAACCAACCAAATTTATCCCTATGGGTCCCAAGGCCCCTAGGGACACACGTTGTCATGAAATGCATTGGTAGGGGTCATAAGTTAACCTATGATCCCTCTCGATGCATTGAAACCAACCAAATACGTCTCTAGTGGCCCTAGGACCCCTAGGGACATACATTGTCATGAAATGTGTCAAGAGGGATGATAGGTTAACCTATGACCCCTCATGATGTCTTCAAAACAACCAAATGTGTTGCTAGGGGTCCTAGGACCCCTAGGGACATATTTGTCATGAAATGCGTCAATAGGGTCATAGGGTAAAATATATGACCCCTCTCAACACATTGGAACCAACTAAATGTGTCCCTAGGGGTCCTTAGACCCCTAGGGACATACATTGTCATGAAATGCTTTGAGAGGGGTTAGAGGTTAACCTATAATCCCTCTCGACACATTAAAATGAACCAAATGCATCCCTAGGGGTTCTAGGGCCTCTAGGGACATATGTTGTCATGAAATGCATCGAAAAGGGTCATAAGTTAACCTATGACCCATCTCAACGCATTAGAACCAACCAAATGTGTCCCTAGGGGTCCTAGCACCCCTAGGGACATACATTGTCATGAAATGCATCGATAAGGGTCAAAGGATAACCTATGAACCCTCTTCATGCATTGAAACCAACCCGATGCATCCCTAGTCACCGTAGGACCCCTAGGGACATACATTATCATGAAATGCATCGAGAGGGGTCATAGCCGATGACCCATCTTGACACATTGTAACCAACTAAATGAACACACATTGTCATGAAATGCATCGAGAGGGGTCATAGATTAACATATGACCCCTCTCGATGCATTAGAACCAACCAAATGCATATGTTGTCATGAAATGCATCGATAGGGGTCATAGATTAACCTATGACCCCTCTTGATATAATGGAACCAACCCAATGCATCCCTAGTGTCTTTAGGACCCCTAGGGACATATGCTGTCATAAAATTCATCGAGAGGGGTCATAGGTTAACCTATGACCCCTCTTGATGCATTATAACCAACCAAATGCATCTCTAGGGGTCCTATGAACCCTAGGGACATACGTTGTCATGAAATGCATTGATAGGGGTCATACCTTAAACTATGACCCCTCTGGACACATTAGAGCCCACCAAATGTGTTCAAAGGGGCCCTAGGACCCCTAGGGACATTCGTTGTCCTGAAATGCATCAAGAGGGGTCATAGGTTAACCTATGACCATTCAAACCATTAAAACCAACAAAATGTCTTTACACATTAAAACCAACCAAATGTGTCCCTAGGGGTCTTAGGGCCCCTAGGGATATACATTGTCATAGAATGCATTGAAAGGGGTCATAGGTTAACCTATGACCCCTCTCGACACATTAAAAACCAACCAAATGCATCCCTAGGGGTCCTAGGGCCCTAAGGGACATATGTTGTCATGAAATGCATTGAGAGCGTTCATAGGTTAACTTATGACCCCTCTCAACATCTATTGGAGCCAAACAAATGCATCCCTAGGGGCCCTAGGACCCCTAGGGACATACATAGCCATCAAATATGTCGATAGAGGTCGTAGGTTAACCTATGACCCCTCTCGACACATTGGAACCAACCAAATGCATCCCTAGGTGGCCTAGGGCCCCTAGGAACATACATTGTCATGGGTTAACTTATGACCCCTCTTGATGCATTAGAACCAACCAAATACATCCCTAGTGGTCCTAGGGCCCCTAGGAACATACACCATAAAATGCATCGACAAGGGTTATAGTTTAATCTATGACCCCTCTCGATGCATTGGAACCAACCAAATGCATCCCTAGGGGCCCTAGGACCCCTAGGGACATACATTTTCATGAACATTTAGACCAACCAAATGCATCCCTAGGGTTCCTAGGGCCTCTAGAGACATATGTTGTCCTCAAATGTATCGATGGGGGCCATAGATTAACCTATGATCCCTCTTGATGCATTAAAACCTTTCAAATGCATCCCTAGGGGTCCTTGGTCCCCTAAGTACATACGTTGTCATGAAATGTGTCAATAGGGGTCATAGGTTAACCTATGACCCATCTTGACTCATTAGAACCAACCAAATGTGTCCTTAGGGGTCATAGGGCCCCTAGGGATATACTTTGTCATGAAATGCATCGATAGGTGTTGTGGGTTAACCTATGACCCTTCTCAATGCATTGGGACCAACTCAATGCGTCCCTAGTGGCCCTAGGACCCCTAGAGAAATACATTGTCATGAAATACATTGAGAGGGGTCATAGGTTAACCTCATACCCCTGTTGATGCATTAGAACCAACCAAATGCATCCCTAGGGGTCATAGGGCCCCTAGGGAGATACATTGTCATGAGATGCATCAAGTTCTCAATGCATTAAAACCAACCAAATGCATCCCTAGGGACCCTAGGGACATAGATTGTCATGAAATGCATCAATAGGGGTCATAAGTTAACCTATGGCCCCTCTCAATGCATTGAAAGCAACTAAATAGATTATAGGTCATAATAATACTATAATATAATAATCATAATTTAGTATTATAATAATCATATATAATAATAATCCTATATATATATATATATTAATTATACATAATAATAATCCTATATATATTAATCATCATATGCCCATAATTCTCTTCAAAATTTGGGCATCAAATCAAATATCTGATTTATTATTAGGTATACCCAATTAAATTGGCACAATTTTTCCAACATATTCCCTATCACTACAGACCCAACAACATTGCTTTTTGTGGGCCATTTTCACAGGTTCTGGGAAAATTGACTTTTTGGGGCCCACACGATCGAAAAAGGTTTGATAATATATCATTAGGTGTTTGATATTGTCATCTAAATAGGGAGCAGTAGTCAGAGGAAGGATAAATGCAAAATGAAGGTATTCAATGAATACATTGCAGCATATAGGGAAAGGGACAAGGTAAATCACTAAAGAAAAAGACAAGCTATGTTAAATGTGAGCCAAGTTGATGATATATTGGTTGAAGGTGAAATCATAGAGTTAGATAATGAATATTTGTAGTTGGGGAATGAAAATATACAAATTGATAACGATAATGCCAAGATTGAAAATTTAGAGAATGAAAATTCGGATGATGAAATACTACCGGGTGATAATGTAAATTGTGTGATTGACCATGCCAGACATGACAATGCACAAGAACCTTACATATCTCCTAATTATAATTGACATGAATGTTGTAGAACACCAAAATGGATAATTGAAATTGATGAAATTATTATTACCAATTTGAAAGGGAAAAAATTAGAAAGAACCATTCGGTTATGAGCTTTAAGACTATATAAGATGTTTTTTGGCAACAAGATAGTGGTGGAGAAATGTTAGCTTTTTATACACTTATTAAAGATGCAAAATATGAGACCTATTATTTCCAAATTGAATATTCTTGTCAATAAAAAATTGGAAAGAAATGCCATTATTTTGAAAAATCTTTTTAGTGCTCTCATTAGCATTGGAAAAAATAGCAAGGAGAGGGATAAGAGAGCTGATTGAAGGGTTATTACAACCTCTTTGGTAAGTCATCATTTGAGAAAGAGTAGATATATAAGACAAACTTGTATTGAATTGAACCTAAATCATACTACTTTGAGAAGAACACTTAGTAGACGAGAGAGAATTGATGATCCTCTTCAAAATGAAACATGGGCTTTTGGTGGTAGACTTCTACATTTTGATAAGAAGCTATCTGATGATGTGAAGGAAGAAATTACACAATTTTGGTACACTAGCTCAAGAGTGTCACCCAATGCTAAAGATATGTTAAAGTTGAGAATTGGCATTAGAGATTGCGCACCACATCCTAAACATTATTTGGAGGTAAGTCAAACTATGTTGTTCAAACAATTTAGAGAGAGTCATCTAAGTCTTCATATTTCAAAAAGGGCTTTTGAATCTTTTAAGCCATTTTATTGCGTGCCACTTAAAATTTGAAATACATGTTGTTGCAAATATCATGTCGAGTTTTCTACGCACCATGAACTATTTTGCTCCATCCGTTCTACTTTTCATAGTAAAGAAATGTTGAAGAATTGTGGTTCTAGATGGCTTCCAAAATCATCAAGAGACTTGCTACATCAATTTCTATGTCATAGAGTTGATGGTTGTTTCTTTTATAGAAATACTTGCTTAAATTAGAAGTGTTCAAAATGTGGTGGCTTATCCAAGTTTGATACATGTTTCCATGAGGGGTGCGAATAAGATCTTGGAAAGAAAATAGTTTTAAAAAAAAGGTATATGAAATGGTGAAATCACATTGAAGAGTGGGGGTGAGGGCTCTAGTTGTGAATTGGTTGCAAAAGAAATTAGTGTGGCTAGTTTTATTTCAAATTTCAAGACAAATCTTTTCTACAAGTATGCAAGACATAGTCACAAGTCTCAGTGGTTGGATTAACAATTTAGAATGTGTAAGGAGACTTTTTCCATTGGCACTATTATATCAGTTGTTGACTTTTCTGAGAACTACACATTGCAACCTCAAAATGAGACATAGTCTCAGTATTACAACTCCATTTAGATTGCTATTTTCATCCACATAACATATAAACATGCCCTTGATAGTGTAGAAGATAATCAAAAGATTATTAGAGAGTAGAGTGATGATAGATCTCACTCTCACAAGTTTGTGCAACATTGTTTTGAGAATTATTTTCATTTCTTACAGGAGCATGTAATTGCTATGGATAGACATATCATTTGGTCTGATAACTATACAAGTCAATTCAAGAATGCTACCATATTTTATTGGTGGTGTAGGATGCACGTAGAGAGGGAGGTGCCTCATATTTGGAGTTTTTTTGAGTCTAGCCATGGGAAAGGGGAACATGATGGGGCAGGGGCATGTGCGAAGAGAGCTCTAGTTAATGAGCAATTGAAGATTTTAAGAGTAGAGATTCTTGATGCTAGTAGCATTGTTGATTGGTGTAGTTTAGCATTATCATAGGGGGGACTCTTGATTTAGTAGTACATAGGTTCTTTTAGTTGGTTGAGGAAGGGTCCATAGGTGATAGATCAGATTGTGCTATAGTGAGAGACTCATAAAAAATGCAATCATTTAAGAGCTCTAATTCTAGAACATGGACCGTTTGAACATGATAGCTAGCTTGCTTTTGTCCTAGTTGTTTTCAGTGTGATTGGGATCATTATGAGTTGAGTGGGTAGGTGGACACATGGGCTGCACATTATCTTACTCCATTTTCTATCATACCCTCTATCAAAAATTATGAAATGGAAAGTTCACTTGAGCATAACCATCTATTAGATCTTCTTTAGCCAAGACATGTCTTTGCATTGGCTGCACCACATGGGAATGATGAGAAATTAGATTATTGGTTAGTACATTGTGTAAGAGGTAAACAAAAGCTTGCACAACTGATCGTAGATGATGATGGATTCACATATTCTACTGGTTCAGTGGTTGTCACTAGAATATGGCTACAGAAATACATGCTTAGAAGGAATAGAATTCCTACATTTGAAGACTATAAAAAGCTCAAAATAAATCTCATATATTTGCATCTTATTATAGCAACAAATGTAAAGATTTTGAAGCATCAAGGAAGACCAAAAGTAAAATAACTTTTTACTATTACTAATGCTGATCATGAAGCCCCATTGGAGACCCTAAAATAGAGAGATGACCCTACTAGAACACTCGACTAGGTATATTTACTTCTTATGTTAATTTCTTCATAATGATTTAGTGAACTGATGATTATCTTATTTAATACAATAAGTTACTAATTTTTTTTATGATATTGGAATGTAGGTACATCATGAAGAGTAGCCATGCATGAAGATAAAAGCTAAATAAGGAGCAGAATGAAGAAAAATCTATTATATTTTTGACACTATAATTTTTGGTAGTTGTGTATTGATGTAATAATGATGAAACACTTGATATATTTTAAATGTAAACTTGTTGATTTAATGTAAGAAACAAATATGATTTTTCTTAATGCAATTTATATGGTGGGACCTAAAAAATGATGATTTTAATACATACTAACACCAAACTTGCATTGTGCCAAATGCCAAAAACTTTAGAGAGGTAAAAAATAATGTTTTTTCTTTTAATACGAACCCTAGTGATACCCTTGTTCTAGTCATGGAGAGCCTCCATCATCCACGGCCACCCCATACCGAGGAGTCTACAAGGTGCTCTAAGTACATATCAAGGTCGATCTTTTGAGGGTCATAACTCAGAGCTTTTGAGGGCTATCAATGAAATTTAAAATGTTACATGATGGTCATGTTAAGGCTTAAAATAACCCATCTCATTTTTGAGAGATCATATTCCATTTAGATTCAACATAATGATCTTGCTCGATGCCAAAAGTCATAGTGTGCCTTAGTTCATAGGTGCACCACAACATAACTTTGAAATTGTTGATCTTGGCATCAAATAATTAGTGCCATTAGCTCTAGATGGGAAAGTGAACCCTAGCGACACCCTTACTCCATCCATGGAGAGCATCCATCATCCATGACCACCCTGTACTAAGGAGTCTCCAAGGTGCTCTAAGTGCATTTTGAGATCAAATTTTGAGGGTTGTAACTCAGAGCTCATGAGGGCTATCTATGAAATGTCAAATAATATAGGATGGTCATGCCAAAGCCTAAAATAACCTATCTTATTTTTGAGAAATCACATTCCATTTGGATTCGGTGAGGCGATCTTGCTTGATGGCAAAACTCACAGTGTGCCTTAGTTCATAGGTGCACCACAACATAACTTTGAAACCACTGATCTTGGCTTCGAATTGTCAGTGCCATTAGCTCTAGATGGGTGGGTGAACCCTAGTGACACCATTATTCCAGCTTTGGAGAGCCTCCATCATCTGTTGCCACACCATATTGAGGAGTCTCCAAGGTGCTCTAAGTGTATTTCAAGGTCGATCTTCTGAGGGTCATAACTTGGAGCTCGTGAGGGCTATTGATGAAACATTAAATGCTATAGAATGGTCATGCCGAGGCCTAAAAATGACCTATCTCATTTTCAAGAGATTATATTTCATTTGGATTTGGCAGAGCGATCTCGCTCGATACCAAAACTTGTAGTGTGCCTCAATTCATAGGTGCACCACAACGTAACTTTGAAACTATTGATTTTGGAATTAAATTGTTCACACCATTAGCTTTGGATGGGTTGGTGAACCCTAGTTACACCCTTGTTCTAGCCATGTAGAGCCTCCATCATCTGGAGCCACCTCATACTGAAAAGTCTCCAAGGTGCTCTAAGTGTGCTTCGAGGTTGATCTTCCAAGGGTCGTAACTCAGAGCTCATGAGGGTTATGAATCAAACATCAAATGCTATAGGATGGTTATGTTGAGGCCTTAAATAAAACTTACAGTGTGCCTTAGTTCATAGGTGCACCATAATGTAACTTTAAAACCATTGATCTTGGCATTGAATCATTAGCACCATTAGATCCACATGGGTGGGTGAACCCTAGTGACACCCTTGTTTTGGCCAAAGAGAGCATCCATTCTCCATGGCCACCTTGTACCGATGAGTCTCCAAGGTGCTCTAAGTGTGTATTGAGATCAATCTTCCAAGGGTTGTAACTCAAAGCTCGTGTGGGCTATCGATAACCCATTACCAAGTTTGGTGAACTCATCTAATTAAGAATTTAAAGTTATAGCAAAAATTGCTCAAAATTGCAAAAGTTGCAAAATTGCAATTTTGCAAGTTTTACAACTTTTGCAACTTTTTCTTGCAAAGTGAAAATGAGTGCAAAGAGTTAGTTAGGGGTTTGAGCATGACCATACAAGGTTAGAAACACCTATATAAGGTGTGAAATGATAGAATGCATTAATGAAGCTAGTTTACATAATGATAGAATTCATTACTCAATGGTTGGATTGAGGAAATGAAGTATGGTTCAAAAGTTATGAATGATTGTGTTTGGGTCTATATAAAGGACAACAAGAAGGTATGTTTTGGATGATTTGGTTCCTAGGTTTTGTTAAGTGGATTAGTATGGGTAATCTGATTAATGTGAGAAATGTATATAGATTTTATTCATATGGATATGGTATTGGGGAACCAAGTTAAAAAGGTTTGATCCAATCAAGTCTCTTAAGTTGGGATATTTTGAGGTTATGTTAAAATTGAAAAGTTGTGGTATGAGGATAGTAACAAAGTAAAGGGCTAGTTATCAAAGATTATGAGTCTAGGAATGGGTTCGTGGTTGGGAATAGAATCCATGGCTATGGAGTGGAATCCTTAAGTGTGTTGAGATTAGATTTGAAGCCAAGAGTTAGTTTCGAGGTTGAAGGTGGAGTTTAAAATTAGATTTGGGGTTATGTGAACCTTGTGTAGGAGGTTAACAAGTGTGTTTATGTCATCATAGCACTTTAAATTAAACATTGCATCCAAATTTGATAATAAATGTTGTTAAAATGTTATTCACAAATTATTGCATTTGAATTGAATATAACAAACATGATCAAAATTAATGATATTGCATAAACATGAATAATACACATGATCCACAATAAATTGAACAATACTAGATACTAAAATAATATGTATATCATTGTGAATATAAATGAAAAAAAAATATATCAAAATACATGTATCCATAGACAAATTACACAAATATATATCAAAATACATAGATCCATATATAAAATGTGGCTGATCATGTCATCGAAATATGTATAATATCAATGTTTCTATAAACAATATGGCATATGCCATCTCAAAATGTTTCATGACACATCCTATGACAACTATACTATCCTAGGCTACTAGTGGATGATCAAAATGTAGCCTCTTTACTGCACTAGGTGGATCGAATGCCTCCTACATAAATAAAAAAGGAAAACCCAAAGTTAGACTACTAAATTTATATGATTCTTTGTATCTAACATTTAAATACTCATGAATAATGATCTATTTTTAAAAGACAATTTATACTATTAAACTTTTACCATAAATACTTCTCTTGTCAACCTCCTGTGCCAATTAGGAGTCCTCTCATATGCCCTTAATAATGCTTGTAACTTGGTGATTATGGCCTGTGTATGTTCAAATATGTTTGTCAAATGAATCTAAAACTTAAACTATAACATTATAATTCATAGCATGCTAAATTTGTAACATATAATCAAGAATGTAAACTACAACTTACTAGTGTATGCTCCTCCTTATGATATAGTGGTTGCATCATTAAAGATACAAAACTCTCCCATCCAACCTCATGTGCACTAGGAGTTTCCTATGAGATACAAAATAATAGTAGTTAATATCATAGAAATTAGTTTTGAATTTATTTATGAAAATAAGGAAAATAAAAAATAAATTATACTTATAAATATAATGGGGCTCTCAGTGTAAATGGAAATTTCTGAGTGTCTACGACATGGAATTTGCATGTGCTCATTGCCAGTAGCCATGCCCTATACAATAAAGAATGTAATTAAATTGTATTACCACAAAAATTTTACAAGAATGCATCAATATTTAGTCAAATAGAAAGCACCTAATTACCTTTCCTTTGTCAATGGGTCCTGGCGCATCCCCTGCACTTTGTTCCCTAGAGATAGGCGGTACCTACAAGATAAAAGAAAGATTAGAAACCATTTATGCTATGATATTAAATAGAAAAAAGAATAAGAGCACAACATAATGTAACATAGATGTCTCAAGGCCAAATCAAATAGCCAAGAGTGTGGCATCATCAACCTATCTCAGCTCCTCCTCAATCATCAACTAAACATGAATGAAGATCACATACATGTATAAGTTAGTATGGCTTAAAAATTGAAATTACTCTATTATAAAGATTAACACTAAATTATATATGTCATAACAAAAAAATGTATACATGTATTGACACAGAAGGAGTCCATGCCTCTACATGGCCCTTCTCTCTTACATTAGAGTATGTAGCCTCTACACGTGCATCTGGTGTATCCTCATCAAATACAAACTGATACTTAAAATGATCACTTATGGGACCCAGACAAATATTCTTGCACGTTATGCAAGTATGGGGCACACATACATGTGATGAGCTCACCGATGAAAATCTCGCACCAACATCATCAACACAGGGAAGCAACACTGACCTAGCTTGGGATATCAATAGGCTACTCAATCTATAGATGTCTCTAATAGTCTAAGAGATAGCCTCTGCAATAATATTAGGATGCTACACTCAAGGAGGGGGGAGACATTAGTGGGGGGGAAAAAAGTACCATCTTCTTCCACTAGGAAGAGGGTCTATCCTGAGGAGCTCCTCCTCCTACACCCATGTTGGGCTTCATGCTCCAATAGTTTACCTTGAGGCCCAACACAAATTCTACATACAATTTTCTAAGGAAATAAAATGGCACCTCTAAATTTATATGTGGAGGGATGTAAAAAATATCCACCAACGATCCCAAAAGTTTGCATGTATGGCATCATTTGTGCACCATTTAATCGATAGTTTGGACTTTTTGCAGTCGACTAGTAAACTAATTTTTGGGTTTGGAAAAAGGGCAACCAAATCATCTTTACTTATATTAAGGGCCACAACCTCATCATAGTCCAACCCATCATCAAACATATCATGCATTTTGTCATTCCAATGAAGAGTGGCATTTTGTTCCCCAGTAAGTATTTCAATGTTATCCACTATGGTGTTTAACGTGGATAACATAGGAGCCAATGCGGGTACAATATTATATGTTGTTCACAAAGCCCTCAATTCAATGAGATTGGCATATATCAAATACTCAATTCAAGGATGGTTTTCAAGGGGTAAAGGATCATTTGGTGGGGGGTTACGAGGAACAATATTCCTTGCCTCAGTGTCATCATTTTGGTTAGCCATACCTATTAATTCACAAAATATAATTTATATTAAAAAAAACCTAAATTTTAACAAATTCAATTAAAACTAAAAAATTTATAATAAAATTCAATAAATTTATAATAAAATTGATTGAAATCATTAAAAAACCCTAAAGTCACTTACATTATTGCACATGTATTTTACAATTGGATATCCAAGCTAAAAATGTGAACGCACTGTCAAAATAACAACCCTTGGGTTTTGTTTTTTTTAAATAAAAGCGTAGTTATTGGTTATCCAATTTGATATAAGATACCTGATATTATCAGTTATCTGATTTTATATCAGATATCCAATAATATTGGGTATCCGATATCAAATCGGATACCCAATAAGGGTTGGGCCTACTTTTTGGCTTTGGTATCAAGATGGGTGGAAAAAAGTCAAAGAGGATTTTGAAACGCTTTTAGAAATTTTCAAACTCTATTTTCTTCACATCACTACTTTTGGCACACCATGATCCTGCACATACCCTTAAGTAATTGGAAGAAAAAGAATCTGAAGCCCTAATTGATTGAGTGATGAATGGAACCCTACATGATATAGTGGTATCAGGAGGCCTAATTGAATTTGGAGTATTAGAAGCTCTAATTAAATCTGTGGTATAAAAATCCCTATTTGAATCAGTGGTATTAGAAACCCTAAACATTTTCAATGGGAATTGATGCCCTAATGATTGTAGTGGTAAGTGATGCCCTAATTTTATGTAGTGGTATTTAATGATAATCATCTTTTGACTTTGATTTGACAATATTGGATAGAAGTCATTTCATGAAATTTTTATAGAGGTATTTGTGGACTAACATAGGTGGTTGCAGAAGCATCCTTAATTTTGATTTTGACCTTAGTTTCCATGGTATGTGGATTTCAATTTTTGTAGTAATTTCATTTGATGGTGTCTTCAAGTATTTAGTTAAGAAATTTTTTTAAACTATTTTTAACCGTCAATCCCTTTCATATGAATGAAACTAATTTAACTGACTTCCTATAAAGATAAAGTGATAACTTTATTCCTTTGAGTTTGTTAATTGATAATTTAGACCCAAAAAATTGGGATGTTATAGGTTGACTGTGTTATAGCACATATACCTGATGTCTTAGTGCATCTACATGTTATAGCACATTTGTGTGTTTTGATAGCACATATAAGAAATTTAGTATTGCATTCATGTCTCATAGTGCATCTACAGAGTAAATAATACATTTGATAAGTGTATAATTTTCACAGCATAAGTTAAACTTGTAGCACTTTTGACTATTGTCATAGAACATATGATGATTTGAATAGCACAAACAATTTGTGTATCATTTATTGAGTGTAAGTTAACACAACAAGCTAGATAATGGGTCTATCTAATAGTGGTTTTGTGTAGCAAGTCAAGTAATAGAGATCACTTAGTCATAGAATGATGTGTATGATCAATCAATCAATATTGGATAGGTAGAAAATATTGCCCCTCTTAGGATAAAGGGTAGGGGAAATGAACATTTCCATCTCAGGATACAGAGTAGGACAAAGGACTGGTTCGTGATAGAACCATTAGCTGAATAGCTAGATGTTGATAGTTGATTGATGCAGGCTGATCACTTGTGATAAAAACTAATGTCATTGTATTTTTGTTGGATGAAATAGGTACATGGGAATAAGCTCATGGTGTAGGGATTGTACCCATGGCCATTGGAGCTGATTGGTAGATTGTCTACACTAGATCAATAGGTGATTGATAGATGTGGGTTCACCTATTTGTTATAGATGCCAACTCAGTTTCAAGTGAACATAGGTTTATTAACAGCAATGGCCAAGCAATGGCACTCAGACCACAACATTTTCCACATGCTTCTAATGAGATGATGATATCTCTAGATGATGTATACTAGCTTCTTAATATCTTAGCTATGGGAGACCTGGTATATTATGATCAGGCAATAGATGGGATAGTGTTCAAAGATAGTTTTAGAGATGACAACATTGGAGATGATAGCATATCCTAGTTTTAGATGTTACAGTATGATCCGTTTCCCAATGTGTTTGTTGGATTGATAGGGGGATTCCTACTTGTAGATAGGTAGGGATGTGGATGTCTTGTGTGATGGGGTTGGATTATCTAGGACATGATCGATAGGTCATGGATATTTTCTTAGAGGAGCTGCATATTAGCTCACCTCTATCATGACTTGCATCAGGTGGTATACTCAGGGGTAACTTCACTATAAGTACGAGTTGTATTTTTACAAATATGGGCATGGTAACATCTTCCTATTACATGACCAATATGTGTTTTTTAGTGGCCATTTAAATATATACTTATTTAGGTGTGATCATGTAGCCCCATCTGGGAAAGACAGAGTATTGGTGGTAGATGTTGGATGACCTGGATGAGGTCATATGGAGACCATACATGTTTACTGAAGCATGGGCCAAGGATGATGATGATCTAGTATACTTCTTTTGTCCAAGATTTTTACTTGGACAAATTCTTGCAATGATTGAGAGATTTTTCTTTAGGAGAGTAGTGAGACAGTTTTGTTAATGGGAGGGCATGCCATAGGGATCGGTACATTATGAAAAAGTTTAGTCCGAGAGGCCAGTATGGGGGGTTCACCATGGAGTATGAGGCTTGGCAAGAGTCATTTTTTTAGATGATAGAGATACCATAGGTATGGGCATTGAGAGATGGGGAGGAAGATGTAGGGATGGAAGGAGATTATGCATGATGGTTCTATGGGAATCCATTGCCAAGATATGCAAATCTAGCAAAGTCGATACTAGGTATTGATGAGGAGTTGAGTAGATGGGATGATGATGATGATGGAGGTTGGGGGAGAGGTAGAGGGAGGCATTGGGATGGGGGAAAAGCTAGAGGTGGAGCTAGGGTATGGGAGAGATATGGAGGTCGAGGTTGGCTGACAGTGTTACCAAAATAGAGGATTATCACATAGGGCCTAGCATAGATACCACAAGGGGTTGCAGCAAAGAGACCCAAAGAGGTCCATGGCCAAGGTAGGGTGACTATGAGAGGGGGTATAGGTAGTAGTGCAAGGTCTAACTGACTAGTAGATGATATGGATCAAAGAAGGACAGGACAAGTTAGGATTAGATTGCTAGATGATGTATAGATTATTAGGCAATAGAGGCCTCAAGTACAAGTCCTGATCCTAGGTGCATAGGGTTTATAGGCACATGGGTAGTAGTAGATACCACCATAGAGGTTGAGTGGGTCATCAAGAGTGGAGAATCATATTAATACCATGGAGGTGCAAATTGGAGTGATGAGGACACAAATTACCTAGCTGACCAGTACTCTCCATGCATTCATAGCTTCAATGGCACTGAGGCCACCACCTCCACCACCACCACCAAGGATAGAGGGGATTATGACTAGTTAGATGGATACAAAAATACATATGTTACCAATAAGAGAGAAATCTCATCGAGATGATAGGAGTTCCCTTAGTGATTAGGGACCTTCAGATCAACCTCATACAGATGACACAAGTGGTGAGACACATGGTTGATTGTGTATTATTATGTATTGTGTTTTACTGATTGATCATTGACATTGTTTATGATGATGACCTTTGGATATTCATGTTGATGTACTTTGTGACTCTTTGATGTTGATGCACTATGCGACCTTTTGATATATATGACTATTCAAGCTTTTTGATATTCAAACTTGTGAATTTTTTTGTATTAGGGACTTTATGTATCTGATGTTATGGATGGATACATGTATATGATGATTAAATTTATATGGTAGTTGTAGATGTTGATGTAACGTGGATAATTAATGTAGGAATGTATATGACTAATGTAGTGATATGATATGTGGATAAAAGAAAGAAGATGTAGATAATGAAATGAAATGTAAATGTGTGAATGAAAGGTTAGGTAATGAAATGCATAAATGAAATGAAGTGTGATGAATGGAAATGTCATGTGACAAAATGAAATGTAATATGATAAAATATGTTAAAATGAAATGTATGAATTAAATGCTAAATATAGTGGATAAATGAAATGAAAAATGTAATGGATAAATGAAATGTGATGAAATGGAGAAATAAAATAAGAGTTAATGAAATGTATAAATCAAATGATAAATGTAATGGATAAATGAAATATGATGACATGAAATGTTAGGTATCAATGAAATGAAATGTAGAAAGGGAAAGAAGTGTATAGAGGAGATGGAATGTGAGGAAATATAATGCATGAATGAGACGTGAAAATGAAATGATAATAATGAGATAAAATAGAAGAGGGAAGGTGATACAAATGAAAGTGAAAAATGGAAGGAAATGATAAATATTAGAAGCAAGTGTCTGATGTGTGATATGTAATGAAGATGGTATGTGATAAAATAATAGAGTGAAATGAAAAATAAAAAAAGAACTAATGTAATGAATATGAAATGATAGCAAAATAGGAATAAAGATGAAAATGAATGAGAAGGAATATGAAATGAAAATGAGGAATTGTAATAGATGAAGTGGAAAAAAAAGTGAGAATGTCATAAAAAATTGATGGTAGGGGTGAAATGATGTGAAGAGATACAACTCCACTTTTGAGATTCGAAAGACACAAAGTAACCTCAAGATAAGATGGGTGAAATATTGAATAAATAGAGTATGATGAATGATGTGATAAAAATTGACTGAAATTGTTTGAGATTCGAAGGTCATGCAATGTAGTAGATGATATGGTGTAATGAGGAAAGAAATGTGATAAGAGGAAATAATGACCATAATTGTTTGAGATTCGAAGGTCATGTAATGCAATAGGTGGAAAAGCATGATAAAGTGTGATGTATGGTGGTGGTGTTGTGATGAGACAAAGTCCACAATAGTTGAGTATTAAAAGCTTGTCGTGATGTTCATATTGTTGTTTGTCATTTGATAGCCATTCCTGAGTTGTTGAATGATGATGTGTAGGCTAGCTTGTGTAATCTTGGTTTATGTGCCAACTATTTGTGTTTAAGGTACCCAAGATGAAATGAAAACTAGATGAATGCAACTAACTATCACTTTAGCCAAAGAGATGCAAATTAACTATCATCATACAATGTCTAGTAAAAAGTGACCTAGTACAACCACCACTAGCTCAACTATGGTGATATGAATACTATATCACACTGAGAAGTACAACCAGACACAAGCAAAATACATGAAAGATAAGACAACTATTAAGAAAAAAAGTGATATCCATAGTAAATGAAAATAGGAATGCAAATAGTCACATTTCAAATAAAGAACCTCACCTAAGATATCATACAAAACTAGTTAAGGTATAGATGGCCTTCTAGATGAGAGGAGACATGTTCAAGTGGACACCAATAATGTATAAAATTAGAGGATCACTGGAGAAAATAGTGAAAAACCAAAGGCAAATAAAATATCATGGCTTCATCTTGGTACCTCTATTCAAGTACATAATCAAAGTACCAGAAGCTCATAATATTAGGAAAACCATAATTTGGGGACCAATGGTGCCAACAGTTGTGTGTAATAGTATCAAGTTTGTTCAATTCTTTGTGGATGCAACTATTGTATAGGTCTGATAAGAAAGCATGGGATGTGTTAACAAAAATTTAGTAGTAAGATTTAATTACTACGATAAAAGATATGCATCAGTGAGGGTTACAACATAGGAATGTCACAACCAAGCAGCAAGTAAACTTGGTATTGGTGCAACAAGGTGCATAGAATGAATGTGTGGCAAGGAAAGAAAAGAGTAGGGAATGGTGAGTGACAACTATAAATAGATGAGGAATGTTTCTATGAAAGGAAGCACATTGAAGGAGATAACACAACTGCTTAGTTATTTTGAAATGTCTAGTAAGTGTATGGATGGGAGCATGTCGAGCTCACTAGATTAGTTGCAATAGGAGGATGATATTATCTAGGGAGGATGGGTGAGGCAAGGATGGAGGGCAAAGTGCATCTAGAAGACCTTCAAGGAACTAGTGTATTAGTCCAAACTCCAAGTATTAGTGCATGGGCAGGTTGAATCAAGTCATGTGGGACTAGTGCAAGCACAACCTAAGGGTTTGAAGTCAGAGTGGAAGAAGTGCCATTGTCCACATTGATGATGTTATTAGGGAGTGCAACACAGTAGTCATTATAGGTGGTATTAGGTGAGGAACCAATGACATGAGCGAATAATAGTCTACTTGGGGTGTGGAAGAGCATGTGAGAACTAGTAATGAAGGCAGGGGAGATGGACTCTTTGGAAAAGACTATCGAAAAATCTCAGAGAGTGGTAGAAAATGTTAGCATGGGTGAGGTGAAGAGTGCACTAAGCCAGTTGACTAGACTTAGAATATTGGGGAAAATGTCAATGAAAGAGGAGGGGGTGGATTGAGTGTGGTAGAGTCATTGCCATAGGTGGAGGGTGGAGCATAGACAACAAGTGAAGTGGAGAACATACAAAAAATGCTAGCCGTAAAGAGAGATTGAGAGGAGAATGCAGAGAAGGAAGTCACATTTTTGTTGGGATTGATGGAGAAAGCTTGCGAGGATGGAGCACAAATGAAAGTGAAGAGGCTCTAGGTGGTGGTGAATCCAGAACTATGAGTGGAACAATCATGAGTAGAGGGAAAGATGTGGATTTGTAGGTGGAGTGATCATGAGTGCAAAGACTATAGGAGTCACTGAGAATGGTGCAAGTGGGTTTGGAGAGTACATAGAATGAGCTAGTATTATTGCAAGCTTAGTCCAAGTCTTTTAAGGAGGCAATTACAAAGTTGAACATCCTATCATTGTAGTTGCATAAGCAATTAGTGTTGAGTGAGTCAAAGGTGAGGTAGTTACAATAGCAATTGAATAAAGTGAAAGTGGATGTGGAGCGATAGAGAATGAAAATTGATCAGATGCAATAGGAGTGAGATGTGGGCCAACAAGAAATCATGGTATTAGGAATAAACAAGCTAGTCAAAAATTTGTTTGTTGATATGTAATGGACTGCAAAAGTGTACTCGGAAGCTACTTATTATATGGGGTTTTATCATTAGTTACTCCCCAATGAGAAGTGAAGAGAGACTCAGTTTGTAGATAGGGAATTTGCACAACTATTGAATGTTCAATTGCATCAAGGGAGGTTTCCAATTCCCATGTATATTGTGTAGGTTCGAAGAGGATTGATGTTAGGGGTCTCATTATCTAGGACAGGGTCTGTGGAAATGCCCCTAATTGGAGATCCTATCTTACCACCTCCCCAAGGAAGGCTTGAATAAATGATTCACTAGATGTTATTTGAATGTAATTTTGTTGTTGTTATTGTAATAGAATAAAAAGTGTGTTTGTTTTTGTGCCAAGAAAAAGTGGTGATTGGTGTTGATGTTTTTTATTAGATAAACAGGTTTTACAGGGAACCTGAAACCCAATAGTTAATACAAAAAAAAGGCTAATAATAAGCATGAAAGCCTAGCTAAAAAAGTTTAAGTTCATAGGTTGATAATAAGCATTAAGCCCAACCAAAGGAAAGAGCTCTGAGAAAAGACCTTGAAAAAAAGACCAGCAAAGCCACGGCCTAAAGCTAGAACTAAAAGCCAAAAGACAACAATAAACAAAAGAATAGGTGAGAGTTATTCCTCGTTCTTTCACTCCAGATCTTGCATAACCTGAGAAGCCTCAAAGGCCAGTTGATTCTCCTCTGCTTCCATCTGTTGTGCCCTTTGGTTCCCCTGGTCCTGATCAGGAATGGAATTTTCCTTTGCAAAGTCATCCTCTGTCCTAATTGGTGTTGATGTTAATGTGATTGAAAGTGTCAAATAAACATTGTCATGTCTATTTTTGATATTTTAGCTAATATGTTTTGGATGTTTTTGGAATTTTTGGGAATATTTGGATGTTTATGACATTTTTGCAGATATTTGTAAGGTCATCCATAACCATAAAAGTGGGAATGATGAAATATTTGGAGGAAGATTAACCTTCACTTATATGTGGTAGTTGGATGCCAATGTGGGATCTCAATGAAAGATGAGTACAAACAAGTGTAACATTTTGAAAGTCATGGCACTCAAGGGGGAATAAGAAGGAAATGCTAAACCATGAATTAAAAAGAAAAATTATGTATATATTGATAACCTTTATAGATAAGCATAGGGCTAATGTTGGGATTTTACTCTAGGTGTTTGCCAAGATGGATACTCATGGGGCTTGTGAAAAGGTGTTGGGTCCTAAAAAGGCACTTGAGGGCTTAAAAAGGTGCTTGAGGGCCCAAAAAGGGCTTTTATGCCTTGAAAAAGGTATGGGGATGTGAAAAGGCAAAATGGGGGCTTTGAAAAGGCATTTGAGCCTAAAAAGGCATTTTGGGGGCCTAAAAAGGTTCTTGAGGGCTTAAAAAGGTGCTTGAGGGCCTAAAAATGGTGCTTGGGCCTTGAAAAAGGCATGGTGGCCTAAAAAGGCAAAACATGGGCCTTGAAAAATGCATTTGATCCTAAAAAGGTATTTTGGGGGCCTAAAAAGGTGCTATGGGGCCTTGCAAAGGTGTTAGGGGCTAGAAGAGGTGTTTGAAGGCCTTGTGATCTCTCAAATGTATGCTTACTTGTTCTTAGACTCTAATAGATGACAATGAAAGAGTCTGATAGATATTTGGGCCTTTTGGGATAGCATTGATATTTTTTTGAAAGCTCATTTGATTAATCATGGTCTCTACAACATAAATAAGACTATAAATCCATTGGGAGATGTTGTTCTTAAAAAGAGGAGAGAAAAGGGACATCCACATGACCTCTTTAGCTATCCACGTTGTGCCAAATTTTCCATAGCCCAAGAAGATGTTTCAAGACATAACTATGCCACTTCTTCATAAGTGGATGCTCTTGTTTATTATTTTTGTAGAAGTAATATGGCAATAAAATATTCCATAAAATATTTAAATATTTTTCAATATAGTGGGCCTCGCCATTAGTTTCATATAAAATCGGTTGAGGTACACAAATCTGTCTCAAAGGAGCAACAATTATAAACAGACACTAGCTCGACATGAAATCAATGGATCATCAGTTTGAAAAATATAAAAGTAATTTATACAAAATTAAGTAGCCTATTTAGGTTGACGTCGTTATTATTCAGCCTTAGTTTTGGGTTGTTTTTTATATTTTCAAGATTTTTTGACGATTTTTGACAATTTTTTGAGAATTTTTGAATGTTTTGGAGAATTTTTGGTAAATTTTGAATTTTTTTGATAATTTTCAATAATTTTTGAATGTTTTGACAATTTTTTACAATTTTTAAAAACTTTTTAAGGGTGAAAGCACAAACCTGTGTCACAATTTGTCATATTTGGAGGGGTTGTGGTTGAAACAATTTTGGCCATAATGATTATGGCTGAACACATTCTGGCTGTATAGACATGGCAGGTTTTCCTATCGACATGGCATGGAGGGTTACGGTCAAAACCCTTTCAGCCAAAAGGGTTCTGACTGTAACCCCCATGTATCAAATGACTCAAAATATCATAAAAAATAGCCAAAAAAGTGATGGATGAAAATTTTATAAGCATGGGTTTTTTGGCCATAACAGTTTCAAACGTAAAGGTTACAATCGAAAGGGTTTTGACCATAACTATCTATGTGGCATCCTAAGTGGCAACCACACAAGTAAAAATAAGAACTTTTGTAAACATCTCACTTTGAAGGCCAATTTGACCTACTAAAATGAAGTTTTTAAAAAACTAAAAATATACTTCTTAGGTCTCAGAGTCAAGATTTTGATCATATAATTTTTTTATTATTTTGATTACGGATAATATGTTATAATTTGAAAATATTAAAAGTAGGTATTTTAAGGTTCAGGAAGATGTCTATTCCAAAATAGGAAAAAAATAGTAAATCATGTTCAAAAATTATTATTTATTTAAACTACACTAGAGGAGAGAGTCTTCTTCAAGAATATGTAATTTTTAAAAAAAAATGTAGATTTGATGGAAAAAGTTTGACGAGAGAAAAAACTATCAATTTTGGATAACTTTGACTTTGACCAATTATAACTTGAAAAATATTAGCCGAATTTCAATTTTTCTTTTTTGGTGCACTAGGTATACATTTTAACTCTAACATATTCCATAATTAGACCAAAATATGATCATTTGCATATATTTGTTTGATGGGAAAAAAACTCTATATTTTCAGCATTAAAAAAAATTAAAAAATAGACTTTAAAATTTCAAAATAAATAAAATTTTCACTCTATTTAAAAAAAAAAAATAATAGACATAAACTTCATCCAATTTTACACATTTCATTAGTTTACATCATCTTCAAATTCTAAACACAAATGCCACTTTTATGTCATTAAAGTTGAAGAGTTTAAATTCTGATATCACTTTCCTTTATAAAAAGTGACATAGGTTTTTGCTTTTACCCTTGACTCTTTTGAACTTGTGGGAGTGGAATGAGGATGTGAGTGAGATTTGTTTTAACATGGAGATAACTAGGGCCTTGTTGGAGCACAAAAAGTGTCAGGAAAATTAAAAGTGAGCTTAAAGGCTAAAAGTAGTCTTAGAGAGCTACATTTGAGACAATGGAGGTGAGAAGGAATTTTTGAGACCTCAAATGGATTTAATGAAGGCTAAAATGGATGTTGTGAACTATTGGTCTTTTCATATCTTTGAGATGTGCATTGATTTTCCTGTATTTCATGTTCGTGATATCTTAGAACATAATTAGACTCAATGTTTTCTCTGAATTGCATGTCTTCCCTTTGTTGCTACTTTTGTTGGTGATTTTTTAGATTGTTTCTAATGCCAAAAATCATTGAACTTTAACCTAAAAATGTTTCTCAATTAGGTATGTGTGTAATTAACTCAACTATGCTAGGTAGTATGGTGAGAAGGTCACAAACAAGCAAAATTTATCTCAAAGAGAGTTGCTTGAGTCATGCCTTGATAGCTCTCTACATTGAAGGACTTGTGTTGTTTAGGGAAGTTGAAAGGTGTTATCTCTCACTCCTTTTAAACCAAAGGTGATATTTATGATTCCTTTTGTACCAAGTATATATATATATATATATATATATATATATATATATATATATATATATATATATATATGTATGTATGTATGTATGTATGTATGTATGTATGTATGTATGTATGTTTGAACATTTTTTGGTGTTTTTTTTTGGTATTTCTAGTAATGAGGTACTTCCTCAAAGCTTTAGACATAAAACCTTTTGAGATGGATGCTATTGATGGGCTTTGGTAGTTCCTCTTCATCACAATCTAAGAGTCTGTAAGTACAAGTCTTGAAGGATTCTGTGATGATGTAAGGACCATTGAATTGGCCTCCCATTTTCCTTTCAAACATATATATATATATACATACATATATATACATACATACATACATATATATATATATATATATATATATATATATATATATATGTTTGAACATTTTTTGGTGTTTTTTTTTGGTATTTCTAGTAATGAGGTACTTCCTCAAAGCTTTAGACATAAAACCTTTTGAGATGGATGCTATTGATGGGCTTTGGTAGTTCCTCTTCATCACAATCTAAGAGTTTGTAAGTACAAGTCTTGAAGGATTCTGTGATGATGTAAGGACCATTGAATTGGCCTCCCATTTTCCTTTAATTTCCCTACTTTCCTAATTCTTAGGGTTTTCTCTGAGGACTAATTCTCCAATTTCAAAGACACGAGGTTTGACCTTTTTGTTGTAGTGTTTGGATAAACAATTTTGAAACACTCTGAGATGCTCATGCATTGTACATTGATGTTCTTCTAAGAGTTCTAGTTGTGCTAGATGGTCTACTCTATAGTCTTCATGTGATAGGATATCACAGAGAGTAACTCTCAAGGATGGGATCTCAACCTCTAAAGGAAGAATGGCTTTACAGCCATAAACCAAGGAGAAGAATGTAGTGCCTATAGGTGTGTGAACACTCATCCTATAGGCCCAAAGGGCCAAGTTCAGTTGTAAATGCCATTATCTACAAATATCATTGATGATTCTTTTAAGAATGCTGATAATGTTCTTGTTGGTGGTCTTTGCTAGGCCATTGCTTTGGGGATAATAGATTGATGATGAATGGTATATAATGTGAAATTTCTCACATAACTCATCAACTATTTGATTTTTAAAATATAAGGCATTTCTAATTAGGATAGCATGAAGTATGCCAAACTAAAAAATGATATAGTTTAATATGAATGAAGATATTTGTTTTCCAATAGAGTTTGTAAGTGGTTCTGCTTCAACCCACTTGGTAAAATACTTAGTTACGGTAATGATCCATTTATTTCCACTAGAAGAAGGTGGATGGATGGCTCCAATCAAATCAAAGCCCCACTGGTAAAAAGGCCATGGTGTGACCAAAGGGTTGAGTTCTTGTTCTGGTGTATGAATAAGGTTGCCATGGATTTGACACTTTTTACAAGTTTTTACATAGTCAATAGAATCCTTTTCCATGGTTGGCCTGAAATAGCCTATCCTAAGAATTTCTTTAGCTAATGTAAAATCAATAGAATGTGAAGCAAAAATGCTTGCATGGACTTCTTGTTGAGTGACCCTATACTTGTCCTTTTCAAGACATCTAAATAAAGTACTGTCAAGACCTTTCCTATACAACGTATCATCAACCAAAGTGTAATACAAGCTCTATCAAATGAAGCTATGCTTTTGGTTTCATGAGAGGTTAGATGGAATAGTATTATCATAGAGATAGGTGGTGATGGAGTCATACCAAGGGGAATCAGGGGTGTCTAAATGGAAAATAGCGAGGGATTTGGGTTGACTAAACATAGATTGAATTGACACTTCTACTAAGAACTCATATTGCTCATGCTAATCTAGTAACTGAAGCAAGGATGCCAAGGTGGCCATGGCATTTATTTCCCTGTGAACAAGGAGGCTAGGGTGAACAAAATATGCCTTAAGCATATCAACCATATGTTGGTAAGGTAACAATTTCTCATCTTTGGTTTGATACGTGTTTGTAACTTGATTAATGACCAATTGAGAATCCCCATAGACTTCAAGGGCTATTAATTTCCATTCCTAGGCTAGACTGAGACCCAAAACTAGTGCTTCATATTTCACTATATTTTTTGTGCATGGGAAAAGTAGTTTGTAAGACTTGGGGATGGTGATGCCTAGAGGCGTGATGAACAATATGTTGACACCCGAACCATCAAAGTAAAGCTTCCATGTGACTAGTTCTATCTAAAGGATATGCATGTCTGGAAAGTCAACTAGGATAGGATTTGAGCTCTCTATGGGTACATCTTCCAATTTATTAGTAATGGCTTGTCCTTTTATAGCCTTCCTATAAATGTACTCAATGTCGAATTCACTCAAGATCATTACCCATTTGGCCAATCTGCCTATTAATGTTGTCTTGCTAAGAAGATATTTGAGAGGGTCAATTTTGGATATGAGCTTAACCTTTTGTGTTAGGAGATAATGTCATAGCTTTTGTGAAGAAAATACTATGGTCAAGAAATCTTTCTCAATAAAAGTATAATTTAGCTCATAATTGAGTAGGGTGTGACTAATGTAATAAATAGCTCTTTCTTTACCTTGATCAATTTCTTTTGCCAAGAGGGCTCCAATTGATTTATTTGTTAAAGAAATATAGATCAAAAAAGGTTTGTGTGACACTAGAGCTACCAACATAGGTGGATTCATCAAGTAGTTTTTTAGAAGATCGAAGGGAATCTAATAGTGACTATCCCATTTAAAAACTATGTCCTTGTGGAGGAGGTGAGTGAAAAGCACACACTTTTTTGCTAACAGAGAGATGAAGTGATGAACTAATTGACATCTTCCCTAGAGAGAATGTAGTTGACTCAAGTTCTTTGGATGTTGCATGTTGATATAGACTTGTACCTTTTCAAGATCAACCTCGATTCCTTTGGTAGAGACAATGTACCATAGGAGTTTTCTAGATTTCACACCAAATTTGCATTTCTTAGGGTTTATCCTAACTTTGAATGCTTCTAAACATGTGAATATCTTGCCCAAAATAGGAATATGATCCTCTTAGGTATGCTATTTGGCAAGGACGTCATCAACATAATCTTCCATAAAAGTGTGCATCATGCCATGAAAAATGGTGGTCATGGCCCACTGATAAGTAGTCCCTACATTCTTGAGACCAAAGGGCATGATGTTCCAATAGAATATGCCCCATGCAAAAGTAAAAGTTGTTTTCTCCTGGTCCTCTGATACTATTATGATTTGGTTGTATCCTGAAAAACCATCCATCAGTGAAAACATAGAATGTCAAATCTATAATAGTATCAATGTTTGGAAGGGGAAATCATCCTTAGGATATGCTTTATTGACATCTCAGAAATCAATACAAATCCATTAGTAATGCTACGTGAGGATGCATTTTCCTTAGTTTTTTTTTTAATATTCTTGGAATCTAGAGAAATGTTGAGGTGATGAAGGATTAGAGTTGGATCTAACCCTAGCATGTCAATGTAAGACCATGAAAAATTTATTTTCCTTTCTTTGAAGAAATGAATGAATTCACTTCTTTCCTCTGTAGTTAAGGATTGTTCTAGATCTGGCTTCTTACTCTATTCCAATGTTGAATTTTTTCATAGCTTCAATCAAAATAGATGACTTTTCCTCTAAATATTTGGGTAAGGTATCAATCATCTCATTCGTGGGTGTCATAGTTGGGTTACCATTGGATGCATCATTTCTATTTGTTTCAATATTTTTGTCAAGACCAAAAATAGTGTGGTTTTGGTTGTTGGTTCTTGGAACTGTTCTCCCCTTTCTCATAGGACTGAGATGATTGATATCAAACCTATCTACATATATTTCTCTTGTTCCTTATGAATGAGATGGTTCAACCGCATTAAGGTATATGAAAATATCTTGGTCATTTTCAAATTGTGGGAAGTTGTGAGGTTCGGTTAAGTCCTAGCTAATGAGCTCAAGATGGACTAAGGATAGGGATTGTGATATGAATTGGATTCAGTAGGGTTTAAATACATGACCTGATTTGATTTTTCATACACTATATCGGTTAAGTCTATAATGTGTGCCTCTTCTAAAGTGTTAGGGAAAGTAGAGCTTGCAAGTGGCTCATAGTATTCGTCTTCAACTTCTACTAGAAAGAAGTCTAGGAATAAAGTCTAAAACCCTTAAGCCTTCTTCCTTAACATGTCAATGCAAACTCTTCTCTTAGGTCACTTGATGAAGCAAAACCCTTGAATCCTTGTCTTCCTTAAGTTCTCACACATGACAACACTACTTTTGGCCAGCCATTCCTATAAATAGGAAATTAAGATCTTTTGCTGCTCATTCTCCATCGTCCAATTTAGGGTTAGGATAGATAAGGTAGGATACAATGAATCTACCCTATGTTTCATATCTCTTCTAGAAGCTTCTCCTTCAATCCTCTTTGAATTTTCTTTAAAGTGATTTATCTTGAATTTCATGCTGCCAGCTCATCAATCTTATCTCCCACCTAGTTCACACAATCCAAGAAAATAAACTTCTCAGCTAAGATCCATCAGATTCATGATCTTTTAAATAATGCAGCCACTTGGCATTAACTTGTTTCTAATGCTTGGCACATATTGTGTTGTTCGACATCCTCTATAAAATCACTCGGCATAAACTAAAGTTTACTAGTTCTTGGCATCAACTAAATTTTAGTTCTTGGCATCAACTAAATTTTACTCAGCATCTACCATTTTGCTCGACATACACTAGAATATACTTTTACATAGCTCAAACTAATTTTCTACTCAACTTCCACTAACTTTTCTTAGTACCTACTATGTACTAGGTCAAGCTTGGCAGACAAACTTTATTTAACTCGTTCTTCTATACTCACTTAGTGTCACCAGCCTTTGTAACCTTAATTAGATTATCAATACATCATATTGTCACTGTCTTTACTGATTCTTGTACTCCTTTACATATCATAACTCAACCTTTCCTCTAAGTTCTATTGTTACATCTTTTGATCAAATCCTCTTCATCAATCAAATAAGTGGTAGTACTTAAATCATATAAGTTGTTGTCTTACCAACAAATACTAGGTTTGACATTAGTGACAAAACAATAATTGAAATGTATATATTGACCATACTTATATCAATTTATTCTCAAAAGTCTCCTTTTTTAATCTTCTTCAATCTAATCTCAACAATCTCCCTCTTTGGCATTGATGTTGTACTAAACTATTCAATCAAACTAACTCAATGAAAATAGTAAGACCAACAAAATAACAAAAAGAAAATAATTCCTTGTATTGAAATCTCTCCCTCTATTAGCAACTTCCATCTTTTGAATAGGTTAGAAAACTCCTTTGTGTCATCCTTATAACTCCCTCTAAATTTCTTCTTATATCTCCCTCTTACTAGCTAGATGTTAGGATCTCTCCCTCTTTGTTCATTCTTTAATGTCTTGTATTTTCTCCTAATTAGTAACTTTCTCCCTCTAGGATTAGTTTAATTCATTTTTGTATTTCCCTATATTTTCCTGGATCACTATCCCCCTCTTTGACAATAATTCCAAAGACTTGTCATCCTAATATGTAGATATGAACTTCTTTCATTTTCTTCCATTGTCACCTTGCTTGTGACTGATTTGTAGTGTCAGTTCTTTGATTACTTCAGGTAGCTCCTAAAGTAAGATCCACTACATCAAATTTTAATATATGAAAATTAGCTTGTTTGATGTAGGGCTCTCCTTTTGTTACTTAGATAGACTTTGATAGGGGTATCACCCCTAGTTTACCATACTCATGAGCATCCTTAGATAATGCTTTCATGAAGATATTGACAATTTGTTCTTTTGTGTTAATATATTTCATCTTCACCTCTTTATCATGAACTAATTCTCTCAACTAATGATACTTGATAGTAATGTGCTTAGTCTTTGTGTGCATCACAGGATTCTTTGATATGTTTATAACACTTGTATTATCACAATAAAGTGTCACTGGTTCTATGATCTCTTCATTCATACCTTTGAGTAATTGTTTGATCCATACAATATTTGTACAATTTACAGCAACATCAACATATTTAGCTTCAACAATAGATTTTGAAGTGCGGTTTTATTTCTTGCTAGTCCATCTAACCAGCCTCTTGCCTAAGAAAAATGCTTCTCCACTGGTGCTCTTTCTGTCATCAATGTTGCCAACCCAATCAGCATCAGTATAGGCTCTTGATTCAAATTTCTCATTTATCTTATAGTATAGACCAAACTCCTCTATTCCTTTTAGATATCTCATTATTCTCTTTACAATCGTCAAATGATTCTCCCTGGGATTAGCAGAGAATAATACAACTATCCCTATAGATAATGTAATGTCAAGTTTTCTATGTACTACATATTGTAATTTTCCAATCATAGACCTGTATAATGTATGATTCACCTCAGTTGAATCGTCATTCTTTGATAACTTGTGTCCTATCACCAAAGGTATACTTACTAGATTGGAATCCTCTAGTCCAAAAGTTTTAACTATTTCCTTGACATATTTTTACTAAATGATGTATCTGTAGACACCTAAATTTGATTACACCGCTTTAGTAATCCTATTTAGTTATCTCTAAAGGCATCATTAATTAAATTTCTATTTAATTAATCATTTGCCATCCCCTAGCTGATTAATTTAATTAATTATCTATAGTCCTAATTGATAAATCAAATAACCTATTATTTATCAATTAAATCCTATTCTTCTATCTAATTCCAAAAATCTCCATTTATTAAATAAATCTATTTGATAAATAAAATCCTCAAATCTAAAACCCTCTAACTTATCCCTAATCCTTCATTTAGCCTAATCCACCCCATCCACCCATACTAACCTAGCTTAGCCACTAACTCACCCAACCTCATTAATGCCATCCACTTGCACATCTCTAACATCCCTAATCTAATCCTAAACCAAAGCCTAATCCACCCCCTAATGTTGTCACATTCCCTAAACAAGTTTAAGACTTTCCTAAACCAAACCAAAGTCTCCCCTCAAAAATCCCAACCACCAAGTCATGAGTGCTCTTACAAACCATAAAAGACTCTTACAAGCCCACTCATGACTCTTACATCCATCTTCCACACTCATTCCTCTTCCACACTCATTTCTCTTACATCTCTCTTACATACTCAACCCCACTCATCATGTCTTTAACCAACCCTTTACCCTACCCTCTCACACTCATCCTCCTTGTGACAAGTGTCACCTTCCCATTGGTGCTAAACAAGCACAATCCATGTGCTCCCCTTTGAGTGCATCTTAGCCCTCCTTAACCATCTCCCCATCCTTGCATCTAAGCCCTCCATCCCTCAAGCCCTTAGCCTATAAATTGAATCCCATCCCAAGCCATTTCATCAACAATCTTTGAGCTAAAGTTACCATGCTATTTTGAGAACCAAAGCCATCAATCTTACCCTTATAATGCCAAATTGAGAGCTCACAAAGCTACCAATTTTCCATTACCCACCTCCATTGAAGCAGCTTTGAGCATCTTGAGCATACATCCACATCAAAGGACACATCTACAAAATCAAGAAAGCAAATGAAGTGCTTCATCCTTTGAAGTTTGCATCTCTTGTTTGTTTTCTTTGTCTAAGCATATATGTGAATTTAGTTTTGGTTTGTGAATGTTTACTTTATTGTTAATGTTCTTTGCATACTAGATCTTGTTCTACATTTTGGTACGCCCGGTGGGACCCCACTATGGGTCATTTTTTTTTTTTTTCATTCATTCATTGCAATCTATATTTTGTTTTTACAAACTAACAATCTAATGGTTTGTTGTTTTTGAGTGGGTGCAAGTTGTTTTTATTTCTTTTTGCAGGTTGAAGGACTCACTAGAGAGAAAGATACACTCTTTAAAATTCAAAAATAACAAAAAAAAAAATGAAATTCTGGAAAAAACCCACACCCGTCGGTTGCCTTCACGCAGTGTCGTCTCTACCTGTTGTCTCTGCAGTTTTGCGTCTCTACTTGTCGTCTCTGCAAAACGTCATCTGCGCAAACTCAATCATCATCTCCACAAGCTCAATCGTTGTCTGCGAAAGATAAATCGTCATCTGCGCCTACACAACCATCATCTGTGCGAGCTCAACCGCTGTCTCTGAAAGCCCAAACTATCGTCTGCAAATTTTGGCGACTGTGCAGATTAGCGTCTACGAGTTTTAGCGTCTCCGCTTAAATTTTATCGTCTGCGCCGCTTCAAAAGCTCAAATTGTCGTCTCCGTCGCTGCCAACAGTTGATTGTCGTCTCTGCCTGGCAACTGTCATCTTCACCTGGAAATTGTCGTCTCTGCCGCCGCCAGCAATCAACTGTCGTCTACAAGTTTCGACATCTCCGTAATTTGGCGTCTCCGCCTGATAAACTGTCATCTTCGCCTGTGTCTATTGCACACTTCTGTTTTAAAATCTTTATTTTTGCACTTTGTAGTTTTTTTTTAAAAAATAAAAAATAAAAAAAATACCATTTTAAGCATTTTTAACCGTAGAAAAAACAGCAAAAAAAGTTAAATTTTTTTTTTCCATAGTTAAGCTCTCATTTTTGAAGATTTTGGGTAACTAACTAAATTGCTTTTTTTTTGTCTCATTGCAGGTTGGAGCACATATGGAACCACTAACTATGTTTCTTGTAGGTTCTCATGTTGCTAAAAAATGAACTTGAATGTTTAACCATTTGTCTTTGAATGCATGTTGCTAAAATGAACTTGAATCGTTAAACACATTTTTCATTGAATGAATGTTGCTCAAAACACACTCTTGAATGCCATAGATTAAAATCAACTTTCCTTGGAATGCATGCTTAAAACAACAAATCCAATCTTGAATGTCAAAGATCAATTAACCATTGCAATATCAAACACTTCATTTGGTGCATTAAAAAGAACAAACAAATTTCTCTTTTGCATGCAATTTGGGCAAAGTCTGATTTTTGGACAATTAAGAAACTTTGTTAAGTTAAATGAAAATTTGCAAAAAATCAATTTGAGTAGTTCCTTGGACTCACCTCTTTTTTAATCACCCATCAATTCAACCATTGGTTGCAATCTCAGCGCCATTTATGAGGATGGGTCTATTTGAAAAAGGTGTTAAATGTTCCACAATCTAACTAACTCACTTGGTCTTTGAACGTTTGCTTTAACTTTATCAAAATTCTTAAATGACCAAAACTCTAGATTAAATCAATCACACTTCAAGTTTGGGCACTAAAATTGAACAACAACTGACGTGGAGAGCCTCTGGGCGTGCGCTTAAAATCAAATCTCACACACTTTTGTTTTGGACTTAAAACAAACTCACACTCAATCTTGAATGCCTTAAAGAAAATTAATCGATACTTGACGTGGAAGGCCTCCGGGCACGGGAGTTTTCTTTTGTTGACCCTAACTCTTCTTATTGTTTGCATTCTTCGATCGATTTATTTTTGTTGGCGCTTCAAGTTGGAATTGAACATTGTCTCTTAAACATGAGTGCTTGCAAAGTCTAGATTGGCACACATAAGAGTTAGTTGGTAAAAGAACAAGCGTATTTTTTAGCCCAAGGTCATCCAAGTCTTCTCTCCCCTTGTCATCTTTCGAGGCCATCTTGGGTGCATAAGATTAGGATCCAAAACCTTGTTTCTTTTTAGGAGGCCTACTTGGGGATTTCATCACCCCTTGGACAACCTCAACTCCAGTGTTCCGGTGGAGTATAAGAATCGGGAGGTGAATCGAAAGATACCTCTCTTGGGATCAAGATTTTGTCACTCAGGCTAAGCCTCAAGGAACTTTATACCCTTGAGAAGTGAAAGAGGAGAAGTGGGTTACCGCTCCTCTCGGTTGTGTGACATCTTTTTGGTCTCATCTACGGATTTGGGCCTCACGTACCTTGCGTATATTGAGAACTCCCTAGTTAAACCAAATTTTATCCTTGTAGAAAGCTTCCAAGGATGTTGGTGTGTTTGATGTGCTTGCTTCAAAATTTTTTCTGCTTGTTTGTTCATAGCCTTTGAATGAATGTTTGCCAACTTTGGTCAAAATCTCAGAAAAGCAAAAATCTCCTAGCTCAAGGCATACTTAGCGTAGTCACTGCCTCATGAGAAAATCATCCAAGCTCCCCTGTCGTAACCAAATCTACTTAGTTCTTTGCTTTAGAACAATCCCAAATCCAAAGTCCATCCAAATCATCCCCCCTCAGCCAACTAGCAACCCAATCCAAAATCACACCCAAGCCTTTAGAGAGTTGTTGTCATTCTACTAGAATTTTCTATCCAATCAATCCTACTAATCAACCAATCTCACCAAGATTATCCCTCTGACAGAGCATTGTCTAGGGTAACCCAACTTTTTTCACTTGTATCCCTCATCACCTTGAGCTAAAGGTCGGGATCCACAAGTGGTCAATCTCGTGTCATGCCCATAGGATCATTAGTCTATCCTTAAGTTGACACAATCTCCACCAATCTTGCACATAGGAAAGAAAAACTCTCACTTTTTGACAGCATGCCCTTGAAGTCTTCCATCCACAGAAAAGCCAAAAGTCTCCAGCCAATCCTCCATAGGTCTGTCATACAACTTTGACTCTCCCTAGGAAATCTTTCATCAGCCAATCCAAAATCTGAGCTTAATCCAAATCTGACCATGAGCTTCCATGTTCATCCATATTCAAGACCCCATCCCCATCAAACTCATCGTCAAAGCATGAAGTACCTATCCTATCATGATATATTCGGTCGTATTGTCCTTGCTCCTGCTACCTCCTATTCCAATAATGATGAAGATCTTGTTGACTATGAAGGGTATCTTGAGAGCCTTAGAAACATTCCACCAACCATCACCCAAAATCCAAGAGTTATTCCAAACTATCTAGTCATGCCATCTGATATCCCAGCTTCTCCTCCATCACCCAATCAACCAAGCTTCCAGTCTTTCACCCCTATCACACTAGCTATTCCTGTCAATTCACCTCCACCTCCGACGCACAAGTCTCCAAGGAATCTCCCAGAGGAAATACAAGAAAAGCAGCCTCCAGCAGTTGATAAGCCATGTCATCTAATCCAACCATGTAAAGTAGTCAGTGATGAAGCTTCCCCATCCATAATGTCATCTCCATCTCCCATAGCTATCATCCCCATACCATCCATCAAATTGCTTAATATCCTCCCACTTCCCGCAAGCACCAAAATCCCACCACTTGTCAAATCCCTCCAAATCCTATCCACCTCACCCCCAAGCATTTCCCAAATCTCCCATAATGACCCTTATGCATCCATCTTCTACTCACCCATCTCCACTACTGAATCTCCCATCTATCCATCCACTACCTTTGAAGAATCCATCCCTTCACCTCCTATCGCACCATCCACTCCAATCTAATCCTATCAAGATCCTGCCCAAAAGCATGTTGACATCCCCCAAAGCATAAACGAAGATATCATCGTACCATGTCTTCCATCCATAGCGTAGTCACCACCCCCTCTATCTCCAAAAACTCAAGACATACCTCCTCTACTATAGGATATCTTTTCATCCCATCAGCCAAATCAAGATCCTATCCTACCATCTCCTCCGCTCCATGCTTCCATCTTACCACCTATCCAAGCTATTCCACCATCTAAAATCTACCCTCTTGGTTCACTTACATTCATCCATGGTGGCCTCCTCTCAGCAGAAGAATTAAGAACAGTATCTCCCCGTTGCAGTACAACTGAGAAAGCACTTCCACCATTTTCTGCAAGCAAAAAGTATCCTCAGCTAGTTCAAATGCTCAATCGATGGCATTATCAAGGTCAACATTTAGGACCACAAGAGAAAGGAATTAGAAAGCCTATTATTGCACAAAAAAATCCAGGATTTCATGGTCTTGGATATGCATCCAAAGGCTCACCATCTAAAAGTGTTGGTACACCACACCCCCAAACCAAGCCCATGTCCAAACCCACCATGCCAGCCTCCCATCACTCCTTCAAGAAATCTTATGTCATCCCCCCTCCACCATCTTCGCAAGCCAAAACAACCTACCATATCCCCCCTTCATCCGCTAAATCCATTTTGGGTCCCTATGTCCCAAAATCTACCATCCTCCATCCTCCTATCAGCCGTCATAAAAATCCTATTCCATCCATTCCTATGCAAGGTCAACAAAGGCACATATCAGGGCACATCATCAATCATCATCCCCCTACACGCTCTTCCATATCCTCACCATCTCACAAAGCTTCTCCCAACCATCTTCCCAAAGCTTACCACAGAAATGTGAATGCCAACTTCAAAATGCATAAAGCTAAAAACCCACATCCTAGGCAATCATATGTCTATTTTAAAAGACATACTCCAAAAAGGCAAAATCCAATCAAAGAATACAAAACAATGCAAAAGCCTATGAAACGAAAATCCAAAACCATGTGGATCCCAAAGAAAAAAGTTGAAACCCAATGCATAATGGCATCCACCATTGCTAATCCTCCATCTAGTGACTCATGTCCCCCATCTCCTAACTCCATCTTGGGTGCCTATATCCCCAAGCACGCTTCCACAAATCCTCCATCACGCCCGCATCTACCATCTATCCCCCATATGCTCTTTTCACACCTGTCCCAGCATGTGCCAATGTTGATCTTGCAAGCATCCCCATCTCATGCTCCTTTTCAGCCTTTTCATCCCTCCATCTCCTACCATCAATCCCATCTAATCCAATCTATTGCATAAATCACACATCCGGTGTACCAATAGCTAGCAACAAAATTGAACATTCCAATAGCTAGTGAAAAATCACAAGGAAAAAGCCAAAAATAGCTGAAGAAATCCAAAATCATTCCAGCTAAGTCCAAAGTCAAAAAGTCAAAAAAAAAAGAAAAATAAAGAAAAATAAAGCGTCCACTAGTGAAAACTTGGCAATTCGAGCGCCTTGGACAAGTACCATGATGAAAACTTGGCAAACAAGCATCATGCGTAATCCAGCCATCCCCAGCTTAGCCTATCATCCTCATGCTTTGGGTCACATCTTGTCATCCAGCTCCATCTTCCAATCTATCCACCTATCATCCACCCTCCAACTTCCATCCCACACCATCCACTTATCTCCTGCAGCTTCAGCCAACCATCATAGCTATCATCCATCTCCCTAGCATCTTCGGCTTTTCCATCCTAGCTTCAATCCTATCACATCCATTGTAAGACCTCCTTCCACATGTCATCTTCTAAATAGAGGCATTGTTATTCCTTGGAGATCTTGTCTTGTCCATCCTACCTTGTCATTGGTATCTAGCTCTAGGCTATCCTCATGCAAACCCAATGTCATCTCTTTATATCCATCATAATCCTAGCTATCTACCATCCTATCCAGCCATCTCATCCTACTCCTCTAGCTATCCTTGGTCACACATCTATCATCATCATTGGGATGCATCCTCCCCAAATCCATATCTTCTGCTAACACCCCATCCTTATCTTTCGCATCTTGCATAGCATCGAACCATCCCGCTATCCTATCATCCTGAGCTTTTGCCTACTTGTAAATATCTTGGTTCGTTAGCTTGTACATCCTCTTTAGCTTAGTACCATTGTATCTATCCAGCATTCGTGTCAGTTTGTCCTTGATTAGCACCTTGCACACATCACACAGCTTGGTTAGCTATTCCAATGCATCCTTTAGCTAGATATCCTATCACCAAAGTGTTATCCTTCTTAGTTCAGCTTGCCAGACGCATCACTCATCCAGATCCATCAGCTTAGGTGCTCTATGATAGATCCTTGTAGGATATACCTTTCCTCATGTCTGATCTTGGTCCATTAGTACCTTGTCCTACCCATCTTGTTGGCAAATGGTTCTCTTTTGGATTTTTACTTTCTTTTGATTTGGAATCTTTTGTTTTGGGTCTTGAAATATCTTTTCCAAGCTATCTCCTTGTTCCCTCCTCAAGGTTGCCACAATTTTCCATATCATGGTATGCTGCGAATGGGGCAATTAGAGCGTAAGGTCTTGATTAGGCCTTTTGCTTGTTTTCTTTTTTTGCTTGTGGGTTACCTAGTGTCGTTTCCACACTGCTTCCTCTGGGATTCATGTGTGATACTGGGGCAATCCTTGCATGTTTGTTTTGAGTTAGTTCGTCAAGTCCTCTGGATGGTTGGTGAAAAGGCCTTGATGTTCTTGGTAACCTTGGCAATTAACCAACAGTCCTATAGCAAATCTAGTACTCAACTACATGGTGGTACTTCTCTTTGAAGTATCCCCCTGCTCAAAAAGCTTCAATGGAATCCCTTCATCTCCATTATCCCCCATCGATATCCTACATCTATCGCACCTACCCCAGCTTATGCATCAGTATCTCTTTGAATCACTCCTCATGCTTAGCTTTAGGGATCCACCAATCAAATCAATCCACCAAGCCTCATCTTTCGAGATCCACAATCCTAGTCCTAGGGATCTCCTAAACCCATCTTCCACCAATCTGACTCTTTGAAATCCTGTTGCACTAGCTTTTATCATCTCATCATCCATCTCCCTACCATGGATTCTTTTTATGGCGCTCCGCTCCTCCATCCCCCCCAATCTTGGAAAGTCTTAAGCTTCCTTTTCTCTTGTGCATCTGATTCTCCTTTATCATTCTCCCGTAGTGAGAGTTTGAGCTAATTCGGCCCCTTCTCTTTGCCAACCTGCATCTCAACTCATCTTAATTTCTTGTACTTTTCAAGAAGTCATCGAGCCTCATTTCTCTCCTTGCCGCCTTCTTGAAGGGGCATCATCTAAGTCTAGTCTCTCCTCTTCTTATCTGAGACTAGGGCAACCTCGTTGCTAAAAAAGCTTTCGCATGTCATCTTCATTCAAACTTCTTTGAAATAGTGTTGTCTCAACACTATGTCAAAAAGGGGCAAAATGTAGACACCTAAATTTGATTACACCGCTTTAGTAATCTTATTTAGTTATCTCTAAAGGCATCATTAATTAAATTTCTATTTAATTAATCCTTTGCCATCCCCTAGCTGATTTATTTAATTAATCATCTATAGTCCTAATTTATAAATCAAATAACCTATTATTTATCAATTAAATCCTATTCTTCTATCTAATTCCAAAAATCTCCATTTATTAAATAAATCTATTTGATAAATAAAATCCTCAAATCTAAAAGCCTCTAACTTATCCCTAATCCTCCATTTAGCCTAATCCACCCCATCCACCCATACTAACCTAGCTTAGCCACTAACTCACCCAACCTCATTAATGCCATCCACTTGCACATCTCTAACATCCCTAATCTAATCCTAAACCAAAGCCTAATCCACCCCCTAATGTTGTCACATTCCCTAAACAAGTTTAAGACTTTCCTAAACCAAACCAAAGTCTCCTCTCAAAAATTCCAACCACCAAGTCATGAGTGCTCTTACAAATCATAAAAGACTCTTACAAGCCCACTCATGACTCTTACATCCATCTTCCACACTCTTCCCTCTTTCACACTCATTCCTCTTACATCTCTCTTACATACTCAACCCCACTCATCATGCCTTTAACCAACCCTTTACCCTACCCTCTCACACTCATCCTCCTTGTGACAAGTGTCACCTTACCATTGGTGCTAAACAAGCACAATCCATGTGCTCCCCTTTGAGTGCATCTTAGCCCTCCTTAACCATCTCCCCATCCTTGCATCTAAGCTCTCCATCCCTCAAGCCCTTAGCCTATAAATTGAATCCCATCCCAAGCCATTTCATCAAAAATCTTTGAGCTAAAGTTACCATGCTATTTTGAGAACCAAAGCCATCAATCTTACCCTTATGATGCCAAATTGAGAGTTCACAAAGCTACCAATTTTCCATTACCCACCTCCATTGAAGCAGCTTTGAGCATCTTGAGCATACATCCACATCAAAGGACACATCTACAAAATCAAGAAAGAAAATGAAGTGCTTCATCCTTTGAGGTTTGCATCTCTTGTTTGTTTTCTTTGTCTAAGCATATATGTGAATTTAGTTTTGGTTTTTGAATGTTTACTTTATTGTTAATGTTCTTTGCATACTAGATCTTGTTCTACAGTATCTACCATATTTCATCTAATATACTTGCAAATAGACAAAGAACTTGATCTCTCCAAATATAGACATCTCAAATTCTTGCTTCATTTTGTTTGCAAAAGTCTAATATAAAGAATCTTGACCTCCAAATATGATATCATCAACAAAAAATTTAGATAACAAAATACCTTTTCCTTTTTCTATCTTTATGTATAGATTATTGTTATCACCAGTCCTTTGAAATCTAATCTTCACAAGATAATTATGAAGTCTCTTATACCATGCTCTTGGTGCTTGTTTCAAACCATATAGAGCTTTGTGTAATCTACATACCATGTTCTTATTATTGACATTAACAAATCCTTCTGGCTATTCTTTGTAAACTTCTTCCTCTAATATACCATTTAGAAATGTAGATTAAACATCCATTTGATAAACTCTGAAACATTTGTATGCATAATAAGCAAGTAAAGTTCTTACTCCTTCCAATCTAGCAATAGGAGAAAATGTCTCTCCATAGGCAATTCCTTCTTCTTATGCATATCCTTTGTAAACTAATCTTGCCTTGTTCCTTGTGACTTTACCATTTTCATCTAGCTTGTTTCTGAATACCCACTTGGTGCTAATCACTTTTTTCTCTTCTAGTCTATGAACTAGAGTCCATGTTTTATTTTTCTCAAATTGTTCAATCTCTTCTTCCATGGCTTTGTTCTAATCCACATCTTCTAAGGCATCTCTTACTGATTTGGGTTCCTTAATTCTTAGTAAACATGTATCATTTCTAAATCTATGTCTTGTCATTGGTCTAGCATCTTTATCTCCAATAATTTGTGCAGTAGAATGATATCTCTTGACATATTTGGACAATCTTGGTTCAGCTTTGGTTTATTCATTTCGTCTTTCAATTTTAGAGTCATTGTGTACATCTCTGTTAGGTATCTCAACATCTCTTTCATATATACTAGTCTTAGAATCAAAATGTGTCAACATTCATAGTATGTGACTCGATAGTTTCTAAAACTTGCTATTGGTTTGTAGGTTTATTTGTAGCATCTTCTTTAGTAGGCACACCTTGATAAAAGTATACAAATGATTTGTATTCTTCTAGCTCTTTCATGGGTTCAACATCATATTTCTATATATTCATCAAAATTTACATTTGCACTTTCCACAAATTTGTTAGTGTTAGTATTTAACCACTTATAAGCTTTACTTCTTGTGGAATATCCTTGGAATACACCTTCTTCACTTTTTGCATCTAGTTTACCATTCTTGAAGTCTTTAAGAATGTAACATTTTATTCCAAATACCTTAAAGTATTTTACATTGGGTGAGTATTCATACCATATTTCAAAAGGTGTTGTATGAGTAGCTTCCTTGACTTGTACATGGTCCGAGGTATATACAACTATACTTACAACTTCTCTCTAGTATTTCAAAGCAACATTTTTCTCCATCATGAGTGTTTTAGCATAGTCCATTATAGATCTATTCCTCCTTTTAGCTATTCCATTTTGTGGAGGTGTTCTAGGGGCATATGTCTATCTTTTGATTCCTCTGTCATTATAGAACATCTCAAACTCATTTGATGCAAATTCTCCTCCTCTATTAGATCTCAAACACTTTAGACTTTTACCTATTTTTTTCTCAACTCTTCCTAAGTACCACTTAAACATTTGGAAAGCATCAAATTTCTATTTTAGAAACATAACTATCATCATTCTAGAATAGTCATCAACAAACATCATAATGTTCTTATCTCCTTTGTAGCTTTGCACATCAATTGGTCCACACAAGTCAGTATGAACAATATCTAATATTTCTTTAGAGGTATGAGCTTTACTTTTAAAACTTGACTTTGTCATTTTACCTAACTGACATTGTTTGCACATTATGTTATTAGGTTTCGTCAACTTAGGAAAATTTCTAACTTTTCTTATGTTACTAATACTAACTAGCTTATCAAAATTGACATGACATAACCTTTTGTGCCATAGCCATACATCATAAAATTTTACAACTAGACAAGTAGCATCCTCTATGTCAAGATAGAATAGACTACTCCTAGTTTGATCACCTTTTCCAATCAATTTTCTATTTGTGTCATATATCTTAGTAATCTTGTTTTCAAACTCAACTTTACATCCTAAATTATTCAGTTGTGACACACTCAAGAGATTATAGTTAAGTCCTTCAACATAGTAAGCATTGTCACATAAAATCTTATTTGTGAGTTTGATAGAACCTTTTCCTTTTGTCAAACACATTACCAAATCTTACATTTTTTCCATCATAACAATTTAGGGTAATGAACTTACTTTTGTCTCCAGTCATGCGATGTGAACACCCACTATCAGTGATCCGTCTTCCATTCTTTTTCACACAAGTCACAAGTGCAGTTGGCTCATCTTCGTCAGACTTTTCCTTCATTGCAGCATACAACACTTCATCATCATGTTCATCAGATTCATATTTTTTTTCATTTTCAAAAATATTGCAAGACTTTTTTCCTTTGCCTTTATAATCCCTTTTGTCTTCATCTCTTCTACTTTTATACTTGTTACCACCTCTGTAGTTTTTCTTCTCTGGACATCTATTAGCAATATGACCAACCTCATTGCAATTAAAAAAAATGATAAGTAATTTACCTTTGAACTTTTCTTTTACCTCTATGGAATCTTCTTTCTAGTAGTGCGTCAAGTTGTTCTACATCCTCCTCATCTGTATCACTATTACTAGACACATACTTTATCTTTTTCTTCTTTTTCTTCTCATTAGGTTCCTTCAATGATACCTTAGCATTGAAAGTAGATTCAATATTTTCAGGTTTGTAATTATCAAAGTTAGATAGGTCAAAAGTAGCGAGCCTACCTACCAGACCTTCAAGTGATAAATTATTCCCTGGTATACATTTAAGTTCATGAATTGTAGAAACTCTAATAGCATATGTAGGCATTAGTGTTCTTAAAACTTTGATTAGCATAGTATCATCATCTATATTGCCAATAGCTCCTTGTATTGCATTGATGACTTCTTTTATCCTTGCAACATATTGAGCAATATTTTCACCTTCTTCCATTCTCATATCATCAAACTTACCTCTAAGGCTTTTAGATTTGGCTCTTAGAACATTAGTGTCTCCTCTATAGATGGTAGTTAAGGCATCCCACATTTTCTTTGCACTGTTAATACTTTTGATATCATCAAATTTGGCATAGCTTAGAGTAGAGGCAATCTCCAACATTTTCTAGTTGTGTTCTTTCTTATTTTTCATATCTTTGGTAGTTGGAGCTTCAACATGATCAATGTGCTCAGTAGTAATGGTAGATTGTGGATGATCTCTAAGTCCTCCAAGGTGTAGCTTCATCAAAATTATCCATGCAGGAAAGTTATCTTTATTAAGCTTGGTTACTCTTTTTGACATCTTGATCTTTGTGCTTCTAGTACCTTCAAAGTAGTCCACTTAAGTAGATGGCTCTGATACCAATTGTTGGAATACTTTAGAATAACTGAGAGGGATGGCGGGGGGGGGGATGAATTAGTTATCCAAGGTGCAGATTTAGAAATAATTTTTTTTCACAGCTTAGTGAACCCATGAAAAATTTATCATCATGCATGCACCCATAAGATTATGAAATAACATAAAACTTGTAGGTTACTATTAAATCAACTTGTAAAACTGTAAACATGAAACGTAACAAGTTCATCAACACACTTGAAAAAATGATTTACGTGGAAACACAATTTGAGAAAAATCACCAGTAACATGCTACCCTTTTTCACTCTTTTGAAGTGATTCCCTATGAAAGGCCAACCCTATTAAAGGTTACAATACACAGTGTTAAATGTGACCATATTAAAGTATTTCAATCACCCTATTAAGAGTGAGTCTTGTTAGAGGACTTTAGACCATTCACTTGGAATGTCACCCAATTAAAGGATTTACGAATGACTATTAGGTCAACCTTAATCCAAAGTATTTTACCTTAGACTGATATAATTATTAGAGAGCAATAGTAAGGCTTGATCTAATAATAACTTACAACTCCATTTGTAGATTATAGATCTCTATTTCAGATCTCTATTCTTCTTGGCCTTCAAAAATTTCAACTTTGATAGCTAGTTCACCCTTTAAGAATTCATACCCTTAAGCCTTCTTTCTCAACATACCAATGCAAATTATTTTCTTAGGTCACTTGATGAAGCAAAACCCTTGAGTCCTTGTCTTCCTTAGGTTCTCATACATGACAACCCTTGCTTCTAACAAGCCATTCCTACAAATAGGAAATTAAGATCTTTTGCCACTCATTCTCTATCATCCAATTTAGGGTTAGGATAGATTAGGTAGGATACAATGAATCCAACCCTATTTCATATCTCTTCTAAAAACTTCTCCTTAAATCCTCTTTGAATTCACCTCAAAATATTTTACCTTGAATTCTGTACCACCATCTCATCAATCTTATCTTTCACCTGGTTCACACAATCCAAGAAAATAAAATTTTCAGCTCAGATCCATCAAATTCATGATCTTTCAAATAATGAAGCCACTAAACATTAACTTTCTTCTAATTCTTGGAACATATTGAGTTGCTCGACATCCTCTATAAAATCACTCAGCATGAACTAAAGTTTACTAGTGCTCGACATCAACTAAACTTTACTAGGCATCCATTATTTTTCTTGGCATACACTAGAATAGAATTTTACTTAGCTCAAACTGATTTTCTACTTGACTTGCATTGACTTTTCTTAGCACCTACTATCCACTTTCTTAAGCTTGGTAGATAGACTTTGTTTAACTTGTTCTTCTATACTTGCTTGGTGTAACCAACCTTTGTAACCTTAAGTATATTATCAATACATCATGTTATTATTGTTTTAATTGATTATTTTACTCCTTTACATATCATAACTCAACCTTTCCTCTAGGTGCTATTATTACATCATTTAATCAAATCCTCTTCATCAATCAAATAAGTGATAGTACTTAAATCATATAAGTAGTTGTCTTACTAGAAAATCACAGGTTTGACAAAAAAATGATTGAAACATATATATTGACCATAATTATATCAATTTGTTCTCAATAGTCTCCTTATTTAGTAATCTTCCTCAATCTAATCTCAGTTTGTGGAATCATCATCATCTTCATTATTAGGGGTGTCTATGGATGGTTCTCTTGTAGGATGTAAATCTAGGAAGGATATATTCACATTCTTGGTGTTGGCCACTTTTTGGTTGTTGACATTTTTTTCTTTGGGTATCCATACCAAGGTGGAAGAGGAGAAATCATCGTGTTTGGAGTGGGATCTGGGAATGGTCCTTGTATTGTCTTGTTGTGAATACCCTACCCCTATTTTTGATTTGTTAGACCTAAATTGTGCTGCAAGTGGTTCAATGATACCTCTTCCTTTCCCTAAAGGCACATTGCCAATGTATCCCATATTTTTCATTAGATTGAAACCATTTTCATAGAGGTGATGGGAAATATCAATATTTGTATTTGTTTAGTGATTTCCTCTATGGAACTTGAAGGTACAACACTTTCTTTGACAAAGTGTGCATGATAACACCTAGCGGTTGAAGATGGTTTTCCATGAGATCTCGAAGATAGTGGGGGATCAAATATTGAGACTGAATACTTGCCTACCCCTTTACATTGCAATTTGCACCTCCTATAAAATTCTTTCATTAGGCTATTCATTTCCTCTTAATGTGACTTTTTTGAGTCTATTGATGATGATGGTGAAGGAATGGAAGAACAAGAAGAACCAACTTTCTCTTCACTCATAGTTGATGTAGATAAGTGGTTTTTGTCATGCCCTATTAATGTGGAGGTGTCCACTGATGTTGGAATATTCACCTCTTCCCTCTTGTGAGGGACTAGAGTGTTATAGTATGGAGCATTGTTTTGATCCCTCGATATGGTCACCTCTTGACTGATGTAAGGAAACTTTAAGCATTGATGGTAGGTTGAAGGAACAACTTGCATGTCATAGATCCATGGCCTGCATAAAAAAATGTTGTAAGTCAATTTGAAATCCAGGACTTGACAAACAATTTCCTTTACAATAGGACCAACCCTTATTGGTAGAATGACCATGTCCTTGGAGGATCTCTCCTCATTATCATAAGCTTTGATCATAATCTTCTTTTTAGGATCAATAGCATCCTTTTTGTAACCTAGGGCTCTTACCAAATTCAATGTACAAATGTTTAGGTCTACCCCACCATCAACCAAGGCTCTTTTGACTCTATTTCTATGGATAAATACTTCAATGTGTAACATAGAGTTTTGTAGATGAATGACCTACATGTCATCTTGGGCTGAAAAAGACATACAATGAGGGGAGACAAGGTTACTTACCATGTTTTGGAGTCTACTAATGTCTAGGTCATTTGCCACTCAAGCTTTGGTAAGGATACCCTTATGTTCAGGTGATATTTGTAGTAGTTTAAAGATTGAAATGTGAGCAGGAGTTTTCAGTAACTGGTTAACTAGACTATATTTGGGTATAGTGGAACTTGTAGTTGTGTGGTTTGAACCAGTTATAGGCCTTGGTAGAATGAGAATGTTTGATTATTATTTCTTGTGTGTGTCTTTCATTACAATGACATTTATGACATTATCAAAACTTGAGATCATATTGATGGTATTATTGTAATAATGAGCATAATTAACTTTATCATGGAAAGGTGTGTTCTGCTTTTCTCTCGAGGATTCACCCTTCTCATGACTCATGAAAGGGTTTTTGAAGGCTATGTGATCTTCATTGTTACAAAGGTTATTAACTTCAATGGTTCAATTGTTGATATTTTTTGTATAGCCCTTTCAGGGCATAATAGTTGTTGGTTAAGTGCCCCCTATTTTGATGGTAGGCACAAAAGTGCTTGTCACTCCACCATTTTGGTTTAATTTGTGGTTCATAGGGCTTGGTCTTAAATAGTACAATGAGTTCATCTACTAGGAGTGTTGGTAAGGCATTCTTGTTAGACACATTGATGAGTGTGTATTCCTTAGGTATGTCAAACGATTGGTATCATCTCAGGGGAGGAGCTTGATTATAGGCTGCTTGTTGATTGGACATTGAAGGAGTAGCCATGTTGCATCAGTAAAATGAATGAACATCGTCTTATCTGGGTGTGTTTTTCCTATTATTCATTGGTGTTATTTATTTTAAGATATTACTGGTTTGGAGAGGGTTGAGTTTGTGGTTTAACATGATTAGCCTCAACCACCCCATCATTGACCATGTTTTTGTTGTTATTTCTCCACCATGAATTTTTATTATTGATTGACTAATCAAATGAATTGTGTGCCTGTGAGGAGTTTTTTGAGAAACCTTTCCCATATTTTGATAGCTTAATAATTTCATTTTTTATTAGGTTTTCTTCTACTTTAGTAGTATTTTCCATAGTAGTCTTAAAGTATTTAGGCCCTTGGAGTTAGAGCTAGTAATTCATAGGTTTTGAGAGACTGTTGAAAAAAATGTATGTCTTCTCCTTGTCTGGGATGTCTTTGTGGTACTTGGAAAAATTACACCTCCACCTTTGCAAGAAGACATTGAATGATTATCTGGGAAGTTTTTTGATATTGAACAAATTAATCATGGTAACTGCCCTTTCAATATTATATGAATATTGTGTTATGAAGATTGAGGCCAATTGGTCAAAAGACTTAATATTTGGAGGTAGCTTGGAGAACCACTCGATGGCTTGCCCTCCTAGGCTTCTAGGAAATAGTCACATTAGGTAAGTTGTGTTGTGGAAAAATTCCATACTTAGAGTATAGAATTGTCTAAGGTGATCTTGAGATTGGATGTACTAAAATACTTATCATATTTTAATAATTGAGCAATCTGCAAGAAAGGTGTGAAAGTGATACTTTTGTTGAATAGGAGTGGACACACCTTCTCGAGGCAGAATTCTATGGGTTGGATCTTCCCTCTTTTCATCCTTTCCATTTTCTAGTTGTAAGCCTTGTAGTTTTTGTGTAACAAAATCCAATAGTGATTCTTCTTCATCCTATTTAAGATTTGCAATGTCAAAATTGGGTAGTAATTTTGTACCTTACTATGATAATGCTAGTAGGTAGCATTCTTTGTGTCTTTTGAGTATCTTGTCCATGATATCAACAAGCTCAGGGTTTTTCTAAAAATTCAAAATTTTGGTTTCGATACTCTTCTCATCTCACATGTTGGATGAGCCTATTTTCAAAAAGGGCTCTAAGTGGTTGAAAAAAGGTGATCTGTGGGTAGTTATATTTGGCAAACAATTGATAGGTGTGACGGGCTAATTGAGCTTTGGAGATTCTATGCATTTGATGGTTCTCTTGCCTATTCAATAACTCATTTGTATAGGTGATCATTTATGTTTCATAGTTATACTAGTTTTTCAAAGTGGCATGAGATGTAGATGGGATTCCTTTAGTTCATTTTCATTTTGACAATATGATAATTTATTTTAGACTTTTGTTCTTTAAGGAAAAAGCTATGTTTGATAATGTTGATAATGGTAAAATTCAAGCTCGCAAAGCTAGGTAGGAAAAAAATGTGTATTTTTAGTTTATTTCTGACTTGATATATGGAGCTTAAGTAATAGTAAATATTGGATAGGAATCTCTATTGGAGTTAGAACATTGCTTGTTTGAAAAATGGTGACGATCAATTTCTAAATCTCTCAATTTGACACAATGTTGACAAGGAAAAAGGGTATCCAAATGTATTGTTCGTTTATGAAAATTGTATGTGTAGATAGCCTCTATTTTAGGATTTTTCTCAAATGCACTATAAAAAGTCTCAAATGTGTTATTTCAAAGGTTGTATGCACTATTTTTTAGTTCACTAGACACTATTTTGTAGGGTATCTCAAAGGTTGTTTGCACTATTTTTTAGTTCACCAAGCACTATTTTGTAGGGTATATACATTGTTTGGCATGTCAAATAAGTTATTGTTTTACTCAGATGCACTATTACAAGGTGTAGATTCATCATAGAAAAGGTCAAATGCATTATTTAAAGCATTGGATGCACTATTTCATGTTATTCGACAACATTCTTGTTTGAGCTTGGTTTTGTAGTTGTTTTCAATTCTTAGGAGTAGAGCTTCTCCCTATTGATCAAGGGGAGCCCCCTAGGAATAATAAAAGACCTCAAGCACCTACATCTATTATGGATGAGTATCCATTTCATCATCCTACATAGAAGGAGATTGCCCATATCATGGTTTTCCACTAATGTGAAGTAAGAGGTTGAGCCTGAATTAATAGGCAAACTAGAAGAAGTCTCTTTCAAAATTGTACTCCTCACACACTTGTCTAGCCCCATACTATCTATAGGGCTTGAATGAATCCTCGCTGTCCATTGAGACCAAGAGGTAAGGCCATCCATAAGATTGATGTAACATTGATTAGACATGGGAGTGGTTACTCATTCTTTATTCCATTGGGGAAAGTGTGTGACAACTCCGAGAATCACACATCCACTAATGCCTTGACTATAGGTGACACTAGTGAGATCCAACCAAGTGGCCTCTTCATCCATGGTGACTACTATAGAAGAAAAGAAAGAGGAAAAAAGGAGATGAAGGGTTCATAAATGAAATGCCCTCCTACATGTAGGGGACCTCTACTATGAATTGAATAGGGCCCCCCACCTCCCCCTCTCCCTCTATCTTTATAATATATAGGTAGTCCCCTTTAACTAGCTAGAATTCCCACCCTACTTCTTGGGGCCCTCTAATTCAATAGGGGGGCCTACAGGGCCAAAAGCACCCTATGGATAGTTTATTTCCCATCAAGGGAATTTAGATAGTTCAGTTCATGAAAGAGAGGCACATGCATAGTGAGACTATTAGCCTTCATACACTTCACGAGCATCACACATGTAGCACATAGGAAGTTAGAGGGCCCATACTACCTACCCAACCCAAACTGACCCTAGTCAAGCTCCGAGGGCATTCATGTGATCACCCCTCAGTGCGTTGGCACTATCATGTATTAAAGGACGCACATCAAAACACAAAAGAAGTAAAAATTACAATGAAATAAAATTGCACACACTTAGAAACTGAAAGAAATCGCTTCCTATCAAGGCTGGTTAAAGCTAGTGACTACAAGATTTTAGTGTTGACCAACAATGTTCAAACTTACCTCCCTATGAAAGAGATCTTCCCAAATGCTAAGGAGGTTTGGTGCAATCTCTTATGAGACTACTAGAGGAAGGTTATATTTTAAACAAGGTTGGCTTGCATTCAATTAGTAATGCAAGATTGGAAGGTTTTCCCTCTCACTAGCCCTACTAAGGCGAATCTTGGGAGGTAACCTTTCTATGGCTAAATAATCTAGCTCATAAAAAGTAGCAAAAGTAGGAATGAAGAGTAGGTTTGGGTGTTTGATCACTCTAAGAGAATTAGAGCATATTCTTACTACTTTGATCTCCCAAACATGATAGACAAGGTTTGTTCAATTTTGATCCCTTAACTATGGAAGAAAAAGGGGCTCCTAATTAAGCTAAGTGTTTTTTCATTCCCTATTTAATAATTACTGACCCTTACAAAATGTTTTCCATTCTGATCAACTCTTGTGAGTTGAGAGCATAGGCCTACTTTCAATTAGATCAGTGAGATCAAACTTCATACTTAAACTAGATTTTGAATTTAAAAATTATGCAATCTAATTGATGAGGGTCTATAGGTCTACTTACCTAGTTCGATGTTAGCAAAGGCTAGGCATATTTTTTATGGTCTTCATTCCTGCCTAGTAATTTTAGCATCCTAAGAGTTCCTATAAAACTAGAAGAGATCTATAAACACCCCACACTCAAATCTACAAAGTGGGATATGGTATTTTACCACTCTGATCAAATGTGCTATAGAAAATAGCATATGCATTACAGAAAGGTGCAAATGTGCTACAAGACAAGTCAAATGTGCTATTTAAATATGCAAATGCATTATAAAATCTATCAAATGTAATATAAGATATTTTAAATGCAGTACAGAAAACTTTAGATGCATTACAAAATACTTCAAATGTGTTAAAAGACTATGTGGAAGGATTAAAACAATGTTTAAAAGCACTGTAGTGTCAAGAAAATTATGGATCTATTGAGCTTGAGAATGTCTTTGAAAGTTTTTTGTTCTTGTTATGAAGCTTCCCAAATGCTGTAGAACCTACAATGGGTTAGATTTGCAAAAGAAACTAGAGAAAAATATAGACTATAATAAAGATAGAAAATTAGTAAGAAAACTTATAGAATAGAGAGGCTTTAAGATGAAGCCCTATGGTGGGCACCAATTTGTATGTGATGAAATCATGTACCTATGAGACCTTAGAGTAAAGTGCAAATAGAATGACAATGAACTAATCTAAATCGAAGAAATCATTGTCAAATAGAGACTCTATGAACATCCCATGTTTCCCTAACTACAACCTCTAAGATTTCTCTTAGACCAACATCTCAATGACAGTTCTATTATGAGAGTATGCTATGAATGTAGATCTACAAATGTCTATGCAAGATCTATGTGAGAATGTGGATTATACAAGTATAATAACCATAGAATGCTATGATATATGCATCAAATAGACTAAAGAAGTTCTAAATCATATCAAATGAACAACATAAGAATGCTAAAAGGATACTAAAATGACATAAATTCACTATAATGGAAATGCTAACATGCTAACATGACAACTGTAAATATGCTTATAGTGCAAATGTATCAAACTTGGGTCCTTTTGCTCTTGGATTTCCCTCCTATTTATTGGATTTTAGAAGGGGTTGGGGTAAAGATCAGGATTTCACATTTGACCAGAGGGTAATGGTGAAACTATAAATATCTCATAAAGCACCAAGAGGAAATGTCTAATAGACTTAGTTTGTGAGGATAAAAGAGGATTTTCCAATTCTTTTAAATGTAAAAAGGAGGATTTTCACTTTTGTGAGGATAAGTGTCTTTATTGATTTAATAAATGTTCCATTTATTTTCAAGTTTTGTCTTTTCCTTTTTCCTTTTATTGTTTCATGTTATGATTTTGTGAATTGTTTTTCCTTTCTTTAAAGTTGATTTAGGTCCCTTTTTATTTGATAGGTGATTTGATTGATTGATAACCTGATGTAATCCTTGATTATAAAGCCTATTGTTTTCCTCTTATTTGATCTTAATCTACATCATTTGATCAAAATTTGTGTTGTTTTAGGTCTTTGCTAATTTTTAGGTGTCTACAATGTCAACATAGCAAGTATAATTTTGTGAGGACTAGTAGAGTTGTAGATAGAGAATGAGTCATACAAACAATGTACAAGAGATTAGGTCAAGCATGTTTGAGGACATGTTTTACAGTATTTCTTGATGACATGGTTAAGTGCACATACATAGAGTCAAATATATGTAGGAGAAATCTTTGATTTATAGAGAGTAGTTTATAAACATAGTTCTTTAAAAGAAGTTTCTAATGGTTGGATTATGTCTTCTAATAGAGATAGAATCTTGATGTGAAAAGTTTTACAATGATATTAGATAGCTTGATGGTGACATCAGTGAGTGCACAAGTTTTGGAGCCACATGTGTGAGAAGGTGTAAAGAATGTGAATTGATAGTGTTGTGTAATTGTAATATTATTTTGGGTCCTATTATAATTAATTGGGAAAGCCTCAAGGCCAACTCAAGAAAATATTATGAAGACATGGTATAAATAAAGGATATTTTCCTTGTTTGGAAGTGCTTCAAGGAAGAAAAGTGTTTGAACAAGAGAAGAGTATTTGGTAAATGTGAGGAAGTGATCCAAGGGATTATTAGATACAAAGATGGTGATATGGTATCAAGATCAAAAAGAGAAAAAGTTGGTTGACATAAAAAAGGAAGAGGAAGTACAAGTAAAAATCATTTCTATTATTCTACAAGGAATAATATAGAGAAGAATTATATAGTAAGCTCAGTAATCTTTCCCCTGAAGCTGTTTGCATGGTGGGTCCATCTGCCTTCTACAACTCCTAACAGAGTTGGAACAAATCCTAATAGGCTTGGAATCTATAAATAGGGATAGATATGTACTAAAAAATGTATTGACTCCCAACAATGTCCATCCTCTATCAATAAATATTTATATTTGTATGTCATTTTTTGGGTTCTATCTGATTTTCCCTCTTATCAAGGGTTTCCCTAGTTAACATATTTGGTGTTATTGTGTATAGTATCTTGTTATGGTTTCTAATTATATTTCTCATATGGTTAAGGATTAATAAGGTTGATAATTATTATAATAGTTGGATAATTGATTCAACCCCCCTTCTCATTTGTATTGGTGGAATTTAGTTTCTAACAATTGGTATTAGAGCCTCAAGTCCTTAAAGAAAAAGCTTAACAGTTTTGGGATATCAATGATGAGTCACTTCAAAAAAGAAAGTCCTAATTTTGATGGAGTTAATTGTGATAGTTGGAAGGAAAAGATGAAGACTCGTCTACTATGTAAGTGTCCAAGTTATTGGCTTTTGACAAAGAGCGATAAAATAATTGTAGAAGGAAAGCTAGATGAATGCAATGAAGTAGAAGGAGATCTATTTATGTACAATATGAGAGCTAGAGAAGCATTACTAATAGCTCTTCTTGAAAATGAATACAGTATGGTAAAATCACTAGAAACATTTCATAATATTTGGAAAAATTTAGTGTCTACTTTTGAAGGAGATAAACATGCAAAAAGAGTAAGATTGTAGAATTGGATATGCTTATTTCAAGATGCTAAAATGATGGAAGATGAATTTATGAGAAGTTATATTGGTAGGATATTTGAGATTGTTGTGGAAATCAAATCATGTAATGGATCTAGAGAGGAGGATGAGATTTTATAGAATATTTTGAAAACCTTGACACTACCATTCAAGCAAGTAGCATAGATGATTAAGCTTTTGATACCTTGTACTGAGAAGTTCACTAGGGAGACTTTGCTTGAAAGATTGGAAGTAGCAGAATCAAGTTTGAGATAATCGAAAGAATTGACAAGTGTGGAGGCAAATTTCAATGCCTTGAGTGTTCACCATTCCTTATCTAGAAGTGCAAGTACCCATGGAGATTATGCTAGCAATAGTAAACCCAAATCTAAAGAAGATAGAAAGATTGAAGAAGGTGTAGCATTTCCTATGATAAGATAGCCATATGGTAAGGAAATCTTTAAATGTTGGACTTGCAATGAATTTGGTCACTATGCTTCTAAGTGTCCTAAAAGAGAGAAAAAGTATAAGAGGAACTTCAAACCTAGAAGACCTCGAGCTTATTTGTGTTCAAATGAAGATGATGACTCTGAGGAAAGAATTTAGAGTTAAAGTAATGATGAATTAGGATTTGTAGCTATAAAAGAAGAAAGTTCTAAAATTGAAATTAGAGAAAAAAAGGCTCTAGTTTCTCAAGTTAAAAAGAAATGTGATTGGATTATAGATAGTGGTTCACATCATATGACTGGTGATATGAACAAGTATGTTAAATTCAAAAATTATCATGGAGGTATTATTAGATTTGGAAACAATGTAGCTTGTCACTTCATAGGGATATGATCTATTACTCTTGATGGAAAGACTTACACTGATGATGTTTATTTTGTTGATGGTTTAAAGCATAATTTTTTGAGTGTTGGACAACTAGAGGATAAAGATTACCAATTGCAGTTTATAGAGAAAACTTGTTTTATCAAAGATAAGGATGGTAAGCTGATTGGAATAGGTACAAGATTCAAAGGTAATTTATTTCAATCAAATCCTACTAAGATAACATGTTTGGTTTCAAAGGTAGATAAAAAATGGTTATGGAATAGAAGGTTCTATCATACAAACTTTGATAACATTGTGAAGGAAAGTAGTACATTTGTAGTCAGAGATTTGCATAGAATCATGAAGCCTACTAATGTTGTTCGCAAAGAATGTATCATGGCTAAATAGAAGAAGGTATCATTTCCTAGCAAGAAGTTCACTACTACAAAGAAGTTGGAAAGTTTTTATACATATCTGAGTAGCCCTATTAGAACAAGAGGATTCTTTGGAGAAAGCTAATTTATGATTTTAATAGATGATTTCACTAGAATGATGTGGACCTAGCATTTCTTAAGGAAAAATCTAAAGCATTTGAGAATTTTAAGCTATTTAACAATATTTTTTAGAATGAATTTGGTGTAAAGATTAAATGTTTGAGATTAGATAGAGGTGGAGAATTTACTTATAGAGAGTTTAACATGTTTTGTGAAGAAAATGGAATTAAGAGACAATTATCATCACCTAAGACCCTTGCAAAAAATGTGCTAGCAAAAAAGAGAAATAGTCTAGTATTAGAGGTAGAAAGATAAATGATGTTTGATAAAATTGTATCTAAGACATTTTAGAGAGAAGTAGTTAATACAACAATAAACACCATAAGTGCATATTAGAAAAGGTACAAACAAGACACCTAATGAATTATGGTTTGGTCATATGCCCTCATTTAAGTATTTCAAATTTTTTTGAAGCAAGTCTTACATAAAGAGAGATGATGATATTGGTAAGTTTCATCCAAGACGTGATGAAGGTATGTTCTTTGGTTATTCATTAAAAAATAATCTTACAAATGTTTTAATCATAGAACTAAGACAATTGTTGAGTGTGCACATGTGAAAGTGGATGAAACTTTTGGAGTTAAAAAGAGGATGATGGATTATAATTTTGAGGAAGAAGAAGAAAATCCTAGATTTGTTAGAGAGAATGTAGATGTTTTCTTTGAGACTAACAATGGCTCGAAGAGTGATGTACAAATTTTTGAGCAAAGAGGAGAATAAAGAGTTGAGATAGAAACTCCAACACCTAACATAAACTTGGAAAAGAATCACCCCACACAATATATCACTGTAAGTAAAGACAAAGGAGTAATGAAAAGAATTAAAGTGCATGAGGAACTATGTTTGATTTCTCAAGTTGAACCTAAGAGTGCAGATAAGGCATGCAAGGGTGATCATTGGATTCAAGAAATGAAGGAAAAACTAGATCAAATTGTGAAAAATGAGACATGGGAATTGGTTCATAGACCTAAATACAAGAATGTTATAGGAACTAAATGGTTATTTAGAAACAAGATGAAAAAACAAGGTGAAGTTGTGAGCAATAATATATTGATATGTAAAGGAAATTCACAATGAGAAGGTATAGATTATGAAGAAACATTTGACCCTGTAGCTAGAATGGAAGTAGCAAGAATGTTCTTGGCCTATGCAAAAAATAGAAAATTTAAATTGCATCACATGGATGTCAAATCAGCCTTCTTGAATGGAGAACATGAATAAGAAGTTTATATTGAGAAGCCCAAAGGATTTCCTTTGATAGAAGAGAAGGATATGGTATGCAAATTGAAGAAAGCTTTGTATAGTCTGAAGCAAGCACCTAGGACCTCATATGAAAGATTGAATTTGCTAAAGGTACAATATATAGTAATCTATATTTGAAAGAAATTGAAAATGGTTTTTTGATCATTGTGATATTTGTTGGTGATGTAATCTTTGGAGGTAATGATCAAGCAAGTGATAACTTTGATGAAGAGATCAAGAATGAATTTGAGATGAGCATGATTGGTGAGATGAAGTTCTTCTTAGGTTATAGATTGTGCAAAGTAGTGATGATATTTTTATTTCATAAGCTAAGTATTTAAAAGACTTGTTGAAGAGATTTGGGTTGGAAAATTTTAATCTTGTTGGTACACCAATGGTAATTGGCCACAAGTTATCTAGCAAAGGTGAGAAAAGCTAGACTAGATATATAAAATTCAATTGGGATAATAGCAATATTTTAAGCTGATCCTAAGGAATGTCATTATGCAAAAATAAAGAGGATATTTAGATATTCGAAGGGCACACATGATAATTGATTATGGTATGATAGATCAAGTGATTTCACTTTATGTGGTTATACTGATGGAGATTGGGTAGGCAATATGGATGATAGAAAAAGCACCAATTGTGGAACCTTTTTTCCTTGAAGGAAGTTGGTTTCTTGGCTGGGCAAGAAACAAGATTGCATTTTGCAATGTACAATAGAAGTAGAGTATGTGAAAGCAACAAACAATTGTAATTAGATACTATGGATGAAGAAAATTTTGAAGGACATTGGAATAATTTTTTAGAACATATTATCATACATTGTGATAACACAAGTGCATTGAGTATGTATAAGAATCGTGTATTGCATTCTAATACTAAGCATAAATCTATTAAGTATCATGTTTTGAGAGAGAGAGTCATAGAGAAAGAGATCATATTGTAGATATCTTTAAAAATCCTTTGCCTAAAGATATATTTGAGTACTTGTAAGGTATACTTGGGGTTATGACCCTACCCATTTCTGAGTAGATGATGTAAAATTTGCAATAGTCTAGTGGTATAGAGCACTATTGTTTGACTAAACAGAATGCTCATGTGACTTGTATGGGGAATAAATTAGGTGAGAAAAGTCATCTAGGAATCTTGGTAGTTGGTCTAGAATGGTGTGTTTGGATGCTTGAGTTAATTGAGGACTTAGAATAGATGATTGACATTATGAAGCCTTTTTCATTGATGTCAATGTGGGAGAGATTGCATGAAAAAATCTCTGATGTATGAATGGGGGATAATATGTAAAGAGAAACATCTCTTTAGTACTATAGGGAAGAGATTTCATGGGGGAGAGATTGTGTGGGAGAGAGATTGAGATCTCCTATGTATAAGGTTTTAATGGGGAGATACATTGAATGGGGGAAAAGTTGATAGTTGGTTAGTATGTGAACAACTATTGTTGATCCTAAAGAAAGAGATGATGAACATAGCAGTTTTCTAGAGGATTTCAAATTTGATTGATTAATAGGATTTGAAGAGATGAAAACATCAAAAACAATAGAGTGTTATTTTGGTATTCTTGGAACCTAGATGTTTTTCATCTATGTGTTGATCAAATATTGATCCAAGTATGAGAATGTGCTTCAATCATTGTTTTTCCACTGATGTCAAACTTGCTAGTTGTTGGAGAGACAATTACTTAGTTGATCAAAGTTCTATCATTTGTTTGATTAATGAAGATGATTTGACAAAATGAGGTAACAAGAGCACCTAAAGAAAAGGTTGAGTATGATATGTAAGAAAGTATAAAGATCATCTGAGATAGTGATAACATAGTGGATTGATTATCTACTTAAGGTTGTAAAGGATGGATACAGTGATTAAGTTCATAAAAACAAGTAAAATAAATTGAGTCTACTAAGCTCAACAATCTACATAGTAGGTGTTGAGAAATGTTAGTGCAAGTTGAGTAGAAAATTCGTTAGAGCTAAGAAAAGTTGAATTTCAGTGTATGCCAAGTGAAATATGGACAATGTTGAGCTAAGTGGAACTTAGTGGATGTTGATTGAATTTTAGTTGATGTCAAGTAATAGTAAACTTTAGTTCATGCTACGTGATTTGATAGTGGATGTTGATCAATGCAGTATGTATCGAGCATTAAAAGCAAGTTAATACCAACTGACAACATTATGAGAAAGATCATGAATTTGAGTCAAAAAGTTTGATTTCTTGCATTGTGTGAACTGTGTGGAAGATAAGCTTGATGGACTGGCAACATAGAATTCAAGATGAACCATTTTGAGATGAATTCAAAGAGGATTCTCAAGGAAGTTTCTAGAGGAAGATAAAATAGAGAAATGGTTAGATTCAATGAATCCTACCTAACCCGAGAATCGATGATTATAGTTAAGCAAAAAAAAATCTAAAATCTCTTTATAAGGGGATAAAAGGCATTAAACAATAGTTGGCATGTGCAAGAACCCAAGAAAGATGAGGAGTCTATGTTGGATATAATTGATTAATTGTGTATTGTCTTTAATGTTACACAAATGTCATATCATTATCAGTCAGTGCATGTTGAGATCACTCAGGTAGTGAAGATAGTTTTTTTGTGTTTGCCTAGTTTAGAAGGAAGTGTCTATCAAGTTCACTTGGGAATCAAAGGAAAGTCTATAGAAGATGAGTGTTACTGAGCTCACTCAATTAATGAAGGAAATGTTGGATGGAACCAGTGTTAACCAAGCTCACTCGATTACCAAAGGATCTTCACAAAATTGCAGTGTTAACCAAGTTTACTTGGTTAACATAGAAAAATCATGTCTAAGTTAGTGTCTACAGAGCAAGGTTGACTATTGAAGGATTTTCTTGTTTTGGCCTTATAAATTCAATTGATTTATCTATTGGCTCTAGCCAACCAAGGTGATGAATATTAATTATTCTAGGTTGTATATGTGCCAACTTGATACTATGAATGATATAAGTATAAGGTCAAGTTGAGAAATTGAAAGTGTGTAAGAATGTGAATGCATGGAAGATTTTGAAGATTTCATGATGTAGTAAGGAAGGATAAGTAGAATATCCTTGTGAAGCTGAAAAGATATATTCAATGAGGAAGGATCAAGTACAATTTAGAATAGAGATGTGTAATCAACAACTTAGTTGCATAAAAAATTAGGTCATCTCATTGTTACTCTCTAACCATTGTAGCAGTGATCTAAATCTCTTAAAAGATTTGGCTCAACAACTATTTGTAAAACCTCTAACAAGGTGAAAATTTTATTGAATTTTCTAAAGACCTCTAACAAGGCCACTCCTAATAGGGTGATTAAATCTTTTAATAAGGTCACACCTAACTAGTTGCAATTGGTGGTTTTTACCAAATTGGGTTTCCATGTTAAATCCTGGTGTCAAATATATTTGTCCTATATTCTTTTATGTGTTAACATCTAAGTTAAAGTAATGGTAATCACAAGTAACACCTAATATTTGCATGTTAAGTATTTACTAAGAATGTTTAGTATTTACCGAGTTATAATGTTTTATGTGTTTTTGTTGAGCATCTGCAGTATTCAGTTTTTAGAGTTTATTTTGTACTAACATCTAAAGAGATATGGGATTATTTTTCTAGTAACTAATTCACCCCTCCCCTCTCAGTTACTCTTATATTTACAACAATTGGTATCAAAACTTTTGGTGCTTGCAGAGAAGGTTTCAAGGACCTAAGCTAAAGATCAAGATGTCTCATAAAAGAGAAATTTCCAAATTGAACATAGATAATTTTGCAGCATAGCAAGGACTTATGAGGTAATATTTGGCTACCATCAATGATTCAAGTTGCAAATATGTTGATGCTAAATACAAGACTCCCTCTGGAACATTATCAGTTGAAGATATTGTAAAAAAGAAGAATTATAACATCATGATGATTGATATGGCATCTGTTCTTAGCTATGCTGAATTTAATGAAGTAAAAGATTGTAAAACTACCCATGAAATGTGGATGAAAATAAAATACATTTATAGAAGAGATGAAAATGTAAGAAGATTTAAGGCTGAAAGTCTTAGAGGTCATTTTGATCAGATGAAAATGAGAGAAGATAAGAACATTATAAAATATGTGGAAAGAATCAAAGCAAGTGTGAGCACAATCAAAGCATCTAGAGGAGACATTCAAGAAAAGACACTTGTAAGTAAGGTACTTAGAACTCTTCTTCCTATTTATGCAATTAGAGTATCTACTATTCAAGAGATGAGATGTGATCTAGAAAATAAAATATCTTTGGATGCTCTAGTTGGAAGATTGACAGATTTCAAGTTAGATAACTTTGATAACTACGTTCGTAGCTCAAAAGGTATTGAATTTGCATTTGAAGCTAAACTCTCACTCAAAGAAAAAGAGTAAGAAATCAAAGTCCAATCAATTAGAAATTGAAGAAGAAGAAATAGAAGAAAGTTCAGACAATGATCTTGAAGTTGTTGAAGCCCTACTTACAAGAAAGTATTCCAAAGCCAACGTAAAGTACAAAGGTAAAGTTCCTCTGATTTGCTTTTCTTGTGAAGAAGTTCGTCACATTGCTAAAAGATGTCCAAATAGAGAAAAAAAGATGAAAACAAAATAAATAAGCATCAAGGCAAGAAGGATTCCAAGAACTACAAGAACTACAAGGACAAAGGTAAGAAATCTTGTTTTATGGCTAAAGATTCTGATAATAGTGAAGATTAAAAATGGTATATATTGTAGTAAAAGATGAATCTAATGATGAAGGAGATAAAATGGGACTTATCTCTCATGTTAACAAAAATGATACATGGATTATTGACAGTAGCTATTCACCTCATATGATTGGAGACAAAACAAAATTTGAGCACATGGAATATTATGATGGAGGCAGTGTGAGGTTGGAAAGAAATGAACCTTGTAACATAAAAGCAAAAGGATGTATTTCTTTGATGAAAGAACTTGTATGTGACAACACTTATTGGGTTGAAGGACTAAAGCATAATCTATTGAGTGTGGCATAATTGAATAACATTGGATTCAAGGTAGAATGCATGGATGGATAGGCCAAGCTACTAGATGGAAAAGGAAATTTGGTTGGATTTGGCAAGTAAATATAAAAGGTAATCTATTTTATCTTGATCTTAGTGAAAGTTCATGTTTTATTGCTCAAGTAGAAGAAAGATGGTTATGGCAGAAAAGATTATATCATGCAAACTTTGATAATTTGGTTAAGATAAGCAAATATAAAAGATTAAGAGGTATTCCTATTTTGAAGAAGCCTAATATGGGTCTATGCAAAAATTGCCAAATTGCTAAGATGGGAAGGACTATTTTTAAAAGAAAGAACTATTAGCCAAGAGAAGTCTTAGAGCTTATGCATGCAAACTTATGTGGACCTATTGAAATAGAGTGTTATAGTGAGAAAAGTTTTCAAGTATTTTTGTTGATGATCATTCTAGAATGATGACTATAATGTATCTAAAAGAAAAATCTGAAGCTTTTCAAAAATTCAAGTGGTATCTGGAAAGAGAAGAAAAAAAAATTGGAAAGAGATTGGAATTTTTAAGATTAGACAAAGGTGGTGAATTTATCTCCAATGAATTCAATAATTTTTGCATTGAAAGAGGGATTAAAAGACAAGTATCAGCCCCTAGTACTCCATAGCAGAATGATATAACTAAAAGAAGAAATAGAAGCATGATAGATTGTGCAAGAACCTTGATGATTGAAAAGAATGTTGTAATCAAATACTAGAACGAAGCTATCAGCACTACAGTTCATACCTTGAATATAGTGCAATTGAAGAAAGATTCAAACAAAACTCATCATCAACTATGGTATGGCTACCAACCTAACGTAAGTTACTTGAAAGTATTTGGCAACAAATTTTATATTTTGAAAGAATCTAGAAAATGAAAATTTGATGTCAAAGGTGATGAAGGAATATTTTTAGGATACTCTTGTAGAAGTAAAGCATAGAAATTTTTGAATTTGTCTACTTATAAGATCATAGAAAGTGAACACGTGAGAATTGATGAGTTTGCAGAAAAAAGTGAAGAAGAAAGCAACAAGAAGCCAAAAGATTACAAAAGATTTGTTTACTATGAACCTGATACCCTACTAAATCTATCTAAAAGAAAGGAAGCTTCACCCCCCAAGTCCCCAAAATCTCCAACAGTTACTAAGTTGTAAATAGTGCAACCCAAGTCATGGTTTGAAGGATTCGATTCGTAGTCAAAGCCTATTAAGCTAATTCAAACCGAGTCTAATGGACCTGAGTTGCAGACAGTAGAAACTAAGCTTGATACTGTAGTTCAAGATGAAATCAGTGGATCTCATTCCAAATCCAAAGAAATTTTGTTATAAAGATATGTTAGAATGCATCATGCACCTAATTAGATCATTGGAGACAAATCTGATGGAACAATGACAAGAAGAAAACTAAAGGGTACGTGATTACTTTCTGAATTTGAACTTAGAAATGTTAAAGATACTCTAGATAATGAAAGTTGGGTTGAAGGAATGGATGAAGAAATAGAAAAAATAGAGAAGAACAAAACCTAAACACTCGTTCCTAGACCCAAAGGTAAAAATGTAATTGGTACAAAATGGGTGTTTAGAAACAAGCTTAATGAAGATGGAAAGGTTTCCAGAAACAAAGCAAGATTGGTGTGCAAAGGCTATTCTCAAGAAGAAGGTATTCATTATGGTGAAACTTTTTCTTTTGTCATAAGATTAGAAGGTGTTATAAATCTTCTAGCATATGCAACACACAAAGACTTCAAAGTGTATCAAATGGATGATAAATCTACATTCTTAAATGGAATTCTTGATGAGGAAGTCTACATTGAACAACCAGACATTTTTGTAGCTAACAAAAGAGACATGGTTTGCATATTACATAAAGCATTATATGGTATCAAGAAAGCTCCCAAAGCTTGGCATGAAAGACTTCATAATTACTTGATACAGATTGGCTTTCAAAGAACAAATGATAATTGTAATTTGTATATCAAAGAAGGATCAGATAAGAAGATTGTTTTGGCAGAGATATTTTTTAACTATACCTTATTCACAAGAATTGATGACTTATGCAAAGCATTTTTAGAAGAAATGAGTAAAGAGTTTGAGATGTCTATTTTTGGAGAGATGAAATTATTTGTTGGATTGTAGATTCAATAGAACAAAAATGGCCTCTACATCACTCAATCCAAATATATCAAGGAGATACTAAAGAAATTTGGAATGGAATATTGAAGACCAATTGGAAACCTTATGTCTACTAGACATAACCATTCCGAAAATGATGATTCAAAGAAAGTAGATCAGATCACATACAGATCAATGATTGGAAAATTGTAGTATGTAGTAGATACAAGGTCTAATATTGCATTAGCAGTTGGTATGGTGTCAAGATTCTCAAAAAATCCCAGAGAAAATAACATGATGGCAATCAAGAGTATCATGAGATATCTAAAAGGTACTGAAGACTATGGCTTATGGTATAAGCTTGGATGCAATCTAGGCTTAAAAGTGTTTACTAATGCTGATTAGGAAGGAAGTATTGATGATAGGAAAGGCACTAGTGGTGGAGCATTCTTTCTTGGTAAAAGACTAGTGTCTTGGACAAACAAGAAACAAAATTGTATCTCACAATCCATAGTATAGGTAAAATATGTGGCAGCAATAGTAAATTGTTCTAACATTATTTGGTTCAAACAACTATTGGAAGGGATGAAGATAGAGATCAAAGATCTAGTAGTCATATATTGTGATAACACCAGTGCAATCAATATATCAAAGAATCTAGTGATGCATACCAAAACAATGCACATTGCTATAAAATATCACTTCTTAAGAGAATTGGTGCAAGATAAAGAGGTCAAATCAGAATATGTAAATATAAAAGAACAAATTGTACACATATCACCAATCCATTACCTAAGGATGCTTTCTACATCTAAGAGGTAAGCTAGAGGTCATTCCACTATCTGAAGCTCACTAAATGAACTTTAGTGATGCATCAACCAGAACTAGTTGAAAATCAATCAGTTGGTGCAATATTGACAAGGGCATATTGCAAATGAATCAGTACTTAAGGTACATTGATATTAATAGAATTATTGTCTTTGGAATGTGTTGTCAAAGAGGGAGAAGTTTACTATCATATCTCATAAGAAATTTTAATGAAGGAGAAGTTTTCTATAAGAGGGAGAAGTATGCTATCATAGAGATGTCTATAAGGGAGAATGAACTTAGTAGAAGTTGTTGTAGATAGAAGTTTTCTAATAGAAGGAGAGTCTAAAGGTTGAAAGAGTTCATACTGACAAAAAAAGTTTTCATAGATATGAATAAGAATGAAACTAAGGATATGTTCCTTACTTTATTCTTGTTGCAAAATTTCATTGTGTTATCATATGGTGTGTTTCCATCAATGCCAAAGAGGGAGATTGTTGGATACAATTCATTAATTGTGTATTATATTTTATGTTACAAAAATCTCATATCATTATCAATTAGTGCATGTCAAGCTCATTTGCTTAATGAAGATAGTTTTATGTGTCTACCAAGTGTTCCTATGTTTTCCTAGTTTAGAAAGCAATGTCTACTGAGTTCACTAGGGCATCAATGGAAAGTCTACAAAAGATGAGTGTTACTCGAGCTCACTCAGTTAAAGAAAGAAATGTTGGATGGAACCAATATTTACTGATCTCACTCTATTACTAGAGGATCTTTGCAAATATGTAGTTTTAACCAAGTTCACTTGTGTAACACAAGAAAATTGTTTCTAAGTTAGTGTTTACCAAGCAAGGTTAGCTATTGAAGGATTTTCTTGTTTTGACATATTAAGTTCAATTGATTTATCTATTGGCTCTAGCTGACTGAGGTGATGAATATTAATTATTCTAACTTGTATATGAGCTGACTTGACAATATGAATGGTATAAGTATAAGGTTAGTTCAAGAATTTAGAAGTGTGTAAGAATGTGAATGCATGGAAGATTTTGAAGACCTAATGATGTAGTAAAGAAGTGAATCAAAAGGATAAATATAATGTCCTTATGAAGCCAAAAAGATATATTTAATAAAGAAGGATCAAGTACAAGCCAAAATAGAGATCTATAACCAACAATTTAGTTGCATTCGAAATCAGGTCATCTCATTGTTACTCTCTAACCATTGTAGTAGTGATCTAAATCTCTTAATAGAGTTGGCTTAACAACTATTTGTAAAACCTCTAACAAGATGGTAGTTCTATTGGATTGTATAAAGACCTCTAACAAGGCTACTCCTAATAGGGTGATTAAATCCTTTAATAGGGCACACCTAATAGTGTGTTTTGTAACCTTTAACAGGGTTGGCTCCTAATAGAGCTCACTTTAGAAGAGTGAAAGTAGTAACTAGTTGCAATTGGTGGTTTTTCCAAAATTTTGAGTCCACATTAAATCCTAGTGTCAAATGTGTTTGTGCTATTTTTTTTTATGTGTTAAAATCTAAGATTTGCATGTTAAGCACTTAATGACCATATTCAGTGTTTATTGAGTTACAATGTTTTGTGTGTTTTTTCTGAGCATCTATAGTATTTAGTTTTTAGAGTTTATTTTATACTAACATCTAAAGGGATCTAGGATTCATTTTAGTAGTAATTGATTCACCCCACTTTTGACATATCAGTCAAGTTTCTTATTAATGACACACACTTATTCAAATTGTATATGGTTACCAAGCTTATTGTATCATTTGCAGTTGTTGCCAAGCATTTTAGTTGCTATCGAGTCCTTTGGACAAATCTTAATGGTTACCAAGTATATTTATTTAATGTGAAGACCAGTAGTATAAACTGTGCATTTCAGTTGATGTTGAGTTTATCAGTGGTTACCGAGCAGTACAGTGTTTACCAAGTTCACAACTTATGTGATGAGAGTTTAGTGTTAACCAAGCTTCCTAGTGTTAACCAAGTGACTCAGTTTATACCAAGCTCAAGGTGAGAATGTTTACCAAGTCATACAATGTAAATCAAGAGACTCAATTTATATAACAAAGTTTCACAATGTCTACCAAGTCACTAGTGTAGACCGAGATCAGGACTACTTTGAAGTGATCAATATGGATCAAGCTTCTACTTCTGCCAAGTGCATGACAATCTTGAGAAATGATGGTGGATGCCAAGTATTAGAACCTCACTGAGTCAGTCTTCAGAACCCGCATGTCTTCATATGGGCCAACTTTGTGATATTTGTGGTAACTTGTATGATGGTCAACTTTGTAATTTGTATAATTGGATTGATATATATGTAATGCATTGTATCATATCAAATATATGTGCATGTGTGAAGTTTGAAGATGTGAATGCAAATTAAATCAGAGAAAAGAAGAAGAAGAGTGAATTGTAAAGGCCATAATAGCATAAGGAGTAGTAGATACATATCTATCATAGAAAGGTGATCAGTACATAAAGGAATCTCATTCAACAAACCAAGTTGTAGATTAGAGATCATCTACTATTTCATCCAAATAGGTGGATCAATCAAATCCTTTCACAAGGTAGACCTAATCTTCTTTTGTAAATCTCTTTACTGTGTGCATACTTAATTTTATGTTTGTAAATCCTTTCACAAGGTGGACCTAGCAGTTCTTATTGCTCCTAACATGGAAGATCATCAGAAGTGATCAATGTAATCTTTAACAAGCTAACTTTATACTATAGTACTAAAGTTGTGGTTATCATCCCCACCCCAATTTTACTTTCTATTTGGAAGGTTTCTGGGTCACCAAATCTTTGTGTCTCAATGTTATGAATGCTTTCATGTTTTGAGTTTCTTATGCATGCAGTTAGATTAGAATTTATATAATGGATTAAAGGTTGAAATTGTTGAAGTTTTAGAAGTTATTGACTCACCCCTCCCCTCTCAATAACTTAGCTTTGTCTTGATTATTTCCAACAATTGGTATCAGAGCATTGTGGTTCTCAGGAGAAAGATTAACAACTTGAGCAAAGATCAAGGCCATAGAGATATTCAAACATGACAAAGCTATTGATAATGAGAAGCTAGATTTAGAAATGGCCATTTCCCAACTCAAGAAAGAAAAGGAGCAACTCTCTCAATCCTTGAAAAGAAGAAAAGAACTTGCAATTCAAATGAATTATCATCTCTACATTGAATAAAGAATTGAAGAACTTCACCCTTCAAGTAGTTCAAATGAAGCAAATGAAGCAATCAAAGAACTCCTAGAAAAGAATGGTTCCTTGCAAGAAGTAAGAAAGCTAAGAAGAGAACAAGAAATTTAGTCATTAAAGCTATGTGAAGAATTCTTGGAATAGAGAAACAAGATAAAAGAAGAGATAGATGGAAGGAACAATGAAATCCAGAACCAATCCCTTTAGCAAGCAGACCTTATTGATCAACTCTCCAATGCAAATGAAGAAATCATGAGCCCAATATTTGAAAACGAAAGAATGAGGATTGATCTAAATTTTGAAAGGTAAATCAATGAAAGAATGAGAAATGATCTAAAATCTGAAAGAAAAATCAATGAAAGATTGAGGAATGATCTAAACCTTGAGAAGCAAGTCAATGAAAAAATGATGAAATCTCAAGCAAACATGAATCAATTGAATTAGAAAAACCTCTATAGGAACAAAGGAAAAGTAGGAATTGGATATACAGAAGAAGGAGAATCATCCAAGCAAGGATCTCAAAAGAGCCAAAGACCTACTTTCAATCATTGTGGTAAGACAGGTGATACATCAAACAAATGTTGGAGCAATGGGAAAGAAAATTTCAATGGAAAACGCTACAATTGCAATCAGCATGGTCATATGGCTAATGAATGCAAAGAAAAACCAAGATTTGAAGGAAAATGTCACAAATGCAAGAAACATGGACACAAGTCATTAGAATGCAAAACTGAGGTATTGAATCTAGCAGAGGAAATTGTAAAAGCAATATTTGGATGGGACCACAAGACTTGGTGTAGATGCCATTACTATGGAGAATTTGGACATATAGGAATGAATTATGTTAAACATCATTTAAGGAAAAAAGACACCACTAAAAAATGTTTCATTTGTATAGAGCTTAGTCATCTTGCCAAAAATTGCATGAATACTAGTGGAATTGAAGATGAGAAGAAGGCAATGGTTGATAACATCGAAAATAAAATGAGACAACAATGAATTCCTAAGTCTATCGAGGATACAAGTCTAAGTAATGATGGTCAAGTCACTCAAGAATTGGGTGACTCTACCATTTATAATTAAGTTCTCAAAGGGAGAACCAAAACTAGGCTATCAAAGATAACATTCAAATCAGTTCTAGTTGAAAAGAAAAATGATCCAAATTAGTATCCAGATACAAAGGGATCATTGAGTGAGATTGGTATCAGTTATTATTGAGTTACCTTTTCTACTAAGTGAGGTTGGGTCATAGACACTACCGAACAAGGTTGGGAGTAATAAAGATACCTATGGTTACCAAGTCATGAAGACATTGCCGAGTGATCAATGCCAAGTAGTGGATGTCAGCCTGTCAAGATATCTACTTTTGTACCAAGAATTAATGGAAAAATTTCAATAAAAGGCATGGAATCAAAGTCATTTCTTACCATGAAATTTTGAGTTCTATTGTGAAGAGAAATTTTTAGTGCTCCCAAAGTGATTTGAGAAAATTTCCGACGAAAGTTTTTTAAATTCTCTCAATCTACCGAGTGAAAATTGCATCCAGTAGTAGCAATGTTAAGCAAGGATCTGACATGTTGGTTTGTGGAGTTGAGTTGAAGGCACCAGATTTCAAGCTAATTCCTGTAGTTTTTGAAACCCTAGATCTAAGTGGTGCACAATACCAAATTCCTCCAAAGGTACTTCTTATTAATGATGTTCACACTCATTTCAAATGCATTATTCAAGAGATAGGTATACTAGAAATGGATGATGCCCTAGGTTAGCTATGTGTGAATGGGGTCTTAAAACTTGAGCATCAACATCAAGAAACCAAAGGGTTGACACACATCCCTTACATGCCTCATGAATTTCAAATCAAATGGATTAGGTTTATCCTTAGCTAGATGCATAATGGCTAGCTATGGTTAGAACAACCAATTCTAATACATAAGAAGATGATTCAACAAATCACTGGCCTCCCAATGTTAGCCAAAGCCATAATGACAAAAACCCTAGGTCAGGCAAAACTGGAAAAGAAAACTCTAGCTGAATGGGATGGCAGAGGAATGAAAATCAGTAGTGTCACTGATGTAGTATTAAAGTTTGGTATTCATGTCATTGCACACAAGATATACAGTTCAAGAAGACTAAATATTGTGTCATGTGAAATTGTGGACTTGGCATACAAGGTGGTTAAGAACAATTTATTAGATGACCTTGCCGAGCTATTGCTAAGACAACTCAACAAGAACATGGAAAGCATAAGAATTTCAAAGAATAACTCATGTAAGTTCAGTTCCTTTTTAACTTATTTATTCTTTTATGTATAGAAATTATTTCCTTCTAAAGGCACTATAGTTTGGAGAAAAGATGTGCCTATGCTCTATCAAATCAATGAGTATATTGTTGAGATGGGTGAGAACTACAATAGAATCATGGACAACTACTTCGATGTATTTAAGGAGAAAATGAACAATAGGTTCAGAATTCCCAAGAAGCTAGTTGAGGACTATAAGGATGATATATGTTTCATGGTGGATAGTGAGAAGGTGTATATTTAGGTAGTTAAGTCTAGAATTGTGTGGGTAAAGCCTCTTGGTTATGAGGTCAACATTGATGAAACAAAGGATATCATTGAAGCTCTTATCAATGAACCAGTTGATCCTAAGGTTGCATACTTTGGAATGTATCATGAAGAAAAGACCAGGATTGAACTTGAAATAAAGCTCCCTTAGGCAGTTAACAAAGGGAAAAGAAGGATTGTAAAATTGAAACCAAGTTCACCCCTTTTCTTAATTGATAGAAAAGGAGAGGATGAGAAAGGTGAAGAATCTAAGGAAGAAGAACTACTAAAGAAGAAAAAAAAAGTGATTATCACCAAGCTACCAAAACCATCCACTATACTTTTCACAAGGAGATCTTCAAGAAAGAAGTTTGACAAGGAAGGAGGAGACATTGTACTTAGAGAACCTCCACCCACCTTCCAAGACAGACTAAGAGATCTGGAAGTAAGGGTAGGCATAAACAATTTCAAATCTTTAAAATATGAGATTCGGATAGTAGAGGAGTAGAAGTAGATTGAAGACCTGGTATTGAATAAAATGGGTAAGTGGAAATACTCACTAGATCAAATTGCTTCTCAAGTTCCAAGTGAGTTATTGGAAAAGATAAAGCCAAGATGGGATTTTTCTATGCAAACTATCAAGGACATATATGGGCAAACATTGAGGGAGTTATTACCAAGCATATTAGATGCTAAGGTAAAAGAGTCATTGAAGAAAAATGAGGAAAAATTGACCCTAAAGTTTAATACATGTGTAGTTTTGATTAAGGACATTGAACATGTTGTGAAGAATGCAACAAAAACTTGGAAGAATATTTATTTGTTACATAAAACAAGTGATTTTCTAGTCAATGTCAAAGCTGATGATGATGAAGATAAGGAGAAAGATGAAGAAGAGAATGTTGAAGAACTAACTCACTTTGACAATGAAGAAGATGAAAAGGATCAAGGACAAGAGGCTACTGAGGAAGAAATGAAAGATGATGAGGAGACTAACCTAGTAAAGATAGTTGAAATAATCATTACCTCACTTCCTCACTCTCCAAGCAAGCCAGTGTCAACATCAAGTGTGGAGAAAACATCAACAAATTTGTTTGTGACCACTAGTGACATCTCAAATTTCCAATCCCTCGTTGCACCTACTTAGCTTAGTACATCATTGATAGAAGTGATTTCCACTTCATCTACTGAGCTAAAAATTCCTCCTTCATCTACTGAGTTGAGTACTTTAGCTTTGACTTCTCCAATTTTGACTTCTCCAATTTTGACTTCTTCAATTTTGAGCACACCAATTTTGGGTTCTACAATTTTGGCCACACCAATTTTGGGTTCCTCAAGTATTTTTGTAAGTATTCCTTCAGTTAGTAAAATATCAATTTTTACTACAAGCCTTAGTATCTCTACCATTGTTTCTATTCTGGATACAAAAGCAATAAGTGTAAGGATAGTTGAGCCCAAGGTTCAACCAAACACAAAATTTTTAGGGAAATGAAAGGAGATAGAGGAAGATATTGATTTAGATGAGGAAATAGTAATCCGTAATTGGGATATTTACAAGCTTACTCTAGACCAAATGCAAACATTTTCTGAACTCCTCTAGAAGAAGGTGAAACAAAAAAGACTAAGAGAGGATAGAGATAAAGAGTACAAGATAATTGAAGATGCTAAGAAAATTTTGGCAAAGGCCATAGGAATTGAGATTGATTATTCTCATCCTATCTTGTATCAACTACCAGAAGCAATCTAGAAATTTAATGAAGAAACTAATGGACATGATAAGCTAGTGTAGAAGGCTAAAAAGAAGTTTGACAATAAAGTGTTGGAGCACATTGCTCAGTAGATTACCATTCATTAAGTAGAGCTCTCTACAATTTTGGGAAATTTAGAAGCATCATGTTCAAATGTGTCATCACTTTTTGGGAAACTATGTGATGTTTCTACTTTCACAAAGGAAATAAAGGACAGTTTTTCCAAAATAGATGAAGATCTAAAGGCTAGTGCTCAGCAGCTGCAACTTGACCCTAGTTAGAGCTCTACACACTTCAAGAAAATAAGATTTTTGTCAGATATGCAAGCAGAATTGCTAAGGGAGGAAGAAAGGATCTAATCCACATTGATTGACATATAGAACATGATCCCTCCCAACATGGATGCATTGCAAAAACATATTACATATTCAAAAACTCTAATTTATGATAATAGCTTCTCTATTGCAGACCATATGATAGAATTGTCAAGAGAGGTACAAATTGCACTTCATACATGTAAGGTCCTACAAGAAAATTGGGATAAAACCTTGGTAATCATTCTCAAGGTACATTCTAAGTTTTTATCTCATTTTTTTGTTTCTATGTAAATAAAATAGAATAAATCTTTGGCATTATTGTCAAAAAGGGGGAGAGAGACACATAGTATGAAGAAAAAGATAGAAGACAATATGAGGGAGAAATATGTTATCGGGGAGAACTTGCAATAAGTAAGAAATAAATAAAAAGACATGTTGTATAGAGCAAGAAGATGTTTAGTATACTATATATAACTTACAAAATCAATTTTGAAAAATCCTAAAAATAGTACACTATACCAAGCTAGTATCATGTGGTGATGGATATAAGGTATTTAGTTTTGGCTGATAAGTGTTTTTGTCACTAATGCCAAAGGGGGAGATTGTTGACATATCAATAAATTTTTTTATTAGTGACACACACTTATATAGATCGTATATGGTTACCAAGCTCATTGCACCATTTTTAGTTATTGCCAAGCATTTTAGTTGCTACCGATTCTTTGGATAAATCTTAGTGGTTCTCAAGTAGATTCAGTTAATGTGAAGACTAGTAGTGTAAACTATATATTTTAGTTGATGTTGAGTTTATCAATGGTTACTAAGAATTATAGTGTTTACCAAGTTTGTAATGTATGCGATGAGAATTTAGTGTTAAACAAACTTCCTAGTGTTAACCAAGTGACTCAGTTTATACTGAGCTCTAGGTCAGAATGTTTACTGAGTCATACAATGCAAATCAAGAGATCAATTTATATGATGAAGTTTCACAATGTCTATCAAGTCACCAGTGTAGATCAAGTTTATGACTACTTGGAAGTGATTAGTATTGACTGAGCTTCTACGTCTACCGAGTGCATGATGATGTTGAGCAATGACAATGGATGTTGAGTATGAGAACCTCACCGAGTCAATCTTTAGAACCCGAGTGTCTCCATATGGGCTGACTTTGTAATTTGTATAATTAGGTTGATATATATGTAATGCATTGTATCATATCTAATATATGTGCATGTGTGAAATATGAAGATGTGAATGCAAATTAAATTAGAGAAAAGTAGAAGAAGAGCAAATTGTAAAGGCCATAACAACATAAGGAGCAGTATAGACATATCTATAATAGAAAAGTGATTAGTACACAAAGGAATCTCATTCAACAAACCAAGTTGCAGATCAGATATCATCTACTATTTCATCCTAATAGGTGGATCAGTCAAATCTTTCACGAGGTAGACCTAACAATCTTTTGTAAATCTCTTGACAAAGTATGTATGTTTGTAAATCCTTTCACAAGGTGGACCTAGCAGTCCTTATTGCTCCTGACAAGGAAAATCATCAGAAGTCATCGATGTAAGCTTTAATAGGCTAACATTATACTACAGTAATAAAGTTGTGGGTTTCATCTCCACCCCAGTTTTACTTTCTATTTTGAAGGTTTTTGGGTCACCAAATCTTTGTCTCAGTGTTATGAATGCTTTCATATTTTCAATTTCTTATGCATGCAATTAGATCAGAATTTATATGATGGATTAAATGCTAATTGAATGGTTAGAATAAAGGTTGAAATTGTTGAATTTTTAGAAGTTATTGTTTCACCACTCCCCTCTTAATAATTTAGCTTAGTCTTTAATATATCCAACACCCTTCCCTCTCAGTTACTCGTCTTATATTTCCAATACCCTCCCCTCTTAGTTACTTGTCTTATATTTCCAATAGTCTAAGGTGTTCTTTCATATGGTGGCCAAACTATAGAGTCTAAAATTGGCATGTAAAGTAGAAAGACTTAAGAGACTGAATGCTTGAAGGGTGAACAAGCTATCAAAGCTGAAGTGAATGAGGCCAAGAAGAATGGAGGACTAAACAAAGATCTATAATTTGCAAAGTGAGTTGTATTTTATGATAAGATCAAGCCTTACTATCACTCTCTAATAATTGTATTAGATTAGGTAAAATTATTTGGGTTAAAGTTGACCTAATAGTCATTTGTAAATCATTTAACCAAGCGGCATTCTAAAGGAATGGCCTTAATTCCACTAACAAGACTCACTCCTAACAGGGTGATTGAAGTCCTTTAACCAAGTCACATTTAATAGTGTGTAATATACCCTTTAACAGGGTTGGTCTTTCACAGAGAATCACTTTAGAAGAGTGAGAATTAGTAGCATGTTACTGGTGGTTTTTCCCAAATTGGGTTTCCATGTAAAATCCTTGTATCATATGTTTGAATGATTTTGTTATGTTTGATGTTTATTTTTCTGCAAAGTAATTTTGACCTAGGACAGTAACATTCATGTTTATGTTACGAATGATATAATGGATGCATGTAAGGTTTATCAGAAGCTAATAAATGCATGAGTTTTGTTAATCACTAAAAATTTTAATTGAGATTTTAGGATCTTGGATAATGGATTCAACCCCCATCTCAATTATTCTAAATTATTCTAATAATTGGTATTAGATCATAGTTGGTTGTGAGAGATAGTTTCAAGTTACTATAAGTCAAAGATCAAAATGCCTAAGAGAGAGGTACCTAATCTTAACAAAGAGAACTTTCCTATGTTGCAAATATTGATGAAGCCACACCTAGGAGGACTTGGAGATCATGCGCAAAATACCATTTTGGTTGAACATGTCGACCCTGCTAGAGCCCTCTCTGCTAAAGATCTAAAAAAGAAGAAAAAACATGTTGGTATTAAGTCAAGTTTGTCATTAGTGACAACACTTATTCAAATTATGTATGGTTACCGAGCTCTTCAATTACTCTCCAGTGTTTACCATGTATTTCAGTGGCTACCAAGTTTCACAATTCCTACCAAGCATTCTAGTGATTAGCAAGTGAATTCAGGCAGAGTGAAGTCCAACAGTTCAGTTCTTACTGAGCAGTTTAGTTCTTACCAAGCTTCGTAGTGTCTACCAAGTCATTAGTTCTTATGAAGAAAAGTTAGTGTTAACCAAGTGATGAGATGAGTAGTGTTTATTGAGTGCAAGCATTGTAAACATGGAATTCAATTTCTACTGAGTGACACAATAACTACTGAGTCACTAGTACTTATTGAGTTTGAAACTATGTTGAAGTGATTAGTATGAATTGATCCTCTACTTCTCTCAAGTGCATGATGATGCTAAGTAATGAAAGAGGAAATTGTGTATCATAAATTCACCAAGTTAGTTTTTAGAACCTAAGTATCAACATTTGGGCTAACTCAGGAATATTGGTGTTAACTTGTGTATTGGCTGACCTTGTAATTATGTAAATTGGGTTGGTATATATGTAGTGTATTATATCATAACCAAGTGTAGTAATTTTTGATATCAGAGAATATAAATTTGATGATAAGCATGTAAATGTGAATCATCAATAGAGCAAAGTGTGTTGCAAGGTCAAATCAGGAATAGTCAAGTTACATCTATCACACAGAGGTGATCAATACTTCAAGGATATTAATTAAAAATTCATTTGTAAGTCAAATCTACTATTTCCTCCTAAGAGGTGAATCAACTTCAAATCCTTTAACAAGGTAGACTTAATAGTCTTTTCTTTAAATCTCTTTATCGAGTGCATACTCATTGTATGTTTGTAAAACCTCTAACAACGTGGACCTAATAGTCCTAATTGCTCCTAACAGGGAAGATCATCAGAAGTGATCATTGTAAGCCTTAATAAGCCAAATTTATAGTGCAATATTGAAGTTTTGTGGGTATTATCCCCACCCCAGATTTACTTTCTATTTGGAAGGTTTCCTAGGTCACCAAATATTGTGTTCAAAGTGTATTCGTGCTTTTAGTTTCTCATGCATGTAGTAGATTAGATCTATTAATGGTAATTAGATTTTGTTATTAAATGCTAAATTTTCCAATTGTTTTAAGGTTACTGATTGACCCCTCCCCTCTCAGTAACCTAACTAGTCTTGAATATTTCAAAAAATTAGTATCAGAGCATTATGGTTCTCACGATAAAGTTTGATAGCTTGAGAAAAGATCAAGGACAATGGAGATATTTAGACTTGACAAAGCTATTGATAATGAAAAGCTAGATCTAGAGATGGCCATTGTTCAACTCAAGAAAGAAAAAGAGCATCTATTAATGGTAATTGTGTTATGTTATTAAGTATTGAATTTTTCAAAAAAATTGAGGTTACTGAATTACCCCTCCCCTCTTAGTAACCTGGCTAGTCTTGAATATTTCCAACAATTAGTCTCAGAGTATTGTGGTTCTTAGGATAAAGTTTTATAGCTTGAGCAAATATCAAGGACAGTGGAGATATTTAGACTTGACAAAGCTATTGACAATGACAAGCTAGATCTGGAGATGGCCATAGCTCAACTCAAGAAAGCAAAAGAGAATCTTTCCCAATCCCTAAAAGGAAGGAAAGAACTTGCAAATCAGATGAATGACCACCAATATGTTGAAGAGTAGATTGAATACCTTTTCCCCTCAAGTAGCTCAGATGGAGCAAGTGATGCAATCAAAGAACTCCTACAAAAGAATGGCTCCTTACAAGAAGAAGTAAGACAATTGAAAAGAGAACAAGAAATTTAGTCAATAAGATTGTGTGAAATCTTAGAATAGAGAAATAAGGCAAAAGAGGACTTGGAGGTAACAAAAAATGAAATTCAAAATTAATCCCTTCAACAAGAAAATCTTATCAATCAACTCTCCAATGAAAATGAAGAAATCATGAATCTGAGATCTGAAAATGAAAGGTTAAGGAATGATTTAAACACTAAAAAGCAAATCAATGAAAGGATGAAAGTTGATCTAAATTTAGAAAAACAACTCAATGAAAGAGTAATGAAATCCCAAGTAGACATGGATCAATTGAATCAACAAAATGAGCAGAATCTTATAGGAAAAAAGGGTAAAGCAAGACTTAGATACAAAGAAGAAGGTGAATCCTACAATCAAGGTGCTCAAAGGAATCAAAGACCTACTTGAAATTATTGTGGTAAGATAGGTTATACATCAAAAAAATGTTGGAGTAATGGAAAGAAAAAATTCAATGGAAAATGCTACAATTATAGTCAACATGGTCATAAAGCCAATGAATGCAAAGGAAAACCAAAGTTTAAGGACGAGTGTCACAAATACAAGAAACAAGGTCACAAAGCATCTAAATGTAGATCCACACCGTTCAATCTAGCTTAAGAAATTGTAAAAGAAATATTTGGTTGGGAAGACAATAGTTGGTGTAGGTGTCATTACTATGAAGAATATGGACACATTGGCATAAATTGTGTTAGACACCACTTGAGAATAAAAGATACTGCCATAAGATGTTACACATGTACCAAACTTGGTCATATAGCTAATAATTGCACGAATACAAGTAGAGTTGAAGATGAAAAGAAAGAAAAAATTGATAAGATTAGGAAGCAGATGAGACAACAGTGGATTCCTAAATCTACTGAGCAAGCTAATTCAAGTGATGATAGTCATGTCACTCAAGAAGGAGGTGACTCCACCATTTCCAATTAAGTTCTTAAGGAAGATCATGAATTGTATTTTCAAGGTCACATCATAAATAGTTCAAATTGAAAAAGAAGAAAGGATCCATATTAGTATTATAGATTCAAGGGGACCACAAAAGTTTAGTATTAGTAATCACCAAGTAAGGTTGGGTCATACCGAGTGAAGTCAAGAGTAAAAAGGTTATGTTTGGTTTTCGAGTTACAAGCTTCTACCGAGCAATCTATGCACATAGTGGATGATAGTCTATTACAAACTATGTCATTATGGCTCTCATTGTATCGAACATTAATGGGAAGTTTTTATCAGAAGCTAGGAAATTGACTTCATTTCTATCGTGAATTCAACATATTGAGAATAGAGCGATTTCAAAAGCATACCAATGATCTTGAGCATAATTCCCTCTAGAAGTTTTTTGAAGAATTTTCTCAGTTTACCAAGTGATCATGGCATCCAGCACTAGCAGCAAGGTGAAGAAAGGATCTAAAATATTTATGCAATGTATTGAGTGGAAAGCTCATAATTTCAAACTAGTTCCAGCAATTGCAAAAACCCTCATCTTGAAAGGAGCTCAGTCACAGATACCACCCAAGTTGATTCTCATTAATGATATTTGAACTCATTTTAAATGTGCAATTCAAGAGATAGAAACCCTAGAAATGGATAATGCCCTAAGTGAACTCTGTGTAGATGGAATACTTAAACCTGAGCATAAACACTCAAAAGAGAAATGTTTAACCTATATTCCTCACCTACCACAAAGCTTTTAGAACAAATGGATAAGGTATATGTTAAGTTGAGTTCATAATGGTCGATTGTGGTTAGAGTAGCTAGTTTTAATTAAAAAGAAAATGATCCATCACATTACTGGTCTCCCTATGCTTACAAAAGCTAAAGTCACTAAAACCCTAGGTCGGGATGAGTTATAGAAGAAATCCCTTGCCAAGTGGGATGGTAGAAGAATGAAAATTAGCAGTGTATCAGACATAAAACTCAAATTTGGCATCCATGTGATAACACATAAGATTTACAGCTCAAGTCGACTCAATTGTGTGTCGTGTGAGGTAGTTGACCTGGCTTATAAGGTTGTTAAGAAGAATTTGTCATATGACCTAGCAGATTTGATGTCGAAGTAGCTAAACAAGAATATGGAAAGAATAAGAACCTCAAAGAATAACCCATGTAAGTTTGGTTCACTATTGACATGCTTATTTTTCTATGTTCAAAAGTTTTTCCCCTCTAAAGGCACAGTTGTATGGAGAAAAGACATGCCAGTCTTATATCAGATCAATGAGTTTATACTTGAAATGGGTGAAAATTTTGATAGCATCATGGACAATTATTTTGAGACTTTTAAAGAAAAGATGAATAATAGGTTCTGGATACCAAAGAAGTTGGTTGAAGGTTATAACGATGATGTTTTTTTTATGGTTGATAGTGATAGAGTATACATCTAGGCAATAAGGCCTAGAATAGCATGTGGGAAATACCTCTTCCATATGAGGTTAATATTGATGAGGCAAAAGAAATAATTGAAGCCCTAGTGAATGAGCCTATAGATCCAAAGGAACCTCTCTTTGGAACCTATGATGAAGCTAAAGCAATAATAGAACTTGAGATCAAGCTTCCACAGGTGGTGAATAAAGGAGAGAGAAGGATATCAAAGTTGAAAACAACAAGTGACCCTTATGATTACTGAGGCAAAAGGTGAACATTTTGTGAAATCTAAGAATGAAGAAGAATCTGAAAAGGAAGAAGAGCCTGCAAGGAAGAAAGGCAAAGTGACCATTAGCAAGCCACCCAAGCCCTCCACTATAGTATTCTCAAGAAGATCCAAGAAGAAAGGTGGCAGTGAAGTTGTGTTTAGTAAGCCCCCTCTCACTTTTCAAGAAAGACTAAAGAAATTGGAAGAAGGTGGTGGTATAACCAATTTCAGAGCATTAAATTATGAAACTAGATTAGAGACTGAGAAGATGAAGATTGAGGAGTTGGTACTAATCAAGATGGGAAAATGGAAATATTCCCCTGATCAAATAGCACCTTAGATTTCCAATGAGCTATTAGAAAGATTGAAGCCAAGATGGGAATCAGCCATGCAAACAAAAAAATACATATATGGACAAACTTTGAGATAGTTGTTACCGAGCATTACCAATGCTGAAGTAAAGGAAGCCACCAAGAAAAATGAAGAGAAGATGACTATTAGGTTTCATACTTGTTTAATTTTGGTAAAAGACATAGACCATATAGTTAAGGATGCAACAACTATGTGGTAGAATATCTATCATATGCACAAACCTAGTGAAAATTCTATTGAGATCAAAGATGATGATGATGACAGTGACAAGGATGAAGAAAATGAAGAAGACAATACTCCTTTTTTCACTATTGGTGCTTAAGAATATCAAGAGTTGATGAAGGATGATGAATAAGAAAAAGAGGAAGAAGCTAAAGAGGAAGCTAGGGAAGAACAAGAAGAGAGTGATCCAGTCAAGATAGCTACAATTGCCATCACCTCCCTTGCTCACTCTCCAGAAAAAACAACATCATCATCAAGTGTGGAGACAACTTCAATAGCTTTGATTGTGACAAACATTGACACAACAAATTTCCAATCACTCCCTACTACCTCTCATCTAAGTGCATCATAGATAGAAGTGTCTACCACTTCATCCATTGAGCTATAGAATCCTTCAATCATTGAGCTAGTTTCTAAAAAGGATACAAAATGTTCCACAATTTTGACTTCTTTAGCATTAAGTATAGTTTTTGATTCTTTAACTTTGGCTTCTTTAGTCGTGAATACTTTTGTCAGTACTTCATCTATCAATACTTCAATTTTGGGAAGTTTTGCAAGTACATTAGTTTTGGATTCTTCAAGTATTCCAGTAAATATTCCTCTAGTAGGCACTCTACAAGTTTTCATTGCTAGCCCTACTATTTCCACTATTGTTTCTATTCCAAAATCTAAAGCATTAATTTCAAAAGTTGAACCAAAGATGCCACCAAGACTTTTGATTAGTGGAAAGGAAATAGAGGAAGAAATAGATCTAGATAAGGATATTTAGATTCCTAAATTGGATTTTGACAATGCTACTATAGATCAGATGAGATTAGTCAGTTAGTTTCGTGAAAAGAAGGCCAAGCAAAAGAAATTAAGAGAACAGAGAGATAGAGAAATCAAAATTATTGAAAGTGCTAAAATTATTTAGACAAAGGCTATAGGTGTTGATGTTGATTCTTCTCAACACATTTTCTTGCAATTAGAAGAGGCAGATAGAAAATTCAATGAAGATTTTATTGGCCAAGATAAGCTGGTAGAGAAGTAGAGAAGAAGTTTGATAACAAATAGCTTGAGTACATTGCTCAACAAATAACTATTCAACAGGTAGAACTTTCTTCTATTTTTTCCAATCTTGAAACTTCTTACACAAATGTGACATTTGTTTTTGCTAAGTTATGTGATGTTACCAAGCATACTAAAGAAATAAAGAGAAAACTCTACTCATCATATATAGATCAGATTCTTATCAGATATGCAGACAGAGTTATTGAGAGAGGAAGCAAGGATCTAGTCTACACTCATAGACATTTAGAATATGATCCTTCCTATCATGGATACAATTTAGAAGCACATTTCTTATTCTAAAACATTGATCCATGACAATAACTTTCTAGTTACATGCCATATGATTGAGCTTTCTTTAGAAGTCCGAGTTGCACTTCAGACCTACATAATTTTACAAGAAAATTGGAACAAGACCTTAACTCTTATTCTTAAGGTACATTCTAAATTTATCTCACATTTTGGTGTCTCTATATAAGTGCATTGTGTATAAATCTTTAGCATTATTGTCAAAAAGGGGGAGAGAGTCATGTATATAAGGAGGAGAGATATAAGCCTGATAGGTTATGTACATTGTATGGGGGAGATATATGAAAAATCTATATTTAACAAAGTTTACAAAGACAAATTTTGAAAAATCTCAAAAATTAGCATGCCATATCAAGCCAGTATCACACTGCACTTTATATAAGTTTTGGTTATAAGTGTTTTTTTCACTAATGCCAAAGGGGGAGATTGTTGGCATTTAGTCAAGTTTTTTATTAGTGACAACACTTATTCATATTATGTATGGTTATCGAGCTCTTCAATCAGCCTCTAGTGTTTACCATGTAATTCAGTGGTTACCAAGTTTCATAGTTTCTATTGAGCATTCCAGTGGTTACCAAGTGAATTCAAGCAGAGTGAAATTGAGTAGTTTAGAATGAGCAATTCAGTTCTTATCGAATAGTTTAGTGGTTACCAAGATTCATAGTGTCTACTTAGTCATCAATTCTTGTGAAGTAAAGTTAGTGTTAACTGAGTGATGAGATGAGTAGTGTTTACTGAGTGTAGACATGGTAAACATGGAATTCAGTTTCTACCGAGTGACATAGTATCTATCAAGTCAATAGTGTTTATCGAGTTCAAAACTAAATTGAAGTGATTAGTATGAATAAAGCCTCTACTTCTACAAAGTACATGATGATGCCTAGTAATGAAAGTAGACATTGTGTATTAGAAATTCACCAAGTCAATTTTTAGAACCCAAGTATCTACATTTGGGCCGACTCAGTAATATTAATGTTAACTTCTATATCGGTTGACCTTGTAATTATGTGAATTGGGTTGTTATATATGTAATGTCTTATATCATATAGTAATTTTTGATATTAGAGAATGCAAATGTGATGATAAGCATGCGAATGTGAATCATCAAAAGAGAAAAGTATGTTGCAAGGTCAAATCAAGAGTAGTCAAGTTACATCTATCACATAGAGGTGATAAGTACTTCAAGGATCTTAATCAATAATTTAGTTGTAAGTTAGATCTACTATTTCATCCTAACAGTTGAATCAACTTCAAATCCTTTAACAGGGTAGACAAAACAATCTTTTCTTTAAATCTCTTTACCGAGTGCATACTTCATTATATGTTTGTAAAATCTCTAACAAGGTCGACCTAGCATTCCTAATTGCTCCTAATAGGGAAGATCATTAGAAGTGATCATTGTAAGCCTTAACAAGTCAAATTGATACTATAGTATTGAAGTTTTGTGGGTATCATCTCCACCCTAGTTTTACTTTCTATTTAGAAGGTTTCTGGGTCACCAAGTATTGTGTTCAATGTGTTTTTTCCTTTGAGTTTCTCATGTATGCACTAGATTAGATCTATTAATGCTAATTATATTATGTTATTAAATGTTGAATTTGTCAAAAGTTTTGAGGTTATTGATTCACCCCTCCCCTCTCAGTAACCTAGCTAGTCTTGTATATTTCCAACAATTAGTATCAGAGTATTGTGGTTCTTAGGATAAAGTTTGATACCTTGAGAAAAGATTGAGGAAAATGGAGATACTCAAACTTGACAAAGGTATTGATAATGAAAAGCTAGATCTAGAGATGGCCATAGCTCAACTCAAGAAAGCAAAAGAGCATATTTGCCAATCCCTAAAAAGAAGGAAGGAACTTACAAATTAGATGAATGACCACCAATACGTTGAAGAGAAGATAATTGAAGACCTTTTCCCCTCAAGTAGTTTAGATGAAGCAAATGATGCAATCAAAGAACTCCTAGAGAGGAATAGCTCCTTGCAAGAAGAAGTAAGAAAATTGAAAAGAGAACAAGAAATTCAGTCAATAAGATTGTGCGAAATCTCAGATTAGAGAAATAAGGAAAAAGAAGACTTGGAGGTAAGGAACAATGAAATTCAAATTTAATCCCTTCAGTAAGAAAATCTTATCAATAAAATTTCCAATGAAAATGAAGAAATCATGAATCTGAGATTTGAAAATGAAAGGTTAAGGAATGATTTAAACACTGAAAATAAATCAATTAAAGGATGAAATTTGATCTAAATTTAGAAAAACAACTCAATGAAAGAATAATGAGATCCAAAGCAGACATGGATCGACTGAATCAACAAAATGAGCCGAATCTTTATAAGAAAAAAGGGTAAAGCAGGACTTGGATACAAAGAAGAAGGTGAATCCTCTAAACAAGGTGCTCAAAGGAATCAAAGACCTACTTGAAATTATTGTGGTAAGATAGGTCATACATCAAAAAAATGTTGGAGTAATGGAAAGGCATAATTCAATGGAAAATGCTACAATTGCAGTTAGCATGGTCATAAAGCCAATGAATGTAAAGGAAAACCAAAGTTTTAGGGTAGAAACCCTCAACTCAAATGGAGCTCAATCACAGATACCACCCAAGTTACTTCTTATTAATGACATTCGAACTCATTTTAAATGTGTAGTTCATGAGATTGGAACCCTAGAAATGGATAACGCCCTAAGTGAACTTTTTGTAGATGGAATATTTAAACTTGAGCATAAACACTTAAAAGAGAAAGGTTTAACCCATATTCCTCACTTGCCACAAAGCTTTTAGATCAAATGGATTAGTTATATCTTAAGCTGAGTTCATAATGCTCAATTGTGGTTAGAGTAGCTATTTTTAATTACAAAGAAAATGATCCATCACATTACTGGTCTCCCTATGCCTACTAAAGCTAAAGTCACTAAAACCTTAGGTTGGGATGAGTTATAGAAGAAAACCCTAGCCGAGTGGGATGGTAGAGGAATGAAAATTAGTATTGTGTCAGATATAGAAGTCAAATTTGGTATCCATGTGATAGCACATAAGATTTATAGCTATAGTTGACTCAATAGTGTGTCGTGTGAGGTAGTTGACCTGGCTTATGAGTTTGTTAAGAAGAATTTTTTATATGACCTAGCAAATTTGATGTTGAAGCAGTAAAACAATAATGTGGAATGCAGAAGAACCTCAAAGAATAACCCATTCAAGTTTGGTTCACTATTGACATGCTTGTTTTTCTATGTTCAAAAGTTTTTCCCCTCTAAAGGCATAGTTGTATGGAGAAAAGACACGCCAGTCTTATATCAAATCCATGAGTTTATAGCTGGAATAGGTAAAAATTTTGATAGCATCATGGACAATTATTTTGAAACTTCCAAAAAAAAAGATGAATAATAGGTTCTGGATACCAAAGAAGTTGGTTCAAGATTGTAAGGATGATGTTTGTTTTATGGTTGATAGTGACAGAGTATACATCTATGGAATAAGGCCTAGAATACTGTGGGTAAAACCTCTTCCATATGAGGTTAATATTGATGACACAAAAGAAATAATTGAAGCCCTATTGATTGAGCCTATATATCCAAAGGCACCTCTCTTTGGAACCTATGATGAAGCTAAAGCAAGAATAGTATTTGAGATCAAGCTTCCACAGGTGGTGAACAAAGGAAAGAGAAGGATATCAAAGTTGAAAATAGCAAGTGAACCTCTTATGATTACTAAGGGAAAAGGTGAAAATTTGGAGGAATATGAGAATGAAGAAGAATATTAGAAGGAAGAAGAGCTTGCAAGGAAGAAAGGAAAGGGGATTATCACCAAGCCACCCAAGCCCTCGAATGTAGTATTATCAAGAAAATCCAAGAAGAAAGGTGGCAGAAAAGTTGTGTTTAGTAAGCCTCTTCTAACCTTCTAGGAAAGACTGAAGCAATTGGAAGAAGGTGCTGGTATAACCAATTTTAGAACATTAATGTATGAAACTAGAATAGAGGCTGAGAAAATGCATATTGAGGATTTGGTACTAACCAAGATGGGAAAATGGAAATATTCCCCTGACCAGGTAGAACCTTATATTTCCAATGAGCTATTAGAATGATTGAAGCTAAGATGGGAATCAACCATGAAAAGAGTAAAAGACATATATGAACAAACTTTGAGATAGTTGTTACTGAGCATTACCAATGCTGAGGTAAAGAAAGCTATGAAGAAAAATTAAGAAAAGATGAATATTAGATTCCATACTTGTGTAATTTTGGTTAAAGAAATAGAACATATAGTCGAGGATGTGACAACTATGTGGAAGAATATCTATCATCTGCACAAACCTAGTGAAAATCCTATTGAGATCAAAGATGATGATGATGATGATAGTAATAAGGATGAAGAAAATGAAGAAGATAGTACTCCTTTTGTCACTATTGATGCTGAAGAATATCAAGAATTGATGAAGGATGATGAAGAAGAAAAGGAGGAAGAAGCTAAAGAGGAAGCTAGGCAACAAGAAGAAGAGAGTGATCCAGTTAATATAGCTACACCTATCACCACCTCCCTTCCTTACTCTCTAGCAAAAACAACATCATCATCAAGCATGGAGATAGCTTCAATAGCTTTGATTGTGATAACCATTGGCACATCTAATGTCCAATCACTCCCTACTACCTTAGCTCAACACATCATAGATAGAAGTGTCTACCACTTCATCTATTGAGCTACAAAATCCTTCAGTCACCAAACTAGTTTCAGCAAAGGATACAAAATGTTCCACAATTTTGACTTCTTTAGCAGTAAGTACAATTTTGGATTCTTTAGTTGTGCATACTTCTGTCAGTACTTTACCTATAAATACTTCAATTTTGGGAAGTTTGGCAAGTACATCAATTTTAGATTCTTCAAGTATTCTAGTAAGTATTCCTCTAGTAGGCACTCTACAAGTTTTCATTGCTAGCCCTACTGTTTCCACTATTATTTCTATTCCAAAATCTAAAGCATTAATTTTAGAAGTTGAACCAAAGATTCCACCAAGACAATTGATTAATGGAAAGGAAATAAAGGAAGAAATAAATCTAGATAAGGATATTTAGATTCCCAAATTGGATTTTGACAATGCTACTATAGATCAGATGAGATTAGTCAATCAGCTTCTTGAAAAGAAAGACAAGCAAAAGAAATTAAAAGAAGAGAGACATAAAGAATTCAAAATTATTGAAAGTGCTAAAAATATTTTGACAGAGGCTATAGGTGTTGATGTTGATTCTTCTTAACACATTTTTTTACAATTAGAAGAGGCATTTAGTAAATTCAATGAATATTTTAGTGGGCAAGATAAGCTAATATAGAAAGAAAAGAAGAAGTTTGATAGCAAAGTGCTTAAGAAATAGCTATTTAGCAGGTAGAACTTTCTTCAATTTTCTCCAATCTTGAAGCTTCTTACACAAATGTAACATCTCTTTCTACTAATTTATGTGATGTTACCAAGCATACTAAAGAAATAAAGAGAAAATTGAATAAGATTGATGAAGATCTGAAGGCTAGTGCACAATGGTTGCAACTTGACCCCAGTTCAAGCTTTGCTCATCATATAAAGATCATACTCTTATCAGATATGTAGGTAGAGTTATTGAGAGAGGAAGCAAGGATTTGGTCTACACTCATAGACATTCAGAATATGATCCTTCCTATCATGGATACAATGCAAAAGCACATTGCTTATTCTAAAACATTGATCCATGACAATAACTTTTCAATTGCAAATCATATGATTGAGCTTTTTGCAGAAGTCCAAGTTGCAATTCAAACTTACAAAATTTTGAAAGAAAACTAGAACAAGAGCTTAACTCTTATTCTAAAGGTACATTCTAAATTTCTCTCACATTTTGGTGTCTCTATATAAGTACATTGTGTTTAAATATTTGACATCATTTTCGAAAAGGGGGAGAGAGTCATGTATATAAGGAGGAGAGATATAAGCTTGATAGGTTATGTACATTGTATAGGGGAGATATATGCAAAATATATATTCAACATAGTTTACAAAGAAAATATTTGAAAAATCTCAAAAATCAACATGCCATATCAAGCCAGTATCACACTACACTGTATATAAGTTTTGGCTGATAAGGGTTTTCACCACTAATGCCAAAGGGGGAGATTGTCGACATTAGGTGAAGTTTATTATTAGTGACAACACTTATTCATATTATGTATGATTATCAACATCTTTGATCAGTCTCCATTGTTTACCATATAATTCAATGGTTACCAAGTTTGATAGTTCTTATCGAGCATTCCAGTGGTTACCAAGTGAACTCAAGTAGACTGAAGTCTAGCAATTTAGACTGAGTAGTTTAGTTCTTACCAAGTAGTTCAGTGATTACCAAGCTTCGTAGTGTCTACCAAGTCATTGGTTCTTGTGAAGTGAAGTTAGTGTTAACTGAGTGATGAGATGAGTAGTGTTTCCCAAGTCTAGGCATGGTAAAAAAGGAATTCAATTTCTAACAAGTGACACAATATCTACCAAGTCACTAGTCTTGACCAAGTTTCAAACTACATTAAAATGTTTAGTATGAATCAAGCCACTACTTCTACCGAGTGCATGATGATGTTGAGTAATGAAAGTGGATGCCATGTATTAGAAATTCACCAAGTCAGTTTTCAAAACCCAAGTATCTAAATTTGGGCTGACTCGGTAATATTGGTGTTAACTTTTGTATTGGCCAACCTTGTAATTATGTGAATTTGGTTGGTATATATGTAATGTCTTATATCATACCCAAGAGTAGTAATTTTTGATATCAGAGAATGTGAATGTGATGATAAGCATGTGAATGTTAATCATTAGTAGAGCAAAGTGTGTTGTAAGGTCAAATCAGGAGCAATCAAGTTACATCTTTCACATAGAGGTGATCAATACTTCAAGGATCTTAATCAGCAATTCAGATGTAACTTCAAATCCTTTCATAGGGTAGACTTAACAGTCTTTTCTTTAAATCTCTTTACTGAGTGTATACTTCATTGTATATTTGTAAAACCTCTAACAAGGTGGACCTAGCAGTCCTAATTGCTCCTAATAGGGTAGATCATCAAAAGTGATCATTTTAAGCCTTAAGAGGCCAAATTTATACTGTAATATTGAAGTTTTGTTGGTATCATCCCCACCCCAGTTTTAATTTCTATTTGGAAGGTTTCTGGGTCACCAAATATTGTGTTCAAAGTGTTTTGTGCTTTTAGTTTCTCATGCATGCAATAGATTAGATCTATTAATCGAAATTGGATTATGTTATTAAGTGCTGAATTTTTCAAAAGTTTTGAGGTTACTGATTCACCCCTCCCCACTTAGTAACCTAGCTAGTCTTGAATATTTCCAACAAAACACAATCAAGCAATGTTAGAGATTGCATTTGCCATAAGTTACTCTAATTTTGATGATATCAAAATCTGTGATACTGCAAAGAATATGTGGGATTCTCTTTAGACCATCTATAAAGGAAACAAAAATTTTTTGAGAGCCAAATCTAAAAGTCTAAGAGGTGAGTTTGATATATGAGAATGGAAGAAGGTGAGAATATTGCTTAGTATTGTTTTAGAATAAAAGAAGTTGTGGATGCCATAAGAGGATCTACTGGTAATATTGATGATGATACTATATTGAGTAATTTATTGAGGGCATTTCTACCCATCTATGCTATTAGAGTTTTTACTAAACAAGAGCAAAGATTTGTACTTTTCAATGATCTAACTCTTGAAGGTTTGTTAGGTAAGCTTACTACTTTTGAACTCTCTAATTTTGATAATTTCAAATCTAAAAATTTTGTATATGCTTTTAAATATAAGTTGTCACTAAAATAATGTGGTGTGAAGAAGATGAAAAAGGTAATATATACTTCTATTGACAGTGATACAGATGAGGAAGACGTTGATCAACTTGAAGCATTGTTAGCTAGGAGATTTCATAGAGGCAAAGGGAAATACAAAGGTAAGGTACTTATCATATGTTTTAATTACAATAAAGTTGGTCATATTGCTTCTAGATGTTCATAAAATAATAAGCACAAAAGTGGACACAAAGTAAAAAGAAGAGATGAGAAAAACAAAGACTACAAGGACAGAGGAAAGAAATCCTATTATGTTGCTGAAGAAGAATCAAATGAAGAATCTAATGATGATGAGGATGAAGTTGTCTATGTTGAAATGAAAGATGAATCTGATGAAGATGAGACAAAATACACTTGCATCTTATGTGAATATGAGTGATAGTTGGATCATTGATAGTGGATGTTCCAACCACATGACTGGAGATAAAAGTAAGTTCAATTCCCTTGTGTATTATGATGGAAATAATGTTAGATTTGGGAATGATGCACCTGTTGGAAATATAAGAGGAGTAACTAAGAGAGGAGAGGTAAATTAGTTACCACAAAACTAAAATATAGATCCTTTAAATGTCAACACAAAATAAACTCTATTGAAACTCGAAAAACACACAAAAAAATGTTGTAACTTGATCAACACTAAAATATCTCAGCAAATTCTTAACATGACAATCTTTAAGATATTAACTATGATTAATATTACTTTCAGTTAGTTGCAAACACATAAGAGAAATAGCATGAACACATTTTACACCAAGAATTAATGTGGAAACCCAATTTGGAGAAAACCACCAAATGCAACTGGTTACTAATTTTCACTCTTCTGAAGTGAGCCTTGTTAGGAATCAACCTGCTAAAGGTTACAAAACACACTATTAGGTGTGACCCTATTAGAAGATTTAATCACCCTATTAGGAGTGGCCTTGTTAGAGGTCTTTTAGACAATTCAATGGAAATGCCACCTTGTCAAATGATTTGCAAATAGTTGTTAAGCCAAATATGTTAAGAGATTTAGATTATTGCTATAATGGCTATAGAGTAACAATGAGATTAATTGATTTCTAATGCAACTAGATTGTTGATTATAGATCTCAATTCTGGCTTGAGTTTTTGATCCTTCTTGATCGAATATATCTTTGCATCACAACAAGAATATTCTGCTTATCCTTCTAATTCACTTCATCTAGGCATCGTTAAATATTCAATTATGTTACACACATTCATTTTCTAATCCTCAACTTGACCTTATATTTATTTCTTACACATTGTTAAGTCAGCTAGAATATAACTTAGAATAATTAATATGAAAATCTCCTTAGTCAGCTAGAAGAAAAAAATAATTCAATATGCTAAAACAATAAAATCCTTCATTAGTTGACCCTACTCGATAGATACTAACACATAAATGTTTTTCCTATGTTAACCAAGTGAACTTAGTTAACATTGCATATTCACAAAGTTCCTTTGGTAATTGAGTGAGCTCAGTTAACACTAGTTCCATCCAACATTTTTTTTATTAACTGAGTGAACTTAGTTAAAACTCAACTTCCACAAACTTTCCTTTGATGTTTGAGTGAACTCCGTAGACACTATCTTCTAAATTAGGAAAACTCTGGAATACTTGACAAACACAAAAAACTATCTTCAATGCCTGAGTGAGCTCAGCATACATTGACTGAAAATGATATGACTTTTTGTGTAACATCAAAGACAATACACAATTAATTATTTGTATTCAACAATCTCCCTTTTTGGCATTGATGGCAAAATAACATGTCATAATGCAATAAAATTTTAGAGAAAGAATAAAGTAAGGAACATGTCCTTGGTTTCATTCTAATTCTCATCCATGAGAACTCCCTCTATCAGTATGAACTCCTTCTGCCTTCAATTTCTCCATCTATTATAAAACATCTGCCTACAACATTTTCTTTTGATAGAAAATTCTAACCAAGTTCATTCTCACTCTACATCAAATTTCTATGAGATATGACAAAAAACTTCTCCCTCTTTAAAATATCATGCCAAAAAAAATATTTAGTAAATATAAATGTACCTCATGTACTATTTCATTTGCAATATGCCCTTTGTCAATAATACACCAACTGATTAATCTTCAACATGCTTTGGTTGATGCATTACTAAACTTCATTTAGTGAGCTTTAGATAGGGGAATGACCCCTAGCTTACATCTTAGATACAAAAATTCATCCTTAGGTAATGGCTTGGTGAATATGTTTGCAATTTATTCTTTAGTATTCCCATATTCAAATCTTACTTCTTTATCTTGTACCAACTCTCTCAAAAAATGATAGTTTATAGCAATGTATTTTTTTTGGTATGCATTATTGGATTCTTTGGTATATTAATTGTACTAGTGTTATCATAGCATACAACCACTGGATCCTTGATCTCTATCTTCATACCTGCCAACAATTGCTTGAACCAAACAATATTAGAAAAATTAACTACTATTTCCACATATTCTACCTCTATTGTGGAATGAAAAATACAATTTTGTTTCTTGCTTGTCCAAGACATTAGTTTTTTGTCAAGAAAGAATGCTCTAGTACTAGTGCTCTTTCTATCATCAATACTTCCTATCCAATCAACATCTGTGAATACTTTTAAATCCAAATTGCCTCCTATTGTGTACCATAAACCATAGTCTTCAGTACCTTTAAGATATCTCATGATTCTTTTAATTTCCATCACGTGATTTTATTTGGGATTTGTTGAGAATCTTGCCACCATATTGACTGCTAATGCAATATTAGACCTTGCATGTACTACATACTGCAATTTTCCAATCATTAATATGTATGTGGTCTAATCTACCTCTTCGGAATCATCATTTTTGGAAAGCTTATGTCCAGTAGACATAGGGGTTCCAACTGGTCTCGAGTCTTCCATTCCAAATTTCTTTAGTATCTCCTTGATATATTTAGATTGAGTAATGTAGATACCATCTTTTTTTTACTAGATCTACAATCTAACAAAGAATTTTATCCCTCCAAATATAGACATCTCAAATTCTTCACTCATATCTTTTGAAAATGCCTTGCACAAGTCATTATTTCCTATGAATAAAGTGTCATCCATGAATATTTCTACCAACACAATCTTCTTGTCTGGTCCTTCTTTGATATACAGACTATTGTTAGCATTTATTCTTTGAAAACAAATATGTACCAAGTAGTTATGAAGTATTTCATACCAAGCTTTCAGAGCTTGTTTGAGACCATATAATGCTTTGTGTAATTTTCAGACCATATCTCTTTTGCTAGGATATACAAAACCTTTAGGGTTTTCTATGTAGACTTCCTCATCAATAGTTCCATTCAAGACTGTAGATTTTACATCCATTTGATAAACTTTAAAACCTCTATAAGCTGCATATGCTAGTAAAGTTCCAACACCTTCTAATCTTGTAATAGAAGCAAAAGTTTCACCATAATCAATACCTTCTTCCTAATAATAACCTTCACATACTAACCTTGCTTTTTTTCTAGAAAAAATTCCATCTTCATTTAGCTTATTTTTGAACATGCACTTTGTGCTAATTACATTTTTATCCTTGGGTCTAGGAACAAGATTCCAAGTTTTGTTCTTCTCTATCTATTCTATTTCTTCATTCATTACTTCAATCCAAATTTCATTATCCAAGGCATCTTTAATATTTCTAGGTTCAAATTCAGCAAGTAAACATCTACCTTTCAATTTTTTTTGTTGTCATTGTTCCATCTAACTTGTCTCCAATGATCTGATCAGGTGTTGATGCTTTCTAACGTATCTTGCTAGCATAGGTGCTTTAGATTTGGAGTTCTTTTCACAAATTTCTTCATGATCTTCTATATTAAGCTTAGGTCCTTCAGACTTGGTTTTTTCTAGTAATAGCTTGGTATCCTCTGACCGTGACTTGGATCTTTTAGACTATGACTCGGGTTGCACTAATTGCAACTTGGTAGCTTTTAGAGATTTTGGGGACTTAGGAGGTGAGGCCTCCTATCTTCTAGATAGATTTGGCAGAGTTAGGTTTGTAGTAAAAAAATCTTTTGTAATCATCAAGCTCTTTATTTCTTTCTTCTTCACTCTTTTCTACAAACTCATCAATTCTCACATGTGCACTTTCTATGACTTTATAAGTAGACAAATTCAAAAATTTGTATGCTCTACTTCTATAGGAGTATCTTAGGAATATGCCTTCATCACCTTGGACATCAAATTTAGCTTTCCTAGATTTCTTCAAGATATAACATTTACTGCCAAATACTTTCAAATAACTCACACTAGGTTTGTAGCCATACCATAGTTCATAAGGAGTTTGATTTGAGTCTTTCTTGAACTATACTCTATTCAAGGTATGCACTATGATATAGATTGCATCCTTCTAATATTTGATTACAACATTTTTTTCTATCATTAATGTTCTTGCACAATGCATGATGAATTTGTTCCTTCTTTCAGCTATACCATTATGTTGAGGAGACTCGGGGCTGATACTTGTCTCTTAATTCCTTTTTCAATGCAAAATTCATTAAATTCATCGGAAATGAATTTTTTGCCTGTGTCTGATCTCAAACATTTTAGCTTCTTTCTAATTTCTTTTTCGACTCTTGCCAGATACCACTTGAATTTTTGAAAAGCTTCAAATTTTTCTTTTACATATATAACAGTCATCATTTTAGAAGAGTCATCAACAAAAAGAATGAAAAAATTATCTCCGCTGTAATTTTATATTCCAATAGGTCCACATAATTTTGTATGTACAAGCTTTAAGACTTCTTCAAAATGATAGTTCTTTCTTTTGAAACTAGTTTTTCCCATCTTACCAATTTGACAATTTTTGCATAGACTCATATTAGGTTTCCTCAAGCTAGGAATTTTACTCTTCTGTATTTTCTTATCTTGACCAGGCTATCAAAGTTCACATGACATAATATTTTCTGCCATAACCAACTTTCCTCTACCTAAGCAATAAAACATGAACTTTCACTAAGATCTAGATAGAATAGATTACATTTTGTTTGTTTGCCAGATCCAACCAAATTTCCTTTTCCATCTAGTAGTTTAGCCTTCCCATTCATAAATTCTACCTTGAATTCAATATTGTTCAACTGTGCCACACATAGTAGATTATGCTTTAGTCCTTCAATGCAATAAGAATTTTCACATCTAAGCTCATTGGTTGATGAGATACATTCTTTTCCTTTTATGCAATAAGGTTCATTATTTTCAAATCTCACACTACCACCATCATAATGTTTGATGTGCTCAAATTTTTTTTTGTCTTTAATCATATGATGTGACCAACCACTATCAATAATCCATGTATCATTTTTCTAACAAGAGAGATAAGTGCCATTTTATCTCCTTCATCATCAGATTCATCTTTTACAACAACATATACCATTTCATCTTCACGTTATTAGAATATTTAGCCATAAAACAAGATTTCTTACCTTTTTCCTTATAGTCCTTGTAGTTTTTGAATTCCTTCTTGCCTTTGTACTTATTGTTTTTCTTTTCATCCTTGTCATCTATATTTAAGCATCTTGTAGTAATGTGACCAACTTCTTCACAAGAAAAATAGATCTGAGGAATCTTACATTTGTACTTTCCTTTATTTTTGGAATATTTCCTTGCAAGTAGGTATTCAACAACTTCAAGATCAATTTTTAAAATTTCTTCTTCTTCTTCAATTCTTGATTGATTAACCTTTCATTTCTTACCCCTTTTCTTGAGTGAAAGCTTGTCTTCAAACACATACTCAATACCTTTGGAACTAGGGACATAGTTATCATATTTATCCAACTCAAAAGCTATCAATCTTCCAACTAGAGCATCCAAAGTTATTTTTCTATTTGGATCACATCTCATATCTCAAATAGCATACACTCTAATTACATAGATAGGAAGAAGGTTATGAGTAACTTACTTACATCTATTATGTCATCAATGTCTCCTCTAAATGCTTTGATTACTCTTACATTGCTTTAATTCTCTCAATGTATTTTGTAATGTTTTCATCTTCTCTCATCTTCATCTAATCAAATTATCCTATATGACTTTCAGCTTTTCCTCTTCTTACATTATCATCTCCTCCATAGATGGCTTTTAGTTTGATCCACGTATCATAAGTTGTAGTACAACTTTTTGACTTCATCAAATTTGGCATAATTAAGAGCAGAAGCAATGTCAATCATCATGATCTTATGATTTTTCTTTTCAACAATATATTCAACTGATAATGTTCTAGTAGGATTCTTGTATTCATTACCAAGATACTTATAACCTATATCACTGATAGTTTCTAGATGTAACCTCATAATTCCTTGCCATGCTACAAAGTTGTCTCAATTCAACTTGGGAATCTCTCTTCTATAAGACATCCTAATCTTTAGATTAAGTCCTTAAAACCTTCTCTACAAAAAAAATCTCTGATACCAATTTTTGTAAATATAAGAGGAGTAATGAAGAGGGGAGGGGTGAATCAGTTGTCACAAAAATAAATCTTAGTCCCTTAGATGTTAGTACAAAACAAACTCTATAGAAACTCAACCCTGTTGAAACTCGACAAACATACAGAAAAATGTTGTAACTTAGTAAACATTGAAATAGCTTAGAAAATGCTTAACATAAAAATATTTAAGATATTAACTATGATTAATATTACTTTAACTTAGCTACAAACACATAAGAGAAATGAGAACTTGATCCTTCTTGATCGAATGTATTTTTGCATCACAACAAGGATATTATACTTATCCTTCTAATTCACTTCCTCTTGGCATCATCAAATATACAATTATGTTCCATACATTCATTTTTCAATCCTCAACTTGACCTTATATTTATATCTTACACATTGTCAAGTTGGCTAGAATATGACTTAGAATAATTAATATTCATCTCCTCAGTCGGCTAGAACCAACAAACAATTCAATTGAACTCAATATGCTAAATCAATAAAATCCTTCATTAGTTGACCTTGCTATGTAGATGCTAACACATAAATAATTTCCCTATGTTAACCAAGTGAACTCGATTAACATTGCATATTCACAAAGTTCCTTTGGTAATCAAGTGAGCTTAGTTAACACTAGTTCCATCCAACATTTCCTTCATTAACCAAGTGAGCTCGGTTAATCTTCAACTTTTGTAAACTTTCCTTTAACACCTAAGTGAATTTGGTAGAAATTGTCTTCTGAACTAGGAAAACTATGGAATGCTCGATAGACATAAAAAACTATCTTTAATTCTTAAGTGAGCTCGACATATGTTGACTAGCAATGATATGACTTTTTGTGTAACATCAAAGATAGTACACAATTAATCGATTGTATTCAACAACACCATGTCTTATCAAAGGCAATGGATCAATTAAGTTGATAGATAAGATCATTTTTTATAATGCTTATTATGTTGAAGGATTGAATTATAATTTGTTGAGTGTTTCACAACTGAATGGTGTTGATTGTAAGGTTGAATTTGAAAGAAGAAAAGCCAAGATCTATGATGTTAATGGAGATTTAATTGGCATTGGTGATCAGACTAGAGGTAATCTATTCTATCTTGATATGAATGATGCTACTTGTCTAGTGGTATAGTTCGATGATGTGTGGTTATGGTAAAAAAGGCTATGTCATGTTAACTTTGAAAATTTGGTCAGTATTAGTAAGATGAAGAAAGTAAGAGGTTTTCCAAAACTGAGGAAACCAAAAAATGTTGTACGTAAATAATCTCAGTTAGGCAAGGTGACTATATCAAGTTTTAAAAGTAAAACTTATACTTCAAAAGGTATACTTGAGTTATTTCATTCTAATATATGTGGACCAATCAATGTGAAAATTTATAAAGGTGACAAGTTCATTATCCTATTTATTGATTACTATTCTAGGATAATGATAGATATATTTTTACAGCAAAAATATGATGCATTTCAAATGTTTAAGTGGTACTTGGCTAGAGTGGAAAAGGAAACTTGAAAAAGCTTGAAATGTCTAAAATCTGACAGAGGTGGAGAATTTACATCAAATGATTTTGATAAGTTCTATAATGATAGAGGAATCTGTTGGCGCTAAAAATTGCATGGTCAATTTTTAGCACTACTAAAAAAATCAAGCCCTTAAACGCTTTTAAAATGCATATGTACCTAGTTGTACCTGCCTATTCCATTAAAACCCCAGAGGTGTTTAATGCTCCTAACACCCTCCATTTAGCCTATCTACATGTTCCATGAAGTTAAATCATCATTCCGAGTCATTTGGCGAAGTCCTTTTTCAAGCATTTGTCAAATTTGCAATTCTGTCCTAGTGTCAAACAGCGATAGGAGGCTGTGTTTGCCAATGAATATCTCGCACCCAGAGATGTTTCATGACTTTCCACTTTGAGATTATCTAGTGTCCATACCTAAGAACCTATGTTTCAGATTTTGAGTCATTTCAAGTTCGTTTGACTAGGTTTTGAATCCCTCAAAGTTTGTCATTCACTGTTTTCATGCTGATGCACTTTGCACATATTTCTGGGAACCCTTGTTTGACGAGTTATAACTTTTGACCAGTTGACTCAAATGCTAAAATTCCTTTTGCGTTGCATTGTAAATGTCAGAGACTTGCTATGTTTCAAGTTTTAGCTTATGAAAAATCTGTTTGATCAATTTTCAAATGCGATTCGAAACGCAATTTCTATAGTTATACTGGTGTCAGTATTTGCAGATTGATCAGTACCCCTATTCATGGCATTATAACTTGAAATCCGTGATTTCCAAGATCAAATGGATTATACCATTGTATTTTCCTCTAAAGATATTCCAAGCGTGTTAGTTTTCAAGTTTTGACAAATCCATTTTCACACTTTACCAGGGTCATTTCATTCGCAAAAAATGATATTTTACTGGTGTCCACTGTCGTAGAAATCTAGGTAGCCTACTTCAGACGCTTGCCAAATTTTCCCTATGATTCGTCATGAGCCCAAATCATTGATTCACAATGTCTTCGTGATAGAGAACCAATGCTCTGAGTTTCGTTTTCCCATTTGTCCATTTACCTAGTCTTCTGAGCCAAATCCAAACCCAATTTGTTGTTTTCTGACATATGTTCTTGCAGGCAATTCTGAGAAGGCAACTTTGATAGTGAATATCTTTTGATCATGGATTTTTCATGAGATGAGATTTGACAAGGTACAAGAGTGCGGAACAAAGAGTCAGTGTGTCAGTTTTTAGAGCCTAATCAGTTGTCTGGGTTAGTTTTTAAAGGCAGTCAACAGGCCTTCTGACACCAAATTTGACAATTTGCAGTTAAGTGGTAAAATGAACTCTAATTGATCAATCGATGATTAAAATTTGTTTTCAGTCAATATCAGGTGGTGAATAGATCAGTTTGACGATTTAGTTGTTCGAAAATGAAATTTTTTTAGCCAGAGCCACTTTGGGGCCCGACTAAATGGTGTCAAACTGATAAGGTATATTAGGGAGTTGGTGTTCTAGAAAATACTAGCCACACTTGAGAAGCTCAGAATTAAATCCTAAAGGGTTTGTGCTATCTAGCTCACCCCAAGTTAGATTAGCATATTTTAAAGTGTCTATGGTCTCCTGGAGAAGACAGTAGGAGGAAGCATTTCATCGATTGCAGAAAGTAATAGTTGAGCTTGTTGGCCACACACAATCATCTGGTACCACATGTGTGAGATTCATCTATTGGCGATTAACAGTGAAACTATCATTAATATTGGAAAATTACTACCTCAGTACATTTTTATGAAATCAGATATTTCTCATAGCATATCTCAAGTCAGTCATCAAGGAGATATAATGTCTATTCTACAGGCTGTTTTAAATAATGTTGTTTTTTCACTTGTGAGAAAAGTAATCAATATATGGTCATATTATGAAGATACACAAGCTCACCATGGTGGCTTAGATATTCCTCGCCAAGATTAGATAACACTTCAGCAATGTCAGGAATCATCATATGATAGAGCAAAGGCACTCAGAAAATGAAGGAGCTCGCATTAATAGCAGCAGCTCACGCTGAGAATAGAGTGAGACTGCCAGTTTTTCCGCAAGAAGTAAAGAAGAAACGTAGCCTGCAAAGACAGAGGGCAGAGACACAATGTGAGTAAGAATAGAGCATATAAATAAATAAATAAAATAGTTCACACCATGAAAGAGGAGGGAGCCTCACATTTTAAGTGAGAAAGCACGTTGAGAAGGTGCTTCTACGTTATCAGCGAGGAATCTATTTTAAAAGAGATTCAACGTGGATGAAGTCGCAAGGAGGATACCATGGGGAGCTTGACGTCCATAGAGAGCAAAGAAAATGTGCAGACCTCCATGTATCTAATACAAAGGCATCATCAATGAAAAAAGAAGCCCATGAGCATGACAAAGCAAGCTACAACATTAAACAAGAAAGCATCCACAATCTGAGCTGCCCACACCATGAAAAAGACCAAGGCATGGAAATGAAGAGGCATCAGTCTATTGCTGAATCTGCAGTATGAAGGAATTCCATGGTTAAGGCAGAGCACCAAAGAAAACACAGGAGATGACATTTCAATGAGAGAATGTTACATGTCTTTCCAAGCAGCACAAGATCACACGCAACCAGTGATAAGCAATGATCCACGTTTTTAGACAGGGACAGTGCACTAGGCAAGAAAGGAAGTCCATGTTTTCAAGATGTCAGAGTTGTGTGGGAAATCGGTTGGGAGTATTACATGAAGGAGATTAGGAGGATGCCTGTGATTTGTGGAAGAATGGAGGAAGATCACGCATGCAAGGGCAAATCACGTTTTAATCCTTATATCCCACATTTGGGAGGAAGCAGATTTTGATATGTTTAAATACTATCATGAACCACACACATTGTGTCTTAAAAGACACACGACTTTTGAAGCCACGGTCTCATGTGCGGGGGCCCGCAGGTCAAAAGCTAATAATTTTTGGCGATCAACACAAGAAGGATCAGTGTACGAGCGGAGGGTTCAACATGGAGGTAAGTTGCCAGAAAGGTCACAAATCCAGCGACTCGCTACCTTGCCACCGGAAAATGGTGAGAAATTCTGGCTAGCGAGGTAGCGACTAGCTGAAAAATTTTCAAAGCTTGCTGAAAAACCCAAAAATTTGGCAAAGATAGATTAGCTCAGAAGGAGGAGATTTCACCAAATGTCTCAATCATGTGGTCGTCATTACGTCGCTAAGGAGAAGATGCTCATAGGTTACCATAGCAAAGTAACAACAAGGTAGGTGGTGATGACACATGGCAGCACAGGATCGGGTGTAGTGATGAGGCAGTGACTGTACCAGCTTGAGCCAATCAGTGAGCGACATGTGTCACTCGATCAACGAGGGTTTGACCCTGAAATTCAAGGGTGCTAAAAAAAAAACTAAAAGTTTTTAAACAAAATGATTTTTAATCATTTTAAATGCATGTGACTAAGTTTTATTTCAAAAGGATGCATATTATAAAGTTTGAACATTAGATATTTTAATTTTTGAAATTTAAAATCCAAATGTGCAGACTTGGTTTTCTAGCAGAGGAGTTTTTTTTAAAACAACTTTTAGTGGGTTTTTCAGATGCAAAGTAGGAGATGTTATATATCGTCAGAATCGGCAGAAGACAAACTTTCTGATTCTGGAGTCAGTTTTTGCACAGGTATCAGTCTATTTGAGCTACAGGAGGATTTGTCTCAGATACCTAAATTGCAACCGTTTTTAGACCAAGAAGTTTAGTTGTGATTTTTGGCAAGTTAATAGCTTGAATATGTGTAAAAGACAAGGTGAATTCAATTAGGGGCATTTTTGAGTCAGTTAGAAGAAGTTTTATCAACATTTTGATGCAAATCAGATTTTAGCAAATAAGGGATTTCATCATTCAGCTGGGGATATTTTGCAAATCAGTTACAATGTAATGATGAAACAGAAGATCAGATGGGATGAAAGAAGAAAGAGGTTACTTGGTTGCATAGGATTGAATTTCAAGTGGACACTTGTCATCTTCAGAACAAATCCGAGAATTATTTCTCTTCTATATCTTTCTTTCTTTCTGTCAGTATGAGGGTTCTAGTTTTTGTACTGAGAGACCATTCTTCAGCATTTCTTCTTGTATTGAACAACATTTTGAGTTTTATGCAAATAGTTCATGTCTTTTAGGTGATTTATGAAGTATTTTGTACATCTCTCATGTATTTGATTTCAAAGAAAGCAAATAAAGAGCAGCAATGGTTTCAAATTCAGCTTGAATCTTGTCTCCTGTTTGTGGATCTATAATCTTTTCTAGTTTATGATCAAAGACCATAGATTAGGTTGCATCTCATTTAGTGATGTATGTGATTGAAATACCTTGCTTATGGAACCAAGAACCATGTAACTACTTGGTGTTTATCATAGGGTTTACTGATTTCATGATGGGATATTCTGAGTATGAGATTCATTTTGATGCAGATGTCAATTCACAAGGTGAAAGATAGATCAGGGATCTGGATGTAGAGATACGTCTGAGATTTCCAGGAGATGTATGGTTATGATTCATTTAATTTCCCAACAGATAAGGCACTAGTCAGAGATAGGATCATTAAGTTCTGTTGCTCATACTTGGGTCTTGCTAATATCAACATATTAAATCAATTTTCCCATTTATGTTGAAAGGTATTCAAAGTATAACCCGCACTTAGCTTTTCAGTTTCATGAGTCATGTCCTTAGCTATTTCATGCTTGTGATCTCCTAGTTAAGCATAGAAGAATTAGGGGTTTCATCTGCTTTTATAGATCCTGAATATGGTTATTGCACTAGTCACATAGTCAGATCTAAAGAGGTTCACCCGCCTAGGTTTTGCAAAGCCTGAAGAAGAAGAAGGGTCTAGCCTTATAGTTGGCCTGGTGTCTGAATGGGCATGTTGAAAGTGGGAGTTAGCTGCCCCTAGATATGTTTTTTTCTCATCAGGGTAATTGGAAACGAGTAACATTTTCAAACACCAACAGAATCAAAAGATAAACTTCTACACCTAGAACCCCTCCACAAAATGGGATTGCTGAAATGAGAAATATATCTATAATGGATTGTGCTAGAAAACTGATGATGGAGAAGAAAATTGCTTCAAAATAATAGAGAGAGGCTATAAGTACAATTTTCTATACCCTGAATTATGTACAAGTCAAGAAAGGTACTCATTCAACACCTTTTGAATTATGTTATGGATACTCACCCAATGTAAAATATTTTAAGGTATTTGGAAGAAAGTGTTATATTCTTAAGAATAATAGAAATTAAAACTTGATGGTAAAAGTGAAGAAGGTATATTCTTAGGCTATTCCACAAGGAGTAAATCTTATAAGCGTTTAAACTCTAGCATTAACAAAGTTATGGAAAGTGCAACTGTGAAATTTGATGAATACACAGAAGTACATGAGGCTGAACCTACAAAAGAACCTAAAGATTACAAATATTTTACATACTTCTATGATGAAATGATTGAGTGTGTTATTTTGAATCAAGTTACAAATCAAAAATAGAAAGTCTCAGTGGCTATCAAGTCACAAATGGTGAATGTTGATTTGCATTCAGGAATTGAGTTACAATCAGGAGTTGAGTTGCAGAATGAAGTTGACATACATTATGACAATGAGATCAATACACATGAAAGAGATGTTGAATTACCTCATAGAAAAGCTTATAGTGATATTGAAGATGAAAGACATATTAAACAAAATAGAGTAGAACAAAGATTGTCAAAGTATGTCAAAAGAAATCACCCTGCTATGCAGATCACTAGTAAATTTGAACTCAATTTTTGACAAAATTTAGTCAAAATTTTGACCAAACAATTTGTGGAAATTTTTCTTGTCAAAATTTCAACCAACTTGTAAATTGGTTGAAATTTTGATGGATACATTCATTAAAATGTGTTTGTCTCTGCTAACTCTGATTTATCATTTTTGGTCAAAATTTTGACCAAAAGTGATTGAAAAATGTCAAGAAATGGTCAAAATTTGACTAATTCTTGGTGGAAAACTTTTGAGATTTGGTCAAAATTTTCACCAATGTTTGGTCAAAACCTTTCAAGAATTGGTCAAAATTTTGACCACTTCTTGGTAGAAAACTTTTAGGAATTGGTCAAAATTTCCACCACTGTGTGGCCAAAAACTTTCAAGAATTGGTGGAAATTCTTGATAGAAAACTATCAAGAATTGGCCAAAACTTCCACCAATTCTTGGTTGAAAACTTTCAAGAATTTGTGGAAATTTTGACCAATGCTTGGTAGAAAAGTATATTGAATTGGTCAAAATTTTCACCAATTCTTGGTCAAAAAATTTCAAGAATTGCTAGAAATTTTCACCAATTCTTGGTAGAAAACTATCAAGACTTGTTCAAAATTTCCACCAATTCTTCGTTGAAAAATTTCTAGAGATGGTCAAAATTTCTACCAAACTAAGTTGTTTAAAAAAATAAATAGAGAAAGTGAATCCCCCAATGAATACCTACACATGGACTCTCTCTTAGATCACCTTCTTGATGATAGTTTTATAGACCAGTACACAGACATGAATATCTTCCAACCTAGACTAAATTTGTAAAATCATTCTGGTGTGTTTGTGTAGAATTAGGATCACAAAAAACATATTCAAATTTGAAAATAATCCAATGGTGCAATTTAAAGTAATGACCCCAATAATGAACCTCAATTTTACTGTGATTAAAAAATAAAGAAACTTGCATGTCTAGTTCACCTAGGGTAAACATCTTTCTCCCAGAATATAAAACCTTTTGGTATCAAACCAAATTCACATGAAAGTAAATACACAATACTAACCAAATCAAGAAGACCATTAATTTTCAACAATTAGAAACAAATATATGCACAAAATTTCACACCAAGTTTGTCCATGAGGGATTTATGACAATGTTGAAAGAATCCATTCAAACTTTCTTCATTATAATACCACATCCGTTGTATCCTTGTGGCTTGTCTTAAACAATGTATGTCTTTTCACAAATTTCAATTTTGGTTAAACAATCTGCATGTTTGTATTTTAATTTTAGTTTTTGCATATATGTCTTGGAGTATAATTATTCCTATGCTAATATAACCTTTCACACAAGTCCATTCTTCATTTCAATGCTCTTGCTATGTCATTTTCCACTAGGATTTTTATGGCAGTGATCTGATTGAATCAGATATTATCTATTAATTTTAATTTGGTGAATAAGTTCTAGAATGCTTATAACATTATAAATCACAATAAGCTAGTAAAAATTTAAACTTTAGTAGGTACAACAACAACAGTAGACTAAGTAGGAAACCCAATTTTACAACCATGCAATGAGTAAATTTCACAATATTATTTGAACTTTTTCTAGCCTATATATATATATATATATATATATATATATATATATATATATATATATATATATATATATATATATATATATATATATATATATATATATATATATATATATAATATTGAATCTAGAAATATGCTCAAATCTACTTACCATGTATTACAAATTTTGTAATACATTTTTTCTAATACTTCATCTACTTGCATTGAATCACACACAAAGGTTGTATTGGGGGTTGAATTGGAATTTTCTAAAGTTTATCTACACATCACTTTAATGCATGCGAAAGAATCCATGCATTCCATTCTTGTGTTTCAATTCTTTACAAGGCATTTTGTCAACATTTTGTTGGTTTAGTCTATATCTAAAGTATTAGCAATATTTTACTCCATAGATGTTCAACCCATGCTTCACTTACTCTATTATGGTGCATTCTATGAAGTTTTGTAAATAGATTGCATAGGATTAATTGCCAATTGTAGTTGCTATATTATCTCTTAACTCTTTTTAACACATCTTTGGCTCATAAAAATTATGTAGTCACTTTGTTTTATTAAACTAGAATTCTATGATAAACACAATATTTTCTAATATGTTCACATCTCTACAGTCACATCTCTACAGTCACGTCTCTTAACTCTTTTTAACAGAATAAATTATGTAGTTGCAACTCTTAACTCTTTTCAACACAATATTTTCTAATCTATTCCAATGGCTCCATTCTAATGCAAGAAGGAAGTATGCTAGACAAAGTTGTTACATTTACCTCAACTCATGCTAGTTACAACTATTTCTAAAATTTTCATAGTTAAATTAACAAATCCAATGTGTAGATATCCTACAGCCTTCTTAAGAAATAGCTTGTGATTTTTCTTATTTTTCATATTGAATGCAAGTTCCTAGTCATTCCAAAGTATAATGAAAAGCAACTCAATCTAAGCACCAACAATATAATAATAATGTAGAGCAGAGTAAAACAAGAAGCAATATATAATAACAAACAAAAATGATATATTAATGATTATGTATAAATTAGAAAACTTGTGTATAAATCAATCATCAAACTAATGCTAACATGGGTAGTTAAGCATCAATTAAGATGAGGCACATAATCAACTAAACAACAAGCATGATTTTATCAATTAGAGGAGTGTCATGATACAACAAACAACATACCATACACACAGTCCTCATATCCCTAAAAGCATTGGATTACATCTAATATCATATCATAACAAAATAGTTGCAGGTATCTTCATATATAAGGGGAATTATGTATGGACATTACCTATTCTTAATAAAAAATGGTCATCCGCTTATTGTGATGCATTCCCATACAAGAAGAAGTTTATAACTTAATATGCAATTAACACTATCAACCACAAAGAGTGTGATTACCATGTTATATCCCATATGTTGCATGCTATTTAGTCTCCAAAGGGGTATGATAACTAAGGAGGAGAAGATCTAACTTAATTGAAAGATTGTGACTATCTAAAAAGAAGTATCTCTAAGGGAATATAGAAAAGGGAGCTTGAAACATCATGGAGGGGATGAATAAGAGATTAGTGATTTAAAAGAGGAATTCAAATTGCATACACAAACCTATGAGTGATTATTTATCAATTGGAAGAAAAAATGTTACAACAAGAGTACACTTCAATGCTGTTTTACAAAATATAGTATTTGAAATCTAATAATGCTAAGAGCCAATATACGGTCCAGTTCATAAGATATAGTATTGATCTTAGTTTATATTGATAAATTGGAAATATATAAACATATACATAAACACATACATACATGGATACATTCAAAATCTATTTGAAGTTGATATATTCATATCCTATCCCTTAGTGTCTTTTTATAGCCTCTTTTAATTATGGGTAGGTTGTTGAGTATGGCTGGAGTAATTCCTTGCAAGGTGGGTGAATCCCAAGAGAGGCTAAGGCATGGATTTTGGAAACCCTAAGAGTGTAGTTTCAAGATGTATATGAATATGTATTCTGGAAAGCTTGAGGGAATCTACTTGTAGATTGGTATCTATGCAACTTGTGACAAGTACTTTGTATATCACATTATGGAAAATATCTCCTACTAATCAATAGTTACACTTCCATGGCTCTTTTATTCAAATATGGCCTTTTAATCACAATTAGGACCTATTAGGAGAACTTTACAACTTTGACTTGCATATCCTAACATTTGGATATAAAAGGATTTATGACTAAAATAATCTTATCACATCATGAATAACCTCTTTGGACTTAAAATATCATAATGTTTCATATTAACTTCCTATAGCTTAGGTGCTCCAGCATCATTAAGCATTTTCAACAAGTTGTACAATACTACTAGTGATGAAAAAGCTAACAAAAAAGTGCTTTGAATATTTGATGAAAGAAAAGAAATGTACAAAATGCAAATCAAAAGCAACTCAAGTATGAAGTAGGTCAAATAAATACATTTTATATTTAATAAAAGATAGTCTGCAAACAAAGATCAAATCAAAAGTAAGTCAACTATAAAGCCCATCAACAAACACTATGTACAAATCTAAAATACAAAAAATGACATACTTGTATGAGTATCTTGCAATCCCATAGGTTGAAGAAATAAAAAATTTCTCATGTTTTCCCCTCCAAGTTGAATTGCCATTTTGTTTGGATGCTAAAGTTTCTCCATGATCAATTATAGACTCTGAAAGTATTATACTCGAATCAATGTTATTAACACAGATGGGAAGTGATATACCACTTTGAATATTCCTGCTCAGTAGGTCTTTATAATGCTTTCTATGCTATATGATAAAATAGAGGAAACGAGATATTAATATCATGCCAACAGTCACACCAATAGAAATCCCCATAATCAATTGCTTGGATCGTATACTCATTTCCTTGATAAAATCTAGGCTTCAAGAGACATAGAACTTAAGAAAACCTTAGATTTTCTTCTGAACTATAATAAGAACAAAAACCAATAACATGACCATGATAAATATACAACATTTCACAATATTTGAAATAATTAGGACTCAGTGCATGTACAATTACCTAACAATCAATAATTGCTAACTCAGATAGCTAAGAAGATACCATCAAAGTGACTATTTTCTTTCCATCAAACAAGCTAAAACAAATTGAAACTATCTAAATAATAATATCAAATTTCTACAATCCATTGAAGATTATGAAATTCACTTTTGGATTCAATTGTGTGTATTTTTTATCATTGTAACTGTCTAAAAATATACACAATTGAATCCAGAAGTGAACTTCACAACTATCTAAATAATCAAAGGTTAAATAGTTAACTAGAATCATCCATTTTAGTTGCCACTATTTTTTTGGAACATGCTCACTATTCAAACCATTGTGATTTTTCTTCCAATCCTCTTTTTTTTTGTGACATTTCCAAAGTCTAATCAGAAAAGCATCCAACTGCTACTACAATTTAAGTTTTTCAACATATAGAACTCAATCAATAAGATGCACTAAATTTATGGTAAAATCTCTGAAGCTCTATTGGTTATTCTTCCTTTCTACTAGCTACAAATCGTTCTACAATAATTATTCCCAATTTGGCCCAGAATAGCATGCTTAATAGATTCTATTTTTTGAGAATGTTATACTCAAACACTATTTAGTTCTTGCATCAAATAAAAACAAATAAATGGTGGTAGCTACTTTATATATATTAAATATAGTTATTGTTGAATCAATTGCCTCTCCAAAGAGCATGTATCAACTTCAATCTATTTATATTCAAAAATGAAAAACATTATTCAACACCCAATTTTTTACAGATCTTGCTAATCCCAACATGCAACATTCAAAGTTATTGCTTACAAGCATAATTTGTAGTCAATTCAAGTGTAATTGTTGATCCTTTAAAAGCCATAATACCTCAATTACATACAAACAAAATTTGTAGTTAATTCAAGCACAACTATTGATGCTTTAAGAGCCATAATACCTTAATTGCATAAATGTAAAAAGCAAAAAAATGACAAAATAGGTATCTTTTCAAGCTAGAAGGTTGACTAGTTCTTGTGTGCATTGAATTTTATTTTACTTTCACATTAAAATCATTCATCCACTTGAGTTGACTATTAGGGAAGCAATCAAGATCCAACAATATAGACATAATGAGTAACAACTACTACCCATTCCCTATAATACAAGACCACTAACAATGCCTTCAATCAGGTCATTAAATATTGCTCTCTCTATTTCATTTCCTATGAGCTCAATGTCACCTTTCAACTCCATTGACATGGTTTCTCTAGACAAATCATTTGTTACAAGGTTTTCTAAAGTGTGGCAAACTTCTGCCTATGGATAAAGGTGTTAACTAATTCTTGTCCATGTCTCTTTTAATAGCTACTTACCAATAAGCATAGGCTTAAGGTTCATTTTTTTTAGTCTCACCTAGGAATGATAATTAAGGAATGATCCTGATATTTTCAATACTACTTCATTTATGTAGTCATATAGGATATGAAGTTCTGACCTGCTTCAATGAGCCTTTATTCCAATGGATGCACTTCCCTCAGCAAACTCAATGTCACTAAAATTTATTTTAGATGGTGTCATGTTCTTATACAAACCTTCTAACTTGCCAAACAAATGGGGATCCAATGGATTACTGGGGGAATGACATCTAGCAAAAAATGTATTAAAATCCCCAATGAAACTAGAAGTAACAAGTACATCTCTAACATATATTAGATCAGGCATCTATTCCTCTAAACAACAAATACCATCCATTCTTAGAGATTCAATATTAAACTTTTCAATGGTAGAAAATATACTCTTGGATGTATTGGGTGTTCCAACCTCTAATGGCATGTTGCAAGTATTTTCCCTTGCAATTTCCTCATTTCCAATTTTATGATCTTTGAAATGTAAGTTGTCCCCATGTAATAAATTTTTAGACCTATACACTGGCCTTTTTGACCGCTCACACTTGAGTAGATGAAGTTGTAAGCATAGTTATGAAACATAAGCATGAGGATCAGAATTGTTGAATATATAAATTCAAAATGTGTACATTACATGAGACATGCTCTAGATTTCATTGGAAAAAAAATTAAGCTGATGACAAAATCCCACATAACATAAAGATTTGAACTTATTTCTTTGAACTCATTTCGGTTGGAAAAATCTTCTTGGAAAGGACAATCAAGAACAGACATTAGACTTGGATGTTCACCTTTATCAATATTGATTTTTGGGACATGGTTCTCAAATATAGACAATTTCTTTATTGGACTACAAGGTGAAGGCAATTTGGGTTGCACTACTGATGAAATTTCCTAGAGTCACATTATACCAATTCCATGGGCTAATATCAGAAACCATGGAAAATAAACATGAATCATGTTCAAGTAAGACCATTCTATTGAACTCTATAAAAAAAATGCAAACCTAGAAAGGTATTTAAAATTACATACAAAAGTAACAAACAAAACTAAACATACCCCAATAATGTTATCAAATGAAGGCTACTTTTAAACATCACATACATGCTACTTTCTTTTCTATCGTCTTTGAATAGTAATACCAATTTTGAGCACCAAAAGAGAAAGAGGAGAAATTAGATTAATAAAGTTGGAATATGGAGATAAGTTTACAAGTCTTTCCATGGTATACAAAAACAAAGTAAATGGGTTACCTTGGTTTGGATGTAGTAATGAAGGTTTCTCCAGTAATGATGGGTTACTGACAAGATGGAGGCTACCATTATCAAGATTTTGAATAATAGAATATTGAATATGCAAAAAGTGGCAAAAAAAATGACTTATTGGGATGAGAAGATGAGAGGTAGATGGATTTGGGTTTTACGATTCCTTGGTATGTTAGTTTGAGCTTCACTTGGTTTCAAGAATACTATAATATTCTCTACTTAACAAGGCCAACCATGTGAAAGTGGAAGCTCATATGGCCTCACCCCCTCCCCCTAACATTAATCTAAATTACCCATTATCATCTAATTACGTATGTCATTCATTTATTCATCCATTTATGAACTATAACATTCAATTAATACAATCACATAACATTCATTAATATGATATAAAATTCATTAATACACAATACTAATTAAGACTTCATTACCACATAACAATAATCATTAACATTAAATAAAAATTAATATTAATACACATCATTCATAGATAATTACTTAAACAAAGTTCTTTCATTGTCCAACAAGGTTTATCAAAGAGCATTTTTAAAACATCATTTCTTCTTTTTGTTTTTCTTAGCTCTGTTAAGAAAAAGGCTGATAGGAGCATCAATATCTTCCTCATTGTCCTCCTCTTGTGGAACATGTAATGTCAAATTATGATGGCTCCTCCTTTTTGAATGAGAAGGAGGCTGCTGCACTAAAGGGGGCTTTGTTGCAAGAACAAGTAAATGGGTTAAGTTGGCATAATCTTTTTCTTTTTTTAACTGTTACAAGTATATAATTAAGTACTAGTACAGCATAACATGCATTTTCCTTACCTGACAATGCCACATCATGTACATTAATATTTTGATCAGCCGCCACATCAACATATTGAACACTTGGAACATGCTCCAGTCCTTCACCTTGATGTTCAACATGCTCTAAAATATTCAAAAAAAGGATACACATCCAATTGCAATTGAAGATATTAAATTGTATTCATAATTGCATAATTAATTTCCAATAGCAAATTAATACCTCCACCACTATAATTCACATCATGGTCTTCATCATGAGTAGGTTTTATGATAGGATATGAAGGCTGCAATAAAATGTTATGCCCATTGTTATTTAATCAATTTATGCTCAAAACTAACACCAAAAAAGAATTTTCTCAACTATTCAATTTCATTTAATTTTCATCTGACCAATTTACTTGTGTCTCATTTGGTGCACCAGATTCTTGGGCAAGGCTTTTAGATTCTTGGCATAGGTGTGTAGCCATGACTTTATAGCCTTCCTTCAAGGAAATTTTTATATCTTCATCTATGAGCTCCAAATTGAATTTTGTGTCCTATATTTTTTGCTTAATATCGTTAGTTTTCCATGTATGGTTTCAATAAACAAATTTTTTTGCAACATTATATATTTTTTTAAATGAAATTTCAATGCTACTACTTACAAGTCGAGACTGAAGATTCAGATAGCCACCAGAGCCAAGTTTGTGTTGGCCAACTTTTTCTAGTCTTGCCTTTGTAGCCATAGGTGTGTCCTATAGTCTATGAATAATTTCAAACATGTTAGATTATATATTTACAAAGATCACTAATTAGTGAATGATTGCAATGTACTTAGCACTATCATGACATACCTTCATTTACCCTGTGCTAGTTCATTTACTTTATTTTCACATAGCCTTTTCTCCCTTGCATCTTCTATTATTTCATTCCACTTCATTGGTGGAATCATAGGAGGACAATCATACTTTGGGTTCTTCTTAAGACCCCTTCTATATCCCTCATAGTCTTTATATGCCTTGATTCTCTTTTCAAAAGTAGGGCAGTGTCAAAAGTTTTTTTTTCAAATAGGTCCTCAAAAGATGTAATCAGCTGATTTTTTAATTTAGAAGCCTGTGAATTCCACCTTTAAAAAATAAATGTTAGATCAATAACTTTAATATAGTACAATAAATGGAAGAAAAGATAAATTATGTAGAAATGATATGAAACTACGTACCTTTTAAGTATGGTGGGTCCAAATAGCCTCAATGTCATATCAAAATGATGATCAAAGAAAACATTTTTACCTACAAAAACATAAAGGGATTATCAATCCAAAATAAGTTATCTATAAGTAAACTAAATTTACACTTTAAATAATAATAATTTTAAAGCACCTGGAAGCGTTCATAATTTTAAAAGAAACATGTTTTCTTGTTTAGCAACAATGCCCCTACAAATGAACTAGTACTAGTCACATGGACTGCTCCAGGAAATGGATTAGCTTTAGTAGTACTAGTCTCTGTTGCTCTATCAACTAAAAGTCTATCTATTAATGCACAAAATAGGTACATGAGTATGAAATCCATCCAACAAAATATAGCAAAACAAGGCTTTACCAATTGTAGTGAGCATAGACAAGGATGTTTTCCTTGTTGCTCACAATGCACAAGGCAATATTGGATTGTAGACCGAAGGAGGTGTCTGCACAAAAGTATAATATTGTTAGCCAAGACATTTGCAATGGATAAAGATCAAATGGGATACTAGCTAGAAGCGTCTAAAAAAACAAAGGTTGTGTTATAATGTTGATGAAAATAAACAAAGAAAGTGTTACTTACACATGGTTGTGCACTACAACCCTCACCATGTTTCACCATGTGATGTCACAACTATCACATATTTATGTACAAGAACACATAATATTTTAGATCATGATCCATAAGATACTATAAAATATTAACATCTATTGAACTTCTATTATTTATTTTGATTAATTACTACTTACCTTCAAAGATTGAACCCTACAATCCAATTTTTCTTTTAGTGTCTCTTTCTCCTTGCTTATGTCACACTCAATGATAATGTTAGCAATTTTATCAGTGTATATTTGTTTGAGTTGTTGGGCCATGAACATAGGGTCAGCACTAAGGGCGATGTCATGTAGAAATGGCATCTATATTTCAGATCGTATTTGATCTGTTGTCATTCTAGATTTTTCCTATCATTTGTGACATCAATATCAGTAAAATTTCATCAAAATAACTCCAAATCCATTAAAAAAAAAACATAATAATACTAAATTTGTTTCTATATAACAATAAAAATTACAATAATTAATGTTCACCTCTGCTAAAGGTGTATGAGATGGTGCATCCTTGCCTATGTGTGGTTGTCTACCCATGTTCCCCTATGAAAAAGATTACTAATTCTTAGAAATTAGTAGTTAAATGAAAGTATTTGACATGTTGTACTTAATGTTTGTATCTACACATATGGTTTTGAAAGAAAAAATTGGTGTAACTAATGTGTATATCTACAAAATTCAAATCAGTAAGATTTCATCAAAATAACTCCAAACCCATAATGATAAGAACATAATAATATGACATTTGTTTCTATATAACAATAATAAATACAATAATTAATGTTTACCTTCACTAAAGGTGTGAGAGTTGGTACATCCTTGCCTATGCGTGGTGGTCTACCCATGTTGCCTTATGAAAAATATTAGTAATTATTAGAAATCAATAGTGAAATGAAAGTATTTGACATGTTGTACTTAATTTTTGTATTTGCACATATGGTTTTGAAGGAAAATTTTGGTGTAACTAATGTGTATATTTGTAAAATTCAATATCAGTAAAATTCTATCAAAATAACTCCAAAGTCATAACAAAAAGAACATAATAATACGACATTTATTTCTATATAATTTGAACAATTACAATAATTAAGGTTTACCTCCATTGAAGAAGGTGTGTGAGATGGTGCATCCCTACCTGTGTGATGTGGTGGTCTATCCATGTCGCCCTGTGAAAAAGATTAGTAATTCTTAGCAATCAGTAGTGAAATGAAAGTAATAGACTTTTAATGTGATCAAATTTCCACAATCCATCATAGTTTTGTAAATTAGTTTCTGGATTAGATTGTGTGACAATTTTTACCATCAACGTTTCGAATCACACTACGTGATCCATCATCAGGATGAGAGAGCAAGAGATGTCAAACAAAATAAGTCTCATCCTGATGATGGATCACGTAGTGTGATTTAAAACGTTGATGGTAAAAATCGTCACACAATCTAATCCAGAAACTAATTTACAAAACTATGATGGATTGTGGAAATTTGACATCTCTTGTTCTCTCATCCTCATGACGGATCACGTAGTGTGATTCAAAACGTTGATGGTAAAAATTGTCACACAATCTAATCCAGAAACTGATTTACAAAAGTAATAGACTTAACAAAAAAAATATTAATAATAAAGAAGATTATATATGAAATCATTTATCTTAAGTTAGCCAAAAAATTGGTGTAACTAATGTGTATATCTAAAAAAATATTTGACATGTTCTAATTAATGTTTATTTCTGCACATATGGTTTTGAAATAAAAATTTGGGTATGCATCACCCAATCATATTTGACATTGATTGTACCTAGACAAACATTTTATTGATCATCATCTTCATCCATGTCATCATTATTATCACCATCATTGTACTTGTCACTTTGATCATCATCATCACCACCACCATCTTCATCGCCATCATCATCATCTTCATCACCATCATCATCATGACCATCATCACCATGATCATCACTGTCTTCATCAGCATGATCATCATCATCATCATCATCACTATCTTCTTCTTCTTTATCATTGGGTAACAGTCATTCGTGATAATTATTTACTTCATCTTATGCTTCTTCAATATCTTCTTCTTTCATCACATTATGCTTTATTGGCCTTCCTCTTGGATCATGTCTAACAACAAATGACCAACTTGGTTTGTGTAGAATGCCAATGTAAAATACTTACTCACATTGGCTTGGAAGAACATAGGGCTCATCTTCAACTGGCTCAAATGACCTTGCATTAATCATTGTAAATCTACTATCATGTTCAATAACAATCCTATCAGGATAATTTTAATTCAGCTGTAGCTTGTACTATTTGACAATAAATATAACTATTTTGAATGAATTAAAGTCACACTCAAGTATATTATCCAAAATTCCATAGTATCAATTTTCATATTGTTAAGGATGAATGTCAATTCTAGACAAAATATTAGTGACCATGAAGACTGCACTTATCCCAGAATCACACATTTTTTTTCATTTTGTCTGACTTTTTTATGCAAAATTTATGACCATGGTAGTACATAGCTTTGTGGTGCTTGACCTACAATTATTCAAACATTTCAAGATTCTTTACATCAATCTGTGAGTTGATATTAAACTTATGGCTCATGATTAGTAATATTCTGTGTACCTTTATATTTCTTAATCCATATATTAGATCAAGTACCATTGGCATAACATTGAGATCTCCATTACAATGTACTTCTTTAACCAATGATGCAACACCATCCCATGTTAATGAGTGACCATTTTTTTGATACTATTCAATCCATACTATCATCCAATCAAGATTGTTTGCAATATACAAATGTCGTGCATCCCACTCACAACCAACTATAAAAAAAATAATTAGACCAGGCACAAACAACTTTTATTGATGATGGATAAGAATTAATAAACTACAAAAAACTAACTTATAATTACCTCTCACTCTCCTCAATCTACCTTTCCCCATTAGGTACTCCCCTTCAAATTTTTCATTAGAGTTGGGATCCCAAATGTGATATACATGGAATTTGCTACAAACTTTGGAAGATATTCATAAATGTACACCATATTCTAGTATACCATATATCTCTTTACCATAGAACTCTCAGGATGTGCTCTTTGTTGAACCAAGCCCTTCAAAAATTTCAAGTGTCTCTACACCATCCACATTGACCTAGTTTGTATAGGTTATGCAATTCAATTTCCTCAACCTTATGTACGAGATAGTGTTCTTGAGCATTGAAAAAGGTTGAAGGTAGAAACTTTTGCATTTCACACATAAGCTATGGAATTTTTCACTTTCAATATTTTATATCTTTTTTATCAATTTCTTTAGATGATAACCACCTACAAGAGATTCAACTCACAAGAACATAAAAATGAGATTTCAAATAAAATTATACAAATATAAGAAAAAAACAATTCTAACCTCGTGTATTTTCTGAGATCATACATAACTTGTTCAATACTAATGTCAAACCGGTGTGGGAGGGATAGACGTAAGACATACTACAATAATTAAAAAATGATCATTTCAATACATTATCAAATAATGCAATAGGCAGTACATTCAATTTTACAAATATAATATAAATAGAGAACATGACTTGCCTTGACAAATGTATGCCAATCATGTGTTTTCAACCCTCACCCAAAATTACCTTTCTTTGATAGAAGACTGCTTATATTTGTAGCAAATCCTATTGGAATTTTTTTTATGACTTCTATTAATGCATCACTTTGTTGCTCTATTAATAACCAAGGAAGGACACTTTTATTTATGCTATCTCCATTGCTATTTGATTCAATAAAAAAATTTAGTGCATGATTGGATTCATAAATGTGAGCACAAATTTTGGCAATTTTTTCTCTATCATGCCTTCCATCCAATATTTTTTATAGTGTCTCTGTTACATTCTTTCCAATATGCATAGCATCAAAAAATGCATGATTAGGAGATCTTTGTATTGTGGTAACCTAATAAATTGAGTAGGATAACTTTTCATTCCTTTAAGAAGTTGGTCATTGATGCCTTGATGACCTTCATGAGCATCAATCACATCATCATTAAATATAAGACAATATCAAAATACAAATTTTAAACTTCAGATGACAAACTGGACATTACTTTGACAATTTAGTTGAGCATATTCCAACTTCCATAGATGAGGTGTTATTCTTTGTGGCCTTGATGATATCTCTTCTTTACCATTAAAAAGATATTTTTTATAATTCAAGACTTATGATTATTGTGGACAAAGTGTCTAAACTCATTGAACACCTACTTTCCTAAACTTCTTGAATCAGAAGATTTTATCTTCGGACCACAAATTGGACATGCAAATTTTCCCTTTATCTAAAGACCTAAAAGATCATGTAAAATTATCATGCAAAACTTAAGTATAAATAGTAATGTGTAAGCACTATAATAGACCAAAAATATGTGATCTTAACAATATAACATACCGCAAAAATGAGTTAGCCCAGGGGCATTATGTATTGTTTATACAAGCATTGCATGGAATTGAAATTGTCAATGTCCTATTGGTCTAGAGATATCATACATAGTGATGCCATTCCATAACTTCAACAAATCATCCATTAGGAGCTCAATATATGCGTTCATATCTTTAACTTGGTACTTACCTAGTAATTGAATGAACATAAACATTGCATAATTATTGTGACCATTTTTATGCACTATTTATAAATTAATTTAGATAACTATTAAGTGAAAAAATACCAAGCACAATCATTGACAACATTATGTGCTCCCTCTTTATGGACATCCGAGGAGGAATGTTATTGTTAATCAAAAAAAATAGGCCACACTGAGTAAACAGATCTCATATCTTCAAATGGATTGACACCATCTACTACCAATGAAAGCTTTAAATTATGAGGTTCTTCTTTAAAGTGTGACCATATTTCTTCTATCTCTTTAAATCTAGAACCATCCACAAACATTCACATAATGTCATCTTGACTTCTATTGTGTGTATGGTAATCTATAAATTGTGCCAAGCTAGTGCACTTGAATAATCTTTGAAGATCTTGAATCATAGGAATATATCGAAGAACCTTATAAGGCACCTTTTTTTGTTATTTGATCTTACCGTTATCTATTAATATGACAATCAAGAAATTCTATTGTAAATTCATGTTGTTTATGATATAGAATGTGATCATTGGGACATGCATGTATTGTTTGATACTTCATTTTCATCTAATTCATAATGGTAGGTAATTCTCAGTACAAATGAGGCAAAATATTTGATGGTGTTAACAAAAACTCACCTATCAACCTACAACAACAAATATGCATTGTTGATATAATGAATAGTAATTATATGCTAACATTTAAGATAACAAAAATGGCATACCTTAGCATATGTGACATTACTAAATTGGATAAACCATTCATAACCTTTAAGTTCACCAATAACACTGTAGCCAAGAGAAGAGTTCTTTGGGGGCCTTTGTATAGGGGATTGTGTGCCTTCTCAAGTAAAGGTATATCAAGACCATCTTCATCATCATTATCAGATGTGCTAGTACCATCATCATGAGCCTCTTCATCACCTTCTCCAATTCCATCTTCTTCCATGGGAGTGTTTGCCTCAGCTTGGATATTCACACCTCCATATTCCTCTAGTACAAAATCCAAATTCAGCAATGGATAAAAATCGTGGCTCCCTTCAACGTGACCATGTTGCCTACAATGACTCTAGGTTGTTGTGATTAGAATTCTTTGATTCTTTAACCCCTTACACTTTTTGTAAGGATAATTACACTTATCAGCTTTTCTTCAGAATTAAGACCACAATATAGCCATTGTCTTGTTATTTTGTTTTGTCTTCACAGCAAAATATATCTACAAATAAATTGGACATTTTTACTTAATGTTTATATGTACACATATGGTTTTGAAAGAAATTTTTGATCTAACTAATGTGTATATTATTTGTGAAAAAATTGGACATGTTGTACTTAATGTTTATATCCTTGCAAGGTAAAGAAGTGGTTTATGTCAAATGGACTTTTGGAAGAAGGGGTTTATGTGAAATTACCTATATGATATGAAATTGATGGACAAAAAAATGTAAGGTCTACAAGTTAGGAAAAACAATATATAGATTCAAACAAGCACTTAGAATATTCTATATTAGGATTGATAAATACTTGAATTAAAAAGGAATCAACAAGAGTATAATGACATGGAAAAAGCACTAGATGCCATGTTGCAAGAGGACAACACTAAAGGGCTAACTGGGAAAAATCTACATTCATTCATAAGTAACATAGGAATGATTTCAAAAATAAAAAATAATCTTCCCTATAAACCAAGATAAGGAACATACTAGTGATTTTAGAATAACAAAGTAATATTGCCTTAAAACCAAGAGATAATTGTAGTCTAATTAATCCTTGAGATAATTTTAGTCTAATTATTATGTAGACTACAAGCAATATAAAGCATGTGTGGCTTACATGTTGTTAATGCTACAAGAAATCTTCTATTATATTAATGTTGTAGCAAATCTTTGCATAGTAGAATATGGCAAATAGTCAGAATAAATAGTGTAACATATGCACATCTTTGATTTCCTAATCTCTATTAATTCATATTAGAGGGGCTGTAAAATATCTACAATGAATGTAGTATAAATTTTTATAATCAATGACCAACTACAACAAAAAAAAAGTCATGAGACTAAAACTAAATGTGTTTTTGTGTAATAAGGAATCTACCAAAATTACAATCAACGAACTGTAATAGAAAAAAAAATCAGCACACTAATATTACAAGGGTTTTTATTGAAAATTGAATCCAACAACACTTCTGCACTATAATACAATGAAGTTTTTGTAATTTTGAGTGCAATTCCCTAGGTCTCCAAGTATCCAGAACATAAAAAGATAGTAAACATATGGATATAGCTAGATTACAAATTATTTGAATAAAAGTAAGTTTCAAATTTTGGGTCTCTTTGGTGTAATTTATTTTCATAGTTAGTTTCCTTTCAATATGGTTATCAATTTCCAAGCCAAATATTGAAATTTATGTGATAATAAATTTACAAAAAAATTTAAATAAAATAAAAAACAAAATCAAACAAATTTATCATAAAAATATTGGTGAAAGACAATCTTTTCCAAAACCATTGTGTAATGTCCCATTTTTGTGCTACCACTGTCATTAGTGGAGTTGGCTTATTATTTTGTTCTTGTAGGCTAGTAGACTACATAAGGGACCCATTTAGAAGCTTTTGGAGACATATCAAGGCTTTATGAGTTAGATTGACTAGTCTGGGACATATTCCTATATTTTAGAAGGAATCTCTATTTTTGAAGGGTGGATAGGGAGTTGCCTAAGATGCACCAGGAGACCTTTGGGACTAGCCTGGGGACTTTTGGCATAGTTCCTTTCAGGAGAGTTTGTAAAGTTTAGGTAAGGGACTATTTAGTTAGCTTGTAGTGGTAAGACAACATTAGTGGACATGTGTCATCCGATAAAACTTAGATCAAGGTCTAAGTGAATGAGCTGTAAATAATTTGGAAACAATTTAATTATTTCCTAAGTTAGTCTTGATAAATTAATAATAAAAATGATTAATATGATCACTTTATGATAAAATAATTTCCCCAAGTCCCTAGATAATAAAATAAAGTTATGACTTAAAGAGGGCCACTTTATCATGATGAATGAGGGGCCTTGAAGAGATTCAAATTCCCTAGATGTGAATTTAATTAAAATAAAACATGTCATTGTTTAATATTTTAAAAACCACAAAACCCTAAGAGGTTTGAATGGCTTGGACAGAAAAGATGAACAATAAAAGAGGGAAATTGTGGAACAATCCATTCATTCCAGGTTACTTTGTAATTGTGCTTTGGGAGTTGGAGCTCTATGCAAGGGTTTTGGTTGTCTGCATCATTTGAGAATGAAAAGCCTCAAAAAGTAACAAGCCTACAAGTGTGAGACCATTCAAGGGTTTGGAATTTATAGGGATTAGCATTGTATTTCATCCCCATTGGAAGATTATCAGCAATTCCTAAAATCTAGTTTGATCGTTTGAGGAAAAGTAATATTGCTTGTTACAGTTGCAGATCAATGATTTTGGAGATAGGTTTCAGCCAATTTAGTGCACAATTACCAATCCTACAGTGCTATATCTTTCACCACAACTCCCAGGTTGGATGTTAATAAAGAAAATTGGTAGATTAGAACTTATTTCAACCATTTTCATGCAGGGAATCTACAATATTAGGACTTCAAAGATATTCTTGAAGGTTAGAGAGGGAAAATTGAAGAGAGTTTCTCAGTCATATTTCAACAAGGGAAATCAAATTTCCAAATCTAGGTGACATCAGACATTATCAATAGAAAGTTATAGTCTAATAATAGAGGTTTATTGCTGCTATCAGTACTTTATCTTTGGAGATTTAGAGTTTTCTAAAAACAACATTAATCCATTGCTTGCAATCAAGTCAAATACCTGATTCTAATCAATAGAATTTAATATAACTTCGATGGAGTTCCAGCCCATGTTCTTCTTTGATGTTAATTCTATGCTACAGTGGGGTCATCACAATAGTATTCAATGTCATTAGACACTGTAGGGGTAGATTATATTATAGAAGCATCTTGTTGTGGATGAAGTAGAAATTTAAAGATATAAAGGTTGTAGATTATGAAGTAGTTCAATTATGTGTGATAATACAAGTGCTATGAATAATATAAGTTCTATTAGTATTTTGAAGAATAGAATAGTGCATTAGAGGACATAATATATTTCTGTCCAATATCATTTCTTGAGGGAGAAAATTACTGAGAAAGAAGTTAAGGGTTATTGCCCCTCCCTTGAAACTAGGTGCATAAGAGTGGTCTATCTTCTTAAGGGGAGAATCAATGTCTATCTTTTTTCTATTGGATTGATGTGGTTGCCACTCTCATGGGGATAAATTAAGATAATGTTTTCTGATTGCAAGAAAAATGTTGCAAAGATTAGTTGTCCCTGATAAGACAAGAGTTGTTTTGTGCAAAATAAGAATATTGTTAGTATGACGAGAGAACTACAATATAGAGGTAATCCTGAAAGGGGGAGCGATGTTTTGGGACATAGTTACAAATTTATTCAGTGATTATGCCCTTTCTTCTTGATGTCAATGTGATGGAGAAAAAAATAAAGCAACAGAAAACTAGTAAAGCCCCTAGAAAATGTCACTGGTTGAAATCAAAGTTAGGCATCAAAAATGTCCAAATCAAGGCCAAGAAAGTGTTAGAGATTGGATTTGAAACCAATTGTGAAAGGAAACACATGTTTAGGGAAAAGTCACCTTTAAGAGGAGATGACTTTTTTGGTGATACAAACTTGAATTTCTTTGGTAGGCTTATACAAGATTGGTCAAAAGAAGAAGAAGCATTAATTGAAAGTTTCCAACAATGAGAAATAGGTTAAGAGGTGGATATGCCAGATATAGAGGTCCAAGGTTTGAGAAAGCAACATGATAATAATCTAGAGATACTAGTAGAGATGTCTGGAAAGGAATCCCATGAAAACATTGATCCAAGAAGCATACACAAACTCCCCACGTTATTAATATACCCTATGATAATCCTATGCCCTCTTGGCATGCCATTTACCTATAACTTTGGAAGAGAGCTCAATTTTTATAGCTAAAGGAAACTAAGGAAACTAAGTCGTCAAAGGAAAGAAAAAAATTGTAGAAGTATGAAGAACTACAAGATAAGGACCAAGAGATTGCTAGATTGAAGGGAAAGGTAGACCATATTGTTAAGATAATTATCAATTGGAAACCACATGCTAGGGTATACACCATTTTCTTAGAGAGGGGCTATTAAGTTTTCAATTCATGCAACAATATTTTGACCTAGCTTTCTCCTTAGTGACTACTAGGAAAATTCTAGCATCTAAACTCTACTTTTGTGTTCTTTCTATAATGAAGAAACCCTGCTTGCAACAAATGCATGTAACAAATGTAGACTAATTTAATTCCAATCAATTCTCAACATTGCAAACTGAGTTGTAGGTCATTTTTCTTTGAAAGAGTAAGAAAGAATAAAAATATAATAATTTATGTCAAGCCCAAGAAGAAATTTTAATATCAAGATAATTATGTACATTTTCAATAACATTAACATCTTTCATTTCAATAAGAACTAATTACCTCCAATGGATTTGCATATAAAGAAGGCTTGATCTTTAACTATGTCCTGATAGAAATCATTAACTTTCTTTGCCCAATTCTCAAATGTGTGTAGGGAGTTAATTGGAAAATCATGTGGATTCAGCTTTTCTGAGTATCAACCATACCCAAGAAGATCAATTGCATAAACCCTGTGGGACTTTCCAAGAATAGGCAGATTCTTCCTCCACTGGTCGATCACTACAAAATGAGCCCTAGTATTACCCATGATTTTCAATGATACCCTATGCAAGAATGAAGTCCAGCCTACATAATAAGAATAATAACATATGATAAGCTCGATGTGTGAATATATAAGATTAATAATGATCATTGCAAAATAAGCCCCAATATTACACATGGTTTTCAATGATACCCTATGTGAGAATGAAGGCTAACCTATAGAATACAAATAATAACATATGATAAGCTTGACATGTGAATATATAAGATTTATAACATACCTTTTCTTTGTTATGACCCCTATTGGTCAAAATTTTGACCAACTTTGGAAAACATGGGACATTTTCGACCAACACAGGGATGAAAACCAAAAAGAAAAAAGAAATCATAGCTTTGGTTGAAATTTTTGGTAGAAAAAAAAGTGCGATTATACTAGTGGATTATTGGAGATAAAGAGGCCAGACTTATGACAAGAAATAAATTGAAAAATGATACATGTTTTCTGAGCATGCATGAACCTAAGATAGTTAGGGTTGCACTAGAGAATGATGACTAGAGCAAAGCCATGAAAGAAGAGATTGAGAAAATAGAGAAGAACAAAACTTGGTCACTTGTACCTACCAGAGAATAGGAATGTTATTGGTACCAAGTGGGTGTTTAGGAACAAGTTCTATGAAAATGGTCAAGTCACAAGAAACAAGGCAAAGCTAGTTTGCAAAGGGTATGCTCAAGAAGAAGGAATAAAATATGGAGAAACATTTGCCCCTATTGTAAGATTGGAAGGAGTAAGAACTCTACTTGTTTACTCTACATACAAAGGTTCCAAAGTTTATCAAATGGATGTGAAGTTTGCATTTCTAAATGGTATATTAGAGGTAGAGGTTTACATTAAACAACCAGAAGGATTTGTTGATGCTAACAAGAAGAACATGGTATGCTGATGGCATAAAGCTTTATATGGTTTAAAGAAAGCACCTAGAGCATAGTATGAAATACCTCATACTTATCTTGTGAAAATTGGTTTTGAGACAAATGATGATAGAAATAATTTATACTTGAAGATTGAAGGTGGTAAAGGACATATTTGACTAGCTGAAATTTTTGTTTATTGTATCATATTTAGAGGACAAATGTTCTTTGCAAGACATTTGTTGATCAAATGAAGCAAAAATTTGAAATGTCCATGTTTGGAGAAATTAAATTATTTGTTGGCTTGCAAGTATATCAAATGCAATATGGTATTTACATCACTCAATTTAAGTATGTGAAGGAAATATTAAAAACTTTTGGATTAGAAGATTCAAAGCCTATTAGTACACCTATGGTGATGGGAAACAAATTATCCAAGAATGATGATCCTACTAATGTAAGCCAAAATTTGTACAGGTCTATGATTGGAAAACTACAATGTGTAGTGCATAGTAGACCTGACATTGCATTAGCAATTGGGATTACTACAAGATTCTTTGCAAATCCTAAGGAGAATAATTTGATGGTTTTTGAAAGAATAATGAGATATATGAAAGGAACAGAGAATTTTGGTCTATACTATAAGAAAAATTAGAAATTTGAATTGGGAGCCTATACAAATGTTGATTGGGCTAGAAATGTTTATGACAGAAAAAACACAAGTGGTGGAGCATTTTTCTTAGGAAAGAGACAAGTTACTTGGACTAGTAAGAAGAAAAATTGCATATCTCAGTCTACTGTTGAAGTTTAATATGTTTTTTTTGTAGTAAATTGTACAAACATTATATGGATCAAACAACTACTCAAAGTAATGAAGGAGGAAATGATAGAACCTGCTACACTTTACTATGATAACACAAGTGCTATAAATATATCTAATAACCCTATGATGCACACAAAGACTAAACATCTAGCTATCAAGTATCATTACTTGAGAGAGCTGGTTCAAGACAAAGATGTGAAGATGGTTTATGTAAATACAAAAGAATAGATTCTTGATATATTCACAAAAGCTTTACTTAAGGATTCTCATGAGTATCTAAGAGGTAAACTAGGGGTGATACCCCTATCCAAATCTATTTAAGAAGCTGGAGATGTGCCCTACATCAACTAAGATGAATGACATATGTTACACATTGATGTAGTGGACTTTAATTTAGGGAGAACCTAATATTGTCAAACATTTGCATGAATAAGATGACAAGTCTTTGACATTGTTGTCAAAGAGGGAGAATGAAGTACTACCAACAAAGGGAGATGAAGAAACAAAGTAAGATCTATAGGACGAATGAAGAAAGATAAATAAAGTATGAAAAAAAGGAGAAATACTCTAAGAGGAAGAAATTAAAAGAAAAGAAAAGATTGATCCATGAATATATAGATCCCTAAATATCATATAAAGGGAGTGATCAAAGAAAGTCAGAAGGAGAAGTCTTGCAAGATGACATTTCAAGACAGTCAAGAGGATGAATTGATTTCTATTGATCAAAACAGAGTTTTGTAACCTATATAGAAGATTTAAGTTATTGATAAAGGGAGAGAATTATTTTTGGTATTGTTGTTGGTAATGGTTTTCCATCAATGCCAAAGAGGGAGATTGTTTATCAAAGATTGATACAAGCATGAGAATGTGTTTCAATCATTGTTTTTCATTGATTTCAAACTTGCTATTTGCTAGAGAGACAATTACTTAGTCGATCAAAGTATTATCATTTGTTTGATTGATGAGGAGGATTTGATCAAATGAGCTAACAAAAGCACCTAGAGGAAAACTTGAGTTATGATATGTAAAAAGAAGTATAAAGATTAGTTGAGATAGTGATAACATAGTGGATTGATTATCTACTTAAGGTTGCAATGGATGGATACACTGATTAAGTTGAGAAGAACAAGTTAAACAAATTGAGTCTACTAAGCTTAACAATTTGCATAGTAGGTGTTGAGAAATGTTAGTATAAGCTAAGCAAAAAACTAGTTGAAGCTAAGAAAATTTGATTTTTATTGTATACTGAGTAAATTGTAAATAGTGTCGAGCTAAGTGGAACTCGGTGGATGTCGAGTGAAGTATAGCTGATGCCAAGCATTAGTAAACTTTAGTTTGTGTTGAGTGATTTCATAGTGGATGTCGAGTAACATAGTATGTGTCAAGCATCATAAGAAAGTTAATGTTGAGTGATAGCATTATGAAAAAGATTATGAATTCAATGAATCTAAGTTGACAAGTTTGATTTCTTGGATTGTGTGAATCGTGTGAAAGATAATCTTGATGAGCTAGTGGCACAAAATTCAAGATGAATCATTTTGAAATGAATTCAAAGAGGATTCTTGAGAAAGTTTCTAGAGGAAGCTAAAATAGAAAGATGGTTAGATTCAATGAATCCTACCTAACCCTAGAATGGACAATTGTGGTTAAGCAGCAAAATATCTAAAATCTCTTTATAATAGAAAATAAAGCATGCAACAATAGTTGGCATGTGCAAGAACCCAAGAAAGACAAGGAGTCTAGGGTTTTGTTTCATATAGTGTCCAAACTATAAAGTCTATAATTGGCATGCAAAGTAGAAATACTTAAGAGGATGAATGTTTGAAGGGTGAACAAGCTATCAGAGATGAAGTGGATAAAGCCAAGTAGAATGGAAAATTGAGCATAGATCTATAATCTACAAAGTGAGTTGTATTTTGTTATTAGATCAAGCCTTACTGTTGCTCTCTAATAATTGTATTAGTTTAGGTAAAATCCTTTGGATTAAGGTTGACCTAACAAAAATTTGTGAATCCTTTAACTGGGTGGAATTCTAGTGGAATGACCTAAAGTCCTCTAAAAAGGCTCACTCCTAACTAGGTGATTGAAATCCTTTAACTAGGTCACATTTAATAGTGTGTATTATATCTTTTAATAGGGTTGGCCTTTCATAGGGCATCACTTCAAAAGAGTGAGAATTAGTAGCATATTACGAGTGGTTTTTCCCAAATTGGGTTTCCATGTAAAATCCTTGTGTCATGTGTGTGAATGATTCTATTATGTTTCATGTTTACATTTCTTCAAAGTGATTTTGACCTAGGATAGTAACCTACAAGTTTATGTTATGATTGATCTAATGGATGCATGTAAGGTTTATAAGAAGATGGTATATGTAAGAGTTTGTTAAGCACTAAAAAGTTTAATTGAGAGTTTTGGACCTTGGATAACTAATTTACCACCATCCCCCCTCTTAGTTATTCTAAGTTATTCCAACACCATGTTGTCATAAATGCCAAAGGGGGAGATTGTTAGCATGAATGATTTTGGTTTTCCTTCAAGGGATTATCTTAATCATTACCATGGCATGTGGAAAATTAATTAGTATGATTGACATGTTGTATTCATGATTGTGTCTTTCATTGATGTCAACATATAAACTATAGTTCTATGAAGACTAGTAGAGTAGAAAATAGAAAATTAGGTTGTACAAACAATGTCTGCAAGATCAAGTTAAGCACGATTGAGGACATGTTCTACACTATTTCCTAATGATGTGGTTAAATGTGCATATAGAGAGTCAAAGATATGAAGGAGATATACTTGATTTATAGAGAGAAGTACACACACTGAGTTATTTAAAAGAGGTTTCTAATGTTTGGATTATATCTTCTAACAGAGATAGAATATTGATGTGTGAAGTTGTATGATGGTAGTAGAAATTCTAATGGCAATGTTAGTTACTACGCAAGTTCTAGAGTTGCACATGTGAGATGTTGTAACAAATGTGAGCCGATAGTGTTGTGTAATTGTAATATCATATGTGGTCTTATTTTAATTAATTAGGAAAGCCTCAAGGCTAACTTAAGGAATTATTTTGAGGACATGGTATAAAGGAAGAATATTTTCCTTGTTTGGAAGTACATCAAGGAAGTGAAGTGTGTGAACAAGAGTAGAGTATTTGGTAAATGTGGGTAACTGATCTAGGGGATTATTGGATGTGAAGTTGGTGATTTGGTATCGAGATCAAAAGGAGTAGAAGTCTAGGTGACATGATAGAGGAAGAGAAAGTATAAGTACCAATCATTTCTATTATTCTATAAGGAATAATATGCAGATCAATTGGTCAATGAGTTTAGTGGTCTTTCCCTTGAAGCTATTTGGATAGAGGGTCCATCTACCTTCTACAACTCCTAACACAGTAAGCACAACTCCTAACAAAGTTGACACAACTCCAAATAAGGTTGGAATCTCCTAACAAGGATTCAAAGTCTTCAAACAAGGACTGGTATGTATTGAATGCTTTTATTGACTCCTAATAGGGTGCATCCTCTAACAAGGAATATTTATATTAGTACATCATTTTGTGGGTTCCATTCCCATAGGGGTTTTCCCTCTGATCAAGGGTTTCCCTAGTTAATATATCTAGTGTTATTGTGTATGACTATCTTGTTATGGTTGTTGATGATATTGCTCATATGGTTAAGGATTAATTAGGTTTATAATTATTATAATAGTTGCATAACTAATTCAACCTCCCCCCCTTCCCCCCGCCTACTCAGTTATATTGGTGGACTTTACGTTCTAAAAATAAGTCCATCCATCCTTTACTACATATTGTCAGTTACATCATCATCATACCTTTGAACAAATTTGCATATTCTATGAGGTTATTTTGAGGTAATCTTGCTTGGATTCCATAAACTAAGTCAAAAGGTGCTAACCTAATGACTTTGTTCATTTTCACCTTGTCTTCCCATACTGCCAATGGTAGTTTAGAATCTCATGCCATCTTATTTTCATCCAAAATCATCTTGATGATCTTTAGAATGCTCGTATTACTAGATTATGTTGGTTTTTTGAAATGCTATAGGTTTCAAATTACCCCGATGAGAACAAGATACATCTAGGGTTAGCTAACTCCAATCTTCAATGTACCATTTCATACATAGGCCAACTATAAGGCTAGACCCGTCTTCTACTTTAGGGTCTATAAAACCTAGGCGGGTGGACCTCTAGATTCAATTTATATGGTACTAGTGCTAAAACATATTCCTGAATCTATTAATAGTAGATTTAACCCTTATTTCTCCTAATGACTCATGCAATAACATAGATTTGCAATAGCTAAATGCAAGACAATGTAATTCATAAGCTAAGTGAGGGGATCCTTTTCAACTCTTCAACATGAAAGGGAAAGATGTTTGATTAAGGATGTTGATTTTCAGAAAAAACATGATATGAACAACACAACACTCTAATCCTTCAAAATGATTAGTGCCTTATCTATTTGGCAATTTCACAAAACTCTTAGCATGCATCCCTAAAAGTCATTGACATATCCCATACATCAGGACTTCCTAATCTATCTATTCACCTTGTGAACAGATATCTACATCTTTTTGAACCTCATACATGACCTATCCATTCATGAGATCTACAATCCTATGATGATGAATCAAGAGTTTACATAACTCTTTGAGTCAAGAAAAATAAATCAACATATACAACCAACATATTGCAATTGAGTTTCATAATCTTTGTTTACAATACACAAAAGTTCCCAAACAACATGAATGGGAGACAAGACATCAGAATGAAGACTAAATTGATGTTGCCTTTTCATTCATTTCTTTGAAACAAATACAATAAGATGTATGAAATTGAAATGCCAAACTACCTAATAGATCAAATATATTTGTGTTCTCATTTCTTGTTGTTCATTACAAGAGAAATTTATGAACAAAATGGTATCACAATCATGAAAAAATATCAAGAATTGGAACCAACTGGTTTCACAGTGAAAAACTAGAACCCCCTAAAAGAACAAGAAAGAGAATGATATAGAGGAGAGTGAATTCCTAGATTTTTTGTGCATCTGACATGTGTCCACTTGGGAAAAATCTCCTAGAAGTGACAAAACATCTCTCTAATCTCTCTTTGCACTTGGTAAATCAAATCCTCTGTCATTTGGCCTCCCAAAAGCATAAAAATATCTCTAATACTTGATGGATCAATAACCGCTTTTGATGCCAGATTTGGAATCAAGGCAAAGGCAAAAAATCAATTAAAAATGACCTCTAGAAGCCAAGAAAACTTTTTTGAGTTCATTTAGGCTTCAAAAAAATTTGATATTTGCCCCTCCAACTACTTTTGATAGTTAATGATGAAATATGCCAGTTCTGCTAAGAATGTCCCAAAAAATGCAAATCTACTTATAGAGAAAACCATAGAAGACCTACTCAAAATCTGATTCCATATCTGGATTCTTTATCTCGAGACCTTTCCAACAATATATGTTCCTTAATATTTTAGTTAAAAACAACCCCTCTAGTGACCGTTTGAAAATTGGGCTCCTTATATGGCCTTGCACATCTCTTCATTTTAAATTTGACCTTTTCAAAAGTTAAAAACTATATAATAATGAAAAATTTATTTTAAAGGGAACCTACACATTTAGAAGAGGAAACAATATAATAAAATATTAAAATTTTCACTTTTGAAAATATTCCCCCATTTTTCCTTCGGGTCAAACCTGGTTGACCACCCTAACCACTTGTCAACTTGTGATTGGCCAGACTTTTGCTTCACTATCTAACATTTTCCATGTGGCAGCCAGATGTCTACCAAGTGTCACTCACTAATTGGGTCACCATGTCACTTTCTATGTCATCCTTGTGCCACGTTATTGCAATATAGTGACCACGTGACATGTGTCACTTACTGCCACCTCAATGCCCAACCACCTATCCACCTCAACTCAACATGTCATCGCCACCTTGTTGGTTGCTATGTCGCTATAGTTATCTGGTGTGCATCTTAACTCAGTGACATAGTGACTACCACAAGATCCTCCACGCATCAACATCTGGCTACTCAGATTCCATGTCATCTCCTTGATGTGCATGGTCATTCAAAATTTATTACCTTCTCCCATCTCTAGCTAGCTTCATCATCTAGGTCAGGACCACCACACGTTGTGTGCCTTACAATCGTTTATAGTATAGAATATGATTTAAAGGCTTTAGAATTTAATGTTGGATATATGTATATTCTTTGTCCTTTCAACTTATGGCTTCTCTTGGCTATATTCTCCAAGTTGGATCCCTAAATGGGTATATTAACCATGATAGAGAGCAACAGTTTTGTGAGCAAGCTTTCTCTTCTTGCTTTTCTCTACCATGGGATACCTCCCTTCTTCCTGTCTCCAATAGAATGTAGCTTTCTTCTGAAGTGGAGCTCTACCTTTTTGGTGTGGGTTTGAAATGTTTGGGCCCCCTACAGCTTCAAATGCCTTCATTCAACTTGCATGTTCCTATGTATGATGTAGACTTATACCTCTGACACTAGACAACTACAAAAATTCTATTGCCACTGAACATATCAGATGCCTCTATAATATAGAGTGTGGGAGCTTTCTTTTAATGTTGTGGTTTGTGTCTTGCATTGTTGCACTTGAAAGAGCGGGATATCCACATCTACTCTGACCCAAACATCGACTGCCATTTTGGCTTCTTCTATTAAGAATCCATAGGAGAAAAATATCCTGCTCTACCTTTGCTTTTACCCATGAAAGGAGACTCTGGTTTCTCCTACAAGATATCATGGGTTACTTGCTCCCAGCCTAAATAAAGCTTTGGCCTTTTTTATATGCAGCGGTTTCCTTCTTTCACTATGCCGCCTGTTTACTTCTACTGCTTCTTCCAACACCATAGTCTTCTTTTCAAAGGTGGTTCAAACACTTTATTTTAACCTTTTTCCTTGGCATTTAATGTTGAATATCTTGTGGTATGGTGATCTCCCCTTCTTCCTACACAAACCTCTAGCCATGCCATGGGCTTCCTACAATTCCCAATGACTTCTTCCAACTTAAAAACATGATCCATAAGAAAAATACAAATCCTCTGTTTGATTTTCCTTAGAATGGTCTTTATGCACATTGAGGATTAACTGATTGAAGGCTTTTTAAATTTGACTTTGGTAGTCTCTATTTTATGACCTATCAATGATGCTATAGTATTCTCTAGGAGAGATGATGACTTCAATAATTCTTTGTTGACGGGTTATACAGAGTATCAAATGATTCAAGAAAATGCCAAATATGGTTTTTTTTAATGATTTAGTGGGCTTAATATATAGAGACATTCCTTTATAATCCTTTTGCATTGGCAAACCAAGAGGGTTCCTTGTAGGATAATAATCCTTGACGATTGCATCAAATGATTTTGTAAACTGGACATTCCCTCACTGTCATGAAAATTTGGATTCTCTTCATCTTCTTCCCACCAGTACTATAACCACAAAAAAGAAGCATGGGAACTTTGTTTAAAATGTTCATACCCTCAAATTTCTATTCTATCTGATGCAATTAGTCGAGCCCCCAAAGTGGGCTCATCTAAAAAAAAATCTTTTTTTTAAACAACTAATATGTCAAATTGATCTACTAAACATCTGATACAGATCCAAATCACAATCCATCATTGATCTACTAATTAAAACTCATTTTATCACTTTGTCGCAACTTGTCGACTTTCTGTCAAGAGGTCCTTTAACTGGCTTTAAAACCGAACCCAAACAAATAATTGGGCTCTGAAATCAACTATATTGATTCTCTGTTCCACATACTCCTACCCTATCAAATCTCATCTCATGAAAAATTCTCAATCAAAATATATTGACCATAAAAGTTTCCCTCTTAGAACTTTTTGTAAGAAAACACGTCAAAAATACATAATTTGAGTTTGGATTTGGCTTTTACAATAGGGCAAACTGACACTTGGAGGCACAAAAAATGGAGAACTAATTCACTTTCATGAGGACAATATGAACCTACAATTAGGGATCATGAGGAATAATAGGATGAAAATGGCGAGCAGTCAAAGTAGGCTATTCAAATTTGCAGGACTGGAAGCAATGGCAGAAAGACATTTTTTGCGAATGGAATGGACCTAGGAAAGTGTGCAAATGGATTTGTCAAGAATTTTAAATTGACACAATTAAAGTATTTTAAGAATAGAACATAGTGGTATAATCTATTTGATCTCGCCTATCATGGATTCAGAGTTATGACATCATGAACAGGGGTACTAACCAATCTACCTTTCTTGTTACCAACAAAAAGTTATAAATTGCATTGGAATCGCATTTGAAAAATAATCAAATGGATTCTTCATAAGCTCAAAATTGAAAAATAGCAATTCTCTAACCTCTAAAATGCAACGTAAAAGGAATTTTCTCAATTCAATCAACTGGATCAAAATTATAACAAGTCAAACAGGGTCTTCCAAAATTCTAAATAATTCACATCAGCATGACAACATTAAAAGAACAACTTTGAGGGATTCAAAACATAGTCAAATTGATTCAAAATGAGTCAAAATTTAAAACATAGGTTCTCTGGTATGGCCACTAAATACTTCCAGAGTGATGAGTCATGAAACATTGTTGGGTGCAAGATATTTAATTGCAAACAATTGCTGAAAACATGACTTCACAAAATGGCTCAGAATGGAAATTTATCATCATGGAACACATAGACACATTGAATACAAAGTATTAGAAACATTAAACACCTCTTAAGCCTCAAATGGATAACCAGCTACACATGCATCCAAAAGTGCTTACAGGGCTTGATTTTTCAATGGTACTCAAAATCAGGGCTTCAATTTTGAGTCCCAATAGACTCTTCTTGTCCATTTCCTTGAGGGTGGTATGGTGAAGAGGTGAACCTAATTAAACCATATTTGTCACAAAATTGAATGTATTCATTAGACCTAAAACACATGGCATTTTCTATTACAATCCTCTCTTGGCATCCAAATCTAGTAATGATATTATTTAATAAGAAGTCATTCACTACCTTTCTAGTTGATGTATTTGTTATAATTACTTCTACCCAATTTTTAAAATAGTCAATAGCTACCAAAATCTAGAAATGACCCCTGCTTGACATGTTTGCCATTTATCCTATTAAATCAAAGCCCCATTGTTGAAAAGGTGATTGCACTTCTATTGGTCTCAAAGGTCTATTTCTAGAAAATTTCAATCTTCCTACAAATATTTGACATGGGTTGCATTTCTTAACTAGCGTGTGAGCATCCTTGAACAAGGTAAGCCACTAAAATCTATCCCTGATTACTTTATAAGATATTTTTTTTTTTTTTTTCCATATAGTGACCACAACACACACCATTGTGAATTTCATCCAAAATCTTGACAGTAGCTTCCTAGTCTATAGATTTCAAAAACACACCTTATGTGTGTGTCCACCATAACTCACCATTTATAGTTATATACTTGATAGGTTGAGTTTTCAATCCTCATTTTTCATTGTCACTCCTTTTAAGAGGGCACACATATGTTCTAAGTAGTAAATAACATGTTTGTACCAAATACAAGAATCCATATCATAGATGTAAGGCTTTGAGTCATTACTTACATAGTTCACCTAATTTTCAACCAAATTAGATTGTTCCATCAGTTTCATCAATCCTTGACCTCTAACAAGCTTGGTAATATGAATGTCAATATTTAATTCATGAATTCACTTGATTCATCTACACCTCCTATCTAATACTTCTTGTTGGAAAAAAATGTCTTAGATAGCACTACTAGGGACAAAGGAAATCATTGTTGCTCCAATGAGATAGCATAAAAAAGTTTTAACTTCTTTCACTAGAGCATATGCTTATTTCTCATTAATATATTAGTTTAGTTCTGTAGCTTGGAGGGATTTACTAAAAAGGGCTATTGGTTGTTCAAATCCTTCCTCGTTTTTCTAAAGTAATACTATTTTCACTATGTGAAAAGATGCAAAATAGAATATATTCATAAGCTTTCCATAATCAAGTGTTCTTATCGTAGGTTCATTTTTTATTGCCTCCTTAATTGTTTGGGAAGAAATATTTGGTTCACCCTCCCATTTAATTTATGCTCCTTTTTTAAGCATCTTGGAAATAGGCCTACTAATCTCTCCAAAATTAGTCACAAATCTTCTTAGGAAGTTTACCTATCCAAAATATGACTTAATTCCATTCATATTTTTTTGTTTTGGGGACTTTTTCTATAGAAAAAACCCTTTTAGGATCTATTCTTACCCCATCTTTGGATATTATATGATCCAAAAGTTTGTCCTCAGTTACTCCAAAGGAAAACTTCCTTAGATTAAGAGAAACAACATATTCTAAGGCCTTCAAAAAAATCTTCTCTAGGTGTCTGCAATGATCATCTGCATTCTTGGAGTGGACAAATCATCCTAATACACTACCATGAGTTTTTCTATGAAATCAAAAAAGGCCAGATCCATAGCTATCTAAAAAGTTGCCCCTTCATTGATGAGCCCAAAAGGAATTTTCATATACATATATGTTCCCCATCGAGTAGTGAATTTAGTCCTATATTTTTTAGCTTCGTCCATTAACACTTGATTATAACTAGAGAATCCATCCATCATGGACATGAGCTTAGAACTAGTCAGCCTTTGTGATGCAGAGTGCTCACACCAAAAACTAGTGAGACCACAAACTACAACACCTTAAGGTAACTCTACCTTATCAAATCCTTGTAGATCCCTTAAAGGCTCCTTTCAAGAACCTATCAAAAGGTTTTCAACTTCTTTCCAATCTTCTAACCTTCAAAGTAACTTTTCCCTTTAGTGACTCTAGGGATCAACAATGGGAAAATGGGCTAAATCTAGGGAATGGAATTCAATATGTTCCTTGTACCAAAACAACAACTAGAACCTTCCAAGGAATACTCAAGAATTGTACTTCTACAATTATTTGGTTTCCCCAACTTCTACTATGCAAATTTTTTTTTTTAGAGGCCTAATTCCCTTTGTAGCCTTTTTTCTAGTTTTAGGACAGAAAATTGAGTTTTCTCCATAGAACTTGGCAAAAAAACTAGGATCTCAGATAACCTTCTACAACTTATATCAATCCCCCAAACAACAAATTTCCAACCTACCTAGCACCCCTGAACCTGCGCAAGCCTAATTGGCCAAATCAAGCATGGAACACCTAGTAATGAACAAAGATGGCTACCTAGGTATGAATTTTAGTTGTATAAGGCTTTAACTAAATTATTTCACCAAGGAATTACCACTCACTAAGTTTTGTGGCCTCACTCCAAGCCCTGTCCACAAAATCAACATTTTCTTGACTAAATACATAGTAATATTCAGCCTAGGGTATGTTCATTGGACCCTTGGATCACCTAAGAAAAATACACCACTTTGGAATCTTAAAGTACATTCCCCAACCTTCCAAATTCTAGAAGACCATGAAAAAACAACTGTGGAATTGGAGGCTAGGGCCACATCTTCCTTAAAACCCTCAATTTAAGGGTTTGTAAACCTAATTGCAGTAAAATAGATGTAACTTGCTTAAAACTAAACCAATAGAAATGAAGTCAAGTGAAATGTAATATTTACTCATAAACCTAAAAATTCATGCAACTAGATTATGTCTCCCAATCCATACAGTTCTATACAATGGGAAACTTTTTGAACATACACCACCTTACACCTCTAACCTCCCAGATGGTATTATCATCCAAATACATTGTTTTCAATTGATACCTAGGTGGTTGGAATAGTTACAAGACCATTTGTAACATTTTTGTAAAAATTATCAAAATTGACAAAAAGTTGTTAGCAACTTTTCATGTAAAATGCAAATTTTCAACTATAGCTTCCTAGAACTTAATCAGCTAGACATTTGCAACACTTAGGACCCTAATATGATGTAATAACTCCTAAAACACACCTAGAGTAATTTTTTTAGCTAAAAAATACAAAATAATACATCCTTAGGACTAAGTGAACTTAGTCTTATATAGCCACCTTAAGTTCCTTGACCTCACAAAAGGATCAACCTTATTACAATAAGAAAAAAACTATCATATTAATGATGGGGATCATCACCCCATGTTGTTCCATCATGATCCTCCTTCAAGTTGATCAAAAACCTCATTATGTTACCTAGGTGCCCTATACCATACTCCTCTAGCCAAAAGAGACTCAAGTCCCTTGAGTGGGAATGTCTGAAAGCTTCCCACTAGTCTTCTCTATATCCTTCAAAGTCATCCAAGTTGTCTCCTCTAAAGGTTTTCCCTACCATTTAACTAAGTATTCATTATATGCATGCCTCCTAGTCTGCTTGTTGATCATCTTTTCTAGAATACACTCAATGCTTGGTGGTACTTGCTTTGGTATTCCTTGAAGTAGATTGACTAATAAAGAATTAGTAGACCCTGCAACACCAATGTTAATAGAGCTAGAAATTTTATAGGCATAAATGTCTAATAGATTAAAAATAGGTGAAGGACCTATGTCAGCAAGTAAAGAAATTTTATATGCATTGTGACCACATTTCTTAAGAATCTAAAATGGGACAATCTTCTTCATGTGGAGCTTGGTATACTTCCCATTAGGAAGCCTCTTCTTCTTAAGATGGACCATAACCATTTCTCAGACATCAAAATGTGTTGAATACAATTGATTAATTGTGTACTATCTTTGATGTTACACATATGTCATATCATTATCAATCAGTATATGGTGAGCTTACTCAGGTAGTGAAGAGAGTTTTCCATGTCTACTGAGCATTCTTGTGGTTGTCTATTTTAGACAATAGTGTCTACTAAGATCACTCAAGCATCAAATTAAAGTATGCAAAAGATGAGTGTTAACTGAGCTCACTCAGTTAATAAAGGAAAGTTGGATGGAACTAGTGCTAACTAAGCTCACTTAGTTGCAAACGGATTTTTGCAAGATTGTAGTGTTAACCGAGCTTCTATTTGTTAATACAAGAAATCAATTTTGAGTTAGTTTCTACCAAGTTGGGTCAGCTAACAAAGGATTTTATTATTTTGGCATATTAAGCTTAATTAATTTATCTATTGATTTTGGCTAACTAAGGTGATGAATATTAATTATTCTAAGTTGTATTTGAGCTTACTTGACAATATGAATGATATAAGGCCAAATTATAGTTTCAAAGTGTGGATGTGCATGTATGAAGATGTTATTGAAGATTTAATAATGAGAAGAGGAAGAAAAATTGAAGGATAAGTATAATATCCTTATGGAGAAGAAAAGATATATTCAATTAGCAATGATCAATTACAAGCTAGAATAGAGATCTATAATAAAAAATTCAATTGCATTCAAATTAGGTCACCTTATTGTTACTCTCTACTCATTGTAGTAGTGATCTAAATCTCTTAATAGAATTGGCTTAACAGTTATTTGAAAATTCTCTAATAAGGTGGTAGTTCCATTGAATTGTCTCAAGACCTCTAACAAGGCCACTCCTAATAGGGTGATTAAATCCTTTAATAGGGTTACACCTAAAAATGTTCTTTGTAACCATTAATAGGGTTGGCTCCTTATAGGGCTCACTTTAGAAGAGTGAAATTAGTAACTAGTTATAATTGGTGTTTTTTTCCCAACTTGGGTTTCCATGTTAAATCCTAATGTCAAATGTGTTCATGCTATTTTATTTTGTGTGTTTGCAACTAGGTTAAATTAATGGTAATCAAAGATAACATCTAAAGTTTATATGTTAAGGATTTATGGAGCACATTTAGTAATTACCAAGTTACAACATTTTATGTATGTTTGCCAAGCATCAGTTGTATTCAATTTTCAGTTTATATTTTTGTAATGATATCTAAGGGATCTTGGATTTATTTTAGTGGTAATTGATTCACCCCTCCCCTCTCAATTACTCCTCTTATATTTCCAATAATCGATATTAGTGTTTTTGGTGCTTGTAGAAGGTTTCAAAGACCTAAGCCAAAGATCAAGATGTCTTACAAAAGAGAGATCCCCAAGCTGAATAGAGACAACTTTGCAATATGGAAAAGACTTATGAGGTTTATCTTGGCTACCATAAATGACTCAAGATGCAAATATCTTAATACTAAATACAAGACTCCCACTGGAACATTATCTGTTGAAGATATTTCTGAAAAGAAGAATCATAACATCATGATGATTAATATCCCATCTGCTCTTAGTTATGCTAAATTTGATGAAGTCAAAGACTACAAGATAGCTTATGAGATGTGGATCAAACTAAAATACATATATGGATGAGATGATAATGTAAGAAGAGCTAAGGCTGAAATTCTTAGAGGTTATTTTCATTAGATGAAAATGAGAGAAGATGAGAATATTGCAAAATATGTAGAAAGGATCAAAGTAAGTGTAAGTGCAATAAAAGCATCTAGAGGAGACAAAATCTAGAGGAAACATTGAAGAGGAAAAAAAATTCCAGCAAGGTACTTAGAACTCTTCTTCCTATTTATGAAATTAGAGTGTCTGCTATTCAAGAGATGAGATGTGATCCAAATAATAAAATATCTTTGGATGCTCTAGTTGGAAGATTGATAGCTTTTGAGTTAGATAAATTTGATAACTATGTTCCTAGTTCAAAGGTTATTGAATATGCTTTTAAAGCTAAGCTCTCACTCAAAGAAAAGGGTAAGAAATCAAAGTCCAGTCATTGAGGAAGTGAAGAAGAAGAATCAGAAGAAAGTTCAAATAGTCATCTTGAAATTTTTGAAGCCCTACTTGCAAGAAAGTATTCCAAAGGCAAAGGAAAGTACAAAGGTAAAGTTCCTCTGATATGCTTTTCCTATGAAGAAGTTGGTCGCATTTCTACTAGGTGTCCAAATAAGGAAATCAAAGATGAAAAGAAAATTAATAAACACAAAGGAAAGAAGGATTCAAAGAAATACAAGGACAAAGGTAAGAAATCTTGTTTTATAGCTAAAGATTATGATAACAGTGAAGATGAAATGTTATATATTGCCAGGTGAAAGATGAATTTGATGATGAAAGGAGATAAGATGGCACTTATCTCTCATATTAGAAAAAATAATATATGGATTATTGACAGTGGCTGTTCACATCATATGACTGGAGACAAAACAAAGTTTGAGCACATGGAATATTATGATGGAGGTAGTGTGAGATTTGGAAACAAAGAACCTTGCAACATCAAAGGAAAAGGATATATTTCATTGACTAAAGAACTTATATGTGACAATGCTTATTAGATTGAAGGAATAAAGTATAATCTTCTGAGTGTGGCACAGTTGAATAACATTGGATTCAAGGTAGAATTCATGAATGAACAGGCCAAACTACTAGATGGAAAAGGAAATCTAGTTGGATCTAGCAAGCAAACAAAAGGTAATCTATTTTATCTTGATCTTAGTGATTGTTCATGTTTTATTTATCAAGTAGAAGAAAGTTGGTTATGGAACAAAAGGATATGCCATGTAAACTTTGATAATCTAGTTAAGTTTAGAAAATATAAAAGAGTAAGAGGCATTCCTAGTTTGAAGAAGCCTAATATGGGTCTATGCAAGAATTGCCAAATTGGTAAGATGAGAAAAACTAGTTTCAAAAGAAAAAACAATAAGTTAGAACAAGTCTTAGAAATTGTTCATACAGACCTATGTGGACCTATTGGTATAGAGAGTTACAATGGAGAAATTTTTTTCATTTCTTTCATTGATGACTATTCTAGAATGATGATTATAATGTATCTAAAAGAAAAATTAGAAGCTTTTCAAAAGTTCAAGTGGCATCTAGCAAGAGTAGAAAAATAAATTGAAAAAAGGTTGAAGTGCTTAAGACCAGATAGAGGTGGTGAATTCATCTCCAATGAATTCAATAATTTTTGCATTGAAAGAGGAATCAAAAGACAAAGTATTGACCCCTAGTACACCACAAAAAAATGATATAGCTAAAAGAAGAAATAGATCTATCAGGGATTGTGCAAGAAACCTAATGATTGAGAAGAATGTTGCTCTCAAATATTGGAAGGAAGCTATCAGCACTACAGTTCATACCTTGAATAGAATAAAATTGAAGAAAGATTCAATCAAATCTCTTTATCAACTATGGTATGGCTACAAACCTAATGTAAATTACATGAAAGTATTTGGTAGCAAATGTTATATCTTGGAAGAATCTAGAAAAGGAAAATTTGATGTAAAAGGTGATGAAGGTATATTTCTAGGATACTCCTATACAAGTAAAGCAGACAAATGTTTGAACTTATCTACTCATAAAATAATAGAAAATGCACATCCTAGAATTGATGAGTTTGTAGAAAAGAGTGAAGAAGAAAGAAACAAAGAGCCAAAGGATTATAGAAGATTCATTTACTATGAACCTAATACCCTGTCAAATCTATTTGAAAGAAAAGAAGCTTCATCTCCTGACTCCCCAAGATCTCCTACAGTTATCGAGTTGTAGATAGTGCAACCCAAGTTATAGTTTGAAGGACTTGAGTCATAATCAGAGGCTATCAAACCAGTTCAAACTGAGCCTAGTGGACCCATAATGAAGACAGTGGAACTCATTCAATGCCCAAAGAACCTATGTTAGCAAGATATGTCATAAGGCATCATGCACTTCATTAGATCATTGAAGAAAAATCTAATGGAACAATGACAAGAAGCAAATTAAAAGGTACATGTTTACTTGTTGAATTTGAACCTAGAAATGTTAAAGATGCTCTAGAAAATGAAAGCTAGATTGAAGCAATGAATGAAGAAATAGAATAGATAGAAAAGAAAAAAACTTGGACTCTTGTTCCTAAACCCAAGGATAAGAATGTAATTGGTACAAAGTGGGTATTCAGAAAAACTCTAAATGAAGATGGAAAAGTTTTAAGAAATAAAGCAAGACTAGTATGCAAAGGTTATTCTCAAGAAGGTATCGATTATGGTGAGAATTTTTCTCCTATAACAAGACTAGAAGGTGTTAGATCTTTACTAGCATATGCAGCACATAAAGGATTTAAAGTATATCAAATGGATGTCAAATCTACATTCTTGAATGGAATTCTTGGTGAATAAGTCTACATTGAACAACCAGAAGGTTTTGTTGAAACTAGCAAAAGAGACATGGTTTGCAAGTTACACAAAGCATTATATGGTCTCAAGCAAGCTCCTAGAGCTTGGTATAAAAGACCTCATAATTACTTGATACAGAATGGCTTTCAAAGAAAAATGATATTAGTAGTATTTATATCAAGGAAGGAAGAGATAAGAAGATTCTGTTGGCAGAGATATTTGTTGATGATACTCTATTTACAGGAAATGTTGACTTGTGCAAAGCATTTTCAAAAGAAATGCGTGAAGAATTTGAGATGTTCATGTTTGTTGAGATAAAATTCTTTGTTGGATTGTAGATACAACAGAAAAAATGGTATCTACATCACTCAATCTAACTATATCAAGAGATATTCAAGAAGTTTGGAATGGAAGATTCAAGACCAGTTGGAACCCCTATGTCTATTGGACATAAGCTCTCCAAAGGTGATGATTTCAAAGAAGTAGATTAGACCACATAAAGATTAATGATTGGAAAATTATAGTATGTAGTACATATAAGGCCAAATGTTGCTCTAGCAGTTGGAATAGTGGCAAGATTCTCAACAAATTCTAAAGAAAATCACATGATGGCAATCAAGAGAATCATGAGATATCTAAAACTTACTGAAGACTATGGCTTATGGTATAAACTTGGAGAAAATTTGAACTTGAAAGTATTTACTAATGTTAATTGGGTAGGAAGTATTGATCACAAAAAAGCACTAGTGGTGGAGCATATTATACATCTCAATCCGTAGTAGAGGCAGAATATGAGGCAGTAGTAGTTAATTGTTTTAACATTTTTTGGTTCAAAAATTTGTTGGAAGGAATCAAGATGGAAATCAAGGATCTAATAGAAATATATTGTGATAACACCAGTGCAATCAATATATCAAAAAATCCAGTGATGCATACCAAAACAAAGCACATTGAAATAAAATATCACTTCTTAAGAAAATTGGTGCAAGAAAAAGAAATCAGATTGGAATATGTCAATACAAAGGAACATATTGTAGACATATTCACCAAGCCATTACCTAAGGATGCACTTTTGTATCTAAGAAGTAAGCTAGTGATGATTCCCCTATCTAAAGTTCATTAAATAAAGTTTAGTGATGCATCAAAAAGAGCTAAGTTGACGATTAATTAGTTGGTGCAGAATTGATAAGGGTATATTGCAAATGAATAGTACTTAAGGTACATTGATATCAACAGAGTTGTTGTCTTTGGCATATGTTGTCAAAGAGGGAGAAGTTTACTATCATATCTCTAAGATATTTTGGAACAAGAAGGAACACGAATAAAATAAGGAACTAAAAGAGAGAGAGAAGTTTGTTCTAAGAGGGAGAAAGTTCTATGAATGAACTTCGCAAAATTTATTGCAAATAGTAGAAGAATCCAGTGAAAGGAAGAGCTCATACTCATAGAGGGAGTTCTCAAGAACAAATCCAAAATTTCATCATTCTATGACGTGTTGTGTTGTGATCAATGCCAAAGAGGGAGATTGTTGGATATAGTTGATTAATTGTGTATTGACTTTGATGTTACACAAATTTCATATCATTATCAGTCAGTATATGTTGAGCTCACTTGGGCAATGAAGACAATTTTTTGTGTCTATCAAGTGTTCATGTCATTGCCTAGTTTAGAAGGCAGTGTCTACTAAGCTCACTTGGGTGTCAAAGGAAAGTATGCAAAAATGAGTGTTAACTAAGCTCACTCGGTTAATGAAGGAAAGTTGGATGGAAGTAGTGCTAACTGAGCTCACTCAATTGCCAAAGGATTTTTGCAAGTTTGCAATGTTAACCAAGCTTCTATTGGTTAACACAACAAATCATTTCTGAGTTAGTTTCTACCAAGCTGGATTAGCTAACGAAGGACTTTTTATTTTGTCATATTAATCTTAATTGATTTATCTATTGATTCTAGCGGACTAAGGTGATAAATATTAACTATTCTAAGTTGTGTTTGAGTCACCTTGACAATATGAAGGATACAAATATAAGGTCAAATTGTAGTTTCAAAGTGTGGATGTGAAAGTATGAAGATGTTATTGAAGATTTAATAATCAGAAAAGGAAGCAAATTTGAAGGATAAGCAAAATATCCTTGTGGGGCAGAAAAGCTATATTCGATTAGGAAGGATCAAGTGCAAGCCAAAATAGAGATATATAATCAGCAATATAGTTGCATTCAAATTAGGTCATCTCATTGTTACTCTCTAACCATTGTAGCAGTAATCTAAATCTTTTAACTGAGTTGGCTTAATAGCTATTTGAAAATCCTCTAACAAGGTGGCAATTCCAGTGAATTGTCTCAAGACCTCTAACAAGGCCACTCCTAACAGGGTGATTAAATCCTTTAATAGGGTCACACCTAACAGTGTGTTTTTTGACCTTTAATAGGGTTGCCTCCTAACAAGGCTTACTTTAGAAGAGTGAAAATAGTAACTAGTTGCAATTGGTAGTTTTACCCAAATTGGGTTTCCACATTAAATCTTGGTGTTAACTGTGCTCATGCTATTTTCTTTTGTGTGTTTGCAACTAGGTTAAAGTAATGGAAATCATAGATAACATTTAAATTTTATATGTTAAGGATTTATCGAGCACATTTAGTAATTAGCAAATTACAACATTTTATGTGTGTTTACTGAGCATCAACAGTATTCAGTTTTCATTTTTTATTTTTGATGACATCTAAGTGATATGGGATTTATTTTAATAGTAACTGATTCACCCCTCCCCTCTTAGTTACTCCTTTTATATTTCCAACAATGATAAAGAATTAGTAGACCTTGCAAAACCAATGTTAGTAAAGCTAGAAAGTTTATGGGCATAAATGTCTGATACATTAAAAATAGGTGAAATACCTATGTCAGAAGGTAAAGCAATTTTATATGCATTGGGACCACATTGCTTAAGAATCTAAAATGGGCCAATCTTCTTCATGTGGAGCTTAGTATACTTCCAATTAGGAAGGCTCTTCTTCTAAAGATGGACCATAACCATGTCTCCAACATCAAAATGCACTTCTCTCTGTCTTACATCTATCGCTTGCTTGTATTTTTGAGTGCTTTGTTGCATCCTTTCCCTAAATTTTTGGTGAATGTCCCTCATGACCTCTAAAAAATAATCATCAAGAGCACTACACTAACCAATATTTTCTACTACTCTTAGCTCAAATACTCCCCAGGATGAGATCCATACACAGTCTAAAAAGTGCTCAGTCTTGTACTCCTATTGATGGAGTCATTGTAAGAGAACTCTGTCTAAGGTAGAATAGTATCCCATGCAGCACCATAGTCCTTGGTAAGGCACCTAAGAAGGTTATCTAAGGACCTATTGATGACCTTAGTCTTCCCATCTAATTGGGGATGATAGGTAGATGACATAGCAATACTTATGCCTAATGTTTTCCACAAGGTATGCCAAAAGTGTCCCACAAACTTTGGGTCTCTGTCTAACACAATAATAAGAGGAAGTACATGAAGTCTTACAACCTATTTAAAGAAAAGGCCTACTATACTAGAAGTAGCATGAGTTGACCTACAAGGAAAGAAGTGTGTCATTTTGGAAAATCTATCCACAACCACATATATATTTTCATAACCAAATTCGGTCCTTGGAAGACCCACCACAAAGTCCATGCTGACTGAATCCCAAGGCTTTGTAGGCATAGGTAATGGTGTGTACAAGCCTTGATTATAACTTGTTCCCTTAGATCTTTTATAGTTCAAACAATTTTATATAGACCTCATAACATTTGATTGCATTTTAAGCCAAAAGTAAAATATTCTTACCAACTCCAAGGTTCTGTCAAGGCCAAAATGACTAGCTAGGCTTCTACATTGTTTTTCCCTGATTATATTTTCCCTCATAGAACACTGAGATATACATAGTTGACTTCCCTTGAACAAAAGGCCTTCTTGAACAATATAGTCTAAAAAATTAGTATGATATCTATCCCCTAATTCCAAACAAACTTGGTAGGCATCATGAAAATATTCATTAGTGGAATACATAGCTTTCAAGGTAGAAACATCAACACTCTGCATTTGGATTTCTTCAATGGATAGATTCTTTCTACTCAAGTCATCAGTTATCTTTTTAGCTACCCATTTCTTGTACTTGATAGAGAAGGCATATGACTACTAGTACTTCATCCATTTGACATTTCTATGGTTCAACTTTTCCTATCTATTTAGAAAACTCAAGTCTTGATTGTTAGTATAAATAATGAATTCTTTAGGTAATAAGTAATGTCTTCACTTTCTAAGAGACTGAACCATACCATATAGCTCTCGATCATAAGTAGAGTACTTTTTTTTTGCCTTGGTAAGCTTTTCACTAAAAAAGGTCACATTTTTTCCTTCTATGTAAGCCTTCAAGTCATCATATGACCAAGAAAAAATATGCCTATACTTCCTTGATAATCCAATTAGATATATTCAAATGAAAAGAGACAACTTTTTAGCTATATATTCTTTCTTGGGAGTCTTGGTTGTACCCAAATTTATCTCTTCTAGCTCTTCTAGCTTGTTCTTTTTAACATCTCCTTTTACTCTATCCTAATTATAAAACATGGTCTCTAAGACAACTAAAGCTTTGAGGACCTTGTTGGCTTTGAGTTGTATGAATTCATTCCCAAAAATAGGATCCTTCCCATCTATGTTCTCAACAAAAGGACTGCAATCCAATTCTTTCCTGTGGTACTTTTCTTCACTTTTAAGGAACTTCTACATATCCACATCATCTTCAAAAATCTGCCATCTTTCAACATTATCATAGATTTTAGGTCTTGTTTGCACTTCTACTTTGGATACTCCTAAAAAGGATATGTCATCTAGCTTGATAGAAAAACATTCTAGTAGATCTTCCATTTTATTGTTGGTTTTTTCCGTCCAAGCTATTCCAAAAGCATCAAAGGCCTCAACTTCATCCCATACAACATTTCTATATTGTTTTAGTCTATTATTTTTTTATGCATAGGATTGTCTAACTTGTGACACCACTAGCTTAGAGTCACTAATTACATATAAATATCTTATACCATGTCTAGCATCTATTCTCAAACCTAACAAGAGTGCTTCATACTCTACCATGTTGTTAGTGCATGTAAACTCTAAAGTAAAAGAGTATCTAAAAGATTTCTTTTCTAGTGAAATGAGTACCACTCCAACTCCAACTCCCTCTTTAGAACTATTGGCAATATGTCCAATAAATCAAATAAGGTAAGTAACATGGTTGTCATAGTTGGCAACATATTTTTTTTGTAGATTAGTCATGTTCATTTGTGAAGAAAAATTGTCTAAGTATTAGACAACATCACAATAGCATAACAAATTTGATGATAGCAAAATATTCCCTTTGAATATTCTCTTGCACAGTTAACCAGGGATGCATGACATCATACTAATGACATATACCAATGTACATGTTTGTACAATCAACCACATCCAAGTTATGAAGGAATTAGTAATGCAGTGATGACACAGTGCAAAATAGAGCATATTAATAGAACGTGTTAAAGGACCTAATTTATTATTTTAAATTACCATTTCTTAATGAGATGACTCTAAGGATGTTGTGTGAGCTGACTAAGGAAGAATTTACCAATATTTTTGGCATAAGTATAGGACTTCATTTGTGAATTTCGTATGAAGTGTGAGAAAGATATAATCAATGATTGCGAACTGGATATGATCTTGTGAAATATGAGTAACAAGTGAATACAATATTATATATGATGTGGAGCATTGTTATGCAAGATATGATGTAGATTGATATGTGCACAGTCACTCTTATATGAATAATTTTCAATGAGAAGATTTGCAAAGTATAACATCTTAGTATTTTATGTATACTTCTTTCTTGAAGATCTTATTGTATAGTTGCATGTTAGAGTAGCGGGCTCTTCTTGCACACATTTGTATATGATCCACCAAATCCTAACAAAGTTGAAGCAACTCCTAATAGGATTGAGGCTTCTAACAAGGCCTAGTCTCCTAATAGGAACTTGAGACACTATACATGCTTCATAGACTCCTAACAAAGTCAATATCCTTAACTGGATCCTTTATATAGTGAATCATCAAGTGGGTCTCATCCCCACAGGGTTTTCCCTTGGCTAGGGTTTCCCTAGTTAACATAATATGGTGTTATGATCTCTCTTTGTGTATGGTTGTTTATATTTTTTATCATCATTGGTTTACTTTCTTATGCATGTGGTAAAGTAGTTAATAATATCCAATTGTGGGCAAAAAGATTGAAAATATTGATTCACCCCCCTCTTAGTATTATCTATTTCTAAAAATTAGTATCAGAGCTTGGTTATTCAGAAGAGGCTTAATAGCTTGAATAAGATCCCTATGGATCTAAAATAATGGAAGAAGACTCTTGAAGAAGCACTTAAACAGATTGATCTCCTTACCGATGAAAGAGATGCTCTTAAGGACAGATATAAAGATGCAAAAGCTTATATTGGTGAATTGAAGGACAAGATAGTTGATCTGAAGCAAATAGGACATAATAATCAAACTAGTGATGATGATATTGAAGATTTGAAGAAATAAAATAAGATCCTAAAACATGAGTTGAAGCTAGTTGAAATTAAGCTAAGTCTTAAGAAAAATGGAGGAAAGAATGAATCTAAAATTAAAGCTGAAAATGCAAAACTGAGATCCCAGTTAAGCAAGGTAACATCTGAATTGGAATCTATTAAGTTAGAGCATGAAGAATTAGAGAAATACAACACTATTGTGAAAGGCGAGTTGGTACAAACCAAACAACAACTTGAGAAATTATATACCAATAATGATAAGATTGAAGAACAAATATGTGCACAAAGACCCAGTTATGACAAGACTGGACTTGGATTCTTTCTTGGTCAATCCACCAAGAAATCTATTGAGAAGAAAGAATTTGATACTCCTAAAGTCAATAAGGATCTAAGAAAGATAGATGATACATCTAAAGACAAAGAGAATATCACTCATTCTGAGAAAGATAAAGATTATAATCATGATATGGACAACAAAAGAAAGGAATCTTATGCCTGGTGTGATGAACTTAAAGATACTAAAGTTGATTGCAAAGATAAGTCCTTCAAACCTATTTCAAAGTTTTATTACCATAATTGTCATGGATATGGTTATTATGCAGTAGATTTTAAGAAACCTAAATTTGATAGTAATAATGCAAATAGTAGGATATATAGGAACATTAACCATGTAGGAAACATAAGATCTCACAATAATGAAAGTGGAGAAAGAAAAAAAAAATGTTTGCTATAGATGCAACAATCTTGGACACATTGCAAGGAATTGCAGAGCTCCTAACAACTAGTAGAATGAACAGAAAAGAAATGTACCTGTATGTTAGTTATGCAATAAATATGGACACACAGTGAAGTTTTGCAGAATGGATAGAAGAGACCTAAATAGGAATCAAAATTATAGAAGGAAGAATAGAAGAAATGATATGAAGGATCAGAAAAATGAATTAAAGGAATCATTTATAAAGGCAAAGGAACCAAGAAGCTCTCATATAGTTATAGAAGATGTACCTAACAAGATAATGAAGTCACTTATTGTTTGTGACTCCTCTTACCAAAATTAAGCATTCTTAGTGAAACAGAGTATTAGTTATCGATAATTGATGTTAGAGTAAGTATCAAAGGTTGCACAATTGATAGTATGCAGTAGACATTTAGAGAATTCTACAGTGAAATGTGCTTTCCTTGATAAGACTAGTATAAGGATATGAAAGAACAATAACCTCTCTATTGCACAGAGACAATAAACTGAACTAGTGGCAGACGTGCATTTAATGCGAAGTAAAGATTGTAAAAGATTTAAAAGATGCAAATTGACTTGCATACATCATTTTTTTTTGTGTGAATTCTAAATGCAAGATCATAGCAAGATTTGAAGAATCAAAGAGGCTTGCAATTACACAAATTCACCTGAAACTCTAATACACAAAACTAAGGTATTTTCTAAATTGTTGAACATAATCTTTCAAGAATGGTAAGACAAGAAGTTTTTAATGTAAGAAATAGACCCAGATATAATTTCAAGAAACACCCATTTATTTCTTTTCTTGATGACCCTATTGGAGCATTTTTGCAAGTTCCAAAAAATGTTCTTCACGTCGAGGATATAAGAGGATATATTCATTGCAAGATTGAAAGAATAGGTGATTCAGAGATTCATAAGGAATTAGAGAAAATGTATAGCAATGACTTGTCATTGAAACCTAAACATAGATACCTAGAACGACTTAACCTAATTAAGCATATGTTCTACATGAATTTCGATAATAATGAATGGATAAGGATAATTCTAAGCAAAGTACATGATGATTTTCTATGGTTGGGAGATTCTATCATATTTATTGACAATGACCTAATTCACAAGGTCACAGGTTTGAGCAATGAAGGATGCAATCTAGTGAACATTAAGAATGTGTGCAAGCTAGTTGAGACAAATCTCAATACATATTTTGATGACAGAAACATGAAAGTCAACACCATTCAAGATGATGGAGTGAGACTCATTTGTAAGATTTTGGGATATAAGTACAATCATGGATTTAGGATAAATTAATTCCCTACAAAATTGCTTCATGTAGCTTACTTGGCAGTAAGAGGTGAACAAGTTAATATGTTTAACATTATCTGAACAGAGTTGTTGGATAACATATCTAGAATCAAGAAATCAAGGAGTGCAATCTTTAGGTTTGAATCCCTATTGACACATATATTTTTCTATGCTACTAAGAAGTTTCTTGGTGTAGATTATCACTTGTGTATACAAAACCAAACCTGATACAGTTAGAGACAGTGATATTGCCAGAATAATGAAGTCTTTCCAAACTGAAATGAAGCAAAGATATAAGATACCTCCTAGGCTAGTAGAAAAATACAAGGATGAATTGTGTTTTATGGTTGAAATAGATTTCACTTGCATGGAAGCTTTAGTTCTTCAGGTAACATTCATTGAACCAATGGGTTACCAAATGACTGATGAATTGATTGAAGGATTGTTGGATACAATTAATTAATTGTGTGTTGTCTTTGATGTTACACAAATGTCATATAAATTGATAGGCAATGCTTACTAAGCTCACTTGGTTGATGAAGATAGTTTTCCTTGTTTACCAAGAATTCATAGGTTTACTGTGAATAGATGACAATGTCTACTGAGCTCACTTAGGCATCAAACGAATTGAGGCAGAAAAGAGTTTAACTAAGCTCACTAAGTAAACGAAGGGAAAGATGGATAGAGTTAGTATTCACCGAGTTCACTCAATTACCAAAGGATTTCTACAAGTTTGAAATGTTAACTTAGGTTCTATTGGTTAACATAGGGAATCGTTCCAAAGTTTGTTTCTACCGAGCAGGGTTGGCTTATAAAGGATTTTTCTTGTTTTAGAATATGAAGCTTAATTACTTTACGTATTGACTCTAGCCAACTATGGTAATGAATATTGGTTATTGTAATTTGAATTTGGGCTGACTTGACAATCTAGAAGGTATAAATAAAAGGTCAAGTTGAGATTTCTAGTGTGTGTGCAAGTGTGTTGATGGAATTGAGAAGAAAAGAGAGGGAGTGAACTTGAAGGCTAAGTAGGTATCCTTTTGGAGTAGAAAAGTAATATTCGATCAAGAAGGATCAAGTTTAAGCAAAAAATAGATCTAGATTCAAAAATTTAGTTGCATCACGATCAGGTCATTTCATTGTTACTCTCTAACCATTGTAGTAGTGATCTAAAATCTCTTAATAGAGTTGGTTTAACAACTAGTTGTAAATCCTCTAACAAGGTGGCAATTCCATTGAATTGTTTTAAGACCTCTTGCAAGGCCACTCCTAGTAGGGTGATTAAATCCTCTAACAACGTCACACCTTACAGTGTGTTTTGTAATCTTTAATAGGGTTGGCTCCTAATAGGGCTTACTTCAGAAGAGTGAAAAACAGTAACTAGTTACATTGGTGGTTTTTTCCAAATTGGTGCTTGCAGGAAAGGTTTCAAGGACCTAAGCTAAAGATCAAGATGTCTTACAAGAGACAAATTGCAAAGCTAAATAGAGACAACTTTTTAGCATGGCAAGGACTATTGAGACTTCATATGGCTACCATTAGTGACTTAGGCTACAAATACCTTGATGAAGAATACAAAACTCCTATTGGCAGATTATCTATTGGAGATCTTACTGAGAAAAATAACCATAACATCATTTGTGATTGATATTGCATGTGCTCTCAGCTATGATGAATTTGATGAGATCAAAGACTGTAAAACTATTTTTGATACATGGAACAAGCTAAAAGACATCTATGGTGGTGATGACAATGTAAGAAGAGCCAAAGCAGAAAGCCTTAGAGGAAAATTTGATCAAATACAAATGAGAGAAGATGAAAATGTTGCCAAATATGTGGAAAGAATCAAAGCTAGTGTCAATACAATCAGAGCTTCTGGAAGAGAAATTAAGGAAGAAACTATTGTAAGTAAAGTTCTAAGAACATTGCTTCCTATCTATGCAATTAGAGTATCTTCTATTCAAGAAAAGAGATGTGACTTGAATCATAAGTTAAGTTTGGATGCCTTAGTAGGATGATTGATAGCTTTTGAGCTAGAAAACTTTGATAATTGTGCTCCAACTTCAAAAAATGCTGATTTCGTATTTGAAGCAAAACTTTCACTCAAAGAGAAAGGCAAGAAAATAAAGGACATTTAGTTAGAAAGCGAAGAGCAAATAGAGGAAAGTTTTGCTAGTGATCTTGAAGTTGTTGAATCTTTACTTGCAAAGAAATATTCTCAAGGTAGAGGAAAGTACAAAGGTAAAGTTCCTTTAATCTACTTTTGATGTGAAGAAATTGATCATATTGTTGCTTGGTGCCCAAACAGAGAAAGAAAGGATGAAAAGAAGAGCCACAAGTACAAAGGCAAGAAGGAATCCAAAAGTCATAAATCCTTCAAAGACAAAGGTAAGAAGACTTATTTTACGGCTAAAGATTCTGATAATAGTGATGATGAAATAGTATACATTCTATAAAGGATGAATCTGATGAAGAAGAAGATGAGATGGCACTTATCTCACTTGTTAGTAAAAATGACACATGTATCATAGATAGTGGATGTTCACATCATATGACTAGAGACAAAACAAAATTTAAACACTTTGAACACTATGATGGAGGTAGTGTAAGGTTTGGAAACAATGAACCTTGTTGCATAAAAGGGAAAGACTGAATCTCATTAACCAATGAACTTGTATGTGACAATGCTTATTGGGTTGAAGGACTAAAAAATAACCTACTAAGTGTGGCACAACTAATCAACATTGGATTGAAGGTAGAATTCATGCATGGCAAGGCAAAATTGCTGGATGACAAAGGGAATCTAATTGGATCAGGCAAACAAACAAGAGATAACCTATTTTATCTTGATCTTGGTGATTGCTCATGTTTTATTGCTCAAATGGAAGAAAGTTGGTTATGGAATAGAATATTATGTCATGTAAACTTTGATAATATGGTCAAGATAAGAAAATTCAGAAAAGTAAGAGGTATCCCTAGTTTGAAGAAACTAGATGTTGGATTATACAAAAATTGTTAGATTGCCAAAATGGGAAAGACTAGTTCTAAGACCAAAAACTATCAATCTGAAGATGTCTTGAAATCGTGCATACTAACCTATGTGGACCCATTGGAATAGAAATTTATGGTGGAGAAAAATGCTTTATTCTTTTTGTTGATGACTATTCTAGAATGATGATTGTTATGTATCTTAGAGAAAAGTCAGAAACATTTGAGAAATTCAAACGGTATCTAGCAAGAGAAGAAAAAGAAATAGGAAAAATAGTGAAATGCTTAAGATCAGACAAAGGTGGTGAATTCATCTCCAATGAATTCAATAATTTCTACATTGAAAGAGGAATAAAAAGGCAAGTATCAACCCCTAGTACTCCTGAGCATAATAGAATATCTAAAAGAAGAAACAAATCCATCATGGATTGTGCAAGGACTCTAATGATTGAAAAGAAAGTTGCTTTCAAATACTGGAAGGAAGCCATTAGCACTGCAGTTCATACTTTGAACCAAGCTTATTTGAAGAAGGACTCACATAAAACCCCTTATGAATTATGGTATGGCTAAAAACCCAATGTAAGTTACCTAAAAGTATTTGGCAGTAAATGTTATATCTTGAAAGAGTCTAGAAAAGGAAAGTTTGATGTGAAAGGTGATGAAGGTATATTCTTATGATATTCTTGCCAAAGTAAGGCATATAAATGTTTAAATTTGTCTTCTCATAAAATCATAGAAAGTGCACATGTGAGAATTGATGAGTTTGCAAAAAAGACTAAAGAAGAAAGCAAAAGGGAACTAGAAGATTACAAAATATTTGTTTACTTTGAACCTGATACATTACCTAGCATATCTAACAATAAGGAAACTTCATCTCCTGAATCTTCCTAAGCTATTGAGTTTCAAGAAGTACAAACCGAGTCATAGGGACTTGAGTCACATTCTAAAGCTATCGAGCCAATGTCTATCAGGTCTGAATGACCTGATCCTAAAGATGAAATTCAAAATGAAGAAAGTACAATTCATTCAAAAGGAAAAGAACCTGTATTGACCAAATATGTCAGAAGGCATCATGCACCTAATCAGATTATTGGAGATAAATCAAAAGGTACTATGACAAGAAGCAGAGTGAAAGGTACATGTTTACTTGTTGATTTTGAACCTAGAAGTCTTAAGGATGCTATAGAAAATGAAAGCTAGATTGAGGTAATGAATGAAGAAATAGAACAGATAGAAAAGAACAAAATCAAGACTCTCGTTCCTAGGCCTAAAGATAAAAATGTGATTGGAACAAAATGGGTATTCAGAAATAAGCTAAATGAAGATGGACAAGTATTAAGAAACAAAGCTAGATTAGTGTGTAAAGGGTATTCTCAAGAAGAAGGAATTGATTATGGTGAGAATTTTGCACCTATTTCAAGATTAGAAGGTGTTAGGACCCTACTTGCATATGTTGCTCATAGAGGATTCAAAGTATATCAAATGGATGTTAAATCTACATTCCTGAATGGAATTCTTGATGAAGAAGTCTACATTGAACAACCAAAAGGGACATGGTCTTTAAATTACACAAAGCACTATATGGTCTGAAACAAGCTCCTAGAGCCTGGTATGAAAGATTACATAACTGCTTAATATAGATTGGTTTTCAGAGAGAAAATGATAACAGTAGTCTATACATCAAGGAGGGAATAGATAACAAAATTGTGTTGGAAAAGATATTTGTGGATGACACTCAATTTACAAGAAATGATGATCTATGCAAAGAATTTTTAGAACAAATGAACAAAGAGTTTGAGATGTCTATGTTTGATGAAATAAAATCCTTTGTTGGATTGTAGATACAATAGAACAAAAATGGTATCTATATATCACCCAATCCAACTATGTAAAAGAGATACTCAAGAAGTTTGGTATGGAAGATTCAAAACCAGTCGGTAGCCCCATGTGTACTGGACTCAATCTTACCAAAGATGATGACTCCAAAAAAGTAGATCGGACCTTATATAGTTCAATGGTTAAAGAATTGTAGTATGTAGTTCACATGAGGCCTAACATTGCTTTAGCAGTTGGGATAGTGGCAAGATTCTCAACTAAACCCAGAGAAAATCACATGATGGAAATCAAGAGAATCTTGAGATATTTGAAAGGTACTAAAGACTATGGCTTATGGTACAAACTTGGAGGAAACATAGACCTAAAGGTATTCACTGATGTTGATTGGGTAGGAAATCTTGATGATAGAAAAATAAAAAGTGGTGGAGCTTTCTTTCTTGGTAAAAGGTTGGTATCTTGGACAAGCAAGAAGCAAAACTACACATCCCAATATACAACAGAAGAAGAGTATGTAGCAACAATAGTGAATTGTTCTAACATTATTTGTTTTAAACAATTGCTAGAAGGAATTAAGGTTGAAATAAAAAATCCAGTAGTGATGTACTCTGATAACACCAGTGTAATTAACATATCAAAGAATCCAGTGATGCATTCCAAAATAGAGTACATTTCTATAAAATATCACTTTGTTAGAGAACTGGTTTAGGACAAAGAAATCAGATTGGAATATATCCATATGAAATAACAAATTGCAAACATATTCACCAAGCTATTACCTAATAATGCATTCTTATATCTAAGAGGTAAGCTAGGGGTTATTCTCCCATTTGAAGCTCACTAAATAAAGTTTAGTAATGCATCAACTAGAACCAAGCTAAAGATCAATCAGTTGATGTAGCATAATCAAGAGCATATTGCATATCAATTAGTACTCAAGGTATATTGATACAAATTTTTCATGTGTTGTCTTTGGCATATGTTGTCAAAGAGGGAGAAGTTTAGTATCATATCTTTTATATTTCTAAAATTTTGTAGAGGGAAAATTTTGAATATATTTTTGTAGAGGGAGAAGTTTGAAAAGGAGGTATGCAAAGGGAGAATATAGCATAAAGAATAAATTATTGTGAAAAATCAAACAGGAATTTTTTTGTCAAAAGAATCTTGTTCTCAAAATTTCATTGTGCTATGACATGTTGTGTTGCCAACAATGCCAAAGAGGGAGATTGTTGGATACAATTGATTAATTGTGTGTTGTCTTTGATGTTACACAAATTTCATGTCAATTGATAGACAATGCTTACTGAGCTCACTTGGTCAATGAAGATAGTTTTTTTTGTCTACTGAGCATTCACAAGTTTACTTTGAATAGATGATAGTATCTACAAAGCTCACTCGGGCATCAAAGGAATTAAGGTAGAAAAGAGTGTTAGTTGAGCTCACTCGATTAATGAAGGGAAAGATGGACAAAGTTAGTATTCACTGAGTTCACTCGGTAGCTAAAGGATTTATGCAAGTTCACAATGTTAACTGAGCTTCTGTTGGTTAACACAGGGAATCATTCCAAAGTTAGTTTCTACTGAGCAAGGTTAGCTTATGAAGGATTTTTATTATTTTGGCATATGAAGCTTAATTTCTTTATGTATTGATTAAAGCCAACTATGGTGATGAATATTGGTTATTATAATTTGAATTTGCGCCGACTTGACAATCTAGAAGGTATAAATAAAAGGTCAAGTTGAGATTTCTAGTGTGTGTGCAAGTGTGTTGATTGAATTGAGAAGAAAAGAGAGGGAGTGAACTTGAAGGATAAGTAGGTATCCTTGTGGAGCATAACAATAATATTCAATCAGGAAGGATCAAATTTAAGTAGAAAAGAGATCTAGATTTAGCAATTTAGTTGCATCATGATCAGGTCATTTCATTGTTACTTTTTAACCATTGTAGTAGTGATCTAAAATCTCTTAATAGAGTTGGTTTAACAACTAGTTGTAAATCCTCTAACAAGGTGGCAATTCCATTGAATAGTTTTAAGACCTCTTGCAAGGCCATTCCTAGCAAGGTGATTAAATCCTTTAATAGGTTCACACCTAAAAATGTGTTTTGTAACCTTTAATAGGTTTGGCTCCTAATAGGGCTCACTTCATAACAGTGAAAAATAGTAACTAGTTACATTGGTGGTTTTTTCCAAATTGGGTTTCCATGTTAAATCCTAGTGTCTAATATGTTCATTTTATTTATCTTATGTTTGCAAATTAATTACTGTTAATGTCTCAAAATCTACTAAAAGTAATTCACACTTTGCATTTATCGAGTTACAACATTTTCTGTGTGTTTACTGAGTAACAACAACAATCAATTTTCTTAGTCTAAATTTTATTTTTGACATCTCAGAGATCTAGGATTTATTTTAGTGGTAACTAATTCACCCCCCCTCTCATATACTCCTATATTTCCAACAAGGATATGCACAGATAATCCTTCATTCTGAAGTTGATTCTAATTGTCCTAGATGGGGCACATACATTGAGAAGATGAGATAAGTTAAGACAAGGCAAATAATAAAGGATTCCAATAAAAAGGTGGATAAGGTGATTGATTCTATATTGAAGGAATCAGGAATGACTAGAAAAGAATTTGATGAGGTAAAAGGGATAGCCATGGAAATGAAGGATAGTGGTCAAACTGAGCTTTTGACCCCTACATCCATTGTAATGGTAGGACCTATCGAAGAGGTCATAGTTGCCCAAACAAGTGCGTAAACACCTACTATGCCTTATGCAGTAGTTGCATAGTAGCAACCTCCAAGGAATCTAGTGAAGATTGAAGAAGCATTAGCTACAAGGAAGTCTAAAAGGCTTGAAAGGACCAAAACCTCTCTTAAGAAGAGAGTCAAGTAGACTACAAGTGGTCCACGCAAGAAGAGAAGAACCTTGTAGATTAGTTCTTCTAATTCTAAAGAAGAAACTAGTGACAGACCAGTTGAACCAGTAGATCAAAAAGCAAAAACCTCAGCCAGGTAAAAAGCACGGAAGCCAAAGTTAGAGAATCTTAACATGCAAATCATTAATGAAAATAATTTTGTACAGTTGAATAAGTACTATGATTTGTATAATAATATGGACAGGAGACAACTAGAAAATGTAGTAGTTAGGAATATTATCCTAAAAGATAAGAGGTTTGACAATATAAGAGGTCAGATACCTAAAGATTTGTACAATAAATTGCTAAATAGAAAGAGCAAAGTTGTAGAGGAAGACAAGAAAATAAGAATTAATATGGTGAAAAATTTATGTTCTATAAATAATGAGGAAGAAATAATAGTTGTTCTAAAGGTATAGCACCTTTCTTAAGGAATAAAAATAGATCCACTCTCCTCATGGGAGGAAATTATGAGGAAGTTAATAAGGAAACACAAAGGCTATAGTCACATTTATTTCTACTATGCCTAAGGAAAGTGCACAGCTAAAGAAGGCAATCCAGATACCTAAGGAGTGTGCATAGACAAAGGAAGCAATTCCTACTATTGATAGTCCACCCCACAATTTTGGGCAACCAACTGGAACACTAATTGATTCTATATTAAAGGAATCGGGAATGACTAGAAAAGAATTTGATGAGGTAAAAGGGATAGCCATGGAAATGAAGGATAGTGGTCAAATTGAGATTTTGACCCCTAGATCCATTATAATGATAGGACCTACTAAAGAGGTCACAGTTGCCCAAACAACTGCACAAACACCTACTATGCCTTATGCAATAGTTGCACAGTAGCAACCTCCAAGGAATCTAGTGAAGATTGAAGAATCATTAGTTACAAGGAAGTCTAAAAGGCTTGAAAGGACCAAAACCCCTCTTAAGAAGAGAGTCAAGTAGACTACCAGTGGTCCACACAAGAAGAGAAGAACCTTGCAGATTAGATCTTCTAATTCTAAAGAAGAAACTAGTGATAGACCAGTTGAACCAACAGATCAAGAAGCAAAAACCTTAGCCAGGTAAAAAGCATGGAAGCCAAAGTTAGAGAATCTTAACATGCAAATCATTAATGAAAATAATTTTGTATAGTTGAATAAGTACTATGATTTGTATAATAATGTGGATAAGAGACAACTAGAAACTATAGTAGTTAGGAATATTATCCTAAAAGATAAAAGGTTTGACAGTATAAGAGGTCAAATACCTAAAGATTTGTAAAATAGATTGCTAAATAGAAAGAGCAAAGTTGTAGAGGAAGATAAGCAAATAAAAATTAATATGGTGAAAAAGTTATGTTTTGTAAATAATGAGGAAGAAATAATAGTTATTTTAAAAAGTATAGCACCTTTCTTAAGGAATAAAAATAGATCCACTCTCCTCATGGGAGGAAATTATGAGGAAGTTAATAAGGAAACACAAAAGCCTATAGTCACATTTATGTCTATTATGCCTAAGGAAAGTGCACAGCTAGAGAAGGCAAGCCAGATACCTGAGGAGTGTGCGCAAACAAAGGAAGCAAGTCCTACTATAGATAGTCCACCCCATAGTTTTGGGCAACCAACTGGAACAACTATTTCCAGTGATTCACCACATTTCACCATTGGTAGTGAATCTATGCAAGTAGATAACACCAATGTGATAACTGATAGAACTAAGGACCCATTCAAGGACTTTGGTACCAGTATTGTTGGCAATATTATGAAATATAGTAGCTCATCTAATGAAGTAGAAGATTAGGAACCAAAGGAAGAAGATGCACCTTCTGCAAAGAAAGTTGAATCTAGTAGTGAAGCAACTACTTTGAGTGTACCCTTGACACCAGCAGTAGTAACACCCTCCACACCACCTATCCAAGAAACAACAACAATAGTTCAATTAGATGAAGAAGATGAAGCAAAGAATCTCATATCTTCTTTAAGTAAACTTCTTGAGAAAAAGAAATCATTCATGTCCTTTGGGAAGACTTTGACTTTAGTTTTGGACATAATGGAGAAGCTAGTAAGCCTTATTGACTCTCCCACAAATATTCAACAATGCACAACAAATTTGTACAACTTTTGATAATGAATTCACAACACTTTCTAATGTGGCTTCAATTCAAGCACAAATAGAGCATGATGGTAAACTCCTTAATGCCATGTGCACTATGTTAGGATAAACCACGGACATAAATAAAAACTACATGCAAATATAACCAATAATAGAAAATAATAGAACACACAGAAATGAACACAAGGCACCGAGATTTAATGTGGTTCACCCAATCCCTGGGCTACGTCCACCAAACAGCAAGTCCGATCTTATTACAATCCAGTGATTACAACCTGATTACAATCTATAATCCCTTACAGCTCAATACCGCTACAAGAACCAATTTCGTATCACAACATTATGAAAAATACCCAACCTGAAGCCCTTTTATACAAGTATTAAACCGCTTTAGGGTTATAACATGTCGGCCATATGTCGGCCACTATTTATGAAGTATGTACAGTACTTTCCTTATCAGTCACCACAATCTAACACACTAATATGAGGATGACATAGAAACTTTGAATATATGCATTAAGGCACTAAGACAATGTATAGAGGAAGGAAAATAGGCTTATGCTATGTGCAACTTGGCATACATTCATCTCCAAGAATTTGATGATCAAATCAAAGAAAAGGTATCTGAGCTTCAAATGCTCATTAACAACTTTCTCAAGCAAAACTAGAAGATAGATACCATTGAGCACACAATACAAACACTTCATGATAGCATAAGGAATATGCAAGCAAAAAAAGAGAAAGCTCTGAAGAGACTCACTCTCCTAAGAGAACACTTGTTCCCATAAGTAACATTGTTGGAGAATCAATTGGAGGAATGCTTGTCAGCAAAATATTCATATGACAAGTTTGTGGCTACATACTTGAATACAACAGAGTTAGCTACATATGCTTTATGTGTGCTAATTAGTGTATCTAATGCACTAAAAAAAAGTTGGAAGAAACACTTTGTGTAGTTAAAAACCAACTTCAGTGATTGTTTTTCCAAGTTTTGATGCAACTACTAGAATTTGATAGTCTTTTATTTTCTGATACCTTTGCCATTAATGTCAAAGGGGGAGATATATGAAAAATTGTAATAATAGTAAGTTTTTATTGTAATTTGTAAGGGGGAGAAATAAGTTGTAATTGGAGTTATAAGGGAGTTAATCTTCTTAAAACATGAATACAATATTTTTTTACTATGGTATGGTTTTTTTTTGTATGGTACGATAGCATGTTTGGGAATTAGCCAATTTTCCCAAAATGTTGCCATCAATGCCAATGGGGGAGATTGTTGGAAATATGTCCAATCAATCAAATAAGGTAAGTAACATGGTTGGCATTTATGGCAACATTTTTTTTTGCAGATTAGTTATGTTCATTTTTTAAGGAAATTTCTCTAAGTATCAAATAGCATCACAACAACAGAATATTCCCTTGGAATATTCTCTTGCACAGTTATCCAAGGATGCATGACATCATACCGATGACATATACTAGTTTGCATGTCTGTACAATCAACCAAGTTCAAGTTACGAAGGAATTAGTAATGTAGTGATGACACAACGTAGAATAGAGCATATCAACACAATGTATTAAAATGACTTAATTTACTATTTTGAATTACCATTTCTTAATGAACCAACTCTAAGGAATTTATGTGAGCTAACTATGGAAGAATTTACCAATATGTTTGGTATAAGTAAAGAACTTCATTTACAAAGTTAGTGTGAAGTGTGAGAAAGATATAATCATTGATTGTGAACTTCATATGATCTTGTGAAATGAGAGTAACAAGTGAATGATATATTATATATGATGCGAAGCATTGTTATGCAAGATATGATGTAGATTAATCTATGTGTAATTGCTCTTATATGAATAATTGCTAGTCAAAAGATTTACAAAGCACAACAAGTATCTTAGTATTGTATGTATACTTATTTCTTGAAGATCTTATTGTATAGTTGCACGTTAGGGTAGTGGGCTCTTCTTGCACACATTTGTATATGATCCACGAACTCCTAATAGGTTTGAGGCTTCTAACAAGGCCTAGTCTCCTAATAAGGACTCGAGACACTATACATGCTTCATAGACTCCTAACAGGGTCAATATCCTTAACCAGATCCTTTATATAGTGAATCATCTAGTGGATTTCATCCCCATTAGGGTTTTCCCTTGGCCAATGTTTCCCTAGTTAACAAAATATGGTGTTAAGATCTCTCTTTGTGAATGGTTGTTTATACTATTCAACATTATTGGTTTACTTTCTTATGCATGTGGCAAAGTAATTAATAATATCCAGTTGTGATCAAAAAGATTGAAAATATTGTTCACCCCCCCCCCCCCCCCTCCCACCCCCCTCTCTCAGTATTATATATTTCTAACAAGAACTAGCACCATCAAAGTACATGGTCCACAAATCTATTTTGTTAGAGTAATTTCTTACTTCTTGTATCATTAATGCATGTGTTTTCTCCTTTTCTAAAATAATCACCTCTACTCTGAAATCATTGATATCAATATCCAAGAAGCATGTTACATCACTATCAATATTTTATTCAATCATGTGGGTGACCCTAGGCTCTCTATTTACCTTCACCACCCAATCACCTATGTGAAAAGTAGTAAATGAAAGATCACATTGTTAACTACCACCTATTGTAGCCATCCACTTTCTAGAAAATAACATTCCATATTGAGGAGCGATGTCTACTGCTAGCACACTCATGGTAAGTTCATTATTTGGGTATGCATGATGCAAGAGCATCCTAGGTTAGTTGGCTATCCTACATGATTAAGATATTTTGGTGGGGTTGAGTGGACCTATTTGGGTCTTGAGTGATGAATTTTGATGTATTTAATAAGTATTGTAAGTTTATAAAGGCATTTGGTATTTAATTTATGTTGGAGGCTGACTTGTGGCTCTTCAAGTAGTTAATGTAAGGGATATTTAATTTGTAGTCCACTGGGTTGACTTGTGGCTTAGTTGGACATAAGTAGGGGTTGTGGTGAAGTCTTTAGTCATTATTCATCCATCTTGGAGAAGAGAAGGTGGCAGAGGAGAAAATTTTGAAAGGCTAGTAGCTGAGGGATGGGAAACAACAAGATTACTTGGTGGGCTTGCAAGTACCAGTTACATCTTCCTTGGGGGTTTCTACCAAAGTGTGGATCTTGACTAGCTAGGGTTTGGATTGGAACTTGAGAGATCTTGTAGAACTATTACTTTCTTTGTATTTGGCCATAATCGGGAAGGCCTTATAGCCTAACACATTTCATGTAATTAGTTATATCTATGACATCTCCTTTAGGGATTCTCCTACCTTGCACTACATCAAGTGGTATCAGAATGAAGGTTGTTCCTGAGTGTGGAGACTGGGCGTTGAATTTGAGGCAATTTGCACCAGGGTCTTGTGAAGTGGATTTATTAGGGTTTACAAAAATCTTAGAAGATGCCTCCAAGAAGATTGGACCCTAGGGCAATTGATGATCTTAGTGATGCTGTGAAAGAAAGGATCTCTGAGAAGGTTAAAGCAAATTTTAGATCTAAAATAGAGGAGGCTAAATATAGTTTTAGATTTGAGATGGCATTGATGAAGAGTGATATGATTATTGAGATCATAAGTGTTATAGATGGTGTACCTCAGCATATGAATACTAAAGATGGTTATGAGGAAGTTATTGAAGATTTTGAAGTTACTGGATCAAGTGGTGAGGCCAAAACTAATCATGTGGAGAGGCCTATGGGAAATAGGGTTGGTCAATTTGCTAGACCTGGATCTCAGTTGAAATTAAAGCATAAGATGGAGGTTTCTAATTTTTTTAGGTACTTTGAATCTTGAAGACCTAATTAATTGGATTAGTGAATTGGAAGATTACTTTGAGCTTGAAGATATTGAGGATCCACTTATAGTAAGGTTGGCACAAACTTAGCTGAAGGGACATGCTTCTCTTTGGTGGAAGGAATAGCAAAGAGACAGAGAAGGTGAAGGTGAAGGTGAAATGAAGATATCTAGATGGAGATTGATGGTGACTAAATTGAAGGCTAAGTTCATTCCTGCTGATTATGAACTTGAGTTGTTTAAGAGGTTGTAGAATCTTAAATAGAAGGATATGACTATGAAGGATTATACCAAGGAATTCTACAAGTTGACTACTTGCTCTGGGCATAGAGAATTGTCAAAGGAAAAGGTAGCTCGGTATATTAATGGTTTAAGATTTAATATTCAGGATGAGGTTGGTATGTTGAAAATTTCTTTGGTTGAGGATATTTATCGGTATGCTTTGAGAGTAGAAGAGAAGCTAAAGAGGAAGAATCAAAGTAGTTCTCAAGAGAAGAAGTAGGACTACTTGGCAAAGGCTAAACCAAGTGCAAAAGATCAATCAAAACTTTTTGATTAGAAGAGAAGGATAGGTAGAGGTGAATTTAAGGGTACTTGTTTCAAATGTCATGAAGAAGGACATAGATCATATGAGTTTCTATAGAAGGTTAGTGATAAAAGAACTATTGTTGTAAATGAAGTTAAAGACCATGAACCTAAGTAAGGGGAGAGTTTATTGGCTTAGTGAGTATTGGTTGGTCAAAGGACACCAGAATCTTGTTAGAGGATTAATTTGTTCAGGACTCATTGTAAGTCTAGTGGTAAAGTTTTCAATGTGATTGTTGATGGTGGTAGTACGGATAACCTTGTTGCCAAGGAGATGGTTCAGAAACTTGGTTTTGAAGAGAGTGAGACATCCTTATCCTTATAGGATTGGCTAGTTGTGAGGTGCACATACTTTGGAAGTGTGGGAGTAGTGCCTTGTTGAGTTCTAGATTGGGAAGTATAAGGACCAAGTGTTGTGTGATGTTGTGGACATGTATAGTTGTCATGTGTTACTTGGTAGACCTTGGTAGTATGATTGCAAGGTTGTGCATGATTGTGTCAAGAATGTGTTTGCAAGTGAGAAAGGTGGTAGGGAAGAATTTCCTGATTCCTTTGTAGAAATAAGAGGTTAGTAGAATGAACCTGATTATTGGAAGCCGAGTTGAGTTGGTAGATTATGAAAGGTTTAGCAATCAATGTGGACTAAAAACCTATGGAACACCGAGGATGGAGGTGAAGAAGTAGAAGAAGAAAAAGGGAAAGAGTTTACAATTTGAAGACTTGGAGGACATGTATGTGAAGAACTAGTTTTGGATTTGTGTGTTAAATCCTAGGAGATGTTCTTCCAGCTACAAAGAACATCTTTTCACATCTAGGGAGTCTAATGCAGGAGCATCATGGGGTAGTTGGCTACCCTACATGATTAAGGGATTTTGATGGGGTTGAGTGGACTTGTTTGGGTCTCGAGTAATTAATTTTGATGTATTTAATAAGTATTGTAAGCTTTTAAAGGCATTTGGTATTTAATTTTTGTTGGAGGCTAACTTGTTGCTCTTCAAGTAGTTAATGTAAGGGATATTTAATTTGTAGCTTGCTAGGCTAACTTGTAGCTTAGTTGGGTATAAGTAGGGGTTGTGGTGAAGTATATAGTCTATATTCATCCATCTTGGAGAAGAGGAGGTGGTAGAGGAGTGAATTTTGAAAGGCTAGTAACTGAGGCATGGGAAAAAAGGAGATTGCTTGGTGGGATTGCAAGTACCAGTTGGATCTTCCTTGGAGGTTTGTACCCGAGTATGGATCTTGACTAGCTAGGGTTTAGATTGGATTTTGAGGGATCTTGTAGAACTATTACTTTTTTTGTATTTGGTCATAATGAGGAAGGCCTTACAACCTAACACATTGCATGTAATCAGTCATATCTATGAATAAATCATTATGACTTGGCTTCAAATCTTTCATTGTTGTTTCTCTTTTGTTGTGTGGTTATTTTTTGGAGGCTACGGAATCTCCTTTGGGGAATCTCCTACCTTGTACTACATCAATGCAGCTATTATGTAGGGTAGTACATCTATAGTTCCTATGACATGAACCTCTCTTGAATCAAGAGCACAATATCTTCCATGTGTTTTGTATCAAATTTCAAGCCTAAGGACTCCATTATCTTAAAAGGCATAAAAATATTCAAATCTTAGAAAAAATGGGTTAATATGCTCAATGTAAGTAGCAGATAAATTTTCTAAGTACATAAGGGTAATCTGAGACACAACCCCTTCAACTTCCCTAATTTTATATGGCACTTCCTTCATGCTTATTAAAGGTTTTCCATCCTTAATATCATTAGTTGTTCCTATAGCCCCTTACCAAGTTGATGCCTTATTCTTATGCTCTTCTATCTTAAATAATTGAGACAAAGGGACCTTTATAGTAATCTGAGAAAGCATGGAGAACATATCTATAAGGACATGGGAAGGGATCTTGGCTAGCATACCCTTTTCTTCATTTGGTTAAACCATAGTGTTTTCAAGTTGTAGATTTTTACCTCCGATACCTTCACCTTTGTAGTCTACTTCTTTGTCTCATCATTTTGGGATGTTGTCACCTTCTTTGATTCCTATTTCTTTATCTTTATATCTTTCACTTTCATTACTAGATAGTCCTTGACCTTATTACCATCAGGCATCTTTGATGAATATTCATGATGTTTTGCTAGTGTCATTGCTCACAACTCTTTTCTTGAATTATAATTACATTGGACATGAGTCACCATATTTTCTATGATTTTGTTGATTTCTTGTTTTGATGGCTTCCTCAAATTAATGTATAAATATAATATTACAAGCTTTATCATCAAATCCTTCATCATCATCAAAAAATAATTGTTGATGAAACCTTTCATAATCATATCTCTATGATTTTACATCCATTCCACATGTCTCATGATCAAAATCATCACCATTTTCACATTAAGAAGTAACCAGGTTACCTACATTATCTATATTTTCTTCCTCAGTAATTTGTTTTGGCTCAAGCTCTTGTGAGATAGATATTGATTGGATAACTCCACAATACCTTGGAAGGTGTGGTGATTTATAGGCCATGCACCAAGGAGTATCCTCTACCATATTGACAGTATTTCTTTGTAATGGCTCTGGAGTAGTTTTCTCATTGTTTCTCTTAGCCACATTTGCAATAGGCTTTACATCTCTCCATTGAATATTATAGGGGTAATTTTGTAACTTGGTTTTTCTATTGGGTTGTTGTTGAATTGATGGATATTCACCAACATTTTATTTATTTACATTTCCTATTGGTGGCTTTGTTTTGTTTAACAAATCCAACATATGACCCATCTTATTTTCCTTAGGTTTCTTATTTCCAGCAAGGCTCTCATTTTCTCTTTTATTACTTCTAGAGCCAAAAAGTTTTGATTTGTCACTTCTCCCTAATTTTCCAAATGTTCTCCTATTATTTTCTATGTTATTGTAATTCTGAAAGCATCTCTCAAAGTCTTGAGAACTTTGTCTCTTAGGATATATGCCATATTTCTATCAAAATCATTGAAATAGGTTGTGAGGCATACATTTTCATCTAGCCTCATTACATGGAATAACTTATATATCCCTTTTGAAATCTCACATTGAAATCAAAAGTGGATTTGTTTTGATTTTTCTTGATATTATTAAATTCATTGAGTATGAAACCAACATTTGTATTGTCTCCATATTGTTCCTTGAAATATTTCTCCAAATTATACCATTAAGAAATATTGTCATCATGGAGTCTTCTGAACCAATCCCTAGCATCCTCAATAAGAGAATACACAAAAAACTTCATGACAACATCCTCATATTAAGCTTCATAATCATTCAACATATCTATAAAAAAAAATTGATGTTGTTCCCCATTGATTGCATTATTTCCAATGAACTTATCTACCTTATTTCTTAGCCCAATGGGAATAGGATTGGGATGACCAGTGATTCTTGCAAAGGATATATGTTTATATCTCTCTAAATATGCATGTCTCTTTTGGAAACTAGTACCCCCACTTGCACTGGGACCAACAATAGTTGTAACAAGGTTTATTACACTAGCATTCAATGGTTTTCTTGATGCAACATTTTCAACTCTACTAGAAGATATCATAGGATTTGCCTAATAATTTCTCAAAATAGTTGTTGTAAGGCTAGGAGCATTACCAAAAGATGTACCTTGGGAAGATACCACAAGGCCAGTATCAAAACAAGAGGTAGACTTAAGGAATTGAATCTTCATCTTCATCTCACTATCATGTGCTTCATTTTCAACCTTCTCCAACTCCTTGTCAAGGTTCTCATGTTTCTTCCTAGCTCTTTCCAAATCTATGTCAATTTGTGACATGATAGGGACATCTTTTGGAGTTGCAATAGGTTCATTTATGTGAGTACTAGTAGCCTTCTATTTACCTTTATCTACAATATTAGATTTGGGTTTAGATGTATTCACTAGGTCATTATCCTTCTCATTGGGTTCATACTAGTTGATCTTACTGGTAACTCATCCCTCCTTCATAGACTGAAAATTGTCATGTAAATCTTGTTCTCATGCCATACACTCAGATCTCAAATTCCTCAAGTCTCCAAATACATCTGCACGTAAGAATGTGGACTTTTTCTCTAGTCTCTTGTTTTTTTGTTTCAACAGAGATATTCTCCTAATTAGGTTATCCCTTTCCATGAGGACATTCATGGCTTCTATTTCTTTACTTTTCTCCAAACATTTGTGCCTAGCATCCTCTATTATAGCTTGTCTTTTGAGGATGTCTAACTCAACATACAAATCAATAGTATTGACAGTAGTATCCTTTGACTTCATGGTCTCACTAAGATCTATGAGATTTCTCTCAATGAAAGGGACATGTTTAGGGTGAGATCCACCGAGTTGGGAGTTTTTTGAGTTTTCATGTCTATCCATACTTCTTAAATTAGCTATTCGAGATCTGATGGATAAAATAGATAAGACTACTTTACCTTCACATACTTCTTCTCCTTGAAAATTGGTGTTGAAAAAATCTCCTAAGATACTAGTATTATCAGAATCAAAACTCTTAGAGGAGAAACCTTTCTCTTCTACAATTTGAGGATGATGACTTACCCCAACATTATTTCTAGGTCACCAGGCAAAACTAGACTCTCCCCTTTTCTTAGGCCAGATCTTTCTATTATCCATGGGTAAATAAGTTTATAGTGGGACATAAGGATGTGATTTTATGTAGACCCTCATATTTTTTCTCTTGTTAGCTATTAAGATAATAATGAAATGTAAACTTTAAAACATTGGTTAAGAAACCCTAAGCGAGTCACCACTTACCTAGTGAAATAAAGTTTCCTTAATGAAAAACCTTGAGAATATATAATAGAATGAACCAATCAAAACAAGGTGTGAGGCCTAGAACTATGAAGGATATAAAATGTGATTGCTCCACTCACCACATAAAATAAAAAAACATACTACTCTGGGAAAAGTATTTAAAACATCAACCAAGCATTAAAATATTCTAATAACAAATAGATCCAACTCTGCAACACAAGAAAGGACACCATTCTGACATATGCAACACTTTGCTTAAATTTTTCTTCATGTTCATGCTTGGTGAACACTATAAATATTCTTGGAAAATACATCACTCAGTTAATACTAAAATTACTCAGTTAACACTAAACTTCTTCACTTGTTTATTAGGTGCTCAGTGTCAATTGTAGTAGCTCGATTAATATTGTATTTCTTTATTCAATGTACAAGTCATTCGGTGAAACTTGAACATATATGATATTCAATACTTAATCAAAAACATTACATGATTGTAAAATAATGAAACCAATAGTATGCTACCAAAGTCTAACTCATTCAAGTACTCATTGAATCCCATACATTTTTTTACACTCTAACTCATCATACTTCCTTCAAATCCTCTTCATCAATCAAATGATATGACACTCTACTAAATTTTTATAATGTCTAACCAAATGAGGTTTGACATCAATGACAACATAACAACTGATATGACTCTTTCACATACATTAACAACATTATCACTTGGGGCTAACAACAAGGTTATAGAAAAAGTGAGATTCTTGTTGAGATGATAGAAGGTGAAGAAGGAAAAGAGATAATTGAGGAAATTAAAGATGAGAAAAAAGAAGAGAGAGTTTTCAATTCCTCAATAGGATTAGAAATAATTGATCTTGAAGTTATCAAATCTATGTTGGAAGCCATAGAGTTTGATAGATTTTTTGGCCTATGGATTGAGTGGTTTTCAACTGGCATAACACTTGTAGTGAACATGGTTATTAATCATTTGATTGAAAAACAAAAAAATATTATCTAGTATATCTAATACATGGTACCAAGTGTGTTGGTTGAATATATTGAGAAAAAAATGTTATATTTTATTGTTGATTATTGAATCCTATTGCTTTTCCTTGATGTGGGTAGTTATCTTCAGTTACCACCTTTCTCCCTTAAAAAATCTCATTCATTCTTGAAGTATGTTCATGAAGGGAGTTTGATTTTCTTCCTTGTTGTGGTTGGAGGAAGATTTTGTAAGTCATATTTGGGTGTGGTCTTGGAATTTTTTGTGGGGAATGTATAAGATTCCTACATGGTTATCTAGATGATATTCTTCACTATGGTTGTTTACAAGGTTTTCGTTGACTGAGGATTTTTTTGTAGAGTAATGCCCTCTTTGGAGTTTCTAGTACTGTAGAGAAAGTGTTGTAGCAGTCAAAAAGTGGGCTACCTTTCCCTATCACTGCTTAAGTTGTCTTTTTAGTGATTGGTGTTACAAAGGGTTGTTCCCTTGTGGAAGAAAATGTTATGCATCAAGTGTTTTTGAGGTTAGGGAAGGATGATGTCTTCCATGCTATATAACAAGAAGGAGATGACTCTTTTGTTTGGAGAGTTGGTCTAGTTGATAGGCTACTTACAACATGAGCTTGTTATTTGGTTTCGTTGTGTTGGAAGTGGATTTCAATTTTAATTTCTTTTTCTTTGGGTTGGACTATCCATTTTTTTGGTGTGGGAACTGATTTATTTTTCTACCATGACAAGGTGAATACTAATAGTATCCATGGGGTCATTGGAGTATTTTATTTTTGGTGTAATTTTGTAGTTAGGTTGGGAGCTTTTCCATAAATTGTGGATTTGAGAAGTGTGTTGTTAATCAAAAAGTGGACTTGGTACTCACAATTTTCTTCTTTTTCATGGATCCTATGGAGGTGGAGTGCTCTCCTATTAAGGTGGAGACATTTTTCGCAAATAAGGATGTTTCCATATGGGGTTCCCTTCTGTGGTGTATAAATGGATAGTGGTTTAATAGTTTTTGTCCTTTTTAGTGGTCTTTATCCTCATTGCTCCTATTGTGGCAAGCCCCATTTCTATAGAGGTGGAAAGGGATGTTGCATCTAGTGAGTGTATTTGTAGTCATGACGTTGTTTTATTCATAGAAAGAAATTTGACAACGTTGCTTATACCATGGGGTTTAAGAAATTTTGGCTAATAGAGTATTGGTTGAATTCTGGCAGGGGTCTTTCAAGCCCCATGTTTGGCCCGTTAAGACCTTGTATACACTCTTCAGTCTTTTTACAAGTTTATTTGTTGACTTTGTGTTGATAGTGGACTTTTTTTATTCAAACATACAAAATTGTTCTTGATGTTATTCTCTTTACAACCTTAAGGTCGTGGCTTTGTAATGGTTAACCCCCTTGTTTGGTTGTTGCTAATAAAAAAAACTAACAACAATCATAGCTTAAAATATACTGAAATCTTATGGTGCATGATGAAGGAATAATAAATATGAGATCATAAGTTTTCAAATTGATGCCTTTTGATATGAAGTTTGATGGTTAATAATCATATTCTTCAAAAGATTAATTTGGTGTTTTTTTAGAAAAAGATGAAATTAAATAACTAGCTCACATGTGTTAGTTCTATGCAAAATGCATTTCTTTATTTGAAATATAATTTATAGGCATGAATAATTAGAGAATAGATTGCTTCAAACATTTAAGACCAACAAAAGAACTAATAAATAATAGATTATAAATTAACATCAATTTTTTTAATAAAATATTAAATTAATATAAAAATAAAAATAAAACAACAAACTATTTTCTATTTTCTATGAAATATTTGACTTAGACAATATAATTTGAACCAATCTGATTGGAAGTTTGTGGGCTTCAGCATTTAGAATGAACTACTATGTTTCATAGATCTTCTCTCATGTCAAACACAAGTCACTCTTATTATATATGAAGGTTGATGATTAATGATTTGAAAATATTTATGAAAATCCAAATGAGTGAAGATTATGAATTATGTATTCTTTTTTATTATAAGGTGCATAGATTTGATTTACAACTTAATGGAGGATTGATTTGAAGCTCATTAGTAAACATTGATAGGTTTCTAATATATATATATATATATATATATATATATATATATATATATATATATATATATATATATATATATATATATATAATGGAGAAATGATAGAAAATTTTCTATGTGGGAAGATAATAATGTCTACTTTTTGAATTTTGTCCCAAAGGCATAAGCTAAGATTAGGCCTTTTCGGAACAAAACAACATGGGCCACTGAATAAAAAAGCAACCAAAACCTTTTTTGTTTTTTTCTCCTTTATTTTCTATAACGACCATGAATGTCAAAAATTGTGGAGCCCATATTTGTGGGGACATTTTAAATATTGGATTACGGAAACATTTAAGAAAACAAGAACTTAATGTAATAACTTAATAGAAAAGATTAATCAATTTTCATAGGTTTTTAGAGTATACAGTTTGTATCATATTAAAAAATAAAAAAATTCAAGGATTGAAAATAGTATTATAGATTTATAGTATAATTTGTCAAGGTAATTATTTGTTTTTTAATTGAGTTATGTATGAAGGTTCAAAGTTTTTGGGTATCATGTTGAATTGGGCTCAATTTGTACAGACAATTTCATGCATAAATGTAGGTATCTTTTTGATATTGTAATTTATTATTGTGTATTTATTCTATTTTATTCTAAGTACAACATTTGGTTTAGATGAATGTCTATAGTAATATTATAGTTAATAATGCAAAAGTACAAATGTTTATATTTTTTATAAAATATTGTAAGAATGATATTGGACACTTAGAAGCTTTAGATCAATTATCAAGATAAATAGGAAGTCTTTAATATTTTTTTAAACCAGAATATTCCTTTGGATAATTTCCAAGTGAGATGATCTAGCGGAGAGGGGCCTTATAGTGGAGCATAGTGATATAGTACATATAAGAGTCGACCAAAATGGACCCCTTAGTGGAGCATTAAAAATAGTCATATGATATTTATCCCAACAATATTTTGACAATCCATCTTACTTTTCTTTTTTCTTTTTTCTATAGGAGGGTGAGCATTCTGAACATCTCAAAATCATGTTGATATGGCATCATATTTGAATTTGTGGACGAGACTTGGCGAGTAAATTATTGAACATGACTAGTAAGAATGATTTGAAATGCTCACATAAGATGTTGGGAAGCACAAAGTTATGGGGACCTTTCCCCTACCTACACCTTCCTAATGCAATAATTCCTACTTAATGAAAATATAACCTAGATTACAACTTTTTATCTCTTGCGGGTTTGTCAAAAGATGAATTCTAATCTAAATGCAGACTCCCTCATATATACTATGGTCCGTAATCCCCAATAACTTAACTAGAGGACAACTATTTTTTTTCATGTATGCTCCACCATAAAATAATGATTCAAACTATACAAACAAGGAAGCTCATTTAAAAAAAATAAAAATAAAAAATAATTGTATCGAGGTTGGAATTGTGTTGGATGGTTTAAAAATATTCCCTTACACAATCAAATCTAGAAAAATAGCATAACACTTATTATTGTATCAAGATTAATTTATAACACTACTACTTATTTAATAAGATGATAGAAAGCTTTTTAATTTTTTCTTATAAAACATTGTTCTACTCTATTTCCCCCTCTTTCCCCCTCTTTGTATAACTACCACTTAAATAAAAACATTTAAGTTGTGACTTTTATTGAGTTTAAAATTATTACTTTATTACATCTTGCCTAAATTAAAATGAAAACTACATACCTTCTAACCACTTTTTATCATAAACCTTCTAATGTTAAACTATTCACATTTTCCTCTTAATTACTTGTATAAACTAACATAGATGTAAACAATCTGCTGTCTAGAAGCACGTCAGACTAATTAAAAATTAGTGAAAATGTTTTTGGAAGTATATGCAATAAAGAACATTCTTCCATATCTTCCATCTTCTTGTCCCTTCCTAGCTTGTATGCATCAATCCCTCCTAATTCACATGTAAACATTTAATTGTTGGCATTCATGCGTGAATGGTCTGACAATTCATTTTGAACCATAACTTTTTGTTATGATTCTCATTATCATAAAGTACGTTGGATGAATTGTAACCTTGGAAATAAAGGAAAAAAACATTCACAAGGGAATCCTCACAGCATGTAAGGACACTATGCATTGTTACAGCTGGCAAGCATCTAGACTCTATCACTAAAGATTAAAAGATAAGATTTTGCACTTATTGTCAAATGAAATTATAAAAGCTTAAGTGCCATTACCATAGTCAATTAGCATAATGTCTCCTTCACAATATTGGATTACAACTATAGGATAGCAATGTTTGTTTCCTTCAAGTATTTAAATATTGATTGGGAATGTCATTTATGTTAACTACCCATTAATTGTTATCTATTTCTTTCCACTGATTGCCCTGTCTCTTTTCTGAACTTTCTCTATATTTAAAGATTCTGCCATTAATTTGGTCTGTTTTGAAGCACTACAAGTAATAGGTATTGTTGTTTAATTGAAGTGATGATTTTAATGTTCTTGGTTTGTGGGCAAAAATGAGAGGCTCGAATCCCTAGGGCTTGAGCCCCGCACCATACATCTTCTTACAATGTGGGGTAGATAAATAGGGAATGATGCCCTTATGGACTTATTCTCTTTTTATTATTTCACACTTTAGTGACTTAACTAGTGTGAATAATGATGGATGAGTCCCTTGGAGTGTACAAGGACAAAAGTCCATTCACATATTTCAATACTTGGTATTACCATAGAGGATGGATGATAATAGTTTTATAAGGTACGAGTTAATTGTATATAATATAATATTGTGAGGAATTTTGTCTTTTATGTAGTTAACCTTATTGGTTATATCAATGGGATTTAAGGTTGATAGGGAAGTTATGAAAACAAGGAGTAATCTTACATGGAAGATGGACCTAAAGATGAGATGAAAGGTACTATGTGATTAATGCCTTGTTTCTAATATAAGAAGTGTGACATGTTCTTTTATGTGAACGTTCTAATTGAAGTACTATTATGATTAATGACTTTTTTTCTCATAAGAAATATGTGGTATGTTCTTTTATTTTACTTTTAGGTGAGATTTTAAAGTTAAGGAGAGAATGGAAAAAGAAGCAAATTTTCAAGATTGAATTATATAAATAAATATCTTTCAAAACATATGTGTAATAAGATGATATTATTTTATTTTATTTTATTTTAAAATAATTTAGTTATTGTTTCACAAGTAATTTGGTTTGATTTCTATTGCATCCAGAATTTAGTGTCAGAAACTAACCCAACATTTTAATAATTTTCATATGATTTTAAAAAAGCTTACTTATATGTAATACATAGGGATAAATTTAATGCGGATCCTTTTTTAAAAAAACTTAATCATAACTCACATGCTTGCGATTATTTTTTCCATCAAATACTAGAAATATAATGAAAGTGTAAACACAAATAGGTAATCAAAATCATGTTTTCAATTTTATTCTTTTAATGTTATGCACGTGCATTCCAAAGCAATTAAGTCTACTTACCAAACTTAAAATATGAATATGGAAAGTATTTGATTTTGAGGTCTTCTTAGTTGTATCTAACAACTTAACTTCTACAAATTTCTTTCAAACATAAATAATGTTATATCCTTGATTTCCCCACTTTTACAACCAGCTATGATACATAGTGTGCATATTTACCTATAGAGAATGAGCTTTCCAACTAGTAAAATATATTTTCAATTGTAAGTAAACTAAGTCAATATTAATATACTCCTTTCTATATTAAATATATTTTGATATATTACAACGATCATTGTTACTATTTATCACTTGAAAATGTGCAAATATACTCATTATATATTTTTAAATGGCATTCACAAAATAGGGATGTAACACAATGGAAGACTCTCCCATATACTTTATGCTATAGGTCATAAAGGGGACTTTCTAAGTGGGTGAAGGTGGACCAAATACCATGGGGAGAAGTTTTTCTGGAAAAAATGCAAATGCCTTCATAAGGAAACAAACCATGCCTTCTCAAGGCTGAATACAACCCCTCTTCCACCAATCCTCTCAAAAGCAATAATGCCTTATGACCCCTAATAAAAGAATATCAACCAACAACATAGACCCCATAATTCATGTCATTTTCCTTCTCTTCTCCAAGAATAAAGACTTTGTACCCATTGTTGTCATACTCCCTTCACCCTAAGGCTACTCTTCCCTCCCAAGGTGGGTTTAGCCTTGCACTCCCAAAACAAATGCTAGTAATAAGAACACAAGAGGAAATGAAATCCACATATATGCAATGACACAACGCAAATAAACATCAAAGAGGTCCACATTATTACATCTACATCCCTCTTCACATTTATGATACAACACTACACCAAGAAGAAAGGATTACCAATCTAGATCCAAGCTTATGGGAAGAGAGTTGTAGAAGATCTTTTCTTAGTCCCCCAAAATCCTTCTAAACTTCCTCCCTAACTCTTAGAAGTATCCTAAGATAGAGAGCAATTGAACAACCCAAATTTCTTCTAGAATGCCACTAGAAAGGCTTCGACCAACTCTCAAAATGAGGGTATGTATGACCAAGTCTCCTTTTGGTCTCTTCTCACAAATTTCATTATGACCAGGATTGAGGGATGGGGAATGGATTTGTCCTCCCTTCCAAACTCGTCACTTCTCATTTGTGGCCTTTGAGAAGGGTCATAAATGAGGTATAGGTGCTATTTTGACCAAAAACCAATGCCCAATCCTAGGTACTACTAGTAAGGTAGCTTATTTTGACCCTAACTACATTGTAGGGTCCCATTTAACCCCCTAAAACTTCACTTTAAATCTACCTACGGGTTCAACAAGGTCTAACCCAACTCAATGCTTCCTAACCAAGCGATTATTATGTGAAATTCTAAAATGGTACAATGGTAAGGTTAAAATACATATATTCCCAAGTGGACGTGTCATAGCCACATAAGCACAACACAAGTGTCAGGTGACACCACAAAACACATTGCATACACACGACTTGTCCACTCAAGATATACAAGTTACAATTCATGATTTACACATAAAAATATGTGTAAGATTTCACGTCTATGAGTAAAACATAATTAGATGTGAGGTTTTATCTCTTTAATAGATGCAACTTTGGCTTAACTGTCTCACATAGGTTTGGTCCTTGTTTTATGGATAATTCCATGTTCACTTTCCTATAAATCTCAATTTGTAGTTGTCCAAGAAATCATAAGCATATTAAGTAATTGAAAATAAACATCTTTTAGGTATATAGCATTTAGTTACCATTTCTATATAATCAACTCATATCTCACACAATAGAATAAATTAACACCTTTATGAGGAAACTCCCACATGAAATTACATATACATATAAAGGAATTTTAAGTGTCTAACATACAATTTACATCATGATCACTTCTCATCATGGCACACATTTAATTGTCATTTTCCAAAAAAAATGTGTTAAAGATAAATATTCAACAGTATCACCAAAATAATCACTTTAAGATAACTATTCATTATGCATACATAAACATAGGTGGAGAACATTATTTAAGCATATAACACTTGAACTACATACACTCACAAAAATTCATATCTCATCATCATAGGAATCGAATCACAATTATACCAAAAAAATCCACATGAATTATATATAGATATGAGTATATGGAGAAATTCATTTAGTCACATAACATCCAGTTAGCATCTAATCTCCTTCAAAACATAATTCAATATGAACAATTGAATTTAACATGAAATTCAGTACTCCTATCGCATCATCATAGTAAACACATAAATTTACAAATCACAATGCATATAATAATGTATCATAACATCATCATCATAAGTAAAATAATTAACATAACAACAATACCAAGTCCCTCTCAATTAGAGTCTAAATCCATAGTGTATCAACATAATGTATCTAATAAGAGGCCTGTCATGAAAGTAAGTGAAAATCTATATGGCTCGAGATAGGACCTCATATTGCATCAGCTAGAGGAAGCAATTAAAAATACCAAACATGAAATACAAGAATCCCCAAACCCCCTAAACAATTATCTATTTTCAACAAATTATCACAAGGAGAGAGGTATATGTATTTTCACAATTCCTATCAAATTTCACAAAGACACTTTAAACTTGATCCCATTCAATTTGTCATCTTGCAAATTTAACCCTTCTAATTTCCTACAAAGAGACACATTCATAAAGTTAGGGTTTTATTAAGCACGTAAGAGCAGAGATCTTACAAGTTCCATGATCATGTGGTAAATATTACTTTTAACTTTTAAAAATATAGTTATCTTTGTATTAGAATTATAGTTTTATTCATATATCAAAATATGTAGAAGTAATGTACATTAAATTTAATAGTCCCTTATATTAATATCAAAAAAGGTATAAATAACGAATCTTCATAATGTGTCTTTTGAATAATAAATATTTCAACATTGCAATCAAGCATTGTAACTTGTAATCATTAGACAATAATGATACCTACCTATATGCATAAACTTGAGAAATTTTCGATTGTTATTTTTTAATCAAATAGAAATTAAAGTTGTATTTTATTAATATAAGGTTTGACAAATTTTATAAGTGAGATAATATATTTATATTTGTTTAGAGTTGCAAGATATATTATATGAAGAATTTTAAATTTTTAAAATGAAAAGACATAAAAGTAATTTTAATGTATTATTTATTATTATACTCTTGAATCACATAATATTTGATTCATTGGAAGACGAAAAAAATCTAATGTAAATTGTACTCAAAATTTTCCTATGGTAAATTTGCATCCACAAACAGGACATCTTCCTTCCAAATTTAATATGATTCTATATAAATGAACTTTAGATATGAATTAATTCATTCCCTACCTATGAAAGTCACATGCTTGAAAGGAAGCCACGATGCAATCCATGTCAATCTTTCAAAATATAAATATAAATATAAATAGATCTAAAATATTTTTAATAATGTGAAACTCATAAACATAGGATATACCCTATAAACATTGTTGAGGGATAAACTATTGAACATGCCAAATAGATGAGAGGGGTATGAATCAATTATTCTCACACAACTTTACAAAAATAAATTATTTTTCAGTTAATAATTTTAACATCTTAAATTAGAAGAACTTCAATTTAGTGATGGTTTAGCACCCATTTAGTGAGATTTAATGCTAGGCTTGCATTTAATTTGAATTCTCATATTTCTTCTCATCTCTCTTTATAAATTTTAGACAAACTTGGGGTATAACCTAATAGATCCTCCTTGGTATTCCTATTTTATAGTGTAAAGCTCAAGGTAGGACCTATATAGTTGGGTCCTCCCTTCCCTTCCTTCAATCACTTGGAATCTCTTTCCCACTCTGAAAATTGGGTTTTGTTGTGATTGGTACCTGATTTATAAAAATTGAGATCTATTTAGGGACTCTGAGGGAGTCCCAAAGAATTTGGGACCTAGTTAGTATGGATACACTGCATCCCTTCTGGGGATCTATTTTTTGGGTCTCCTCCTAAGGTTATGCATTAGGGTTGATCAGAGGTATTAATTATAAGTCCAGTCAATTAGGTAGAGAAAGTTTATAACAAGACCTTTATAAACCCATCCATTTACTTCATTTTTCGTAGCGTCCATCAATTATGCGCAAGCACTCAAGAATCTATGTATTCAATTATCAAAGAATTCAAGCATCCAAGCCATCTTTAACTACATTCAAGGAGATCCTTTTGTAAGCCATTGGAGAGGAGATCTATTGTATTCAAGGTGCTTTCAAGGAAGTTCAAGGAGTTTATTTGGGGGCTTCTTCATCAATCTTCATTGTTCATGCTACAACCTTTCAAGATCTAGTTTCCTTCACTGATGATAGTGGAGCTTGTCATCAATAGAGGACTTCCACTTGCATTCACATCATTTTTGTTGATTTCCTCAAGGATGTAAATGTACTAACACTATTTATGATTTATGTGTGTTCCAAAAAACATTCTCAATTTATATCTATGTCATTTAAGAAGCATTTCTCCATATAAACATGTCTATTTAACACTCATTAGTTATGAATAACATTTCTTCGTTTTGATTAAGAAAGTGATATCTTGAATGAGTTTTATCTAACATAAGCTACAAAACATTAATAATCCCACTTAGTTAGGGAGGATAAACACAAGACATATATTACCTCAATGCAATATAAGAATATATTTGATTAGAAGATATTCAACATTTTGATATCATGAGTATTGGTCTTCTAGAATTTCAACACTTGATATTCATGAAGTGTTGATCGCTACAATTTGTTGTCAATTAGTCTCAAACACTTAGTCATTCCCATGGTAGAGTTGGTCGATCATCACTATGACCAAGCCATTCTACTAAGGTCAAGAAATGTATTTAGACTTGTTCATATTTTAGTTTGAGATGAGCAATTGTTATTGTCGAGAAAGACTATGGTCATCGAGTACTCCTATATATGCCAAGTGAAATGGAAGCCAATGCATGTTGAGTGAGATAGAAAGTTGTTTGTGCCAAGCTATATAGAGTTAGTTCTTGTTGAGTTATATAGTGAGTGCAAAGCATTTAGAAGGTGAGGGAAAACATGAAGATTATTCATGACCAAGCATCAGAGTGTTCATGTGCCGAGTGAACCGATTTTGACATATTTGTTTAGAATTACACAAAAATTAAGGTAAACTATTTTTGGCCAACTTAATGCATGTTTTAATGATTGAGGACTAATTTAAGGAGATGATGAGGTGTTTTTTCATGGATCATTAATCCTTATCCAAGGTGTTTAACCAATTAGAAAAATGTAAAGTTAAATTGAAAAAAGGAGAAATCTGGATCATTGATCTTGATCTAGAACCTTCTCCAGTTGGTTATAAAAGAAGGATCCAAACCCTATTTTTAGTATGGTGAGTGTATATGCACGAGAAGTGAACTTTGGATGCTTGAAGTGAAGTTATGAAAGAGAAATAGATAGAGAAACTAAGTAGAGCAGTGAAGTGCAGAGCAGAGATATATTAGATCAGATAGAGGATCAAAGATTGGAAAGAGAAGATATGTTATCAAGTAGTAGAGTGCTAACTGAAGGATCAAGTATCAATACATTCTAGCAAATTGAATCAGGGTGAATCTCTTAATAAAGTGGTCCTAAAAGGCCTATGCATATCTCCTAACAAAGTGCTTACTTTTTTGTAAGTTTTAAATCCTTTAATTAAGGTACATTGAATAAGTCTTGTAGCTCTTAACAAGGAAGAAACAAGGAAGATTGCCCACAGGGTTGATCATCAAAAGTGATCAAAATTGTAGCCCTAATAGGGGAAAATTTATTTCTACAACAATGAAGATTTGTGGGTGTCATCCCCACCCCAATCTTACCTTCACCTTGGAAGGTTTCTAGGTTACCAAATATTTGAGTTATGTGTTGATCTTTCACTTTCATTTTTATGGTTGTGATTAGTAGACTAGATTAGTAATATCATTGTAGTATATGTTTATGTAATTTATTATATTTTTGAGATAAGGGTAAGTGGTGAAAGATACCAGTTTGATGATTGTTTAGAAGGTAAAATTTGTATAGATATTGATTCATGCGCCCCCTCCTCTCAGTATCTTTCTCTCCCAATAGACTTCCAAAAATTGGTATCAGAGCCTAGTTCTCTTAGCATAATTCTAAACATTTGAGTATCAAGATATTGGAGATGGAGGCTTATAAGTTGGGAAAGATAATTGAAAACTAGAAGCTTGATATACAACTTTCACTATAGTAGCTTCAAGCAAAAAGAGAGGAATTAAAGAAATCCTTAAAGAAAAGGAAGGAATTAGCAATCTAGTAGAATGATACTTAATATAAAGAAGAAGACACTGAAGGACTACTTGATGATGGAAATTCCAGTGAAAGTGATGTAAAAATAGAAGATCTAATAGAAAGGAACAATAAATTGAATGATGAGATAAGAGGATTGGAGAGAGAGCATGAAATCCAATCAGTAAGACTATGCAAAGTGATTGAACAAAAAAAGAAAGCTAGGGTAGACAAGACAATGGTTGATGAGGACAAGAGACAAATGGCCACAAGAATTGATGAAAGAATATCTTATGTGTGAAAACTCACACATAAGAAATTTGATATGCTTGATCAATTGGTAAGTGCAAATAAAGAACTCAATAGGAAAGATGTGGAGAATAAAAATCTAAAATATGAAAATGATGGTTTGAGGAATGAGTGGAGATCTGAAAAGGAATTCATTGAAAGGTTGAAGAAAAGAAGTTGTGAGATATTATGAAGATTTGATGAGATCACAAAGAAGACAGCATGATACATGTGGACTAGGCTATATCAAGAACCTATCATCTATCAAGGAAGGAGAAAAGAAAAGAAGTTGTGAGATATTATGAAGATTTGATGAGATCAAAAAGAAGACCCCATGATACATTTGGACTAGGCTATATCAAGAACTTATCATCTATCAATGAAGGAGAATCATCAAAGAGTGGATAACAAAGGAATGCAAAGCAAAAGAGCAACAAACCTACATGTTGTCATTGTGGGAAATTAGGTCATACAACAAATGTTTATAGAAACAAGACTGGTAAGAAAAATACTAAGCCTAAATTCAATGGACAATGTTTTATTTGTAAGAAGTAAGGACATCAAGCACATGAGTGGAGATCTAAAGCTAGTAGTACACTGGATGCACCTAGATTTTAAGGATAGTGCTACAATTGTCATAAGTATGGACATAGAGCTCAAGAATGCAGATCAAAGGCAAAACCTAACTAGATAGCAAGGAAGCAAGGAGATGCACCTAATAAAGTTAACTCGTACAATTGGGATTACAACATATGGTACAATTTTTATTACTATGGTGAATATGGTCATATTGCATAAAATTGTATCAAGACACATTTCAGAGGAAAATCCAAGAATTGGATGAATGACTAGTATAGTTTGTTATAGTTGTCATAAGATTGGACATTTGACCAAAAATTGTAGGACCCGAGCACTAGCACCAAGCAGTGAATAGAATAAAGGAAAAGGCAAAGTTGATGTAGAAAAGACAAGAAATGAGATGAATCAAAGATGGAGAAAGAAGGATGAAGGAAACATCAATAGAAATAGTGAATATGAGATCACCCAATCCAATGGATCAAGTGATTACAATGTTGATTTATAGAGGAGTAAACTAGATACTAAGAGGGGGGGTGAATCAAAATCCATAACAATTTATACTTTTCACAAATTCACCCACATATATCAATAACTTGTGCATGAAAAACTATAAATGTAATCTTGTTGTAACTGTAAATTAGTTCAGTCACATTTATGAAAGTAATAACATGTAACACAATATTTGTCACCTAGAAGCCCTCCAAGGTGAAGGTAAAACTAGGTTGGGGATGACAGACACAAATCTTCACTACTACAGTAATAAAGTTAACCAGTTAAGGTTACAATGCTTGACCATAGAATATTATCTACCTTGTGAGGGGTTTTCCCTATTAAAGACCTAAGAAACTATTAGGTTTCACCTTATTAGAGGATTTGAAACATACAAAAAAGTAAGGACTCTATTAGGAGATTTACAAAGATATGTTAAGACCACTTTGTTAAGAGATTTACCCTAATTCAAGTTTGTTAAAATTGATTCAATACTTGACTCTCAGTTTGCTCTGTAAGCTGATTTTGTGTCTTCTTGTTATTGACTAATCCTCTCCTCTGATATGATAACACTTGTCTTTCCCTTTCACGTTCACTACTTATAAATAGGTCAATTTCCCTGTTAGATGATAACATAACCCTTGAATGACTTCTAATATTTTCAATCCTTCATAGTATAATGCTTCATGTTCACACATATATACTATTTTCTTTCTCCTCCTTCATCATTCATATGATCTAGGTTAAGATCATTTCTATTTAAATATTTCCATAAAAAGTTTTCTAGATGGTTCTAGGTTTTGCCTCTTCATCTTGAGCATCAAACATACACATAGGGATATGTGATTCACATCATATAAATGTTCTATAACAACCTCTTCAAAAGTTAAATAAACTTTCCAAGTCGGCTTGATAATAATTTTACCCAAAACTTTATTCCATTCTTGACTTTTATGTAGACTCTACAGTGCTTAACCTTTACTGGTTTTGATGCTTGACATTGTTGTTGCTTGTCCTTTGTTAACTTTTGATGCTCAACATATATTGTGCTCAACACATACTATATCACTCAATGATTGTAAACTTGCAATTTACTTGGTCGCTGATAACTTTCTCAACCGATGACCCTCAACCGATGATGAGCTTGATACATATAGAAAATTGCTTTGTTACCATACACTTACTCGACTTATATAAAACTTTCAGTACATACTATCTTATGTACTATGTCTTGGCCTATGTAGAGTAGCTTGATCGTAGTGATGACTGTCTAACTTTTCCTTGTAAAGGACTTAGTCATTGACACTAATAGACAAAAATGGTTAGAGATACCAACTATCGCCCCCTTTGACATTAGTGGAAAAAACACTGTCATATTTACATCACTTTGTCTTATCAATACAACATGATAAAATGAACTCTCCCCCTAAGTATTATGAATTATAAATAATGAATAAATAAATTCATTATATCCTTATACTATACTTGTATATCTTCATCTTTTCTTCAGTACATTTCCTCTTCCATATACATTTCTCCCTTGTATAGATTTCCCCCTTATTTTTGAACACTTTATGTCACTATTGTTGGTGTTGAAAGAGTTGAAGTAATCCATATGTTTCAATGAATTTCTTATGTGGTCTCGAAATCATGGTTAGTGCATGATTCTGTGTGGTTCATGTTGCCTCCAAAATTTGATTCTACAGTTGTATTTTTGTAGTTAAATAAATTAAACTCTTAGCCATTGATAAGTTATGATCTTCTATGATAAGATCCTACATTTTTTTTAGTTCTCTCTGCATGACCTCTAGCTGAGGTATCATCATTGCCTAAATTGAAATCAATTTAGATCTCATGGTGTTGTCAGTTGTCTAAAGCTTGGCCAATGTACCTTGAGCATTCAATAGAATATTGTAGTGATCAGTGGTAGATCCCGTTGACTCTAAGATAATATTGTTGGATGCTTTCATCTCAACCCAAGTCTTATCTACCTAAACTTGACTATTGTTTGTAAACCTTATCACATCTATCAACATTGCATACACATGTTGCACCCTCTACATAATATCCATCAATATTTGTGTTGTTTACTACAATAGCACCTTCTATTCGACTATAATTATGAAGAATATGTCCATAACCTTGGTCTCAACTATTCTTGCTAACTAATTGAGTATCTTGTCATTGGATTTGAGATTCTCAACACTTACTTGATCAATTATATTTACTATTTGATTAGTGATAGGTGTTACTTCATCTAAGTTCTATATCTCAAAAGATGCAACAAAAATATGCTTGACATCTTGTATGTATTTTGCTTCTTTAGCTCTTGTCTTAGCTCTTCTTGTCTCTTCTTCCTCTAGGGTTTTATCTCTAATCTAAATTCAAATGCTCTATGCCCATATTTATGATAGTTGTAGCAGTATCCTTCAAATCTATGTGTAGTAAGTATATTCCTCATTCTTGACCTACACTCATGTATTTGGTGTCCTCATTTCTTGAAGTAAAAGTAGTAACCAATAAACTTAGGTTTATAATTTTGCATACCATGTTTCCTCTGAGAAAATATTTACAATATTACCAATTTTTCCATAGTGATAGCATCTTGGCTTGTCTTTTGACTTTGCATTTTTCATTTCCCATTCCTAGATGATTCTCCTTTCTTAGTGCAAAAATGTCCTAACTCATTAGAATAGTTTGATGATTTCATAAGTTCTTCAAAGTATTTCACTGCTTGCTTTGGTTTGTTGAATTTCTCCATATATTCCTTCTCATTCTTCAATTCATTTTTTAGTATCTCATTGTGGAAACTAAGATTTTAATTTTCCACATCCTTTTGATTTGGTTTCTAATTCATAGTCGTCAGTTGATTCATCAGATCTATTTGTGTATATGTGAGCTTCTACACATCTAATATCCTTTCTTCAAGTCTGGTAGCCATTACCCTTTTGTCTTCTTCTGCCATAGTCCTGTCTTCTTCAGCTTTCTTTGTTTGTTCAATCACTTCACATAGTCTCACTGATTGGATTTCATGTTCTCTTTAAAATGCTCCTATCTCTTCATTTAGAAGTTTTTCCTTTCAAGCATATCCAAATATGCTTTGTCATTGGGATTGATTTGTTCGAATAGTCCTTTAGTCTCAAATTCTTCATAGGAATACTGCTTTATCTAGATGGCAATTTCCTTTCTCGTTTTTAGGGAGTCCTTCAGATCTTGTCTTGCCTTCTCAACATTTTGTAGTGTGAGTTGGATGTCAATCACCTAATTGTCAATAGTCTTTTCCATTTTGAATGCCTCCATCTTCCAAGGTCTAACCTCTAAGCCTTTAATCTTCTTTTAGAGAACTAGTGCTATGATCCCAATTGTTGATTTATGGAGTAAACTAGATACCTGAGAGGGGGGTTAAATCAAAATCTATAATAATATATACTTTCCACATATTCATCCACATCTATCAACAACTTGTGCATGCAAAAGTATAAATGTGAATTTTTTGTAACATGTAAATCAGTTCAATCACATGCATGAAAGTAATAACACATAACACAATATTTGTTACCTAGAAACCCTCCAAGGTGAATATAAAAATGAGGTGGGGATGAAATCCACAAATCTTTACTACTGCAATAATAAAGTTAACCAGTTAAGGTTACAATGTTTGACCATAAGATATGATCTACCCCATGAAGGGTCTGCTCTATTAAAGACTCAAGAAACTATTAGTTTTCACCTTGTTAAAGGGTTTCACACATACAAAAAAGTAAGCAATCTGTTAGGATATTTACAAAGATCTCTTAAGTCCACTCTATTAAGAGATTTATCCTGATTCAAGTCTGTTAAAAATGACTCAATACCTGACTCACAATTTTCTCTGCAACCTAATTTTGACTCTTCTCCTTACTAACTGATCATGTCCTCTGATCTGATAACACTTTTCTTTCCCTTTCACATTCATTGCTGATAAATAGGTGACTTTCTCTATTAGATGATAATAGAACCCTTGAATGGCTTATGATCTTTTCAATCCTTCATAGTATAATCCTTCATACTCATACATATACTCTTTTCTTTCTTCTCCTTCATTGTGTATACGATCTTGGTTAAGATAATTTATATTTAAAGATTTCCATAAAGAGTTTTCTAGATGGTTTTAGGTTTTGCCTCTTCATCCTGATCGTCAAACATACACATAGGGATATATGATCCACATTGTGTAAATGTTTTGTAACAACTCCTTCAAAATTTAAATGAACTTTCCAAGTTAGCTAGATAATCATTTTAGCTAAAACTTTGTTTGATTCCTGACTTTTATGCAGACTCTACATTGCTCAATCCTTACTAGCTTTGATGCTTGGTATTGTTGTTGCTAGGCCTTTTTTAACTTTTTATGCTTGACATATATTGTGCTTGACACATACAATATCACTTGGTGCTTTTATACTTGGAATTTACTTGGTTGCTAATAACTTGCTTGATCATTGATGAGCTCAGTACATATAGAAAATTACTCTATGACCATACACTTACTCAACTTCTATCAAAATTTCCTAGTACATACTATTTTATGTACATGTCTCGGCCTATGTAGAGTAGCTTAGTCATAGTGATGACTATCTGACTCTTCCTTGTAAATGACTAAGTGGTTGACAGTAATAGAACAAAATGGTTAGAGATACCAACACAGACTACCTCAAACTAAGAAAGAAAAGTATGTGAGAGACTATATTTCAAATGATTTATCACACATCAATTACTAACATGTGATATAGTAAAGTCCATGTCGGCATAAGATGAGATGCATTAGGACAATTATGAAGTGTGAGCCAAGTAAAGAAAACATATACTGAGTTAGAGCATAGTTGATGTGGACCATCTATATAGAGGTCATTTGTGACCAAGTCATGGTATGAACCAAGATTCTATGTTGATCATACTATAATTAAGAACAAAAATGTTGTTGTAACCCAATTGGTGTCATCATCAAGCTAGTGAATGGAGTATGAACATCGAGTTGTCTTATAGAAGCCAAGACAATTGTCATGCATTTTGAATCTACCCATTATATGTACAAAATATTAAACGCAAAGGTATTTTTACCATTTGAAGGTATATATTCAATATTGTGATCATTTATTCATTCACCTAGTGATTTAGAATTTGTAGAGAGATTCAAAGATAATTCTAGAGCAATTTTTGCAATGTTAGCAATGATCTTATGTGTGTCATTAGTGAAAGTAAGTTTGTGAAGTCTATTAGAAAAGAGTTTGGTTACTTTGTGAAATTTTTAATGTTTAGAAACCCTAGTTTTTAATGGCATCTTCTATGTTTATAAGTGAAAAAAAGAAATCATTGAAGGATATTAATGTCCAAATTGCAAAGAATGATGCATGTGCCCTACCAAAATTCAAGGCTTATCCTAGGATTGTGATGGTAGAGACACATCTAGAGTATTGTCATCTATCCCTCCATAAGTTATCATGGTACATGATGTGAAATAATGCTACATGTATAAGATTAACAAAATTGGAGATTTTGAGCTAAGGAATGCATATCAAAAATTGTGCAAGAATGGAGTCTTGAAGGAAGAAAACAAACTAGTTGTTGAGAAAAGACTTACCAGGACCCTAGCTTTCCTTAAGGTTTTCAAGTTTGAGTGGATTAAAATAGTATTAAGCAAGTTACATGACACCAAGATGTGGGTGGAAAATAGGCTAGTGGTGATCACCAAATGGATCATCCATCAAGTCACTAGTTACCCTACCCTTGACTGAGTGAAGACAGTGTGATGCCAAGCCAGGAATATGATTGAAGAACTTACCAAGGAAAAATGGAATGATCAAGGGATGTTAATTGATGCAATTAATGATCCTTTTATCAAGTTTGCAACCTGAGTGATTGCTCCCAAATTATATGAGTTGAGATGACTAAATAGCATGGCTTGCATACTAGTAGACTTGGGTCATAAAATTGTTGAGAAGGATCATAGCTATAACTTGGCCGAGTTGCAGTTGATCTAGCTAGCAGAGTATATGGGAGCCATAGAAAAAAAGAATGCATCATGTAAGTTTGGCTCACTCATATTGTGCACATTATTTTATGTAAAAAAATTATTTCCTATGATTGGAGAAGTAGTATGGGATAAGACTAGGATAGTAATTGAGAAGATTAATGGCTATATTGAGCAATTAGGAGAGAATTTTGAGATAATTTTGGATGGGTATTTTGATAAGTTCAAAAGAAAGTGAACAATAGGATGAGAATCCCTAAGTCATTAATCGATCATTACTATGATCACGTTCATTTCATGGTGGATACTGACGACACCTATGCTTGGGTTGCTATACTGAGGGTTGCATGGTTGAGGCCAATGAATTATGACGTTAATGTCAATGAAGTTTCTGCAATAGTTACAACATTATTATCATAAGCGATTGACAAGAATGTTGAGCCATTTGACACATATGAAACTAAAATTATTAAGATGTTGATGTAGAAAAAAGTGCAGAAGATGGACAAGGAAAGAAAGAAAATGATACAAGATTTAGAAGGAAAAATTGGAGAGGTACCCCTAAAAATCACCAAAGGGTAAATTGGAAGACAAGAAGAGTGGTAATGAAGATGATGGAGAAGATGAATCCAAAGGGAAATATTTAGTGGTTTCTAAGCCTCAAGCATCTAAAGGCAAGTAGGTTGTAATTGTTGATCCAAAGGTCAAAAGAAGTTTGAAGAAAGTGGTTACTCCACCCACTTCTACACCTCAAAGAAGAGTTACTAGCCAAGGATCAAAGGAATCTACCCCTATAGCTCTCAATCCAAAGCAAGGTACAATAAAGATTACCAAGATTGCTAAGGGGAAGTCTCTCGAGAAGATGCAATCAGAGGAAAAAGAGATTGAACAAGGTCAGAAAAAGAGGCCAAGGAGGAAGCTTATTGTGAATTCTAATGATGAAGAGGATGATGAAGAAGAGAGGACATAATATGATGATCTAAATAAATTTTAGATGGTACCCAAACAACCTCCTTGGGACATAGAAAAGGTATGAAAAAATATTAGAACTTCACCAAGCCTTACTAGATTTAAGTGAGCTAAATATGATTCATTAGATAAATGAGAAAAAGAAAAAGTTGAACAAGCAGTTATGGATATGATGGTAAAATTTAAGTATACTCCCATTGAGTTAGGTAATGAATTACTTGAGGAATTGTATTGTAAAATAGATTTGAAATGGAAATGGGCATTGAGTATAGAGAGACAAATAAGGTAAACAAATTTATCCCAAACAATGCTAGATTTAGGAAAGACTCATATGTCTATAGCCTTAAGAGATTTTGCAAAGAAATTTGTACCAAAAACTAGAGCATATAAAATTTTGAGAAATATATTTGAAGAAGTAGTATAAGAGAGAAAGTTGGTGTGCAAGAAATTACTTGGATTGATGCTGCCAATAATAGAAGAGGAAAAGGAAGACGAAGTAGTTGGATTGGTTAATACAAAGGCTTCATATGATGATGCATAATAACTGGTAGAGACTATGGAGAAAATGACTTAAGACAAGAAAAAATAGTGAAAGATAGTCATAATTAAGGATGAAACCCCTAAAAACACAATGCCCAATGTGACTCCAGTGTCAATTCAGCCAAAAAAGATGATATAGGAGTATCCTAAGTTAGTTGGCAATCCTAGATGTTGGAGGGATTTTGGCTTTGGAGTTGTGGACTCAGTCACCAAAGGAGTGGTGGTCGATCACTAATGGGTATAGTGTTGGCCAAGGTGCTTAGTCATTAAAGGGGGCTTGGTTGATAAAGGAGCTTGGCAAGAATTGTTTCTCGACAATACTTGTTCTTGTGGTTTTGCTAATACTCGATAGTGTACTTTATAGAATGGAGCTCTCATGAATTTGCTTGGTTGTCTAGGTGCATTTATTATGTAAAGATTAAGATTGTGATGTTGATCGATATATGGGAGTTTGTGTGGACCTATTTGGATCTTGTTTATTTTTTCTATGTGTATTTAATGAGTGTTGTAAGCCTTTTAAGGCATTTGGTATTTAATATTTATTGGGGGCCACCTTGTTGCTCAACATGTATTTAATGTAAGGGTAAATTTAATTTATAACTTGCTAGGCCAACTTGTGGCTTAGTTGGGTGTAAGTAAGGGGTCGTTTGGAGACTCAGGCATAATCATCCAGCTTGGACAAGAGGATGTGGAAGCAGACCAAAGTTTGAGAAGAGGTAGTAGTTGAGGCTTGGGAAACAAGGAGATTGCTTGGTGGCTTATGAGCACAAGTTTTGACCTTCCTTGGACGTTTCTACTAGAGTGTGGATCTAGACTAGCTAGGATTTTGATTGGATCTTGAGGGATCTTGTAGAACTATTACTTTCATTTTATTTGATTGTAACCAAGAAGGCCTTACAACCTAACACATTGCATGTAATCAGTTATGTTATGAATAAAGAGTTGTGTTTGGTATCATATCTCATATCTTGTGTCGTGCTTCTTCTATGTGGTTATTTGTTGGGGGCTAGGACATCTCTTTTGGGGATTCTCCTAGCTTTTACTACATCATGTGGTGTCAAATCTTAAGTTTTTCTAAGCATGTAGACAAATCATTAAAGTTGAGGTAGTTTGTACTAGGACCTAGGGTGAAGATCATTAGAGCGAGGATCTCGTTGATCTTGTGCATTCATTGCTTTGGGTATGCAAAGATCATGGAAGATGCATTTGAGACAATTGGACCCTAGGGCGACAAAAAATATTTGTGATGATGTAGAAGCAAGGATCTCAGAGAAGATTAAAGAAAACATTAGATTTGAGATGGCATTGATGAAGAGTGATATGATTGGTAAGATCATAAGTTCCATAGGTTGTGTACCTCAACATGTGGGTACTGAAGATGGTTATGAGGAAGTTGTTGAACAATTCAAGGTTTTTGGATTAAGTGGTGAGGATAGAACTAATCATGTGTAGAGACCTATGAGAGAGAGGACTAGTCAGTTTGCTAGATCTAGATATCATTTGAAGCTAAAGCATAAAATTGATGTTTCTAATTTCTTAGGTACTTTGAATCTTGAAGACTTGATTGATTGGATTGGTGAATTGGAAGACTAATTTGAGTTAGAGGATATTGAAGATTCACTCAAAGTGAGATTGACATAGGCTAAGATAAAAGGACATGCAACAACATGGTGGAAAGAATTGCAAAGAGATCAAGAAGAGGAAGGTGAAATAAAAATCACATGTTGGAGACTGATGGTGACAAAATTGAAGACTAATTTCATACATGTTGATTATGAACTTGAATTATTTAATAGGTTTCAAAATCTAAAGGAAAAGGATATGTTTGTGAAGGATTATACCGAGGAGTTCTACAAGGTGACTATTTGATCTAGACATAGAGAATTGTCCAAGGAGAAAGTAGCTTGGTACATTAATGGTTTGAGATTAAATATCCAAGATGAGATTGGTATGTTGAATATTTCTTTAATTAAGGATGATATCAATATTCTTTGTAGGCAAAAGATAAGTTAAAGAGAAGAAATCAAGGTAGTTCCCAAAGGAAAGAGAAGTAGGATCACTTAGTGAAGGACAAATAGAATACAAAAGAAGAATCAAAACCTTTTGAGATTAGGAAGAGGATGGGTAAGGTTTCCTTTAAAGGTAATTGTTTTTGTTGTGGTGAAGAAGGACATAGAGCTTATCAATGTCCTAAGGCTGTTGACAGAAGAGTTATTGTTGTGAATGAGGTTAAAACTCGTATCAATGAACCTGAGGAGGGAGAGAGTTTGTTGGCTTGGCTAGTATTATTTGGTAAGAAGACATTAGAACCTTGTTAGAGGAGTAATTTATTCAAGGATCATTGTAAGTTTGGTGGTAAAATCTATAGTGTGGTTTTGGATGGTGGTAGTATTGATAACCTTGATGCTAAGGAGATGATTTAGAAACTAAATGTGAAGAGAATGAGACATCCTTTTCCTTATATGATTGGATGGTTACAAGATGATCGTGCTTTGAAAGTGAGGGAGCAATGTCTTGTTGATTTTTAGATTGGGCAGTATAAGGATCAAGTGTTGTGCGATATTGTGGACATTAGTAGTTGTCACATATTGCTTGGTAGACCTTGGAAGTATGATTGAAGAGCCATGCATGATGCTGTCAAGAATGTTATTACTATTGAGAGAGGTGGCATAAGCAATCCCTAATTCCTTTATAGAATGAAGAACTTGGTACAAGGAGCTCGAATATTGGTAGCCAAGTTGAGTTGCAGGATCTTGAGAGGGTTAGAGATTAGTGTGGAAAAAAAACCTATGGCACACCAAGGATGGATGTGAAGAAGAAAAGTTGGAACAAGGAAAAGAATGTGCAAGTTGAAGACTTGGAGGATATGTATGTGAAGAACTAGTTTTGGATTTTTGTCTTGAATATCAAAAGATGTCTTCCAGCTATTGAGAACATCTTTTCCCAATTGGGGTGTCTAATGCAGTAGCATCCTGGGGTAGTTGGCAATCCTGCATCTTAGAGGGATTTTGGATTTGGAGTTGTGGAATTGGTAACCAAATGAGTGTTTCTTAGTCATTAATGGGTGTAGTGTTGGTTGAGGTGCTTAGTCACTAAAGGGGGGTCAATCGCTAAAGAAGCTTAGACTATATAGTTGCAAAATGCTTGTGGGAGCTCAACAATGCTTGTGGTTTTTTTGACACTCAAAAGTGTGTCTCAACATGTATTTAATGTAAGGGTTAATTTAATTTGTAACTTCCTAGGCTGACTTTTGGCTTAGCTGGGTATAAGTAAGGGGTCTCATGGAGTATTTGACATAATCATCCAGCTTGGAAAAAAGGATTTGGAGGAGGAGAAGAGTTTGAGAAGAGTTAGTGGTTGAGGATTGGAAAACAAGGAGATTTCTTGGTGGTTTATGAGCACAAGTTTCAACCTTCCTTGGAGGTTTCTACCAAAGTGTGGATCTAGACTAGCTAGGCTTTGGATTGGATCTTGAGGGATTTTGCAAAACTATTACTTTCATTTTATTTGGTTGTATTTGGGAAGGCCTTACAACCCGACACATTACATGTAATCAATTGTGTTATGAATAAAGAGTTGTGTTTGGTATCATATCTTATATTTTTTTTTGTGGTTTCACTATGTGGTTATTTTTTGGGGGCTAGGACATCTCCTTTAGGGATTCTCCTACCTTGTACTACATCAAAATATAGTGTCTACTGAGTCAAAATAAGGAGAGAATGCTCCAAAATCTATCAAAGATACTTTGATTCATACATCCAATCAAGTAATTTTTCAAATCATGGAATACCTAAAGATTGGAGATCAAGGAATGGAGAAATAGGTAACTATATCAATAAATAAAACACCTATTGTTACTATTGTCTTCAATAAGCAATTGCAACAAATGTAACGAAATACTTTAGACATAGATACTGAGCAATAGAGTGGATCCACAATTGAAGAGAAGAGAGTGTTGTGATGTGGAACTTAATAAAAAATGGAGGTTTATTTGGTGTGGTTTCCCCTATATTATTTCTATGGGGATTTGGGGGTACCACCCCAAGACGATGTTAACGAGCAGCACCCCTGCGAGGTCCTAATTTTGTAAGTGGAAAAATATTGTATAAGAAGGCTTAGGGTTAGCGATTTCAAAATATAATGGTGATATTATAGCTTATTGTGGCAATATTAGGCTATAAGGGATTGCAGATTGTAATCACTAGATAATAATAATATTGGACTTGATGTTGGTATACGTAGAACAGGGATTGGGTGAACTATGTTAAATCTTGGTGTCTTGTGTTCTCTTCTATGTGATTTATTATTTTTTGATATTGGTTATATTTTCATGTAACTATTAGTTCTATTTGAGATTAATCCTAACAAGTGGTATCAAATCTAGATAGCCAAAAAAAAAATTTAGCTAGACCTTCATCATATTTATTTTATATCTATCCTCTATAAGAAGGTCCCACGATTGAGTGGGAGCTATGGTAGAGAAGGTTAAGCTAAAGGTTGAGAATTTTAATGGGCAAAACTTTTAATTATGGAAGATGCAATTAAAGGACTATCTTTATTAGAAGAATTTATGGAAGCCATTGGAAGGAATAGCCAAGAAATAGGGAACTATGACAGATGAGGACTAGGAGAATTTAGACAAAAAGTCACTTGGAAGTATTTGATTATGCTTGGCACTATCAGTGACATTTAACATTACAAAAGCAAAGACAATGAAAGAGTTGATGCAAACCCTAGAAAAAATTATGTGAAAAGCCATCCACTTCAAATAAGGTATTTCTCATAAAGCGTTTATTTAATATGAAGATGATAGAAGGTGGATCTATTGTAGATCAAAAAATTGAGCTTAATATTGTCACTCATCAGTTATCTTTTGTGAATGTCAATTTTAATGAAGAAACTAGGGCTCTCTTGATTTTGTGTTCTTTTCCAGAAAGTTGGAATGGCTTGGTAATGGTTGTGAGTAATTATCTTTCTGGATCTAATACCCTAAAATTTGATGATGTGATTGGTGTTATTTTGACTGAGGAAAATTATAGGAAAACCTTAGGTGGATCTACATTAGGAAGTGCTTTAAATGCACATACCAGAGGCTTAATGAATGAGAGAAGAAATAACTTTGGAAATCATGGGAAATCAAGAGGAAAGTCAAAGGGGAATAGATCTCAATCTAGAGGACCAAGAGATTGCTAGTATTGTCGGAAGCCAAAGCATAAGAAGAAAGATTGTTGGACTCAAAAGAATAATGAAGGAGATAAACTAGAAGGGAACAAGAAGGTAAATGTGCTAAGTAAAAAATATAAAGAGGTTCAAAAGGTTCCCTTGTAGTAGAAAAAGTTGTGAGAGTAGACACCTTATATCTTTGTACCGGCCATATTTTTCCTTCTACTTTGATTGTTTTAGAGAAAAGTGAATGTTCAAGAACAATTGTTGTAGTTGAGCAGGGAGAACAAACAAATGTTGTAGATTATGATACAACGCTATGGTAGCATAGACTTGGGCACATGAGTGAGAAAGGTAGAAAATTACTTCATTCAAATTAACTTTTACTGAGTCTAAAATGTGTTCATATATATTTTTGTGAAATTTGTGTGTATGGAAAGCAAAAGAAAGCGAGTTTTGTGAAGAGTGGCAAGGAAAAGAAAGATGAGAAATTAGAGCTTGTGCATACAGATGTATGGGGACCAACTTAGGTATCTACCCTTGATGGCTCTCAATATTATAGTACATTTTTTGATGATGCAACTAGAAAAGTATGGATTTATATCCTTAGATAGAAATCTAATGTATTTGAAACTTTTAAGAAATGGAAATGCTTTGTTGAAAATGAGACTAGAAAAAAGCTTAAATACCTCATCTGATAATGGTGGTGAGTATTACAGTCATGAATTTGAGGATTATTGCTCCACTAATGGTATTCATTGACAAAAAATTGTTCCAAGCACTCCACAGAAAAATGGAGTGGCTAAACACATGAACATGACAATAATAGATAGTGCGAGGAGTATGAGGTTACATGCTATGTTGCCATTAAACATGTGGGTAGAGACTATTAATACTATTTTATATTTGATTAATAGACTTCCCTCTACTCCTTTGGGTTGCAGTATTCTAAAGGAAGTATGGACTAGTAAGAAGGTGAGTTATTCTTTTCTCAAAACCTTTGGTTGTGAAGCATTTGCACATATAAATTATGAAAACATAGCCAAGCTAGAAGCTAAGTCAAAGAAATGTGTACTTGTTGGATATGGAATTGATGAATTTGGTTATATGATTTGGGATTTTAAAAATCATAAAATTGTAAGAAGCAAGGATGTCATATTCAATGAGAAAGTGTTGTACAAAGATCTGTCACAGTAGCATGAGAAGAAAGAAAATGATTATGCAGTGTTGGATGATACTCCAAAAGATGATGTTGTTTGTTGGCTGGATAGATAGGGAGAGAGAGATTAAGGAAGGAAACTGGCTATAAGCCGATTGGCCTACCTCAGTGGAAGGCATTCAAGTAGTTTCTCATGATTTACAACAACCACAACAACAAATACAACACACCCTAGTGAATGTTAGATGGTCAACAAGGCTAAGTAGACCTCTAGAAAGATTTTCTCTTTATTTGTATTCTATTTTACTTACTGATGTTGGTGAACCTGAATGTTATGAGGAAGTTGTGCAGGTGGATTTAAAGATTTAGTGGGAGTCTACAATGAAAGAAGAAATGGACACTTTGCTAAAAAGTAAGACATAGGATTTATGCAATTTGCTTGCATGTAAAAGGGATTCACATAATAAATAGGTTTATAGGTTTAAAGAAGAGGATGGAGGTAAGAAAATATTTAAAGCTAGGTTAGTTGTAAAAGTATTTGCATAAAAAAAAGGGAATGGCTTCTATTTGCACAATTCTAAGTATTGTGGCTACTAAAGATTTTCATTTATAGCAGTTTGATGTTAAAAAAAACTTTCTTCATGGTGATTTGAATGAAAAGATATATATGGCACAACCACAGGGATTTGAGGTTAAAGGTAAGAAAAACTTAGTGTGCAGATTGCAAATAATTTTATATGGCTTAAAGTAAGTACCTCGACAGTGGTATCTAAAATTTAACCATTTTATGTATGAGCATAGATATAGTAGGTTTCATTCAAATCATTGTGTTTAATTTAAGAGGTTGGATGATGACAACTATATTATTTTATGTTTATATGTTGATGATATGCATGTAACTAGGTCTAACATGGATCACATTAAAGTGTTGAAGGAACAGTTAGCACATTCATTCGCTATGAAGGATTTGGGGGTAGAAAAACAAATCCTTGGTATGAAGATTTGGAAAGATAGGAAAAACAAAAAGATTGATATTATCTCAAGTTTATTATATTGTGAAGGTGTTGCAACATTTATTTATGGAGAATGCTAAAGCTATTAGCACACTTTTACTTGGTCATTTGAAATTGACTATGGAAATATGTCCAAAGACACAAGAAGAGGAGGGTACGATGTCAAGGTACCTTATCCTTCAATTGTAAGAAGCTTGATGTATGCTATGGTATGTAAAAGGTCAGATATTGCACATTTAGTGGGATTCATTAGCAGGTATATGTGTCATCTAGGAATTGAGCATTGAAATGTAATTAAATTAATTCTTAGATATTTGAGAGGAGCATCTAGTAAGTTTTTACATTTTGGGGGCTCTACTACTGATTTACAAGGCTATGTTGACTCAGATTTGGTAGTGAATATTGATACTAGGTAGAGTACTACATGTTATGCATTTAATATTGGTGGGGGAGCAATGATCTAGGTTTCTCAGTTGCAAAAGGTTAATGCTTTATCCACTAAAGAGGCAGGGTCTGTTGATGCTAAAGAGGTAGCCAAGGAGATGAAATGGCTTCAATTCTTCATGGAAGAATTGGGACACCCGCAGAGGGATAGTTATTTGTTCATTGATAGCTAGAGTGCCATTCATCTTTTAAAGAATTCTGCTCTGCATTCAAAGACAAAATACATACAGTTGTGGCACCATTTCATTCGGTCAGTTTTGGATGATGGACAATTAAAGCTAGAAAAGATACATAAAGATGATAATCCAACATATATGTTTACCAAGGTTGTAACACGGGAGAAGTTGAACTCCTCTATAGCTTGGTTGGTCTTTTAGACTAAATAGAATAAATGAAGAATAGAGTTGGGGTGCTTTGATATACTAGTGGGAGCTACTAGTTTAGTAGTGCTATGATCATTCTCCAAGTGAGAGGTTATTGTTGTGAAGTATAATCAGTCTCCAAGTGGGAGATTATTGTGATGTGGAGCCTAATCAGACTCAAAGTTTTATTCGGTGTGGTTTCCCCTTAGATTATTTCTACAGGGGTTTGGGGGAAGCATTCCTAAGATGGGGTCAAGAGGTAGTGCCCCAAGTGCGCTCCTTGTCTCACTACAGGGTGGGGTCAAGGGGAAACTCCCCCATGGGGTTTTTCAAGGGCAATGCCCCTGAATAAAAAAAAAGGACCTTATATTGTAAAAGGTGTCAGCTTCTATTTTTCTATTAGACAACTTATTCTAACCCTAATTTTATAAGTGAAAAAATCCTTGTATAAAATGGCCTAGGGTTAGGTATTTCAAAATGTAATGGTGATATTGTATCTTATTGCAGTGGTATTAAGCTGTAAGGGATTGTGGATTATAATCACTGGATAATAATAATATTGAACTTGATGTTGGTGGATGTAGCCCAAGGTTTTGGCAAACCATGTTAAATCTTGATGCCTTGTACTCTCTTCTATGTGATCTTTTATTTTTTGATATTTGTTATATTTGCATGTAACTATTATTTCTATTTAAGGTTAATCCTAACAGAAAGGTGAAGAGCCTACTAAGGAAGATCATACCATAGAGGGTTAGATTGAGATGAATGCACATGTAGATAATTTTACTATTGGTGATATACAAGCATTAGCCTCAAGACCTCTTACAAAGGCAATTAAGGAGACAAAGACACCAAGTGATGTAGTGACCAAGGAACAAGATCAACAATAAAAGACAATAGAGAAAGATAGTGGATTGAGAGTAGAACATTCTACACAATATGAAGCTAAGATAAGTGGTACACCTAAACAATGGGTGATTGTAACTCAAAAGTGTTCAACTTTAGCAGGTATTGATGCTAGTGGAGCATAAGAGCTACAAAGACTGAGTGTTGATGTTTCATCACACTCACTTTAGCTAGCATTGTTGAGTAGCAACACACCAAAGAAGAAAATGTTGAAGAAGAAGGCAAGGTCACCTAGAAAGACACTAATATTGGACAAAGTTATAGTGATCCCTAAATATGACACTAATAACTTTACATATGATAAGATGCAAATTTTGCAAGATCTATTGCCCAAGAAATCCAGATAAGAAGAATTGAGAAGGGAATATCAACAAAGATATGTACTTCAAGAAATAAAGGATATCTTTGCTAATGCATGTGATATTAAAGAAGTAGATGGGAAAGCCCCAATCATAGACCAATTAGTGCATATTTTTTAGAAGATCAAGAATAATGATATAGATCCCAATGAGAAGTTATTGCACTAGTCTAAGAAAAAAATTGAGAAGAAAGTTTTGGATAAAGTGTCAACAGAAATTGTTACAAGGAAAGTTGAACTTTCTAACCTTGTAAATAATAGAGGAGTAGTGAAGAATATTCAAATTTTTTATAAGACATTGTGTGCTGTACCAAGCTTCACAATAGTATTCAAGATCAGATTGAAAAATTACAGCTAGATCTAAAGAATACAAGACATTCTTTGAGCATGGACGCAAGTTCAAGCTCTATTCACCTTAAGAGACTGATTTCAGCTCAAGGGAGATTGGATAAATTACAAGACATGGATGCTAGAATGAAAGATAAACTTATTTCTATTCAATCAATGTTGATACCTCATTTGGAGGTTATGCAAAGAGAGATATCACTTTCAAAGGAAATAGAAAATAGAGATTCACATCTCTCTACTGAAGAAAGTCTAGTCAACCTAGCTACTTAGCTAGAGATTAAAATTTCAATTTTGGAATCCATTAGATCAAGATGGGATAATAAACTTGCAATGGTTATACATATTATGGTTTGATCCCTTCACCCCAACATCCACAAGTGACAAAAGCAAGGGGGAAATGTGTCATAAAGGTGGAAACTTAAAGGGGAAATTCATGTAGATGGATATCAAAGGTATGACTCTTTGAACATTTTGTAATAGGTACTCATTTTGAAGTGAAAGTATGTATGCAAGAAGTCATGTATATAAGTTTTATATAGTTAAGTCTTTTAAAGACTGCATCATAGTCTAAGTGGGGTACTATTTTCAGTTTTGGATGTAATGTTGAATCATGACAAATTGTTTTTACCACTAATGTCAAAGGGGAATATTGTTGATCCATAAAGTTTGTTGTCTATTAGTGTCAAACATTTAGTAATTCCTATGGAAAAGTTGGTCGTTCATCACTGTGAATGAACCATTCTACTAAGGTTGAGTAATGTATTTAGACTTGTTCATATTTTAGTCTGAGCCAAGCAATTATTATTGTTGAGCAAGTCTATGTCTGTTGAGTACTCCTATATAGACTAAGAAAAATAGAAGCTAATGCATGTTGAGTGAGACAAAAATTAGTTTGCACAAATATGTACAGAATCAGTTCATGCTGAGTTATATAGTGAGTGTTAAAGATTCAAAAGTTGAGGGATAGCATGAAGATTAGTCATGACTGATCATCAGAGTGTTCATGTGTTGAGCAAATTAGTTTTGACATATTTATTTGGAATTGTAAAAATACTATGGTAAACTATTTTTGGCAGACTTAATGCATGTTTTAATTATAAAGGAGTAATTTAATAAGACTATTATGTGTTTTGGCATGGATCATTAATTCCTATGCAAGATGTTTAACCTATTAGAAAAATGGAAGTTTTAAGTGAAAAAAGAGAGAAATATGGATTGTTGATTTTGATCTAGAGCCTTCTCTAGTTGGTTATAAAAGAAGGATCCAAACCCTATGTTTCAGTATGGTGAGTGTGTATAAGTGAGAAGTGAAGTTTGGATTCTTGAAGTGAAGTTCTAAAAGAGAATCAGATAGAGTGACTGCAAAGAGTAGTGAAGTGCAATGTAGAGTTATATCATATCAAAGAGATGATCAAAGATCAGAAAGAGAAGATTCTCTATCAAGCGTTGGAGTGGTTACAAAAGGATTGGGTATTGATACATTCTAGCAAAGTGAATCAGGGTAAATCTCTTAGTAGAGTGGTCCTAATAGACTTATGTAAATCTCCTAATAGAGTTTTTCCTTTGTTGTTATAAGTTTTAAACCCTTTAATCAAGCTAGAATGAATATGTCTTGTAGACCTTAACATGGTAGACCCCTCATAGGGTAGATCATTAGAAGTGATCAAAATTGTAGCCCTAATAGGTGAACCTTACTACTACAAAGGTGAAAATTTTTGTTTGTCATCCCCAAGTTTTACCTTTACCTTGGAGGGTTTCTAGGTAACCAAATCTTTGTGTTATGTGTTGATCTTTTACTTTATGGTTTTGATTAGTAGATTAGATCAATAACATCATTGTGGTATATATTTATGTATGATTTCTGATAAGGGTTAGTTGTGAAATATATTAGGTTGATAAATGTTTAGAAGGTTAAAAAAATTATAGATCCTAATACCATGTTGATTTTCCTCAAGGATATAAGTGTACGAACACTATTTCTAATTCTTGTGTTCTCCAAATAAAATTCTTGATATATATGAATATTTCATTTAAGAGGCATGTCTTTGTAGAGACATGTCTCTTTAACACTCATTAGTACTGAATAATATTTGGTTATTTGGATTAAGAAAGTGATAATATATATATATATATATATCAATGAGTTTTACTCGACAAAGACTACTAAACATTAACACTCTTGATCCATTCAATTAGTAAGTGAGCTACATTACATTCAACTTAAGAAATCCTACTATTGTAAGGTGAATTCATGCATTTAATTTACATTTTAGTATTTCAATTATAATAATTTCAAGGTTAATTCCTACACTGAGGTTTGACCAAGGGAAACCCCCCATCAGCAAAAAAAAACCATTTTTCTTGCAAGTTGCATATTTTGGAAGGAAAAATAGAGTATGAATTTGAATACCTTTTTCACAGTACATTGGAGATTCATAAATTGTTCTACATTTAGACACTACCAAGCAAGAACATAGTACAACCCTACCAGGTTGACCCATCTACCTTAGGTCAATCTTGCTTCCTTAGGTTCACCCTACTCATCCAAATCAACCCTACTTCCCTAGGTCAACCCTGTGATTTCTACCTTGCTTCTCTAGGTTAGCCTTGCCAAAAACCTAAATGATTTCTTGATTTTGTATATCTCATAGTTTTTAGTTTTCAGTTGCAAGTTTTGGAAGTTTTGAAGATCATTTTACAATCTGTTTACAGTTTTCTATTTTGAGTGAGTCTTCGTTCCTTCTCTATTTAAATAGAAATTTCAATTTCTCTACATTCATATTTATATAAAATATCTACTTGCATAAAAATTCTTTCTTTGTGGATGCAAAGGAGAGTTAATTCCAAGTAATCCACCCTTTTGCATTAGGTTATGAATAGACGCTTGATCTTTTGTTAATCGGGCCTACATTAGTAGGTGAATCTTTCTTTTCACCCTTCGTCTATACATAGTGTATTGAATTTATTCCCCCCTATACATTTTAGTGAACCTAGTACACTTTCCCTCCTTTTCTTGATTTTTTAGAACTACATTTCTTCTAGGTGTATCTACTCTTTGTAATATTTAGATCTCGTTTAATGACATTTATATAATTATTTATGTATTTTTTCATGCATTCATTTCATATGGTTCATTGAATTTTGCATACATTTCAATAAAACTATGATTAGTCAGCTCTACTCTACATGTACTTTATTTTCCCTCATATTTTATAAGTTATTTAAAACATTTTCCAAACATCATTCCCTCATCTTTGACATAAAACACCACCCTCATATCAATTAACTTTACCATGTGATCTTTATGAATATAAGTGGAAAAATGATATTTTTCCCTTCTCTTTATTTAGGCCTTGACTATAGGGATACATTGGTTGAGGGTTTACCTAAATCTTATTTGCATCCTCTTCCCTTTATTGATCTTACTTTAACTCATGACCATTAATCTTCTATAGTGAGATTTGTTGATAGAGATGTTCCTTTCATTGTCATTATTTGAGATGAATCTCTAGATAATGATGTTGACTATTCTCTTCCTCATGAAAATGATAGAATGACAATTGATACTTTTTTTTTCATTACAAGATTGATGTTCCTTATTCTCCTAAAACATATCCTATTCTTAGGGAAATTTTAGAGAAATACAAATATATTATAAATACTTTCATTAATGTGACCTTGCCTTCATTTGATGCTCCTATTAGAGAGGAATCATTAATAGAAATCCACAAATCTCAATTCTAAGGATTCCTTGGAAATAGAGGATAATGGAAATATCATTAATGTTCTCCCTTCTAGTGATGAATCTATGGAGGATCAATATCTTAATCAAGTTATTGTCAATCAACCTATTCTCACTATCAAGGGTTTCCTTCATCAACTAAAACTCTTCTTACCCTTAAAGGTTGTCCTCAAATAACTGTTAGGGGATATCTAGTGATCCTTTGGATTATCATGTAGTATCTCACACCTATTGTACATGGACAAATCCTCAACCTACCACTTCTCTCCCACCTTCTCAACTTTATCTTCCTCCTCCACCTTTTCTTTCTCAAAATCTTGGGTTGGATTAAGATTTGGTATCACAATTACATAATACCCCCACCAATATTTCTCTTTGGGAACTTCTTCAAACATCTTCTAAATATCATGATGTCTTGGAAAATATTTTGCCACTCTTCCAATTGCACCTCTTAATCTAGATAACATCAAGGCCATTTTATAATGCATGACCGCTACCCCTATCCCACTTCAAATTGTGTTTACTTATGATGATTTACCTCCTAAGGAGACTCAATATCATTATGACACTCTTATGGTAGTTATGTCTATTAACAAAAATATCATACACTAACTACGATTAATAAAGGGTATGGTTTAAATGTGTGTAATATGGATATGTTAAAGGCTATAAATTTTGATCTTACATCTATTCAACCGAATAACATTCCTATTTGAGGATTTGATGATATTTCTAAGAGAACTTTGGGTATTATAACACTACCTATTAAAGTGGGTCCATTGATATTGTATACTTTTATGCATGTTATGCCTAGACCCCTCAATTATAACCTTCTTTTATTAAGACCTTGGTTTTATTATATGCGGGTTGTTCCTTGTACTCTTCATCACAAGGTTAGGTTAGTTTCTTATAAAAAATGTATACACTTCATGCTGATGATGTGCCTAATCCTTGTTTAAACATATAACATGCTCGATTTTATCCTCCTACAAAGATAGTGAAGGACCCTAAGACCAAACATGAACCTAAAAATACCAAAATCCTTCTTCCTCCTCTCTCTCTCTCTAAAGATGATTGGGGTGCATTAGATTTTAATCCAAATTTTATTGAAGAATATACAGTTAATGACCTTTCATTCATGAAAAATTGACCAACTCCTACTTCTAATAACTTTGTTGTTACTTGTACTCACGATGAATATCTTAAACCTAGTTATATGCCTTCTTGTTATAGATTCACTAAGAATAATACTAGTAAACAACAATAAAAACATCATATGCCCTATGGAAATATGAGCCATGACCATTCATTCAATACCATTTCCAATCATAGATTAGGATGTGTGTAATAATGTGTTGACTCTCATTCTTTTCCCACATCCTCTTCTGAAACATATCCTCTCCTACTAATCAAGAACTTGTATTCCTAAACTTCTTTGTACTGAGGTGATTACTAGACCTAAACATAGAAAGAAACATAGCAAAAAACTTATGAGTCTTCCATTTGTCATGTATCACCATTATCGTGGTCACTCTAATAATGGTTTTCAAGCTTTACATTACAATATTCAACAACTCATTAATAATGAGGCTACTCACATATCTCTTAATGATGAGCTTTATTTAAATCATGATTTCTTTAAATAACATCTAAGTCCCTATTACGTTGCTCGATGTCATGTAACATTTTTAATCTATCTCTTAGGGGCTCATTATCATTCACGGTTTACTTTATGAAGAGAATAAGAGGTCCCATCTTTTCTTTATTCCTACAATTGGGGGGCAAGGTAACCCTATCCATCTTTCTCATTTTCTCACAAATCCACTATTCCTTTGGTTGTGTGTTATTTGTTTATCATGTGACATTCAATATTATATTGTTTACAATTGAATTTCCATGGTAGATTTATCACTTACCTTGGAGCCTCATAATAGTGTGTTATCCATTGCATGGCTTTACTTTTTTATTTATTGTACAGTGTCTCATTGTACTCTACACTAAGATAAAAAACAAATCTAGGGCCAACTACTCTCCTTCATGTCTTGGATTGGTTGACTAGTATCAGACACAAACTTCCTAGATCATTTGACCTATCCTAGCACATTATCAAACCATTTTCTTGGTATAAGAGTACTATATCATGGTGGTATAAAGTTTTTGCAAGGTGCATTAACTATCAAGTACACAAACCCATTAGCCCATTTAATCTCACACATTCAAAGTCAAGCATGCTAAGTCCCATACATAGGTAATGCATTTTTAGTTTTTAGTGTTTGCATGATTCACAATGAGAGACACACTTCTCATTAGAAGAATTAATCACACCCCTTCTTTCTCTACTTCTCTTAGTCAAAAATTTATCTCTTATTATGATCTTGGAGTTAGAAAAAGACTCAAATCCCTTGGGACATGATGGATTATTTGTTTCCTTGATTGTGATAAGATTAACTTATGTCTTGTGCTTTAATTTACTGCAAGTTTGGGTTTAGCTCATACTCTCACTAAAGTGGTGGCTAAATGTAATGTCTTAAGTTGCAAGAAATTTAATTTAATATGATTGTTGTCACAAAATATTTCACCCTTTCCCAAAGTCTTACCTAAGGACAACCTCATGAAACATGGAAACAACCTCCAAGTTGTGGGACTTGAACTATGAGTTTAAATCTCCAGAGAAGGCCAGCTTTGTCTACTATTAGGATGCACCTAAACTATTCTTGAAGAGAAAAAGGAGAAGTAATACATAAAAGTAACTATCTAATCTATTCTAAAGAGGTGATGCACCAAAATAGGATGTCTAGATTAGTCTCTTGCCATACATGCATAGTGTTATTATTATGATAGTCTAAAGATATACAAATTCGAACCTTGCTTTAATCTATAAGCTACACAAAGATCACTTTTATCATTCATAGGTCAAAAAGATACAGAGAGTGTAGATTAAAGATATTTGTAGTACATTGAAGAGAGGCAAACAGATTTACATAGTATAACAATGGTTGAAAGAGATAAGGCAGGAAGTTCTATAACTCAAAGGCAACAAGGAATTTATAGTAGCATGCCAAGGCAGTACTAAAGAAATAGAGAAAATCCAACCTTGAGAAGGAGTAAAATATTTTCCTTTATAGTGCCAATATAACTTGGATGACTTCTGTCATAAGACAAAATCCAACCACTACAATCAAATCTCTAGAGAGAAAATCACTGCAAAAATTGGAAAGATCTAATTTTCATGTAAATCTATGCATGAAAGGATCACTTCTTCACCAAAAAAATCTCTGAGAGGTCAAGAATCCTAGTTATTTAATCTCTGATTGACTAAATGGATCAACAAATAGGGGTGGAGTATTTATTTACACTTATAGATCCTAGGATCAATGAAAGTGGTTGCAAAAAATTGGAAAGGTCATTCAAGGAATTGGCCTGCTACTACTAACATCCAATTCAATCATAATCTTTGGTCAACTAAGATTTAACCATTAAGTTGTACTATGTGGAACAAACATTTCTCATCATCACACCAACCTATTGGCATCCAATCCTTATGCCTTGCATTCAATTATCCATGATAGCATCCTCACCACCACCTTCCTTGAATAACTATTCTTGCTTATGAAACCACAAGTTTCTAGTCATTGCCACCTCGCCACCTTAAGCTAGTATTACTATATGACCTTTGCAACCAAGTGAAACAAAGGGAATCACTCAATCAAAACTTGAAGGTTAGATGCCTCTGAATCTATGAAAATCATGCATCGGTTGTATATTTGAAGGATGTGACGGTGTAGGATATAATTTGGACATCAAAAAATCTTGCTTTGTTGATCATCACAACTCAAAGCTTAGCATGTCAACATGACCATGTGCTTGGGAAAAATCAAAGCAAAGTGCACTTTTGAAGCCTTATCCTTAGTCAGTGCTCAACCACCCACCACCATGCAAATTGCATGGTTGTGACTATGAAATATTAAGGCACAACATGAAACGGTGAAAATGACTTAATGTTACATCATTTTGTGAGCATCCTAGGTGATTGTTAAAACTAATCTTTGTTTGAATTTGATTTTTGGTGGGAGGCAATTTTGGATCAACATTTCTGGTGACTCGGGAAGGATGCAAACCTACTTAGTGCATGAGCAATGACCAAAAGGATCCATTGGGCTACAGAGTCTCTGAAACTATAAACTCATTAGTTTACCACCTCTATTGCACTTTGTGCCACAAAAAATCCTCTTTCTCTATAACTTACAAAATAACCTGTAGAACCAAACCCCGCTTTTACAAAACTAAACATGTGCTTGTGCGCTCCTTGAAAATAGGAAAGAACAAGAAAGAAAAATTACTCTGGCTATGTAGATGAGATAATGACAATCATTGGAGATAGGGTTTAAGGTCTATCCCATTAATAGGTATGGGCAAGACTTTACCATTGGGCTTGCTCAACTAAAAGGCATTAGATTGTTTACAACTAACAATCACATATGAGCCACTCCATAAGGAATCAAAATTTGAGTGTCTCCCAGCCTTTGCTCTGTTTGCATCCCATTTCAACACAAGGTCGCCTTCCCCAAAATTTTTGACCTTAGTCTTTTTATCAAAGATCCTCTTCATTTGTCTTTGATGTATCTCTAGGGTCTGGGTTGCTTGACTTATTTTCTCCTCTAACTCCATCAAATATGCCATTCTTACAGACATAGCGTCATCATCAATTAATTCCAACTAATGAGCCAACTCAAGAGAAGGAAACTCCAGTGAGATAGGAAACCTAGCTTCCCTACCATAGACTAACATGAAGGGAGAATTTCCTATGGCTCTTTTGGGTGTGATTCTATCAACCCAAAGGGCAGTCCTCAACTTCTGATGCCAACACCTTTGGTTGTCCTCCACTGTCCTCTTAATTATTCTAATCAAATTCTTATTAGATGAATTAGCCAAGCCACTACCATGAGGATAATAGTTAGATGATGTGCTCAAGTAAATACCATGATCAAGTGCCCATGAACAAATTTGAGCCCCTATGAATGATTTAGCATTATCTAAAATAATAGTTGAAGGGGCACCAAACCTACTTATAATCCCATCAAGGAAATAAATGACTAAAGGTTCTATGGCATCTCTTAGTGCTACTACCTCTATCCATCATGTAAACTAGTTTGTATCAACTAAAATCTATTTATGACCAGAGCTGGAAAGAGGATTGATGGGACCAATAAAATCTAGTCCCCACCAGGCAAAAGGTTGATCTACCTAGATGGGATAAAGTGGAAGACCTACAAGTCTTTGCTTACCTAAGAAGAAAGCACACTTCTTGCACCTCCTCACATGTTTTTGGAAATCATGGAACAAGGAGGGCGAATAGTAACTAACTCTCATAATTTTTATTGCAATAGTCCTTGTTAAAAAAATGACCACCATCAAGACCATCATGAAGTTCATTGACTAGTCTCTGTACTTGATCTATATCCACACATCTTAGTAGGGCTCCACTGAAATCTCTCCTAAAAAGAACACCATCAATTATATTTTAAGGAATAGACTGCAACCGGAATTGTCTTCTCCTAGCTTAATCCAACCCTTGAGGATACCCATTCCCAACCAAGAATGCTTTCATATCATTCATCCAACCCTCAGGATTGCCATTTCTTGTCTCCTATTTTTCTATCAATACCAAGATAGCCTCTTTTTCAATATCATGAGATGAGATCATCTGTTTGCACAATCCTCTTCCCCTTATCAGCTTGGTGATCTAAATATCCATGTCATATTCCATTACGTAAGTGATCTAGCTAGCTCTCTTCTCACTAATATCTTTGCTTAACAAGAAATCTTTTATGCTAGCATGAGGAACCAGCAAGTGGATCTTGTTATGAGACAACATGCATCTAAATTTCTTCAGGGCTCTTATAATTGCAAGAGCTTGCTTTTCCACATAGCTATATTTATTTTCATATTCTTTGAGTCCTTCACTGAAAAAAGCAATATTTTGCTCTTCATTTTTTTTTTAGCTACATCAAGACAATAGAAATACTTGATTCACCTCCCAAGGTATAAAGAATGAAATCCTTATAAAATTTTGGATTAATGAGAGTGGAAGTTAAAGCTATGGCTGTCTTGATCTCCTCAAGACTTAAATTCCATTCCTTGGTCCATGAGAAGGCCATATTATTCTTTAGCATGGTTGTAAGAAGTTTCACCATGGTAGCTAGGTTAGGAATAAATATTCTTACAAAATTTATCCTACCAAGGAAACTTTGTAGACTCTTCTTGTGGCTACGAAGAGTAAGGGCAAGTATTGCTTTTGTTCTTTCTGTATCGATAGTCAAACCCTCTTTAGATACAATATGCCCAAATATTTTTTCTTGATTAGTGGTGAAGAAACACTTGCTTGGATTCATGGACACCCTGTACTCTCTACATTTCACAAATACCTTCATGAGGTGACCAAAATGCTCTGCTACATTCTTTGAGTATATTCTGATATCATTAAGGTAGACCAATACAAATTTTTCAATCATATTTTTGAAGGCCATATCCATCAGTTTTTGAAATGTAGAACCTACATTTGTTAGTACAAATAGAATTTTACTATAGGCATAGGTACCCCATTTAGTAGTGAAAGCGATTTTATATCTATCAGTCTCTTTGACCAACACTTGATTATAACTTGAGAACCCATCTGAGAAGGAGAATCTCTCTGAACCACTGACCTTAGACAATTTTTGTTCCATAGAAGGAAGGGGATGGTGATCCATAAGGGAGGCTTGATTAAGACCCCTAAAACCTACACACAACCTAATCTCTCAATTCTTTTTCCTAACAAGGACAAGGTTTGCAACCTAAGAGGAATGCTTGATAGGAAAAATGATATTGGCCTCAATTAATTTGGATAGCTCATTTCTCATTAGCGATTCAATCTTGGGGTTTACTAGCCTCTGTTTTTGCCTAATAGGCTTGACATGATCTATCAGATCTATAGTATGTTGAAACAAGATAGGATCAAATCCTTTCAAATCATCGTATGTCCAAGAAAATATACCATTGAATTCTTGACATAGATGAACAAAATTTTCTTGTTCAGTTTTAGATTATACCTTTCCCAAGTTTAGAATTTTTTCATCAGAGAATGTGATTGGCATATGGTCTCTTTTGTTTGTAACAAGATTCATGCCTCTCACCCTTGCTTGGTCATGAGGGTTGATGATACTCTCTAAGATAATGAAACCCTTAGGTAATTTGTTGGAGCTAAGGTTGATTATTTGATCTCAATATTGGTATGCAACCTCACCTGATTTCTATTTGAAAATTCTACTTCATTCTAAAAGATACTCATAATTTGTGCATCAAATTCAAAGACTTGCCAATCAATATCATTATCAGGGACAGTGGGTCTGATTACCATCTTAATCATGTGTCTCTTTTCATCTTTGAGGCTTCTTGGTACATCATGAGATGCACCCACTATTGCAAGTCTGTCAACATGTTTGTTTTCTTTCGTAGGAATTCTTTGAATATTGAATGCACTAAAATCTCTAAGAAAATCACATACCCTATGTTTTTAAGACTTGAGAAAATTATTCTTAGTGACATTTTGATTCCTTACCTGATTAATCATCAACTCACTATCCCTCTACACACTCAATGCCTAGATTCCTCTTTTCTGAGAAACTAAGAGACCTTGAATCAAAGCCTAATATTCAACCACATTTTTAGTACAATTGAACTACAATCTAAATGAGAAATAGTACTTTTCTAATGTAGGAGAAATCAACATTACACTAGCCCTTGACCCATTCATATTTCTTGACCTGTCAAAGTACATGCTCCATATCCCATTTGTATCTTCTTTGGCTTTCATCAAGTTAGGGACAAGAGCATCCTTTTCCAATATACAATATGTGCCCAAACTGGTCTTTAAGGTCTCTGATATGGAATCAAATTGATAGGGATTAGCCCATTCATCCAAGAGGAAATTAGGTGTATTAGATAAGGAAGTGGCAGGCTCATTTGTTGTATCATTCTCATCTACTTCTAGGATAATATAATTCATATTGATGAAGTTAGAAGTATAGGGCTCAATATGATGGAGGGCTAATGGCTTTGCCTTAATTGAAGCCTTGGTTCCATATCTAGTTCTAAAAAAACATATATGAACAATCAAAAGATATGTAGCCACCTATTTGAGCAGTGAAGTCCCTTGACAGACAAATGGCAAAATGCGGCTTGACTTTAACAATTGATATGTCCTAAACTACAATACAACTTGGATAGGCATGTAAGGCCATTTCAACATTCCTACTTGGATTCCCATGGTCTTAACGGTACTACCATAAAGTTGTAAAAAACCTTTAACAATGGGCTTAAATTTCATTTCTAAGGTATCAACAACACACTTGGGCATTATTGAACTTTTGGTCCCTGAGCCAATCACACAATTATGGTCTAGCTTATCTCCTATGAGTAGATAAGCATAGATGGAGGAGGTCATTTTTTCTTACTTCTACCTCCCTTGACGGTTGCACCAATCTTACAACATTCTATGTGCCAGATGGCTAATCTCTGAGTTCAATGCTTTCCAATTCTTGTCACAGTAGCCTCTTTGTGATGGTACAATAGTTACAACATCCCACATAGAAATGTTCACATTGGTCTTCCAAATTTTGTCTACCACACAAAAAGAAGCATTAGATGTTCTAGTAAGAGCTTTGGAATTAGAAGTCTGATGTGGGATAGTCTGTGGGTTGTTCACATCATTTATCTTGTCTTTGTTATAGAGAAACATTAGCAGGCTAATTCAGATTGTGTTGCTAGGTGACTGCTTGCATATGTTGCATTGCACTTGATGTGGAAGGTTGATTAGGAGGTTGAGGTGCCATCTCCTCCATGGCTCTTTTCTTTCTCTTGGTATTGTAAGCACATGAATCTTGGTTTACATTACCATGCTCTTCTACTAAGTAGCTCATAAAAGAACAATCATCCTGCTAAAAGGTATCAACAGGTTGATTAGTATTTTGTTTTTGGGAAACCACTTTCTCTAGTATTTTTAAAGATAGTATACTAACCGTTGATGACATCAGAGAGTGTGCATGTACATAAATTTCACATGTGAAAGTTTGTGTATACTTGTGAGCCAACAACATTAATTAAATGTGTATTAAATTTAATTAACATGCAGAAAGTTAACTCAAGATTTATTATTGAGCATGGCATAAAGGAAAGATGTTTTCCATGTTTTACACATAGAGAGCAGAGAAGACTTGTAAATCACTGAGAAAAAAATTGATACAAAAGTAGAGTGACCTACCTATTTGTGTAAGTGACCTTAAGGGTTATTGTTGTTGAGTTCAAAGTTCCAAATTTGATTGCATGATTTGAAGGTGAAGGAGTCTAACGTACTAGACAAAGGAATAAGTGAAAGCTTGTTACACATCTATTATTCTAAAAGGTATAGTACCAAGGTTAATTGGATAGTGGGTTCATTGATCCGATCCTGAAGCTATTTGGATAGTGGGTTCAACTACCTTCCACAACTCCTAATAGGGTTGGAATCTCCTAACAGGGATTTAAAGTCTCCTAATAGGGACTCTTTGTACTAAATGTTTTAATAGACTCCTAATAGGGTCAATCCTTTAACAAGGAATATTCATATTAGTACATCAATTTGTGGGCATCATTCCCATTGAGGTTTTCCCTTTGATCAAGGGTTTCCCTAGTCAACATATCTGGTGTAATTGTTTATGTGCATCTCTTTATGGTTGTTTTTTACTTTGGTTGAATGATCAAGATTGTTTAAGAGGATAAATGTTTTAAATTATCATATAACTGATTCACCACCCCCCCCCCCCCCCCCCCCCCCCCCCAATTTTGGTTGACTATTGTTTCTAACAATTGGTATCAGAGCAACAAGTCCTTGAAGAAAATGTTTAACAACTTTGGGAGATCCATGGTGAACATGTTCAGGAAGGAAAGTTTGATATTTGATGGCACAAGTTACGATAGTTGGAAGGATAAAATGAAGACTCATCTTTTGTGCATGGGTCTAGGATATTGGCTTGTAACCAAGGCATCTAAAAACATTATGGAAGAAGACAATCTTGAAAGTTGTATTGAGGAACAAAGAGAAGTATTTATGTGCAACATAAGGGCAAGAGAAGAAATATTGTTAGCTCTACCTAAAAGTGGGTATAGCTAGGTAAAACAACTCAAAACATCTCATGAAATTTGGAAAACCTTAGAAGCTAATTATGAGGGTGATACACATGCAAAAAGAGTTAGATTACAAAATCTGCATTTCACATTCCAAGATGCTAGAATGGTGGAAGATGAATCTATAAGAATCTATATTGGAAGAATATCTAAGATTGTTGTAGGAATCACATCTCTTGGTTGAAGGAAATATGATGATGAAGTAATATGGAAGATCTTGAAAAGTCTTACACCACCTTTCAAGACAATAACATAGATGATGATACCCTCTAGTACTAATTTCACCAAAGAAACATTGCTTGGTAGATTGGAAGTTGAAGAATTCAATCCAAAAACATCTGGAGTATTAGAAAAAGTTGAGACAACATCTAGTGCATTAAATATTAAACTTGGTCTAGAAAGGAACATAAAAGCACAAGGAGACATTGCTAGTAGCAGCAAGTCTATTGAAGAAAAGATCTTGGAAGGAGTGGCTCTTCTCTTGGAAAGAGAAAAAGATGGTAAGAATATCTTTAAATGTTGGACATGTAATGAATATGGTCATTATGAATCTAAGTGTCCCAAAAGAGAAAGGAAGTATAAGGGAAGATTCAAATCTAGAAGACATAGAAATTGTTTATATGCTAATGAAGAAGAAGAAGAAGAAGAATTTGATCAAAAAAAAAGTGAAGATGAATTAGGATTTGTAGCTATAAAGGAGGATGATCTTGATAGAGAGATTAGAGAAGAAAGTATGCTGATTTGACAAGTTGAAAGGAAAAAATTTATCATTGATAGTGGTTGTTCACATCACATGACTGGTGATATCAGCAAATTTGTCAAATTCAGAAGCCATGATGGAGGAATTTTCAAAGTAAGGAACAATGCAACCTATCACATTATAGGAATTTGATCTATCAGACTTGTTGGTAAAATAAATATTGATGATGTTTATTTTGTTGATGGACTAAAACATAACTTGTTAAGTGTTGGACAACTTATGGACAAAGGTTACCAATTACAGTTTGGTAATGGAACATGTATCATCAAGGACAAGAAAGAAAAATTTCTTGGTACTGGCACAAGAACTAGAAGTAATGTATTTCAGTTAAGCACCACTAAAATAACATGTTTCGTAGCTAAAGTTGACAATAGTTGGTTATTGCACCTAAGATTTTGTCACATAAACTTTGATAACATTGTGAAAGCTAGTAATACACTTACTGTGAGAGATTTACCTAAGATCACTAAGCCCACTAACAACATTTGTAAGGAATGTGTCTTGGCTAAGCAAAATAAAGTTTCATTTCCTAGCAAGTAGTTTGGTGCTACACAAAAGTTGGAATTGGTTCATACAGATTTGAGAGGTCCCACAAGAATAAAAGGATTCTATGGAGAGAGGTATTTTATGATTTTTGTTGATGATTTTATCAGAATGATGTGGGTAGCTTTATTTAAAGAAAAATAAAAGGCATTTGAGAAATTCAAGATATTATAGAACAAAGTAGATAATGAATCTGGAATTAAAATCAAGAGCTTAAGATCTAATAGAGGAAGAGAATTCCCTTGTAAAGATTTCAATATCTACTGTGAAGAACATGGAATCATGAGACAACTATCTTCACCTCATTCACCTGAGCAGAATGGGATTGCTGAAAGAAGAAATAGATCAATTATTAAAGCAAAAAGAGCTATGTTATTCGAGAATGATGTACCAAAGACTTTTTGGAGAGAAGTAGTCAACACAACAATACACACACTAAACAGAGTACAAATTAGAAAAGGTATAGAGAAAACACCTTATGAGTTATGGTTTGGTTACTCACCATCAATCAAATATTTTAGAATATTTGGAAGCAAATGCTACATCAAAATAGATGATGATATTGGTAAGTTTGATCCAAGGAGTGATGGAGGTATGTTTCTTGGCTATTCATTAAAAGGTAAAGGTTACAAATGTTTCAATTGTAGAACAAAAACTATAGTAGAGTGAATAAATGTGAGAATAGATGAAAAGTTTGGCACTAAAGAGAAGATGATGGATTATAACTTTGATGAAGATAATTATTCTAGGATTGCCAACATATGTAATGAATTATTTCTCAATACTAATAATGACTTGCAAAATAATGTGCAAACTAAAGAAGTAAGACAAGAATAGAGTGTCATACTTGAAATAAGAGTTGAAGTAGCAACTCCTACCCCAAATAAGAATGTGATAAGAAACCATCTTGTTGATAAGATAATATGAAGTAAAGGAAAAGGAGTAATGAAAAGAAGCAAAATCAATGAAGAACTATTCCTAATAACCAAAAATCATAGATGAAACAATCAAGGATGATCATTGGATAAAAGAAATGGAGGAAGAGCTTCAATAGATTATAAAAAATAACACATGGGAATTATTTCCTAGACCCAAGGACAAAAATGTGATTGGCACAAAATGGGTATTCAAAAATAAAATGAATGAACAAGGAGAAGTAATAAGAAACAAAGCAAGACTAGTATGCAAAGGCTACTCTCAACAAGAAGGACTTGAATATGAGGAAACATAAGCACCTATAGCAAGAATGGAAGTAGTCAAAATTTTCTTAGCATATAAAGAAAATAAAAATTACAAGGTGTATCAGATGGATGTTAAGTCAACATTCTCGAACGGAGAACTTGAAGAAGAAGTTTGCATTGAGAAAACAGAAGGTTTTCCTTTGACACTAGAGAAGGATATGGTATGTAGATTAAAGAAATCCTTATATGGATTAAAGCAAGCACCTAGAACTTGGTATTCAAGGTTAGATAAATACCTAGTAAAACTTGGATTTTCTAAAGGAACAACAAATAACAACTTATACTTGAAAGAAATAGAAAATGGTTTGTTGATAATCATAGTATTTGTTGATGATATCATTTTTGGAGGAAATGATGAAGCTAGTAACAAATTCTCAGAAGATATGAAGAATGAATTTGAGATGAGCATGATAGGAGAAATGAAATTTTTCTTAGGATTACAAATTGTTCAAAACAAAGAAGGAATCTTTATTTCTCAAACCAAGTATTTGAAATATTTGCTAAAAAGATTTGGACTAGAAAATTGTAAACATATTGCAACTCCTATGGTAACTGGTCACAAGTTATCAAGGAAGGATGAGACACCTACTATTGAACAAAAGAAGTATAGATCTATGATTCGAGGATTGTAGTATTTGACTCATAGTAGACCAGATATAGCTAATGCGATTGGAATTATGGCAAAATTTCAAGCGAATCCTAAAGAATATCACTACACATTTGTAAAAAGGATATTCAAATATCTGAAAGGGACATTTGATTATGGGATTTGGTATGATAGAAGTAATGATTTTACCCTTTGCACTTATCGTAATGCTGATTGGGCTAGAGATATGGATGATAGAAAAAGAACCAATGGAGGAGCATTCTTTCTTGGTAGATGACTAGTTTCTTGGCTTAGTAAGAAACAAGATTGCACTTCACAAAGTACTACAGAGGCAGAATATATTGTAGGAGAAAACAACTATAATCAAGTTATATGGATGAAGCAAATGATGAAGGACATTGGAATTACATTCAAAGGACCTATTATTATTTATTGTGATAACAAAAGTACTGTAAGTATGTCTAAAAATCCTGTTTTGCATTCTAAGACTAAGCACATCTATGTAAAGTATCATGTGTTGAGAGAGAAAGTTTTAGAGAAAGAAATTACACTGGAATATATTAATACTACAAAACATATTATAGACATTTTCACAAAGGCCTTACCAAAGGACACATTTGAGTATCTAAGATGTATGCTTGGGGTTATGCCCCTGCCTACTTCTAAATAGAGGAAGCAAAACTGCATCAGTCCAGGTTACATAGCACCATTGTTAGACTAGACTGAATGATGATGATTCCTCAATGGGGGAGTATCTATGATGAACAAAGTCATCAAAGGACTCTCAGTAATTGTTAATTGGTATGCAATAGTATCTTTAGAAACTTGAGTTGTTTATGGATTTATATAGAAAATTTGTAAAGCAACATATCGGCTTGTGGTCATGCTAATAAATTATTGTATTTTCAAGAATCAATAGGGGAGAAAGTGACATGAAAAAAATTCTATGTAGTTCAATTGAGAAGAAAGTAGAACATGATGGTATTTTTGGAACTTATATGTTTTTCATTTGTGTTGCCATCAATGCCAAAGGGGGAGAATGTTAGCATGAATGCTGATGCTATTGGGGTGCATTGCAAAACATTGATATGATGTATTTATAACTATGTTTGACATTGATGACAACATAGTAATAAGTTTTTAAAATGCTAACAGAGTAGCAAACTATGATTTTTTTATTTGAGAACATTATATTACTTATCTAATGGAGTACAATTACCAACACATGCTACATTGTGTATTTGGGACAAGGGCAAGTGCACATAACCTAATGTGATAATGTACAAAAGATATGGTTGATCTACAAAGAACCATATGGAAACAAAGTATTAGGAAAGTAGTTCCTATTGTATGATTACTACAACTCATTACAATTATAGTGAAGGGTTACACAGTGAATTGGAGATAATCTATTGACCATTGATAATGTCATAGAGTGCACATGTACGAAAGTCACACGTGTGAGATGACAACATTAATTAAATGTGTATTTTATTTAATTAACATGTGGAAAGCTGACTGAAGGATTTATTATTGAGCATGGTATAAAAGAAAGATGTTTTATGTGTTTTACACATAGAGAGAAGAGAAGACTTGTTAATCACTAAGAAACAAAGTGATACAAAAGTAGAGTGACCTACTTATGCATGCAAGTGATCTTAAGGGTTATTGTTACTAAGTTCAGAGTTCTAGATCTCATTGCATGATCTAAAGGTGAAGGAGTATGACATTCTAGATAGAGGAAGAAGTGAAAGCTTGTTACACATCTATTATTTTGAAAGGAATAGTATCAAGGTCAATTGGACAGTGGTTCATTGATTTGATCCTAAAGCTATTTGGATAGTGGGTTTAGCTACCTTCCACAACTCCTAATAGGGTGGGAATCTCCTAATAGGGATTCAAAGTCTCCTAATGGGGACTCTATGTACTAAATTTTGTAATAGACTCCTAATAGGTTCAATCCTTTAACAAGGAATATTCATATTAGTACATCATTTTGTGGGCATCATTCCCACTGAGGTTTTCCCTAGTTAACATATCTGGTGTAATTGTTTATGTGCATCTCTTTATGGTTGTTTACTTTGGTTGAATGGTTAAGATTGTTTAAGAGGATAATTTTTTTAAAGTATCATATAACTAATTCACGCCACCCCCCCCCCCCCCCCCCACAATTATATTGGTGGACTATTTTTTCTAACACTATCTACATTTTTGCATTAATGTTTGCATCACATCCTCAATTCTGTCAACTTTTCTAGAGGATATAGAGGCTATTGGAAGCAGAACAAGAGGCTGAATTATAGAGGAGACATGAATAGGGGCTAAAGTGGGCTAATGGTTAGCAATGTCAGGGAAGAAAGACATTGGGGGCCTTGAAGCTAACTTCCCTCCCTGTATCAAAAAGTTTTCAGCTCTTATGACAACCTCATAAACATTCGGTAAGGTACCCCCCTTATGGATTGAAAGGTGGTAGCAATATCATTGTTGAAGGATTTGAGGTAGTACACGAATGCATTACTAGTGTAGACACTTAAAATTGTCCAAATACCTGTTTCGTGACCAATTAAATGAATATTTATTATTTATTTAATTACCCTACCTTTAATTAAATAAATTTATATTTATTTAATTATATTCACCTTACCTTGATTTAAATAAACTAAGGTTTATTTAAATCCTATCCTTTCCACTTGCATCCTAACCCATTCACTTTAATTAAGTAAAGTACTTCATTTACTTAATTAATCCTTTGCTAATCTCACTTGGAATTAAATATTAGATTTAATCCTATTTGAGCACATGGTCTCTAACTTTAACCCTCATCTAACCTCACTTTCCTAACCTAACTCATCATTCTAAACCTACCCGCTTCCTAATCGCACTTACTTTTCCTAATCACCTTGCTAATCCACTTTTAATCCTAAGTGTGTGCTCACACATGTGTGAGAGATATTCACACATTCCTCACCCCTCATGCCTTCCATGCCTCTTGCACACTTGTTCTCTTGCACGAGAATCAAGGAGTCTCACACATGTGTGAGAAGCCATGCTTCTCACACCTCTTGCACATGTCACCATCAAAGGTTGCTCACACATGTGTGAGCATATTTTCCCCTTTGAATGGTCAAAAAGTCTAATCCACATGGAGTCTACTTAGCCTCCACCTCATGGACACCTCATCGATCTTAAGAGATCCTAGCCCTTCATCTCACATTGAATATCAGCCATCCATTTTCCTATAAAAGGAGAGCCCTCTCCTCATCTTTTCATATGAAGCACTATCTACCTCATTGTTATGTTGTAGGAATTGTGAGCAACCACATCCCATAATGTGAAATCATCTCCACTTGGTGATTCCATGAGGCTTGCATTAGTGCTATTTTGAGTAGATTAAGCTATTTTGATTCGATGTTATGCTTATTTACATGTTTATCTTCCATATTTTGAAGTTTGCATGATCATGTAGGAATAGATGTTAGTTGCTTAGCATTTATTCTCTTATTACATTTTTATGCAATACATTTTGACCATCTACCTCATTGTTATGATGTAGGAATTGCGAGCAACCACATCCCATAAGCAAGGAAATCATCTCCACTTGGTGATTTCATGAGGGTGAAGAAGCACGTGGAGATCAAATCTTATGAAGAGCCTCTAATCGAGCCATGTTACCCAAACATTTCAGAGGGAGGATTAAATATGTTAATTATGGAAAGAGAGAGAGAGAGATCATTTTTCAGCTAAACACATTTTCTCTCTCCTCGTACTTTTTCTCTCTCCACATACTAAAACTTGTAGAGAGAAATACGGGGTTTGAGTTTCACATTCTCTCTCTCCATGTACTAAAGTACTCTCTCTCCCCGTACTCCAACTTTTTAACCTAATCCTAACCCAAACCTCCCAACCCAAACTTCAACTTGAAAGCAATTGTCGGCTTAAAAAAAAAGTTCACTGATAAAATTTGAAAGATTGTTTTCATTTGAAGAGAAGGCACTCGCAGGTCAGCCATGGTGAATTTAAAAGTGAAGACCGTGTTTTCAAAGGCACCAAATTTTGATAGAATTCCTCAAAGTACCAACTATTTTCTCAATTTTTATTGCATAGCGTGACATTACTTGCTCACAGTTCGTAGATTTTATTGGAATCTTCTTTCATGCTCAGTTTATCATTTTTCTAACTATGTTTTTCTCTATTTTCACTCCTCCAATAGCATCGTGAGTTGCTTGAAGAAATGGTAAATGTGACAAACATGGGAGATTTTATATAATAATGGACGTGCTATTTGGAATGTACATTTTTCAGCTATCTCATGCAAGACAAATTAGATGGCTTCAAAAATGTTGACTAAGCAAGCGAGTTGTTTGAATTAATATCATACTCATACAAGTGTTCATTCCATTCAAAGCTGGTTTTAGATAGAATGTAGCAGCATAAATGATGGTTGGTCATTGACTAAAGCACATGAATTATTTAGCAAATTTCCTTTCCATTTCCCCAGCCATCATACATAATTACCCAAGGCCATAATACTCCCAGCTCCATTCTATCGTTGAATAATGCATTATTTAGAGTCTCACATGCAAAGATGGTCAAGCAGTATTACAACTTGATTAAGGAAGGCCGTGAGATGATGTGGTTAGCTAGTAGATGATTTGTTTGACAAATTATCTTTCCACTTCTCCACTCACCATAGCTAATGAGAACATGGCGATTGTGTGAAGTAATAACAAGCAAAGAAATGTGGGAATTCTGACCATTCACAAGGTGTGTAGCTTTTTTGGGAATATGACTTGTTCCCCTTGCGATGATATGCTCATGGAAGCGTAGAATAATATGGACATTGCCATTAAATTGTTTGGTTAAATTCTCATCTTAAGTCAGTTGCTCCTAAGCCACCAATACAAGCCTTGGACCAACATGTGAGCAAACCATTTGAAGAAAATTTGGAACAGATTCTGTATTCCAAGGGTTTGACATAACACGTTGATGCATTACTAGGCAAAGAGTTAAGTTTGATTGATACTCCATAATGCACAAAACAAGGCATGTTAATAAGTCGCAGGTGGAGAGTATAGCTAAGCATTTGCAACAATGCATTGAGAGCATTGGGATGAAGAAAGACATATGAGCTGTTGGATTAAAGGTTCCCCTCATGTATCTGTAATAAAACAAAGCATAGTCAAACAGTGCGCTGTCCCATTGAAATTTAGTCCTGCGTAGCCCACACCAAATCAATTTCTCCAGCAAGTCATTTCCAATTTTCATGCATTCACGGTATGTAGATGGAGGTTGTGTATGAGCTAAAATAGATGGATCCTTTTAGTTTATTATATTCTCTTAGGGTGAATTCACAGGTTGAATTTAGGAATTTACCAGAGGAGGATAAGAATTCAATCACTTCTCTCTTTGCACATTATAGAGTAGTTTGTCCTCACTACAATTTTACAGGGACGAGATTTCTGTGTTTAAATAACAGGAATAATTCTAAATTTCCCCAACCTTGTTTTAAATGTGAGAATTGTGGCCTCTCCTTTATGGTGGGTAGGAGAATCAAACCAAGAAAAAGGAATTATGAAAACCAATCTAAACTACCTACAAGTTGGGAAGGAATTAATGCCATAGAGACGGGCTACTCTTTTGCATTTAGACATGCAACTAGAGCCGCACTCGAAGATATCCATTCATAGCTATGATTCCAAGGAATTTCTTTTCTACAAATCTTCATATAGATCACTTTGAACATGGTCACTGAGCAAAAGGAGGTAGATTCACCAATGGAGATGAACTCTAGAAGGCTCTATCTTCCAGTGAGAAAATCAAGGAATCCACATAAGACAAGAGAACTGTTTGATAGAAAGTCGCAAGTATGGAAGATTTGGAGCAGAGGAAAGATATTTATTGGAACACATGGACTATCAAAAAAACTTCTTTCTCTCATTCCTCTAGCCACGACATTTAATAGAAGCATAGACAAGTCACAAATAGAGAAATAAACTTACTTATCATATATCATGCTCTGAGAGAGAAATGTTCAGTTCACTGATGTTTACTAACATAATAAATTGTTATTGGATACCATGATTTGATAGAATGAGGAAATATTTAGATGATGGTAATAATAGGTCATTAGAAGAATCAATTTCAGACATGTTGGAGAAAGTTAAAAGAATTCACAAGGAGTTTCATTGATATGTAGACATGTCTTTGCAAAGAACAATTGGAGTTGACTAAAGTGGATGAGATGAGATTTTGTAAACACTTGGGAAAACTATAAGACATTATTTTAGAGGTTCAGTGCTTGTGAAAAGATGACTTGTAGATCAAGAAAGGAGTATAGAGATCACATCGGTGACAATGAAGTCTTGTTCTCATTTTGATGATATGAACCTTAAATAATTTTATTGCATAGTGACTTAAGTCATTCCTTGTAATTGAAGTGTCAACTTTAGGACTAGTTTTGGTTTTGGTTAGAATCTTAACTTTTCTTTGGTTAAGGTTAGCTTTTAAAGTTGAAATTTGTAAAAAGTTAAGAGTTAGTTTGAAAAAGCATTACTAACTTCCAAGCTCTAACTTTTTGAGTAGTTATGAACCCAAAAAGTTGGTTAATCTGGATTGGCTATAAATTTCTGAAAATCAATGTAATTAGGGACTTTTTGGACTTGGATACAGGGAACACTAATGCTCTAATAGCAAAGCAATTTTTGAAAAGTGTGTACAATTGTTGTTTTTTTGTAATCAATTATTTCTTACTTTCTTGGTGCACAGAAATAAAGGAAGTACATTTGGGTGTTCTCTTTATAAAGAGTCTAAATTGTTGAGGTGTTGATTCATTTATGAGTATTTTCATGTTATGGTGTGAGTATTCATGAATGGTCAAATTAGCATTGTGTTGGTGAAAGTTCTCAAGTGTAGTCCTTGATTGCTCTCATTAATAGTTACATTAGTTTTTTAAAACATTGAAGGTGTGTGGTGCATTCGCTATCAATGGCTTTCCCTTTTATTTTCTAAGTTCTACTCATCTTTATTGAAAAAGACCAAATTTTATCTTATGAGGGAGCTACCCTCTAAACGCAGAGGAAGGCCAGATATCAAGGGCCTATCCAACTGTTGGAGACATTGATTTGTCACATACTCCATTGGGCAATTTCTACAGTAAGAAATCTGTTTACCAACAAGCCATAAAGCCCATCATTGTGTTTGGAGCACATAAGGGAAGTTTTTTGACATAAAACACTCTATATTTTCTTATCACTTTATTTCCAAGTTGTAGAGGTACATATACATTGAATATTCTCTTCGTTATTAGGAAAACTAGAAAAAAATAATTTAAAAAAAATACTCCCTCTTTGTTGGTAAATAAATAGGTTTAAAAAAAAAAAAAGTGGGGGGGGTTTTGTTTCATTTTATTTTATTTTGTTTATACACTTTTTTAAAAATCATTTATATTTGCATATTAATAGGGAGGAAGATCTTTTAAAAAAAATTAAAATTAAAATTTTATAAAAAAAACACACTTTTTTAACTCTATTTTTTGTTGCTATAGGCTACCACCATGACACCATGTGCGGAGGTGCCTGCAAGCGGTACAACCATTGTCGTAGCCCCCACTCCCCTTCCCTTCTCCCTGCTCCACAGTTGTTGATCCCACTGCAACTATCACATGGCTTCCGCCTGCAACACCCTAGCAGCCCCTCTGTGCTTTCTACCACTAACCCACTGTAGACCCTCGCTCCCCAGAAGCTCCCCCCTTGTTCATCATGCTACCAAAACTCATGATTGCGACCACCTACAACTTCCCCAACATCGCCAAAAACCCCCTCCCCTGCAACGACCCTCCCATGGCTGTGTCACTGCATCGTGATGCCTCCTCCCTCGCACTTCCCTATAACCCTCAAGTACACCAATTGCTGTCACTGATTAAACTTGCTGCTGAACACCACCAACTATCGTGACTCATAGCGGCCTGAGCTCCATCCCTCCCAATACATTTCTCTCTCAGCTCCACCTACCCTCTACCCTTCCTCTAAACACCACCATTTAACTCCGTCCAAAACCCACCCTGCATCTCCCCACCAACACTACCACTCCACCCATGAAACCCTATCTCCCACCCCGCCTTTGCCAGCCTGCAACCACCTTTTAAAAAAAAATATATATTCTTTTTCATTTTAAAAATGCAAGTGAAAAATAAACCAAAAAAAATAAAAAAATATAATTGTCTTTGCCATTTTATTTTTACAAAATAATATTTATTTCTTTTTAATACACCATCTAGATTTCAATTTATTTTTTCAAAAAATGTCAAAGAAATAAAAGTTTTTTCCTAACGTGCCTCTAAACATCAATTTTAACCTCGTAGGTTGCTGATGTCATCACTGCATTAGTATTCCACATGCCCTTCTAGGCCATAAGGAGCAACCTTTCATTTTTTGCTTATATCTTGAGCATATGGACTCCATTTTTAAAAAATGAAATATCATCGGAAAGCTGATTCCAGGCCCATCTTCATGGTGCTAGTTTCATGATATTTTGATGCTATTTAGATATCTATTTTCTCTATCAATGACCAAACTTTGTGCTAACCTTTTCATTGCAGGGTTGTTTCATGTTTGTCCTACATTTTCGTTGCCCTAACTTGTGTTTTTGCAAGGATATTTTCTCACTGACCATATTGCTTGCAAGTTTTTCTTTAAATTTGTTTTGGAGAATGAACTTGTATGCTTAAACACTCATCTTTGAATGCATGGTTAATGCTAAAACACTCAATCTTGAATGCACAATTAATTGAACAACACTTTTGCTTTGAAATGAACATTCACATTATCTTGCATGTCTAAGGATCAATGAACATTGAAATACACATTTCATTTTGGTGCTTAAAATGAATAATCACTCAATCTTGAATGCATAATAGAATTGATTCTTTCCTTATCGAATTTTCTTATGTTAATGATGCTCGATTTACTTATGTTGGAAAACTCTCAATTTGTATTACATTGTCAAGTTAGAAAGAACATTGTATGATATAAACATGTGTGTCTTCAAAGTAGATTACAAAACCTAAAGGTTCATTGGAAAAGAATGCATGTCTGTTAAACCTCGAGCCAACTTACGTATTCTCTCCCCTCGCACCTTTGGGTGATCTTGGGTGCATAAGAAATAAGTGGTCTTGTTTTTATCTTTTTAGGAGGCCTTCTTGGGGATTTCATCACCTCTTGGGATGACCTCAACTCCAGTGTTCTGGTGGAGTATAAAAATTGGGAGGTGAATTGAAAGACACCTCTCTTGGAAGTAAAATCTTTTCACTCTTGGCTAAGCCCCAAAGAACTGTATACCTTTGGGAAGTGAAGGAGGAGATTTGGGTTACCATCTCCCCTCAGTTGTGTGGCAGTATTTTCTTTCATCTATAGATTTGGGCCTCACATACCTTACGTATATCGAGGATGCCCTCTAGTTGATCCTTGTACAGCCTAGTTGAAACCTTATAGGATTGTTGGTGTGTTTGACATGCTTGAGTGTTTGAAACCCTCCCCGATTGAAGGGGACACACCAGCTACTCTTGTCTTGTATATATTTCCTCATTTGATTTTGCATCTCAAATTTGAAAATTCCAAAAACATTATAAAACAAAAAAATCCAAAAACATCATAAAACTTAAAAAATCCAAAAAATAATCCAAAAATTTCAAAAAAAACAAAAAAAAGTCTTGGTTCAAGTCCTCTTAGTCAAGTTGTCCACATCATTTCCACATCAATATCTCCTTTCCATCAAATTCATCACCCTCATACATCTCTTGTCTTCATCATTCAAACCATTACTTGAAGTCTTATTCATCTCTATTCATCCACATCATTTCCCTGTCTCCCTAATCATTCAATCTAATCCATAATCTTCATCCTAGTCATGCTTCATAATCCAAATCAAGATCCAATTTCCTTGGCCAATCTCATAATTTTTCCTTAAGTCAACCCTCCACATCGTCATCCTTCTAATCTAATTCCTTGTCAAATTCAGTCATTTCTAATCAATTCTTAATTCGATCCATTTACATCTTCCTCCATAACCAATCTTCCTAATTTCATTCAGGTCTTCTTCTCATTCAACTTTGCATCACATCTTCTACTTTGGACATAGGAGCATTGTCATAAATATTGGACTTTAATTCAAATCCCACATTCACTTGTTTGCAATATCATAGGGTTTTTATCAAATCAAATCAAACCCTCATCCAATCAATATCAAATCCACTGAAATCAAATCAAATCCAGTCCAATCAATACCAAATCAAATCCAATTCAAATCAAATCAACACAAAGTCCAAAATCGCCCCTAGTCCTAAGGTCATATTTCATCCATCATCAAACCCTTCATCACTCTTCGTCTAACATCTATGGACCCAAATTTTCTTAATCAAATGGTTGACAATCTTCAAAGGAAATATGGAGTTCTATCTCCCTTTCAACCTACATATCAAATCAACCCTCATAGCTTCATATCCATCTCATGTTCATTATTCTTCTACCTTTGACAAGGGAATTCCACCTCATTATCCTTTAACCACCTACAATTCCATTCATATCCCACACAATTCCTCAAGCACAAATGATCTTGCCAAGGAAATTGAGGAACTAAAGAATACAATCTTGAGCATAGAAAATCCACAGCAAAAGACCGCCTTCTTTGCCATGTGTCTTTCATTTTCTAGATATAATATCCCATCCAACCCCAAACCACCATGCAATTCCCCATACTTTGAGCCTAATGTCAAAAACCATCATCCCAATCCCCTACCCATATTTTCACCTTCATCATCCCCACCTCGTAAGGGGTATTTCTCATCATTCTTGGCTAAGTGTAAAATCCAAAATAAAGTGATCCAATCACCCAAAGTCATACCCCCAATTCCATCTCAAGAACTTGTTCCAAAGCATGACATTATAATTTCCTCTTCTCCTCTAGATCCGAGCATTTCTCCATCCCATCATTTCCTTATCCCTCAAGATCCATTTATCCCTCCTAGTCCATCTCATGATTCCCTTCCTAATCAAGATCAAGGCATTCCATATACTGCACATGTTAGCGATTCCGCTCCATCTCACGAGTTAGCATCCATAGATCCTCCACTTCATGAAGAGATTCCTTCCACTCCATCCACTAATACTCCTCCATGTCAAGACCAAATTAGTCCATCTCATGATCCACTCATTCCGCTACATAATCCTCTTTTAAGTCAAGATCAAAGCACTCCTTCCTTTGCCTTTCATGATGCCACTCCATCTCAAGATCCTATTATCCCTCATAATCCCCCTTGCAATCCTAATCCTCTACATGATCCTATCACACCTATCCAATCCACTCATGAACCCCATATACATGGACTTGCATCTTGTGTTGAAAATAATAAGTATCCCATTAAAGAAATAATTTCTCAAGATGTTGGTACACCTTCCACTTCTTCCAACTCTACAATTCCTTCATCCAACCCTAAATGTTCCCATCCTCCATATTCCAAGTCCATTTTGGGACCTTATATCCATATTCTCATTCCTTCCTCACTTCCATCCATTTTGGGTCCTTATGTTCCACCGCCAAACCCTTCATCCCTTCCTTCCATTTTGGGTCCTTACATACATCCATCCATCATATCCATGTTTTCCACTTCATCCCCTCATGGTTCTCATATAGATCAACAAAGGCACACATCCTTGAATTCCTTCCAATGTTCACCATCCATAAGCTCTCCACCCCATTTATCTTCATGCACCCATACCATAGCTAATGAAAGCAAATTGGATGCCAAAGAAAAAGCGAATAAAGCCAAAAATCTACAAAAATCCAAGGATTAACATGTCCCCTCTAAAAGACATGCTCAAGAAAAGAAAAATACAATCCACAATAGAACTAAAAGGCCACAAAGGCTAAAAATAAAAAATGCAAAAATTTTGTGGATCCCAAAGCTACTTAATGTAGCAATGAATCTCAAAGAAAGATTCCAAATGACATCCAATTCTACTAATCCAAAGGCTTCCCTCATTCATAAATCATCCCTACTTCCATTTTCCAAATCCATTTTGGGTCCTTATATACCCAAATCCACCATCCTACATCCATCATCTCCTTCATCCATTTTGGGTCCCTATATCCCGAAATCCAAACCTTCTCCTACATACCGTCCACAATTTCTTCCTTTCCATCACCCTTTAAAGTGTGTGCCAATGATGATCTTTCCACCTCCTTCATCCACTCATTCACAAGTCTTCCAACATGGCATCCATCACCCATATCTTCCTCCCACCCAATCCACACCCATAATCCAACCCTTTTCATAAGTCATTGTCCTCCATTCCTCAATCCTTTTCATTCTTCTTTTCACTATCCTACCAACATCTATGAGAAACTAGTACAAATTCCTTGAAAACAAGAAAAAGAAAAAGAAAAAAAAGCATAAATATCAAGCGACACCATCCATATATCTAGATGCTTGAGTCCTCCCTTTTATTTTCCTATCATGTCTTCCACTTCCACTTATCTATCCATTCACTTTTCCTCTTCCACTTACACTCTACACTGGGGGCAAGCTCCATCCATACCACATTGCCTTACATATCTTCCATACTTCCATCTACCATTCATCATCTGCTTCCCTCTTTGATCTTGACTTTCACTTTCCTTTCATCCATCCATATTTTCTTGACATATCCCATGCACCTTATCCATACATTTTCCTCTATACTTCCATAATCCTTCCATATCTTTGATCTTGACATGCTATCCATATCTTGCATAACATCCCTATCATGTTCGTTTCATCCATCTTCCATCCATACTCCTACATACTTCCATCCTTCTTCCATATGTCCTTGATGTTGGTCTATTTCATCCACTTCATATCACACAATTCATCCATATCCTTGATATCATTGTCCCTTTTTCATACCCCCCCCTCCCATATCCCTTATTCATTCCCCTTTCATACCCACGCTCATGATCACTATTAGAGGCACAACATCAAAAATGTTCATACATGATTTGGAAGAGCACATGTCATCTCTTTCTCCATATGCTAGCCTTTGCACCATCCTTCCATTTTCATGCATTCCTTCCCACCATATTTCCTTCCATTTTCCTATCCTTGGTATGGGGCATTTGGACTCCTTCAAAACATGGTCCTTGGCTCTGCATTTTCCCTCATATCCTTTCACCATTCCTTTTATCCACTGACTCACATTGCTTTTCCTCCATTTATCATGCCTTGGCTCTCCCTTGTCATTGGTCCCAATCCATTCTATCCATTCTATATCATATTCCATCTACTTCTTCCAACTCACTTCAAACAAATTCATTTATCCTCTATTTCAATCAATTTCCCCTTCTTCTAAACCTTTCACATCAATTCAATTCTACTCTCATCAGTCTTCATCCTATCAACATCATTCTTCTAATCTCATCCAAGTTCCTTCTTCTACTTGCATTTCAATTTCATCTATTCATCCAATCTTCATAAAATCAAAAAAATCTCACTATGCAATCAATACTAATTCAATCAATCTAATCTTGCAATCTTGCACACCATTCCTTAATCAATTCATCAATTTGACCCAATTAGCTAATAATCCATTAACCATATTCAAACATTATCTTGGGATGAATCATTCCCAATTCTTGGATGTTCATTACTCTTATCGTTAGCTTTGCCATCCTTAGTCAATCATCATCAATCAATCCATTCATTGGTTTTCAGCTTTTCTAGGGGCAAAATGTTGGTTTTCTTTTGCTTTATTGTGCATGATTTCTTGTTACTTGTATGCATTAGTATTATTTGCATTTATCATCGTCTTTGCATCCTATTGTCCCAAGGAATCATGGTCTTCCATATCATGGTTTCATAAGGCATATGGTTGTATTAGACCCCTTTTTATCATGTACTTGACACATTCTCATCTCGGTTCCTCATACCTTGGTGCATAGTGTTGAATACAATATCAAACTTAGGTTGTTCACACCATTGTAGCGTAAATTTATCACTCTTATCATTTTCCACTCCCTTCCATACTCCTATCCATTTTGAGAAAACATCTATGTTCTCCTAACTTGCATGTCCTCTCGAGGGGGCATACCATTCCTCCCTCGTCATCCTTCCTCATCCTTCCATGATTGGGGCATCACGCTACTAGTCTTATCCTCCCAGCCACTATATTTGATTCTTCTTTGATATAACATTACTAATGCTATATCAAAGAGGGGCAAAATGTAGACATCTAAAATTGTCCAAATACCCATTTCGTGACCAATTAAATGAATATTTATTATTTATTTAATTATATTCACCTTACTTTGATTTAAATAAACTAAGGTTTATTTAAATCCTAGCCTTTCCACTTGCCTCCTAACCCATTCACTTTAATTAAGTAAAGTACTTCATTTACTTAATTAATCCTTTCCTAATCCCACTTGGAATTAAATATTAGATTTAATCATATTTGAGCACATGGCCTCTAACTTTAACCCTCACCTAACCTCAATTGCCTAACCTAACCCAACATTCTAAACCTACCCACTTCCTAATCACACTTACTTTTCCTAATCACCTTGCTAATCCACTTTTAATCCTAAGTGTGTGCTCACACATGTGTGAGAGATATTCACACATTCCTCACCCCTCATGCCTTCCATGCCTCTTGCACACTTGTTCTCTTGCACGAGAATCAAGGTGTCTCACACATGTGTGAGAAGCCATGTTTCTCACACCTCTTGCACATGTCACCATCAAAGGTTGCTCACACATGTGTGATCATATTTCCCTCTTTGAATGGAGCCTACTTGGCCTCCACCTCATGGACACCTCATCAATCCTAAGAGATCCCAACCCTTCATCTCACATTGAATCTCAGCCATCCATTTTCCTATAAAAGGAGAGCCCTCTCCTCATCTTTTCATATGAAGCACTATCTACCTCATTGTTATTCTATAGGAATTGTGAGCAACCACATCCCATAATATGAAATCATCACCACTTGGTGATTTCATGAGATTTGCATTAGTGCTATTTTGAGGAGATTAAGCTATTTTGATTTCATGCTATGCTTATTTACATGTTTATCTTCCATATTTTGAGGTTTGCATGATCATGTAGGAATAGATGTTAGTTTCTTAGTGTTTATTCTCTTATTACATTTTTATGCAATACAACTAAGAGAGGGTTTCACTATAGTAGGTATTCTACCCCATGTTTTCTGAAATTTATAATTGAAATCAGTCATACATTCATGAGGGGCCCTCTTGATAGTTGTCAGTTGCTCTAAAAGTGATAGATAGTCACTTTTTTCCTCAAAATTCTTACGTAGGGCTGCCCCTAACCTATACCAAGTAGTAATAGAGTTGTGAGGAAAACCTCTCTACCATTGTAAGAACTTTCCTTTCAAGGATGGAGCCAGGAGTCTAACTGCTACATCATCCTCAGAGACATTGTGGATATTACATACATTAGACACTTCTTGAATATGTTCAATAGGGGATGTGGAGGTTTCACTAGTAAACTTGGGTACACTCTTGAGAGCTTATACTATTATATCATGCTTTTGGGCCAAGAGGATGGGGCTCTTACCATTGAAGGTGGCAAAAGTGTGAACTCTAGTCATATAAGCAAGTGTTATGTTGATATGAGCAGATGGTATCGTAGGCTGAGATATAACAACTGTTGGAGTGGAAATGGATCTTACAGGGGTGTGCACTATTATCCTACTCATAACTAGTGATAAGGATACTCTAACTTTTCTTCTTGTACTAGAAAGGGAAAGCTCTTGATATTAGAACTTACCTCTAGAAGATGCCCTTGTGTGTCTCTTGGGCATCAATCATAGAAACTTTGATTTGGAAACCAAATGTGCTTCAAAGCTTAGAGTCACCAAGTACTTTTAAACAATGAGCCTATTTATGGTTTTATGCTAAAGGAAGTACTATTTCTTTAGCATAAGCAAGGAATCTTTTTTGACGCTAGTGAATTTGAAATATTAAAAAATATCATAGTCCCAATGGGTGTGCCAAAAACTATTGTCACAAAAGATTGCACCCTTGCCCAAAGTCTTACCTAAGGATAGCCTCATGAAACATGGAAACAACCTCCAAGCTATGGGACTTGAACTATGAGGTTGAATCTCTAGAGAAGGTTGGCTTCCTCTACTATTAGGATGCACCTAAACTATTCTTGAAGAGAAAAAGGAGAATGTATACATAAAAGTAACTACCTAATCTATTCTAAAGAGGTGCTACACCAAAATAGGATGTCTAGATCAGTCTCTACCCATACATGCACAGTGCTATTATTATAATAGTCTAAAGATATACAGATTGAAACCCTGCTTTAATCTATAAACTACACATAGAACAGGAAACCATATGAGCAACAGAAGGAAGATACTTCACTTTGATCATTCACAAGTCAACAAGATACAGAGTGTAGATTAAAGATATTTGTAGTGTATTGAAGAGAGGCAAACCGATTTATATAGTACAACGACAATTGAAAGAGATAAGGTAGGAAGTAATATAACTAAAAGGCAACCGAGAATTTACAATAGCATGTCAAGGTAGTACTAAAGAAACAAAGAAAATCCAACCTTGAGAAGGAGTACAATATTTTCCTTTATAGTGTCAGTATAACTTGGATGACTTCTCTCATAAGACAAAACCCAACCACTACAATCAAATCGCTAGAGAGAAAATCATTGCAAAAATTGGATCACTTCACCAAAAAAATCTCTAAGAGGTTAGGAATGACTTTTATTAAATCTCTAATTGACTAAATGGATTGAAAAATAGTGGTGGAGTCTTTATTTGCACTTTTAGAGCCTAGGGATCAATAAAAGTGGTTGTAGAAAATTGGAAAGATCATTCAAGGAACTGGCCTGCTACTACTGACATCCAATTCAATCATGATCTTAGGTCAACTAAGATTTAACCATTAAGTTCTTCTATGTGGACCAAAAATTTCTCATCATCATGCTAACCTATTAGCATCCAATCCTTATGCCTTGTGTTCAATTATCCATGATCACATCCTTGCCACCACCTTCCTTGAATAACTATTCCCACTTGCAAAACCATAATTTGTTGGTCATCGCCACCTCACCACCTTAAGCTAGTATTACTATCTGACCTTTGTGACCAAATTAAACAAAGGGAATCACTCAATCACAACTTGAATTTTAGCTACCTCTCAATCCACGGTGATCATGCGCTTGTCATAGATCTGAAGGATCTGATGGTGTAGGATATAATTTGGACATCAAAAAATCTTTACTTTTTTCACCATCACAACTCAAAGCTTAGCATGTTAACATAACCTTGCGATTGGGTGAAATCAAAGCAAAGCACACTTTTGCAGCCTTATCCCTTCTCAGTGCTCAACTACCCACGACCATGCAAATCGCACGGTCATGACTATGAAATATTAAGGCACAATGTGAAATGATGAAAATGACTTAATATTACATCATTTCATAAGCATCCTAGGTGATTGTTAAAATTGATCTTTGTTTGAATTTGATTTTGGCAGGAGGCAAATTTTGGATCAACAATGGTTTAGCATCCATTTAGTGAGATTTAATGCTAGGCTTTCAATTAATTTGCATTCTCCTCTTTCTTATCATCTCTTTTATTCCTTCTAGATGGAATAAGGTTAGGACCTAACAGATCCTCCTTGGTATTCTTATTTTATGGCACAAAGTTTGATGTAGGTCCTATCCACTTGGGTCATCTCTTTTCTACTCTGAAAACTAAGTTTTTTCATGATTTGTATCTAATTTCCTAAAACCGAGACCTATAATGTGACCCCAAGGGAGTCAAAGAGATTTTTGGACCTAGTTAGTAAGGATGCACTGCATCCTTGGTAGGGACCATTTTTTGGGTCTTCTTCTTGGGCCTTGTATCAAGGTTGATTCAGGGTATTAATTATGAGAACATTTGGGGAGTGGGAGAAATTTTATTCTGATCACTTTATAAACCCTTCCATTATACACAAGTACTCAATCATCCAAGCATTCAAGCATCCAAGTCATGTTCAAGTACATTCAAGGATGTCCTTTTGCAAGTGAGTACAGAGGAGATTTATTGCATTCAAGGTGCTTTTTAGGAGCTTCAAGGAATTCATTTGGGGGTCTCTTCACCAATTTTCCACATTCATACTACAACCATTCAAGATCTATCTTCCATAATCTATGATAATGGAGATTGTCATCAAGAGGGGAATTCCACTTGCCTTCAAATCCTCTTGGTTTATTCAATTAATAAATTGATCTATATTACATTCAATTTGAGAATACCTACTATTATAAGTTGAATTCATGCGTTTACTTGATATTCCAATATTTTAATTATTTCAACTACAAGGTTGATTTCCTAAATTTTGGTTCAACCAAGGTCAAGCACCATCAATTTTTTTTTTAAAAACCATTTTTCTTGTAGGTTGTAAATTTTGGAAGGAAAAATAGAGCGCATATTTAGATACCCTTTTTGCAATACTTCAAAGATATAAAAATTGTACTACATTCAGGTACTTCCAAGCAAGGATGCATTGCGACCCTTCCAAGTTGGCCCTGATTAGTTTAACCCTACCAAAAATTCAAACAATTTCTAGGTTTTGTGGATCTCACAGTTTTAAGCACATAACATGAGTTTCAGCAACTTTACAAATCATTGATAGCACATTTATATGTTTTTATTTCATAATGTGAGTCTTCTTTCCTTCTCTATTTTGATACACATTTTTATTTATCTACATTTAGATTTATATTATATATCTACTTGCATAAAAACCCTGTCTTTCTGGAGGTAAGCGAGAAGTAATTTCAAGTGATTCATCTCTAATGAAATAACTTACACAATAGAAGAAATAATATGAAATATTATATAAATACTTGATAATAACTGAGAGTAATAGGCCACTTCAAGGGTGAAACCTCCAAATATCACTAATGAGAATACACTTCACAATATGATGTTGAAATAAGACTCACAACCTCCTATATATACCTAATTATTCTTAGGTTGAATAGACACAACTCTAGAGAACACCTAGGCTGACCTGCCTACCTAAATAATAATATAATAATGATAACATGACTTAGTTAAGGATTAAGATAGCCACAATTTGATTATTCATAACCATATATCCACCAATATTAAGGGCATAACATGCCCCGTCTCTTGAAAGAAGCATTTGGATTATTTTCAATGAACTCCTCATCCTCCCATGTGGCCTCTTCAACTAGTAAGTTCTTCCATCATATGAGATACTGAGTTAGGGTTCTATTCCTCAACTTCTACATGCATGTTTGAAGAATGCACTCTGGTTCCAAAATTATTCTTCCTTCTTCATCAAGTTTTGGTAGTACTATTTGAGTAGGAATATTCTGCTCAATTACCTTCTTCAAACAAGAAACATGAAAAACTAGATGTATCTTTGTTTTTGGTGGCAACTCAAGCTTGTAGGCAATAGTACCAATCTTTTGGATGATTTGGTATGGTCCATAATATCTTGGAGAAAACTTATTATTCTCTTTATATTGCTTCATTGAGATTTGTTTATAAGGTTGCAATCTCAAGAAGACCTAGTCCCCAACTTCAAAATTTCTTTCACTATGATGTTGGTCCGCTTGTTGTTTCATTTGATTTTGTCATAGCTAAATTCTCCTTGAGTCTTGAAAGAATCTATTGTTGATGAAACAAGTGGTCCTCCATTGCCTAAACTCTTGGTGACACCTTTAATGATGATGTGATGGAAGGAGGATGATATCCATAAAGTGCCAAAAATGGAGACATTTTTGATGAGCTATGAAAATTGTATCACCATTCTACAAGAGGTAGCTAATCTACCGATTGAGATTGTTTTTCTAAAGTCAAACAACGTAGATATCCTTCCAAACATTTATTAATAACCTCAATTTTCCCATCTGATTGAGGATGGTATGAAGAACTATGAGTCAAATGAGTACCCAAACATGAGAATAAATCTTTCCAAAAGTGACTAGTAACGATAGGTTCACAATCACTAACAATAACCTTCGGTGTACCATGTAGCTTTTGGATATTCTCCAAGAAAATTTTTGCCACTATACTTGTTGTAAAATGATGTGATAATGCAATGAAATGTGCATATTTAGTGAGGCGATCAACTACTACCATGATGACATTATGACCTTTAGATTTGGGAAGCCCTGTGATGAAGTCCATGGACACTTCTTCCCAACATTGGCTAGGAATAGATAAAGGCTGCAAGAGACCTGGTCTCTTAATTGTTTCCCCCTTATTTCTTTGACAAACCAAACATTCAGTCACAAAGTTTTCAACATCACCTTTTAGCCCTTCCCAAAAAAAAAAATTCTTGACCTAATGATATGTCTCCAAAAATCCTAAATGACCAACAATTCGGGACTCATGTAGTTCTTTGAGAATCATGTGTTTAAGAGTGGAATTCTTGTAGAGATACAAGTGCTCTTTATACCAAATAATATCCCCCTTTAAACAAAACTTATCTGAACTACTAGGGTCACTTTTTATTTGTTGAATGAGATTACTTATAGCAACATCATTTTTCCACTCTTCTTTGGCTTCTACCACCCAATTTTTTTGTAATATTGAAAGGGCACACAATAAGGATTCATCTTTTTCATCCTTCTTGGAAAGTGCATCAGCCACAATATTTTCCTTCCCTTTCTTGTATACAATTTCAAAGTCATATCCCAACATCTTAGTGACCCATTTTTGTTGCTCTTCTAATGATAGTCTTTGTTCCAAAAAATATTTTAGGCCATCATGATCTGTCTCAACCTTGAAGTGTCAACCCATTAAATAAGGCCAACATTTTTTAACTACATGAAGGATTGCTAGCATTTCCTTCTCGTAAATAGGTTTGGGTTGATTTTTACCTTTTAATTGATGACTCTTAAAATCAATTGGTCGATCTTCTTGCATGAGATATACTCCTATACCATTTCCAAAAGCATCACATTCCACAATGAATTCCTTGGTGAATTCTAGAGTAGCAAGCACTGGAGTCGTACACATAGCCTTCTTCAATTGCTCAAATGATACATTAGCAGATTCATTCTAATGAAAAGAATCCTTCTTCAATAGAGTGGAAAGGGGTGTTGCTATATGACCATAATTATTCACAAATATTCTATAGTATCTTGTCAATCCCAAGAAACCCCTTAGCTTCTTAATTGTTTTTTTAATAGGCCATTCCATGATAGCCTTAATTTTGTTAGGGTCCACATTTACTCCTTCATGTGAAACTATGTGTCCAAAATACTCCACCTCCTTAAGATAGAATGCACACTTGGATGGCTTAGCATAGAGTTGATGATCTTTGAGTAATTGTAATGCTTGATCTACATGCTGAAAATTTTCTTCCCAAGTCTTTCTATAAATTAATATATCATCAAGCAAACACTAACACAAACTTTCTCAAGAACTTCTTAAAAATGGAATTCATCAAACTTTGGAATGTAGATGGTTCATTGGTAAGACTGAATGGCATCACCAAAAATTCATAATGACCCTCATGAGTTTGAAATATTGTCTTACAAATATCTTCCTCCTTAGTTTGAATTTGGTGATAAACTAATCTAAGATCTAACTTGGTAAAATACATAGATCCATTTAATTCGTCCATAAGATCATCGATGACTGGAATAGGAAACTTATCTTTAATGGTGTACTTGTTGAACACTCTATAATTTGGACACATACACCAAGTTTCATCCTTCTTATGCACCATCACAATAGGTGAGGAGTAAGAACTTTGGCTATGCCTTATAATTCTTGCCTCTAGCATTTCATCAACAATTTTCTCTATCTCACTTGTTTGTATGTGTGGGTACTTATAAGGCGTAATGTTTGGTGGCTGGCTCTCTAGAACTAGTTGTATGGCATGTTCATGATCCCTCTTAGGAGGAATTCCTTTAGGCATATCTCCATGAATCACTACGTGATGATAAATTATTGCTTTTAAATTTGGATGAGTAAGAACATTAGATTGAGAGACTTCCAGTGAACATAGATGGGCCACAAATCCATCTGTACCTTTCTTAAGAAACTTTTTCATTTGATGAGAGCTTACCATCTATGGGGATTTTTCCTTCATTCCCCTTAGCTCTCCTACCTTTCCTTTTGATTGAAATCACATGAATAGTTCTTGGAAGTTCATCTCAATTATTGTTCCCAATGTAGTAAGCCATTATACTCCCAAAACAATATCTGTTGCAGCTATGGATATTACAAACATTAGGGTATCAAGTTCATAATATCCCATGGATAATTTGATGCTATGACACTTCAGTGAACAACTAACTATTCCCCCATTTGGAATCAAAACCTGAAACCCTAGGGCTAGATACATAAAAAAATTTAGAAGAGTTGTCAACTTTTTGTTGATGAAATTATGAGTACTACTTGAGTTGATCAACACTGTTACTTTCTACTTCCATAAGACACCCACTACCTTGAGAGTTTATGGTTCACTAAAACCTGAAAGTGCATGACAAGAAATGATTGGTTGAGAATCATGTGATTCCTCACATAACTCCCTATCTTCCTCTAATATGGGCTCATCCTCTTCTTCCTCACTTGGACCTTCAATATAGAACAATTTCTTTTCACTATATTTATGTGCTCAACTATATTTTTTATTACAATTGAAACACAACCCTTTTTCTCTTTTCTCCTCAATTTTTTGTGGAGTCAACCTAGTAGGTTGATGAAGAGATGGTGTTGAATATCCTTTTTCTTTTGTCACATTATCCCCTTGCTTTCTAGGAATCAAGAAATTCTCCTCTACCCTACGTGCCAATATAAATGACTCATTTACTAAGATGGGACAAAACATGTGTACCCCATGCTGAATGTAATCCTTGAGACCACCTAAGAATAAATCATTCAAGTTCTCCTTTCTAATTGTATCCAATCCTAAGGATAGATTTTGGAATTTTTAAATATAATCCTTAATTGATCTTGTTTGTTGAAGCTTAGCAAGTTGGCTAAATAAGTTTTCTATCACACAATTGATAGAATGTTCTTGGAGTTCTTCTATAAAAATTGACCATGATACAGTGAGACCCTTTTTCCTCCTATGAGTACAGAGCCAATGATATAGAATGAATTGATCTGGTTCTAGAAATAAGTCATCGTGACCATTTGTCCATATCGGATTTGATGTACTTCAAAAAAATTCTCCATTTGATTTATCCATGTTAGAGGATCCTTGCCATCAAATTTATGCATATCCACCTTTCAAAAAAAAATCCTAGATGTCATAGGATTAATAAAATTTGTGTCATTATTAGTTGATTTTAGGAGTGACATTCCTACTATGTTAATAGTTGATGATCTCTTTGTTGCTTTGGAATGTTACGCATGGAGGGATGGCTAGGATCCATAATGGTCTAATGATGCTATTTATGGTTGGGAGGAACCGTGCACTTATTTAGTTATGTTTGTGATATATGGTTACCTTTTATGATGGATGTTTATGTCTTTTTTGATGATATATCATGTATGATTTATGGTTTCATTATGTTATTGCATCATGGATTAATATTGGATGATGATGTACTTTATTTACATGGATGTTTATTCTTTTAAGCTTTTCATGCCTTGTAACATGTATAGTGGATGATTGAGCAATCTAAAATGTACACTTGTATATGGTTTAAGAACATTGGATGTATCCTTATTATTTCATTGTTAAGGATGTAATGTTAGATGAATAAGTTATGATTAGAAGTAATTCAACGTTAAGGGATCTTTAAAGAATGTAATCTATTATGTTATGTTATTTTCAGTTGGATGTTACTATTACTTTCGCAAGTGTTGTGTATGGTTTTACTTTCATGTTTAAAAAAAAAAAAATTGCTTGGCAAACTTAGCGAAATTCTTTGGATCCCTTGGCTGAGCATTACATTTGGTATCAAAGCCCGAGTTTCAACATTGGGAGCTTTGGGTATATTTGAATACCACTAGTTGTTAACTAGATGAAAAAAATGAAAACTTTGAACTATCATGTGTATCTCTTTCAAACTAAAAACTTGAAACTAGGTGAACTGAAACAGAACTTGAAACTGTTACTTGCATATTTTTCATACTTCAACACTTAGCTTTCAAAAAATGAAAAAATTCTACTTAAAAATAAACATGGGCAAAACTAGAAAATTGAAACTTATTCTAGTTGTAAAACATGTATCATTCTATCTATGTTTTAAGGTAGTATGCCTTTGATTATTTTTGTGCGCATTAAGTTGCTCTTGTTTAGAATATATTAGGGGATCTATTTCAGTAGTTGTTAAATGAATGATGTTGGATCAATATGGTTTTCGGTTTACCATTAAACCAGAATCATATTGCTCTAAGGGTGTTGTAATATCCTCAGTGGAATCATGTTTCCCTACATAGGGAAAAAGGGTTCAATGGGACCCACATAGTGAGTATCTTAGTTTTCTCATTCTTGTAGGCTTCCAGGAGTAAGCCTAATCCCAGGGGGGGTGGATGTAGTGCCTACCCCTAGTTCACATTTTGTTATCATTGTTGAACTCTTTTAGAGCTAGTTTCATGTTGTTGGTTAGCAGCATTCTTTTGAGATTATCAGATATTCTAATATGGATTCAGTTTATTATGTGATGAGATTACTTAAACTTTACATTTCATGTATGTATGATGGTTATTTTTAGTGTTCGCAATTGTTGATAATGATTATTACATTGCTTTCAGTTATTTATTATCATATGTGTTTTCTTATGGATACTTACCCCATACTTTCATGTGTATGGTGTGCGTGTTTGCTTTTGTATGGCGTGTCTGATGTGGTTAAGGAACGAAGTCCTAGTCACCTGCTAGTCAGGATCTACACGATGCACCACTTCCTACCATTTCCTGTTTAGCTTAGTATATATTGTGCTTGTACATGTGTGGTTTTTATGCAGGTTGCAGGTACCGAGTATCGACTTTCTTGAATTGCCAGGATGAGCGTACCCTATCACACTATCTCAATGATAAGAGAGGGGAGATAAATTCTCAAGTCCAAATTCCAACCCTTTAAGCCATTTGTTCTAATTGGAAAATTAGGACAAGTATATGAGTTGAGTACCCTTCGAATACGTTGGATGACGTAATTCGAGATTTAAACCTTTGGTTTGATTTTGTATGTATTTTGGCTATGATGAGTTTTTCGTATTTTACCTTGTGAGTCTTTGGAGTATTTTCTATTAATTAAGCCTAATTAAAAAGATTTGATTAATGGTTTAATTAAATGGAAAATTAATATGATATTTTAATATTTATTTTATTTAATTAATTGGGAAATTAATTAAATAAAATAATTAAATTTGAAAATAAAAGTTAACAGTTTAAATTTGGAATGTGACAATATTTATTTTAATAATAATATATTTGGAGTTCATTTTTAAATAAATGACTAAATAATATTATTATTAAAGCTAATAAATATTTTAGAAATTAAGTTTTGGGAAATGAAATTTAAAAGTGGAAAATATATTTTAAATTAATAAAAGATTCTAAATCTCATGTGATTAAAATATAAATATATTAAGATTGAAAAGTGAAATTATTAAAGTAAGTGCATGAGATTTAATAAATAAATTAATTAAATTAGAAAGAGTAAATTAAATATTATATTAATATTTGCTCACATAGGAGTTGGCAAATTCTTGGGAATTGTCATGTAGACAACATAGGGGTTTGCACTCTAAGAATGCATAAGTTGTCTACACTTAGGAGTTAGCATTTTTATTTGAGCACATGGTGTCTACAACCTTAAGACTCATCTAGAAAGTTGGATAAGAGCCATGCTTGGTTGTCATGCTTATCTTCTAGTTGTTTCTAGAGACACTCTAGATGCATCTTAGAGACCTTTAAATAGAGGCTCTCCTAGTGTGCTTGGACAAGCTGAAGTAGAAGCTTAATGGAAGCTAGAAGCTACAAGCTACAAGCTTTAAATGGAAGCTTCAAAGCTTACATGTATTGGAGAAGCTCATATGCTCATATGTTCCTACATGCTACTATGCTTCTTCTAGCACTTCTAGTCACTTGGTCCAGGAATTCACTATGAGATGGGTGCCAAAAGCTCTTAATAGACAAGTGCATCTATTTTAAGATTATACATTTATCCCCTTCTTTAGTGGGATTATGAGTTACCTCAAACTCATGATAAAGTAGATCAAAAGCAAAGATAAAATCATATCACAACTTAGGAGACAAAGAAATCATCAAATCCCAAAGAGACTTGATTCTTTATCATTGTTAGAGTTTTAGGCAACTTTGCAACATCCCCAAGATCAAATGAGAGACCAAGATAACTTCCACAAGAGATTGGAAAGATAATTGATCTTAGATGAAAGAATGATATTATTGAAATGGACTTCCATGACATCCAATGGATTGATTTAAAATGTATGTAATGAGTCTCCTTATATAGGAAAGGCAATAAGAGACAATAAGATAAGGAGAATACAAGCTATCACTTACACAAGGTGAAATCACATGTCTACCAAATGTGGATCATTCTCCATTATGCAATGAAGTATGTGCAATGATGAAGATGATAATGTGATAAATAGGTCATTTTAGGTACCCATGTACAATATGAAAATAAATACATGAAATGCAATTTCTCATAAAGTGGAGAAAGAGAGAAAAACTCATGGGAAAAACCCTCCTCCAAAAAGAGAGATGAAAAAACACAATGTATGGATGGATTAAATGCTTAAGTCCCACCAAGAACTACATGCATCATGTATATACAAAGAATAATCCCCCCATAGGAAGGAAATAAGGAGACATGATATCCTCCCCATAATGAAGAAGCTCCAATGTAGATGAAGAGTACTTGCATAAAAAAGATAATCCAATACTTACAAGAAACATGTCTCCCCTTCAGAAGAGATAAATACATCAAATGACGAAGAATCCACTCCATGTACAAAAGAAAGATTGAGGAAGAAGGTCTCCATGTATGCATCTCTAAAGATTGCATAGGTGTCTCCAAGCTCAAAGATTTTGTCACACCATCAAGCTAACCTATGAGATGTGAAAAAATAACAGAACATGAAGAGTTGGAAAATCAAATCTCAATGTTTCCATTCATGATGGTTATAGAATGTGAGAAATGGAACTTTCAAGAAATCCATAATGAACCCAACGAATGACTAAAATTAGATGGTAACTCCCTCAAATTACTGATTCATTTAAGAAAATTGAAACCCAAGTATTCACCAAGTGCAAATATAGCCTAAAAAGACCAATTTCTATAAGTGATATGTCCACTTTAGATCACTAAAAATTGATTGCAAATCTGAAAACTAGACGAAAAATCATACACTTTCATAAAAAAATTGCACTTCCAAATATTATAGGATGTGCTCGAATAAAACCTTGAAAGTTGCAAAAAATGAGATTTGTGTTTTTTAGAAAAATTCAAAATTACAAATCTAAAATCACCTCCACCACTCGAAATTCTATCCCAAAACAAAAAAAATATTGCTTAGAAAAAGGAGTCTAGATGAGGGAGATATCATTGTTTGAAAATTGCATCTGAAATTTTTTTTTTTGAAATGCCATCACCACAACTCCAAAAATCAAATGGATAGTATATTTGGCCTTAGATGTTCTATTTGGATGAATACCTCATGTACATGATGCCAACCTCTAATTTGCACTAGCAAGCTCCAAGTTTTACCTGCAATAGAAAGTCACAAAATACGAATCTCAAAATCTCTACCAAATTATGATGTCCAAATTGCCAAATGTTGTAATAGAAACTGAATCAAGCTAATAATAGACTTCTTGAGAAGAAGTGTTCACACCTAGAGAGCTCTAATACTATGTTAGAATTTTAGGTGACTCTACTACACCCCCAAAATCAAATGAAAGACCAAGATAATTTCCACAAGAGATTGGAAAGAAAATTGCATGAAGATGAAAGAATAATATTATTGATAATGGACTTCCTTGATATCCAATGAATTGGTTTCAAATGTACATAGTGAGCCTCCTTATATAGGAGAGGCGATAAGAGAAAATTATAAGGAGAAGATAACATATCAGCTATATAAGGTGGAATCACATGTCCACCAAAGGTGGATCATCCTCCATTATTCAATGAGGTATGTGGGATGATGAGAATGAAAATATGATATGTGCACTAAAGGTGGATTAAGATAACAACTATGATCACCTAAAGTAGAATTCTCCTACATCATGTGTTTAACTGAGGTGCAAACTCCTAGTTGTCTCAATGACAAACTACTATGAAATGCATTAGCCTAAGTAAGCTTAAGTAAGTGTAATTAGTGGATATTTAATTACACCAACTCTCCAAGAGAAAGCTCCTCAAATGTATTAACCAAATTTGCATTATGAGAATTATCTGAAAGAGCATCAAAGAATTCATCCCATACTATAAGATCTGAAGCCAAAAGATCATCCTGTTGAATAGTAGAATTCATATCTGAAGAAGAAGCATGTGAAGGAGTAGGAAGTTCAACACTTGTCTAAAGAAAAAAATAATTCAATTGTCCCATGTTCTCCTCAGATGAATAATTCATCCTTGATAAAGGGCTATGTACATCATTAATATCATCATCATTATCAAAAAAATATGGAAAAGAATACAAGTGTAATGTATGATCAGAAACTCCCATAGCTATGACATCTCTAGTATCCATGTCTCTAATGTAGACATAATGTGGAGTGAACTCAAAAATTTTACCTTGTGCCTCATGATTAATTTGGTAAATGGAAAGTAGATTAGTGGTTGAGGATGGTACACAAAGAACATCATTAAATGTCCCCTCTCCCATAGGAATAGAACCTTTCCTACAAAACTTCATGTATGTATTATTATCCATTGATATAGATATAGAAATATAAGGTTCAATATAAGGAAAAAAAATCCACAGAAGATGTCATATTATGTGATGCACCGGAATCAAGAAGCTATTTACCTTGCTCAGGATGTGTGGAAGAAATGACTACTTGTCTTTTACCTTTGGATGATGATGTAGATGTAGAAGCTTACTAATGTGTAGAAAAATGAGTAGACATTGATGAGGGAAATTGGATATTTCTTTTGAAGAATGTGAGTGAGCTCATCAATATTCTTATGGACATATTTATGCTCATCATGTCCTAGCTTTTTACAATAAGCACATTTATCTCTCTTTCTTCTAGATGATTCCTCTCTTGATGAGGACTTGGACTCAACATTACGTTTTGAAGGAGATTAATCATCACCTTTTTTATGTTGATTAGGATCGTTGAGTTTCTTATTTAACTTTCCATTGGGAGCCTTTGGAGAGGATTCATTTGCAAGCAATGCTTGATACTTGGAAGGCTTCAATTGACCTATGTGTGCTAACTTTGCTTGTTCCCTTTTGAACTAAGCTAAAAATTCATCTATTTTGTATGTACTACCAAGAGCATCCACAATAGCATAAAATGTGGAAATAAAGATTGAATATTTAGGACCTATCTTGGAAAGAATAAATAATATCAATTGCCAATAATATTTCATTATGCCACAATTATAAATCTCCAATCTAATGGAATTTAACTTAGATAAATAGTCTTGAATTTAGTCAAAATCACATGGAGTTAGACTGATAAGCTCATTCTCCAATTTGACTTTTCTCATTCTATCAGGTTTACCAATATTCCCTCCAATATTTTCTATTAATTATGAGGGTTTGTGAAGGATGCAATATGATTTAGAAAATCATGAAAGATGGTAGATCTAAGAGAGCCAAGTTCTTTATCTCTTTGATCAAACTATTTCCTCCTTTCATCAACACCCTTAGGTGATTCTAGATCATGTCCAAGAATCATTCTAAGAAATCCAATACTCATCAATTGATTAGAAACTACTTGTTTATATTCATGATAGTTATAGGGAGTGAGAAATGGAACAATTTACAAATCCATAATGAACCCAAAGAATGACTGCAATTAAATGATAACTCTTTCAAAATACTAATGCAATTTAAAAATCTGAAATCCAAGTATTCACCAAGTGCAAATATAGCCAAAAAAGACATATTTTTGAAAGTGATATGTCCACTCCAAATCACTAAAAATTTATTGCAAGTCTAGAAAGTGGAGGAAAAATCATGCACTTTCCAAAAAAATTGCACCTGAAATATTTACCGGATGTGACCAAACAAAGCCTTGGAAGTTGCAAAAAAATAATATTTACAATTTTTAGAAATATTTAGAATAGACATCCAAAATCGTTTGCACCACTCTGTAGATCATGAAATTCTACCCTAGGACAAAAAACATTTCTCTGAAAAATAAGTTCATATGAGGGAGATACTATTGTTTTAAAATTCCCTCTAAAATTATTATTTTTAGAATCATTGTCACCACACTTCCAAAAATAAAATGGCTCTAGGCTTGGCCTCAGATGTCTAATTTGGATGAAACAAAATTAGATTTAGGGTTTTTGGACCTCTTCTATATGATGCCAACCTCTGATTTACACCAAAAATATCCAATTTTTGCCTACAATAGAAGGCCACAAAATATGAATCTTGAAATCTCCTCCAAATTGTGATGTCCAAATTGCCAAATATTGCACTAATAATGCATCAAGCCAAGATTATTCTTCTTGAGAAGAGGTCTTTACACCTTGAGAAATCTGATACCATGTTAGAGTTTTAGGTGACTCTACAACATGCCCAAGATCAAATGAGAAACCAAGAAAACTTCCACAAGGGATTGACAAGATAATTTCATGAAGATGCAAGAATGATATTATTGAAATGGACTTCTTTGGCATTTAGTGGATTGATTTGAAATGTACATAATGGGCCTCCTTATATAGTAAAGGTGAAAACAAACAAAGATAAGGAGAAGATAAGCTATAACCTACACAATGTGGAATCACATGTCCACCAAAGGTGGATCATCCTCCATTATGAAATGAAGTATATGTGATGATGAGGATGATAATGGGATATGTTCAATAAAGGTGGATTGAGATAACAACTATTACCACATAGAGTGGAATTCTCCTATACCATGTGCTTAATTGAGGTGCAAACTCCAAGGTGTCTCAATGAAAAACTACAATGTAATGAATTAGCCTAAGTAAGCTTAAGTAAGTGTAATTAGTGAATATTTAATTACACCAACAATCATATCCAAAATCATAATAAGAGAGCTAAAAATACAAGGGGTGTAGTTACTCGCCTAATAAGATTTTTGTTCCTTATTGTAAACCACACAAGAAAACAATAGAAAAGATAAACAGGGGGAAGATCTCAAAAAGGAGATGGAGTTGAATGGTCTAGCAAGTTTGTGTGGTATAATAGTTAACCCATGAAAGATTAATTGAATGGTATAGAGATTGTGTGTGGCATGCTAGTCAGTCCATCAAATGATCCAACTTCAAGGGAATTCCATGTCTTGAAAAGAAGAATCAAAATGTGACCCAGTCATAAGGATGTGTGTGTCCTTAAGGAATTAAAAACAAGATCAAGCCTCATATACTATTAGTAGTCAAAAGAAGGATTGAAAGAAAAGATTGGGCCCACAAAATTTTTAGTTTTTTAGAGAGAAATCCAAATATACGAAGCCCCTGGGAGATGTCAATAGCTCTAGGAAACTAATAATGCATAGAAGGAAGGAGGGAAAGGAAGAAAGATGAAGTGAAAATGCATAGAGTTGAAGATAACTTAAAAATCATACCAAGCATATGAGGATAAATTACTCCAACCAATACCTAGAACCCATATTTGCTAGTCCATGATAAATAAATAAAAGGATGAGTGCAGTGCATGTCCCCACATTAAAGTGATTGAAAATGCTTTGAGGAGAAAATGGCTTTAATAGAAGCATACGTGCATCTGATAAGAATGTATACACTATGAGATGCCCCCAAGAAGAGGAACATATCAAGGAAAATGAACACATTTTAAAAAAAACATGAAGGGATGTACTAACTTTAGGGTTAGTATGATCATATGATAATATAAAATATTATATCAAGTATGAAATATCATCATTCTCCAAAGGTACTATGTAATGACCCTGCTCAAATCTGATCCCAAAATGCTGATAAAGGTTCAAGAAAACACTTTGCATACAAGGGTCATATGACTGATATAAAATTTCAGTTTGCTTTATGGCTCTTTCCTTCACTTAGTATCAATAAGAATGCTTGCAAGAAAACTCTGAATTGACTAAAAAATGACCTAACATGAATGTGCAACTTATTTTGACAAATTTCAATGCATATATGTGACTGAAACTATTTGCAATATGCAGTTACAGCAACTAGTAATTTTGACAAACACTTGGTATGAAGAATTATACATTATTTATGCCAAAAAGAGAACCAGAAAATTATGTATCCTTTATTGCATATAAAATGCTAACTACAATGCTAGTATGAAATGGCCAAGACTCTTGGCTTACATCTACAAGAATAATGCTTGAATTTGTTACAACTTTCACCTACAATATAACCTCCTAATATGCATCTAAATGATAAGAACAATGCATGTAATATCCAAAGGAACCTAATTGTAGATGGTTGTAATAATTTTCTCCAATGCTGCCTTTCTGCTTTGCTTTTTCTGATATGCTTTTTCACTTGCTTTTTTTGGATCTGCTTTTTCACTTTGCTTTTTTGAACTGCTTTTTCGGATCTACTTTTTTGGACTGCTTTTTTGGATCTACTTTTTTGGACTACTTTTTCAAATCTACTTTTTCAAACTACATTTTTAGACTACTTTTTTGGATCTACTTTTTTGGACTGCTTTTTTGGATCTGCTTTCAAAAAACTCAAATGCTCAGGTAGTCTGAGTATACAAATTAAGCTCAACTTGAAATGGATGAATACCACTTCCAAAGTGCAACCCTTTAGAAGATCTTTCACTTCCTTAGTTATGCGATCTATTGGGAGGTATCGTTCCCAAAGACCAATAGACTATCTGAAACCCTTGGCTTCACAATAGACCATGTGATTGTATTCACAAACTGATGTCAAGAGAAATGATAAAAACTGGATGATGAGAATGAAGCCTAGGATGCCTATTTATTCTTTTTCTCCACTTTCTCTAGAAACTTCTAGAACATTATTTTTATTTTATTTATTAAGTGACTTTATAAGATATTTTTCAAGTCACTTTGTAAAATTATCTTTTTAATATTTATTTATTTGATAACTTTATAGATAATTAACTTAATACCACTTATTTATTTAATTAAAATAATTAATTAGTCATACTCATAAAATATTCATTATTTTGGATAAATTAATTAATTAAATTAATTAAATCAAATTACCTCCAAAATGGGGACATTATAGTTTGCCCCTCTTGAAATTACTTGACCTCAAGCAATTCACCACCTAGATCCCACAAGAAGAACTGCATAATGTCCCTATCATCACCAAACAACTCTTGCAACATTTGCTCAATCTATCTGTCATTCTGTCATACCAACTCAATACCACCAATGCATTCCACTAGCCTAAGTGGAATGTACAACCCAACTCTGCAACAATGGTGAACATTCTCGAATGAAATTGTACCCAGTATGGAGAATCCACATAATATACAACTCTTGCAGTCAACACAACTCTACAAATCATTGGCCATTGTCTCATAACCATAACTCCCATGCATCACTAATGGAAAATAGTCATCACATGATAGGTAGCAAGAACTAGAACCCAAACCAAATCTAATGGCCATCAAGTCCTCAACTCCTGGATCGAAAGCAAACTGATGAACATACCCTGTAGTGTAATGTTGATTAAAAGGACCAACCTCAGTCAACAGCTCACCATACACAAGTGATGCAACCCACTACAACTGATCACTAACCAAGCCAAAACTAACTACAACTTCCAAAGATATTGCCAAGGGAGTAGTGTCACTAGCAGGAACCATGCCAACTATCAGCTTACCAACATCACACATGATCTCTGATAGAACATCACCAGTCTCCTTGCCATCTGTAGTAGAGACCACCACCAAGTCAAACATACCACCATGCTCAGTTGTAGCACCCAACTCAATTGAACCTATGTCCAATAGAAATGAACCAAACATGCCAATACTAGTATCTAGGACAGATATATCCTCATCTCCACTGCCTCTATCAACCTTGACCATGGACATCCTTGGATCACCAAACACCATAGTCTATAACAGTATAGAATCTGGTAAAGATTGAAGTTGCTCTAACTCCATGGTCACCTCAGCCAAATGAAATTGTGACTCCTTGAAAGCCAACTGTGTACTCTCAAGGAACTTAGAAGTCACCTTGAGCTGTTGAGTAAGCTCACTCAACTCATCTTCCTTGACCAATAATGTGTCATATGTTGTACTGCCCCACTCCATAAGATAATCTATGTCGGCTACTAACTGCATATAATTCTATCTTAAAATCTGGATAGCCTCCCATAAAGAGTGGATCTTTCTCAAGGAAAGATAACAACCTCCCTACTCATCACTAGTAAGAGAACCCCATCCATAAATTGCTAAAAACTAATGAGCAGCATCAAAATGCTCGAAAGAGATAGCAATGTCTCACTCACTAACTCTCAGCTGACTGGACACATGATTGTGTTGGCTTGTCAAACTCCTATACTCTACCCTTGGTACACTATCCAAAGGAGTAACCTTAGAATAGCTATCATCTGTAATACTGCCATCCAAATTTTGTAGACCAACTACTAAACTCATATCATCAAACAGAGTGACTGAAGCATCAACATAAACCTCCATATCAAAGGAACCCACTGAAGAAACTAAATCCTCGACACTATCCACAATATCCTCATGGGTATCATCTATAATAATTAGATCTTGGGACTCTTCTATAAAATTTGTCATATCTAAGAGATCATCAACCCATTCCAACAAGAATGGTCAACTTGATACATGAACTATGCCTAAGACAGGTGTATAAAAACTAATTCCAGTGTCAGACAAGCTACTGGCATGGATGAGAACTACACTTGGTAAACTACTAATCAAGTCCATGATAGTGCAACAAATACAACTACCAAAGAATGATAGATATCTCTGTTCAAAAAAATCCCAAGTACTAAAATAAAGATCCCAACATCTAATCCATGAACAGAAATCAATTGGAAACTCAAGTAAACTCCTCACTTGAGTAATGTGAACACTACCAACTGACTTCATGCACTTGTCTATTGTACCCACTACAATCTCTAAATCTGAAGTGTAAATGTTAGACATACTCATATCATCATCAACATGTGACCCAACTATAAAAGAAAACTAAGTCCCTGCCATATGTGCTAACTCCTGAACTGAACTCACCCCTAGACGAAGCTCGTCCACATGTATCTCAGAATCCTGGAGAGCCAATTGAGTATACATCAAGGAATTCTGAGTACCCTCTAGCTCATGAGAAAATTGATCGACCTGCTCTTCCTTCTTCTTCAATGCATCTGAATAGATCCCCACAAGATTAAGGAGATGATCGCGATCTAAAAGTAGGTGTATGTAACTTACCTTCATTGCTTCCATGCCTTCCTTGATCTATTGTAAGTCGTCACAAGAAGAACTTTTCGTGACTCCTTTCTATCTCTGCTACAATTGAATCATCCAAATGTGATTCTTGATCAATCCATGCATCCTGTCATGATGAGATAAAGTCACAAAAATATCCTTTTTCTTCATCTTCATCTGGCTTGCCAAAACACATGAAGAACTACTAGCCTATATCTCATGCAAAGAACATCCAACTATGTCTGATACTCATTTTCTGCAAAGTCCTAAATGCTCACTTTTTGATCAACCGTACTATCCTCAAACATGATAGTATCCTCAATTTTTGTAACTTCATCCAACCCAACCATACTAGAATCACTATCTGTGTCATTCTCATAGTCCGGTGTGCCTGTGATATCACCTTCTAATGGAACTGGCTCAATGTACACAACATCTATAACCACTTCTACCTATGAAGATGATGTAGATAAACCATTACCTAAAGATGTGCTAATGTCTCCCTATATTGAATCAACATGTCTGTTAAACTCTCCATACAAGTTTCTACCTATCATAAGAAAAGTAATTCGATCCTTAGGCCTATCAGTCAGGCTCTTTAACCATGTACATGCCACATTCCTCTTTTTTGTCCAAACCCACCATTAATCTTCTACCAAGAGTTTAGAAATTTCATTCTCCTCCTCAAATAAGATTGTGAACATGATGGAGTGCATCGATGCCAATACACTGCTAGGATGAAACTCATCCATAATATTCCAAAATGTGTTAAACATCCTGCGAATGTCACCGATACAACCTATTGCTAGCATAATGTTTTCAAATCTACACCTTACAAATACTTCAAGTAATCTTGCCCTTTTTGTGAAATAAGGGTCTCAGATGTTGTCCAACTTTTTGAAGCTTTTTACCATGGCATGAAGTATCTCTCTCATAATATGATCGTCATAAGAATTAAGGCCAGCTATTATCCTCATGATTTCACTAATGCAAGAGAGAGTTGTAAGTCTTATCACCTCATCATGATGTCTCAATAAGCGGGGCTTAACAAACAAACCAAATACTAGAGATAAAGTTGTTTACATAGCATCAAGTTTTGACTGATCAATCTTGCCTAAATAATTTTCCAACTCCTCCACAGTATTTAGAAGGTCCTCTATTCACTGAAATGGGCAATCTAATTTCTTCTTTGCATTGTGCATTCTTTCTTCCAAATCTTTGTCTCTTGTTAATGCCATACTAATAATTGAATTCATTCTAAAATAACCTAGTCAAGCTGGCAGGAAACCACTCTAATACCACTATAATGACCCTGCTCAAATCTGATTCCAAAATGCTGATAAAGTTCCAAGAAAATACTTTGCATACAAGGGTCATATGACTGATATAAAATTTTAGTTTTCTTTTATGGCTCTTACCTTCACTTAGCATCAATAAGAATGCTTGCAAGAAGACTCTGAATTGACTAAACAATGACCTAACATGAATGTGCAACTTATTTTGATATTTAATGCATATATGTGACTAAAACTACTTGCAATATGCAACTACAACAACTAGTAATTTTGACAAACATTTGGTATGCAGGATTATAACATTATTTATACCAAAAAGAGAACCTACAACCAATTGAAATTTTGTCAAACAATTGGCATGCAAACTAATAAGTTGATCATGAATGATGAATACATATTTAATGACACTATATCAGACCAGCAAATTATGTCTCGTTTATTGCACATAAAATGTTAACTAAAATGCTAGTATGAAATGGCCAAGACTCTTGGCTTACATCCGCAAGAATAATGCTTAAATCTATTACAACTTTCACCTATAGCCTTACCTTCTAATATGCATCTAAATGATAAGAACAATGCATGTAATATCCAAAGGAACCTGATTGTAGATGGCTATAATAATTTTCTCCAATGCTACCTTTCTGCTTTACTTTTTTTTGATCTACATTTTCACCTACTTTTTTCGGATCTGCTTTTTTGCTTTGCTTTTTTGAACTGCTTTTTCGGATCTACTTTTATGAACTATTTTTTGGATTGCTTTTTCATATTTTCTTTTTTAGACTACTTTTTTGGATCTTCTTTTAATAACTCAAACCCTCATGTAGTCTGAGTATACAAATTAAGCTCAGCTTGAAATGGTTGAATACCACTTCCAAAGTGCAACCCTTCAGAAGATCTTTCATTTCCTTAGTTATGCGATCTACTAGGAGGTATCATTCCCAAAGACCAATAGACTATCTAAAACCATTGGCTTCACAATAGACCATGTGATTGTATTCACAATCTGATGTCAAGAGAAATGATAAAAATTGGATGATGAGAATGAAGCTCGTGATACCTATTTATTATTTTTCTCCACTTTGTCTAGAAACTTCTAGAACATTATTTTTATTTTATTTATTAAGTGACTTTATAAGATATTTTTCAAGTCACTTTATAATGTTTCCTTTTTAGTATTTATTTATTTGATAACTTTATAGATAATTAACTTAATACCATTTATTTATTTAATTAAAATAATTAATTAGTCATCCTCATAAAATATTCATTATTTTGGACAACTTAATTAATTAAATTAATTAAATCAAATTACTGCCAAAAATGGGGACATTACATAGTATTACAAAACAATAGAGGAAGATTCACATTAGAGTTACAAACAAGATTCTTTTTGGGGCAATAACATGGAGACCAAAAAGAATCAGTGCTACAATATCATAAGTAACGAAGAAGACTAAACTGAATCACTAGTAAAAGCAATAGCATAGGTACAACATATAGAAGAAGATATATATATATATATATATATATATATATATATATATATATATATATATATATATATATATATATATATATATATATATATATATATATATATATATATAGAGAGAGAGAGAGAGAGAGAGAGAGAGAGGTACAACATATAGAAGAAGATATATATATATATATATATATATATATAGAGAGAGAGAGAGAGAGAGAGAGAGGAACTTTATCCTATTGTGCTTAAAAAAGCAATAAGGATCATCTAAATGTATGTATGTAACAAAAAGGAAAAACATAGGGGAAAATAAAACACAAGAACACGTAGACTACCATGCTAAATGAAGTCAACTTCAAGTATTTTTCATACCCCCCACCCCCCCCCCACCCCCCCCCCCCCCCTCCCCATCGTGGTCTAAAATGGTAGGGGAAAGATGGTCTCACAAGAGAAATAATATCCAACATAGTAGGAATCACAACTAGTTCCAAGCAAGGACTTTGATGGGATTATTTATGCTCATCACTAGAAGTGACTTTACACTACATAGAAATTATGTTAGGAAAATAATAATCCATACCAATAAATTATTTATCCCTACCAACATGTTCATCATCAATTGTATCTTCCATATCAAGATTAATAGAATCTAAAATATGAATACAGTCATCATGTCTATCCATTTGCATAGTGTTACCTTGATTGGATTCCTCCAAAGACTCATGCATGGTTTGATCAAAGAAAGGTAATTACTGAGATGAAGATGTCGGTTGAGAAGCAAGAGACTGAGCTTTATCCTTATCTTTAGCTTGATGATTCTTGTGATTTTGGTAGGTATGTTGGTTACAAATAGTTTTGTGAGAAAAACTACAAGGATTAGGATCAACTACCATAGAAACTGAAGGAGGAAACACCACAGGTTTAGGAATAGTATCTAAAAGAATAGAAAGAGAAGTTAAAATAGGTTTAGAAGTGGAAGGGACAGATGGACTAGGCAATGACCCTTTACAAAGGATAATCTCAAGAATCTTGTCTACCTTATAACATTGATAGCTGCGATAAAAATAATTAGGATGAGTAGGTGGTTTTTCAATGAGAGATAGCCAATAGAAATCAATCTTAGCATAATATTAAGCACATGAAGGCTTATAAAGGGAATGACTCATGGTGACATTTTTTCCATAACAGGGAAATTTAATACTTTTCTGAATAGGAGTACATACAACTTGCATGGAAGAAAGGCATGGAATACCAAGCTTAACTTTAAATTGATCAAAAGTAGAAAGAACAAAAAAGGTAGTGTAAATTACCTTTTCTACAAGAGTAACACAGATAGTAATGGAAACTTGAGGACAATAAAGAAAACCATTACAAGTTGTAATCTATACAAGAGTTATATCGTAGGTATATTTATGCAACCACTTGTTAAAGATGCTCTTTGGTAATTACATTCATAGCAAAAGAAGGATAAATCAAAATACCACAAGAAGGAAAGTGAGAAACTTTAGAAGTGATGTAAAGAGGAACATTAGGTTCCTTAAATATATCAAACTAACTAAAGGTAATATGAGGTTTTTTTTTAAGGTTCAAGGGGAGAAGAAATCTAAGTTTAAGGTTGATACTCAACATGATTAGCTTCTTCAATATTATCATCATAACTAATGCCAAATGAAGAAGGTTGTGTTAGAATACATAGTCCACTGATATAACTAGGGGAGGTGAATCAGTTATCCAAGTAATATCACAATTATCAACATTAAAAAAAAACTTAACCATATGAGTAATATAAACTAAACCACAACAAGATACTAATGCACAATAACACCAGATATGCTAACTAGGGAAATCCTTGATCAGAGGGAAAACCTAGTGGGGATGGTACCCACAAGATGATGTGTTAATATAAATATTCCTTGTTAGAGGATAGACCCTATTAGGAGTCTATTATGACATTTAGTACATATGAGTCCCTATTAGAATCCTTTGAACCCCTATTAGGAGATTTGAACCATGTTAGGAGTTGTGGAAGATAGCTGAACCCACTACTCAAATAGCTTCAAGGGATAGATGAATGAACCCACTATCCAAATGATCTATGTACTATTCCTTATAGAATAATAGAATGGTACTTGACTATTCCTTCCTCTTTCTCTATCCTATCAACTAGACCTTTGCTACTTCTAATCTTGTAACCAACTCATGAATCTCGCATCCAATAATCCCTTGGATTGTTTACTCGCTTTCCTCAAGCACTTTTCTTCTTTTCACACTCTGCACTTTTCGTAACAATGGATATGCATTCCAATCAAGGAAAAAATATTTCCTTTATACCATATCCTCATAATAATTCCTTGAGTTGGCCTTGAGGCTTTCCCAATTAATTATAATAAGATAATTAATTAGTTATAAATACAATAGCATTGTCAGCTCATAGTCTATACAAAAATTCACATGTGTGATACTAGGGCTTGTGCACTCGCTGATGTCATCAACTAACTATCCTCTATCACTACCTAACTATGCATATCTTCATTACATCTTAGATTTAAGATAGCCAAAAATATCAGGAACTACTTTCCCAATGCTATCTCTGAACTGCTCTTTGTAAATCAAGTACAACTTTCATACATCTTTGACTCAGGCTCTGTGCACTCGACCACATCATCAAAAAATTGTTCCAAACATGTCCATAATTGTGCATCACTAGATAATCAAACCATTATCTATACAATCAAGATCTATGTCTGCTACTCAACTAGTCTTTACAGAAACCATGCTAAGTTGACATCAATGACAAACATAGTCATGAATGCAACATGTCAATATTCTCCAATGCTCGGGATACTCCCCAAATATAGTATCATCAACATTCATGTTAACAATCTCCCACTTTGGTATTGATTTCAACATAGATGAAAAAACATCTAAGTTCCAAGAATACCAAGTAATATGTTTTTGTTTCTTCTATTCTCATCTTCTCAAATCCTCTCCATCAAGCAAGTCTAAAATCCTATAGATTTTGAGATTGGCATCAATTGTCCACACACTAAAAAGAATCTCAAACACAATAGATGCACACAAGGCATACTCCTTCTTAGACATCAATTATTTACCTCACACCAAACAATTCATAATACATCAGGTGCATATTCCTTCTTCCTTTAATGAATCTTTCTAAATCTCTCTAAAGAGATATCTCTCAACCATACTTAGGAGATGTGTTTTTCATGCATATTCTCCCCCATTGACATAAATTCCAAATTAAATAAATACCAATTGTTACAACAACTTCTTAAACTCTTCAATTAGCTTAAGTGTCCAAAGACATTGTTCAATACCAAATACCAAGAGTCCTCAATGACTCAGTACATACTAGATACCCTCCCCCCCCCCCCCCCCCCGCCCCTCCCCCACCCCCCCTACAGGAAGCATCAACATTCATTCTAGGCTTAACAATAGTGCTTTGTACCACTGGACTGATGCACTCTCTACATAATCTACTCAGAAGTAGGCAGGGGCATAACCCCAAGCATAATTCTCAAGTACTCAAAAGTATATTTAGGAAAAGGCTTCATAAAGATATTTACAATTTGATCTTTTGTGATTAGATACTCCAATATGATCTTCTTTTCTATTTCTTTCTCTCTCAGCGTGTGATACTTAATAGATCTATGCTTAGTCTTAGAATGCAATACAAGATTCTTAGACATACTAACTGTACTTATGTTATCACAGTAAATGATAACAGGTTCTTCATACTCAGTTCTAATATCCTTTAGCATATGCTTCATCCACATAACTTGATTACATTTATTTGCTACTATAACATACTCTACCTCAGTAATGCTCTGTGAAATACAATCTTGCTTCTTGCTTAAGCAAGAAACCAATCTTCCTCCAAGAAAGAATGCTCCAGATTCATTCTCAACTCTATTCTTAAATATCTTAAACTTCTCAAAAGCTTTATATTTCTCTTTAAGAAATGCTACCCACATCATTCTAGTGAAATCATCAACAAAAATCATAAAATACCTTTCACCATAGAATCCTCTTGTTCTGGAAGGACCACTCAAATTTGTGTGAACGATCTCCAACTTCTCTATGATAGTGAACTTCGTGATAGGGAATGATATTTTCTTCTACTTGGCCAAAATGCATTCCTTACACACAACATTAGTAGGCTTTGTAATCTTAGACAAGTCTCTAACTGTAAAAGTCCTCCTAACCTTCACAATATTATCAAAGTTTATGTGATAGAATCTTCAATGCCACAACCAATTGTTATCCACTTTAGCTACCAAAAATGTCATCTTAGTAGGATTTAACTAAAATACATAATTTCTAGATCTAGTGCTAGTTCTAATCATCTTACCACCTCTTTCTTTAATAATGCAGATCTTCTCAGTGAACTACAATAGATAATAATTTTCCACCAACTATCCAATACTCAACATGTTATGCTTCAATCCATCAACAAAATAAAAATCATCAGTGTTATTTTTAGCATCAAGAGTGATGGATCTAATTCCTGTTATATGATAGGCTACATTGTTACCAACTCTAACAATACCTCCATCATGATTCTTGAACATAACAAACTTATTCATATCAATAGTCATGTGATGTGAACAACCAATATCAATTATCCAATCAGACTTCTTTTCCACTTAGGTAACTAGAGTTCTTTCTTTTCTAATTTCTATATCAAGATCATATTCCTTGATAGCCACAAACCCCAATTCATCAACACTTTCACTTTGACCTTTTTCATCAGATTCTTCATCTTCATTTGCATACAAATAGTTTCTACCCCTGTCTCTTCTAGAATTAAATTTTTTCTCTCTTTTAGGACATTTAGATGCATGATGACCAAATTCATTACAAGTCCAACATTTAAAGATTTTCTTACCATATTTTTCTCTTCTCACCAGAAGGGCTATTCCTTTGTCAATCTTCTTGTCTTATCATATCTACTGCTACCAACAAAATATCCATGAGTTCTTGCACTCCTTGTAAAATTAGGTTGAATTTTTAGGGTACTAAAAGTTGTTTCAACTCTTGCTAAATCTCCAGACCATCTCAGATCTGCTTCAATTGATTCTAATCTTCTAAGCAATGCTTCCTTTGTGAAATTCTTAGTGTAGGGCATTACAAGTTGAATCATCTAAGCTATTGGCTTGAATGGTGGTGTCAATTTTTTTGAGATCTTCCATATAACTTCATCATCTTCCTTGGTTCTACCATGAGACTAAATTCTTGCAACAATTTCTGATATTCTACCAACATAACTTCTTAAAAATTAATATTCCATCATTTTAGCATCTTGAAATGCACATATCCAATTTTGTAATCTCATTCTCTTTGCATGATCATCACCTTCAAAAGTAGATTCTAATGCTTTCCAAATTTCATAAGATATTTCAAGTGATTTTACCTGATTGTACTCATTCTTTGGAAGAGTTGTTAGTAGAGCTTCTCTTGCTACAATCTTCTAGCTTTGCTTCTTCAATGATTACCTTCTTTCCCTTTGTCAAGATCCAATATCTCAAACCGATGCACAACATATATGTCTTTATCTTCTCCTTCCAACTTTCATAGTTAGCCCCATCAAATCTAGGACTATCCTTTTTAAAAAGATTCACCATTGATCTCCCAAAATTTTTAAGCTTATCCTTCAAGGACATGATGTTCTAATACCAATTGTTAGAATATATAGTCCATTGATATAAGAAGGGGGGGTGGAGTGAATCAGTTATCCATCTAATATCACAATTATCAACCTTAAGAAAACTTAACCATATGAGTAATATATACAAAAACCACAACAAGATACTCATACACAATAACACTAGATATGTTAACTAGAGAAACCCTTGATCAAAGGGAAAACTCCAGTGGGGATGGTACCCACAAGATGATGTACTAATATAAATATTCCTTGTTAGAGGATAGACCTTGTTAGGAATTTGTTACAATATTCAATACACATGAATCCCTATTAGGAGGTTCCAACCATACTAGGAGTTGTGTCAACCCTGTTAGGAGTTGTGGAAGATAGTTGGACCCACTGTCCAAATAGCTTCAAGGGCAAGACCAATGAAACCACCATCCAAATGATCTGTATATTATTTCTTGCAAAATAATAGAATGATACTACATTGTTCCTTCCTCTTTGTCTATCCTATCAACCAAACCTTTGCTTCTTCTGATATTGTAACCAGATCATGAATCTTGCATCTAATAATCCCTTGGATCACTTACTTGCATTCCTCAAGCATTCTTCTTATTTTCACACTTCTCACATTGCACTTCTTGCAACAATGGATACACATTCAAATCAAGGAAAACATCTTTCCTTATACCATATCTTCATAATAATTCCTTGAGTTGATCTTGAGGCTTTCCCAATTTAGTATAATAAGATAATTAATTAATTACAATTACAATAGTACTGGCAGATCACAACCTATACAAAACTTCAAAAATGTGATACTATGGCTTGTGCACTCACTGATGCTCCTTGATTGTGCATCTCTTCATTACATCCTTAGATGTAAGATAGCCAAAACACATCAGGAACTACTTTCCCAAATATATTATCATTGGCATTCATGCTAACAGGTTGATTAATGAATTTTTTAGAATGTGAAGGAAAATTATTAATATAAAATTGTAAATATTGATTAGGAGGTGCAATAGATTTATTCATACTATTAACGTAAGCATCAATAGATATCATTAGAATCAATAAGGTCCTAATCAATAACATTCTTCAAAGAATGATATCTTTGAGTATCATAACCAAGTTGACAATGCTATTGAAAAAATAATTTGAATCAAATGAATTAGGCATTGGTTTGCTAACGTCAATGGGATAGAAAGGAGGAAGTTTATGAATTCCAGCATGAATCAATTTAGTTCATAACTCTAGTAAAGGCTCATATAATTGAGTGTACTTAACGATTGGAATGATACATAGAGGAAAAGTATCCATACCTTATGTATTAGCCACTTGTTCAACATATGTATTGGTCAACTTGATTTTGATGAAATTGTTAGGTTTAAAAAACTTTTTTGAATTATAGACAATGTCACTCTTATCACTAGATATAGGAGCCATCAGAGTAGAACTCTCAAGTTGACTTACTTGCAATTGGTAATGGTGAAGCACTACACAAAGATGAGAAAATGAGGTATAATTAGTAAGGAGAATTTTATCTCTAACGTCTTTCTTTAAATTAGAAATAAAAATGCATTGAATAACATGATCACACATAGGATAAGATAGCTGAGTGTACAAATATTTAAATATACCAATATAATTAGTAACTTTCTCTTCAACAATTTTCTTACAATACATCAAATTAGTTAAAGAAACTTTCAAACCAATGTTATTCTGAAATTTTTGAATGAAAGCATTAGAAAGATTTTGAAAAGAATCAATAGAATAAGGAGGTAGAGAGTGATACTATTGCAAGGCTCTATCCCTAAAATTAAGTACGCAAAAAAAATTAGCCATAAGCCTATATTCATTAGAAAAATTAGCACACATAGTCTAGAAAATTTTAATATGAATCACATGATCTCCCTTACTATTATAGATCTCAACATGAGGTACCTGAACATGTTGTGCTATAACACCATGAAGGATATCTAAGGAAATGGAATTAGCAATGTTACATGTAGGAATGTTATACTTAGATTGAGCAAATTGAGATAGTTGTTGTTGCAACAAAGTGATGGTTGAACCAAGATACTAATAGTAGGATCAAAAGATGCAATAGTAAGCATAGATATTTTAGATGTGTTAAGAAAATCATAAGTATTAACTTGAAAAAATTCTAGAACTCTATGGTAAGGAAATTTAGAAGGTTTTCATTACTGGAAAAATAAAAAGCAATAAAGGATAATTTAGATATATGGATGTTATTGACCTAGGAAGTGTTATCAAAGAACTGTCAAAGCTATCAGAAAGACTAGAGTGTTATCAAAACCCTGGAAGTTTATGTCGGCAATAAATAAGCTTATAAGTGAAGGTAAAGGAAGAGATAAAAAATGAACTATGGAAACATTGAAAAACCCTAATTAGGTCATAAAACAAGGAAAGGAGATACAATTGAAAAAAAAGAAGGAAGAAGAGAGAGTGCGATGAATAAAGTGTTGAAATTTGGCATGTGAATAAAATAATGGTTAGCTATCAGAGGAAGGAACAATGGAATAGTACAACAAGATATTGAGTGAAAGAATGGATAGTGGAGAGCAAAGAGGTCCTATCAAGAAAAGGAGAAAGGCTGGTATAGGTCAATCTCTTACTATTTATAGTTAAAAAGTTTGTCAAAAAGATTGATAAATCCTTTGAGAAAGTGGTTTTTAATAGGACTTAGAACTTCTTGTTTTGAACTTACTGTAAATCCTTTAACAAGGTGAACATTGTATTAGTGGGATCAAATCTCTTAATAGAGTAGTCTTTAATAGGACTATTGATACTCCTAACAAGGTTTTAGACACTTCTAATAGGGTGTATTCATTCATAAGATGACATTATTGAATGCTCTTATAGAGCATCTTATTATAGCAGTGATGACTTGTGGGTATGATCCCCAACAAAATTTTTCCCTCTTACAAAGGATTTTATGTGAGACCAAAAAATTCTGTTGTGAGTTCATGGGATTTAAAGTTTATTTTAGTTACTTTACTTTACATTGTAGTAAAATATATGAACATAGAACCTATTAGTAATTTTATCAGTTATACAAAGGAATATCAATGTAAGTGTTTGATTGCTTGTCGGTTTAAGGCATACAAGGTGTTTAAGATTTAAGAAATTGAATGGTGTTGATTCCCCCCCCCCCCCCCAATCTTAGCACCTCATCTACAACTTACTAATAATTGGTATCAAATCATTTCATTCTTGGAAGAAATTTTAACAACATGAGTAGGTATGGGACAATGGTAAGATAAAAGTATCAAAAGGAATTAGAACAAGCCATCGACAATTCAAATGAACAAATCTTTTAGTTAAAGGAAAAGTTGAGAGAATCCTTTTCAAAAAAGAAAATAACTAACTAAAAAATTATAAATGATTCTTGATGATGTGGATAGGTTATCGGGGGGAAGTGCCAACTCTAAGAAAGTTGATTCTATAATAAAGGAACTACTGGAGAAAAATGGTGAACTATTGGAAAAGAACAAAGAATTGTGGGAAAAGATAAACTTGATAAAAAAAAGGAACAAGAAAGTTAATCCATTAGAATGACTAAAATACTGGACAAAATAGGAATGGTTGAAAATGGAAAAACAATGTTGAATCGAAGTTATTGGAAAAGACATAGTCATGGAAAGATGGAAAAATGAAATTTAGACACGAGATGATCTAATAAACAAAATTAGTGAAAGAAGTCAACATATGGAAACAAAAAAATCAAAGCTTAAAGATTGAAAATAATGACCTAAGTAACAAACTGAAGGTTCAGAAAGAAATCAATGTCAAACTTACAAAATTTGAAGGAAGTATGCTCAAATTCGATAAACTCCTGATGAAACAAAAAAAAGGATAAGTTGATGTTGATTTGGGAGCTATCAGAAATAACATGAAGGAAAAAGGAAAATCATCAAATTCTAAACAATCAATGTTTGAAGATGATGGAATAGGTAATATGAACTACCATTCCATTTGTCATTATTGTGGTGAGTATGGTCACACAAAAAATGTTCATAAATTCAAACAAGAGACTAGTGCAAAAAAACATTATTCAATAGTTACTACTATAATTGCAACGCATTTGGTCATGGAGCTTAAGATTGCAGGTTTGGAGCTAACAACAAGATAGTTTAAATAATTTTAACGGATACTACTACAAGTGCAATCAATATTGTCAAAAACCTAATGCTTGCAAATTTAGGTCAGCAAGAAACCAAGAAAATTGTGTACTATTGGGAAATTGAAGGTAATGATCTTGTGAAATGATAAAAATATATAAATCTAGGGCATTTGACTACTAGTGAGGAATAAATAAACCTTGGAGATTACTTGTATTACGATGTTATATATGTTCAAAGCTTGGACATTTTGCCTATAACTATTAGTATAGGTACTCCATCGATAATTATTAGAAAGGAAAATGAAATGATGTGTGGGAAAAGAACAAGATAGTAGGAAATGAGAAAAATATGGGTTAGAAAGGAAGAAGACATAACTATTATTAAAGAGCCTTTGTCAGATGAAATAGGAACTTCATCCACTAGACTTCCACTTTTCGCCACTCAAACATTTAAAGGATATGTGAAGGGAAAGAGATGATTTACAAATCTTATTCATCTTTATAACCCACATTTGATTAGCAAGATATAAAGGAAAGGTATGACAATAATCAATTCAAAATGTAAAGGAGAATACAATATAAGGAGATACACTCTTTGGCCTATGTGATATAATGTATAAGAAAAATTAAACTAATTGATTAAATAATGTAGATCTAGGTGCTAAGTTTTTGCAATTAGCCCAATTAAGATATAGATCTGAGGTCAAGTCATGAAGGAAGATAAGATATGAAAGACTTACCTTGAAATTCATCGTATAATTTGTATTTTATCTCTAAAATGTGTGAATTTGAATTTGTAAGTGTGAATCTGACTATGGATCTCTTAATAGAATTAAAAAAACCCAAAAAAACCCAAGAAACTAATTTTTATGAAAGGTAGCATGGAACATGTTGACTTGGTTGTAACTATGCAAAAAATTCTCATAGGATCACCATGTTCTAGGGGCCCTATAATGAAGTAGAACCAATATCTCTTGAAAGCTCTTGAAAGTTATTTTCAAATCTTTGATCACAATTCCTCTATCCTACTCCTAATATAAAACATAAAGGATTTGTTTATTTTGTAGATGAGGACTTTCCTTGGTCAAAATCTATATTAAGGAATCAACCTTAATTGATAAATATTTAAATGTAAATAACTGAAATAAGATAAATGTAAATATTGACCTTGCTTGTAAAAACCCTTTTTAGTAAGGATTTTTCCTTGTATGTTATAGATGTTGAATTTGATATGTAAACCTAGACTATCTTCACAAGTTGTAATGGATCTACCATAACCACATCATGGAGCCATGAATGTAAATATCCATCAATGAAAAAGATAATAAATGCATCAATATAGATCTCCTCCCTTGATGGCCAACAATATGATAGATCTTGAAGAGAAAATTTTCACAAAGAATCCTTCAACGCTTGATGACATCTCCCTTGCTTGAATGCTTGAATACTTGAACTCCTTGAATGAAAATTATAAGTGTAGACCTCATAGAAGTATTAGGTGATTCTATGGTTATAAAATGAAGCCTCCAAATCTCCTTATATACTAGTTTTTGGATGGGAAAATAATACAAGTTGATTAGAGAGTACGAGTTAATAAATTAAACCCCAAGGATTTTTAGATTCTATGCCCCACAAATCCTAAGGAATAGGTTGACCTATTTCGAGAGAAGGGATAAGGTGAACCACACAAAACTTAGGAAAATGACAAAAAGATCTAACAAGAAGATGGAAGAAAATAGGGAAAAGGGAGCATTGAGCACAAATCCATCCATGGCCCAGGAAGTCACTTTGAGACAGGTGCCAAAAGGTTTTAAAAGATAAGTGTGTCCATTTTAAGATAGTATAGACTTGATAGTATTAGGATTAATAAAATTCCTATCATACAAACTAAGATTTTATCCACTTCTTCTTTAGCTACCATTTCCTCTAACATTTCTACTTCTTCTTTTCTTCGAGTATCTTCATTTTTACTCTCAGATATATAGAATGTAATATTTTTTCCCTTTCTCACATATTTTTATCCTCTTGGATTCACAATATGAACCATTGATGGCTACTTCCTATCTCTTCATCTCTAAAGAACATTCATCAAACTATAGTACTAGTACAATACTAATAACCACTAGATACTAGAACCAAGTCTCTCCTTAAGGGATAAGAAGTATGGCATGTGGGAATCTTCTTTATTTTCTATTCCTTCCAAGTATATGTCAATCTATCTACTAACAAGAATGTTGGCTATCCATTAAAAAAAATTGCCAAGAAAAGAGCCCATGAAGTAAAATAGTAGGCACATAACCATTGACCCAAAACAGAAACCATGATGTCGTTAATTGAAATATTTGCATACAACAAAAAATTGTCCAATAAAATTTACAAAAATATATTTCATCATTTTCCTTTAATATCTTACATGTCACATATAAAACCACTACAAAATTTGAACCATTATGATTATAAAATTGCATTTTGTATGACATGTTGTGTACAATATACCTCACTATTGGATATTCAAAGGTAAAAATTTGAAATGCACACTTATCCCTAGTGACCAATTTGTTAGGGATTCCACTTCCACCTCTTCATAGTTGATTCATTTACTTTTGAGTGCCTTTCCAACATCAAATAGACCTCTAATTTCTTAGATTACCTCCTTTGTTATAATGCGTGGTCTATCCAGCATTAATATTTTGTCAAGAAATTATTTCAATGTGAAAAAAGATAAATTCTTGATCATCACACTGTAGAAACTCTCCCCAAATATAATCAAGATTTGAATGAATACCCTTATCTTAATTCATTTCCTTTCCTTTCTCTTTCCATCAACAAGAGTGACATATTTTGGATTCATGATTTTTTCGAATTGCCAATTTCTGAAGTTATCTAAAAATTCTCAAAAATTAATTTCTTCATAATATAATACTTAGTAATTCAAGATATATGCCTTTTGAGAGCCACAAATAGCCATAATTAAAACTTGAATATCAGTCATTAAACAAAATCCTGTCAACAGTAATGTTGTATCCTTTTCCTTGACAATGAGCTACCTACACATGATACCTCTATGGAATAGGGGAGGTGTAAGATTTAAATTTTTCAATGCTCCTCCTAAGCCACAACTCTTAGGTAAGTTGTAGGTAGGACTAGTACTAGGATTTTGTACCACTAAACCATCCACCACATCAGATTTATTTCTCCATTCAATTTTATTCTTCTAAGCTCCACTAGATTATATAACTTGATCATCACATATAGTGCTTGCATGTATACAAGAAGACTTGGATGATTTAGCATAGAGTCTTATGTTTCCACACTTGAAACAAATCATATTACTTTTCCTAGATATCATTGATTTATCTCTTCATTAATTATCTTTGTGACCAAAATTATGAAACACATAGCAATTACCATTAAAAAATTTGTTCATAGAATTATCCTTCTTCTTATTTGAAACTTGACTCTTACACTCACTTGCCTTAGAGACAAACTTATGAAACCTACTGCATTCAACTCTATGGATTTTTCTCATCTTATAATCTATTATTTATGACCAAAATTCTTGCAAATGTAAGAAAAAATATTAAATGATAAATATATTTGAGCTTTCAGTTGTCTTATTAGTAAATTTATTGTATGTGCATTGTAAGTTCTAATCACATTTGTTACCTTAATCTTTTCATCTTCCTTAATAATCACCCTCTTTACCTTTGTAACTCTACTTTGATAATTCATCGCTAAACCCCACATTTTGTTTGTCTTTTTTATCTTTTTGTATGTCTAATAGTTGATCCAATATAGTGTTTCTTTCACATGCCTTAGTTTATGCCTTCAACTTCTTTAACTCTAGCTCTAGTTTCTCATTTTTCTTTGAACTCTTCCTGGTCATTTCCTTGATATTTCTTTTGTCACTTTTCATTCTATTAATGACATCTCTACTTCAAATATTGTGATAAAAATATTTTTTGAATTGTACTTAATTTAGCTGCAACGAGATCTTCCTTTCAATTCTTCCAATATTCTATCTTCATTTTTTATTATGGATCCAAATGTGCATTAATGTATTTTGATTTTCTCTATTTATTTAGTTCTAGTTCTAGGTTTTTAATTCTTTCCTTTTATTCTTTCGATTCCTTACTAATTTCCTTGTGTCTTTCCTTGATATTATTAATATGATCTCTTAACATAGAAATACAAGTATTTTCTTCCTTTGGGTTTTTCTTTAGCTCCTCATTTTTTGATTTGATTACTTACATTGCAGGTTAGGATTGTTGTCTCACCAAAAGATCAAATTTTTAATGCCTGATACAAATTCTCTACATATAGAAGATACATGATATTGTTGAACCATGTTGTGAATCCCAATGGGATATGTTAATGCACTACCAATAATCTCCATCCCATTGTTACTTATTTTGGTCTACATGGTTTCAAACTCATGACCAAGCTCTGATACCACTTTTAATAAATTAGAATTGCCATTGAGCCAAAAGATTTATTTGTTGATGTCCAATATAGCCAATGGATTTATAGAAGATGTAGGAGCGTTTAAAACCATGTCATTAATCCCTACGTGAGATGCTAGCATATTTCCAACAACTTCAGTGCCACTCAACATGATGTATCACTCTTCTTCAAAGTAAAAATATTATTCCATCCATCTAAACCTTTAAGATCCCCCTCAAGTGATTCAACTCTATCTACAAGGGACTACGATCTTATAGCAATTATTGAATAGACCAAATAACTAGGAGGGGTGGATCACCCATTCCCACACAAATTTACAAACATTTTTGACTATCAATTAAGATTCAAGCAATTCCAATGATAACTTTAGATTTATCAATTCAAAAAATTAAACATCCATAGATAATATAAGTATGAAATACTTAGGAACACCAACACAAAGAAACCAATTTTTATTCAAAAAACCTAGGCTAGAAAAAAAACACAAAGAAACTAATTCTCATGAAATATAAAAAAATATTTTCTAAGGTGACACCAATTAAGTTAATTTTACAAAGGTTCATTGATAGATATGCTCACTACAAGAAGGATCATTGTCAATTGGCTCACTACTAGTACAATAAGGATCATTTTCAATAAACAATGGCTTACTACCATAGGATATGAAAAGATATAGAATCCACCACCAATATCAACATATTTCTTTGCACAACTACAAATATCCTTCACATAAATTCATGGCCAATTTTCATATAATCTACACAAGCCACGGTTCACTATTACCACTAATATAATATTGCACACGTAAATGTTATTATGTATCTTGCTTACATCTTGTGTTGTACCACAAGAAACATACTGAGATACAAAATGTTCTTCTTTATTTATAATGATATCCATTCTTACATATTTCATCTCCATACCAAGTGTGTGATATCTCTAATGCAACAAATATTATAATTACATTTAATTCATATGATTGATCATAAGTCTAGGACATACATAATAGAACTTGATAGCATGCTAAGATATAATCCATATATAGGTTCTAATTAAGATATTTCAATTTATGTTACATTTTTCAAGTCCATATGAACACCAAAACCAAGTCCAAAAGATGGATACCCAAAATAATGGTTATCATCGAAAGAGTATTTCTTTTAGTCTTTTGTAGTCAATATCCCGTTCCACCTCCAATGAACCTAACACACTAGGGAACATGAGATATGTTAATTCTTAACCTTCCTTGTGTAAAATGAAGAACTCTTGTCATATCTCACTAATAGTAAGTGTCCAAAATTGTAAACCACCAAGTAATACCACTAGAGTATTGAGATGGAGGTTTTGACATCAATGACAACCAATGCCAACACTTCCATGCACATTGTGAAACAAACCTAACATAAATCCACACAAAATATATTAATATTATTTAAATTATTGTGTAAAGTAGAGGATTTTATACTTTCAAGATGATAGGTCTCAAGGAGAAAATAGCCTTAGTTACAACAATGTTGAAATTCTCTACTAAATCAGATGTAAAACTATATTTACTTTATGTTTAATAGAGGATATAAAAATGATTTTTTTTGATTTCTTGGACAATTTATATTTAATAAATCTACTCTACAAAAATAAAATGTACAAAATGTAGATTTTAATACCGGACAAATTAATCCTTGGTCTGGGATGTCAACGCATCACATGTCTAGGTGGATGTGTTGTCATCTACATAGAGTAACCTAAAGGAAATCATAACAATGTCCTCACTCCTCTAAACATGCTCATGTTTACACACATGGAGATGGGGAAATTTTTGGGGTTTTATAGGGGTTATCCTTACTCAAATCATTTGTTTGAACATGCTCCACACTTATGTATAGACAAAAAGATAAAAAGACATAAAATAAAGTATATGTGTAATGAGAAAAACATGTTATGGTTGAGAACTACTATCATGATAACATATAGTAGATGTTAGACCAAACATGGCATGGAAGATATTATTACCAATAGTTGTACCCCCCCCCCCCCCCCCCTCTTGAGATGATAGAAATCATAAAAAAGGTCTAAGAGGAGGCTTGACTACTATGACTATTTGTGAAGAGATTCATTATGAGGGAGTAAAAGATAAAGGAAAAGTTAAGATAGATGTTTGAGAATGATCTAAAGGGGAATAATGAGAGTTTAAATTCTTAGAATGGGAAGGATTAGTCATTACAATTATGTTTGGCCATTAGAAACACATTAGAGGAAACATGTGGGATGTATTATTGTTTGAATGTCAAAGTTCATTGGGATGTATATGCATCACATAATAATCTACACATCAAGCTCTCATTCAACTTGTTTTTCTTTAGATTCAACCAAGTTGTTAACACTTCATTTTCCTACTTGTAAGGTTAGAATAGTGAAAGCTCAATAATAGAAGTTTTCATAAATGCATAAGTGTAAAACTAACATATGGTAATTTGTTTCTCTCTCACTTTACTATGTTGGTCTCTAAAATTAATTAGATACCTTAAATCATCCAAAATATATAACCAAGATTGATATAGAGGTTATAAAGGTTGACTAGAAAGGATTGAATGGTGCCTCTAGTGTTTAAGCTTGGTGAAAAACTATAACATGTATCATGCATTTTGAATTCTATAAAGTTAAAACCATGTTAATTCCAAAAATGAAAGAAGCTATAGTGGCAAGAAGAATGTGTAAGGGAATATTAAGTTGAAAATAAAAAATTGATAAACATGTGCATATACACCCACATTTTCCTTTTTCCCTAGTGAATATCACAAAAATAGGAAGGTAGATGAGTCAAGGTCACTGAAAAAATAAATCAAAATTGGATGGAAATTTGACTACTTTATATGTTCAAATGTAGACTACTTAAGGGTCTAACAATAAATATGTTCACTTAGATTTATGTGGTAACAAAGAAAAATGGGCTCATATAGATGAGATATTTAGATAACTAGATGAGTTGTGGTTTCTTGTGAAGAGAAATGAACCCTTGGATAAGGTAGGCTAGAAATTTTGTAATTCATCTTTATTTTTAACATTAATTTTAATTTGAAAAACTAGAGTAGTGTAGACATCCCAGTTTTGTGTTGGCTTACAACATCTATGTTAGCATCCTAGGGATGTTTTCCCACTAGTATCCTCAAGAAAAATTAATATCCCACATGTGTAAACATTAGGGAACTTAATGAAACCCATTTTTGATGGTGCTACTAGAAATGGTTGTGTTGTTTGGGGGGGGGGGGGGGGGCGTGGGCCATTATCAGGGACTCTTCTGGTAGACAACTAATGACTTATGATGACAACTTGGGAAACACCTCTAACAATATGGTTGAAGCTATGAAAATTTTTGGGGGATTAAAGCTAGTTGTAAAATTGGGCTAGAATCACATCAGTATTGAAGGGGATTCCATGTTGGTGGTGGAGGTGGTTAAAGGGGATATTTGGCAACTCCTAACTAAACATGAAAGTTCTAATCTATACCACTTATCAGGAAGGGAATTTTGTGGCAGATGTATGGCCAACTATGGGCTACATATTCAAGGTTTAGAGTGTTGGAGGAAATGGAGTCCATTCTGGATGAGATTCACGCCCTTATTAAGAGGGAACAAAAATTGTAGACAAGGAGGATGATGAATAATTTTAAACTTTTTGTATTTCTATTAGATCTTGTGGTTGATGGTTTTATTGAGGTGGGATATGGATTTACATTTTATTTCAAACCAAAAAGGCAGTGATAGTTGTTATTTTCATAATAAATTCAAGAATTAGAAAAGGTAGGACCTCATAATAATGATATTTAGTGGTTGTAGAGAGATGATGAATATTTTTGAGGATTAGGTGGTAATTAGGGAAAAGAGAGGGCAACAATACAAACATATTTTTCTACTATCAAAGGGATGTATTTTTTAATCACATCTTGTAATTATCATAGCATTTCAACCTCTAAACTCTTTTTGAAGAAAACTGTATTCGTTTGATTTCTAAGGCATTTGTGAGAGAGAAAGGATGTTTCCAAATTTAACAATATGGAGTTCTCATAGCATGGCTCAGATATGGGGGGTAATATGCTTCACATTGAGCCTTCAAGAATCAAGGATTATGTAAGGAATTTGTGTACCTAGATGGCTCTAAGTAAAGGTATCCTAGTTCTATTTATGGTAGTCATGATAGGGTATGATCATAATATTTCATCTCAATTTTTGGATTCCTGGGTTGAGTGGAGAGTAACTATTAATGGCATTTCCTCCCATATGAATGATGAAATTATAACCATGGCTAATGGTCTTTCTATGGATGGGTAGAAATGGAAGAAAGTCATGAAGGTCACTGATGAGACTAGTATGAATAGGTTCTTCAAGATGAATGGGCAACTAGTGATGTTAAGAGTTGGGTTTATCTGTGAAAGTCTCTCGTCCCCATGGAACAAGGTATTCTTAATGCTCATGAAATATCTTACATTAGAGGGTATGTTTGGTGTCTATCATTACTACCATTTTGCACTATTGAATCACTTTAGGCACCATGATGAAATTTCCATTCCATTTTTCACGTTGCATGACCTTGAAGCCACTTTATTAGATGTTAGGGATAGGAAGAAAAAGGGAAAAGTTATACTATCTTACATCAATTTTTAAATTCTCCGGCTTCATAATTTTCATCTTTGCCTTGCCTCTATCATTAATAATTAGGGCCCACCTTATTCTCCTAGTAATGGTGGGGGTTGTTCTATGACCCCCACTCTTAAGCCTTCCCCCTCTTCCACGCCCTTGGGAAACCCCAAAAAGGATGGGATGCAAAAAAATGCATAAATGAAAAAAAAATGACCTTATATATTTAGAGGAAGAAAATGATGGGGGTAGAAGGAGATCTAGGAGATTTTCTAAGAGTGGGGAAAGCTTGTAGGAATTGGGAGTTGAATGAGGAAATAGAGTTGGAAGCTAGTGAGAGAAAGGAAGAAAAGGAGAAGAAAATAATGGGGAAGGAGGAAGATTTTGAGGGGATAAGGACTGAGGATACTATCTTGATGTTGAAGGAAATTAAAACTGAGAAGGAAAAAAAGGCTAGCCAGGACACAACCCATGTGTCTAAAAGTTTCTCTATGAACACAGTAGATTTCACCTCCAAAGTAGCCCCTTCTCTAGGGAAACATAAGGATGACTTGTCGATGGTGGCTACTACCCTTGTGCCTGTGGAAAAGAAAAATAAGAAAATGGTTTCTAATAACTGTATGATGATGCAGGTACAAACTATGGACGCTATGAAAGGTAATTGTGTTGGTTGCTAGGAATTGTCCTAGCTTGCCAAGAATATAAAGAAGGAGATGGTGGCCCTTAATGAACAATTCAGTGCTTTGGGTGAGAGTTTCATGACTCTATCTAATTTTTCTCTTAAGGTCACTCATGATGTTGTTGTTATCATGCTCCAATTTTTACAATAGGAGAATTTGGACAAGCTTGTTGTGGAGGACTCTACAAAGATCTATGGGTTTCTAGCAGATGACTAGGCCAAATGCTTGCTAGCCAAGAAATGAGAGGAAAAGGCCAAAGTATAAAACTTGTATTTTTGTTTACTACTTCCTGATGGTTCACTATTGTTGGTTCTTTCCAAATTTTACTTTTATGATTTGGTCATTAGGCCTTAAAGATTGTTTATATTTCTAGTTCAAACTCCTTAGTAGATATGTTAGTAGATGCTTCTAGTAGAATAGCTTACAAATTTTAGAAGAACTTTATGTAGTACATTAGAGATTATGCTACTTATAATTCAGATACTATGCTATCTACTAGTAATTTTTTGTTTTTAACTAGTAGATATGATAATTTGTATGATACCATTTGGTTTAGGTTTACTAGGTTGGGTACTCTATTTTTTGTAATAAGAGAAGGACAGTTAAAGTGCTAGTAGTGATTTGATGTTAATGTATTGTTGAATGACTTATCCATGGTGATGTATTGAGGGCAAACCCCCTTGTTTTAGCTACTTTTAATATAAAAAATAGTATGGATATTAAAACATCATATGGGCTCATTATATGACAAAAGACTCACATCCAAGAAAGAATATTGATTATTTTAACTATTTAGATTTATTTTATTTCTTGTTCAAAATTCAAAAAATAAAATATTTTAAACAAATAGAAATCTAAAATTCTATAAAATAAATAAAAGTATCCAATTATAATTGAAAAACACAAAGGAAGATAAATAGTTGATTCCTTTATAATAGATATTTTTAGAAAAACATGGAAAACTAATTTATATCTAAAATAATAATAATTGTGTTGACATAATTTATAAGCCATCACTAATACACAAAACTAATATCATTCTAAACTAAATTTAATTATGATAAAAGTTCAAGGCAAGAGCCTACAATACAAAGGTAACTTGTGAGCCTCTCATCTAGAACGTCTTTGGTTTGAGTATATTTGAGTTTAATATATAATAATAAATTTCATTTTTTAAAATAATAGCTCAATAGCATAGAGATCATCATTTACAAGTATCAATAGCACACTAACATCATATTAACATTAAAAACTATAAAGAGTCTAGCAACGTATGTAAGCAACTTCTAACAAGTACTAAAAGATTTACTCTAGAACCATAGTCCAATAAAATAAAAATTTATAAGATTAAGCTGAAAGATCCATGGGAAACTATTAGTAAAAATAATAAAAAGAAAAAGAAAACATGGCCAACAAACTTGATATCACAACTTGATTGACGTAGCACATGGCTCCGATTCTCAGTTAGGAATTAAATAATTCTTATGATTTATTTCATCGATAACATCCTTCCCCAAGATGTTCTACCCAAGGCACAAATAAGTGGCATGGTTATTCATTATGTTAAGGCTGAACCTAGAGACATTGACAATATTCTTTTCCAAATTAAGTACTTTTGTATTTTAAGTCCCCATATACCTACTCATAGTTTGGCACTTGATATAGATCCCTTTAATATAGGCATGTTTTTCTCCTTTTTCAAATTATTTTTAATTAAAACACAATACTTTTGGAATATTTCAAGTTCCACAATAATAGAACAATATCTATTTTTCTACATCAATCATATTTTCTTGAACAAATTAAAGAATATGTATGTTACCCTCAATCTTAGCAATAAGATCATATAGAAATTTCATAGACATTTTTTACACTTCAAACTCTATTTTTAGTACCTAATTTCCCTAAGAACATGTAACTCTCCTATAATTAAACTTCAAAAGTCGAGATTCTCTATTTTCTCTAGCTACATAGACTCTTTTCGATATCCATATAGTAGACCCTAACTAAGAAACCCTATGAGGAAGTATGTGCATCTGATACAATTGTTTGACTAGGATATCACTAGGGGATTGATCTCTGATATAAGAAACTTATAATTAGTTTTTTTTTTTTTTTTTCCCTAAATCAAGTCTTATTACATACAACAATAGAAACAAGAGAGGTAAAAATAAAAATAAAATATACACCAAGAATATAACACAAGATATGTCATGAGTGGAAACCCTCTTAGGAAATAAAACCACTTGAATTTCCTCACTGTCTTATATGTAAATATTCTTCTATGTTGCATTATTGGTTGTATACAATATCTCACTAATAATGCTATCTCATTGATAGAATTTTCTATGCCTCACTGGACTTTTCCCTCTTTACATTTTTTTATTCATACAATATCATGAAATCTGATTAAGTATAGTGATCATGAACCAATACCATGCATTATTAAATACAAATAGAGATTTGTATCAAACAATGCATAAAATGAGATTAGGAAAACTATAACATCAATCAAGGACTTTTGATTGTGTATTTGATGTGCATAATGAAACAAAAAATATTTCATGTATACCAATATCTTTCTCTATACATTTTTTATGTTCTCAATATCTTGTATATATAATATGTCTTACTGATGAGCCAAAGAAAAAATTCTATTTCAAAACTAATATACAACTTGCCACAATTGTCTTTGTATTTTACTGATGTATTTGATAAGTAAATTCAAAAATCTAATAACCATTTTCCTTAAAGTATTATTTAATAATGTGCATTCACCTCTGATAAAAGTATATGTTAATCTTCCTTAATAATTGTCACTTAATATGTCTCAGTTTACTTCTTTTTACAAATAACAAAAATTGTCATTACATAATAGTCTACAATCACCATGTGGTTATACTCAACTAAATCTTAAGCAAGACTTAAATATATCTAGACTAAGAAAAGACCCAAATCACACATGATGATCATTGTTTACAAAGACCCTACCTTGTGTTTAGATAGATAGAACAATACCTACCCAGCTTAAAAGTTAAAGAAAAACTAATACAAACCTAAGACCCCTCAAATAGGGTTATAATGCATGTATATTATATATTTCAATTAGTACAAAAAGTTACTACTATGAAATCCTACCTAGGGTTGGTAACATTGTAACCAAATGAATGTAGACCACATAAACCCTTATCCATGAAACATATACTGTATAAATTTATAAACCCTTGAAACAAAAATATGGTGGCTTCAAAAATGAATGAAAAATGTAACTAGGTCAAGACTATAACAAATAATCATTTAATAAAGACACTATCGCAAAAGACACAAACTTAACTAAACATTTTGTTAAACAAAAATGATTAACAAAAGACCATGAGAAGGATAACACCTAGTTGAACAAGAGTTGCAACTTTATTCACCAAATCTCGAATACTTAAGGAAATATTCTCCTTCACATTTCTTCGAAGCTATTTCCCAACCAAGTACACAAACGCTCAACATTTTCTACAACTAGCAATTGCACTTGAACAAGGTGTAATGGTTACACTGATAGAAAGCTATATATTTTCATAGTATATTATGAGGAAAGGTGAGAATTGGTACAACACGTGTATTTCTTATAACAAACATATTTTTTTAATGTAATTAATAGTATTTGTCTTAAGTTGAAATTAGGGAAAAATATTTTTCTCATATTGTCAAGAATACAATGGTTATGATGATACTTAGATAATATATTAGAGATAATAAATAAATTTAAAAATTCATATTCATTTCTACAACTTATTAGATCATCCATTTAAAAAGCTTAACCAAATTTAATAAATCTATAAAATTATTCTAAAAGCCAGAAAATACAATTTCTTGTAACTACAAAAAAAACTCCACACAAAAAAATCTACCTCAAATATTTAAGTATTTGATATAATTTTTTAATAAATATTATATACATTACATGCAAATCATTTTAATTTTAAATTTCTAGCATGTGAAAGGTGTGCATATTAAAGAAGATTTCAAGATTAAGAATTTGGAAGTTAGAAAGATTCAAATTCTTTTTAGGAGAACATAAATATTTCTTTCATTCAAATTGTCAGTTTTAAAATCTATAATAGGATAGATATGGACGTTTCTATTGAGTTTTTTTTTTAAATAAAAAAATAAAATTTTAGCATACGACATATTTTTATGTACAATATAAACTATAACTAAATTGTTTCCAACAATTAATTCTGCATATTACAAATTAATAAAATCTTTTTAAAAATTTGACAACACAACTTTGCAAGTTAACAAGCTCTTAAATGCATAAAAAATGAAAGTTAAAGAAAAATAAAGCATCTATTTCAAGTTTAAAGATTCAATACAATGATTAAGTAAAAATGCCATCATTAAATAGATTAATATTATATTTTAAATTTTATTTGTATCTATAGCTAATAAATATTTAATTTTTTAATTAATAATAAGAACTAAAATGCACAAAGCAATCAATTAAATAAGAAGATTTGTTATGACACTACAAATGATGGATGGTAAAATGCACTTGAGAAAGTATACACTCTTAAAAATAATTAAAATATCTTTGATTGTTCTTTCATGTAGACTCAAACAAGGCTTACAAGTTACAGTTGTGTCATACTTGCATACTAGAATATATATTTTGAATTACAAAAAATAAATCATAAAAAAAAAAACTTTGAATTAAAAACATATGTATCTGTGTGTGTGTGTGTGTGTGTGTGTGTGTGTGTGTGTGTGTGTGTGTGTGTGTGTGTGTGTGTGTGTGTGTGTGTCTATATATATATATATATATGCTTTAAAAAGAAAATATTAAATAAAACACTTAAAACAACCTAATTTTAGTTTTTAAAATAGTTATATCTATTTACAAAACTCCAACACCTAAACAAAATATAACATTGAAAATTGATCCTCTCTTCTAATGTATCACTTACTTTCTCACTATAGAAGCCCTAGAAACTAGGATATTATTAGTCCCACTACTTCTATGTAGAGAAAATGTAAGTTTATAATAAAATTATTTAAATATCATCATCATTTGAAGAATATATTGTAATATAATAAATGTAAAAGCTTAAAAATAAGCTGTTGTCATTGTACAATTAAATTATTTGATATATTAGAGATACTATTGATCCCACTATTTTTATTTAATACAATGCAAGTTTATAACAAAATTATTTAACTATTTGAAAATGAATTATTTATTATAAATACATAATCCCCCCACATTAATAAAGTAGTCAAGATTTTTAGTTAAATTCATATTATCACTAATAAAACATAAAGTTCAATATATGGAAATATTTAAGAAAGATAATTACAAACAATAGATACAAGTATAGGGTTCGTTATACAATTTAATCAATCCTTTCCTAACTATACACAACTAAATTTCCATGTCTTCTCAAAGAATTTTCTTCATGTGTATCAATTTAAAGCTATTGATGGTATTAGAGAAATCTCTAGTAGCTAGAAGTAAAAAAGATTTTTGTCTCATTTCTAAATTGAATTTTTAATAATTAGGAGTGTCTTGTTTAGGTAAACATTTAACTCCACATCCTTGTTTTTATCTCTATCACTCTCAAAACCCAACAATATTTTATAGTTTCTATCTATTCACATTTGCTAAAATAGGAGCTTTGAAATAGGATATGACCATTCATCAAAGCATTGAAAACAAAGGAATTTTGACAGATGATGCACTTGTTATACATTTAACTAAAACACATAAGCATAGACAAAACCTATCTTGTAGATCACAGTGATTGTGGGGTATGTAGAACATGGATTTTTTTTTTATCCATGTCTATACCTTATCCTACTATATGTGAATAGTAAACCATTTCCAAAGGTTCTCTTGTGGTACAAGCTCATTTGGGTTCCACCTAAGGGTAATGAGAGAACACATTGTTGGCTTTATTGAAATATTCCACCAATCAATGAATTATTTATCTCAACAATGATTCAAAGATTAGTCAATTTTATTAAGAATTCAAATTTATAGGTCATGTTTAAACCATAGTGCTAGGAATAATAAAGAAAATTATCTGCAAATGGATTTCACAATAATGTGTTTCCATAGTTAAAAAGCACATGTAGCATAAATAAATGGAATGTGATGGATCATGAAAGAGAATGATAGTAAGGTTTGATTTATCATAGTAGTAAGGTCCAAAGCAAGATAAAAATTATATCTAAAAGACAAGTTAAGGATAAGAGAATTATGTGCCATAGCTAACTAATCAAATGACCACTATATAAGGGGATTGAGTTACAACCCTTTTAACTTCTAAGTTAGATTTAGAAATATGAACCACAATTTCTTTTAATCTTATCATATTTATAGAATCCAAAGTAAAAATTAATTTATATGTCATCCACATTTCATAATTGTTGGTTTTATTAATCATAACACTTTGATCACGTCCTGTTTGATTTGTAATTAATGGTAACTTATCTTTTTCTTAATGCAAAAATCAAGGAATGATTTCCTTGATTGTTGTTAAGCTTCATTTTATGACTCCATCTCATTGTAATCATTGTTTCAGTGATGGTTTCAGCTTTTATTATCCACGCATTTCTTTATTATATAAATAATCCAACAGTTGCATATTGTAAGCAATACTTTATGACGGAATAAAAAGATTATGTTTTCATTTTTTCATTGTTGGGTGTTCGTTTTGCATGAGGTCAATAGCAGAAATCCATAGTGTAATTCCTCTCTTGAAAAGAAAATCTTTTTAAGGATCCACTCCAAGGTTTAGTGTTTGTCTTGCGACGTACCAAAATCCGCTCAGTAGAAGATAAATGTGAGTGTTCATGAGGAGGCCTTTGCTGGTTCTAAAACCCTTTTATCTCAAAATTGAAGTAAAATTTGTTTGCTGTCTCAAAATATCACACCAAAAGAACAATAGTTTTGTATTTTCTATTTTTCAATGAATGAAACTCTAACAATGTAGCTAGTATGAGGTCCTATTCTAATAGGGGGGTTAGCAAAGAAAATAATGAAACTAAAAGCAAATAACATGAAATTAGATGACTTGAAATTGAAATTCCTAAATGGACATAACCTACAGAACACAACACGTTGCAAGTTAAACCTTTGAAGAAATCAGTAGGAAACCAATGAAAATAGGAGCAGTGCTTCCTAGAATCCACTAATGCAATCGTCGATGAGAATCTTTAACAAATCGAATGATGTTTCACTCTTCATCAAATCACAAGGCCACAAAAAGTGCGCTCATGCAAGACAAAAAGCTATGTAGACACAATCAGGTGATCTCTTCTCAAGTTCATTACGTCAACGGAATTCATATATCTGTAGCAAACACCAGAACTAAAAGATCGCACAACCAGAAACAATGTAATAAACCTTTGGCTCAATCACAATCTCATGAATAAAATCCACAAAAAAATGACACATTTAGGCAAGAATAACTACACTCTAAATGCTAGCACCAAAAGCATAACTTTATTGCATAATAACGGCGGCCTTTGTTACATTTTACAATGGGGTATTTATAAGAAATCGTCTCCTCAATTTGTGTTGAGAGTGAGAGATATCTTAATGCAATAAAAAGCTTTTAAAACACTAAAACAAACTAAATATATACAAATTGGTAATCTAACTGGTGCTTATAGGGACTCCATCCATATTTTATTCATTAATTGGATGCATGAGCCCTTTACATGTCAAAACCAATGAAAGCATGAGAGAGAATGTAGGAGGAAGACATCAATCGAAGTAGAAGTGCATTGAGACACCAAAAATAGAAGTTGGCCCTTCACTTGATGTGTGTTGGAGTAAATTTGCCATCAAAATGCGCTCCCAATGCATGGAAAGTGATATTTTTGGAACTGGCAAAAGCTTCTCTCATTCTTCATCTTCAAAAATGTCCAAGCATGCATCACTGTACAACTTTTTTGCTTCCAAAATTTTCTCTTGGGCTTGGTCCTTGAGCCTATGTATCTCACCATGCAATGTTTCCATCACTTTATTTCCATCTGCAATCTTTTCTATCCAATCATCTATCATGTCTAAATCTTCTCTAGTGTATACATCAATTAGAATGCAGTACCTTTTCCCTTTTATGGCATGTAGAGTTCGTAAATCCTTGCTCCATACCCATACCTAATCCATAATACTGAAGTCCTACCTCAAAATTGCCACAATCTTATCAACATTCTCTAGTGTAGCATGCAATAACTTCAGACTTCCTATGATTATAGTGATACACCTATCCTCAAGGCTGTCTTTCCAATCCTAACAAGCTCTCAAAAATGGATTGAGTTGTACACCTTCCCCTTCTTTAAGAATGGTAGTCAAAGTGTCCTTAGGGCGTTCAGAATCAAGAGGACCAATAACTTCAGCTAAATATCCTTTTAAGATCTCAACTTGCCTTTAAAGTGTTCTGATTTCAATCTCATCCTATTCCATATGGTTAAGAACCTCCTTGACTCCCATAGTCATCATTTGTGGGGAAGTATACCGTGTAGGCTTTCCTAACATGATATCCTTCACTTCATAGTCCTGAAGGCTAACCGCTTCTACATCTATACCTTTCGAAGGGTGACCCACCTGTGCAAATAAGTCCTGGTTCAAGGTAGTAATAATGAATGCAAAGGGTGTTGCATCATGTAATGGAGATTCAAGCTTGTTCAAAATCTCTACAATGTCACAAATATCATCCTCTGAAGCAAGGAATTGATGCTTAGCACTACTCATTATTTCTTTCTGGAACCATCTCGGGATATGTCTTTCTGTAACCTTGGCTCTGGATGATGTAGGGGTGTGTTCAACTACCTCCTTCCCTTTATCACTCTTGCTTGGAGTCTCCTACTGTGAGGGTTCTTCTTTTGTAGTCTCGGTTTCTGTAGATCCCGTAGTTTGATCCTCAACTTCCTGAAAAGGTTGTTTTATACATTCTACTACCTGTGCCTCTTTTGAGGGCTCATCAGTAACCCTTGGTTCTTGTTCTTCTTGTAATGATGATTCCTTCTAAACATGTTCTTCTGATGGGGGAGTTGGATGAGGACTTTGCGTCTTAGGTGGCATCTGCATCCAATCTTGCTATTGAAGTTCACCTAGAGGAGTATCTCTAATCTTATCTCCAACCAATTATGCACCCACTAGCATGAAATCAAAATTTGGGATGGAGAGAACATCATCACCTATCTCCCTTTGCTCATTCACCCATCGTTGTACTTTGTCTTCTAAAGAAGAGAGTTCTACCATTTCAGCTTGGGTTGGTGGTGGGGTATTTGTGACACTCCTTATTCTTTCCAATTATGTGGCTTTGGCTAGTCAAGTTCTCCTTTGTAGAGGCAATTGCTCCTCCTCTTCATCTGACTCTATTTCCCCCTCATCTAATTCTTCTTCGAGAATGGTTTCAGGAACAAAGGGATTAGGCACTCATCTTTTATGAACTCTTTGCCTCTTGTTCATTCTAACCTTGACTCTCTTTTGCTTTCGTCGAACCAAAGGAGAAGTGGGCTCTTCATGCATCAGATGAATGGATGTCTTTGGAATCTCTCCTTCTTGTTGGCTTGACAAAATAGGAGGCAATGGAAAATCAACCTAGATATGAGAAATTCCAGAGTCTTGGGGCTCTTGGGGAGTAGATTCCTATTGCTGCGAAGGGGCTTGTTCTTCAACATCCTCTATCTGAATCCTCTGAGGAGAGGCTCTCTTCCTCTTTTCCTTCTTCTTCTCTAAAGGATGGTAGTATCCCACTGGATGATCAAGCTGGTAGATTATTTCTAGCCTGATAGGAGACTCGAGCGCAAAGATAAGAATTGTGACTTTCTTCCACTTTACCCTTTCTGGGTGAGCATGTGCATGGAATATCATTGTATCCAAAATTGGATCAAGTGGAAAGGGTTTCTTGATCCAACTCTTTTTCATTTTGATGACATGTCTCACTCAATGATTAATATCATCTCCTTCCTCTTTATCAATTTCTGCATTCAGGATGGGCTTCTCGCCAACTTTATCTATATTGAATAAGGGATCAAGTAGCTCCTGTGAATCCTATAGCCTTATCTCATCCGGGATGGTCAAATGGAGAGTCTTCTCTGCTAAATACAAAGTCATTCTACAATAGTCTTTGATACGAACATCATAGTCATTTGTGGCATTCATCCAATGATCTTCAATAACGTCCTCATGGTAGAACTCTTTTCCTGCCAAGTTTTCCACTTTACCAACATTGTCAAAGAATGGCTAGGGAGAGTTATATTCCTCAAGAGAATAATTCTCCCATTCCCACTCAAAAGTGAGGATATCCTGCTTTCTCTTTACCTGGTATGCTCCTATTACAAGAGGCCAATCCCAACAAGGCCTTCGTTGTTTTTTAATCCTGTCATAAGCTGACTCAATCTGCTGAGAAATCTCCATTAGAACCAACATGTCACTTGGGTATCTTGGGAGCTTCTTTGGATGGATGGATGCACCACCAACCCAAATGTATGTGAATGTCCAGTATTGGATGAAATATGCACCGAGAGCTATGATTTGTGCCTTGGCCTCATCATACAATCTCTTCCCATAATCCCCTTCAATAAATCGAATGATGGAAAAGATGAAGGCATCATTCACAATTTTGTACTCCTTGCTCTGCGGTGAGAGCTTCTTCTTAACTAGCTAAGGATAAACTATATACAGCCATGCATTAGGATCCTGCATACTGCCCTTCTTGTACAACCTAGGATAGTCGGTGACTCTCACTACAAGTAGATATACCACATAAGAAGTCATATAGAACTTCTTCTTGTCCTTTACTATCCACAACTGGTCACACAAGTTCTCACTAAGTGTGGTGGCCCAATCTAGTGGCATCTTTGTGTGTCTGATGGTCTCGATGAAGTTGACCATGAATGGAGCAAGATGACTTGCTACAAGAAATCCCATAACTCTTCTCAAGAGAATGATTGAATATCCAATGTCATCCTTCATGTATCCTTGAGTCATATCTACTTTACTAATTTCCTTCCCCCAAGGTGGCTTCTCAATGAAGTATGAGGAATATATGATGTTGATGGCATCCTGGTAATGATCCTTATGCCACCTCTTAGTTGTTTAATATGAAAGCTTGATAAACTGATTGACTCTAAGTAGGTGAAAAACCCTCTCGATATTATCAGGTCATAGATCTAAGACCACTTCCCCAGTGATGCTCTTTAACACCCTTTCCTCAAGAACAAAATGCCGAGATAGGGTCATAATCAATTTAGCTGACTGCACGGTCCCAGGATGTGATGTTGTATTTACCAATCCATAATGGATCAAAGTGGATCTCAAAGATGATCTTTTAGTTGGGTTGTTACAAACTCTCAAAAAATCTCCCAAGTCCGTGTGTCCAAGTTCTGTGTCTTTGATCTCAGAGTATTCATCGTGCAATCGTGACTTCGAGGTTACGCCTTAGAAATTGTACACAACTAGTTTTGCTGCTGATCTGAATGTGGACGCCATCTGATTATATTACATGCACATCACAAAAGAGAAAAAGAATGATTAATTATTGTATATATATAAAATGTAAGAAAAAAAAAAGTCCTTCTAGAAAACTTATTTAATTTGTTTGTTTTTGTTTTTGTTTTTCTTTTTCTTTTTCCAAAACTAATTTAAACTAACTAAAAAAAAATTAAATTACAAAAAAAAAGGTCGGTTGAGGTGTGGCGGTGCACGCCTCATGTGTGTGAAAAGAGAGGGGGGTGCGGCGGCGTGATGGCAACGATCGTGCGCAGCCCAAAGGGTGTGCGTAGCGTCGCGATGATGCCACAGTGCGTGGCCCAAAGGGCATGTGCCGCATGTACAAAAGGGTGCAATGGCAGTGGCCACATGGCCCAAAGGGCACCCGCAATGTTGTACGTGCACGTCCAAAAGGGCACGGTGGTAGTGGCCGCGTGCAGCCCAATGTGTGCGTGCAGTGTCGGGTGCGCTTCCTCCCATGGTCACGCGCACGTGAGGGTTTGAGTGGAGGTTGGGGGGAAGTGGTCTCCATACCTTTCCCTCTTAGCCCTTCTAAAAAAATGAATTGGTAAGAAGGGGGGGGGGGGGGGGTTTATAACCTCCCTCCTTCTTTTCTTTGTAAAGCGCGTGCAAGATTTTTTTTTTTTTTGGGGGTTTTTTTACATTAAAATTCTAAGTTATTTAACCTAGTTTCTTTCTCCCAACTCCCGAACTATGAGTCTAGGAGTCGAAAAAAGTAGGGGGTCCCCATTCCTAGTAAGGAATGGGTCGTGTGTTGTGGAGACCACAACAAATAGCCTCGAAAAAGGAAGAAATGACCAAGGCATTTCTTCATCATAAAATATTCTTCCACTGTGTGTCAAACAAAAACCGAACTTTGAACACCTCGAGCATATCTCAGATGACCTTGCAATCAAAATTTTTTGAAGTCAAAACCTTCAAACTCAGTGTGTGCATTGTTTATTCATTCCCTTTGACATGTCAAGATGCCATCAATCAAAGTTCTTTGTTAACTCAAAACAATCTTCCACCCCTCCAAGATCATTCATCCAGAATTTCCACAAAGGCTCTTTGTCAATCAATTGCTTGACCAGATGAGAGAATTAGTTTGAGGGCTCTTGGCAGGATGCCACGTTCTTTTAATTTTTTGGCCTTTTGGATAATTGCTCCATGTCATTCCACATGTTACCTTTGATGAAACAATACTTTTAACTGCGTGATGCTTTGTTTTGTAACGTATCTCTAGCCATTTCAGATCGCTAGAATCCTTTAGACTTAACATCTTTTTTTTTTTTTTTTGGTTCTGTGTCCTGACTACACTTAGATTGTGTTGCCAGAATATCGGTGTCATTTCTTGGATTTTATCTCTTATGAACATCCCTTGCGTTCCTCTTTTAGAACTTTAGGAATCTCTCACGCCAACAATAATCTTAGTAACCTTTCGAGGAGATCCCTCATGTTTGAACCAGTTGAAGTTTGGATCATTCCCCATTGGCTTTGACTATAATTCAATAGCACCTGAAACAATCAAATTTTAAAATTTTCAAAGTGTTAAGAGCTTGTTGGTCTAGGCTTTTGATTTCCAAACTGAAAGCCCCCTAATTCCACAAGAAATGTCTATTTCTTGGTTGGTATAAAACACAAAGCCATCAAAATGTTTTGACAAAGAAATACCTCCTCCTAAAATCGGGACCAAAGAGTGGCTAGTAAAAATCATGAGAAAGATCCCAAGTACACCTTACCCCCTAAGATTGACATAACTTTGAAAGAAAACACACAACTGAGAGCAAACACACAACTTGAAAAGAAACACACTTACAAAAATAAACACACTTGTAGAAATGAAAATCTAATCTAGATGCGGAAATGAAATCTAACTAATTTTTTTTATTTATTTTTTAGGCTTCAAAATAATGTTTCAAAAATTGCCCATTTACGAGAAAAGGTAGAAACTCCCCCTGTAAGGAACTTAGCCTAAATGTGTTTTCTCCTAGAATTTTTGCAATATGATATGGGCTTGTCCACAAGTGTTGAAACTTGTTATGGCTTCCTAGCTTTTGTTTCGCCTTATCCCACAGTAGGATGAGGTCCAAAATCCTGAAGGATTTTATCGTGGCCCTCTTGTCGAACCATCTCTTAACAACAGCTTGATGTTTAGGAATGTGCTCTAATGCAATTGTTCATTTCTCATCCATTTCTAGAAGATTCATCAATCAGATTTGTACTCTGTCAGTGTCATCAGCATACCCACTCATGAATTTTAAAACAGGAATCTTGAGATTGAGCGAGAATACCGGTTCTTTCACATAAACAAGTAGATAGGGAGAAGTACCTAAGGCCTTTTAAAATTTGACACAATCTGTCCACAAAGAATATTTCAATTGTGTATGCCAATCCCTAGGGTTCTCCTTTAGTAGTCATTTTATCACAGTGATTAAGTTCTTGTTTGTAGACTATGCTACCCCATTTCCTTGCAAGTAATAATTTGAGGAGAATCTGATGATGACTTTGTTTTCAAATGCCCATTATGTCAAGAATGTAGATGCAAATGCAATGCAAGTCCATTGTCGCATACAAGAGTGAATGGCATTCCAAATCTAGTAAGAATATATTCTTCTAAAAAGTCAGTCACCACCTTAGTAGTGCAATATTTGAAAGTCTCTGCCTCCGTCCATCGTGTGTAGTAATCCATAGCTGTAAGGATGAATGCATGTCCAATTGATGATGGTGGGTTTACTGGACCATTGAAATCCAGTCCCCATTTTGCGAAAGGGCACACCTCATAAATTGGTTGTAGTGGCATTTTTGGGTGCCTCTCTTTGTTAGCACTAGTTTGGCATATATGACAAGAATGCACATGTTCAAAAGTATTCTTGAATATTGAGGGCCAAAAATAACCCAATCTTAAAATCATGTGAGCTATTGCTTCTGCTGAACCGTGTCCCATACCATACTTGTCATGAAAATGTTCCTAGACATCCTTAGCTCCTTCACATCCTAAGAATTTCAAATAAATCCCTTCATAGTTCCTTTTATACAGCTTGTTACCAAGTAACTTGTAAGAATCACATTTCATCTTAAGTCTCCTACATTGTGAACTATTCATCCATTTGGGGCATTGATCTTGTAGGAGATAATAGACAATATCTTGGTACCACACATCTATCACCACACCTTGATTGATATCAACTTTTGATACAACCATTTTCTTTTGATCATCTTCATCAGTTTCATCATCAAATTTGAATTCCTTTTAATTTCCTTCCTTGTTGTCAATGATCATTTTGGAAAATCCTTGGCCTCTAACTAATCTCATAGATTGAATTTCAAGATCAAATTCTTGAAGTATTGCCATCCACTTTCCTCTTCTTTCACCAAGTTCATTCTACATCAAAAGCGTCTTTACTGTTGGGTCAAGTACAATTGCATACACCTTACTTCTGAGTATGTAGTGACAGAACTTCTTTACTGCCTTGATTAATACAAAAGATTTTTTTATCAAGATTTGAATATTTCAACTCAGTGTTCTTTAGAGGACAACTAATGAAAGCAATGGGTTGCTCATCTTCCTTCTCTCTTTTTTGAGTCAAGATCCCTATGCAAGAATGTTCAGAAGCAAATGAATAGATCTTGATCGGTAACTCGTAATCTGGACTTACCAAAATTGGGGCTGTGGAAATGGAAACCTTAATATCTTGGAATGATTTTTTTATCTCTAGTACCCATTCTATTTTAGCCCCCTTTTTGAGTAAATCATTGAGGGGGCGTACTATCTTTGCGAAACCACTTATGAATTTGCGTACAAAGTTTATCTTTCCAAAGAAAGATTTCAATTTCTTTCGACTATGAGGAGGTGTTAACTTCAAAATAGACTCAACTCTATCTAGATCAATGGAAATTCCAACTTCAAAAATAACATGTCCTAGGAGCTTCCCTTTAGTAACACCGAACGAACATTTCTTGGGATTGAGCGATATGTCGTACCTACGACATCTATTGAATACCTACCTCAAATCAGTAATATGAGTACCTCGATCTTTTGAAAAGATAGTAAAGTCATCCATGTAGATGACTATACACTTGTTTATCAATCCTTTCAAAGCTTCGTCCATTGCTCGTTGAAATGTAGCTCCTGCATTAATCAACCCAAAGGCATCCTTCTATAGGCAAACGTTCCCCACTTGGTTGTGAAAGCAATCTTTAGCCTATCTTCTTCATTGACCATCACCTAGTTATATGCTGAGTAACCATCTAAGAATGACATCATCTTTGAACTATTAACGATTTGCAACACCTCATCTAGTGAGGGTAGAGGGTAGTTATCCTTTTGAGATGCTAAATTCAAGTTGCAAAAGTCAACACAAAGGCGAATCTCTCTGGTCTTCTTTCGTACAAGAACCAAATTTTCCACCCATGTGGAATGACAGATAGGAAATATGATCTTAGCATCCAATAATTTCTTAACTTCTTTCATAATCAGTGGTTTGATTATCAAATTTACTGGTCGTTGCCTTTGTCAGAAAGGTTTAGCATCTGGTTTCAATGGGATGTCATGTGTGATAATCTCAGGATCATAAGTCTTTAACTCTTCATAGCTCCAAGAAATAATGACTTTATACTCGGTGAGCAATTTGAGCATGTCATCCCTTTCTTTTTGATTGCATGCTTTTCCTATTTGCACCATTTTTGGTTCTTCATCAATACCCAAATTGTTGGAGTCACATTCTTTGATTCCTTTCTATTGAGTTTCCCTTCTATTGAGTGTTGATTTGTCATCGTCAAAGATGCGTTCAAGTTCAACTATTCCTTTTGGAATATTGTTGGTTTTCAAATTAAGGATTCCATCATCATCCTCAAGCTCATCATCTTCAATCTTGTCCTTGAAAATGGCAACTGCACATAATAAACTCGAGTATATGTTGATCATCCTGAAAGACCTGGAAGTTTGTGATATTGTCGAGAATAGAAGGAACAACAACTAATTCAACTAAGAATCTTTTCAACTTTGTTCTTTCTACTGGTTACAAAGCACTGGCTGAAATAGCAAGGGCATCTGCTACCACATTCTTTCTTCTTGGAATAGATTTGATGTTCAAAGCTTCAAAGTCATCCATTATATCCCATACCCTTTTCCTATAAGCAATTAATCTTTTTTCATTGCATGAATATATGGATTTTACTTGTCATATCACCAGTTGAGAATCCCCTTCAATTATAAGACCAGCGACTCCTTTTTCCAATGCAAAGAGAAGTCCTCGAATCAAAGCTTCGTATTTTGCACCATTGTTAGTAAATCTAAATTGCAATCAATATGCGGCATAGAAAGACCTACTTTTTGGGTTGATTAGTTCAATACCTGCATCGGCTCCTGATTTGCATCTAGAACCATTGAAGCAAAGTATCCCAACTGCATTTTCCTTGGGTTTTCTGACTTTGTGCTTATTCGTCCTTAACTTTTCTTTTACTTGAGTCTTGAATGATTGTTTCTTGGGAACTGATTGTAACTTTTCTTGTGTAGAACTTGATGAATCTCCTTCATATCCTATGGATAGAGGAAGAGTGTGTTTTTCTTGCTTCTCCTGAATTTCCCCTATTAGCTCACTTGTTTGTTCAAATTTAGGTTCAGGATGAATGACTACTAAAGTGCATCTTATACCTTTGACATATCATCTCAGGAGGAGGAGAAGATAAACCTCCACCATCTAAAGAGGTATTGTTGTATGATACATTTAGATCTTCACTTTCCTCTTTGGTTTCTTCAATAAGGTTGGACGAATTCACTGAATCTTGACTTTCAAAAATTTCATCACTTGAGGTCTTTATACTCTTGTTTTCCATCATTTGTGTCAAAACCTTTGCTACTACTTCTTGGCATACTGAACATTCAAACTCTGAATGACTAACTTTGTGCAACCGACAAAATCTTGGAAGAAGGAGGATACTAGGGTCAGCTTCTTCTCCTAAACAATGTAGATTAATCACCATACTTTCTATGAATTGTGTCACGATTTCACTTTTGGGTACTGATACCTTAGGTTCTTCATTTTTATCTTGAGATGTCTTGTTTGGAACCATGTTTAATACCATCACTTTGTATGAAACCAAGTTTGATTGTAAGAATGCTACCTCATTCGGGGTGTTGTAATCTTTGATCATTGTTTTCAGTTTTGGCTCAGCATCTATCTTGATTTGATTATTCAATCCTTTCCATGGCAACCATAATTGAGTGAAGTCTGTAGAGAACCATCCTCTGAGACATTTTTTCTATTCTCTACTCAGGAGTAATCTGTATGTCTTTGGGATGTGAACCACATGTATGTCAACAATATCCTAGATCTGAGGATCAACTGTTAGCTATATCCACACATCTTTCAATACTCCAATGACTTTTACCTCTGTTTTATCCAACTATATTACCACTCGGTTGGAGGGTTGAGGATTAACTCCTAGCCTTTAAGCTATTGATAATGGCATCACATTACATGAAGCTCTTGAATCAATAAGACAATTATGAAGATTTTTTCCATATATCCTTATGCTCAGCAAAAATGGGGGTACCTCAACTTTGTCCTTGAACATAGTGGGCATTGCTTCTGCAACATTTACTTGTTGCAGCACCGTCTTTTGAGGGACATTATTCATATTATGGGAAACCTTTGTATTATCCAATGTCTTCACGAGTGCTTCTCTTTGTTGTGGACAATTCTGCAACATGTCAAACATGGACATATTGGCTTTTGTTTTCTTTGTGTCTTCAATCGCATTATACTTTTTAGTAGACCAAGAAGGGTTCTTCAGTATTTTTGGTATGTTTACTTGATTCTGATACTGTTGTCCTCCTTGGGTTGGCCTTACCAATGGTGGATTTTTGTTTGCTCTAGGATCATGTGGAGTTGGTTGCAAACTAGGAGGAATTCCATCGGTCAAGGGATCCTTTTTTTTTAGGAGATTATATGTATTTCGATTATCATTTTGAAAGGAAAACATCTCATTGTGTTGAAGATTGGGTTCTTGATTGAAAGGGAATGAGAATTCTTCACTTACTTGTTGTTCCACTTGTACATTCTGTGTAGAATCGTAAGATTCCAACAGCATTGCATTGAATTCAACAGGAGGAGGATTATCATTCACTTGTGGGTTTTGATTCACATCCTGATTACCATTATAGTACACACCATTGTTGCTAGGCATAATTGGGCCATCATCATTCTGGTTAATATCAACATACTAAATGTTATTGTTATCAGCAGGAATGCTTCCATTATTTGGTCAAGTGTTTGATTTTCGGTTTTGTCTTTGGAAGCCATTGTTGCAATCAGGAGGATTGAAGTTGTTTCCTTCGCCATTGTTTCGTACATTTTTGTTACTATTGTTATTGAAGTTCATGTTGTAACTCTAACCAAAATTGTTGTTGCAGGGGCCAACATTATTTCTTTGGAAGTTGTTATTTTATCCTTGTGACAATCTAAGATGAGTCAACTCATTGTTCATTTGTGACATGGTCTTCTTCATTTGACCAACTTTTGAAAGGAGATTATTATCTGCTTCCATAGGAACCGTTGCTTTTTATTCAAAGAAGGCTATTTTCAGGGGCTCATACCTTGGATATGTTATCGCTTGAGTTTGTAGAGCGGGTGCCTGCTGCAATGGAATTGGGTTCATAGGTATGAACTGACTAGGCACGATGGGTGCTCCCATGGGAACCATTGACATTGTAGGGACTATTTGCATAGGAACCATCATTCCTTCTCCATTAGGATTAGCTTGCTTTGTGAAAGTGATCGCTTTTGTGAAGACGTTGTCTAATGTGTCAATATTTGTTGCAAGAAGTCTTCTCAGAAAGATCGTAGTAAGAGGATCCATAGCACTGAAATAAACATGGATGGTAGCTTCAACTAGAATTGTATATGGTTTTTCCAACTTGCGGTAGGCCATATGAAAGCAATGATTGAAGCGTGAAACTATCTCAGTTGGGTCCCTTTTTATTGATATGAATTGTTGATGTATCACTACTGGATTGATGAATGTTTTGAATTGTTCCAAAAATAATTTTTTGAAAGTGTCCCAATCTCCAATACATCCTAGTGGTAGGTTCATGTAACAATTGAAGGCAATTTCCCCCAAAGAGTAGGGAAATAAATGAAGAACCACATCTTCATTCGCAATTTGCTTCTGGTTTCAAATTTCCTTAAAAACCTTGACATGATCTTCGGTGGTTCTTGTTTCTCCATAAATAAACCTTGGACAAAAATTTTAAAGATTCTTAGGGAGGTCATGGAGGGCACCTCTCAAGCTAAGGGGTGAATCAACTGCGTTTGTGAAAAAGGCCATCGGAGGATTTTGTGGACCTAAAGGTGGTTGGGATGGTGATGGGAGTGTTGGAATATGTGGAGGTCCACCTAGTGGTTGAATGGGTGGTGGAGTAGAAGAAGATGACGAAATTTCAAACTATTCCTTTGTCACTACGTGGCTTACAAAAATGAATAAGCTCTAGAAATTCTTGGGCACTTGGTGAAGATCTTAACACTCGCTGGAATGGGAATCTTGGATCAATATCTTCCAGCTTGTATCAATTCTAGAAAAAGTGCACCTCTACAAAAGTACACTTCCTCACTTCTTCTAGATTTTGTGCACCACAAAGATCTACAAACCTACAGATCTGTGGATCTACGGACCTGCAGACCTACGAACCTTCAGATCCGAGGACCTACAGATCTACAGACCTGTGGACCTGTGAACCTGAGGATCTGAGGACCTACGGATCTACAGACCTACGGATCTGCAGACCTGCGTACCTGGGGACCTGCAGACCTAAATTTCTAAAAATTTCAAAAGTGATTTCTGAACTTTTACAGAGTGCAATTTATTGCAAGGGTGCAAAACTTTCAAAACTTTATCAAATATTTCTTGTTTCCAATACTAGGTTCTTTGTATCAGGCCCTCCTTCTAGAACCACTTCTATTGCGCATTCATTTTGCACGAGGTCAATGGCAGGAATCCATAGATTCCTCTCTTGAAAAGTAAATCTTTTTAAGGATCCACTCCAAGGTTCAGTGTTTGTCTTGCGACATACCAAAATCCGCTTAGTAGAAGATAAATGTGAGTGTTCACGAGGAGGCCTTTGCTGGATCTAAAACCCTTTTATCTCAGAATTGAAGTAAAATTTGTTCGCAGTCTCAAAATATCACACCAAAAGAACAATATTTTTGTATTTTCTATTTTTCAATGAATGCAACTCTAACAATGCAGCTAGTATAAGGTCCTATTCTAATAGGGGGTTAGCAAAGGAAATAATGAAACTGAAAGAAAATAACATGAAATCAAATTACTTGAAATTGAAATTCCTAAATGGACATAAGCTACAGAACACAAGACATTGCGAGTTAAACCTTCGAAGAAATCGATAGGAAACCAATGAAAATAGGAGCAACGCTTCCTAGAATCCACTGATGCAATCGTCGGTGAGAAACTTTAACAAATTGAATGATGTTTCACTCTTCATCAAATCGCAAGGCCACGGAAAGTGCACTAATGCAAGACAAAAAGCTATGTAGACACAATCCGGTGATCTCTTCTCAAGTTCATTACATCAACGAAATTCATATATCTATAGCAAACACCAAATCTAAAAGATCGCACAACCAGAAACAATGCAATAAACCTTTGGCTCAATCACAATCTCAAGAACAAAATCCATAAAATAATGACACATTCAAGCAAGAATAACTACACTCTAAATGCTAGCACCAAAAGCATAACTTTATTGCATAATAACGGCGGCCTTTGTTACATTTTACAATGGGGTATTTATAAGAAATTGTCTCCTCAATTTGTGTTGAGAGTGAGAGACATCTTAATGCAATAAAATGCTGTTAAAACATTAAAACAAACTAAATATATACAAATTGGTAATCTAACCAGTGCTTAGAGGGACTCCATCCATATTTTATTCATTAATTGGATGCATGAGCCCTTTACATGTCAAAAACAATGAAAGCATGAGAGAGAAAGTAGGAGGAAGACATCAGTCGAAGTAGAAGTGCATGGAGACACCAAAAATAGAAGTTGGCCCTTCACTTGATGTGTGTCGAAGTTAATTTGCCATCAAAATGCACTCCCAATGCATGGAAAGTGCTATTTTGGAACTAGCAGTCAACTGTCGATGCACCTCTGAATTGTGGACCTATGGAGCTGTAGACCTCGACTAGGTCAATTTCTCAAAATTTTAATAAGTGTGAAAATTGAAATTCGGGCATCTAGGTTTTGCTCATGTTTATCCTAAAGATATGTTTGGATGTTTGGCCTTTAATTTCTCTATAATCTCAATAATCTTAGCAGCATCGGGAAGATCCAAAGCCTCGTACTTCTCTTTGACCTTCTGTCAGTAGTTGTCCACCTCAATTAGAGTTTCTTCAAAATCTTCGAGTTTGGTGTCCAACTCTAACAATGCTTCTTCTATCCTGAAGGCTTGTCTGATGTCTTCATCACTAGATGCTTCCTCTAAAGTCTTTCTGAAACTCTCCACAACTACCTCAACTAGTGAAAGCTTCTCTCATTCTTCATCTTCAAAAATGTCCAAGCATGCATCACTGTACAACTTTTATGCTTCCAAAATTCGCTCTCGGGCTTGGTCCTTGAGCCTATGTATCTCATCATGCAATGTTTCCATCACTTTATTTCCATTTGCAATCTTTTCTATCCAATCATCTATCATGTCTAACTGTTCTCTGGTATATACATCAATTAGAATGTGATATCTTTGCCCTTTTATGACCTGCAGAGTTTGTAAATCCTTGCTCCATACTCATACCTCGTCCATAATACTGAAGTCCTACCTCAAAATTGCCACAATCTTATCAACATTGTCTTGTGTAGCATGCAATAACTTTAGACTTCCTATGATTATAGTGTTACCTCTATCCTCAAGGCTGTCTCGTCAATCTTGACAAGCTCTCAAAAATGGACTGAGTCGTACACCTTCCCCTTCTTTAAGAATGGTAGTCAAAGTCTCCTCAGGGCATTTAGAATCAAGAGGACCAATAACTTTAGCTAAATATCCTTTTAAGATCTCAACTTGCCTTCAAAGTGTTCTAATTTCAATCTCATCTTGTTCCATATGGTTAAGAACCTCCTTGACTCCCATAGTCATCATCTGTCGGGAAGTATCCCGTGTAGGCTTTCCTAACATGATATCCTTCACTTCATAGTCCTAAACACTAACAGCTTCTTCATCTATACCTTTCAGACGGTGAGCCACCTGTGCAAATAAGTCCTACTTCTGGGTAGTAGTAATGAATGCAAAGGGTGTTGCATCATGTAATGGAGATTCAAGCTTGTTCAATATCTCTGCAATGTCACAAATATCATCCTCTGAAGCAAGGAATTGATGCTTAGCACTTCTCATTATTTCTTTCTGGAACCATCTCGGGATATGTCTTTTTGTGACCTTGGCTCTAGATGATGAAGGGATGTGTTCAACTACCTCCTTCCCTTTATCACTCTTGCTTGGAGTCTCCTATTGTGAGGGTTCTTCTTCTATAGTCTTAGTTTCTGTAGATCCCGTATTTTTATTTTATTATTTTTTTTAATTTTTAAATTTTTTTTTGGGTTTTTTGACATTAAAATTCTAAGTTATTTAACCGAGTTTCTTTCTCCCGACTCCCAAACTATGAGTCCAGGAGTCAAAAAAAGTAGGGGGTCCCCATTCCTAGTAAGGAATGGGGCGTGTGTTGTGGAGACCACAACATTCATCAGATATGTTTTTTTTTTTAAATGTAATAATGGCTTCAATTCCTACATAGATCTAAATTTTCTTTAGCTTACAACTATAGATAATTTTGCATGGTATCAGAGATTAGAGGTTTGGAAGAAGAAACAATTTTTTTGGAGGTACAAAAAATAATCGATTGAAAGAATGGATTTTTCAACCTTTTCTCTTCCTATGTCATACACTTATTTTAAATAGAAGCCACTAATTTTTCTTACGCCCACGAGCAAAGGCTTGCATAAAAAATTCATGGCATTAGAGGTTGCACCCAATCATACATTAGAGAAAGGTCAAGGTCATACTCTCCTTGTATGGATATTGCCTTTCTTTTCTCTCTAATGATGCACTTATTTTGTTGATCTCTCATGCCTCTTGGTGTGAATTCTTCCTTTGCTTCCATTCATGATCAAAATATAGATAATTGGCACCTATATTTTCAATCAAAAATTTATTCTTGCATGGTTGAGTAGTGTCATTAGGGTCTTTTGTACAAAATCACATGTCAATTGCATCCTTGAATGATAGGTGTTTTACCTATAGTTTCTATTTACACTTTGTTTGAGGGAGCTATGCAATTTATTGTCTCCTATATCTTTGATTTTATTGATAGATGTTTCGCCTTTATTTTTCATATGCTCATTATGCGACTAATGTTGTTGGGGGCACTCATGCAAACTGATCTTGATCTTGATATTGATTTAAAAGGAGGCTCTTTATTCAACAGATGTCTACAATACTTTTCTTGTCACAAAAGATTTTCTTTCCTACTCTCTTCATTAGCTTATATTCTCCTTAGTTAGAATTAAAGTAGGGTATTGGTGTTATTAATTCTAACACTTTGATCACACCTTGTTTGGTTCATAATTTACGGTAACTCATCAATCTATTACTGTATAGATCAAGGGATGATTGCCTTGATTGTTGTTAAGCTTCATTTTCTGACTGATTCATCTCACCATAATCATTGTTTCATCAGTGGTTTCAAATTTTATTATGCATGCATTTCATTATTTTAAAAATAATGCACTAGTCGCATATTGTAAGCAATATTTAATGAGGTAAAAAAAAAGATTAAGTTTTTAATTTTTAATCAAAGATGTTCTTGTTCTATTATGTAATAACTACTTCAATTCCTAGCTAGATCTAATTGTTCTATAACTTAAAGTTGTAGAAACTTTAAAAGTAATTCATCATCAAATTGAAGAGTTCTAAAGTGATGAAAATGACAATTTCATTGATGGCAGTGTAATAAGTCATAGTAGATGCATGAGGAATAGATGATGAGTGTTATAGAGGGGTGAGTGCAAGAAGTTGGGTCTCACTTTTGTCCAAAAAGTGGAAGTGTTTTTCTTGTTTTTTGGAATATATTGTCAATTGATGCCAAAATTTGAGGCATTTAGAGATTAAATATTAAAAGACTTCAAAAATATAAATTATAGTGCCTGAAATCTCTTTTTTGAATATGTAATTTTATTTGTATGCCCATATGATAGATTTTTTTTTTGGTATGGATCTTTAAAAACCACTTTTTTTCAAAATGTCTGTTTCAGGGTCATACCACACTCATATACGAACACCATAATTTGACACAGCTATTTTTTTTTGTGAATCCTTTTAAAAGAAGTTACTTGACACACCAAAGATTAATGAGAATAATTTTTTTAATTATTTAATAATTTTATTATTAATAATTCCTAACTGATGTTTAAGCTAATTTCTAAAACCTCTTATGTACGGACACCATAATTTAATCAAAATTTAACTTTTTTGATTTTTTTTAACTTCAAAAGAATTGTGCACAGATTGATGACATGTAGATTAATTTTAAAAATATGAAAAATTAAAAAAGTTATTAAAGTTTTAGTGAATCTCACTATTTTATGTTTAAGAGACACTTATGATTAATAAATAATACAAAAATAGAAAATGAACTCATAACACTATAAAATATACATTTTTGAAATCAAAACAGTAAGACCTATAATGGGTTTTCATTTTGTCAAAAAAATCAATGGGGAAAACTATATAAAAATTAAGACAATCCCTAAAATTGTTGAATAATTGCCTTAGTCAAAATTTGATACATAAAGACATAGGGGAAATTCCCGCCCATGGCATTAGAATCGGGTACGAATCGGGCACCCAGTTTAGAATTGAGTACGCAATTATTAAACAATTGGATGCTCGATAGTTAAGTACTTGAGCTCCAAAAGATGACCCACAAAGCACTTATCAATCATTGCAATGATGTATTGACAGTTTCAAGCTGCAACAACAAATTTATGTCATAATTATTATGTTTTCTCGTCATCTTGTACAATTTTCAAGCTATTGATTTGAATTTCAAATTGGTGCAAACATGGGATCAAAAAAATGAAGAAACAAGGAAATAGTTTTTTTGACAAATGAATAAATTGCAATAAACAAAGAGAAGGAAGGACAACGTCAATGGGAGAGAAGCCAATGAATTAGAGAGTTGAGCAATGTTGGGTCTTTAATTTCAAAAATTATTTCAGAAGAGAAAGACCATTGAGGATACCATGATGGATGAAGAGGTTGAAGAAGAGAATCCAATACAAAGAGATTTAGGTGCACATTCTAATCAAACATTCAATACAAGCATGTCTCCAAACCCTCAAGTTTTTTCTCATGATGAAATTGGTGATTTTGTAGAAGCAGGTTACAATTTAAATTATTTAGGTTTTCTTCATGAGAATACATTATCAAATGATCGTGCACAAAAAACTCCAATGGAAATGTAATCTCCAAAATAAATACAAAAGAAAAAATGAAAATGAGATTCAAATTCCAAATAACATTAAAAATGAAATGCCAATTGAAAATAACAAATATATGAATGTAGATATGGAAATACCAAATACCGAACAAACATGTTTGAATGATACTGAAGCGTGTGAACATAATTTTCATTTTTCTAATGATGTGCTAGATAATCTTCATGGATTGGTTTTGTGGAGAGAGATTAAGACACATGCTAATAGATTATATAGAAATTTTTTAATAATAAAAAATTTGGGATTCAATGTCAGTTGATGTTGCAACTAATTAAGATGTCTAAAATGCAAAAAGTAATGTATACAAAATCCAAGAATAAAAATGAATCTTTAAAAGAAGTTGTATCCATTGTTGCTAGTGCCTTTAATGTTATCGGCAAGAGAAGTCTCTCTAATGATAAGAATGTAGCATGATGAGAAATCACAACAACTTTCATTAATAAATCAACTATTGACAAAATATTGATTAGTTACATAAGTGGATATCTTAATGTGAGTCGTAAAAATTTAGAAAGAGTTTTAAAGAGAAGGGTTAAGTTTGAATGTGATCCAACAAGTAGTTTGTAGACTTCTAGTGGTAAACTCTCGAGATCTGATATGAAACTTAGTAGTGAAGTCAAAAGTTTGGTTGAAATTTTTTGACATGATAATGCAAGAGTATCACCTAATTCAAGAGATGTTCTTAAATTTAGAGTTGGCTCAAAAATATATGATCCACATCCTAAACAACTTTTGGACATGACTCAAACTGAATTGTTCAAAAAAAAAAGATGATAAGGTGTTAATGATTACCATTAGTCAAAGATCTTTTGAAAATAATAAACCATGGTATGTAAGGATTAACAAAAAAAAAAATTGCATGTTGTAAAATTCATGTTCAATTTAGTTACCATTATGATGCATTTTCATCTATACATAGTACTATGCATAGTAAAGAAATGTTGCAGGAATGTGGTACAAAAATACCACCTCAAACTATAAAGGATTTTATATCAGGTTTGTTTTATAAGCCACCTAATGACCAATATTTACTTTTCAATGCATGTCTTTCTAGTACATGTGAAATGTGTGGCAATCTTTCTTTGTTAGATGAAAATTCGCATGAAAATCCTTTGACTACTTTTGGACAACAATTAGTTGATGTAAAAAGATTCAAAACTATTGAATATCCATTGAAGGATGGGAGTATTGGAAGATGGTGTGATCTAGTTACAGATAAAGTTGGTTTTCATGAATTTATGGATGAGTTCAAGAGTGTGATCTTACCAAAATATGTTAAACATTATCAATATGCTAGATGGCTTGAAGGACAATTTGACATGTGTAAGAATAAGTTTCCAATTGGTATGATAATTTTAGTTGTTGAATTTGCAAAGATCTACACATTTGCATCCCAAGATGAGGTACAAGCACAATATTAAAATTCAATGTAAGTAGCAATTTTTGTTCATATAGTTTATAGGCATGCACCTGATAGTACAAAGGAGGATCAAAAAATATTGAGAGTACCATTTCTATATGAGTGATAATAAAATTCATTCATCTGAGTTTGTCCAATATTGTTCCAAGGTCTTTTATGATAATTTAAGAGAGACAAATTCAAATCATGCAACATTAGATATGGTCAGATAATTGTAGAGGACAATTCAAGAATGCTAGACTATTCTATTGGTTGAGTAGGACACATAGGAAAACTAATATCCAATATATGTGGAAATTTTTGAGGCTAGACATGGTAAAGGAGAACATGATAGTGTTCATGCATGCATAAAGAGAGCCCTTTATAGAGACCAATAAAAATTTGAGGAAAAAAATAACTTAAAAAATGCACAAGTGATTGTAGAATGGTGTAGCAAATATTTATATGCAGGATCAAGTTAGAACTCTACAATCAGACATTTCGTCTGCCTACTTGAGGAGAAGAGTATCCTTTCAAGATGTGATTGTGAGACAGTTATTGGGTCAGCTAAATGATGATCATTTAGGAGTTCATATTCTAACACTTGGACTATATGGACAAGGGAGCTTGCTTATTTTTGTCAGTTTTTTCTTGCAGGTGAATGGGAAGAATGCAAGAATATATAATGAGTTAAATATTGGCAACATAAATCATTAGCACCTACTAACACACATTTTCAAGATGATATAGTAAATGAAGGCCCAAATGTTATATTTGCATTAGAAGACTATGGTCATATTTCAGACCTCATACAACCTCGTATACACAATTTAATTAAATTTTGTTATGATCATGCTTCAATTTATATTATTTATTTATGTACATGTTGTTAATATAATTCAAGTACATGTCATTAATATATTAGTTTCATTTGATTTCCACGATCCATTAGTAATATTAGAGTTTTTCTAGAATTTGATTGGAATATATTATTTATTTATGTGCACATGTGATTAAATTATTTATGGACTTTATCTTATCTTGTAGGAAATATTTATGTTGTTATTGCACCTAATGATAAAGATGAGAAGACTAAGTATTGGCTACTTGGATGTGTGGAACCTAAGAAAAAAATGATATGTCATCAAGTAGATGATGATGGTTTTGATTATCCAATTGGTTCTGTCATTGTTGCTGGCACTTGGCTACATACATACCTAACAAGAAGAAATGATTTACCAGTATTTGAAGACTACCAATTAGAAAAGAAGATTTTACACTATTCTCATTTGGTTGTGGCAATGAATATCAAATTAGAAAGATACAAAGGGAGACCAGCCAATAAGATATTATGGATAATTTCAATGGATGACCACAAGGAAATCATAGATGCATTGCAAAAGAGAGAGGATGTAGATGGTATAGTGGGATGACTACAAAATACACACATGTAAGTTTTTTCTTTATTGTGCTCTTTTTATATATGTACTTATATAATTTAAATGTATGTATGCATTTTCAATATAAAATTAGAGAACTTATATATACCTCTTCTTCAGGTCTCAAGTACAACTTCTACAAATTTAAACATTTAAGGTGGATCCAACATCAACATGTTGTGCAATTACACATGGTGAGTACATACATTACACATATTTACATAATACAGATAGGTCTTATTAATTTATGCTTTTATTAACATTTCAAACTGTCTTTTTTTTTTAAATTTTATTTTGTAGGACTTCATTTGAAGAAATGTGTTCAAACAATTTTTTATTTTGAAATTGAAACATGTTGTAAATGTTTAAAAATAGGAGTTCACTTCTATTTAAAGCAGTCAAAACAAGGGGGCTGACCCTATACAACAGTGGTGTAACTACAAGCAAAAAATTTGCAGAAAACAAAATAGACCCCTTAACATATTACATCAAAAACAACAATAAAATAAAGGTACTAGAGTTCATGTTCTTAAAACTAAAATTTTTTAACAAATTAACAAAATCCATGTAGGTGGTCAACGCATCATACCACCCACAACCCAAAACCAAGTTCCACCAAAAAACTAAAACCATCTAAACTAGATAGAAAGAAACTACCAATAGATTACCAAATCACACCAGACATTGGAAAGGCCACTAATTGGCATCATTCTTCTTTCCTTTCCTAAACAACAAAACCTTAGCTCAATCCTTCACAAGGAAATTGTTGTTGGAAACAGATTGATATAAGTATAAATATGTGTTTCAAATATTGTTTTGTCACTGATGTCAAACCTACTACTTGTTGGTAAGATAATTTCTTAGATGATTTGAATAACTATCATTTGTTTGATTAATGAAGAAGATTTGATCAAATGATTTAACAATAGCACCTAAAGGAAAGGTTGAGTTATGATATGGAAAAGGAGTACAAGGATCAGTTAAGAAAGTGATATTTTAGTGCATTGATAATTTACTTAAGGTTGCAAAGGATGGATACACTGATTAAGTTAAAAAGAACAAGTTAAATGAAGTGTGTCTATCAAGCCTAACAATCTGCACATTAGGTGCCAAGAAAATTTAGTGTGAGCTGAGAAAAAAGCTAGTTAGAGCCAAGAAAATTCAAATTCCAGTATATGTCAAGTGACACAATGTAAGCCAAGTAAAGTTTAGCTGGTGTCAAGCACCAGTAAACTTTAGTTCATGCTGAGTGTTTTGATAGTGGATATCGAGCAACGTAGTATGTGTCAAGTATCATAATAAAGTTAATGTCGAGCGTCATCATTATGAGAAAGATCATGAATTTAATGAATCTGAGCCAACAAGTTTGATTTCTTTGATTATGTGAACCATGTGGAAGATAAGCTTGATGAGCTAGTGGCATGGAATTCAAGATGAACCATTTTGATGTGAATTCAAACATGATTGAAAGAGAACTTTCTAGAAGGGAATAAAATGAAAATATTAGTAGATTCATTGAATCCTACTTAATCCAACCTAACCCTAAAATGGATGATGGAGGATGAATAAAAAGAGATCCTAATTTTCTATTTATAGAGATGGCTAGTTAGAAGCAAAGGTTTTCATATGTGAGAACCTAAGGAAGACAAGGAGTCTAGGGTATTGCTTCATTTAGTGACCTAAGAGAAGAGATTGTTATTGGAAGGAATAGAAAGAAAGCTTAAGGGTATAGATACTTGAAGGGTGAACAAGCTATTAGAATTGAAGTGTGTGAAATTCAAGTAGAATGGAGGACTGGAATAGAGATCTATAATCTAAAAGTGTGTTGTAAGTTGTTATCAAATCAAGACTTACTATTACTTTCTAATCATTGTATTAGTCTAGGGTAAATCCTTTGGATTAAGGTTGACCTAATAGTCATTTGTAAATCCTCTAACTAGGTGACATTCCAAGTGAATGATATAAAGTCCTATAATAAAGCTCACTCCTAATAGGATGATTGAAATCCTCTAACTAGGTCACATTTAATGCATTTTAACCTTTAATAGGTTGGCCTTTCACAAGGCATCACTTGAGAAGAGTGAGAAATAGTAGCATGTTACTGGTGATTTTTCCAAATTAGGTTTTCATGTTAAATCATTGTGTCAAATGTGTTATTGAAACTGTTATGTTTCATGCTTACATTTATGCAAATTTTATTTGACAATAACCAACCAAGTTTAAGTGATTATATGATCTAATAGATGCATGCATGATTAAAATGATTTATGTATATGGGTTCACTAAATTGTGGAAAGTTTTATTTGTATATCTAGACCTTGGATAACTGATTCATCCCCCCTCTTAGTTATTCTAAAGAGTTCTAGTAATTGTAGAGCATTTTTGTATCATCTTTACCTAGGCCTTCCTCCTCCTTCTCATAAGCTAGCAACTGGAGGGTGGTCACCGCCACATGTGTCACCTTCAAGGAGAATTTGGAGAAAATGATGAACCCTTCCTCTAGCACTTGACATCAATCCTTCAGTTCCTATATGTCTTTGGGAGTAACGACCACCTCCTTTGCAGTACCAATATTTAGATCTTTGCTACAATTCATAGGGGACTTCCTCTTATACTACACATCCATACTGTTAGTGGGAGCCCTTAAGATTTCCATACTATCAGGCCTATTGAAATCTGATTGAAAAGAGATTGTTAAGAGGGAGATTTTTAAGGAAGATTATGTGTTTCAATCATTATTTTTTCATTGATGTCAAACCTACTATTTGCTAGTAAGAAAATTTCTTATAAGGTTCAAGTACTATCACTTAGTCGATTGATGAGGAGGATTTGATCAATAAGATGTAATAAAAGTACCTAGAGGAAAGGTTGAGTTATGATTATGTAATGAAGTACAAGGATCAGTTAAGGCAGTGATGACATGATGTATTGATGATCTACTGAAGGTTACAAAATGCTAGCTACACTTAGAAAGTTTAGAACAACAAGTTAAACAAAGTTTTTCTACCAAGCTTGACCAAGTGAACAATAGATGTCGAGTAAAGTTAGTGCAATCCGAGAAAAAATTCAATTGGATGTTGAGCAAGACAGTTGATGTCGAGTAAAGTTTAGTTGATGTCAAGTAATTTTGTAGTTGATGCCAAGTAACATAGTGTGTGTCGAGAATCAAAAGATTGATAATTTTGAGCTACTACATTATGATAAAGATCAAAGATTTTCCAAATATAAGCCAACAAGTTTGTTTTCTTGAAACTTGTGAACTAGGAAGAAGATAAGGATGATGAGCTGGTGGCACAGAATTTGATGTAAACCATTTTTTAGGTGAATTCAAATGGATTCTAAGAGAAGATTTTAGAAGAGATACAAGATATGGGGTAGATACATTGTATCCTACCTAATCAATCTGAACCCTAAATTGGATGAAGGAGAATGAGTGGAAAAAATATCTAATTTCCTATTTATAGGAATTTCTAGTCATGAAGCAAGATTTTCATATACAAGAACCCAAAGAGAAGAAGGAGTTAAGGGTTTTTCTTTATCAAGTGACCCAAGAGAAGAGTTTGTAATGGCATGTTAAACAACAAGGCTTAAGGGAATGGATTCTTGAAGGGTGAACAAGCTATCAAGAGATGCAAAGTATAAAAGCCAAGAAGAATGGAGGACTAAATAGAGATTTGTAATGTGCAAGAGAAGTTGTAAGTTGTATCAGATCAAAGCTCTACTATTACTCTCTAACAATTGTATCAGTCTAGGGTAAATCCTTAGGATTAAGGTTGACATAGCAGTCATTAGTAAATCCTTTAATAGGGTGGCATTCCAAGTGAATGTCCTAAAGTCCTCTAACAAGGCTCACTTCTAATAGGGTGATTGAAATCTCTTAATCGAGTCACATTTAACAGTGTGTATTGTAACTTTTAACAGGGTTGGCCTATCACAGGGCATCACTTTAGAAGAGTGAAAAAGGAGTAGCATGTTACTAGTGTTTTTTTCCCAAATTGGGTTTCCACATAAATTATTGTGTCAAGTGTGTTGATGAATGTGTTGTGTTTCATGCTTTACATTTCAGCATACCAATTTGACAATAACATACAAGTTTTAGTAATTGTATAATCTAGTTAGTTGCATGCGTGGGTATCAATGTTTTATGGTTTCACTAAGTTGTGAAAAAAAACAAATTATACATCTAGACCTTGGATAACTGATTCACCCCCCCCCCCCCCCCCCCCTCTCTCAGTTATTTAAAGTATTCCAACAATTGGTATCATAGCCATCTGCTTAAGAGGACTAGTTTGAAGGTACTAGAAGCACAAAATTCAAGATGTCAAAAAGAGATGTACCCAAGCTTAATAGAGATAACTTTCCTGCATGGAAAATTTTGATGAAACTACACCTACCAGGACTTGGAGATCATGCACAATCTATCATTACAGTAGAACATGTTGATCTAGTTGGAGCCCTAACTACTAAAGATATGAAGAAGAAGAAAGAACACAATTAGGAGATGTTGGAGATTGCCTCTACCTAAGCCATGCCGAATTTGATAATATCAAAGGTTGTGACACTACAAAGAAAATGTGGGATACCCTACACACCATCTATGGAGGAGACAAAAATGTACAAAGAGCCAAATCTGAGAGCCTCAAAATTAAGTTTGATGACATGAGAATGGAAGAAGGTAAAAATATTGCTCAATATGTTGCTAGGATAAAAGAAGTTATTAGTGCAATAAAAAGTGTTACTAGTCATATAGATGATGATACTTTGTTAAGTAATGTCTTGAGAACACTACTGCTTATTTATGTTATTAGATTTTCTACAATTCAAGAGTTGAGATGTATTCTAGGGAATAATCTAACCCTTGAAAGTCTAGTAGGTAAACTCACTATTTTTGAGTTATCTAACTTTGACAATTACAAACCAGAGAGTCTTGAATCTACTTTCAAAGACAAGTTTTTATTGAAGGATTCTGATGAGGTGAAGCAAAAGAAGAAGAAAAGAAAGATAAAATATGTATCCAGTGACAATGATAGAGATGAGGAAGATGTTGAACAAATGGAAGCACTACTGGAAAGAAGATTTCATAGAGGTAAAGGCAAGTTCAAATGTAAGTTGCCCATCATTTGTTTCAATTGCAATGAGGTTAGTCATATTGCTACAAGATGTACACAGAAGAAGAACTACAAAGATGACAACAAGTACAAAAAGAAAAGAGAAGATGATAGCAGAGATTACAAAGACAAAGGCAAGAAGTCATGCTACATTGTTGGAGAAGGAAGTAGGGATGATTCTGATGAACATGGTGATAAAGTGGTGTATTTTGCAATGAATGAAAAAATTGATGACGATGGGGTAGATGCACTTGTGACTTGTGTGAAAAAAAATGATAGATGGACCATTGATAGTGGATTCTCACATCACAAGATAGGAGACAGGAGTAAATTCATTACCTTAACTTGTTATTACGGAAATAGTGTAAGATTTGGTAATGATGCACCATGTTTGATAAAAGGAAAAGGTTATATCAAACTCACAGACAAGATTCCATATGACAATGCTTACTATGTTGAAGGATTAAATTATAACTTATTGAGTGTGTCACAATTAAACAATTTGGGATGCAAGGTTGAATTTGAAAACAAGATTGCTAAGATATATGATACTAATGGAAAGCTGATTGGAAAAGGTGATCAAACTAAAAGTAATCTATTCTATCTAGATATAAAGGATGCTACTTGTCTTGCTATAAGATTTGATGATGTATGGCTATGGCACAAGAAGTTATGTCATGCTAATTTTGATAACTTGGTTAGTATTAGTAACATGAAGAAAGTTAGAGGTTTTCCTAAGTTGAAGAAACCTGATAATGTAGTGTGCAAACAATGTCAATTAAGAAAAATGACAAAGTAAAGCTTCAAGAGTAAAGCTTATAGCTCTAAAGAAACACTAAAGAATGTTCATATTGACTTGTGTGGACTAATTGAAGTGCAAAGCTACAAAGGATTTAAGTACATTATGCTATTTGTTGATGATTACTCTAGAATGATGACAATCATGTTTCTAAATCAAAAATCTGATACTTTTCAAATGTTTAAGTGGTACTTAGCAAGAGTCTAAAATGTTTAAGATTAGATAGAGGAGGAGAATTCACATCAAATGAGTTTGAGACGTTTTGTAATGATAGAGGAATCAAAAGATAGACATCTGCCCCTAGGACTCCTCCACAAAATGGAATAGCTGAAAGAAGAAATAGGTCTATAATGGACTATCCTAGAACACTCATGATAAAGGAGAATGTTGCTTTGAAATACTAGAGAGAAGATGTAAATATAGTTTTCTATACCTTGAATAGAGTGCAAATCAAGAAAGGTACTCATTCAACACCTTTTGAACTATGGTATGGACACTCACCCAATGTGAAATATTTTAAGGTATTTGGAAGGAAGTGTTACATTCTTAAAGATGTTAGGAATGGAAAGCTTGATGCAAAAGGTGAAGAAGGTATATTCCTTGGTTACTCCACAAGAAGTAAAGCTTATAAGTGTTTAAATACTAACACTAACAAAATTATGGAAAGTGCAAATGTGAATTTTGATGAATTTATTGAGGTACATGAAGCTGAACCTATGAAAGAACTAGAAGAATACAAATCATGTGTATACTTTAATGAAGGTGTGTCTTTTGAAGATAATGTTGCAAGTCAAGTTGGAAACCAACAGCAAGTTTTAGTGATTGTCGAGTCACATCCTAAGAATGTTGAGTTGCATTAAGGAGCTGAGCTACATTCAAATGTCAAGTTACAAAATGAGGAAGATGCACATTCTAATTCTTATATTAACACACATGAGAGAGATGTTAAGATAACTGACACGGATACTCAAAGTGATTTTGAAGCTGAGAGACAAAATGAAGAAACAAGAGCAGAGCCAAGATTGTCCAAATATGTCAAAAGACATCATCCTACTGATCAAATCATTGGAGATAAAAGTGTTAGGCCAATGACAAGGAATAGATTGAGAAGAGAATCATGTTTGCTAAGCATGAAGGAACCTAAAATAGTGAAAGATGCATTAGAAGATTTAGACTATTACAAAGCCATGGAAGAAGAGATTGAATAGATAGAGAAGAACAAAACATGGAGTTTAGTTCCTAGACTAGAAGATAAGAATGTGATTGGCACCAAATGGGTATTTAGAAAAAAGCTATATGAGAATGGTGAAGTCACAAGGAACAAAGCTAGATTAGTTTGCAAAGGATATACACAAGAAGAAGGAATTGACTATGGGGAGACATTTTCCCCTATTGCAAGAATGGAAGGAGTAAAAACTCTGCTTGCTTATGCTGCATACAAAGGTTTGAAAGTTTATTAGATGAATGTTAAATCTACATTTCCGAATGGCATACTAGAAGAGGAAGTTTACATAGAATAGCCATAAAGATGTATTGATGATGACAATAAGAACATAGTATGTAGACTTCACAAAGCCCTATATAGTTTGTAACAAGCACCAAGAGCATGGTATGAGAGACTTCATACTTATCTTGTGAAGATTGGATTTGAAAGGACTAATGATAATAGCAATTTGTACATAAAGATAGAAAAAAGAAAAGGTATTTTTTTGTTTGAAATATTTGTTGATGATATCATATTTGGAGGATAAGATGCTTTATGTAAGGATTTTGCAAATCAAATGAAGCAAGAATTTAAAATATCTATGTTTGGAGAGACCAAATTGTTGGTGGGAATGCAAGTATACTAGATGAAGTATGTTATGTACACCACTCAGTCAAAGTATGTTAGAGAAATATTAAAGACTTTTGGATTAGAGGATTCCAAACTAGTGAGTACACCTATGGACTAATTATATGGACTAGAAAGAAACAAAGTTGTACTTTCCAATCTATTGCTAAAGCTAAATAAGTTGATATTGCTATCAATTGTACAAACATTGTTTGGATCAAATAGCTACTCAAAGAAATGAAGGAATAAATCACAGAACCAGTGGTACTTTATTGTGATAATACAAGTTCTATCAATATATCAAAGAATCTAGTGATGCATACAAAGACCAAGCAATTGCAATCAAGTATCATTATGTGAGAGAGTCAGTTCAAGATAAAGAGGTGAAGATGGAATATGTTAACACAGAGGAGAAAATTGTTTATATCTTCACAAAAGCATTACCTAAGGATGCTTATGAGTATCTAAGAGGTAAATTATGGGTGATACCCTATCAAAGGCTATTTAAGTAATAGAAGGAGTGCCCTACATCAATCAAGCTGATAATCATATAGTACAAATTGATGCAGAGGATCTTACTTTAGGAACTACCTAAAGTAATCATAGAACTAAAACTAGAAATTAGTCACAAGCAAGGTGACAAAGGTAAAAATTGAAGAAACTACAAAAGCTTATATCTGCATATTTTAAAGATGAAATTTTTTTTGTATAGGTCTTTGGCATTATTGTCAAAGAGGGAGAAAGTACATTAAACTGATCATCATTAGAAGAAGAGTTTTACTAATCAAGTGGAAGAGATAAGAGGGAGAAAGTGCCAAACTGATCTATTGATTAGAGAGGGAGAAAGTATATTAGAGAAAGATATCAAGAGTTGAGTCAGAACAAAGAGAGAGACATTGATCAGAGAGCTAGAATCTATAACATTAGAAGGAGATATTCTACTAATCAATCCAGCATAAAAGAAAGAGGGAGAAATCCCAATCTACCTAGTAAGATGGAGATACAAGAAGGAACTCAGAGGGAGTTATAAGAAAGAGTTTTGTAACCTAATCAAAAGATGGAAGTTGTTGATAGAGAGAGAAATTTCAATACAAGTTTTCTTTTTGGTATCGTCTTACTATTTTAACCTAGTCAGTTTGGTTAAACAAGATGTTCATCATTTGATTGATATGGTTGATTAGTTTGGTTTGCCATCAATGCCAAAGAGGGAGATTATTGAAATCTGATTGAAAAGATATTGTTGAAGAGGATTATGTGTTTCAATCATTATTTTTTCACTAATGTCAAACCTAATATTTGTTGGTAAGCCAATTGCTTATAAGATTCAAGTACTATCACTTAGTTGATTGATGAGGAGGATTTGGTCAATAAGATGTAACAAAAGTACCTAGAGGAAAGGTTGAGTTATGATTATGTAATGAAGTACAAGGATCAATTAAGACAGTCATGACATGATGTATTGATGATATACTTAAGGTTACAAAATGTCGGCTACACTTAGAAAGTTTAGAAGAATAAGTTAAACAAAGTTTGTTTGCCAAGCCTGATCAAGTGGACAGTAGGTGCCGAGCAAAGTTAGTGCAAGCCAAGCAAAAAATTAGTCGGAGCCGAGTAAAAGAAAATTCTGGTGGATGCTAAGCAAGACAGTTGATGTAGAGTAAAGTTTAGTTGATGTTGAGCACCAGTAAATTTTAGTTGATGTTGAGTAATTTTGTAGTTGATGTCAAGTAACAAACCATGTGCCAAGCATTAGAAGATTGATAATGTTGAGCTCCTACATTATGTTGAAGATCGAATATTTTCCAAATATAAGCTGACAAGTTTGTATTCTTGAAACTTGTGAACTAGGAGGAAGATAAGGTTGATGATTTGGTGGCACAAAATTTGATGTAAACTATTTTTGAGGTGAATTCAAATGGATTCTAGGAGAAGTTTCTATAAGAGATACAAGATATGGGGTAGATACATTATATCCTACTTGATCCATCCAAACCCTAAATTGGATGATGGAGAATGAGCGGCAAAAATATCTAATTTCCTATTTATAGGAATGTCTGGTCATGAAGCAAGATTATCATATATGAGAACCCAAAGAGAAGGAGTTAAGGGTTGTGCTTCATCAAGTGACCCAAGACAAGAGTGTACAATGACCTGTTAAGCAACAAGGCTTAAGGAGATGAATGCTTGAAAGGTAAACAAGCTGTCAAGAGCTACAAACTATAAAAGTCAAGCAGAATAGAGGACTAAATAGAGATCTATAATTTGCAAGAGAAGTTGTAAGTTGTATCAAATCAAAGCTCTACTATTACTCTCTAACAATTATATCAATCTAGATTAAATCCTTTGGATTAAGGTTGACCTAATAGTCATTAGAAAATCCTTTAGTAGGGTGGCATTCCAATTGAATGGCCTAAATTCTTCTAACGAGGCTCACTTCCAATAGGGTGATTGAAATCCCTTAAGTAGGTCACATTTAACAATGTGTATTGTAACCAATTTTTACTTAATCAAAATAGTGTGTAGTGTAAAGGTTTTGGAACCTTTAAAAATTGTTTTTGCTTAATCAAAATAGTGTGTATTGTAACCTTTAACAGGGTTGACCTTTCATTGGGCATCACTTCAAAAGAGTGAAAAAGGAGTAGCATGTTACTAGTGGTTTTTCTCAAATTGGGTTTCCACGTAAATCATTGTGGCAAGTGTGCTGATGAATGTGTTGTATTTTATGCTTTACATTTTAGCAAATTGATTTGATACTAACATACAAGTTTTAGTAATTGTATAATCCAGTAAGTTACATGCATGGTTATGAATGTTTTATGGGTTCACTAAGTTGTGAAAATTTTTATTTATACATTTGGACCTTGGATAACTAATTCACCCCCCCCCCCCAACTCTCAAATATTCTAAAGTATTCCAATAGACCTAATAGGGGAATACATAGTATTAGGGGAGGCTTTGTCAGCCTTTGGGTCTATTTGGTTAGCAACAGATAACAGGGTCAAAGTGACAAAAATTAGAGATTAGGTTAGTGGCGAATCTCGCCAGTTGGCAATCCTGTCTCATGGGTCGATCATCATTTGGAAAATAGTGCATGCAACACAGGTCAACCACATTGCCAAATATTTATCAATTTTGGGTCCAACGCTCGTGGTAATCGCCCATTAGTTATCACATGGTTGGTCAAAAATATTGGTCCAATGGCCAATGCAATATACTTTTTGGATACATTTATTTTAAAAATTTCACCATCGTTTACATGTTTTTTCTTATTGTCCCACATTCTTTTTCCATTACTACAACCAAATAATTTTTCCTTGAGTTGGGCATCACCTACCATTTTTCTGATGTGTGTCGACCACCAGCCCCATTTAGCCAACTATTTCTTATTGTGGGCTTGCATAGGAAGGTGTGTTTCACCTACATTTGACATTCACACTTGTTAATCCCACATAATTTGCCAACCTATATTAGACTATAAGATATTATTATTCTATACAATTCGCTCTTTTCTAGTCTAGAGACTGGCATTTCTTATTGTTGTCAGAGTTTCAAAGTACTAAGTGCATTGCCCATTGACTCGTGGATCATGGTTTTGGTAAAAGGCAAGTGATTTTTAATTATTTTCTATGTCAACAGTGGTATTGGTTTTTTAAAGTTTTAATATCTAGTGTCCACTGGTGATTAGACATCTCACATGCTAAGATATCTTATAGGTTTGTGAATTATATTGGGTAGTATCGTAGACTGTAGTACCATAGCACTAGTATCTTTTTTTTTTAAATGGACCATATTATTGTTATTATATGTAGACTATGTAGTCTACTGGCAGTGTCCATAGTCTTTGACTTGTCACTATTTGAGTCTTTTGTTCAACAACTAAGTTGATTTATTTTTTGCATCCTTTATCGGTTTGCAATGTCAAAAAAGAGGGGTAACGGGGGTTTTGGTAGGATCCCTAAAAGCTAAGAGAGGCCACTATTAACAAAATGCAAAACCATATCAGCATATTTTGGTTGTGGAAATGTTGGCAACCTACAAGATTCACAAGTTAGATCTCCAGTGCTTATTGAAAAACGAGATTCATCACAAGTTGGAGACTTAGACCATATTGAAGAAGTTCAAGTTGGTGAACCTGATATCTCAATCGAGGAAAAACTTGAACACAATTTGGAGGCACTTCCCCTAAGTAGGGAGTCACAAACTGATATTATAGATTTGGAGTCAATTTCAGACTAGTCGGATGAGAAAACCAAAAGTGATTCCATAAATCATGTTCATGCACAAAAGGGGAAAAAAAAATTGGAATCAAAGAATGATCGATCTCACTGGGATCTGTCCAAAATGAATTTTCAATTAGAATGGGTGGAAAACTACTGGTTCATTGAATTAAGCTGCATAAAATGACATGTAATAGCCTAGATACTCTATATCAATTACTACCATTAGATAAATCAAATTTTGCAAAGTGGATAGAAATCACAAATTTGAACAATCCTAAGAACTTTTGATATATTGGAGCAAACAATGAGTTATATGCCACGGTACATGGAGTTGACATACCAATGCAGTACTATGTCCATGTCAACCCTGACTCCAACCCCAATGAAGTAGGAAGTGAAGTAGAATTAGATTCAGAGAAGATACTTTCACACATTACAAGTGAAGACTTCAAGAAGATCAAAGACTCTGTGCTTGACTCTATCAAGTGAGTTTGTTACAATCTTTTGTTAGAAATTAGATTCAAGTTCCCTCCAAAAGAACTGCTCAAAGCAATGTCAATTGTGTTTCCTCAATATTGGTCTCTAAACTATCCAACTAATTTTCGAAGAAGGATGACAATTTTTATTCAGCATTTTTTCAAACTTAAAGTAAGCAATAAAGTAACTAGAAATGGAATTTTAGATGAATCTTGACTGAGAGATCAATCATATTCTATTGCAAACATAATGAGGAAACAATATGATGTTATGGAGAATCCAAATGAAGAGGGAGTGGTAACAAAGCTTTGGAAAATATTTAGTGAGAGCAATCAGTTAAGAGAGTCAATACCAAAATATTTCAATCTTACTGATTTATGTTTGACAATTATATTGGGTTTAGTGGAGGATGAGAGAGTTTTCAGTACTTTGGGCTTCCTAAAGTCAAAGGTTAGAAATAAATTAGACAAAAATTTGGATAATTTTTTGAGGCTCTATAATTCTAGGTATTAGGTAGATAGTGTCCCTTATGATAGGGCTCTCGACATTTGGAGAAAAAAATGTGAAAGAAGAGGGATGGCCAACATTTCAAACCCAAGTGGCAATGGCAGTGGTGGTTGTAGTGGCAATGGTTCATGTCCTGATATTGGAAGCAATGAAGATGATGTTGACTTTGGCATGCATACTAACATTGATAGTGAATCTAAAAAAAATGCAATGAACAATGAAATGTTATATGCAATAAATGAGGAGGATTCTAATGATAGTGATGTTGAGCCATTCCAAGCATAGTGGCAACTATAATAGCTTCTTGACTTCAAGTTCTAATTTCGGTATGAGCCAAGTAGTAAGCTAGTAGCTTTGATCTAAGACTCTATCTACTAATTAATTATGTTTGTAAAAGTTAATTTATATCCTTCATTCACTATCCTTTTATAGATGCTTAAATTTTTTTTAAAATATGTTGATGTTACAAACTTATATGTTGAAATTTTCATTGAAACTAGTTTTTACTTTTAGAGTCTACACATGTTGAGATTTTCATTGATTGTATTTCTTAAATATGTTGAGATTTTCATTGATTCTAGTTTTAATAGAATAGTACATGTTGAACTTGAGATTTTCATTCATTATAGTTTTTGGACATTTTTACTTTTAGATTTTCATTGATTCTAGTTTCTTTAAGAAATTGTAACATAATGCATTTAATAGAATAAGCTCTATTTTTTAAAAATGTATTATTATTTATAATTATAAATCAGCCTATAACATAATACATTTAAGAATTAAAAACAATTACAACCTTTTGCAAATGACTCAATGTCAAATTGAAATGACCCTAAATTGCCTTTTGCAGATACAAGGGAGCAATAATAGCTGTAGGTTGGTTTGTAATTGTATATATAATCAAATTATTACTACATAATACAATATCTGTGTACAATCATATTGCCAATTTGCCACATTTTCAATTGTACAATTTTTTCAAGTAGGAGTAGGGAAATTTTTTCCATCTACTCTATGTAGTAATGGTATTCTAGTGCCTGGCTATCCAACTATCCTGATATGCTGGCTATTGATTCCTATAACAATTAAAATTAAACAAAGTTGAAACTAAATCCAAAATTTGAAATTAAAGAGCAAAAAGTAACAAAACAATTATAGTACTATCACTTACTAAGTTGTTACTTCTTAATGCTATTAGCTATGACTGCCACTGATAGCAACAGTAATAGTTTGAGAAGATGACCCAGCTTGAGTGAAGTTCTTTAGGGCACTCCATTCTGTATCATTTGGAAGCTCTATTTGTTTGAGGTTGTAGCTAACTAGTTGTAACATCATCAACGATGAATACTTTACAAAGATAGTTTTACATGAATCAAAGAATTTATCTATAACTGCATTCATTGTTGATAGTGGTTTGATGCAACTTGCAATTCTTTCTAGAGTGGTTTCCTCAGGAAAGTTGCCTAAATCAAAATTCACGGTGTTTTGCAACTTTTTCATGTAATATTCCTTTCCAATGAATTTGCTTTCTGAGTAAGCTAGATTTCATAATCCAACATTTAGCAGGCTTAATATGTTGTGGCTCATCTTCATCAAGTCTTCGGAAGAAGATTTGAGAGCTCAATCTATTTCCATTACTTGTTCACAATTGTGATAGACAACAAAGGTCATTACAGAGGCATCCAAGCAGTTGTTTATTCCATGGTTTGTCAAATCCTTGTCACTAGATCTCTGTACTTTATTCAAAATTTGTTTAGCAAGATTTTTCAAGGAATTGGTGAAGATTCATCTTTTACCCTCAACATCTTTTTTTACATTTTCAAAGACAAGTCTGAGATTTCTATTTAAATCAAGCCATTCTAACAAACTATCACTGTTCTTCATCATTTTGTCCCAATTTTCTTGTTCGATAAGTTTAATCATGTTTATTATAGTATCCTTGAAATAATGATCTTAAAAAGATGTCATTCTATTTTATGCAATTACATTCTCCATCTTTTTCTTCATTTAAGACATCTGTATTTCACTTTTTTTCTGTATTTCGTCCAGTTTCCCTTGCCAATTAGTTTCTCTCTTCCTCTCATCCTCCAATTTCTTCTTCAAATCTTGGATTTTCTTTGTAGTAGTAACCTCTTTTTTCTTCTCATCCTTGAGTTCCCTTATCAAATCATGGATTTTCTTCACAGTGGACTCATTTCTCTTTGCATTTTCCAATTCCTTCTTCAAATCATGGAGTACTTGAGTAGACTCCTCTTTCTTCATGATCTCCAATTCCTTCTTCAAATCTAGGATTTTATTTGCAGTTGACTCCTCTTTCTTCTTTGCATTCTCCAATACCTTCTTCATATGGTGGATAGTGTTACTATTTGCAGTAGCACTAGACTCTATTTTCTTCGCATTCTCCAATTCCTTCTTCAAATCAAGGATTATTTTTGCAATTGACTCCTCTTTTTTCTTCATATTCTCTAATTGCTTCTTCAAATTGTGGATTGTGGTTACACTAGACTCCTCTTTTTTCTTCTCATTCCCCAATTCCTTCTACAAATTATCAATTATCCTTGCCTTAGACTCCCTTTTTTTTCTTTTCATTCTCTAATTCAATCTTCAAATTATTATTTTCTTTGACAACAGAGTCCAAGTCAGTTTTCAATTTATTGTTGACCTATGCACTACTCTCTACAGACTTGAACAACTGTGTAGTAGAGGCTTTTTCATGTTGAATTCTTTTTTTGCACTCATCCAATTATTTAGTCAAATTTTGTACTTGTTCATTCATCTTTTCTTGCTAGACAATTGCCTCTATAGGAGAAGAGTTCTTTATCCTATTTTGCAATTTTTTGAACCTATTGTCTGTTGCTTTCTCCTTGGCCTTCACATTATCAAAGTCTACCTATAACTTTTCTATTTGCTTTGTAAGCCTCTTTTTTTTCCTCTCCACTTTTAGAAGTGTAGAGTAGACCATTTTGTTGCTCTCTTTTGATATATTGATTTTGTCAATATTTTTCACTTTTGACAAATCCATTTGAAGACTGGTAACTTATACATCATTATGATTTATTATATTTTCTAGTAGATTATTATCTCTAGCCATGAAGTTCATCATTTTATTATTTGGATCATATGTTGGAAATATTCTGTTAGTAGATCCCTAACATTCAACAAGTACATCACTTTTCAAAGTCTTCATAATTTGCCTTTTTTTTTGGCTTGTTTGATCAAACTTTGATGCAAACTTATTGAAACTAAAACTAGGTTTGCTAACACAATTGAGTGTTTGAAAGGTGAATTATTAGTTTTATTGTTGTATGCTCCTCTAACTCCAGTTAAAATTACTCCACCTACAATTGTATTTTGAGGATTGCCAACATACTAAAGATGGCCCATTCCAAATTTTAGCATTTTAGGACTATTTTAAGGGTTTTGTATAGAAGCTACTGGTGCATACATTGGTGAAGTAACCATTAACATTGCTTCTGGTGTAATTGTCATAAATTTTTACATTTTTGCACAAAGTTCATCCATGCTAGTGCTAGTGCTAGTGCCAATGCCAGTGAGATCAACTACAACTAAATTTGAAGATTTAACAAATAATATGTTGGGATGACTTTCAAAAGCAAAAGTATAATTTTTTTGCCCTTTCTAGATGAATGATCTTCAATCTCATTGGAGAGTCCAATGATTGGTTTACTTCCTCTTTTAGGTGGGTCTAGTACTGGAACTGGATTCCAAATCCCTTCACCACTTACACTAATGGGCCCTATACCTGCATAACCCATTTTTCATATCATAGTTTCCCCTTTACTATACATTTCTTTAATAGAATCACTCATTTGAAGAGTAACAATATGTCTACCCCTAGTTGACCAGGAATCCTGAATACCTTGAATGTCAGCATTAGACTCAAGGTCCTTCTATCTTTGAATATCATTGTCACTGCAACTACCAAAATCATATAGTACAATTGGATGCTCTTTATTCCAATAATCATTGAAAAGCTCATCCTCCTCAATTTTCTCAAAACCTACTGATATCTTTGGTTCACCCAAATTTTGCCCCATTTTTCAAAAATCAGTCATCTTGGTTTGACACCACAATTCAAATGTGCATGCCTCTTTAATTGCTTTCAACATACACCTCTTAGAAGTTTGAGATGCTTTCTTGTAGAAATTTAAGTATGTCAGAGGCTCTGATTTGTGCGATTCTAATATGTGCAATGTCATAATTTGAGATGATAATTCTTGCATTGAAATTATTCTTTGTTGGATGTTTCTCCATCTCTTTCTTAAGCTCATCCCACAAATCCTTATTTTTAAAATTTTCTATCAATGGCATCTCTTGATGTTGATATTTTCTCACAGGGTTCCCATTGGCAATAAGTCTTATTTTTACTATGTTCAGTGGATCATAATTCTAGTGACTAAAAAAATCAAACCCAAAAAAATTTACCAATTCATTTGCCACTTTGAAAGTCTTTCTCTCAAATGTGAGGCCTCCAATTGCAAGAGGCGGGGAAGAAAATATCATTTTCTTTTGTTGTCTATTGAAAAGTTCATTTGCACTCTCCATTTGTTGTACATATTCTAGTGCAAAAACCCTTTCTATAACATGCATTGGAAGTTTGCATGGTTCAACCGCTAAATCATAAAACCTTAAGATAGTGGACTTTTCCATGAAGAACTAGTCAACCTATTGAATTTGACTTCCCAGTTGAATGCAATATTTATAAGACACAACCAATCTAGGCATCAAAGTGCTTGTGATTTTTTGGTAAATAGGTGCCAAAAAGAAGTCTACAAAATGGTTGTAGTTATTATTGTTAGTAGTCATCATCATCTTATGTGTCCACTCATATACTGGACTTGGAGTCTTTGATTTCTTCTAGGTTTTTTCATCAAACTTATAGACCTCAATATCAAGCTTGTTGTTCTTTGTCTCAAATATTGGGTGATGCTTTGCTAAAGAAGGTAGCACAAGTAACTTGTGAACCTAAATGTTTTCATCTTGCTTGTAGTTGTACTTTGTTTAATCATTAGTAATTGTTGTTGCATAGATTCAACAATGTACTAAACAAAATTATATCTTACATATACCTTCTCAACTGACTGACCTTGACAATGGATATTATAAATCATTTCAAGAACACTGGCCCCCACTTCCTTGTTACTATCCAATCCTAGACAAAATGATAACAAAGAAATAGTATTTTGAACCCATAGCTCAAAAATATCATACTAATAAGGAGGCTTATGGTCTATGTCCAGTGTAACATTAGTAGATGACTCTAAGTTTATTGAACCCTTAATATATGAATCTTGAAAAACTCTTTCCAATTTGTCATAAACCTATGCTAGTTTATTCAAGGCAATGTGCTCATTAAAGCTTTTTGGTTTAAACCCCAGCCCTAGGTCTAACAGAGTGAAAAGTTCACTCTCAAATATGGATAAAATTTCCTCCTGAGTGTTTTGGTTTACAATTGTCTTTCTATTTTTATCATAATTATGAGTGCATAGCATTACAATTTCAGGGTAAGGAAATACTTCAGATATAATGAGGTTTGCTAATCCAGTAACCAAATCAATTAATTTATTTGTATGTGCACGAATATTGTTGTTATATTTGTAATAATTTCACCCCCCTTTTGTGTATCTTTTCACTTATTAAACAATGAATGTTTAATTCCCATGATTCCAAAATCTCCATGAATTAAAGGATAAAAAATATTATGACATTCATCAGTGAAACCTGGAGTTTGTAGCACTTGCCTGAGTTCTAGAATGTCTTTCTTTTCCTTTATGCTTGCACTCGTACTGGAGGTTTTTTATTTTGTTTTGCCCATGTCTGCTAGTGGTTATTACACAAAATTCTTCTTCAAGCCCTATTTAAAAAAATTGTAAAGTTTAAACCTAAGACAATAAAAATCAAAATTTCTATTGCTGCAAATTGCAATAAAAAAATAAATTTAAAATTTAAATACCTAGAATCGAGATTTGATAATTGGTGTTATCCTGTGATACTCAAGTTTCACACTTTCAATCTTTAGAACACAAAATGGAATTCAGTCAGTCTTTGAAAAGTTGAAATTTGAAAGCTCTATCATATCGGACTCTTGACTTGGAGAACTTTCAACTTCATACTCTAAAAACATAGAAGGTAAATAGTTAAAAGTTAAAATGAAAGTATTAAGTAATTAATGGATTTAAGTACTTTACTAATAGTATGTACAATGTACGTGTAAATGACATAAAGACCCAATAATGTAGTAATTTACATAACTATAATAATAATAAGTAAAAATTTATTAGATTAATATACATTTGAATTTTGAAATTTGTTCATTTTAAATAAATTAATTAATAAAAATCAAACTTAATTATCGATTTGATTTTTGGGTCAATTTGTGGAATGTTATCACTGTTGTCAAGAGTCATCAGGAATCGTGACACTTGTTAAGGACACGTGTCACGATTCTGAATGTTTCTTGACAATAGCGATAGCAGACCCAAAATTTACTCGAAATTCATCTTAGGTCGTTGCCCTGCCTTTTAGTTAACAATCACAACATCATCAAGTTGGGATTAAGTAATAATTTTTTTAAAAGACAAAACATAATTATTATTAATATTAATCGAGTTTTGACACTTAATTGAGCTAGACGCATGTCACAATTCTGGATGAATCTAGGCACATGGGAAAATATTTCACAAATCAGCCCAAAATTCATCTCAGGTTGTCAATCTTTCTTTTAGTCAATGATCAAGATTTTTGATAGAATATTTGAGTACACGTGTCCCAATTTTGGGTAGAAATAGAATCTAACTTCAATCTTTTAAAATTTGGCCTGAAATAGAGCTATGGTCATTGATCTATTGTTCATTGAACGGTCCAGATCAAATTATGAATCGTTAAAACTTAAACCTTTCAAATAACTAATGTTAATTATTTAAACAAGGTTCCATAGCAACTAAGTTTGTGGCAAAAAATTTAATAGAATTAGTAAAAATTGGTTTTAAAAAATATTAGGATGAAAAGAATTTAAATAGCATATTAATTAATATAGTGAAAAATATTGAAATAAATATTGTTAAAGAAATTGTTATTAATTATTATTATTTTATTTTAAAGTTTGAGCATGTCAAAATCATGATGTTAATTTAATTATATATAAAATATTATAAATATAATATAATTTATAATAATTTTATTATAATAGTTATAATATAATATAAATAAAGGATTTTCTTTTCTATTATAGAAATGGTTTTATTTTCCTATCATAAAGATGATATGAAAAATTCAATGAAGATATATTAAATTTTATAAAATAAAATTGGTAAAGGATATGAAATAATAATGACAATAGTTTAATTTAAATAAAATAATTAAAATTTAAAAATATAATTACAAATGCTATATTTTTATTTTTATTTATTATTTAGTTTCAAAATTAAAATGTAATATAGTTTAATTATCTATAAATTATTAACATATATTGAAAATTGTGATAATTGTTTATAAATATAATTATTATTAATATTAACTGAGTCATGACACTTAATTGAGCTTTGCAATGATCGGACACATGTCATGATTTTGAATGAATCTAGGCACATGGGAAACCATTCCCCAAATTAGCCTGAAATTCATCTCAGGTCGTCGATCTTTTTTTTAGTCAACGGTCAAGATTTTGGGTAGAATCTTCAAGTACACATGTCCCAATTTCAAGTAGAACAGAATTTAACTTCAATCTTTTAAAATTTGGCCTGAAACAGAGTCGCAGTTGTTGATCTATCATTCATTGAACGGTCAAGATCAAATCGTGAATCATTAAAACTTAAACCTTTCGAATAACTATAATATAATATATAAAACTTTATATATATAATATAATTTATAATAATTACTATAATAGTTATTATATAATATGAATAAAGGATTTTCTTTTCTATCATAAATTATAAACTTGTTATTGTAAAGATGATATGAAAAATTCAATGAAGATATATTAAATTTTATAAAATAAAATTGGTGCAAGATATGAAATGATAATGACAATAGTTTAATTTGAATAAAATAATTAAAATTTAAAAATATAATTACAAATGCTATATTTTTAATATTTATTCATATTTATTATTTAGTTTCAAAATTAAATAGTTTAATTATCTATAAATTATTAAAATATATTGAAAATTGTGATAATTTTTTATAAACTATTCTTCATCATTTAAATATTTCATAATGAAAATAATTTAGGTGACAAGATAGGTATGAAATAAAAAATTGACACATAAATTATCAAAATTTTATTTAACTTTATTAAGGTTATAATCTTTAGTTTTCCTTGAAATCTGCTCTTATCACTCCATTTGTTTTAACTAATCAGATTAAAGAAAAATAGTTTTAGAAATTACAAAACTTTTAATTGAATAATTTTTTACTATAAATCATTAATCAAATATGAAAACATAAAGGGATTGTTGAAACCCTTTTTTTGTTTCTAAGTTCTAACTTTATAACTATTAACAATTAATTTTTTTATAACAAAGTCGCAGACTAACATTTCAACAGTGCATTGAGATGCCAAAAACAAAGTCGTAGACTAACAGGAACAACAATTTGAGAAGCCAAAAACTATTGTTTTTATTGATAATATTTTAGTGTACAATGTACATAATACTGATTCATAGCATAGATATTCAAAATAGCTCATTAAATCAGCTTGGTTTTACTATTTCATAATTTACATTAAAGGGCAAGGTCCAATCCAAAGAAAAAATAGATATCTTAAAAATATTTTTTTGCCCGAAGGGCAATGGTTAAGGAAACTCAAGAAATAGGGAATGAGGAACTAGGGAACAGGGTGGCTAGAAGCATCAAGGAGCTAAGGGGTCGAGGGCTTGAAGCCTTCAATCAAAAAGATCTTCAAGTGCCTCCACGGGGAATCTATTGGAGAAGATGATGTCATTGAACTCATCCAACCATGTGAAGTCAGTCTTATTGACATCATCCAACAATAGCCACTTCTGTAAAAAATACCTTTTGAGTTGCACCCACTTCTGATGGTGAGTCAATTACCATTCATTCTTGCCAAGTAGGAAGGGATACTTTTGTATAATGCTCCCTATGCCTTTCTCCCAGCACTTGTCTACTACATCTACAAAAAGGATGCTAATGCCCGGCCTTGGTACTTGCTCAACCAATACAAGAATTTTGACATCATTTTCTAAAAATGTTTCCTTAAAAATGTTATGCAGAAGCATTACAATGTCTATTTGATTGCCTCCAAGGTCAAGAAAAGATGCGAGGAAGCGGGAGATAATATCCGCGGGCACATGGTACCTCTTATCATTTCTTAAGAATTCATGCCCAAGGACCATGAATATAGCATGGCGGATAAAAGGACTTTGGGCATCTGGCTTGCAAACCATGGCAAGAACATTTTTTAGGAATCCTGCCCAAAATGGACTTTTGCAAAGCCATTATAGCATATTTCAAGTGAATTGGCATATCCATGACTAAGATTCGAGAAACTCTGCAAATCGAATTCAGATTGGAGAATTTGAGAAATGATAATGAAAGAGGAATTGAAGAGGCTATTTAATGGCAGTTGCATTATTATTTTTGGCATTTGTGATCTTTCATATCTTATTTTTCTATATTCCTATTAATTTTCAAGTGTGCAAAATGCTGAAATGTACTCACATTAATGTCAGATAGTCAAAAGTTTTTGACATTGAGTACATTCCAGTTAATGCCTTAATGGTTTCTGTGCAAAACTTTCCACGTGTCTCCATTCCAGAGAATTTCATGCGAGTCCAGGTCTTTTCAAGTGAGTGGCCCTGAAATGCATCTTCTATCATTGATCTCTAATTAATCAATGGTCAATAAAACTATTGTATTAACAATACAAAACTTGAAAGTGATGGTAGCTGACTTGGTAATAGTAACACTGACATAACGATGTTATGACATTATTAATAATAGACCTAAGACAATACACAAGTTGAAACTTAAGGTGACTTCTAATTCACTTTTAGATTAAACAAATTTTTAGTTTAACACTAAAGATTAGTCAAGCCCATTATTATTCATTTCCCTACAAAACAAGTAATTCACTTGTGACATTATTAATTCATTTTTGGCAAGGGAAAAAAATAGCCATCATTTATTTATATGTCAACAAGAAAAAACATTAATTCACCACATTTAAAATAATTTTTGCTAGGGCAAGAAAAAATTGCCAACATATAATATTTTATTTCCTTATATGGAACAAAAAGATGACCTTGACATTAAAATTTTCTTGCCCACAAAACGTTAGATTCGCCAATATTTTATGCATTTTTTTCAAGAGGAGTTTCTTAGGTAGAAATATGGGTGAGGTATTGGGAAGGGTCCTAAGTAGGGTTTTCCACCTCAAAATCTCATGTACCATCCACAGTGTCATCACATTTCTCCTCCTCTTTATTATCAGTATCCTCCTTCAACTTCTCCTTATCATCACTCAAGGTCTTAGCACTCTCCTCCAAATTAGTCCCTTCCTCGTCCTCCTCCTAAGAGTGTCTAGTCATTTTTTTAAAATCTACCCTTGGTCTTAGGAAGCTTACCTAATCTTTTTCTATTCCCATGACACTCATCATTTGAGTCCCCAATCTCCACTTCCAACTTCTTCTCAATTTTAACTTTTTTATTAGCAATTGGCTCCAAAACCAGGGTTTTTTTTTACCTAATCTTGATCGAGGTTTTCTATTGTGAGGGTTGTGGAGTAGGGGCATAGCTACCACCCACAAACTCAAGACAAAGGGGGGCACTAATGGGGAGGAAATTATCAATGGCTATGACTTTGGGAGGGCAAAGGGCTAGGTGGAACTGAAATAAAAAAAACATGAGCCCTTGGTACAAAATGGTACAATTAATCCATTCTTCTTTTTCTCCTTGACATCTGTAACCATCTCTTCTAGGGTGTGCATAAAAAAAAAGAGAATACAGACTAACCCCCTATTACGAAAGTGATTAAGAAAAGGAAAACAGTAAAAATAATACACACCATATCTACCTTCTAGGGTAAGATACTTTATTATGACTACAACCATGTTGTCCTAGGGCTTTGGTAACTTATCTCTCTAAAAACTACCTCAATACCTGTCTGAGGCTTCATCACCTATGAAAAAACTAGATAGACTAGCTTCATCCATCACCTTCATGATCTTCTTCCACTTCCTTCCAATTATGTCAAGGCCCGTTGCCATAGCTATGGTGTCCTCATTCACCTAAAACGTGATACCAATGATAGTGACCCTCCTATCCTTCTAGCTACTGACAAATTATTGAGAACAATTCTCATTGTAGCCAGCTATGGCCTGCATGTATGGGAAAAACCCCCCTTCCTTCAACATTATCCAAGTTTCTTGCCTTTTGGAGAAATCCTCCATCGTCGTGGGCCCTAATCTTTTAAGGTCCCCACCCATGAGAACTTGCTCCTCAATTATATGTGATGCAGGAGCATCCAGAGGTATAAGGGCAATCCTGTGTCACCCAAAAAAAATGTACTTAGACTTAGTTTCTGTTTCATGTCTTTACATTTTTGGATACCCATTTGGCTCAAATAAAGGTTCCAACTCTCATAGTTCAACTATCAGTGCATTTGAAAATCCCAAAAAAATAGGAGCATGCAATTTGGCCATCATTTTGGTGACCTAGAACGTGTGACTTGGCTAGATGAATGTAATTGAGATTTAGAGCATTCCATAAAAAGAATCAGGTCAAAAGGCCCCACGGTTTGAAAGTTATTGCAGTTTTTTGGGTTTTGGAGACCTCCTAAGAATGCTTCAAAGTCAGGTTTGGGGCATTAAATGACCTCGAAAAGGGTCAAAAAATGGGGGACGAGCGAAGCTGGTCCATAGGGCTATAGAGCGCTTCGAGAGCTTTTTGAAAATGTAAATGGTTCGTCAATCGGAGCTACGGTTCAAAAGTTATGCCTCCCGGAAGTTCGGCTACCGTTTCTGGATTCTTCTAGATTTGCACCGACTTCTAACGTGGCTTCTGGAACCTTCTATTTTGTCGGTGGATGCCTACTAGCACTTTCTAGAATGTACTCCTAGTCCTTAACCCTCCGGGGTCTATTTAAGGAGATTTTTGGCATTGTAAAAGGCAGTTCGGATTGGAGCTTGAGAGGAGGTGCTAAAAGGAGAAATATTCTCCAGATTTATGCTATTGTAAGCCCGTAGGGCATGTTTTGAAGTTTATTTTCTCTGCACTGTTTGTACTAGCTTATTTTCTCAGTTAATATAATTCCTCTTTCTATTGTGTCTATTCTGTTGTTGGGTTGTATCCCCATCAATATGACTTTCCACGAGCTTAGTAATTTTCATTTGCAAGATAACACCACCCAAGAAATTGCAAAAGTAGGGCTAACAATGGTTTGTCTAATGGTTATAATGGCTTCTACCTTACCTTTCACGAGGATGTAATATCTAGAATGTTTAGGCCATCTTAAAATATCATTATGGAGAGTGTAAATGATCTGATCATACCTTAATGATCTGACAATAATAATAATGATGACATTTTTTGTAATCATCTCATACCGCATAAAAATGATGGCTCTTTTTTAAAGCTGGGATTATTAATTTCCCTCCTTTTTTGTGCCCTTGTGTGACACAATCCACATAATTGATCCTTGCTAAATGTCTTGTCATATTTAAGATGATCATAACCATCATTTTATTCAGAAAGTTGCCAAAAATGTAAGTATAACCATCATTTTATTCAGAAAGTTGCCAAAAATGTAAGTTCTCCAAATTTGGGTAATCATCAAACATAGTTTAGAGGAGTCCTTTCCCTACTTATGAGGGAATTTATGTAATTGGTAGCATTTTAGTACTCATCCATCTTTTTAGGCTATCCAATTCAAATCCCAAGCCTACCATAGCATCTTCCACCACATTGCCTTCCCTAAAAGTGTGATGTAACTCATATTGATCAAGGATCATCAGGAATAGCCAAATGTGCTCCATTCTACAATGTAAAGCCAACTTGGTTGAGCATGCCCTTGGGCATAGTCAATGATGAGTTTAGAATCACCTTCTATAGTTAATTTCCCAACCTTCATCTCCATAGAAAATTGAAGTCCCCAAAGTAAGGCAATGGCCTCAACTATATTATTAGACCCCTATCCTAGATTCCTCGAGTAGGCTAACAATAGCTCTCCCCTAGCATTTTGTAGCACACCTCCAGCAGCAACCAAACCATCTCTCACCACCCCATAAAAATTTGAGCTTGATAGTAGAAATTGTTGGAGGGGTTCAATGGGTACTTCTTCAAGCTAAAATTTTGGAGTTTTCAAAGTGCTAGAAGTTGGGGAGAATGTCCCAATTTCTAGCAATCTCCCCTTTCTTCATGCTCAGTAGTTCCTGTGGGGCTTTGTACTTGGCCACCATAACATTCTCCATAACCAACTTCCTCAATATCTCTCCCACTACCTCCTCCCCCCTTTCTTCATCCTTGAAGGCCCTATTACTCCTCTTCTTCCAGACACCCTAGAAAATATTTGGGGGGAGGATATTCCAAAGGATTCTAAGTTGAGGGTGGTAGAAGCAACAATTCTAGTTCTCCACAACTTGTTCCATTCCTCTATTCATGACCCAATCCAATGGGAATTTTCTCTAGATGTAAGACCATTACCCTTAAAGCATAGGGGAATTCAAGAAAAAAGTTCTCTATGCTTTCCTCTTTCTGCTTGCAAAGATAGAATATGTTAGTATTCGATTTTCCTCTCCTCCTTAGGTTGTCAATTGTTAAGATCCTACCATGCATGATCATCCACTAGAAGAAATTGGCTTTTGGTAGCAAGTGACTATTCTAGATCTTTGTCTAGCTAATGGGGGTCTGATCTATTTCAAATATAAGATGGTAGGTAGAATTAATCAAGAACTAACCATTAGTCCTATCCCAAACCACCTTATCAAGTTGAGCATGCAAGGGGAGTTTGTGGTAGCTTATCACCTCCTCCAATTCTTTAACTAGGGGGTCCTCTCTGTTAGGAATATTAGTAGTGGATAGGCATTTCCATTTCCTTTGGACATCAATATAGTCAGCCACCTTCTCTCCTAGCATTCATTTTAAAGGTTCATGTGGGCCGCTAAACTTTTTGTAGATTAGTGGTTTCACCCCAGCCAGTTGTCATCCCAGAATCTTATTCTAATAGCATTTCCCACCAACCATCTCACCCCTTTCCTCGGAAGGGACCTATTCTTAAGGATGTTATTCCAAACCTTAGAGGTACCTGGGAGGTCATTATTGAGGAGATTATACCTAAAATAGGTGTTGGCTAGGTACTTAGCCCTCATGATTCTCCTCCACCCATTCTTGTTTTCCAACAATCTCCACCCCATTTTGGTAAGTAGTGTTTTATTCAGGTCAAAAATTCTTCTTATTCCTAATTCCCCCCTTCTCTTTGGGTTTACAAACATCCTCCCAATTAACAAGGCTCAACTTGTTTCTCTCCTCTGTACCAAACCATAGGTAGTTCCTTTGCATTTTTTTGAGTTTTTCAGCCATACTCTAATTAATCTTGAAAACAGAAAGAAAGTAGATAGATATACCCTACAGAGCTACCACCAGTAGTTGGAGTTTCCCTGCATTGCTCAGTATTTTACCTTTCCACCTAGCAAACTTTTTATGCATCCTTTCTAGAATGGTGTTTAAAAAAGTGGTGGAAACATCCTTGATCATTAGGGGGAGACCCAAGTAGGTGTTTGAGAGGTTTGTAGAGTGACATCCAAGATATTTTTAATCTTCACCTGCAAGACTTCAAGAGTGTTAAAAAAATAGACCTTACTTTTTATGAGGTTAATTTTCTGACCTAAACAATCCTCATAGTTAGTGAGTAGATCCCTCCAAGCTCCAGCCTCTTGGATAGAGGATTCACCAAATAGGAAAGTGTAATCCATGAGTTGTATATACTTAGGAGGTAGTGTAGTATCAGATTGGATAACTTTTATGTCGCCTAACTTTTCCAACCTACAAACCAACCTTCTCAATACTCTAGCCACCTAAATGAAAAGCTAAGGGGATAGAGGCTCACCTTGTCTCAGGCTTTGCCAGCTTGAAAGTTACCCCAAGGAGTCCCATTGAGCAGCAGCTCATACTGTGTAGTTTCCACCATATTTCTTCTGATATTCACTACATCCTTTCAGAACCCCACCTATTCTGAAAAATCATAAAGGAAGATCAAATTAACTCTATCATAGGCCCTTGAAATATCTAATTTAAGGGCCATTCCCAGTCATCTACTATTTTCCATGGAGTGAATGATTTCATGGGTGGTAATGACACCATCTAGGATTTTTTTACCTAGGACAAATCCCTACTGTGGGCCCTTGATAACCATTTCCAGGAAAGGTTTAATCCTATTGACCAGCACCTTGGAAAAGACATTGTAAATGGTGTTGCAAAGGCTGATTGGTCTAAAATCCCTTATGTTCTTAGGTGTCTGGATCTAATGTAGGAGCATCCTAGGTTGACATGTTATCCTACTCATTTTTTTTCATTCTGCTAGTTGTTGCTAAGTTGCATTCATTTTCGAGTGCTAGTAATTTTGTAGTATCAGCCGAGTTGAAGTTATCCCAAGTTTTGTTAACATTTGGATTAGTGTGTTATACCATCTCACTCTACAATATTGATCAAGTTATTTAGTGTGTGTCAAGTTATATAGTGTGTGCCAAGTTATCCAATGTGTGTCAAGTTATCTAGTATTGACCAAGTGTTCCTTCATGTGCTGAGTGAGCCTGTTACTTCTTGTCGCTTAGTTCCTTCTTTAGCTAAGTTGTTTATGTTTTGGGAGATGACTTGTGTGTTTAATTTTGATTATGAGTTTTATGATAGGATCTTGTCTTGGGATGTGTGTTAAACATTTTAAATTTGACCTTTCTGTTATGTAATGTTCTAGAATCTTCTGTAAGCTATTTTGGCAAGTATAAATAGGGTGTTTAGGCTTAGATTAGAAGTAGAGAAGTAAGAGAAGTTGGAGAGAAGTTATGGAAGTTTGAATTTGAAGCTAGATCATGGATCTTTAATGTATTTTGTATTGATTCATAACATTGAAGGCCTTATAGCTAGGCATGTATGTTAATTACTTGATGAATGAATAAAAGTGTTTTGTTCTCTCTCTTTGGTGTTGTTCTATTTGTGTGTTTTTTAATGTTGTGTTAACTCTACAAGGTGGTTTGGATTGTTGGGTTTTCCTTTGGCCCTAGTTCTTATTTCCCTCCTTTTGTTAGGTGGTATCAGAGCTTGAGGTTCATCCTTGTAGAGATTGGATTGTGTAGAGCCCTAATTTGTATTTGGTTGTAGGGTTGTAGATCTATAGATTTGACCTATAACTTGTAGAGGGTTACAATCTTATAGGAACCTAATTTAAAAAGATGGTATGAAGTAGAGGAAGTGTTGATAATGTCATAATGGATACACTGAGACAACTTATAGCCAAATTAGACGTTGTAGAGACAACCTAGACATGAGGAGCACATCTTGATGTTGTGAGTGATGATGAAGAAATGGCACCAAACCCTAATCCAAAACTTGGAGAATGAAAAAAGATTGTTGAGAGTATTGTCTAAGGCATATTCAAAGTCTGTTGCAGAAGTTATTTCTAATGATGGAAAATTGGGCACCAATGCTATGTTGGATTGGATCTCTGATACAGAGAATTTCTTTGATTATGAAAAAAATCCTAATAATAGGAAGGTGAAACTTGTAGTTACTAGGTTGAAAGGTCATGATTCACTATGGTGGGAGCATTTACAAATTGATAGACAAAGGAGAGGAAATGAAAAGATCATAACTTGGGTGAAAATGGTGAACAAGGTAAATAAAAAATCCCTTCCTGTTGATTACCAAGTTAGATTGTTGAGGAAAATGCAAAATTTGAGACAAGGAGACATGACTATAAAGGAGTATACTGAAGAGTTTTGTAGATTGGACATTAGATCTGGACATGTGGATGATGATTTTGAGAAAATTGTAAGATATATAAATGGATTGAGATCTGGAATCTAGGATGAAATAATTTTTGTAAAATTGGAAAGTGTGAAAGAAGCATTTCAATATGCTTTGAAGGCTAAGGAGATCTTGACAAAGAAGCATGGACAAAGATAAAGAGGTAGAGGTGGTAGATTCCAGAGAGGCAAAGGTAGATCTTATAGTGAAAGTGGTAGATCTAATAGTTCTATGTAGGATAAAGGAAAATTTGAATGGAAGAAGGATGACAAAGACAAGACTGAGTGGAAAGGTGGTAGTTCATAACAAGGAGATACCGGTTCTTATCAAGGAAGAGGTAATTTTTATTCTAGAGGTGTTTTTTGTGGTAACTATTTCAAATGTGATAAAGAAGGGCATAGATCTTTTGAATGTAGATCCTTTGAAAGTGCACAAGGTAATAGAAATGTTGCAATTCAAGGGGACATTGAGGGTTCACTGAGTGGACCTAAGGCTGGAGAAAATATGATGGTGAGAAGAACCTTATGTAATAAGGGAAGTCATTAAGAACCTATTTTAAGAAGAAGTCTTTACAAGACCAGATGTAAGATGGCAAGAAAATGTTGCAAGGTGATCATTGATAGTGGAAGTTCAAAAAATCTAGCATCAAAAGAGTTTGTTACAAAGTTGTAGTTGCAAAGGCTGAAGCATCCTAAAACTTATCATGTTTCATGGATCAAAGATGAGAATAATATATTGGTAAGTGAATAATGTGTTGTGAAGTTCAAGATTGGACATTATTTTTATGAAGTTTTGTGTGATATTATGCCTATGGATTGTTGTAATATTTTGTTGGGTAGACCTTGGCAATATGATACATATACTATACATGATGGAAGATTGAATTAATATACTCTTCTAGTGAATGGGAGAAAGAAAATATTGTTGCCTTTGATTGAAATTCTAGATGAGGGTAATTGTACTATTGTTCAAGTTTTCATGGTTAATGGAAATAAATTTGAAAAAGAAGTGAAGAAGAATCAAGCTTCTTTTGTCATAATTCATAGAGGACCAAGTTTTTGTAGTAATGATCAAGCTATAGAAGCTGATAATGATCGAGTACCAGTAGAAATTGAAAACTTGCTGAATGAGTATAAAGAGATTGTTGTAGAGGATATTCCTAATGGTTTACCACCAGTAAGAAGTATAAGTCATTATATGGATCTGATTCCTAGAGCCATTTTTTTGAACAAAGCATCATATAGATTAGCACCTATAGAGAATGAAGAACTTAAAAGACAAGTAAATGAGTTTTTGCAAAAAGATTTGATCAGAGAAATTTTGAGTCCATGTGTTGTACCTATTGTATTAGCACATAAAAAGAATAGAGAATGGAGAATGTGTATTGATTTCAGAGTTATTAACAAGATCACAGTGAAATATAGGTTTTCAATGCTAGGGATGGATGACATAATGGATTGTTTGAGTGGAGAAAAGAATTTTACCAAGATTTATTTAAAGAGTGGTTAACATCATATCAGAATAAGAGAAGATGATGAATGGAAGATTTCTTTCAAGACAAAAGATGGTTTTTATGAATGGTTGGTTATGCCTTTTGGTTTGACTAATGCATCTAGTACTTTCATGAGGTTGATGAATGAAGTTCTGAAAATATTTTTGGGTAAGTTTGTAATTATTTACTTGGATGACATTATGATATTTAGTAAGACTAAGGAAGAACATCTTGAGCACATTAGACAAGTATTGCGGAGATTGAAAGAGGAGAAGTTGATGATTAATCTTAAAAAGTGTTCCTTTCTACAAGAAGAGATTGTGTATTTGGGATTTGTGATTTTAGTTGATGGTTTCAGAATGGATCCTAAGAAGGTTAAAGCAATTTTGGAATGGCCTACACCTAAGAATGTGGGTAAGGTAAGATCATTTCATGGTTTGGCTAGTTTCTATAGGAAGTCTATATAGAATTTCAATGTTGTTTGTAATGTTATAACTGAGACATTGAGAGGAGATAAAAAGGAATTCAAATGGAAACATGGAGCTAATAAGAGTTTTGAGACATTGAAACAAAAGGTTGCTGAGTTACCTGTATTGGCTTTGCTTGAATTCAATAAGGTATTTCAAGTTGAATATGATGCAAGTGGTAGTGCAATAGGAGTTGTATTGATTTAAGAAGGTAAACATGTTATTGTCTTTAGTGAGAAGTTGAATGATGCTAAAAGGAATTATTTTGTGTATGATCAATAATTTTATGCTATTGTTCAAGCATTGAAGAAGTGGAGACATTATTTGATTCCTAAGGAGTTTGTGTTGTATAGTAATCATAAAGCTTTACAATACTTGGAAAGTCAACATAAAATGAATTAGAGACATATGAATTGGATTGAGTATTTGTAGAGTTTTAAATTTTTCATTAAGCATAAGACTGGAGTCACTAATTGAGTTATCAATTCATTGAGCCGAAGATGTTCTTTGTTGACCAAGTTGAAGGTCAAAGTTCTTGGTTTTGATGACATGAAAGAGTTGTATATGATACTGACCCAAATTTTTTAGAGGCATGGAGAGAGTGTAGAGCATTAAATCTATCATATCACATAAGTAAGTATGATAAATATTTCATTCAAGAAGGTATGTTGTTCAAAGGTATTCAATTGTGTATTCCTAGAAACTTTATGAGGTTGAATTTGATTAAGGAAAAGCATAGCGGTGGACTTGCTAGACATTTTGGAATTGATAAGAGATTGAGTTTGCTAAAGGAGAAATATTATTAGCCACAAATGTATAAGGATGTTCAAAAGTTTTTGAAGAGTTGTGGAGTTTATCAAGTTGCAAAAGGAGTAAATCAGAATATTGGATTCTATACACCTACTTTTATTCCTAAGAAACCTTGGAGTGACATCAATATGGATTTTTTTATTGGATTTGCTCAAACAACAAAGGGGTGTGATTCTATATTTGTTGTTATGGTTCAATTTTTTTTTAAATGGGTCATTTTATACAATGTAAGAAGACATCAGACGGTGAGCATGTTGTTGAAATTTTCTTTAAGGAGATTATTAGATTGCATGGATTACCAAAAAGTATTATTTCTAACAGAGACAGTAAATTTGTTGGTTATTTTTGGAGAACTTTGTGAAAGATGATGGGTATTGAGTTGAAGTTTAGTTCTACATTCCATCCATAGACTGATGGACAAACAAAGGTTGTGAATAGAAGCTTGGGTAATTTTTTGAGATTTTTAGTTAGAGATGAACCACATAATTAGGAGATGTTATTAGCACAAGTTGAATTTTCATATTATAATTTTGTGAATAGAAGTTTATGGAAAACACCTTTTGAGATTGTTACAGGAATGCAGCCTAGAGGAGTATTAGATTTAAAGGATGTTGCTAGTGAAGAAAAAAGAAGTGTTGCAAGAGAAGAATTTGCTGATTTTAAGGAGTCCTTGCATAAGGAGGTGAAGCTAGAGTTGGAACAAAGTGATCAAAAGTACAAGGAGAATGTTGATAGGTCTAGAAGACATCATGTTTTTGAAGTTGGTGATGAGGTGATGGTTCATTAGAAGAAAGGAAAATTTCCTATTGGAACATATAGTAAGCTAAAGATGAAGAAGTTTGGACCTTGTAAGATCTTGAAGAAGTTTGACAATGGAAATGCTTATGAAGTTGAGTTAACTGATGACATGGATATATCTCCTCTATTCAATGTTGTTGATTTATATAAGTATTATGAGTTAGATGATGAGTTTGTTGTACTTGATGATTATCCTAAGAAGTAGATTGAAGAGGTTGAACATATATTGGATCAGAGAGTTAGTAAAAGTACAAGAGGAAAAGACTACTATGAATATTTGGTAAAGTAGAAAAATAGACCAGTTGAAGATGGTAAATGGATTTCTCCATCTGAGTTGGATTTAGCTCAAGTTGTGACATCTCAACAATTTAGGAGAATCATTCATTTCTACCCTGGTTGTCTGATGTAGGAGCATCCAAGATTGACATGTTATCTTGCTTATTTGTGTTCATTCTGCCAATTATTGTCAAGTTGTAGTCATTTTTGAGTTGTAGCAATTGTGAAGTGCTAGTAATTTTGTAGTATTAGTCAAGTTGTATCTATCCCAAGTCATGTTAACATTTCGATTAGCATGTTACCCCATCTCACTCTATAATATTGACCAAGTTATTCAATGTGTGCCAAGTTATACAATGTGTGTTCAATTACCTAGTGTGTGTCAAGCTATCCAGCATTGACCGAGTGTCCCTTCATGTGCCGAGTGAGCCTATTATTATTTGTCCCTCAATTCCTTCTTTAGCTGAGTTGTTTATGTTTATGTTTTAGGAGCTAACTTGCATGTTTAATTTTGATAGTCAGTTTAATGATAGGATCTTGTCTTGGGATGTGTGAAAACCATTTCAAGGTCAACCTTTCTATTATGTAATGTTCTAGATTCTCATATAAGCCATTGTGGCAAGTATAAATAGGATGTTTAGGCTTACCTTAGAAGTAGAGAAGTAAGAGAAGTTGGAGAGAAGTTTTGGAAGTGTGAATTTGAAGTTGGATCATGGTTCTTGAATGTATTTTGTATCTAGTCATAATCCAAAAGGCCTTACTATTGGGCATGTATGAATCAATAAAAGTGTGTTGTTCTCTCTCTTTGGTGTTGTTCTATTTGTGTGTTTGCTTCTATTGTGTTAACTCTACAAGGTAGTTTTGATTGGTAGGTGTTCCTTTGGCCCTAGTTCTTCTTTTGCTCCTTGTGTTAGGATCTTAGGCACAAGAACAATAAAGGTTTTATTGATCCTTCTTAGCATTCTTCCAGTTCTAATCATGTCCCTAGTGGCCCAAACTAGCTTATTTTTTATGACTTTCTATAAACACTAAAAGAAGGCCACCTGGAAGCCATCAAGGCCTGGAGCCTTAAAGGCCTTCATAGAAAACATATCTTTCTTCATCTCTTATTTCAAGACTTTCTCCCTTAGCTTATCATTTTCCTCATTTTCCAACACAATTGGGATGGTATCGAGCATACTTATCATAATTATATCATTGTTCCTCCTATCCTCCCTTTACTAGGAATCTATGAAGAAATCAACTGCATGTTTTCCCATGTCCTCCTACTCCTTCCAAGCCCTTCCTCCCTCCTCTTCAAGGCAGGTTATGATGTTTCTTTTTGTATGTTTTGAAGCCAATCTATCGAAGAAAGAGATATTCCTATCACCTTCAGAAAGCCAAGAAATATGGGATCTTTGCTTCCAAAAGACCTCCTCATTGTTAATAGTTTCCTTCCACTTCCCCCATGTAACACTCCTCCTCTTGGGTGGTAGCCTCTGTATCATCCCTAGCTGTCATATCTTCTTGTAGCTTCTCAAGTTCCTCCTCATTATCTCTTTTGATTTTAAACACATCCCCAAAAGATCTCTTTGCCCATTCCTTTACATTCCTCCTAACATTATCCAGTTTTTGGGTAAGCCTAAACATTGTAGTCCTGTCCACCTTGACATTCCACCAATCTTCCACCTTATTTCTAAAGACTAGGTGAGGTTGCCACATAATTTCACATTTGAAAGGTTTAGGCCCATGCTCACCATACCATTCTTCTAATTGAACATAATTTTTAATTGGTCAAAGATGGTTCTTGAAAGGTTAATAAGAGAGGAGGGGATGAGGTGTGGCTAATCCCCTGAAACAAGGAGTCTATCCAATGTCACTTGGATCAAATCCTTATCCTTCATGTTGTTGGTCCAAGTGAAGGGGTTACCCTATAGTTCAACATCCATGAGATGATATGCATTCATAAAATCTAAGAGATCTTGCATGCTTTTCGAGAAGTCATTGTCCCCCCCCTCCCCCTAGCTTTTCCAAAGGGTATGGGGGTGTTAAAGCCCCCATGCACATAATATTATTATCCTTCATATTTCACAATATTTCTCCCACTCTCCCCCCAAGATTCACTTCTTCCAACCCTAGCATTCGAGGCATAAATGTTAACTAGGTTCAATAGTATTTTTCCATTAGTGAACTTCATAATCATGAGGTTCTTTTATTTATGGACCTCCCTGCTAGTCAAGACATTGAGATTCCACATTATTTCTATACCTCTTGAGGCCTCTTCCACTTCTAAATGATAGAAGGTAACCCTAGGCCATAAGTTATCAACTAGCTTAGTAATATTTTGGTCAGCCATCTTAGTTTCCTGAATGAGAATACAATCTACCTTTTCAATTAGAATAAATTGCCTAAGAGCATATTATTTGTAAGACTTATTCAACCTCCTAATATTCCAAGAAAGGAATTTAATTTCTTACCTCTCTTGATTGTCTCCAATGTAAGTTGTCTTCCACTAACCACCTCCCTTGCTACTTGCTTCATTTATGTTGTTCTTCTATTAGGATGTCCCATAGTATTTGTTACCCCCATATCCACTTTTTTCCATCCCTAGTCTTCTTTTTAGAGAATTCCCAATCTCCCATAATGCTTGTTTGAGAATATGAAGAGGCCAAGAGAGCCATCATACCCTTAGGCACCTCAATACTTCTCATAACTTTGGTAGTGGCTTCCTCTAGAGTCACCAATTTAGGCCTTTTCGAGGTTACACTCCCCCAATGGGAACTATTAGCAATATTTCTAGTTTCTCCATTGTGGGAAACTCCTATAACCTCATTTACTAGTAGGGAATTCTTGACAAGTGTTACCAACACTATGGTCTATTTTTGGACTAAATTGATCAGAGACCCCATGGGAGTTCTAATCGAGTTCACTTGGCACTCACTTGCAGTCTTTCTAGTAATTTCTTCTACCATTGGGTCTCTCTGAGGGGTCCCAATCTCACCTTATTCCAAGGTCTAATTTTTAGTTTCCCCTCCCATAGCTAGGGATTTTAGGAGGTCATCAATCTCTTTCTAGAATTATATTCCTCCATATCAATCCCAATTTTCCCTACTCTAATTGGCGACACATCCAAGTGGTTAGCTTCTGCATCCTTATCTTTCTCATCTCTTTTCTCTATGGACTCACCTTATGGGTTAGCCTCCTTCTTCTCAACTTCTACCCCCATAGAAGTAATCAAAGATTCCCCTAGCAGAGTGTTAGGCTTCACTATACCCGATGAGTGTACCTTTCACTTATCCTTCTATAATAGGTCATTACAATCTGTCATCACATGAGTAAAACAACCACATTTTTTGTAGTAGAGGCCAACATTCTCATACTCAATAGTCTGGACCTTTTTCCCCCACTTACTAGACAACATAACCATGGTTAGGAGTGTCCTATTAATGGTAAAATTTACACAAAATCTAGCAAAAACTAATCTAAATTTTTGTAGGGTTACCTAGTCTGTAGCAACAAAATGAAAAAAAGTATTTCCTATCCATCTCAAAATCTTTTCATCTAAGAATTCTAGTGGTAATCCTAGCAGACGTACCCACATTGAGGCCAAGATTTGGAGATCTTGGATAGCATCAAAACTGGGGTGTCATTTAGCCAAGGCTAAATAGTGTTTGACATAGTACCAGGCTCCAAAAAGGATGGCCTCCAAGTCCTCGGTAGTCATGAAGTGAAAGAAAAAAAGACCACTAAGCATAGCCAAGATGCTCATGCTACCTTTGACAGACCACTTTTGTACCACCCACTTCTGGACCATCTCAATCATGGGTAAGAAGGAGATGAATCTATCCACCATATAATATTTTAGGGAGGCAGTGGCACTTTCTACAACACTATCCAGGAAGGAGATTTTTGGTCCAATAGCACCGTGGGTAATATTGGGATCCCCCAGCATGGGAATCCCCTCCTTTTCCCTAAAAAATGCATTTTTCCACCCTCCATTTGGGATGGGGGGAGAAACAATGTTCTCATTCTCCTTTCAAGCAAAGTCAACTCTAGATTCTAAAAAAGGGGGTTTGTGTATGTTGTCCAGATCAGAAGCATTACCCAACAAAGCAGGGGAATCTTCCCTTTGAAGCCCTAACACCATGTGTAGGTTCAAGCACTCCACAATCTCCTACAAGCCTGGGCCCTCTAGGGCCATGTCGATTCAAAATTGAAACCATCTATGGATGGAAAATTGTAGAGCTCTAAAATTTTAAACATTGCAATGTTTCCCTCACATATATATGACTTCACTTTTTTAATAATGTAAGAGTTCAGTTGTGTAAAATATACGAGTTCACTTCTATTTAAAAGTTAATGATGTCCATTTGATATTAAATTCTATGTCAATTCAAGTAATGACTTCCTATATGTTCCATTATTTTTATATTCAAACATGTTTAAATTAATGTTCTTATATTTTATTAAAATTATTTTTCATGTACCATATACTAACAAAATATGTCATAACATGAATAAAATATGTCACAATAAACAAAATGGTTCATACTTACAAGATGATAACATAAGAATCTATACTGGATACACTAGCATGATAAGAAGTCATCAAAATATATAACATGGTGTTACATGTAATAAAATGATCTATGAAATCAAAACATATATATAATATAGATAACTATCCTTATACAAAGTGTATCATAGTAAACAATATGTGCCATAAAAACACAATCCAAAGGTGTCAAAAGACCTAATCTATCTAATCTTCTATCCTCTTTACTCCACGTGAAGAAGACTCGGATGGATCATCCTATGTAACATGATGTGTCTCATCATGTGGGACATCCTGTGGGGCATCATGTGTCACATCCTAAGAAAATAGTATGTACATGCTTAACTGGAATGGGTTTCAAAATCTAGCTTTCAAATAAAATTTAAATATTTAGTACTTATTTAAAATAATACCATGTGAGATAGGTGTCCCTTTGTAATAGGAGGAGGTGCAGTGTCATAGCTACCAAATGTGGCAGTGGTGATGTCTTGTAATAGAATACATAAATTTTAAAATTTTGATAAAGATCATAATGAACTATGTATAAATAATAATATTGACCTAAAAGGATGAAGTTTGTACATCCATCTGGTTTAGTCCTATAGTCCCACCAACACTCATGGCGACATCATCCTAAAATCATGGATACATAAACCTTGAGTCAAAATTATATATACATAAATTACAAAGTAAGTAAATTAAAAATTACATAATTTAGACTACATATTTTGGAAATAAAAGCATATATATCATACCTGAGTACTATTTAGTGTCACTGATGTGTCTAGAAATATGTTACCATGGTGATCACTAACATGTCTGAAATGATCAAAAGATGAAGGAGTCGAAAATAGACTATACTAAGGCCTACATGGAAAAGTAGAATCCATCTCATGTTTGTAAAACCAACATACATTATTATAGAAGAATCAAAGTTGAAGATAAGTTAATAACAATGTGTACATAAAAATAGTACAAATTGTTTTTCTTGAAAAGTTCATATTGTAGGTATTTGAGACTGTGCCTTAGTGGTGGATGGATCAAGACATGCACAAGCATCTAATTGTGTAACAGATGACAATCCCTACAAAATCAGATAAAAAGAATATATGAGCACATGTTATAAAATTTGAATTCCACTGTACATTATTTGCAATGTAATTCAAAGTGCATACCATATGAGGGATGCCAAAATCTGAAGGTCTTGAAAAATGACTATATTGTCTCCTAGGAGGAATAGTATCATCCATCCTCTATTAATTGAAAATCAAAATACATTAATATGGTTAATACAATTTTGCATATATGTAGAAAGTAAATAATAAAGTACTTTATAATTTTTGATTAAATTTTTACCTACTACTCCTGACTACCTCCCTCCCCATAAAGAAGGTCAAAAAACGATGACACATTAATATCATCACTACCACCACCATGAGAAATGTACACCTCATAATCAAAATTAGCACCCTTGACATCATGGCCATCCTATGTTGTATCAGCATTGCTCTAAGGACCTCTACATATACCTCCAAAACTGGTACAAATATGTCCAAGTGGATAGATATCTATCACTTGCATCCACTAGTCTACTAAATTTCCTAAAAGGGCACTCAATAAAGTAAGAGAAGATGATACTACTTGATGACAAAGAGGCATTGGAATAACTATTAGCACAAGAAGAGGAATAAGAGGCTGAGGATGTCAGTGATTCCTCATATTATCACTAGGCTTTGCCCCCGGGCCTATCCTGAGGCATCCCTCCATCAAACGCTTAAAATGATCTAATATGAAAATAATTGGATTTCAAACCCAATTCAAACTCTACCCATAATTTCTTAAGAAAATACATGGGCACCTCATGATTAGCATGTGGTGGATGGTCAAATACCATCCACCACCACTCCCAAAATTTTTGTGATAAATAGGGATGTGTGCACCATCTAATAGATATACAAGGCTTCTTCTCGCTTATCTCATCACCTATCTTTGGGTTTACAAAATCTTTTAAAATGTCCTTTAGTTAATTTTAGTTGATGGACCTCTCTATAAGAAAGGTCGTCAAAATAGAAGACAAACATGTTTTGCCTCCATGCTCTAAAGCTATCTATGTCATTATCTGAGTGCTCAATAGTTTGCACAATGCCTTGCATGCTATCCACAAGGCAAAGTGGGTGAGGGAGTGATCGATCTTGTGCTATCTTGCATGCACTCATGAAGGTTGCACCTCATTCTCTCATGCAGATCCTCTAGGGTAGGTGTTGGAGGAGGACTAGGTGGTCATGGAGGTGGGGGTGGAGGTGGAAGTGGGGGTGGGGTTGGGGGTGGGTCCATCAAATATAATTTGCATATATGTACATACAACATTAAAAATCATAAAATTACTATTTAATTAAAATAAATCTAAACTATTAGATAAAATACATCTTTAAAACCATATATTTACATCTAATACATCTCAAACTACTTGAATATCAGAAACATACATAACTATAAGTATAGGTTTAAGTAAATTCTAACCCTTAACTATGTACAACATAAAATTAAATTACTATTACTATTTAGTTAAATTAAATCTAAAACATCAATATAAATACCTATTTACAACCATATATAACATCTTTAAGTACTTCAATATATCAAAAAGAGGAGAGAGATTAAATTTATAGAATGGATTATTATTAACATTAAGGTTAAGGTTAAGGTTAGAGGATTAGGGTTATGGTTGAGTTTTAAATAGTATAGTCAATGTTATATGATTATGCTTAGATTTTTGGTTCTCAACTAGTAGGATTTATATATTATATTTTAATATTTATGTATTCATATACTTTATGTATTTATATTATGTTTATGATTTAAATTAGTGGTATAGTTAGTGTTATGATTGTGCTTAGACTTTAGGGATCTAAAGTGTTAACATTTACGAAAATAGGTTTTACTAGATTGAGCATTAATATATGTTAGTTAAGATTTATATTTTACATTTTTTATTAAATTTTTTCCATTTAGAATTAAGGTTACGATAAATAACATTTAGGATTTAAGGGTTAGGCTTAAATCTTCAATTTTTGCATTAATTATAATTTTTTTACTAATAAGGTTTGAAACTTAACTTATTATATTTATGCATATAATGTTTAGGGTTAGTTTTGGGATTAGGTTAAGGGTTTGGGATTATGCATTTAAAGGGTAGACTTATATAGTTTGATGTTCTTACATTGAAGCACAATTTGTGGTTATATAGTTCAAGAAGTGAATTATAGTTATGATTCAATATTATGGTTATCTAGTTTGGTTATTGTTGAGCTGTTGTTTTGCACGATGCTTAATGACAAGAATCCTTTTGAACTCCTCTCTTGAAAATTTAATCTTGAGGATCAACTCGAAGGTTCCAAGCAATCTTGCGACCTACTAGGATCCACTTAGTTAAAGATAAATGTATTTGTTCACAAGGAGGCCTTTGCCTGTTCTAATAACTTTAGATAAGATGTCGAATCTGTTCACTACTTCAAAATAAAATATACAAAAAGAACTATGTTTTTGTATTTTGTATTTTTCAATGAATGCAAGCTAACAATTTATCCAATATGAATTCCTAATTTAACAAGGGGTTAGTAAAGCAAATAACAAAGATAAGGTAACAAGAGGTTTAATCAAATAACATGGAAATAAAATCCTAATGGACATAAGCAATGGAAACAATGCATTTACGAGTTAAGCTTTCCAAGAAAATCAGTAGGTAACTAATGAAAATAAGAGCAATGCTTCCTTAATTCAACTAATGCAATCGTCTATGGATATTTAGCAATCGTAAGATGTTTCACTTTTCATCAAATCGAAAGGCCATGAAAAGTGTACTCATGCGAGACAAAAAGATATGTAGGAACAAATGGGCGATCTCTTCTCAAACCAGATACGTCAACGAAATTTGTAAAACTATAGAAAACACTAGAGTTAAAAGATTGCACAACCAAAAATAATGCAATAGACTTTTGGCTCAATCACAATTCTATGAACATACATTCACAAAAATATGACACACTTAGGCAAGAATCACTACACTCCAAATGCGAGCACCAAAAGCATATATTATTGCAAGATAACGATAGCCTTGATTATATATTACAATCCAATATTTATAAGAAATTGTCTCCTCAATTTGTGTTGAGAGTGAGAGATATCTTCTTGCAATCATATGATTTTAATTTAACAAACTAATTATATACAAACTAATTCTCTAACTGGTGCTTAGTAGGACTCCATCCATTTTTATATCATTAATTGGATGCATGAGCCTTTATATGTCATAAAACAAAAACAAAAATTATGAGAGACTAAGAAGAAGAGAGTCATGAGTTGATGTAGAAGTGTCTAGAAGTGTCAAAAATAGAAGTTCAACCTTTACTGGGTGTTTTTTGTAGTTAAACTAATGTCAGAATGTGTTTCTAGTGCATGGAAAGCTCTAATTTTGGAACTAGCAGCTAATTGTCAGTGCACCTCTAGAAAAGCACACCACAGAAGAAGAGCACTTGTTGCACCAGTGTAGCTCTAACTCCTCCAAAATTCTTCCAACACATTGTTGCAAAAGCACACTAGTGCAACTAGTGCAACGACGCACCTAGCACACCAACATAGTGGCATACCTCAAGGGTCCAAAAATGCAAAATTTCACCAAGTGTCAAAAATGAAATCTTGGCTTCTGGGTTTTGTTCCCCTTTATAGAAGAGCTATGTCTAGGTGCTTGCCCTTGAATTTCTCTATTATTTCATTGACCTTTTCTACATACGGTAAATATAAGGCATTATATTTATTCTTAACCTTATGTGTGTAATTATCTACCTCTATACGAGTTTTAGCGAAATCCCCAAGTTTAGTATCTAGCTCTAACAAAGCCTCTTCTATCCTAAGTGCTTGTTGAATATCTTCATAAGTAGAAACTTCTTCAAAAACCTTTCTAAATCTTTGAACTACTATCTCTACAGGTATCAACTTCTCCTGTGCATCATCCTCAAAAATGTCCAGACATGCATCACTATAGTGTTTCTCAGCTTCCAAAATTTTCTCTTGGGCTTGGTCCTTGAGCTGGTGGACCTCCACACGTAATGATTCTATAACTTTATTGCTATCTACTATCTTTTCTATCCAATCATCAATTAAATCTAACTCCTTTTTCATATATAAATCCATGAGCATTCTATACCTCTGGCCTTTTATCGCCTATAGCACCTATAAATCCTTTCCCCATCTATGCACCTCATCCATAAGACAAAAATCTTGATTCAAAATTGCTACCATTTTATCTACATTATCTTGCATAACATGTAGTAGATTGAGATTCCCTTGGTTGATAAGTACACCCTTTTCTTCAAAACTTTCCTGCCATTGCTGACAGGCATTCAAAAATGGATCCAATTACACCCCTCCCCTATCTCTTCTTCCAATTGCTACATCTAGAGTCTCCTTGGGGTTGGCAGGGTCTAATGGGCCAAAAACTTCAATTAGATATCCTTTAAGGATTTCATTTTGTCACCAAAGTGTCACCAACTCTGCCCCATCCTATTCCAGGCTTTTGAAAACTTCCTTCATCCTTGTTGTGACCAGCAACTTTATTGTTTCCAAGGTGGGTTTCCTGAGCATGACTTCCTATATCTAGTAATCTTGTGGACTCAGTTCTTCAAGTTTGACTATGGAGCAGGAAAAGATACATGAGCAAAAAGGTCTTGATTTGAATCACTCATAATGAAGGCCAAAGGTTGCGCTTCTTTAGGAGGTGAATTAGGTTTCCTTAAGCATTTCTATTAGTTCCATTCTATCTTCCTCTTCTATAGTGAACTGTTGCTTCTTTCTCCTAATTACTTCTTTTTAGAGCTAGCTTGGAACATGCTAAGCTGAGGACTTTCCTTTTGAGGATGAAGAAATTTTCTCTACTACCCCCTTGCCCTTGTTACTCATGTCTAGTGTCCTTTCCCTCTATGATGGCCCTTTTTTTGCAGTCTCTATTTTAGTGGAGCCCACAATTCTTATCTCTATGTTCTGGGAAGTTTTTTGAGGTTGCTCACCTATATGTCCTTCTTTCGACACTTCATCTGTAGATACTTTTTGTGGCTCTCCTTCAAGTTCTAGTTGGACTTGCTCAATTTTTACTCCTGGAGGAGGAGTAACTAATCCCTTGTCAACACAAAATGTGACTTGCAACTAGGATGTGGATGTAGGAACTATTTTGAGTCCTTACGACTCAAGGGGCATCTAAGTCCAATCTTCCTATTGAGGTTGATTGGTTGGTGTATCTCAAATTTTATCCACACCAATTTAGTACGGGCATAAAATAAAAACCTAACATCTCAAAGAGATCATTTCCCTCTACATATTGTTCATCAATCCATTGTTACATCTCATCCTCTGATGTGGTAGTTTGCAGAGGTTCTTCTGGGATTGATGGAGGTGTATTTGTAGAACTTCTTCACCATTCCTATTATGTGGCTCTAACTAGCCTAGTACTCTAACTAAGTGGAAAATTATCTTCTTCATCCTCTTCACCCTCATCTTCTTCTTCCAAGATAGGTTCTGGGATGGATGGGAAAGTAACTACTTTCTCGATCACCCTTTGCTTCTTTTTGACAGGAGTCTTGATCTTTCTTCCCTTTTTAGGCATAGAAGGGGATGCTTGTTTTGTTTGCCGAGGTGGGGAAACTTCTTGTATCTCAACTTCTACCTCTATTTGACTAGGTACAACTATTGATACTTAAGGATCATCCTAGGCTTGTGTAACTGGTGGTACTTGGGGATCAACCTGGACTTGTGGAGCTCTAGTATCTTCTCGCCCTTTTACATTTTCTTCTCCTTACTATGGAGGTGCCAGGATTTCACCCTCTTCTAGTTCAAATCTTTGAGGAGAAGCTCTTTTCCTCTTGCCTTAATCTCCACCCTTCTAAGCTCAATAGTAACCAACCAGCCTATCTAGTTTATGTACCATCTCAGGCCTCACTAGTGACTGAGCTATAAATGTAGGGATGGTAACTTTCTTCCCTCTACCTTTGGCTAGAAAGACTTGTGTGTGAAAGATCACTATCTTAGGAATTGGATCAAGTTTGAAGGGTTTCTTAATCCCATCCTATGTCAATTTAATAACATGCCTCACCATATGGTTGATATCAAAACTCTCCTCCCTATCAACCTCAACATTCATAATGGACCTATTGCCAATCTTGTCCCAGTTGAATAGAGGATCAAGCAACTCTGAGTGTTGTTGTAATATCTTTAATGGAATCTTTATCTTTAGGGCCTTTTCTACTAGATACAAAGTCATTCTACAATAATCCCTTATTTGAATATCACGATCATTTGTTGCAGTCATCCAGTGATCTTCAATAGCCTCTTCATGCTGGAATAGTTTACCTACCAAATACTGTACTATCCTGATGTTGTCAAAACATGGTTATGGAGAATTGTAGTCTTCCAAGGGATACTGATCCCATTCACACTCAAAAGAAGGGATATCTTGCCTCTGTTCTACCCAAAAAGGTCCTATAGTCAATGGCCAACTTCAACATTTTTTATGTTGCCTTCTAACTTTGTCATAGGTAGACAATATTTGTCGAGAAATCTCAAAGAGAACAAGTCTATCACAAGAAGACCTCGGAACCTTTTTCAAGTTGACGATTGTACCAGCTATCCTTGAATATGTAAAATTTTAGAATTGGATATAGTATGCTCATAGTACTATTATTTGTGCCACTGCATCATCAGATAATCTCTTCTCATAATCTCCTTCTATGAATCAGATTATACTAAATATGAAGGCATCATTCACAATTCTATATTCTTTTCTTTTCTCTAAGAGCCTCTTCTTTACTAGCTGAGGGTACACAATATATGGTCCTGCATTAGCATATTGCTTGCTACCCCTCTTGTACGACCTTGGATAGTTTGTCGCTCTTGTGGCCAACATATACACCAAATATGATGTAATATAGAACTTCCTTTTCTTCTTTACCGCCATCAATAGTTCACACAAATTCTCACTAAGAGTGGAAGCCCAATCCAATGGCATCTCTACTTTCTTTATTGTTTCGATGAAATGCACCATGAAGATAGTCAGGCGTCCAGCTATAGGTGAACCCATGACTCTATCCAAAAGTATGATTGAGTATCCAATGTCTTTGATCATGTATCCTCTAGTCATATCTACTTTGCCAGTGTTCTTTCCCAAAGGAGTCTTCTCTATGATATACAAGGACTGAATGATCTCAGAGGCTTCCTCAATGTGTTCTCAGTACCACCTCTCTGCTTGTTCGCAGGTAAGCCTGATAAATTGATTTTCCCATGGAAGATGAAATACTTTCTCAATATTCTTTGGGTGTAGATCAAGGACAATTTCTCTTGTTATGCTCTTCACAACCCTCTCCTTAGGGACAAACTGTTCTAAAAGTGTCATGACAAGCTCTAAAGTTTGTATCGACACTGCGTGTGATGTTGCATTGACAAGCCTTGATTGGATGAGTATAGAAATCATTTGTGAACTCTTAGTAGGTTTTTTGTAAATCTAAAAGAATTCCCCCAAATCAATATGCCCTAAATCAGTATCCTTGATGTCTGAGTAGTAATCTTGAAACCTTGACTTTATTGGAATGCCTTAGAACTTGAAGGCCATAGGTTTTGGTGTCATTTTCTCACCAAGGGAAGAAGATGATGATGCCATAATATCTGCATAAAAGATGTCCATTAGCTTGGAATTGAAGAAATATGAATTAATTTAGACCCTAAAACTATCCCAAACAAAACCTATAAAACTAGACAATCTGAAATGACCTAAAGCACAAAAAAACCTATCAATACCCTAAAATGCAAAAAAAGGCCAATCTTGGCATAATTTACAAAGATAAAATGTGCATCAGCACACCTCATGGGGTGCACTAATGCGCACCTCATCTTTTGCACTTGGGCACTTTTTGTTCAAGTTTTTAAATTTTTTAAGAGGGTGCACAGTAGTGCACCTAATTAGGTGTGCTATTGCACACCCCAAATGTTATTTTTGTTTGCCCTTTTTAAGTCCTTTACAAAGGGGAAAGAGAAAATGGTGTGCATTAGTGCACCCAAGAAGGTGCATGGATGTGCACCATTTTTGGTGTTAGATTACGTGTTTTTTTGTGTTTGGTGTTTTCACAGGATGAACAAGGACTGGGCCCGCCTAGTGGATGCGAGGGCTATTGAGTTGGAGTTTGGAGATGTGAAAAAGAAACCAATGGAAAGCAAAGTGGAGAAGGACGTAGGGGGGGGAGTTATATAAGCACAATTGGGTGATGCATAGGTGTGCAGCTACACTACTGTGCATCTGCGCACACCCAAAAGTGAGTGTGCTAGTATAACTCCCCCCCCACTTCCTTCTCCACTTTGCTTTCCATCACATCTACACATCACCCAAGGGTAAGTACCCTTTCCTCCAAGAAATTTGGCACACTAGCACACCTGGTGAGGTGCGCTAGTGTGCCCTTTTTTTATTTTTTCAAAAGGCTTATTTTCTCCTAGAACTTTGATTTTGTCAACTGGCTTTTCTAGTCGACACCTAGACATGAACTAAAAATACAAGATAAACTCCTAAAAGGACTTGGACCCCAGACTAGGGTCCTAAAAAACCAAAAATAAAGTAGGGGGTCCCCATTTCTTCCATTAATAGGGTGTGCATAGTGAAATCCACAATATATAGCCCCAAAAAAAGGAAGAAATGACAAAGGAATTTCTTCATTAGCAAATATTCTTCTTGATATGTGTCAAACACCAACTGTATCCTAAACATTGCAAGCATATTTCAAATGACTTCACAGTTAGAACTTCAGGATCCAAAACCTTCAAGCTTAGTGTGTGTTCAATGTATTCATTTCCTCCAACATTTCATAATGTAATCTATCAAAATTTCCAACAACTCAGAAACAATCTTCCACCCCATCTAGCTCATTCGTCAGGAATCTTTATGGAAGTTGTTTGTCGATCCTTTGTCTGACCAGATGAGAGAATCAATTCTGAGGGCTCTTGGCAGGTTGTAACTTTTTCATTTGAAGTTCAAGGAAATATTTTGAATACTCACTCCATGTAGTTCATAATGTCATCATTTAATTATTTGATGAAGCAATGCTTTGGTACTAGACAGCTTATGTAGAGTGCATATTCCTTAATTGGATTACCTTTCTCAAACTTCATAGAATCCTTCATTCTTAACACCATTCTTTTCTTTTCTTTTTTTATTTTCTTGTTGTATCCTAACCATGCTTAGACTATGAGGCCAAGAAATTGGTTTTGTTTCTTAGATTCGATCTTTAGTAACATCCCTTGTGTTCCTCTTTTAAGAAATTTTTAGAAACTCTCATGCCAAACAATGATCTTAGCAATTCCTTTGAGAAGATCCTTCTATTTCAACTAGTGGGGTTTGGACTATCCCCTTTTGCCTTCAACTTTGGTTCAACAACACCTGAGATAATCATTCTTTAAATTTGCAAAGTGTCAAGAACTTGTTGATTGACAATTCTAAGTTCAAGACTAAAATTCCCCTAGTACTACAAGTAACATCCATTCTTCAATTGGTATAAGAAACAGAATCATCAGAATGTTTTGACAAAGAAATACCTCTTCCTAAAATCAAAACCAAATGAGTGGTTAGTAAGATATGTCAAGCTAAAAAAAATTGAGTGCACCTACCACCTGGACTGATGCAACTTTGAAAACAAACACACAACTGAAAGCAAACACGCAACTAAAAAGCAAACACACTTGCAGAAAATAAACACACTTGCAGAAATGAAATCTATCTATCCTTTTTATATAAAAAAAATCTCTCAGGCCTCAAAGTAATGTTTTAGAAATTGCCCATTCACTTGCAATGGAACTAATTCCCCCTGTAAGGAACTCATCTTGAAAGTGCTTTCTCCAAGAATTTTTGCGATCTGATAAGGACCAATCCACAAGCGTTGAAATTTGGTGTGACTACTTGGCTTTTCTTTTGCCTTATCCCAAAGTAGAACAAGGTCAAAAATTTTGAAGGATTTTATTGTGGCTCTCTTATCAAACCATCTCTTGATGATAGCTTGATGTTTAGCCATGTCCTCCAATGTAACTGTTTGTTTCTTGTCTATCTCTAAAAGATTCATCAATTTGATTCGTACTCTATCAGCATCCTTAGCATACCCACTCATGAATTTTAAAATAGGAATCCTAAGGTTAAACAAGAATACTAGCTCTTGTCTGTAGACAAGAAAATATGGAGATGTCCCCAAAGCATTCTTGACCGTCACTTGATCTATCCATAGAGCATATTTGAGTTGTGTATGCCAATCTTTAGGATTCTCCTTTAATAAACATCTTATTACTATGATCAAGTTCTTGTTTGTAGATATAGCTACCCCATTTCCTTGTGGGTAATAATTGGAAGAGAACTTGATAATAGCCTAATTTTCAAATGCCTATTGAGTTAAGAATACTGATGCAAAAGTAGATCCATTATCACACACTAGGGTGAATGGCATCTCGAATCTAGTAACAATGCGTTCTTCCAAGAAGTTTGTTACCACCTTAGCAATGTAATTTTTGAAAGTCTCTACTTCTATCCATCATGTACAATAATTAGTGGCTATGAGAATAAAAGTGTGTCTAGTTGATGATGGTAGATTGATTGGACCAATGAAATCTAGCCCCCACTTTATGAAGGGGCATACCTCAAACACTGGTTGTAATGGCATCTCAAGATGTATTTCTCTGTTAGCACTTGTCTAACAAATATGGCAACTATGCACATGTTCAAATGTGTCTTTGAATATTGTGGGCCAGAAATAACCTGATCTTAAAATCATATGATCAGTTGCTTCTACCGAACCATGTCCTATACCATATTTATCATGAAATTGTTCCAGAACTTATTTTACCTCCTCACATCCTAAGCATTTTAGGTAGATTCCTTCATAGTTCCTTTTGTATAACTTTCTATCATACAACATATAGGATTCACACTTTATTTCAAGTCCCCTATGTTGTGAACTATTCATCTAACTAGGATACTAATTGTGCAGAAGCTAATAAACAATATCCTGGTACCAAACATCTATTATCACACCTTGATCAATATCAACTTGAGATACAACCATCTTCTTCTGATCTTCTGCATCTGTTTCAATGTCAAACCTAAATTTCTTTTCATTCCCAACTTGGTTATCAACTATCATCTTTGATAATCCTTGACCTCTTACTAACATTATGGGTTGGATCTCTAGATCAAATTCTTGAAGTATCATCATCCATTTCCCTCGTCTTTTACCAAGTTCATTTTGCATCAATAATGTCTTTATCGCTAGATTAGGTACAATCGCATATACCTTACTTCTCATTATATAATGATGGAACTTCTTTACTACCTTGATCAATGAAAAAGACTATTTATCAAGGTTGGAATAATTTAATTCGGCATTTTTCAAAGGGTAACTCATAAAAGAAATAGATCTTTCATCTTCCTTTTCCTTCTTTTGTGTTAGAATCCCAGCACATGAATGCTCTAAGGAAAAAGAGTATATTTTGAAAGGTAGCCCATAATCTAGACTCACCAGTACTGGGGCCGTAGAAATGGCCACTTTGATATCCTCAAATGATTTCTTAATCTTTGGAACCCATTCTGTCTTAGCTCCCTTTTTGAGTAAATCATTAAGGTGACAAACTATCTCTGCAAATCCACTTATGAATTTCCACATAAACTTTATCTTCCCAAAGAAAGACTTGAGTTATTTTTTACTGTGAGGAGGCGATAACTTCATAATAGCTTCAACTATATCAAGATCAATGGAGATTATGTCTTTAGAGATGATATGACCTAGGAGCTTTCCTTTAGTAACTCTAAACAAACATTTCTTGGGATTACGAGATATGTCATATTTGCAACATCTATTGAATACCTATCTTAGATCAGTGACATGAGTGCTTCAATTCTTTGCAAAGATAGTTAAGTAATCCATGTAGATCACTATATATTTGTTTATTAATCCCTTAAAAGCTTCATCCATGGATCACTGAAATGTAGCCCCTATGTTAATCAATCCAAAAGGCATTCTTCTGTAGGCAAAAGTTCCCTGTTTGTCATAAAAGCTATCTTTAGTCGATCTTCTTCATCCACCATCACTTGACTATATCTTGAATATCTATCCATGAAAGACGGCATCTTTGAACCATTCACAATTTGTAGGACCTCATCTAGTGAGGGTAAAAGGTAATTGTCCTTTTGAGATGCAAGGTTCAAGTTATGAAAATCTACACAAAGATGAATCTCTCAAGTCTTTTTCCGCACACGAACCAAATTAGCCACCCATGTAGAATGGCAAATGGGAAAGATGATCTTGGCATCAAGTAACTTCTTAACTTCTTTCATTATCAGTGGTTCAATGATAGGATTAACAGGTCTTTTCCTCTACTGAAAATGTTTGGCATCTAGTTTCAATGGGATGTCGTGGGTAATAATCTCAGGATCATATGTCTTCAGCTCTTCATAGATCCAAGCAGTAACATCCTTATACTTAGTAAGTAACTTGAGCATATCATCCCTCTCCTATGCATTGCACACTTTCCTATCCTTGGCATTCTAGGATCTTCATCAATACCCAAGTTGTATGAGTCATATTCCTCGATCCCTTTTTCTTGGGTCATTCTTCTATTAAGTGTTGATTCATCACGATAAAAAATGTGTTCCAATTTGACCATTCCCTTAGGAATAGTGTTGGTTTTCAGATTTAAGATCCCATCTTCATCTTCAAGTTCATCATCCTCATGTTTGTCATTTGGAGTGTCATCAATTTCTTGCCCTTTAAAACGGTCGTTGCACATGATAAACTCAAGTATGTGTTGATCATCTTAAAAGACTTGAAATTTTGTAATATTGTCTGGAATAGACGGAGCAACAACTAGTTCTACTAAAAATCATTTCAATTTTTTTCTCTCGACTAGTTGTAATGCACTTGCTGAAATAGCGAGAGCATCTACTACCATGTTTTTCCTTCTTGGAATAGACTTTATGTTCAAAGCTTGAAAATCAACTAGTAAATCCCATACTCTTTTCCTGTAAGCAAGCAACTTCTTATCATTGCAGGAGTATAATGATTTCACTTGTCGTATACCAACTGAGAATCTCCCTCGATTGTGACAATTGTGATTCCTTTCTCCAATGTGAAAAGAAGTCCTTGGATCAACGCTTTATATTCTACACCATTATTAGTACATCTAAATTGTAATCGATATGATGCATAGAAAGACTTGCCTTTTGGGTTGACCAACTTGATACCTACATTGGCTCTTGCTTTGCATTTGGAACCATCAAAGCAAAGTGTCCAAATGGATCTTCCTTGGGTTTTTTGTCTTTATGCTTATTTTTCCTTAGCTTCTCTCTCACTAGGACCTAAAAAGATTGTTTCTTGGGGACCCATTGTAAATTTTCACGAGGTGCACTTGATGATTCTCCTTTATAACTCTTTGATAGATGGAGTGTATGTTTTTCTTGTTTTTCTTAAATTACTCTTATCAACTCTTTGATTTCATCATCCTTAGATTTAGGATAAACAACCACTAAAGTCCACCCTTGACCTTTTATGTACCTTATTCTTCTCTAAAATTTGATCATTCCTGGGGGAGGAGAAGACAATCCTCCACCATTTGAAGAGGTATCACTATATGATAGATTTAGATCTTTGATTCCCTCTTCAATCATTTCCACATATTTGGATATGTTTATAGGACTTTAACTTTCTGTGGGTTCATTCTTTGGGATGGCATTCTTGTTTCCCATCATGTGTGTGTATACCTTAGCGACTACTTCTTGACATGATGAGCATTCAAACTCTAAATGGCTAACTTTATGCAATCAGTAGAATCCTAGGAGAAGTAAGATATTGGGATCAACTTCTCCTAGACATTGTAAACTAGCGACCATATTATCAATAAATTATGTCACAATCTCATTTTTTGGGATCAAAATCTTGGGTTCTCTATCTTGATCAGTTAATATTTTGATCAGAACCATATTGAATATCATCACTTTGTAAGAGCCTAAATTTGATTGTAGGAATGCCACCTCATTCAGAGCATTGTATTCTATAGTCATCATTTTAAACTTTGGTATCGCATCTATCTTGATTTGATTGTTAAACCCCTTCCATGGTAATTATAACTAAGTAAAATCTATAGAAAACCACCCCCTTAAGAATTTTGTCCATTCCCTACTTAAAAGTAGTCGTTATGTTTCCAAAATATCAACCACATGTATATTAATGATGTCCTGAATTCGGGGGTCAACTATTAACTGTATCCAAACATCTTTCAACACACCAATGACTTTTACCTCTGTTTTGTCTAACTGTATCACTATCTGATTGGAAGGTTGAGGACTAACTCCTAACCTTTGTGCTATTTATAGTGGCATGACATTACATGACGCTCTTGAATCAATTAGGCAATTATGAAGATTCCTCCCATATATCCTGATGCTAAGCAAAAATGGAGGCACATCAACCTTCTCTTTAAACATAGTTAGCATTGCCTCTGAAGCATTAACCTATTGAGATATTGTCTTTTGAGGGGCAATATTTGTGCTATGGGGAGTATTCATATGATCTAGAGCCTTCATGAGCACTTCTTGTTGTTATGGAAAATTTTGCAAAAAGTTGAACATGGACATGTTGGCCTTAATTTGTTTCTAGTCTTCTACTACACTATACTTTTTAGTAGACAAAGCAAGATTTTTCAATATTGTTGGTACATTTGCTTTGTTCTAATTTTTTTGTCCTCCATATGGTGGCCTAATTGGTGCCAAATTATTACTCACTCTTAGGTTAGGAGGAGTTGGTTGTAGTGTTGGAGGAATCCCATCTATCATAGGTTTTTTTCTACTTCTCAGATTGTATGTATTTTAATTGTCATTGTGAAATGCAAACATCTCTTCAAGCTAAAGGTCTAGTTCCTGGCTAAATGGAAATGAGAATTCTTTATTGGCTGGTTGTTCTACTTGTACATTCTATGTAGAATCATAGGATTCTAATAGCATAGCATTAAATTGTACAGGAGGAGCATTATCATTCACTTGTGAATTATGAATCATTCCTTGATTTCCATTATAGTATGAACCATCATTGTTAGATGTATTTTGACCATCGTCATACTGATTGATATCTATATACTGAACATTGTTGTTGTTATTGTCTATAGGAATACTTCCATTGTTCAAACAAGTGTACCGCTATCAATTTTGCCTTTGGAAGCCATTATTACGATCAGGAGGATTGAAGTTGTTCCCTCTGTTATTGTTTCCTACATTGTTGTTCCCAATATTATTGTTGTTTCCAATGGAGTTCCTATTATAATTTTGGCCATAATTTTTGTTGTAAAGACTGGCATTGTTTCTTTGAAAGTTGTTATTTTGTCCTTGTGACAACCTTAGATGAGTCAATTCGTTGTTCATCTGTGACATGGTCTTTTTTATTTGACCAAACTTAGAGGTAAAATTGCTATCTGTCTCAGTGAAAGCTATTTCCTTTTGTTCAAAGAAAGTAGCTTTTGGAGTTTCATACCCTGGATATGTTAGAACGGGGTTTTGTGGAGTTGATGCCTATTGTAATGGAACTAGATTCATAGGTATGAATTGACTAGGCATTGTCGGTACTTTGAAAAGGTATGTTGGCATCATAGTAATCACTTGAGCTAGAAGCATAAATCCTCCTCCATTAGGATTGGATTGCTTAGTGAAGGTAATCGCTTCTACAAATACTTTGTCCAATGTGTCGATATTCGTTGCTGGAAGTCTTCTCAAAAAAATAGTAGTAAGATGGTCCATAGCATTTACATAAATCTGAATGGCAGCTTCAACTGGTATAGTATATGGCATTTCTATCTTGCCATATGAAAGCGATGGTTGAAGCATGAAACCATCTCAACTGGGTCCCTTTTGATTGATATAAAATTTTGACGTATCACAGCTAGGTTGATAAAAGTTTTGAATTGTTCTAGGAACAATTTTTTGAAGGTATCCCAATCTCCAATACATCCAAGTGGCAAAGTAATGTACCAATTAAAGGCAACTTCCCCCAAAGAGTAGGGGAATAAATGAAGAACCACATTCTCGTTAGCAATCTACTTTTAGTTGCAAATTTCTTTGAATACTTTGATATGATCTTCAGCAGTTCGTGTTTCTCCATAAATGAACCCTAGGCAAAACTTCTTAGGATTCTTAAGAAGTTCATTGAGTACACCTCTCAAGTTGATCAGTAAGTCTACAACATTTGCAAAAAAGGCCATTGGAGGATTTGTGGGACCTAAGGGTGGTAGTTGTGGAGGTGGAACTATTGGAATATTTGGTGGTCCACTAGGTGGTTAGAGTGGAGGCAAAGCTGAAGAAGATGATGAAATGTTGAATGGAAGTGGTTGAATGGGAGGTATTCCTTGGGGCTTACGAAAATGGCTAAGCTCAAGGAACTCATGTGCACTTGGCGAAGATCTTAGAGCTCACTAAAATGGGGATTCTAGATCAAAACCCTCCAATTTGCATCAACTCTAGAAAAAGAACACCTCTGTAGAAGTACACTTTCTCACAAAATAAGGTGCACCTAAAAATTTAGCACACCAACACACCAGTGCACCTAGCGCACCTGAATTTTTTGAAAAATTGGAAAATTTTCTAAACTTTGTAAAAAGTGCAGAATTTCAAAGTTTTGGCAAATTTTTCTTCTAGTCAGAAATTTTAAGGCCCTCCTTCTAGCACCACTTCTATTGAGTTGTTGTTTTGCATGATGCTTGACGGCAAGAATCCTTTCGAACTCCTCTCTTGAAAAGTTAATCTTGAGGATCAACTCCAAGGTTTTGGGCGATCTTGTGACCTACTAGAATTTTCTTAGTTGAAGATAAATGCATTTTTTTATGAGGAGGCCTTTGTTGGTTCTAATAACTTTGGATAAGATGTTGAATTTGTTCACTACTTCAAAATAAAACACGCAAAAAGAACTATGTTTTTTGTATTTTCTATTTTTCAAATCTAAGAATGCAGCTAATATGAATTCCTAATTTCACAAGGGATTAGTAAAGCAAATAATGAAGATAAGCTAACAAGAGGTTTAAGAAAATAACATGGAAATAAAATCCTAATGGACATAAGCTACAGAAACAACACGTCTGTGAGTTAAGCCTTTGAAGAAATTAGTAAGTAACTAATGAAAATAGGAGCAATGCTTCCTTAATTCCACTGATGCAATCATCTATGGGAATTTATCAACCATAAGATGTTTCAATTTTCATCAAATCACAAGGCCATCGAAATTGTGCTCATGCGAGACAAAAAGCTATGTAGGAACAAATGGGTAATCTCTTCTTGAACTAGATACATCAACAAAAATCGTAAAACCATAGAAAATACAAGAATTAAAAGATCACACAACCAGAAATAACGCAATAAACTTTTGGCTCAATCACAATTCTATGAATATACATTCACAAAAATATGACACACTTAAGCAAGAAAGACTACACTCCAAATGCGAGCACCAAAAGCATATATTATTGCAAGATAATGGTAGCTTTGATTTCATATTATAATCTAGTATTTATAAGAAATCATCTCCTTAATTTGTGTTGAGAGTGAGAGATATCTTCATGCAATCATATGCTTTTAATTTAGGAAACTAATTATATACAAACTAATTCTCTAACTGGTACTTAGTAGGACTCCATCCATTTTTATATCAATAATTGGATGCATGAGCCTTTACATGTCATAAAACAAAGAAATTATGAGAGTATAAGAAGAAGAGATTCATGAGTTGATGTAGAAGTGTCTAGAAGTGTCAAAAATAGAAGTTCAACCTTCACTGGGCATCTGTCAGAGTTAAACTACTGTCAGAATGTGTTTTCAATGCATGGAAAGCTCTAATTTTGGAACTAGCAGTTAACTGTCAGTGCACCTCTGGAAAAGCACACCTAGCACACTATCACAGCTCTGACTCCTCCAAAATTCTTTTAACACATTGTTGCAAAGGTGCACCAACACACCAGGTGCACCAATGCACTTGGCACACCAACAAACCTCAAGGGTCCAAAAATGCCAAATTTCACCAAGTGTGAAAAATGAAATTTTGTCTTCTGGGTTTTGTTCCCCTTTGTTAGCAATTAAACCATAGACAAAAATAACAATTACATGAAAATATAAACAATATTAAAAAATAATAGATCATAGAAAAGAACACAAGACACCAATATTTAACGTGGTTCACTCAATCCCTAGGCTACATCAACCAAACAACAAGTCTGATATTATTACGATGTAGTGATTACATCTTAATTACAATCTATAATCCCTTATAGCTCAATACTGCCACAAGAACCAATTTTTGTATCACCAAAATAAAACAATCCCTAACCCTAAGCCCTTTTATACAAGTATTTTAACTACTTTAGGGTTACAAGATGTCGGCCATAAATTGGCGAATATAAGCAACAACCAATTGGAAAATATTAGGCATTAGCGAATAGTAACCCAAAAAAAATTTCAAAGAATTTATGAAGTATGTACAGTACTTCCCTAATTAGTCATCACAAACTAGCAATATCCCACTTGGGAACTGATCAGATTCCACACACTAATCCTATAGCAATACCCCTACCACATGGGGCTCCCACTAGATCAAACCACCCTGGATGGTGTTGTTCTTTTATTCATGTTTAGTTTAGAAGACCAACCGAAGATGAAGAGGAATTCAAATTCTCCCTTGTTACTACCTTTATAAACATATTTGTTGGATTTTCATCTGTATGTATCTTATCCATCTTTAGTTGTCTATCATCCAAAACTGACTGAATAAAATAGTACCATAACTGAATGTGTTTTGTCTTGGAATGCAGAGCAAAATTCTTTGCAAGATGAATGGCACTCTAGCTATCTATAAACAAACAATTATCCCTCTAAGGGTGTCCCAATTCTTCCAAGAAGAACTAAAGCCATATCACCTCTTTGGCCGCCTCTGTAGTAGCAACATACTCTACCTCTGTACTAGATAAAGTGTTAACCTTTTGTAACCTAGAAACCCAACTCACAGTTGCCCCACCAACAATAAAGACATAACCTATAGTACTCTACCTGGTATCAATATCATCTACCAAATTTGAGTCAATATAGCTCTATAAATTAGTAATAGAGCCCCCAAAGTGTAAACACTTACTAGATGTTCCTCTTAGATATCTGAGAATCCATTTAACTACATTCCAGTGCTCAATTCCTGGATGACTCATATACCTAGTAACGACTCCCACTCCATGTGCAATATCTGGCCATGTACATACCATAGCATACATCAAGCTTCCTACAATGGAAGCATAGGGTACCTTGGACATCTTATCCTCCTCTTCTTGTGTCTTGGGACACATCTCCATAGTCAACTTCAAATGACTAGGTAAAGGTGTGCTGACAGCTTTAGCATTCTCCATAGAGAAACATTGCAACACCTTCTCAACATAATCAGTCTAAGATAGCATCAACTTCCTATTCTTCCTATCTCTACAAATCTTCATACCAATGATTTTTTTCGCTGCCCCCAAATCCTTCATAGCAAATGCATGTGCTAATTGGTGTTTTAGCCCCTTAATGTGATCCATGTTAGACCCAACTACAAGAATATCATCAACATATAAACATAAAATAAAGTAGTTCTCATCATCCATCCTCTTAAAATAAACACAATGATCTGAATGACAGCTACTATATCCATGCTTATACATAAAACAATCAAATTTTAGATACCATTGTCGAGGTGCTTCCTCCAAACCATATAAACTTCTCTTCAATTTGCACACTAGGTTCTCCTTACCTTTAACTGTATATCCTTATGGTTGAGCCATATATATCTCTTCATCCAAATCACCGTGAAGGAAGGTTGTTTTAACATCAAGCTACTCTAAATGCAAACCTTCAGTAGCCACAATACTTAAAACAGTATGGATAGAAGTCATCTTAACAATAGGAGAAAATATCTCATCAAAATCAATGACCTTTTTCTATGCAAATCCTTTTACAACTAACTTGGCTTTAAATCTTTTCTTACCTCCATCCTCTTCTTATAACTTGTAAACCCATTTATTCTATAAAGCTCTTTTACTAGCAGGCAATTTGCATAAATCCCAAGTCTTATTTTTCAGCAAAAAATTCATTTCGTCATTCATTGTAGACTCCCACTGAATCTTAGTATCCACTTGCACAACTTCATCATAACATTCAAGTTCACCAACATCTATTAGTAAAATATAATACAAAGAGGGAGAAAGTATTTCTGGAGGTCTAATTTGCCTTGTTGAACATCTAACATTCACTAGTGTGTGTGGTATTTGGTGTTGCAGTTGTTGTATATCATGAGGAATTGGTGGAACATCATCTTTTGGAGTATCATCCAACACTACATAATCATTTTATTTCTTCTCATGTTGCCGCAACAACACTTTCTCATTGAATATGACATCCCTACTTCTTACAATTTTATGATTTTCAAAATTCGAAAGCCTATAACCAAATTCATTAGTTTCATGTCCAAAAAATACACATTTCTTTGACTTAGCTTCCAACTTGGTTCTATTTTCAGAATCTATATGAACAAATGCTTCACAACCAAAGGTTTTGAGAAAAGAATTAGTCACCTTCTTACCAATCCATGCTTCCTCTAGAATGCCATAGCCCAGAGGAGTAGAGGGGCCTTTATTAATCAAATATATAGTAGTATTGATAGCTTCCACCCACATGTGTAAGGGCAACCCATCATGCAACCTCATGCCCCTTGTATGCTCCATTATAGTCTTGTTCATGCGTTCAACCACTCTATTTTCCTAAAGAGTCCTTGGAATAGTTTTTTGTCTACGAATACCATTATTGTAGCAATAATCTTCAAATTCATGACTACAATACTCACCACCATGATTAGATCTGAGACATTTTAATTTCTTACCAGTCTCATTCTCAACAAAGCATTTCCATTTCTTAAAAGTTTGAAATACATCAGATTTCTGTCTAAGGAAATAAATCCAAATTTTTCTAGTTGCATCATCAATAAATGTAACATAATAATGAGAGCCACCAAAGGAAGATACCTGAGCCGGTCCCCATACATCTTTATGCACAAGTTCTAATTTCTCCTTTTTTATTTTCCTTCCTAGTCTTCACAAAACTCACTCTCTTTTGTTTTCCACACACACAACTTTCACAAAAATTCATATTAGCACATTTCAAACTTAGTAGAACTTTCTTTGAATCAAGTATTTTCATACCTTTCTCACTCATGTACCCAAGTCTGTTGTGCTACAGTGTTGTATCAGAATTTGCAATAGCTATTTGTTCTCCCTACTCAACCACAACAATTGTTCCTAAATATTCATTTTTCTTTAAAACAATTAAAGTAGAAGGAACAATATGACCTATACAAAGATATAAGGTACCTGCTTTCACACTTTTTTCTACTACAAGGGAAACTTTTGAAACCTTCTAGTTTTTATCATTAAAAGCAACTACACAACCCTCATCATCGAGTTGCTCTGCTGAAATTAAATTCCTACTCAGCCTTGAAACATGTCTTACCTCATGTAGTAGCCAATAATTCTCATTCTACAACTTAATCTTATATTTTCCCTTTCCAACAATCTGACAAGGTTCATTATCCCCCAAATAAACAAGCACAAAATCCCCTTGGACACAATCAATGAAATAACCTCTATGAGGTGTAGCATGAATTGAAGAACTAAAATCTAACACCCATGAATCATCAACACTTTCTAAAGATAGAAGCAAAGCATCCTCTTCGGATTTCTTATTTACCATATTGCCTCCTTGTCTCCATCTGGTTTATCTCCTTCATTTTTCTTTTGAGTCCAACAATCTTTCTTTTTATGCCTTGGTTTCCCATAGTACCATCAATCATTTAGTCCTCTTGATTGAGACCTCCTTCCCTTTGACTCTCCTCTTTATTTCCCACAATTTTCAAAATTACTTCCTCTCTTAGTCGTTCTGCCTCAAGTCTGTACATTCAAAGCACTTCCTGATGTAAATTCACCTGAGGACTTCCTATGAGTTTTCTCACTCAAAATAACACCAATCACATCATCATATTTTAGGGTACTAGATCTAGGAACAAAATTACTCATAGCCATTACCAAGCCATTCCAACTTTTAGGCAAAGAACACAAAATCAAGAGAGCCCTACCTTCTTCATCAAAATTGATACCCACAGAAGATAACTAACTAGTAATAGTAATAAACTCATTTAAATGATCTGAAACTAATCCACCTTCTGTTATTTTCATATTAAATAAATGCTTCATGAGAAATACCTTGTTTGAAGTGGAGGGCTTTTCATACAATTTTGGTAGGGTTTGCATCAACTCTTCTGTCCTCTTCACTTTTGTAATATTAAATGCCACTGATGGTGCCAAGCATAATTGAATGCTTCCAAGTGTCTTTCTATCTAAAAGATCCTAGTCATCATTTGACATAGATCCCTGATTCTTGGTTTTGCCTTCCAACAGCTTCAATAAATCCTTTTGATAAAGATAGTCTTCCATTTGCATCTTCCATAACTGAAAGTTCAGCTTGTTAAACCTATCAACACTCAACATACCCTTGTCTGCCATCACTCCCACTCAACCATGAGACTCCCACTCAACTCTAAGACTTTCCTATAGAGGATAACTATAAAAAAAATGAAACAACCTTACTCTGATACCACTTATTAGGATTAAACCATGGACAGAAATAACAATTACATGCAAATATAAACAATATCATAAAATAATAGATGACACAAAAAAGAACACAAGACACCAAAATTTAACATGGTTCACCCAATCCCTAGGCCACATCCACCAAACAACAAGTCTAATATTATTACAATCTAGTGATTATAGCCTGATTACAATTCATAATCCCTTATAGCTCAATACCGCTGCAAGAACAAATTTTTGTATCACCACAATAAAAAAAATCCCTAACCCTAAGCCCTTTTATAAAAGTATTTTTACCACTTTAGGGTTACAACATGTCAGCCATAAATTGGTGAAAATAAGCAACAATCAATTGGTGAATAGTAGCCCAAAAAAAAAATCCAAAGAATTTGTGAAGTATGTACAGTACTTCCCTGATCAATAACCACAAACTAACACCCTTTATACTAGAGCTATGTTTGGGTGCTTGCCCTTGAATTTCTCTATTATTTCACTGACCATTTCCACATCTAATAAATCTAAGGCATTATATTTATCTTTGACCTTCTACCCATAATTATCAACCTCTATACGAGTTTCAGCAAAATCCCTGAGCTTAGTATCTAGCTCTAACAAAGCCTCTTATGTCCTGAATGCTCATCAAACATCTTCATTAGTAGAAACTTCTCCAAAAATCTTTTTGAATCTCTAAACTACTATCTCTACATGTATCAACTTCTCCCATGCATCATCCTCAAAAATGTCCAGACATGCATCACTATAGTGTTTCTCAACTTTAGAAATTTTCTCTTAGACTTGGTCCTTGAGCTGGTGGATCTTCACATGTAGTGATTCCATTACTTTATTGATATCCACTATCTTTTCTATCCAATCATCAATTAAATCTAACTCCTCTATCGTATATACATCCATGAGCATTTTATACCTCTGGTCTTTTATCACCTATAGCACCTATAAATCCTTTCCCCATTTATGTACCTCATCCATAAGATCAAAATCTTGATTCAAAATTGCTACCATTTTTTCTACATTCCCTTGCATAACATGGAGTATCTTGAGATTCCCTTGGATGATAAGTACACCCTTTTCTTCAAAACTTTCCAGCCATTGCTGACAAGCATTTAAAAATGGATCCAGTTGCACCACTCCCCTATCTCTTCTTTCAGTTGCTACATTAGAGTCTCCTTAGGGTTGGAAAGGTCCAATGGGCCAACAACTTTGCTCAAATATCCTTTAAGGATTTCATTTTGTTGCTAAAGTGGCACCAACTCTACCATATCCTAGTCCAAGCTTCTAAAAACTTCCTTCATCCCTGTTGTGACCATCATCTTTGTTGTTTCCAAGGTGGGTTTCCCGAGCATGACTTCCTAGATCTAGTAATCTTGTGGACTCAGTTCTTCAATGTTTGACTATGGAGGAGGAAGAGCTACATGAGCAAAAAGGTCCTGATTCGAATCACTCATAATGAAGGCCAAAGGTTGTGCTTCTTTAGGAGGTGAATCAATTTTCTTTAGTATTTCTATTAGTTCCATTCTATCTTCCTCTTCTGTAGTGAACTGTTGCTTCTTGCTCCTAACTACTTCTTTTCGAAGCCACCTTGGAACATGCTTAGCTAAGGACTTTCTTTTTGAGGATGAAGGAGTTTACTCTGCTACCCCCTTTCCCTTATCACTCCTATCATGTGTCCTTTCCCTCTATGATGACCCTTCTTCTATAGTCTCTATTTCAGTGGAGCCCACAGTTCTTACCTTTGTGTCTTGGGAAGTTTTTTGGGGTTGCTCACCTATCTATCTCTCTTCTAACACTTCATCGGTAGATACTTGTTGTGGCTCTCCTTTAGGTTCTTCCTAGACCTGCTCAATTTCTATTCCTGGAGGAGGAGGAGTAACTAATCCCTTGTCAACACAAAATGTGACTTGCAACTAGGATGTGGATGCAAGAACTATTTCGAGTCCTTGTGACTCGGGGGGCATTTGAGTCCAATCTTTCTATTGAGGTTGATTACTTGGTGTATCTTGGATCTTATCAACTACCAATTCAGTACCTATGGGCATAAAATCAAAATTTGACATCTCAAAGACATTAGTGCCCTCCACATATTGTTCATCAATACATTGTTGCATCTCATCCTCTGATGTGGTAGTTTGCAAAGGTTCTTCTGGGATTAATGGAGGTGTAGTTGTAGAACTTCTTCTCCTTTCCTGTTATATGGCTCTAGCTAGCCTAGTTCTCTAACTAAGTGGAAAATTATCTTCTTCATCCTCATCACCCTCTTCTTCTTCTTTCAAGATAGGTTCTAGGATGGATAGGAAAGGAAAGTTCTACTTTCTTGATCACCCTTTTCCTCTTTTTGACCAAAGCCTTAATCTTTCTTCCCTTTTTAGGCATAAAAAGGGATGCCTATTTTGTTCACTAAAGGTGGGGAAACTTCTTGTATCTTAGCTTCTACCTCTATTTAACTGGGTACAACTATTGATAGTTAAGGATTATCCTGGGCTTGTGTAGTTGGTGGCACTTGGGGATCAATCTAGGCTTATGGGGCTCTAGTATCTTCTGACCCTTTTACATTTTCTTCTCCTTGCTACAAATGTGCCAGGACTTCACCCTCTTTTGGTTCAACTCTTGGAGGAGAAGTTCTTTTCCTCTTGCCTCAGCCTCCACCCTTCTAAGCTCACTAGTAACTAACCAACCTATCTAGTTGATGTACCATCTCGAGCCTCAATGGTGATTGAGTTGTAAATGTAGGGATGGTAACTTTCTTCCCTCTACCTTTGGCTAGGTGGTCTTATGTGTGAATGATCACTATCTCAGGAATTGGATCAAGTTTGAAGGGTTTCTTAATCTAATCCTATGTCAATTTAATAACATGTCTCACTCTATGGTTAATATCAAAATTCTCCTCCCTATGAACCTCAACATTCATAATGGGCTCATTGCCAATCTTGTCCTGGTTGAATAGAGGATCAAGCAACTCCTATGATTCTTTCTGTAATATCTTTAATGGAATCTTTATCTTTAGGGCCTTTTCTACCGAATACAAATTCATTCTACAATAATCCCTTATTCAAATATCATAGTCATTTGTTGCATTCATCCAATGATCTTCAATAGCCTCTTCGTGATGGAATGTTTTACCTACCAAATATTGTACTCTCCTAATGTTATCAAAACATGGCTGTGGAGAATTGTAGTCTTCCAAGGGATACTGATCCCATTCACACTCAAAAGAGGGGATATCTTGCCTCTGATCTACCTAAAAATGTGCTATAGTCAATAGCCAAGTCCAACATTTTTATGTTGCCCTTTAACTTTATCATAGGCAAACAAGATTTATCGAGAAATCTCCAAGATAACAAGTCTATCACAAGGATACCTCAAGAGCTTTTTTAGTTTGACAGTGGTACCAGCTACCCTTAGATATGTAAAAGTTTAGAATTGGATATAGTACGCTCCTAGTACTATTATCTATGCCACTGCATTATCTGATAATCTCTTTGCATAATCCCCTTCTATGAATTGGACTATAGTGAATATGAAGGCATCATTCACAATTCTATATTCTTTACTCTACTTTAGGAGCCTCTTCTTTACTAGCTAAGGGTACACAATGTATGGCCATGCATTAGCATCTTGCATGCTACCCCTCTTATACAACCCTAAATAGTCTATCGCTCTTGCGGCCAACAGATACACCAAATATGATGTCAGATAGAACTTCCTTCTATTCTTTACCACCACCAATTGTTCACACAAATTCTCACTAAGAGTCGAAGCCCAATCCAGTGGAATTTTTTCTTTCTTTGTTGTTTCAATGAAATGCACCATGAAGATATTCAAGTGTCCAGCTGCAAGTAAACCCATGACTCTACTCAAAAGTATAATTGAGTATCCAATGTCTTCGATCTTGTATCCTCTAGTCATATCTACTTTTCCAATCTTATTTCCCAAAGGAGTGTTCTCTCTGAGATACAAGGACTGAATGATCTCAGAGGCCTACTCAATGTGTTCTCAGTACCACCTCTCTACTTGTTCATAGGTAGGCCTAATAAACTGATCTGCCCATTGATGATGAAATACTTTCTCAATATTCTTTGGGCACATATCAAGGCCAATTTCTCTCATTATGCTCTTTACAACCCTCTCCTTAAGGACAAAGTGTTCCTCAAGTGTCATGACAAGCTCTGAAGATTGTATCGACATTGGGTGTGATGCTGCATTGACAAGCCCTGATCGAATGAGTGCAAAAATCATTTGTAACCTCTCAGTAGGTTTGTTGCAAATCTTTAGGAATTACCCCAAATCAGTATGCCCTAAATTAGTATCCTTGATGTCTGAGTAGTCATCTGGAAACCTTGACTTTATGGGAGCACCTTAGAACTTGAAGACCACAAGTTTTGGTGCCATTTTCTCACCAAGGGAAGATGATGAAGATGCCATAATATCTACACAAAAGATGTCCATTAGCTCAAAATTGAAGAAAAATGAATTAATTTAGATCCTAAAACTATCCCAAACAAAACCCAGAAAACTAGATTATCTAAAAAGACCTAAAGCATGAAAAAACATATCAACGCCATAAAATGCAAAAAAAGTGTGCACCAACCACACCTGAAAGGTGCACCTAGTGTGCCAATCTTGGCATAATTTACAAAGATAAAATGTGCATTAGTGCACCTCATGGGGTGTGTTGATGTGCACCTCATCTTTTGCACTTGGGCGCTTTTTGTTCAAGTTTTAAAGTTTTTTAAGAGAGTATGCAGTAGCGCACCTAATTAGGTGTGCTTCTACACACCCCAAATGTTATTTTTGTTTTCCCTTTTTAAGTTCTTTGCAAAGGGGGAAAGAGAAAATGGTGTGCATCAATGCACCCAGCGAGGTGCGTAGATGCGCACCATTTTTGGTGTTAGATTAGGTGTTTTTTTATGTTTGGTGTTTTTTTAGGATGAGCGAGGACTGGGCACACCTTGTAGAAGTGGGGTTTGCGGTGTTAGAGTCTAGAGATGTGAAATGAAACCAATGAAAAGAAAAGTGGAGAAAGAAGTGGGGGGAAGTTATATAAGCACACTCACCTTTGGGTGCTATGCAATTGCGCTACTGTGTATTTGTGCATCACCCAAGGGTAAGTGTCCTTTCCTCAAAGCAATTTGGTGCATGAGCGCACCTAGTGAGGTGCCCTAGTGTGCCCTTTTTCTAATTTTTTTAGAAGGCTTATTTTCTCCTAGATCTTTGATTTCGTCAACTTGGCTTTCTAGTCAACACCCAAACATGAACTAAAAACACTAGATAAAGCCCTAAAAGGATTCGGACCCCAGATTAGGGTCTCAAAAAACCAAAAATAAAGTAGGGGGTCCTCATTTCATCCATTAATGGGGCATGTGTTGTGAAACCCACAACAGTTATTAAATTGAAAGTTAATTTATACCTATGAATTCCATTATAGCTAAATTAAGGATTAAATTTAAAGAATGGATTATTATTTAGGTTATGGCTTACATAAACTGAAGATTGTGCAATACAAGTAAAATTATTGTTACACAAAGGACTAGGTTAGGGTATGGATTAGAATTCAATTTATATTTAGATTATTGTCAAGATTAGGATAAGGATTAGAAGTGTTCTTAAAGAAGGTTAGTGTTATGATTGTGCATAGACTTTACAAAAGTGTTCTAAAGTGTTAACATTTACAAAAATAGGTTTTACTAGATTGAGCATTAATATATGTTGGTTAAGATTTAGGATTTAATATTTTTTATTTAAATTTTTCCATTTAGAATTAAGGTTAAAATTTAATATTTAGAATATAAAGGTTAGGCTTAAATCTTCAATTTTTACATTAATTATAATTTTGTTAGGAATAAGGTTTGAAACAAGCTTATATTATGTAGTTAAAGTTTACGATTTGTTTTGGGATTAGGTTAAGGGTTTTGGATTATGCATTAGTCAAGGTTTAGTTAGAGTGTACATATCACGATTAGGGTTATTGTGGCTCTAGTTATAGGATTGGATTATGATTAGGGTCCAAACTAGGATAGAATTATATAGTTTAATGTTCTTATGGTTGAAGCACAATTTGTGATAGAGCTAAGGATGGAATAGGGATGTGTACAAGTAAAGGGAAATATTGTAGTTAGAGTTAGGGTCAAGAAGTGAATTATAGTTATGATTCAAGATTATGGTTATCTAGTTTGGTTATTAAATTGGAGGGTTAATTTATACCTATGATTTGCATTATAGCTAAATTAAGGATAGAATATTCATGCTACAATGATAAATAATATATATTAGGGTTAAAGAAAAATTGGATCATAAACAGACATAACTATATAGTTTAAGTAAATTCTAACCCTTAACTTTGGTTAGTGTTTAATATGTACAATATAAAATTAATTTACAATTATGATTTAGTTGAAACAAATCTAAATAGATCAATATAATTACATCTTTAAGGTGTACATTAACTTGTGATTGTGCAATACAATTAAAATTATTGTTACACAAAGGACTAGTGGTAGGATATGGATTAGGATTCAAATTATATTTAGATTAGGGTCAAGATTAGGCTAAGGATTAGAAGTGTTTCTAAAAAAGGTTTTAGAATTTAATATATATCTAAATTATGATAAGAGTTAGGTAGGAGATTATGGTTTAGGAATATAGGGTTAGTGTTTAGGTTGAAGTATAAAAGAGGCATTTTAGGGCTTAAGGTTACATGATTAGGGTTACATGGTTAAGTTTTAGAAATAACATTTTGGTTTATGAACATAAAACTTGGTTAGGTTTAGTGTTAGGGTATGGATATGGGCTAACATCATGGTTTACATTTACATTTATAATTTAGTGTCTATATGGTAGGGTTAGGAATATAAGGTTTGAAACTTAACTTATTAGCTAGAGCTAGGAATTTAAGGTGTAGAGTTAGTTTTAGGATTGAAGTAAGGGTTTCAGATTATGCATTAGGTAGGGTTCAGTTAGGATGTACATATTAAGGTCAATGTTACTATGGATCTAGTTAAGATTGGATTATGGTTAGCATTCAATTAGGATAGAGTTATATAGTGCAATTGCTCTTATGGTTGAAGCATAATTTTTACTAGACTTAAGGATAGAATAGGATTGTGGTTCAAGTAGAGCAAAATATGAACTAGTTATAGTTAAGGTCAAAAAGTGAATTATAGTTATGGTTCAAGATTATGGTTAAATTTTGATTATTAAAATCAAGGTCTAATATATACCTAAGATCTGGATTATACTTGAATTATGGATACAAATAGGGTAACAAGTTAATATATTAGAGTTAGAGAAATATTTCGTAAACATATATTTAAGTGTAAAGTGTAGGTTCAAGTATAGGGTTTATACAAATCCTAACCATAAAATTTGGTTAATATTTAATATGTACAACAAAATAATTTACAATTACTATTTAGTTGAAATAAATCTAAACCATCAATGTATTAAATACATGTTTAAACAATCTAAACATCTAATGCATCTAGAATCATCCATCACTTTAACTTTAATTATGTGTCATATAAATTAAATACATCCAAACATCTAAATGTACTAATTTTTAAATGAACATCTACAAAACAAAAATTTAAATGAACATCTAACTATCAAAAAAGGGAGGAGAGAAAACATAATCTAAATATATAATTTGAATAATAATCTATACAAAAAAATAATTTACAATGCAAATCTAGAATTATATATATATATAACTATTAATCGTGAACAAAAAGCAATAAATTGATGAAATTGTAAAGCAAAAAACTAAAAACAATGAAATAAAATAATATAAAACAAATTAAAATACCTGGAACAGTGAAAAATCAGCTTGGGGGTTAGTAGAAAGCTGAAAATAGGCTCTCATCCCAAGCACAAATTGGGCTCTCATCTCCAAATAGTGATCAACAGTAAAAATGACAGAAAAACCCACCAAAAATGGGTTTTATGTTTTTACAAATCGGGCAGCCAAACCATAATGGGTGCTCATTTCAAAAGAAGTCTCATTTTGCAAAATGGGCTTCCATGGAATTGAGACCCAACTTCTTGCACTTACCCAGAGCCTTTTTTATTGCAATCGATAACAACCTTTATATATATATATATATATATATATATATATATATATATATATAGTTACAAAAGCAATTTGTAGGAGTACAAACATTTTTGAGTCTCATTGGACAAGATAAATGTGCTTCTCACCTGGCAATTCACCAAATATTTGATTAGGAGCATCTTGGGTGTAAGAGAAATCTTGCATCACCCCAAAAAAAAAAAAATTTTAGTCTTTTCTATTTTAATAAGGACTAGTAGAAGGGGTGGTTACTATTTCTAGGAGCTTACCATTTTTAGTAAGTTTTTCATATAAGCTCGGAATGTTCTCATTTTCTATATGAAGGTTCATTTTATAATTATATGCTTACAATAAAAATCTCATTGCTCCAGCTTAAGTATCAGAGAAGTTATTGTAGATTTTTGGTAGAAATTTTAGGAGAAAAATCTTCAAGCTCACTGTTGGAGGCCTTAGAGTGCCTGGATGAGGTCCGAAAACTCGACAAAAGGGCATTTGCATAGTTCTAAGCATGTAGACCAAGAGTTGGCATTTTTGAAAAGTGGTTATAATAGTCAATCAGAGCAATGGTTTGAGAGTTATGGCCTTCCAAAGTTGGGCTACCCAAAATTTCTAAAATAAATGTCAAAGATGTATTTGGCCGATTCTATATGTATTGTTAGGGTCTATCAGCCCTAGGTATTAAATTTTAATGTTTAGAACCTTCCCTAGTGGCATAAAATTACCTATTTAAGAAAGATTTGAACATTATCTAGAACAGCTCTAGGTGGTAGTTCACAGCTTTGTCTTGTAGATTACTGTAATGAAAGTGCCCATGTAGGTTAGCATATTGTATTTGTGAATTTTTTAATTTCGCATTTGTGGCGATAATAAGAAGTTCATATTTTGTTCTCACATTTATTGTTGTTTCTTTGTTTTTGTATGTGTTATGGTATTAAGGGGAGCACCCTTCATCAAGTGGTATCAAAGCTAGAGTTCTTGAGTGTGTGGACAGATCGCCAACTGTGAGGTAGTTTGCACCAGGACTATGGTTTGGGCTTAGCGTGTAGATAGATCACCAATTGTGAGGTAGCTTGCAATAGGGTTTCAACAAAAGCACGAAAATGTCTCCATGAAGAGAGCATGGCAGAAGAGTTGTAGGTGTTACACCTGAGAGTTTTAGAGCCATCCAAAGACAAATGCAAGCATTGGAAGAACAAATACATAGAGGAATAAATCTTCCCATAAGAGATGAAAGCAAGGATGAGGACGAAGTAGAAGAAAATGCTGAAGTAGATGCAGTTCTAAACCCAAAGGAAGAGAGGCTTTTTAAGGCCATCTCCAAGATTGGAAAAAGACCTAAGTTTGAGGTTCCCACATTTTTGGGAAATCTTAACCTAGAGGAGCTGATTGATTGGATCAATGAATTGGAGGAGTACTTTGAGTATGAAGATATTGAGGATCCTAATAGGGTCAAGTTTGTGAAGGCGAAACTAAAGGGACATGCAAAGATCTGGTGGTAGGAGGTTCAGTTGGAGCGAAATAGACAAGGAAAGGACAAAATCACTAGATGGGATCAAATGATAAATAAACTGAAGTGACAATTCAGTCCTAGGGATTATGAGCTTGATTTGTTGAAGAAAATGCAAGGGTTGAAGCAAGCGAAAAAATCTATTCAAAAGTATACCCAAGGGTTCTAACGAGTTCTCATTAGAACCAGCCATGTAGAAGATGATAAGGAGAAAGTGGCCCATTATCTTAATGATTTAAGGCCAAGTATTTAGGACAAGCTAAGTCTGGTTTGAATGGACAATATTGAGGAGGCATACTAGTTTTCCCTAAGAGTTGAAGAGAAACTAAGCAAGAAGTTTGACAACAAGAGTAGTAGAAGAGGTTGCAATGGAAGATCTAGTGGATGATCTTATGGAGGCCGTAATGATGATTAGAAGAACAAGGATAAGGCTAGAAGTGGCAGTCAAAACTAGAGGGGAAACAATTCCAATCATTTCCATGATCAGAACAATAGAGATTAGAGAGGAAGAGGTAGAGGACAAGGATCTAGAAGAGGAGGCTTTTGTGGAAAATTTTTTCACTATGGAGAAGAAAAGCATAGAGCATTTGAATGTTTCCAACACCAAGGAAGGACAGATCAAAGAATAGAAAGCTAGATCAAAGTTGCACATGTTGATGAAGATGCAAAATTGTCACATTCTGAAGATGTCAAAAGAGGAGAAGTCCTAGTTAACAAAATAGTCCTACTAAGTGGAGAGAATGAACCTGATCAAAGAAGGAGCTTGTTTTGGACAAGGTGTGGATGTGAAAATAAGTGTTGTGATGTGATCATTGATGGTGGAAGTACTGATAATCTAGTGTCAGAAATGATGTTCACAAAGCTAAAGCTGAAGAGGTAGAAACACCCGCATCCATACCGTATTACTTGGGTGCAAGATGACCACAAGGTCATGGTTAATGAGCAGTGCCCAATGAAGTTCAAGATTGAAAGCTACCAAGATGAGGTACTATGTGATATTATACCTATGGACATATGTCATATGTTGTTGGGTAGGCCATGGCAGTTTGACAGGCATGCTATACATGATGGGCAAGCACATACCTACACTCTGACCAAGGATGGAGTGAAGCATAAGTTGAAGTCATTAAAGGATAAAGAAGAAAATTTATGTAGTACTGCCAGAATATGTTTTGTTGATGTTAAAGAGTTTCTCAAAGGTATGAAGCATGAGCATATGTGTTTTGCTATAATTCCAAAAGATAGGAAAGAAGAAGAAGAGGAGGCACCTACATAAGTTACAGATATGTTGGGAGAGTTTTATGATATTGTATCAGATAATGTACCTAATGGATTACCCCTAATGAAGAAGACCAATCACCATATGGATTTGGTTGCAAGAGCTAGTTTTCCAAATAAGGCAGCACACAAATCAACACCAGTAGAAAGTGAAGAGTTGAACAAACAAGTTCATGAGTTGTTGCAGAAGGGGTTGATTCAAGAGAGTCTGAGTCCATGTGTTGTACCAGTTGTACTAGCACCAAAGAAGAATGGAGAATGGAGGATGTGCATAGATTCTTGTGCAATCAATAAGATCACAATCAAGTATAGATTTCCATTGCCAAGGATTGATGATATTATGGACTATTTAAGTGGAGCTCAATATTTCACAAAGATAGATATGAAGAGTAGGTACCATCAAATTCATATCAGAGAAGGTAATGAGTGGAAGACTGCTCTCAAGACAAAAGAAGGATTGTATGAGTGGTTAGTCATGCCTTTTGGGCTAACCAATGCACTGAGCGCTTTCATGCGGCTCATGAATGAGGTATTAAAGGAGTTTCTGGGTGTTTGTCATTATTTATCTAGATGATATGTTGATCTTTAGTAAGACATTGGAGGAGCATTTGATTCATATTCACAAGGTGTTTGATAAGTTGAGGGAAGAAAAGTTGTTGATAAACTTGAAGAAGTACAGTTTTGTAAAGAAGGAGTTGGTGTACTTGGGATAGTAGAAGGTCTACAAATGGACCCAGAGAAAGTAAAGGCTATCCTTGAATGGCCTACTCCATGAAGTGCGATAGAGGTAAGATTTTTTCATGGACTGGATAGTTTTTACAAAATGTTCATAAGAGGTTTTAGTAGTATTTGTTGACCCCTGGCTGAAACAATGAGAGAGGATATTAAAGAATTTAAGTGGACTATAGGAGCTGATAAGAGTTTTAATCTATTCAAACATAAAGTTGTTGAGCAGCCTATTTTAGCACTTCCTAATTTTAACAAGGTGTTTCAAGTAGACTGTGATGCTAGTGGTACTACAATAGGAGTTGTTTTGAGCTAAGAAGGTAGAATTGTTGCTTATTTTAGTGAGAAGTTGAATGATGCAAAAAGAAAATATTTGTTTTTTATCAAGAATTTAATGCTATAGTTCAAGCATTGAAGAAGTGGAGACATTGTCTTCTTCCTAAAGAGTTTATTTTGTAACCTGATCATCAAGATTTGCAATATTTGAATACTTAAGAAAAATTAAACCAAAGGCATTTGAAGTGGGTTGAGTTTTTGTAGAGATATACATTTGTTTTGAAACACAGGAGTGGAAAGTCTAACAAAGTTTCAGATGCTCTTAGTAGAAGACAACTTTTGCTGATAGAAATGTAGATAGAGGTGATTGGGTTCAAGGAACTAAGTACTTTGTATCCAGGATGATCCTGATTTTGATGAAGCGTGGAAGGCTTGTACAAAATCTATTAGACTTGATAGGAAAAAGTGGTTAGATTTCATGATCCAAGATAGTATGTTGTTCAAAGGAAGCCTATTGTGCATTCCTCAAATTTTAATGAGAGATAATATCATCAAGGAGAAGCATGGTGGAGGATTGGCTGGACATTTTGGCAGAGATAAAACAATAGCTTTGGTTGGTTAGAATTATTACTGGCCACATTTGTAGCAAGATGTGAAGAATTTTGTATAGACTTGTAGAGTATGTAAGATGGCGAAAGAAGTGAAGCAGAATACAGAGTTGTATCAACCATTACCTATACTAGAGAAGCCATGGGAGGATATCAGAATGGATGTTGTTCTTGGATTACTAAGGACTCAATGAGGGCATGATTCTATTTTTATGGTGGTTGATAGGCTTTCAAAGATGGCACATTTCATTCCTTGCAAGAAGACTAGTGATATTGTTCATATAGCAGAGTTGTTTTTTCAAAGAAATGGTGAGACTACATGGTTTTCCAAAGAGTATAGTTTTAGATCGAGATACTAGAAACTAGATACTAAATTTGTTGGGTATTTTTGGTGTACATTGTGGAAGAAGTTGAAGACAGATTTGAAGTCAGTTCATTGCATCATCCACAAACTGATGGACAAACAAAAGTGGTAAATATGAGTTTGGGAAATTCACTAAGATGTTTGGTTGGAGACAAGCCAAAAGGATGGGATATGATTTTACCATAGGCAAAATTTTCATATAATAATTTTTTCAACAGGAGTACTAGTAAATCACCATTCTAGATTGTATATGGGAGTGGTCCTAGAAATGCTCCTAAATTGAGGCAGTTGGATAAAGGAGAGATAAGTAGTGCTAAAGTAGAAGATTTTATTAAACATTTGAAGAATATCCATGAGGAGGTGAGGAAGCACACCATAAAAATGAATACACAATACAAGGCTAAGGAAGATGTGAAAAGGAAGTATAAGGAAATTCAAATTGGAGATGAAATGATGGTTCATTTGCAAAAGGAGCATTTTCCACTGGGTACACATAATAAGTTGAAGATGAAGTTTGGACCATGCAAGATAGTGAAAAGGCATGATTCTCAAAATTCTTATGAAGTGGAGTTGCCTACTAAATTGAATATTCCACCAATATTTAATATTTTAGATTTGACAGAGTATTATGAAGGAGGTGATGGAGATGAAGTTGTAAAAGTGAAGTGGAGTATTCCAACAGCTAGTTCGGCTACAAAGGAGATTGAGGAGATAATGGACAATCATGTTGAAAAAAGTACAAGGAACATAACTTATGAGGAATACCTAGCCAAATGGAAAGGGAGGCCAGTAGAGGATTCATCATGGCTAGCAAGGGAGGAGGTTAACCATCTTGGTTTTCCTTTGAACACCTAAGACGTGATGAAGTCACTTCTCAAATTACCTCGGGTGTCTAATGCAAGAGCATCCTAGGTGTAAGAGCAATCTTGCATCACCCAAAAAAATATTTTCTTTTTAGTCTTTTATATTTTAATAAGGACTAGTAGATAAGATGGTTACTATTTCTAAGAGCTTACCATTTTTAGTAAGTTTTTCATACGAGCTCAAAATGTTCTCATTTTCTACATGAATGTTCATTTTAGAATTATAAGCCTACCATAAAAATCTCATTCCTCCAGCTTAAGTATCAGAGAAGTTATTGCAAATTTTCAATGAAAATTTTAGTAGGACAATCTTTAGGCTCACCGTTGGAGGCCTTAGAGTGCCCAAATGATGTTTGAAAACTCGAGTGAAGGGTGCTTGTGCTATTCCAATCTTGCAGATCAAGATCAAGCATTTCTAAAAAGTGGTTAGAATAGCCAATCAAAGCAATGGTTTGAGAGTTATGGCCTTCCAAAGTTGGGCTACCCAAAATTCCTAAAATAAATGTCAAAGGTGTATTTTGCCGACTCTATATGTATTGTTAGGGTCTAGTGGCCCTAGGTATTATGTTTTAGTGTCTAGAACCTTCCCGGGTGACATAAAATTGCCTATTGAAGAAAGACCTGAATATTGTCTAGAACAACTCTAGGTGGTAGTTCACAACTTAGTCTTATAGATTACTATAATGAAGGCACACATGTGGGTTAGCATATTGTACTTGTGAATTCTATAATTCCACATTTGTAGTGATAATAAAAAGTCCATATTTTATTCTCAAATTTGTTGTCATTTGTTTGTTTCTCTATGTGTTATGGTATTAAGGGGAGAACCCTTCATCAGATATAGCCACTCAAAAACAAACATTTTACCTGATAGTTGAAAATAATTGTATGTTGTCTTTGATGTTACACAAAATGTTGAGCCTTACCGAGCAATCTGTGATAGCCACGCTTACTCAAGCATCGAATGTAGTTTCCTATGTATGTCAAGTGTTTAATGATAACCAAGTTCAGAGATAGTATTGACCAAGCTCAATTGGTTAATGAAGCAGGTCCTATATTAACCGAGTTCACTTAGTTACCAAAGGAAAGTTAGCATGAAGTCAGTATTAACCGAGTTGGTTTGGTTAACATTAGAACTCTTGTTCTAACCGAGTTGGGTCAGTTAATGAAGGATTCTCAGTGTTGACCGAGTACTCAATTCTATATTAGCCGACTACCAATATATTAAGTTTGATAAATTTATTGGTTAATACAAGCTAGGTTAAGGGTTAATATTTAATTTATTAAAAGAATATTCAAGCCGACTTGACAAGGTGAATCATATATATGAAAGGTCAAGTTGAGGATTGAATGTGGAATTGAAGAAGATAATTTTAGGAAGAGGATTTGAAGGATAATTGTAAAGGGTAGAGCATCTGAGTTGACTGAGCTAAAAAGAACATTCTGATCAAGGAGGATCAAGTAATCAAGCTAGAAATGAGATCTAAATCAACAAAGATAGTTGCATCAGTAATCAGGTCAAGTCATTGTTACTCTCTAATAATTGTAGCAATGAATCAAATCTCTTAACAGAGTTATCTTAATAGTTATTTGAAAAATCCTCTAACAAGGTGACATTTCTAGATTGAAGTGTCTAAAGACCTCTAACAAGGCCACTCCTAATAGGGTGAATTAAATCCTCTAATAGGGTCACACCTAACAGTGTGTTTTGTAACCTTTAACAAGGTTGGCTCCTAACAGGGTTCAATTTAGAAGAGTGAAAAATACTAACTCATTGCAATTGGTAGTTTTCCCAAATTGGTTTTCCACGTTAAATCTTGGTGTCTCTTGTATTCATGTTATTTCCTTTATGTTTATGCAACTAAGTTAATAAAGACTAATCACATTAATATTTTAAGATCTTTGTGTTAAACCAAGTGACAGTAATATATTCAGTGTTAACCGAGTTGCAGCATAATATTCAGTGTTAACCGAGTTACAACAAGATATTGGTTTTATATTGTGTTGACATTTTAAAGGGACTTTTGGATTTTCTTCTATAGTAACTAATTCACCCCTCCCCTCTCAGCTACTCCTTTCCATTTCTAACAATTATCACTCAAAAACTCTCATGTCACTCCAATCTCCTCAAGCCCTTTCCACACTTTCAGTGTGCACACATTTTTTACCTACCAAAAAACCAAAGAAAAATATTTTTTTTTATTTTTATTTTTTCAAAAATCCCAATGAACATTGGCCAAATTGTATGCAATAAGCCCAAATGTTATTGTGCAACATAGACAATCTTAAAATCAAGAAAGCTCTTAAAATGGGGAAAAGGGTTTCCCTTGTTGTCATTAATTATCATCTCTAAAAAGTTTGAGGGTTGGTTAAAATACTCCTCTACCACAGAAAACCCACTTCTTCAATGACAGTGCTGTCATATTCCTTTACAACTTTGCAATGTGTACACGCTGAAACAAGTGGCACATATTTTCATATCATTTATATCTCATTTAATGCTCACTAAAGTGCTCAATGCAACCTTAACACTATGTGCTAAGTGTTATATTGTTCACAACACTTTATCCCCAAAGAAGGACTTGACATCACATGTAAAGCACAAATCTATGTCACCCTTTTGTAAAGGAAAAGGCTAACAAAAATATAAATGTTTACCTTCAAAGACATAAAATTGGTATTATTATTTAGAATTTGAAAATGAAATAAACTAATGAAATGTATCAAAATGGATGAAGTTTAGGATTATAATTTTTAATAATTATTTGGAATAAGAATTGATATATTTTCCTAATTTTTATACATAATTTTTTAGTTGCTGAAAAATGTTGAAAATTAGGGGTTTAGTTCTCACCACAAAACTAAATACAAATAAACTTATTTTTATTTGAACTCGAACTATGTTATAAATAGCATATATATCTAGAATAATCAAAAATAAAAATTGGCTCTAGACCTATATTTTCTCTTTTATAATGATTCAAATTTCAACTCACCTTAAATCGATAGTTTTCATCTCCCACCACATTTTTCAAAACAAATTTGTTCCAACCAAAAGAAAAATTATGCATTCATGAAGAGGACTCTCTCCTCTAGAACGTCATATAATTTTTAAATTTTTTTGATATGATTTAATATATATTTCTTTCTCAAAATTGACATATTTTCTAGTGTTAAAATACATGCTTGTATAATTTTTTAAGTACAATATACTATATCTAATTAAAACACTATAAACTCTATATGAGAAGTTTCTTGACTTTAAGTTCTATAAAATGGTGTTTATATGTTACTAAAAATATATCATAAAAATAAGAGTTTTGAAACATCACTTTTCTAAAATAATTTTATTTCTTTAGTAATTGGAGACAAACTAGTATAAAACATGCTTTTAATAGACATTTCTAATTGGAAAAGTGTGAGACCATATATAACTTAGCTAGAATTAATCTATCTAGATCACATGTTTGAACAAAATTGATTTATAGATAGAAATACTCAAATTTAATCATTCTAATAAGTCAGCGTAAAAGGTGACACAACTTTGTACTTTCAACCAATTTATTTTTAAGGCTTACTAATGCAACAACTTTTTAAAAACCTTGGTTACTTTTATTGACAAAATAAAAATACATTTTTATGCACTATACATTGATCTCAATAATAATATGTTATTGTTTCATTCTCATAATATAGCTTTGTAGATCATTATGAGTAAGAAAAATATATTTTTTAATCTATTTGTTTAAGGCCTAATTTTGAAACTGATCTAGACATTGGTATCAAACTAATCATCTTCTAAGTATGACAATAACCCAAGTTGCTCTATTAAAAATACATTTTGCAAAAAATGATCATCAATTGAAATGTCAAACCACACCATGTCAATATAATGTGCTTGACAAACCAAATGTAATCATACCAATGTCATTTTTCCCGTATACACTAAGTGATAATTGGGAAATTATATCAACTAAATATAATGATCATAAACTCTAATGCAATGAATACATTGATCGGTTGAATGTTAAATGTACCATGTACCAAGTATCATATTATCAAGTTGCCAATGTAATTTCATGTACCAAGTACCATACCGTCAACTAGTTAATCAAATGTTTCAATTCCTATAATGATAATAAATTGAGAGTATCAATTGGATGACAATTAGAATTCAACCAAGTATATATTGCATGATAAAATGAATGAACATGATGGACTAAATGATCCATATGCTCAACATAACCAAGTAGGATGCTCTTAAGTAATCATGATGATCAAAATGACTAGTTAGTGTGTTTGGCATCACAAACAACACAGAGAGGAGCAATGAGGATTCCATTTTTAATTTTCTCCAACTTAAAGGACATGTGGTTTTGGATTAAGACTAAAGTTGAGAAGAAACTAGATAACTGGAATAAACAATTTGTATCCTTGGTAGGTATAACCCAAGTTTTCCTAAAGATTATTTTCTCAACTATAGTATGTACCATCCATTTTATAATTTTTTAGTGATCATCAAGTTAATGATATTTGTAAAAGAATTCTAGATCTTTCCTCTAGTCTAAAAAAAATGGAAAAATAAAAAGAAGTCAATGAAGTGGGAATGGTGATGTATGGATAAAAAGATGGGAGGGTTGGATAGGGCTTTAAAACCTCAAAAAATAAGGCATTACACTTGCAATGTAGTGGATGTTACGACCCTTTATGTTTATGAACCATAGAAAGTGCTAGTGAGAAATAATATTGCACTTATTCTTCCTAAGGAAGCTAAACAATGGAAGAGACTATTCCTCAGTGATATCCTTACTAGTAAACAAATTCTTACATGACTATTGTGTCTAAGGCATTCCAAATTCTTTGGAAAGCTTGGGAGTTAGTCAAAGACAAGGTCACTAACTATAAGTTTTTCCCTTACAGGAGTAGAGTTTATGAGGCTAGCTATTTGGTGGAACCTTGAATATAAAGGAAAGAAATTAGCCTTGTTGCAAGGCTATTCTACTAAGAAATGGGTCATGCTTGGTATTAGTTGTTTTAAAGATATCTTCATCAATAAGCAACTTTTGGACTCAACCTTTCTTCCATAAGCTATAAAAAAAGTTTCAAAAATAGTATAATAAAAAGGAAAAAGGAATAGAGTTGAATCAAAGAAAGACTTAGAAGAAACATGGTGTAGGGATATTCTTCAATGGTGAGAGAAATTTTGACATAGAAGAATTTCATTTCAATAATGAATTATCTATGGTTTCTCCTCTACTAGGGCATTGGAAATGAGATGAGTTTGATGAGATTAGAAATTGAGATATGAGAACTTATGCCATCTTTCAAATACATGCTATTGATATATGTTGACGATTGATGTAAATTGTATTTTTATCACTAGATATTTGGGAGATAGGTCTCTTGATCTAGACTCATGTTATAGAGATATTTGATATTGTAATGTGTTAATATAACTTAGATTTGTGAAAATTAAACTATAATTTATAATATTAGTCTCGTACAATTACAATATGTTAAATTAAAATCATATTTAGATTATTAAAATTTAAAATAAAATATTTATCTAATATATCAAATTAGATATGAAAAAAAATCCTTTTGTTTAACTTTTGGTTTCAAAATCATGTGTGCGAACTAAAGAATTTGATAAATAAACAGAAAATACACTCAGTTTAATCTTACACTTCGTAATTAAGTTGCTCATTTTACTCATTCAAAGATATAATACAAAGATGTAACAATAAAATTCCATCATTAATAAAAAAAAATGTGTTGCATTACATCTCCCCTCTTATCTATTTATATCATTATCTTCACCTTTCTCTTTTTCCTATTCACTTTGAATGTCTCTTGTATAATATCTCTATCCCTATATATTTCGTTGTAGCTCCTTTTGGCCCCTCTCTTTTTCTCTCTCCATGTTTCTTCTCTCTCTGTGTGTGTGTGTGTGTGTGTGTGTGTGTGTGTGTGTGTGTGTGTGTGTGTGTATACATGTATATATACATAGACACACACACACACACACATGCCACCTTTTATTTTTCTTATTCACTTTGAATAACTCTTTTAAAATATCCTTCTCTCTTTATATTTCATTCTATCTCCCTCCCTCTCGCCCCCCTTTAAACATTATGTCTCCATTAACCCTTCTATGTATTTATATCACTCCTCCTCCCACTCTTTATCTATTGATCTTTCTTATTTCCCTAGTGTTGTCTTCCATCTGTCTCCCTATCATATTATCTTCTCATTTGTCTTCTTATCTCTTTCCCAATTCCTATACATATCTTTATATTTCTCTCTAGCTCCTCTACCTATCTCTCTCCCTTTCCCCACTATTTTGATCGTTTCCTCCTCTTTATCTATATCATTAACTTCAAATGTATCTTTTTCTTATTCACTTTGAATGTCTATTGTACAATATCTCTATATTTGATTCTATCTCGCTCTCACTCCTCTCTTTATCTCTCTCCATATGGACCCCTCCAATACATATAAATATATATCTCTCTCTATCTCTATGTGTTTCCCCACACACTCTATTTCTCATCGTATATCCCTCCCTCAATCTCTCTCTATGTTCCCCATCTCTTCACCACTTTTTGACCCTTTTGTGTATAATGTTTATTGTACAGTACATTGTTATTGGTGAGAGGTTGAAACTTTTGCTTTAAGCATTTAAATCGCATATGACGACAACAACAACAAAAAAATTAATCATCATTTGATGCATCAATTGAATACCCAAAGATAGCTATAACCACTACTAAATATCTTCCCTTGCTCATCTCTCTCCCCAAGTATTCTTCCATCCATCCCTACTCTATCTAGTTCTCTCACCACCACTATACATATGCACTGACCTAGCAATTATTTGTGTAGTGGGATTTGAAACCTCAGAGAGCTAAAATCACAGACATGTATGTACCACAATAAAATTCTTGAACAGGATGGTGAGATGAAAACATGATTCCTCCAACATCACCAAACAAGCAGCAAGCGTGCGTAAAGCATTTCCAATGAGAGAGCGGGGCTGTCGTTGTATATCCGAGAGCGAAGAGCGAAGAAATGAATCTGATCGGACTACTGATGACGTAGTATGGAGTGGTGGAACACGTGTAGATTGCAGAGCGACGCATGCGAGGGACGGTACTCTCTTCCTTCCTTCCCTGTGCACGCCCTTGCCATTCGCCAACGGAGAAGAAACCATCTTTCCCGGCCGTATACGAAGGAAAATTAGGTAAACAAGAGAGGAGGACCACTGTGACCGAGTGGGGCCTGGGGAGTATTGATGGCTCCACGAGGGGGAGGCAGAGTGGTCACGGGGGGCACGACCAGTCACCAGTGACCGGCCATGTCGGTCACTGTCAACGCCGGCCCACACTCCCCCTACTACGATCTCTCCACGTGTACGTTGGCAATCAAGTATTAATGCGGCCGCAGGTACCCTTGATTTGCGTGCACACGAATATGAGGAGAAGAGCCACTGGGGACTCTCTCTGTCTTTCTCAGACTTCCCTGCCCCTGACGTCACCTCGCCGGAGCTCCGGTCAGTTTTCCTGCCGGGAGACAAAAACTGCAAGTGACGTTGCCATCTTCATTCCTTCGCATGCTGTCGATGGGGGTTTAAATTGACGCCCATTTGTTTGGTTTTCATGGTAGCTTGCTCACACAAGGTACTTGCTCCCTTGGAATGTATGCAGATGTTTTGTCTGCACTTGAGTTTATTCATCATACTAGCTAAAAGTATTGAAAGTTTTTAATAATAACATCCATAAGACTAAAATAGGGTATGGGACTTACATATAGGCACCAACACGAGAACGAGCGGAAGCCAAACATGTGACCTCTTTATTAGATCTCTTTCGCTTTCTCTATTTATAGCTTGGGTCTTCTATTCATGTGTATCTTCGTTAGGGTGATCTTTTCTTCTTCACACAAATGTTTGAGGGTGTTCGCTTTTAAGGTATGAATGTAATTCTCTAGAATATCCTACTATGTTGAGCAATCTATGATGTAATGGCATTCAGTCTCCACCTATCCTTGATTGTAATAACAATTTCTTTTATTTGCCCACTCTTCTTTGGGTATATCCCATCTTCTGGTTTGACATCTAAGTTCGTATGAACTTGTCTCAATTTGGGATTAACATTTGTGCTTTCCATTTTATTCTCATTCCTATGTAGTCCTTTTGAGTATGGTGACATGTGGGACTAAAATGTTATGGTGACATGTGGGACTAAAATGTTTAATGTAGTACTCCTTCCTACAACGTTGCCCAATCCAAATGTTTTCATTGAATGTACTTTTTTGTTTCCTTATTGAACAATGTACACTCATTTATTTTAATACCCCACTTATCCATGCATTTAGTTCAAACTCTAATTAACGTCTAGATTTTATTTTTGATATTGTTAAATTAAGATTCAATCCTATAGTTTTTTACTCGAACTTGTTTTTGAAATATTAAGCAACCAAAACAAGGGGGTTGGCCTTTGCAAAACAAGCTAGCTAACTACCAGTAGATCACCAACCACACAAAAGATCACCCCCTAACACAACTTAACACACTAAAAACAACATACGAAAGAGTGTAATAACTACTAGGCATCCTACTAAGATAACATGTAACCTCACTGCTTAAAGTAAATAGTTTTTAAACAAAGGCAACATTGCCTTAAAACTAACCAAGTCCGAGATCCACCAAAAAACCAAAAAAACATAACAAGAAAGGAGCAAGGCACTAATTAGGCTTTCTATCAGCTTTCCCTTTGAGAAGGATATTCACCCAATCTTCCACCAGGAACCTGAACAACAACTTGGAGTCCTCTTGGTTCATATCCTCGTCCTAGTTGTCCTTCAGCAAATGCAGGGTAGTAGCCACCGCATGGGTTACCTTGAAGGTGAACTTTGACAAAAGATTGAACCTTTCCTCTAGGACCTACATTTTCTCCCTCATTTCCTTTACCCCCAATTTTAGAGACTCCACAATTCCCTCCAAATTGTCACTCAACTTGCCCTTCTCCATGTCCACACTGTTAACCTATGGAACTGGTGAGTCGAAAATATTTTTTTCTTTAGGAATCACCCGAGCCAAGGAGGACACTGTCGTAGGAGAGGGGGCCTTATCCATGTGTCTTCAAGAATTGTTCCTACATGGGGTCCCCCGTATTCATCGTAGAGACATGAGTCACCTCCTTACTCTCCTTTTCTTCCCCTCTCAAAACCAACACAAAGGAATCCAAAATTTCCACCTCCATAACCATATCATCCTCCTTTTCCACTCTGTAAATCATCATCTTTTGTTTCATCCTTTCCTTGGGGTGGGAGGGGGTGGTTTCATCAGAATCTAACTCATCCTCCTCTTGCGAGGTAGCGGTTCTCAGTTTCATTTTAGCATTTGTTTTTGCCAGTCTCCTAGACCTTCTTCTACCCCCTCTAACCTCCTCTTCCAAATCCACTAGGTCCTCCTTCCCTTTCTCCAATTTCACCCTTTTCTTAGGTGGGATCTTCTTTCTCTCCTTAGGGGACCGACTAAGAGAGGGTTGGGGGGTAGGGGCCTTAGGGACAGTAATTCTCAGAGGGACATGATGAGGGTGGGGGTTATGAAGAGAAGGGATATCAACCTCAACAATTCTATGTGGTAATAGGGCCAAATGAAAATGGTATAGACGAAACATCAAACCCTGGTGAAGGATACTGTAATTATCTCCCTTTTTCATTTTTTTCTTCACATTTGAAACAGTGTCAACTAACTCATGTAACAAAAGAAAGGAATGGAAAGGTTATCCCAATGTCTAAAATGGTTTAGGAGGGGGAAATGGTAAATAATAGCACACTCCATACCTCCCTTCAAGAGTGAGATACTTCATCTGCACTAGACACACCTCGTTCCAAGGCTTTAGAAGCTTTTCCCTTATAAACCCTCCACGATGGTAGATGGGTTCTTCTCCCTCCTGAAAGAAGCAGCTCAAGCTAGCCTCATCTGCAATGCTTGTCACTTTTTTCCATTTCCCACCCTTCAATGCAAGCCCTGTCACCATAGCAATAACTTCCTTAAACACCTCGAACGTGATACCATTCACCGACACCCTTTTTGTCCTCTCATGAATTCACAAATTGAAGTGAATAGCTCTTGTCATAACCATTCATCACCTCCATGAATGGGACCAGTCCCGCCTCCTTTAACATGTACTAGGTAAGGGGTTTTCAAGCATTGTCCTCAATCATTGACGGTTCAATTTGTAGCAGCTCTCCCCCTATTTCAATATTCTTCACATCACTTCTCTCACCCTTCATAATTTTAGGCCAAGGACAAATTTTGAAATCATAGTCATACTTATGCAAAAAGAAGTTTCTTAAAATAATACCCATAAATACCTTTAATGTCATGAATACCCGTGTCATTTCTTGATCTTGTTACCACGTGCCAACTACCACTATCCCTATTCCACTTGGTCTTATCATCAACAAGAAACCAATGTCATTTGAAATTTAAACTATTACTTGGCATCCAATACAAATTTATAATAAGGAAAATCATAAAAAAATACACTCGAATCATACTTCAATTTTCTTTCCCTCTTGAAACTCGCATCTTTATTTTTGGGAGTACCCTTTCCATAACTTCTTGCCATCTGTCTACAATGGCCCAACCCCATCAATCAACTCAGCACTGAGTTGTCACCGTAGTCAATAGATCCATGCCAAGTAGACCAAATCATGGGTGGTTGACTTTATTCATCAAACGTATTACCAAGTTTGGTAATGCCCAAATCTCTCTCCAACAATGTAAGCCATGAATCCTCAGACCTGTCACTACCATTGTGTTTGCCACCACATTCCCCTCCCAATAAATATGATGCAAGTCATATCACTTCAGGATCATTAATAAATGCCACACTTCTTCAATCATTCTTTTGATTGCCCAACCTGCTTTCATATTACCCTTCACTGTGTCTATGATAACCTTCGAGTCTCCTTCAATAATCACATTCTCCCATCCCACACCAATTGTTAGTTTCAAGCCCCAAAGGAGAGCCATAGCCTATGCAACATTATTTGAAGCCTTTCCTAAATTACCAACATAAGCCAACAACATTCTAGCATTGTTATCTCTTACCATACCCCCTCCTGCTAATCCATCCCCTCTCACAACTCCATCAATGTTTAGTTTAACCCAGCTATCCTTTGGAGGGCACCATCTCATCCTTTCTCTTGCTAGCTACTTTGAATTATCTACCTCCATGAATCCTCCCTCAAGATTCTAATTCCTAGCGATCCTTTGTTCACCCGGCGTGGGGAGTGACAACAGTTTGTGCCACTTGCAATTATGCATGTTATCCACTATCAGCTTGACAATCAATCCTATAACATTTTCCTCACTTATTTTTTCATTTCTAAAAACCCTATTATTTCTCTCCTTCCAAGTACCCCAGCAAACATGGGGGGGATCACGTTCCACATTTGGATGAGTAGGGGACAATGGAATGGAATCTACCAATTTATAGCAAATTGTTCTATCCCCATATGGAAAACCCACTCCACCTCCAACTTCTAGAGAATCATTCCCCAAATATTTTTTGAAGAGCTACAATCCAAGAAAAGGTAAGGGATACTTTCTTTCTCCTCTTTACAGAGATAGCCTCTATTAGGTATTTGGAAGCCCCTTTTTCTAAGGTTGTCAATCGTTAGAATCTTCACATGCATTGTGACCCACTAGGAGATGTTGACTTTCAGAATCAGTTGACTATGCTAGATCTTCTACCAATAATTAGGTGCCATATCCTTCTCAAATATCGCCTTATAAGCTAAACCAACTAAGAATTCCCCTGACGAAGTTGCCATCCATATAAAAGTATCCTCTTGAACCACCTTTGGAATTTTGTATCCTTTAAATAGCTCTTCAAGATCCTCCATTGGGCTCCCCCCATCCAAATATCTCAGAGGCAATTGTATATTCCTCCACCTCTTGCCAAACCCAATATAATACATCACCTTATTTCCCATCATCGACTAGAGATAATCCCCGAGGATTGACTCAAACTTGCTGATCCATGTTGAATAAGTAGTGTAAGAATATCTCTCTCACCATAACTTGAAAATGAGTTGGTTGCATTTTGGTATCACAAAAAAAGGCTTTATAAATAAGGGGTGTACATAGTATGGAACATTATCACATTGTAATTTGTTATTCACTAGATACTAGAAAAAAGTGGATGACTTTTTCTATGAATAAAGCACTTTGTACTCATTGCATCTAAATAAATTTTAGGTACTTAATAAGGATGTCTTGAAAATCACTGACTATTCTTTTGTCATGTAAACCTACCTTTGTAAACTGCTACAAAAGACTTGACAAATAAGTGGTTATGTAGTGTGGAAAATTATCACATCATAATTCACTCTTCACTAGATAATAGAAAGAAAGTGGATTACTTTTTTATTTGAAAGTAGTCTAAATGGGATGAACCACGTTAAATCTTTGTGGATACTTGATAAGGAGATTATAGAGGACTCAAGCATCTAGTTCCATGGATGGTATCCTTCAAAGAAGTAATATAAATGAAATTATAATAATCTTAAGTACACTTGTAGATGTTGGTAGAAAAATGATAAGATGGATGAAATTTATGTTTAGATGTGAACACAAATGAGGTTGTATGCAAAATATTGGGTGAGAGGGATGGAAAATGGACCTCTATTCATTCCTACTCAGATACGGAGAGTATCTCAATGAAATTTAGAAGGATTCCCAAGGTGCAAGAGAATGATTGCATTTATACATGTAGTGGTCAAGAAAATGGACCTATCTATCTATCTATCTACATACATACATTTAAACACACACACACACACACACACACACACACACACACACACACACACACACACACACACACACACACATATACACACATACATATACATATACATAGATATATATGTATGTATGTATGTATATGTATATGTATATGTGTATATGTGTGTGTGTGTGTGTGTGTGTGTGTGTGTGTGTGTGATTAGTCATTGTCAAGTACTACATACAATCTCTCTTTTCTTCAACCCCTTTATATTCTTCTCATTTTAATTAGTTTTAATCTACAACTAACAATTGTTCATCTCCTTGAGCTCTCTAATATCCTACTGATGGATCATAAATAGTGTGATCCAAAATGTTGGTAAAATAAATGTCTCACACACAACTAACCATTTTCATCCGTTTGAGCTCTCTAATTTTCTAATGATAGATACCTAAGATCAAAATACTTCTCACACAACTAGATCTATAATAACAGTCGCAACCCCATAGATTGTGAGAATTTGATAATAGAGAATTACCACTATAAAATATCATTATCTTAAAATTGAAAACCTTGAATCAATACTAGAGATCATTTATATTGTTAGTGTTAACATCAATAATGAAATGAAATTGATAGGTAAGTCATAAAAAGTACAATTACATTGCTAATAATGTTAAAGTTAACATTAATGATGTTAGAATTAACGTTAATGATGGAAGTGGTTAGTAGATCATCTTGTAAATAAAATGTTTGAAAATAAAGTCTAATTTAAGCATATTTTATATATAACAATGTTAGACATAATCATATCATAGATATGAATATTTGTAAATGTAATTAAAATAAATTTTACTACTAAATTATCATGATTATAATATTTTAAAAAGACACATTCACTTTTAATAGATGGTACATTTCCATTCTAATAAATGTATTATAACTATATACACAACTGTGGTCCAATTATATAGAGAACAGTTGTAAATGAAAACCATATCAAAAACTTATATTGACCATCACTTTTTTAACAATCTAATATTTTAAATCTTCTTTTTCAATTTGAAAATCAAGCTGCACTCTAAATGTGGGTCCATATAACAAGAAAGGACTATCCAATGTGAAAGTATGTTGGGTAGATATAATATTGAGGCACAACAATGCTAAGAAAAAGACATCCTAACTAAGAGGCAAGAGCTCACATTACCATCACCAAATTCTTTTGTGGAACAATTTTATAATTTTTTCTATTTTTTTAAATTACAAATGGCATACATAAATATATATTTATGCCCATAGAATGCTAGTGGTAAGCATATGAAGCTTTAGTTTTAGTAGATACACAAAATTCCTATTTGATTTTGATATAATGATTGTTGCATTTGATATGGAGATTTTTTTAATAGCGTTGGATTTAATAATTAAACAAAATAATCTAAGATATTGAGTAGCATGATATACAACAGTACTACTCTTGAAATGTTAGTTTAGGTGTTAAATATACCAAGCCTATGTGGTATTAATTTAAAAAATGAATTTCAACTACCTTTATTTCTTATCAAGCTTCTATTGGTTGGTGGTATGGGCATGCACAACTTCAATATATAAGACGTGTACTCTAAGTCTATAACATGTGACTAGACGAGACAAACGTATTTCTGACTCTAAAAAAAATTGAATAAAAAAATTGCTTTAAATGATAGCTGTTTCAACAATATTCATTTGAGGGATCCAAAAAAAATTGCTGATTTTATTTTATGAACTACATATTGTTTTATATATAGAAGAGACATGAAATATAATATTGCAGTTTATTCTTCGATTCAGGAAGAAGAATAAAAGTTTATTACAAGGAAAGAGTACTAATAGATGTTCTAGTTAACTATACCTATTTTAAGTTTTTAAATAATATATTTTAACAATATTTGTTTGGTTGTCTTTGTATGCAACTAATTGCTTATAGCTATTGCTTTAGGTTTTGAATAATAAAGAAGAATGTTATGAGATTGTTATGTATGCAAATGTCAAAAAATGATAATTTCAAAGTGTCGTCTAAAATATGTTTTCTATTGTCTCATTAATTGTTTGCTTGACAATGATTTTTTTCATAATTGATTCAATATGTATGTACAAATGCTCAATAATTGTGCACTCTTAGTACAATTGATCTAATTACTACCATTTGCTTTCTAAAATTTAGGTGGCTATTAGTGTAGTGGGTGTTTTTTAGTGAACTTTTGATCACCAAAAATCAATGTACTTTTATTGGAACATACACTGTACCTAGTACTCTTCCCCTATATGTATGTATGTATGTTGTATGTAGGTATGTACATATGTATGTATGAATAGGAAAAGAATATTGTACCATCTTAAATTGGAAGCACCCCAATTTAATGAAGGTTTAACACCTATTTAATGTGAGATCATCAATCTCCTTCTTTCTTTCATCTCTTCTTCCCTTTTTTGTTCTTTCTCCTAGTGGAATTGGGTTAAAACCTAATAGATCATCTTTAAAGCTCTTATTTTTATGGTGTTAAGCTCAAGGTAGGATCTATTTCCCCTAGGTTTCTCCTTTTCATCTATCTATCCACTCGGAATCTACTCCTTGCATTGAAAGCTCTTATTTTTATGGTGTTAAGCTCAAGGTAGGATCTATTTCCCCTAGGTTTCTCCTTTTCATCTATCTATCCACTCGGAATCTACTCCTCGCATTGAAATGAGATTTCCTCAAGATCTAAACCTGGTTTCTAGATCTTGAGACCTATTTTAGCCCCTTTCTCCAGGTCCCATGTTCTGAGATGTTCGGGTGTTAATTCCTAGGTTCGTTAGCTTGCCAAAGCTAGTCAATTCTGAACTCTATATAAACCCTTTCATTTTCTTCATTTTTCATAAGTTCATATCACAACATCTTTCTTTTAAGTATCCAAACATCCACAAGCTCTAGCTTTCAAGCGTTCAAATTCAAGTCGTCAAGTCTTCAGGCATTTCATTCAAGCATTCCTCTATTTAACCTCCCTCACAAGAACAAGGCATGCATCAAATACACTATAAAATTGTCATCTATTATACTACCTCTTATGATATAGAAAATAATTTACTTCATCCTAATTAAAAAGTGTAAAAGTAGATTGCACTGCTCAATGTATTTATATATTAGCATTTAAAAAAAAAAATTGATGAGTATGAATATCCTTCTTCTGTCTTGCACTATATTTTAGAGACAAATGTAACTTTTCATTGCAAACAATTCAAATGCTTAGAAAGATTCCTTGGAATTCTTTATGTTGTAGATATTATTATAAAGGTCAATATTATAAATATTTTGGTTTCATGCATATTGCTAAAATGTAGTAGTAATGTCTTTTACACCATCCATTTTCCCATCACAATACTATGGCTTCGCAATATTTTTGTTTCCTTCTTAATCAAACACTAACATATATGTCATAATTTATTGGATATAAATAATACAATTATGATGCAAACATTGTCATTCCATGATGATGTCAATGGATATACTCATCAAGCGAATTTAATTCTATAGAACTTCATGGTTTCTTATGCTAATTTCTCATTCTCCTACACCTAGGTTATTGTTATCACTTCCTATGCATATCATCTTCAAAAGCTTATGCTATAAATTATTATCGCTTCTTATACATTGCCTCTTCAAAAACTCCATGCCACAAACTTATATGTACACTAGCCCTCCTCAAAATGTAGCAATACAAAAATCACTATAGAATCCACCAAATACATATCAAATGCCCAAGAATTACTACCAACATCCAATTTTTTCTTTCTTTTTAGATCTTTACTCCATCTTGATTTTCACTTGATCATAAATATAAGGAATGAATATTATTGTAATATCAAATAAAGGAAGCAATTAAAAAACTAAATCATCATTATGATTAATGCACAAAATAAAGATATTAATATTCAATAGATTTGAAAGAGTGAATACTAAATTATATAGAGTTTTCTTTAAAAAAAACTTTATTTATCCATTCAAATCTTAAATTATGAAAATACAACTTCCCATAGCTAAAATACTAACTAATTTATTTTATTAAACTATTTTAATCTAAAACTAAGCTAATTAATGTAATATTGCAACCTACATACCAAAAAAAAGAAGAAGAAGTTAAACCTATAGAAAACATATGAAGGTTTCGTCATCAAGGAAACATTTTATGATTAGTAAGAAGAAAATAAATCTCTATCAATTCTAGTAAATGTTATCATTAGAAGTAAAATATATTAAAGAAAAACCACAAAAAAAATTTAGATTTTAGAAGGACAAGAGGATCAAACACTAAACCAACAATCTTGAGTCAAAGCAAGTAAACAAAGAAACACTCAGTATTCAAATCGAAAGAATTGATCTAGAATTCCATAGAAATACTTTAGGAACAAAACACTCATATAATGTTAATCATTAGTTACCTCAAGGAGAATTTTAAATAATTTTGTGCACTCTTTTATCATCCATATATATCATCAATTTTATATTTTCATTGTTTCTACCCTATTATAGTCAAATATTTCACCATTTGGATATGTCGTAGTACATCATTATGAAAGTGCAAAGGAACATGGAGATGTGTTTTTGTGGTTTTTATGCGTGGACATATTTTTGTCAGGTTTCAAATGTACATGTATATATGATACAAATACACATGTGGTGATATGTTTGGGTGTTTTTTCACATGAATTTCCAAAGAGTAATATTGGTATGCAAATGAGGGTTATGTATTTAAGTATTTGTGTAATATTTTAAAAATAAAATTAATTGCATTAAAATTATGTCATTCTATGTAAAATTATTTGCTCTTTTAAGTAAAGATGTAGGAAAGATGTGAAAAATCATATGTGAGAGCTTATATTTTTAGTAAGGTAAACATTCAAATGGGCATGGTGACTATTTTTAAAAAATTTTTTTTTGATTGTATCGTACAAAATTCTAAATATTGGGAGGTCATTTAGATTTTCATTAAGAACATAACTATAATGGAGAGTTGACAAAATGTTATAAATACATTAGAACTATCTACTTTTATAAATATACATTTTTATTTTGTACAAAAAAAATTTCCATGTACATATGGAGTATTTAATATGGTTGGAATGTAGGTTCATATTCTACTAAGGAGAAAACATGATTTGAAGGATAATTTATTTTTATGATATATCTCACATATATTGTATGTTAGAAGATAATTTAATTTTTTGCGAAGAGAGCTAATAAACTATAAAAATAGTCTAAATTTTAAACTATAAGTAGATTGTTTGATAAATTTTTAATCTATTTAAAAGATTACTTTTAAAATCATCCATGTATAGTCTTTTGAAACACTCTCAACTATGTATGCTATTGTATCAACATTTTGGATCATATGACTTGAAACAAGTGGTGCATCATTTGATATATGCTTGAATAATTAATATCAAGCACTATTGATTGATAACTTAATTGTGATTAATCTAACCTCTTTGGCTAAGCATCAAGGGTTGAAAGGGATCCACATATCCATTGATAAATACTCGTTAACTAAATATTAAGGATCCATAGATAATCATTTACTTATTGCTTAGATGCACAAATAGTTAGGTATCTATAAGTAAGCATCAATGACTATTGCACAAATAGTTAGGTATCTTTAAGTAAGCGTCAATGACTAAGTTATATCCACTTTTCCAAAATTTTATTTGGCACAAACTTAGATCTTACTTCATATTGTGTTTGCCAATGCACTCATTATGATGTCATCTATAATATATTCTTCTTGGGCTAAACATCTTCACCGATACATTGAATCAACATGATGATGTAACTTAAAGTCAGATATTGAATGTAAATTTTTTTTAAATAACTATTATTTTTTAATAAACTCAAAATACTTCAAATTGGCTCACAAAATGTTAGCCTATTATCAAATTTTGTTGAAAGAAAATACTATGGTAGTTTAAAGGATAACATTGGAATTGTACCTAAAATGACTTAGATAAATATGACTAATGTTTAGCTTATAAATATGAAAGACAAATTACTTAGATAAGTTTAATTCACCCTCTTATTACTAATAAATTGATTTAAATATGTCTAATTGATAATTCTCAACTATAAGAAAATCAACCAATTGGTTAACTTTAATTTCATCCTCATAATACTAATAAATTGCATCTAAACAATTTAAAAATATATATCTAATTGTTAACTCTTAACAATATAAATGATAAGTTGTATGTACAACTTTAGTTCATCCTCTAAATTTTGTTATTTTTTTAAGACTAGGAGAAAAGAGAAGTATTGATAATTCTTAACTATAAACATAAATGAATCAATTACTTGCACAACTTTAATTTTAACTTCTAAAAGCTAATAAATTATGTCTAAAACAACTTGAATAAACACACCAAAATATTAACTCTTTAACTATATAAATGGTAAATTGCTTGGACAATTTTAAGTCACCCTCTTAATAAATTTCCTTTTTTCTCTTAGATTACAAGAAGCAGGTACCTCTTGATAAATTACAGTGCACTAGATGATTTTTTTAATGCAATCAATGACATGGGTGTGATACACCCTTTATGCCATGTAGGCAAGGTAGCAATTAGACCTCACGCCTACCATAGGAAGCTATTTCCATTCAAGCAAGCCTTAACCCATTCATCCTCTTAATATTAGAGGATACCCAAAAAAAACAATAACAATAATATACTCTTTCTCCTTGGAATCTCTATCAAAATAAACAAAAATATAACATTGTTTCCAGTGTTTGCCCTCTTTTTTTGATGATGGATCATGGGATTTGATTTGAAACATTAAGAAGATATAAATATTCACAATTTATGCCATAAGCTATACATAATAACAAAATAGAGTGTAGAATCACACTCCTACAATCATCTAATTTTTCTTGACAACACCTATTTACTCTGTTTAATGGTATTTTTATTAATAGTGTTGTCTAGTTAATCCGTATTAAGTATAAAAGATAAAGTACTTGAAATTTTTTTTAAGTTGTTGTCTTGATAAGTACTAAAAGTTGATAAGTAGGAGATTTTTTTTTTGCCCAGAGTGATATTTCTATTAAGATTCAACTATGTAGTTTGAGTCAAACCCATTGACCCATGTTTCATGAGTACTGGTCCACACAAACCCATCTCTCATGAGAATGAATGGATCACTTAGGACTCATTTCATATAGGTGAAGCTCACAGAGATGAAGCTTCGAGACTTCTCGAAAGGTCCCCCTTCTGATACTACTCCTAAGACATTTTGACAATGAAACAAAACGATATAACTTGTCTTAAAACCTTATTTATAAGTGATTGTTAGTTTCAAAAAAGAATCCAAGATATTTTAGATAAATTACTTGAAAACTTTCAATCGCCCTCCTTAATCATCTTCTTAATTGGTTCTAATAAATTAGCAAACGAAACAAAAAAAAAAAAATAGAGCTTCTCCTCCCTAAAAAAACCTTACTAGCTATAAAATCCAAAATAAATCAACATCATCCAACTTTTGTTTCAACGGTGTCCGTTTTCCTCCTATGGAACGGCACATTTCTGAAACAAGTTTAAACATAATCATAGTAAAAAAAGAAGATGATACGACCCCAGATTTAAGCCGTGGTGGTGGGACCCAATATTGACGCGGTAATTTTCCGAAGTGGACCGTTTGAAGGCGGACATTGACGTCTAGGGTGTGGGAGCATGTGGTGTGTCAGAAGCCGCTGTAAAAAAGTTGCCACCGGCTGTCGACCTCCCGCCCACCGGCCACCGCCGGTCACCCCTCCAAACCTGCGTAATATTTGATTGATTGATAGATCAAACACACCCTACTGTTGCACTCCTACTCCAAATCCAAGCTGAGTAGATGTGTCGGGGTAGAAGTGAAGAACCACCCAAAATAAAGAAGAGGGGGTTTCAGTTCTTTTCATTTCTTTTTTGCCCCCTTTTTTAAGCCTTGTTTCGGCTGTGGGTTTTTTGTCTGATTATTTATTTGTTAGCGCTAAATCCCGGGGTTTTTTAAACCAGCTGAAATCCCAATTTTTTTGGGTGTTAATTTATCCGTGTTTAGCGCCCGCTAAGCCACTGTAGGAAAGGAGGAATTTTGAATTCGGAGGCCATGTTTTGGTAGATCGATCAGAGTGGTGAAAGAGAAAAGAAAGGTGTGAATTTTGGTGTGAAATCATGGAGCTCGGGGAGCATGATGGAGAAATGGGTGGAATGCAGTTGCCTATGCTGGTGAGCAGCTATGGCGTCCATGAGTCTTCTAAGCTCAAGCCGACGATCGATCATCATCAGAATGGAAGCAGCGGAACTGGGACTGGAACTTCATCTGACGAGACTCGAACCGGGGACCAGCAGCCAGTGAAAAAGAGTGTAAAGTACAGAGAATGTCTGAAGAATCATGCCGCCAGTATTGGCGGGCATGCTATTGATGGGTGCGGGGATTTCATGCCCAGTGGTGAAGATGGCACCTTGGAAGCTCTCAAATGCGCCGCCTGCAATTGTCACCGGAATTTCCACCGCCGGGAAGTCGAGGGCGAGCCGCCGTGTTTTTACTGCTACAATCCTCGCAAGGATGCGAGGAGGAGAAGCTCCGGCGGCGGAATCGGAGGCGGAGGAGCTGCTTTCACAGCGCCGCCTTTGGCTCTTCCGGCGCCGCCAAGGTTCCCTGCGAACCAGATGATCATGGCGTTGGGAGGGGATAGTGATGATGGCGGCGGTGGCGGTGGCGGGTTTATGAGCGGCTACAGTGGCGGCGGCGGAGGCGGCGGCGGTGTTATGATGAAGAAGCGGTTCAGGACCAAGTTTACCAACGAGCAGAAGGAAAAGATGAGTGTTTTTGCGGAGAAAATTGGGTGGAGGATTCAGAAACATGATGAGGCGGCTGTGCAGCAGTTTTGTGCAGATGTTGGTGTTAAAAGACATGTTCTTAAGGTTTGGATGCATAATAACAAGTCCCATGTTCTTGCCAAGTCCAACAGTAGAGAACAATGCAGCTCACAATAAAAAGCAGCTACATTTTTCTTCCTTTCATGGCTTTTTAATTCTCGTGGACTGTGTATAACACGGCATTCTAGTGGTTCAATTCAGTTCGGCTCAAGATTGTCATACATATTTTTAAGCTCTCTAACTTTCCTCGGAGGTATAGTTATAGGTTTAGGTTTAGGCCAAATGCACCCCAGCAAGGTATTAGAGTCGGGCTAGTTGAGTTTAGATTTTTTTTTTTATCAAAGTTCTTGTTAATGTAACATAGTTTGATGATGATGATGATGATGATCTCTCTTCTTCGAATGTGTAAAGTAATTTCAGTAGTTTAGTTAGGCTACAGCCAGGAGGAATCTATGGAAAAAATGGTGAATAGTAGTCAGTAGCTCGCAAGTTGGGGGTATGTATCTCTTTGCTTGTGGCTGTGCTCTTCTTCCTCTCTTCTAATCATGCAATTTGTATCTTTAGTGCTTCAACGAGCATAATCTCAGTGAAAATGTCACTTTGAATTGCATGCTATGAAAAATTGCTATCCTTTCCAAGGATTTGCTGCTACTTGAATGATAATGGATGTGAAATCGAAATGGATCATGATTTGAAATGTTTGTAATATAAATCTACACCGTCACATCTAAGCAAAAACACAATGCAGTTTAGTTTAGTTTCACTATCTGATCGTCAATCACATTATGTTATCCTGCTCCAATTTGTACTGTTCATTCAAGTTCATTCTAAGGAAATCTTCTCCATTGAAGCAAGAGTCTTTGTCATGATGGCCAAGTAGAGGAATTGACCGTGAAATGCATGTTTGTGATAAAAAAAAAACAAGCTCCATTTTTTTCTATGTTCTTCTGCTCCAATTTCCGTTTCAGTGTTTTATGTTAACCAGTTCTCTGATAATGTATGTCTATGATCAAATGCTGTGTTTTCGAAGTCGAAAGCTTCAATGGAAAATTTAACTGCCCTAATATTCAGAAGTTACAATTTTGTCTGAGATGGGAATTTAATAGATCACCATTGTCTTGGAATGCATTGTATGTGACCGAAAATGTAGTAGTTAAATCAGTGTAACATTGTACTATGCTTTGACAGCCAAACTGGCTTCTTTGAAAGCATACGACATAGATACCGCAAATTTGTTTTCAAGTTCATTATGTGGTTTTTTTCTTAATTTCAACTGTAGTAATCTTATCAAGCCGACGGCATTGTAGCAATTGTCCTGGAATACATTTGAGTCTGGCAAACAATGCAGTAGTTTTCATTGCAACATTGTTGTACCAGTTTTTGACGGCCAAACTGGGTTCTTTGAATGCCCAAGACTTATAAACTATAAAATTTCTCTCAAATTCTGATCTTCTCATGTGGGTTTTTTTTATTGCAACCGTCATAATCTGATTGAGCCGACGACATTGTAGCATTGCTGAAATGTTATTGCACACCGATGGCTCAGACATGCTGCACGGATAAGGTCGAATTTCCAACTTTCCAGTTTATCATGCAACAATGTAGGAATGTCTTGTCTCTTTTTGCTTGCATCAACTTTTTAATTTCATCAGGAGAATATGTCCAGAGAAGAAATCTTGTCAAATGCAATGGGGGTGACAGCAAAAAAAGACGAGGCAAACAAGACCCATTCTGGATGTACTTGCTTACTAGATATAGAATCCCCCATTCCCTCGTAGCTTAAAACAAAAAAAACACGATGCACGAGTTTATAGGAGCACATGTGAGATGAAATGTTGCAGAATTTGTCGAACAATCCAGATTTAGAAATTTGAATAAGCCATTTTAGAGAGGAGGTGCAATTGCATGACAACTTTAGTGTGGCAGAAGCAGTTGGCTCTTTTTTTTGTGCATTGGGGTGGATAAAAAGAGAGAAAAAGAAGCAAAGGCACCGTCAAAATCTTTTCCATTGTGAGAATCCTGTGCCCTAGGCGCCAATACAGCAGCACTAGGCAAAGGCAAAGGCAAAGGCAAAGGCAAAGGCGTGTCTCTTTTATGAACGAGACAAAGATTGCAGCTTCCATTATTACACAAAAAACCAAATTTGATGGCCGAGATTGAGAGATTCCAAAGACTGATCAAACATGGCTGTCTCCATCTCCTCTCTTGGCTTTTCAGTAATGGGAATCTTGACTTGGGTTCTTCTTCTTTTTTATTCTCGTGAATTTCACAATACCCACATTGAAATGTAGCCATCAAATTCCACTGTCTGCTGAAACTGCAATCTTTAGTAGTTAACTAGTAATTGCACGAATGGGACACCATTGATTGAAGCATGAGAGATCATGTGGGTGTCTGCTTGCACTTAATGCACCCTGATTTAACACTTTAATGATTTGGGTTCTTTCGTACTGCTTATTACTCTTAATTGGTTTCTTGTCTGTACAACTCTTCTGACGCTCCCTTTTCCAATTTCAAAATGGACGAATGCTCGTGGCTTATTTGTGCAAATATGCAAACATGTTTCTGCTCCAATCAATGCAAATCCTACACGAGAAATTAGACTACGTTGCTCGTGTTCCTGCTTCAATAAATGCAATCTGACTTCACTTCACTGCTCTCACATTTCTTTCATTCATCACAGTCTCACCGTATCATTCTCATACGTTTGTTTCTGTCACGGTCTAATAATTATCTGGTTCCCATGCTTTCGAATACGAAAGGAATGAATGAATGAATGAATAGGTTTCTATTGCTTGGGAGAAAAGGCAAAAAAACCATATCTTTTATACAGAAAGCCACCGTAGATAGAATTTCATTCTGATATTGTGGTTCATAAGGTACGATAGTGAGAATATTTTGATAGCCATGCCAATTCGGAGGATGAGGAATCTCTCTACGGATTGAATGATTGTCCACCATTGTCTCCATTCGAGCTCAGCATAAAGTGTGAATTTCATGTTTCAATGGCAGTCAAATCTATTTCCTCGTCAACCAAATGGTTGCAGTAAAGTTGGGCTTTGAGGCAATGGTGGAATTTCTTAATGATCTTCAAACTTACTGTGGACAGAGATTGTGTTCTTCCTTAATGATCTCCAAAATATATTTATATGGATGAAAGCAATGTCCACTATAAAAGAAGAAATTTAAAGGGTTTTTTGGACTTAACACACACTAAAGTCAAACTTAAACAACACGGCAATTGGAAGGTTGCTATGGATTGCAGTAAAAGAAATTATGACCACACCACATTATTCTATTGGAGGGAGCTTCATTACAATATGCCATTCTTACTGTAATCCCATAGAAATCATGCTCTGAAATTGTTTCAATGGGGTACTTTCATATGGATTAATTTTAAATTATTTATGTTTGAAATCATGTTCTCAGACTGTTTCATTGGAGCACTTCTTATATACAAATGGATTAATTAAAGTATTTGTGGCAAACATAAATACAATTTAGTCAAATGTTGTGGTAGTTTTATGAGTTTAATATATTTAAATTGTTTTCATAAGAGGATTGGTTCGTCATTTATTTTTATTTGTTCATATAAAAAAAAAATTTATACAGTGAAAATTCATTGTTTAAATAGTTTATTGAGAAAGTTTTTTCTTACAAAAATGTGTCAATATCACATTCAAAACAGAATTTATACTAACATTGTAATTGTAGACTACTATTCCCTATTAATATAGGTTGAGTTATTTTTCTCTCATGTGTCCATATCATATTTACTACATGGTGTTAATATATATTCCTAAAATCTCAATATTCTTAAAGTATGCCACTTGCTAATATTCTACTCATGTTCTTCAAACAATTGCAATTTTTTAAATACAAAAAATTTAGATTCCATATTGCTTTTACACCCCTTGTAATCTAAGAATTTATGCACTTCTCAAAAAATTCCATAAGATTATTAAATTCAAATAAATTATTATAAACCAATCTATCTACCCATACACACCTTACATCCATGTGCACAATTTATAGCGAGTGTGCGAAATCTATATTTCTATCTATTCTTTTAAAATCAAAAAAATGCTTTAGTTACGTATTTCCAAATTCTACACATTTCCTTTCAAAATATGCACAATATTGAATTATATAATTTTTCAACATATCCTCCACTCAAACATTCTTCTTAATAAGAACTTCACTATACAAAATTTTCGATTAATATTTTATCTACATTATGGCATAATGAAGATGTGGCCATGTCTCACTTTCTCCCTATTAAGACAAGTTTTATAGTTATATGTTAACTCAATGATCACCACTACATCAAATCAAATTATGTCATACTAATATGGTGGATAGTGCACTGTCATAAGGGTAGTACACTGTCTAAGGGTTTTGATTGGGTACTTATATGGACATGAATCAATAAAATTACTTGTGACCACTAATTTATTCAATGTGTTGTGATAATTTTATGATTTTTAAAGTTTCAACGTAAAATAATTTTTTAAAGTATATAGAATAAGAAGATGGTTAGTGGTCAATTTTTATTTTATCATATAAAAATATATTTGAGCTGTGATTATTCTTTTATTATGATTTCTATAATTATTTTGATAAATAGTATTTACATTCATATTGTAATAGTTGTTTGGAGTATTACATAACAAATATTGTTGAGCTAGTTTTCTTCCAAATAATGTCTATATATTCTCTTTTACTATCTTGTCTATTAAAATATCACCATGTTTGTGCATTCTCAAATAAGGTTAGTTGTTAATGTTCTAGCTATATTCTATTAGTGTATTGCATTAATATTTAGGTTTTTAGTTTAGAACAATACAATTTTACAATTGTAAAATTTATTTGTTAGTTTTATTGTTTGTTATTTTAAATATAACTTTTGTTCCATAAGTGACCTTCATCTTAGAATATTCTTAATTTCGTAACTTTGTTTTATACCTTATTCAAATTCAAGCATTGAGGGAAAAAGAATAAAGAAAGAAAAGTCCTAGTGTAGCCCATGAATTACCTAGTCCTATTTTCAGAGATATATTTTGATTTCACCCTAGACTAGTGATAAAAAACTTATTTAAACTACATGTCCAATTTATATAAGACATACTTTCAAATTGCATTTGCATTGAGAAGGTGGTTTAAGCATGTCCTATAAGTTTGTATGTAAATAAATTCTCACTTTTAACTTTACTTCTTGAGCTTCTTAGAGAATCTACATAAAAAAATAGCTTCCTTTGCTGGCTATGATCAAGTCGTTAGTATTGAAATCAATTAGATCTCAATTACATTACTATAAAAATAAGTTAGAATACCACTAATTGCATAGTAATTAAGTTTTAAAATTCCCCCTAACCATATTAAAATTTCTTCTAGTCTTATAATAATCATTCTTGTTTTCTAATGTATGTGATTATCAAGGTTATAACAAATTAAACCTTGGGAAAAGAGAGCTCAATGTTAAACCTCTTAACTCTGATATATCTTACAAAACTTGAGAGATAGAGAATAGAAGACCATATATAAATCACAAACAAGGAAAGAAAAATCCTTTATTTTGAGATATTATATCCTAATAATCCTTTTCCTTAAATGGAAAAGAATTATGCATGATGCATATTACAAAAGGAAGGGTAAAAACAACACAAAAAGGAAAAGAACCAAAGGAAGAAAATGAATTTAAAATGATAGGCCACAAAAGGAAAGAAGAAAGGGAGAAATGCAAATAAAAATGTAAAGAAATAAAGATCCAAAGAGAGAAGAAAATAAAAGAAGATATATGGAAGAACCGAGGGGAACCAAAATAGAACCAAAAGGATAGAGAGGTCGCTCAAAGACAAAGAATAGAAAACCAAACGAAAGGAGAACACAATCTTAAAAAAGATGGGGGAAGAAGGGAGCCAACAAAGAGAAGACAAAGGAAGAAATAAGTTTTTATAACTACTTTTGTATTACCTTTTAAGGCATATTATTTGGTTTGATAATGCGTCAATAGAAAATGTTATTTTTATGCTCTTCTCACTTTCATTTGGGAGTGGAGTTATTCTCTTTTAAAATATCCCTCTATGTACATTTGCTCCCATTTTTCAAATGAGCCAAAATAATTTAAAAAATAATTTGTGCAAACTAATTTCTATAAATCCAACAAATTATATTGAAAATAATATAAAATTAGACTAAAATAGAGATCCAAAATTTTATATATTTTCATTAAAATAGACAGATCTTTTAAACCTTATTTTCCAAACATACATGAAATATATTTGTCACTACAAGTTTGTTTTCAAATAAGACTTCACAATTTGCCTAGATGAGAACTTTTTTGTAAATTCAACAAAGAAATGAATTGAGTTTTTGTCCAATCCACCAAGATATCCCAAAGGCTTCCATCCTCAAGTTTGAAAATTGAAAGTTAGAAGCTCCCAAAATATCCAAGAGAAAATAATAAACCAAGTATGTTGAGAATGGACCTCTTAATGTTCTTTAGTAGCACACCCCCATGACTCTTTATTTTGCCTCAATCCATCTCTTGGTATTTATTTTTCTTTGTCTCTTTATTATACCCCTTAAAATTAAAATGACTTTACAATTTTTACTAAGCTCCATTAAAGTCCTTTTAATAGCTTATTAAATAATTAAATAAAGTTATCAACTTAAACTTAATTATTTAATGTCCCAAAAAGAGAACATTATAGTCCTCCCTTCTTAGAGATTGCTTTCCTCTAGCAATCTGGACTTGCATGGTGAAACCAAATGTCCAAATTGTTAGTATGAATGATGATGGTATTCCTCTGGGGGAGTATCCTGAGCATTGGAGAGTTCATTAGCATGATTGACATGTTGCATTCATGAGCACATGTTTGTCATTGATGTCAACATAGTATTGTTTCTGTAAAGACTAGCATAATAACAAACATAGAGCGAGGTTGTAAAAATTGTGTATTGATGATGAGATCAAGTGTAGTTGATGATATGTTCTACATTGTGTCCTAATTAAGTGGACAAGTGCACATTTAGAGAGTCAATGTACAAATAGAGTACCTAAGAAGTGGTTTCTAATGTTTGGATTGTATCACTTAACATCGATAGAATCATGATGAGTGAAGTTAGTTGGTGATAGAAGAAAACTTGATGATAATGTCAAGGAGTGTGTGAGGACATAAGCTAAACATGTGAGAAGTTGTATTTGTTGTGAGTCGAGAGTTTTGTGTAATTGCAAAAAGATATAATGAATTGTAATACTATAATGAGGTCCTATTATAATTAATTGGGAAAGCCTCAAGGTTGACTCAATAAATTATTTTGACAATATGGTATAAAGGAAGGTTATTCTCCTTTTAGTGAAATATCTATGTATGTGTAAGTGATGTGGATTTGTGAATCGTGCAAGTGATATATGAAGGTGGTAAATGTGTGTAAGTGATCAAAGGGATTAGTGTCTTGCGAGTTTGAAGATCTAGTACTGAGATTTGAGAAAGTGTTTGGTGCAATATTGGCACAGTAAGAGGATAGAGAAAGAGTTTGAGTTTAAGAATTCAATTTCATTTCTATTAATTTGTAAGGAATAATACAAAGACCAGTTGGATAGTGAGTTTGGTGGTCTTTCCCTTGAAATTTTTTGGACAAAGGGTCCATCTGCCTTCTATAACTCCCAATAGGGTTGGCACAACTCCTAACACCTGGATGAAATCTCCTAATAGGGATTCAAAGTCTCATAATAGGGACTAATATGTATTGAATGTATTTCATTAGATCCTAATAAAGTCCATCCTCTTATAAGGAACTTTTATATATTAGTACATCATTTTGTGGGCACCATCCTCATTGGTGTTTTCCCTTTGATTAAGGATTTCCCTATTTAACATATATGGTGTTATTGTGTATGTGTCTCTTCTTATGGTTGTTGATTATATTATTCACATTGTTAAGGTTTAATAAGGTTGATAAAAGTCATACTGATTAGATAACCGATTCACCCCCCCCTCTTAGTTATCTTGGTGGACTTTACTTTCTAACACAAATACCATATCAATCTCAAGAATGTTGCTCTAATAATTCACTACATTAATTTATTGTACAAACATTACCATACCTAGAATTATAAAGATGCTCATCAAAATCCTGCTAAAATTAATGTACCAATCATACCATTGCTAAGATCCTGATCATCACATTATCATAATTGTCAAATATGAAGAGGTAGTAGTGTCTCAAGGAGCTATCAACACCCAAAAGACTCTCCATATCCAAATGGTCTCTCATAGAATTAAAAAGAACCCAACATAGGCACATGAAAAATCATATCAACCCATACTAAGTTGCTGGTATAAACTAGAACAACTCTAATAAGTTTTAAAACTCTAAGAGAGTTGAAATTTAGTGCTATGTAATATACTCTATCAAGGTAACCTAAGAAAAACCACATCAACAAAATCTCTTCCAATCATGACCCTAGGTAATAGAAATAATAACATATTTAACCAAAATTCAAGAATATCAATATCTCCTCTCATGAAATCCCAAAAAAGAATATGATACATCACTTCTGAGGGTCTAGAATAGAAGTTAGCATAACAAACCATGACATCAACTAACCAAGTGCTACCTCTATGGTCAAACACTAAAAATATGACACTAACAGGTAACCTCTAGATGCAAGTATCCCATCAATCCCAAATCATGACATTTATCCCATCATCATGTGAAAAAATGCATAATAATTCTATTAAGTGATCAAAGAAACTCAAATTTCCCCAAGTGGAAGTCAAGATTAATTGAGTTGTACCCAAAGGATGTCCCACAACTAATTTCTTAAATCTTTGATGCATTCCTTATCCACTCTCCCAAATTGACTATCTATTTGTAATTGAGAAAAGAGTTCTTTTTTCTTGTCAGAGGTGGGGTCAAGATGATATTTAGGAAGATTTTCCTATCTAATAAGGTAGAAAGGTACAAAGATAGGTATCACCTTCACCTTCTCTTTTTCTCCATCTTTTGTTATTTGATTCTTTCAAAGATGATTTTTTTCCTTATATCTAGTTCATCGAATTCTAGGATTTCCCAATTGACTGGTTCCAACTCATGTTATCTTGTATCTCCACAAAATAATGAGGCTCTACCACATCTAATTTGCGACCTCTAATTTCATGGATATTGAATGGAAGATGGTACTCACAATTTTTTTCAATCATAAGCCTAAACCAAGATCTCTTTACTCTTCATGTTTATCTGCACATTTTTTCTACAAATCCTCAAATGTAAAGAGATGATGGTATGATGATCATATCTATAAATTATCCTTTAGAAATTCATTTGATCAAATTTCTTGCTTAAAATGTTTTATGTTTGCATTGAGTATTAACCTTCTTCCTCAGTGATATTTATGGCATTGGAGGAGGATCAACATGTGTATAATCCTTATTAGATAGGGAAAGTGATACCAGATGCAATGCCCTGCCTGGAGATCCTTGGAAACAAGGATGAAAACAAGCCAGAATATATATATATATATATATATATATATATATATATATATATATATATATATATATATATATATATATATATATATATATATATATATATATATATATATATATATATATATATATATATATATATATATATTTAACAAGTGTAAGTGCACATGACAACAAGATACATGGATCATACAGATCACAACGGAAGACTTAACGACCATCCTGACACCCAACGGATCTCCAAATGTCACCACTAACCAAAACAAAAACAAGAAAACATAAGAGATCGACCAAGCTAAAAGATCAAAACAGACTCTTGAAAATTGGCTAAGTCTGAATTCTGAAGCCCTAAAATTTCCTAGAATCTTAATCTTAGCCCTTAGAGGTCTAAAACCCATCTCAAATGAATTGTCGCATATATTAAAATATATCTTAAGTATAATAAATTACTTAAATGATATATTTTAAACCCCGAAGGACTATAACAGAAACTCAAAAATTGGATTTCAAGAGAAACCATCTGAAATCAAAATGCAACAACATAGGGTCGAAGAACGTCCAAAAGGGTATCCAGATCAACTCGAAAAGTGCCTGCTGCCAGCCCACGTAGGTTTTTTACAAAAACTGTGCGATACTTTAATGCAGCATAGAAAAGTGTCGCGCGACATTTCTCAAGAAGGAGTGCAACACTTTCAGGGACTAGGTGATACTTTTCATTAAGGCATGCGGCACTTTAACAGTGTTGTACGATGTTTCTCCAAGAGGCGTGTGATACTGGAAAGTGTCGCGCGACACTTCTCAAAAGGGCGTGTGATACTCTTCTAGTGTCGCACGACATTTCTCAAGAAGGTGTGCGATACTTTACAGTATCGTACGATACAATTTTGTATGAGCGTGCGATACTTTTTAAATGTCGCACATTGCTGAACAAATGTCACCCATAGAAAACAAAGACACTTCCAAAACTCAGAAAAGGGAAAAATAGACCAAAGAACCTCCACACCAGGGAGTACTGGATCCACACTTCAAGGCTAGAACACTCGAACCAGAATTGAGTAACTAAAATACAAAAAAATGGGAATCTAACCATCTAACAAACAGTAAAGGAACAATACAGAAAGGAAACATCACAACAATTGAAATAACATCGCAAACAATGGAATAACCAAGTAAGTATGCGGTTCCTCCCAACCATCAATGACATCATAAGACCATCTTGGGCTCTAGCCATCCCTCGCGCGTAACATCCCAAGCCACCGATCAGATTATCGGTGTTGTCGTGATAGGGACATCACTACTAAACATGCTATAATATAAGTAAATGAAATCTAAAATGCTAGTAGAAAGCATAAGGTAACCCTGTAATCAGATAACATCATCCACTATATGCTAAACATCATAATAAGGAATGCGTAAAACCAACATCATGTAAACATGGAAAACAACATCCCAATGAAAGCATAAATCACTAGAAAGCATACTCCACAAATCGAAGTACCAAGTGACACATCCAACAATGATCACGCTAGAACAATAGACCATCTCTGTACACCGATCCCTAGCAATGGTGAAGGTAGCTACGCCTCCCAACCACGTGGCACCCATAGGTCCACACCAACCATGCCAATGGAGATAATGATCCAACCACACACACACAAAACAACAACCATGGCTAACACACACGCCAAGCAGTATGATGACTGAATCCAAGACATAGACAATACATAAACTATAGGTCCTAGTCAGACACCTCAATGGGCTACTACATAGGGACTGACATCATGGAGAGTCGCTTGGCATCGACAAGCCCAAGCTCGAATCTGTGTAGCTCAACTCCCTCAATGGAAGGCCAATACACTGTGTAGCTCAACTCCCTCAACGAAAGGCCAATACACAAAGTACCATTTTATTTTCTTTAATGTTATTACCGCCCAATGTTTATTTAATTATCACTTACTTAAAACTTCCTCTGCCAACCCTATGGGACTAAGGTCACTAGGCTGCGAGATAGAAGCCCCCTCCATATGCTACCCTACCCTACCCATGCTCATCCAGCGATGAGTGCCCGTAGGCATGCAAACTCCTAACCCAACCCCAATGATCATCACAACTTTCGAAAGTACCATAGAAGATCAGGCCTCGTAGGTCACCCGACAAATGTACATGTGTGTGGTGCACCACCATCACAGAGATCATACACAAGGACGGGATGAGAATGCAAATAGAAGTCAATCAACCAAACCAAAATCGAGATGACGGATACTACATGCATCCCAATGCAAAAAAAGATGCAAAAGTGTTCTGACTGGTATCCAAACAGATCATCTAGGTCCACGAACCATAATGTGCCGAGAAAACTTGAGAAAACAGGGCAGCACACAAAATGAGGTAAAAACCCCAAATTTTGGAAAAATTCCAAAATTAAAACCCATTTGGCCTTTGGGTTCAAAAACCCCCAAAAATCCAAAAATAAAATAAATCAGACACTGTATGCAAAAACGGCCAGCATAATAGCCCAAAAACTCAAACCCCCATTTCAAAAATAGGAAAAACGTTCATACCCGACCAACCAGGCATAACTAGCAAACAGAAATGGAGGGGAACACTAGTTCACAACCTCATAACATATGTCTACAAGAAACGAAAGTAGAAACAGAGAAAAAACATTAAAACGGGAAGGCCCTACCTGACAACAAAAGGGGCCGAAACTGAAACTCGTAGAATAAAATAAATACTCCGCTAAAACTGCTAAAACTGATGGCAAAGCAAAAACTCCTCGAGCTAAATCCAACGAGACCAACCTCGCAAAGATCCCACACTCACAGCTCTCACAACGAACAAAACAATAATCCTTCAAAAGAGGATTTCCAAATTTGCTCTCCAAATTCAATTTCCAAAATGTGAGAGGTGAATAATGAATTCACTTTTTCAATACTTATTCACTTTTTGAGTGAATAGTCAATTCTGGAAAATAGCTAGCTGGAGTAGCTAAACTTCGAATCGACCCAAATGAAAACAAGCTATTATCCGTAAAGGAAATTCACCTAAGGTAAAACTGCCAGAAATTAAATCCGAAAATATTTAAAACCCAAAATCACAAAAAATCACTAAACATATTCGCGACAAAAGCGAACTTCTAAATGCACAGACACGCTTACTGGTCTAGTTACAAAATGCATATGAGTTCGGATATACTAATCACCAAAAAGGTTTTAATTAAAACAATTAAAATAAGGATACGTTGACCATACAAGGACGACATTGGTAAATATGAATAGCTGAATCACTAACTCCATATGCCACTACTAGGGATATAGTTCCTGCACACTAAAACACACGATCAAGTGCAATTGCATATAATATCATAGCCAAAGCAACATGTATTAAAATACCTATTTAATCCACTTACATCACTCACGTTCGTAGAAGCGTAAAGAACATAAATGAAGTAAATAACCATAGCATAGAATTCATCTCATAATATAATCAACAACATGTCCAATACATCATATAACTAGATATCATCATAGATCTATTGTAATCTCAAAGTAGCATCAACATGCAAATATGATAAACTGAACAGCATAGCAATATAGCATCTATGGTACTAAATCAAAGTATAACATCCGACCCTCGAGTCATCATAAGGTACAAAATAAGAGTATCAAGTATCTCTTGAATCAAAATAGACAAGGTATAGACTGCAAACACGAGAGGCACTACACCTACTTTGTACCTTTCTACACAACTCAACCATAATGATCTTGTTATCTACATAATGAGGTAATTTCTATGGGAAATCATCATATGCAAAAATCCTTATATACATAAAGGTGATAACCTAAATAAAATAGCTATTATAAATCTAGATCAATGTGGTAGCTTCAAAGTAGATCCTTCTTTTTGGCAATTCATGTTAGCCATGTACCAATTTCATAATGAAAGTGTGATTTACTCTACAAAAAATTGCATAAATATCACGAAATTACAAGTTGGGGTAAAAATGATAAATATGAGCATTCTCCTCAATTTCTTGCACATGGTATAATATAGGCCAATACTAGGTACAATCTAGGGAAAACACTATATAGGAAGATATGTAAAAGAGTTGGTTTAGTATAAAGACAATGATTTGATGATGCATTTGATCACTAAGTAAATCTACCCAGTCCAAGTATCCTAACCCATCAAAAATAATTTGAATGAATAATAAATCCATTCATGTAGGAAAATAGTGTTCTCATCTCCCCTAAGAATATGTAAGAGTACTATAATATCTACAAATTTTCCCTTAACATATGTCTAAAGGATCATCTTAGGTTGTTTTGACTGACCCTTCCTTGGTGGGAAAAACTACTTCTTTGTTATTTTAGCTTTGCAGACACCTTTTCTCAATTTGAATTGACTATGGGAAGAAGTAAAATCCTACTATGCATACACTTCTCTTATTGGAAATCAAAAGAATTTTTGTATCAATACTTTATTGAGAGTAAGGAGAACCCTTTTGTCTTGGTTTTTTATTTTTCTCATCTTTGGATTATATCTATTTATGCAATCCATGATCATATAGACACTCTACATGGAAATGAGGAATCTTGCAGCATATAGAAATTCATTTTCTACTACTTTTTGGGTGATTGGGTAATATAAATAATCCTAAAACTCAACCAAGTCCCTAGGATTCTATTGATCCAACCTTCATTTCACCATATTGATAATGAATTTGAAGCATTTTCTCAATACAATACCTTTCTAGGTGCACCCAATGGATGAGTTTGAAACATCTAACAAAGTTAACCTTTCAAGATTCCTATCAAGTTCACCATTTTAAGAACCAAATCAACATTCTATTCAAGGTTATTCTTTAATATTAGATATATCAATCAACATTAGGATCTATTAATTTGTCAATACTTTACAAGATGACCTTTCAAATTTTCAACTCAATATTTTCAATGACTAACCAAGACAATAACACCATTATCTATTAACAAAAAACTTGTTCCATTATACCTTAATTATCTCCTATCAAAGACAAAACCTGCTATCCATATCCTCCTTTATTCTTAGCATTCCAACTCCTTGTTTACAAAAAAGTAATTTAACAGCATTAGGTTAAATCATTCACACTTCTTATATTTGTTGGACTAAGCTACATCAACCAGGCAAGTAGTGAGAAATGAACTCAAAGTATTAAGTTAAAAGATTGTGTTGTCATTGATTGACAACCAGTTAACAAGAAGTCTCAAAGTATTGCAAGTGCAACCATTGGTAAATTGACATACCGATCAAGAAAGTGGAGCAGAGAGAGAATCATGAATGCTACATGGTCACAACCCAGTCATCATTGATGTGAAAATATAAGAGGAAGGTCTAAACTTGACAAAGACATGTAGTAGAGTAGTACGAAAAAATGAGGCTAAAGCACACAAGGTCACAATTCTAGCTATAGATTTTCATATGGTCAACTAGCCTATAAGAATAGGCATCTACATGTAGGTAGTTATGACCATCTTGTGACTATAGTCACTAAGGAGATCAAAATTTAAATTGTAGTTTAAGTGGGGTAACCTTAGGGTTTTTGTTTGTAATCCAAGGAAGTGATTTAAGGATCACTTGACACATTTTGAACTAGGTTAGCCAAAAATGAAAAAGTGAAAAAGATTACTCTTAAGGAAAAAAAAAAACCTAAGAACTTTATTTTCTCCATAACTGTGAAAGCCAGATAATCTATCAAAAGAAGGCAATTACAAATGGGGTGCTATAGCAAGTGCCAAGCTTACGAGGAAAATCAAGGGCAAAGATTTGGAGGAACCCTACCAAAGCTAGATTACTAGAGGAAGATCATAGAATCTTTAAGATAATGTAACAAAGGATCTACGAAGCAAGGTGTGCCATATTTATAGATCACTACATTAGTTTGATTTCTAACCATTGCATCTATAGTAAGCCTTTAACATGGCATACTTGTAAGAAGCCTTTAGAATACTCTAACAAGGTATCTCTTAGAAAGTGATCTAAATTCTCTAGCGAGGTAGCCTTAATAGGTTGTTATAATCCTAATAGGTTACTCGCATTCCTAACAAGATGCATTCTCATAAGGAACATATGTAAGCCTTTAACATGACACCCTTTTTCTTACAAGGAAAGGCTAGTGGGTATGTTACTCCCACCATAATTTTCACCCTCACACTGGGGGTTTCCATGTAAATATATCTATTTCATTGATGTATACTTTAATGTAGAATATCATATGGTTTTACTATATATAACATTTATTATTTTTTTGATAATTAAAGAGATAGTAACCAAGAGTGTGGGATAGATGATTAGAATAACCGATATATTTTGCAAAAGTGTGCATACTAATTCACCCCCCTCTTAGTACTGATTGGAACCAATATTTGGTTGTTAGAAATAGGAAATACTAAGAGCGGGGGGGGAGTGAGGGGTGAATTAGTATTTCACAATTTTTTTCTCAAAAATGGATATCTTTAATAACTTTGTAGCTTGCATAAGAAAGTAAACTAACTATGCTAAATAGTAAACGTAATCATAAAACAAAGTAACACATAATACCATTTTCTTTAACTAGGAAAATGCTTGATGGGGATGCTACCCACAAAATGTTCCACCAATCAAAAGTATATGGTTAAAGATATTGACCCTATTAGGAGTCTGTTACATCTGTATAGTGTCTTGTTCCTTGTTAGAGGACTTAGGCCTTGTTAGAAGCCTCAAACTTGTTAGGAGTTTTCATATACAATTTACAAATGTATGGAATATGATCACATTGCTCAAACATGAAATGTACAATGAATTTTTTCAATACAAAAGATAGACACAAAAAACTTTGCACTATTTGTGGTATCTTCAATATCTGATATTGCCTTTGTTGCTCTTCATAAAAATTTATATCAATTCACACTACTTTGATCATACATTAGAATTCACATCACATACATATCACGCCCACTTCATAAGAAGCACATTTAACTTCACATTTATAATTTTCCTTTATACCTTGTTATTTCATAATTATTTATTCTGTTGGCCTTCATACCTTTACACATTTGCCAAAATATAAAATTAACTTTATCTAGCTTACAGTCAACATCTAGGATGTCATCCCTAATTAGTTAACTAATTAATTTGATAAAAAAACCTATTCCTTAACCCAAAATACTCATTTCCTTATCTTCCTATGTTATGCCTGTACAATATTGCAACTGGTAAAATCATTATAACTTTGTCTGTATTAATCATATTGTCCCACACTTTGCACACATCATCCTCATAGTCTCTACTATCCATACCTAACTCCCTACATGTCAATATTTCTTCTATGAACCATGTTGATCAAAACTCTATCTGTTCTCTTAAATGAGATGTATAACACTTAAACAATTTTCTAAGTATGTAACCCAATTCTCCATCCTTATGATCTTCTCACTTCACATGACTTATATGTTGCAATAAATAAAAACATCATGCTGAACAACCTAGCCAAATTTTTAAAAATTTCCCCCTTTGGCATTGATGGCAACATAGGGAAAAATTGGTTGTGTCCCAAAATAAAACTTCAAAATTTCAAAAACTTGTGGCCTTTACAATATTTCAAAAATTGTGGATCATCATATATATACCATCTTTCCTTATTTCTCCTAATTGATATAACTCTCACTTAGATTATAATTATTCATTCTATTACAATCTTCTATATACAATTTTCTGTATCTCTCCCCCTTTGACATCAATGACAAAGGTGTCAAAACTTATATACATTTCAAAATTGTTTTACCTTTTTCTTCACATTGAGTTTTCTATCATGGAGATGTAATCTGTAAAGTTTCACTTCAGGCTCTCAAACTCTTTTTTCCATGTGTCCTTGACTACCTCAAATATACTAATTGGGGCACACACTCAATAGGACACTACCTCTATTGTATTAAGGTCTGAATAGATGAACTTTTCATGTGATGTCTTCACTACAAGAGATTCATCCAATTGTCTCCACACATTACTAACCTTCAATGCTAGGCATTATCTCAATAAGTAGAACCATTTTATGATTCTTTCTTTCTTTAGCTTTAGCAAGCTTTATGTCATCATGCATCTACACAATAGCTACTTCTATATATTTAATCTTAGTGGTTGGCTTCTAAAGTTGATTTACCAGGTTCTTTAACTCATTTTGCTTCCCATTCAACTTTTCATTCATGTATTTGACATAATTGTATGACATGGCACATTGTCCATATAACATCTTTCCTTCCATTAGGCATCTTCTTAGTTCCTTGATACAGGTATCAAATTTTATTAGCTCATGTCTAATATTTGCACACAATGGGTCAAATATTTGTGCATCATGATTTTCTTGTTCATGTATTAATGACACTTTTGATAATTGGGTGAAATCATTATCAAAATCTTTCACAAATTTTTTAGCTCTCAACTAGGGATCTTCCTACATTACATTGACTGTGATAGTAGCCTACAATTTCATTGAAATTTCCTCTAATGATCTTTCAAGGTTATTTACTTTCTTGTTCTTTTCCAAAAGTTTTCTCAAAGATGATATCATTCTTATTTGATCATCATCATCATGGGATAAGATCTCTAATGCAAATTCTAATGGAGATTTGGACTTCTCGGAAGTTTGTAACAGAATATCAACCTCATGGTAAAATATGACTCTGTCAACTTTAGTTTTTATGTGCTTTAGTTGGGGCAAGAATGTTGACTCCTGAATCACTATCATTCAATTATTTCTAATCTTATTTTCTTGCTTCTACTCCTCTATTGCTTTCTCTTCTTCCTTTGATTTCTCCTCTTCCTCTTTCATATTTTCCTGTTCTTCTATCCTTTTCTCCTCTACTTGTTTCTCCTTCTCCTTTTCTTCTTCCATCCTTCTCTCTTTTTCTTGTTGAAAATATAAGAATAGTAACTAAGAGGGGAGGGGTGAATCAATTACCACTAAAACAATTCAAAATCCCTTAGATCTCAATATGAACTTCCTTTTAACTCACAACTTGGTTAACAAAGAAATCTTAAAATAATGATGTGTATTCACCATTAGTAACTTAGTTGCAAAAAGATAAATCAATAAGAAAATAACATGAACACATGAGACACCAATATTTAACATGGAAACCCAATTTGGGAAAACCACCAATGCAACTAGTTATAACTTTTCACTCTTCTGAAGTGAGCCCTATTAGGAGCCAACCCTATTAAAGGTTATAAAACATAGTGTTAGGTGTGACACTGTTAAAAGACTTGTATCACCCTATTAGGAGTGGCCTTGTTAGAAGTCTTAAGACAATTCAATCTAGAAATGCCACCTTGTTATAGGATTTACAAAATGACTATTAATTCAACTCTGTTAAGAGATTTTTTCATTGCTACAATTGTTAGAGAGTAACAATGATTAACCTAATTAATTAAGAAACTAAATTGCAGATTTAGATCACTATTCTAGCTTTTTCTCTAGATCCTCCTTGATCAAAATATTCTTTGTAGCTCCTTGGATACTCTGCTCTAAATCATATATCCTTCTTTATTCACATATTATCTTCTTGTCCACTTTCTTATTTTTCAATCCACAACTTGACCTAACAAAGGTACGCTCTAATACCACTTGATGAAGGGTGCTCCCCTTAATACCATAAACACATAACAGAAACAACAACAAATGCGAGAACAAAATATGGACTTCTTATTTGTGACACAAACATGGAATTACATAACTCACAAGTACAATATATTAACCCACATGGTTTCCTTCATTATAGTAATTTGCAAGACTAAGCTACAAACTACCACCTAGAGCGATATCTTAGACAATGTTTGGGCCTTTCTTAAACAGGCAATTGTATGCCACCCGGGAAGGTTCTAGACAATGAAACTTAATATCTAGGGCTAACAGACCCTAAGAATACATATAGAGTTAGCCAAATACATCTTTGATAATTATTTTAGATATTTCAGGTATGCCAACTTCGGAAGGCCATAACTCTCAAATTATTGCTTTGATTGGCTATTATAACCACTTTTTGGAAACACCAACTTCTAATCTATAGGCTTAGAATAGCACTATTTCCCTTTCATCGAGTTTTTATACCTCATCTGGGCACTCTAAGGCCTCCAATTGTGAGGCCAAAATTTTTTTTGCAAATATTTCCACCGAAAATCCACAATAACTTCTCTGATACTTATGCTTGAGAAATGAGATTTTTATGGTAGGCTTACAATTCTAAAATGAACCTTCCTATAGAAAATGAGAACATTCCAAGCTCATATGACAAACTTACGAAAAATAGCAAGTTGCCATAAACAATAACCACCATGTCTACTATTCCTTATTAAAATAGAAAAGATTGAAAATGAAATATTTTTGGGTGATGCAAGATTGCTCGTACACCTAGGATACTCTTGCATCATGAACTTTTATATATATGAAACCCAATGTCAAGTCAGCTTGAATACCCTTTCAAATAAACAAGTAACATCTACTGAGTCAGTTTGCATAAACCAACTAATAAATAAAACTAATCTGTTGTAGGTTGGCTGAAACTAAAAACTAGGTCACTTGGTTACCACTGAGTTCCTTGGTAACTGACCTAACTTGGTTAACAATGAACTCCTTTGGTAACTCACCTGACTCAATTTACACAATAATTCCTAAACTTTTTCTTAGGTGATATTGGAGTCTTCAAAACTTAGTTCCAACTAGCAGTGCTCAATTAGAGTATAACATTTGTGTAACATCAATGACAATATAAAATTAAATAATTGTTATCAACAATCTCCCTCTTTGGCATTGATGGCAACATAACACGTCATTAAGAAAAGAAAACTTAGAGTAATCAAAATGATTTAAAATATTTTATAATATCCTTAGTTTCATTTTGATTCTCCATCCATCCATCCATCCATGAGAACTCCCTCTGAGATTTTCCCTCTACCATCTTATCTTCATACTCCATCAGATCAAGTTCTCCCTCTTGCATATTACTACCTTTGATTCTTCTTTGATTACATCAATCTCTTCCTTGATGAATATATGAGATTATTCTCTCCCTCTTTGACATCAAATTCCAAAGACTTGACACAGTGATTTTATAATGTACCTAATGCACTAATTCATATGCAATAAGCTCTAACTTCTTTGCATCAACTTGATAGATCTTCAGAGTAATTTGGTTGATGCATCGATAGAACCTAGTGAGCATCAAATAGGGGAATGAACCCTATCTTTCCTCTCAGATACAAAAATGCATCCTTAGGTAATGGTTTGGTAAATATGTCAGTAACTTGCTCCTTTGTGTTAACATATTCTAATTTGATCTCTTTATCTTGAACTAATTCTCTCAGAAAATGATACTTGATTGCAATGTGTTTTGTCTTGGTGTGCATCACTGGATTTTTAGATATATTTATTGCACTTGTGTTATCACAATAGATAACCATTGGATCCTTGATTTCTTCCTTTATTCCTAACAACAATTGCTTGATCCACATTATGTTGGAGCAATTAACTGCTGCAGCAACATATTCTACTTCTGTTGTAGATTGAGATATGAAATTCTTCTTTTTGCTTGTCCAAGATACTGAGCTTTTTCCAAGAAAGAATTCTCCTCCACTGGTGCTCTTCTTGTCATCAATGCTTCCAACCCAATCAACACTAGGAAAGGATTTCATCTCAAAGTTTCCTACTTTCTTGTACCATAGACCATAGTCTTGAGTGCCTTTTAGATATCTCATAATTCTTTTGATTGCCATCATATCATTTTCTCTGGGATTTGCAAAGAATCTTGTAACTATACCAACTGCTAATGCAATATCAGGTCTTGTATGAATAACATACTAAAGTTTCCCAATCATATATCTATAGGTAGTCTGATTTACCTCTTTTGAATCATAATTCTTGGGTAGCTTATGTCTAGTAGACATAGGTGTTCCAACTGGTTTAGAATCATCCATTCCAAAGGTCTTCAATATCTCCTTGACATATTTTGACTGAGTAATGTAAATGCCATCCTTAATTTGATGAACTTGTAAACCAACAAAGGATTTTATTTCTCCAAACATCAACATTTCAAATTCAGTAAGAAAACATGTACCTTTTAGTTTGTTCCTTGTCATTGTGCCTCTTATCTAATCTCTAGTTATTTTCTTTGACACATGATGCCTTCTAACATATCTAGCAAGTATAGGTATCTTACTTCTAGAATCTAGATTAGATTCACTTGGTTCACCATGCTCAAAGGTTATGAATTTCCAAATTCTACTACATTTTTTTTGTCTAAGACTCGGTTCCCACATACTGTGACTTGGGTTCCTCTATTTGGGACTCAATTTGAAATGTCTCTAGCGTAGGTTGCATTCACTGTAACTCAGTTGATGTTGGATGTAACTTGGTTGACACTCTAGACTTGGGTGACTTGGGTGGGGTAATCTGTTGAAAATTGGGTAAAACATTATGCTCAAAGTAAAACATTTTTTTGTAATCTTTAGTTTCCTTGCTACTTTGTTCTTCATTCTTTTCTATAAACTCGTCAATTTTTACATGTACACTTTCTATAACCTTGTGAGTAGAAAGAATCAAACATTTATATGCTTTGCTCTTGTTGGAGTATCCTAGGAAAATTCCTTCACCACTTTTCACATCAAACTTTCATTTCCTTGTCTCTATCAAGATATAACATTTTCTTCCAAGTACTTTGAAATAATAGACATTAGGTTTATAGCCATACCATAATTCATAAGGTGTTTGAGTTATACCTTTCCTTAGTTGAACTCTGTTCAAGGTATGAACTATTGTGTTGATTGCTTCCTTCCAGCATTTGGTAACAATATTTTTCTCTATCATTAATGTTCTTGCACAATCCATGATGGATCTATTTCTTCTTTCTACTATGTCATTATGCTGAGGTGTACCAGGTGTAGATACATGTCTTTTCATTCCTCTTTCATTGTAGAATTCATTGAATCCATTAGAGATGAATTCTCCTCCTCTATCTAAACATAGGCATTTTAAATTCTTATCTGTTTCTTTCTCAACTCTAGCTAGATACCACTTAAATTTTTGAAAAGCTTCAAATTTATCCTTCAAGTACATTACTATCATCATCCTAGAATAATCATCAACAAAAAAAATGAAAAATTTATCTCTAGTGTAGCTCTCTGTACCTATCAGTCCACCAAGATTTGTATGAACTAGTTTTAGGACTTCTTTAGTATTGAAATTCTTACATTTAAAGCTAGTTTTACCCATCTTTACAATCTAACATTGTTTGCATATGGCCATTTTAGGTTTCTTCAGATTTGGAATACCTCTTAGTCTTTTGTTCTTTCTTACAGTAATCAAATTATCAAAATTTACATGACACATCCTTTTATGCCATGACCAACTTTCCTCTACTTGTGCCAAAAAATATGAAATTTCACAAAGATATTGATATAATAGATTACCTTTTGTTTGATTGCCAATTCCAACTAGGTTTTCTTTACCATCTAGAAGCTTGGCCTTCCCATTTATGAACTCTACCTTGAATCCAATGTTGTTCAGCTGTGCCACACTTAGAATATTATGTCTTAGTCCTTCAACCTAGTAGGCATTATCACATTTGATTCCATCACTTAATGCAATGCAACCTTTTCCCTTCACATAACATGGCTCATTGTTTCCAAATTTAACACTTCCACCATCATAGTACTCCAAGTGTTCAAACTTAGTTTTTTCACCAGTCATGTAATGAGAACATTCACTATCTTTTATCCATGTGTCATTCTTGCTAACATGAGAAATAAGTGCCATCTTTTCATTATCATCATCATCTAATTCATCTTTAATAACAATATATACTATTTCATCTTCACCATCACTGTCAGAATCTTTAGCAATATAACAAGATTTCTTACCTTTGTCTTTGTAGTCTTTGTAGTTTTTGAAATCTTTCTTCCTTTTAAACTTGCTAGTTTTTTTGTCATCTTTACTTTCCTTGTTTGGACACCTTGCAGAAATGTGACCAAATTCTTCACAAGAAAAGAAAATCAATGGAATTTTTCCTTTATATTTACCTTTTCCTTTTGGTAACCTTCTTGCAAGTAGGGCTTTAATGGCTTCAAGGTCATCATCAGGTTCTTCTTCTTCTTGACTATCAAACTATTTTCCTTTTGAGTTTCCTCCCTTTCTACCAAGGGATAGTTTGGCTTTGAATGTTGATTCTATGTTGCGAGATCCAAGAAGATAGTTATCAAAGTTATCCAACTCAAAAGTTATTAACCTTCCCACTAGTGCATCCAAAGTTATATCATTTTTGGGATCACATCTCATCTCTTGAATAGATGGAATTATAATTGCATAAATAGAAAGAGAAGTTCTTAATACCTTGCTGACTACTCTTGTATCTTCAATTATTCCTCCTTAAGCTCTAATTGCACTCACACTTGCTTTGATTCTCTCACTTTATTTTGCAATTATTTCATCTTCTCTCATCTTCATCTGATCAAATTGGCCTCTTAGAATTTCTACTTTGGCTCTCCTCGCATTGTCATCTCCTCCATAGATATTTTATAGTTTGTTCCACATTTCATGAGTAGTAGGACAATCTTTGACTTCATCAAATTCAACATAATTGAGAGAACAAGCAACGTCAATCGTCATTGTTTTGTGATTCTTTTTATCTACCATCTACTCCATAGTCAAAGGATTAGCATGTGACACATACTAATTTTTTAGGAATTTTAGGCCTATATCTCCAATGGTTCCCAAATGTAGCTTCATGAGTTCCTACCATGCTTTGAAGTTATCTCTGTTCAACTTAGGAATCTCTCTTCTATAAGACATCTTGATCTTTAGCTTAGGTCCTTGAAACCTTTCCTGCAAGCACCAATAGCTCTAATACCAATTTTTGGAAATATAAGAGATGTAACTCAGAGGGGAGGGGTGAATCAGTTACCCCTAAAACAATTCCAAATCCCTTAGAAGTCAATACAAACTTCCTTTTAACTCACTACTCGGTTAGAACTAGATATTCGTTGTAACTTGGTTAACAAAGCAATCTTAAAATAATGATGTGTATTAACCTTTAGTAACTTAGTTGTAGAAAGATAAAGCAATAAAAAAATAAAATAAACACATGAGACACCAAGATTTAATGTGGAAACCTAATTTGGGAAAACCACCAATGCAACTAGTTACAACATTTTAGTCTTATAAAGTGAGCCCTATTAGGAGCCAACCATGTTAAAAATTACAAAAAACACTGTCAGGTGTGAGCCTATTAAAGGATTTGTATCACCTTGTTAGGAGTGGCCTTGTTAGAGGTATTAAGATACTTCAATATAGAAATGCCACCTTGTTAGAGGATTTAAAAAATGATTGTTAAGTCAACTTTGCTAAGAGATTTCTTCACTAGTACAATTGTTAGAGAGACAATGATTGACCTAATTAATGAAGCAACTAAATTGCAAATTTAGATCACTATTCTAGCTTATCCTCTAGATCCTCCCTAATTAGAATGTTCTTTGCATCTCCTTGGATACTTAGCTCTAAATTAGATATCCTTCTTTATTCACATCTTATCTTCTTCTCCACTTTCTTGTTTTTCAATCCACAACTTGACCTTTCATATATATGAAACCCAATGTCAAGCTGGCTTGAATACCCTTTCAAATAATCAAATAACATCCACTAAGTCAGCTTGCATAAACCAACTAATAGATAAAACTAATCTACTCTAGGTCGGCTCAAACTAAAAACTAGGTCACTTAATTACCATTGAGCTCCTTGGTAACTGAATTGACTCGGTTTACACTGAACTCCTTTTGTAACCAACCTAACTTAGTTTACATAGGAATTCCTAAAAAATTTCTTGGTTGATACTGGAGTCTTTTGAACTTGGTTCCAACTAGGAGTGCTCGGTTAGAGTATAACATTTGTGTAACATCAATGACAATATACAATTGAATAATTATCATCAACACTTCTTCCATCTTTTTGTTTTCTTCTTCTTTCCTTTTTCTTATTTCTTCTAACCTCTTTTCCTTCTCTTCTTCTTTCTTTCTCTTTTCATCTTCCCTCTTCACCTTTTCCCTTCCCCATCCTCAGAACTGATATAACCTACCAAATTGTCAAGAATGGATGTTTCATATTCCTTGAATGGATCCTCTTCTCTATCCAAATTAATTCTTGCATTTCCCATTTTCATAGTGTCAGTTGAAATTATTATCTTTGGAATGGTCACTTCCTCTATCATTACTATATCTGTTGTTGTTGGTCCTGTCGATAATTGTTTCTATTATTGATGTTAATGTTGTCATTGTTGTTGATTGTAAAATGTCCTACTTCTCTGCTATAAGGATCCCCCCCCTATGTCCTTGCTTTTATTTTCTTTACTAGGTTCCTCCAAGGTCATAAAATTTACAATTGCTTCTTTTGTTTCCTACTTAACTTCCTCATTATTTCCTTCCATTATGAGTATTGCTCTTCTCTTGTTCCTTAGTAAGGGCTCAATAACTTTCATGATGCTTACAAGATGTTCATCAGTCTTAACTTCACATATCTTATGTATCATGTTTTTCCCAATCTTCTTGTCTTCTTCAATTATTCTCTTTTTCCTATTTATTAGTCTATCATATAGAACTTTTGGAATCTATTTTTGTACATCTTCAAATCTCTTGTTAAACAAAATCATATGCCTAACTACTACATTTTCCAACTGCAATCTATCCATATTACTATAAAAATTGTGAAACTTATTTAACTATACAATATTTCCATTGTTAATGATTGTATTGTTTAATATCTCTATCTTTCACTTCCAAGGTTTTCTTCTAGTAGGAACCTTCACTTCTATCTTCACTTCTTATGCCTCTTTTTCCTTTTACTTTACTTCTTCTGCTTCATTTGATTTAGACTCAACTATCTGATTCCTTCTTCTTTGAGTGCCTTGAAGTGTTTTCCTTTAATTTCTAGGCATGTTGGTCATTTTCTTGGTCCTCTTATGTGTAGGAGATTCTATTGGCTCCTATTTTACTTTAGTCAACCTTGCTGACCTTCTAGTACTTGGAGGGGTAATTATTTGTACTTTGAAAATACTAACGTCTCATCTTTTTTCTTTTGAATTGGTCACACAAAAGGTGGTTTCTCTTGTGATACTAGAACATATGTTCCACTAGTTGATGATCTAACTACTGCCACTCCCTCTGTTGATCCAATATCAGTTGCTAAAGGTTTAGCAACTAATCTTTTAGACTCTCAACTTGCTCTTATTTCTAGAGAAATTCCTATAGCTTCCTTGTATTCTTCTCTACTCATGCCTAACTCCTTTAGAATTGTTTCTATATTCTTCTTGAGTCTTTTTTTATTTCCTTTTATGAAGCTAAGTATCTATTTCCCTGATCTTTTCTTCATATGTGCCCATCTAGGATATTCCTTATTTATTTTTGATTCTAGGATTATCTTCACATATCCTTCTATCAATTCCTCTTTTATTTCATACCCCATAGGGTCAATGAACTTAACCCTTGGTTCTATTGCTTCTATACATGTTACATTAGTTTCAATGATGAAATATATTGTTGGAAATTTAAGGTAAGCTAGGTGATAGGAGGGGTGAGGGGTGTGAATCAAGAACCACTTCTCCTTCTTGTTCTAAACCACTTTATTAAGTTGTCTAATCTACCTGCATCCAAGAAACATAAAATAGTAAACTAACAACACCATAAAACCATATTTGGTAACCTAGAAACCCTCCAAGTAGAAGATAAAATTGGGTTGGGGATGTGACCAACAATGCTTCACTACTACAGTAATAAAGTTGGACTGTTAAGGCTTAAAAATGATCACTTATGATGATCTTACTCAGTTAAGAGAAATAAGGAGTGTTAGGCCCACCTTGTGAAAGGATTTATACAATACACTTAAGTATGTACTCTATTAGGAGTTTCTGCAAAGGACTGTTAGGTCCACCTAGTTAAAGGATTTGGGACTGATGCACTCGTTAGGATGAATTAGTAGATTGATCTCGAAAATAAAACTGTGATTGCTAATTGATATCCTCTAAAGTAAATTGATCATCTAACTATAATAGATGAGTCTCTTCCTTTCCTTGGAATTCTTGTAGCCTTCTAGACAATTTTCCCTTCCATATTCACTAAAACTTGAATGGTGATACAATGAATACACATCCTCTCTATTGGATTAAAAAAACATCTTATACTTATATCCATTCAAATAAATTCATTCATAGGATCGCTACAACATGAATAGTTCCAAAAAAATCACCAACTCAGCTCAGTGTTGTAACTTGGGTCTATGTCTTACTTGGGTGATACTAGAAACATTTGGTCACCATTGTCTCCTTGGCTAGCTCTAGAACTATAGTGCTTCCCATGTTTTCAGTCTATAACTTGTTATATTTTATTCTGAGAGATACATGTTACTCATGTTATTTCTATATTTGAGATGAAATAATGGTCGGATGTTATACTTTGATTTCCAGTATCACAAATGTTAGATTACTATGCTTTTTAGTTGATCATATCTGCATGATGATGCCTTTTGAGATGAAAATATGTTTTATGATGATATCTGGTTATCCAATATTTGGACATATCCCCTAATTACATTTATATGTTGGATTTGATGCTATGGTTAGTTCATTGTTTCTTTGTGATTCTTTATGCGAAAGTGAGTGATGTAAATTGATTCTTTCAATATAATTAAATAAATGGTTAAATTAGGTCATTTAATGCATTATTGCTTCAACTATGTTATTATATTAAATTACACTTGATCGTGTGGTTTAGTGTCCAAGATTTATGTCCCTAGTAGTGGCACATGGAGTTAGTGATTCAACAATTCATATTTAACCAACGGCATCCCTGTATGGTTGACGTATCCTATTTAATTAGTTAAATTAAACCCTTCGGTGATTTAATAAATCCAAACTCATTTGCATTATGTGATTAGACCTGTGAGTGTGTCTATGCATTTAGAGGTTTGCATCCATCATGAAAGTTATTAAGGAATTATGTGATTTTGGTTTAAGGGATTTTTTGACTTTATCTTATTTAATTGATTTCCCAACAGCTTTGTCATAGATGAATTCCAATTACTTGGAATACCTTATTTTCATTTGGATTAATTTAGGGTTTATCTAGGTGACCTAGTTATTTATCCAAAAAGGAATTTTATTCCTCACTTCTCACTTTTTGAAATAAGAAAATTGAGAGAAAATTTCCAAATCCTCTTCTATAGGATTGCATTTCTATTCACTATAGGAGCTACAGGTGTGGGATCATCACGAGATTAGTCTCGTTAGATCCAGCTCAGGGAGACCTTGGATTGCCTTGAGTTTTGGCAACTTCTATGGGAATTTTATTTTATTATTTAGATTCCCATTTTTTCTCTTTTGGCTATTAGCTAGGACTCTCCTATTTTCCTATTTCAACTTCTATTTTTGGTAGCTGTATATTAGGAGGTTGAGAACTAGTGTTCCACTCAATTTCTAATTGCTAGCTCTACCTAGTTGGTCGAGTATCAGTATTTCCCCAATTTTTGGGATGGGGGTTTGGGGTTTTGTATTTTTATGTTGGCCATTTTTGCATACGATGTTTGAACCTAATTTTTATTGCATTTCTAGGGCTCATTCATGCATGGGTTGAATAGGTTTTATTTTTGTTGATTTTTGTCAATGTTGACAATTTTGAGGTTTTTGCCTCAATTTGCATGATGTCCAAGTTTCTCAAGTTTTTTTGGCATGATATTGGTCATGGATTTGGATTATCCATAGGATGTCAATCCAATCACTACTACACTTTTATGTTGCATTGGGATGCATTTGCATCCGTACTCCCAAGCTTGTATTTGATTGAGTATTATTTTGCTTGTGTTCTCATCTAGCTATTGTGTTTATGATCTTCATTTCATTGGTGCACACAGACACACAAGTATGTGCATGTGCATTTTTTAGGTGCTCATGAGGCCCAATCTCTCAGTTGTTATTGGTGGAGTTGTGTTCATTGGGGTTGGGTTGGGAATATGCATTGTCTATGGGCACTTATCGCATGATGAGCATGGGTATGTAAGGTAGTACCATGGAGGGGCTTCTCTCGCAAACTTGGTGACTACTTCCCAAGTTGGCATGAAGAAGTTTCTAAATAAGTGATAACTAAATAAATTACTGGGTAATAAATCTAAGATAACTAAAAATGTAAGCACCTAGAGTTGATCTAAGGACACTTAAAATGTAAGCACCCGAAGTTGACCCAAGGACACGATGCCATGCACTTCCTGGGGGAGTTTGATTTGACACAATATTTAGCTTGGGATACATGATGTCAAGTGATTTACCCTCCATAAAGTCCCTACATAGTTGACCCATAGAGTGTCTAACCAGGACCAGTTCTACTTGCATTATCTCATGATCTTGGTTTGTGTCCTCTTTACTATCTAGTGTGAGTGTTAGCCATGGACAACTATCTTGTGTGTGTTTGTGGTTGGATCACTATCTCCATCGGCATGGTGGGAGTGGGCCTACAGGTTCCACATGGTTGGGAGGCATAGCTACCTATGCCACTACTAGGGATCGATGTACAAAGATGGTCTATTTCTAGTTGAGATCGATGCTTGATGTTTCACTTGGTATATTCAAGTTTCTGGAGTATGTTTCCTTGTGATTTATGATTTAATTGGAATGCTTGGATATCATGTTGAGATGATTTTAGTTTTATTGATGTATTCCTTTATTATGTTTTTTTAGCATATGGTTAGGCAATGTGATTCACTATTAGTTGGAGTATCTATGCTTGTTGAATTAGCATGTTAGATCTTCTTGTTCTTATATTATTATTACATTGTAGTAGTAATGCTCTCATAAGATAGATCTAGCCATCTAGTTGGTAGTTTGGGATGTTATGCTTGAAGGATGGCTAGGGTCCTTGATGTCTCATGATGTTATTATGGTTGAGAGGAACCCGAGAACAAGTTTAGTTGTTTATGCTTTCTTCATCTGATGTTGGTTTATGAACCATGTATGTACATTGTGATGTTGTTTTCCATATGTTCCTTCATATGCTATTATAGATCAAATACTTAGATGGTTTTTGCTTCCTCTTGTTTAGTGTCATGTTGTTCTTGCATTCGAGTGTCCAAGCCTTAGTTTTTTGGATCCGGTACTCCTCAATGTGGAGGTTCTAACTCTTTTCTTTCCCTCTAAATGTTCATTGAAATGTATTTTTGCATTCTTGGGTAATGATGTTTTAGCATTGGGTGATACTGATAAAGTATAACACACCTTATTATATGATACTGGAAAGTATCACATGTCTGTTATAAGTTCTATCATACGATACTGGAAGAGCATTGCCTAACTATAGAAAAATCTATCATGCAGTCCTTGAAAGTATCACCCAGTAGTTTTGAGAAATGTCGTATGATACTGGACAGGTATTGCATGGCTTTATTAAAGTATCAGCTAGCTATAGTGAGAAATATCGCATGGCTATAGTAAAAGAGTCACATGGGTTTGTGAGAAAACTTGCTCTGGTGACTAGAGGGCACTTTTTGACTTAACAAAAAGTTTTTTAGAAGTGACTTGGCCACCCTTTATGGAGTTCTCAAACTCTAGTGTTTGACCTTTCAAATTTGGGGTCTTTCTGATTCAAATGTGTTTGTGACCTCAGTAGAACTTGTTGATCTCAGATTGGTTTTGACAAATGAGTGTCAACACACTTAAGCCATTTAATTACTTCAAGCCGAACTAGTAATACATGTCGAGCACAACATGTAAGTATTAGACTATGCCAAGTTGCAATGAGTGTCGAGTCACTCAGGTGCAAATAGACCATGTAGAGTGATTCAAGAACCTAGTAAACAATGGATGCCAAGTAATGTAGGTGCCAAGTCATAGTATACAGAATAGTGCATATCGAGCATCATAGACATATTTGTTTGTAATGGCACAAGAATATATGTAAACTATTTTTGAGTTGGCTTAAGATTATATTTTGATATAATGCAAATAAGGATGAATCTCTATTTGGATTCCCTATGCAATTACATGCAACCAATTAAAAAATGAGATAATTTAAGCAATAAAATGGATGAATCTCAGCCATAGATTCATATCTAACCCTAAGTCACCTAATTCTTCTTAAGGAGGAAGAAGCCTTAAGTTTTAATGATGATAGAGGAGAGTGAATTTCAAAATATTTGAAGGAGAAAACAAGATAGTTTGTAGAGCATTCAAGGTGACTTAGAAGTTATAGAGTGAATTGCATAATTAGTTTGAGAAGAATAGAGGATAGAAAAGGATACAAAATTGAGACATCTAATCATGAAGGATCAATAGGATTATTTTTTAGAGGTGATATGTTATTAGGCAAGCAAGTGCCAACTACAAGATTTATGCTAAGACATTTTAACAGGTGATTTCAATTAAATCTCTTAATAGAGTAGTCCTAACAGGCTGTATGAAATCCTTTAATAGGTGCTTACTTAGTTGTAAGTTGAAGTCCTCTAACTAGGCACACTTCTAATAGGGTGTTGAAATCCTCTAACAACGTGAGACCTAACAGTCTTTGTAAGCCCTTAACAGGGTAGACCTTTCACAGGGTAGATCATGTTTCATAGTAAAATCATTGTAACCTTCATTGGATACACTTTATTACTGTAATAGTGAAAATTTGTGGGTGTCATCCCCACCCCAATTTTCCTTCTGACTTGGAGGGTTTTTGGGTAATCATATCTGGTGTTATGTGTGTGAATGCTTACATGGTTATGTGATTTAGATGCATATGCTTTACATGTTATTTCAGCTTTCTTATGCATGTAATGAATGAATGGTGGGAATTTTATGCGTCCATGTTTAAACTACTAATTCACAACCCCACTCCCCCCCTTAGAAGTTTAATCTTTCTCCTTGGAATTCCAAAAATTGGTATCAAAGCCCTATTCTTTGAAAGAGAAGCTTTACAGCTTTGAGGAAAGATCTTGAAATGAAAGTCTACAAGTTGGGAAAGACTATTGAAAACCAGGAGAAGATCTTGAAATGGAAGTCTACAAGTTGGGAAAGACTATTGAAAACTAGGAGATTGAAATACATCTCATATTACACCAACTAAATGAGGCAAGAGAGGAACTAAAAAAATCCTTGAAGAGAAGGAAAGAGATTGCTATTGCAAAGAATGACACACTATATTAAAAGATAGACACTACCAAGCTATTTTTAGATGGTGACTCCAATGAATTTGATGTAGAAATTGTAGATCTAATGAAAAAGAACATAATCAAAGCTGAGGAAATCAAAAATCTCAAGCTAGAGTAAGAATCACAAGCTATACTACTATGTGAGGTGACTGAACAAAAGAAGAAGGCTATGGAAGACAAATCCATGATTGAAGAAGACAAAAGAATTTTGGCCAACAGATGGAAGAGAAGTAAACAGAGTTAACCAAGATTTCCAACATGTAATTGGATAATCTAAGTCAAATGATGAATGCAAACTATGAATTTAATGTATTAAGATAACTATATTGAAGTTGCAGAATGAATAATTACAGAATGACCTAAAGAGAGAAAAGGAATTTGCTAAAAGTTTCAACAAGCCAAATAAAGCCATCAAATACTTTGAGTAGTTATTGAGATCCCTTACACCTAACAATGATACATTAGGATTGGGATACACAAGCATTGAAGAAGGAGAATCATCCAAAGTTGTAGAAGAAAGGAACATCAAAGGTAAGAACTCCAAACCTCCTTGTCATAATTATGGTAAGAAAGGACATATTGGTAATATGTGTAGGAGAAAACTACAAATCAGAATGTCAAGCCTAAGAACATGATTCATTGTCATAAGTGCAACAAGAAAAGTCATTAGGCACATGAATGTAGAACCAAAACCATGAACACTCAAATATTTGAAGGATGTTACTACAATTATCAGAAGAATAGACATAGAGCCTTTGAATGTAGATGCAAATTGATGTGGTCATCAAACAAGCCAAAAAAGATAAGAAACAATGGGAACTCGTACAATTGGGATTATAATACAAGATATAGCTATCATTATTGTCAAGAATATGGACATGTTCCTAAGAATTGTATTAGGACATTCTTTAGGAGTAATTACGAAAGGTGTTTGAGTCACAGTACATGTTTTAGTTGTTTGAAGACTGGTCACATTAGTAAATATTGTCCAACTAGGAAAAAGGCACCAAGTTGTGAATTTGATAAAGGTAAAGGCAAGGTAGATGTTGAACACATTAGAGATGAGATGAACAAGACATGGAAGTATGTGAGACTGATATTTAAAGGTTATATCATACATCAATTCCAAAAAGGATGTAGTATTGAAAAGACTAAATTAGTATGAATGAAGATGCAAGATGTTAGAAATCCAAGACAAATCTTCAAATTTTTCATGTTGTTGCCAAGTATGAAACATTTCCTATGTATGCCAAGTGGAATGTAAGAAGGTGTTGAGCTACCAGACTATCTAGTTGATGTTGAGTTCATAGTAGCTGCTGAGTGGTGGAAATATCAATGGATGCCAAATGAACCCAAAATTGGTTATTGCTAAGCTTACAACTGTGTAAGCACTTGGCATTAATGCAAGGTTTTTGAAGGGTATATGATCGATTTGAGCTCATTTTTTCATCATTTCAAATTTGAGAAAGAGTAAGTAGAGAAGAAGGTGATTCAAAAACCCGTTCAAAGAATTTTTAGAGATTTTAACAATGATTTTATGCCAATTCATCAGATTTCATAAGGTATTTATCGGAAGCCAAGCTACATAGTTTTAATTTTTGTAAACCCTAGTTTTACAAGATGACATCTAGTTCAAAAAATGTTGAAGGGAAAGAAGTTTTGAATGTTTAGCTAGTTAGTAATGAAGTTAAGTAGCTTGTATTTGAGGCCATTCTTAACATCACCTATAAACAAGACCCTTGGTGCATTGTCAATGATCCTGCCAAATGTGATAATGGTGCAAGATGTGAGGAAATACTACAATTGTAAGATAGGAAACATTGGAGACATGGAGATAAGAGGTGCATATAACAAATTGTGTAAAAATGGTGTTTTGAAATAAGAATACAAAATTGTAGAGAAAAAGGGTTTGACTCAAGCCCTACATTTTCCAAATGTATTTAAGATTGAGTGGAAATGTATTGTGCTAAGCTAAATTCATTATGGTTCCTTGTGGCTAGAAGGAGGACCAATCAAAATAACCAAAAGAATAATTCATAGGGTTATTGGCTACCCAACCCTAGATTGGCTAAAGACACTCAGGAGTGATTCCAAGGAAATGACTGAGAAGAATATTGGAGCAATCTAGAATAAGAGGGGTATGACTATAGATACCATTAATGATCCATTGCTAAAATTTTCTATATGGGTAATCTCACATAAATTCTATCAATCCAGTAGATTGAGTAGTGTACCCTGCATAGTTGTGGATATTGGTTACAAGATTATAAAGAAAGATCATACATATGATCTAGTAGAGCTACAATTGGAAAAACTAATGGAGAATCTTGGAGCTATAAGGAAAACCAAGAGTGCACAATGCAAGCTTGGTTCTATGCTAGTTTGTATATTTTTTTAGTACATAATACATTCCCCTCATTTAGTACTGTAGGATGGAAGACAAATAGATCAATTGCAGTGCAAATTAATGAGTACATTGAATAGCTAGGAGAAAACTTTGAAGCTATAATGACTAGTTACTTTGAAGATTTCAAGAAGTCAATGAAGCAAAGACTCAGTATTCTAGTTTCCCTAGTTTAGAAACATTATAATGATGTATGTTTTCTTGTTGATGCTGACTACACATTTGTGCAAGTTGCCACACCAAGGTCAAATTGTTGAGACCCTTAGGTTATGAGGTAAATGTAGATGAATCCTTAGTAGCCATAACAACCCTACTTGCTGAGGAAGTAGATAAGATTGCAAAAGTCTTCGAAAACTATGAGATGGCGAAATCAAAGATTTCCATGGAATTAATGACTATGTCCACACTCAAGAAGAAGGATAAGTTGGTTAAGAAGCTAAAAGAAAAGTTTGGAGAAGATGCAAAAGAGGAAGAGGAAGAAGAAGAAGAGGATGAAGAGGAATAACAAACACAAGCACAATAATCTCTAGCTCTAACTCAAGGCATGGGAGAAGATAAGGAAGAAGAGGATACTACAAGTGCTAAGGGAGAAGAAGCCGAGGAAGCACCTACTACTTTCGAGTCAAAGAAAAGGAAGGAAAAGGCACAACTTGTGATAAAGGCAAAGAAAATTGTCAAACTTAGCCAAGCCAAGCCCATTACACCTACCACCCGAGCCAAGACACGAGAAAATACTGAAAAGGCCAAGGAAAAGTCAAAGAAAATAGAGCAAGGTGGACAACAATAGAAAAGACAAAGAAGGAAATATGTGGCACAACCAAATTCTAATGAAGAGAAGATAGAATTAGATGATAATAGTCAATTCAAGGTGGTAAGTCACGATCCTCTCTCTGATCTTGAGAACTTATGTGAAAATGTCAAGAGCAATGTAGATTTATCTGGTTTTAGAAATATTGATTTTGATAAATTGAGAAAATAAGAGAAAAACCAAGTGGAAGAGGAATTATATGCCATGATGTCAAATTTTAAGAAAACTCTAATAGAATTGCCAACTCAATACCAAAAGGCTTATATGATATTGTTGAGCAAAAATTGCATCATTGTCTGAATGTGGAAAGACAAATCAAGGAAACAACATTGACCCAAGTGATGCTAGAGTTGACAAAGGGACAAATTGCTAAGGTAGTTAAGAAATATGCAGTTAGGTTCACACCTAAATATAGAGCCTTAAACATTCTTCAAAATAACATTGAAGATGTGGTCAAGAAATCAACTCAAATATGGAAACTTATCTATGAGTTGACCACTGTGAAGAAAGGAGAAGTTGACCCTTCGGAGGGTAAACATGATGATAAGGATGATGATAATGATGATGATTATAATGAAGATGTTGATAAAGATAATATTGTTGGGGAAGATATAGAGAACCAAAAGGATGATAAGGCAACAACTAAGTAGTAGCAAGATGAACAGAGTGTGCAGGACACACAAGTGTCGAGCATCAATCCTCCCCATGACACAAAAAAAACCATTAAAATTATAATTGTTAAGGATGTTTCTAATGCATTAGATTAGAACATCAATCCACTTACTATAGAAGATCTAAAGAAGATATTATATTAGTCTACACTTCAAGCTAAACTTTTTGAAAATCTAGTTTTGCTTTGTGTAGAAGAATTGCACAATGCAATGACTAAAGTCACAAGGGAGAAAGAAAATCCACAAAAACCACCTTCAATCATGCCTTTTGTTACCAATGTACAACCTTTAATTCAAAAAACAATAGACACATCCACCAAGGTTGATACAAATGTTAAAATTGATACAATTGAGAAGAAGGGAAAAGAGGAAGACACCATTATAGGTCAACAACAGGAAATAGGATAGATAGATTCATCTGTACCTACAACATAGGAACAAGGTGCTAGACAAGTCATAGTGATAGACTAGGGTAAGCTTGCAGAGAGTGAGAAAACACCAAAGGTGAAGGAACAAGTGGCCATCCAAGCACCAGTAGCTTTACCAACATCTGCCACTCCTTCTACTCAAACTCTTCAAAGGCTGAGCACAAAAGCCATTCCATTGCAAATCTCAATGCCAAGCCCCAGCTCATCAAAGGTAGAAAAGGTAATTCATTATGAAGACATAAGCCTTGATGAAGAAATTGTTATTCCAAAGTATGATTATGATACTATGAAATTGGAGCAACTAGGCATTTTGTAGCAAGCCTTAGAAAGGAAAAAGCATCAAGAAATGCTTAGGAGAGAACATAGGCAGAAGTAAGCACTTCAAGATATCAAGGACATCCTTTTAGATGCATTTAGCCTATCAACTCTTAAAGAGACCAAGCCACTCATAGAACAACTAATTGATATAATGGAAAAGGTCACTAATGAAGACCTTGATACAAATGCAAAACTTTTAGAATGGTTTGAAAAGAAGTTTCAAGGCAAGGTGAACGAGAAAATATTTAGTGAGATAGCACTAGAACAAGTTGCATTGGCAACAAAGGTTGAGGATGTGAAGAAGGTACTTAAGAATATATTCTCATTGTACCCAAAATTATGCAATCCTACACTCTTCACCCAAGAGACCAAAAGTCACATTCTAAGTTTAAAGAGAAAAATATCTACATCAGGTGCAAGTCTACCATCTAATCCAACTCAGAGTGAGAAGCATTTCAGAACATTGCTTAGACACAGAGTCAGTTAGCTATCTTAACCGTAGATGAGGCTAATATTAGAGCCAAACTGACAAGTATTCAGGATACCCTCACCCCACATATGGATATAATGCACAAGGAGCTAGGCTATGCTCAAACTCAATTGAAGAAAGACCCCAATCTTTCTACTTTAGATGGTCTAGTACACCTTGCTGTCAAGCTTGCAATCCAAATGTTTCATGTGATAACTGGGATGTAGCTCTAAGGATAATAATGGATGTCCACAAATCATTTTTGGACAAACACACCATAGGTGTATAACCCATTTGACATAAGTGTCAAAAAGGGGGAGATATAATAAAGGGAGAGATAAAGACAAAGGGGAGATAGAGAATATGAAGATAGAAAATATAAGGGAGATAAAGAAAAGAGGTGATATACAAAGGGAGAGCATAGTGGCAAAGTTATATCATTGGGGTGATATGCATTTTTGGAGAGAAAGCAACAACCAGATGTAGATATCAAATAAGAGAGAGCATATCAGATGAAAGAGTATCAAATGTAGCACATTGAAGTCAAAGGGAGCACATATTTTGGATGCAAATCAGACACATTAACTCAGGGAAAGTTATAAAATTTTGGGGTGATATGCATTTTGGAGAGAAAGTAGTAACCAGATACATATATCAACTAAGAGAGAGCATATCAGATGCAGTGCATTGAAGTCAAAGGAAGAAAATATTCTGTATACAAATCAAACACATTAACTCAGGGGGAGTTATAAAATTTTGAGGTATACAAGTTAGTGAAGTTAGTGCAAATTTTTGAAATTTTGAAGTTTTGTATATATGTCAAGTCATGGATATGTTATGCTCAAAGGATTAAGGTTGATCATGAATATTCAAGTATTTTTGAGACTCATGTCAAATGGGGAGATTGTTGATCTTAGATTGGTTTTGACAAGTGAGTGTCAACACACCTAAGCCATTTAATTAGTTCATGCTGAGCTAGTAATACATGCTGAGCACAACATGTAAATATTGGACTATGTTGAGTTACAATGAGTGTCAAGTCACTCATGTGCCGAGTCACTCAGGTGCCAAATAGATAGACCATGCGGAGTGATTCAAGAGTCAATTAAATAGTGGATGCAAAGTAATGTAGGTGTTGAGTCATAGTATATAAAACAGTACATGTCGAGTATCAGAAACTTCATATGCCAAGTGACACAATTTTGACATATTTGTTTGTAATAGCACAAACAATTATGTAAACCATTTTTTAGCTGACTTAAGATTATATTTTGATATTATGGAGTTAAGGACGAATCTCTATTTGGATTCCCTATGAAATTACATACAACCAACTAGAAAATGAGAAGGTTTAAGCAGCAAAATGGATGAATATTAGTTGTAGATTCATGCCTAACCCTAAGCCACCTAAGTCTTATGTAGCTATTTTTTTTGGTCAAGATTGTGTAAAAGAATTTATCATCAACGTTTCGTATCATACTCCATGATCCATCATCAGGAGGAGAGAGTGAAAGAATTCCAAAAGAATTCTTTCACTCTCTCATCTTGATGATGGATCATGGAGTATAATATTGAACATTGATGATAAATTCTTTTACACAATCTTGACATAGAAAAATAGCTACATAATTCATGGATTGTGGAAATCTCATAACTGCAACACCTAAGTCTTCTTAAGGAAGATGAAGCCCTAAACTCTTAATGATGATAGAGGAGAGTGAATGTGGAATAATTTGAAGGAGAAAACAAGATAGTTTGTAGAGCATTCAAGGTGACTTAGAAGTTATAGAGTGAATTGTAGAATGAGTTTGAGAAGAACAGAGGATAGAAAAGGATACACCATTGAGACATTTGATTGTGAAGGATCAATAAGATTATTGTTTAGAGGTGATCTGTTATCAAGAAAGCAAGTGTCAACCATAGGATCTATGCTGAGACATTTTAACAAGTGATTTTAGTTAAATCTCTTAACAGAGTAGTCCTAATAGGTTGTATGAAATTCTTTAATAGGGTGCTTAGTTGTAAGTTTAAGTCCTCTAACTAGGCACACTTCTAATAGGGTGTTGAAATCCTCTAACAAGGTGAGACCTAACAGTCTTTATAAGCATTTAATAGGGCAGACCTTTCACAGGGTAGATCATGTTTCATGGTCAAATCATTGTAATCTTCATTGGATACACTTTATTACTGCAGTGGTGAAGATTTGTGAAAGTCATCCTTACCCCAGTTTTACCTTCTCACTTGGAGGGTTTCTGGGTAATCATATCCAATGTTATGTGTTTGAATGCTTACATGGTTATGTGTTTTAGATGCATATGCTTTACATGTTATTTCAAATTTCTTATGCATGTAATGAATTAATGGTGAAAATTTATGGGTCCAAGTTTAAACTACTAATTCAACCCCCCCTCACTCTCAGAAGTTTACTCTTTTTGCTTGTAATTCCAACAACATTGTCATTTTTTGGTTTTAGTGTCACTTGGAGATTCATTGGTTGCCTAGATTGGTTGGTTAAGTCTTCCATTGTGATCTTATGATCAATTTCATGTTGATGTTGTTTAATTCCATACTTTAAAAAAAAATTGGCTTTTATTTATCCTTGTTCCAAGGATCTTCAGGTGGGGCATTACATCTAGTATCAAAGTTCATGTTGCAACATTGAGATCTCTATGTTATGCTCTCATATGATATTGTTTTCATTGCATATATTGTTATCTTATTTTATCTTATGCTTGTGACTCTTATGATTGTTGTATATGATTATGACCGTTATCTTGTTATTGCCTTAGTGATGTCTCCTGCACGTAGACCTAGTGGTCGGAGTAATAAACAACAGAATGCCAATGAAGAAGAACACCATGAGGAGGAACGTCAGGATGGTGTGGAAGAACAAGGTAAAAATGATCATGGTGGCATTGGGGCATTGATGCTTTTTTTATAAGAGATTATAGCTGGGTTGGAACCTCATGTAGAGGAAAACCAACATGACCGTGGCCAGGAGGAGAGATCTCATCATGGAGATTCGCATATGTTAGATCATAGAGAGGAAGAGGATCGTGAGTGTGAGAGTGAACATTCTCACACACCACCTAGTGGCAAAGGGTGTATGCACCCTAAAATGGTTGCCTAGACTATGGGCCCCCATTATTCAATTTATCAATTTCTTGAATCAAATGGTTTACAATATTTTATTAAATCAATTTTCTTGATCAAATTCGATTATTTCATTTCTAAGGTTGATCATTTTATCCTAAGTCTTGTATAATTAAAAGAAAATCTCCCTTTTAATTAAATAAAATAAGTCCCCATTTGTAGTGCCTGCCCCTAGTTTATCATTGCCGAACTCTTTTAGGCTAGTTTTATGCTTAAGATTAGTGACATTGTTTTAAGATTATCAGATATTATTTTTACATTCAGTTTATTATATGATGAGATTACTTGGTACTCTATATTTCATGTATGCATGATGATTATTACAGTTCTTTCAATTATCAATGATGATTAGTGAGATGGTTTATTTATCCTATGTGTTTTCTTATGGATACTTACCCCATACTGCATGTGTATGGTGTGCATGTTTGTTTTCTTTATGTATGGCATTTCTGATGTGGTTAAGGAAGGGAGTCATAGTCACTTGCTAGTTGGGATCTACATGATGGATCACTTCTTTCCATTGCCTGTTTAGCTTAGAATATTGTGTTTGTACATGCGTGGATTTTATGTAGGTTGCAAGTACCAAGTATTGACTTCCCTGAATTGCCAGGATGAGCATACCCTATCGCATTATCTCAATGGTAAGAGAGGGGAGATAAATTCTTGAGTCCAAATCTTAAACCTTTAAGCCATTTGTCCTAATTGAAAATTAGGACAAGTATCCAAGTTGAGTACCCTCTGAATGCGTCAAATGATGTTAATTCGTGATTATAACCCTTTAGTTTGATTTTGTATGTGTTTTTCTTTGATGGGTTTTCGTATATTGTTTTATGAGTCTTTGGTAAGTTTTGTATTAATTAAGCCTAATTAAAAGATTAAATTAATTATTTAATTTAATGAAAAATTATTATGACATTTTAATATTTAGTTATATTTAATTAACTAGGAAATTAATTAAATAAAAAGAATTAAATTTGAAGATAAAAGTTATAAGAATAATTTTAGAATGTGATAATATTTATTTAATTTAATAATAATATATTTAGGAGTTCATTTTCAAATAAATGCTAAATATTATTATTATTTAAGTTAATAAATATTTTATCAATTAACATTTCGAAAATAAATTAAAAAGTGAAAATATATTAAATTATTAAAAGTTTTAATTTCGCATGATGTATGCATGAGATTAAAATATAAAAAATTAATTAAAAAAGTGAATTTAATAAAGATATTTTAATTGCATAAAATGTGTGCATGAGATTAAATTTAATTAATTAATTAAAATGAAGTCAAGTGAAAATTAAATAAAGTAATTTAAGAATTCAATAAATGTGCATGGGAAAGATAAAAGAAAGATAAATAAAAGTTAATATTCAGTTAAGGGTTGTGAGCAAGGAGTTCTATGGGGTGAATGCACAATTAGTGCCCTGATTTTTGGGAAAGAACTCCATATCACAACTTGGGGATTCATTTTTGAAGGACTGCAAATTTGGAGAAGGAAGAAATTTTTGAAAAGGAGAAGGTTCTGAGAGGAGGAATTTTCTCTACAATTTTCTGGGGTGTAGCAATTAGCATCAGTGTCCAGGTAGACGCTTGTGATTTTTTGTATATTTTAATATGCTCTTTCTTTCCTGCCTTCATCATGTTTGTTTAATAGATGCTTGGAGAATTCTTGTGATGAAATTTATCATATTATGATTCTCTGGTCTGTGTGTTATATCTTCTGCTTATGGGAAGTTATAAATGTTCAATATAATATTTCTTTTCATAAATCTTGAATTTAGAAAAAAAGAACGGGGTAGGGTTGTGCAATAAAATTGAAGATCTCATTCAAAGTTCGACCGATTGGTTGTAGTAACTCTATCAGATCAAGGCTGAGATTTTGTTTTTTTTTTAAAGGAATTTTTAAACAAATTCTATTCATAAAGTTTTTTGTTATAAAATTTATAACATAAATTAATTTATATATAAAAAAAATTATATTGTAAATATAATAAAACATTTTTTTTTAAATGTTATTAAATAATTTTTAAAAAAAAATTTAATAAAAAATGAAGGGGGAGGGAATTACCCTGTGCCCCCCCCCCCTGTCACAACTCTGTGACTAGTACACCTATTGTCGCAGGTACTATGATGACAAGGTACTTTGTACCTATTGCCAAAGGCCCTGCAACAACAGGGTACTGCGGTGTAGAGGTCACAACCTATGCATAAGCCAGTGGGCTTAACAAAAATTGCATTTCATTCTTTATTTATCTTTTAAAAGTTTTTTTACTATTATTAAAATCAATTTATTAAAAGTTTTTAAATATTAATTATTATAAATTATTTAATATTATTTTTATTAAATAAAATTTATTAAAAAATTTAATAATTAATTAATAATATTTAAATAGTTATTAATTCATTTAAAATAAATTTAATAATTAAATGTTATATAAATCTATATATTAGTTTATTTTAATTTAATTTATTATGAGAATCAGATAAATAGGAGACTTTTGTAAATTTGTTGAAGATTATTCAAATTCTGACTTTAGTAGAATCACAATTTATTTTGTTGGAATGCAATATGAATTTATCTTAGCAAGTTTAAACGAACTTATAATATACCCTTAGTAAAGTTTAAAAAATTAATTTCAAAATATGGGGGTAAATCTTTTTTTTATTTAAACAAATTCATGAGTTAACTATAGGGTAAACACAGATTCTTTTAACCTAAAAACATACCATGAAACAAAAACTAAAAACCCAACCATGGTGATATGATGGTATGCTTTATGAAATGTTTGTATTTAATGTTCATTATTGCTTTCTAGTGTTCTTGTGTGAAGCTGAGGTGGTTGTTATGAGATATCTGACTTAACCATTTTTGAGTCCTCAATCAATTATATTTGGATTGCTTTACAGTTGCTTTGATAGGAATGAAGTGTTTTCTATGTTCTTGATGATGTCATGTTGTGACATGTTTGACTTAACCATTTTGAGTCATTGATCAATATTATTGGGATACTTTCTAGCTGCTCATTAAGAACTAATGGGTGTTGTGATTTATCTTGAGATGCTTTCTAGTTGCTCGTAGAGAATTGATGTGATTATTGTGGATTATCTTTTGATGCTTTCCAGTCACTTGTATAGGGCTGAGGTGATTTTTTTATATGATTATTGATTTGTGCTTTTATGAGCCTAGGGTAAGTTATCTACATGTAGTATCAGGAAGTGGCTTGCAATGGGGGTCGGGGGCCCTAAGTGGTTCTGAGGGTAACCCATTGTAAGTTGTTTAATAATTGAGAACATTACACTAAATGGAGATAAAATGAACCTAATAAGAGTCTTTGTATGCTCTTTCCCATGCCTCAAGTGCTAGTACAAATTAGGATAGGAGTAGAGAGAATGCTTGGTTGCAACCATGCATTCTGTAGTATGCCTTGTCAATACGAGAGGATACTAGTGGTCGTATAAGGATCACTAGGGACCCTGGGGTCCTAAGTGACTTCCAAGGTAACTCCAATGTGATTCGTGTGATGACACATGGCCACTTACATATTAGGTTTCCTATGTGTCTTGTGTGCCTTTAGGTATAGATGTCAACCTATCTTGGAACCCTTTGAGTTATAATACTTTTAAGATTTCCTAGACTTATAGAGTATTTCGATATTTGGTTTGATATCATGTTTGGGATTTGAGACTATCTCCTTAGTGCAGTGGGAGTGGGCCATTTAGGTTGCATGCGGTTGGGTGGTAGTGCTTTTTCACTCTTACCATTGAGATCCATCCGTAGTCACCATGGTTGGCGCTTCCTTGTCTGCATTTACTTTCATTCTTTCTATGTATCATTATGATGGATGGTTATATTTCATGATGGATATTATATCTTTTATGATGGATGGATGTATCATATATGGTTGATGGTATTATTTATTTTATTGTACTTTGTATCATGGATATGAAGAGGATGATGCATTTCTATTTCTACATATGTATATTCTTTTAAGCCTTTCATACCCTGTGACATGTACAATGGATGATTGAGCATTCCGAATTTCATTTTTCAAGAGGCATTCAGAACAAATGTATATTATTTAAATGGACATTGGACTTTTCATTATTCTTTCATATGGATGTGGTATTGATGGACTTAGTATTAATTTAAATTTATATGTGATTCAATGTCTTGGGATCCTTAAGGAATGTAACCTATTATGTATGCTTTTAGTTGGTCGTATGTTATTGCTTCCACTACAATGTGTTTGATGTGAATGATTTAACTATCTTGTTTCAAAAAAAAATGTTGCCAAACTTAGTAAAACTTTAGGTTATTTCTTTCGGATCCCTTGGTAGGGCATTACACCATTTAATTAAAAGAAAACCTCTCTTTTAATTAAATTCATCCTCATTTAATTAATTAAGAGAAAAAACCCTCTTTTAATTTAATCAAATATTTCCTATTTAATTAAAAGAACTTGCTCCCTTTTAATTAAATAAATCCCACATGAAAAAGGAAATAAAATAAATAAAAATTAAATAAATTCCTTTTTCCTTCCCTCATTTAATTCTTCTCCTCTTTTCTCATTGGTGGAATTTTGTCTCACATGGATCAAATCCTATTATCCCATATTGGTTGTGAGAAGCTTCCCACCTCCACATTTTTCTTTATAAGGGAGAGCCCTCTCCTCATTTTTGACATCCACAATTATTCTATTGTTATGTTGCAGGTTTGAACATCCATTATTATGCTATTGTTATGCTGCAAGTTTGGAGAGTGATTTTTGAAGGAGTTTGAATACTAAATTTTTTTTTGGAGAACTTCTATCTTCTTGTCTTCTTCTCTCATGCATCCATGGCTTCCATCATGAGGTTTCATCCTTGCATTTGCACATTAGCTTAGATCCATATTTTTTTTTTATAGATTATTATTGCATTGTTATTACATTTCATTTCTTGTGTTGGTTTGCATTGTCATCATTTAGATTAGTTTGCATCTTCATTTGCATTTATATTTTGATCCTTGAATCTCTTGTTTCATAGTGTACTTGCATGGGCACAAACTAGGTCAAACTGAGGGCCTCCATTACAAACCCTTGCACTCCATGCATAGAGAGTTATGAGTCGCCATTCAAGACCTCATTCTTGAGAAATCTTTGATATAATGACTCATAGAAGTGTGCTTACATTTTTGACACCCATCATGGGGCTACCCACCTTTACTTGTTGGTTTTAGATATTTTTGGAGCTAACCCCCTTGTGCAGATTTGTTTGAAGACAAAAACCCTTAAATCTGAAAGATTTGATCATATCTCCCAAAAAGATAGGTATTTTAATCTAAAATTTTTTTTCAAGATGGCGACATATTAGACAAGATTTAATCCAATTTTTAAATTTTTCTGAGATATTTTTAATTTTTAATAATTTTTTCTTTATTTCTAATGAAAAAAATTCAAGGAGAAAATTAGCAAATTTTTTGAAAAATTTTTCATTTTTGGAAATCTCTCTAAATTTTAAATTGAGTTTGTTTTTTGTGTTTTGATTTTAGAGATCACATTAGGGCATAATAATTCAATTTACAAAAACTAGTTTGTTTTGACAAAATGGCTCCATAGGGCACAAATGTAAAGATATTTTAAAAATTATAACATTTTTGGAGAGCTCTCCAATTTTTGATAGGGGTCACTTTTCTGTATTTAGGGTTTTAGATCCAAATTCATATCATATAGGTCCAATCTTGATGACTAGGTAAAAAAATCAATTAAAAAATGGAATTTAATGAATAGCTTGCATTTAATTTCTACCTTGGATCAATGCATGATGTGAGCTTTCATTTAGTTTATTTTCTGATTAGTATCTAACCCTAGTTTTACATAAGTTGGATATATATTGCATATCTTGTGTTTTCTTGTTTTGCTTGTTGCTTTGTTTGTTGCGAGCGAGCATTCAAGTGTAAATGAAAGGTACAATAGAGAAAATATGTGTTGCAATGATTACTAGGTATTTTGTTGGATGTCTATAACATTTAGATTTGGAAGTAAAATGAACCCTCTCATGTGTTTGGCTTGAGTGCTTTTACATGCTTTCATAGATTCACAGTTCATTTGGTGCTCTAAAATTAGATCTAGATTTACTTTCATGTATATTTTTTCATGTAGTAATTAGGCCCTATGAACACTATTTGGGAGATCTTGAGAGACTGAGCTTCATTCACTTTCTTTACATGTGAAGCTCCTGTTGATGACAGATCCCCTTGTAGGTAGGGAAGGATATTTGTTATGATCTCACTATTCTGTTTGGATTTGTCCTCAACATCCATTAGTACTTTCTCTTTCAAGATTGGTGGTGTTTGTTGTTGGATTTTCCAAAAATTTGGTGGAGTGATTTCAAATTAGCATGTCAAATAATTTTTTTTTTAATGCTTGGGTAAGGTGAAGAGGCTAAAGGAGTATGCTTTATTCCATTTTGGGCACATCAGAAACTTGGAACCCTTGAATCCAAACTAAGTCCCCATGTGGTACAATTTTGTGAGTCTTCCTTAATTAGAGAGGGTTAAACTACAGTGGACATTCCCTTTATTGGGTCAACCATGTGAACATAATCTCAAGCGGTAATAGCCATTTTTGACGTGGTAGTAGCAACTGCTATATAAATGTCCTTGTCAGGGAAATCCTCACAGGTGTAGTATTTTGTTGAGTTGTCAGATCTCCTCAATATCGTTGATTGATTAAATTTTCAAAATATGTCAAAACTCTAGTGTGCCAAGATTAGATTTTGCCCACTCTAGATTGCAAAAGCTACAGAGTTGAACATTACTAAGAACTATAGTGCTGCCAAAAAAAATTTTCTAGGACTATGTGCATGATTGGAAATATTTTGAGAATATACACAATACTAGTTCTAGGGATTAGATTGATACTATGACATTTTTCTTGTTCATGTGCAAGGTTGCTTTGTCCCTTGCTCATTGTTTGAAGACATTTTTTTGAAATCTCTGATTGTTGTCTTGCGTGCCTGGTTCATGATTAAAAATCTATTGATACACCTAGTTGGACATTTAAAACAAACAAAATTTGAGTTCATGATTGAGACTTTATGATCAAATTTCTTTATTGTCCTATTATTTCCAATCTTCTTAGGTTGATCCAGTTCAGATTAGGCTACTTACCCCATTGTTAGAAGCTTTTTTGCACCTTGGGTTATTGTGCTTTGACCTCTTGAATTAGTGATCTTTGATTTCACAAGTGACCTTGTTTGGAGTTGGTGAGTTAGAGACCGTCCTTGTTGAGAAAGATATACCTTGGATTTTTTGACATTACACTTGGAGAGTTTTAGTAATCTCTTGTCCATCCACTTTCATCAAAATTCAATTTTAATTAATTAAAATTTAGGTAAATCATCCTCTTGGTCCATATGTGCTAGGGTATTCACCCAAAGTTGTGAGCACCTCTATGGTAGTGTTGGTTTACACCTATTGTAATATTTTATCTTATCATTTCTCTTTTTGACAAGTGAGTGCTTTTTCTATTCTAGTTTGGTACCAACATTTTTTCGGGTTATCCTATCAACTAGTTCATTTTCTTTCATAATGGTTACAAGTGCTATTACATGTTGCTCAACATTCAAATGAACTCAAATGGTATAAAATTTTTCAAAATGATTCTTGGTCTTCTTTCTTCTTCATCTTCCATGTTTTTCTAGTCTCCCATTTCCATTCTTCCTCTTCTTCACATCTTCTTGATTCTTTTCCTCCTATTATCATATAGTCTACCTACTTCTATTCATCCTTTCTCTTCTTCCATCCTTAATTCTTCTTCTTTGAGAACCATGGATCTTGAATATCTTCTTAGGGACCATCGTTTGAGCATAGATGAACTTAACCTCCTTATTGAATTTGAAAAGTGTTGTTACTCCAATAGATATATGGATGCCAACCTTGTGACAATAATGATGAAAAAAGAGAATAAATCAGATGTTCTTGCTAGGATCATACACAATATCATATCAAAATTTTCCTCTTCCAAATATTCCTTATCTTCCAAGTCTTGTCACGATTCTTCTAAATATCATTCGCATTCTTCATATTCCAAGTCTTACCATTATTATTCTAAATATCATTCACATTTTTCATATTCTAGGTCTTACCATGATTCTTCTAAATATCATTCGTGTAGGTCTTCACCTACCTCTTCTTCATGATAGCATTCTTCTTCTATTCCTACCAAGAGTCTTATTCCTTTTATTGAGATATACCATAATGAACAACATAAAAAGTCTTGTGATATGCCTATCTATAATGCATATAGTGATAATGATTATGATGGTGATGACTATTATATTCCTACGAGTCCTAGAATTCCTCCTAGTCTAATGCTTGTGCTTAAAGGGGATGAGTCACACATAAATATTGATGGTAATCCATATGACTCAAATTTTGAAAACAACATTGATAAATTTTGTGAAAAATACCTAAATAATAAATTTGCATTTTTTGAGGAAGAGAAAGTATTTTTTTGCATTGAAATAAAACATCAATGGCATAAGAGGTCCTCTTCTAAGAACCCTCATGCTGAAAATAAATATTACACTCTTGAGCAAGATCATGTTAATGTTGAACCTTTGTCTTCTGATGTTCCCCTTCCATCTTCTACTTCCTCCACTATCCATACATCACCTAAAGATTCTGAGTCTCTCAAATCTTATACCAATCTTTCATCCAACAAAGATCCTAATGCTTTTCATGTAGTTCCCAATAGTTATCCTCAAATGCTACCTCTTAAAGAAACTCAAGCTAACCTTCACTTGGCTGCAAATACTTTTGATAATGCTAAACCTAAAGAGCCTAAGCCTTCATGTGCTATAATTCTTACTTTAGCTAGTCCTTCATCATATATTCCAAAGTCTTCCATACAATTCGAACATGCTTCCTTCTCCTTAGGAGTGGCTTCATATCAAGAGGACTCTAAAAATGATAAAAATAATAATATAAAGAAATATCAAGATCAAGAACCTTCCATGTCATCCAATTATTTTCACAATGTCTCTGATCTATTTCATGGTTTGTTTGATCCTCTATTCCATTCCTCATTCATTCCACCATGTCTTAAGTCTTCTCCTAAGCAAGATCAAGCTACTACTTACACCGCTGAGCTTATTGACAATCAAAATGACCTTAATATAGTTGCACCTTCCAAAGATGATACTTCCATTAAGGTTATTAAAAATTGTGTTGTTACTTCCAATGACGAGCCTATTAAAAATCAAGAGAAAAACTCTACACTTATGCTATCCAAAGATCCTTGTTAAGATCAAATTCTTCCATCTTCTTGTTCTACCACTCCATGTTCCCTTCCACTTTCTACTCTTCCTAATTCTTCTCAAGCTTCAAGTACTCCTATCAAATAAGTTTCTCCTATTCAAGATGTTCATGATCCTATTGAAAATCCTAATGTTCACTCTAAATATGTTGGTGTCCTTGATTGTCATATAGATCTTAATGAACTTATTGATTACCCTTTTGCATCTTCCGCATCCATCCTTGGATCTCCCCCACTGATACTAAATGCTTCACGTCTTCCTTCCATCTTGGTTCTTTATGTCTCTTCACTTCCCTCCCAACTCTCCTCATTCATCATCCATCTTGGGTCCTTACGTCCCTCCCTCTCCTATCTTTTCTCAAGATTAACATAGATGCATATCCTTAAATCCTTTTCATCCACCCACTTACCTAAACTAGTCATATCATCCTTCTCCTTCCACAAGTCCCAAGTCTTTTAGAAGTAACCTGAATGTTCAATACAAGGAAAAGAAGCAATTCAAGAATTTGTATAAAAAAGAAGACCACCATGTTTCCTCTAATTGACATGGGGGCATAAAGTCAAAAGAGATATCTAAGAAAAAATGATAAGACACGTATGGGTTCCAAAATCCATCATTGAAGATATTATCTCTAAATTATCAAAAAGAAATGAAAAGAGAGCTACGACTATATGGATTCCAAAGTCTCTCTTTAGAGAGTCTAATGTTGGACAACAATTGAAGTTGACTTTCAAGCTTCCAAAGAATTCCACTTCATCTTCTTCTAAAAGCATTATTTCATTCCATGCACCTAAACCACAACCTCTTCTGTCCACTCACCATATTCCTTCACATTTTCCTTAATTCACATTTTCTCTATCTTCTTGCCACCCTTCAAGGTGTGTTGACATTGATCTTTCCTTCATTTCCATTTTCCAATCTTACTTGGTTTGCATGAAGCCATATCTTCAATTTTTGTCTTCCATCTTCCTTTTCCTATCAACATCTTTGAGCATAACATTTCAACTCCTTTTCATGTCATGGTTTAAAATTTCAAGGAGAATTATTTAAAAATCTTGACTTCTTCCAAAAAAATCAAAAAAAAAAAAATTGAAATTTTTTGAAAAAAAAAAGAAAGAAAAAAATGAAAATTTTGAAAATGTGCTTTGGTGAAAACCTGGTAATCAAACACCTTGGTAACAAAAGTAAAGAGAAATAATTTTTTCCTATGGTGAAAACCACTCCCTTGTGGCACCTTGGATAAGTACCATGATGAAAACCTGACAATTAGGCATCATGCGTAGTTCTTCTACATCTTTCATCCATTTTGTCTTCTCTCTTTGATCTTGACAATGTTGAGCTATATACAAACATTTGGCTATCTTGTGAGCCATCTTATGATGATCTTGTTTTCATCCTTTCATGTTTAGCCTTTGTATCTATTTTCCTCCATTCATTCTAGTCTTTTGCTATCTTTTTCCCATTTACCCCTTTGGTCTTGATCTTAAAAAAAAGAGAAAATATATGATGCTATGAAGCCTCTTGACATGTCTACTCCTTTGGATTGCATCTTTCCCACTTTTACATTGTGCTTTCATGAATTATCCTATGTTGGCCTTTCATTTCTTATCCAAATGTGGTTTACATGACATTTTTTCCCTAGCTTGGGTACTGTTGAGGATTTTTCCTTGAGGATTTCTTCCCTTTATTCTCCTTCATTCTCTTGTCTTTCACTTCTTCCACTAGCTTGCTAATCACTCTTGTCCTCCACCTTGCTAGACATTGGGATTGTACGATGTGATCTTGATTGAGAGCTAGGTCCTTATTTTTGTCTGGGGGCATTGTATATTATTTGTATATATTTATTGATCCTTAAAAAATACAAAAAAATTCATATATTTCAAAAATCCAAAAAAAAATGATATATTGTGAAAATTCTAAAAATTGAAAAATGTCCTGAAAAAATGATCATCTTAGTAATAAGCGCTTTGATGTATCTCCAAAAAAAAATTATATAAAGTCCCAAAAAAAAATTTAAAATAAAAAATAAAAAAATCCAAGTGGTGAAAACCTAGAAATGGGCACTACTTGAGGCCTTTGCAACCTTGTTTCTTAGTGTGTGTCCTCAATACTTAACCTTTCTCCTTTATGCCTTCTCCTTGTTGCCTTGGTTTGGAATTTCTCTTTGTCTAAGGGGCATAACTGTGTTAGCTTTGGTCTCTTGGATGCGTTAGTCTTTAGGACACCTCACAAATGGTGTTTTTCAACACCACCCCAAATGTATTTTTCAATACAACCCCTAACGTCGAGTGTTTTTCAATACTTACTGGTTTGGTCTTACCCAATTTTGTCATATGATCTTCCTTGCTTGCAAGCATTTGATCCTTATCCTTTGAACTTAGTATTAGTTAACCCACTTAAATTTTTTAACACAAACACTTAATGCTTGACTTATGTCATGACCTTTTCTTTGCATGCTAACTGTTATTATTTTTGTTGAGTGTCCTTGTTTGATAAGTCTCTCTAGGATGCATAGCTAGAGGACTTGGGGCATGGTGCATGTTTTTATTTGTTTTCTTCTTGTGGGTGTGGTCTTGAAACTCTAGAGTGTCTCTTGTTGTCCCCTTGAAACACTTAGGAGATTTGAGGCATCATCCTTGACTATTTTTGCACAACCATTCTTCTGGTCATCATGGCATCTATGCCTTGATGCGAGCATGGTTTTCCTACATTAAATTAGGTAAGCTAACATCAAAATTATCTTGACCTTTATGTCTTTGATGCTTATGTTAGAATCTTTCCACATTCCAATCCGATATAAATCACATTCATATCTTCATTGTTGCACTTGTGACTAGTGATGATTGTGTGATTTCTTGATGTTTGTTAATAATGGCCCAATGATGAAAATAAGTTCTTTAACATTATCTAATGAATAATGAACAAAAAATCCTATGTTACAGTTCTTCTATTGCAAGTACACCTTTGCATCTTCATGTAGCTTACATTGTTAGGCTTCGTGTTAGCTTGCATTTTTAGACTACATTATGAGTTTGAGAGGGTTTTCCCTTCATCTTTGTTGTGGACTTTTGATCAACTGTGGTCATGTTTTGATCTTCATTTCCTTATCTTCTTTTGTGATCTCAATCAAAATTTCTATCTTAACCAATTGATTGATTTTGGGGCATTCTATTTCTTATGGAAAAATTTTATTCTTCTTTTTTGTTTCTTCCCATATCTTCCAAATTTCTTCATTCCATTTTCTTTCACCCCACTTCTTTTTTTCTAATTCAACTCTGGGTCATAATATTTCATGTTTTTTTATCTACCTTCATTCTATGATTCTCATATCTTTCATCTTACATCAAGAACTTTATGTTTTGTTCAATTTGATCAAATTTATCAATTTGGTGTTTCTCCTCTATCTCATTTTGACTTCAATCATGAGGGGGCAGTACTTATCAAACTTCAATCCTTGGTTCAGTTTTATCAATTTTATCCTTAACTTTTTTAATTCAAAATTTATTTGTATTCTTTTTCCTAATGTGTTCCTGAATCAACCACACATCTCAGTTGTTTTCTGATCCCAAATCAATCTCACACGTCAATTTCTTTCTTTGACTACACGTGTTCCCAAATTGATCACACATTAGTCAAAGAGGTACAAATGTATGCACCCTAAAATGGTCACCTAGACTATGGGCCTCCGTTATTCAATTTATCAATTTATCAATTTCCTGAATTAAATGGTTTGTAATATTTTATTAAATCAATTTCTTTGATCAAATTCGATTATTTCATTTCTAAGGTTGATCATTTTATCCTAAGTCTTGTTTAATTAAATGAAAGTCTCTATTTTAATTAAATAAAATAAGTCCCCATCTAATTAAAAGAAAATTTCTCTTTTAATTAAATTCATCCACATTTAAGTAATTAAGAGAAAAACTCCTCTTTTAATTTAATTAAATATTTCCTATCCAATTAAAAGAACTTGCTCCCTTTTAATTAAATAAATCGCACATGAAAAAGGAAATGAAATAAATAAAAATTAAATAAATTTCTTTTTCCTTCCCTCATTTAATTCTTCTCGTCTTTTCTCATTGGTGGAATTTTGTCTCACATGGATCAAACTCTATTATCCCATATTGGTTGTGAGAAGCTTCCCACCTTCACATTTTTCTTTATAAGGGAGAGCCCTCTCTTCATTTTTGACATCCACAATTATTCTATTGTTATACTATAGGTTTGATCATCCATGATTATGTTATTGTTATGTTGCACATTTGCAGAGAAATTTTTGGAGGAGTTTGAGCATTAAAGCTTTTTGTGGAGAACTTCTATCTTCTTGCATTATTCTCTCTTGCATCCATGGCTTCCATCATGAGGTTTCATCCTTGCATTTTCATATTATCTTAGAGTCATATTTGTTTTCATAGATTAATATTGCATTGTTATTTCCTTTCATAGATTAGATTTCCTTTTTTGCATTGCTTTGCATTGTCATCATTTAGATTAGCTTGCATCTTCATTTGCATGCATATTTCGATACTTGAATCTCTCATTTCATGGTGTACTTGCATGGGCACAAACTAAGTCAAACTAAGGGCCTCCATTACAAACCCTTGTACTCCATGAATAGAGAGCTATGAGCTATCATTTGAGAGCTCATTCTTGAGCAATCTTGGATATAATGACTCATAGAAGTGTGCTTACATTTTAGGCATACATGTGTATACCTTTATGTGGTCAACCTTCCCTAAAGTGAAGCTATAGAATCTTCTATAAGTCATTTTGGTGTCTTGGTTTAGGTTAGTTAGAAGTTTTGGGGGAAATATGATTGCAATGTAGTAGCACATAGAGCCAGATCGATAATGAGATCATGGATCTAGATTTGTAACTTGTAAATCATTTTGTTGGACCTAAAAGGCCTTACAACTGGGAATATTTGCAGATCATTTGATGAATCAATAAGATATTATTATTTGTCTCTCTCCTTGGTGTTGTTCTTTGTGTTTTTATTCTATTGTGTTTACCCAGGAAGGTGGTTTGATAATTAGGCATTTCTATGGCCCTAATTATTTTGACCTCCCTTACGTTAGGTGATATCGAAGAAAGGTTTGTCCTTGTGGAGATTAGATTTTGGAGAATCCTAGTTGATCTTGGTTTTAGGGTGGTAGATCTTAGTCTAACCTATAACTTTCAGAGGCTTATAATCTTGCAGGAGCCTATTCAAAATAGTTCATGGTAGAGAAAATGTTGATAATGCTATTCTAGACATGTTGAGACAAATTGTAGCTAGATTAGATGTTGTTGAGACATCCTAGAGCGAAAAAATTCATCTTGATGATGTTAGTGATGACAAAGGAGCACCTGGAGCACCAAACCATAATATTGAACCTAAGGTGGAATCTGATGAGGAAATATTATTGCCAATGCTATCTAGGGCACATTTAAAGCCTAATGTTGAAGTGTGATGGATGAGACATCCTAAAGAGGAGGAGTACATCTTGATGATGTTAGTGATGAAAAGGTAGCACCTAGAGCACCAAACCCTGATCCTAAACCTAAGGTGGAATCTGATGAGGAAATATTATTGTCAGTGCTATCAAGGGCACATTCAAAGCCAGATGTTGAAGTGTGATGGAAGATTGAACACCAATACTTTGTTGGATTGGGTCTATGAGATGGAGAAATTGATTGAATTCAAAGCCACTTCTAATGATAGGAAGATGAAGATAATTATTATTATGTTGAAACGTTATGCCTTACTGTGGTGGGAGCATTTGTAGATTGATAGACAAAGATAGGGAAAAGAAAAGATACAAACCTAGCTGAAGATGGTGAATAAACTGAAGAAGAATTTCCTCCCTATTGATAATTATCAAGTGAACATGTTGAGGAAGATGCAAAATTTGATACAAAAGGACATGACTATGAAGGAGTACACTAGGGAATTCTATAGATTGGACATCATACCTAGATATGTTGATGATGAGGTTGAGAAAGTTGCTAGGTACCTAAATTATTTGAGATCTAGAATTCAAGATGAAATATTTTTTGTGAATTGGATAGTGTGGAAGAAGCATACCAATATGACTCTAAAGGTGAGGAGATCTTGACAAAGAAGCATGAAAAAAGATAATGAGTTAGAGGTGGAAAATTTCATAGATGTAGAGGTAGATCTTACGGAGAAAGTGGTAGATATAAAATTTTTGTGTAAGATAAGTGAAAAATCAAGTAGAAAAATGAAGACAAAAGCAAGGCTAAGTGAAAAGCTGATAGTTCTTATTGAGGAAAAGGTAGTTCTTACTGAGGTAGTTATTCAAGAGGGGGATTTAGTGGCAACTATTTTAAATGTGATGAAGGAAATAGAACCTTTGAATGTATAAATTCTAGGAGGAAGAATCGAGGTAATGATGGCTGAAATTTTTTGGTCCAAGGAGATATTGAAGGTTCACGAAGTGAACCTAAGGCTGGAGAGAACTTGATGGTAAGGAGAACTTTTTATAGTGAAAGAGTTGATAAGGAACCTGTTTAGAGGAGAAGTCTTTTTAAAACTAGATGTAAGATGGCTAGGAAATCTTGCAAACTAATCAATGAGAGTGGTTGTTTAGAAAATTTGGCATCCAAGGGGATGGTTACAATGTTGTGGTTCCCAAGGTTGAGACACCCTAAACCCTATCATATTTCATGGATCAAAGATGAGAATAATTTGTTGGTAAGTGAGAAATGTGTTGTAAAATTCAAGATTAGATATTACTTTGATGAAGTATTGTGTGATATTATGACTGTGGATTTTTGTCATATTTTATTGGGAAGACATTAGCAGTATGATAGACATGTTTTACATGATGGTAGATTGAATCAATATACTCTTTAGGTGAATGGAAGAAAGAAAACATTGTTTCCTTTGATTGAAGTTCTAGATATGGTAAATTATACTACTATTAGAGTTTGTATGGTTAATGGGAAAAAAATTGAAAACACAACAAAGAAGAGCAAGGTTTCCTTTTCTCTGATTCCTAGAGGACTGAGTTGTTATAGTAATGGCTAAGTAAAAGAAGATAGAAATGGTTGAGTGATAGATGATAGTATTGACTGAGTGAAAACAAAAGATAACACTATAATCCGAGTGCAAGTAGAAACTAAGAAATTTCTTAATGAATACAAGGAGATTGTTGCAGAAGATATTACCACTACTAGGAAGTATAATTCATTGTATGTCTCTAATTCATGGAGTTATTTTGCAAAATAAAAACACCATATAGATTGGCACCTAGTGAGAATGAAGAGCCTAACATGCAAGTGCAAGAGTTGTTGTTGAAAGGTTTAATTAGAGAAATCTTGAGTCCATTTGTCATACCTGCTATATTGGAACCTAAGAAGAATGTAGAATGGAGAATATATGTTGATTTTGAAGATATTAACAAGATTATAGTGAACTAAATGTTTCCTATGACAAGAATGGATCACATAATGGATGAGGGTGATGAGTGGAAGACTGCTTTCAAAACAAAATATGGTTTGTATGAATGGTTGGTTATGCCTTTTGGTTTGACTAATGCACCAAGTACTTTCATGAGGTTGATGAATTAGGTTCTAAAGAGATTCTTGGAAAAGTTTGCAATTGTTTATTTGGATGACATTCAAATATTTAGTAAGACTAAATAGGAAGAACATCCTAAGCATATTAGGAAAGTGTTATAGAGATTGAAGAGGGTGAAATTATTGATCAATTTGAAGAAGTGTTCATTCATGCAAGAGGAGATTGTGTATTTGAGATCTATAATTTTAGTTGATCATTTGAAGATGGATACTAAGAAATTTAAATTAATTCTTGAATGACCTACACCAGAGAATGTGTTAGAGGTAAGATCATTTCATGGTTTGGCTAGTTTCTATAGAAAGTTCATAAGGAGTTTCAATTCTATTTGTAATGCTATGACCGAGACAATGAGAGGAGATAAAATAGATTTCAAGTGGACATATGGAGCTAATAAGAGTTTTGAGGCTTTGAAACAAAAGGTTGTTGAGTTACCTATATTGGCTTTACTTGATTTTAATAAGGTATTTAAAGTTGAGTGTGATGCAAGTGGTAGTGTAATAGGATTTGTGTTAAGTCAAGAAGGTAAACTTGATGCTTTATTTTGTGAGAAATTTAATGATACTAAGAGAAAATATTTTGTGTATAATCAAGAATTATATGCTAATTTTCAAACCTTGAAGAAGTGGTGACGTTTTTTTCTTCCTAAAGAATTTGTGTCATATACTGATCATGAGGCTTTGCAATACTTGAGAATTCAACATAAGTTGAATAAGAGATATATGAAATGGGTTGAGTACTTATATATTTTCACATTTGTGATAAAGCATAAAAGCAGAGTCACTAACTGAGTTACAAATTCATTGAGATGAAGATTGATGAGATGAAAGAGAGTATAGAGTACTAAACTTATCAAATTTACCTAGTAAGTATTATGAGTATTTTATTCAAGAAGGTATGTTGTTCAAAGGGATTCAATTGTGTATACCAAGAATTTCTATTATAGTTAATTTGATTAAGGAAAAGCATTGTGGTAGATTGGTTGGACTCTTTGGTATTAATAAGACATTGAGTTTTCTTAGAGACAAGTATTATTGGCCACAGATGTATAAGGATGTTTAGAATTTTGAGAAATGTTGTGGAATTTGTCAAGTTGCAAAAGGAGTAAGTTAGAATACTATATTATATACACCTATTTTGATTCCTTAGAAACCTTGGGATGACATTAGAATGAATTTTGTTCTTGGCTTACCTAACACGGTAAGAGGGTATGATTCCATTTTCTTTTGTGGATAGATTTTCTAAGATGACATAATTTGTACCATGTAAGAAGACATCTGATGTAGTGCATCTTGCAGATGTCAAATTACAATGGTTTCCAAGGACTATTCTCTCTGACCGAGACAATAATTTTTTTTGGTTATTTCTAGAATACTTTGTGGAAGAAAATGGATATCGAGTTAAAGAATAGTTCTACATTCTATCGATAGACTAATGAATAGACAAAGGTTGTGAATAGAAGCTTGAGTAATTAACCAAGATGTTTAGTTGGGGATAAACTGAGTAAATGGGATGTAATATTGGCACAAGATGAGTTTTCATTTAACAATTATGTTAACAAAAATACCTTTTTAGATTGTTACTAGAATGTAGCCTAGAGGCTTATTAGATTTGAGGGATATTGTTGAAGAAGAGAATAGAACTATTGATGGAAAAGTGTTTTCTTATGTCATGAAGTCTTTGCACAAGGAAGTGAAATTAAGGTTGGAACAAAGTAATTAGGGTATAAGGAGAATGCAGGAAAGTTTAGAAGATACCATATTTTTAAAGTTGGTGATGAGGTGATGGTTCATTTGAAAAGAGGTAGGTTTCTTGTTGGCACATATTGTAAGTTAAAGATGAAAAAGTTTCATCCTTGCAGAATCTTGAGGAAGTTTGATAGTGGTAATGCATATAAAGTTGAGTTACCTAATGACATGGATATATCTCCTATATTCAATGTTTCTAAGTTATATGAGTATCATGAGACAGATGATGAAGTTGTTGCACCAAATGACTATCCTAAGAAGTAAGTTGAAGAGATTGAACAAATCTTGGACTAGAGAGTTAGTAAGAGTACAAGAGACAAAGATTACTATGAATATTTGGTAAACTGGAAGAATAAAATAGTTGAAAATGCTAGATGGATTTCTCAATCTCAATTGGATTCATCTCTGGTTGTGACACCTTCATGATTTAGGAGACTCATTTCTTTTCAACCCCAGTTGTGTTATGTAGGAGTATCCTAGGTTGTTATTCTATCCTTCTTGTCTTTGTTATTTTGTCAAGTTCCAATATTGGCCAAGTTGCAACTTTGATCAAGTTTGAGTTCACTATTGGTCGAGTTCCAGTATTCATTGAGTTTGAGTTCAGTGTTGGTCAAGTTCCAATGTGTGTTGAGTGCTAGTATTCACTACGTTCTTTATTGTCCAAGCTTGTTCAATGGTCATTTTTCTTGATGCTCGATTGTGTCTAAGTCCTTTGGTCGAGTTTCTCTATGCATTGGTTTTTTTTTAGGTGACTTGTTCATTTATTTTAATTTGTGCATTTAATTTAAGGATTATGTATTAGGATGTGTGCATGACATTATGTGGTCGACCTTCTATAATGTAAAGATCTAGAATCTTCTATAAGTCATTTTGGAAAGTATAAATAAAGGTGTCAAGGATTAGGTTAGGAAGATTTTTTTGGGGAAATATGATCAAAAGGAAGTAGCGTATAAAGCCAAATTGACAATAAGATCATGGATCTTGATTTGTAACTTGTAAATCATTTTTTGGCCGCAACTCAAAAGGCCTTATAGCTAGGCATGTTTGTGGATCATTTAATGAATCAATAATATATTGTTATTTATCTCTCTCCTTGATGTTTTTATCTTTGTTTTGTGTATGTGCAGGCTTATGGTGTGCCAAAAAGTACTGATCTAAAAAATATGTAGTTTTGAAATACCTCAAAGCATTTCAAAATCTATTTTGACTTTTTCCCTACCCATCCTGATACCAAACCAAAATATTAATACATTTATAAAGACTAGTATTGCTTTCGATACCAACCCTACATGGTCAACTTAAAAAATGTGCCTAAAACATGTTATTGGCTTGTTCTTGTGTATTTTTTACTTCAAACATGTCTCTGATGACTTTTTCTACACCCAAATTTGATGAAATAAAAAGGGTTTATTAAGCATGTTCTTATCTTTCCATAAATGTAATGTCTATCAAATTACAATTTCAGTAAGTAATTATTATTCATTTTCTAATGGAGTTACGCATAAAGTGTTGATTGACACACTTATTGAAAACCAAATATAACTTTCAAACAGTATAACATTTTTGAAATCCAAAAGATGCATCGCATTGTATTTTTCTTCTAAGTTATAAGAAAAAAAAAATAGCAATTAGATTATGTAAAATTTTGAATGAGTTAAGGTGGTCAGAAATGGGAGTTTTTTCTATTCTGAAAATAATATATTAGGAAATTCATAATTAGTTATTTATTTTGATTAAAAATACCCAAAAATATGTGTCATAGCCAAGCATGAGTCTACTTCTTATATCTATAAATTGTTTTAAAAAATTATCATTTAATTTTGATTAAGGTGGTCAGACATATGCCTACTTCTTGCTTTTGTCCTAAAATTTTTGTATGATTGCATTAAAATTCAAAATTTTGACCATTCAATTTTTTCTTTCTTCAAATAAGGCCTAGTAGTTTATAAACTAAATTCAATTTTCTACAAATTCTTTTCTCACAACTTTTTGATTGAAAGTTCATAACAAGTCTAAAATTACACATCAAGTTGACATAACCCTGATTTGTTGATTTTTCATTGCCACTTAAGGGCATAGTTTAGTTGACCATGATCCTGCACATATCGTTTAGCTTATTTTGTGTTCACCCAACAAGGTGGTTTGATAGTTAGGCAAGCCTCTAGCCCTAATTACTATGACATCCCTTGCATCAATCAGACATTGCCTCACCAACTCGTCTCAAGGTGGAATGAGCATTGTCTGACTGTAAATGCGATTTCTTTTGAAGTTAGTGAAGATGTGATAGCTAAGGCCACTAGGCTTACCACTGTGGGGTGTAAATAGAAGAAGAAAAGTTATACTTTGGATCAAGAGATTTTAAACAAGTCCTTTAGGGTCTCTTCAAACAACTAATGAAGAAGTAGGGAGGTTATAGTCGTGAATATCTTCCTTACATCTAGCCTTACCTTTTCCATATAATCATGAAATACTTTATTCAAAAAGGTAAATGTAAATTGTCTTCTATTTTTATCACCTTCTATTCCTAAACCATCTTAGGAAAAAAAATTATATTTATATATAATTCTTTTTACATGACTTCATGGAGAGTAATGTGGAATCTATTAGAGAGACTAATACCACAAGAAAAGAGGTTAGTCTGCACTAGGTTCTAATAGATAGGTTGTATAATTTTCACCTTTTCATGTGTCTTCCTATGAATTTATTGGTTTAAGTTGTGCCTCAAAATGAGCCCACTGCGTTTGGTTTGACTCAAGGCGTTACCCTCCTCCCCCCTAGTTGACATCAATCATAAAATATGTGTTAAAAACACCTTCAAGAAGTAGCCCTATTCCCCTACTTCTGACTCTAGGGATTTAAAGAAGAAAAGAGTTGAGAGTCCTCTCATTGAAACACACATGTAGAAAAAGGAAAGAAGGGTGTGCGTAACATTTATTTTGGTGAATTCATTGAAACCCTAAGTACATGTAGCTATAATAGGTTGGCTCAATAAAAGTGCGAGAAATCCCTTAAAGATAGAAATTCCACCAAGTTGAAAGCTTTTGAAGAAAATTTAGCTAATCCATTGAAGAGTCCTCATGACATTTGTCAAGATTGGAAAGGGAATATGTCCTACTGGGTGGTTGAAAAGGATTCGTAACCCCTACCCCTCTCCTCTCCACTATCCCCAAGTCCAACAAAAACCCTCCCCAAACCCCTATTCCCAATCCCACTCCTAACTCCAATGGGTTCAAGATGCAAAGCAAAAAATGTTGGACATCCACACCCCCAAAACTAGTGGCATTATCGGCAAAATCAAGCATCAAATCATGAAACATGAAGATATTATTAAAGTGTTGAAGGAGGTAGAAGGTCTCAATAGAAGGATGCAAAATACCAATAAATTTTCAATTAAAGTGATGCATGAGCTTTCTTTTTTAACCTATGCTTGTCATGGGAGAAAATGATAAGAATCAAATTAGGGGCTGATGAAGACTGCAAATACCTCTTTGATTTTGTCAAGGAGAAATGGGCTTTGACCCCCTCTTTAAGAAGATGGGAGGGAATTCCTTATGTTTAGTTGGTTATGGGTTTTTTTTTTTGTTCCCATGACAACCCTAGGGGCTCTAGTCTTAATTTAAAAATTATGATTACTAATTTTACTGACTTTGCATGGCTCATGTTTTATCTACACATATGGGTTAACTATGGTCTATTTTATTTATTTCTTTAGCTGCTCTAGTTCTTTCCATGTTTTTTATAAAGATGAGAGTGGTTGCACTATTTCAACTTACTCAACAATGTTTGTTATATGTGATTTATGATGTTTACAATGTAAATATAAATACTCCTTTGTCAAAATATTTATTAAAAATAACAATAAAATAATAATTGTGCAACCTAAATATGTTTTATAAGTAGTAAGATAAAATTGAACAAAAACCACCCTCTTATACTATATATACTTTAAAATATATACCAAAAATCTCATAAAATTACCACAACACATTTAATAAATTTTTGGTCATATGTAATTTTATTAATTCATGTGCATATCAAAAGTACCTAATCAAAACTCTTATAAAAGTGTGTCATCAACTGTATTTGGATTACATAATTATACAATGATGATCATTGTGCTAATATCTAAATATAAAACTTATCTAAATCTAAATGAAACCTACCCTCTACTATTGGGGAAGAAAGTGAGAGAATACATTTTCAGTATTTTGAAATGTAAATAAAATAGAGATTGAAAATTTTATATAGTAGAGTTCTTCATAAGAAGAATTTTGAAGTGAAGGCTATATTGAAAAAGTATGTAACTCAATATTGTATATATTTTGAAAGGAAACATGTAGGGTTTGGAAACACCTAATTAATGTAATTATTAAGGAATGGATAGTTATATAGATTCTTGCATTCATTGTAAATTGGACATATGGGTGTAGAGTATATGTGGGTCAATAGATTAACTTGTAGTAGTTTAGTTGAATTTAATTATATTATGAAATTTTTCAGAAGTTCATAAATTCATAGAATGTGAGAAGTATAAAAGCAACATTACAATAGTTTGAAGAACATGACCAGAATATTGCTAGTGGCCTATTTTGAAAAAATATAGATTTGGTGATATATATTAATAAGATAGTAAATGTGATATAAATATTTATTTGAGAAAAAAACAACTCAATTACAATTGATGTACAATGCCCAGTGACAATGACAATAGAAATATAATTCTATTTTTAAATTGATACACGCATATTTGAGAAAACAAGTTTTTTAATATAGAAATAAAAGAATAAACTCTCATAAACCAAAATAAATTTTTCCTATAGTGAAAATAGATATCTACACCAATCAATCCTCTAATATCATAAACTTTTAAATATATCAACTAAAAAACTCATAAAATTCTAGCAACACATTGACTTTTAAATATATCAACTAAAAAACTCATAAAATTCTAGCAACACATTGACTGAATTGTGTCCGTGTTTGCTACAAATAATTTTATTAATCCAACCAAAAAACTCATTAAATTCCAGCAACACATTGACTGGATTGTATCTGTGTTTGCTTCAAATAGTTTAATTAGTCCATGTCCACATGAGAAGTACCCCATTGAAACAAGTTGAGAACATGATTCCTATGGGATTATAGTAAGGATAGCATATTTTGATGATTTAAATTTGACTTAGTGTGTAAATTAGTCCCCAAAAAAATTCTCTTAAATTTTCTTTGTTGTGGACATTGCTTTCATCCATATTAATATATGCTGGAGATCATTAAGGAAATTGTTTTCTTGGTTATCGAAATTCCTTAAGCAAATAATTAATAGGCTGTGACAGAGACAAACGTATGATAATGATACGGTGAGATTGTGATGAATGAAAGGAATGTAAACCAGTGAAGAAGTCAGATTACATTTATTGAATGTGCTCCACTAAGCCATGGGCATCTGCCCATTTAGAAATTGGAAAAGAGAACGGCAGAATAGTTGTACAGACATGAAACCAATAGACGTAAATAAGAGTAATAAGTATTATTAAGAGCAAGCAGATGCCCACATGAAATCTTATGCTTCAATCAATAATGTCTAATTCGTACAATAATGACCAAATATTAGTTTTGATGGACAGTGAAATGCTGTATATACAGGTTTTAGCTGTAAACATCATATAAATTAAGAACTGATTTCTATGCTAAACAATATGTCCTTTCATTTAGTATTAGATAGGACGTTGACTTCGGGTTCGTTTGGCTGTGGGAATATAAATATGGCAATAAGAATTGTTATTCTGGAATAGTTATTTTGCAATAGAAAATAGGGATACATATTCTTATTCTTTGTTTGGTTCAGGTAGAATTTGATGGGGAATACACCCAAAAATTTATGGTTTCTAGAATAAATAAAACTGGAATAGGAATACATATTTCAATTCCACCTATTTAGGTGCAATTGTAAATGTTCATTTTTTGGCCAAAATTGGAATACGTATTCCTATTCGCAATTTCGATTTGGTGCACCCAAATGGAGAATTCAAAATTTTAAGAATTTGCATATACATATTCTGCTCATATTCCCACTACCAAATGGACCCCTTCCCTCTAAGACCACTAGTTACACCTATTCTTATTGACTATTCATAGAAATTGTGCCCAAAGTATAAGTTCCCATAAAAAGAAGAGATGGTCATCTCAAAGGTGGTATTCTCCAAAGTACCCAAGGATATTATCTATATAGAGGATATTTGGAACATATTCATGTTCCAATTATAAAAGTTGATTATATGATGTTTGAATATATTAGGATGGACTTATACAATCTAGTATGAGTTGGATCACCTAAATATCACACACTAAAGTTTGATTCTTAGGCTAAAAGTGTTATATAGTCAAATTTGAGTTACTCTTTCCAAACTTATTTTTTTCCTTAATGTGTTGATGTTTTAAATAGAAAAGAAGCTAGATATTTGAAGAGAGTTTGGTTATTTTATAATTAATGTGCATTGGATATGCATGATATTAAGTTGGTTGAATGATGAATATTTATATATAATTAGACCATATTAGATTAGAAATGAGGCAATTAAATAAATAATCAAACCATTAATATTTTTCACATCTTTGTTTGACAAATTGGAAATTTATAAATCTATTGTGAAATATATTATCTGTTAAATAGTATTTAATAAAATTCAATATGTGAGATTTTATGTATATAAGACATTATATGATTCTTTTAATTTTATAGGTAAGAAAAAAGTACAAAAGAAGATGGAGAAAAAGTAAAAGGAAAGTAACAATGTAGTGTTGTGAACTTGTACATGTCAAAGGAGTTGTGATTCAACAAATGGATTGGATAAAATAATAGTTCTAATGATTTGCATCGACTTTGTCGTGATCTCTTAGCACAAAGTCTAATTGATGCTATTAAAAGATGTGAGAGTAAAGGAATAGTAATTTTGCAATTGATTTACTTAAAGGATGTGTTTGACATTAAATCTATAGATATAGATACTAATCTACCTACTTGTGCCACACCTAATATGGGGAAAAATGATATTTTGATTAATGAAATTCATGAAGAGAGATGACTTGCATCAAACATGTCTCAAAGTGCACCTATTGCATCTACAACTTTTAATGGACAATGATAACTTTAAGAAAGCCCCCTTTGCTAAATAGTATAAAATCTTGGCGAATCCAACATTATTTTAGGAGGGGGGGAATCAATTTTGGTGATTTTTTTTCAAACTAGGAAAATTTTTAATTTCATTGGCGATTTTTTCTGGCGTATGAAAATTCTATAAAACTTTGGCGAATCTTTAATTATTGAAAAAACTTGTGACCAAAATAAAAACACCTCAATACCATATTTTTATATCATCTAAAACATGGTAACCCATTTTAATAACCATTAGATGATCCTAAATCAATGGTATGAATCCTATTTCCGGACAAAAAAGGACAACAAGTTTTAGAGAAAGACTACAGAATAATGACACTTGTCCATAATCAAATATATTTTGGGTAGGGTGTTTTTTAGTAGTGAATATTCATAATTTTACAAATTTTAGAAATTTTTTGCTAGTAATTTGGCTAATAATTTAAGATTTAATGCAACCTAAGTCGCCACATTTTTATTAAATTTAGTTCTAAAATATTTAAAATTGCTCAATAATTTATTTTATTAAAAAAATTAAACTCAAAGATTCACCACAATATTCGATACATGATTAGATTGGATTCACCTAAATATTATATATTATCGAAGAAATTAAAATTAATTCACCAATAATTATCATAATTATTAGTTGCTTTAGGGATATATTACCAATATTTAGTTTGCACTATTGATTTAAGATATAATATAATTATCCTCATAATTTTCATGAGATAAAACATGTTCAATTTTGATTTGTAAATTCTATGACTATTAGCGAACTTCCTATTATTATTGAGATTCACAAATTTTTTTACTTAAGAAATTATGATTCTAAAATAATAGCCAATGTAAATAATATTTAAAATAAAAAATTAAGAGATTCACTAATAAAAATAATTTGAATTTTCAAAATAATGAAATATTCGCCAATAATTTATATCTTTGTTTGGAGTGGAGTTTCTTAAAGTTAACCCTAATTTCGGGTCAAAGATTAAAAGGATAAAAACTTACTTGAAAAGTCTCTGAAATAGAGGCATGTGTAAAGTATATGTACTTAATATATAACATAACTTAAAATTTTTACCACATATTGGCGAATGTGACTATAAAATAAGACAAGCCTCAGAAATTGTAGGCAAAAATATTTAATTTAGCATGTGGAATGATTAGGTTCAATTGGCGAAGTCATCACCAAATTTTAAAAAATTATGTATCATTATAGGCGATTGGTTTGAGCATGGGACTCAATTTTCATAAAGTGTGGATGACATGGCCACCCTGAAAGTGCAAACATTTTTGCCAAATTCAGGGTCCCCAACATGTGAAATTTTTCATTTGGCAAATATTTGCCACTAAAGTTATCCCTCTTGATGAAATTAGTGGATCAATTTGAAATAGTGGCAATTGTTTAATAAAAGATGTGTCTTCTTTTTTTTTAAAGACAAATATTCATCCAATTTTTATATAGATCTATAGAGAAATACAAAAGAAATAAAATTAGAAATAAAGAAGCAATTCTTGGTTGAGGAATCGAGAAATGGTGAACCCATTGGGCCAAATCTTGTAAAGTGGGCCTTTGATTTAGGCGTAAGATGTAGAGCCTATTTGGATACTTGCAAATCATATTTTGTAGATCAAGATCCATGAAGTGTGGAAAATGTTGTATATAAAAAATTGAAAATAATTTTGAGACTACTAGAAAATAAAAATCTAGAAAATATTATAAGAAAAATATGTGACTATTGATGAACAATATTAGATACAATTACAAAAAGAAAATCATAGAGAGAAAAGAGAGATTAGATCCTTTGGATGGCATTAAGAGAAAGTATGTGTTACAAATAATATTTGATAGTGAGTTACCAAGGCAAGTTGACAAATAGATAATGTAAGTGTTTGATATACATTTGGTTGAGGTGTGTTGCATGTTAAGTGTGTATTTTTGGTTCAATTTGTACTATGTTATTGTTTTATTTGTATTGAACTAATAATATGTTGAAATTTACATTTATGTTCTATACAAAATAGTAATTGTGAAGCAAGTGTATAACATATCATCAATTATATGGTAACACTAAATCCTAGTTATTTTTACTTTAAGCAATGAGCAGGAAAGGGAGCAGGCCTGGAGTTTTCAAATGGAGGGGTCCTTGTGTTGGTGTTTGAAAATGCTAGAGGGTTTTCAATTATCCCCATGAGAATATGACACATCTAGGGGTAGCTAACTCCCATTATCAACATATCATTTCAGACACATGGCCAACTATAAGGCATGTCCCTTCCTCTACTTCAGGCTCTGCAAAACCTAGGCAGGTGAACCTCTTTAGATCTGACATACGGAACTAGTGTAATAAACATAATCAGGATCTATGATAGTAGATTAAACCCCTAATATCTCCTAATAACTCATGAAATAACATCAATCTACAATAGCTAAAGGTAGATCTAGGAATCTCACAAGTTGAGTGAGGGCATTCTATTATAGCTCTTTAACATGAAAGGGGAAAAGCGTTTGATTTATATTGAGAAAAGACAACATGTCCAATATGCAGAAAAAACTTAATGATCCTACAAATGACCAATGCCTTATCCATTGGGGCAATCTTGTACTTCAGAATTACGCATCCTTGAACATTAATCAACATATGGCATATGTTGAGACATTCATTATTCAGTCCGTTCACTTTATGAATTAGATAACACTATCCAATATAATTCCATATTTTCACACATCCTTCTTAATGAATCTACAACCTTGTCTGAAACCACAAGCAATTATATGAATCCTTAAGTCAAAGGCAAGCAAACCTCAAACATACAACCAAACAATTGCAAATAGGTTCAAGCTCTTTGTTCTTGAACATATAAAATTACAAATTCAACAAGAAAGGAGACAGAATTATATTGAAATTCAAAACCTTCTGCACATTGTATTTATCTCCTTGAAATAAGTAGATTAGAAATGCATAAAACATGATGCAAGATCACACTACTGTATCAAAACTATCTATAAAATTCATATGTTGTTCATAAAAGACATGTTGGGTGTGTGGCTTTCACAACCTGAGCAGAGCTCCAAGAACTAGAAATTGAAAACCAACCAACAACTCCCCTTCTAGCCTTGGGATCTCACTTAAATACTGTGAGATGCAACAAGCTTCAGGCATAGAGAACTGACAAGTGTCCCTTACAAAAGATATCACAAGTTTATAATAGAAAAAGAAGAATAATGATTAATAGAACATCACGTAGATCAAATATTCTCCTGTAGGATCCTTTCTGTTACAACCTTTTGCTGACTCGGTTCTACCACTAATTTGTTGTCTGCTCAACTGCTAAGACCGCCCCATAAATGACAAAATCAACTCTGAAAAATACGCACCAACCTAGGCCCGTGGGTTTTTTCAAGATGACTACTGAATGAGAATCATCTTTACTTCCCACTCTTTACTGATCATGCCAGGCTTCAGAAATAACAGAATCATTACTTAGCATGCAGTTACAGAAGCCAAAAAATAATGTGGCTATTAAAAATAACAAAATAGGGATCCTCTGATCCACAACCACATCTGCTTCCTTAACCAACTTCCTACCAAAATTTTCTATTTACTGACACAAAAAGGGGGGACGCGCACAAAAAATGAAAAAGATTATACCCAAGGGTATAAAATATTCCTCACCCTCTTCCAAAACTATGCACAGGGTCTCAAATATTTCTACTACCCTGGCATCAAACTAAGATGCTTTGAAAATTTCTTTAAAAGATGATGTTACTATTGAATAGGTTGTTAGCTTACCAAGTCTATTCCTTGTCCTTCTTACCACCCTCGTGACTTGACTACGACACCTGATTACTAGCTTTCCTTTATCAAAAACCCATACACAGGCATATGAAGCTAACCATTTTCTTTTTTCGAACCATCCTTTGAAAATAAATAAATCATTTTTCAAACTATCAGTGCCCCAGAACCAATTACTCTTAAAAAGCAACCCTTCCGCTATCCACACCCTCAGATTTAGTGAAATCTTTAGAATAATCTTTTGAATAAATCACACAAGATTGAAAATTGCAGAGACTATGGTATATAAACTTACCTAAAGCCTTTTCTTTTTATCTCTGTAACTCTGCATTTTATCCTTGAGCCAACTACTTAACACTCGTGCCAAATTTATCTCAATCCTAGCAGTAATTATTTCCATTCAGAGGTGACTCATGAATTTCTACTCGCACAAGTTAAAATTGGGAAAATCTTACTTGTTACATGTTGTTCTTCACTTTCATAGGTGAAGGTCTACAAATCTCATTAATATGAAAAATGACACCACCTTCAATAGTAAAATATGCACCGTCGATCTTGAAGATCTTACAATTCAAAGCTGTGAACATGATGACTTCGAAATCCACTAGACAAGCTGGTCCGAAATAACCCAATCATAATTAGCCATGTGTGCAATTCCTCTTTTAGTTGGCGCTTCTTACTTCTAAGAAATGAAAATGTGTAAGAACCGTAGATCTGAATTGAATCAATGACTTGAGTCTGTCCCATGTGTCAGGCTTGCGCATTCTCGCATTTCTTATCTTGCGAGCATCTTCATAAAGCGAAAATGTGCCAGCTATTAATTTGACTAAGATCAACGGCTGGGAAATATCTGTGTAAGCTCATAAGGCAGGACTTGATATCATCAGGGACACGTGTCTTTATGATGCATTCTCACTTTCCTTAATCTCATGTTCCTTTATCACAAAACACGTGGCATTTCAAAATGGCATGACTTGGTCAATTGCGATATGTTTCCACAACCTGTTTACCCACATTATTAAAAACATATTGAGATTAAACAATGCGGGTTAACGCTAGCCCTTGATGCTAGCTTAAATCGATGGTGATTCAAGATTTCAATATTTGGCGGCCTGCTACAATGATCTTGACCAATGAGAAAACACCTTAATATGCACGTGCTTTGACAAACCTAACTACGGCATTCAAAACTTTCATGCCCATGACATCGTCACTTCCATGCTTGGTCCCACTGTGCCACACATCACAAAGTGGCATTCCTGCAATGTTTATCTGCCTTACATCTTGAAAATGCGGGTATGCCTCATCCATCGATCTCTCACAGATCGACGATGTTCATAACTTGTCCTCTTCACTCGTGCAAATACCCCTTGTGTCTTCACAAGGGACAGATGTCACTTATGCGCTTGCTCTCTTTGTTTAAACCATGCTCATCTTCATCTTGTGGGCAAGTAGCATCTATTGATCTATCCAAGATCAATGGTGAGTCAACCTTTGAATTATCTTGGACCCACGTAATCAGACTATGCTATGTGCCCTCTTTGTGCTTCCACGCATTTTGTAACGGCCTCGCATCTTCAAAATGCAGGAATGTAGGGTCCATTGATCTGAACAAGATCAAGAATCACCGAGACTTGCATGGTAAGTTTGAAATGAAACTTTTTTAGATTTAAAACCACGTAAACCATGATTACCTTAAACTTAAAATAGATTTAATCAAAACATTATTTCATACTTGCCTAAGGTTTAAAAGGCATGCCCTAAGCAAGAATTTGAGAAGGGGCTAAAGGATTTCAAAAGATGTGGCAAATTTGCATAAAGTAATAGGTTCTTTACTGGATTCTACATATTAATTGGGGTAGAAAATAGATTTTAGGATTGGTTCAAAATAAGACTTTGTTAGATAACTCAGAATGACAAATTATCATCATGGAACGTTTAGGCAAACTGAATGAAAGGCATTAGAAACATTGAACACCTTAAGGGCTTTAAAGGTACAGCCGATTACATAAGCATTTATGGGGCCTGATTTATCAAATTTTTTGAAATGGGACTAAAAATGAAGCATATAATTTTTTGTCCCAACACCCTATAGATGTGGATGCATTGCAAGGGAGTCTAAGACTGGTGAGGGAGAAGGTAACGATGATGATGAGGATAATACGAAGATTGGCGCTGTGGGATTCTAGTTTTGTGGGCTTTTGGAGGACTTTTCCTGGATGGATCCGACTGTCTTGTTGTCCCAACGCTCTCTAGTTATTGGTCTGAAAGCTTAGGTTTCTCAGACTCATAGTCTTGCTTGGGTGTGGTGCAGTCCTACCAAGATTTTTCTCCTTTAGGATGGAACTCATGTGGGCTATGTCATTTTGTTTCTGAGAAGATTGTGCAGAGATTGAGGTCTAGCATTTGGTACCTTTCCTACTAGTGACAATGTTGATGGGCTCCTTCTGGCTATCGCTCCTTGTTGGGGACAACCTTCTTTTGAAGGCCGTTGTCTGGTTTTTGTGAAGGCTAGCTCTGGCCTTCTATGTTTGTGGGGTGAGAGGTATTCCCTCAGATCAGTAGCTGGCTATGATGGTAACATGGGCAAAGGTGGGAGTTTTGGGTTGCATCGCTTGGTCTAAGGCTCTCATTCTCTTTGGCTCATATTACCTCGGAATGACTCCTTTTGGATCAAATTTTTTGGATCCTATGTCTTCCCAAGATCTGGTGTGAAGTGTTACTATCTGCATGTTTCTTCTTGCTATTATGCTGGTAAAGGCCAAGTTGGGATGGTTCCTCCCCCACTCCCTTTGCTAGATGTCAGGTTGGGTTGCTACCTTTGGGGAAATCTTAGGCTATGGAGGCTCATGTGGCATGTTTCTCTTGGACACTACTAGTATCATACATTATGCTCATGTGCCTTAATGCTAGTTTACCATGCTTGGGTTTCATCACTTGTGGGTGGCTGGTTCTTTTTTGGGAAGGCTCTGATTTGCCCTCTCACAAAGAATAAAATGTTGTTACAGAAGTGGTGGGCTTGGCTTGTTGTCTCCGCTCCTTCTCATAGGGCTTCTATGGAGGTGAAGCTACCTCCTATTGAAGTGGAGATCTCGTGTGAGTTGCTGATTATGGAGGAGACTCCTAATGTGGGGGAAATTTTCATGGCTTCCACTCTTGATAGGTTGGGGGGCTGGTGGTTCCATCTTCCTAACCTTGATGTTTGGTTCCTTGTTGGGAGGACTATCCTTTGTCCTCTCATTTTGAGAAAAATACTGTTGTAGCGGTGGTGGACTTGGATTCTTGTCTCTGCTCCTTGCATGGCTTCTATGGAGGTGAAGCTATCTCCTATTGAGGTGGAGATCTGGTGTGAGTTACTGGTAACTCCTCGTGAGGGGGACAATTTCATGGCTCTTGCTGGTGATAGGTTGGGGGGTGGGTGGTTCCATCTTCCCAACTTTGATGTTATGATCTTCTTTAGACCTGCTTTTGTTGTGGGGGACCCTTTCACTATTGAGGTGGGAAAGGAGACTCCTGTGAGTTGGAAGATCATCAAAGGTGTTGGCCTAAGAAAGGGGCCAAGATGGATATGGATCTCTAATTCAGAGAAGAAAGGGCAGGCAGGTTGCTACCTTGTTTAGTTGTTCAAATTTTTTGATGATGATAGGACCTCCTTCTTCCCGGTCCTTGTCTTCTTGTATTTGGATGTACTCTAGAAGTTCTAAAAGGGTGCATCCAAGTCCTTGGCTCTTGTGTTTAGATGTATGCCGGTAGTTTTAAAGGGCTCATCCAAGTCCTTGGTTCTTGTTTTTGGTTATGTTCTATAGCTGTTTGGGGGCTTTTCCCAAGGTGTGTCCTTCTCTGACCTCTGTCTTTGACAGAGATAGTTTTATATTGTAGATCCTTGGGGATCTTGGATTTGGCACTAAAGGCTGTTAATTTCATTTAACAACATAGTGTGAGTTTTTTGTACCAAGGGCTAGCACCCTCTTGCTACTTAATCAAAAATACTGGATCCTAGTTAATCTAGGAGTAGGATGAAGTAGAAATATATTTCCTCAATACAGATTCCATAGTCATCTATTAGACACTCATTAAGAGCCTTTTCAAATAATTTCAACTCAAATTAAGGGTATTAATATGTAATAAATTACATAAGTTGTCTCATTGAGATTTTTTTTAGTTAGTTGTCTTTATAAAGCCTATGGTCTCTTTATGGAATGGACATAACTCTATGAATTTACATGAGGTACAAAAAGCTCTATAGATCTCATTTATCCATGTTTGGTAATTCTATATATAAATAGCTCTTAATATATAAATTGAAATCAGAGTGTAGGAGAATCCTACCAATTTTCTTTATTAGTGAAGTGATCCAAAAAAAGTTATTTTGGGAACCTTTATAGCTTGCATTATTTACTTGACTATTGAATACTTTGTATTTTTTTTGCATGATGTTTAAACTAGGTACAAAGAAATGTTATCAAATCAACACAAAAAAGAAGCATCTTGATGTCAATAGGGTTGTCGATATTGATTAAAAAAAATGATGAATTAGATAATAATGTACAATGCAATCACAGTTGTCTTAAAGTTGGCATAATATATTAGTTTTTGTTAGTTATCTATCCTGATGTTTTATCATTATTCATGCTTAGAATTTTATTTTGGACAAAACTTAATAGATTTTGCAAAATAATAAGTTAATATGTCCCATTTTTGTTTCTTCTTTTGGGCAGAAAAATATAGCTTTTGCATTATTTAATTCATAAGTTAATATGTCCTAATATTAATTTTTTTGTTATGCTTAAAATATTCTTTTGGACAAAAGTTATGGAATTTGGATAAGTGCATACAGATGGGGGACCAAAAGGGTGCCAAATTAATTTTTTGATCCCCCAAAATGCATAACATGCATACCCTATAGATTGTCTGCTCTATAGCACACACATGTTATGGCTTGGATTTCTCAAACCTTAGAATTGGAAAGTTCAAAACATAGTGTGTGCACAATATTGCATACTCACTGTAGTGAGTACACACTATGTAAGAAAAGGAAAATGATTGAATAAAACATGCTAAAAAACCTTCTAAATAGGATGCACATTGAAAATACAAAAGCCTCAAATAGGTCAATTTTAGCACCATGACCATACGTAAAATGCAATATTTAAGTATAAGTTACATACTCTTACTTTTTATACTTATGTTACATTTTATGTATATATTTTCAAGATATTTGAGAGTTGTTTCAAGAGTTAAGATAAAGATTCTTTTGCCATAAGAGATTATTTATTATTGACGATATGTTATAGTATATGTTTGAAAATTTTTGGATTTATTATTTTATTTTTTATTTGATGTCAACTTGATGGTTGGCTATGAAATTTTTACTGGAAAGATAAATTTTATACTATAAACATGAAAAATCAAGTGTGCAGTTGATTTGTGTGATGAGTTAGAGTGCACGATGGAAATAGGATACTCAAGGATATGTCTAGTTGTTGTATATGTAATTTAATGTACTAAACATAAGTATTGAGAGAGTTATGATTGATTAAATTCAAAGAATACAACTAGGTTAATGAATTTATTATAGATAGTGAATGATTTGATTGGTCTATCAAATCTATGATGTTTACTCAAATTTTTTATCAGGGATGTTATATGTGTGTGGATCTAATTTATAGGTAAAGGATGTTCTAGATTGATTAAAGATAATTTAGGAAGGAAAATAAAGAAAAAGTTGAATGTTTGTGTTTGATCTTGAATCAATAATATATAGGTGTTAACTTTCAGAGGATTGTTACAAATGTAATTGCACTGCCTCATTGGTATGTGTGTTCCAAGTGTGAAAATATCTCTTTATATTTTGGATGAGATATGGATAGACATGTCCCATGGACAAGTCTATTAATTAATATTTAATTAATATAATCATTTATAATTTAACTACACACACACACACACACATCTTGAGTTTAGTCTCTTGAGCTCATCCAACTGGAGCTACCAAACATTAACACTCCCTCTTAGCTAGGGAGGATAAACACATGAGAATATATTATCTCAACATAATATAAAAATATCTTTGATTAGAATATATTCAATATTCTGATATCCCATTTGGTATCATGAGTATTGGCCTCCAATATCAACATATGATATTCACCAATTACTTTGAGTAATGATATTGGTAGCAATGGCCTTATAAATGTCATCTCATATGGCATTCACCATGTACTCTTTAAGTAATGGCCTCCTAAATTTTGAGTTACAAGATATTCACCAAGTACTATGAGCAATGGCCTCCTAAATGTCATCTCATATCATATTCTCCAAGTACTCTATGTAATGGTCTCTTGAAAATCAATTTGTGTACCATTTGCCATGTACTCAAAATTTTCATAAGGTGTTCATAAGGTATGTGCATATGAATCCTCATAAAGCTTACAATATGAACATCCACCATGAAAAGTATAATCTATCATGATCTACATAGAAATTGTAAGATATCCATCATAATATAAAATTAAGTTATTGTAAGATTGTCACCTTTCAATAATTTCTTCAACAAGTGATAATTGTTTGGAAGTCATCACTTCCTCTTGATGTACACAAGGGGTAAGCCCATTAATTCATGCAATCACATGCATGATACCAAAATTTTACATGAAATCAAAACTCTATCTGATTATGATATGATCAAGATCTTTGAAATCAATTAAAACATATCCTCTATCCACTCCTTCAAACAGATGTGGCAAATTCCCTCTTTTTCTTACATGTATATAGATGTATATGCATGTATATATGTGTATGTGTATATATGTGTATGTATATGTATATATGTATATTTATATATACATGTATGTATACATGTATATATATAAATATACATACATACATACATACATACATACATACATACATACATACATACATATATACATATATATCTTATATCTTATATAGTTAACTATACTAATGAATTAAAATAATATATTATACATCATGTATATTTTTGAAATATTATAAAAATAAATAAATACTTATTACATACCTTAATTGATGCATTTATCCATATAAGATTATGAAATTTTACCTTTATCTCTCTTTCCCACATAGTACACACATTGTTCTTATTTCCTTTGTAGCTAAAATTGAATATAAAGCTTTCATTCCAATGAAATAAAGTTTCTCCTCAATTTATGATTCTTATTAAAACACTTTCCTAAATGTCTTTTTTGTACTTAATACAGAGCTTGTGTCACATAAATTATACTCCTCATTGTTGGTATTTCCTTTGTTTCATTTGATGATTGGCTTACAAATTAATATGTTAGCTCTCAATCTTAATGTATTGTTTTTAGTTTAGTGCAACGAAGCGTAACCTTCGAGATGTGCAAAGATCATGCCAATATGCACTACTCACCAAACATTTCATCCATCTTACCATATAATGTGTGTTCATCCTAGGGGAATATGTTAATGATGTTGACCATCCCATCAGCCATGCAAACGGATATGCTTGATTTTAGCGGTAATTTATTGGTTTGGGGTTTGACCCATCCTTTGTATGTTTGATAGTTTTGATTTTTTGATGGCAGTGCAAGTGAAACTAATTTGCACTATGTTTTATTGTCTTCTCACTCTCATCTGTGATACACCACATCTACCATAGCCTTAGTGACCACCCCAGTTGCAACCATTCTTGTCAACATTGATTGTCATAGTTTTTTCTTTCTTTCTTTCTTTCTTTCTTCCGTGCTCAATTTCTACTTCTATTTGGACTAGTACTCATTTTTTTAGACCATTAGATATGGTTTCACAATGATGAAAGTAGCAATTGAGCCCTTATCAACTTCCCTTTGATTTTCTCTGCAATTTCTCCAAGCTGCATTCTTTACAATTATTTTCTACTTTGGACTGCAAATTTCTTGCATAGGGATAATCTTGTTTGTACCCACCATAATTCTTCCATAGCACATGAAGATGATTCATTTATTTTTCTTCATTTGTATATTTACAGTCTACCTTTGATACCATGTTAACTTTTAGAGGATTGCTACAAATGTAATTGCACAATCTGATTGGTATGTGTGTTCCAATTGCAGAAATATCTCTTTATATTGTAGATGAGATATGGATAGACATGTCCACATGACATGTCTATCTAGATATCTCATCCACAATATAAAGAGATTACACACACACACACACACACACACACACACACACACACACAATGTAGAATCACTAGTCACATCATCAACATTCTTTATCAATTTTAGTTTCATTAATAAATATGAAGCCACAGACTCGATTGACCCCATATATATAACTTTAGTTTAATCTCTTGAGTTTATCTCATAGAAGCAACCAAACATTAACAATAGGCTATTTTTCGTAGATATTTCAAGATGTGAAGTTGAGTGATGATGTGGAAATGACATGAAATGAATGGGATATGATTGATTGGTTATACATTGGTATTTCTAATGGAATTTATTGTAAGTGTAAGTGTTCATTAGAAAAATTGAAAGAACCAAATATTATTTGTTGGATTGATGTGCAACTCAAAGGATGATTAAATGGTATCGTCCAATGATATATTAGGGTTTAGTAATATGTTTTTGTTAAGCTATGGTTTATTTTAGGTGTAACATATTTAGGTAAAGACAATGGATTAACCTAATGGTGAGATGTATATTTACATTTGCAAGTTAGAGATTGGATAGTGAGATGGTAAAGGGTTGGGAAATCAAGTTGGTATCTAAGGTAATCACCCTAAAATGGTATGTGAACTAGAATCCCTATTTTCACAAAATTAGGACCTACTTCTCAATGATGCTAGTATGATTATTCAATCATTGGAAGAATTCATAAAATTCAACAAAACCCATAGTGAACAAGTCAATCATCATTAATTTATTAGGAGACCTAATTAATTATCTTGGCATATTTAATTAAATTAAACCCATCAAATCACTTGATTAAATTAATTAATTAATTAAGAGGAATTAATAAGTCTCATAAATTATAACTCATCACAAGTTGATAAGTTGGATATGAATAGACCAATAGGAGTTGACACATGTGGATCACTCTTGGATGAATCCCTATCACTATGTAAGTTTGAATCTGCACAAAAAATTTCCTCTTCAATTCTATAAAAGGAATGAATTTTAATTTGAAATGATTCACTCATTTGAATTCAATTTTTATGTTATTGAATTCCATATTCCATAGCTTAATTGATCGATTTCATATAGTTAATTGTCTCACACTTCATTTTCAAAATAGAATTTAATAATGTAGATTTCATTTAATCATTTTAGATGCATTAGAATTTCATTTTTCTTGAATTGAATCTCTCATTCTAAGATTTATTTTTATTGATTAGATTCTAAATCTAAGAGAATTCTAATCATATTGATCATACTCTTCTTACATAGGAAGAAATAGGACTCTTTTTTAGTGTTCATTTTCTTATCTTTGCATGATTTGATTATTATGGAATAACAAGATAATGTCTTATTGAAGTATTTTTTTATTTGCAAGGACACTAATTCACACAAAAATTTGAATATCCACAAGTAGATGTAGATAGTGAATTGACTTAGATCTATACTTGAGTAGTATTGAACTTCTATTTTTAGATCACTCTTCTTCTTGAATCCTAATAGGTTCTTAAGTTCAAAGCCTCCAACAAGGTCACCTTTAACAGAGTGAGCATGGTTTTAATAGGTTTGAATTTGATCCCTTTTAATAGGGTTTCTCAATAATTGGAGTTAAATTTTAAAAAAATAACAAGGTCACTCCTAGTAGAGAACATATCCTAACTGGTATAGAGTTAAATCCCTTAACTAGGTGACACCTAACAAGGTCTTCTCTTAGTTGAAAATAATTGCAATCTTCTAACAAGATCAATCCTTTAATAAGGAAAATTTCAAATGAGCAAAAATATTTTTGGATATTAATTCATGTTGTGATTTTTCTCTCTGACTAAGGGTTTCCATGATAAAAATATTAGTATTATATTGTTTCTTGTGTGGGTGTATTTATTAGTTGTCTTGTTGATAGTTTCAAAAGATAACATGAATGAATGGATGGTTAAATGCTTAGATCTAGCATTATTTAATTAGTTTGTGAAGTTGTGGTTAAGGTTTGAATCTAGAGGATTATGGAGTCACCCGTTGCTTCCCTTCTCATCAATCTAGGACCTTGAGATATTAACAATTGGTATCATAGTTTTGGCTTCTTTGTGGAAATCTTAACAACTTGAGGAAAAGAACAAGATGATGAAAAACGAAGGTCCTAGATTTTTAAAGGAGAACTTATCTTTTTTGTATGATAAAATGGAGCTCTACATTAGAGAAATGTGGCCATATGTTAGGATTAAACCACAGACAGAAATAACAATTAAATGCAAATATAACCAATAACAGAAAATAATAGATCACATAAAAAAAAAACACAAGACACTAAGATTTAACGTGGTTCACCCAATCCCTAGGCTATGTTCACCAAACAACAAGTCCGATATTATTACAATCTAGTGATTATAACCTGATTACAATCTATAATCCCTTACATCTCAATACTACCGTAAGAACCAATTTCACATCACAACTATGAAAAAATCCCTAACCCTAAGCTCTTTTATACAAGTATTTTTACTACTTTACGGTTATAATTAATAATTACATGTCGACCCAAAATTCTGATAAAATAGGGCCCAAAAAAAAATTTCAAAGAATTTATAAAGTATGTACAGTACTTTCCTGATCAATCACCACAATCTAACACCATAATATTGGATACATGTGGAAAACAAGTGTACAAAACATGATGGGACACTAGATGTTGATTGATTGAACAAGGAGATAGAAAGCATATAGATCTTGAATGTAATTATAAGTACCATGTTTGCTTCTAATTATGTTGATATTTATGGGATTAATAATGCATATGATTTTTTGGTTAAACTAAAGTTAGCAAATGGTGGAGATGTTCATGTTCAAAAAGATAAGCTTGAGAGTTTGAAAGAAATGTATGATGATAGAAGGTGAGATTGCAATGAAAGATGTTGGTGGAACCATGGATGATGAAGTTGTGGTGAGTAAAATAATGAGAACCTTACTACATTATTATTGATGAAAATGGGTAGATGCTAATAAATTTTATAATCTAAACTATGTGAGATGAATTCATTAACTAACCACTTTCATAATAACATTCAAAATGCAAGAGAAATATGGGCTTATAAACATAACTCTCAATGTAACCCAAGTTAAATTAGAAAAAACCCAAATAGATTCCAATGTTAAACCCAAATTATATCAAAGAATTATGCAATAAAGTCTTCTTTTATGCATTGTAAATTGATTTAAGATATGCAATCTAAATGTAAATTGAACTAGTAGATTTAATGACAGGTTCAAGATAGATCTAGGTGCGAGATATATGCAATAATCCAACTTAAAATATAGAAATAGATCTATTCTAAGATATGAAATAAAGGATGAAGAACTTACCTTGAAATGTGTAAGGAAATATATTTTTTAACTCTAAAAATCATAAACTTATATGACTATAGTTCTAACTACAGATCTGTGATCATAACAAAAATCCTAGAAAACTCTATTATACCTAGACCTATAGGAAAGGTCAACTTTTTAGGAAACCAAACACTTTGTAAGAATCTGGAAATGATCCTAAGGCACTGTAGAAAAATTGAACCATCATCTCTAAAAAAATCTTGACAAGTATTTTTTAGATTTGTGGCCACAATTTTTATATCTTGCTCCATGCATATTGTAAAAATTCTTTTTTGTTTTGGTTTGATGAGGGATTTCCTTGGTCAATCCCTAAATTGGGGAATTAACCTTGAAGTTGAGATTTAAAATATTGATAAAAGAAATGATAGAATGTAATAGGACTAAATATACAATGAGAAATACAATTACCTTTGAAGATGCAATTGAATTTGACATGTGACTGAGTATGAAAATACAATAGCCTTGACTCAAAGAAAATAAAAGAAAACCATGAAAGAAAAAACCTCATGTATGGGAATGTATGTGATGTTCCTTGATGAATATTATAAGAACATGAATGATTTGGAATGGTAGATCTCCTCCCTATAAGCCAAACTCCACTACCATCTTGAAGGAAGAACCTTGATGCAAGAAGGAGATGCTTAATCTTGATGAATATTATTAAGTGCTTGAAGAATAATTTCTTGAAATTCGTGTGCACATATATAATAAATAATGTGTTTGGATGGATGTAAATGAAATACCAAGCCTCCTTATATACTATTTTTGGGGATTGAAAACAAAATAGGCCAAGTTGGGAGTAAAATTAAATCATTTTGAGACCTAAGACACCTCAAGCCCCAAGATTCATCATTCTTGAGAAAGAGGTCAATTTATGTCAACCTATTCCATAATAGGTCAACCTAACTCAACCTATTACCAAGGGGCTCAAAGAAAAGGGGTCCTTGAGGTCTTGGAGAAGGAGGAAATAAATCTAGTAAATAATGAAGCCAAAAGGTAAATTTAATTTCATTTATTAAATCACCTTTACTCCCTTCATAAGATTTTCCTTTATGCACTTGAATTTTCATTTAATAATTAATTAGTAATTATTAAATGTCATTTACCTCTTAGGGTTTCCATTTTAGGTTTTCGATCTCTTTCATAAGGATTGATTGGTTGTAAATTCATTCATTTTGTTTTGCTCAAGTAAATAAAATCTTCTTGTTTATTGGGAAAACCCTTCTCTCTCTGTTTTTCTTACTTCCTTGTAAAAGGTTATTTGCATGAAGGATATCTAGGGATCTATGAATTTATTCATCATCAAATTTTATATGGTATCAAAATCTTTCTTGCAATTGTATGTTCTTGTTTGAAGAAAAAGAAGAATGAGGGTTTGACAGAACAGATCTTGCTTTTCTTAGGCTTTTCTCTGAAAATAGGGGGGTCTCTAATTTTTGGAGTTCTTTGAGGCCAAAAAAACCTCATGGTTGGATTTAGAAGGTATCAAAACCTCCATTTTCATATAAAGTTTGTCCATTTTGGACAATGTTGACCTGGGAGGCAAAAAAAAATTGCAAACCAAGGTTCTACAACCTCTAACATGCAAATCGAGACCAAAATCATTAAAAAAAAATCAATTTCAGCATTTTTGACTGTTGACAATTTTTTAAAAATTACAATAGTTATCAAAAATACTAGCAGTCCCAACAAACCACCATGGTGGCCGTAGATGGTCACCCTGACCACTACAACCCTCTACTTATTGGTCGCTCTAGCTCCGCCCACCCACTGCCACCACTCAACCACCGAGCCGTTACCACCTCTCCTTCACTTGAGCACTACCCCTAGGCCATAACCACTCCTCCCACCCATCCTAGGGTCATATGAGGGGCTCTAGGGCCATTTCTTTAGCCCTTGGCATGTATTTTGAGGTTTTTCAATTGTTTTGCCATATGGGGGTCATGTCAATTTTTGGTGTCTAACTTGAGCATACAGAGGCATTTTTTCAATCCGAAATAAGTTCTAAAAAGTTGATTCAAATATGGAGATGATGGTGCATGTATTTTTTTCTTGTAGGTATTTTTGTCATTGTTTCTAGTTTAGTACCTGCTTTAGTGCTCAAAGTTAGATGATATCTTCAATCTTCCAGGGGGCATAACTTGCTTATTTTAGCGCTATTTTTTTATCTGAAAAAATTGTTTAAAAGCTCTTATCAAGCCCTATCCAATCTTTGGTATTTTCATTGGTATGTCTCAAATGCATATGTTATTCTCAAACTGAAGATTTTTTCTCTCTTCTTGCTTATGCATTCCTTCTAGTAGTTGGGGTTTAGTTTTTTGTATTGTGGGGGGTATTTTTATTTATTTTTTTGATATTTACATCAATAAACTAGAACATTTTCAAAAAATAATCCAGCACCTTCTAAAAAAATGATCAAGACCTCTTCTTGTCTATAACTTCTAACCCCTCATAACTATCAGACATAGAAGACCTTGATGGCATGGCTTCTCCAATCAAAAGGGTTGTGGCCTTGTTTAGATATAGTGTAGCCAGTATTTTAGAGTCAATATTAGACTTTGTAGAATAGGAATAAGATAGATGAAGCAATGGGGTTGATTTCTTTATAGGTATCCAGTAGTCTACTATTTAATCTTGATGGGTGCAATACCCCTCTAGATATGTGGACCAAGCTTGATGGGTTGTTTGGTACAGTGAATGTGTTCAAGGCACTTCAGATCAAGGACAAACTTACCTCTCTTGTACTAGATTCTTTTCCATCCCTTGAGGACTTCTATTTGATGAAGTTCAAACAACAAAGATCTTTATTGCAAGGCTATAGGAAAACCAAGACTAACACTAAGTGCATCTACGTAATTCTTTGTAAGCTTCGTGGAAACTTTCAAATTTTTGCTTCTACCTTCTATTCCACCAAAGATACTTTGGTTAATAGCTTTACCATGTTTTCCTTTGAGGTTTTTTGTGATTGTTTGACTCGAGAGAAAGCTAAGCTCTCTAAGTTGGATTCTTTCACGAGTTTACAAACTTATGCATTGGTAGTTCAACCATCTTCTAGGATGAAGGAGAAGACACAAAAATCACATTCTATAGAGTCTCGGATTTATTCTAGCCCTCATAGTTCATCAATTCCACCTCCTTCTAAGGGGGGTAAATCAAATATAGAAATATCAAAGTGTGATTATTGTAATAAGCCTAATTGTGATGAGTCACATTACTATGAGAAGAAGTTAGATGGCTATGCCAAACAGGTTTCAGATTTGACAACTCTCCTTCAAAAGAGAAACATTGATATTCCTTCTACTTCTCATAGATCTTCTTCTTCATCATAATTTCAGTCAAATTGTAAAGATATAGGAAAGGGTCATGCACTATGTGTAACTACTACTCTACCCTATTCTAGATGGTAATTGGATTTAGGTGCTTCACACCATATGGCATCTTCATAGGATTTATTCTATTCTTTTGAGGCTTCTCCTACTCCACAAACTTTGATGGGGAACAACACTATTATGACAATATGTAGGAAAGGTTCTATTGGCATTAATGATGGTACAGTTCATGATGTACTTTGTATTCCATCTTTTTCCTCTAACCTTCTCTCTATTTATCAGATTACACACAGTGGGACAAGGAAGACAATTGAGTTTGCACACAATTTAGTGCACATCAAAGATAGTGATATAGGAAATATTATTGCTATAGGGATTATTGATCATTCTACTCACCTATACTCCTCTTATTTTGGTCCACCATCTCCACTATTGGAGACTCAATCTCCTTCTTCATGAGAGACTACTAAGGTGAAGTCAAGTCACTTGAACTTATGTGGTCTTCTTGAGACTAGTGTTTTGACTTATACAACTCCACCTCCTATTCAAATTCCATTCATTACACAGGATTACTCTTTAGCATTTCCTACCATTGTAGATCCATTCATCGAGCCACCTAGTGCAATTGTTGAGGATATATCATAGGACACACATCTCCTCTTAGATAACAAATTCATCACACCTGTCATCTCACCTCCATTGGAGATTCCATTTTAGGATTCTCATGAATTCTCCTTTGAGCATCAGCTAGGACTTCCAACTTCACCTTACATTTAGCAATTTCATCCTTCTTTTCCACTACCTTTGTTTCTTTCATATTGGAGCCACATCGGTATGTCCATCGACACAAGAGTTCTGGCATTCTAAGGGGGGGGGGGGGGGGGGGGGGAGGCTATGGAGTCTCAAGCCTCTATCATGGGGGATTTCATTGTACTTATGGTCTTCAGAGAGTCTCTTGAGACATATCATTTGTGCTTTTTTCTTTAATATCTCTTTTTGGAGTACGATTTTTCCCATGTAATTTTCCCCATTTCTCCATTTCATAGAGATGTGATTGTGATTGGGTACCTCATTAGGCCTTATTGCTAGGACCCAAGTTTTCTTTTAGCATTACATTGTAGTTTCCTTGCTTTTTCTTAAGGGGAGTGTTAGAGTAAAAGGTTCATTTCATTTCATTTATTAAATTAACTTTACTCCCTTCTTAAGATTTCCCTTTATGCACTTGCATTTCCATTTAATAATTAATTAGTAATTATTAATATTGATCTCCTTCATAAGGATTGATTGGTTGTAAATTCATTCATTCTATTTTGAACAAGTAAATACAATCTTATTGTTTATTGAGAAAATCGTTCTCTCTTTCTTTCTTTCTTACTTCCTTGTAACAAGTTATTTGTATGCAGGATATCTAAGGATCTATGAATTTGTTCATCATCAAATTCTATAGAGAGAACTTATTCAACATGCTATACATTTTTGTGTTATGTCTTGGTAAAGATGATTATTTTATCTAGATAGACCATAGAAAGAGACAAACAAAAGGTTTAAAATATAAATAATCATTCTCATGAAAGTGGTAAATGTATTTATCATCCTTAAATACATAAGGAACCATTCAATCAATCTCTTTATGGATTTGGAACTAATTTTATAGATATGTAAAAATAAGTTGTTGGTGGATACTTTATTTAAAACCAATATTGGTGAAAATATTTGTTCCCTTAACTATTCCCTGAATACATGTGTTCTTCACAAAGATCCTAAATTTAACGCTTTCCCAAGTTGGATGAATCTAACCCATCGATGGAGTCCTAATAAACACCATGTTGGCATAACATTTTAATGATGAGATTGTTGACACAGTTGATGGAGAGTTTGTTTTGGTAATATTACATGATGAATTGACGATGAACTATTATATATGATAACAGTTATATTAGTTATTATGTTGTTATTGGTGTCAAATATTTGACTAAGTGTTTTTAGCATGTTACCATATATCAATTGAGTAAAGGATGAGTTACAATACGAATTATGTGTTGATATCCTACAACAAGGTTAAATTATGAGTTATGTTGCTATATTCATGATAGAATTTTTTTATGTGAAGAATTGATTAAGTTATGGTTAATGAACTCCAACTGGGTAATTGCTAAAATAGACAATGATAGGAAGTCAATCTATTTGAAGTAACTTCAAATAGGTAAAATTTTTGTTTGATTGAGCATATGATATGATTGGTGATGATGTCAAGTTGATGTTTTTAAGATATCATCTTATAAAGTGTACAACTAAAGGTAGTTAAGTGATTTGTAAGTGATGCTGAAAAACAAGTGAACTAAATAAATAGATGAACTAGAAAAATATGTTTGATGAATGAACAAGTGAATAGGTAAATTGCTAAAAGATGAATAGCTAAATAGGAATAGTTGATGAATTTTTAATGGGTGTTCATAATATTTAATTTTTTATTGGGATCAATGGTTATTGTTGAATGTTAGGAAGGAAGTTGTGTGATTTGTGGAAAATTATTGATAACACATTGATTGAGGTATGCAATTCAGGATGATTGTTCAAGAAGTTTCTTTTTGGTCAAAATGGCTTAACAAATAGATCATTTTCCAAGGTAAATCACAATTGTGAGAAGAAAAAATCAGAAAAAAATAATCTAAGGATGATTAGATGTGTTTCATATTATCAAACTTGATTTGGATCATTAGACCTAAGGTTTGTTAAGGTGGTGAAAGGAAGTTCTACTTAAGGATAAAATAATGAAGTTGTGATTATAGAGTAAGTATTGGAATAAATTTCAATCAAGATATCATAGTGCAAATCAAATATCATTTTTTGTATGTTACTCTCTAACCATTATAATAGTAAGATCCCTTAATCAAGTCGATCCTAATAGGTCCCTATTATAAAATTCTCTAACCAGGTGGACTTTTAAAAAGTGTTCAAATTCTTTAGCTATGTTTCTCTTAGTAGGGAAAAGACTTTAATATGTCTATAGGTAAACCCCTTAACAAGGTAGCACCTAACAATGTTGATTGTAGCCCTTAACCTGAAAAGCTCTACACAATACATATTCTAGAAGAGTGTAAAATTATTTAGCATCATCTCACACTATGGTTTTCAACCAAATTGGGTTACTATGATATAAATCTTGTGTCTACACTTTGTAGTTGATTTTATTATGGTTACATATTGCTAAAAATTCATTTTACTTACTATGTTGATTAAATGTTCAAGAGGTTAATGTTTAGATCAATGAACTTGTGAGATTTTATTTTTATTTGGTGAATAAGTATTCACCCCCCAGTAATGTAGACATGATGGTCAAATAATTTGTCAGTTAGTGCCTAAACACCTAATAATTTGGTTGGTTACATTGCTACCAAGCTTCAAAGGGTCTCTAGAGCTTCATAGAGTCTATTGACCTTCATAGTGTAAACCAAGAAAGATGTAGTGTTAACCAAGCTAATAGTCTCTACTAAGTTAGTTGTGTTAACCAAGTAGAAGGAAGGTAGTGTTGACTAAGCTATAGTGTCAACCAAGCCCTTTAGTGTCAACTAATTTCTCTAATATTCACCAAGTATTTAGTGCTAATCAAGTTCATACCTACTCTGAGTGATCAATGTGGACCAAGCACCAATGTCAACCAAGTGCCAGAGCTTGTTGAGTTGACAATGTTGCCAAGTGTTAGAATATCACTCAGTGGTCTTCAAAACCCAAGTTATAGCATTGAGTTAACTTAGTGAAGATTTTTGAATTAGGTATTGTAGCTTACTCCATAAGGTAATTATTTGGATTGGTATATATGTAAGACATCTTGTCATATCCAAATGTGTAAGATTATGTGTATGAAACAAGTCTGAATGTGAATTGAAGAGAGAAGGCTACAAGTAGCATAAGGAAAAGAAGAGTCTCATCTATCACAACAAGGTGATCATTTCTACATCAAAGGAATCTCAATTAGAAAATGGAGTTGTAAAAGCAAATATCACCCACTGGTTCATCTAAATAGGTGCATTAGTCAAATCCTCTAACAAGGTGGACTTAACAGTCTTATGCTAAATTTCCTAACTAAGTGCATAGTTCATTGTATTATATAAATTCATTTACAAGGTGGACTTAACATTTTGTATTCCTCCTAGTAGGTAACATCACCATCAGTGATCATTTATAAGGCTTAATTGGTGAACTTTATATTGTAATACTAAAACTTATGGGTATCATCCCCACTTGACATTTACTTTCTATTTGGAAGGTTTATGGGTTACCAATCATTGTGTCAACTATTATGAATGTTTTATTGGTTTCATTCATTCATGTATGCAATTAGATTAGATTATCTTAAAGAGGATTAATTAATGAGTTGAAGTTAAAGTTTTATTGGTTCCTAATTCACTGCGCACCCCCTCCCCCAGCCCCCATCTCAATCACTTGGCCCACCATACATTTCCAACAATTGGTATCAAAGCATTTGGTTCTCACATTAGAAGTTTAGTAGCTTGAGAAAAGATCAAAGGAAATAGAAGTGTATAGACTTTATAAAGCTATTGAAAATGAAAAGTTAAATCTATGGATGGCAATGGAACAACTCAAGAAAATGAAGGAGTATCTCTCTCAATCCTTGAAAAGAAGAAAAGATCTAGTATTACAGATGAATGACAATCTCTACATAGAAGGAAGAATTGAATACATTTTCCAAGATAGAAGTTTAGATGAAGTTAATGCAGCAATCAAAGACCTACTTGAGAAAAATCTCATGCTTCATGAAGAAGTCAAAAAGCTGAAAAGAGAACAAGAAATTGAGTCAATCAGAATGTGTGAAGACATGGAACAAAAGGACAAAGAAAATGAAGAGAAGATATTGCTAACTGAATAGATAGAAGAAAAGGACAATAAAATTCAACACCTATCTCTTCAGTAAGCATATTTGATAAGTCAACTTAATTGTGCAAATCAAGAGCTTATCAACTAGAGGAAAAACAATGAAAGATTGTAGAATGATATCAACATTCAAAGGAAAACCATTGAAAGAATGATGAAATCTCAAGAAAGCATGAATCAATTGAATTAGCAAACTCAATTTAGACACAAAGGTAAAGCGAGATTAGGCTATATAGATGAAGTTGAATCATCTCAGCAAGAAGCACAAAAGAAAAAAATACCTACTTGGAATCATTGTGGAAAGATGGGGCATACATGAAACAAGTATTGGACAAATGGTAAAGAAAAATTTAGTAAAAAATTCTATAGTATAACAAGCTAGGACATAGAGCAAGTGAATGCATAGAGAAAACCAAGTTTGAAGGAAAATGTTTCAATTGCAACAAACAAGGGTATAAGTCTTCAGAATGCAAGACCAAGAAACAGAATCTAGCAAAAGAGATTCTAAAAGCTATCTTTGGTCGGGATTACAACTCGTGATGTAGATTTCACTTAGGTGGTAAGCATGGACATATTGGAGAAAATTGCATAAGAAATCACATGAGGAAGGAAGACCCTACAAAGAGGTGTTTGGTATGTACAAAACTTGGACATCTAGCTAGAAACTATATGAATTGAGGTAAAGTTGAAGATGAGAAGAAAGTGAAGGCTGATAATATTAGAAGTCAAATGAGGCAGCAATGGATAAAGAAATCTCTAGAGAATGCAAGTCAAATTCTTGAAAATGTTGACACCCAAATCAATGAGTTGGTTCATTCAACCATCTCAAATTAATTAGCCATGGAGATCATTGGAACTATGATTTAGAAGGAGACATCTCATATTAGTTCCAGTCTACAAGCAAGAAGATCCAAATTAGAATTTTAGATGCATTGGGATCATCAAGTTAGATAATAGTTGGAGTAATGTATTAGACCTTATCGAAAAAGGTTAGGATGCAAGATCTTACCAAGAAAGGTTGGGTTGCAAGACCTAAACAAGCTTGGATATAGATGCCATGTTCAAAGTTCTAACTAAGTTGAAGGTATCTATAGAGTTGAAAACTTAGCCAAGTTGGATAGGCTATCACCAAGCTGTCATATGTACAAAGCATTAGTGGTAACTTGAAGATAGATTTTTGGTTAATAGGACAGAATTGAAGGCTTTGTTTATCACTATGCATATTAGAGCAAATAAAGCAGAGCATTCTTGAGCCCCCAAGAAATTTAGAGTAGATTTGTCAAAGAATTATCTTTGCATCACCAAGTGGTAATGGTATCTTCATCCAATAGCAAGGTTAAGAAGGGTTTCAAAATTCTGATAAGAACTTTAGTGCCCACAAACCTAAAGTTAAAACTTTTTCCAATGATTACAGAGGAACTAGACTCAGTTAGAGAACATTCACAAACTCCTCCAAAGGCACTCTTGATTTCAATTCAAGAATTGGGTACTTTTGAAATGAATCAAGTATATGAGGTGTTATGTGTGGTTGGAAACTTGAAACAAAGGGTTTAACCCACATTATACATATGCCAACGGATTTTCAAGGAAAGTGGATTGGGTTTATCTGTAGTCATGTTCATGACATGCAATTCTAGCTTGACCAACCCATTTAGATAACAAATAAGATGATTCATAGGGTCACTAGGTTTCCTATGCCAAACAGACCTAAAACTAAAAAAATCTTTGGTCAGGTTGAGCTAGTGAAGAAGACTTTTTTTGAGTGGGATGGTAGAGGAGTGAAGCTTAATGGAGTCATAGATATGGAGATTAAGTTTTGGATACATGTAATTGCTCACAAAATTTATAGTTCCAACTGACTTAATAGAATTTTGTGTGAAGCTATAGACGTGGCATACAATTTGGTCAAGAATAATCTATTCTTTGACCTCATTGAGTTATAGCTAAGCCAGCTAAGAAACAATATGGAGAGCATTCAAGAATCCAATACTAATCTATGTAAGTTTGGATCACTCCTTGTATGTTTATTCTTTTATGTACAAAATTTTTTCCCTTCAAAAGGTGTTGTGGTATGGAAGAAAGATAGACCTATTCTATATCATATCAATAAATTTATAGATGAAATGGGAGATAATTTTGAGGGCATGATCAATGCATACTTTGAGACCTTTAAGGAAAGGATGCAGAGTAGATTTAGAATACCCAAATAGCTAGTTGATGATTATGAACAAGATATATGTTTCCTTGTGGACTATGACAAGGTGCATATTTAGGCAGTGGCATGGGTAAAACCTCTTGGTTATAAGGTAAAAATTGATGACATAAGAGATATCATTGAGGCTCTTGTCGATGAGCTTATGGATCCTAAGGCACCATATTTTGGTACATATGACGAGGCAAAGACTACAATTTCTTTGGAAATCAAGATTCCTTAAGCCCTAAATAAAGAAAGAAAAATAGTTGAAAAGATCCAAAAAGAAAGAAAGAAATTTGGCTCCCCTCTTCTACTTATAGAAGGAAAGGGAGATGCTATTGATGAAGAAGAAGAAGAAGGAGTAGAGGAACATAAAGAAGAAGAAGAGGAAGAAGAAGTAGAGGAATCTCCAAAGAAAAAGGGGAAGGTAAATATAAAAAAGAAAGCTACAAGGTCCTCTCCTACATTCTTCACTAGAAGGCCTCCCAAGTCTAGGAAGAAGCCAAAGCTTGAAGATGGGGATGATGAAGAAGAGAAATAGTTAACTTTTCAGAAGTCTACTCCTACCTTTGAAGAAATATTGAGAAGACTCATAGAAGGAGGAGGTATGACATATTTTAAATCACTTAAGTATGATACTAGGAGTAAGGAAGAGCAAAAGAAGATTGATGAAGCCATAGTGTAAAAAATAGCTAAGTGGAAATATGCTCCAAGTGAATTGAAAAACCAAGTTCCAGATGTTATACTTAAGGAAGTTGCACCTCAATGGGATAATGTTGTAGTAGTTGCCATGGATATCAGGGAAAAACCTTGAGAAATGTAATGCCAAATCTTTCAGACAAGGAAGTAAAGGAAGCATTAATCAAGCATGAACAAAAGATAACTCCTAAGTTCAGTACATTTCTAATTTTGTCCAAAGATATTGAATCTATTGTGCAATCAAATATAAATGCATGGAAGAACATCTATGGATTGCATGTTGTAAATTCTACTGAGAAGGTTATACAAGTAGATGATGTTGATAATTAAGAAGATGATGATGAGAAATATGATAAAAAAGATGTGGACGATCATACAGTCAATGAGGATCTACATGAGATTTAGGATATCCAAGATTCTAATCCTGAGAAAATAGTAGTAGAGGTAATAGCCTCCCTTCCTAATTCTCCAAGAAAAATATTGATCATATCAAGTTTAAAGAAGGTTTCTACTAATTCACAGAAAATTGAGTCAAACGTTGTTCCACTAAGCACTCAATTGACTATTGGAGCTATTCTATCAAGTGCAATGATGAGTGTTGTTACCACCACTTCATCTACTGAGTAGCAGGCTTTTCTCTTCAGAACTCTAGGGCAGACTGAGTCTCAGCAAGGTATTGTGAATATTCCTACTATTATCAGTAATGTTTTTTGTAGTTTTTCATCAATAAGTGCAATGATAGTTGAGGTAAAGCCTCAACCTAGCACTAAGGATTTGAGTAAAGGAAAGAAAATATTCATTCCTCTATTCCAAAGGAAATGGGTAAAGAGATAGAAACCTCCATTAATGAGATTGACCTTGTTGAGGATATAGTTATTTTGAATTGGGATACCTCTAATCTCACTCCCAAAGATATGGACACCCTTGGAGAGTATTGGAAGAAAAGGGAAAAATAGAAAAAGCTGAGAACAAAAAGGAAGAAGAGGAATCAAGTGCTAGAAGACATAAAAGGTATATTTGTTGATTCACATAGTATTCAAGTTGATGAAAAGAAACCTATACTGGATCAACTTGTTGACATGGTTCACAAGTTTAATGAAGGTCTGAGTAGACAAGTAAAACTATTGTAGAGAGTAGAAAGAAAGTTTGATAACAAAATTTTGGAGAAGGAGGCACAAAAGATTGTTATTGATCAAGTGGAATTGTCCACTATTCTTGTTAATTTTGAAAATTCTATAAATAATGTTGTTTCCTTATTTTTAAAGTTAAGTGATACTGTAAATGTTATCAAGGAAAAAAAGGATGTGTTGTCTAAGATAGATATTGATATGAAGGAAAGTGCACATCAGTTTTCACTTGACCCAAGCACAAGCTCTACACATTTCATTGAGATAATATATCTAACAAACTTGTATGGAAATTTGTTGAGAGAAGAAGCTAGAATCTGGGCTACATTTTCAGCTATTCAGAGTTTGATACTTCCCAACATAGATATGCAGAAACATATTGTTCATTCTAAAACATTAATCCATGACAACAACTTTTCAATTGCTAATCATATGATGGAATTATCAAGTGAAGTACAAATAGCTTTGCACAGTTCCAAAGTTTTGCAAGATAATTGTTGGAAATATTTTAGAATAACTGGGAGGGGGGGCGAATTAGTTATTCAAGGTCTAGATATACAAATAAAACTTTTTCTAACTTAGTGAACCCATAAAACATTCATATTCATAAATGCATCCAAATGAATATGTGAATACTTGAAATTTGTAGGTTATTGTTTAATCAAATTGCAGAAATGTAAAGCATGAAATACAACACATTCATCAGAACATTTGACACAATTATTTAATGTGGAAACCCAATTTGGAAAAAACCACTAGTAACATGCTACTCCTTTTCACTCTTTGAAGTGATGCCCTATGAAAGGCCAATCCTATTAAAGTTTACAATATGCATTGTTAAATGTGACCCCGTTAAGGGATTCCAATCACCCTATTAAAAGTGAGCCTTGTTAGAGGAATTTAGGCCATTCACTTGGAATGCCACCCTGTTAAAGGATTTTCCAATGATTGTTAAGTCAACCTTAATCCAAAGGATTTACCCCAGACTGATATAATTGTTAGAGAGTAACAATAGAGCTTTAATCTAATACAACTTACAACTTCTCTTGCAGATTTCATATCTCGATTTAGTTCTCAATTTTTCTTGGCTTTCATACTTTACAGCTCTGATAGCTTGTTCACCCTTCAAGCATTCATCTCCTTAAGCCTTCTTACTTAGTATTCCATTGTAGACACTTCTCTTGGGTCACTTGATTAAGCAAAACCCCTAATTCCTTCTTCTCCTTAGGTTCTTGCACATGAAACCAACCTCTCTAACTCTTTTTCTTCATGACCAAGCATTCCTATATAAAGGAAATTAGAATATTTTCCCACTCATTATCAATCATCTAAATTAGGATTTTAGATGGATTAAGTAGGATACAATGTATCTACCCCATATCTTGTCTTCTTTAGAAACTTCTCTTAGAATCCATTTGAATGTGCCTAAAAATGGTTTACATCAAATTCTGTGCCACCAGCTCATCAATCTTATCTTCCTCCTAGTTCACAAGTTCCAAGAAAATAAACTTGTAAGCTTTTATTTGGAAAATCTTTGATCTTTTCCATAATGTAGCAACTCGACATTATCATTCTTCTGATGCTTGACACATGCTGCATCACTTGGCATCAACTATAAAATCACTTGGCATCAACTAGATTTTTCTAGTGCTTGGCATCAACTAAAATTTACTTGGCATCTACTATGTTGCTCGACATCCACTAGAATTTTATTTTACTCGACTCCAACTGACTTTTTTCTCAGCTTGCACTAACTTTTCTCAGCACCTACTATCCACTTGATCAAACTTGGTAGAAAAACTTTATTTAACTTATTCTTCTAAACTTTCTAAGTGTAGTATCCATTTTGTAACCTTAAGTAGATCATCAATGCATCATATCATCACTATCTTAGCTAAGCCTTATACTTTATTTCATAATCATAACTCAACCTTTCCTCTAGGTGCTTTTGTTATATCTTGTTGATCAATCCTCCTCATCAATCAACTAAGCGATAATACTTGAATCATTTAAGTAATTATCTTACCAACAAAAAGCAAGTTTGACATCAATGAAAAAAGAATGATTGAGACACGTAGTCTTCTTCAACAATCTCCTTCTTAGCAATACTCTTTTCAAATGATCTTTTCAATTAGATATCAATAATATCCCTCTTTGGCATTGATGACAAACCAAACTGATCAACCAAGTCAATCAAATGATGAACATCTTGTTCAACCAAACTAACTAGGTCAAAATAGTAAGACAATACCAAATAGAAAACTTGTATTCCTTTTATTCCTCTTTCAATAGCATCAATCTTTTGATTAGATTACAAAATCTCTTCCTTAAAACTCCCTCTAAGTTCCTTCTTATATCTTCCTCTTACTAGGTAGATTAGGATTTCTCCCTCTTTCTTTCTAGCTCTCTGATTTTCTCCTTCTTTGTTCTAACTTGATTCTTGATATTTTCCTCCCTCTTTTCTTAGTAAATTGGTTTAGGACTTTCTCTGACTTTTCTTTTGATCTTTTGATGATGTACTTTCTCCACTATTCCTCTTGCACTTGATTAGTTTATGTATTTTCTTCCTCTTTGACAACAATGCCAAAGACATATTCTAAACACTTGGCATCTTTAATACATGTAGATATAAGCTTTTTTAGGTTCTTCAATTTCTCTCTCTGTCACCTTGCTTGTGACTAATTTGTAGTTCCAGTTATGTGATTACTTTAGGTAGTTCCTAAAGTAAGATCTACTGCATCAATTTGTATTATATGAACATCAACATGTTTGATGTAGGGCACTCCCTCTATTTCTTACATAGCATTTGATATGGGTATTACCCCTAGTTTACCTCTTAGATACTCATGAGCATCCTTAGGTAATGGTTTTGTGAAGATATTAGCAATTTGTTCCTTTGAGTTAACATATTCCATCTTCACCTCTTTGTCTTGAACTAACTCTCTTACATAGTGATACTTGATTGCAATGTGCTTTGTCTTTGTGTGCATCACTGGATTCTTTGATATATTGGTAGCACTTGTATTATCACAATAAAGTGTCACTACTTTTGTGATTTCTTCTTTTATTCCTTTGAGTGGTTGTTTGATCCATACAATGTTTGTGCAGTTTATATCAGCAGCAACATATTCTACTTCAATAGTAGATTGGGAAGTACAACTTTGTTTCTTGCTAGTCCATGTAACTAGTATTTTGCCTAATAAGAATGGTCCTCCATTGCTGCTCTTTCTATCATCAATGTTTCCAACCCAATCAGCATCAGTGTAGGCTCTTAGTTCAAACTTTTCATTCTTCTTATAGTATAAACCAAACTCTTTTGTTCCTTTCAAATATCTCATTATTCTCTTCACAACCATCAAGTGATTCTCTTTGGGATTAGTAGAGAATCTAGCAACTATCCCCATAGCTAATGCTATATCAAGTTTTCTATGTACTATATATTGCAATTTACCAATCATAGACATGTACAGTGTCTAATTCACCTCAGTTGAATCATCATTCTTTGACAACTTGTGTCCTATCACCATAGGTGTACTTACCAGTTTGGAATCTTCTAGTCCAAATGTCTTCAATATCTCTTTGACATATTTTGATTGAGTGATGTATATTCCATACTTCATCTGGTATACTTGTAATCCCACAAAGAATTTGATCTCTCCAAACATAGACATTTCAAATTCTTGCTTCATCTGATTTGAAAAGTCCTTACACAAATCATCTTGTCCTCCAAATATGATATCATCAACAAATATTTTAGATAATATTATACCTGTGTCCTTTTTTGTCTTTATGTATAGATTGTTGTTATCATCAATCCTTTCAAATCCAATCTTCACAAGATAAGTATGAAGTCTCTCATCCCATGCTCTTGGTGCTTGCTTCAATCCATATAGGGCTTTATGTAATCTACATACCATGCTTTTATAGTTATCATCAAATAAATCCTTTTGGCTATTCTATGTAGACTTCTTTTTCTAATATATCATTCAAAAATGCAAATTTAACATCTATCTGATAAACTTTGAAACCTTTGTATGTAGCATAAGCAAGTATAATTCTCACTCCTTCCATTCTTGTAACAGGGGCAAATGTCTCACCATAGTCAACTTCTTCTTCTTATGCATATCCTTTGCAAACTAATCTTGCTTTGTTCCTTGTCACTTCACCATTCTCATGTAGCTTGTTTATAAATACCCACTTGGTGCCAATCACATTCTTATCTTTTGGTCTAGGAACTAGACTTCATGTTTTGTTCTTCTCTATCTGTTGAATCTCTTCTTCCATTGCCTTGTACCAGTAATCATCTTCCAATGCATCTTTCACTATTTAGGGATTCTTTATGCTTAACAAACATGATTCACTTCTCACTCCATTTCTTGTCATTTGCCTAGCATCTTTGTTTCCAATGATTCGATCAGCAAGATGATGTCTTTTGACATATTTAGACAATCTTGGCTTATCTCTTGTTTCTACATTTTTTCTTTTAGCTTTAGAGTCACTATGTGCATCTCTATTAGGCATCTCAACATCTCTTTCATGTATACTAATTTCAGAATTAGAGTGTGTATTTTCTTCATACTACAACTTGGCATCTAAATGCAGCTCAGTACTTGAATGCAACTCGACATTCATAGGTAGTGACTCGACAACTACTGAGACTTATTGTTGATTTATAACTTGATTTGTAGCATCTTCTTTAGCATGAATTCATTTATAGAAGTACACAAATGATTTGTATTCTTCTAGTTCTTTTACAGGTATAACCTCATTTACTTCTATAAATTCATCAAAATTCACATTTGCATTTCCACAATTTTGTTAATGTTAGTATTTAAAAACTTATAGGCTTTGCTTCTTGTGGAGTATCCAAGAAATATACCTTCTTCACTTTTTGTATCAAACTTTCCATTCCTAACATTTTTAAGAAAATAACACTTACTTCCAAATACCTTAAAGTATTTCACATTAGGTGGATATCCATATCCATACATTGTTTGCGTACTAGATTATTAGGTTTCTTTAACTTAGGCAAACCTCTAACTCTTTTCATGTTAATGATACTAACCAAATTATCAAAATTAACATGACATAATCTATTGTGCCAAAGTCATACATCATCAAAAAAATTAATAAGACAAGTAGCATTCTCTATATCCAGATAGAATAGATTATTTCTAGTTTGATCACCTTTTCCAATCAACTTCCCATTTGTGTTATATATCTTGGCAGTTTTATTTTCAAATTCTACCTTGCATCCCAAATTATTCAATTGTGACACACTTAAAAAGTTATAATTTAATCCTTTAACATAGTAAGCATGTCATGTAAAATTTTTTCTATGAGTTTGATAGACCCTTTTCTTTTTATCAAACATGGTGCATCATTACCAAATTGTACACTATTTCCATCATAACAAGTTAAGGTAACAAGCTTACTTTTGTCTCCAGTCATGATGTGAGCATCCACTTTCAATGATCCATTTATCATTCTTATTCACACAAGTCACAAGTGCAATTACTTCATCCTCACCAGATTCATCCTTCATTGCAACATAAATCACTTCATCATCATGTTCATCAGAGTCATGTTCATTAGATATGTAGCATGACTTCTTTCCTTTGTCTTTGTAATCTCTACCATCATCTTCTCTTTCTTTTTTTTGGTACTTGTTTCCTTTTGTGTACTTCTTCTTCTATGTACATCTTGCAACAATATGACCAAGTTCATTGCAATTGAAGCAAATGATGGCTAACTTACCTTTGAACTTGCCTTTACCTCTATGAAATCGTCTTGCCAGTAGTGCTTCTAATTGTTAAATGTCTTTCTCATATGTATTACTATCACTAGATGCATATTTTATCTTTCTTTTCTTCTTCTTCTACTTTACCTCCTCAATTTAGCTTTGAAAGTTGATTTAAGACTATCTATTTTGTAATTGTCAAAATTAGATAGCTCAAAGGCAGTGAGTCTACCTACCAAACCTTCAAGGGTTAGAGTGTTTCCTAGTATACATCTCAACTCTTGGATTGTAGAATCTCTAATAGCATAAACAAGCAATAATGTCCTCTAGACCTTACTTAGCATAGTATAATCATCTATTTGACTAGTAGCACCTTTCATTGCACTAACAACTTCTTTTATCCTAGCAACATATTGAGCAATATTCTCACCTTATTCCATTTTCATGTTATCAAACTTACCTCTAAGGCTTTCAAACTTGTCTCTTTGAACATTTTTGTCTCCTTCATAGATGGTGGTCAGGGCATCCCACATCTTCTTTTCAATGTCACATCCTTTGATATCATCAAATTTGGCATAGCTTAGGATAGAGGAAAACTCCAACATCGCCTAATTGTGTTCTTTATTTTTCTTCATATTTTCAGTAGTTAGGGCTCCTATTGGATCAACATGTTCCATTGTAATGGAAGATTGTGTATGATCTCCAAGTCCTCCAAGGTGTAGCTTCATCAAACTTTTTCATCCTGGAAAGTTATCTCTGTTGATCTTGGGTACTTCTCTTTTAGACATCTTGATCTTTGTGCTTCTAGTACCTTAAAACTAGTCCTCTTAAGCAAATGGCTATGATACCAATTGTTGAAAATCTTTTAGAATAACTAGGGGGTGAATCAGTTATTCAAGGTCCAAATGTATAAATAAAACTTTTCTTAACTTAGTGAACCCATAAAACATTCATATTCATAAATGCATCCAAATGAATATGTGAATACTTGAAATTTGCAGGTTATTGTCTAATCAAATTGTAGAAATGTAAAGCATGAAACACAACACATTTATCAACACATTTTACACAATGATTTAATGTGCAAACCCAATTTTGGAAAAACCACCAGTAACATGCTACTCATTTTCACTCTTCTAAAGTGATGCCCTATGAAAGGCCAACCTTGTTAAAGGTTACAATACACACTGTTAAATATGATGTGATTAAGGGATTTCAATCATCCTGTTAAAAGTGAGCCTTGTTAAAGGACTTTAGCCCATTCACTTGGAATGCCACCTTGTTAAATGATTTTCCAATGACTGTTAAGTCAACCTTAATCCAAAGAATTTACCCTTGACTAATACAATTGTTAGAGAGTAATAGTAGAGCTTTGATCTAATACAATTTACAACTTCTCTTGCAAATTTTAGATCTCTGTTCAATCCTCAATTCTACTTGGATTTCATACTTTGTAGCTCTAACAGCTTGTTCACCCTTCAAGGATTCATCTCCTTAAGCCTTATTGCTTAGTAGCCCATTGCAAACACTTCTCTTGGGTCACTTGATGAAGCAAAACCCCTAATTCCTTCTCCTCCTTAGGTTCTCACACATGACACCAACCTCTTCAACTCTTTTGCTTCATGAGTAGACATTCCTATATAAAGGAAATTAGAATATTTTCCCACACATTATCCATTGTCCAAATTAGGGTTTTGGATTGATTAGGTAGGATATAATGTATCTATCCCATATCTTGTCTTTTCTAGAAACTTCTCTTAGAATCCATTTGAATTTGCCTAGAAATGGTTTACATCAAATTCTATGCCACCAACTCATCAATCTTATCTTCCTCCTAGTTCACAAGTTCCAAGAAAACAAACTTGTCAGCTTTTATTTGGTGAATCTTCAGTCTTTCTCATAATGTAGTAGCTCGACATTATCATTCTTTTGATACTTAGCACATACTGCATCACTCAACATCAACTATAAAATCACTCGGCATCAACTAGATTTTGCTGGAGCTTAGCATCAACTAAAATTCACTCAACATCTACTATCTTGCTCGACATCCAATAAAACTTTCTTTTACTTGGCTCCAACTAAATTTTTTCTTGGCTTCCACTAACTTTGTTCAGCATCTACTATCCACTTGGTCTAGCTTGGCAGAAAAGCTTTATTTAACTTATTCTTCTAAACTTTCTAAGTGTAGTCATCCATTTTGTAACTTTAAGTAGATCATCAATACATCATATCATCACTATCTTAACTAATCCATGTACTTCATTTTATAATCATAACTCAACCTTTCCTATAGGTGCTTTTTTTCTTGTGGATCAAATCCTCCTCATCAATGAACTAAGTGATAATACCTGAATCATTTAAGCTATTGTCTTACCAACAAATAGCAGGTTTGACATTAGTGACAAAACAATGATTGAAACACATAGCCTTCTTCAACAATCTCTTTCTTAACAATACTCTTTTCAATTGACCTTTTCAATCAAATATAAAAAATAATTGGGAAAAAATAATGTCCATAGTTTTGAAGGTACATAGTGATTTCCTTTCACATTTTGGTGCTACCTTGTAAATATGTAAAAAAAAAAAATGGCATTTGTGTCAAAAAAAAAAATGGGAAATAGTTATATCAGACAAAAAGGAAGATATATGTATATAAGGAAGAAGACAACATAAAAGGGGAAATATAGAAAGGGGGAAATATATGTATAACAAAGCTACAAAAACACTCTTGAAAAAGAAAAAATAGAGTTAGTTTAAGTTGAGTACCAACACAACGATCAAAACTGAGTTACAGAACCAAGCATATTGACAAGGGGAGTTTTGACTTATATTTTTTTGATGTATTCAATTTTTGTATTGTACAGTTTCATAGTAGATGAAGATAATCACACCATTGTCTCTCTCAAGGATACTATCTATTCTAAAGACTACCTATTCCATCATGAAATACACTTGAGTTGTCAACCCAGGGATGTAGGACATGAAATGGGTCAGCATGGTATGTGCACTAAGTTCCTTTAAGAGTCTTAACACCTATGTTGTAGGAAAGTAAAATGCATGAAAAGAATCTATACTATTGTTACAAAATAGTAAACACATTTGGGCTAACAATAGATAACTATAGAAAGCTTTGGAAAATGAACCTAAACTAGTTACAACTCAAAACATCCACCATGATCATTTTCTGCAAGTGCTACAGGAACTTTCATAGTAACAATGTTGTAGGATTAATACAATAAATGTATCTTAAAAATAGGAAATTGCAAAGAATGAATCTACTCTACCTAAATCTATTCTACCTCCTAGGTAGGCCCCCTTGGTTGGTTTCAAATAACTATGAACACAACAAGTATTCTAAAACCACTCTTTCATTAAAATCCTTCTTTGATTACATCAACTGAATAATTCATGAAGAACAAAAAAGGAGTAACTTTGAATCTTAAACCAGCATTGTCTATTTTCTCCTTAGCTTACTAAGATGATCCAAATCCATTATATGGATGATTGGATACTTATTAAAAACATGACATAAAAGTATTGAACAAACATTGCCAAAAAAGAAGGTGAAAGATCAAGTATGACATAGTACATTTATTACTAAGCAACTAAATAATAACTTGCAAGAAATATATCAAGTTGTGTCTCCTAGATTTTCTAGACCAATAACTCCTCTATAGGCACAACTTATCCATAGGAACTAAATTGGGCTTTCCTTACCATGATTGGTCTCCATCATCATCTTCCTTTAATGCAGTAATCACCACCCTTTGTGTCACTCTTCATTTTCCTAAAATTTAGAAACATCTAGAACATATATACAAGATAATGGGGCAACTAATTTGGATGGATGAATAATTTAGAGATGACAACAGCTAGGCTGGTGGGAGTTCCTACTCTTATTTAGATATTAGAACATAGCTTAAGATATTTATATGAAATACTACATTCTATGTATAATATTAAGCAAAGTATGTCATGCACACTACCCATAGGTTTAGTAAGTTCTAGTTGTCTCTAGCATAAGTTCACAAGATATTTACACAAATGTTTTGGAAATGTTTTTGACAAAGCACAAAGAGTAAGTCCAAACTATGAAAACTATATCAAAATTAAGACATTAATATGCCTCATTATGTATGATAAGTGTTTTGTCACTAATGCCAAAGGGAGAGATTATTGACTTGATGATCAAATCATTTGTTAGTTAGAACCTGAACACTAAATCAATTGGTTGGTTACATTGCTATTGAGCTTCAAAGAGTCTACTGAGCTTCACAAGCAAAAAGAAGCATAAGTTGAGCTTAACAAAGTCTTTCAAGCTTCACAGTGTAAACCAAGTAGGATATAGTGTCAACTAAGCTAACATTGTCTATCGAGTTAGTCATGTTAACCAAGAAGAAGGAAGGTAGTATTGACCGAGCTACAGTGTCAATTGAGCCCTTCTTTTCCAATCCAGTTCTCTAGTGTTCACCAAGTCTTTAGTGCTAACCAAGTTTGTGCCTACTCCATGTGATCAATATGGACCGAGCACTAGTGTCAACTGAGTGTTAGATCTTTCTAAGTTGACAGTGTTGTCAGGTGTCAGAATATCACTCGAGTAGTCTTCATAACCCAAGTTATAGCATTGAGCTAGCTTAGTGAATATTGTTGAATTAGGTATTGTAGCCGACTCCATAAGGTAATTATTTGGATTGGTATATATGTAAGACATCTTATCATATCTAAATTTATAAGAGTATGTGTATGAAGCAAGTATGAATGCAAATTGAAGAGAAAAGGATAGAAGTAATATAAGGAAAAGTAGAGTCTCATCTATCATAGCAAAGTGATCATTTCTATATTAAAGAAATATTAATCAGAAAAAAAAGTTGTAGAAGTAGAGATCATCCATTGGTTCATCCTAATAGGTGCATTAGTCAAATCCTCTAACAAGGTGGACTTAATAATATTATGTTAAATCTCCTAACCAAATGCATGCTTCATTGTATTGTATAAATCCTTTTACAAGGTGGACTTAATAGTCCTTATTTCTCTTAACAAGGCAGATCACTAGAAGTGATCATTTATAAGCCTTAACTGGCCAACTTTATACTGTAGTACTAAAGCTTGTGTGTATCATCCCCACCCCAGTTTTACTTTCTATTTCAAAGGTTTATGGGTTGCCAATAATTGTGTCAATTGTTATGATTTTTTTATTGGTTTCATTCTTTTAGGCATGCAATTAGATTAGATTAGCTTAAAGAGGATTAATTAGTGAATTGAAGTTAAAGTTTTATTGATTCTTGATTAACACCCCACCCCCCCCCCTCCCCCTCTTAGTCACCTAGCCCACCATATATTTCTAACAAGTAATTGGGGTTAATATTAATAATTTCTATCAAGTATTTAGATCCCTAGTTTGGAAAGGTTAAGATCTAGGGAAGAATGTGTGTTAAATATGTAGAGGAAAGATGTACCTAAGTTTACAAAGGACAACTTCAATACATGGGTAAGAAAAATAAAGTTGCATTTGTCAAGCCTTGGAGAGAAAGAACTAGATCATCTTACAAAAAAATACATTTCACCTACTAATGTTGGAACTAGAAAGGAGTAACTAAGAGGGGAGGGGTGAATCAGTTACAACAAAAGAAAATCCAAAAGTCCCTTTAAGCTGTCAACACAATATAAAATCAATAACTTGTTGTAACTCGATTAACATTGAATATTTTTCTTTAACTCGTTAAGACTAAATATATTACTGTCACTCAGCATAGAGATCTTAAGATATAAATGTAATTAACCTTAATTAACTAAGTTGTAGAAATATAAAGCAAATAACATGAACACATGATACACTAAGATTTAACATAGAAACCCAGTTTGAGAAAACCACCAATTGCAATTAGTTATTGTTTTCCACTCTTCTAAAGTGAGCCCTATTAGGAGAAAACCCTATTAAAGATTACAAAATACACTATTAGGTGTGACTCTATTACAGGATTTAATTCACCCTATTAGGAGTGGCCTTGTTAGAGGTCTTCAAATACTTCAATCTAGAAATGCCACCTTGTTAGAGGATTTACCAAATAGCCGTTAGGCTAACTCTGTTAGGAGATTTGATTCATTGCTACAATTATTAGAGAGTAACAATGACTTGACCTAATTGCTGATACAACTATGTTTTCTAATTTTAGATCTTTTTTCTAGCTTAATTACGTGATCATCTTTAATTAAAATGTTCTTTGTAGCTTGGTCAACTCGGATAACCTATACTCTTGCAAATATCCTTCCAGTTTGCTTCCTTAATTTATCTTCTTCATTCCCATGCTTACATTATTCAATCCTCAACTTGAACTTATACTTATATGAATAATCTTGTCAAGTTAGCTTGAACATACTTTTAAACAAACAATTTTTATCCCTTAAGTTTGCTAGCATTAACCAATAAATCTATCAAACTTAATATGTTATCAGTCGGCTAATATAGAATTGAGTACTTAGTCAACTCAAATAAACTCTTTGTTAACCAATGCAACTTAGTCAATACTAATTATGAACTAACTTTCCTTTGGTAATAGAGTGAACTTGGTCAACATAAAATCCATGCTAACTTTCCTTTGGTAATCGAGTAAGCTCGATTAACATAGGATCTACCTTTGATGCTCGAGTGAGCTCAATAAGAACTAACTTTGAAGTTGGTTATAACTAGAAAACTTGGCATACATAGGAAACTATATTTAATGCCTAAGTGAGATCAAAAATCACTGACTTTCTTGTAACATCAAAGACAACATATGTAATTGAATCATTATTTTCAACAGTCTTCCTCTTTAGCATTGATGGCAACACGACATGTCATAGTACAATGAAATTTTAGAGAAAAATAGAAGTAAGGATAATATCCTTAGTTTCATTGTGATTCTCATCCATGAGAACTCCCTCTATCAGTGAGAACTTGCTCTGACATCAACCTCTTCCTTTGGAACAATTCTCTAATTTTTCTGACTGCAATTTATCCTTCTGAGAGAAAACTCTCCCTATGATCTTTATACAAAATTTATGAATTGGTATGATATCAAGCTCTCCCTCTTTGACATCTAATGCCAAAGACAACAATAAATATATTTTCATATACTTAATGTACTGATACATATGCAATCTACTCTAACAATACTGCATCAAACTGAGTGATCTTCAAATGCTCAATTGATGCATCACTAAAATCTGATCAGTGAGCTTCAGATAGGGGAATTACCCCTAGCTTACCTCTTAGATAAAAAAATTCATCCTTAGGTAATGGCTTGGTGAATATTTCTACAATTTGTTCCTTTATATTCACATATTCCAATCTCACTTCTTTTTCTTGCACTGATTCTCTCAGAAAGTGATACTTTATTACAATGTGTTTAGTCTTGGTATGCATCACTAGATTCTTGGAAATGTTAATTGTGCTAGTGTTATTATAGAAGATAACTATTGCATCCTTGATTTATTCCATCATACCTAACAATAGTTGTTTGAACCAAATGATGTTTTAACATTTAATTGTTGTTGCAACATATTCATCTTGTATTGTAGACTAAGAGATGCAATTCTTCTTCTTTCTTGTCCAAGATACTAGCTACTTTCCAAGAAAGAATGCTCCACTACTAGTGCTTTTCCTGTCATCAATACTTCCTTCCTAATCAGCATTAGTGAAGGCTTTCAATTCAAATTTACCTCATTTCTTATACCATAAGCCATAATCTTTAGTACCTTTTAGATACCTCATAATTCTTTTTATTACCGTCATATGATTTTTCTTTGGATTAGTAGAGAATCTTTCCAGCATACCGACTGCTAATGTAATATCAGGTCTTGTGTGTACCACATACTAAAGTTTTCCAATCATTGATATGTATGTACTCAAATCTACCTCTTTCAAATCATCATTTTTGGAAAGCTTATATCCAGTAGTCATAGGCATTCCAACTAGATTTGAATCTTCCATTCCAAATTTCTTCAATATCTCCTTGATGTACTTTGATTGAGTAATGTAGATACCATCTTTCTTTTGTTGAATTTGCAAGCCAAAAAATAATTTAATCTCTCCAAACATTGACATTTCAAATTCTTTACTCATTTCCTTAAAAAAAAATTGCATAAATCATCATTGCCAGTGAATAATGTATCATCTACAAAGATTTCTATCAGCACTATCTTCTTATCTAGTCCTTCCTTGATGTATAGGTTGTTGTTGTCATTTGTCCTTTGAAAACCAATCTCTATTAGATGAATGTGCAATCTTTCATACCAAGCTCTAGGGGCTTTTTTGAGACCATATAAAGCTTTATGTAGTCTAGAAACCATATCCCTTTTGTTAGGATCTATGAAACCTTTAGGTTGCTCAATATAGACTTCTTTTTCTAGGATTTTATTCAAGAAGGTTGACTTTACATTCATCTGATATACTTTGAATCCTTTATGGGTAGCATAAGCAAGTAGTTTTCTAACACCTTCTAGTCTTGCAACAAGAGAAAAAGCCTCTCAATAATCAATATCTTCTTCTTGAGCATAACCTTTGCATACTAATCTTGCCTTTTTTTCTTGAAACTTCTCCATTTTCATCCAACTTGTTTATGAATACCCATTTTGTGCCAATTAGATTTTTGTCCTTGTGTCTAGGAACAAGAGTCCAAGTTTTGTTCCTTTCAATTTGATCTATCTCTTTTTTCATTGGCTCAATCTAGCTTTCATTTTCTAATGCATCTTTAACAGTTCTAGGTACAAACTTAGTAAGAAAACATGTACCTTTAATTTTTTCCTTGTTATTGTACCTTTTGACTGATCTCCAATGATTTTCTTAGGTGCATGATATCTTCTGACATATCTAGAAAGTATAGGTTCCTTCTTTTTGAATTCACTTACTTCACCATACTCAAAATGATCCTTTGAATCATGCTCAGGTCCCCCTATCTATGACTCAAGTCCTTTGGATTGTACCTCAATTTCCACTTGCTAAAACTAAGGTCATTCTAACTGTGACTTGGGTCTTTCAGACTGTGACTTGGGTTACATTGGTTGCAACTCAGGTTGAACTAGAGATTTAGGGGACTCAATGGTGAAGACTATTGATTTCCAAATATATTTTGTTGAATCTTAGGTATAGTATCAAGTTCAAAGTAGACAAAGTTCTTGTCATTTTCAGGTTCTTTTCTACTTTGTTCTTCACTCTTTTATGCAAACTTGTGAATTCTCACATATGCAATTTTTGTGACTTTGTGAGTAGAAAGATTCAAACATTTATATGCCTTTCTCTTGTTGGAGGATCCCAAGAATATTCCTTCATCATTTTTCACATCAAATCCTCCTTTCTTGGACTCTTCTAAAATATAATATTTCCTTCCAAATACTTTGAAATAATAGACATTAGGTTTATAGCCATACCATAATTCATAAGATTTTTGATCTGAGTCCTTCTTTAGTTGAACTTAGTTTAAGGTATGAACTATTGTGTTGATTTATTCCTTCTAGTATTTGATTGCAACATTTTTCTCTATCAGCATTGTTCTTGCACAATCCATAATTGATCTATTTCTTCTTTTTGTTATGTCATTCTGCTGAGGTGTATTAGGTGCAAATATCTATCTTTTGATTCCTCTTTCATTACAAAATTTACTAAATTCATTTGAGATGAATTCTCCTCCTGTATCTAACCTTAGACACTTTAGTTACTTTCCTATTTCTTTCTCCATGCTAGCCAGATACCACTTGAATTTTTGAAAGGCTTCAGATTTATCATTTAGGTACATAAATGTCATCATCCTAGAATATTCATCAAAAAAATAAAATAAAGTACTTATCTCTATAGTATATTTCTATGGCAATGGGTCCATAGAGATCTATATAATGGACCAACTCTAGAACTTCTTCAAAATGATAGTTGTTGCTTTTGAAACTTGTCTTTCCCATCTTCCCAATTTGACAATTTTTGCACATGCTCATTTAGGTTTCTTTAGACTGGGAATGCCTCTCACTCTTTTTTTCTTTCTTATGTTGACTAGGTTATCAAAATCCATATCACACAACCTTTTATGCCATAACCAAATTTCCTCTACTTGAGCTAGAAAGCATGAACTTTTAGTTGGATCTAGATAGAATAGAATACCTTTTGTTTGATTGCCAATCCCAACCATATTTTCTTTCCCATCCAGCAGCTTGGTCTTGCCATTCATGAATTCTACCTTGAATCCAATTTTGTTCAATTGTGCCACACTAAGTATATTATGTTTTAGTCCTTCAATCTAGTAAGCATTGTTACACCTAAGTTCATCAGTCAATGTAACGCAACCTTTTCCTTTTACATAACAAGGTTCATCATTTCCAAATCTGACACTCCCACTATCATAGTGTTCCAAGTGCTAAAATTTAGCTTTAGTAGTATTCATGTGGTGAGAAAAACCAATATCAATAATCCATGTTTCATTTTTGCTAATATGAGAAATGAGGGCCATATTATCATTTTCATTATCTAATTCATTTTTTATAGCAATGTAAACCAGTTCATCTTCATCGCTACTATCAAACTCTTCAGCCATATAAAAATATTTCTTACCTTTATTTTTGTAGTCTTTGTATCTTTTTAAATATTTCTTTCCTTTTTACTTTTCATGTTTCTTTTCTTCTTTTCCTTCTTTGTTTGGACACCTTGCAACAACGTGACCAACTTCTTCACAAGAAAAATAGATTAGAGGTATTTCACCTTTGTATTTTCCTTTTCCTTTGGGGAATGTTATTTCAAGTAGGGCTTCAATGACTTCAAGGTCATCATTAGAATTGTGTTCATCTTCATTATCAAACTTTTTGCTTTTAGATTTTCCACCTTTCTTCTTGAGTGATAGTTTTGCTTGAAATGCAAACTCAATGCTACCAAAGTTAGGAACATAATTATCAAAATTATCTAACTCAAAGGTTTTCAACCTTCCCACTAGTGCATCCAAACTTATATCATTTTTAGGATCATATCTCATCTCTTGAATACTTGACACTCTAATTGCATAAATAGGAAGAAGAGTTCTACTTACCTTGTTGACTACTGTCATGTCATCTATTTTCCCTCCTAAGGCTCTCATTCCACTCACACTTGCTTTGATTCTTTCACTGTATTGTGTAATTTTATCATCTTCTCTCATCTTCATTTGATCAAACTAGCCTCTTAGACTATTTTCCTTAGTTCTCCTCACATTGTCATTGCCTCTATAGATATCTTTTATCTTGATCCACATTTCATGAGTAGTAGGACAATCTTTGACTTCATCAAATTTAGCATAATTGAGAGTAGAAGAAATGTCAATCATCATTATATTATGATTCTTCTTTTCCACAATTTGATCAATAAACAAAGGTCTAGCAAGTGCCACATATTTTTTATCCATATATTTTAGGCTTTTGTCTCCAATGGTTGCCAAATGTAGCTTCATGAGTTCCTTCCATGCTTGGAATTTATCTTTGTTCAGTTTAGGAATCTCCTCTCTTTAAGACATCTTGATCTTTAACGTAGGTCTTTGAAACCTTATCTTTAAGCACCAAATGCTCCGATACCAATTCTTGGAAATGGAAAGGAGTAATTGAGAGGAGATGGGTGAATTAATTACAACAAAAACAAATCCAAAAGTCCCTTTAAGATGTCAACACAATATAAAACCAATAACTTGCTATAACTCAATTAACACAGAGATCTTAAGATATTAATGTGATTAACCATAATTAACTTAGTTGCAAAAACATAAAGCAAGTAATATGAACACATCAGATACCAAGATTTAACATGGAAACCCAATTTGGGAAAACCACCAATTGCAACTAATTTCTATTTTTCACTCTTCTAAAGTGAGCCCTTTTACTAGTCAACCCTATAAGAGGTTACAAAACACACTATTAGGCATGACCCTATTATAGGATTTAATTCACCCTATTAGGAGTGTCCTTTTTAGAGGTCTTCAAACACTTTAATCTATAAATGTCACCTTGTTAGAGGATTTACCAAATAGTTGTTAGGCTAACTCTATTTGGAGATTTGATTCACTGCTATAATTATTAGAGAGTAACAATGACTTGACTTGATTGGTGATGCAAATATCTTTGCTAATTTTAGATCTCTATTCTATCTTGATTAATTTATCCTCTTTGATCAGAATGTTCTTTGCAAGTTGATCAACTCAGATAATTTGTCCTCTTGCAGATATCCTTCCAATTCACTTCCTTAATTCATCTTCTTCAATCCTCAACTTGACCTTATACTTATTAATAATCTTGTCAAGTTGGCTTGAATATACTTTTAATCAAGCAATTTGTATCCCTTAAGTTGGCTATCATGAACCAATAAATCTATTAGATGAGAAATATGTTGTCATTCAGCTAATATAGAATTGAGTACTTAGTTAACTCAAAGAAACTCTTCATTAACCAACCCAACTCAGTCAATATTGATTTAGAACTGACTTTTCTTTGGTAACCAAGTGAACTCAATCAACATAGGATCCATGATAAATTTCCTTTGGTAACTGGGTAAGCTTGGTTAACATAGGATCTTCCTTCAATGCTCGAGTGATCTTGTTAAGAACTAACTCTGAAGTTTCTTATAACTGGAACACTTGGCATACACAGGAAATTGTCTACAATGCCTGAGTGAGATCGACAATTACTAAATTGCTTTATAAGGCTTGACATTTTGTGTAACATCAAAGACAACATACAATTGAATAATTGTTTTCAACTAGAACCTTAATTTATGAAGAAAGAAGAGAATAATGACATATAACTTTATGATGATAGATATTCCTAGTGCTCTATCTAATGTTGAAAATGTTGATATCAAGGATATGGGAAATACAAAATATATGTGGGATAAAATGGTAAAATTCTATGGAGTTGATGAGCATGTATAGAATGCTAAGGTGAATACTATCATAGGAAAATATGATGAATTGAAAGTGCAAGAAGTTGAAAGCATTGCACAATATAGTTCAAGGTTAAAGGAAGACATTGGTTCAATCAAGGAAGCTAAAGAAAATCTTTAATAATATTATGTTGTAAGTAAAATCTTGAGAAATAATTTACTCTAGTATGATATCAGATTATATGTTATTCAATATTGAGATCAATTAAGCCTGATAATATTACTTTGGATTCTCTAGTTGGAAAACTTATTGCCTTGAGTTCAGTAACTTTGGTAATAGTATTCCTAGGATTGAATCTGCTTCAAAGATTCTTTAACTATTGGTTTTTCAAGGAAAGGGAATTAATTTTCTCATAGTTATAATGATCATGATTTTATATTGGTAGAGGATAGAGAATTAGAAGATTTTGAGGCTTTTCTAGCTAAGAGATTACCTAAATACAAAGGAAAGTATGAATTTAAGAGTTGTTACATAACTAGGAGGGCAGGGGTGGGGGGGGGGGGGGGGGGGGGGGTGAATCACTTATAACTAGATATTCTACATGCCTTCAAAACACTTTAGACCATTTCAAATGCTATAACCTTTTAGATCATTAACTCAGTAACAAGATCTAGAAGTATAACTTAGACTGATATGAAATTTTCAATGATTTGTCACTTAATATATATTGAGTATCAAAATTATGTTCCATCGTATACTGAATTTTAGCAATAAATAATAAACATGATATAACTTTGCAATATCATAAGCATTCACACAATTTAGCACAAGTATTTAACGTGGCAACCATGTAAACAAAAAAAATCACTTGGGAATTGACAACCCAAAATTTTCACTCTTCTAAAGTGAGCTCTATTAGGATTCAAATTGGTTAAAGGTTACATACACATTTTTAATACGACCTTGTTAGAGGAATTTCACCAAAGATTCTCTAGAACTTTTTCATTCTTTGACACTTCTAAATAATGGCCTTCTTTAAAGGACTTATAGACACTCAATGGAATATTAACATATAGGATTTCAAAAGATTGATAGGTTCACTTGGTTGATAGATTTTTCTATTATTATGATTAGATAGTATCAATGAAATGATTTGTTATGTTTAACACTACCTTTCTTTTTCAGATTTCTAGTTCACTCAATTTCTATCATTTGATCTGTTGGGCTAATTCACACACTTCATACATCAACTTAACCCTCCCTTTTATTGATCTTTGTAATATTTTTATGTTTGGTTCTCCTTATTTATTCAACTTCTTTAACATCAACTTGATCAACTCATTCAGTGGCATCAACAACAACAATAAACATCGTGGTCATCCTTTAAATAGAATTTTTTTTCATTCCTCTAGAATCTTCTAAGTTTTCCACTTATTCATATTCTTTAGATCTTCCTCAATTTCTTGTTAATTGAATCTAGACACTAGAAAAATATACTTTCACCTTGAACCTTGTGCTCCATTTCCAATTGTTAAATATCCTTCATTAGATTTTCTTTGAATTTCTTTATTTGTTGATCTCATAACAAACTTCATCCTTATCTTTAAAGCTTCTCAAATAATCTTTATTTTCATCAATGTCAACCTCAACTTGAATATATTATTAAATCATTCTTTCTTCACATGCTTGGTTAACATTATATCATGCTTGATCAACACTAGACTAAGTTAACACTAAAATTATTTGGTTGATGCTACACTTTCTACATCTCTTCTCCAAGTTCTCAGTGACAACTATAGTAGATCGATTAATTTTGTGTGTCTTCATTCACCAACCAAAATATATTTCTTATACATGATTCCAATAGTTAATCAAATCATGTAAAATAATCAAACCAACACTATACTATCAAATTCCAACTTATTCAAGTGCTCATTGAATGACATACACTTATCAACACTTACATCATCATACTTCAAACCCCCTCTTCATCAATCAAATGATATGGTACTCTACTAAATTAGCATAATATCTAACCAACTAAGGTTTGACATAAATGATAACATAACAAATGATATGACCCTTTCACATACATTAAGATCATTATCAATTGGGGATAACAATCTCCCCCTTTGGCATTGATGGCAAAACATAAACACATAAGATATTATATTACATTATGAAATATCAAATGCCAACACATATTCATCTCTTTGACTTCATTTGGGTTATGTACAATAGGTTCAGCATCAGGCTCTTCAGTTCCACATTTTCTCCCTCTTTGGGTGTACTCCTCTATCCAGTAGCATCTTCAATCAACTATGCAATTACTCCCTGTTAGGATGTTATCTTCCATATTTTTTACTCTCCCTTTTATAGAAATCTTGCAATCAATCCATTATAATTCTCTCCCCCTTTGACAACAACTCCAAAGGTAACTATAATTTTTAATGAGAAACCTATAAAACCTTATAATAATACCTTGTACCTTGCATGTACAGAATTCATTAGCTTCATTATCACTTTCACAACTTTAGGAAATAATCCCTAAAGACTAAACTCTTGCATCAACTCCACAAAGATATTATAATAACCCATAAATTAATGCAACATCCATCTTCTCCTCCTAAATCTTGGATAGGAGAAGGACCCCTAACGTACCTCTCAAATACTCAAAAGCATCATTAGGAAATGGTTTTATTAATATGTCTATAATTTTCTTTGTAGACTTCACATACTCTAGTATTACTTGTTTCTCCATAATTTTCTCTCTCAAGTAATGATACTTGATAGATATGTGCTTAGTTTTTGCATGCATCACATGATTCTTTTATATATTTATAGTGCTTGTGACTTGTTTTTGCATACATTCCAACAAAGTAGACTAAGAGATACAACTTTTTGTCTTTCTCCACCATGTAATCAGTCTTTCTCCTAGAAAGAAAGCTCCACAACTAGTACTATTTATGTCATCAATATTTCCTACCCAATTAGCATTAATATAAACTCTAAGTTTAAAATTACTTTCTTGTTTGTACCATAGTCCATAGTCTTTTGTTTCTTTCAAGTACTGAATATCCTCTTACTTGTATTCATATGTGTCTCCTTAGGATTAGATGAAAATATTGCAACTATTCCAATTGCATGTGAAATATTAGGTCTATTGTGTACAATATATTGACACTTCCCAATCATTGATCTTTATTGTATCACATTCACTTTAATAGTGTTGTCTTAGATAATTTTCATCAAGTGACCATAGGTGTTCTAGCTACCCTTGACTCATCAATACCAAATGTATTCAATATCTCCTTTATGTACTTGGATTCAGTCATATATATACCACCTTGTGTTTGATAAACTTGTAAACCAATGAAAGATTTGATCTCACCAAACATAAACATCCCAAATTATTTTATTATTTGATCAAAAAAATTTGTGCACAACAAATAATTATCACTAAATGTTATATCATTTACAAATATCTCATCTATTAAAACCTTGTTATTATCTTCACTTCTCAAGTATAGATTATTATTATCACTTGTTTTAACAAATCTAATCCTGATTAGATATGAATGTAACCTTTTATACAATGCTATCGATGCTTGATCCAAACCATATAGTACTTTTTTTAGTTTGGATATTACATGCTTATGATTTGTCTCCACAAATCCTTCATGTTGTTTAATGTAAATATACTTAACATCCATTTTATAGACTTTAAATCACTTGTAAGTTGCATGCACTAACAATATTACGAATCCTTCCAATCTTTCTACAAGTCCAAAGTTCTCGTCATAATCAATACCTTCTTCTTGTGCATAACCTTTACAAACTAATCTAGCTTTTTTTCTCACAACTTCACCTTTATCATTCCACTTATTCCTAAATATCCACTTGGTTCCAATTACATTCTTGTCTTTGGGTTTTGGTACAAGTGTCCATGTATTAGCTTTATCAATTTTATATATTTCTTCATTCATGGTATTTATCTAGTCATCATTATCAAGTGCATCTTTCATAATTCTTGGTTCAAATTTAGAAATCAAAGATGTATTGACCTTCACCTTACCTTTTTTCATGGTTCTAGCACTCTCATCTCCAATTATTTGATCTTGTGAGTGATTCCTTCTCACATAATTTTCTAAGATAGGTACAATTTTGTGATCTCCAACATTATCTTCACTCATTTGGGGCTCAATATTATCCTCAAGTTGTTCTATATGTGGCTTAGGTAATATAGGTTGTTGCTTGGCAATTTTTTGTTGTTTCTTACTATGCCTTTGTAATGAATTATTTTCATTCTTGGGTATAATAGCATATGTTTATCATATAAATACATAACCTTGTTGTAATCCCTAGTATCCTTATTTCTTTCCTCGTCATTCTTATTTGCAAACTCATCAATTCAAACATTTTTACTTTCAATCATTATGGAGTCACTTTGTTCAAACATTTGTAAGCCTTGGTCCTAGTAGATTAACCTAGGAATATATCTTTATCAACTTTGGAATAAAACTTCACATTCGTTGCATCTTTATGAATATAACACCTACTTCAAAATATTTTGAAACAACTTACATTCAGTGTATCACCATACTAGAGTTTATATAGTGTCTTGTTTGTTCCTTTCTTTAATTGAACTCAATAGAGGATATAGTTAGTAGTACTTATAGCCTCTCTCTAAAACATTTTTGTGAATTCATTAGACATAAACTCACCACCTCTGTCATATCTCAAACATTTCAATTATTTACCAATTTACTTTTCAACTCTTTCCTTATGCTACTTGAACATTTCAAAGCATCAAATTTCAACTTCAAAAATATAACTGTCATCATTCTAGAAGTCGTCAACAAATAGTATAACATATATATCCCCATAATAACTCTCAAATTTTATAGTTCCACGCAAATAAATATGTTCCAATTCCATAATGTCATTAGGTAAATGCATCTTACTTGAAAAACTAGAGTTAGTCATCTTACCAATTTGACATTGCTTACACATAGCATTTTCAAGTTTATGTAGGTTTGGTAAGCCTTTCACTTTCTTATTTCTACTCACTTTGACCATATTCTCAAATCTTATATGACATGGTGTCTTATGCCACAATCATACATCTTCAATTTTAGCAAATAGGCATGTACTAATAGTAAGATCTAGGTCAAATAGGTTACCTCTTGTTTTCTATCTAGTACCAATCAAGTTTCCATCATCATCATAGATCTTTACCTTTCTATTCTAAAATTACAAATTGTGACCTATATCATCATATCTTATTTTATCATTCAGCATCAAAATCATTCCCAAGTTTAACAATTCTATCTTCATATTCTTCAAGTTTAACAGGCAGTCTTACCTTCCTCATCCTGCTTGGCTTGAGCAATATAAATGGAAATGGGTTCAACATGGGGAATTCTTTCATTTTTTGGGTATCCCCTTCACCTTCCAAGGTCTAGCTCTTGAACTCTGGAATGTGGTTCTTGCCAGAATAGAGAAGAAGCTAGAGTATTGGATCACCAAGCCTTTTTCCCTAGTGGGAAAATTCCAGATTTGCTCCAAAGTTTTGGCTGCCACCCATGTTATTATTCTTCCTATTAGACTCCTTCAAAGGCCTCTTACCTCAAACTTGAGCGCCTTTTACATGACTTCCTCTAGGTGTCAGCTAGACACTTCTCACCAAGGCTTTTATAGAGTTGTATGGGATTTATGTTGTCTTCCCAAGGAGTCTGATGGCCTAGATTTTTTGTTCACCCAGCCACAAGGTACTACTTTATGTGCCAAATGGATGATTCAAGCTCTTTCAAGAAATGAAGCCTGGAAGATTTTTCTAAGAAATTGCATTTCCTCAAGCTTTTTGGTTCACTGGACAACCTAGAAGGGGATTGGGTTTCAAACCCTTCTTTTTACCTCTGAACCTATTAAGATTCAAGGTACTAAGATTATTTAGAAAGCCTAACAAGCAATTAAGCCTTGGGTTCACTGGGTTGGCAATGGGTTTAGAGATGGAGTTTCCATGAACCAGCATAATCTCTGGTGATCACCTTTATTTACTATCCAAGGTGTTCCCTTGGATAAGGTGTATAGGGTTAGTACTTTATGTTTCTTTAAACACGGCATAAGAACCCCTAAACATCTTTTTTCTAGAGTTACTATGAGCTTACAGTTGTGGGAGGACATGAGAAGACAATTCTAGCTCACTCATCCAGATTGGCAGACTTTTGATCTTCTAGTTTTTGTGGTGCCTTCACATTTGTTACATAAAGTGGGCATTCAGTCTTCTTGCCCTTAGTGGAAGGATTGGAAGTGGTATCCAGACACTCTGATCACTAGCTATAAACCTAGATTAGGCTACCAATGGCTAGTTCCTCACCTGCCCATGGTTGACATGCTCAACCAATGTTGGCATTTGTATTCCTTGCATCACACTTGGATTCATATTTTCTCTACTATGTGGCACACCATTATTGAACCCAAAATTGAACATTTTACTTGGTGTATTCTTTTCTAGGGCTTGCCTTTGGGCCCCTGGCTGTAGCACCTAGGAGGTCCTGACCCTCTTTGCCCTTTCTATGAGTCTTTTTTGCACTTTTTTGGTTTTGTAGATGAGCTTAATGTTACTGGAAATGGATCCATGATCTCTTTTGCCCCTTCCACCTAGAACCTTTTTCTTGGCATATGGCTCTTCTAGGTGATACTTCTTTGATACCCTTCAAATACACCCAGATATGTCATGCTTTCGGATTACAGATTTTATTTACCATTTGGAAATATTGCAATGCAATCATTTATGCTAACAACACACTTGATATTAATGTGGCTATGTACACTAAAGCATGTATTTATAACACTGTCATGTTGTAGATTCAAGTACAAATGGATAATGTAGCTTTGGAGGTGGCTCACTTATAGGAGCTTTTGGCTCATTAGGGAAATTCCCCTTGTATGGTTGCTTGTGCTCCACTAGATGTGACCTCTTGATACTATACCCCTCCTTGTAGTCATCATTGAGGATGTACCAATTTTGCTCACCACTTGCACATGCCTCGCTCTTAGTCACACCGCTCTCCTAGTGGTGGTTCTTTTGGTCAGTGCCACTCCTTTGGAGGTTCTAATGGTTGGCACCACTCTACCTCACCTCCCCAGAGGTCTAGTTTGGGGTGGTCCCCAATGGCTCCTCCTATTGCTCCTACTACTAGTTATCCCTCTACTTACTCAGACCCCAAGTGGGTGTTTTTTCGGCTGGACATAGCCATTTCTCCTCCTAGGCCTAAGGGAGAGAAAGATGAAGATAATGTTGTTGTTTTTTATGACAGATGGGCTCCTCCTAAGCCATCTACTCACCCCACCCTCAGGTGGGACTCTTATTATAAGGATCCCCCTTCCTCAACTAGTGCTACATTGGCAGCAGGAGGATTTCTTTGTTTTATGTTGATTTCCATTTTTTTTTATGAATACTTGATTCCTAGCCTATGGATGTATGAACTTGTGGGGTGATCCCATTTCCCCTAACCCCTTTTTTTGTAAAATGTAACTTTATTGTATTTTTTTAATAAAAGGAAAGTACTATTCATCAAAAAAAATTATTAATATCACTTGTCATGCGATGTGAACATCCACTATAAATAATCCATGTATCAATTTTACTAACATTGTAAATTAAAAAAATGTCGTCCTCATACATTTCCTCTTCTGGATCTTCTTTAACAACAGCATATACCACTTCTTTAGCTTTATTCTCATCATCAAAATCTAATTTGGTGTGTTCCTCCCCAATAACATAGCATGAATTCTTCCCTTTGTCCTTATATTCCTTGTTATTTATGTCTTTTTTCTTGTTCTTGTCTTTCTTGTCACTCATGTTCTTATTAGGACATCTAGCAAAAACATGACCAACTTCAAATTGCATTTAAAGCATATTAGAGGGAGTTTGCCTTTAAATTTTCCCTTGCCTCTTGGTAGCCTTCCTGCCAATAGAGATTCAATCTCATCCGTCTCATTATCATTTGAATATGAATCACTCTAATCCTTTCTACTCTTTCCCTTCTTAGAAATTTCAATGGTTAATGATAAATTAAATGCCTTTTCAATCTTAAGCACATTATTGTCAAAGTTATTTAACTCAAATGTAGTCAATCTACCAACCAAACCATCAAGTGTAAGATCATTACTAGAAATAGCTCTAAAATCTTGAATTCAAGATACTCTTCTACCATAAAATGTTGGAATTATTAATGGGAAAATAAGGTACTAAGAGGGGGAGGTGAATCAGGATCTACAACTTTAAACTCCTTGAAATAAAATAAGTATATTCACCATTTTCCCATCCCATATCTAGATCATATACCATATAACCATAAACTATAATACTAAAATAAATCTAAGTATTCATCACATCCATCAACATCAAAATAAATGTAAACACATAACACTAAATTTTTGGTTACCCAAACACCTTCCAAGCTGAAGGTAAAGCTAGGGTGGGGATGACACCCACAAATCTTCACTACTATAGTAATAAATTGTGCTTGTTCAAATTACAATGTTTGATCACTTTTGGTGATCTATCTTGTGAGGATTCCACCCTATTAGGAGCTTACAAGACTTATTCAGTATACCTTGATTAAAGGATTTAAACTTACAACTAAGTAAGCACTTTGTTAGGAGATTTAAATTGGTCTGTTAAAACTATATGTTAAGAGATTTTCCCTGATCCACTTGTTAGAATGTCTTAGTACATGATCCTTTGGTTAGCACTTTATGCCAAATTATAGATCTTCTCTTTCCTTGTCTAATTTGATCTCCTTATATAATATATTATATTATACCATTCACTGCTACATTTCTCTATATGATCATTAAACATAGTCCTTCTTCACTCTATCCTTGACCTTCTCACACATACACATGATCATCCTTACAATTTAGGGATTGATAGCTTCTTAAATAGAGAACTAGAGAAGGTTATAGATCATGATCAATGATCCCAAGTTCTCCCTTTTATTTCTTAGTCCTAATTTTATGATTAGTTATTCTTCCTTCCTAGGGATTGATGTCCTATTATAAATCATGTAATTACCTCCTTGGCTATCTTTACAATCCAAAAATATCACATAGAAACTAGCCAAAATGATTTACATAAGTATTTTCTCCATCACAAATACATACGTCAAAACTAGTTTACTTGGCACTTGAATCTCCTGATGCTCAGTCATAACTAATATTCATGATGTCTCTCAGCTTCTATATGCTTAGAAATAACCGACTTACTTGGTATACATTGTCTTTTCTTTTCTTGGTATTCTCTATCTTTACTTAGCATATACTATGACTCACTATATATTGGGGTTCTCAACAACCTTAGACTTACTCAACTTGTACTAAAATATAAACAAGTCAATGAATATTAGGCCTTCATTGTCTGACCTAGTCATAGTGATGAGTGGCCAACTCTTCCTATAAAATGACTAAGTGTTCGACTCTAATAGGTAACATGGCTTAAAGATCAACAATCTCCCTCTTTGACATTAGTGGTGAAAACACTTTTTCATTACTTAGCATTCCATTCAAAATTATGATTCTTAGGTTAGTTACTAATGTCATGATTATTATTTCCCCCTTATTTTTGTGAAATGATTATGATTCATTCAAACATGGCTTAGAGATCTAGAATATCCCTCTTATGCTTATGTCATGATTATTATTTCCCCTTTATTTTTGACACTTATGGCTTGGGGTTTGTAGGGGTCAAATTGTACTTATCCAAAAATGATTTATGATTTTATAAAATCTAATCTAATCCATGACTCCAAAGAGACCATATAGATTCCATAAATTGAATCTTGATTTCTAGTTGAGCTGCTAGCTCTACTAGACTATCTACAATAGAGCAATGCAGATCTCTCTTGACCAAATTTTTTGCAACTGATAATCCCTTCTTCATGACCTCAAAATGAGATAGCAACATGGTTTGAATAGAAATCAATGTAGTTATAATGTTTCCATTATTAGCCATCAACTCATCTAATCTTACTTGAGAAAAAGTCAATTTATTGAATTAAATAGAGCTTGAACTTGCATCCTTGCCCAAAGAATGTTTGCATGCCTTCAAATATTCTTGCAATTTATCAATTGACTATTGATTCTCCATTGTGAATAACTCAACATCACAAAGCTTTATATACAAAGAATAAATGTTCTACAAAATTCCTTCTAAAATATTTACAAGATTTGAAAGTTCAACCTATTGATTGCAATTTCTATGGAGACTTTTTCCAAAACTTTGTGCTTAAACTTCTTCTCAGTCCATTTCATCAATTTCTCATTGATTTCAATATCCTCATTATTAACCTTATCAACAATATGAACTAACTGTACTAAAATAGGTGTCTACTCATTTACATTATGAATATTAAATGCATCTACAAAAATGTCCTTTATATCATGAAATACCTATTTTTTTCTTTTACTCTCTTCTTAACTATTCTTGCTTGGTCTTTCTATGCAGTAATACTTTGCAAGATTTACATTTGTTTGAATGTCATTGTATCAGGGTCATACTTGGGAAGTGCAATGACCTTGTCTAAAGTCACTGGAGTCTTAGGTGACTCAATCTTCTTCTTTATTAACTATGACCTTAGTGTGGTGACACTCAACAATGAGATTTGTAATGGTGTGCCTTTAGCACCTAGTCTTGGTGTGTTTTGTCCTGTAAAAGTACTCTCCTTCTGAGTAGGTATAACCTATTGAACATGTATAATAATTAATTCTTTAGTAGAGACAAGAATAACACTTGGAAACTATATTAAGGTTGAGATTGACTCTTTCTCGTTTGGCTTCTTGGTATCCTAAGGCTTTGGTTGCTCATCCTCCTTTGTTCCCTCAATATGAGGTCGTAAGGCATCAGTTGTAGATTAGTCTACTTGTCGTTTCTCTTCTTTATTCTTTTCAATAATAAAATTTTCCTCAAGTGGTGGATAGTTAATCACAATTATAGCTTTACCCTACTCCTTGGCACTAACATCTTGTTGAACCTTATCATCAACTGTGATTGAAGTGATTTGAAAATTATCAGTTGGGGTGTTCATAGTTGGTGATCTTTCAATCCTTGGGTAATCTTGAATTTGTATTAACGCTGCATTGGTGCAGGAAAGAGGAATTTCTAAGGGTGTAAATGTTGCATTTTTTAGTTCTTTCTCAGTCAAAGAATTTTGATTATACTGTGTCCCATCAAGAATATCTTCTATTATGACAACATCTTGATGTTCACTCTCCTCTACCTTTCTAGTTATTTTCTCTTCCAAATTGTCTAGTTCATCATAATCTTCTTATTTATCTAACTCTACTGCAACTCTACCTTCTTCTTTCTCTTCTACTTCTATTGGAAGTAATAGTCCAAATTCCTTTTTCCATACCAAAATACTTTCCTATATAACAACTTCTACTTTATTCCTCAAAATTTTATAATCTCTTATCTTGGGCACAAATTTCTTTACAAAATCTCTTAGGGAAATTTTAAAAAAATTAGGTGGAATCAAGATGGGGTATTAAGAAACTATATTTTTCTAGTGCTAAAATGTATCATTGGCTTCCTTTGTCGAAGAAAATTTATTCTTCCTACCTCTGTTAATGGTGTCAAGCATTGGTTCACACACTATACTAAAGTTTTTGATAAAATTTCTATAGAAGGTGGAAAGTCCATGGAAGCTTCTTACATCACCTTGGTTCTTTAATGGTGGAGGCCAGTTGATGATTGCATCAACCTTCTTAGGGTCCATCTTGAGATTACCTTATGAGATCACTAAACCTAGGAACACAAGTTCCTTCATTATAAACATGCACTCTTCCAAGTTGATCACCAACTTGTGTTGATGAAGCCTTCTTAATACCTGTTCCACATGATCAAGATGCTCCTGATTGTTATGACTGAATATTAGTATGTCATCGAGGTAAATAACAACAAATTTGCCAAAAAAAACAATGAATATCTCATTTATAAGCCTCATGAAAGTACTAGGGGCATTTCTTAACCCAAAGGGCATCACTAACCATTCAAAAAAACCTTCGATATTTTTGAATGTTTTCTTCCATTCATCTCCTAATTTATCTTGATTTTATGGTATCCATACTTCAAGTCTATCTTGGAAAAGTAGCAAGCTCCTCCTAGTTGATCAAATAGATCCTCAATTTTGGGCATGGGTAATCTATACCCTAAAGTAATCTTGTTGATAGCCCTACTATCAATACATAACCTCCACTTTCCATCCTTTTGGGAGCAAGGATAGATGGAACAGCACAAGGACTTAAGCTTCTTTGTATTAGGCCTTTTTTTAGCAAATCATTCACTTGCTTGGAAATTTTTGCATGTTGGTTTGGGGTCATCTTATAAGGTGTCTTATTAGGTAGAGAAGAGCTAAGTATCAAGTCAATTTGGTGACAAATGTCTCTAATGGGAGGGAGGCTTGTGGGCATATTAGTAGCAATGACATGACTATATGTTTGCAACAAGTCTTGTATCTCTTGTGGAATAGGATCTTTATCAATTTGAAGTTATGGTTTTCCTTGGCTTAGAGACCAATATAAAACCTTGGACATTAGGTTCTTTCAAGGCTTTGATCATTTCTTTCTCCCCTATGGTCACAATAGTAGACACTACTTTAGGATTAGGCATGGGTTTCATGGTGAAGATTACACCATTCATAGTTATAGAGTAGGTAATATTTTTTCAATGATGAATGGCATCAACATCATATTTCCAAGGCCTTCCTAGGATTATATGAGATGCATCCATTTCTACAACATCATAGAGTACTTCATCCTTAAAATCTACTAAGGAAAACTCTACCCATACTTGTTTAGTTACTAGAGTTTGTTGACCCTTTACTAGCCAAGAAACATGATATAGAAAGAGGTGGGGTTTATTGGGTAGTTTAAGTTTTTCTACCATTTTAGAAGATACAACATTTTCAGTTGGCCTAAATCAATCAACAAACTACATACCTTGCCTTCACACTTGATCTTTTTTCTAAAGAGATTCTTTCTTTGGGGTGGCTCTTGGGTGTAAGGGATCTACAAAAATTCTTGCCTAATCATTAAACATGCTCCTTCTTTAGGTTCAAGGTCCCTATAGTCAAGTTTCTCTTCCTCCACAAGTTGTGCTCTTCTCTCCCCTTAATTGTTATTCCTCTTCTCAAGGCACTTTCATGTATGGTGTCCTACTTGATTATAGTTGTAGCATGTGAGAGGGTCATTGCCTCTTCCTATCCCCTTGAAATATTTCCCTCCTCTATAGTTCCCTTTAGAACTTTGTCCTCCCTGATTCTTGTTCTGATTAGTAGGTTTGTTTGCACTACTCTATCCCTTGTTCCAAGAATTAATCTTGGGTTTGAAATTCATATTATTCTCTTTGCCTTTATTTTTATCTTGCCTCCTTTTCCACTTTTCTTCCACTTTGAGGGCTAATTGATAGCACTTATTCACTGAAGTGGGAGTGTAAAGGCTAAGTTCTTCTTGGATGGGTAACTTAAGGCCATTCATATACCTTGCTAATTTTTCTTCCTCATCCTCTACTATGTTGGTTTTCATATACAACTTCAATAACTCCTCTATATAGGAACTAACATCTAAATCCTTTTGTTTCAAACTTTATTTTCTCCTATGGAGTATTACATGCATAGTCTTCAAGCCCATATGTTTCTCTAACTAGTGCCACCATTCTATCCCAAGAAGAAATCATGCTTCTTCCTTTCTTCACCCGCTTAGTCTAGATGATGTTCCACCAAGTTAGGGTTTCTCCCTTCAACTTAGACTTTTCCATCTTTACCCTCTACTTCTCTAGAATATCTTCACACTAAAAGAAATTGGTCAGGGCTTCTATCCAATCCAATTCCACATCAATATTCATCTTGCCATTGAAATTTGGCAATTCCAACTTCCCTTCCATGGTTCTTTTCTCCATGGATTTGAGAGCATTCAAAAGAGGTCTTTGTTCAGTAGCCACTTCACCATCTTCCTCAAGGTCTTCAACCTTAGTATTCTTGTCTTCTTTATATTGTGCCCCTTTTTGTCTGTCCAACTCGCCTTCAATTTCCCTCAACCCCTTTACTAGAGTAGCATTAGTTGCCCTTTGTTCTCTCATTATCTTTGCTAGTTTAGCATTAGTCACACTTGTAGGTATTTCTTCATGTTCTTCAATAAGAACCATGGATCTGATACCACTTGATGTAATAAATCCTAGTGGGATTGATCAAATGATGATCAAATGGTCCTAAGACCCTCTTCGCTAAAATCTCTTCAACCAAATGTCTTGGTATGATGATCAAAAGTGAAAGCACCAATCACAAGTTCTTAAAGGATGATATTAGGTTATCACAACCACTCACCCCAACAAGGAAAACCCTAGTCACAAGGGAACCCTACAAATAAGACAACTTATAACAAGTTACTCACAATGCACAATTTGACCAATTTTGTTAAAACAACCCTAAACTTCATGAAATGACCATGGGAGACTCGTACTTAAGGAAAAGGTCTCTTTAGGTCATAAATTGAATGAACCAATGGTTAAAATCTAACTATGAAACTTCTAGCATATGGTTGCTTTGTTAAGTAACTCAAAAAGGCTAGTAGCCCTTTTTGATGAAAAACTAACTTAAATGAAAATATCTCCTCACAAGCTAGTGAATAAATGAAACTTTTGGATACCCTTTTGGGACTTACAAAACATGCTAAAGCACCAAGGTTTGATAACACAAAAAATGGGCTTTGCTCAAATTCTCGTCTAGGCAATTGGGCCTATTAGGTCTCCATTAACAATGGAGGTACATATTCTAAGACTCCATGCAAAACAATTATGAGAACATATGAGGGAAACCCTAGAAAACTCACAAACCTAATTTCAAGCCTTGATGCCAAGTTTGGAGCAAGATGTGGGAGATGTTGCATTCATTTCCTAGCATGCGCATGGGACTTGCATGCCTAGGGTATCAAATATCTTATGGTTCCCTATAGATACAAACTTGAAACCAATTTCATTTTATCATACATGATAAAAACTATGATTTCATCAAAGGTTGTTAGATTCCCATGGTAAAATCCCTACCTATGCCTAAAAATGCTTGAAACCTTAGTTTGGAAACTTTTCCAAACCAACTTATACAAAAAATATGGATATCTTGAGTTAGGAGATAGATGGAGACTTCAAACTAGATGCATTGTAAAGATACTTAATCCACCTATCTAGAGATGTGGGTCTTAACCCTAGATGTGTCCATACAAATCTGTATAATGTGTGATAGTAGACAAGTTGTAGGAAAAATAGAGTATTTAATTGATTTGAAAAGTGTAAGTACATCATTTTTCCTATTATTGAGTTATCATTTTGCACAATTCTTAATGGAAAGAATCCTTTTGAACTCATCTCTTGAAAATCTGATCTGGGACCAACTCCAAGGTTTTGGGTGATCCTGTGGCCTACTAGAATCCACTTAGTTGAAGATAAATATATTTGTTCACAAAAAGGCCTTTGTTGGTTTGTACCAATTTCAAATAAAATTATAAATCTCCTTATTATTTCAAAATTAACCACAAAAAAGGATATGTTTTTTGGCATTTTCTATTTTTAAATGAATATAATCTAACAATGCAACTATATGAATTCCTAATTTAACCAAGGGTTAGAAAATCAAACAACAAAGATAAGGTAACAAGAGATGAAAGTAAATAGCATAATAGGAAAATTCCTAACAGACATAAACCATGGTAACAACATGTCTGTGAGTTAAATTATTGAAAGAATCAAGTAGGAAACCAATGAAAGTAGGAGTAGCACTTCCTCAAATCCATTGATGCAATCGTCAATGTAACTGAAAGATTTTTCACTTCTTATCAAATCACAAGGCCATAGAAAGTGAGCTCATGCAAGACAAGAAGCTATGTAGGACCAAAAGGGTGATCTCTTCTCCAACTCTGTATGTCAATGGAGTTCATCAACACACAGCAAACACTAGAACTAAAACATCACACAATCAAATCAACACAACAAAATTATTGGCTTCATTATTATCATGATGAATAAGAATCCACAAAAATAACACACTCTAGCAAGAATAACTACACTCAAAATAAGAGCACCAAAAGCATATATTATTGTATCAAAATATTGGCTTGGAATACATATCACATTCCTAAATTTATAAGAAATCATCTCCTCAATTTGTGTTGAGAATGAGAGATCTCTTAATGTAAATATATGCTTAAAACTAATAAAACAAAGCTAATTATATACAAACTAACTCTTTAAATGGTGCTAAGTAGGTCTCCATCCTTGTTTATATCAATTAATAGGTGCATGAGCCTTTACATGTCTCAAAAAAAAAAAGTAGATAAGAAGAAGGAAGCTCCAAGAGGATCTGGGAGTCACTAGAAGCTCCAAAAATGGAAGCTTAGCCTTCTCTAATGTTTTTAGGACTTAAACTATTGTCAAAATGCATTTTTGGTACATGAAAAGCCCTATATTTGGAACTATGAGTTAATTTTTAGTGCACCTCTAGAGTAGTGCACCTTGCACACCTGCATGAAATTTGTGCGAGGTGCTCAATTCACCAAAAAATCAAAGTTCTCAATTTTGAAAATGGTTTTTGGATTTTTCTCAAACAAGGTTTGGGAGCACTTTAGTGTACTTATTTTTCTTTTTTTTATGATTTACACCCTCTTTATAGCCCAACATTATCATAGATTTGAACTCCTACTTCTTCTATCTGAACTCCCAAAGTACATGTGTTGAATCTTGTCACTAATAGCTGCATAAGATGAGGAACTTGTTCTAGTTCATGTGTCCAACCTCTGTATCTTTTATCTTTAGTATAAATTTATGAATCTAATCTTACGTGTGACTCCTTCAAAGGTGAAGGTTACCAGGTTAGGTGAAATCTCTGTTTCTTTTGATAATGAAGATGCTATGATGATTTGCACACTTGCACATTATGCATCACACTTTCATGTTATGTGCACCTTTGTGTTATGCACATCTTTATGCACTATGAATTCCATTCCTTGATTTATTTTCTTCTCTCTAACTACTCGATCCTTCCTAGTTAGAAACTAGGTAATCTAGATTATCTAGTTTGATCAAATGTTCAAAACTTTTTCATATTTTTTAACAAGATTTTCTAGGCATTTTTAACTAGCTTTTTTGGAGGCCTTCTACTCAAAATTTTAAGTTGAAACTTTCATCATTCCCCAAAATCGTGTATTTGAATTGAAATTAAACTTTTAGTTCTTCTTCTGATGGTGTAAACGATTTTGAATTCTAAGCTCTAGGTGAAAAGTTATGACCCTGACAAGTTAAGGATGCCTTTTTATTTGCACAAAGAAATAAACATTAGTTATCTTATGTTAGAAGACCCAAAAGATGACTCCACAAGACTCATACTAGTCAAAATAGACAAGACCATGGATTTTTTCCCCCCAAAAGCCAATTTTGTGCACTAGCGCACCTAGCGCACCTTGGAAGGTGTCGTAGTTTTCTTTGAAAATGGAAAAGTGTGCAGCTACACACTAGTCCACATGCACACCTTAACAAGGTGTTCATGTGCACTTGTGCATTGTGGCATTGTGCAAGTGTGTGGGGGACCAGAGTGTGGATCTCCATAGGTACACACCTTATGAAGGTGTGCACCTCCAAGGGTGCACATGTGCGCACCTAGACATGTGTAGGTGCACACTTTAAGCACATGAAGTCTTAAAATTGACATTTTTCTCTATTTGATTGCTTAACCCTTCCCAATTAGAGGTTGGGGTTTGATCTAGACCTAAGGGAGCATTCATAATGACTGACACTTCAAAGTAGGTGTCTCATAGGGAATTTTAAACTAGGGGGTCTCCATTTTGTGACTCAATATGGGGCATGTGTTGTGAAACCACAACACCTATCACTTGCATGAAAGGGATTATGAAGGCCTTCGAATGGTCATAAAAATATTTCAAACATTTTTGAGCCAATGGGGAAGTTTTTGCATTATTTTGCAAAAAGTATCTAAAGTTTTTGATTAGGAAAACAGGTTTTACAGGGATCCTGAAACCCAAAGTTTTATAGTAGAAAACAACTTAAAACTAAAAAGATAGAAAAAAAGCTGCCTCAAAATGCCAGAAACAAAAAGGCCCAAAGCCTGAGAAACAAAGGCCAAGAATAGAGCCTGGCGGGCAGACTAGTGTCCCTTCTTTTCCATTGCCTACAGGGTTTCTGCAGCGTCGCTTTGCTTCTGGTTGGCCTCTTCCTCCTGGATCTTGGGGGGAAATGCTTTTGGTCCCCTTGACTTTCCTGGTTTCAAGTCTCTTTCTGAGGATCTTCCCGGCTGGTTCTGTGCTCTATACTCTGCTCCACGTTCCCCACAAGACCAACATTGGTCAAATAGTCCCCCAGATTAACAATGTTTTCATTCAAGGTATGGAGGGTATCCACAATCTGTTTAGTCACAATTTGGTGGTTGGAATCTAGCCTTTGGACCTTTTTCTCAAGTCGGGTGATTCTGTCCTCCTGATTGTCTCTGGGGTCCTGGCTTCTATCTTTTTCCTGGCTGCCCTCGTGGTCTTTACTACCTCTGGCCTCATGATCCTTGACATCCCCCCTATTGTTGGTCTAGTTGGACCTGTCCTTCAAAGTCTCAATTTCTTGAAAAAGCCACTTAATGGAGCGAAAATTGTCAATCAGGCTATTCTTTGCATTGTTGAGAAAGTTGAAACCTGTTTCATGAACATTGTCAGAGAGAACCAAAAGAGTCGAGTCAAGGAGCTTGTCATAGTGGGTGCTACTGTCAAGATCCCCCAACACCTAGATTTTAGCAAGTTCTCTGACAATGCCCATACTAGCCCTATCCACATTGAGATTGCTCCAGGCTCTTCTCTTATTTTCCCTGATGGCCTCCCCCCCCTTTTCAACCATGATTTCTATCATCTCTTCTGGGTGCGAAATAGGGACCTCCTGGGGGGAGGTGGGCGCAGTAGGGCTGCGAGGAAAATTGGCGAGGTCACTGAGATGATCATGGGTTGGGGTCTAGTCCAATTTTCTTTTCTTGGGGTTATCTTGGGTTACCAAGGGGGTCACCTCCTTCTTGTCATTATCTTTCTCCTTTTCATCTTCCAACTCACTTTCCTTCTCTGCCACTGAATCCACCTCCTCCGACTCCGTATCTGACTCATCACTAGACTCCTTAGGATGAGGGGAAGGGGGGTTAGGGGGAGGGCACCTAGGGCTCTTCCTGCTAGGGAAGCAGGGAGAGGGATTGGCTTTTGGGGTTTCAGACTTGATAGATTTCACAACGTGCACTTCCCCTGAGTCTGAGCTGGCGATGTCCTCTGAGGAGCCACCCGAAACCCCAATGGACTTGCCTCTTGTCTGGGTTTTCAAAAACTCAAAAATGAGGAGCAGAAGGCCTTCGTGAAGGGCGGGGTTCTTGACAGGACATTTCTTGTAACTCTCTATATTCTTAGTCATAGAAGTATTAATATAGAAAGGAAAGGAGATTTTCACTTTATGTCTAAAATGATTAAGCAGAACAAAATGATGGGTCCTGACTCTATCAAACCTGGGCTCCAAAGTGACATACTCTACGATAATCCTCAGAACATGCCCCCAGATCTTCTTGATGGACTCAATGTCATAGTAGGTGTCAATCTTTACCAGTTTTCTTTTCTCCTTATCGTTCTTGATGAAATCGTTGACAGCATTGGCGGACATCTTCTTATCCCTAAAGAAGCTAATGCCTTCCTGGGAGAAGCCATCACCTCTGCAATGAGACCCTTTGTGATTTGGTGGGAAACACCATCAATTTTGACCTTTTCATTGTGTCAGGTTTCAACCATAATCTTGGTAACCCCCGCGTCAAAACCATGGAGCCTCTTCATGAAGCTAGTTATGCCGCCCTTCTGGAGTTTTTTCCAAACCTTCCCTTTTTCTTTCTAGCTCTTCGTTTCTCCCCATGATCTCTTCTAATCCTTTCTCCCACCATTGCGATATTATGCCTCTCTAACCCTAAACCCTTAACAAAATTGTAGAGCTCAAAGATGAAGAAATTGTTAAGGACAATAGCTTTAATGCACGTGTTATTGGGTTTCACTCTGGCTTTCTTTTGCTTGTGTATTTCGTACACGTTATTATGAAACAGTGGGGGTTCCACATAACTCCAAATGATTCCCTTTTTAAAACATGATTTAGCATGTCTCATCATCATAAAAAAGATTTTGAGTTGGTACCTTGAATTTTCTTCTTTCGGATGAGCTCCATAGCCGCCGTCAGAAAATGATTATTATTTTCCCACGTCATCACCGAATTGAATGTGACCGCTACATTTGCGAACCAATCAGCAACCACGTTAGCTTCATGGTAGACATTGCTGACGTGGTAATTTTTAAATTTTCTCAAGTCCATTTTTAGGTCCTCAATTTTTTTTTCAATGGTCCATGAGGGTTTGGTTACTCCTAAAATACAATTTATTATATTTAGGGAGTCTCCTTCAAGCCACAGATGTTTGATCCTTGAGTCCATGGCTAGCTTAACAGTGAGTCTGGCTGTATTGGCTTCAGCCAAATGGTTGGTTTGGTGACCAATAGGGGAGGAGATAGCAGTAATGCCCCCTCCCAAGCTGTTTCTTATGATTCCACCGCATCTGGCGGGACCAAGAATCCCCTTAGCCGCCCCATCGAAATTGGCTTTATGCCAGTTTTTGGGGGGGAAAGACCAAGTAGCCTGCTGTCTTATTTTGATCCTGTCTTCTTTCTTGGCCTTAATTTTCCCTCTATCTTTTATATTTCCATCTCTAGCTGTGGAATAGTTCTCTTTCATGAGGCCATCAATTTTCTCTACTATAATACCCTCAGGAGCTTCTCTGTCTCTGAATATCCTATTGTTGTGCTCCTTCCATATTCCCTAGAAAAAGTGTGGGATAATCCAGGAACTCAAAAATTGGGAGTTTAGGCCTTTGTGGTTGCTACTCCACTGTATGAAGAATTCCTAGATATTGGCTAGCAGGCACCAGTAGAAGTTCATATTGGAAGTCAGGAGACTCCACACTCTAGAGGAAAAGGGGTAGTGAATGAAAATGTGATTAACCATTTCCAGGTCATGCTTACAGAGGCAGCATCTGTTGGGTATAATTTGGCCTCTCTTGGCTAAATTATCTAGGGTAAGGATTTTGTCTTGCAAGAGGAGCCAAAAAAAAATGTTGATTTTGGGCGTTAATCCAGGGGTCCAGGCCTTGGCCCAAATAGGTTTCTCCCCTGTGCCCACAAGGGAAAGATAGCCTGAGGCTACAGTATAATGGCCTCGAGAAGAGTCTCCCCAGACTAAGGCGTCACATATCTGGTTGATGTTGATAGCATTCAAAGAGGCCATCAAAGGCTCAAGATCCTACAAAAACTTTGCCAGATTGTGCCATTCATTCCCATTTCTATAGTTCCTAACCAACATACCATATCTACCTATTGCCTGATTAGCCCACCTATCGAATGAATGATGGTTATTGAGAGGTTCCTAAAAAAGCCAGCTGTCTTGCCAAAAAAGGATTTTGTCTCCCATTCCAGCTTTCCATTTGGCCCTGGATTTAGCAAGGGGAAGGGCCTTCAAGATACCTTTCCAAATGATAAAACCCAACAGCAGCTCAGCCCCCTGGAAAATGGAGAAGAGAGATAGGCCTCCTAGGTACTTCTCAGCCAAGATGTCCCTCCAAACACCTATGCCTTGAAAGATGCACCAAGGGAGTTTAGCTAAGAGGGATTGGTTGAGGTGAGAAATTTTCTTGATTCCAAGACCTCCCTGGCTTTTGGGCAAGCAAACCTAGTCCCAGGCAACCAGGTGGTATCTCTTGTGGTCATCAATTCCAGTCCAGAGAAAATCCCTCTAAATCCTCTCCATTCCGTCCGCAAACTTAACCGGAATCCCAAAGAGACTGAGGGCATAGGTGGGGAGGTTCTAGAGAATCGAGTTAACCAGGGTGCATTTACCTGCCTGACTGAGGGTGGCCCCTTTCCAACCAACAAGTTTCTTGATGAATTTGTCGATAATGCTTGTCCAAAAGGAGTCTGAGGGTTTGGAGCCTAGAGGAAGCCCAAGATAAGTCGCCGGCAGGGACCCAATGCCACAACCTAGAATTCAATCAATTTTCCTCTGCCTCTCCAGAGGAGTGTTGAGGAAGAAGATAGAGCTCTTGTCTAAGTTAATAGCTTGTCTAGTACCCCTGGTGTAGGAATTAAGAATGCTTTTGAAGGTCCTAGCCTCCTGAACTGAAGCTTCACCCACCAAAATTGTGTCATCCACAAATTGTTGATGATTGAAAGTGGATGGACCCGAAGAAGGCCTCAAACACACTAAACACCTATCCTTGATCTTCTTCTAGATGATTCTACCAAGGCATTCCACCATGATAACAAACAGGACCAGAGAGATGGGGTCTCCTTGCCTTAGACCCCTAAAGGGGGAGGAGAAAGGAGAGGGGTGGCCATTGACCAGAACTGACAAAGAGGGTGAAGACATAAGCTGGGAGATGAGCTTGTAAACCTAATCATCGAGGCCAAAGGCATGAAGAACGGCAAAGAGGAACTTCCAGTCAACCCTATCGTATGCTTTTGACAAGTCCAGCTTAAGAAGGAAGCCTTCCTTTTTTCCCGCCTCAAGAAAGTGGATAACCTCATGAACCGAAACGATTGAATCAAGGATATGCCTTCCTGGGACAAAGTCAGTTTGCTGAGGAGAGATAATAAGAGGGAGAACACTGAGGAGCCTGGAAGTGAGAACCTTGGCAATGATCTTATAGAAGCAATTGCAGAGGCTAATGGGCCTAAATTTTTTCAGAGAATCAACACCCGAGATTTTAGGGATGAGGACCAAAAAGGTAGCATTAAGTTCTTTAAGCAAATTCTTGGCTCCAAAGAATTCTTGAACCGCTTTAACCACATCCTTTTTCACTATATTCCAAAAGATCTGAAAGAAAAAAGTTGGAAAACCATTCGAGCCAGGAGCTTTATCCCCCAGGAGAGAGAAGAGGGCCTGATGGATCTCCTCCAAGGAGGGGATTGCCTTCAGCATGGAGTTGTGGTGAACTTGAAGAATGAAGGGAATGGTCGCCAAGATTTCCTCTTGTTCAAAGCCAAAGAGGGAAGGATCAACTAAGAGGAGAGATGAGAAGTAGCAAACAGCTTCCTTCTCAATTTCATCCTCCTTGGTAACCTGAACCTAGCCCTTAACAATGTTGGTTATTCTATTATTAGCCCGGTGCTTAAGGGTGGTCAGGTGAAAAAATCTAGTGTTGCGGTCTCCTTCCTTCAACCAACTGACTCTTGATCTCTATTTTCAAAAAAGCTCTTCCTTAGATATGATGTTGTGCAGATTCAAAAGGATGGCCTTTTCTTGCTGGCTATTATGAGCATTGTATCCTGAATGTTGGATTTCATCCTGAATAGAAGAGAGCTGATTAGATATCTCATCTTTCTCCTGGAATATGTGGCCAAAGTCAGTTATATTCCATGATTTTATGTTTCTTTTCACATTTTTCAGCTTCTGGGAAACTAAGTACATTGCAGTGCCTTCAACCTCAATGCTCCACCAATGGGAAATATTACCTTCCAGCGCAGGGTGTGAGAGCCACATTTTCTCAAAGTTGAAAGGGAAGGCCTTGTTGCTAGAGAGGGGGGAGGCAGAAAGAGAAATTGAGGAATGATCAGAGCCCACCCTAGGGAGGAGGGATAATCTACAGGAGTAGGAGAGGAGCCATTCGAGGGAGATGAGGGCTCTATCAAGGCGAACTTGAATACTATCACCCCCAATTCTTCTGTTAGACCAAGTGAAGCTGCCACCTTGAAGGTCCAAATCCAAGAAGGTGAGATGCTGAATGAACGAAGCAAGGTCGCGTTTACTATCCTAGTCCGGGGCATGACGCCCCCTTTTGCCTGCATCAGATAGAGGCGAGTTGAAGTCCCCCATTATAATCCCTTTATTCAAGTTACAATTAGATAAGATGCCAAGGAGCTTGTTCCAAAAGCAGTTCCTTTCTTTCTTGGTATTGGGGGCATACAGGTTAAGGATTAACCAAGATTCATTGCTTTGGAAGTGAAAAACCTTACAAAGAAGAGCATTAGTAGAGCTAAAAAGAGTAGTTAACTTGAAAGCTTTGGTGTTATACAAGGTTAGGACACCACCCGAAGCTCCATCTGAATCAGATGCTTCGCGGCAAAAAGTTTTACTGAAAGATATCCTTCTTACCAGGTCCCTTTTCATCTTAGTTTTCTGTAACATCAAAAAATTAGGTCTTTGGTCTCTAATCATATTTCTAATGAGTTCCTATTTGTGAGCCCCATTAAGGCCCCTTATGTTCCAAGAGATCACTTTCATTTCTTACTTCCTGAGAAATCCTTGATGGACCTCTGGCTTCCATCTGCCAGGTTCCTTCTTGTTTCTTCTTACAAAATCTGATTTAAGTTCTTTCTTCCTACTCCCTTGGGGGGTGACCCAATATCAGCTTTAACCCTACTTCTGGTTGAAGCAAGAGATGGGGGGGGGGGGGGGGGGGGGGGGGGGGGAGTTTTCTTTTGGTTCTTCTTTTTCTTCTTGACCATGCACCAATCATCAAGGCTATCAGTCGCACTGTTATCTAACCTATCTTCCCATAGGACGAGTTGTGTTGGATTAGTGTTCTTAATGAGGAGATGAAGCTTGGCCTCAATTCCTATAGGGGTAGAAGAATCTCCCCCCTTGCCAGTGATGACCCCCAAAGAAACCAGAGTGTCCTCAAGGGGAAGACACTTAGCTTGGCTATCCTTTGCCCGGGCCGGGGATTCCCGTTCCAGGTGATTCAGCACTATAGCTCCCAAAAGAGAGACTTCCTCCACTATGGGAGAAGACTACACTATAGTTTCTAGAGGGAGATCCTACTCCACAAAGGGACCTGTGGCTTTGGAGGGGGAGCTTACCTGCACCTTTGGGTCCTCCAACAGGTCTGAGATTGTCTTTTCCAAAACAAGGCCCTGTTCAAGGGGGGAGGAACTAGCCTTCTCCTTGGGGGGATCCTTCTTAATAGTGTCCTTTGCTACTGTGTCTTTTAGGCTAACAGCCTTTCTCCCCTACACCACAGAAAGTTTGCACCTCCAGAGCAGCTTCATCTTTCCCTTTCCAGAAGGGCATGTAGCAAGCTTCTTGGTATGATCAGGGATGACTGGTTTCCTGATCTTCTTCTTTGCCTCATTGGGGCACTAGTGGGCCTTATGACCAGCCTTCAGAAAGAGGAAGCACACAAAGGGGATCATTTCATAGATGATTTTTTGGTTGTGCACTCCAAGTTTGGAATGAAGTGCAATGAACTCAGGCATGTATGTTCCTTCTCTCACCCCAATGCAGATGCGTGCAAAATTGAGGTGATGCTTGGAAGCAGTAATTAGATCCGTTGAGAGGAGTTCCCAAAGGTCCTAGCTATTCCCCCAAAGACGTCCTCATTCCAGTATTCAAGTGGCAGTTCTGGCAATCTTACCCACACAGGAGCTTGGGCAAAAAAAGAGTCATTCAAGCTCATGCCAGATCTAAAGTATCTAAAGTTGCTTGACAACTTTTTAAGCATTTTTTGAATTTTTTTTAATTTTAGAAAACTACAAGTGAAACTAATAATACTTAGTCTAAATGACCCAAATAGGTCCAAAACATGACAAAACATGAAATAAAGCAAAATCCTTAGATTATGGACCCTTTGACCATCTTTTACCATAGTTGACCAAGGGCTTGTAACTGTGCCAATTTGGGAGCTAGGTCTTACAATTTGGTCTAGATGCCTAATTGATAGATCTAACCTATTCTAGGTATTCTTAGGACTTTGATGAGTTATTATTTTTTTTGAGTGCTCCTACACCATTCCTCTTCACCTTAGGATCTATTATCATAATTTTTCTTTGTTTTGTTTCCTTAGGCTCGAAAACCACTAGTTATTTTCCTTTGGATTCTTCCTCTTCTTCTTTTGATTCCTCATCTTCACCCTAGGCTTCATTGATCTATAGGGGTCCTTCACCAAGTTTTCCCTCAAGATTAGAAATCATCTTCTTCATCTTTGTATCCATTTTGGGCACTTTAGTCCACATTGTCATTTTTATCTTGGTTGGCTCATAATTGCCAAAAGGCTTGGCATTCTTGTCAATTTCTTTAGATAACAAATTTATAATTATTATAGTAATCTCATCTACATTACCTCATATTGCATTTTCCTTAGCCATGCAACCCCCAATAGTATAGCTTGTGCATATGTGTAATGAGTGTCCACCATGAAACAAATGTCTTCATAATAGTGGTCAACAACTGATTATGGAATCCTCAATTCATTCTTCATTTTCCTTTTAAATTATTCAAAATAACTATCCTTAATGGTTTTAGAATTTTCACCCAATTGTTCAACAAAAACATTTATTTGCTCAGTCATGGGTGTTATTGTGCATGAGTATCTTGTCCTAGTTTTTGATTATATTGCTCATATGGTTAAATATGTTTAAGGTTGATAATTGTGATAATAGTTGGATAACTTATTCACTCCCCCCTCCCCCAATTATATTGGTGGACTATATATTCTAGCAATTGGTATCAGGGCATTGGGTCCTTAAAGAGAAAGCTTTAAAACTTTCGGAGATCAATGGTGAGTCATCTTAGAAAGGATAGTCCTAAGTTCGATGGAGGAAATTTTGACACCCATAAGATAGGGCTTCTTGGTGAGCTATCAGAATTGTGTACAAAATTGAGCATTGAGTTTCCTGATCTAGAACCCTTTTGTTGTATACAAAGGAATAGAAGCACAAGTAAAGACAGATCCAGACTTGAAGAAGACATGAAGATCAAAGAAGGTATTGATCTTCTTATGAAAAGAGAGCTAGAAGGTATGGAAATTTTTATTTGTTGGACATGTAAAGAGTTTGGTCATTTTTCATCTAGATGTCTGAAGAGAGTAAGAAAATCTACAAAGAGTTCACTTTATGATGAAGATGAAGAATTTAAAGTAAGTATGGAAAGATTCTTAAATGATTGTGATGATGAGATTGAATTGGTTAAGAAAGAGGAAATCACAGAAGAGATATCTTTGGTAACTATTGTAGATCCTAAGGCTAACCATGAAAATGTGGAAGTTATCATTAAAATTAACAATGATTTTCAAAATGAGAATCATTTTTAATTGTAGAGATCTAAGCCTAGAGAAGAAGAAAGAGCTGAGTTGACAAATCCTAGTAGAAGTATTTTCAGAAACAAGATGAATGAACAAGGTGAAGTTATAAGAATCAAGCCCAGACTTGTGTGCAAAGGATATTCATAGCAAGAAGGAATAGACTATGAGAAGACTTATGCCCCTATAGATAGAATGAAAGTAGTGAGAATGTTCTTGACTTATGAATAAGAATTTAAAAGTATATCAAATGGATGTTAAATCAACCTTCTTGAATGGAGAACTTGAAGAAGAGGTATATATTGAGAAGATTGAAGATTTTCCTCTAACAAAAGACAAAGATATGGCATGCAAACTAAAGAAATCTGTATATGGTCTGAAGCAAGCACCTAGAACCTGGTATGCAAGGTTGGACAGCTATTTGGAAAAACTTGGATTTTCTAAAGGTACAACAAATAGTAACTTGTATTTGAAATAAATTGACAATGGTTTGCTAATAATAGCAATATTTGTTGATGACATTATATTTGGAGGTAATGATGAAGCAAGTGATAAGTTTGCTAAAGAAATGAAGAATGAGTTTGAAGTGAGCATGATAGGAGAAATGAATTTTTTCCTAGGGTTGCAAATTGTGCAAAATAGTGATGGTATTTTTATCTCACAAGCTAAATACTTGAAGGATTTTTTGAAGAGATTTCGATTGGAAAGTTGTAAACCTATTGGCACAGCTATGATAATTGATCACAAGTTATCGAGAAAAGATGAGACACCTACATTTGAGCAGAATAAGTACATATCCATGATTGGAGGTTTTCAATATCTAACTGACACTAGACTAGATATAGTGAATGTAGCTAGGATTATAGCTAGATTTCAAGTTGATCCTAAGGACTATCATTATGTAGTAGTAAAGAGGACATTTAGATATTTGAAAGGAACATCTAACTATGGCATTTTGTATGATAGATCTAGTGATTTCACTCTATGTGCATATACTAATGCAAATTGGGAAAGAAGTATGGATGACAAAAAGAACACCAGTAGTGAAGAATTTATCCTTGGAGGAATATTGGTTTGTATTTCTCATTGTACAACTTAGAGTTTATTGTAGCAACAACAAATTGTAATCAAGTTATGTGGATGAAATAGATGTTGAAGGATATCAAAATTAAGTTTGCAAAACTTGTTATCATTTACTATGATAACACAAGTACAATGAATATGTCAAAGAATCATGTATTACATTCTAAAACTAAGCATATATCTATTATAATGTGTTAAGAGAGAAAGTAGTCGAAAAGAAGATTAGATTAGAGTATGTAAGTACTAAAGATAAAATTGAAAATATCTTTATGAATCCTTTACCTAAAGATACATTTGAGTACTTGAGAGGTATGATTGGGGTTATGTCATTTCCTACTTCTGAGTAGATGATGCAGTAAGTGCATTAGTCCAGTGGTATAGAGCACTATTGTTAGACTAGACTAAATGTTGATGCGTCCCGTATGGGGGAGTATGTGTGATGAGTTGAGTCATTGAGGACTCTATTTGGTCTTGAATAGTGTCTTTGAACACTTGAGTTGGTTGAAGACTTGGAATAGTAAATTGACATAATGAGGACTTTGTCATTGATGTTAGTATGGGAGAGAATATGCATGAATAACATCTCCTAAGTATATATAGGGGAGATATGTACATGAATGGGGTAGAGATAGTTATTAGGGAGATTTAGAAAGATTCATGTAAATCTAAGAAGGAAGAATATATCTATGGGGGAGATATGTATTGTGAGTTGTTTATTATGGATAATTGTTGCCAATCCTAAAGAAGAAGAAGAACAAAGCAGTGTTCAAGAGGATTTCAAATTTGATTGATGAAGAGGATTTGGGAAGATGAGAACTACAATAGTAGTAGAGTATTTTTTGGTATTCATGAAACTTAGATATTTTTCATATATGTTTCCATCAATGCCAAAGTGAGAGATTGTTAGCATGAATGCTAATGATACTACATTGGGGAAGTACCCTAACCATTGGAGAGTATTTAAATGTTGCATGCATGACTATGTCATTGATGTCAACATAGTAGTAAGTCTGTGAAGATTGGCAGAGTAGCAAAGAGAGATATTAGTTGCACAGACAAGGTTTTGCTTATCTAGTGATGTGCATTCATGGACATGTTTAGTACAATGTCCTAGTGATGTGGTTCAATGCACAACATGTGAGTCAAAGATGTATGGAAGTTTTACTTGATTTACTGAGAGTAGTATAGAGATAGAGTACTTGGAAAGCATTTTTTGATGTTTATATTATATCTTTCATCTAAGATGTAATTAGAATATGTGTGATTAGACAATGACAAAGGACAGTTGGATGATGATGTCAATGGATGCACAACCCCTAGTATCACACTGTGAAGTTTTGTGTAGATTGTGAGCCAACAGTGTTATTGTAATTATAATTAATTAATTATCTTATTATAATTAATTGGGAAATCCTTAAGGCCGACTCAAGGAATTATTTTGAAGATATGGTATAAAGGAAAGATGTTTTCCCTGATTGTAAAGAGTTGTGATCATTATGTGAAGTGCAAAAAGGAGTAGTTTACTGAATGCAAGTTTTGTGATCTGGTTACAAGATTATTAGGAGCAGAAGTCTAGTTGATAGGACAGAGAAAGAGGAATGAGTAGTACAATTCATTTCTATTATTCTACAAGGAATAATATAGAAATAATTTGGACAATGGGTTCATTGGTCTTAACATTTAAGTTGTTTGGTCAGTGGGTCCAACTATCTTCCACAACTCCTAACAGGGTTGGAATCTCTTAATAGGGATTCAAAGTCTCTTAATAGGGACTAATATGTAGTGAATGTTGTTATTGACTCCTAACAAGGTCCATCCTATAAAAAGGAATAATTATATTAGTACATCATCTTGTGGGTACCATCCCCACTATGATTTTCCCTCTAATCAATGGTTTCCCTAGTTAACATATATTATGTTATTGTGCATAAGTATCTTGTTGTGGTTTCTTATTATATTGCTGATATGGTTAAGTTTTTCTAAGGTTGATAATTGTGATAATAATTGGATAACTGATTACTACACCCCCAATTATATTGGTGGACTATATATTCTAACAATATGATAGAAAGAGAGAGGGGGGAAAGGAAGGAGAGAGAGAGAGAGAGAGAGAGAGAGAGAGAGAGAGAGAGAGAGAGAGAGAGAGAGAGAGATTATGGGATATGATAGAAATAGTGAGAGAGATAGATTGATTATGGGATAGGAGAAAGAGAGAGGGGGATAGGGGAGAGAGAGAGGGGGGATAGGATAAAGAGAGATAATGAGGGAGGTTAATTAGGGGATAGGATAAAGAGGAAGAATGAAGAGAGGGAGTGATGGGGGAGAGAGAGGGGGGGAGGGGGGGTGGATGGGATAGAGAGAAGGATTGGGGACATGATAGACACTTGCATAGTATAATACATATAAGAGATAGAGAGAGAGGATGGGATGGAGAGAAGGATTAAGGGATATGATAGAAACTTGTGTAATGTAATACATAACTCGATCTCTCTCTCTCCCCCTTAATCTACCCTTGTGTAGTAGTAATACAAAACCCAATCGGGTTTTACAAAACCTAATTAGGTTCTAGAAAATTCAATTATTTTTACAAAACCCAATTAGGTTCTGAATGCATTTTTTATTTTCATAACCCAATTGGGTTATTTGAATTCAAAAAACCTGATTGGGTTATGGCTTGGTGATAGCCTATTGAAATGATCCAAAGGCTTGGGAAACTATTCTCCCTCCATTTTTTCCCTTTAGACATTTTTTTATCTTCTAAGATCAATTTTCATCTTTGTCTTCATCAGGTGTGCTAATGGTGAAGTAGATATCTCAAAAATCACCACCATGATTTTACATGTCTTCTTAGCTTTCTAACCATATAAATTTTCTATTTTTGGACAACACTAACATTGTAAACTTTAATTACTTTACCAATGCCTTGACATTCCTCACAGACATATGTCTACCATTTTTTTAATAAATTTTGTTATACTTAACCAAATTCAAAATAAATTACATATTATTGTTCTACACTTTATTATATACACTTTTTCAAAAAAAAATCATTTTCAATTATTTTGATACAAGTTATGCTCGACATATGAACAAGTATCAAAATTTTAGGATGTAGTCTCTTCAATAATTCATAATAAGAAAAATATTCATCCTAAAATTACAAAAAAATACACTTCTAGATATGACTCTTAACTATCATCCCATCAAAGGGATATGCAAAATACTAAATATAACTATGTCTTTTTTGATGCATATGAAAATAGCTCTATTATGTTTTCTAAAAAAATTAGGAACTATTTTTCATGTGTGTAGGGTTTGACCCACCTAATCTTATCCATTTTGTAAAAACTCTAGTACTTTAGAAAGTAGTTTCAAGGTAATAAAATTTATATGTTTTACACATCATGTCATTTTTAGTGGATGAACCTCAAATTTCTCATCCAAGTTCAGGTTAATGATTTCAAAAAAAAAGGTGTCCACTTATATCCCCCTTTTTGTACACTCACCCATGTTTAAGATGTAAATAAGAGAAGACTATTACAAATAAATACTCCTCAATGATAGTGCACTTCGTCTCATATTAGACTAGATTTCTATTAATGTAGTAAATTTCTTTTTCTTTCTTATTTTCATCTTCTTATGTTAGAAGTTCCCTAGTAACCTTGCAGTTACTAATCTCTATAAAATCAGTTGTGTCCCCTCAATGGGAGGCATCACAATCAATAGATTTGTAATATATTATCTGAGCTAATTGAAACTCTTTTAACATACTTCATTCCATTTATAGTTGATAGCTTTGTGTAGAATTTTAGTGAATGGTTGTGCTTTGTCTGCCAATTTTGATATGAACCTTCTGATAATTTATAGCCTTCCTTTTATCCTCTCATTTTATTGACATTTTGATGTGGTTTCATGATCATTTTAGCTTTTACCTTTTCAAGATCTATTTCAATGACTTTAGTTCATACAATGTAGCCCAATAGTTTTATGGATGTAACTTTAAATGCACACATCTTTGGACACAAATTTGCTAGATCTAATATTATTCCAAATATTGGACACAAATTTGCTAGATCTATCTCTATTTCCATATATATAACCAGAGTATCATCCACATAGTCCTCCATGGTCTTATGCATCATATCATGAAAGATAGTCATCATGGAATGTTGATATATTTCTCTTGTATTCTTTAGATCAAAAGGTATAACATTCCAATAGAATATTGTTTTCTCTTGATCTTGTAGTGCTATTTTTATTTGACTGTACTTGGAGACTCCATCCTTTAGCTACTGTATTTCATATCAAATGGTAATGTCCAATATCATGTCTATATAATAAAGTGGAAATTCATTTTAGGACATGCCTTATTAACATCTCAAAATTTTGTACACACACTTATTGATTTGTCTAGTTTAGATACAATCACAATATTGGAGATCCACTTAGCATTTTTTATCACTCTAATGAATCCTTCTTTTATAAACTTTTCCAATTCATATTTGATTAGAAATGGCTAATAAAAATGCATCTTTCTTAACTTTTGTTTCAAAGATTTTGTTCTAGGTGCAATAGATAAATTATGCATGACTAGATCAAGATTGAGATCCATCATATCAAAATATATCCATGCAAAATTAAACTTATTTGTTTTAAAGAATACTATAAATTCCTTCTTTCCTTCCTCTATTAGTGATTTAGCTAAGTATATAATCTATGGTTTCTCCCCTATTCCTAGGTTCACGAGTTGTGTCAATTCTATCGAGGCCAGTGACTTCTCGAGGAAGTTACTCAGGGTAACATCAAATATCCCATCTTCAAGTTCCTTAAAAAAAATCACCTTTAGATACATCATTTTTTACAATTTTAGTTCTAACATAGCTAAAATATGGTTTTCACTATCAAAATGCATATTCATTTTCTTCTTTATTTTGAGACTAAGATATTTCATGTCTAGCTATGTCATAGTTATGCTTGAGTCACTAGTTGAAGATGTTACAAGTTGGATGGAATTAAGGTAATAGGATAAATCATGGTCATTTTGGAACATAGTGACTTCAATGGATTTTTTATCAAAGTTATAATCAATTAGCTCAAGATGTATGAGGAGAAGTGAATCAACTGGTTTTAGTGCATTAATGGTAAGATCATCAAAAGTTTGTACTAACAAATCATGACTTAAAGTAATCTCATCCAAAGGTTTTTTCAAATAACTATAAGACCTAAAATCATCAAAATTAACTATAGATTAATGTAATTTAAATTGAGCTCATTTGGCCTAACACCAAACCCTTATCCTACTTTGAGTTGATTTTTATAGCTATGAACCATGTCTATATCATCTTTTGGAGTAGGTTTAGAAAATGAATCAAACTCATATTCTTAAGAATCAATAAAATGGGAAGGAGGGTAGGTTGAAATACTCTCCCACAATCATAGGTACTCATTCTCCACTCTCATTATCTTATTGATTTTTTTAACTCCTTCCATGGTCTAGTTTAACTATATTCTCCTATTTCACATTGTGTAGGAATATAAAAATTCATCCAAATACTTTGGATGAGTTTTTTGTATAGCTTATAGTTTTCAAGAGTTATCTAATGGATTTAGGTTATTTCCTCATAATCACCATCCCTTTTAGTTGTGTTTGCTTGTGGATCTTTCTCTACATGAGCATAAAGCATGCTATATATGTTTCTAGGAATAGGATGTGGAAATGGATTTTCTCATCTCAGCTCTCATTCTTATGGATTGCTACAAACTTGTTCCTTCCTAGATGAAATTATTTCTTTATAAAATCTATACCTATTCTATCATTAGGTTTCCTAAATTTAGCTTCAATTGGGTCAATCAAGCCCCCCTTTTTATTCTTTTCAATAAGATCTTTCCCTTTGTATCCCATTATTTTCATTAGCCTATAACCCCTTCCATATTTCTCAAGTTATATTTCACAATCTTTCACTTCTATTTCTTCATCTTCTTCTTTGTATAGCCAAGCCAAAATAGCTTTGTCTTCATCCTCATCTTCGATAGGTACAATAACAAGGAAATGGAGGGATATACATTAAGGACAACACTAGTTCAAATTTATACTCCCCCATTCTTGTATCTTTTAGCATTAGAGACTTCTCAATATCTTTCAATTCAGCATTATGATTCTTAATGGATTATCTATTGTGGTATGAATGTTTCAATAGATTATATTAGCACATTACAAGAATAGACATAGTCATCAAGTATAGAGACCTCTACTCCATTATTGGTTAACTTTAAGTGTTGATGGTACATTAAAGGTAAAACTTACATTTCATGTGTCCAAGGCCTTCATAGTAAGATTTTGTATGATAGTGGTAGATATAGCACCCAAAAAATTGCATCTTTCCATAGGTCTAACTATGATAGAAAACACAAAAATTCCTCTTTATGTTTTATCTTTCTCATCATAATATTTTATTATAATTTTCTTGTGAGGGTCAATAGCATGTTTAGAAAAAACCACCTGTGTTATCAGCTTGTAGGAACAAATATTAACCCCACCTCCTTCATCTATCAATACATGTTTAACATGTGACTTATGATCCATAACCTCAATGTGAAATTATTTATTATGCAATTGTCTCAAGGAGTTATCATATTATTCAAAAAAGGATAGGTAATGTGGTGAGGTTAAGTGTCACACCATAGACTAAAATCAAATCTAATCTAATTATTTAGGTATATTCTCCTTAGTGAGGGATTTGTCTTATATTTCCCTATACATAGTTAGTGGAGGATAACTTAGGGTAGTTGGAAATCTTGTAAGTTATATTATTTCTAACATTAGAGTTGGGGAACTTGACCAAAAGAAGGTGATGCTGAGTCACTACTAGGAGAGTTCCTAGTTGTATTTTTATCCAAGGAACTCAATGAATGAAGCAACTTGATAATTATTGTAGTGATTAGTTGGTGATTTTCTCAGTGGAACTAGTGCTTAGTGAAGCTTGTGTGAGCTCTATAGACATGCTTGATAGGTATTCTCGATGATATAAGGCATTCTCAGTGGTTGTTGTTGATGCTTGATGGTTTGGTTCATTAACTTGGTGCTCTTGGAGATTTAATTAGGTAACTCGGTACATTACATGATTATGATATGGATTGATTATGGGTAGTATGAAGACCTATTTGGGGCCTTGACTCTTTCTCTTATGTGCATTTAATGATTTTTGTAAACTAACTTAAGGCATCTTGTGTTTATTTGGATTCTAGATTATTCTATTTGTAGTAGGTTTACTTGTGGTCATGTTGGTCTAAAAGAGAGATTTGGGTAGTGTTTTAGGTAGTGAATTTGATGCATGGAGAAGTAGAGATTCAGAAGGAATTTGGAGTTATAAATTTGGGAGAATAGAAGTGTGTGTTTAGGAAACAAGAAGGTTGATTGGTGGCTTGTGAGAAAAAGTTTATATCTTTCTTGAATATTCTACCAAATTGATGCGATGTTATAGATCTTGGCTAGCTAGGTTTGTGATTTATTTAAATCTTGTGATATCTTGTAGAATTATTACTATAATTTCTTTGTATTTAGCCATAATCAGGAAAGCCTTACAACCTAACACATTACATGTAATCAATTATTTGATGAATAAAGAGTTGGATTTTCTATCATATCTTGTATCTTGTGTTGTGTTTCCATTGAATGGTTGTTTTTAGGGGCTTGGCCACCTCCTTTAGGGGTTTACTCATCCTTTCACTGTGTCAATTGGCATCAAAGAAAAGGTTTGATTTGGTTGAAGATTGTTGGAGCATGGTTTCAAAGATTTCATGTAACTCTTATTACAGATCTATGTAGGATTTGTTTCAAATGGCTTTTGAAGATCTTGAAGGATTAATTTAAGAAGATTGGACCCTAGGGTGATTGTAGATTTTTTTGATGCTATGGAGACTAAAATTTCAGAGAAGGTTATACCATATTTTAGATTGTAGATGAAGTTGATGAAGAATGATATGGCCATTGAGATCATGAGAGCTATAGCTAATGTACTAAGGAACATGGGCATAGAATATGGTTATGAGAAATTTTTTAAAGACTTCAAGGTTATTTGGTCTAGTGGTGAGGATAGGACCAATTAGATGGAGAGATCTATGGAAGACAGAACTAGGCAATTGGATAGTTTTGGTGCTCAGTTAAATCTAAAGGATAAGATGGATATTTCTGATTTCTCAAACAATTTGAATCCTAAAGACCAGATTGATTGGATTGGTGAATTGCAAGACTACTTTAAGTTAGAGAATATTGGTGATCTTCTTAGAGTGATGTTAGTATAGACTAATTTTAAAGGAAATGTTTCTTTATGGTGGAAAGAATTATAGTGCGATAGAGTAGATGAAAGTGATATAAAAATCACTAGGTGGAGATTAATCGTGACAAAATTTAAGGCTAATTTCATTCATGTTGATCACGAGCTTGATTTATTTAAGAGGTTTTAGAATCTAAAATAGTAGGATATTTCTATGGAAGATTATACCAAGTTCTACAATTTGACTATTCAGTCTAAGCATAGAGAAATTTCTACAAAAGAGATGGATAGGTATGTTAATAGTTTGAGATTCAATATTCATGATGATATTGGTATGGTAAAGATTGATTTGGTTGAGGATTCTTATTAGTATGCTTTGAAGGAAGAAGATAAGTTAAAGAGAAGACATCAAGGTAATTCTTGAGGGAAGGAAAAGTGTGATCACTCAATGAAGGATAAATAGATTGTTGAGGATGAACCAAAACATTTTGAACATAAGAGAAGAACATGAAGGGGTGTGTTTAAAGGTACTTTCTTAATATATGGTGAAGAAGGACATAGATCTTTTTATGTCTTGATACTGATAGGAAGATCAATAATAAAAGAGTTATTGTGGTGAATGAGAATAAGGATTTGGTGAATGAGCTCAATATAGAAGATGACTTGCTAGATTGATAAGTATTGTTAGGTAAGAAGTTGCTAGAACCTTGTTAGAGAAGAAATTTTTTTAGGACTTGATGCAAGTCTATAGGTAAATTCTCAAATGTGATTGTGGATAGTGGTAGTATTGATAACTTAGTTTCTAAGGAGATGGTTAAAAACTTGGTTTGAAGAGAGTGAGACATTCTTGTCCTTATAGGATCAGTTGGTACAAAATGAACATGCTTTGGAAGTGAGGGAGATATGCCTTTTTTACTTTCAAATTGGACAATATGTGGATCAGGTGTTGTATGATACTATGGACATGAGTATTTGTCACATATTACTTGGTAGACCTTGGTAGTATAATTTTAGGGCAATGCATGATTATGTCAAGAAGGTATTTATTGTTGATAAGGATGGAAGGAAGTTTTCCTTTATTCCTTTATAGAATGTAGAACTTAGTTGGAGGAACCTAAGCTTTGGTAAGTGAGTTGAGTTGAATCATTCTCAAGGGGTTAGAGTTTAGTGTGGGATACATACATGTGGTACACCAAGGATAGATGTGAATTTTTTTAAAGGAAATGATTTGTAGAAATAGAACAAGGGGAAGAGTGTACAAGTTCATTATTTCTTGGAAGATATTTATGTGAAGAACCAGTTTGGGGTTTGTGTGCTAAATCTAGGAAGATGTTCTTCTAGTTATTAAGAACATATTTTCATACCTAGGTTGTCTAATGTAGGATCATCTTGGGATAGTTGTAAATCTAGTATGCTAGAGTGGTTTTGACCTTGTAGTGTGGAACTTAGTTAAAAAGAGGTGATGCTTGGTCACTACTAGGGTAGTTTATAGTTGTGGTTATTCCCAAGGAGCTCAGTGACTGAAAGAACTTGGTGATTTGTGTGGTACTCAGTTGAGGATTTTCTCATTGGAAATAGTGATTGGTGATGCTTGTGGGAGCTTGGTAGATGTTATTTCTAGGTATGCTTAGTGATACTTGGCATGCTTGGTGGTTGCCTGATGCCTAGTGTTTTGGTTCACTGACTTGGTATTCTTTGAGATTTGATCAGCTAACTTGGTGCATCTAATATGATTTTCCCATGATCATGGTGTGGATCAATTATGGGAGCTTTGAAGACCTGTTTGGGGCATTGGCATTTTCTCTTATGAGCATTTCAGGATCTTGGTAATCCAACTTAAGGTGTATTATGTTTATTTGGGTTCTAGATGATTATATTTGTAACAAGATGACTTTTGGTTGTATAAGTATAAAAGAGGATTTTAGGTAGTGTTTTAGGAAGTGAAGTCAATGCATAGAGAAGTGGAGATTTAGGAAGGAATCTAGAGTTCTGAATTTTGGAGCAGAGCTAGTAGCTAAGTGTGACCTTAGGAAATAAGAAGGTTTCTTGGTGGCTCATGAGTACAAGTTTAAATATTTCTTGGGGTTTCTACCAAATTTTTGTATTGTTACATATCTGGGCTAGCTATGGTTGGGAGTTATTTGGATCTTGTGAGATCGTGCATAATTGTTAGTATAATTTCTTTGTATTTGGTTGTAACTAGGAAGGCCTTACAGCCCAGCACATTGTATGTAATCATTTATTTGATGAATAAATATTTGGATTTTCTATCAAATATTTTCTCTTGTATTGTGTTTACATTGCATGATTTTGTTCTAGGGCTTGGTCACCTCCTTTAGGGGTTCACTTGAACTTAGACTATGTCAGTAGATGATGTTGTTAGTAGTTCAAAGATTATAATTTGAGAATTAGTACATTGTATTTATTCAATAATATTTTAGTTAGTTCCATTAGAGGATGATACTTTCTTTGAAGTATTAGTTATAGTCACAACGGTTTATTTAACTTTAGAGGGTTGATCGTTTGATGGAGGTTCAATTCCCTTTAGACTAATCTTAGCTCTTGATCTGGTTACACCATTTGTTGGCTCAAAATCTTTGTCCAAATTTTTCAAAATGATTACATTGTAATATTATATTTCAACTAGTTCTAGCATGTTAATCATATTTTCATTTTTTGAGTACATGTAGTTCACTTTTGCATTGTTCTTGGATTTGGATCGTTCCCCTTTGTCATACTTGGAAAATGGTTATTTGAAAGCTTTATGATAAAAGTTTGGATTATGTCTATCTACCACCACATCTCCAAACTCTATGAGACCTTGGATTGTATGTTTAAGTTTCATGGAATTGCTTCTTTTCTAATATTTATTCCAATGGAAATCATAGAATTGTTATCATTCCACCACTTTGGTTTCACTTCTAAGTAATATGGTCTTGAATCATTTAGTAAGATTATGATGTTATTTTGTAAAAAAGTTTTTAAAATTACTTCAAAAGGTTCTCACAAGGGTGTAAAGTCTCATTTAGGTCTTGGTACCCAAGGTTTATCTTTTAAGTTGCTTCCAATAGTTTAGGAGGTTGATTCATTCTTCTTAGCATCCTTTCTTGCTTGCATGTTACTCATTAGATTAAACACAATTTTAGTTTCCATATGAGTAACATTGTCCACTTCTTCATCATTACAACATTATATTTCTTTTTCCAATACTTGCTTTTGTATTTGTTGGAGCTAGCCCCCTATTTAGTTTCTTTGTGTAAATATATCTCTTCTTTTTTTATCATTAAGTATTTTATTCATACATTTTTTTATCATGTCATTGAATGATGAGGGCCCTTGCAATTGTAATTTATAGCTTAACTCATGTAAGAGATTTTATATGAAGATTTCTAGTCTCTCATCCTTAAGGATATTTCAAGAGTATTTAGAATATTCCCTACTTCATCTATAAAGGAAGGTCAAGAAAGGTTCTCCTATTCTCCGTTTGGTGTTGTAAAGATCCATCATAGTAACTGGATATTGAATGTTGTAGGAGTATCATTGTACATATAAATTTGTAATTTCATTCAAGGTTTTAATTCTAGAATGTAATTTGGAAAACCAATAAATAGTCTATCAACCTAAGCTTCATGGAAACAAGTGTATAAAGTAAGTTTGATCATGCATTAACTCCATATGAAGGGCACCAAACTCTCTAATATGGTCTTGGGGGTCACCCAAGTGCTTGTCATATTTTATCATTTCCACTCCTTAAGGGAAAGGAGGCATAAACATTTTTTTGTCAAAAAGGAATGGAAAAATGGTGTCCAATGAGTATTTCATAGCTAGTTTTTCTTTCTCCTTTATTGTTTGTTGCATTTGTGTTTGCATAGCTTGCATTTATTTGGTAAGAAAAGACAAAGGATTTTCTTTCTCCTTAGTAGGATAGTTTCCAAGTCAAAGTGTTTAGGTAGTTTAGATCCTTGAAGAAAAAGTTCATGGAAGTACCTTTCCTTTTCTTGTTTCATCAACAAGTCCATCATTCTTTGCAATTCTTTACAATTATAACACTACTTAATATCTTTCAGATTAATTTTTTATTCACCCAAACCTCCAAGGATAGTGTTGTCATTTTGGTCCTAGTGTTCTTGTTAAGAATATGGGTGTTGCGCACATTGCATAATATTGTTAAATTTTATTACTTTATTTTATTATGTAATGTTTCACCTAGATTGACATGCAACATGTAAAGACTCCCATGGGATATACTTGATGAGTTGTATTATAAAATTGTGATTCATGTAATTATTTAATATTGGGGAAAAATAAAATAAATGCCCAATATTAAATGTGGGGTCAATGGGTTAGGTAGCACATGGTTTATGTAATACCACTTAGTAGTTTTGTGGGACTTGCTACTATATAATTATTCATAAGGGTAGTTGTTGTATGGAGAAGACAAAAGGGAAAAAGGGAAAGAGTCAAGCAAGAAGGGGCTTCATAGATTAGCCAATGGAGCATTTGTGAAGGTCAGAATCATGGCATGGGGTGTGTGGATTCATGCTTGTTCACATGGATTTCTTGGTTGTGGCTATGGCTTTGAAGGCTTCCATGGTTGTATTGAAATGGTGTTTTTTCTGAATAATACATGGTGATGGACGCTTTTGGAGGCTAGGTTTTTCCCTCAATGAGGGTTTCCTATGGTATATCTTGTGTCACATTTTTGTGGGTATGTTGTCTATTCTCTCACATGTGGATTTTAATTACATATTTATTTCAGTTCTATTATGGGTTATGTAAAAACGATTATATTCTTATTTCTTGCAAATTTCCTTATAGTCCCTTCAGTGTTCCTAATTTTCTTGGTTATGTTTAGACATCCTTTTAGTAGGTATATCAATGTTAGGTCGAATTAGTGTAGGTATCTTTCTCCTGATGATATACTCAAGTTTAGGAGATAAGTTGTTAAAGATCTTATTAGTATATTTATTTTGGAATAGCAGGTTAAAACCTTTCATAATCTTGCTAGAAAAGGTTTCTTTCACGTAAGTACATTTCTCAAGTGATGAGGATCATGATGATCTATCACTGGATAATGAGAAAGTCAAAATCCAAGTAGGACTCTCACCATTTCTAGATCTCTTAGCGGATATTTTTCTAGTGCATCTTATTTCAACATGCATCAATATGTTTGACAGTGGCTTTATGATAAGTTATAATCAAGACTGTGTTTCAATTTCATCTCATGTTTGGATGAAGATGGTAGTGGGATGAAGCACAATAAGATATGATTTATCAAAGTAATGGCTAAATATCCTAGATAATGACTCTCATATAAATAAGTGTTACATGATATAGTTGATAATAGTATATTTGATAAGATATGTGACTAGTTTCTATGTAGATATGTAATCAAGGTTTAGTTGAAGATTTCAGATTTAGATGTGACTATTGAAGATATAAGATTATACAGATAGTTACTAGAAGGTGATCATATCAAAAAGAAGACCAAATTGGTGAAATTTGACTCTCCCTTATGCAATTTGCAAACAAACTCATACAAGGAAATGTTCTCCTACATGAGACAATGCTAGAATCCTATGAGGAAATTCTCTCACATACGACAAAATGTAGTTTCTAGATGATAGTTTGTTATTTTGACAATTTTTTACACTGCTTCAACACTTGCTTGTACAATAGATTATGAGTTCTTAGATGATAACTAGGGGGTTATCAAATGACAAAATGAGGATGGAAGGTCCTATAATCCTGACTTGTACAAGATTTCCTAGTAGACTAGATGAATAAATTACAAAACCTTCAGATTTTGATAGTTTTGATAGTTTTTTAGTAAATTTTTTACAACATAATGGTACAATTTAGATTGTCATATGTCTTGGGACTAGGTTTAATAGAAATATTATGAATAAGAAAATAAACATGAGAAATTCCACAAGAGACAAATAAATCTCATGGAATGAAAATATGAAGAGTATGATTCAAGGATTGATACATAACTATGTATCTTCTCAATTATTTCCATAAGTATACAACGGAAAAGAAACATCAAGCATAGATCTACCTAAGAAACATTTGGCATAGTCTCAAAACTTTTTCTCATGTTAAGTATCTCATGAATACCAACATATTGGGGAATGAGTGAACCTCAAATTCAAAGAAGCCTTGTGCATGTTTGCATACTAAGGAGTACAGATGGCGAGTGTGAAAAAACTTTGAAGAATCTAGGTAATCCACTACATACTTCCTACACACAAATTATGAGACCTTTGAAGGTTTTTTAGGTAGCTTCTACCTTAGAGTTTATAATAAGTTTTATATTCACAACTATTTTATATGTCCCCAAAAGAAGGGTTGAGGGATTTTCACACCCCTCACAAGTACTCAAATATAAGGTGGTCTTGTAAATGATATTAAGAGTACCAACCCCCACATAAATATCGATGTATTCTATTGTATTTCACCAAAGTGACCTATTAGTATAAGGATGAAGTGGTGCCACAACTAAGATTATAGCCTTAATGCCCCACACATTCAATAGAGTAAAATAGAATAAAATAATTACATCACCTAAGGTTTTAGTCTCAAGGTGATTTTATTAAAACAGTGGGTTAGGTTAGACAAGTTCTCTTGTTTCCGCTTGGGTTTTTCTTGCGAGACTTTTTTACTTAGCAATAGAACCTCCAAAGGGACTCACAAGACTACAAAATCTTTCAAGGTTGGGATTTTTATTACACCGAGAAGACCAAGAGCATACCCTCTTATCCTTAGACTCTTCAAAAACATGCCAAATAGATTGAGTAATTTGTGAATTAAACCCCCTTATAAGACCTCTCAATTCAATGGTTTTGGTTCTCTAATTAGACCAAGATGGCCAAGAGAATGATCTCCTAGAAATGAATTAAACATTCTTACAAGGTATTAAGATTCTTAAAAATTTAAAGCATTAAATTAGATAGAATATTTTCTTATATTTTTTAGGAAACCTACTAAAATATTTGTCAGTAGTCTATTTATGAAGGTCATCTATAATACTATTGGAATTATGTTGTATGTGTCATTAGTGACAACACTTATTTGATTTTGAATGCTTACTAAGCTTATCACTCAATCTTTAGTTTATACCGAGCATTCAGTAGTCACCTCGTAAGCTTAGCAGTTAAGCAGTTTACACCAAGCATTCCTAAAGCCACTGAGTAAATATAGACAATGTGAAGACTAGCAATTTCAATTGAGTTTCTCAATGTCTACCAAGTAGTAAGTTTGTGTCATGGAGATTCAGTGTAAACCAAGTGTTGGAAGAAACAATGTTTATCGAGTGAAGTAAGGTAAACTCAGTGTGCAATATCTACCGAGTGACACTACATCTACTGAGTCACCAGTGGATACCAAGTTTAGAACTACATTGAGTGATTAGTATGGATTAAGCCTTCACTTCTATCAAGTGCATGATGATGCCCAGTAATGCAGTGGACACCGTGTATTAGAAGGTCACTGAGTCAAATCAGTGAACTCAAGTTATTTACTATTGGGCTGACTTTGTAATGTATTTGTTCACTTGTGTTTTGGCTGACCTTGCAATTTTGTAAATTTGAAAGGTATATTTGTAAGATGTATTGTAAGATATTAGATATATCAAGGAATAGCGAAGTAACGTGAAGAAATTTTAAAAAGTATCTCCAAAGAATTTTCAGCAGCAGTTCAAGGAATACAGCAAGGTCAATACAAAGGCAAAAAAGTTATATTCATCACATGAGGTGATCAGTGCATAAAGGATCTTATTAGAAATCAGTTGTAAGTAGATCCACTACTTTATCTTAATAGGTGAATCAACTTCTAAATCCTTTAACAGGGTAGACTTAATAGTCTTTGTATAAATCTCTTAACCGAGTGCATACTTCATTGTATGTTTGTAAATCCTCTAACAAGGTGGACCTAGCAGTCCTTTGTGCTCCTAATAGGGAAAATCACCAGAAGTGGTCAATGTAAGCCTTAGCAAGCCAACTTTATGCTGCAATATTCAAGTTTTGTTGGTATTATCCGCACCCCAGTTTTACTTTCTATTTGGAAGGTTTCTAGGTCAAAAAAATATTGTGTTCTTTTGTGTGATGAATGTTTTATCTTTCAAAACTAATGTATGTAGTAGCATAGATCGATGTGGGGTAAATTTAAAGGAAAGTTTTAAAGTTACTGATTCACCCCTCCCCTCTCAGTAACTTGCCATTTCTTGAATATTTCCAAAAATTGGTATCAAAGCCTTGTGGTTCTCAACATAAAATTTTGGTAGCTTGAGCAAAGATCTAAAGACAAATGAAGATATTCAGACTTGACAAGGCAATTGAAAATGAAAAGCTAGATCTAGAGATGGCCATAGCTCAACTCAAAGAAGCAAAGGAGCATATTTTCCAATCCCTGAAAAGAAGAAAGGAACTTGCAAGAAAAATGGATGACCATTAGTATGTTGAAGAAAAGATTGAAGACCTTTTACCATCAAGTAGCTCAGATGAAGCTAATGAGGCAATCAAGGAACTCCTAGCAAAGAATGGCTCTTTATAAGAAGAAGTAAGAAAACTCAAAAGAGAACAAGAAATCCAATCAATCAGGGTATGTGAAATTTTGGAACAAAGGAATAAGGCAAATGAAGACTTGGAGGTAAGAAAAAATGAAGAACAGAATCAATCCAATCAGCATGAAGACCTCATTGATCAAATCACTGGAGCAAATGAAGAAATCAAGATTCTCAAAGCACAGAATGAAAGAATAAGAAGTGATCTAAATTATGAAAGGGAAATTAATGAAAGAATATTAAGAGAACTAAGATGTGAAAAGAAAATTATTGAAAAATTGAAGAATGACTTAAATACTGAAAAAAAATCAATGAGAGAATGTTGAAATCATAAGAAGACATGAATCAACTGATTCAGCAAAATGAGCAGAATCTTCACAAGCAAAAAGGTAAAGCAAGACTTGGATACAATGAAGAACAAGGTGAATCTTCCAAGCAAGGTCAAAAAGGAATCAAAAACCCTCATGCAAGCATTGTGGAAAAATTGGTCACACATCAAACAAATGTTGAAGCAATGGAAAAGCAAAATTCAATGGGAAGTGCTACAATTGTAGTCAGCATGGTCACAAAGCTAACGAATGCAAGGAGAAACCAAAATTTGAAGGTAAATGTCACAAATGCAAAAAGCATGGTCACAAGGCATCTCAATGCAGATCCAAATCATTCAATCCAGCTGAACAACTTGTAAAGGAAATATTTGGATGGGACTACAATACCTGGTGCAGATGTCATTATTGTGGAGAATATGGACACACTAGTATAAATTATGCAAGGCATCACCTAAGAGAGAAGGATACTAATATAAGGTCTTACACATGCATTGACCTCGATCATATAGCTAAAAACTACATGAATATAGACAAAGTTCAAGATGAAAAGAAAGCAAGGGCTGACAACATAAGGAAACAAATGAGGCAGCAATGAATTCCTAAATCTACTGAAGATGCAAGCTCAAATCATGGAATTGAAGTCACTTAAGAAGTGGGTGACTCCATCCCCTCAAACTAAATTCCTAAGAATGTGTTTGAGCTATACTCAACAAGAAAATCATAAGGAGTTCCAAGAAATATGAGGAATGCAAATGATCCAGTCAGTATTCCAGATACACCAGGATCATAGAAAGGTTATCTTTCACCAAGTTGCATCAGACTCCACTGAGGAAAGTTGGTTAAAGACCTTACTAAGTGAGGTCGAGAGTAAAAGGAATTTGGTTTGTCTACCGAGTTGATACTCTTGTCGAGTTAGGTCAATGGATGACAGTTTGTCATGCACTACAAAAGTATGGTACCTAGCATTAATGGTGAATTTTTCATCAAAAAGGGAAAAATTCAACTTCATTTTTTACCATATCCTCAGAGAAAAGAGATTTCTAGGTGCATTCAAGCAATTTTAAGCGATTTCAAGAAAATTTGTAGTTAGGGAATTTGTTCGAAGATTTCCATCACTTACCGAGCAGTAATGTCATCTGGAAGCACCAGCAGTAGCAAGGTGAAAAGAGGATCAAAGATGTTGGTCAAGGGTGTAGAGTGGAAAGCACCAAATTTCAAGTTAGTTCCAGCAGTGGCAGAGGCACTCGACCCTAATGGCGCGCAATCACAAATTCCACCAAAGGTACTTTTGATTAACGATATCTGCACTCATTTTAAATGTTCAATTCAAGAGATAGGAACCCTAGAAATGGATAGTTCTTTAGAAGAAATTCATGTTGATGGCTCATTGAAACTTGAGCATAAGCATTTGGAAACAAAAGGGTTGACACACATATCTCACCTGCCAAGAAGCTTTCAGATAAAATGGATTAGGTATATTCTTAGCCATATACACAATGGTCAGTTATGGTTAGAGAACCCCATATTAATCACCAAAAAGATGCTTCACAAGATTATTGGCCTTTCCATTCTGAGAAAAGCTAAGACAACCAAAACCCTAGGTCAAGAGGAACTACAGAAGAAAACCCTAGTCGAGTGGGATAGTAGAGGTTTGAAAATTAGCACCATTAGTAATGTGGAGTTGAGGTTTGGAATTCATGTAACTACCCACAAAATTTACAATTCTAGCCATTTAAATAGTGTACCATGTGAGGCAGTAGACTTAGCATTCAAAGTCATAAAAAAACATGGAATTTTGACCTGTCAAAGCTACTATTGAAGCAACTAAACAAGAATATGGATAGCATTAGGTCATCAAAGAAAAATCCTTGCAAATTTGGTTCTTTGTTAACATGTCTCTTCTTTTATGTGCAAAAATTCTTTCCATCCAAAGGTTTTGTCATATGGAGAAAGGATGTTCCCATTTTGTATCAGATAAATGAGTTTATAGCAGAAATGGGCGTAAACTTTGACAGTATAATGGATAATTATTTTGAAGACTTCAAAGAAAGAATGGACAATAGGTTTAGGATTCCTCCTAAACTTGTTGAGGACTATAAAGATGATGTATGTTTCATGGTAGACTATGATAGAGTATACATTCAAGTAGTCAGGCCCCAAGTTGCATAGGTGAAACCTCTCCCTTATGAGGTCAATATTGATGAAACCAGGGACATCATTGAAGCACTAGTAAATGAGCCTGTAGATCTCAAGAAACTAGTCTTTGGCACTTGTGATGAGGAAAAAGGAAAAATTGAATTGGAAACTAAGCTACTTCAAGCAATCAGCAAAGGTAAGAGAAAGATTGCTAAGATGAAAACTGCCACTAGTCCCTTAATGCTTACTGAGGGAAAAGGAGAGGATGAAGAAGAGGATCAAGAACAAAAAGATGAAGAGCAAGAATCAGAAAAAGAGGTAGAGCTAGCAAAGAAGAAAGGGAGGGTTATCATTACTAAACCTCCAAAGGCCTCCACAGTTGTTTTCACCAGGAGAGGCAATAGAAAAAATAAAGGTGAAGTAGTATTCAACAAGCCCCAACTTACCTTCCAAGAAAGGCTGAAATGGATGGAAGAAGGAGCTGGCATCACAAACTTCAAGGCTTTAAAGTTTGAAACTAGAATTGATGCGGAGAAGATGCAGATTGAGTAGTTGGTACTCACCAAAATGGGAAAGTGGAAGTATTCCCTAGACCAGATTGCTCCTCAGATCTCAAAAGAATTATTAGTAAGACTACAATCGAGGTGGGAGTCAGCCACACAGATAGCCAAGGACATCTATGAACAATCCTTGAAGAATCTATTACCAAATCTCACTGAGGCAGAAGTAAAGGCAGCCATAAAGAATAATGAATGTAAAATAATGATTAGATTTCACACATGTTTGATTCTAATTAAGGACATTGAGCATGTTGTAAGAGATTCAACAAACTTGTGGAAGAATATCTATCATCTACATAAGCCTAGTGATGATCCAGTTGTGATCAAGGATGATGATGGTGATAGTGATGATGAAGAAGATGATAGCACTCCATGTGCTACTATTGATATTGAAGATTATCAAGCACTAAGGCTGATGATGAAGAGAAAGGGGAAGAAGCTGAAGAGGAAGACAAGGAGGAATTGGATGAAGAAGATGACCCAATGAAGATTGCAGCAGAAGTCATTGCTTCCCTTCCTCACTCTCCACCTAAGCCAGCAACATCATCAAGGTAGGAGATAGCTTTAGCAAGATTGATTGCATCTACATCAAAAATATCATCTGCTCCTACCACCCCATAGCTCCAAGCATCTTCTATGGAAGTATCAGTTACTTCATCTACCAAGTTGTAGCCCTCTTCATCAACACCCAAGCAATCAATCATAGCATCATCAACTATGCCAACTTCTTCTACTCCATGTACAGTAAGTTTGCCAGCCCATTCTACAATTTTGTCTACCACAGCTCTATCGGCACCAATCTCTGTTAGTACTTGAATTGTAAATATTCCAGCCTATACATTACCTATCAGTACATCATTTTTGGGAAGCACATCAATTTTGAATATAGTTGGTACTTCTCTTAGTTTTCCTCCAATTGGACCAATTCAAGTTTTTTCTGCTAGTCCATCTATATCAGCTATTATTTATGTTTCTAAATCCAAGGAAGTAAGCACTAAAGTAAAACCAAAGACTCCTCTAAAACATCTGTTTACTTGTAAGGAAATTGATGAAGATTTAGACTTGGATAAAGAAATTATTATTCCCAAGATAGATTTGGACGCTGCCTCAGCCAACAAAATGAGATTGGTCAGTCAGCTTTTAGAGCAAAAGGCAAGGCAGAAGTAGCTAAGAGAAGAGAGGAACAGAGAATTCACAATAATTGAGAATGCCAAAAACATAATTACTGAAGCCATAGGTGTTGATGTCAACCCATCTCAACACATTTTGTTACAATTAGAAGAGGTTGTAAATAAGTTCAATGAGGACACTTCTGGCCAAGAGAAGCTCATTGAAAAGGCAGAGAAGAAATTTGACAATAAGGTGCTTGAGCACATTGCTCAGCACATTACAATAAAGTGGGTAGAATTATCCATAATTTTGAGCAACCTTGAGAAATATTTTACAAATGTAACATTACTTTTGGGCAAGATTTGTGATGTTACTAAGTACACCAAGGATGTTAAAGAAAAATTAAATAAGATAGATGTGGACATGAAGGCTAGTGCTCAAAAGTTACAGCTTGACCATAGTTCAAGCTCATCACATCACATGAAGGTGAAATTTTTGTCAGAAATGCAAGCAAAGCTACTTAGAGAAGAAGCCAGGATCAGGTCTACACTGATTGACATCCAAAATATGATCCTTCTAGTCATGGACCAAATGCAGAAACATATTGCTTATTCAAAAACATTGATCCAAGACAAAAAAAAATTCTATAGTAAATCACATGATTGAACTTTCTATAGAAGTTCAAGTGGCACTCTCCACCTGCAAAATTTTGCAAGATAATTGGGATAAGACATTATCTCTTATTCTCAAGGTACACTCCAAATTTCTCTCCCATTTTAGTGTCTCTATTTGAATTTATTGTATATACTCTTTGGAATTATTGTCAAAAAGGGGGAGTATGAGATGAACAAGAGAAGAGAGCAAGGGGAGTAAAAGAGACTTGTGAAGAAATAAGAAAGAAAATAAATTGACATATGTACAGATAAAATCTATGTATGCCATATGTATGGGGGAGACATGTAAGATGTGTATATATAGCAGCTTTACAAAGATCAATTTTGGAAAATCAAAATCAAAATGTTAGTTAACATAAGTTTTGGTTCATAAATGTTTTTGTCACTAATGCCAAAGGGGGAGATTGTTGTCATTATGTTGTATTTGTCATTAGTGACAACACTTATTTGATTTTGAATGCTTACCAAGCTTATCACTCAGTCTTTAGTTTATACCGAGCATTTAGTAGTCACCTTGTAAGCTTAGCAGTTAAGTAGTTTACACCAAGCATTCGTAAAGCCACTGAGTAAATATAGACAATGTGAAGACCAGAAATGTCTACCAAGTTTCTCAATGTCTACCATACTTCACAGTGTCTACTGAGTAGTAAGTTTGTGTCATGGAGATTCAGTGTAAATCGAGCGTTGGAAGAAATAGTGTTTACTGAGTGAAGCAAGGTAAACTCAATGTGCATTACTAAGTGACACTACATCTACTGAGTCACCAGTGGTTACCGAGTTCAGAGCTACATTGAGTGATTATTATGGACTGAGCCTTCACTTCTACTAAGTGTATGATGATGCCAAGTAATGCAGTGGACATCGTGTATTAGAAGGTCACCGAGTCAGTTCAGTGAACCTGAGTTATTTACTACTAGGCCAACTTTGTAATGTATTTGTTCACTTGTGTTTTGGCCAACCTTGCAATTTTGTAAATTTGAAAGGTATATATGTAAGATGTATTGTAAGATATCAGATATATCAAGGAATAGTGAAGTAATGTGAAGAAATTTTGAAAAGTATCTGCAAAGGATTTTCAGCAGCAGTTCAAGGAATATAGCCAGGTCAATACAGAGGCAAAAAAGTTATATTCGTCACATTAGGTGATCAGTGCATAAAGGATCTTATCAAAAATTAGTTGTAACTAGATCCACTACTTCATCTTAATAGGTGAATCAGCTTCTAAATCCTTTGACAGGGTAGACTTAATAGTCTTTGTATAAATCTCCTAACCGAGTGCATACTTCATTGTATGTTTGTAAATCCTCTAACAAGGTGGACCTAGCAGTCCTTTGTGCTCCTAACAGGGTAGATCACTAGAAGTGGTCAATGTAAGCCTTAGCAGGCCAACTTTATGCTGTAGTATTGAAGTTTTGTGGGTATCATCCCCACCCCAATTTTACTTTCTATTTGGAAGGTTTCTAGGTCACCAAAATATTGTGCTCTTTTGTGTGATGAATGTTTTGTCTTTCAGAACTAATGCATGCAGTAGCATAGATGGATGTGTGGTAAATTTAAAGGAAAGTTTTAAAGTTACTGATTCACCCCTCCCCTCTCGGTAACTTTCCATATCTTGAATATTTCCAACATAATACATCCTGCAAAAATGTATTAAGTTGTTCAAAATCAAATTATCACAAAGAACTAGTTTGAGATTAGAATGAGCGGTAATCAAATTCCTCAAATAAAAACCTTGAGTAATTATTCTTTCTTTCTAAAATGACAAAAGAAAACTAATATAAAAACTTGCATGACAAATCAATGTTGCTAAACAATGAAATATTTTCATGTATCACACAAGATCAACTAGTAGATGATAATTCAAATTTCTCAATTAAGTACATGACTCAGAATTAGTTATGGAAATACAATTTTTAAGTAATAAATTCTCATATGAGTCCAAATATGATGCTAGAAAAAATTTTACCAAAACGTAAGGATATTTTTAAAAAAATGTATGTAGAATAGAGCTAACAAAAAGCTTTTTTTCTTTCCCCACGGCGGGCACCAAAAATGTGTTTGTGAATATTGGCTCCTTTAGCTATAATACAACACCTCAATAAGTCATTAGATTACTGGTTAGTAAAATTGAATAATTAGATAAATGCAAGAAACCATGATAAAGTGACCTATCACCTTCTATTCAATACGAGTATGATGCTCTCAAATTTTTAAGGCTTTTTAATGACTTTAGATGTTATGGAAATGAAGGATTCAGTATGAATACAATTAATCTATTTTTGTAATTTTATATGCAATATAGAAAGATAATCTAGATTAACAAATAACAATGCAATTAATCTATATGATCTCAAAATTAATAATGATGCACAATATTTCTAGAGAAAAATTAGTTTTATAACTTTCCTCTTCATTTGCACATAAGAAATGAGGGTTTGTAGCCCTAGATTTATAAGTCCCAAGGATGAGCTAAGTTTATTTCGATCCATCGACTTCCTATTGATCACTTACCTCATGAGGTGGAAGTATGGTCCACTTTTTTTATTTTGAGTGATAAGAGAGTTAACTAATTCATTTGATATATATAGATCAATCAACAAGTTCTATTTTTGTAGCAATGACGCAATGGTTTGCTTACCTTGCCTTTCATATTTATGTATAGTCAAATTAACTCCTTTATTTACTTTTTTAATTTAATCTTGAGATTTGAACTCAACTTTTTACTTTTTTAATTTAATCTTGAGATTTGAACTCAACTTTTCACTCAAACTCTATTTTTGAATAATTTTATCAATTTTAGAATTTTTGAAAAGATATTCGAATATATATCTCATTCATGAATATTTAATTTAATAATTGATATTTTAGATATTTAATTCAATTTAATAAAGTTTAATTCCTTTTTTATGTGTAATTGGAAAATGCGTTCAATTTATTTAATGTACTAGAACATTTAATTTAGTTAATTGATTTAGGATTATTCAATTACCCATTAATGTCAATATTTAGGAGTTAATTGACTTTTTATGATTAATGTAATTTAATGGATTTACACAATTTGATACTCATATGAGATTAATGATCTATAAATTTGATGTGCCTTTTGTTAGGACTTTGATGTATTATGATTGATAATTAGGATTAGGGGCACCTAGTTTGGAAGACTATTTTTAGGTGATTACAAAAATAGCTTGTAATTGTCTTCTAAAAAAATTATTCACATCTTTTGAGCTTTCTATCTACTCATATTATCCTCTTGTAGTCTCTCTATTATCAACTCTATAATTTCTCCTTGATTCTGTATCAATTATGCATCCATTCATTACTCTCTCGTTATTTATTCTTTATGATACTTGATTCCTTTTGAACTCTTCTTACCTTCACATAGAAAACCTAATTAGTGTTTTATAAAATTCTATGGTTTCCTTAGGAATCCATCCCATTATTGTGTATATATATAAATTTGATTATGTAACTAAGTAATCTTATTTAGTCATCTTCTAGGACATTATTGATTAAATATTTAATATTTAATTAATTAAATGTCATGCCCTAGCTAATTTATTTATTTAATTAACTATAATCCAATTGATAAAATCATATGACAACCCAACGTCTAATTATCAATTAAATCCATATTCCTCTATTAAAATAAATAATTGCACTATACCCATTAAATTTAATTGCACATCCCCTTTTATTAAATTAATTAATTTCTAACCCCTAACCATCCTTAAACCCTATCATTATCAAAATTCAACCCATTCACCCATGATAACCTCACTTAGCAAGATAATTAATCCATCTCATTAATGTCAACCCACTTACATTCTAATCTCCTCCTAAGTTAAGCCTAATCCCCCTCCTAAATATGTGCACAACTTTAAACAAGGGTTAAGACTTTCTAATCCAACCCAAATTCAAAGTCCTATCTCATCCTTCTTACATTCCTATCCAAAGACTTTAAGGCTCTTACATGCCTTAAGGGCTCTTTAATGCCTCTTACGTCCCCCTTCCACACTCCTTCTCCCTCACAACTGCCTTTGATCCTCCATTTCCCTCTTCCCCCATTAATCCCCTTGTGACACTTGTCACAAGCCTATGGATTTGAAGAAGCACAACCCATGTGATTCCCCTTCCTTGAATCCTAGCCCTCCCCCATCCTTTATTCATCCTTGCATCCTAGACATCCATCTCACCACCCTTTAACTTATAAATTGTGTTAGGATTAAACCTCAGATAGAAATAAAAATTATATGAAAATATAAATAATATCATAAAATAATAGATCACGCAAAAAAGAACACAAGACACCAATATTTAATGTGGTTCACCTAATCCCTTGGATACGGTCACCAAACAAGAAGTCTGATATTATTATGATCTTGTGATTACAACTTGATTACAATCAATAATCCCTTATAGCTCAATAATGCCACAAAGAACCATTTTTGCATCACTCACTATGAAACAATCCCTAAGCCTAAGCCCTTTTATACAAGTATTTTTGCCACTTTAGGGTTACAACATAATGGCCATAAATTGGTGAATATTAGCCCAAACTTTAGTGGCAAATCAATGAATAGTACCAAAAAAATTCAAGGTGATGCCCTGAACCCCAAAGAATTTATGAAGTATGTAAAATACTTCCCTGATCAGTCACCACAAACTAACAATCTCCCACTTGGGGACTGATTAGACTCCACACTAGACAATAATCTCCCACTTGGAGACTAATCTTGTAGCTATGTCGCTATGCCATGAGGCTCTTATTAGATCAAACTCCCTAGACTCTATTGTTCTTGTATTCATGTTCAGTCTAGAAGACCAACCAAAGCTAAAGAGGAATGCAGCTTCTCCCTTGTCGCTACCTTTGTAAACATATCCACTGGATTCTCATCTATATGTATCTTATCCTGCTTTAACTATCCATCATCTAAAATTGACCAAATGAAATGGTATCGCAACTAAATGTGTTTAGTCTTTGAATGCAGAGTTGAATTATTTGCAAGATGAATGGCACTCTGACTATCTGTAAACAAATAATTAGTTGTCCCAATTCTTCCAAGAAGAACTAAATCCATATCATCTCCTTGGTTTCCTTTGTAGCAGTAACATACTCTGCCTCTGTAGTGGATAAAGCATTAACCTTCTGTAACCTAGAAACCCAGCTCACCGCTGCCCCACCAATAGTAACTACATAACTTGTAGTACTCTACCTGGTATCAATATTTCCTACCAAATATGAGTCAATATAGCCTTGTAAATTAGTAGTAGAGCCCCCAAAGTGTAAAACTTACTGGATGTTCCTCTCAAATATCTAAGAATCCATTTTACTGCATTCCAATGCTCAATTCTCGGATGACTCATATATATGCTAACTCCCACTGCATGTACAATATCTAGCCTTGTACATACCATAGCATACATCAAGCATCCTATAGCTAAAGCATATGGTACCTTGGACATCTTATCCTCCTCTTCTTATGTCTTAGGACACATCTCCTTAGTCAACTTCAAATGACTAGGTAAAGGTGTACTGACAACTTTAGCATTCTCCATAGATAAATGTTGCAACACCTTCTTAACATTATCAGCCTGAGATATCATCAATTTCCTATTCTTCCTATCTCTGCAAATCTTCATACCAAGGATCAAACAAGCATCAAGTAGAGAGAGAACAGAACAAAGAGGAGAAGACAATGTATCAACAAAGAGGGAGATATGAAAGCTTATGAAAATAGAAATTGTAACAAAATTTATTTTTGGCATTTGATTTACTTTTTAACCTATTCAGCATTTTGATAACTTGTTTGATTAGTTTGGTTTTCTATCAATGCCAAAGAGGGAGATTGTTGAAAATCTAATTGAAAAGATCATTATTGAAGAAAGAAGATTTTTTGCAAAGAGGGAGATTGTTAATAAAGAATGTTTTCAATCATTATTTTGTCACTGATGTCAAACCTGCTATTTGCTGGAAGGAAAATTACTTATAAGATCCAAGTACTATCACTTAGTTTATTGATGAAGAAGATTTAATCAATAAGATGTAACAAAAACACCTAAAGGAAAGGTTGAGTTATGATTTTGTAATGAAGTACAAGGATTAGTTAAGACAATGTTGAAATGATGTATTAATAGTATACTTGAAGATATAGATGTTGGCTACACTTAGAAACTCTAGAAGAATAAGTTGTAACAATGGTATCTACAAAGCTTGACTAAGTTCATTAGTGGGTGTTGAGCAAGCTAGCTCATGTTGAGCATATTTTTAGTAAGTGTCGAGCAAATGAGAAATCTAGTGTGTGCCGAGTGAAACAGAAGGAGTCGAGAAAGTTCAGGTGTCGAGCAAGTAATAGGTGTCGAGCATCAGTAAAATGTAGTTGGTGTCGAGTAACATAGTATGTGTCGAGCATCAAGATTTCAATAGTGCAGAGCTACTACGTTATTGGAAAAGTCAAAGATTCACCAAAACTAAGCTGACAAATTTTTTACCTTGAATTTTGTAAACTAGATGGAGGATAAGGATGATGAGCTGGAGGCACAAAACTTTAGGTAAACCATTTTTGAGTGAATTCAAGAGGATTCTTCATGATGTTTCTAGAAGGAACAAGATATGGGAAATATTCATTGAATCCTACCTAATCCATTCGAACTAAAAGAAAGAGTAGGAAGATTCAAGCGAGAAAAGTTTTTCAAACTTCTATTTAAGGAGTTATAGGTCAACAAGCAAGAGTTATTGAGTTGTCAAGTTGTGAAGTGGTTGATAAGGTGTCCAGGTAAAGGCATCGAGAGGAAGGAATAGAGCACAGAGATTCTTCTTTGATAAGTGGCCATATAGAAGATTGCATTGGTACATCGAGCATGGAGACTCAAGGAGATGAAGCTTGAAAGGACAACTATCAAAGCTACAAAGACTAAAAACTAGGCAAATGTGTTAGTTGAATCAAGATTTGAAATTTGCAAGTTAAGTTGTTAATTGTATAAGGTCAAAAGACCTTGTTGTTAATCTTTAACAATTGTATTAGTTAGGGTAAAATCCTATAGACTTAGGTTGGTTTAATAGCCATTTGTAAATTCTTTAACAAGAATAGCCATTTGTAAATCCTTTAACAGGGTGACATTCCAAGTGACTATTCTAAAGTCCTCTAACCAGGCCCACTTCTAACAAGGTGGCTGAAATCCTTTAACCAAGTCACATTTAACAATGTGTTGTAGCCTTTAACAAGGTAGGCCTTTCACAGGGCATCACTTTAGAAGAGTGAGAATTGAGTAGCATGTTACAGGTAGTTTTTCCCAAATTGGGTTTCCACATAAATCATTATGTTATGTGTTGATTCTACATGTGTTATTTTTACATGTAGATTTTATAATAACTTGCTAAGTAGGAAAGTCTAAATTTGAATACATGAATAGTTTAGTGGGCTCACTTTATTTGGTGAAAAAGTTTTATTTGGACATTTAGACCTTGAATAATTGATTCACCACCCCTCTCAGTTATTCTAAAGCATTTCTAAGAAGAATAACTCACCTTCTTACCAGTCTATGCTTCATCTAGAATACTATAGCCCAAAGGAGTAGAGGGACCTCTATTAATCAAATATACAATAGTATTGATAGCCTCCACCCACATGTGTAAGGGCAACCCAGCATGCAACCTCATGCTCCTTGCATGCTCCACACTCCATTTTCCTGTGGAGTCCTTGGAATAGTTTTCTATCTATGAATACCATTAATGGAGCAATAATCTTCAAATTCATGACTGCAATACTCACCACCATTATAAAATCTGAGACATTTTGATTTCTTACTAGTCTCATTTTCAACCAAGCATTTCCATTTCTCAAAAGTTTGAAATACATCAGATTTCTATCTAATGACATAAACCCATACTCTTCTAGTTGCATCATCAATGAATGTAGCATAATAATGAGATCCACCAAGGGAGGATACCTAAGACGATCCCCATACATCGTTATGCACAAGCTCTAATTTCTCCTTTCTATTTTCCTTCCCAATCTTCACAAAACTCACTATCTTTTGTTTTCCATACACACAACTTTCACATAAATCCATATTAACACATTTCAGACCTATTAAAACATTATTTGAATGAAGTACTTTCATACCTTTCTCACTCATGTGCCCAAGTCTATTGTTCCACAGTGCTATATTAGAATTTACAACAACTATTTGTTCTTCTTGCTCAATTGTAGCAATTGTTCCTAAACATTCATTTTTCTCTGAAACAATTTGAGTAGAAGAAACAATATGACCTATAAACACCTTTTTCTACTACAAGGGAACCTTTTGAAACCTTCCAATTTTTATCATTAAAAGTAACTACACAACCCTCATCACCGAGTTTCCCTGCTAAAATTAAATTCCTACATAGCCTTGGAACTTGTCTTACCTCATGTAGTAGCCAATGATTCTCATTCTGCAACTTAATCTTAACTTTTCCCTTTCCAACAATCTAACAGAGTTCATTATCTCCCAAATAAACAAGTCCAAAATCCCCTTGGACATAATCAATGAAATAACCTCTATAAGGTGTAGCATGAAATGAAGCACAAGAATCTAAAACCCATGAATCATCAACACTTTTTAAAGATAGAAGAAAATCATCTTCTTTGGATTTGTTACTTACCACATTTGCCTCCTTGTCTCCATCTGGTTTATCTCCTTCATTTTTCTTTTTATTTGAACAATCTTTTTTTTATGCTGTAGTTTCCTACTGTACTAGTAGTCATTCAGTCCTCTTGATCAAGACCTCCTCCCCTTTGACTTTCCTCTTGATTTCCCATGATTTATAGAATTACTTCCTCTCTTAGTTGTTCTACCTTGACTTTGTGCAATCAAAGCACTTCCTAATGTAGGTCCACCTAAAGATTTTCTATGAGTTTCCTCACTCAAAATAAAATCAATCACATCATCATATTTTAGGGTACTAGATCTAGGAATAGAATTAATCATAGCCATTACCAAGCCATTCCAACTTTCAAACAAAGAACACAAAATCAAGAGAGCCCTAATTTCTTCATCAAAATTGATACCCACAGATGATAACTAACTAGTAATAGAATTAAACTCATTTAAATGATCTACAACAGATCCATCTTCTGCCATTTTCATATTAAATAAACACTTCATGAGAAATACCTTTTTTAAAGCGGGGGGCTTTTCATACAGTTTCACTAGGGTTTGCATCAACTCTTCTATTTTCTTCACTTTTGTAATATTAAATGCCATTGATGGTGCCAAGCATAATCGAATGCTTCCAAGTGCCTTTTTGTCCAAAAGATCCCAGTCATCATTTGACATAGATCCCTAATTCTTGGTTTTGCCTTCCAACAACTTCGATAAATCCTTCTAATAAAGATAGTCTTCCATTTTCATCTTCCATAACTAAAAGTTCTGCCCATTAAACTTGTCAACCCTCAACTTACCCTCGGCTGCCATCACTCCCACTCAACCCTAAGACTTTTCTACAAAGGCTAACTAGAAAAACAATCTTGCTCTGATACCACTTGTTAGGATTTAACCATGAATAGAAATAAAAATTACATGCAAATATAAACAATATCAAAAAATAATAGATCACACAAAAAAGAACACAAGACACCAAGATTTAACATGGTTCACCTAGTCCCTAGGCTACGTCCACCAAATAGAAAGTCCAATATTATTACGATCCAATGATTACAACCTGATTACAATCTGTAATCCCTTATAGCTTAATAGTGTCACAAGAACCAATTTTTGCATCACTCACTATGAAACAATCCCTAACCCTAAGCCCTTTTATACAAGTATTTTTGTTGCTTTAGGATTACAACATATCAGCCATAAATTGGCAAATATTAGCCCACACTTTAGTGGTAAATCAATAAATAGTACCCCAAAAAAATTATGAAGTATGTACAATACTTCCCCGATCAATCACCATAAACTAACAAATTGGACCCTTCCTCTCTCACAAAATACCACACTTTTTATGCTAACATTATAATGCTATTTTGAGAACCTAAAAACTACCAAAATACCACCCATAATAAAAAAAATCATTCATGCTCTTATTGCTAAAACCATTCACTCACCCTCATGATCAATTATAACCCATCACTTGAAGCTTGAAGCATGCTCAAGCACACATCCACCATCATTTGGACACATCAAAGTATCAAGGTCACACTTGGGGAGCTCACCATACTTGGTTTGCATTCCTCTATAGTGTTTCTTTCATCCTCTCATAAATATTATTGTTCTCTTTAGTTTGTGAATGTTAAATTAACTTTGATGTTCTTTACATACTCATTTCATAGCACCACATTTTGGAATGCCCGGTGCGATGATGGTGGATGTGTTCTCAAGCATGCTTCAAGCTTCAAGTGATGAGTAAAATGTAGACACATAAATTTGATTACATCACTAAGTAATTTATTTAGTCATCTTCTAGGATATTATTGATGATATAAGATGTAATGCCTCACCCAGACATCCTTGGAACAAGGATTCTATATAGGCCAATATATTTTTTTTAAACAAGCATGGATGCACATGACAATCAACATACGAGGATCAATAAGATCACAACAGAAGACTTAACCAACAATCTTGACATACAACAAATCTCCATACGCTACTACCAAACTGACATGTTCAAATAGGAAACAAAATCTAAAGATGACAATAGAACATGAAATCTCATATCCGTCATGGCATGGAAATACTAGCAACTCAAAAGGATACTCAAATTGCCAAATTGTGTTCTCCAAAAAATAATGGACATACCCCCTATGTTTTACGCAAGAAAACACAAATTACAGTTTTACATGAGGAAGTACATAATATTAATTCATAGTATAGATATTAAAAATAGCTTGTTAAATAACCCTGGTTTTACTGTTTTGTAATTTAGATTAAAGGGAAAGGCCCAATCTGAAGAAAAATAGATATCTTAAAAACATTTTTTCGTCCAAAGGGAAAGGGTCAAGGAAAAAAGATTCAGGAAACATGGAATAGGGAGGTTGGGATCATTAGAAAGCTGAGGAGCTGAGGAGTACTTGAAGCCTTCAATCAAAAGGTCTTCAAGCCCCTCCGCAAGGAATCTCTTGGAGAAGATGATGTTGCTAAATTCATCCACCCATGTGAAGTTGGTCTTGCTAACGTCATCCAACAATAACCACTTTCGAAGAAAATCCCTCCTGAACCACACCCACTTTCGATAGCGAGCTAATTTGTGTTCATTTATGTCAAGCAGGAAGGTATGCTTCTATACAATTCTCCCTATGCCTTTGTTCCAACACTTGTCTGCTACATCTACAAAAGGGATGTCAATGCCTAGCCCTGATACCTACTCGACCAATACAAGAATTTTGATGTCATCTTCTAAAAGCATTACGTAGAAGCATTATAATTTCTTCTTGATTGACTCCATGGTTGAGAAGAGACACGAGGAAGTGGGAGTTGATATTTATGGACACGTGGTACCTCTTATCATTTCTTAAGTATTCATGGCCAAGGACCATGAATAAAACATGGCAGCTGGACCTTGGGCATCTTACTTGCAAACCATGGCTAGGACATCATCAGGTATCATGCCCAAAAAGGGCTTTTGTAGAACCACTGTAGTGCATTTCAAGCAAATTGGCATATCCATGACTAAGAAACTCTACAAACTATGAAATTGTACAAATTGAATACAGATTCAAGAATTTGAGAAATAATAATGAAAGAGGAATTGAAGAGGCTATTTAATGGCAGTTGCATTAAATGTTTGGCATTTGTAATCTTTCATATCTTATTTTTTTGTATTCCTATTAATTTTCAAGTGTGTGAAATGTACTCGCATTATTGTCGGACAGTCAGAGTGCCTGCCAAGGTGGCTGTAAATGAAATGTAATATTTGTAACTATCAGTACCACATTTATGATTTTAATCTTGATGTGATGTTCACTACATTCCAGTTAATTATTTCTATGCAAAACTTTCCAAGTGTCTCCATTTCAAATAATTTCATGCCACTCCAGGTATTTTCAAGCAACTGGCCCCAAAATGCATCTTATGTCGTTGATCTCTACTTAATCAACGGTCGATAGAACTATTGTATTAACGATACAAAAGTGATGGTAGCCAACTTGGTAATAGTGACACTAATGTAATGACATTATTAATAATAGACCTAAGATAGTACACAAGTTGAAGTGACTACTCAATAGACTAGTTAGTATAGTCACTAGCCAATACATGTGCAAATTCGCTTTCAAATTAAATAATTTTTCAGTTTACCACTAAAGATTAGCCAAGGCCAATGTTATTATTCATTTTCCTACAAAAAAAGTAATTTTCCTCTGACATTATTAATTCATTTTTGGCAAGGGAAAAAATAGACATCGTTTATTTATCTGTCAACAAGAAAAAAAAATTAATTCGCCACATTTAAAATGATTTTTGCTAAGGCAAGAAAAAAGCTACCAACATAGAATATTTTATTTCCCTACGTGGAACAAAAAAATATCCTTTGAGATTTAAGTTTTCTCACCCACAAAATGTTGGATTCACCAGCGTTTTAGGCATTTTTTTCTAGAGGGGTTTCGTAAAGTTATTCCTGAAGATGTTGTAGTGATATGATATCATGTGATGAGTGTTTCCATCAATGCCAAAGGGGGAGATTTTTGGACTAACTAATTAATGATGATATTGTTGGTATAAATGATGAAGATTCTATTTTACTATGGTAAATGGTGATTTGGTGATGAATTAGTATAGATTTGATAATAGATAAAGCAATTATTTGGTTGTCATTGATGTCAACTATTTGACTAAGTATTTTTAGCATGTTACCATATATCAATTGAGTAAAGGATGAGTTGTAGTATGGATTGAATGTTGGTATCCTAAAAGAAGGTTAATTAATGAGTCATGATGCTATGTTTATGATAGAAACTATTTATGTGAATAATTGAGTAAGTTGTGCTTAATGAACTCAAACTGGGGAATCGCTAAAATGGATAGTGATAGATAGTCAATTGATTTAAATGTAACTTTATATTAGTAATTTTTTTGTTGGATTAATCATAGGATATAAATCCTAATCTTTTGGTTAAGAGAACACCTTATAAAGTGCACAAGTAAAGGTAGTTAATTGATTTGGAAGTGATATTGACAAACAGATGAACTAAACAAACTAGTAAACTAGACAAATAGGTGGCCTGGATAACTAGGTGAATAGGTAAATTATTAAAGAATGAATAGGTGAACAAGCAAAGTTGATGAAGATTTAAGAAGAAATAATAAGATTAAAAAAATCATTGGGATCAATGATGACTTTTGAATAATTGGAAGGAAGTTGCATAATTTATGGAAAATAATTGATAACAAATTGATCAAAGTATGTGATTGAGGAGGATTGTTCAAGAAGTTTCTTTTTGGTCAAAATAGCTCACAAAATGGATCAAACTCCAAGGTAAATTGCAATTCTAATCTCAAAGGAAAATAATATATGGATGGTCAAATGTGTTTCATCTTATCAAACTTGATTTGGATCACTAGATATAGGGTTTGTTTAGGTGGTGAAAGGAAGTTCTACTTAAACAAAAAATAATGAAGGTGTTGATTGTTGGTTGTAGAATTGGAGAAGGTTGTGACCACAAAGCAATCATTGGAATAAAGTATGATCAAGCTAGAGAGTAGAGTATGGTATGCCAAACATTTTTTGAAGTTAATTGGATCTGATCATCTAGAGGTGGTGCAAATAACATATCATTTTCTTTTTGTTAATCTCTAACCATTATAACAAAAAAATTTGTTAATCGGGTGGATCGTAATAGGTCCCTATTGTAAAATCCTCAAACCAAGTAGCATTCAAAAGAGTGTTAAAAATCCTCTAACCAAGTTTTTCCTAGTAGGGAAAATACTTTAACAAGCCTATAGGCAAATCCCTTAACAGGGTAGCACCTAACAATATTGATTGTAACCCTTAACCAAGAAATATCCTCACAAGGCATATTCCAAAAGAGTACAAAATTTGTGAGTATCATCTCACGTCATGATTTTTACCCAAATTGCATTTCCATAAGATAAATCTTGTATCTACACTTTTTGGTTGAGTTTATTATGGTTGTATGTTGCTAAAAGTTTATTTTGCCTATTGTATTGAATGTCCAATAGGCTAATATTTAGATCAGTGAACTTGGTGAGATTTTATTTTTATTTAGTGGTTATTATTTCACCCATCCCCCTTCCCTCTCATAATAGTGGTCTTTATTAATAGCTCTTGTGTAATAATTTTAATTATATCATGACCTTAAACTTCCTATTATCTATAGTAATATTTGATTAAAAAATTCTTAGATTTAAGGGTGTTAGGGTTAGACACGGTGATAAATTTATTGAAGAATATAAATTCTAGGGATAAATGAGTGTGGTGTATAGTTTCCCAAGGTCTTTCATAATGCCCATTATAGACTCCTCATATTTGGAATCTAAGCAGTCCATTTTTTACTTTGGAGTATTTATTAGAGGAAAATCTTTTGGAAAAATTTATTCATATCTATGTCCTTTTAATGTATATTCTTTCAAAGCATAATATGTGCAATGGAATCCAGAAACTTGTAACAATCACTACTTACACCATATTTTATTTTTCCCATTGGGAATATTTTCTAGTTTTCTTAATGATTCTCATTTCTTTCAAACTAAGAATTAGATAATATGTGTGAATCCTCATTACATATCACCTTACCACAAGACGAATTCAAAATACTTTTGGTGTTCCTGTCAAATATATTTTCTTCTTCCTTATATTTTGTACATATTTTATTTTCTCCATTAGCGTCCATGTTATCTTCCACATTATTTAGTAAATGTATTTTATCCAATATGATTTCTTTTGATCCTTCTTCAAACAATGGATTAAAAATTACAAAGAATTTAGACATACCTTTGTGAAAGCTATTATCTGATCTATCATATGAATTGTCATCTAGTATGTCATACTTTATGCCTTTACTCCATAGATTTTCCTGAGATTCATTAACTTCTTCATCTACAAGATTGATTTATTCTTTAATAATATCTCCAAAAAAAAATCTCGTCTTCACATACTATATGCATTCCTTTTCGTTTTCATGGTTTGAGAAGATTATATCCATATCATAAAGAGGATTAGAGAATGATTCAGAAACATCATTTCCAAGGAGAGTATAATAAAAAAAATTGGCCTTGGGATTTATTATCCTTTTCATCAAACCCCTCCTAAATATCTGTCGATTCATTAATATGCTTGTTTTGATGGATAGAGACAAAATTTGAACCATTTTTATGAGTATATCTCTAATATTCCATGTCTAGTAAATCTGAAATTTCTTCTGAAGTGAAAAGATTTTCTTCATTCATTTCTACATCAGCCTTATCTTGTATGAAATCATCTTCAATTTGATCCATACCTTTTTCTCTACTTAGAACCATATTATTGTTTTGTTTCTTCTCTAAATTACGCTCCTTACGTTCATTATCTTCCTCAATCACTGCACTTAATAAATATTCAATAAGAATCTTTAAATCAGGATCACCTGATATTTTTTATTTTATTCATCCATTCATTGTATGGAGGCTTCAGATCTAAAGGTATTTTATGAAAAATGTTTAGCATTCTCATGAACACATGTGTTGTGGATTCATCTTTGTATCTTTCCAGATTGTAGAATACATCCAAGGGGAATAGATGTGGGTCTTCTTCCATGATGTAGCATTGATCCTCTTCATGTGCATAGCACATACTTTCCTCCTTAGTGCCTCATTTAGAAATGGAATTTTCATTTCCTTCTGGATCTTCTCCCTTGGTAGAGTTACCAGCTTAAAAATAATTGAATAGAGTCACCACCTCTTTCGAGGAATATATATTGCTAGGTCTTCTAGGTTCTCCCTTTAGTTGAGTACACTAAACAAGATCTTATCTTCTCTTCTTCTGATCTACAAACTGAAATTTTTGGGTAACTTCACAATATTAATTTTGAGCAACTCTACCCAGCAGAGTCAACAATCTGTTGGTGGACTCGAATGGGGCAAGTAAAAGCTATCAAAATCTCTTATAAATCAAACTAGGTAAACTTCCAAAATACCTAATGGATAGCTCCCCAACATAGTCACCAATCGGTTGGTTCCCACAATTGTTGGTTAGATTCCTATGAGTAGTGTCCACTCAATGTTAGTAAATATGACACAATTTGTCCAATGGACAAGTTTGATCCTTTGAGAATTAAATACCCTTCTCTTCGAACCTTGCAAAACCTAGGTGGGTGTGCCTGCACAATATATGATCACAATGATTCAATGCTTCTAAATGTAGGCTTTCTAGGTGATGCTCTTGAGATGGTAAGTAATTATCAAGGAAAAATCACAAGTATAAAACAGGAAGCTTTTGGAATGCTTCAAAGGTAATTGGAAAATATAAATGGGAGAGGACAAATGACATGTGGATGAACAAGGCAAAGAATCTCACAAACTATAATTATATATCAACTCAAATGAATCAAGCAAGACCAGTCCTCAATCCAATTGAGAAAATGGAGTCAACCTTGCAAGAACTTATCATCAAACTCTTTTGGAGATGGTTGCACAGACTATCAACTATCGAACTAAGAACTTAAAACATGAACCCTAATCTAAACAAATTTAACTCCAATTAAAAGAGACCAATTAGATAAACATCGTATTGCCTAAAATATTTGATAATCAAGAGTGCATATTAAGTGTGATCTATCTGACGGTAATTCAGGATCCAATAGGATAATTTAGTACGCAAGTATTAAAAAACCAATTTCCAAATTGAGACAAAAATAATATCTTTTATTTATTCAAAAAAAGGAAGTACAATTGAGTCATGTTTAGTTGCATTACCTATTCAAATTGCAAAACGCATCTAGCCAATATCTCATGATCTTTAAAATGTCTTATTATTTTTGCTATTGTATATCCTATTGTGAATGATCCTGGTATCCTCTATAAAAATCAAAGGATGCATACAAGCTTCAGATCATCATGACGCTTCCTAACTAAAAATTAAATGCAATATAACACATTTTTTTACAATGCAAAGCTTTAAAATAATTAATCTAGAAGATCATATTTGCTGAAAAATCACATCCCTTGGCTAAAAGAAAAAATATAAACATCTAATGCCTCATTGATCTCCTTAATCTCTTTCAATAAATACTTTTGTGCTCAATAATAATAATCATTCGATTAATAAGTCCTACATAGAAAATAATCTAGTAGAGTACTTGATTTTAAAAAAATTGAAAACCATACATTTTAATTAAGTTTTTTTGGCCTGATTTGTAATTTTCTTATCAAGTAAAAAATATTTCCATCAAATGGAAGTATTCAATTAAATATAAAAACATTATCTAATATTTAGGGTAAATTTTTCAGAGATATTGCAATTCATTATCTTTTAAAGTATAACCCTCATCTTACGTAATATTTGAAATACTTTATTAAGACCTTTTGATAAAATAGAATTTAGTTCAAAGGCAATTGGAAAGAAATGAATGAATGATTAATATTATAAGACCTCGTCACTTAAGTATTTAACCATTTACATCATTCTATAGATAGTAAATATTCCCATAGGAATGATAAAAGAAAATTCTTCGCAATATTCTTCCAAATAGTAAATTTTGAGCACCCATCATAGAACGTTTTTAATGGGGAGTCATTTGGAGATGTAAATGTGTCAAATTCATGGTTTTTGGTGGTTGAAAATGGTGATATATTATGCATGACCCTATCTTATATCTTCATCTAGAAGTTGTCTCTTGTGTTGTATTTCTCTATAAAACATAGCCTTCGAAAGCATTAGGCATGTCATGTTTGCAAGTGAATATTTTTATTGCCAAAATTAATTCAAATAATTGGATTGTTGGTTGGAAGCAGTGTACTTATATTGTACACAATTTTTGTTTTAGTACTACAAAGCATTTTTATTTTGGAGTGTGGGTTTTTTCTCTAGCCAATAAGATTTCTTCCATGATATATCATTTGATCTATATGGTATAATCTTTATGTAAATTTTAAATCTATGAATATATTTTTTATTCTATAATGGATAATATTTCCAAATAAAATATGCATTATTTCCCCACTAAATTAGTGTTAGGAAGATTTTTCCACACCGTTGCTTCCTTTTATCTTATAATACATTTGTATCTCACACTTAGCTAGGGTGAAATATTGTGTGACAATAGTGTCGAAGTTGACCAAAGAAACATATGATGGAAGAAGCTAGCACTAGCTAAATAGCCGAATATTTGCACCGGCCTATTAGCCAATGTCGTTGCTTCCGTTATTCCCGTCACTCTGTACTTCCAATTACTCTGTACTTGCAAAGAAATGTACTAGTACCGATGACATTGTAATTTCCAATCAAATGACGCTTCTAGAATATTCTATATTATTTTAGAAATGTCAATCAAAGCATACAATTCATTTTTATTTTTTCCATTTTCTTTTCTTAGATTTTTTTACAAGTTCATATTGTAACAAAAGTATTTAATTAATTATATATAATATTTAATAATATATTATTTTATAGTAACAAAAGTATTTAAGTAATTATATATAATATTAAATTTATATTATATTATTTTATATAAATAAGATCATTTACTTTAATTCTATTTTAAATATAATTATAAATATAAAAGTCGTATATTATTAAAAAAATAATATCTTAAATAAGCTTGAAGTCTATGTTAAAATTTAATTGTAACTAAAAAAGTTAAATAAATTAAATTAAATAATTTTATATGTAAGTAAAAATAATTTAAGAAATAAAGATAAAAATATAATATACATAATATTTTTTAAAATATCATATACTATTCAAAAATTAAAAATTAAATTATTTTAAACAAAACAAATCTATTTTTTTTAAAAACTAAATTAACAACTCTTTCAAAGTTTAAGTTTATTAGTTTAATAGTTAAATTATAAATCTTTATTTAAAAATAATAATTTAATAAACTTCTATTGAACTTTTTAAAAAAATACATTATAAACTTAAATTTAGATTTTTAAATTAAATTTAAAAAGTATATTTTACAACTTAAACTAAATTTATAATTTAATAGTTTAAGTTAAAATTTTATAAAATTTAACTTCAATTATTATTTTTAAAATTAAGTTTAGAAATTGTAACTGGCAATATTAAATTAAAACTCTTTCAAATAACTTTTATAAATTAAAATTCAATTTTTAATAGTATGTAATATTTTTTAAATTATTATAAGTATTATTTATTAATATCTAAGTATTGTACTTTTGTTTAAAAATTTAATATTATATTTTCCCATTATATTTTGTATGGGAAAATATATTTAGAATATATTTGGAATAAGTGAATTTATTTTAAACTTTTTAAGAATTTTTAAAAATATCATTTTTTATTTTATTTCATTAAATTATTTTTATTTATATAGAAAAAAATCATCTTTTTAAAAGTGCAAACTACTTAATTTTGAAATAGACTATACATTATTTTAACTTCTTAAGATAGATAAATTTTTAATAATATATAATTTTTTTAATTATATTTAATAATATAGATATTTCAAATAATAAATATATTGAAATAATTACTCAATACTATATATAACAAATTAATTAATCTTACTTGCCTAAAATATTATATTATTAAATTAACAAATTTCTAGAATTTTAATAATAAAAAGTTTTCAATTTTGTTTAAAAAAATTAATATATTGCTGAAGTCCATATGTTCTCTAGTATTTGTTAGTTTGCTTTTGTTGACATTACAAACATAACGTACAATATTTCGTTGTTAGTGCATTTCACTTTATTGCATGGCAATTAAAATGTTATAGACTAACGAGGCAGACTGACGGAAGGAAGGCGGTGGCTAATAGGCCGGTGCAAATATTCGGCTATTTAGCTAGTGCCGAAGAAGCTTGGATGTAACTAGAATCACCAGCCCACTAATAAAATATGCAACTATACAACTATTATACATACTACCTACTAGATGGTGGTTAAAGGAAAGGACATTGATTTGTGGGAAGTCTCATGTATGATACTCGACTCATTTTTTTGGCTCTCCATTTCATGCATGAAATACCAACCTATTCAGGGGAGGTATGCGACCATAATAGACCATTTGCAAGACAATTACAAGAATGTGTTTAGCATTCCAAGATATCACTACCTTCACAATGACATACAAATATGTGAAAAAGCGATTCCAAGATAGAGAGTAATTTTGATATGATATGGTGTGGATTTTTCTATATGATATTGTTTTTCTAGTAGACAAAGATCACACTATGATGGAGGCAAAATAACCCCGCCACCTTAGATACTAAAATTTCCCTATGAGGTGGTAGGTGCCATAATCGAATCATATGCAACTAATTTACTAAGACTTGAAGGACCATAAAGAAAAGACAACCCACGAAGTTCATTGATTTGATAAGAAAAAGAACCAAAGAGCATAAGCATAAAAGACCATGAGAGTAGTGTTTATTAATCCAAACCAAAAGGAACAAAGTGAGTCCAAACTAAGGATATCTAGAAGGTTAAAAGTAGGCACACATTATGCATAACCTAGAAAATGGCAATGTAGTTGGAAAAATAAGAGGTCACTTCCAACTACACCTTCACGTAAGGACCCTAGTGAAGCAGAATCAGCAAAGGCGATATTGCAAATGTGTGTGGAGAATAAACACAAAAGAAGAAAGGAGAAAGTATAAAGAGAGTTATCCACATAAGCTCTAGAAATAGAAAAAGAAGAAAAAGAAGTTTTGAAGGATACATTTACCATAGAGGTGCCTAAATTCATTAACGGGGACAAATTATACAATGGACTATTCAATCCAAAGACCATGGAGAAAGCATTAGCAATGCATTAGAGCTAATAGTGGATAACTAGTTCATCAAAAAGAAATCAATAATCTTGTACATATATGGTGGCTATAAATCAAACATTAGAAGATTTTATGGATAAGTTTTAGAAGATTTTATGGATAAGTTTTTGAAGTGAAGAAATATTAAATAAGTGATTAAAAAAAAGGATATTGGTCATTATTAAGGTGGTCCTTAATATCACACCACCATAAATGAAAAGAGTGATTAATATACAAACTAAAGAACTTTAATCCAATCAAATGTTGGATAGGTCAAGGTTGAAGACTGGAGATTATAGAAGCTATTAAGGTAGACATAAGAGAAGTTGCTACAAAGGATTATCATAATTTATGCAAGGAAAAAATATATATAAAAAAATTTCTTCATCATGGTCTTCTCAGCATCCATGGTGAGATACACCCTCCTCTATGGCTTATCCTATGTTTTACATTGAAGATTTCTTGGTGAAAGAAAAGAAAATCCAACTAGTGGCCTCTCTACGACTCTTCCGTTACTTCTCATTGGATTATTAAGTAGATTTAGTATTTCATCATTGCACAAATTTCAATTGGGGTAGATCTTATGATGAGGGCCAAACTTGAGACACCAAAGAACACAACCAAAAAGAGATTTATGTTATCTAGTTAATAGATTCTATTACATGGACATTACAACATAAAATTAAACTTTGTATCTCACATGGCATAGACTATACAATTTATAAAATTTTTGGAAAACCCCCTTTTTCTCACAATAATGCCTTCTCTCCAAAACTATCTTTTCCCCCTCCCTCGGTCTACATAACCTAGTTTCCTATCAAGACTCAAATTTTGAATTTTGAATTTTGGATTTTGGTGGTTGGGCACTAAATCGAGAATTTGAAATTCAAATTTGAACTAGGACTAGACATAAGGTAATTCCCAAAATTGGTCTAACTTGTGGGAGGCATAGCTTTTGATCTAAAACTTTGATTAATGAACCATTCACACTATCCAAAATCTCTCTATGTTATCTACATTCTTGTAAACCATATTTATCTATCCCTGCATTTTCTAGGCCCTACAAGGCCATATAGTGTCTACAACACTACCCAAAAGATATTTTGACATTTTTTGGAAGCTTAAAATATTAATAACTTTCAATCTATGAAAATCTTTATGTAATTGATGTAGCAAGAATCTAAGGGTACCCCTACTAGAGGTAATCTGGATCCCTGCAAATAACCACACAACGCAAACACAACAACAATGCAAGATCTAATACCAATTGCAATTATTTATTCATAAACAAAAATTTACATGCAATATGCTTGATTGTAAGGTGTTCCAAGTTAAGTTCAAATACAAAAATTAATTCCAAAATAGTTCTGCAAGATCCCTCAAGTTTCAAATTCACATTAATCCCAACTAGTCCAGATCCACACTTTGGTAGAAAGCTGCAAGGAAGATCTAAACTTGTGCTCACAATTCCACCAAGTAATCTCCTTGTTTACTAAGCCTTAGCTACTAGCCCTTCTCAAAGTTTTCTCCTACACTTCATCCTTTTCTCCAAGTTGGATGATCTACCAATCTGCCTTAAGACTCCACAAAACACCCCTACTAATACCCAACTAAGCCATAGGTTAGCCTAGCCCATTACAATTAAAATAAACCCTTACATTAAATATTTTCATAAGCCACAAGTCTGCTACAACACTCATTAACTACCCATACACAAATTAAATGCCAAAATTTGGCTCATTGACAACTCGAGCACCATAAAAACCAAGACCAAACTGAGTGTCAAAGAAAACCATGTTGAGTGCTAGCATTCTACCAAACCCAATTGAGTTCCTTCACTAACCGATCACAAGCATATGTTGAGTCCTTTAGAAGCAACTAAGCCCCATCATCAACCAAGATGACTCGGACAACATTATTTCTGAGCTCCCAGTGCAAACCAAGCTCCCAGTATATGTTGGAAGCATGAATGCTAATGATATTCCTATGGGGGAGTATTGTAGATATATTACTATGATGATATGTTACATTCATGATTGAGTTTTTCATTGATGTCTACATAGCAGTCTTCTATGGTATCTAATAGAAGAACAATTGAAAGATCAAGTTGGTACGGATGGCTAGTTGAATATTCTCACTATCCGAGGTTATGAGAGATACTTCTAAGTATCTACTATATGCGGTTAACATTGGATGAAGAAATTATAACTCTGAAAGAAGTTATGTAAGTTTTGGTACAGAGGCATGCTATGGTAAACTTGCTATATCTCTTTGCATAGTTGTTATTCTAGGAATCAAAGTTGAGGATAGGTAGGAGACATGTTGGTGATGATGTGGCTAAATTCACTTGTCATAATATTAGTTGTATGGAAAGTTATTCAAGTTGTAAGATGAAAGATTAATGTTATCACTAAGTGAAACATGTTCTTAATGTGGTCCTATAATGATTAATTGAGAAGGTTTAACAGCCAACTCAAAGAATTTTTTATGGACTCGGTATGAAGGAAGGACATTTTGTTAGAAATAATAGTCTACCAAGATAACTGAGAGGGGGGGTGAATCAGTTATCCAACAATTAAAACATTTATCCTCTTTAAACAAACTTAAACATTCAATCAGAGTAAATAGCAACCATAAAGAGATGCACATAAACAATTACACCAGATATGTTGACTAGGGAAACCCTTGATCAGAGGGAAAACCCTAGTGGAAATGATGCCCTCAAGATGATGTACTAATATAAATATTCCTTTGTAGAGGATGGACCCTATTAGGAATCTATTACAACATTTAGTAGAAAGAGTCCCTGTTAGGATACTTTGAATCCCTGTTAGGAGATTCCAACCTTGTTAGGAGTTGTGGAAGATAGCTAAACCCACTATTCAAATAGCTTCAGGATCAAATCAACAAACCCACTATCCAATTGACCTCGGTACTATTTCTTTCAAAATAATAGATGTGAAACAAGTTTTTGCTTCTTCCTCTATCCAATGCATCAAAATTCTTCTCCTTCAAACCATGCAATCAGATATGGAACTCTGTACTTAGTAAAAATAACCCTTAAGGTCACTTACACGCACTGGTAAGTCACTCTACTTTTGTAGCACTCTACTGCTCAATAATTTGCAAGTCTTATATGCTCTCTATATGTTAAACATGAAAAACATCTTCCCTTTATACCATGCTCAGTAATAAATCCTTGAGTTAGCTTCCCACTTAATTATAATACGTTAATTAAATGAATACACATTTAATCAATGTTCTCAGCTTATAGTTATAAACAAACTTTCACACATGTGATTTTTGTACATGGGCACTCTCTAACATTATCAATGGCCAGTATACTATCTCTAGTTAACTGGGCAACCTTTCACTACATTTGTAATGAACTACAACAATCACACAATAGGAACTACTTTCCTAATACTTAGTTTCCATACAGTTCTCTATAGATCAATCATATCTTATGTACACTATCAAATTAGGTTATGTGCACTTACCCTTGTAATAGAGACATATTGTAGTATGCGTTGGAAACTGCACATTAAAAGATAAGTAATATATTGTTCTTAATACAAAATTCACAATCTACTGCTTTGTTAGTCTTTACAAACTTGTTACTATGTTGTCATCAATGACAAACACAGTCATGAATACATCATATCAACGTTCTGCAATGTTCCCCCATAGCATTAGCATTCATGCTAACAATCTCCCCATTTGGCATTGATGACAACATAGATAAAAAACATCCAAGTTCCAAGAATACCAAATACACATCTTCATCATCATGTTATGCTTTCTTCCCAATTGATCTACATAGAATTTTTTTCATGAAACTCTCTCCCCAATTGAATTTAATGTCAAAGGTAATACAAAAATGGTTCAATTGCTCGAAGATACAATAATTTACCAACACAACCACAAGCTGGTCTGTTTCTTTACAACTTTTGTATATAAATCCATAAACAACTCAAGTGTCTAGAGACATTTTTGCATACCAATTACCAATTACCAAGAGTCCTTTGTTGACTATGTTCATCACAGAAACTCCCCCATTGAGGAAGCATCAGCATTTAGTCCAGTCTAACAATGGTGCTTTGTTCCCTAGACTAATGCACTTTTGCATCTTCTATTTTGAAGTAGGCAAGGGCATAACCCCAAGTATACCTCTTAGGTACTCAAATATATCCTTTGGTAAGGCCTTTATGAAAATGTATGCAATCTATTCCTTAGTGTTAATATACTCTAGTCTGATTTCTTTCTCTACAACTTTCTCTCTCAACACATGATACTTTATAGAGATGTGCTTAGTCTTAGAATACAAAATAGGATTCTTAGACATGCTTATTGTACTTGTGTTATCATAGTAAAAAAAAATAGGTTCTTTGAATGTAATTATAGTATCTTTCATCATCTACTTCATCCATATAACTTGCTTCCAGTTGTTTGTTGCTGCAACATATTCTGCATCTGCAGTACTCTATGAAGTACAATCTTGTTTCTTATTGAGCCAAGAAACTAGCCTTCTACCAAGAAAGAATGCTCCTCCACTGGTGCTTTTTCTATCATCCATATCTCCAGCCCAATCAGCATCAGTATAACTATAAAGAGTAAAATCGTTACTTTTTTCATATCAAATGACATAATCAGATGTCCCCTTCAGATATCTAAATATCCATTTTATTACTGCATAGTGATATTCTTTAGGATTAGCCTAAAATATTGCCACAATTTCAACTGCATTAGCTATATCTGGTCTACTATGAGTTAGATATTACAATCCTCCAATCATAGACTTGTACTTCTTTTGTTCAATAGCAAGTGTGTCATCTGTGCTTGATAACTTGTGACCAGTTACCATAGGAGTTTCAACAAGTTTACAATTTTTTAGTCCAAATCTTTTTAGCAAATCTTTCAAATACTTGGGTTGAGAAATAAAGATATCTTCTTTGTTTTGAACAATTTGCAATCGTAATAAAAATGTCATTTCTCCTATCATACTCATCTCAAATTCATTCTTCATATCTGCTGAGAATTTGTTATTGGCTTCATCATTTCCTCCAAAAATGATATCATCAACAAATACAATGATTATCAACAAACTATTTTCTATTTCTTTTAGGTACAAGTTGTTGTCTGTTGTTCCTTTAGCAAATCCAAGCTTTGCTAAGTATTTATCTAACCTTGCATACCAGGTTCTAGGTACTTGCTTTAATCCGTACAAGACTTTCTTTAATCTATAAACCAGATCCTTCTATTCTATCAAAGGAAAACCTTCTGGTTTCTCAATATAAACTTCTTCTTCAAGTTCTTCATTCAATAATGCTGACTTAACATCCATCTGATATACCTTGAAGTTTTTATTTGCTGCATATCCCAAGAACATATTGACTATTTCCATTCTTGCTATAGGTGTGTATGTTTCCTCATAGTCTATTCCTTCTTGCTAAGAGTAGCCTTTGCATACTAATCTTGCTTTGTTTCTTATTACTTCTCCTTATTCATTCATTTTGTTTCTGAATGCCCACTTTGTGCCAATCACATTTTTGTCCTTAGGTCAAGGAACTAATTCCCATGTGTCATTATTTATTATCTGTTGAATTTCGTCCTCCATTTCTTTCATCCTTGATTGTTTCATCTACTCTCTTTCGTTCTACTTGAGATATTATGAATAGTTATTCATTGATTTTGCTTCTTGTCATTACTCCTTTTTCTTTACTTCCTATTATCTGGTCAGCAGGATGATTTTTTATCATATTCTTATTTGGGGTAGGAGTTGTTGCTTCAACTCTTATTTCAGGTACTGTGATATGTTCTTCTCTTAGTTCTTTAGTTTGCACATTATTCTACAAGTCATTGTTAGTCTTGAGAAATAATTCATTGTATCTATTTGTCATCTCAGAGTTATAATCCATCATCTTCTCTTTGGTGCCAAACTTTTCATCTATTCTCACATTTGTGCACTCTACTATAGTTTTTGTTCTATAGTTGAAACATATGTGAGCTTTACTTTTTAATGAATATCCAAGAAACATACCTTCATCACTCCTTGGATCAAACTTGCCAATATCATCATCTCTTTTGATGTAACATTTGCTTCCAAATATTCTGAAATATTTGAATGATGATGAGTAACCAAACCATAACTCATAAAGTGTTTTCCACATATCTTTTCTAATTTGTACTTTGTTCAGAGTGTATACTGCTATATTAATTGCTTTCTCCAAAATTTCTTTGGTACATCATTCTCAAATAGCATAGCTCTTGTTGCTTCAGTAACTGGTCTGTTTCTTCTTTCAGCAATCCCATTCTACTTAGGTGAACGAGGTGAAGATAGTTGTCTCTTGATTCCATGCTCTTCACAGTAGATGTTGAATTCTCTAGAAGTGAATTCTCCTCCTCTATCAGATCTTAAGCTCTTGATTTTAACTCTAGAATCATTCTCTTCTTTGTTCTTGAATATCTTGAATTTCTGAAATGCTTCTAATTTTTCTCTAAGAAAAGCTACCCACATCATTATGGTAAAATCAACAACAAAAATCAAAAAATACATTTCTCCATAGAATCTTCTTGTTCTTGAAGGACCACTTAAATCTGTGTAGTACCAAACTGCTTGCTAGGAAATGAAATTTTCTTTTGCTTAGCCAAGATACATTCCTTAAAATAATGTCAGTGGGCTTAGTGATCTTAGGTAAATCTCTTACAACAAGTGTATTACTAGATTTCACAATGTTATCAAATTTTATGTGACAAAATATTCTATGCCATAACCAATTGTTGTCAACTTTAGCAACTAAATATGTTATTTTGGTGGTGTTCAACTAAAATACATTACCTCTAGTTCTTGTGCCAGTACCAAGAAATTTTTCTTCCTTGTCCTTAATGATACATGTGTCATTACCAAACTGTAATTAGTAACCCTTGTCCATAAGTTGTCCAACAATTAACAAGTTATGTTTTACTCCATCAAAAAAGTAAACATCATCAGTATTTGTTTTACCATCAAGTGTAATGGATCCAATTCCTGTAATGTGACAGGTTGCATTTTTCCCTACTCTGACAATCTCTCCATCATGGCTTTTGAATTTGACAATTTTTTTCATATCACCAGTCATGTGACGTGAACAACCACTATCAATGATCCAATCTTTCCTTCCAACTTGTGAAATCAGTGCACTTTCTTCTCTAATTTCTTTGTCAAGATCATCCTCCTTCATAGCTATGAATCCTAATTCATCTTCACTTTTTCTTTGATTAGATTCTTCTTCTTCTTCTTCTTCTTCATTAGCATATAAGCAATTCCTAGGTCTTCTAGATTTAAATCTTCCCTTATACTTCCTTGTTGTTTTAGGACACTTCGATGCATAATGACCATATTCATTGCATGTCAAACATTTAAAAATGTTCTTACCATCTTTTTCTCTTTCCACAAGAAGAGCTAATCCTTCTTTGATCTTTTCCTCAATATTTTTGTTGTTGCTAGCAATGTCTCCTTGCGCTTTTGTGTTCTTTGCTAGACCAGTTTTAACACTTAATGCACTAAATGTTATCTCAACTTTTGCTAATTCTCCAAATTGTTTCAAATCAAATTATGCAACTTCCAATCTACCAAGCAATGTTTCTTTGGTGAAATTTTTAGTACAGGGTATCATCAGTTGAATCATCTATATTATTGTCTTGAAAGGTGGTGTTAGATTTTTCAAGATCTTCCATATTACTTCATCATCTGATTTCTTTCCACCATGAGATGTGATTCCTGCAACAATCTCAGATATTTTGCCAATATAGCTTCTTACACATTCACCTTGCATCATTCTAGCATCAGGAAATGCACAATGAAAATTTTGTAATCTAACTCTTTTTGCATGTGTATCACCCTCATAATTAGCTTCTAAAGTTTTCCAAATTTCATGAGATTTTTTGAGTAGTTTTACTTCACTATACTTACTTTCAAGTAGAGCTGACAATATTGCTTCTCTTGCCCTTACGTTGCACATAAATACTTCTCTCTACTCCTCGGTAGAAATTTCAAGATTATCTTCTTTTGCAATATTCTTAGATGCCTTAGTTACAAGCCAATATCCTAGACCCATGCACAAAAGATGAGTCTTCATCTTATCCTTCTAGCTGTCATAATTAGTGTCATCAAATCTTGAACTTTCCTTTTTGAGCATGTTTTCCATGGACCTCCCAAAGTTGTTAAACTTCTTCTTCAAGGACCTAAAGCTCTGATACAAATTGTTAGAAACAATAGTCCACCAAGATAACTGAGAGGGGGGATGAATCAGTTATCCAACAATTTAAATATTTATCCTCTTTAAACAAACTTAACCATTCAACCAAAGTAAATAGCAACCATAAAGAGATGCACATATACAATTACACCAGATATGTTGACTAGGGAAACCCTTGATCAGAGAGAAAGCCCCAAAGGGAATGATGCCCACAAGATGATGTACTAATATAAATATTCCTTGTTAGAGGATGGACCCTGTTATGAGTCTATTATAACATTTAGTACAAAGAGTCCCTATTAGGTGATTTTGAATCCCTGTCAGGAGATTCCAACTCTATTAGGAGTTGCGCCAACCCTATTAGGAGTTGTGAAAGATAGCTAAACCCATTGTTCAAACAGCTTCAGGATCAAATCAACAAACCCACTATTTAATTGACCTCGGTACTATTCCTTTCAGAATAATATATGTGAAACAAGATTTTACTTCTTCCTCTATCTAGTACATCATACTTCTTCTCCTTCAAACAATGCAATCAAATCTAAAACTTTTTACTTAGTAACAATAACCCTTAAGGTCACTTACATGTATTGGTAAGTACTCTGCTTTTGTAGCGCTTTGTTGCTCAATAATTCACAAGTCTTATCTACTCTCTATATGTTAAACATGGAAAACATCTTTCCTTTATACCATGATCAATAATAAATCCTTGAGTTAGCCTCCCACTTAATTATAATACATTAATTAAATGAATACACATTTAATCAATGTTGTCGGCTCGCAGTTATAAACAAACTTTCACATGTGTGACTTCCATACATGCACACTCTCTGACATCATCAACAGCTAGGATACTGTATCCAATTAACTATACAAACTTTCACCACATTTGTAATGAAATACAGCAATCACACAATAGGAATTTATTTTCTAATACTTTGTTTCCATATAGTTCTCTATAGATCAATCATATCTTCCATACACTATCAAATTAGGTTCTATGCACTTACCCTTGTAACAAAGACATACTGTAGTATGCACTAGAAATTGTGTATTAATAAATAAGTAATATATTTTTCTTAATGCAAAAATCACAGTCTACTGCTCTGTCAATCTTTACAAACTTATTACTATGTTATCATCAATGACAAACATAGTCATGAATACATCATGTATCAATGTTCTACAATGTTTCCCGTAGAATCAGCATTCATGCTAACACATTCTCCTTTATCATAAAGTATGGTATTGTATGGATTAGAAGTGATCATAAGCAATAGAGAGAGCGGAATGCGAAGTTGAGCAGAGCAGAGCGGAAGTGAAGAAAACTTTATTGTCAAAGTTTTATTGTGTGATCCAAGGTTTGATAGTTGGATCTGAGGTTCGTGACCTAGTCTACAAGGTCTAATAGTGATTGGTTTGGTTGACAGAACAAAGGAAAGAGGAACATAACTGTAAATTATATGTTTGAGCAGTGAGCTCTTCTTGTAGTTGAAATTTCATGTTTGGGCAATGGACTCAACTTGCATACATTACACTACAAATCTTAGCAACGTTGGTACAACTCCTAATAGGGTTAGAATCTCCTAATAGGGATTCAAAGTCTCCTAGCAGGGACTCATATGTACTAAATGTTGTAATAGACTCCTAACAGTGTCCATCCTCTAACAAGGAATATTTATATTAGTTAATTATCTTGTGGGCATCATTCCCACCAGGGTTTTCCCTACATAACATACCTGGTGTAATTGTCTATTTGCATCTTTGTATGGTTGTTTTTTAATTTGGTTGAATGGTTAACTTTATTTAAGGAAGACAAATGTTTTAATTATTGGATAACAGATTCACCCTTGGTGGACTATTGTTTACGATAATTGGTATCAAAGCATCAGGTCCTTGAAGATAAATTTTAATAGCTTTGGGAGATCAATGCCGAGCTATTTCAAAAAAGATAGTCCTAAGTCTGATGGAGGAAATTTTGACACCCAGAAGATGGAGCTTCTTGGTGAGAGATCAAAATTGTGTATAGAATTGAGCATTAAGCTTCAAGATAGAGGCACAAGTAAAGATAGATTGAGATCTGAAGAAGACATGGAGATCAAAGAAGGTATTAATTTGCTTATGAAAATAGAAAAAGAAAGTGTGGAAGTTTTTACTTGTTGGACGTGTAATCAATTTGGTCATTTTTCATCTACATGCCCTAAGAGAGTAAGGAAAACTAGAATTAAGAGTTTGCTTTCTAATGAAGATGAAGAATTTAAAACAAGTGTGGAAAGATTCTTGAATGATTGTGATAATGAGCTTGAATTAGTTAAGAAAGAGGAAGTATTAGAAGAGATAGCTTTGGTAACTATTATTGATCCAAAGGCTAACCATGAAAATGTGGAAGTTATTATTAGCAATGATTTGCAGAATGAGAATCAGATTGAAGAGCAGAGATCTGATCCTAGAGCAGAAGAAAAAGTTGAGAACGGAATTGCAGAGAGAAGAAATAGATCAGTAACAGAAGCAACAAGAGCTATGTTATTTGAGAATAATGTATCCAAGATTATTTGGAGAGAAGTTGTGAATAAAGAAGTCTACCCTATGAATAGAGTGCAAGTCAGAAAAGATACAAACAAGACCCCTTATGAATTGTGGTTTGGTCACTCACCTACAGTTAAGAATTTTAAAAAATTTGGTAGTAAATGTTATAACAAAAGATATGATGATATTGGTAAGTTCAATGCTAGAAGTGATGAAGGTATGTTTCTTAGTTATTCATTGAAAAGCAATGCTTATAGATGTTATAATCTGAGAACTAAGACTATTATTATAAGGCCCCTTCCCTAGTACCCTATTATAAAACTTAATAACACAAATATGGTTGAAGCTAGGAGATGTAAGGGGATGAGAGCTCATGTTTTGTCTTGTGCGTAGAATGTGGATTTATACTAGTACTTTATACCTTAAGTTTGAGTGATGGTGGGAAGGTTTCGAGATCTAAGTATGCCAGGTTTGGAATTTTTCCTATCAATAATGAACTTGGGATCTTATTGGGACTTATATACAGTTTAGTCCTTGTTGTGTTAAGTATCACATTCAGAATTAGATTAGGTTGATAAGCTATGACCTATGGAATAAAGGCTCGAGATGTCATAACCTAGAAACTATGTTAATGGGTTCATGATATTGTATGGGCTATTAGAATAATTGAATTTTGGAAAGATAAAACAACATGCACCCTTGTGAACATTACTAATATTCACAGATGAAAATTGTTATCAAAATTGGATAAGGGTCTACATGGTAGAACTCAGTATGATGTAATGCAATAAGCCAATTATTGTGCAAGTAGTATTAGGTGGATATGTTGGTATTCATGAGGACAAATTGAGTGGCTCAATAAAATGTAATAGATTTATTCTATGATTGATTTTGAAAACTATGTGACTATGCAAACCTCTTGATTTACCTGACATAATTTTATTATGTGTTTTATCTCATAATGATAACGGGATACTGTTAGTAATTAAACTATATTAAACCAAAGGGCACTGGTCATGATGGTTACATTTTGGTGATCTTGACCTAAAATATGTATTCAGAACTAATTTTCATGTTGGTTGACTTAATAGTATAGATTCAACATTTCATCAACATGATAGAAAATTGAATATAATGTGATTCAAAATATTAATTTGATCGTGATAGGGAAAGGTTAATGTTGATATGCAGATTTTGATATCTTGATGTTTTGAATGCTTTTTATATGAATATCAATAGAAAAAGAAAGGTTAATTTTGGAAATTTGAATATGTTGATTATGAAATGTTAAAATTATCATGCATCTATACACATGTATTTTTATATGATTTTCATTGGACCACTGATGCTCAAGTTTAGTGTGTAAGCAATTGAACCATGGAATTTAATCGGGGAAACATGGAATTTAATCGGGGAAACAAGGTCCAAACTTATGTGGACACAATTTAGCCAAGGCGAATCTTCAGAAGATTCAAAAGCCTTGTTGTGATGTGTTTTTTCATAAATGTAAGCTTGCATGTGTGTGGTAAATTTAGTCTCATAAATACATTAGGGACATGTCATGGTGATGTGTACTGTGTTTTATATGTGTCACTTGACACTTATAATTGTTTATGTGTTGATGACATGTCACCTAGGGCTTTGGTCATGGCAATACTTAAGCTTTAACTATATGTCCTTTGAAAGATTTAAGAAAATACACTTGGAGAAAGGATAGGATGGGTCACCATCAAGGGGAATTTCGAATTCAAACTTGACAAGGATTTTATAGGGTCAATATGTGGTCCCAAAGTGCTTTTTTGTGAAAATAAGCTAACCATATGTTAGCATAACATGCTAGGGGCCTAAATTTGACCATTTTACTGCTTAGCTAGCCTAGGGGGTCCCTTAACCAATGCATTCTTCCACCAATTCGAAAATTGAGTTGTCCATGAGTCCATCCCCATCTTTCCACTTGATCAAAATAGCAAATTTGGTAGGGAAAAAGTTGTAAGAGATAGTGGCTTGATGTTTTTTTCCAAATAGAGATAGTGGGAGAGTCTTTTTAGTGAACTTTGACAAACCAATGGAGTGTTCACCCACTCTCTAAGTTTAGAGACAATTAGGGTTTGGAAGGAGAAAAGACTAAGGAGAAGGAGCTCTGCAACAACTTTCATTTTTCCTTTAGCTTAAACCAAGGTTGGTGCCCATGCCATAACTCTCATTGCACTTGCTCAATGATGTTTTTCTTGTTCATATTATGTTAAAGTTCATGTCATGTGTTTGTGTTGAGATTGTTGGTATGTACCATTGTTGGGATGGATTTCTCTTGCATATTTTTTCCTTGTTTTTGTGTGTATGAATGTTAATGGGTGTGAAGGCTTCACTCACCCTTAGGAGGGAAGAGATGCCTTGGGTGAAGAGATTAGTCAAGATCAATGTTGAAGTTGAGAGTTTTTCCTCTTGGAGAAGGTTTTGTTGTTCATGGAGTATGGGCTTCATTGAAGCCATATGCCTTGTTTTTTATTATAAAAGGTATAAGTGTATTGATGTGATAAGGAGGATGTATTTTGATAGCCTTGAAGAGGCATTACACAATTAAAAATATACATGTATTTGGATATGGCATTATCCTCTTTGAAGAGCCCACCTTCACCCATTGTTTCATGATTCCAATGGTGAATCATTGTGTTAAACCTTGGAGGGATTGTATATGTATTATGATGTTATGTTGCATGCACTATCAGCTAATTGAGTGTAAGTTGTTTGAGTCTTGTTTCCCCAATTCAGTGGGTGGATAATTAGAAGCCTAGGATGGGAGGTGAGCCTCCATGGTTCTTGTGTAAATTTTTTTGCAAGTTTGTGCTCTTGGATCCATAGAAGAAAGCTTTAATTGTTCATGGGTGGAAGCGATGTGGAAAAGAAACTTGTCATTTGTGTATTGCACATGTAATAAGGAAATATCCATCTTGTTCACTTATGGTGATGTATGATTGCATGTTGGCAATATAGGGATTTGTAGAGATGTAATTGTATCATTGTTAATGATGTGCATTTACAGGTAATGAATGAAGATTTGAATATCATTGGTGATATAGTTAGAAAGTAGAGAGAAATCATTTCAAATAGAGAATCCATTGCATTTAATGATTAATGGAATGCATCAAGTATATGTGAAATTGTATTCATTTTCAAGCCATGAAATAATGTGAGGACATGGTATTTCAAATAAGTTGATCATGAAAAGAGATTTGCATAATGTAAGTAGTTCGATGAGAAATGTCACTTAAATTTTCATTTTAGGATAGAAGTTTGGAATTTGTAGATTTTCAAATAGTTTCAATTTGATCTATTAGTTCATACTTATATTGTTTCGAAATGCATCACATGTATTAAACCTATTCTTAGATTGAATTTGATAGATTTTTTATCTAAACAAATACATTAGATGTTGGAACAATACCAAACTAATGCCATAACCTTTGAATAGAAATAAATAACTAAGCAGAAATAGAAAACCAAAGAAAATGCATAAGCAAACAAGCCTATAAGTGGATATCTAACTCTATGGATTTTTTATGAGTAGTGAAAATCCACTTTTTATTATAGACCAATAAAATATGAAGAAAAAATATACCTTGGAATCCACTATACAAAATATTAATAAAATAATACGTCCAACTAAGAGATAAGACTCAAAAATAATCAATAAATACCTAGGAGACTAAGACATGGCTAGTACTCAAAGATAATAATCCAAGTGAAATGTACTTAGTAATCCACGTGCATAGAGGAGTGTTAAGTCATTTCACCCAAATAAAAAATAAACTAAGATAATCCCTTATGTTTGCTCTTGGGCCAAGAAAATTGACCCTTACAAACAAAAACAGGAGGAACTTTTTGTTTTTATATAATAAAATAATTTTTTTTAAATGATATATGTTTAACGTGGAGGAGAGAGGCCCATTTGGATCGGCGGCCCTCTCTCTTGCTAATACCCCGACCACCCTGACTAGACCGATACTGTGGAGAAAAAGGGGACCACCCTTCACACTCCCCCATGCCATTGAGAAAGCCACCACCATGGAAGGGTAGCGCCGAGTGCATAGGGAAGTTTCATGTGGAAAAGGAGGAACATGAAAGCAACATGGATGATTAAGTGGGGAGTAAGTATGTTAGGAGAAGCACTTGGGTTTTGGAAAGAGCACATGGGTGTTTGGGATTCGTTGAGTGTATATGTTAGGGAGTTAATAAGATAAGTTTAGGAAAGTAAGAGGTAAGTGGGGGTAGTTAGTAGGGTACGTTACTTTATTTAAATGGGGTAGTTAGTAATGCTTTGGGATAAATTATAATATAAAACTATGTGTTAGAAGGTGTGCTAGGGAGTTAGGATTAATATTATGTGTGGTAGACTTTGAGAACTAATGATAATTTTTAGTTGGAAGTTAATTTTATATAATTAGTAAATTGTAAAAGGTAAAGGGGTCGTATGTATAATAATTATATTTAGTAATGAATACTATAGTATATAAACTATATATTGTCAGTAATACGTATATAAATATATTATATGGAAGAATGTTAATCATAATGATCACATTAAGTGATATACATGAATTGGAATCATTACTACCCTAATGTTGTGCTTTATATATTAGTTAGTGGTGGAGTACCGTAAGTGTTTATAAATTTATGGTGAGTGGTAGTTAGAGTAAATGGAATAGTTAATGACAGTTGGGTTAGAAGATGACACTAAATGGTAAGGTTAAACAACTAGCTAAATGGTTAAGTGGATTAGATAAGTATTATGTGGCAAGTCATATAAGCCATATGGGAGGTATTTTATAGTAATATAGTATATATCAAACATAAGTAATTAGGATTAGTAGCAAGAGACAAATACGTATACATTATCTTCCTAAACCATCCTATCACAAAAGTATCATATAATGTAACCCTACCTTAGGAATAGAGTTCAAGGTCCAACATGACTATGGATGTTATCACCATATAGTCACTCCAACCAATGTGACTATGAATCTCTATTTAGAATAGATTCTTACATGATACTTTATTAATATAGTCATATATTTCAAGTCAAGCTGATAACCTTAAGGGATACCCCTTCTATCAATAATTACATCATCAAACCTTGTAAGGGAACACCCCCTTTGGAGATTGTTACTGATTCTATATGTTGTATTGATATCTTAAAGGAATAAGATTTACTTTCAACCAAATTATTGATGGATTGAGTCATCAAATCATGATGCCAACTAGTATTGAGCATTCAACTGACTTATATAGGGATCACTTTGGTAGTGGTTTGCAACATGTTGCAACCTTATGAACATGACCATTACCCGAAGACCTTGCATAGATGTATTCTGAACACGTAACCATTCAATAACCTTGTTGTAACATGCATAAATTACTATGTGATTTCAAAAAAAAATAGGTTAGTTGTGTTTTTACTCTGTAAATTTTGGGCATGACAATTATGAAAAGTGCAAATGTGAGAATTGATGAGAAAATCAAGATACAAGAGAGAATAGTTGATTACAATCCAAATGATGATGTTATTACTAAGCCAAGGAATGATGAAGTATTTCTTGAGATTAATAATGATTTGCAAAATGGAGAGCTGAGGCAGGAACAAAGCTCAGAACCTTTAGTAGAGCCAAGAGTTGAGATAGCAACTCCTACTTCAAGAAAGAATATGATAAAGAATCACCCATCCAAACATATCATCAAAAGCAAAGATAAAGGTGTGATGACAAGAAGCAGAGTTAATGAAGAACTATGCTTGATATCTTAAGTTGAACCTAAGAATGCAGATGAGGCATGTAAAGACAATTACTGGAAACAAGCTATGAAACAAGAATTGAATCAAATAGTAAAGAATGAGACATGGGAATTGAACCCCAGACTAGCAAACAAGAATGTGATAGGAACTAAATGGGTATTCAGGAACAAGATGAATGAGCAAGGCAAAGTTGTAAGGAACAAGGCAAGATTCGTATGTAAAAGTTACTCACAGTAAGAAGGAATAGACTATGATGAGACTTATGCTCTTGTGGCTAGAATAGAAGCAGTAAGATTATTCTTAGCCTATGTAGCACAAAAGAAATTTAAAGAGTATCAAATGGATGTCAAGTCAGCATTTCTGAATGGAGAACTTGAAGAAGTGTACAAAGAGGAGTGTGAAGGTTGTCCTTTGATAGATAACAAGGACATAGTATGCAAACTGAAGAAAGCATTGAATGGCTTGAAGCAAGCACCCAAAACCTGGTATGCAAGGTTGGAAAAGCATTTGACAAAGCTTGGATATAGAAAATGTATGGCAGATCTAATCTATATTGGAAATAAATTGATGATGGTTTGGTGATTTTGGTAATGTTTGTTGATGATATCATATTTGGAGGAAATGACGATGAAAGTGACAAGTTTGTAGAAGAGATGAAAAGAGAATTTGAGATGAGTATGATAGGAGAAATGAAATATTTTCTAGGATTACAAATTGTGTAGGATAAAGAAGGAATCTTTATTTCTTAGACAAAATATTTGAAAGATTTATTGAAAAGGTTTGGTTTGGAAACATGTAAACCCGTTGGAACACCTATGGTAACTGGACATAAGTTATCTACAAAGGATGAGACACCTACTTTTGAGCAAAAGAAGTATAGATCTATGATCGGAGGATTGCAATACTGACTCGCACAAGGCTGGATATAGAAAATGCAATTGGAATTGTGCAAGATTCCAAGTTGATCCCAGAGAAGCACATTATACAGCAGTCAAAAGGATATTTAGATATCTAAAAGGAACATCTAAGTTCAGATTGTGGTATGACAGATCTAATTATTTTACTCTAAGTGCTTATACTGATGTTGATTGGGCAGGCAATATGGATGACATAAAGAGCACCAGTGGTGAAGCCTTCTTTCTTGGAGGAAGATTGGTTTCTTGGCTAAGCAAGAAGCAGGATTGTACCTCACAAAGATAGTAGAAGTAGAATATGTTGCAGCAGTAAACAATTGCAATCAAGATGATTGGATGAAGTAGATGCTAAAGGATATAAGGATAGAAATCAGTGAACCTATTGTCATACATTGTGACAACACAAGCACAGGAAATATGTCTAAAAATCTAGTTTTCCATTTGAAGACCAAGCACATTTCTATTAAGTATCACATGTTGAGAGAGAAAGTTGCAGAAAAGGAAATTAGATTGGAGTATGTGAGCACTAAAGAGCATATTGCAGATATATTCACTAAGCCTTTTCTCAAAGAGACTTTTGAATATTTGCAAGGTATGCTAGGGGTTATGCCCCTTCCTACATCAGAGTAGAAGATGCAAGAGTGCATCAATCCAGTGTAACAGAGCACCATTGTTTGTCTGAATTGAATGTTGATGATTCTTATATGGGGGAATATCTTTTAGGAATCTTGTTGGATGTTGTTTTGAACAATGTCTTTGGACACTTGAGATAGTAAGAATAAGTTGTTGCAGAGTTTGATGGTTGCTGAAAATTTTGACATTGATGTCAATGGAGGAAAGTTCGGCATGAAAAACATCATGAGAAGATCACGAGGGAGAACATCATGGGGAGAAGCAAAGACAAGTACAACATGTTCAGAAGAAGTACAACATGGAATGACAGTTTGACAAAAAGCACATTGAGGTATATCAATGGGGGAGAATGATTGATGAAGAGGATTTAAAAAGAAAGATGAAGAGTCTTTTTTTGATATTCATGGAACTAGATGTTTTTCATCTATCTTACCATCAATGCCAAAGGGGGAGATGTTGGAAGCATGAATGCTGATGAAATTCCTATGGGGGAGTATTGTAGATATATTACTATGATGATATGTTACAATCATGACTAAGTTTCTCATTGATGTCAACATAGTAGTCTTCTATGGTATATGACAGAAGAACAATAGAAAGATCAAGTTGGTATGGATGGCTAGTTGAGTATTCTCACTATCTGAGGTTGTGGGAGATACTTCTGAGTATCTAGTATATGCAGTTAACATTAGATGGAGAAATGATAAGCCTGGAAGAAGTTATGTAAGTTTTGGCAATGTCTATTCTGAGATAGAGTTTATAGAGGCATGTTATGGTAAACTTGCTATATCTCTTAGCAGAGTTGTTATTCTGAGAATCCAGGTTGAGGATATATAGAAGGAATGTTGGTGATGGCGTGGCTAAGTTCACTCATCATAATATTACATTTATGGATATTTATTCGAGTTGCAAGATGAAAGATTAATGTTATCGCTAATTGAAATGTGTTCTTAATGTGGTCCTATAATGATTAATTGAGAAGGTCTAACAGCCAACTTATGGAATTGTTTTATCGACTTGGTATAAAGGAAGGAAATTTTCCTTTATCATGAAGCATAGTATTGTGTGGATTAGAAGTGATTGTAAGCAGCAGAGAGAGCAGAATGCAAAGTTGAGCAAAGCAAAGTGAAAGTGAAGGAAACTTCATTGCTGAGGTTTTATTGTATGATCTGAGGTTTGATATTTGGATCTAAAGTTCATGACCTAGTCTACAAGGTCTAACAATGATTGGTTCGGTTGACAGAACAAAGGAAAGAGGAATATAATAGTAAATTGCATGTTTGAGCAATGAGCTCTTCTTGCAGTTGAAATTGTATGTTTGGACAATGGGCTCATCTTACATACATTAGACTACAACTCCTAATAGGGTTGGCACAACTCCTAACAGGATTGGAATCTCCTAACAAGGATTCAAAGTCTCCTAACAAGGACTCATATCTACTAAATGTTGTAATATACTACTAATAGGGTCCATCCTCTAACAAGGAATATTTATATTAGTACATTATCTTGTGGGCATCATTCCCACTGGGGTTTTCGCTCTGATCAAGGGTTTTCGTAGTTAACATATCTGGTGTAATTGTTTATGCGCATCTTTGTATGGTTTTTGTTTACTTTGGTTGACTGGTTAAGTTTATTTAAGGAAGATAAATGTTTTAATTGGTTGATAATTGATTCACCCCCCCCCCCTCAGTTATCTTGGTGGACTATTGTTTCTAATAGTATCTACCAAGTGCCCCAAGCATCGCCAAACATCTACATTAACCGAGTCACTCGATTAACTCAGCAACCAAACCAACTCAGTATCGATCGAGTCCCCTTCACTCTTTGACTGATTCCTCCAACTCTAAGTCAAACCACACCAACATACAAGATTGTTAGCCAAACAAGGATGCTCCTGCACTAGTAATGTTGATGTAAAAGTTTTGGAGGCCCCTCAAAACTTTTAAACTATGAATGATTTTGACCCAATCATTTTGTCAAGGTTCTTAATTTCTCATTTCCAAGCTTCCCTAAAATGTATGGCTCCATCTACCCAAAAATTAGAACTAACTAAAAATAGAAAGTTGTCCCAAAAATGTAGCAATAGAAGATTGAGAATTAGAATCTCTAATTTTCCCAAATGGGTGATCCATAAATTCAAAACCTATAAAAGAAACTATCAAAAAGTTTTTTTTTTTAAATGGGTGATGCAAAATTTCCTTGACATTAGTAGATGCTCCTACATCAAATACCCAGAGTAATTTGAGAAGTGACCCTGTCACATCTCAACTAGTTGAGAAAAACCTAGTCAGTTAACCTTTTCTTTGGAAAAGTAGAATGAATCTTTCATAGGGCTATCTTTTCACTTTACCAAATATTTGTCACACTACCAATTTATAGTACTTCTTCCCATGTAACTATCCAAGATTTCTTCAATTTCTCACCTCTCTAAAGTAGGTATCAAGATGCTACATTATTCCAACATAGGTTATTCCTTTGTTCCACCTTCTCATTACTCTGTTAAATCTATAACAGAGGAAATATTGACTCCATCTAGCACTTCTACTTCATAGGCATTTCTTTAATCATACCTTTTCAAAATCTTATAGGAACCAAAAAGATTCATGTGTTCAACTTATTGTATATCCCTACTGGAAACCTTTTCTTCCTCGAATAAACCATAACTTCATCCCCAACTTGAGACTCCTTATGTCTCCTATTTTGATCGGCCTTGGCTTTACACTACATATTCATCTTGTTAATGTGTTCTTGTACTTTCTTATATAGACTTTTGATATGGTTTGCATAGTCTTCAGCTTCAATACCTATCCTATTGCCCCGGTCTATCTTTGTTAATTCTAGAGAATTCCTAGGGTTTCCTCCATATACAATTTGAAATGGTGATCTACCAATGTTCCATTTGACATGATTGTTGTAAGAAAATGTTTCCTATGGTAGAACCAAATCTCATCCCTTAGGTTTATCTCCAACCAGGCATCTTAGTAGGTTACTCAAAGTCTAGTTCTCTACTACAACCTTCCCATCAATTTGTGGGTGGTGTACATAATTGATCTTCAACACCATCTTCAACTTCTTCTAAAGGGTCTTCCAAAAGTATCCAACAAACTCGATATCATGAACTAAGACTATACTCTTTAGTAGATCATGTAGTATTACCACCTTTCTAAAGAATAAGTTGGCAATGTCAACAATATCGTAGATTTTCTAAAAAGGAACAAAATGTGTCATCATTGAAAGCATGTTAACGACCAAAAATACTGAACCATTACGCATCTATATCCTTCATGAACCAAGAAAAAAATCCATTCTTATATCTTCCCAAGACCTTGATGGTACATGTAATGGTTGATAAAGTCTCATGTTTTGACTAACTCCTTTATATGTGTGGAAGACTTGATAGCTCTGCACAAATTTCTTTACATCCACTAATAATTGTAGTAAATAATAATGCTTATTTCTAATGGCAATGGTGTTGACTTAAACAAAGTGTCATATCCCTCCATTGTGCTTCTCTTTGATCAAGTTCTCTCTCTCATGGAACTCCTTGGGATACACACTTGTCTTACACTAAACAACATACTATGTTGGATCATGTAATTCAACCAATGTGTCATGCCTTACAAGCCTTCCAAGCCTCTTCAAAATGAGGATCCTTGGAATATAGGATCTTGAGTTTATTGAACCCATCCTATTTAATTTCCATTTCTATCAACAAGGTTTGCCTCCTACTTAAGGCATTTGCTACTCTATTATACTTCCCACATCTATGCTTCAAAATAAAAGTATAGCTTTGTAAATACTCTACGCATTCGAAAGGTATCTGATTCAATTTACCTCGGTTATTCAAATAATGTTTAATAACTATTATTTAAAATAAATTATTTTGGTAAAATAAATAACTTCTCCATTTCTTTAAATCTTGAGCTATTTCATAGAATTTCTAGTCATAAATAAAGTACTTTTTCTTTGCATCATTCAAATTCTCACTAAAACACCTTATTGAAATCAAGGAGGGCTAAAATAGGTTTTTATGTCACCTTCTTCTTTAGCATGTCAAAACTTTTTGTTTCTCATCCAGTCTAATTGAACTCTTTTCTATCATCTCCCATTGTCTCAATCAATGGTCCATGAATACTACTAAGGTTTCTAATAAACTTCTTATAAAATCTAGCTAGACCATGAAATGACCTCACCTCAATTGAATTCTTGGGGGCATGTCATTCTAGAATGACCTTCACCTTTTTTGAGTCCATCTTAAGACCATCTACAGAGATTAAAAAATCCTAAATACACTAACTCTTGTTTGAAAAACTACATTTCTTCAAGTTGATTGAAAATTTCTCCTCCCTTAACTTCTTAAAGACTCTATGAATGTGCATTAAGTGCCCATTTAGTATCCTATTAAAAATCAAAACATTATCGAGATCCCCAATAACAAATTTTCACAAAAAATCTTTCACTACCTCATTCATCAGTTGTGTGAATGTATTTTGTTCATTGGTTAGCCCAAAAGGCATGACTAATCATTCATCTAGAACATCTTTTGTCTTGAAAGTAGACCTTCATTCATCCCCTTCCTTGGCACTAATTTGGTGATGCACGTTCTTGAGATCTATCTTCATGAAATATTGAGCTCCACTCAAGCAGTCCATAAGGTCATCCATCCTTGGAAGAGGAAATATGTATTTGATTGTAACTTGTTTATGGTCTGAGATTATGTACACATCCTTCACTCCCCACCCATTTTTAGTGCTAGTACTATAGGTACTATGCATGGACTCAAGATCTCCGTAATCAACCCATTCATTAGTAATTTATAAACTTGTACATTTTCAACTCCTCATTTTGAGTAGGAGTCATCCTATTATATTATTTAGAAAACTGGCTCTAGGAGTTAAGTATATTTGAGTATTGGTCTTCCTAACTAGTGGTAATCCCTCGAGGACATTATTAGACAAAATATCCTAAAACTCATTCAAAAAACCTGAAACTTGTAGTGTCACTTCTCTATCGTCTTCTTTATCCATTCTAGGGATTAATTCATAACACATGTTCTTGTGTTTCATGTCCTCTAGAAACTTTCTCCCTTAGAAAAAATATACACTAGCACTGCTACATGGCTTTTAATATTCCTTCACAAAGGCTTTCATTCTATGACGAAATCCATCCTTTGTCAAAGAATATGTGTTTTCTTGACCATCATGTATAGCATGCATATCAAACTATCATGGCCTTCCTTATAGAATATGGCATGCAACCATGGTATGATGTCAAAGGGTACCTCATCTTGATAACTTCCAATCTTGAATTTCACCAAGCTCTGGTCACTGACTAATGCATTTTGATCATTGTGCAACGAGGCAATCTAATATGAATGTGGGTGTCTCTCCCTCTTCAACTTTAACTTTTTGACCATTTCTTCTAACACTAGGTTATTAGTGCTTCCACTGTTAATAACCACATAACAACATTTATCCTCACACTTTCATCCAGTATGAAATAGGATCTTCCTCTAGTGTGACTCCCTTTCTCCATTGAAAAGTTTCCTCCTAGCAACAAGGTTTTCTCCCCTCTTAGCATCATCTAAGCTCTTTGACTAGGTGTCTTCATCTACATGAGAAACTTGTGCATGGCCTTCAGTTCCTTTATATGTTGTTCCTTGGCATTGGGGGTATTCATGCTCATAGGCATTCCTCTCCACATTGGAAATAAGTACATTTACATTAATCTCTCCCAAACCCTTGTTTGAGTCTTCCTCTTCCTCTTCCTCTTTGTTCTCCATGGTTTTGATCGCAAGGGTAGTTGAGACTACCATTCTTCTTGTTTTAACCAGTACATGCATCTTCATTCTTCCTTTGTTCCTCGTTTTTATTTCCAAAAGATCTTCCCCTGCCCCTTCCCCCATAAGTTTTTAATCTTTTATTTCCTTTAAATCTCTTGTTCGGTTTCTCTTCCACCTTCAAACAAAACTAGTAAGCATCTTCAATGTTAGTCATTCTGGCTAGACTTAACTCCTCCTAAATACTTGATCTTAATCCATTGAGATAATGAGAAACCTTTTCCTTGTTAGGTTTTTCATGGCCTATTCTAGTAATCATTTTTTTTTAAAGATTCCTTGTACTCCTTAATGACCATACTCCCTTGCCTCAAACCTTGTAACTTCTTCAAAAAATCTAGCTTGTGGTCTATTGCACAGAACTATTTCTTTAGCTTCTCTACCATTTGATCCCACTTGATGATTTTTCCCTTCCCCTCCTATTTCTTTCTAACTAGACTTTCTTCCACTAGATATTGGCATGAACCTTCAAATGTGTCTTTGCAAACTTGACCTGATCTAGGTCTTGTATCTCCTCACACCCAAACTATTCCTCTACCTCATTTATCCACTCAATAAGCTCCTATCGGTTTAGATTTCCATAGTAATAGCAAACCTCAACCTTGGGTGTTTCCCTATCTTTTAGATTTCCCTTAATAGTTGCACTTGGTTTTGATCTACAGGTTCTTCTCCTTCATCCTCGGATAGATCTTCAATCTCTTCTTCCTCTTTAGATTCTTCCCTTCTACGTGGGATGAACACTATATTCATCTTCTCTTGCAATGCAAAAAATTTGTCTGTGGATAGATCTAAGACCCTCATCTACTAGGGTGTTCCTTCCTCCATCATTTCTACCACTACACATGCCATGCATTATACTGGGAGTCATCTTGACCTCTAAGCCACAAACCCAATCCTAACACTATCAGATGCTCCAACATCAACTTACGTGACATAGCCTGGTATTACATCTTAATCAACATGCAAAGACCTTAGTATAGATAGATGATTTGGTGAAGGAGATGCAAAACAAGTTCCCTTACCAAAAAGGGGACCCATTGCATCCATTTTCGATCTCGATGAGGATTTTGTGGAAGAGTAATGAAAGATAAAATATCATAGAAAGATGCCTTAAGACAAAAATGCAAAAAAAAAAAAAAAAAAAATCCTCTAGAAAACTTCAAAAAAATAAAATGGATGAGGGAAGAAGTGTGTTGTCTATTTCTATGCATGATAAAACTATATCAAAACAATGAAGAAAGAAAAGGGGGATGTGATTAGTATGTATTAATTTTGTTTGCAATCATTGAGCTTTAGATAATGATAAAAATTAACTAATTGCAATGCACTAAAAGATCTAGATAGTCAACATTAGGTAGGCATAGAAGCCTCATACAACTACTATCAACAGATAGAGTATCAGAGGGATAGAACCCAACACTAGTTTCCTTTATTCAAAGATGTTGTGAACTAAAGTAGACCCATATTACCAGCATTGTTCAAAAGGCACAATATTTAACCTAGAACATCCAATTACCCCTCATAATTTGGAGCAAAATAGACACTATTGTAGATCCAAGGCCACATGCAACAATAACACTTGGAAAAGAATTAGTATGACATAACAAATGAGAACATTAACAAGATATATAAGGATATCCTTCCAACACAATAAAATTACTAGAAGAAAACTCAAGGTTTGAAGGGGAGATGGTGTTGGCAAGGAAAGAGCATGCACACAAACTTCCGAAGAACATGTTGCATGAAGCCGATGGAATTGACAAGTTGGAACATAGAATGTAGATTGAAGATATATGTTTGGGTAACCTACCATATGATAAAGTGATCACTCGTAGTAAGAGTGATATAGTAGTAGAGAGATAAGACATGGAGAAAGGAGTGGAATAAGGGATCTAACATGAATACACAAAAGAATGTAAAGAACCGTAAGGATGTATATGATGTATTGATGAACATTAATTATGCAATTTTTTTTGCATTGTAATACGTGTTGTATGTGTTCTTTTCTTAGCACATATTCTCATGTCCAAGAAGAATCTCATATTTCCTTAATGAGACTAAGTCCAAGGTATAAGATTGTAGCACTAGAAAGCCACTAGTGTTCAAAATGTTGATCTATCTGCCAACATTTATTGCTAAAACTATATAACAAGTTACTTCTCAACGATCATGGTGTTGACAATTGGCTATATGTAGATATGTAAATGTTGTCATTAATGGCAACACATGATGTACATGCTTGTAGAAAACCTCGGAAATAAAGATACTTAGCTTTTTGGTACTCAAAAAATTGTCCAAGTATGAAAATGGTTTACAGCAGTGTATTGTTTTGTATGCAACCTGTTGCTGATGTCATATTATGACTAGCAAGGTTGCATGGAGGAAGAATGAAGTGAGTTGAACATACAGTTGACATCCCTTGCAGGAATACTAACTCTGATATTTGTTATTCAAGTTCTAGTGAATGTAGTTATGTGTTTATCAGACAGGAACAGAGAACAATATTTGCAGTATAACTTGTTTATACAATGATTATTTTTGAGAGACAAAATATATGGAAACAGTATACATGTTGATGATTATGTGTATAACCTCAGACATCTATATAGACTGTACGAAAAAGAGATAATTAGATTTACAGAACAATGGAATGAAAGGTAAAGGAATTATTTTATTTACAAAATAATTAATTGACCAATTAGGGACGACATCCTAGATGTTTACTCAAAGTTGGGAAAGTTTATTTTGGTCCTAGTTGACCTAGCAACAATTTGTGAAAAGGCATGGTATTTATGCAAAGACATCTTGCGAAACTATTGTGAAGTAACATGCGAAAGTTGTGAATGTGAGGTTTTGTATCATATGCTAAAGTGAGTTTTTTATAACCTAATTTTATGATTCGAGATCGAGCTGAGGTCAGAGATCAATTGAAAGAAGGTACAGCATCTATACTTTTGTATTTGAGGAACTTAGAGGATAAATTACTTGTTTGGGCAGTGAGCTCTTCTTGTAATTGGAAGTGCATGTTTGGGCAGTGAGCGCTTCTTGCATCCATTGTACCACAACTCCTAATAGGGTTGGAATCTACTAACAAGGATTCAAAGTCTTCTAACAGGACTCTCATATACTAAGTGTGTTTATAGACTCGTAACAGGGTTCATCCTCTAACAAAGAGAATATATATCTTTGTGGGCATCATTCCCATCATGGTTTTCCCTTGGCCAAGGTTTCCCTAGTTAACAAAATATGGTGCTATGAGTTCTCTTTATGCATGGTTACTCTTATTGTTCAGCATTATTTGTTTACTTTCTTATGCATGGTTCAAAATAATAAAAAATATGCAGTTGGTAACAAAAGTTTGTAGAATATTGATTCACCCCCCACTCTCTCTGTATTCCCTATTTCTAACACATGGGTACCTTAAAAATCTAGTAGCCCATTCATGTTTAATTTGACTATATTTCTATATCATACTAGAGTTCACACAAAATTTAGAGATGATATTTCATCGATGGAGCATATGAATGTTAGCATTTCTTCAAATATTCAACATCTTCAACTTATAGAAAAAGAGATTGAAAGATGCTTCATGCATTGCAAGAGGTATATTAAAATCCATTGAATATTTATTAGCAAGACATCTGAAGCAAACAACACACCCATGAGAACAAACAAGTTCAAATGGCAAGGTGTACTTGTCTAGATAGTGTACCCAAGGTCAAGATAGTGCATAAGAGATGTGATGGAAGCAACTAACTCATACGAATGCTTATATCTTACTCTATATACAAGGATATTGAAATCTATATATAAGTTGTGTTTAAATAATATGTATTGTGCACGACTCAAAATCAATTGTAATGCAAATTAAAAAGGCATAAAAAGGAGTGTGCAAAAAAGTTAAATAAATATTGTATAAAATTCGCTGATAATGCAAACAAGGAAAATAAATGAGTTAAAATTTGGGAAAAACAAAGTTGAATTATGTGTATGGCAAAGTGTTGATTTGTGTGGAAGTTAGGGGGGAATTGAAAAGGTGTTGGTTTTTTATTATAATTATTAAGCATTGGAACCATTTTAGTATTAACATTTTGAAGGTAATAACACATTAATTATATTTACAAGAATTTTGACAACATTCTGGTATATAAATACCATTTATAAAAGAATGAGAGACAATCTCTCAAAGAGAAATCAACCATAAGAAACATTGACACAAATATACCCCAGGAAACACTTTTGAGAAAATCCTTGACTCAAAAGCATTGAATTAATGATTATGAAACAATAATTAATCTATCATAATACATGCAAGCTATTGTCTCCACAAAGATCAGCATCCTCTTCCTCTAGTAGAAATTTGACTGCATAACCACAAAAATTCCTCTCAAAATGTCTCCATCTCAAGCCCTCAAATAGAGACTCGTGGATGCCCAAAAACCACCGTAAGGCATTACCATGGACTTAATGAGATTTCAAAATACTACATAAAAATCCATATGACCCACACTATTATTTTTTACACCATTATTTTTGTCATTGATCCTCTTACGCATCTTTCATGACAATGTATTATTTAAATATATATTGACATGTGTAAATGCAAAATTGAAAAATAAATCACACATGGCATAATGGCCAAGGCATAAAGTAGAACATCCAATTTCATTAAGATACAAAAATAATAATTAATTAAATAGTCCAAACAGTGGGACTTGAAAGGTTTATAACACACCCAATTTCTACAAAGAGAATATGTCTGAATTGAAAATGTCATTTCCAAGAACCTCTAAAGCAAGTGTGAGTTCTTTATTTGTGCAATGTAACATTTGCATGTGTAATAAAGAGTTCGTGAATGTGGTACACATTTAGATAGACTTCAAGGCAAATATAGAAATGTAGATAGATGGAAACATGAACTTACGAATGCATTTAACTAGTTTTATCACCCATTTATATACATTTATTTGTTTAGAGGGTTTATTGTTCTCAAGGGTAATGTCTTTTTTATATCCACAAGAAATTGAGAGTTGGCAATACTAGATTGGAGAATGGTGTGCATATTCTTCTGAGATCTGGAGGTTTATCTCTCATTGATTCTCCCTATTCTACAGTGTGTAGATGTCTTTACTTGCAAGGTTTGTAAATGAGCACACAAGTTACAAATTAAAGCATATTGAAAATGGAAGGTGATTTCACAACAGTTTTACATATTTTTGCAATTTGGCACTTTGAGAGGTGTTAGTGTGCATTATAATAGTAGGATTGCCATAAGTGTCCATCTAGCATATGGGTTGCAAATAGTGAAACGATGTAGTAGGAACACACATCGGGCTTCATAAATGAATCTCATTATTGTATTGGCCATTAAATCCATCTACATGGATCTAAATTTAAACTTGTCATCAACTGTTAGGCGCCCTAACCTCTCTCATGCTCCCACATGTTGCAAGATCAAATTGGAATTTCATAGGCAGAATACTGCATATGGTGGATATCAAGTTTTGTGTAGGCCATCCACCGAGACATGTGAACTTGCATTTATAGGTTCAAACACCACTGCAATTTAAAAGCCATCAGATATACGACCTCACTGTAACAAATTAGCATTTAAGTGTGTCAAGAAAATGAGAAGTTGGGGAGGGAAAAAAAAAACTAAGCAATATAACCATGACCTTACTCCACAAACAATTATACTTGTAGTAAAGATGTGAAGAGAAAAAAAGGGGAAAACCTTTACTTTGTATCCTTTTAAAAAGGTTTACCAAATTTCAAGAATCGCAAAATAATGTAATGAATAGAGATGGTTTATTTGATGTATATACTATTATCTTAATATATTAGTAAGGTGAATAATTCAACAAGAATTCACTTAAGCTTAAGCTTTAAGCAATAGAAACATCCAAATTCAGAATGAAATTGGAATCTTATTTATTTTAGATGAGTTTACGAATGTTCTTAAAATTGGAATAGTATGATCTCATTAATTTCTAGTAAGCTAAGTAGTTGCAAATCCTTTAGTTAAACAAGCTTCAATTAGAGTAGTACTGGTATGGGAGACTTCTGAGGAAAGTCCAATGCTTCACTCTTGACTCTGAGCATCACCTAGATACAATGAGTGCTGAATATTCCATTCATCTTCATTAGAGAAGTGTTACTCTCAAAAACTACACAGTTGAATTGAAATAGTAATATCACAATTTGACTTGCTATGGAAACATACCACATATTTTAAGTATGAAAAACAAAACAAATGATCAATACAGAATCTCTTTAAAAAGGGGAAAGTGTGAAAGTCTTCTGATTATCTCTCTCACTGGCAAGACATTTTTATAGTAAATCATCACAGTAAGCAGGATCCAAAATAATTTGAGAAGTTTGAAGCTGTTAGGGATCTCAAACTCATAAGCATAAGAAAAATTGAGCCTGTTCCATTTTTCGGATTATGCGCTTTATTTAATAGATGACATCTGAAAGATTATATGAAATTTAGAAAGGTAAATTACAAACAATTGGCTGTCAGCCAATCTTGATATTATTTCTTTGTTTTTAGACAGTTAGATTCCCAAGTAAAACGTATGCAAAGATCAAAAGGATGCTGATATTTCTCTGAGGCCCTTATGCTTTTTCTTCTATTTTAAAAGATCACTGCTACTGTTGGGAGGATATTATTCCACCTTTTGTTGCTCACAGCTCCCATCTTCTGGATTTGAAATGCTATCTTGCTTTTTTTTAAGATTTATGGCTGCAAGTTCTAACTCCACAAAATCTCCAGCACACATTGCGGGATAACATAGAGCAAGAGGTGAATCTGCGAAGTGGCCCAGAGGTTTTAACATTGCATCAGAAGCAACGTGTCCAAAAACCTGTCGAGTCAAAAGAAAAATAGATGTTGACAATCAGCGAGCATTCCATTGAAACACTCCTCACCTGAAGGGACCAAATATATAACAAAGAGTTCTATGTATAAATGTTTGCAAATATGCCATTAGATGGAGTTATACACAGTGGGAAAGTTATGCTGATGTTGAAATTTTCAAATTATGTATTTCATTGTGGTAAGTACACAATTGTATTACAAACAAGATGTGCATATCTTGTCTTATGTAGAATTTGAACTTGTGACCTCTTTTTCAGGAACACATGTTCACTACTAGACAACTCTAGCTGTACAACTAATACCTTCCTTACATTATAAAGTGTAAATTCGGCATAATCACTTACTTAAACTGGTAAAGCAAACTAAATGGGTCACAATAAACGGCACAAATTTAACAAGTAATTTAACATAAAGAAATTTATATTATGCAAAACAAAAAAATCACTCAGTATTTGCAACATGTTAAAAAGGATGAAGAAGTTGCTTGCTAGCGGATTGAGAAAGAGTGATGATTTGGATAAAGTATTGATTGGTCTAGACCAGTCAAAGGTGTCAAAATGAATTTTGGCAGGACATCTATGAGAAATCCAGGTACAACAGAAGCTGTTAATTTATTCAGGGAAAGTAGCAATTCCCTTGCATAATACCTTGGCTCAAAAACTAACAATGAAGAGATATGAGAAGCATTTATAGCTAGCTTATCTTTAATTTTGATAGGGTTTAATGGGGAAGTTGAAGTTAAAGGAGGCTTTCAAGTAATCCAAGCTTGAAAAAGGTAGATTGAATGAAAGGATGAAATGCACGGGAAGATATGATTTGGATTAAAAAACTCACATATGTCAAATTCCTACACTGCTTTCATTAACAAAATATAACTGCAAATGTGTTGGCTAACAAGCATGCAAATAGTCATATACTTCAAACTATTGAGACAAGTGGTCATTGGAAAGGCCTTAATGACTTTCTTCTTCTTAATTATAAATTGAGGCTTTTGTAAACTTGCTTTGCTTCTCCCAATATTTGATCTCTTATTGTTTGCCGGTGAATGGAATCATGCACATCAATGATGACTGATAGTGTTTAATAGTTAACTCTCTCTCTCTCTCTCTCTCTCTCTCTCTCTCTCTCTCTATCTATCTATCTATAAAATAATGTTAATGTTATTTTGCTATGAGTATGCCTGCTATGATAAGAATGTACTTCTGGAGGTCTCATGGGTTGTTTTTGTTTGTATGGTGTAAAGGGTTTTCACGGTCGGCTATCAAGCACTGTTTTTCACTTTTTATGGTAAAACTTGGCATTTCTTGCTTGGTGGGCAGTGGTGGTTCCTTCTCCTAGAGATACATTCAAGCATGGGCACATATTTGACTCCGGGCAGAAGAAGCCATTGTTTATCAGTCCAGGGCCTTAAATTAAGGCAATACTGAGTCCTGATTGGGTGGAAGATTCAGTGTCATTGAAGGTTATGTGCTACCGTTTTAGTGTATTTTCACAATAAGGTAGAGGAGGTGGTCAAGAATGTTCCAGTCCACCATTGCATATGGTATCTTGTTTCATTTAGTCTCAATGGGGATGAGAGTTTCACAGAGCTGGTGCAGAAGGAGTCGCCTAATACTTTATTTCTAGCTGTGGTGAGTAATGGGATTACAACAGAAGATTTCAAGATATTTAGCAAAGTCGTAGGGCATTTTAACTGATTTGTTTCAAGATCTTCAACAGGCAATTAAGCTTTAGTAGATTCTCACCATGGTGGAGTTTGGATGTAACAAGTGTTTCTTTCTTCCATCCTTTGCCAATGATGCTCTATTCCATTCGCTCAAGCGAGCATAAATACTTGATAGTGTACTCATCGTATGTTTGGTAAATGACTATTTTATTGTCTTCTATGGTGGAGGTGATGCTCATTGTAGAGGATGGTGTAGCTACTTGTGCAGGTGAGAGATGGCATTCTATGAAGATTGGAGCTACTATTCCACATTCGCGACCCCCCAAATCCAAGGGAAGGTTCGAACATGATTAGTGGGGCTCAATATATCAAATTTATACCTATATAGTTTACTTCAAATGGCCCAAAAGGGCTATATTTTTTAAGAGACGGGAAAACTTTCCTTACCACTCCCCAAGAAAGGCAAGGAACACAACACGGTAACCTTAGTTACAAAAAGCACATCTGCAAAGTGTTTGCAGTGTACATGGGTAAAAAGTAAAGGATCCTAAGCTTCAATAGTTATATTATAATCATATTGTCAAGGTAGCAAGGAGACACGTCTCTGACTTCCTGATATGTGTTTCAGAGATTGCAACATGTTTCCTTCTCAGGAAATGAGTGCACAAACAAGTCAACTGCTTTGTGCATTCAAGACACTTCCTAATGTAGATCCACCTGAGTTTTTCCTATAAATTTCCTCACTCAAAATGACACCAACCACATCATCAAATTTTAGGTTATTAGAACCAGAAAGAGTTTAAGTCATTACCAAGTCATTCCAGCTTTCAAGCAATGAACACAAAATCAAGAGAGCTCTAATTTCTTCATCAAAATTGACATTAACAAAAGATGACCAACTGGTAGTCATGTTAAACTCATTTAAATGATCAGCAATAGATTCACCTTCTACTATCTTCATATTAAATAAACGCTTCAAGACAAATATCTCGTTTGAAGCAGAAGGCTATTCATGCAACTTTTCTAGGGTTTGCATCAACTCTTTAGTTGTAATATTAAATGCCACCAATTGTGCCAGGCATAAATGAATGTTTCCAAATGTCTTTCTACCTAAAACTTATCAGTCCTCGTCTAACATATTTGCGTCTTTCTTGGCCTTTCTTTCCAATGGCTGCCATAAATCCTTTTGATAAAGATAACCTCCATTTGCATTTTCCATTACTGAAAGTTTTGCCCATTAAACTTATCAACCTTCATCTTACCCTCATCTACCATTGCTCCCACTCAACTTTGAGACTCCCACTTAACTGTGAGACCTTGCAGAGGATAACTAAAACAACCTTGCTCCGATACCACTTGTTAAAATTAGAGACAAAAATAACAATTACATGCAAATATAACCAATATCAAAAAAGAATAAAGCACACAGAAGAGAACACAAGACACAAAGATTTAACGTGGTTCACCCAACTCCTAGACTATGTCCACCAAACAGTAAGTCCACTATTCTTATTATCCAATACCTAATTACAATCTGCAATCCCTTGCAACTCAATACTGCCACAAGAAGCTACTAAATCATCATACATCATAAAATACCTAACCCTACGCCATTTTATACAAGGCTTTTGCCGCTTACAAAATTAGGGCTGGAATATGTTATCCAATAGAAAAAAATTGACTCATAATGCCTTCTACAATAGTAAATTTGTTTTTGGTACTACCCCTTGACCCCGCCTCCACAAGGGGTATTGCCCCTTGACCCCTACCATGGGGACGCTACCCCCAAACCCCTATAGAAAAATATTTAGGCTATTATTATTTTGGAAGAAAATGACATTAATTGTCGTAATGTGTGAAACGAGCCAGAAGAGAAAGAAGATCTTGACAATTCGTTGAGTAGCCTCAACCAGAGTATAAATAATGATGGTTTGACTAGAGTTTATCTATAGCACTGGGTTCTCAACAAAAATATTTTTCTAATATGTACAGGTTGTGAAAGGCTATGATGCATTTCCTAAATGTGATGCATGGTAATGTGGACACTATCCACACAAACATTCTTCCTTCCATGAAATTTCCTCTCAAGACATTCAACGTAGAACAAGAAAATGCTCAAGAAAATGAGCAGTACCACTGTTATAACCAATACCCAAATCAAGGAATAGCTCCATCCTATAAGCAGGTGTTTGTGTTCTTTGCAAACAACGTGGGATCCAATCAAGTGCAACTAGAAAAGATGCAGAAATTTAAGATATTTAAGGCTGCACCGATTTACCATTTTCAAGGGGCTCTTCTTGAAGAGTTCGAGAGGCTAAATTACGAAAGGGGAGAGATAATTGCAAAGCCAAGCGAAAATCGAAACCTCAAAGGGATATGTGTGCGATTGAAAAAGGGATGTTGTCTGCTATAACTCCTGTGGAGGAGGAAATGTTAAAATTTTACAATTAGCAATTTTATGTTTGGTTTTTTAAGCCAGTTAATATTGTCCAAAAGGGGAGCACAAGAATAGGAGAAGATATTTTTTATTCTGATTTAACTTGGAGAAGGTTCATCCAAACTATGCTGGAGCAAAGTTTGGCGACCTTGAGATCTTCTCAAGGTTTAATTGTTTTATGAAATTCAAAATGGGAAGCAAGGATGCTAAAGCACATGGGTGTACCGGTTGGACTTCACGGGGGAGTTTGTTGGAATATGAAGCCCAACAGTCACGGAGTGTTCATTCTCCCTCGACTCTTCATTTTAATAAATCTCTTTATAAAGGTTGTGTTCAGCCCATGTTATGCATCGATTATTCATTAATACAAGAATTCCCTAGTGGAGTGTGGATGTGGGCAAGATTTGTCGAACCACGATAAATCTTGTGTTCTTGTATTCATCTTCTTTGTTTATGCTTTGTTTTGTTTCTTTGCTCATTTTAATAATTTATATGCACTATAATTATTATTGATCGCAGAAATAATAATACACCTTGAAGACTTGAATGATGTTATGTGTTCATAGTGAATATCTCATGGTCTGTAGTGAGATTGAATATAGGATCATGGGACATGGCCACGGGGAGGCATGACTCCCTGTGACTTCACGCGGAGTCATGTCTCCAAGTGGACATGGCTCCATGGGCTCTCAACAGCTTTCGAACAGTGAAGACACCTGCCAATCAAACATATTTGCTTTTAGTCAGTTTTCATAATTGACTTAATTTGATATGATTTATAATAGTTAGTATATATATACAATTTGGCAATCTCATCTATTATAAATGCATATTAACTATTGTTGGAAACTACAATTGAAACAATTGTTTATGTTGTCATTGATGTCAACCTATTGGTGAGACAATTTGCTACCTGATCTAAGTGTCATATCTATTTGATTGATGATAAGGATTTGAGAAGTTGTTCATAACAAAAGCATCTAGAGGATAGGTTGAGTTATGAAAAGGAAACTACAACTGGACACTTGATTAGTTGGATTTTGACAAGATAAATTGATTGTTTGAATCATGTTATAAGTGGACAAGACAGTAATGCGCAAGTCTTGAAAGTATGATCAAAGACAAACCAAATGCATAGACTTGACCGAGCAATAGAGAAGAAGAATGAAGAATTCAAAGTATATACCGAGTGATGCAAGTGTCGACCAAGTGCTAGAATAAGCCAAGCAAAATTAGTGTTGACCGAGCATTAGTATCGATCAAGTGACAGTGTATGTGTTGAGCGAAATATTCAATAGTGATCGAGTAACCCAATGATGATTGAGTATCAGAACTTAATGTTGGCCAAGGAACAACGCTTTAACTGTTTATGAGAAATCATAATTTCCAACCAGCTAAATCAATTTCTGGGGATATGGAAAGCGTGTTGAAGATAAGCATCAATAAGTTGCATCATTTAATTCCAGGAGAGGATTAGGTAAATGACCTAAGGAGTGGATTCCAAGAGAAGTTTCTAGAAAAGAAGAGGAAAAACGAAATGGCGATCAGATTCATTGTATGAGACGACTCGAATCGCAAACCCTAAAATCTACGATGATGTTTAAGCAACAAAAGAATAGAATTACCTATTTAAGGAGGTACAAGGCCTAACCTACAGAGTGTCTGTGCGTGTGCCTATGTGCAGATGCTTGTAAAGTTGGAGCAGTGACTAATATTATTGACTGGCGAATCTAAGCAAAAGGTTGAGAAGAGTTGAGAAGGAGAGTGATTGCTTGAAGAGTTGTCAAGTGAATCACAGACAGAGATGAGAATGGAGGCCAGACAGTGATTCAGTGGACAGAGTCGAACAAAGATCTATACATGCAAAAGTGAGTTGTACTTGACAAATCAAAAACCTGTTGTTACTTTCTAACCATTGTAAACAATATTTGAAATCCTTTAATCAAGGTTGACCTAACAATCATATTAACCTAATAGTCGTATGTAAATCCTTTAACAGGGTGACATTCTAATGGAATGTTCTAAAGTCCTCTAACAAGGCCACTCCTAACAGGGTGATTAAATCCTTTAACAAAGTCACATTTAACAGTGTGTTTTGTAAGCATTAACAGGGTTGGCTCCTAACAGAGCTCACTTCAAAAGAGTGAAAATTTCGTGACATGTTGCTAGTGGTTTTTCCCAAGTTGGGTTTCCACGTTAAATCCTAGTGTCAAACTTGTGTGGATGTTATTATGATGTTTTACTATTAATGTTTACATTCTGCAAGTCTGTTATTTTAGGACAGCGGACAGCTAGTTGATGTTACTGAAAGTTAACTGTAGCGACTGAGCTATGGAATGATAAGATCTTAAGTTGTTTTAGTGTTTGTTTGTTCAATTGGTACATCTGGACCTTGGATAACTGATTCACCCCCCCTCCGCCCAACCCCTCCTCTCAAATATTCTAACTACTTCATCAAAAATACAATTAAATCATTCAATTTGTATTAAGACACTTGTGAATATAATCATACGTCTATTTTATATATTCATATATATATATATCTGAGAATGATTTACATATTAATCAGTTCTCTGACTGAAGCTACAAATCATCAACAAACCTGCTCTCTCATATTTCATCTTTTTTCTTCTCCTTTGAGCAATTCTTGTGGTGATTTAAAATGATTGTAAAAGAATAATTTATACAATTTTCAAGTTCAAGAACATACTTTTTTTTTTCCCTTTTTTAGCTCTTTTGGATATTTTTAAGAGATGGAGTAATCTAGCTAGTAACTTAACCAGAACCAAAGCCTCTTCTGTAAAAATAAAAACCACAAAGGTGTTACATTTGACTAACTCTTACTCAAGCTACTTATGCTATGTTCTTTTGTTGCACGAAAGACTGATTGATTGACTTAGAAATGAGCTAATTAGGTCCTAAAGCCTGCATTAGTGTTCATGTAAACTGATAAAACAAACAAAAAGCTAGAAACAAATACAAAAACAAAACTCGGATATAGAGGTGCACTTATAACAGAAACATGAGCCCGAAACTGTCAGACTAGTTTCTAAGCATCTAAGCCCAGACAAGTGTTTGGGTGTTGATAAATCCAATATCACAAGCAAAGCTCTCCAAATCTCAGGTCAAACTAGCAGGAATATGGCACAAGGCGCCCTAGTCCAAGCATTTTATTATCTTTTCTCTACTAATATTTGTCTCAGATGTCTCAATATTCTTCTACCTGCAAATTGGATCTAGAAGCTGTGTCTCAATCTGTGAATGCACAAAAAGATGAGGAAAATAGTATTGTAGCTATGTAGGAGCTTCCTTTAGTTAAACCCCCGTTTTAGTGATTCACACCTCCACAGGTAGCCAGGTTGGATCTAATACAAAAGTGTGTGCTCTGAACTTTTAAGTGTGTCTAAGATTGTGGCTAGCAAATAAGTGCATAAACATAAACAAGAGCCCTACTCAAATATGTGACTAAACCTTAGACAAGTCAATCAAAGGTGATACTTAAGTCAACTAAATAATACATAAGTCACATGAATGAACATGAATAAGGATAAATGCCAGATCTGAAGCTAAAACTAAAAAACGCAAGCATAACATGAAATCACACCAAACCCTTAAGGAGTGTTAAAATTCAATCATCAATTTGTGATTCCCTATCATCCTACAACATTCCTTGAGGCCTCCATCATTGTGAATGATAAATGATGAACTCTTAATGAAGGTTTAATGTTGCTGATTATTCCTCACCTTTGCAGACCTGTAGACTCAATTTTAGCAGCTTCCTTATCATAAAGATTGTGTATCCCAAATGAGGAAAGCTACTTGCCTATATGAGTTACAAACTTAATGTTAATAAAAAACTGACATAAAATAGTCAAATTCAAAGTAGAGGCCAGATTCCAAAAAAATGTCACAAGAAGCACTAAAAATACCCAATATTTTGAGAAATCCTATCTGGACTTGTATGCTAATCAACCTTATATTTTTATTTGACAATAATTAATTAAAATAGGATAGGACCAATCTTCTTGAGTTGAGGGTTAAATTCAAGGCTATAAATGATCCTAAATGCCTAGGGGAATGGAAACTAAGCAATTTCTAAGAAGAGTGTAAAATAAGGCACACAACAAAGAGTGCAACACTATGTTTAGGCTTAGGGGTCAATGTGATATTACATGAATATGCAAACTGAACTACATAAAAGTAAACATTCATGAAAATGGATGCTCATAAGGGTGCCAAATGAACCCCCCAATGTAGCAACACTTCCAATACAATGTTAGGAACTGCATCCTACAAAACCACTTTGTTAGGGAAATCAAAATCACCTAGAACGCTTACTAAAAATGTTGAAATTCAAGGGTAGATATATGCCCCTTTGTTTTTGCTTGCTCATTATGTATGTAGAAACAGGGTATCATGTATACTATGTCGAATTGTTAAGAGTAGTGCTGACAAATGCTTTCAATTGGGCAATTAATGAAAACAGAACCATATCAAAGAGCATTTAGTAAGAACGAGAGCTAAATCATGATTCCAATGCAACAAACGGCATGCAAGTCGGAGCTCTCTAGCTCAAGTTATGATGAAATGATTAAATTATGGTAGATAAGGGTTTAGACAGAATTTACCTATAAGTAGTGAAAGTTTTGAACTCTTCAACTATTCATTTGTCTTATTTGGTTTTCTCTTTACTGCAGAGGAGTCCACACTATCGTGAGAGCAAGGATGCCATGCAAGCAAAGTGTATCAGTCATCTTGGATAGAAATGTTGAGGCAACACATCACGGAGGGCACTCAATGCATGGGCTAGGCCACACTGACTTTACCATGGACTTGACTTATTTATTTCTTATTTCGTATTCTTGTTTTTAGGTTTTAGAACCTTTAGTCAGGGTAATGTACTTGATAGTTGGAGATCAAAACAAATGATGTGCATTTAGAAAGCCATGAGTAGGTTTGAGGAGCACCAAAACTATCGCATGTGTGCTAGGATATTTTTTTGAACCCATTTGGAATATTATTGATAAAAGGTGAAAGGATCAACTCCACCAACCCCATTTTTTATTCACAAGTGAATTTACGGAGATCATAGAGAGCTTCTCAAAATACATTGAGAAGATATCACCTTGTGGTCAGGAATCTGATTATTGAAGAGTCACAAAGAAATAAGCAAGCTAACAAGAAGCTCTTGTCTACACCACTAAGGGAGAACCATCTAAGCCACAAATAGCAAGAAAAAGCTATCTTCATTTCACTTCAAAAATTCATATATTTTATGTGTATGATTCTTAAATACTCAAAAACTTGTGAAACTTATTTGAAGCCACATGATGAGAATAGTGAAGCAGACATACCCCAAATCTTCAACAATTGCCCTTCCAATTTTGTCCCAACCTCATAAGGCTTCTTGATGTGAGTACAACTAGAGCTTATTTGAAGTCATTCACATAAAAGGTGCAACAAAGTCAATGAAAAAGTCCCTCAATGACCTCATGTCCCTACAATCAAATCTTCACCTTTACTCAAAATAAGTGGTCTCAAATGGTCATAGGGTGATTGACTTGGATAGCATTGATCAATATAGTGACAAGACTGACTAGAATGAGGACCCCATGGTACATAAGATGAGACTTGATTTTGAGAAATAAGCAAAGGAGGGTGCGACAAAAGAAATAGAAATAGGCATTTGATTAGAAGACATCACAATTGATGATGATGTTGCAGTCATCACCTTCTAGGTCAAGGGTGGATTCACAACCAACTACAAGGAGGACCCCAACCATTGCCAAAATGCATATGGAGAAGAAAAAATGATAAATAGTAGCAACTTGTAATTTTTTATGATGATTTCCGGTCATCATAATACATATCAATAACCCAATTGTATCCTTTATCGATGTGATAATTGTTGGAGTCTTCAGACATCATCTAATTAATTATACAATCATAGCCTTTAATTACTATATTCAATTAGGTTATTTTATCTTTTCTTAAATTAAGCTAATAACACTACACTTAGTTGAGCTAGTCTTTAGTTCCTTGCACTAGTTTGAGTTTCCTAATTTTAGTTTAAGTTTCTTTCGCTTTCTGTAAAGAAAGCCTTTATTCATTTATATTCATAAATATTTTGTGCTTCAATAAAAAATTTACATTGTTGAGCAAATTTATCTTGCTTGAACATGGGCTTATGGATTTCAACAAATAACTGCTACTGGCATCAAAGCTCCAAACCTGTTGAGTTCCTATCGAAATTCTGAGAAAAGTTGGTTCAACTTGAAGAAAAAAAGTTGGTTCATCTTGAAGAAAAACATTTTTCGGGTTTGCATCACAGACATGAAAAGGCATCTGAGTATCATCTCTTTACCAAAGTTGTCAAATTTTCCAGGAAAAATAAAGCAAAAAAAAAAAGATTCAGCCATAACTTTTTTCTACATATTTCTGACAATATATTTTTTCTAGGCTTTGTTTGTATCTGGATAAATATTGGATTATGCATGCTATGAGTAAATTTTGTAGATTTCAGATCAGAGGTGTCAAGCTTACTGCTTATCAACTAGCTAAATTTGCTTGTTTTACTTTTTATCGTAACTTTTGCATACAGAGTTAAAATTGGACGAAAAATATAATGTTGCTGAGGAAATTTTGTGCACATTCCAGTGGCAGTGGTCACATCTTCAGATTCTGCTCCAGAATTTTATTACTCAATCGAAATCAGATCTTTAGTTACTACTTGTGAGCTTGTACTTTTTCACTAGTGTTGCTGATTTTAATGATTCTTACAATGTTGGAAAGGTGATTTAGTGCTCTTTAGATCTATATAGGTAAATTTTCCAAATTTTGCACCAAGCACATTTTATTCAGGATTTTGTGTATTCAATATCTGGTTTACTAATCGGATTTTTCGGCACACGGAAAAGATTTAATCATGTGAGAGGACTTTATTTGATCTGTATTCCATGTTTTGAGGTTTTTGTGATCTGAATATTTCATTTGAGGAGCTACAACAAGTTTTTCACCTATTTCACCTAGCAAAGGGCTTATCTGTATGGACACATCCCTCAACTAACCACAAGGAAGGGTAAGAATACTTGGAGGATCATTGATGGCCATGTTGTAAGAGTTATTTCTAAGTTGCCAATTTGGGTTCAAGTTTGAGAACCCGGTTCGCCAGTATGGCTAAATTTTCATATGAAGTTTTGGGTTTATTTGGGTCCATTCACATTGGTTCATCCTTAAAAGTGTCTATATTAAAGGATTTGTAATTTTCCTATTGGTGAATATTAAATGAATGAAGGTGGTAGTTGTAACTACCCCACTTAGGGTTTTCATTGAATGATTGGTAGTTGATTTAGAATCAATCTAGACCTTTCATTTGTAAAAGGGAAGTCTATAACAGTTGTGAAGGGCTAATGTAGATAATATAGTACTCAGAATACCAGGAGCAAGTAGTAGTAGTAGCAGTAGGAGAAGGAGATCAACAAATTTGCCAAGACTATAGAAGTTAGTACAGAATTTTCATTTAAGATATGGTGGATCTTTGTATAAGTTTCTACATTTTGCATGGCTTCTACTTCTCAAGTTTTTGTTAAAGTCATTGATTTTGATGGAGAAATGTGGAGATATTTGATGAAATCCTTGGTTCGTGCCTTTTGTATCTTCTTGATTGAAACTTACTTTGCATGGTTAGTCTAAACCTCAATTTGGCATAGTTCAATTGTGGATGCTTAATTGGATTGTGCTAGCATTGGATATGTGGATGGATTATTTACAATATGAAAATGCTTTGCTGTCTTTGAAGAATGCACTCTTTCTATTGCATTGTGTCTTTGGTTTAATAGAAAGTAGTTCCATAAGGAATTTGTCTATCCAAGCATTATCCATTGTTAGATTGTCCTAAGGTGTTAGTTTAGATTACCTAATCCTTTCCTTTTTGTCTTTCATTTGAGTTTAAATTAGTTTAGGAAGAAAGCATCACTTAAATTGCAATATAAGATGTTCAAGTTCTAGTCGCTTTGTTGAACAATTGCGTCAATCCCTCTATGAGAACAGAAAATCACATCATTCACTAAGTCTATCCATCATAAACTCACACATAGCTCGCATTGTAAACCTTGGGATTTCCTTAATTGATCACATTGTTTAGTGTTTGAGGTTTCCTTGTTCAAGAGAAGATAAAATACTTGTTATTTTATTCTGTGTTGATGAGTGCCACAAAGCACACATCAAAACGGTCATTTCTAGTTTAAGGTTTAGACCATTCCTCCATTTGTCAACAAGAAAGTTGTGCCAACTGTGCCAAAGAATAGATAAATTTGTGACATCTTGCATAACTTGTTTAGATGGAACCTATTATGACCTCTTCACACATCACGCCATTGTAAATTAGGGCCCCCTCTTTTCATTGAATAAGTCAAGTCTTGCAATCAATGTTGTCTCCCGATCCTTAAAATGCATTGGTGATTTGTGCTAAGTCTGGAATCCAGCATCAACTTTTAGGGTTTTGTCATGAAATCTTAAAAAGAGAAAGCTTCTAATCAAAAGAGTTTTAAAGGTGGAATTTGACTTAAGTATAAAAAAATATTTCAAGAGGGCTACCAATGATGTTTATGAGTGTTTTCGACAACTTACTATTTTTAGTAATTTCTATTTCTAGTGATTTTTATTTTAGTAAGTTTATTTTTAGTAAATTTCATCATGTCTCTGTTTGGCCTAATTTTGGGTTTGGAAAAACTTACTATTTTTTGCAACTTCTATTTTTATTGAGTCTTTTTTGACAACACATGAGCATTGACGATGAAAGAAACAAAGAATATCCAGATTCAAGTCAATTTAAGTGAAAGGCTAAAGTGAGAAAATCTTGCTAAAGGATGACAACAATCCAAAATCCCTCACTACTCCCCAAATGCGCCAAGGAAAAGGAATTCACTATGATGAAGGATATAAGGCTAGCAAAGAAAAATCCTCCTTCACCTCTTGAGTGCGCCCAAGCATTCAAATGGCATGCAAAAACAAAGATTTGGCCTCAATAGGAAAAATTCTTCATCTCCCTCTAATATGCGCTCAAGCATTCAAAACATGGATCATGTTCAAATTTGACTTAGGTAGTGAAGTGGAAATTCCCTCTCCAAATCTCAAATGCGCCCATGGAAGAGAAGTGACTAGAGACATAAAATTGAAGTTCCTAAAGAGATATTTTGATAAAATGTGGCATTCTTGACATGTTAGAAAATGATTGAACATCAAGGATTTATCTATCCAATCCAAAGACAACATCTCAATATCAGGATACATGAATATCTAGGGTGAAAGACACCTAAGTTCCAAACAATCAAGTTCAAAGCATTCAAGGTTCAAGACCTCAAAGATCAAAGTTCAAGAAAAAATTGTCGTCAGTAAAATTGTGTATTAGCCAATGAGTCCCTTTGGGAAGGTTCTTTTTATGTAGCTGACGAGTCCCTTCGGGAAAGTTCTTTTTATGTAGCTAACAGGCTCTTCAGTAATTGTCATGTAGCCGACAGAACCCTTCGAAAAGGTTCTTCAGAAAGTATTTATACACCCTTCGAGATCATTGTAATGATCATCATAAACATAATGTAATGTCTGGGCATATGCGAATAATACAAGGAGTTGTGTTCTTCTTATCTATTGTCTGTGTGCATTGATCCATTCTCATCCCCCCCAAAAAGAAAAGTCGTCTCCGGACGACAATACAACAAAACTCAAAATAACGAATAACCCAAGTACATCAATACATAAATATTAAACAGCAGGATGGGTCCCTAGCGTAGTGGTTCGTGCTCTCAACTCGTTCAGCTCCGCCCATAGCTTGTAGACTTGTTCTTTCCTAACCTTCAGTTCTGCTTCTGCCTCCATCTGAAGCTCTAGAGCTAACTGCATCTCTCCTAATTTTTTTTCCTTTGTTGCTGCCACTTGCTCCTTTTCAATTGCTAACTGTTCTTTTTTTTCTACTAACTTCTCTAGCTGACTTTGTCTGTCCAACAGGGCTACCCTCTCGAAGTTCCAGGGTGCTTTCTCAGATTCCCAGGCTGCCCTTTCTGAAGCTAACCTGGCAACTGACTCCTCCTGAGCTCTCTCAGCTGCTACCTGATCCGCCTGACTCCTCCGAAGAGTGTAATACGCCTCCCTATATATCTTCACAACCTCATGAATCAAACCCTCTACTCAACTCTCCATACCGAGATCCCTCGTCGTAGCCCAATCCTAGCGCATCTCTACAGTCTCCACATCCGACCACCCCCACTCCTCAAAGCAAAGAGTAAAGGCAGTTGGACATCCCAATTTCATAAAAGATATAACCCTCTCGAGCTCCTTCATGACTGAGTCCAATGCTTGAGTCTCCGTTGAAGCTAACACCTAGCGAGCTCGAGATGCTAGAGACGCTAGAGCTGCTACATCAGCAAGAAATGCCTCTCTCATCCCTGTCTCCTGCGCCAGTGAATGTTCCTACTGCACACCCATCGCCGCCTCTACCTCTTTTGCCATACGCTCAACAACACTATGCGACGGTCCCTCATCCTACACTGGCTCCGCTACCTGTTCCTGCTAAGTACCTCCCTCCAGAATTTCATCCCACGTAGGTGTCTGTATGCTGGCCATCCGAGGGACTGGAGTACGGTGGAACCGTGTACTCAAGTACTCAACCTCTGCACTCTACTCTCCCTGACACGCTTGGGTGATGCCAAGAGTGTTGCATCCACCGTAACTACGACATCTGACCCAACTACATCCAAGTGCACACCCGACATACTCTGGCTCTCTACTATCTCTAGTACTAGTAAGTCAGGTATCTCCATGGTAGTCTCTTCTCTCGCCTCCGGTACGCTCTCTACTGCAGGTGCGCCAGTTGCTGCTGCTAGTTGTGTTTCCGCAAGTGCCACTATTTCTGCTACCGGAAGTGCTACAGCAAGAGCTAGCATACTCTCTCAGCTAACAGGTGTTGCCACTCGTGCAAACCCTACAACAAACCCAACTGCTGGTCGGACTAGGGAAGGCCTTACCTCGTGCTGCCAGGGTGCTGCTACTGTAACCGCCTACTGAGATGTTGTAGTCATCACTATCGGCCACCGTGTCTATCCAAACCCTGGTATATGATCCATGTGTAGACCCGCTGGGACCATACAGGAAGTGGTGGATAAAGCAGGGCACGGAAATAATAAGGGAGTGGCTATGACAATCTCAACCTCTTCGTCGTCATCCTCCCCTTCTTCCTCCCCCACACTGTTCTCCTCGGGAGATGTCTCCTACCGTCCGCTATCTGTATCACCTCCTGTATCAAGCCAAAGTCTCTTCTGTCCTGCAGGGCCCTTCTGCACAGTGGCTGAGTCTAAGTGTCTCCACTGCATGATAGGAGGTTCCTCAAGAGCTAGTGGCCCAAGTTTCGCCTCCAACCTGTCCTTCGGAATCATCCGCCCTGTAGCATCGAGGAACAGTCCTATGGCATAATATGGCATATAAAATGTCTTATGCTAGAGAGTCATAAATTCGTGCATACATTCGGCCAACACAAATGCCCAATCATACACTTTCCCGTTCATTATAACATTCATCATAGATACCTGCGAAAAGGAGATATCGAATGCCCTACTTGATCCCATAAGTCTGCTCTTAACTAAATCCATCAAGCATCACCATGATCCCTCCTATATGTTTGTTTTCTTCAATCCCCTACCTTTTGATGTTTCAACCAACGCTTCCTATTTTGTTGTACTGTAGTTCTGCTCTGCTTTTGATAACAATTAGTTGGCAAAATATATCAGGTGATCCAACCTATGGCTACCTGTTTGCGCCAAGGTTGCTCCGATCGCATAGTTGGATGCGTCGACATGAAAATGGAATTCCTTGTTCCAATCCGAGTATGCCAAGATGGGTGTCGTAGCCAATCTTACCTTCAACGCTTCAAATGCCTCATCCTGTTCTTTCTCCCATCTAAACGATTCTCTTTTGCATGTTAACCTATCCAACGGGTATGATACTTTGGCAAAAATTTTGATGAACCTTCTGTAATAGCTTGTGTCCCAAGAAAGACTTTACCTCCGTTACATTGGTGGATGGCTGCATTTCCAATATGACTCTGACTTTGTCCGGATCTGTCTTCAATCCCTCCTTACAGACTATATGTCCGAGCAACCTTCACTACAGAACCATGAATCTGCATTTCTTCGGATTTAGGGCTAGTTGCACCCATCGACCTCTCTCCATACATTCGCCCAACACTACCAAATGTTTGTCCTTGGCGCTGAATACAAACCAATCATCCAAGAATGCCTTGAAGTTTCCGACGAACATTTTGTCAAAGGTGTAGTATGATCTGTTGGAATGTAGCCGACGCGTTGCACAGGCCAAATGGCATCTAGTTGTATGTGTACACCCAATCCTCTACAACAAATGTCGTCTTTAGTTTGTCCTCCTACGCTATGGAAATCTAATTGTATCCCGAAAATCCGTCCATAAAGGAATAAATTTCATGTCCTGCTACCTCCTCCAATATACTGTTTGTAAATGGAATCAAGAAGGGATCCTTGATTGTGACTGCAGTAAGGCATCTGAAATCAACACATATCCGGATCTGGGTGGTGTCCTTCTTCAGTGAGATTACTATGGGTGACACCCATTCACTTGTCTGCACCTTGAAAATAATAACGGCTTCCAGGATCCGGTTGATCTCTTAGTTCTTATAGTAACCCGTGCCACATAGTTTTTATTCATCCTATAGGGTCACTTTCGTACAGGTACTGCTCCTTCGACCAACGGGATGCGGTGCACACACAACTCCGGCGATACTCCTTTCAGATCCCTATATGTCCATACAAATACATCTTTGTATTCCAAAAATACCTTGAATGCCACTGCTTTTAGTACTAGATCCCAGTTATCCCCCACCAGTATGTTTCTTGGTTCGGCTTCATCTCCCAAATTCACGGTTTGCAGTGTGGCTTCGTTGTACTTGATCGGCTCCCCCTCACTAAATGTATGGGCGGGTATTTCATCCAACGGCACATCCCCCTCTTTCATTTATCTGAATTCTCATGGAAATTCATCTCCGTTGTGGCCTTCCTCTATTGTCAGTATGTTGCAACTTTGGAACAACTCATAGTCCTCCATCTACCAGTGGTAAAGACCGTTGACAAAATCCAAATCGTCGTCAGTTGATCCTCCTTCCAACCGCAGGACTTCCTCCTGATCTAGTTCCATACGCTGCCTCCCTTCATCTTCTTCTTCAAAATCTGATGACAGAGCTTCTTCTCCAACTATTTGGGTGTGTAAATCAATGACGAATTTCCGCCCTTTGCTTTCAAGTGATAGTGTTTTTCTTCCAATTGTGTTTAACTTTGGCTTGAATAAGCCATCTGCGGCCCAAAATGGCATCGTATCCTTTTCTCTTCAGCGGGATCACAACGAAGTCAAGCAGGCATGGTTGTCAAGCAGGAATGGTTGTGTGCCAATCATCACCGGTTGTGCCATCAGAACGCTGAGAGGTTTAATACCGTGTTGGTCCGTTGTCAGCAACTGGAATGTAGGTGGCCACAACGTCGACTGTCCCAACCTCTTCCAGGTATCCTCGAGTAAGACATTCACGCCGGACTCTCCGTCGACGATTATGTCTATCAACACATTTCCGAGAATCCCCATCTCGACGACCACCAGATGTCGTCCGAATGTGAGGGCTAGCAGCATTAGGTCTTCTCCACCTACAGCAATTTCCTTCCCTCTTCTTAGTTCTCTTCGTAACTTTTCCTTTGGTCCTACCATCACTATTCGAGGTTGAGGGGTTTGTTGTGTACCTGTGCTGTTCAGCACTCCCGCACTGTTCTACAAACCCGCAATGTTTTGTACACCCAAGTTGTTCTACACACCCACACTGTTCTGAACACCCGCCTTGTTCTGTACACCCGCGCTATTTTCGACAGTCGTGATTTGGTGAAGGGTTTTTGTCAACCAAAGCTGTCCATTCCAGAAGTGTATCTCGGACAAAGAGTTCACTCCACGCTCATGCTCCCTCGGCACTTCGAGCCATGCGAGTTAATCCCCTTCTGTGGAGATTCTCTTCCCTTGGCATATGCAAGTTCAGAAACTCCTCCCTTGCTTCTTCAACCAAATCCAGCTGCTATCAAGTCTCCTCCAACAATTCTTCAGTGCTACGGTGTCCGTCGGTAATTTGCTGAAACCTCCGTCTACGTTCGGCCTGTTGTGCCAAAATTAAATTTTCTTGCACAATGCGTATTTCGTCCTTTTCTTTTAGCTTATTCTTATTCTTGTTTAGCTGATTCGGCATTAGTCTTCATTCCTTTGCCTTCATACCAGGTCCCCCGACAACGGCACCAGATGTTTACCATATGAGGTAAATAGATCAATGGATCAATGCACACAGACAATAGATAGGAACAGCAGAACTCCTTGTATTATTCAGCGTTCGCATATGCCCAGACAATACATTATGCTTATGATGATCATTACAATGATCCTGAAGAGTGTATAAATACTTTCCGAAGAACCTTCCCAAAGGGACCCGTCAGCTGATACACAATTTTACGGATGACAAAAATGTAGAGGGAAGCATAAAACATCTTGAGTTTCCTCCAAAAATCCAAGACCATTGTCAAGGAAATCTACGTAAGAAATTTCTGAATGATAGAATTGTCAACAAGGGAATCCAATCCATTTCAAGGTGAATTCCCAGGCAAGTGCCTGGAAGGAAGAAAATGATCAAGGACAGAGTCTCACAAGAGTTAACCAAAATTAAAACTTCGATCACAAAATGATGCAATTAGAATATATTGCCTATGATAAGTTACTGAATCCAAATGTTACATCCCAATTTTTGACCTAATTTGAAATATAGCTGTTGAGGTTCACATGAAGTCAGTTGGCAGTTTAATTTGTTATAATGGTAAGATAGTTAGTCGTTATGATTTCAAGTGAAGATAACATGCTAGTTGATCGTTAATCACGAATTCATGGAATTGAGATGAAGGTTAATCATTATGATTATTTATGATTAAATAATTTACAATTTAATTACGGAGAAATTCCTTATAGGAGCATGTCAAAAGGGTGGAAGCATTGTCAAAAAAGAATTAGGCAGGAGCATCACCATCACTAAGTGGATAGGAAGAGGACCAAGCGACTTGGAACAGAATACATCTATGAGACCCTCGTGAGTTATTTAAATAAACAATTTAATTAAAATAATTGGGTTAAAATATAAAATGTGTCTCAAAGGATTTTAATTTATCTTTCATCATATTATTGATAAACGTGCATATACTATAAAATGATTTGGCATCATTATAATTTAATAATTTAATAAAGTGATGTTTATAAGTACATATAAGATTTTAATAATATTCGAGTTATAATAACATTAGAATTATTATAATATTCGAATTACAACCTTCCAACTTTATTCTTTTCAATTTAATATTCTTTGCTTTTAAATGATAACATTTGGCATGATTAATCGATTAATATTTGGCAATTCAAATTGCCTTTCCAACTTCTCTTCAACTCATTATTTTCCCTCTTTATTTCTTTTTCATATACTTTTATATTTGTGATGCATTTGAATGGCTTCTTGTAACTAATGCTAGCCGAAGAGCCAAGCTATTTCCTTTATTGAAGAGTCTCCTTGATCGTATTTCTCATAACTTACTCCTCTCAGCAATTCCGTGGCTTTCCTACCTCTGCTGTACGTTTGAGAGAATCAGAGATTGTCACATTTGCTGTGACTTATTTACTTCCATATCCATCAATCCATTCCGGCATCTCTAACTGCGGGAATCAATTCAAGGAAGATGGAGATTATCTTCTCCAACTGCGGAAGCTAGAAGACTAGATTGTTAAGCTCACGTAAGCCATTCTAAGTTTTGTCAATCAAGTCTGTATTCAATTTCGTTTATTTCTTACACTTCACCAGTCGGTGTCCTGCCTTATACTTTACGTCATTAAATCCAGTAGTAAGTTTATACAAACCAATAGGAGAATGTTTTATATTTATTCTCTCAGATGGGATACATAGAATCCATACCATTCTATTGTTGTTCTTTAGTCTATGAATTTTGTGTCAGCCGAATGTTTTATAATTATTTTCTCAGAGGGAATTCATAGAATCTGTACCTTGCCACTGTTGTTCTTTAATCTATGAATTTGTGTCAACCATGGTATGAGGAATGAAACTATAATGATACAAGTAAATGATCCTTGAAAGCTATATTGAGCTGGATGTGTAATGAAGAGTATAGTTGAATTTGAAAGTCGTATTCTTATATTACAATGATAAATCTAAGAACCTAAATATGGAATTTTGAGACTCCGATTGATAAGTAAAATCATTATTTAAACTCATACATATTCCAACCAATACTTATAGTTTTTTTTCTTCCTCTATCTAAAATGAATTAATCTTCTTAGATAGTTGAGAATGAAATGTTAAGAATAATTCACTATACCATCCGCTGATATATATGGAGTATTCATGATTTTGTCAAATAACAAATTTCACACCAGAGATTTAGATTTATTTTGAACCAAGATAACTTGGAGGGTATCCAAATGTTGCAAGGCTTAAACATATTACCAAGCATGAAATTAGAACATAATGACACCGAGGAAATTCACCTGGCAGAGAGGCCAATGAAAGGTGAAGAGGTGAAGATTTAACCAGTAAACAAAATCAAGAAATCAGATTTGAATAATGAATATTTAATAGCTCATACTTGATCCTATTGTTGTAACTCCTGCCGTCAAGTCTTGTGGTGTGGATAAATACCAGGAAGCCCAGTGGATGGTAAGATGTCCCCTGTCTATTCCGGGTAGGGAGGGCCTTTCTCATTAGAGATCATGTGGGGATAAGATTTGGTCCGAGGTTGGGTGGTAAAGCCCCTGACAATGTTTCACCTCTTCCCAAGTTATCAGATGAACAACAGACACAGATAAACTGTACATTCAAATGTTTGTCAAAAACAGGTAATATCACTTTTATGATTAATATGCAAGGTAAGATTAAATGAGTTCTTTCATCATTACACCTAGATGCAGTAGATAGATTTATGGGTTGTTTTTCATTTATATGAATATCAGATATAAGCATATTTCTAATCTTGAATTCCTGCAGCAGTTAAGTAATTAGATGGAAAGGAACCAGAAGCCCTAATTGATTGAGTGATCGCTGGAACCTTAAATGATAAAGCGGTATCAAAAGCCCTAATTGAATCCATGGAATCGGAAGCTCTATTCGAATCAGTGGTATCAGAAGCCCTATTTGAATCAGTGGTATAGGAAGCCCTAATTGAATCTGTGGTAGCAGAAGCCCTAAGTGATATAGTGGTATTAGAAGCCCAAATTAAACCGATGGTAAACGATGCCCTAATTGATACAATGGTATGTGATGCCCTAATTTTAAATATAGTGGTATTTAATTGTAATCATCATTTGATTTTGAGATAGCGGATTTTAGATGATAGTCATCATGAGAAATTGTTATAGTGTATTTGTGAACTAACCCGGGTGGTTGCAGAAGCATTCCTAGTTCTGATTTCAATCTTAGTTTTCTGAGGTATGTGGTTTTTAATTTCTGTAGTAATTTCATTTGATGGTGTTTTAAGTTTTTAGTTAAGAAATTTTGTCTAATTGATTTTAACGGTAAATCTTATTCACATGAACACGAAATTGATTTAACTGACTTCCTATGATGATGAAGTGATAACTGTATTTATTTGAGTATCTTAATTATTAATTAAGACCCGGGAAAACCAAATGTTTCACTAAATGGCACCCAACATGCTACCATGGTGCCTAATCATTTTCACCAACTAATGTAAGGTCTTCAAGTTGACATGTTCAGCTTCAATGCATTTAGAGAGAGGAATAAAGGACAGGCTACTTTAACCAATGAGGTATTAAAAGCCTAGTGGGCATGTTGTTTCCTCATTGCTCTACTTGATCCCACTTTCTACAAGTGAGTGTATTTTTTTCTCATTGTTACAATTGACCCCACTTTTCTATTCCAGAGAAGCCATTGTTAGGATAACCCTAATCAAGGTACCATCTTGTAATCTAGGCTATTGATTTCAAATCAATCTTGGTCATTCATTTGCAAAAGAAGCTCTCTATAAAAGGCCATACCTTCTCATTTCTAATTCATATTTATCTCATTAAAGTGAAGTGCTCCCACTCCTTACAGTAGAAGTAGGATAAGAGAAAGAGAAGACATTATTGTAAGACTTGGACAAATAGAATTTGATTTCATCGAAGATGTGGTGGATTCATGTTTATTTCTACTTGTTGCATGGTGTTCTTCCAATTTCTCAATTGTTAGATTAAGTGCTTTGATTTCAATGAAGAATGTAACAATATTTATGAATTTACATTGCTCACACTTTTTGCATCTTGTTGATTATGAGTTGCTATGTAAAGTTAGCCTAAGACCTTTTTTATGGATGCTTAACTTCAATCATCAATGTACATTGTTCATTATGATGGTGTTCATTATAATATGAAATCTCTTTGTGTGACCCTTGGAAGATTACACAATTCCTATGGAGTCGTTCCTAAGCTTGGCAAAGTAAAACTTGGTTTATTTGGGATTCGTGCATTAGAGCATTATCCATCAATATCATTGCCCTTAGGAGTAGATTTAGATCCTTCTAACCCCTTCCCCTTTGATTATAGTTCACTTTAGTTAAGTTTGTTCAAAGACAAAAGCATCACAAATTGACACATACAATGATGAAGTTCCAGCCACAGCATTAAGGAAGTGTAGAATGATATCAAACATAAGTCCCCCCTTGGATTACCAACATACATAAAATCAAACAAGATTGTATCTAACATAAAGTGTCAAATTCACAATAGGAACCTTGGACATGTCTATGATATTCACAATCTTGGCATACGAGGGATCTCTGCTCAAGAGAGAATAGAGTGTCCTTCTAGCACTCTATTTTGTGTTGGTGTGGTCATAAAACACCCATCAACAAAACCCTATTAAGAGGTCATTATAAGTAACTCCCTACACTGCTGAGATCTTCTATTCTCTGAAATTCCAAATATTGAAATGATTTCCCTATGATATCATAATAATATAACAGAGAAAACCTAGGACAGACGGTCATCACTGAACTCGCTGTGTAATTAAAGCTAGATTATAATTATCATTTATCAATGCACTCACAGTAGAAGAAACCCTCCACAAGCTGCGTCCAGCCTGACGTGCCTCTTCAATAGCCGAAAGAGTCTTTTTACTAACAACAACTTCATGCATTCCAGCTAGACAATGGCCTCCAGTGAGCCACTCAAGCTGGTTGGCAAGAAAACAATATGTTAGTACCATTACCTTGACTTCCTAGAAGCAAAAATCGATTGTTAAAAGTAAAAATGCAAGATGTGCTTTAATACCTGTTTGCCAGCTTGGATCAAAAGACACCCTACAGGAACACTTACTTCAACTTTCTGACCATTTCGCAACCAAATGTGAAGACCAGGGAATCTGCTTCGACCATGGATTGTCATAAAATTGAGATCGTAATGATAACCTGCAAATACAGTTCCTTCTTTTCCATGCCGCAAAAGATCACTACCTGTAGGGGCAAGTAAATGGGGTCCCTGCAATTGTCAGGGAATTAAATCAGGAGGAAACAATTAGGAGTATTAATGCTCAAAAAATGCACACTTTACAGATCTAATGAAGTGATAATATCATGGACTGTACCTCTAGCATAAGCGATGTAAAGGAATCTTTTGAAAGCCCAAACCCAATAGCTGCCATCTCTGCAACAACCTGCATAGAAACTTGAAATTTTGGAAATAAGGTTGCAAAGACTTCAAGAATCAAATAAAATATGAAAAATAAACAGGAAACGTACTACTAATTTAGAAAGAAATGAGAAAGGATCTATGGACAACCTCCACAGCTGAGATCATCTTATAGCCCCATCCATTCATTGTCTCAACCCATTCCGGAAAACCCTCTGGGACAACAGGTTCCGAGTTTAGTTCCTAGCCAAAGAAGGAAAATATAAGCGATAATGCAGGCGATGTAGCTTGAAAAAGCACTAACCATATGTACCATGAAGGTTATGTCTTGTATCTAACCTGAAAGCGTGTCTTCAATGGTCGAGGTCCCACTCTCCACATGTATCTCCATTTAGGATCAGGTCCAACAGGAATGTTGGGTCGATATTCCTCTGCTATGTTTTTTATTTTTAATTGCATCTCTATGTCTACAGCAGATCTAGGCAGCTCAACTCCTTCTGGCGTCACTCCTACCTGCTCTACAATCATCCAAAAGAAAATATGTTACAAACTATGACTTTTGATTTACATCATATTAGGGTGAACTCTGTGATAATGATAAACATATCCCTTAATCAGACTTGTAAATTTAATAACTACAAGGGATGAATCATATTTAGGAACATAGCCATATGCATAACAAACATTTATAGTATGTACCCTCAAAATTTAAAAAGAATGATGCATCAAGACTTTATTTTATCTCATGCAATAATTAACATAACTATAGGCATCCACAAAGTTCAAGCAATGCTCCTAAAGCGTCCTTTAATATTAAGAAAATATAGAAATCACAACAAAGAGTCACACATATAGGGTGCAGTGAATCCAATCATAAGGATTCTCACATTATTCTAGTCATTGAGAAAAAAATTGTTGTAATGTTGGCCATACAGAGATGTGCTTAGCCAACCTATAATTTGATCAGTTGTGCCCTATATGTGACATATTGGAGGCATGAAAAAGGACAATGAAAGTGGTAGGATCAATCAACCAATAGTTACCATTCTCCCTCAAACACACCAAATAGAAAAAGATCTAGATATACACAGCAGAGCAAGGGTGATCTAGTCCATAATTTCATTGCCTAAAGTATTATTGACAGAAAACCAAGGAAATATTAGTGACTTATTAGTGCATGCATGACAAAGAAAAAATAGCAGGTGACAAGATGGCATGGTTTACAGCAGCTATCAGACAAAACTGTGCTATTGAAAAAAATTAAATTCCTTTAAAAACATAAATTTTATACAAAATGGATAGGGTTTTGATCTGCCTGACAGGTAGAGTGTTATAACCTGTAAATCACAAATCTGAAAATATCTAGTAAAAATGCCTGTAAACAATTGTTAGAAAGGGCTGTAAACATTTGTACGTGTCTGTTAAAAATGTCAGGAGGGCATCATCAGAACTTGGGAAGTCTGTAAATAATTAAAACTGCAAGGGCACATGCAATTTCAGGATCCTAAGCACATCTTTTTCTGCAAGTCACGAATTTCCTACAGGCGATTGGTGACTCGGCGCGTATTCCATCTACGAAGTGCCATCAATCAGCTGCTATTAGACCAATTTCAATAGCATTGAGATACATAAAATCAAGTCAGATGACCAACTCAAGGCTGTGTCAGATGCCACTGGATAAAAACATGATTGATTAATATCATAGACTGTTTGATGAAAGAAAAAGAATTTTTGGCAAGATTGAGTAATGGCTTTTCAGATGCAAACTTTTCATCCAGCTGTTGGTCAGATGCTATTAGACCAATTTCACAAGCTATGAGTTCTAGAAATTCAAATCAGATGGCCAACTCAATGCTGAAAATCTGGTCAGATGCAACTAACTAGAAAAACATGTCCAATTAAATATCATAGACCATGTGAAGGAAGAAAACACTAAACATTTTTCTGCAAGAATATGCAATAGCTTTTTATTATTTTTATCCATTGCATTCACTCCATGCTTGTTCCATCAAACTTTTAATGACTTTTCATAGATACCTATTGAAATTTATCCATGGAAGATCTTCAAAGAATTTTCTAGTACCTCTACAAGAACTTTGCAGCAAGTTTTTACAGACAAAGTCAAAGTATGCGTATCTAGAAAGAAAAGGGAATGTTTTCAGACTGAAAACAATGCATACAATGAAAGAAGCAAACAGATTTTGTATTTGAATGTAGAATACTGTAAACATTGAGCAACACTCCAGTTCTGTTGAGGGTAGATTGAAGCAACTCTTTATCATGAATCAATTATAATGTCCCTTGTACTTTTTTGTGTTTGCCCAAATATATGATAATATCGATAAATAATTCTGTGCACGTTACTTTATATTGGAGAGCAAGATATATCCCATTCTTTTTGAATACTTACATATTTTCATGAAACTATTCCTACATTTCACCATGTATATCCTCTGCCTACGGCATCTGTTTCATTCCTCTTGTTTCTACCAGTTCTACCCCAATATGTAATAATCTAGTGCTATCTTTGTTTTGCACCAGTATGTTACCTCTAAATGGCGTACTTGCAATTTTGAGATTCTACTCATTTTCGAACCCTCTGTGCCATCGATAAGTGGATCTACCACAGTAATGTCCACATGGATTTTTGAAATTCAGATGTACTTTCAGTGACAGCAAAAAAAAAAATTTCAAATGCAAATTCAATGTTTACCTCCTTGTGCTGGTTACTTTGTAGTATTTTACAATAGGTGCAAAGTAAACCAATGTCGCATTACACAAAATTCCCATCAGATAAAGCCAATCCAGTAAACATCAATTCCACTAACTGACAACAATACAAATGTTGAATCAGAATGTTCATAATGCAAAATAATATTCATATGGGTGTTGTTTCTGGTGTGTATCAAATTATAGGATGATGATTCAGCTCCCGACTTTGGGCTCAACCTTTATCAACCCCTATCTTATGAGTAGTATTCACACGAAGCCATCTTTGGTGATCATGAATGATCCACTTAGCATTCATTGCATCTAGGTGATTCCTAAAGGAATAACTCAAAAGAATACTGCTGTGAGGTTCTCACACCATCGCCCCAAAACTTTGGGGACCCCCCCCCCCCCCCTTTTTCTTTTTAGTTGCCATGGCAAATTTTTGAGTTGTCCGAAAAATTTTCATTCAATTTTTTTTTTTTAATTTTAAGTCTTGGACACCTTCAGGGCCAGAGGGGAGAAGGCTAGGTTTATTTTCACCCGGTTTCAACTTGATTTTCCAAAACAACCAATTTCATCCTTAGGCCGGGCTAAATTTTCAAAAAAAAAAAAAAAACAACAATTGATAAGATAAAATTGCAAAATTTGTACTTAGGCGATTTCTTTTGAAAATTTTGATATAATTGTATAAATTTGGATAATTTTCAAAAGGTAAAATTTTGTTAGATTTGAGTTTTTTGGAAAATCTTGAATTTCTTTGGTGGAAAAAAAAAATTTATTTTATGAAGATGAAATCAAATTGCAAAATCGATTTTAGACTCTAGAAATGATTTTTTTTTTGTCAAGAACTAAAATTGCTTGGCAAAATCGATTTGAATCGAATTGCACAAATTGGCTTTAATGGATTAAAATTGCCTTGAAAATTCTTAAGCCTTTAATGAAATTGGTAATTTAATATTTAAAAATGGCTTTTGACTAGCCAAAATCCGACTTTAATGACATATTAATTGCTAAATCATCATTAAATAGAAACATTTAGCATCTCCAAGGCATTATTTTTTTTTTTTTTGCAATTTTGGTCTAATTGGCAATTTTTTTTAAAAGTAAATTTTATCTTGGCAAAGTTAATTTTTGGCCAAGCATTTAATTGGGGGCCAATTTTGGTGTTCTAATTAATATTTTCTTGCTCCTAGGGTCCCAGTCAGCCAGCTATGGAGAGTAGGAGAGTTGAGTATAAGAGGAAACTCTTTCCTATTTTCTCCTCACTTCTCATCTTCCTACTCTTTGGTGTTTGGCGATTTTGACTTGTAGCAGCTCTTCCTTGGGCAATTTTTCTTGTTAGTGCAGATTTCTCCTTCCTTTGGCGATTTTCTTCTTTGGGCAGAATTTCCATGCTTCGACAATTTTGAAAAGGGCAGATTTCTTCTTCATGTTGGGCAATTTTTACTAGGGCAGTCTGATTTCTCTCATGTGTGGTGATTTTTATTGAGAAAGAACATCTTCCATGCTTGGGCGAATTCATTTGAGGGCAGAATTGTCCATCCTTGGCACGTTTTTGAGAGGGCAGATCTGATTTTTATACCCTAAGCAATTTATGGTTAGGGTCTGATTTCTTCTAGAGGGACTGCATTTTTTTACTTCAGATCTGAGCAATTTTATTTGGAGAAGAAATACATAATGAAAGTCTAATTTTTTTGGGCAAAAAGGTTCACAATTCCAAAAGATTAAAATTCTGATTTGCAAGGGATTTGAAATTCTCAAAGTCTGATCCTAAATTCCAAAAGAAAGATCCGGCTATCGGTAGAGGTAACTCTAAATCATTTAGAGTTGAAAGGGGTCCTTAAGCTGGTTTCCTTTTTTCTTTCTTGTCCAGATATTGTCTCCCTTGTTTCTTCTTGCATTCATTGTCTACCACTTTACCATCCCGTAATAGGGCGACGAGATGGAGGATGGTAGTGCAAGCAAGAATCCTAAGAGAACAAACACTAAGAGAGACAAAGAGGATAGGATGCCCAAAACAACTTTTTTCCTCAAAAATGAGGCGAATAACCGATATCAATGTCGGTACAGTAAACATGATACAAGTGAAGGACAGACTAAAGGAAGGACAATCCCCCTTGACAAAGAAGAGATACAGAAGACAATTGCACATCACAGCCCAAACGTCGACACTTCCATTTCAACCATGATGAGCAACCATTGGGGTGACGCTTGATTTTGAAGACACCAAAGAAAAGGATATCAATGAGACAAGACTTGGATCAAGATTGGATGAGTTAAGAAAGGTTGCTATCAAAAAGAAACATTTGAACACCCTTTCCTCCCTAAATGTTTTTATTGGATTCGCAAAAGAGTATGAGAAAGATCATGAGAAGACACTACAAGCAGCAAATAGCAGGATGAAATCGACGGAGCTCAAGATAAAGCACACACCTTGTCCTCCCATGGAAGAAGTCAACGAAAGGCTAGCTAGGTTCATTGCCTTAGCTAAAAGAATGAAAGAGAAAGGGAGAGTTATATTACAAGATCATTTGATGTAAGCCCAAGTGGCAATTTCTCTTTCTTCTAGGATAGGACAAGTGTCTAATTTTGATTGGCCACCATTTTAGTGCCTTCTCATTGGTTGCCACTTTTACACTTTTTTCATTGGTCCATTGACGAGGTGGTGTCTTCTCATTGGCCGATGGGGTGGCAACCCTAATTAGGGTTTCTAGAATTCAATCTGGATCGTCGATTTTGCCTCTTTATCTCTACCGTTGGTTGTACATTTTGGGCTCTATATAAGGCCATTTGCTCTCATTTGTAATGATCGAAGAAAATTGTTGCAAAGATAATGCCAAAATTCACTATTTCTTTCTCATTGTTGTGACTTGCATGGTGATTAAGAGCCTTTGGTATTATTGCATGGTTTCTACTTCCAAATAGTTAGAGTAAAATTTCTTTTCAAGTTGTTGAAGTTGGTTGCATTTCAAGTTGTTAAGTAAGAGTAAAGTAGATGGATAGTTGTATGGTAGCATTAGTAGATGTTTGATAGGGATCAATACTAGACCACTAGCATCCTAGCAATTTGTTGGGAAGCCTTGTGTGGAAAACTAGTTTACTTTTCCTTTGAATCATTGCATCTGTGAAGGTGGAGCCACTGGTTAACTTTCATTAGATTCGATCCGAATCCATTTGCTAATCTTCCATCCATAGGAGTAGGAGTAGGATAGCAAGAAGTTTATGACTTGGAATTTAGAGGAAGAGAGTTAGAAAGATACCAATCATAAGAACCATTCACCCTCCACCACCATTACTTTACCACCAACATCATCTAGCATTCACACCGAACCACCATCTCCATCATCCCACCAAAGTCCAAGTTATCCTCTACAATTTGCGTAAGGCCGCCTACATGATTACCAACAAATCACATCGATAAAACTGAGTGAGTATCCCCAAGTGTAAGGAACATTGGAGTTATTCTCATATCCCATGAGCATTAACTTTTCAAAAGAGGAATTGTGTGTTTGATACTCTATATCAAATATTCAATTACTAATATGTTATGTAGTGGTACAAAAACTCTCATCAACAAATACCTTAACATGTGCATGGATATTAGTGTTGTTCAAATAGTCAAAATAGGAACCAATATATTGCTTTAGTATTATAAGCAAAAGGGATATTTTAATTCATATCCAAAGCCATTGGTTTTAGATGCTTAGCCGGCAAGCATCTGACAGGGATCACCAAAGCCAAGTGTCCAAGACCAAAAAATACAAACTAAGGTATTATAGTGATTTTCAAGTCTTCCATGTGGTCATGCTTTCTTTATCACCTCGAAACCCTATTTTTCTTCCTTGCTAGTTGCCCTTGTGCACTATGCTTGTCGCTCATCAATGTTTGGGGGGGTTCTTTTCCAATACTATCTTTATTGCCATGCATCACTCTAGCAAACCAATTATCAATTCCCCCCTAATACTTAGTTGAAACTTTGTCAACCTTTTCATAGACTTCATCCCCATATACCACCTTGAGGGTCACTTTGTTTCCCCATCCTAAATAAGACTTTCACCTAGGGTCCTTCCTTTTGTGTTTCCCATCTTATCATATCATTTGAAGCATGAGACATGATGCCTCCCTGATTGTTGACTCTATAATGTCCCCCTCTGAAATATTATTTCATAATACATTATATTAAACAATAAGAATTAAAAAATAATAATACTATAACATAGTATAATTAACTTTAATGAAAGGTCAAGAGATATGTACTAAAGAGTTGTAACTCCCTCAAAATAAGATATAAAAGGGAGGAGATCTCATTTGAATGGGATATGGAGAACAGAAGAAGACAAGATAGGAGTAAAGGAGCATAGAAAGGTTGGTTTTGTCTAGAGAGCCAGAATAATTCCTCAAAAGGGAGGTGAGCCCCAAGATGGCTTAGGACATGCATTTTTGAAGCCTCGAGGGAAAAGTTCCAAGAAGGCTATGGACATGCATTACCAGTGCCTTGGGGGAGCTTCCTTGTAAATTGGTTTCCAAGCACCCTAAGGACAATTAATTCCCCATCCTTCTAAGGGTTGATGTTTAGACGAGAAGTAACGAATTGGAGTTTAAGTATGTTAACTATCAAATGTATTATGAATCATTCATTATTGCTTAATTCAATTCAATTGAAACACATAGTGATGTATGTTAATCATTGGAAATGGGCATCTTCCTAGTAGGGAACATTACAGAGAAAGTAAATTGTCATTCTTAAGCATAATCAAAACCCTAAGTTGAAAATTTTAGGGTAAATTAAGTGAAGTCCCATTTGGGGACATTACAAATGGTATGAAAGCTTTGATTTTGAATCCCATACCCTAAAAGATGAAACAAGGAATCATTCTAGTTAATAAGAAGGAATCTAACAATGTGTGTATTGTGTGTATTCTTTGTGTATAATTCATGTCTTTATACATTTGTGTGTACTTTGTATCTTCATGCATTCATGTGTATATTTTATGTTTTCAAGTGTATGTTCCATGTGTGGTTCTACATTTGGTTGATCTTGTTGGAATACAAACACCACTGGGGGGGTAGGGGGAGGAGTGTGAATCAGTGGTTTAAAATACTTTTAAAAACTTGAAACAATTACAAGTTATAAAAATTTAACACATGAGCAAGATAGTTAGTAAATAACAAAGTGACACAATATTTTAACATGGAAAACCCCTTAGGGTAAAAAAACACTTTGAATCTGAAACTTTATTGGCCTCTTGGCCAAATCTTTTAGAGCTACAACTCTGGGAAGCACCAACACCCTATTTTAGAAACACCAATTTCAAGGGACACCAATCCCTTACACCTGAAGCACCAACTTCCAAAATGAACAAATGAGATATAAAATCAGAGGATCATCTCTGTTACAACACAAATCATGAATCACTAGTTTCAACTTCTTGTTGAAAACACAATCCAGAATATACTTCTATTCTCCTCAAAACATCCAATATCCAAATATATTTTCTTTTTCCATTATAAGATTTGATCAAATACCGATATGAATGAATGAAGCAACAATATATAACCCTTCTTCTACCTCTAATAAACTTATGCAATCCAAGATATACTTCTATTCTCCTCAAAACATCCAATATCCAAATATATTTTCTTTTTCCATTATAAGATTTGATCAAATACTGATATGAATGAATGAAGCAACAATATATAACCCTTCTTCTACCTCTAATAAACTTATGCAATGAAAATCAAATCACAAATATGAAAATAGAAATAGAAAGCATTACCCTCTTCTTTGTTGTTGAAAATCTGCCTGTAAACTATTCGGTCTACAAGGAATTCCACACCAATTCTGCAACTTCTATAAAAACCACCTGTTGGATGTTTTAGAGAAATGTATCCTCTACTTATAAACCAAGAAAGTCGAAATTTTGGAGGCAGGTACATACCCCAAACTTCCATTAGACCAAAACCGCTCAAAACTGCTAACACTGTCATAACAATTTGGTAACAATTTCTGATAAATAGGCTTTTTTTCTCTTTCCATACATGTGTTATGCAAAAACTAGCAAAGACCCATTTTAGCTAACTTAAAGACCTTTCCAAAAAGGTATGATAGTTGAGGCCTATTTGATAAAAAGGCTTGTCGACTTTCTCATAGACCAAAACTATTTTTTTTATAACCATTTTCTAAACCAATGTGAACATTAGGTGCTAATTGTTTAACACTTAAGTATTTGTCTTGAATATGTTTTGAACAATATTTAAAGACATCAAATAAGCTAATTACATGATGTTAACCATACCATATGCTCATTATAATTACATTATTGACATCAATGACAACAATCAAAGACCAAACACCAAGAGTTCAACATACTTCTCCTTTGGCATTAATGTCAATACCAACTTCCACCTGTATATCCTGTATCTGTACCTGTATATCTATGTGTACTTGTACCTGTATATCCATCATGTAGACATCTTCTTCATTTTTCTCCCCCTTTGACGTCAATGACAAAGGAGATATACCAAGGTTTCAGTGTAACAAAAAGATAAGCAAAATATGCTACCCCTGAAACCTATCACTCATTTATGAACTTATGCAAGAGAAGAGAGAGATTAAACCCCTAATCTTGTTCTTAACCCTTCAAATGTGGCTTTTGAGAGAGGTTTTGTAAATATGTCAGCAAGCTGATCTGAAGAAGGAACAAATTCTAATTCAATATTACCATTCAAGACATGTTCCCTTATGAAATGATAACAAACATCAATGTGCTTCGTGCGTGAATGTATAACTGGATTCTTAGAAATGCTGATTGCGCTCTGATTATCACAATAGATAGGAACTGGTTTAGATACTGCTACTTTCATATTTGATAAAGTTTGAACCATCCAAAGGACCTGTTGACAACAAGAACATGCGGCTATATATTCAGCCTCTGCAATAGAAAGTGTAGTAGATTTTTTCTTCTTACTATGCCAATGCACTAGCCTATTACCCAAGAAAAATGCTGCTCCTTAAGTACTTTTTCTTTCATCTAAACAAGCTGCCCAATCTGAGTCAGTATAAGCAACAAATCTGAAATCATCATGTTTAGGATACCAAATCCCATAATCCAAAGTACCCTAAATATATTTGTAAATTCTTTTAATTGCCATAACATGAGATTCTTTAGTTGAAGATTGAAATCTTGCAACCAAACATACAACATGCATGATATCAGGCCTTGAAGTTGTGAGATATAGTAAACTACCAATCATGGATCTATAAGTAGTTTGATCAACATTAAGAGAATCATCATTTTTAGTAAGTTTACATCCTGTTATCATTGGTGTTCACATGGGCTTAGAATCTTCCATATGAAATTTCTTTAACATTTCTTTTGCATACTTAGTTTGGGATAAGAATATACCACTTTCCAACTGAGAAATTTGCAACCCAAGAAAATAGGATAGTTCCCCAAGCATGGACATTTCAAATTCCGATTGCATAAGCTTTGAGAAACCTTGACTTAAAGCATCATCATTGGATCCAAATACTATATCATCAACATAAACAAGAACACTGAGAACATCATCACATGCATCATATATGTACAAATTGCTATCAACACCACCTCTTCCAAAGCCAATTTTGATTAGATACTGATCCAACCTAGAATACCAATCCCTCAGAACTTGTTTCAAACCATAAAGAGCCTTTTTTAGCCTGTAGACATGATTAGGATAGTCTTTGTTTTCAAATCCTTCAGGTTGATCCATATAAACCTCTTCATCAAGATAACCATTAAGAAATGTCGTTTTAACATCCATTTGGTACATTCTAAAGCCCTTGAAAGTTGAAGATGAAAGAAAGATTCTATTTGCTTCAATTCTAGCCACTGGTGCAAAAGTTTCATCAAAGTCCACACCTTCAATTTGTGCATAACCCTTACAAACCAATCTAGCCTTGTTCCTTGATATCTTTCCATTTTCATCAAGTTTATTTCTAAAGACCCATTTAGTACCTATTACATTTTTATCTTTAGGTCTAGGCACTAATTACCAAATTTTATTCTTTTCAATTTGACTTAGTTCCTCTTTCATAGCATTAAGCCAAAACTCATCCATACTAGCTTCTTTACATGATTTTGGTTCAATCTGAGATAACAAACAGAGATTAGCACATTCACTAGATGTAGTTCTTGTTCTTGTTTGAATACCTGCATGTTTATCCCCTATAATCTGTTCTTGAGGATGATACTTCTTCAATCTTGTTCCTATAGCCTTTGTACCTTTGGATTCTCGTGTTTCTATTTGATCTTTTATCTCTTCTTCACCTTCATCAACTCTATTACCTACTTTTTTACCTTCATCAACATTATTATCTACTTCTTTCAAGTCTTTATCACTGTCTTGTAGGAAAGTATTATCCATTCTTATTTCCTTTTTATCCTGCACAACTTCATCCACTTTCACATGTACACTTTCAATAAGTTTATTCAACCTTTTATTAAAACATTTGTAAGCTTTACTTTGAAAAGAATATCCTAAAAAGATTCCTTCATCACATCTTGAATCAAAGCTTCCTATTTTATAATCAGAATTCTTAATGAAGCATCTACTTCCGAAAATTCTAAAATGCTTAATAGATGCAAGATGTCTATACCATAACTCATAAGGAGTGTACTTAGTTTTTACCCTTAGTTGTGCCCTGTTTAAAATATATACTGCTGTTTGAACTGCTTCTTTCCAATACCTACTTGGTACTTTAGATTCATCTAACAATCTTTGCCATTTCTTTTACTGTTCGATTATTTCTCTCAACAACTCCATTTTGTTGAGGTGTCCTAGATGCTGCATATTGTCTTTTGATGCCATGTTTTTCACAATAATCAACAAATTCATCTTAAGTAAACTCACCACCTTTATCTGATCGTAAGCATTTAATCTTCATCTCTGACTCATTTTCAACCATTTTCCTGAAAATCTTAAACTTGTTAAATGCCTTTGATTTATGCTTTAAGAATGTTACCCATGTCATTCTTGTATAATCATCTATAAAAAGCATGAAATACTTTTCACCATTTAACGACATTGTCCTTGTAGGACCACATAAATCAATATGCACTAATTGCAATGGTTTAGAAGCAAAATATTCTTTTGAAGGAAAAGATGCCTTTGTTTGTTTACCATATGGACAGCCTTCACAAATAACATTCTCTGGCTTACTTATACATGGCATACCTCTTACTTTCTAATGCTTACTAACTTTTACCAAGTTGTCAAAATTCAAGTGCCCAAGCCTTTTGTGTCGTAACCAACTTTCATTCACCTATCCCATAAGAAAAACATCTTCATGATTGTTACTATTTGTGATATCTTTTAAATTGTATACATTGCCTTTAGATCTTTTACCTGATGCAACCAACTGTCCAGATTTTAATTTGATTTGGCAACCATGGTCATCAAAAACAACTTCATATTCATGACCACAAATTTGACTAACACTTAGAAGATTGTACTTTAATCCATCAACATGTGACACATCATGAATGGACATTTTGTCACTAAGCATCAAAGAACCCAAACCTTTAATTTTCCTTGAAGAATCATCACCAAAACTATCACTGCCACCTTTGTAGTTACTCAATTTGTCAAACTTTGTTTTATCTCCTATCATGCGTCTAGAACAACCACTATTAATAATCCAAAAGTCCTTTTCTTCAGAATGTAGAGCCATTTGAACAAACAAAGACTTATTAATCTTGGGCCTCCATATCTTAGTCACTTTAGTATCAAATTCTTTATCCACTTGTAGACTAGCATGAAATTGATCATTCTGAATTGACTTAGTTTCATAATTACTCATAACATGACCAAAGAGATTGCATTTGTAACATCTTAGACCATTCATTTTAGGAAAGGAATAACCAAAATGAAACTTTGAATATCTCCTTGACATGAATCTGCAATTACTTATTCTATGTCCATATTGATGACACGTGAAGCAATACTCATCAAAGAAAGAAGTGAACTTGTTTGAGTATCTTTTTCCCATGAATGAAGTGCTTGATATAACCTGATTTTTATCATTATAAATCTGATTAAAATCTGCATTTTTACCTGCATTTGAAGTGGTAGCATTCTGATTTGTATCCTTACTTTCAGATTTAAATATCTCGAATAAAGATTTATCTTTTTTGTCACCAGAACATTGTCCAAGTTCAAAACCAATTATTGTTAGATCATGAGTTCTTCTTTGTTTCCTTAACATATCATCCAAAGTAGTGTTCTCATATTTTTCTAACTTTCTTGTATATGATACTACTTCATTCATTAACCTCATACATTTCTGATCTTTAGAATTTAACTCTTCCTTAGTAACAAAAACAATTCTCTTTTGTTCCTCAACTTGTAATTTCAATTCTATAACTTGTTGATTTAAGTCCTTAGTTTCTTTTTCAAAGTTCTCTTTTTCTTTCAACAATTGATTTTCTTGAACACTTAAATTCCTTTTTAATTCCTTGATCTTTTTAAGTGCATAAAGAAATTCACCTTCTAAATCAGCTTCAACAAGTTCAACATCATCATTACTATCTGATTCTTGACAAGTAGTTTCTATAGCCATGAATGAAACTTCATTTTCATCACATTCAAAACTACTAGAATCACTATTTGATACATCAGCAATCAAACTCCTCTTCTTCTTAAAGAACTTCTTTTTGTTATAGAATTTCTTTTTACTTGATTTCTCTTTCTCATCATCAACTTCATCATGACTATTATAAGGACATTTAGATGCGAAGTGTCCTATTTTACCACAATTAAAGCATTTGAAAAGAAGTTTACCTTTGTATTTACCTACTCCTTTATTTAATTTCCTTGATAAATGCGCTTCAAGAACATCAAGATCTTCTAATTCTAAAGAGACTTGCTTCACTTTCTTTTCCACCTTGAGTGTTGCTTCTTTGCTCGTGGATTCTTGTTTGCCAAACTTCCTCATTTCATAAGCTACAAGTGCTCCATGAATATCTTCCATTGTATAATTGTTAATATCTCTAGTTTCTTCTATACAACATATCTTAGAATCAAATTTATCAAGAAGAGATCTCAAAACTTTCTTTACAACATCAATATCATCAATTGTTTCACCAAGTCCTCTTATGCCATTTACAGTTTCATCTATCTTAAGGAGATAGTCTTCTACCTTTTCATAATTACCCATCTTAAGGTCTTCAAATCTTGATTTCAAATGTTGTATCTTGGCTTCTTTAACTCTATCATTACCATGATATGTGTTTTTCAATTTGTCCCACACTTCTTTAGAAGAACTGCAATGCATTACCTTAACAAAAACATCTTTAGAGAAACTGTTAACTATAGAAAATTTAGCTTTCATATTAGTTTCATACTTCCTATTTTCATCGGGATCTATAGGTAAAGTATTAGGAACTTTATAACCATTAACAATTGAAGCCCAAACATCAACATTAATAGATAACAAATATGTTTGCATCATTACTTCCCAAAAAGCATAATTTGATCCATCAAATATAGGAAGCTTTGAAGAACTATCATGAGCCATAAAAGACAAGTATTCCACTCAACCAAAATCTACCGAAAGTTGTTAAACTTGATATAGGGAACCTTGCTCTAATACCACTTGTTGGAATACAAACACCACTGAGAGGGGGGGTGAATCAGTGGTTCAAAATACTTTTAAAAACTCGAAACAATTACAAGTTATAAAAATTTAACACGTGAGCAAGATAATTAATAAATAACAAAGTGACACAATATTTTAACGTAGAAAACCCCTTAGGGTAAAAAACCACTTTGAATCTGAAACTTTATTGGCCTCTTGGGCAAAATTTTTAGAGCTACAACTCTGGGAAGCACCAACACCCTATTTTAGAAACACCAATTCCTTACGCCTGAAGTACCAACTTCCTGAATACAATAAGTACCAACTTCCAAAATGAACAAATGAAATATAAAATCAGAGGATGGTCTCTATTACAACACAAATCATGAATCAATAGTTTCAACTTTTTGTTGAAAACACAATGCAGGATATACTTCTATTCTCCTCAAAACATCCAATATCCAAATATATTTTCTTTTTCCATTAAAAAATCTGATCAAATACTGATATGAATGAATGAAGCAGCAATATATAACTCTTCTTCTACCTCTGATAAACTTCTACAATGAAAATCAAATCACAAATATGAAAATAGAAACATAAAGCATTACCCTTTTCTTTGCTGTTAAAAATCTGCCTGCAAACTGTTCGATCTACAAGAAATTCCACACCAATTCTACAACTTCTATCAAAACCACCTGTTGGATGTTTTAGAGGAATGTATCATCTACTTATAAACCAAGAAAGTCAAAATTTTGGAGACAAGTACATACCCCAAACTTCCATTAGACCAAAACCGCTCAAACTGTTAAAACTGTCATAACACTTTGGTAATTGTTTCTGATAAACAGACTTTTCCTCTTTCCATACATGTGTTATGCAAAAACTAACAAAGACCCATTTTAGCTAACTCAAAGACCTTTCCAAAAAGGTATAATAGTTGGGGTCTATCTGATATAAAAAGCTTGTTGACTTTCTCATAAACCAAAACTATTTTTTATAACCATTTTCTAAACCAATGTGAACATTAAGTGTCAATTGTTTAACACTTAAGCATTTGTCTTGAATATGTTTTGAACAATATTTAAGAACATCAAATAAGATAATTACATAATGTTAACCATACCATATGCTCATTATAATTACATTATTGACATCAATGACAACGATCAAAGACCAAACACCAAGGGTTCAACAGATCTATAATATGAGAATAACTAGAGTAAACCCAAAGATATGGATATACTGGCAAACAGTGGTCAATCCAAAATAGTTTTGATGCCATTCAAAAAGGGTCTTAATCCTTTTCTCTAGAAAACGGGAAAAAACTTGTCTTAAAATTGTAAACGTTGCAAATTCTCATTGTTTTGGTTAATATCAAAGTTGCGCAATAGTAGCTATCCACATTGAAAGATTTATACAAAATTTGGCATTGCCTGAGGGCAAGCAATTTTGGTAAAGGCGGACTTTAATGTCCCCTTTCCGAAATAGGATTCAAATGATAAAAATTTATAATAACATTTAATTAAAACATATATAGAATATAAATTAACAAAATTCAATGAAAGGTCAAGAAATATGTAATGAAGAGTTGTGAGTCCCCCAAAATAAGATATAAAAGTCATGAGTAACTATTGAACAACCTTTCAATACACCCTAACTCAAATACTCTTCCCTACAAGGGACCACTTACTTCACTCTACTAGAGCAATGACATAAGGAGAGAACAACAACTTGTTCTACCATGCTCTATTCACAATTACACATGTTCCAAAACATGTTTGGAAAGGTTACTACACATACTCTTCTTAACAATATTTTTGCTCCTAATTACTTGGCTATCTTATCAGCCCCTTTAAGCTTTAGGCTAGTTATGGAGCTTGAATGATAATGGGGGTCCACCCTTACCCTAGTCTGCAAATTAGAACAATTCCCACCCTTTTCGATCAAAACAACTCAATTTAACCACACAAGACCAGACCCGCGAAGAGACTAAGGGTACTTGCTTCACAAATGGCCTTTTAAACACCTTTATACCTGACAAAACAAATGTTCATTCTAGATACCCTTTTGGGAATTGTATAAAATGTTCCAAAGCCAGACTTTGATCAAGAATCTAAGTGGGTAATTATAGATTGAACACACTAGGCAGTTAGCCCTATTAGGCCTCCCTGCAAATGGCAACTTCACTATTAGACCTTACTCTTTCCAATCTCTGACTTGGGACTTCCCCCCCAACCCCAACTCACAAATCATCTACCACAACTTCAGAACTCATGCAAACCCCTTCTACCATGTTGTAATTCTCTCAATTACACACTGTCATGCTAAACTAGGCCCGTCACATGAAGATGCCAGACCTAGGGCTTGCTTCCATTATTAGCCATTAATGCAAACAAATTTGGGGCCCTCAGAATATTAAAAGTACATCATATGGCCTATCTTTCCCCTAGGTTTCAGAATTTTTGGCCAAAGGAAGAAAGGTCAAGTTCCTTCATTTGTGCAAAAAACCTAGGTGGATGAGGGTTTCAAACCACCCGAAAGAGATTTGCTTTCCAAATACACCAAAGTTAATACCAAATCTTCAAACCATCTTCAAAAGAAAGGTGATTTTGAGGGCTTCAAGGATCTTTGATCACATCATGCCTCACAAACCATTAAAACAATGAAAATTGTAAATGACAGCCAAAATGCTCAGAAAACACCAACAGATTGCTTTTATTCAATGGCCAAAAATTCAATACAACACTTGCCTTGACCCTGTGAAAAATATATAGACTCATTCCAATAGCTACAGCCATCTTCAACTGTTTTTTAAATCATTTGTCCGTTGGTTTTACAAAATGCACTTTGTCGGCCAAAATTGCAAAGTTTTGATCAAGTAAAAACAGGTTTTAAAGGACCCAAACCTTTACAAAGACCAAAAGTCTAGAGATAAACAAGAGATGTAAACATCAAAGAAAAGCAACATAGGACAACATGAAACAGACCTCCAAAAAGAACAACCATGAGGGTCACTTAAGACAGAGCTGGAAAAGACAACAAAAGAATAGTAAAAGAACATCAACCCAACCAGCTAAGAAGTCTTTATCAGGTCAACAACCTAATCCGCCAGAATATGCATATTATCAGCTCCGGCCTTCACCTCGTCCTTCTTACTGACATCCTCATTCTTCTTAGAATAAGCACAAGTACGTTTGCTTGGTCCCTGAGTCTCTACCACCAGAGGGGAGTCCTGCCCTTTGTCAATCTCATTCCTCTTCAAGAGGTTACCCACATTGTCTGCCATCTGTTTGAACAATTTTTCCAAATTGCCCAGTTTAGTATCCATTTTTGACACCTTCCCTTGAATACCACTTATCTCTTTATCCATCACCCTTTGTTTGGCCTCAAGCAGTGGTATCTTATGCATGAGATTTTTCACTTCTTCTGCATTCCCAATAACCTCTGAAAGTTTGTCTATATGTTGGCCCAATGTACACTCAACTTTGGCAGTTTTGCTGACTTGCTCCATTTCCTTGCCTAGCAACTGTATTTGTTGCTTAAGAAAGCCAATCTCCTTCAGAATTGAACCCAGGTTACCAAAAAGACCCTTGGACAACCCAAGCCCACCTTCAATATTATCATCCAAATCTGGTATATGCCCCTGTTCTCCAACATCCTCATTATCCGAGTCCCCATTCTTCCTAGTCTGTGACCTATCCTCCTGCCGCCTTAAAGATTTTCTTTTCCTTTCCAACCGGTGAGCCAGAGTCTCATCATCAGAAGGAGGAGAGACCCGATCATCTTGAAGACCCTTACTACTCTTTCCTTTACCTGCACTCCTCTTATTGTAGTGGTCTCTCACTAATTCCTCCATGAAGTCGCTCTCCTAGTCAAAATCACCTTCCTCAACAATCTTTTTCTTCTTTTTGGAACTGCCACCCGAGCCCTTTTTCAAACTACCCAAACCCCCTTCAGCTTCATCTTGGGTATCAAAATCATAGCCCCCATATTCTCTGCACCAAATTCGCTGGTTTTCGTTCTCTAAAAACCCCAAATCACTCTACAGCGAAATGCCACACCATAAATGAAAGGAGGAATGGCAAAAACTGCCCAAAATTCGTGCGAAATGCTCTACTTTCTAAAAATCATAACCCACCATACTCCAAACAAGTTCACCTCATAATTACAAATCACTAACACCAACATAATTAAAATATTTTTGCTTAGATCTCCATTTATCATACTCGATAAGTTGGCGGCCATCTAGAGGTAAGGACTCATAAAAATCCCAAATGATTTTATGATCACTGAAACAAGCCACATTCGCAGCCCAATCAGCAGTACGGTTGGCTTCTCTAAAATTATGAGTTATAATGCAAGTTTGAAAAGAATTTATAATGTTAATACCCTTGAAAATAATATTGCTAATAGTCTACGATGGTTGAGTAATTTTATTCAAACAATTAATTATGTTGAGGGAATCGCCTTCCATCCATATGTTCCTCAAATTCATACTTTTGGCATAGATAAAACCATGAAGAGCAGCAAAGGCTTTTGCGACATGATTAGTTTGACTCCCTACTGGAATAGCCATGCAACCCACATAGTCACCATTAGAGTTTCTAATAACAACTCCGTATCCTGCTTTGCCCCGGTTCCCTTTCGAGGCCCCATCAAAGTTTATCTTAAACCAATTCACCAAAGGACAATCCCATCTAGCATTATCCCTTGGATTAAGATCCTTAATATTCATTCCCAAACTCCTTATATTCCAGCTATTAAGGACCCCTTCTTCCCACTCATCACAAGGTTGCTGTCCAAAACCAATAATTTTAATATTTTCAATCATAAGGACCTTAATTTTATAGAACACCTAATCAGGACCGGATTCCACTCCTCCAAAGATCTTATCTTTGCGCTCCTTCCAAATGCCCAAACACAGATAAGGAGGAATGAAGTCCCACAATTTGACAATCAAAGCATTCTTGGAAGGAGCCATCCAACTAAAAAAGAATAGTTGGATGGTAGCATGGAAAACCCAATCCACTTTCAATAAGCTACAGACTTTATCCCAAAGCTTCTTGGTAAAGGGACAATGTAGCATAATATGATCCACGGATTCCCCATCATTCTTGCAAAGAACACATCGATTAACAATGATGAAACCTCTCTTCTTAAGATTATCAAGAGTCGGAATTTTATTCTGTAGAAGAATCCAAAAGAAGATATTAACTTTGGGTGTCATGCCTTTCACCCAAGCCTTAGCCCAGCAAGGTTCATCATGATCATCAAAAGAGTTAGCATAGGCTGAGGCAATAGAGTACATACCACCGAGGTTAGTTTTCCAAATCAAAACATCCTCTTCATGGTTTAAAAAGAACGCATTCAAACACTTGCCAAGCTCAACCAAGTTATGGTCCACACTATGAAGATTCACCCACATATCATCCTTCCAATAATCACCCACGAAAGTACCAAACTGATTCTTGCATTGCTCCATATACCTATTCCACCTTGGATCGTCACAAAGAGGGTGATCCAAGATCCAAAAGTCTTCCCAAAAAAGAACTTTCCTACCATTGCCCACCTTCTATTTAACCCCTTTCCTTAAAATATATTTGAATTTCTTAGCATTCTTCTAGATCAGAGATCCCCCTTGTTTTACATCAGTATTAAGGAAATGATGAAAATCAAAGTGGTCCCTATTATATTTATCAACCCAAATATTCTTCCATTTCCCCTCTTCCTTGTGCCATCTCCATAATAATTTAGCCAATAAGAATTCATTCATTGTAGTATTCCTTCGCAAGCCAAGCCCTCCCTTCCCCCGAGGTATACAAACATTTTCCCAAGCAATCAGGGGAGTCTTTTTTTAGTCTCCGTTCCAATCCACAAGAAAGTCTTCTAAATTTTCTCAATAGCAAGAGCAAACTTTCTCGGAATTTTGAAAACACTCAAAGCATAAAGCGGAACACTTTGTAGGATAGACTTCAAAACAATAACTTTACCAGCCTAATTGAGGAGAGAGCCTTTCCAACCAGCAAGTTTCAAGTGGATTTTATCAATCAGTGAGTTCCAAAAGCTGTCAAGAGGGGCTAAACCCAAAGGTAAACCCAGATAGATTCCAAGCAGAGAACCGCTCTCACAGCCAATAATCTTTTTGATCTTATTTTGTCTAGCCTCACTAACATTAATAAAGTAGATCACACTTTTGCTCCAGTTAATGATTTGACCAATGACCATCCCATAGTCACCCAAAGCCTTCTTAATGTTCCTAGCATTTCTCACCGAAGCCTCCCCCATAACAATAGAATCATCTACAAATTGTTGATGAGAGCAAACTGGAGCAAAAGATGAGGGGTTAAGGCCCACAAAGTCCTCTTTCACCACCATATTGTTCACAAATCTCCCCAAGCATTCAGCCAAAATAACAAAAAGAATAGGAGAGATCGGGTCTCCTTGTCTAAGACCCCTAGAAGCCTTAAAGAAAGAGGTAGGGGAACCATTAACAAGCACCGAGAAGGAGACCGACGAAACTAACATGTAGATAAGGTCCCAAAATCTCTTATTAAAGCCAAACGCTTCCAAACCACGGAGGAGGAAATTCCAGTCCACTTTGTCATAAGCTTTTGAGAGATCAAGCTTAAGAAGAAACCCTTCCTTCTTCGACACCGCAAGAGAATGGATATTTTCATGAACTGAAATAATGGAATCCAAGATCTGTCTTCCCGAAACAAACCCATTTTGCTGCCTTGAGATGATAGCTGGAAGAAGGGATAAAATTCTAAGAGTAAAAACTTTAGAAATAATCTTATAAAAGGAATTACACAAGCTAATAGGCCTAAACTGATCCAATCTATCAGCACCCAACTTCTTCAGAATAAGGGCAATAAAGGTACCATTTAAGGATGTTTCTAATACCAAAAAATTCCTTCACACCATTACAAATATCAGCACCAATGATATTCCAATATTTATGAAAGAACAAAAGAGGAAACCCATCAGGACCAGGGGCTTTGTCACCCTCGAAAGAGAAATTGCAAAGTTGCCATGACAACTTTTGCAACTTTTGCTATCTTTCACATTTGAATATTTTATGTTCTTAGATGCATCAAAAGGACTCAATTACACCATTTTCCACTTGGTCTAACCTATTTTGACCGTTTGACCAATATTGACCCTACTAGCCCCAATTGGTCCTAAATGACGAGTTTGGCCAATTTTGGCCTTACATTATTCTTGACTTATTACATCAATTGCACAAATGAACCATAGTCTTATTACATCCTTCCTAATCTATTTGATGGTCAACCTGCCCTTGGCCTAGGTTTGATTAATTGGTCTTCCTATTCCAAAAAGGGAGGAAATTTCATTTGAAAGCGATATGTAGAAAGGAAGAAGAGAGCATAGGAATTAAAGGAGCAATGCATATATAGGTTGGTCTTGTCGAGGAGAGGCGTTGTAATTCCTCACAAGGTAGGTGAGTCCCAAGATGGGTAAGGATATGTATTTCCAATGCCTCAAGGGAAAAGTTTCAAGATGGGTATGAAGTTATGAACATGCATTCCCAATGCCTTGAGGGAGCTTGCTGCTTGTATTAATTTCCACATGCCCCAAGGGCAAGCAATTCCTCATCCTTCTTAGGGTAGATGTTTAGGAGAGAAGTAAGGAATTGGGGTTTAAGTATGATAACTATCAAATGTATTATGAATCATTCATTCCTACTTAAATCAATTCAAATAAAACAAATAGTGGTGTATGTTAATCATTGGAAATTGGAAGCTTCCTAGTGGGGAACATTACAAAGACTAAACAAATTGTCATTCCCAAACACAATCCAAACCCTCATTGAGAATTTTTGGTAAATCAAGTAAAGTCCTAGTTGGAACAATTTACAAACTCACTATAACTTCTTATGGAGGTGGTGGCATCACTATTAAAGGAAAAAAAAATAGACAAATTTCAAAAAATCACAAAGTTTAGAATGTTCTGAGAACCTTGGATAGTTCTTGTCTTAGGTAAAAGTCTTAACTAAGTGCTCAAGTGAGTTGGCTACAATAAATTCAAAGCTCGAAGTGGTTCCAAGAACCACCATCACCATCGATAATGGTTCCCAAAACCATAGTAGTTTCAAGGGATTCAATTTTTGTTGTTATCTCAACATTTCATTTATTTTGGTGATTTTAAAGAAAATAACAATAAAATATTAATTAATAAAGATTTAACTTTATCATTATTTTAAATTATTAAACAAGGACTATATTGACGCCAAATATTAAAGAGAATGTTTTATATTTAATAAAGAGGCTTTTTAGAATTGGGTCAAAGGTGTAGGCAGCTAGGGGAACCTATTGATGTGAATTTTATGCCATCACAACATGCAAAATCAAAAACTTAGTATTCCAAATGAAACACCAGATCTTCACATCTCTCTTGAATAAGGATGCTCCTATGCTACACAATGCATACAAATTTTGTGATCAAATGAGACAACAACAAGTTTCCTTCCTATTGTGTACTTTCATTCAGTTTTAATGATGTGATATGTTGGGTATCACAAAGGGACTTGCATTGTTCATTCAATGGACATCAACTACTTTAACCACTACAAAAAGAAAGGGTTTAGAAAGTTATTCTACTCCTAGAATGCAAGACATGATGAATGCCTCTATGACTCTCCTAAACTTAGTGTAGCCATCGACATCACCCAAGCTAGTGCAATTGCCTAAGGTAGATATAAGATGTTCAAGCTAGTCCAATCGCCTGAGGTAGATGTAAGATGTTCAAGCTATTACCATTCCATTAACACCATCCATCAATGTATATCAATGTGCAAGCAATAATCAAGGTAAATCTCATATATATGTCATTCAATCATGCAAGGAAGACTTACAATCAGCAAGCCGTTGGTGTTTAGTCTAAGCAACTTCACCAAAGACACATTCAAGATATCTTTCATTCAACTAAACACTATTTCTAAACAACATGAAATTAAATCCTAATCTAAGTAAGGATATGTAGAAACCATGCAATACTCCAAAACAACACAAGTAACCCACCGAGAAGACCAACAAAGAATTAGTGATTACTTTGATTATGGCAACAATTTCAACAATTCTCTCCTCCTTTCTCTATATCTACTTTCTAATCTTATTATAATTTAGTCAACTGAGTTACAAATGAGAATGCCTTGGTTTTTTATAGTAGTTCAAGTAGAAATGAGTGGCCGAATTGAATCAAGACCAAGGGCCTAGATTATGCCAACAAACATCTACAAACATTAAATGCTTATCCAATTACATGGAGGCACCACCTTGTGGATTGATGAGAATATTACAAAGCCCTTGAGAGCCAATGCAAAAATAGATTAGGTAGAGACAAGATTTGGACTTCACATGTGCATTTAGCATGATCTGATTTAACAAGCTTGGACATGTGCACTCAGAGCCCTGTGATTGATTGAAGATGACTGGGTGCCACCTCAACATGTTTATCTTACAAGCTTGATAAATCCCTTGGTGATGAGAAAATATCTCTTGATACTCAACATTATCAAGCCTTTAATTATGGTGGTGTATTTCCAAATCGCTTCATTTTCACAAATTACCTTGTGGAAATTTTCTCATTGCCATGATTTTGAACTTGCTTGCACTTGGAAGACTTTATTTATTGGCCTTGATCCTCTTGAAGTGATGAGGTTCTTCATGTAACTAGATTATTCCACTTAATTTACAGAGGGAATCCAAGTTGATAGTGATTTCCTACACTTGTAGCTTTGATCATATTCTTGCACTTGTTCTTTTATAACCATTTTCATAATCTGATCTTGGACTTGGATTGGAATCTTCATTTCATTTTGGCATTCAATCTTTGAACCATCTTGCCAGCCTTGAATCGTTGAACTTGTTCTTCTTGTAGTGTCATTTTTTGTTAGCGTGACAATGGAATGTTTGCATACCATCCATGATCTGATCTCCTAAATGGTTCCAATGAATGAATATAGATTCAATCCTCCTTTCATAGTTGCCTTGCAAAACAAAGGAGAGGATTGTATTAAGTTTGAAGGATGATCATGAACAAGATTATAATATTGCTAAAATGATTTCAACATAGCACCTAGATGAAATAAACCTTACTCACAAACCACCTTAACAACATTCAAACATCATTTTCTATTTCAAACCTCATTTCTAATTTGATTTTCTTTCTTTGGGTTCTTCTTAACCACTTTAGATTTAACATTGTATTGTTGAAGATTGTAGCTACAATAGAGCTCTTTATCTTTGGCTTTGCCATATGTTGAAAAATAGAGATAATATTGTGTCAAAAGCTAGAGAATATATTTATGATAAATATTTGAAATAATATTATTTGAAGAGATGTGTCATTGAAGGTGTCATGCATTTGGAAACATGAAGAGTCTTGTATTTGGAAATTGAAGAGACCTTCAAGTGTAATATGAAGATTCTCTCATTTCAATTTATATATGTGATTGCTTAGTGTAATAAATCAATGGTATCAATTGGAAAGCATTGTACTTGAATTTTATTAATATAAGAGATTTTTTTATGGGGTGGTTGGGTTTTTCCCTTCAAGTAGAAGGGTTTTCCCAGGATAAACTCATGTCTTTTGTACAATTTTATTGTTCTTTATCATTATTTTCTGGGCAAAACTTTAACTTGGTAGCAGAGTCAGGTTAGATAACAGCAATAAAAGAATCTATACATGTTTCATATTGCTTCAAGTATTTTGTCTACAATTTGGATGATCCTCCATTTTAACCACTCTATATTTCTTCAACAACCTATTAGATTTTGTTTTCTGTTATTGGAAAATCATTAATCATATTGAGCAATGTTGTTCAAAACATGGGTTGGCTTCTTTGTGGAGGCAATTGGGAAGGGGCATCGAGCGGAGGACCTCTAGCTATTGACGTTCGAGCATACCACAAGTTTGTGATCAATCCTTAAAACAATACGTGCAACATTAAGTCTTTTGACAAAAATGATCTAGACGTAGGCACAAGCTTGGAGGATGATCTCACCTATGGTGGTATCATGAATTTGCAGATTAAAGTGGATGAGAAAACAGAAGAGGTAAGACATGCTTTCTTTAAAATAAACGGGGGAAGTAGGAGATGCTTGCTTTAAAATCTTTGGTTGTGGCTCTGTGATTGCCTTCTTTTCTCTTGCAAGTGAATGGATAAAAGAAAAAAAGATGGAAGAAGTTGTGTCTATCAAAACAATTGAACAAAGAACAAAGATCTCAACATCACTGACAGAGCATCTACAGAAGCCATTGGGTTTTTGAGATGTCAAAGTAATTTGTCCAAAGCTCTCAAATAACCTTGAAGCAAAGTTCAAGAGTGCATTAATGTGCTTTGTCGTTGAGTTTTTTGGCTCTCAAAGGAATTTTTATTACATCATTATAGCTTCAATCCCAAAATCACAATGCACAATGTCATCGTTGAACAAGAATCTCACACAAAGGATCATCTTCGATATGGGAGTGAATTTGTGAATGGAAGCATAAATTTGAATAAATTATGTGCTTGCTATCAACGTGTTATAATCACCCTTTATCTTTTATGTGTTTGCATGGTTTGAAGAAAGAATTCAAATCCTTCACAACTTTTTCTTTAGTCGTCGATTTTTTTTAATTCATTGTTTTATCACTTCATAGCAGCCGCTTGCAAGAAAGGTCAGATTACTTGGCGATGGAAAAGATTACAACAATGGATTGAAGAGTCCTTCTAATGATTTATCGGTGAAGCTCAAGGTAGGCATATTTGTTGTGGTGGAGCAGAGCATGCCATGGAAAGCTTGACATCTAAGGTATTGTGATGATGAAGTATCGATGGTCATTTATCTTGCAAAAGTATTAGTATTTATGGCAATGAAAATAATTACGATGACTGATTAGATCAAGCTGAAGCTGGAAAAGCAGCAAAAGCAACTATGAGCTTTAGTGGTGTGAAAATCATTCGGGAAAATGTCTAAGTAACTATGACATGTTCCTAAGTTCATTTTTTTTCTATGCATCATCGTGGCATATGTTTCAGCATTGTCAACTTCTTCTATCAGTTGGGCTTTATTCTTATTATTTTGTTACCTTGTCAATAATATGTTGCCTTTATCAAATTCTATTTTGTTCTTTTTTTTTAATCAATAGCTTCTTCAAAATTCAAAAGTGTTTTTTTATTTTTGTCATTTCTTATCTTCCTTATGCTTGGGCTCTTATTTTGGAGGGTGTGATGATACTAGCAATGTGATCCTCCACGTCAAGCAGTCATATGAGGGACTATGTGTTTGTTGTCATATGGTTGTTTTTTAAGCTCCTTTACTAAGCACTAGAAGAATAAGCATTTGGCGGGCAAAGTTTAGCAAAGTCCATGAGAAGATTTTTAGGTCAATGGGAAGGTTTTGGGAGTAATTGGGCTCTTTCATTGTTCTTCATCGCCCGATTAAGAGATCGTGAGTGAGTTGTTAGTTGTAATTTGCAAGGCTTACCCTGCAACTCTCAAAACCAAATGTTTTGCATTCTACCCCAATGACTACCCAGTTCAAGAAAACTAGATTACAAAGAAATAAGCATTCTATGATTATACCTTTGAATATAGATCATGAATTTTTGTTATATTACTAAGAATAGTGTATGCTTTTAGCATTGATTTCCATATTTCTCTTCATGATAGGATGAGTCTTGAGGGATGATGGGAGATTATGCAGACTGTATGAGGACATTGGTTGTACTCTTGGACTGAATTGATGATGCATATCTTCATTAAGAAGGAGAACATATATAGATTGTATTTGCATTCGGAAGAAGAAATGAGATTAAGAGGGAGCTTGTGTGACAAAGGGAGATGTATAATTCTTTGCAAGCTTATATAATAATTGGAATCAGCTATCTTATTGTGGTGATCAAAGTTGTCCTTGCTAAGAGGGAGTCTCTATTGAGAGAAAATCTCAACCATTCGTGTACATTTGTTAATGAGTTCTTCTCTATAAGAGAAGTTCGTGGTTAAGTCCCTTGTTAATGAGTTCTTCATTGCGAAAGAAGTTCAAGGTGAAATCCCTTGTCCATCCTCTTCAAGTAGGTATGGTGGATCCACCCTCTATGAGTAGGCAAGTGGAAATGCAATCTTCTCAAGGAGAAATCTAAGGTGAAAGCCCTTGTTCCACCCTCTACAATTGGTTACAATGGACCACCCTCTACAAATAGGCATGGTGGAAATGCATTCTTCTCTAGAAAAATGCCTGATGTGAAATCCCTCATTCCACCCTCTACAAGTAGGTATGGTGGACCTGTTGACCTCATGGTCAAATCATTTGTCAATTAGTGCCTAAACACCTAATCATTTGGCTAGTTACATTGCTACCAAGCTTCAAAGAGTCTACCAAGCTTCAAGTAGTGTAAGCCGAGCTTGATAGAGTCTACCGAACTTCACAGTATAAACCAAGCAAGATGTGTTAACCAAGCTAACAGTATCTACTGAGTTAGCAGTGTTAACCAAGCAAAAGGAAGGTCGTGTTGACCAAGTTGCAGTGTCAATTGAGCCCTTCAATGTCAACCGAGTTCTCCAGTGTTCGCCAAGTCTTCAATGCTAACCAAGTTTGTGCCTACTCCCGAGTGATCAATGTAGACTGAGCACCAGTGTCAACCGAGTGCTAAAGCTTGCCGAGTTGACAGTGTTGCCAAGTGTCAAAATATCACCCAGGTAGTCTTCAAAACACGAGTTACAAAATTGAGCTGACTTAGTGAAGATTGTTGAATTAGGTATTGTAACCAACTCCAGAAGGTAATTATTTGGATTGGTATATCTGTAAGACATCTTGTCATATCCAAGTGTGAAAAGAGTATGTTTATGAAACAAGTATGAATGCAAATTGAAGAGTAAAAGCTACAAGCACTCGTCTATCACAGCAAGGCGGTCATTTCTACATCAAAGGAATCTCAATCAATAAACCGAGTTGCAAAAGCAAAGATCAGCCACTGGTTCATCCTAATAGGTGCATCAATCAAATCCTTTAACAAGGTGGACTTAAAAGTTTTATGCTAAATCTCTTAATCGAGTGCATACTTCATTGTATTGTATAAATCCTTTTACAAGGTGGACCTAACAATCCTTATTGCTTCTAACAAAGCAGATCATCAGAAATGATCATTTGTGAGCCTTAACCGGTCAACTTTATACTGCAGTACTAAAGCTTGTGGGTATCATCCCCACCCCAGATTTACTTTCTAGTTGGAAAGTTTTTAGGTTACCAATTATTGTCTCAACTGTTATGAATGTTTTATTGTTGTTAGTCTTTCATGCATGCAATTAGATCATATCAGCTTAAAGAAGATTGATTGGTGAATTGAAGTTAAAGTTATATTGGTTCCTGATTCACACCCCCCCCCCCCCTCTCAGCCACCTAGCCCACCATACATTTCTGACAGGAACTCCCTCTGTGAATATATTAAGATAATATCTTATACTTTCTATAATAGTAAACTACTTGTCTGTAGTCTGTCTTTCAGTCTAGATAGGAATGTTTCCTATCCCGACTCTTTTTTCTTCAGTCCAGATAAGAATGTTTCCTATCTTGTCTCTAGTTTTGTTTCTAATTCTGTCTTCAGTCTATGTTGTTTCTTTTAGAAACAATGTCCTTGTAATTCTTTATAAGGAACACATTTGTTCCTCTGTTAATCAATGAATCATCCGGAAATCCGTTAATCTGCCAACTCTTCTTGAATCTTGTAACATGGTATCAGAGCCATGATAAGCAATTTTTCGAAAAATTTATAATTTCTTTTGAAATTATCTGCTCACGACTGCCTCCTGGTCTGCAAAATCCGTGCCTGTATCCTTGGGAAAGCTCGCAATTTTTTTTCTGCAACTTGCGTCCATATATTTTCAAGCTCATTTGACAGCAAAATCGCGATTATAGGGTCAAGGATAAATTCTTGGTGGGTTTTTCGAGAGCTCAACTGGGTTGTCCGTTTTTCCTGGGTGCCTCGATTTTCGAGCCAGCGGATCCAGAAAACGACAGCATATTCCTTCTGTGTTTTTCGAGCTCTCTTCTGGGTCATTCTTTGATTCTTCTGGGTCTTTCGTATTTTTGCCTCGAAAAATGTGCCTTCACAGATTTTCACAGTTTTTCATTGAAAAACGTGCCATGGCATCTCTGACAAATATTCTGCTCGAGAATAATTCCAAATTCAATGGTCGCAATTATGGAACCTGGAAGCAGCGCATCATCGCAATCTTCGAATATCTAAACACCGATCAACTTGTTTTGGGTGTTACGCAGCGTCCGACTTCTCCAGGTCCTGATCAAGGCGAAGCTGCATTTTTCGCCTTCTGAATCTGTTTCTGTTTTTCATGGGTTTGTTGATTTTCTCCTCAAAAATCATTTCAAGTTGTCTGTAATACGCAAGGTTGCGTGAGATTCTGGGTTTGTTGATTTTCTCCTCAAAAATCATTTCAAGTTGTCTGTAATACGCAAGGTTGTGTGAGATTTTGGGTTTTACCTTTTTTCCACAAAAACGAAGTTTTGTAAATGCAACTTATTTTGAGTCATAGCACTCTTCTGGCAAAGCTTCTTGGTTTCAGCATTATGTAGATCCAGGGAGGGTCTCAATTATCACAGAATGTTCTGACATCCGTACGTTGACCATTAAGGGAGGGTATTAAGATAATATCTTATACTTTCTATAATAGTAAACTACTTGTCTGTAGTCCGTCTTTCAATCTAGATAGGAATGTTTCCTATCCCGTCTCTTTTTTCTTCAGTCCAGATAGGAATGTTTCCTATCTTGTCTCTAGTTTTGTTTCTAATTCTGTCTTCAGTCTATGTTGTTTCTTTTAGAAACAACGTCCTTGTAATTCTTTATAAGGAACACATTTGTTCCTCTGTTAATCAATGAATCATCTGGAAATCTGTTAATCTGCCAACTCTTCTTGAATCTTGTAACAAAATAGGCATGGTGGAAATCATGTGTGTGACTCCATGACTTTAATTCTATGTGTTTATGAAGTAACTATGGTGAATTGTGTTATGCTAAGATATCATGTTGTTATGTGAATCTATGTGATGTGAATTTATGATTGACATATTTGTTTGCAGCTATGTCTGCTTATCATACTAAGGATCTCTCTCTTGCTAAGAGGGAGTGTTGAAGATTGTAGCTGTGATAGAGATCTTTATCTCTGATTTTTCCATATGTTGAAATAGAGATAATATTGTGTCAACAGCTAGAGAATATATTTATGATAGTATTTGAGATAATATTATTTGGAGAGACATGTGTCATGCAAAGTGTCATGTGTTTGGAAACGTGAAGAGTCTTGTATTTGGAAATTGAAGAGACCTTCGAGTGTAATATGAAGAGTCACTCATTTTAATTTATATATGTGATTGCTTAGTGTAATGAATCAATGGTATCAAGTGGAAATCATGCATTTGAATTTTTATCAATATAAGAGATATTTTTCTGGTGGTTGGGTTTTTCCCTTCAAGTGGAAGGGTTTTCCCAGGGTAATCTCCTGTATCTTTTGTGCAATTTTATTCTACTTTGATTATTGATGTTTATCATTATTTTTGGGGAAAAACTTTAACATGTATCACACTCAAACTGATCTTTTCGAGTTGAAATTTTGTTCTCTGATCACTACATAATATTTTGGATAAGAATACATCATGAAATCTAAGAATGTTTAACATATTTTAATTTGAAATTCTGATTTTAGTGACAGAATACCCTCCTTATTAGTTTGAATCATGCTTAAAATGCCTCAAAATACATTTGTCCATGCTCGAGATCACATAGAAGTTGCATTGGAAGGCCTCCTAATGGCTAGGGATTTTGATGGGGGTTAGGTGTACTTGTACTTGACAAGTGTGGAATCTGCACAAATCAAGTACAGCCTTGTACAAGGCAAGTGCAGATTCCACACTTGTCAAGTACAAGATTTTGGCTTTAAGATCATTTCCAGCATCTAATTACTTTGCGAAACTATAACTTCTTCCCTTATTTTGGCGTCATTTTTCCTAAATCTTTCCTTGAAATTCTTGCACACACTTGTACAAAGCAAGAGTGGATTCCGCACTAGTCAAGTACAGCTTTATACAAGGCAAGTGTGGATTCCATGCTTGTGAAGTACAAGGTGGGCTTGGGCACAGGTGAAATGAGAGTCAAATGGCAGGGCAGAAAACATAAAATATAACATTTAAGTATATTTTTCCTTTCTTATACTTTAAGTTATATTTTATAAATGTATTGTTAGAATGTTTGACAGTGGTTTCAGATCTCTAGCAGGTATAATGGAGATTCTAGATTTTAGAAGATCCTACAAATCTCCAAACTCAATCTAATTTCAATAAACAACACACTTCAATCAAAGTTCTTTTCCATAGCCTTTTCCTGACTTTCCAAGATAAATTTGATACTGGAACAAGAATTTTCTAAGAATTTTCACAACTTCTCCTCGATTGGAATCAAGAACCTTCACAACTCTCCACCACTTTAAGGTTAAGACTTCATCTCTTCTTGTTTTCCATCTTCACTTCATCTTTTTACACTTCAGCCAATTCATTTCATTGCAAATCTCTTCAACTCCACATCCTTGACCAGCTTGGCCCAGCTCTTACTCATATCCCCAACTCGACCCCCTAGCAAGCCAATTTTGCTCAAACTAGTCTCTTAGACTCGGAAACTTGAAAATTGCTGCTAAACTAAGACTACCTAGGACACCTACTCCACTCCCAAGCAAAAGGAGGGATCTCCATTTGCAATGTGTGATGGTGTGAAAACCTCACAACATAACCCTTATTTGCTACTTATTGTTGTCATTGCTTAGATTTCGTATTATCAAAAAACGAGTATTTTATACTAATTTTAGCAATCAGATTTGACCATTTGGTATCTTCGGCTTTGTTTTTGCATTGGACTTTCATGATATGGTAGATTATAAGTAATGAAAATTGCAAGCTATTTCATTGTTATTTTATGTGACAAGTTTGTATCTATTGCCTTATATCTCCTATCTTCATTATTAAGCTTATGTGACAAGTTTGTATCTATTGCCTTATATCTCCTATCTTCACTATCAAGCATTCTCAAAACACAAACCAAAAATCAAAAAATCTCAAGGAAAAATAGGACAATATATTATAGAAGGTGAAAGGTTAAGGAAAGCATGAGTAATGGAAGAAGGTTGGACCTAGGAGCGATTCTAGGAGCTTTCGATTCTCCTAACTAAGTTCCCATCCCTTGGTGAACCCTCAAAGTGAAGAGCAAGCAATAAAAAGGCAAGTCAAATGATCCAAGTGTTATGAGGAACATTCTAAACCCCCGAATAAGTTTATGATTGATAATAAACCACTAACAAAGTCCTATATCACCTATTAAAGCCTCAAACTTGTCGTTTTGATGTCAATTTAAGTGTTGTTTAGTTCCAAATTATTAACAAAGTACCAAACACATGCCACACTGATGTTTAAGCATGCACCAAGCCACTTCATGTAAATTTCATGCCAATTTTGCACCAACAAAGAACTATCAATTGCATTAGAAGGATTGTGATTTTCTAGTTTGACAGCAAAGTTGAACCCAAAACTGTTGAACACTTCCAAATGCTAAGAGTGGGGGTTGAATCAGCATGCACTAAAACTAAAACCTCTTCTCTCACAAATGCTTATCACTTAGCTTTATCCAACTAACTGCCAATGAAAGATATTTTAGTAACAACACAAACATATGAAAACCGAATTTTTATGTGGAAAACCCAATGTCAGGAATTACCACAGTGAGAATAACACTCACTATAAGAATAACAGATTACAGTGTTTTAGGTTAGAGGCCAAGAAGCTCACTTCTCTTGAAAAAGACTTGCAGCCTAAGGCACGTTGCCTTAGGAAAACATACAAAGTACTTGCAAATGACTAAAGATCACTACTTCAGGGCAAGATACATGAGCATTGATTGCAATCATTTATACTGAATGAACTAGGTACAAGAGCATTCTTTGCAATGCTGATTATAGTTCTCTATATATACAACTATGTATAATTTCATCTCTACTGTCTGTGAATTTGCACTTTCGCACTCCAAAATATACCTTATACATTCATATACACACTGTACTTTCATCTCCAAAGGATTTCCACCAATATATATCTGCCGCAACACAAAATAGCATCCATTAGGTTGGCCTGATGAGATGTAGCATCTAACACATAGGTCATCAGCCCCAAACACAATCTACAAAGCATGTGAAAGGGAAATGAAGTCTGTGGAATCAGTACACCTTCCTCTAGACCTAAAAATATTCACCATAAACACTGCATGCTACCACAAGGACCAAAAAATCTCCGGCGGCCTCAAAGGATAAAATTGTTAATACTTGTTGGCCAAACTAACTCAAATGGAAGTACGGTCATCCAAAACAATTGTAGATGCACAACATATCATCACCTGACACCAACATATCTAAATCAATGAACTGCCAAATTGGATCACCTAAAGAGTGAGGAATGCTAACATTCCTACAACATTTTACTTTATCATTATCAAGCCAGACCTCAGAACACAATATCTCTTGTTGTGGACAAAATCAAATCATGAGACCTGATAAGTAGTAACCTCTAATTTCAACCAACAACTTACTCCAACTGCAAGGTGGTATAACTCAATGCACCAAGATATGAACCAAAAAGTCAAAACATAGTCTAACAAATAGTTCACCGAATTGGTCAAGCTTATTCATTTTCATATTCAAACACCAAAAACCTTCTCCATATCTCATAACACAATGTGGGTTTCTGCAAGGCACGATAAGATCCATAACAACTACTTGACTCTTTCTCCAAAGCATATCTAGACTGAAAGATCATAATTCATTCAAGGTAACCTACTAAATTGGCTAGAGACGAACACAGACAATTATGTTAAACATAAAGCAACACAACATCACTTGCGAAGCAAACCAACATAAGATACCTAAACTTGAACACTGCACAAATATTAGGAACATGTCTACTGAACCACATACCTTGAAACATCAATGCAAAGCATTCTCCAAACCTGTCCTGACCATTCCTAACAGCCAGCCTTATTGTCAGCAAACAGCAAAACACAACTTCAACCACTAAATAGTTGGGGACCTGAAAACATAATTGTCCAACATTCACAGACCACACACATTATAACCACAACCACAAGCAATCAACATCTTATGCGAAGGAATATAAAGCATTCTCCCACAAGGACTTCAGATACTTGTTCCTTCATATTCCAGCTTCCCATACTTCTACCTTCTGGATATACCATTACTAACCTACCATCATCACCAGACATCTGAAAAGCATCTGATCACTCAATACCAAACCTTTGTCATACTTCAAATACTCTTTCCTGCATATCTCAGCTTCCCATACAAGAGACAACGCAACCCTTCATCAGTTGACATTAATATAAGCAACAAGTTGACATCAATGATAACACTTAACACACACAGTGCTTGTTGAACTCAAAGCGCACCTCTACTTCCCATCAACTTGAAATATCACCCTTAGTCTTTGAAAGATAAATCATTTTCATTGTAGAGGTGTTTCAAAAGATTCCTGCTTAACATATTCTGACCAGCATCTACCATAGAGCCAATTTTATTGTATGTACATTGTGGAGTAATGCCTTTTTAATCAACAATATAATACAGCATCGTTTCTACCATCTCATAAGCTGTATTCTACACAGGTCTTGGAATGACTGTCTTTTCTTGTGATAAATTTGTTTGTCCTTGGATTGTTGTCTAAGTTTCTCTGCCCTATACAGAAGTGCATATTCCTTGCATGTCATAGTTTGTGTTTATAAAGTTTATGCAAGTTTCAGCTTTATAATAGCTTTCCTTCTGAATATTGTAATGGATGCCAAACATTTCTATAAAAAAATTATGCAAAAACATGTTTAATTTTGAGTTCTGTAAGGCATACTGATTCTTCAATTATATCATGTATGTTTCAAAAAGTCATTAAATTTCTGGCATGTGACCTTCTTTTATTCAGTTTCAGATTCAATTCTGTGCTCTACCCCTTTTACTTGCAGCGGCAGTTAGTTCTAGGTGATGTAATAGCAGAACCAGCCCTCTCTAGAGATTCACTCCTTTTAAAGGTCACCCACAGCCTTCAAGTGTTTTCATTTTTGCAGTTGGAAGGAGTCTTGTCACATGAATCCTCACAAGAGTGCATTCCAATGTGACAGCAGTGCATTTACATCCTCTTATATTAAAACTCATTCCTTTCTTCTCATACAGTTCAATGTAGAGAAATGAAAGAGGCAATCACAGGTAAAGAAAGATTCAGAAGAACATATAGTAGTTGCAATGGCGATTACTCTCGAGGAAAAAGCCATACTTGAGGTTTAGGCTTCAGATTTATAGGTTATACAGATGGACATAGGCCCACAAACCAAAGAGAGGGATGAAAACTTCTTCCAAATTACTCCAGAGAGTGAAATTTTCACACAAACAAGGACAAAAACAAGTAGTATTTTCAGTCAGTCCAAAATCAGAGTTATATAGCAATCTTATAGATATAAAGACTTAATCAAGAATTTACGTTGCCTTGAAATTTGTGTCCATGTCTCCAATAAAAAATCGGTGATAACCCAGGTTGGATCACCAACCAGTACAAACCATGATAACTCGAGGCTTTTTCAAATATTTTCTGTTGCTGTACGAATAATCCTTCCTTTTTTTGGATTAACAAAATACCATCAAAAAAAACCAAAATAAACTTCTTTGTATAATATCTTTCTAATACCATGAAAGGTATTCTACGCATTGATTATACCAAAATGCATTGATTCATATTCAGTGATCGTGACGGATGTGGAATCACTGAATATGAAGATTGAATTGTAATTTTCAGTTTCCCCTGGCCCTTCAATATAATTTAGAAACTGTTACAATAGTTTTCTTTCAAACAGGAATTAAATATTGGGACTGAAATTGAAATTAGGAAATCTTCCTGGCCACCCAGGCTGTAAACTAGCATGTAAATAATTCTGGTTCATTATACAAATCCAAGCCTACGTTACAGTAGTAAGCAAATGACACCTACCATGAGGAGATCAAGCTTCAACCCCACAAACATGTTGCCCGCCAAAACAGAACATTAACTCTTGAGTGTCTATATTGTGCGAAGAACTATGATTGCTATATAATGGCTGCTGAAAATTGTTAAAGAAAAACAAGGCAAAAATATGAGAAGTCTTTAAGGCTCATTCAGTCTAATAAAATCGGAAGGGAGAAAGATTGAAACCTTGACAATTCAAATTGCATATCAGAAATCGGAAAACAGACAGCATCACAAGACCATTCGGTGCAATAACAATAAAATAAAATCCTCAATATTAAAAAACTGAAAACTAAATATCAGAAATCGGAGAGCCTTCTCAGGACATTGCAAGTTCAGAACTGTGGGCTTATATTGACTCAATTCAAATAAAAACAATGAAAATAAACATGAAAAATGGTAGACTACAAGCCTTCAAAACCAATCAATCATAGAAGCAAGAGAACCGTGTAATGGTAATGAGGTCAAACTTAATAGCATGGTCTGCAATTCCAGCTTAAGTGCATAAGAATTACAGTACGCCCTTCCGATCCATTGTTTAAAATTTTGGAGGATGAGGACCGAGCTCACCATATTCAGCCTTGCCAAAGAGAAATTGAAAAAAATGCTTGCAGATCAGAGAACTTGGAAGAAAAATCGCTCAACCATAAAGGACAACATGAGGGGAAAAATTACAAGTATTTAGAAACCTAATAAAACAGAAAAGTAACCTGATAGTGGAGATGTGGACGCTCTTGCGTGCGCTTGAATTCATCTGATTTTTCAAAATACGTTTCCATCATGTCGAGAAACCTATCGTTTTCCTGAGCTGGGCATCTGGGATCTCTAATTAGTAATGCCCCTGTTTCCTTCAGAGATTCGCCCACTCGCTCACATAATCTCTTCAGCTCCGGCCTGAGCTCAAAATCTCCAGCCGGTTGAAGAGCGGAGTCATCTGGCTCACATTTGAGATTAGACCCACAACCAGATCTACCTATGAATTTCAAGTATGGCTCCAAATCTATCACAGGTAGCTCCATTTTAGACAGTACAAATGTGTTCTAACGTAGGACGAAAGCTCTAATTGTTTTTCGTTGGGAAGTTTAATCTGGCGGGAAGACTTGACGAATTGAACAGAAATTTTGCGATCAGGACCCGTATGGAGGGAATTGAGGATGAGCACGTATGAATGAATTGCCCATGTATAGGAATTTTAAATTGAAGATTATGACGCATAAGTGCTTTCAAGCGAAGCGGCTTGTAAACTGATGAAGGACGAAAACCATATTCGGGTCGTAAGGCGTAAGCAGAATTGGTTCTCAACGGAAAAGCTAAAAGTGGACAAACCTACGGTCTATTGGGAATATTTTATGTTTACTCAATTAGTGGAAAAGGCCGTATACCTTGCAGCAGAGGACAGAAGAAAGGAAATATTACTAGCATTTGCACCCAAGGGAGAAGGGGTGTACAAAAGGTACAAATTTATATAAGATGGTAGTCTATATATATATAGTTAGACATTTAGGGCCCGTTTGGTTGCTAGAATAGAGTGGAATAGGAAGAGAAAATTAGAATATTTTTTATATTCGCTGTTTGGTACGCTCAATTAGAATTGGGAATAGGAAGACATATTCCAATTTTGCCCCCAAAATGAGCATATGTCTATGCCAAAAAAAAGATGGAATTAGAATAGCCATTCATATTCCCAATCTATTTTTTTATTAAAAAAAAAAGAATTTAATTCCAGTCTTATTCCATTTTTCTCTTCTAATTTTCAATTCTTATGCCAGCAACCAAATGGGCCCTTAATATAATAGAAAAGAAAAAATGGTTAAGAAATAAATTAAACATTTTTAATTTGAAATAGTTTAATTTGGTTATTCTTTTATAATAAAATTAAAGGAAATGTAGAAAGGAATACAAAAGCAAAGGTAATTAAGTTGGTACGTGTTTTTTTCACAAAGTAAAAATTATATTGCAAGAAAAAATGCTTTTAGAGACTTTTTTTTAAAGTAATTTTTATATACTATTATATAGTACAAGGTAATGGCTAGATTGTTTATGAAATAAGAAGAAATGGATTTTACAAAACCATGATTGCATTGTCGCAAGGGGTATCTTCTCACCATACCTGTAACAAACAACTTTATTTAGTAGTGAAAGATGATATTGAAATGCTTAATCTTAGCCAATTAAAAAGTAATGAAGGAAACACACATAGAATCATATATAATAAGGGAAAGAATGGGTTTTTATACCACAATATCTACCACCCCCCCCCCCCCCCCCCCCCCCAATTGATCCATTTACAAGACCACTTGAATCCACAAGTTTGTTGTTAACATTGTTCGTTGGCCTCTACATAGCAAGAGTTTTTTTGGAAGTCGATCAACATCAAGTTATCAATGTTTGCTAGAGTAAAGGTGTATTGACTAGTCAAATGCACGTTGTTCAAAAATACATAGTGTTTTGTTTGTACAATGCATTAGTAATTCCCAATCTTTTTCAATTGGAAGTTGAAACAAGCAAGAAACACTTGAGAATTTACAAATTACATATCAAAACACTATTTCATGTCATATAATTTGTTTCTTTGGTGTAGAAGAACAATAAACCAAAAATAATTTAACATGCATAATTTTCTTATGAGTGATCTTAAATAATGTCCAACCAAAGAATCTTCCAAACGTGTCCCATGCATTAAAGGCTTACGTACCTTGTAATCAAACAATTGTCATTTTACATGATTTTGTGCACTAACACACACTCATATGTGATTTTATCTTAGTCTTTCACAAACTCCTAAAATTTAAACTAAAAATGATGAAACATACAAATATGTTTTCAATAATTGATAATATAAGATGTATGTTGAAGCTTAAGACGCACACTTGTTCAAGTGTGCTTGATTATAAAAATATGTGTCTTTACACATGAGAAAACCCAAATGATTTCTTAGTTTCTTCAATTGGATGACAAATTTTCTTAATCCATAGGTTTACCTATGCCTAATAAAAACCTTTGAAAATAGGTGATACTCCAATTAATGGAGGGTTCTAATTTCATGGATTGTTATGACCAAAATAACAATATATTGTAGGCTTCCCGAAATTGAACTATTGATAGTCATTTATATTCTACCTTATGCAAAATTTATGTACTAGATTTGAAATGTTCTTCTCATGCATGTGATTTCATTACGTGTCCATGTGAATTAGAACATGGTACAACTTTTAGATCTAAACAATATTATTTGAACATTTGATAAAACTTTGTATTACATATTTGCTCATTTATGATTGTGATTTTTTTATGGGATGAGCCTTGCGAGAGTTTTATGCTTGTTCATTTTTCCCTCCCACACATGGAAAAAAGGTAGTGGAATGACATCATAAGTGCGTAGATTTTGTTAAGTACATAGTATAAAAAAATGTCTTAAGAGAAAATATTGTAGAGAAGGAAATGTAATCTTGGTAACATGGGAAAATTACTCTATCAAATGTAAAGTCTACACCTATACACCATGGAGTTGTGAAAATATGAGGTTAGAATTATATGTAAAGCACACAATATATAAATAAAAATATGGAAAGTATTTGAAACCATTAAAGTCATTGTTGGAATTTGGTAATGTTGTTTGGTGATTGTGAAGATGTTGCATCATTGCAACAATTATTGTAAGTTCATCGATGCACATTGACATTCGTGTGGGTTAAAATGTGGTGAATATATTCAAACATTCTAAGCTTGAAGTTAACTTGTTTAAACACTAACTGTAGTGCCTACCCTTGTTCACATCTTTTCTAGACTCTTTGTTGCTATTATTATCAGACTTTGATGGATTAGTGGTATTGTTTTGAGACTATCTGACATTATGTTATGGATTCAGTTGTCATATGATGAGATCATTTAGACTTTACATTTCATGTATGTATGATGATCATTATATTGTTTTCAGTTATTGTTGATGATTAGTTAGATGGTTATTATTTCATGTGTTTTATTATGGATACTTACCCCATACTTGCATGTGTATGGTGTGCGTGTTTTTTTATCATATGGCATTTCTGATGTGGTTAAGGAAGGGAGTCGTAGTCACCTGCTTAGTCGGGATCTACACGATGCACCACTTCCTGACATTGCCTGTTTAGCTTAGCACTATATATATTGTATGTACATGCATGGTTTTTCTGCAGGTTGCAGGTACCGGGTATCGACTTCCCTGAATTGCCAGGATGAGCGTACCCTATTATACTATCTCAATGATAAGAGAAGGGAGGTAAATTCTCAAGTCCAAATCCCAAACCCTAAAACCATTTGTCCTAATGAGTTGGGACAAGTATCAGAGTTGAGCACCCACTGAATGTGTCGGATGACATATTTCGTGATTTTTAATCCTTTAGACTGGTTTTGTATGAATTGACCTATGATGGGTTTTCATATTTTGTTATGAAGGTCTATGGTGAATTTTTTGTTAATTAAATCTTAACAAATAGATTTAATTAATAAAATTAATTATTTGAGAAGATTAAATATCATGATTTTGATATTTTGATTATAATTAATTCAAGGAGAATTAATTGAGAGAAAAGAATTAAATAAAAAAAAAAATTAGAAAATTAAAATAAATAATAATTATAAAATACTAATAAATTAATAAACAAATAATAATAATAAAAGTTATAAAAATTAAAATAAAAGTTATTAAATTAAAATGGGAGTTATAAATATTTAAATGGAAATTATTTAAAAATAATTGGAATTATAAGCTTGCTTGGAAATTAATGCAGTTCTCCATTTTTCATGTGTCAACAACACGGGGGTTAGTGCATCAATTGAGCACATGGTGTCTACAACCCTAGGGCTTATCAAAAAGGTTGGAAAAAGGCCCATGCTTAGTTGGTGACATCTTCCAGCTGGTTCTAGAAGCATTCTAGGGTTTTCCTGAGAGCTCTTTATATTCGGGCATTCCTTAGAAGCTTGGACATAGCGTGGATAGTGTGGATAGCGTGGAGAACAATTGAAGCATTGGAGGATTCGGGAATTCTGAAGAAGGGGAGCTTGCTTTGCGGGTTATCTGAGGGAGAGCGAGTTAGCATCAGAATCCGGGTAGATTCTTGTGTTTTCACTTATGCTACTTCTGCATCTTGCTTTCCCCTGTCTTCGTCGTGTCTTCCATATGTCTTCAATATGCATTTTCAATTTGGGTAAATAAAATTTATTTGAGGATTCTATATGCTTAGATATGAAAATGGCACGGGCTAGGGTTGCAATTCATGGACAAACCCATTAGAGTTAGTTATCAGAAATTTTTTTAAAGAACAAGCTTCATAGAGAGATTCTGAAAATGAAAGCTTGTATTCATAAATTATCATTTCTAAATATACTGTGATTCTATATATATATATATATATATATATATATATATATATATATATATATATATATATATATATATATATATATATATATATATATATATATAATATGTTCATATGAATTAAAAGTCGGATACCCTTACTGTGGGCGGAAACGTTTTAATAAACGTATTTCGCAATTTATAAAATCGCGCTGCAATTGTATGTTTAAAAAAAAAAATATTGATGCATGTTTGGGTGGGGGCGGAATTGCACCCCGTACCCGTGCTCAGAGGGGTCGCGCGGTACCTGCTACGCAGCGTACCCGCGACAGTATCGGTCACAAGGTACCTGCGTTAGTAGGGTACCCGCGGCAAGAGTCACATCAGTGACAGCCGACGGCATGTTCAATTCGGTTTTGTTTAAAAGGAAAGTTTGTTATTTGATTTTTTTTTTAAATGCGAAAATAAATATTATATATTGTATACGTATGCATGTATGTATGTATGTAATATATAAATATGTTATTAAAAGATTTAAATTTGTTGATAAAAGATTTAAGAATTCATCTTTATAATGATGAATAGTTTTGTAATTTTATAGTTTTAACTATTAAGATTTAATTAATAGTTTAAGATTATAAAATATATAAAGTACATGAAAAATCAAAGTTGGTGGAAACGTTTATAAATATTATAATTGGAAACTGAAGTTTAGAGGGAACTTTTAATCTATTCAAAAATAGTACATGGGGAAAAACGTACATAAGGGATTCTTTAAATTCTTTCTCTAAACTTGGAAACATAAACTGAAATTTGGCATTTGAATTTAAATTTGAACACTTAGCGAAACCAAAACATGTGTTTACATTGTGTATTCCTTATGTTAATGTTTTGGGTTTTGGGTTGACTAGTGTTGACCAGTATAGGACATCTACCAGAGGCTTGGGAGATTATGTGATTGTGATGTCATGATGATGTTTTATTTCTCGATCTTTATAAACCCAACCATGATTATGTGATGGAATGCTCTATGTATTGGTTGTGTATACTGATTGTTATAGTTGAGAATCTTATGTTTGAGACCCTTGACTTAACCATTATTTTTGGTCATCGATCAGTTATCCTTGGATATATTCTAGTCGCCATGATGGGACTAATATGTGGATTTATTCTTGATGATGTCATGTGGTGAAATGTATGACTCAACCATTTTGGAGTCTTCGATCAGTATGTTTTGAGATATTCTTGGTTGCTTGTTGAGAACCAATGGATATGATGATCTATTTTGAGATATATTCTGGTTATTAAGAACCAATGGATACTTTAGTGATACTTTAGTTGCCAATAGAGAGCTGTTGTAGTCATGATTTTCTATGGATATTGCTCATGGAGATTTGATGCTTTTATGCATATTTGATGATTTTATCATGGATATTTGATGATTTTTATTGTGGATATTTGATGATTTTTATGGACTTTCTTTATGATTATGATACCATGAGCATTAGGGTAGGATATCTGCATGTAGTGTCGGGAAGTGGCTTGCAATGGGGGTTGGGGCCCTAAGAGGCTGCTAGGGTAACTCATTGTAAGTTGGATTAATAAGTGATAACATTCACACTTAATACTAACTGAATGAACCTAAAAAGATAAGAGTTTTGGTTCTCGCCCATGCCTTGAGTGCTTGTATAGGCTAGGATGGGAGTAGAGAGAACGCATGGTTGCGACCTTGCATTCCATAGTATGCCTTGTCAGTATGAAAGGATACTAGTGGCCGCATGAGATCTGTATGGACCCGTGGAGTTTAGCTAACTGCCAGGGTAACTTGTACGAGATAAATGCGATGACACTTTCCCGCTTGCATAGTAAGTTCCTACATGTCATTGTGTGCCTCTGGGAAGTAGATGTCTGTTTCGTGATTGGAACCTTTGAGTTAGTATACTTTTAGGATTCCTGGACTTTAGAGACTTGTGCTATGTGGTTTTGATAGCCTATTTGGGACTTGAGATTATCTCCTCAGCACGGTGGGAGTGGACCACTTAGGTACCACGCGGTCAGGTGGTAGTGTATTTTTCACTCTTATCATTTGAGATTCATTGAGATATCGTGGCCGATGCGTCCTTCGTGATGGTGGATATGTATCCTTTCATTGATGATTAGTATATGTTAGATGATGTTATATTATGCTTATATCTGCATGTTAGATTACTTTCTACATATGATGTTGTATTTATTAGGAGTGACATTCCTACTATGTTAATACCGATGATCTCTTCGGTGATTTGGGATGTTACGCACGGAGGGATGGCTAGGGCCCACGATGGTCTAATGATGCTATTAACAGTTGGGAGGAACCATGCACTTAGTTTATTTTATTTGATCTTTATGATGGATGTAAATGACTTTTATGATGATGTATCATGAGTATCATGTGATTATCTTTACTTTGATGTATCATGGATTAGAATAGGATGATGTACCTTATTCTACATATGTATATTCTTTTAAGCCTTCATACCCTGTGACATGTATAGTGGATGAATGAGCAGTTGAATATGTAATAATTGAACATTGGACTTATCATTATTATTACATGTGGATGTTGTAATCATGTATGTAATTCACGTTAAGGGATCTTAAAGAATGTAACCTGTTGTGCATATCATGTTTACTCTTTAGACGGACATTGTTGTTGCTTCCATTAATGTGAATAAGTTTTATGTGGTATTTACTTTCAAAAAAAAAAAAAAAGGTACCAAACTTAGTGAAATTCTAGGTTAATTCTTTGGATCCCTTGGCGGGGCATTACATTTGGTATCAGAGCTTGAGTTTCTACATTGGGAGCTCTGGGTATTTTGGAACAACTAGAACTTGAACTAATAAGTATATCTCTTCAACTTGAAACTAGGTAAACTGAAATTTTACTTAGACCTAAACATAGACTGAACTTAGTCTATTGTAATATGTGTCTTTTGATTGTAATAGTACTCTGTACTATTGCAGGATGGTATCTGGGACTAGGTCTTCTGTTAGAGGCCGTGGTAGGGGCCATGGAAGAAGCCGTGGTCGTGGCAGAACTGTTAGTGCCCATGAGTCTGCCCATGAGGGATTGGCTCGTTTAGAGGGAAGGGAAGAGCACTCTAATAGACAGCAGGAAGAGAGCCGTAGAGAGGACCAAGTTGAGTCTGAAGAGGTTGGTCTAAGACAATTGATGCAGACTATACTAGAACGTCTACCTCCTGTTCAAGAACAGCCTAAAGTACATCAGACAGAACAAGAGCATAGACCTAGGTCTAGAAGTCCTCGGAAGGATCGTCAGAGGTCCATTGTGTCCACTCAGATGAAGGATCTTTCAAGATCCAAGGTTAAGCCTTTCAATGGGCAAGGTTCTGGTTATGTGGCTGAGCAGTGGCTTATTTCTCTCGACAAGATGTTTGCTATGCAAGACTTTGACGGCAATGTTAAGGCAAGATTTGCGATCACCAATTTAGAGAACTTTGGGGCCACTTGGTGGACAATTGAGGAGAAGAAGCTAGGGATCGATATGAGCAGTGTCACTTGGGAACTATTTTTGGAGAGTTTCCATGAACGATTCCTACCAGAGGAATGGAAACAGCAAAGGGCAGATGAATTTCATAATCTCAAGCAGTACACTATGTCAATGACCGAGTATGAGCGTAAGTTTTATGAGCTCATGTCTTTTTCAGGGTTCAGTGAAAATTCAGCTCAGTTGACACAACACTTTATTAGGGGTTTGAACAATCGTATTATTAGGGGTGTCAAAGTATTTGAGCCAAAAACCCTCAAGGATGTGGTTCATCAAGCAATTCTTGTTGAGAAAAGCATCAACCTTGGTCAAGGTGGTTTTGCAGGGGCACCAGCAGCGTCAGGATCTAAAGGCAACTTCAATTCAGGTGGTAACAAGAAGCCTTTCTTTACTAAGGGGAAACAATTTCAGCAACAGTCTCAGCAGACGCAACAACAAAAGGGATCAAATTCTCAGGCTCAAGGTGGTGGCAAAGGTTCTAACTTTAAGAAAAACCGCAATACTCAACGCAATAAACAAAATCAGCCCAGTCAGCCAACTCAGAGTAGTCAGTCGTTTGTCAGTAGGAACAGCCGACAGCAATCAAATGTACCACCTATGGGTAGAGGATCTGGCAGGAATACAGAATGTTTTTCATGTGGACAGATTGGTCATTATGCAGCTCAGTGTCCACAGCGAGCACCTCAGTTTTCAGGACCTAGGCCTACAGCTTCAGAGCCTATAGTTGGTGATGCAGGTAGAGCTCACAGAGTATTTGCAGCAGTTGATCACCGTCAGGCGGATCATCAGGGTACAGTGGTTGAGACCACAGGTGCTATTCGAGGTATATCTCTTTCAGTATTATTTGATTCAGGAGCTACAGACTCATTTATTTCACCATCTATAGTTTCTAAGTGTAAGCTGGATGCGGTGAAGCAAGATCATGGTTGGCAAGTGGAACTAGCCTCAGGTATCAAGGTCTCCACGAACTCTGTAATTCATAAATGTGGGCTTAGCTTAGGAAGCTTTATATCCGTAGTGGATCTTCGAGTCATACCCCTTGGTTCCTATGATGTGGTTTTGGGCATGGATTGGCTTGGAACTCATAAAGCCAGTATAGATTGCAGGAAGAAGATTATTATGTGCCAAGATGACCAAGGGAATGATGTGAAGATAGTTGGGATACCAAGGCCTATATCTCTGCGGATGATTTCTGCTATGCAAATGAAGCAAAGTTTTCGTAAGGGATGTCAAATATTTGCTGTTAGGGTAAATTATCTTGATGAGGAAGATCCTGTGAGGAAGACTTTAGATCACCCAATTTTGCAAGAGTACGCAGATGTTTTTCCAAGTGAGATTCCAGGCATGCCTCCAAAGAGGGATATCGACTTTAGCATTGATCTAGTTCCTGGAGCAGAGCCTATCTCTAAAGCTCCTTATCGCATGACTACACAGGAACTGGGAGAGCTACGTCTTCAGTTAGAGGAACTTTTGGCCAAAGGGAGCATTCGACCTAGTGTATCACCATGGGGAGCTCCAGTGCTCTTTGTGAAGAAAGACGGTTCCTTGCGCCTTTGTATCGACTACAGATAGTTGAACAAGGTGACTATTAAGAATAGGTATCCTTTGCCTAGGATTGATGACTTATTCGATCAGATCAAGGGGGCTACAGTTTTCTCCAAGATTGACCTTAAGTCAGGATACCACCAGCTTCGCATTAAGGAAGCTGATATTCACAAGACCGCTTTTCAAACTCGCTATGGGCATTATGAGTTCACAATGGTACCTTTTGGGTTGACTAACGCTCCATCGGTGTTCATGAGTTTGATGAATGGTGTATTTCGATCATATCTTGACAGGTTTGTACTTGTGTTTCTTGATGATATATTGATATACTCTAAGAATCAAAAGGAGCATGAGGAACACCTGCGGTTGGTATTGCAGTGTTTGAGAGACAACCAGCTTTATGCTAATGCAGCCAAGTGCGAATTCTTAAAATCAAAGATTCCATATTTAGGGCATGTCATCTCAGGTGATGGTATTTCAGTGGATCCTGCAAAGATTCAGGCGATAATAGATTGGCCGACACCGACTAACGTGTCAGAGATTCGTAGTTTCATGGGCCTAGCAGGATATTATCGCAGATTTGTCCAAAACTTCTCTAGGATAGCATATCCTATCACTTCTCTTCAGAGGAAAGGAAAGAAGTTTGTGTGGACAAAGAAATGTGAGGAAGCGTTTCAGAAGCTCAAGGAGCTTTTGACTAGTGCACCAATTTTAGCAGTACCTAATCCAGAGGGAGATTTCATGGTGTGTACAGATCCTTCTCTTGAAGGGATTGGGGCAGTGTTGATGCAGAATGGACGGGTGATAGCATATGAATCACGCAAGCTCAAGGATCATGAGTTAAATTATCCTACGCATGATCTTGAGTTAGCAGCAGTAGTTCATGCTTTGACAAGATGGAGACATTTCTTGTTGGGGCATAGATTTGAGTTACATAGCGATCATCGCAGTCTTCAGTATATTTTTACTCAGCCTAATTTGAATGCTCGCCAGAGACAATGGATGGAGTTTCTATGCGAGTATGATTTTGAGGTTAAGTACATTCAGGGTAAGGAGAATGTGGTGGCGGATGCTTTGAGTCGCAGGAGACATGTGGTAACATCTATGACTCTTAGTGTCGATTTGAGGAGTCAAATTCTTTAGGCACTTCCTACGGATTCATGGTATCAGGAAGTGTGCAGAGAGATAGATTCAGGAAGACCCTTGGAAGGAAAGTTTGCAGGTTACGTTCGAGAATCAGATGGTCTTTTGAGACATTTGGGGAGGATTTATGTGCCATTACTGGATGAGCTTCGCACCCTGATTCTAGCAGAAGCCCATCGTACACCATACTCAGCACATCCAGGTGTCAAGAAGATGCATGCTGATTTGAGACGTTTGTTCTTTTGGTCCAGAATGAAGCGAGATATTGCTGATTTTGTGGCTAGATGTCTTGAGTGTCAAGAGTCAAGGCAGAACATCAGCACCCAGCTGGACTTTTGCAGCCAAATCTCATTCCTTCTTGGAAGTGGGATATCATTTCCATAGAATTCATTGTAGGATTACCTATGACCATTCGTCATCATGATGCTATCATGGTCACCGTTGATTGGTTGACTAAGGTGGCACATTTTTCACCTATCAAGTCTTCCTACACAGCAGCTTCTGTAGCTAATGTTTTCATGCGTGACATTGTGAGATTACATGGTATTCCTAGGAAGATCATTTCTGACAGGGATCCTGTATTCACATCTGCATTCTGGACATCGTTGCAGCATAAGCTTGGAGCGCAGTTAAACTTCAGTTCGACATATCATCCAGAGACTGATGGTCAGACAGAGAGGGTGAATCAAGTTTTGGAGGATATGTTACGGATGTATGTGATGGATAGGCAGACACATTGGGAGGACTATCTCTATCTAGTGGAGTTTGCTTATAACAATGGGTATCATAGTTCTATTGGCATGGCACCTTTTCAGGCATTATATGGTCGTCCTTGTCATACACCCTTGAGTTGGGACAACCTTGAGGATCGCATTCTGTTGGGTCCTGAGATGCTTCGTGATATGGAGCAACAGGTAGTGCGTATCCACGAGCATTTGACTACGGCACAGGATAGACAGAAGAAGTATGCTGATGCTCATAGGACTGATAAGCAGTTTGCAGTGGGAGATAAGGTTTTCTTGAGAGTGCGACCGCGAAAGAGTCCGATCCGTTACGGAAAGGGTTCTAAGCTAGCACCTCGTTTTGTTGGACCATTCGAGATTCTGGAGAGGATTGGCCCGGTTGCTTACCACCTTGCTCTACCGCCCAGCCTAGCTCGCATTCATGATGTTTTCAATGTTTCAGTGCTTAGACAGTATATTCCTGATATTGTGCATGTCCTTGATTGGAATGCGTTGCAAGTAGAGGACTGGCAGCTGGCTTTGGAGCCGGTTCGTATTCTGGAGTAGCGGGAGATGACCCTCAAGGGTCGAACCATCAAGCAGGTAAGGGTCCAATGGGACCCTACTGATGATTCTTCAGCTACTTGGGAGGATGCAGCTAGATTGAGGGAGTTATATCTCTACTTGTTTGTAGGCTTCCAGGAGTAAGCCTAATCCAAGGGGGGGTGGATGTAGTGCCTACCCTCGTTCACATCTTTTCTAGACTCTTTGTTTCTATTATTATCAGACTTTGATGGATTAGTGGTATTGTTTTGAGACTATCTGACATTATGTTATGGATTCAGTTGTCATATGATGAGATCATTTAGACTTTACATTTCATGTATGTATGATGATCATTATATTGTTTTCAGTTATTGTTGATGATTAGTTAGATGGTTATTATTTCATGTGTTTTATTATGGATACTTACCCCATACTTGCATGTGTATGGTGTGCGTGTTTTTTTATTGTATGGCATTTTTGATGTGGTTAAGGAAGGGAGTCGTAGTCACCTGCTTAGTCGGGATCTACACGATGCACCACTTCCTGCCATTGCCTGTTTAGCTTAGCACTATATATATTGTATGTACATGCATGGTTTTTCTGCAGGTTGCAGGTACCGGGTATCGACTTCCCTGAATTGCCAGGATGAGCGTACCCTATTATACTATCTCAATGATAAGAGAAGGGAGGTAAATTCTCAAGTCCAAATCCCAAACCCTAAAACCATTTGTCCTAGTGAGTTGGGACAAGTATCAGAGTTGAGCACCCACTGAATGTGTCGGATGACATATTTCGTAATTTTTAATCCTTTAGACTGGTTTTGTATGAATTGACCTATGATGGGTTTTCATATTTTGTTATGAAGGTCTATGGTGAATTTTCTGTTAATTAAATCTTAACAAATAGATTTAATTAATAAAATTAATTATTTGAGAAGATTAAATATCATGATTTTGATATTTTGATTATAATTAATTCAAGGAGAATTAATTGAGAGAAAAGAATTAAATAAAAAGAAAATTAGAAAATTAAAATAAATAATAATTATAAAATACTAATAAATTAATAAACAAATAATAATAATAAAAGTTATAAAAATTAAAATAAAAGTTATTAAATTAAAATGGGAGTTATAAATATTTAAATGGAAATTATTTAAAAATAATTGGAATTATAAGCTTGCTTGGAAATTAATGCAGTTCTCCATTTTTCATGTGTCAACAACACGGGGGTTAGTGCATCAATTGAGCACATGGTGTCTACAACCCTAGGGCTTATCAAAAAGGTTGGAAAAAGGCCCATGCTTAGTTGGTGACATCTTCCAGCTGGTTCTAGAAGCATTCTAGGGTTTTCCTGAGAGCTCTTTATATTCGGGCATTCCTTAGAAGCTTGGACATAGTGTGGATAGTGTGGATAGCGTGGAGAACAATTGAAGCATTGAAGGATTCGGGAATTCTGAAGAAGGGGAGCTTGCTCTGCGGGTTATCTGAGGGAGAGCGAGTTAGCATCAGAATCCGGGTAGATTCTTGTGTTTTCACTTATGCTACTTCTGCATCTTGCTTTCCCCTGTCTTCGTCGTGTCTTCCATATGTCTTCAATATGCATTTTCAATTTGGGCAAATAAAATTTATTTGAGGATTCTATATGCTTAGATCTGAAAATGCCACGGGCTAGGGTTGCAATTCATGGACAAACCCATTAGAGTTAGTTATCAAAATTTTTTTAAAAGAACAAGTTTCATAGAGAGATTCTGAAAATGAAAGCTTGTATTCATAAATTATCATTTCTAAATATACTGTGATTCTATATATATATATATATAATATGTTCATATGAATTAAAAGTCAGATACCCTTACTGTGGGCGGAAACGTTTTAATAAACGTATTTCACAATTTATAAAATTGCGCTGCGATTGTATGTTTAAAAAAAACATATATTGATGCATGTTTGGGTGGGGGCGGAATTGCACCCCGTACCCGTGCTCAGAGGGGTCGCGCGGTACCTGCTACGCAGCGTACTCGCGATAGTATCGATCGTAGGGTACCTGCGGCAAGAGTCACATCAGTGACAGCCGACGGCATGTTCAATTCGGTTTTGTTTAAAAGGAAAGTTTGTTATTCGATTTTTTTATTATTATGTGATATGAATCGAAATTAATAAAATTCGGTTTTTTTTAAAATGCGAAAATAAATATTATATATTATATATGTATGTATGTGTGTATATATATATATATATATATATATATATATATATATATATATATATATATATATATATATATATATATATATATATATATGTAATATATAAATATGTTATTAAAAGATTTAAATTTGTTGATAAAAGATTTAAGAATTCATCTTTATAATGATGAATAGTTTTGTAATTTTATAGTTTTAACTATTAAGATTTAATTAATAGTTTAAGATTATAAAATATATAAAGTACATGAAAAATCAAAGTTGGTGGAAACGTTTTTAAATATTATAATTGGAAACTGAAGTTTAGAGGGAACTTTTAATCTATTCAAAAATAGTACATGGGGAAAAACGTACATAAGGGATTCTTTAAATTCTTTCTCTAAACTTGGAAACATAAACTAAAATTTGGCATTTGAATTTAAATTTGAACACTTAGCGAAACCAAAACATGTGTTTACATTGTGTATTCCTTATGTTAATATTTTGGGTTTTGGGTTGACTAGTGTTGACCAGTATAAGACGTCTACCAGAGGCTTGGGGGATTATGTGATTGTGATGTCATGATGATGTTTTATTTCTCGATCTTTATAAACCCAACCATGATTATGTGATGGAATGCTCTATGTATTGGTTGTGTATACTGATTGTTATAGTTGAGAATCTTATGTTTGAGACCCTTGACTTAACCATTATTTTTGGTCATCGATCAGTTATCCTTGGATATATTCTAGTCGCCATGATGGGACTAATATGTGGATTTATTCTTGATGATGTCATGTGGTGACATGTATGACTCAACCATTTTGGAGTCTTCGATCAGTATGTTTTGAGATATTCTTGGTTGCTTGTTGAGAACCAATGGATATGATGATCTATTTTGAGATATATTCTGGTTATTAAGAACCAATGGATACTTTAGTGATACTTCAGTTGCCAATAGAGAGTTGTTGTAGTCATGATTTTCTATGGATATTGCACTCATGGAGATTTGATGCTTTTATGCATATTTGATGATTTTATCATGGATATTTGATGATTTTTATTGTGGATATTTGATGATTTTTATGGACTTTCTTTATGATTATGATACCATGAGCATTAGGGTAGGATATCTGCATGTAGTGTCGAGAAGTGGCTTGCAATGGGGGCTGGGGCCCTAAGAGGCTGCCAAGGTAACTCATTGTAAGTTGGATTAATAAGTGATAACATTCACACTTAATACTAACTGAATGAACCTAAAAGGATAAGAGTTTTGGTTCTCGCCCATGCCTTGAGTGCTTGTACAGGCTAGGATGGGAGTAGAGAGAACGCATGGTTGCGACCTTGCATTCCATAGTATGCCTTGTCAGTATGAAAGGATACTAGTAGCCGCATGAGATCTGTATGGACCCGTGGAGTTTAGCTAACTGCCAGGGTAACTTGTACGAGATAAATGCGATGACACTTTCCCGCTTGCATAGTAAGTTCCTACATGTCATCATGTGCCTCTGGGAAGTAGATGTCTATTTCGTGATTGGAACCTTTGAGTTAGTATACTTTTAGGATTCCTGGACTTTAGAGACTTGTGCTATGTGGTTTTGATAGCCTGTTTGGGACTTGAGATTATCTCCTCAGCACGGTGGGAGTGGACCACTTAGGTACCACGCGGTCAGGTGGTAGTGTATTTTTCACTCTTATCATTTGAGATTCATTGAGATATCGTGGCTGATGCGTCCTTCGTGATGGTGGATATGTATCCTTTCATTGATGATTAGTATATGTTAGATGATGTTATATTATGCTTATATCTGCATGTTAGATTACTTTCTACATATGATGTTGTATTTATTAGGAGTGACATTCCTACTATGTTAATACCGATGATCTCTTCGGTGATTTGGGATGTTACGCACAGAGGGATGGCTAGGGCCCACGATGGTCTAATGATGCTATTAACAGTTGGGAGGAACCGTGCACTTAGTTTATTTTATTTGATCTTTATGATGGATGTAAATGACTTTTATGATGATGTATCATGAGTATCATGTGATTATCTTTACTTTGATGTATCATGGATTAGAATAGGATGATGTACCTTATTCTACATATGTATACTCTTTTAAGCCTTCATACCCTGTGACATGTATAATGGATGAATGAGCAGTTGAATATGTAATAATTGAACATTGGACTTATCATTATTATTACATGTGGATGTTGTAATCATGTATGTAATTCACATTAAGGGATCTTAAAGAATGTAACCTGTTGTGCATATCATGTTTACTCTTTAGATGGACATTGTTGTTGCTTCCGTTAATGTGAATAAGTTTTATGTGGTATTTACTTTCAAAAAAAAAAAAAAAAAGTTACCAAACTTAGTGAAATTCTAGGTTAATTCTTTGGATCCCTTGGCGGGGCATTACACTAACCTTGCATGATTTAAGTCCTAGTGAGCATTAAAAAATTGCAACTCTAATGAAATTAATCTTAAAAACTAAGAGAAACAATTGACAATAGATTCACCACCCATTTTATTCGCTAAAAGGTTTATCACTAGAAATAAATTGGTGAAATTTAGTGTGGGGGAAATAACAAATGCACGCAATAGAGAAACTCACTAAATCTAATAAACTGGAATAACCATTATCAATTGTCACCATATTTATACCTCTCTCCCTAATGAGAGGTCATGTGATTCTCTCTAGTAGTATGTTTCCTAGTGCATACCACAACTACAATCACAAGTATATGCATCAAGAAGCATATACAAGAGTTGGAAGCTTCTTTTGAATTAAAATGGTTTCATGGGATATGTCAAATCTTCTATAGCATTTTAAATTCTACTTCTTACAATTTAGAGTAACTATAAATTATGAGAAATCTAGACTACACTTGAAAATCGAAAACTTTCCAGAGAGGAGAGCTTGAAATATGACTTTAGATCACAAGCTCATATCACTCTTAAAATTGTAGTTATTCCTACATTTTTACAAGTTTCTCAACAAAAAGCAACTCATTCCTACTACCATTATCATAATACTGGCAAACTAAAGAACATTAAAAAAATTGCAAAGATTTTCTTTTCTCAAAGTCGCAAGAATATTGATACATTATCTCAAAAAGGTGTATATTATTCTTAGATGCTCACCTATTATTTCATATCTATAATAATTTCACAAATCAAAGTTTTGAGCTTTGAGCTTGAAAGGCACAAAAAAATGACTTCCACTTTTGTTGTAAGTTGGGTTGAAGGCTATCCATTGATCCAAGGAGGTACTTATTTATAATAGAATTGCTCGAATCCTACCGAAGGTAGATGCCTAATAGTCTTACTTTTGTGTACCCAATAAGAGGATTGGCCTAATCATCTAACTTGAATGAATGAGGTTGCACAAATGGTCATTGGGAATCAAGGTTATTAAATCTTGATCGCTTCAATCATAAAATACCTTGAAATTCAAACAAAATTCACTACACAAGAAAATTTGGGTGTACTCAATAAAACAATGCTTGTCATCCAAAAGCCCCACATTTACAAGGCAAGAGATCTTGGATCAAATTCTCACTCATCAAAGAAAAATCCCTAACAAATCAGAGTAACAATATTACTTGTTATCAAAAGAAAAATCATCCCAAGGAAACCTATCCGGCACCTTCTCAACCATTTGCTAAAACAAAAATAATACTTCCTGTGATTGGAACCCATGAATTCACTAAACCTATTGCTATTTTTTTGGTTGGTGCAAACCACATTATTAATTACTTGGTCCTTGTGAATCATGCATAATGAACAAACATGTTTAAATGATTTCAATGTAGAAGTGTGTGTTAGAAATAATAGAGAAGTTATGTTTTGTAGAAGAAAGGCATGTAATGGAGGTATTTTGAGTACATTTTGTCGATCATTGTCGATCAACATGTATATACAATTTGTCATTTTAGATGTTTATAGAGTCATTATGCTATCATTAGATTTTTAGTAGTAAGAAATTGTTTCTTGCATGAAATCATCTTCCTACTTGTTTTTATTAATGGAGCCCGAACATTATAGGTGATGAAATTATAGGACAAGCCAAATATTATTATTATTTTTATCAACAAACATTAATCTTTGAGAGACACAAAAAAAATGCGCTTCCATTGATCGAGATCAACATTGACAAAAAATAATATAATTCAATAAACATCTTCACCATTTCAGAAAATCATTTATTCATCATTTTACAAAAATATATAACGTTCATTTGGATGAAAAGATATTTTTGTTTTCATTTATCATTTACTACACTATATGAGAGAGAATTCATTGGTAAAATATGTAAAAATAAGTCTAACATTAGAATTCTAAAACCCCTAAAACCACAAAACCTTAGTTTTGCACACTCATAGCTCTTGACATACCGATAGATAGGTCTACAAAAGAAATATATGATAATCATATAATAAAATTCATAACCAAGATCCATCACATGTACAAATCTCAGTAGTCCTAGATGTCACACCACCTTGTCTACTCCATGCATGTGCTACATATAGTACATGTATATTTAAATGATGATCAAATTTGATAAGCTTATGCTACGAATAAAAATGGTTGAAATTTTATCTTGATATTGTTAATTGATAAGATTGTGCATCCTAGAGGCCAAAATCATTGAAGCTTGGAGTCACCACACCTCTCAGTCCCACGAAAATGCACCTTTCAACTATAATCCAGATATAGGGACCGATGACATGGGACAGTTATTTCAATTCCCATCTATCTTACCAGTTCAGGGCATTCATTTTACAACTGTCCCGGGCGCCGATGATGAGAGGGCATTTCTATGCATATGGAACAAGAACGCCGCCTCTTTTCTGTTAGCTTCTACAACGTCGGGGAGACGGCCCCTATAGATAGTAACAAACCCATCATGCACAAATGGCTATGGCATTTCAATTTCAAAATTAACGTAGTCGACCCAGACGACGAGACGCACTCCATTATGGGGGCTTACTGGCCACACCCTGTTGAAAGCCCTTGCCAACAACGACCTCATCAATCCGGGCTCACATCGCCTGGAGGATCTTGTTGCCTGCTCTGCTGAGTGCAAGGTCAGTGTCACCGTCGATAGTCTCTAAAAACTTCCTCCCCGTTCCGAAGATGAGCTCTACATTTTGAAATCTAACATGCCAGGCTGGGCTGCCAACTCATTCTCAACCATGACCTCTGAAAAATCTCAGCAATATTGTGTAAATCGATAAAAAATTAATACATCGTTGCGTTAATGTAGTATGTGACGTATAAGATTACACATGGTTCTACATTTATTGCTCCATTTAGCAGTTTTCAACTGAGATTAAAACAGTAAGGGCCCGTTTGGCGAGCGGAATACAAGCGGAATAGGCATATGTAAATTTCAAAAATTTTGAATTATTTGTTTGGATGCACCAAAATAGAATTGGAATACGAAGTAAAAATGGAATTTGTATTCCATTTTTTGCCCGAAAATGGGGTTTTGCAATTCTACCAAAATAGGTGTTATTGGAATACGTATTCCTATTCCATTTTTTTAAATTTTAGAAAACATAAATTTTGAGGTCCGCAAATTCCCATCAAATATTGGTTGAACCAAACGGAGAATAGGAACACGTAGCCCCATTTTCTATTCCAAAATACATATTCCTATTCTCGCAGCCAAATGGGCCCTAAATTGTATGGGGTTTAGACGGACAGGTTTGGGCTGAAATGCCCACCTATAATAACCTATTGGCTAAAAAATGGTTATGAGTATAGTGTATTAAAACGTCTATGAGGTTAAACTAGTGTATTTTGATTTTTTAATGCAATTTGACAAGGATAAATCATTCCAACAACTAATTAATTAATAATTATATAATATCATATAAATGTTCTTATTGTCTTTGACGGTATAATTTAAAATGAAATATGTTTTTATTTCTATTTGTTTTGAAGTGAAAAAATACACTCTTTCTCAATTTGCTTTTGGTCTTTTCCAACACTTGATATCACAACAAAGTTGATGAGAGTTCTTAATTGAGTAAACTATCATGAGGATCTCAACCTTCTCTATGTAGAACTCCAAATTAGATTAATGGATCTTACTAGTTATCTATATAATTGATCTTTATATATTTGCAATAGATTAAAATACATACACTTTTTTTTGGCTCATTCTCAAAGGATTATTTAATCTAATGTTTGGAAAATGAAATCAATTATGCATATAATTTTGCAAAAGAATTTGTTTTTAATATGATCTAATATTATAATTTAAGGGATTATCGTTAATTTTTATTTTTTATTTTTATATTGAGTCAAATTTGTAGAATGTAGAACTAATGTGAATTAGTTTTGCATATAATGGAAATGATTCCTAAACTTCTAAATTTGAACTTTTTTCCTCGATCTTTGTAGTTGTTATGAGTCAACTAAATGTCGAAATGTTTCAAATTACATGTGGCATATAAAAGAAAAATCCCCAATTCATTGTGATCTAAGTGTATTCCATAATTATTTGTTGACCTCAATTATTGGTATGGTTGTGATTATCAAACTATGGAAAGTAAAATTAGGCATGTGTTGCGTCCTACAAAGATTTTAAGCATCGTATTGATTGAGGGAGAGAGAGAGAGAGAGAGAGAGAGAGAGAGAGAGAGAGAGAGAGATGCATTATATTAGGTCTTTCTATTTGTATTTCATGTTTAGCATTAAGCTTGACAAAGTGGATGTCAAGATCATTTAGCATTTTTAATATTTAGATAATTGAGCTATCATAGTAGATTGTAAATTTCAAAGAAATGTTGGTACTTTTTTAAAGGAGGACCATGATGGTCATCTTATCTATGACCATGAAACATGGTGGTTACTTGAGTTTACAAAAAGGTGTATTAAGGTTATCTCTCGAAATGATAATTTTGATGAGATTATTGTAGTAGTATAATTATTTGCATGGAGGAAACTATCTAACTTAATTTTTTAATGTGAATATCACACTATAGGTGGATTTTTAGCCAAAACTAGCAAATTACTAAAAATTGGAGAGAGATTGGGCTTGAAAGTTTAGTTTGTCAAATTTTATAAGGCTCGAGCTCCATCACACAAATAGAATGATTGTATTAAACATAATATACCACTAACCCATTGTATTTTTTAAAAATATACTCAATGTGGTTGAATCAAATGAGGTTATATAGATTGACTCATATATGTATAATACTTCTAAAATCTACTAATCACTACACAAGATTCCCAACCTAGATTCACAATTGGGGTCTACAATTGAATTTATTGAGCAAAGGTATATCTAATCTACATGACCTTCAATATACTTGACCCATTAATAAATAGTGAATGTCTCATATATTTTGGAGATTACTGGAGAGGAATGAACACCTTCTCATAGAGACGTTATCTTGTCTCCATTGTACAAAATAATTTTTTTTTTTTTGGGGATAACTAATAATGAGTGTGTTATAGATATACAAATCATAACCAATTACTTACATTGAGGCTTATGTGAAACCCAGAGGGACTTCTAATATACCTGAAGGTATATGTAAGATCAAGGTGTAAAAAATACTGGTGTGTATTATTTGATATGCATGTTATATGTTGGATTGAGTGTTTTATTAGTCTTTTGTAAGATACATCTTTCATAGTCCATTACACTAAACTTATCAATGATATATTATTATATCATTGATGTGTTTTGAACTATGTATCATGGTTTTTCATGTGATATTTTACAATCGTTAGTGTTTTCTTGATAAGCTTTTCTATAGCCATCTAGGTTCTTGACAATGTATCATGTTAGTTTTATGTTATTTAGCTCGGAATATGGAGTGGAGTTTCTTTAAAGCAACTTGAGTTGGATATTTAACAACGATCATATTTTTATTCTTTAAAAGAATATTTCTAAGTTTGTGAGTTTGAGAAAAATAAGAAGTGATTTTATATATTTTTTTGTTAGAGTAAAGGATTCATTTCATTTAATTTATTAAATTACCTTTACTCCCTACTTAAGATTTCACCTTATGCACATGCATTCTCACTTGATAATTAAAAGTTAATTATTAAATGTCATATAACTCTTAGGGTTTCCCTTTTAGGTTTTACGATCTTCTTCTATAAGGATTGATCCATTGTATATTTCTATTATTCTTTTGTCTAATAATATATTCTTGCATATTTCAAAGCCAAACCCTTGCCTTCTCTTGTCTTTTTCTTCTCTATGACAAGTTCTTCCATGTAGGTATTCTACTGGATCTGTGGATTTTTTCTCATCGAATCCTTCATGGTATCAGAGTTGGATCTACTATAGCTTGTTTGAGTTTATTGAAGAAAGTAGGAACAAGGGTTTGCTGGATCATATCTAACATTTTTCAAGTTTTTTTTTGTGGAAATAGGGGGGTCTCTGAATTTTGGGGCACTTTGAGTCTAAACAATATCACTGTTGGATTTAGAGCATGTCTAAACCCGTATTTTCATATAAAACACTTCAATTTTGGCCACAGTTGACAGTGGAGGCAAAAAAATTGTATACATGGGTCATACGACCCCTAGCACACATTTCGATGCAAATTTTTTTGTTAAATGTGTTTTTTTAAAATGTATTGTCACACAGCTGCCAACGCGCCACCCGTATAATTCATGGCCAGTGCATCACCAAGGTGTCACCACGACCTCCTGACTCCACTATCGTCGCCCGACCCATGCTTTGCCTTTGCTCAGATCCATCACCTATGCACCACCAAGCCAGCCCCACTTAGATGATGGTCATGTGGACACCTTAGGAGGCTTTTTTAAGCCCTTTTTTTTGGCATAATAGGGTACCATATGGCACACTCACCTGATTTGGTTGCCTCACTTTCTCTAAGTGTTACTACATATATTGCAGTTGGTGACTCCACACATTTTTTAGTTTCAGGTTCTCACACTATCTCTTTGGAGGGTGGTTCCCTATAGGATGTTCTATTGGTTCCTTCCATTTCTATGAACCTATTTTCTCTCTATCAGATTTTTCATTTTGGCTCTAGTAAGACAATTGAGTTCTTGCCACATGATGTGGTTATTAACTAATTTGAGACCTCCACGATCTTGATTTGGTTGTTGATTTACAGTCTCACTTATATTAGTTTGACAACTTCGAGAGCTCTGATTCTATAGGTATTTCTCTTGTTTCTCATGCTGATACTGTGAGTAAACTTTGGTATTAGCCTTTTGGCCATGTCAACTACAGATCTCTACAACAGATGAGTACACAGGAGTTAGTGATTGGGCTACCTTAGATCTCTTGTACTAACGATATTTGTCAAGGTTGTGCACTTGGAAAACATCACAAAGATCATTTTCTAGTAGGTAGATCCACACATGCTAAGGCACCATTGGAGTTTATACACAATGATCTATGCCATTTCCCACTCTAAATTTTTTAGGTGCTCGATATGTGCTTACCTTTGTAGATGACTTCTCTAGATGCACATGGGTGTACATTATGAAGTAAAAGTCTAATGTTTGTAGTCATTTCAAATCTTTAAGAAATTTATGGAGAAGCAGTCTAGTCTTTCTATTAAGCATATATGAATTGACAATGGCAGGGAATATGTGAATCAATCTTTCAGAGATTTTTGCACTGAGCATGGTTTACATCATCAGTTCACATTTCCCCATACCCCTCAACAGAATGGGGTTGATGAGAGAAAGAACATAACATTATATGCGATGGCCAATTATATGAGACAGTCCCAAGATATGAGTTCTTTCTTTTTGGGTTGAGGCTATCAATTGTGCCAACTATATTCAAAATCAAATGCCTCGCAAGGCATTGCAATTTGATTCCTTAGGAGGCTTGAACTCATGTCATGTCTGATGTTTCTATATTTTGTATTTTTGGTAGTGAGGCTTGGGCATTTATTCCATATACAACGAGGAAATCCATGAAGAGGAAGAGTCAACCACTCATATTTGTTGGCTATTGCGAGGATGTGAAGGTGTGCCAATTGTTTGATCCTAATTCGAGAGAGGTCTTATTTCGACAAGATGTCCAGTTTGATGAGCGTTATCCTCTAATGGATCCTCCATCACCAGCTTCTCCCTCACTATCCAGTACTTCATCTTCTTCTCTATAGGATTCCTTATCCTTCAAGGAAGATCTTGATGATGATCCACCTTCCCCTCATCCCCCTAATGTTCTGCAAGTACCCAAGTGGGCTCGTAATAATGTTGATGCAGTTGGACCTATAGCAAGAGATCCTTCAAATTCTTGTCACACTCGTGCTCAGACATCTAGTACTAGACTATTGGGTCATGACATTTAGATGATCCACAAAGTTTTTTTTACGGGTGACAGGACACTCATATTAGGATAGGGCTATAGATGAGGAGTACTCTTGCTTGATGAAGAACCACACTTGGGATCTTTCTCCTCTTTTGAAAGGAAGAAATTTGGTCTGGTATAGTTGGGTGTACCATACCAAGTATGTTGAAAATGGGTCTATTGGTAGGTATAAGGCACTTCTTGTTACAAAGGGCTTTTCACAAGTGAAGGGTATTGATTACTCCGAGACCTTTTCTCTTGTTGCCAAGATGAATTATTTTCTCCTTGTCCTCTCTCTTGTAACTTCTCAGGGATGGATAGTATTTAGTATGGATGTGAAGAGTGCCTTTTTGCATGAATACCTACATAATTGTATCTATATGGAGTGCCCTCAAGGTTTTGTGTAGGACTCTTCTATGGTGTGCAGACTTCGAAGGTCCTTGTATGATCTCAAATAAGCCCCTTAGGCTTGGTATGAGAAGTTGGATTCCTTCTCGCTTGCATCACACTTCACACACTATCATTTTGATCCTATAGTGTACATTCAGCGCCATGGGGCTGATCTATTGATACTTGTGTTGTATTTTGATGATCCTCATTTTACAAGTAGCTCACCCTCTATGATTTAGAGTGTTCAAAGAGCTTTGAGAGAGAAGTTTGAGATGATAGACCTTAGACTTGTGCACTAATTTTTAGGCCTATAGGTTGTTCAGGTTTTAGATGGGATATCCATACTCCCACAGAAGTATGCTTTTAATATACTTCAAAGATTCAACATGCTTGATTGCAAGCCTGCTCCCACACCTTTTTAGTTGGGTGTTATTTTGTCTACCACTTGCTCTACTCATATAGTGGATTCCACTTTATATAAATAGCTTGTGGGTAGTTTTTTGTACTTAGTGCACACACGTCTTGATCTTTCCTTTGTGGTTGACCTTGTCTCTCAATTCTCCCATAATCCTCATGAGAGTCATTAACAAGATACAAAACATATTTTGAGGTATATATGGGGTACTACATGTTATGCCATTCACTACAAATCAGGGGATCCTTACATTGATGGTTATATAGACTCAAATTGGGCTAGTGATATTGATGATCAAAGGTCTACTTCTAGCTTTATTTTTTGTCTTGGTTCTGGTCCTATCACATGGTCTTGCAAGACAAAGCATCCTCACACATTATCATCTACAGAGGCAGATTACTGGGTAGTTGTGCTAGCTATTTAGGAGGTTTTATGGTTTCGACATTTGATGATAGAGTTTAGATTTCCCCCTGATAGTTCCACCTTTCTTTGGTGTGACAATCTAAGTGCTGTTCACATTTCCCACAACCCAGTTGAGCATCAACAAACCAAGCATGTTGAGCTTCATATGCATTTGATTTAGGATGACTCTCTTAGCTTGGAGTATATTCCCACTATTGAGCAAGTTGTAGGCATCTTCACTAAACCCTTTGCATCCCCACTATATCTTCAACTATGTTCTATGATTGGGGTGAAGGAAGTTCTCCTTGGGGGGGTCTTTGTGATGAGTCCTTACTTCCTTCTTTTGTTTTTAGCATTCTTCTATCTCTTTTTGGAGTAGGGTTTTTTCCCATGAGATTTTTGCTATTTCTCTATTTTCTAGAGATTTGGTTGTGTTAGGTACCTCATCAGGCCATGTTGCTAGGACCCATTTATGCTTTCAGCATTATAGTTTCCTTTCTTTTTCTTGCATCATTGCTCATCTTAAGGGGGGGGTGTTAGAGTAAAGGATTAATTTAATTTAATTTATTAAATTATCTTTACTCCCTACTTAAGATTACACATTATTCACATGCATTCCCATTTAATTATTAAATTTCATTTACCTCCTAGGTTTTATAATCTCCTTCTACAAGGATTGATCCATTATATATTTCTATTATTCATTTTGTTTGATAATATAATCTTTCATATTTCAAAGCCAAACGCTTGCCTTCTCTTGTCTTTTTCTTCTCTATGACAAGTTCTTGCATTCAGGTGTTCTATTGGATCTGTGGATTTATTCTCATCAAATCCTTCAGATTCAAAACCAAAGAAAGCAAAAAAAAAATCATTTTCTTACAAGCTAGGTAAAGCAATTGAGATCTATATATGTAAGGTTGCAATAGCAAACTTGTATTAGATTCTATTATATTCTCGAAGAGAAAGTTGGTTGTTAGGTTTTTCCCAAAATATGATTTTTTGGAAATATATATGTTATTATCTATGTGTGATTGGCTTATGTTATTTGTGTTTTCACTATTAGTTTCAACTAATTAACCCAAAGTATTAATTGTTCTAAATCAGATTGAGTTTCTTTCTGTGAATTTATTGTACAATTAATCTATAGTCGAGTTATTATAATTTAACATGGTATTAGAGCTATGAGCAATTTATTCAAATACTTTAGAATAACTGAAAGTGGGGGGGGGTGTTGAATTAGTTATCCAAGGTCCAAATGTATAAATAAAACTTTTGACAGCTTAGTGAACCAATAAAACATTTATACCCATACATGCAACTTATTGGATTATGCAATCACTAAAACTTGTATGTTACTATCAAAACAACTTGTAGGAATGTAAAGCATGAAGCACAACTAATTCATCAACACACTTGACACACTGATTTATGTGGAAACCCAAATTGGGAAAAACCACCAGTAACATGCTACTCCTTTTCACTCTTTTGAAGTGATGCCCTATGAAAGGCCAACCCTATTAAAGGTTACAATACACACTGTTAAATGTGACCCGGTTAAGGGATTTCAATCACCCTGTTAGAAGTGAGCCTTGTTAGAGGACTTTAAACCATTCACTTGGAATGCCACCTAGTTAAAGGATTTACAAATGACTGTTAGGTTGACCTTAATCCAAAGGATTGACCTTATACTGATACAATTGTTAGATAGTAACAGTAAAGCTTTGATTTGATACAACTTACAACTTCTCTTGCATATTACAGATGTTTGTTTAGTCCTCAATTCTACTTGGCCTTCATGCTTTGTAGCTCTCACAACTTCTTCACCCTTCAAGCATTCTTCTTCTTAAGCCTTCTTGCTTAAAATGCCATTGTAGACTCTTCTCTTGGGTCACTTGATGAAGAAAAACACTTAACTCCTTCTCCTCCTTAGGTTCTCGCACATGACAACTTTTGCTTCATTACCAGACATTCCTATAAATAGGAAATTAGGATATCTTCCCGCTCATTTTCCATCATCTAATTTAGATTTTTGGATGGATAAGGTAGGATACAATGTATTTATCCCATATCTTGTATCTCTTGTAGAAATTTCTCCTAGAATCCATTTGAATTTTCCTAAAATGGTTTACATTAAGTTTTGTGCTACCAGCTCATCAACCTTATCTTCCTTCTGGTTCACAAGTTTCAAGAAAATAAACTTGTCAGCTTAGATTTAGTGAATCTTTGATCTTTAACATAATGCAATAGCTCAACATTATCAACCTTCTGATGCTCGACACATATTGTGTTGCTCAACATCAACTGTAAAATCTATTGGCATCAACTAAAGTTTACTAATGCTTGGCATCAACTAAAATTTACTCAGCATCAACTATCTTGCTTAGCATCCACTAGAATTTGTTTCACTCACTTCAACTGACTTTCTGCTCAGCTTGCATTGACTTTGCTCGGTACCTCCTATTCACTTAGCCAAGCTTGGCAGACAAACTTTGTGTAACTTGTTCTTCTAAACTTTCTTAGTATAGCCAACATTTGTAACCTTAAGTAGATTATCAATACATCATGTCATCACTATCTTAATCGATCCTTGTACTTTATTACATAATCATAACTGAACCTTTCCTCTAGGTGCTATTGTTAGGTCTCTTATTGATGAAATCCTCTTCATCGATCAACTAAATGATAGTACTTGAATCTTGTAACTAGTTTTCTTACTAGCAAATAGCATCTTTGACATCAGTGACAAAATAATGATTGAAACACATAGTCTTCTTCAATAATCTCTCTCTTTCAACAATCTCTCTTAACAATGATCTTTTCAATCAGATTTCAACAATCTCCCTCTTTGGCATTGATGGCAAATCAAATTGATCAACCAAGTCAATCAAATGATGAACATCTTGTTCAAACAAACTGACTAAGCTAAAATAGTAAGACAATACCAAAAAGAAAATTTGCACCAAAATTTCTCCTTCTATCAGCAACTTCCATCTTTTGATTAGGTTACAAAACTCTTTCTTATAACTCCCTCTGAGCTCCTTCTTGTATCTTCCTCTTACTAGGTAGAAAAGGATTTCTCCCTCTTTCTTACATACATGTGTCTTCTTCTAATCAACAGCATTAGCAATTATATGATCTCCCTCTAAGATCAGTAGCTTCTCTAGCTTCTTTGATAACAATCTCTTGTACTTTCTCCCTCAACATTTATAAGGAATATCTCCCTCTCTGATTGTACATTTTAGCTCTCTAATCAATATCTCCTTTCTGTGATTACACTTTCTCTCTTTGATGTACTTTCTCTTTTTCTAATCAGTAGATCTCCCTTTCTGAATTTGATCAGTTTAATGTACTTTCTCCCTCTTTGACAGCAATGCCAAAAACATATACCAAAAACTTGTCATCTTAAAATATGCAGATATAAGCTTTTGCAGTTTCTTTAGCTTCTTCCTCTATCATCTTGCTCATGACTGATCTGTAATTACTTTAGGCAGCTCCTAAAGTAAGATCCTCTGCATCAATGTGTAATATATGAATATCAGCTTGTTTGATACAGGGCACTCCTCTTGTTGCTCAGATAGCCTTTGATAGGGGCATCACCCCTAATTTACCTCTTAAATACTCATGAGCATCCTAAGGTAATGGTTTTGTGAAGATATTGGCAATTTGCTCCTTTGAGTTAACATATTCCATCTTCACCTCTTTGTCTTGAACTAACTCTCTCAAGTAACGATACTTGATTGCAATGTGTTTTGTCTTCGTGTGCATGACTAGATTCTTTGATATATTTATAGCACTTGTATTATCACAATAAAGTATCATTGGTTCTGTGATTTCTTCCTTTATTCCTTTGAGTAGCTATTTGATCCATATAATGTTTGTGCAGTTTATAGCAGCAACAACATATTCAACTTTAGCAATAGATTGTGAAGTACAACTCTATTTCTTGCTAGTCCATGTAACTAGTCTCCTGCCTAAGAAAAATGCTCCTCCACTAGTGCTCTTTATGTCATCAATGTTTCCAGCCCAATCAACATCAATGTAGGCTCTTAGTTCAAACTTTTCATTCTACTTGTAGTATAGACCAAACTCTTATGTTCCTTTCAAATATCTTATTATTCTCTTCACAACCATTAAATGATTCTCCCTAGGATTAGCAGAGAATCTTGCAACTATCCCTGCAAATAATGTAATATCAGGTCTACTATGTACTACATATTGTAATTTTCCAATCATAGACCTATATAATGTTTGATTCACCTCAGCATAATTTTCATTCTTTGACAACTTGTGTCTTGTCACCATAGGTGTACTTACTGGATTGGAATTTTCTAATCCAAAAGTCTTCAATATTTCTTTGACATGCTTTGACTGAGTGATGTATATACCATACTTCATCTAATAAACTTGAAAACCTACAAAAAAATTGATTTCTCCAAACATAAACATTTCAAATTCTTGCTTCATCCGATTTGCAAAATCTTTACATAAAGCATCTTGTCCTCCAAATATGATATCATCAACAAATATTTTAGATAGCAAAATAGCTTTGCCTTTCTCTATCTTTATGTACAGATTGTTGTTATCATTAGTCCTCTCAAATCCAATTTTCACAAGATAAGTATGAACTGTCTCATACCATGCTCTTCTTGCTTGTTTCAAACCATATAGAGATTTTTGTAGTCTACATACCATGTTCTTATTGTTATCATCAACAAAACCTTCTGGCTATTCTATGTAAACTTATTCCTCTAGTATGCAATTCAGAAATGCAGATTTAATATCCATCTGATAAAATTTGAAACCTTTGTATATAGCATAAGCAAGTAGAGTTCTTACTCCTTCCATTCTAGCAATAGGGGAAAATGTCTCCCCATAGTCAATTCCTTCTTCTTGTGCATATCTCTTGGAAACTAATCTTGCTTTATTTCGTGTGACTTCACCATTTTCATCTAGCTTGTTTTTGAATACCCACTTGGTGCCAATCACATTGTTGTCTTCTGGTTTAGGAACCAGAATCCATGTTTTATTCTTCTCTATCTATTCAATCTCTTCTTCCATGGCTGTGTACCAGTCCACGTCTTCTACTGCTTCTTTCACTATTTTGGGCTCCTTCATGCTCAAAAAACATGATTCACTTCTAAATTTGTTTCTCATCATTGGCTTGACATCTCTATCTCTAATGATTTGATCAGCTAGATGATGTCTTTTAACATATTTAGACAATCTTGGCTCAACTCTTGTTTCTTCATTTTGTCTTTTAGCTTCAGAATCACTGTGTACATCTTTGTCAGGTATCTTAACATCTCTTTCATGTGTACTAATCGTAGAATCAGAATGTGCACCCCCTTCATTCTATAACTCGACATCTGAATGCAACTTGGCATTCATAAGATGTGACTCGACAGTCACTAAAACTTGCTGTTGGTTTGTATCTTGATTTACAACATCTTCCTCAGCAGGCATTCCTTCATAAAAGTATACAAATGATTTGTATCTTTCTGGTTCTTTCATAGGTTTAGCCTTGTGTACTTCTGTATATTCATCAAAATTCACATTTGCACTTTTCACAATTTTTTTAGTGTTAGTATTCAAACACTTATAAGCTTTACTTCTTGTGGAGTATCCTAGGAATATACCTTCTTCACTTTTTGCATCAAGTTTGCCATTCCTAACATCTTTAAGAATGTAACACTTACTTCCAAATACCTTAAAGTATTTTACATTGGGTGAATATCCATGCCATAGTTCAAAAGGTGTTGAATGAGTACCTTTCTCGATTTGCACACGGTTCAAAATATTGATAGTTGTACTTACAACTTCTCTCTGGTATTTCAAAGTAACATTCTTCTCCATCATAAGTGTTTTGGCATAGTTCGTTATAGACCTATTTCTTCTTTTCACAATTCCATTTTGTGGAGGGGTCCTAGGGGCAGATGTCTATCTTTTGATTCCTCTGTCATTACAGAATATCTCAAACTCATTTGATTTGAATTCTCCTCCTCTGTCTGATTTCAAACATTTTAGACTCTTAGCTGTTTCTTTCTCAACTCTTGCCAAGTACCATTTAAACATTTGAAAAGCATTAGATTTTTGTTTCAAAAACATAACTGTCATCATCCTAGAATAATCATCAACAAACAACATTATGTACTTATCTCCTCTATAGCTTTGCACTTCAATTGGTCCACACAAATCAGTATGAACAATCTCTAGTATTTATTTAGATGTATAAGCTTTACTCTTAAAGCTTGAATTTGCTATTTTTCCTAACTGACATTGTTTTCACATTACATTTTCAAGTTTGTTCAACTTAGGTAAACCTCTAACTTTCTTCATGTTACTAATACTAATCAAGTTATCAAAGTTAACATGACATAATATTTTGTACCAAAGCCATACATTATCAAATTTTGCAACAAGACAAGTAGCATCCTCTATATCAAGATAGAATATATTACTCCTAGTTTGATCACCTTTTTTAATCAATTTCCCATTTGTGTCATATATCTTAGTAGTCTTGTTTCCAAATTCAACCTTGCATCCCAAATTGTTCAGTTTTGATACACTCAACAAGTTATAGTTTAGTCCTTCAACATAGTAAGCATTGTCACGTGAAATTTTATCTATGAGTTTGATAGAACCTTTTCCTTTTATCAAACATGGTGCATCATTACCAAATCTTACACTATTTCCATCATAACAATTCAAGGGAATGAACTTACTTTTGTCTCCATTCATGTGATGCAAGCATCCACTGTTAATGATCCATCTATCATTTTTGTTCATACAAGTCACAAGTGTAGTTGCCTCATCTTCATCAGATTCATCCTTCATTGCAACATACACCACTTCATCATCATGTTCATCAGAATCATCCTTGGTTTCCTCTTCAGCAATGTAGCATGACTCTTTGCCTTTGTCTTTTTAATCTTTGTTGTCATCTTCTCTTTTGATCTTGTACTTATCACCTCCTCTGTAGTTCTTCTTCTGTGTACATCTTACAGCAATATGACCAACCTCATTGCGATTGAAACAAATGATGGGTAACTTACCTTTGAACTTTCCTTTACCTCTGTGAAATCTTCTTTCAATTAGTGCTTCCAATTGTTCAACATCCTTCTTATTTATATCATTATCATTGGATACATATTTTATCTTTCTCTTCTTCTTCTTCTTTTGCTTCACATCATCTGAGTCCTTCAATAATAGCCTAGCTTTAAAAGCATATTCTAGGCTCTCAGGTTTGTAATTATCAAAGTTAGATAGCTCAAAAGCAGTGAGTCTACCTACCAAACCTTCAAGGGTTAGATCATTTCTTGGAATACATCTTAGTTCTTGAATTGCAGAAACTCTAATAGCATAAATAGGCAATAGTTTTCTCAAAACTTTGCTTAACATAGTATCATCATCTATGTGACTAGTAGCTCCTCTTATTGCACTAACAACTTCTTTTGCTCTAGCAACATATTGAGAAAAATTTTCACCTTCTTCCATTCTCATATCATCAAACTTACCTTAGAGGCTTTCAGATTTGGCTCTTTGAACATTTTTGTCTCCTCCATAGATGGTGGCTAGGGCATCCTACATTTTCTTTGCATTGTCAAGACCTTTGATATCATCAAACTTGGCATAGCTTAGAGCAGAGGCAATCTCCAACATCGCATGATTGTGTTCTTTCTTCTTCTTCATATCTTCATTAGTTAGGGCTCCAACTAGATCAACATGTTCCATTGTAATGGTAGATTGTGCATGATCTCCAAGTCCTCCAAGGTGTAGCTTCATCAAACTTTTCCTTGTAGGAAAGTTATCTCTAGTGAGCTTGGGCACTTCTCCTTTAGACATCTAGATCTTTGTGCTTCTAGTACCTTGAAACTAGTCTTCTTAAGCATATGGCTCTGAAACCAATTGTTGGAATACTTTAGAATAACTGAGAGGGGGGAGGGGGTGGGTTAATCAGTTATCCAAGTTCTAGATGTATAAATAAAACTTTTCACAGCTTATTGAACTCATAAAACATTTATACCCATACATGCAACTTACTGGATTATGCAATCATTAAAACTTGTATGTTACTATCAAATCAACTTGCAGAAATATAAAGCATGAATCACAATAGATTCATCAACACACTTGCCACACTAATTTATGTGAAAACCCAATTTGGGAAAAACACCAGTAACATGCTACTCCTTTTCACTCTTCTAAAGTGATGCTCTATGAATGACCAACCCTGTTAAAGGTTACAATACACACTGTTAAATGTGACCCAGTTAAGGGATTTCAATCACCTTGTTAGAAGTGAGCCTTGTTAGAGGATTTTAGGTTATTCACTTGGAATGCCACCTAGTTAAAGGATTTACAAATGACTGTTAGGTCAACCTTAATCCAAAGGATTTACCCTAGACTGATACAATTGTTAGAGAATAACAATAGAGCTTTGATCTGATACAACTTACAACTTCTCTTACAAATTACAAATCTCTGTTCAGTCCTCAATTCTACTTGGCCTTCATACTTTGCAGCTCTGACAGCTTGTTCACCCTTCAAGCATTCATCTCCTTAAGCCTTCTTGCTTAACATGCCATTGCAGACTCTTCTCTTGGGTCACTCGATGAAGAAGAATCCTTAACTCCTTCTCCTCCTTAGGTTCTCACACATGACAACTTTTTCTTCGTGACTAGACATTCCTATAAATAGGAAATTAGGATATTTTCCTACTCATTTTCCATCATCCAATTTAGGTTTTTGATTATATTAGGTGGGATACAATGTATTTATCCCATATCTTGTATACACTTTTAGAAATTTCTTCTAGAATCCATTTGAATTCACCTAAAAATGGTTTACATCAAGTTTTATGCCACTAGCTCATCAACCTTATCTTCCTCTCAATTCATAAGTTTCAATAAAATAAACTTGTCAGCTTAGACTTGGTGAATCTTTGATCTTTAAAATAATACAACAGCTCAACATTATCAACCTTCTAATGCTTGGCACATACTATGTTGCTCAGCATCAACTATAAAATCACTTGGCATCAACTAAAGTTGATGCTAGGCATCAACTAAACTTTACTTGACATCAACTGTCTTGTTTGACATCTACTAGAATTTTCTTTCACTCAGCTCCAACTGACTTTCTGCTCAACTTACATTGACTTTGCTCGGCACCTTCTGTTCACTCGGGCAAGCTTGGAAGAAAAACTCTGTGTAACTTGTTTTTCTAAACTTTCTTAGTGTAGCCAACATTTGTAACCTTAAGTAGATTATCAGTACATCATGTCATCACTGTCTTAACTAATCCTTGTACTTCATTACATAATCATAACTCAACCTTTCCTCTAGGTGTTATTGTTACCTCTTATTGATTAAATCCTCTTCATCGATCAACTAAGTGATAGTACTTGAATCTTGTAAGCAGTTGTCTTACTAGCAAATAGTAGCTTTGACATCAGTGACAAAACAATGATTGAAATACATAGTCTTCTTCAACAATATCCTTCTTTCAAAAATCTCTCTTAACAATGATCTTTTCAATCAGATTTCAACATAATTAACATGGTATCAGAGCTATGAAAGATTAGCATGGTATCAAAGAAAAGGAAAATAAAGCCAAGATTTGTGACACAATTTTAAGAAAAAAAATTGTCTACAGTTTCTTTTATGCTTATGCCAACTAATGTTCAAATAAAGATGGGTTGCAAGGTGGCTATGGTGATCATTCTCTAGAATAGGGTTTGGATGATGCAAATCCAATGAGTAAGGATGGGTTGTTTAGAGATACTAAGGAAGATATTTCCTCGGTATATTGAGAGGAAGAAAATTCCTAGATATGTTGAGAGGAGGAGATTTCCTAGATATACTGTGAAGAAGATATTTCCAAGAGAATTTGGGGAAGAAGGGGAAAGAATATTTTAGCAAGGGATGTGGATGCAATTATTCTTATGGATAGAAACTGCTATACTTTTTGTTGTGAATTTTTCATATTCTTCCAAAGATAGTTTTTAGCACAAGTTTTTGTGTGCACATTCACTAGGAGTTGTTTCTTAGTAGAGAGAGGATTGTTAGACTAAAATTATTTTTGTATAACTATTGTGGCAATCTTACAATCTGTTAATGCTCTTGAAGATAGATAAAAGGTGTAGTTGTAGGTTTTCTTCATTAGAGATTATGTAGATAATTGGATGGTGAAACTCTAGTACTTTTCTATTGACAAATAGATAGCAAATATGCTGATAAGGCTTTGGTGTAGAAAAAGTTTATATTGTTAGAGATAAGTTGGGTGTTGTGCTAAACACCTTCCTCACTAAGAGGGAGTGTTATTTTTGTTGTTGTTTAGCTCAGGACATGGAATGGAGTTGTTTTAAATCAACTTGAGTTGGATATTTAGGAATAGCTTTGTTTTTATTCTTTAAAAGAATATTCCTAAGTTTGTGAGTTTAAAAAAAATAACAAGTGATTTTATATATGATTTAACTTCAAGAAAGCAATAAATATTCTTTTCTTGCAAGCTAACTAAAGCACATGGGATCTATATATGTAAGGTTGTAGTAGCAAACTTGTATTAAATTCTAGTGTATTCTTGAAGAGAAAGTTGGTTATTAGGTCGAATAACATATCCAATAGTTGTAGGTCTTTCTCCAGACTAGAGTTTCCTAGGTATATATATGTTATTTTCTATGTGTGATTGGCTTCTGTTATTTGTGTTTCTCTTATTAGTTTTAGTTAATTAACTTAGAGTATTAATTGTTAAATAAATTAGATAGAGTTTTTTTTTGTGAATTTTTTGTGCAATTATTCTATAGTTCAGTTATGAGAATTTAACATACCATGTGATATATATGTTATATCTCTATATGTTTAGTTTATTGAAATGTTTCAATTTTGTTTACCATATTCAATATATGTATGATTATGTTATGCAAATTATGTTTATGAATTACTTTTGTGATGAAGGGTACTCCCCTCACTAATCCAAACACACATACAACACAAAAGAGAAATAAATAAATAAAATGCAAGAATAAAAACACTTGCTTTCTATTATCTTAATTGAAATGATATTACAATATATGGAAGGTAATATGCTACAACCACATGGGAATTTTCATTACAATATCAACAAGCTAAAACCACCATATGCATAATCAAAACTACCCCTAGTAACCTTCATATGTCTTCTTTATATTAGAAAGTTGAACTACCCTAGAAGGTTTTGGAAATTATAACCCCCCTTTGAGGTTGACCACCTTATATTATTTTCCCTTGCATTGGAATATGTTAATGATGTGTCGTAAATTGCTTTTGACACTCATTAGATATTTTAAGGCATTTTTTTCTCTCCTAAAGTATTGTAGCTTCAAGAGGTCATATCTTGCGAACCATTTACTTACTTTCTTATTGTAATTGAATTTTGAAAGCCTCTCAAAGTGCTCTACAAGTAGCACATTGTAGTAGCATACCATACAAGTTTTGACCCCTTTTAGGGCTTCTAAGGCCTTCAAAATTGAGCTCAAAGTTTTCACACTACCACATCAAAATAGAAAATTTAATGTCTTCAAAATCAGACTCAATCTTTCCATGAAACTTTACTTCCATGCTTAGATATCCAAAGTGAACCTCTAGGGAAGTAATTAGAACAATTTGTGTTCATATGAAAAATGTACTAAAAATAGTAAACTTGTCAAAAATAATTAGCTTGCCCAAAATAACCTCTATTGAAAAACTAGACAATATTTTTTGGGTTGATGTGTGATTACTCTTAAACCCTGGATGTTCTTGCATCAAACACTTGAAGTAGTTTGTGAAGTGACCTTATTACATCTCAAGTGCTCAAAAGAAAACCAGGGTAGTCAACCTCTTCTGTTGATAGCCACGATGAATCATCAATAGGTCATCATTTCCATTTGACCAAGTACTCTTCATAATTTTTTTATTTCCGTGCTTCATCCAATACAACTATCTAATATATCTTTTATCTCCTTTGTAGCTAAATTAGGAACTAGAATAATTCATTGTGCTTCTAAAATCTCATCTTAAATACTTCCTTCGTGATATTCTATCATATCTGGAATTTTAAACATAGGTGAAGTATTGAGGTCATGGACAACTATACTACATAAGCATTTCCTAAACAATGCTTCTTCATGATTTCACATTGTCCAAATTTCTTCATCTTAAGCTTATTGTATGTTCCTATTGGAAACCTCTATTTTTATAGATAAACCATGATTTCATCACCAATCTAAAATTTCTTATATCTCCTCTTCAGATTCTCCTTAGTCTTATGCTGAATATTCATCTTATTAATATGTTTTCTCACCTCTCCATGAATTTTCTTTAAGTATTATTCAAAGTATTTAGCTTCAACACTTCTCTTTTCACCATTTTCCAACTTCCTCAACTTAGAAGCATTTATGGAACTACTCCCAAGTACTCTTCATATTTTTTAATTTCATGTGCTTCATCCAATACAACTATCTAATATATCTTTTATCTCCTTTGTAGCTAAATTAGGAACTAGAATTGTGGTGCCTCTCCCATTTGACTTTTGTTAGTCATCCTGATGGATGCAACCTTCTGATCTTTTGTTGTGATGGATCATGATTGTCACCTTGAGTGGTCTACATCATTGAGGTGTTTGGATTTATGTTTCTGTATCAGTTGCTTTGATTATGCTTTTGACTGATCTTTGAGATTATGATTTGATTTTTGGTTCACTGAAGTTTGTGCCCGTGGTTACCAAGATCGATGTGGTATCATGAGGTTGTTCCGTGATTACCTTGAGATGTGTGCAGAGATTGCACTGTGTACTTTTTACCATGCTACACTGGACTAGGTTCCTGTAGCAGTGGTTAGTCACGTTTACAACTGTGTTTGCTTATGTGTTTTAAATACCTTTTTAATGCAGAGTAATCAATCATTATTAAATGCTTAAGTAATTAGAATGGATTGTTCATGTGGAATTATTTGGTTATGTGTTGCGGGCATTTACCTTGTTATATTTCTGATTAGAGAGATATTTGTTACTCATGTTATGTTTACATTTGAGATGACCCGAGGGTCAGATGTTACTCTTTGATTTCAATATCATAAGTATTAGACTACTGTTCAGTTAATCATATTGCATGATGATGCCATTTTGAGATGACAGTGTGTTTTATGATGATATCTGGTATTTGGACATACCTCTGATTATGTTATGTGATGGAATTAATGCTATGGTTATTTACTTCATCCCTGCGTTGTTATGCTTTATGCGAACGTGAGTGATGTAAATAGATTATTTTAATATAATTAAATAAATGGTTAAATTAGTTGATTTAATGCATTTATTGCTTCGGCTATGTTATTATATGCAATTGCACTTGATCGTGTTGTTTAGTGTGTAGGATTTATATCCTTGGCAGTGGCACATGGAGTTAGTGATTCAGCCTTTCATATTTTACCAATGTCGTCCTTATATGGTCGACATATCTTTAATTAAATGTTTAATTTAAACCTTTTGGTGATTAGTAAATCCGAACTCATTTGCATTATGTGATTAGACTAGTGAGTGTGTCTGTGCATTTAGAAGTTCGCATTTGTCGTGAAAGTGTTAAGTGTTTTTCTATATTTTTGGGGTTTTCGGGTTTTAATCTTTTCAGATTTAATTTCTGGCAACTTTGCCTTAGGTGAATTTCCATTACGGATAATAACCTATTTTTGTTTGGGTCAATTCAGAGTTTAACTACTCCAGCTAGCTATTTTCCAGAATCGACTATTCACCCAAAAAGTGAATAAGAATTGGAAAAGTGATTTCATAAATCACTTATCACAATTTGGAAATTGAAATTTGGAGAGCAATTTGGAAATCCTCTTCTGTAGGAATATTGTTTTGTTCGTTCTGGGAGTTGTGAGCGTGGGATCTTTGCGAGGTTGGTCTCGTTGGATTCAACTCAAGGAGTTCTTGCTTTGCCATCAGTTTCAGCAGTTTTGGTGAATTGATTATTTTATCGTGCGGGTTTCAATTTCTGCCCCTTTTTCCATCAGGTAGGGCCTTCCCGTTTTATTGGTTTTACTCTATTTCTGCTTCTGTTTCTTGTAGCTGTATGTTAAGAGGATGAGAACTAGTGTTCCCTTCCATTTTTGTTTGTTGGTTCTGCCCGGTTGGTCGGGTATGAACATTTTTCCTATTTTTGAAATGGGGGTTTGGATTTTTACGCCGTTATGCTGGCCATTTTTGCATACGGTGTTCGATTCCATTTATTTTTGGATTTTTGGGGTTTTTAAACCCAAAAGCCAAATGTGTTTTAATTTTGGAATTTTTTCTAAAATTTGGGGTTTTTACCTCGTTTGTGTGCCACCCTGTTTTCTCGAGTTTTCTTGGCACAATGTGGGACGTGAACCTTGATGATCCATTTGGATATCAGTCAGACCACTATTGCACTTTTATGTTGCATTGGGATGCATGTTGCATCCGTACTCCCAACGTTGTGTTCGGTTGAGTGATTTTAACTTGTTATGGTTTTTGTTGGACCTTTGCTTTTGTTTCATGAGCTTTAGGATTCGTGTAGAATCCATACTCTCGGATTGAGGCCGGTTGAGTAAGTTCATGACTGTTGGTCTTATTGCATCATTGGGATTCGTGTAGAATCCATACTCTCGGATTGAGGCCGGTTGAGTGATTTCATGATGTATGGTTTATTGGCTTTGGGATTCGTGTAGAATCCGTCCTTCCCATGTTTCTTTCAGTTGGGTGTTTTATTTGCATTGTGTTCTCATTCCTGTCCTTGTGTTATGATCTTCGTGATGGTGGTGCACCACACACTAGTACATCCACGTACATTTGTCGAGTGACTTGCGAAGCTCGATCTTCCATGGTACTTCTGGAAGTTATGATCATTGGGGTTGGGATGGGAGTTTGCATGCCCATGGGCACTTGTTGTAGGATGAGCATGGATAGGGTAGGGTAGCATATGGAGGGGGCTTCTAACTCGCAGCCTGGTGATCATTATGCCCAGAGGGTTGGCGAAGGAAGCTTTAATTAAGTGAAAATTAAATAAATGTGTGAATGATAATAAAACTTAAGATAATAAAAAGGTTTGGGGTGCAAGAGCCTTTCCATTGAAGGATGTTGAATTTTCACAATTCCTAACTTGGGCTTTTCGATGCCAAGCGACTCTCCATGATGTTAGTCCCTACATAGTATCCTATTGAGTGTCTGACCAGGACCTGTACTCCTTGCATTGTCTTAGATTCTTGGTTCAACCATCATACTGTCTAGCATGAGTGTTAGCCTTGGATGTTGTGCTTTATGTGTGTTTGTGGTTGGATCATTATCTCCATCAGCATGGCGGGTGTGGACCTACGGGTTCCACGTGGTTGGGAGGCGTAGCTACCTTCACCACTGCTAGGGATCGATGTACATAGACGATCTTTTGTCCTAGAGCGACCGTTGCTGGATGTTTTCACTTGGTACTTCGAGTTCCAGAGTATGCTTTCTTGTGATTTATGCTTTCAATGGGATGCTTGTATATCATGTTTAGATGTTAGTTTACTTGACGCATTCCCTTATTGTGATGTTTACCATATGATTAGATGATGTTATTTGATTTAGTAGTATATCTGGTGCTTACTGTTGTTTAGCATATGATAGGTGATGTTATCTACTGTAGGATTATCTTATGCTTTTCTACTAGCATGTTAGATTTCCTTATGCTTATATTGTTGCATTTTTTAGTAGTGACGTTCCTATTACGACAGTACTGACGATTTGGTCGGTGGCTTGGGATGTTACGTGCGGGGGATGGCTAGGACCCACGATGGTCTTATGATGCTATTGACGGTTGGGAGGAGCCGCATACTTGGTTATTTTGCTCATTGCAATGTTAACTATGTTATTGCGATGTTTCTTTCAGTTACTCTATTATTGTTCGAGTGCTCTCGCCTCAGAATGTGGATCTGGTACTCCCCAGTGTGGAGCTTTTTCTGTGTGTTTGGCCTTTTTCGAGTTTCTTGAAGTGTTTTTGTTTTCTATGGGTGACATTTGTTTAGCATTGTGCGACACTGTTAAAGTATCACACGCCCATAGAAAGAATGTCATACAATACTATAAAGTATTGCACACATTACTGGAGAAGTATCATACGACACTGGAAGAGTGTCGCACAACTTCATGAGAAATTCCACGCGATACTTTTCCAGTATCGCACGCCTTCTTGAGAAGTGTCACACACACTATGGAAGAATTGTTGCCCTCCCTTAGTAAAAAGTGTCGCACACCCTTTGGTTAAAACCTGCACGTGCCAACAACGGGCACTTTTTGTAGCATTCTGATCTTTTTGATAGTTGATTTGGATACCTTTTTGGGCGTTCTTCAAGCCTATGTTGTTGCATTTTGTATTCAGGAGGTTTCTTTTGAAATTCAGTGACGTATATTTAATTCCTTATACTTAAGATATATTTTAATATATGCGACAAATCGTTTGAGATAGGTTTTAGACCTCTCAGAGATAAGTTATGGATTCTAGGAAATTTCAGGGCTTCAGAAATCCAGACTTAGCCAATTTTTAGGGCTTCAAGATTTTAGGCTTAGCCAAATTTCAGGTTTCTGCATTTTACCCCAGCTTGGTGTTTTGTTGATGAGTGGTTGTTTCTTGTGCCCTCATCATGTGCGTTGTCGTTGTTGGCTTTGGTTGTGTGTGTCAGTTTGGTAGTGGCGTTTGGAGATTCATTGGTTGCTGGGATGGTGGTGAAGTCTTCCGTTGCGATCATTGTGATCCCTGTATGATGTTGTCATGTGCATTCATACTTGTAAAAAAAATAAAATTCTTGGCTTGTATTTCATCCTTGTTTCCAAGGATCTCCGGACGGGGCATTACAAGAATAATTCATTGTGCTTTTGAAATCTCATCTTAAATACTTCCTTTGTGATATTCTATTGTATCTAAAATTTTAAACACAGGTGAAGTATTGAGGTCACGGACAACTATACTTCATAAGCATTTCCTTAACAATGCTTCTTTGGGATTTCACATGGTTCAAATTTCTTCATCTTAAGCTTATTGTATGTTCCTATTGGAAACCTTTATTTTTATAGATTAACCATGATTTCATCGCCAATCTAAAATTTCTTATATCTCCTCTTCGAATTCTCCTTAGTCTTATGCTGAATATTCATCTTATTAATGTGTTTTCTCACCTCTCCATGAATTTTCTTTAAGTATTATTCAAAGTGTTTAGCTTCAACACTTCTCTTTTCACCATTTTCCAACTTCCTCAACTTAAAAGAATTTATGGGACTACTCCCATATACAATCTAGAATGGTGATTTGTCAATGCTCCTATTAATAGAACTATTGTACACAAATTCTTCCAATGGTAAAATCAAATCTCACCCTTTCTCTTTATCTCCTACTAAAACCTCAATAGATTTCCCAAAATCCTATTCACCACTTTTGTCTTCCCATCACTTTGTGGGTGGTGTGCTAAACTGAATTTCAAATCTATCATAAGTTTTTAATAATTTCCTCCAAAACTACCCAACAAATTCAATGTTTTGATCTAAAACTATACTTTTGGGTAGACCATATAGTCTCACCACTTATCTAGAAAATATTTTTTTCTATGTGAAAAACATCATTACTATTTCTAAAGGAATTAAACATGTCATCTTTGAGAACATGTCTACCAATGCAAGAAATGGAATCATGTCCTCTTTGATTCTTTGGTAAACCAAGAACAAATTCCGTACTAATATCTTTTCATGACTCTCTCATACATGTAATGGATCATATAACCATGTATTCTTCTTGATTTCTTTTTCCATCTGACATATTCTACAACTTTTCACAAATATTTTCAACATCTTGTTGCAATTGTGGCCAATAAAGATGCTCAATAACCAAATCAATGAACTTATCTCACCCAAAATATTTAATAAATCCTCTACTATGCTTCTCTTTGATTAGATTCTCCCTCATGGAACTCTTTGGAATACATAATTGGTTGACTTTAAAATAACATACCATCTCATTTTATAAAATCTATCCATCTAGTCCTATCTAGAGTAATTGGTCATGTACTAACTCTCTAGGCCTAGCCAAAATTAGGATCCTTTGGATACAAAATCTTCAGTTTCTAGAACCAAAAAAATTCAATATATACCTATGCAATTTATTTTCCCATCTAGCATATTCTACTACTTTTCACAAACATATTAACATCTTTTGATGTAGAGCGATGGCATGATAAGGTTGTTTTTTAGGCCAATCACAATTTTTTGATCTCCAAGAGCTTTTACCGATACTATGACCATCTACTCATAATGATCCTTTTTAAAGTTTATTCAACTCTAATTCAAGTGTCTTCATATCCTTTTTCTCAAACAAAATGAGGTTAGTACTCACTAATCACACCATGTTGATGTGTCTGAACTTTCATGTCAAGATACCCTTTGTGATCTCTTCCTTGAGTAGGTTTTGTGCACATTTCCTTAAAAATTAACTTTAAGGAGTGGTATTGGGGTCCATGGATCATAAAAAAATAAGTTTCAGAGCTTGCTAATACTCCTATGTTGTTCATTTAACCCCACAACCAATTTGTGTCATAAAAATTGTATTGGATGCAAAAAAAAAAATCTATAACCAAATCATAAGATAATTGGTTCCCTCCAATCACACCTTAGTTGAACAATACAAAAAATAACATAGTTTTTCAGGAAAATAAAGATTTTATCGCTTCAAATGCCACCAAATTATGCAAACATGTGCGTGTCTCCTTAATGTACACATATATAACCTCTATCCAACACCCATAACCAATTTTTAAACCTCATGAAATATTGGAGGAGTTTTACAATTTTTTACAACTTTTTACAAAAAAAATGCAGAAGTTGTCAAGCAATTTTTGCAACTTTGACAACACTTTTGCATTTTTTATGACTCTCACTTCTTAAAACCTTTGAAGGCATTTATTAGGACCATTTTAACCCAAGAAACATAAAGACACCTTAAAACACCAAAATCAACCCATTTTGATTCCTTTGACTGAGTTTGACCACAAGGTTTATTAGCACAACTTGTGTCATCCAGCCTCAAAATTAGGTCTTTTATTGCAATACAATTGTTTGATGGACCAAAAAAACCTAAGAGATTGATTGACATCATCTACACCCTCAAGACATACCAAGAGGGTATCCTATGATAAAGGTTCTCATACACCATACTCCAAAGGCCAAAAGAACTCAAGCCCCTCGAGTCTTCAAATCTGCAAGAATAGTTCCTATCTTGATAATGTCTTCTTTAGTCAACCATGTTGCATCTTCCTATGAGATATTTTTACATTTAAATATGTACTCATAGTAATTCTTGCTCCTTATTTTATTTACTTCCCTAGTATCAAGGATAAATTCAATTTCCAAGGGTTTCTTCTTAGGCAATTCTTTTGACCATGCTTGCTTTGTTGCCTCGTGTGTATCTACAACCAAATCACCATTAAAAGAACCTTTATATGCATATAAGTAAAAAAATAGTGAAAATGGATCATATGCCAATCTCAAGGGGAAATTCAATTTGATGGGCATTTTTTCCACACTTCTATAAGATCTTGCATGACCCTATCTTCTTCATCTTGAGTTTTGTATATTTCTCCTTATGAAGCCTATCCTTTTTCAAGTGTGTCATTACCATATCTCCTATTTGGAATTGGAGTTAGTGTCTCTTCTTGTATTTTTCTTGTTTATAACTATTCACATTATGTTCTAACTATTCCTTTACCTACTAGTGTATTTCCATCATGACCTCTACAAAATATTTTGCATGTGCATTTCTCTTATCGATGTCCTTAAGATATCTGAGTTCTAAAACACCTCTAGGGTGATTCCATAAACTATTTGGAAGGGACTCTTGCAAATAGTTTTGTTGACAAGGTCATTATAGGAGAATTTTGCTTGTGGTAGGATGTATCCCATACATAACCACGTTCCTTTGTTATACACATCAACAAGTTACCTAGAGATCTACTGATCACCTATGTATGAACATCAAATTGAGGGTGATATATAGAGGAGAAAGATAAGTTTGTCCCATGTTTCTTCCACAAAGTTCTTCAAAAGTGACCAACAAACTTTGAGTCTCTATCTAACACAATTAAAAGGTTCAATCCTTGAATCTTGACCATCTCTTTGAAGAATAACTTTATTATATGGGAGGCATCATGACTTTTCATGCATGACAAAAAGTGATCCATTTTATTGAATTTGTCCACAATAACATATATACTGCCATATTGTGCCTTAGCCCTAGGAAGTCCTAGAACAAAATCCATGCTTATGCATTCCCATGGTCTACTTGGGATAGGTAGAGGGTTATATAGCCTTGGATTTGAATTATATCCCAAATAACCTTTTGACACACAACACAAACCTTCTTACACCAGTCTATGACTTAGGCCAGTGGCAGAACCTTTTGACTAACTAAGGTTTTATCTCTCCCAAAGTGATTTACTAAGCTACCACAATTCTTTTCCTCGACAATACTTTCTCTTATATAATACTTTGGTATAAATAATTGACTACTTTTGAAAATTAAACCTTCTTGCACTAAGTACTCAGAGAAATCAATATGGTAGTTATTTTCAAATTTGGTGCATACCTCATATGCTTCCTTGAAGTTTTCATCTTCTTGATACATGTCTATGAGAGATTTGACTCCCATGCTTTCCAATTAAACTTTTTTCACTTCTAGGATCCTCCTACTAAATGCATCTATGAATTATTTATAACACCTTTCTTATGCTTGATTGTGAAAGTAATTTAAGCCTGCAAATATTCAACCCATTCAATATGTCTATGGGCTAACTTCTCCTGCTTATTGAAAACATTCAAATCATGGTTATTAGTATACACAATGCATTCTTTAGTTAAAAAATAATGCCTCCATTTTCTCACAGCCTGCACTATGGAATATAGTTCAAGATCATATGAGGAATATCTATGTTTTTCCTCATTGAGTTTCTCATTGAAGAAGGTACACATTTTCCTTCTTGGCTTAATGTTTCTCCTATTGCCAACTTGCTAGCACTGTAATCTATTATAAAATCTTTGTTAAAATAAGGAAGGATTAGTATGGGTTGTTGTGACACTCTCTCTTTCAAATATTCAAAAGATCTATCAAAGCTTCCTCAAGCTATTAAGATTACTCCAAAGGAATTTGGCTTTGATACAAATTGTTGAACACATATAGAGACAAAGAGGGCTATAGTGAGTCACTATTTAAAAAATGACTTAATTAGTAATAATTAAATAAAAGAGCTTGATACATTGCGCAAGAATATGCCATATTTATATAAAAATCTAATAAGGAAAAAACCACAGAGAGAATAACTCATAATATATGAACAATACTACAAAGAGGCTCATTGTCAAACTTACGTGAAATATTCACTATCTTCGGTCACTCTACAAATGGTTTATTGCAAAGACTCATTATCTTTGAGAAATATAAAAAAGGGACCTATAAAAGAGACTAGCTATGTCAACACATGATATACAAATGAATTATTATGTATAAAATTTCAACACTGCTTACAACAATATCTCTTAAATGTAGCTTCTATTAACTCACTACCTCAAATAATCCATTAACACTTCTGCACCAATGTTCACAATACACATATTATATTATTTGATAATCTCATATTCCACACTTTATACTTTTCACTAATTTGGTCTTGTACATATACTATCTAAATCACTATAAAACATCAATCAAGTCAACCAAAATAAGAGACAAAAAGTGTCCTGACAATTCAACCACCAAAAAACATTGTGGTGAAAATAATCCTATCTAGGAGATAGAGATGACCTAAATGATCATATTACATCTTCTAATGTAGTAACATCTAATGCATTACCACACATCCTCCAAAGTCAACAACATGGTAATACGTAGATGTCACATGTTCCACATCATTGGTTGGCATAAAAACTTAACAAACAATTAGAATTCCTCAAAGGATATCATAACAATGCATAATAAGACCCAAGTACCACTATTCAAAGTCTCCAAATCCTGTGAAAATCCCCAAATGAAAAAGAAAAAGTAGGAATAATCACCCTATTGGATGAACATCCATAAGAAATCCTAAAATCCAATTATACATGCAATGCATTGCCAAAGAATTCAATCACTATAACCTAGACCACATAGAGATGTTCCTTGAATATCTAATATCATTCCCAAATTCATATTTATTGTTTAATGTCAATCCAAGCTTCCATAACCATTTTGACACAAACTTATTCATAATGAGAAAGCCAAGAAACTTAATTATTCACTACATTACCATAAATACACTTATAGTACACTTCACTACATAAAATATTAATCGAGACTTTGAAAAAATATTATAAACATGCATTCCAAGATGCAACATTACAAATGTTAATGTGGACTATTATCCAAACTAGTTGTACAAATGTAATATCTACCCCTAGTTGACTTTTTTGTTGTATTGTCGTATTCTTTTAAGCCAATTTTCTAATTGTGTTTTATGATTATCGGTACTTGGTTATCAGATCGTTTAGATGTTCTTTCATGCTCAGTTGATTTACGTGATGAGTTATTTGGTTATTTCAGTTATTTCATGTGTTTATGTTTATCCTTTGGATGATGATATATGTATGTTCAGTTAGTGATATCAGTTATCTCATGATGATTAAGTTAGATAAATGATTTATATGCAGTTATATTATTACTTACCCCATACTTATATGTGTATGGTATACTTGTCTATTTTACTTTATGTATGATGTTTCTAACGTGGTTGAGGAAGGGAGTCATAGTCACCTGCTAGTCGGGATCTACACGATGCACCAATTTTTACCATTGTTTGTTTAGTTTAGAATATATGTGTTTGTACATACGTGGATTTTATGCAAATTGTAGGTACTGGGTCTCGACTCCCCTGAATTGCTAGGATGAGCGTACCCTATCGCAATATTTCAATGGTATAAGTGGGGAGATAATTATTGAGTTTGAATCCTAAACAAACCCTAAGCCAATTGTCTTAGAAAGTAGGACAAGTACTTGAGTTAGTTTACCCATCTGAATTCATCAAGTGACGTGAATTCATGATTTTGACCTTGGATTTTGATTATGTTCTTTGTCTTCAATCAAGTTGTTGTATTCAGTTTTGTGGGTGTGTGATGATTTTTAGTTATAATTAAATAAAATTAAAAGATAATTTGTTGATTTAATTTAATGAATCTTTTATTAAGGATATTTAATATTTAATTATATTTAGCTAATTGAGAAATTAATTAAATAAAAGAATTAAATTTAAAAGATTATATTAAAGTTATATTTTTGACATATTTATATTTATTTAATTTAATGATAATTATTTAAGAGTTTTATTTTAATAATAAACTCTAAATAATGTTTTTTTTATAATAGGTAAACGACCAAAGCCTAGGTTATTTATTATTATTAAGATTAATTATTATTATGTGTTAGTCATGAGTAGATTTGAACCCAAGACCTCTCCGATGAGAGGCTCGCAATTTACCGATGCGTTGTAGGCTCTTGCCTAAACTCTAAATAATGTTATTAAGTAAGTTAATAAATATATTATTAAAAGCATATCGTGAATTAATTAAATAAAAGAATAAAATTTAAAGATGAAGTTATAGTTCTAATTGTGGTGTAGTTATATTTATTTAATTTAATGATAATTATTGAGGAGTTTTATTTTAATAATAAACTCTAAATAATGTTATTAATTAAATTAATAAATATATTACTAAAAAAGATTTGAAAATTAATTAAAGAGAGAAAGCTAATTATTTAAATAAAGATATTTTGTAATTAAATATCTAAAAGAGTTGTGCATAAAAATGTTAAAGATAATGAAATATTAAAAGAAATTGATCAACAAGTTCCCTCGCATGATTGCACAATTAGAGCCCCAAATTTAGGGGAGAACTCCTTATCAGAGATTAGGAGTTCATTTTTCAATAACCAGGGTTTTGGAGAAGCAATTTCAGAGAGGGAGGTTTTTCATAAAGAAAGAGAAATTCTTGTGTACTCCGTGCATTGTCAAATTAGCATTAGATTCAGGTAGAATCTTGTGGTTAATTTGTGTAGTAGATTTCCATTTGTAAAATTCCTATCTTCTTCATGTCTAGAAAAAACTGTGTTTTGAGTTTTAAAATTGGGTGAAAACCCTTGTTTGCGAATCTACTATTCTTTGTTTTCGAAACATCTGTGATTGAATCTCATCTTTTGAAACCCTTATCTTGTAGATTTTAAAGATTTGTGTTCTTTATTAAGTTACTATTTGGAGTTGGTTTGGAAAAGATATCAAGATTTGAGTTGTAAACATTGATTGGATATCCATATTTTTCCTATTAGATTTGTATTACTATTTTTTAAATTTTTTAAAAAATGGTAATTTACCATAGTAAAATAATTACTATGATAATTTTTATCACATGTCATAATAGAAAATCAAAAAAATTGTGAACGCAAATCTTTTTTTTTTTTTTTTTGGGGGGGGGGGGGGTGGGGTGGGGCGGGGGGCACGGCTTTGAATCAGTTTATTTTACTTTTAAATTAAAAAAAAAAAAAAATTAATCTTTGGTTGGAGCTAGGTTACCACCCCCACCTCCCTACACCCTTGCCTTCTCTTTGCGGCATCATACAACAACTGCCAAGCAGTGTGTGGCTGCTGTAAGTAGACTGCAGCTACTATAATAATTTGCAGCTGGGTATAACATTGCACGATGCAAGCCGACGGGCCTTTAAAAATGTGGTTATGCGATTTGGTTTTTTTAAAGTTGTTTTTTATTATTATTAAATTTTATTGAATAAAAAGTTGTAATTTAGTTTTATAATAAGTAATAAAATTATTATTACTAATTTTAATATATAGTTATAATATTATTAAATTTAAATGTTTATTAATAATAATTTAATATTAAAATATTACTTTATTAATAAGATAATAAATATTTTTAATTAGTAATTAATTATTATTATTAAAATTATGATAGTAATATTTAATATTATTTTGGGAAATTGATAATCGGGTTTAAATCTATGAGTTATATTTGGATTATTTAATATTAAATATTGATTTAAATAAATGATCATTATGAACTTTTAGGGATACATTTTTTGTAAATGAAAACCAAAACCCTACTTGTATCATATGTCAAATCTTGTATTCTGAAAATGAATTGAATCATGAGAACAATGTTTAAACAATTTTCTTTATGATTTGTGTGGGTGTTGAGACTTACATGGACTCAAGAATGTTAGCAAAATCTGTGATTTAAAACGAAATAAAAATGTGAACCTTGTATTATAAATAAAAAATGTTATGAACTGTAATATTTGGAAATGAAAACAAAAACGTGAACCCTATTTGGAATTGAAAACTCTATAAACAATAATATTTGGAAAAGAAAACTGAAACCCTGGTTGTTATTGAATCTTTGTGTTTTGAAAATGAAAATGAGAACTTGAAAACCTATAGTAAAAATTAAACTACGTGTTTTCCAAAACCTTATGAATTATGAAAATAACTTTTGTATGTACCTTATGTGACATGTGATTTACTGGTGTTGGGTTTCTAGGGTTTGACTTAGCTTTGGCCAATCGGGATGTTTACCAGAGGCTTGGGAGTTTTGTTTTGTGATATCATGATGATGTTTTGATTACTATCTTTTATACCTGACCGTGGTGATGTTCATGTGTGTGCTATGATGAGTTTGATTAGATATTTTTGTTGGAATTACAATAGGAAAGGTAAACTTCTGGGGGGGGGGGAGTGAATCAGTAGTTTAAAATTGGATCCATAAAACTTTCGCCACATATCTATCACATGTAAACTGAAATAACATGTAAAGAAAATACATTTGAACCATGCAAGCATGTAAGCATTCACACACATAACACCAGATGCGATTACTCAAAAAACCCTCCAAGTGAGAAGGTAAAATTGGGGTGGGGATGACACCCACAAATCTTCACTACTGCAATAATAAAGTGTATCCAATGAAGGTTACAATGTTTTGACCATGAAACATGATCTACCATGTGAAAGGTCTGCCTTGTTAAAGGCTTACAAAGACTGTTATGTCTCACCTGTTGGATACACTTGTTCAATTGTGTGTTGTCTTTGATGTTACAAAAATGTCAAATCAGTTGGTAGACAGAGTCTACCGAGTTCAGTTGGTCAACAAAGTAAAATTCCAGAGTCTACCGAGCATTCCTAAAAAATACTCTGTGGAAACTGTGTCTACTGAGCTCACTCGGGCGTTGAAGGATTTTGTGGTAGAAGTCAGTGGCAATCGAGCTCACAAGGTTAGTAAAGGAAAGTCAGTGTTTATCAAGTTCACTTAGTCTCCAAAGGATTTTGCAGAGTTCATAGTGTTCACTAAGCTTTAGTTGGTTAACACTAGAAATCAGTTCTAGAACAATGTTTACCGAGCAAAGTTAGCCACTGAAGGATTTCATTGTTTTGGGAAATAAAGCTTAATTTTTTTATGTAATAATTGTAGCCGACTGAGGTAATGATTATTGGTTATTGTAACTTGTAAATGAGCCAACTTGATAATCTGAAAGGTCAAGTTGTGAATTCTAAAATGTAATGAGTGAGCATGCAAGTGTGTTGATTGTGTGAAGAGGAAAGTGTGAGCAAATTTTGAAGAAGGATAAGATATCCTTGAGGAGTAGTAAAGTTGTATTCGATCAAAAGAGGATCTAGTAAAGTAGAATAGAGATCTGTATCAGCAATTCAATTGCATCTCATTCAGGTTAATTCATTATTACTTTCTCACCACTGTAGCAGTGATTTCTAAATCTCTTAATAGAGTTGGTCTAATAGCGATTTTGTAAATCCTCTAAAAAGGTGATAGTTCTATTGAATTGTTCTAAAGACCTTTTACAAAGCCACTCCTAACAGGATGATTAAATCCTCTAACAAGGTCACACCTAATAGTGTGTTTTGTAACCTTTAATAAGGTTGGCTCCTAATAGGGCTCACTTTAGAAGAGTGAAAATTAGTATGTAGTTACTTGGTGGTTTTTCCCATATTGGCTTTCCACGTTAAATTTGGTGTCTCTTGTGTTCATGCTATTTCTTTATGCATGCATGTTAATTGCTATGAATGTTTAAGTTCTGTTAAAGATAACATACACTGCATCTACCGATTTACAACATTTTTGTGTATAGCTACCAAGTGACAGTAGTAACTAGTTTTATAAAGGGATCTGTGGATTTATTTTGTGGTAACTGATTCACCCCCCCACTGCCTCCCACCCCCAAGTTACTCCATCTATATTTCCAACAATTGGTATCATAGCTTTTGGTGCTTGTAGGAAGGATTTCAAGGATCTAAGCTAAAGATTAGGATGTATTACAAGAGGGAAATTCCAAGGCTTAACAGGGATAACTTTTCAGCATGGAAAGATCTCATGAGACTCCATCTGGCTTCCATTGGAGATACAAGATTGAAATATCTTGATGAAGAATATACAACTCCTTCTGGTACATTATCTATTAATGACATTGCTAAGAAGAAGACTCATAACACCATGATGATAGACATTGCATCAACCCTAAGCTATGAAGAATTTGATGATATCAAGGACTACAAAACTTCCTTTGCTATATGGAACAAGCTGAAAGATATCTATGGAGGTGATGACAATGTGAGGAGAGCCAAAGTAGAAAGTCTAAGAGGACAATTTGATTAGATGAGGATGAGAACATTGCTAAATATGTTGAAAGAGTCAAAGCAAGCGTCAATGCAATCAAGGCTTTTGGAGGAGATATCAAAGAAGAGATAGTCGTAAGTAAAGTTCTTAGAACATTGCTTCCCATTTATGCAATTAGGGTTTCTGCAATTCAATAAAGAAGATGTGAAGAAAATCATAAGATAAATTTAGAGGCCATAGTCGGAAGATTGACTGCATATGAGCTAGATAACTATGAAAACTATGTTCTAAAATGAATATGAAATTGTTCAAGAAGGATGAAGGGAGGATAGGAACTGGAAGCGGCTATGTGTGAGGGTTTCAAAATCTTGTTTTGCTACTGCTGGGCTATGCATGCATAGGGAGGGTGCCCCTTTTCTCTTCTATCTGGTGAGACCTTTGGTAGCTTCAATATTGGACGATTATTGTTGTGCAGGGTTTGCGTTTATTGTGGAAAACAAAATTTAAGAGCTTTTTTTTCAAAGTTTGCCTGCCTGGCTATTATGGCTACGAGTGGGGTTTCCACAAGTTTCATTCTTGCTGGAGCCTCTGGTTGTGATGGATCTTCTCCCAGGGCGCAGTCACAGGAGAAGGAGCCATTTTATGTTAGCAAGCGCCAAAAGTTAAATAAAGTTAATAGTTATTTTCGCATAGCTAGGATCGGCCTGTGTTGGTTATTCCTCTAGAAGCGGTAATGGAGGATGTGGACTATTTGGCCACACATGCATTGATATGCAAGTTTCTTGGTATTCAGATTTCCTTGGTAGCTCTGGAAGCTTGGATTCGCCGTTCTTGGTAGGTGGAAGGTGATATGGACATTATGTTGGTTGGGAATAGCTACTTTTTGGTAAATTTCTCTTGCATGTCAGATCGAAACTGGGTCTTTGAGGGAGGCCCATATTTTTATGACAGAGTAGGTCTTTTTATCAAACCCTGGCATCTAGTGTTCAATTCCGTTGAGGATCTTCCTTCGAGAGTTCCTATTTGGGTCCACCTGCCGCGACTTCCTTTGGAGTTCTGGCATGAGGATATCTTGCGACAAATTGCCGTTGTGCTCGGAAAGCCGTTTGCTATAGCCCACCAATCTCTGGACAAAAAGATTATTTCCTATGCCCATATTTCTGTTGAAATTGATTTAAATAATCCTTTGCCAGATTCTCTAAAAATTTGTCTTGGCTCTTCTTCTTGGATCCAACAGCTAGACTATGAATCTATTCCCTTTTGTTGCCGCCTTTTTCATGTGTATGGTCATTTATAACATCAATGCCCTCAAGCCTCCAAAAGCAATGGTACCCTTGTTGGGTTTTCTGGCCTAAGGATGGCTAATGATGGAAAGGGGAATGGTTCAAATGTTAGTGGAAAAGGAAATGCTCAGTTTGATAGTGCAAGTATAGGAAAAGCTCATATGAACACTTCAAGTCAGGGGCCAAGGCCATCTAGTTCTACTGGTCTTGATAAGGATGGTTTTATCCCAGCTCGAAACTGTGCTAAGGGGCGGGGTCAAAAACGATCTCAGCTAGATTGGCAAGTGGACTCAGGGTTTAATCGTTTTGAGGTTCTTGACAATATAGTTACAGAAGAAGGTATTCCTATAGAGGCTCAGGGTGCAGCTACTGGTTTAGAGGGGAGGAATTCTACTCTTAGTGGCAACCAGGATGTTGTAGTTCAGCATATGTCGGAGACTTCTATTGGCCTTGAGTCTGGTGCCCTTGTGGTTTCTCCTACTCAACAAGAAAAGGATGATGTTCTTTTGGTAGATTTGGTTAAAGATTTGTTTGCCTTTGGTAAAGGAAAGGGATCTTCTCTTGCTTTGGGCTTGCTGCAAAGACCATTTAAGAAAGTATCTTTTACTAATCCCTCAAGAGTTGAGCGAAAGCAGTATCAAGAAAAAATTAAACTTACAGGTGATTTATTGGTAGAGTCTAGGGTTGTCAAGACCTTGGATGAGCATTTTCCCTACTCTACTCAATGATTATTCTCTCATGGAATGTGAGGGGGTTGAATAGCATCCCCAGACAAAAAGCTATTCACGATCTTGTGGTTGAGCATTCTTCGGATATCCTTTATATCCAGGAGACCAAGCTTTCAGTGGACTCTATGTTTAGATGTGCTCCTAACATTTGGTTTCTAGGACAATGTCAGTGTATTGGTGCTTTGGGGAGCTTTGGTGGTCTTGCCATCAGCTGGGATCCTAGGAAAGTTACGCCACTTTATTGGGTTTCTTGCCTCTCGACTCTTTCAATGGTTGCGTCCTCTCTAAAGACTGGCGAGATGATTCTTGTTACTAATGTGTATGCTCCTATTGATCTCCTTGGAAAGTCTAAGCTCTGGGATCGTATTAAGCATGTCAGAAGCTGTCATCCTTTCTTGCCTTGGATTGTGGCTGGAGACTTCAACTCTGTTCTTAGTTTAGAGGAGAAGAGGGGTGGGCTAGCTCACTTGGGTCCTTCTTCTGAGCTTCTTCGACAAAATATTGATCTTTTACATCTCTCTGATGTCAAACCTCTCAATGGGCTCTTTACTTGGAATAATTAAAGAGTTGGAAATGATGCTATCTCAGAATGCTTGGATAGGTTCCTTGTTTCCTGCTTTTGGAATTCTGGTTCTCTTTTGCTCTCTTCTGAAATTCTTGATTGGAGAGGTTCTGACCACTGGCCTATTAAGCTTAGAGCTAGTTATATTGTTGTCCCCAAGAACCCTCCCTTTAAGTTCCAGCTGATGTGGCTTCGAGACTCTTCTCTTCATGACTTAATGGCTCACTGGTGGAGATAGGGAGGCCCTACCTATGGCACTGTTATGTTCTCCTTCTCTAAAAAACTTCAATTTGTTAAAAGGAAGTTGAAGCATTGGAACAAGAATTGTTTTGGTAATATCCATATTATGAAGAAGAGGGCTCAGGATTGTCTTGATGTTATTACAAGGCAGATTCGAGAGCTGGGTTTTTCAGAAGCTCTTGGCATTGCAGAATCCCAAGCTTCTACTAATTTAGCTGAGTGGGATCTTAGAGAAGAAATCTATTGGAAACAGAAGGCTCGAGTTGACTGGCTTCAGGAAGGGGACAAGAACACTGCATTTTTCCATAAATCTATGCAGGCTCGACGTAACAGGAGTTACATTTCTTCTCTTGTTACTTTTGATGGGATGCGTCTGACTTCTTCTCAAGCTATTTCCAAGGAAGCTATTCAATTTTACTCAGCTCTTTTTTTAGATGATTTACCTCCAACAGAGATTGAGGAGAATACTATCTTGTCTTGTATTCCCTCTGTTGTGACCAGGGAGATGAATGATTCTCTTATGAGGCCAATTAGTATGTTTGAATTGGAGGGGGTTGTCTTCAGCTTGCAGAAGGGCAAAGCTCTGGGGCCGGATGGTTTTCCTGTTGAATTCTTTCAAGAATTTTGGGATATTATCAATCATGACCTTTTGGATGTGGTTTAGGAGTCCTTTTCCAACAAAGAAATGCTTCTGACCTTGAATGCTACTTTCTTAGTCCTTATTCCGAAAAAGGAAGAGGCTAATCAGTTGGACTTTTTTAGGTCTATTGCTCTTTGTAATGTGGTCTATAAAATCATCATTAAGCTCCTAGCAGAGAGGCTTAAAGTTTTCCTTCCTATGGTTATTTTTGAGGAACAAGGGGGTTTTGTGGCAGGAGAACAAATTTTGGATGGGGTGGTTATTGCTTCTGAAGCTATTCACTCTATGTGTAGTTCCAAGGAATGTGTTATGTTTATTAAGCTTGATATGGCTAAGGCTTATGACAGAGTCAATTGGGATTTCTTGTGGAAAGTTCTTCTTACTTTTGGCTTTAGTCAAGATTGGGTTAGATGGGTTCTTAGTTGTGTTACTACTCCTTCCTTCTTGGTCCTTCTTAATGGTGAACTGACAGAGCATTTTGGGGCTTCTAGAGGTCTTTGTCAGGGAGATCCCATATTGCCTTATTTGTTTATCATTATGGCCGAGGGACTTGGTCGACTTATCAAGTTTCATGTTTCCCAAAATTTGATTCAAGGATGGCAATGGGGAAATGGTTTGCCTGCTCTTTCTCACCTTTAGTTTGTTGATGATACTGCCCTTGCTGGGAGAGCTCGGATTCAAGAAGCTAAAGCCTTTCGGCTCACCTTGGATTCTTATTTGGTTGTCTCTGGGTAGAAAATTAATGACCACAAGTCCTCTATTTTTTTTCTTCAACACTCCTGAGTTGATCTAGTGGAGGATTGCTAATATCTTGAGATTTCAGATTGCATCTCTCCCTCTAACTTACTTGGGGGTCCCTATTGTGGTGGGTAGACAACCTAGGCTTTTCTGACAAAGCTTACTTGACAAACTTCAACAAAGGGTCAATAATTGGACTCATAGGTGGCTCTCTACTGCTGGTAGGGTGACACTCCTTCAATCTGTAATTCAAGCTCTTCCCATATACAGAAGCATGGTTCAGGCTGCCCCAATGTATTTTCTTAAAGAATTTGATGCCCTCTCTTGCCAATTTCTTTGGAGTGGCAATTCGCAACATACCAAATAGAGCCTCATCAATTGGGATACTATTTGTAGGCCAAAAAAGGAAGGAGGCCTTGGCCTTCGGTCTGCTATCTTGTGCAGTCAAGCTTTTGCTGCCAAGCTCTATTGGTGTTGGTGTACTAGTCAATCTCAGCTTTGGGCCCATATCCTATCACACAAGTATTTACCTATTGTTGAACCTTCAGAAGTTTCCAAATTTTCTCTTGAGGGAAGAGGCTCTATGGTGTGGCATAGCCTCAAGATTGGTGCTCACCTGGTGAAGAGAAGTTTATTTTGGATCTGTAACAGAGGCACTGAGGCTCTATTTTGGAGTGATTCTTGGAATGGGCATCCTCCTCTCCTTTCCTCTCATCCTCACTTGTAAGCTCTTTGTGATTCTTTCCTTTCTACTGGATGGAATAAGGTGGCTCATTATAAGGAGGCTTTTAACCTGGGCCTTGCTGTGGGTTATAGATGGAAGAATTCTTCTGATTGGCCTCTGGGTGGCTCACTGGGAGATCGGCTAGAACTATCTCAGATATTGGCTTCTAGGGAGTACAGCTCGTTGCAGGAACTTAATGTTTTGGCTTGGGGAGGTGCTTCTTCTGGCAAGTATTCTATTTCTTCTGGGTACCTTGTGTTGACAAAGAAAATTTTTGGTGAGGTGGATGTCTGGTGGAAGAAAGTTTGGAATAGTTTTTTATAGCCTAAGTGTAACTTTTTCCTTTGGATTTTGGTTTACAATCATTGTCTCACTTGGGATAATCTCTGCAAGCGAGGCTTCTAGGCGCCTTCCATTTGTGTTCTCTGCCACAATAGTTAAGAGACTGTATCTCACCTTTTTTTCCAGTGCCCCTTTGCCAAATAAATTTGGCACCTTTGGTGGAGTGTGTGGGGATGCACGTGCTGGCATGTGTCCTCTTTGTCTGAATTCTGGGACCGTTTGGGCCATTCCCCTTCCAAGACTTCTTTTCTTCAAGTTGCTTGGACTATCGACCCTTCCCTTATTTTATGGCATGTTTGCCTTGAGAGGAATAGAAGGATCTTTCATGATTTACAGTTTGAGATCAGGCACCTATGGGGGAGAATTGTTAATTCTCTTCAGGAAACACTCCTTGCTAAATGTGACATTAGTGGGGGTTTGGATCCTATTGATGTTGGTATTTACTCTCACCTCTCCTTTCCTCTTCAGGGTTGCTCTCCCTCGATCCCCCACACCCACTCTGGGAATAGAGCTAAGCAACACCCTTTGCGAGTTAATCGTCAGGGACATTGGTCTCCTCCTGAGGTGGGCACTCTTAAAATCAACACTGATGGTTCTTCTCGGGGAAATCCTGGTCCAGCTGGTATTGGGGGAGTTGGGCGTGATAGTTCTGGTGGTATCCAATTTCTATTTTCTATATACAAGGGTTACCATACTAATAACCTCATGGAAGCCCTGGCTATCTTGGTTGCAGTGGAACAATGTTGTCTACGTGGCTAGAAAAGAATCATTTGTGACACTGACTCGTAGGTGGTTGTGAACTTATTGCATAATAGGAACCTTGTGCATGTGGATTGGCATTTGGCTCTAGTTATTCAGCAGATCATTCAGTTATGCAATTCTCTGGATTCTGTGTCCTTTATGCATATCCCTTGTGAGTGGACTAGTGTGGCTGATTGTCTGGCTAAATGAGCCTCTGAGCAGGGGCCGACTTGGAACATTCTTGATCCTAGGATGCTTCCCCTTGATTTATCTCAGATGTTGGATCAACTTGTGGACCAAGATAAAGCTATGTAGTTCTCTTTGTTTCTTGTGTTGTTAAGCTCTCTTTGATATTCAATAAATTTTTTACCCCTCTTTTAGTTAAAAAAACTATGACAACTATGTTCCAGCTTCCAAGAATATTGAATCAATATTTGAAGCCAAGCTTTCACTTAAAGAAAAGGGCAAGAAGATAAAGGATTCTCAGTCAGAAAGGTAAGAAGAATAAGAAAAAAGTTCTGATAGTGATCTTGAGGTGGTTGAAGCTCTACTTGCAAGGAAATATTCTAGAGGCAAATGAAAATACAAAGGTAAGGTTCCTCTAATCTGTTTTTCATATGAGGAAATTGGTCATATTGCTACTAGGTGCCCAAACAAGCAAAACAAAGATGAGAAGAAAGGTCACAAGTGTAATGGCAAGAAAGGCTTCAAATCATTCAAGGACAAAGGTAAGAAAACATGTTTCATGGCTAAGGATTCTAAGGATTCTGATAATAGTGAAGATGAAATTGTTTACATTGTTGTGAAAGATGAATCTAATAATGATGAAGAAGAAAAGATGGCACTTATCTCTCATGTGAGCAAAAATGATATATGGATCATAGATAGTGGTTGTTCTCATCATATGACTGGTGACAAAACAAAGTTTGAACATTTTGAAGACTATGATGGTGGTACTGTGAGGTTTGGTAATGTAGACACCTAAAAACTTTTAGAAAATAAAGTATTTTTATTTTCTGAAAAATTCCTGATGACATCATCATTTATTAATTAATTAATTAATTTATTTTTATGCCATTAAATCCCTTTATCTTAATTAAAAATATTTAATTAAGGAATCCCTCCCAAAAATGTTTAAATCTTATTTAAACATTATTTCCTTATTTATTAATTATTTAATTAATAAATTGACCAAAAAACCCAAAATAAATAAAAAATTTATTTTTTGCCCAAAACTTGGCCAATTTCCTTAAGACCACTAACTTCTTCCAAAATCTTCTAATCCTTCTTTAATTTTGATTAAAGGCTAATCCCATCATTTCCTACCCCTAATCTCAACTCAAAATATTTAATTAAGATTAAATATTAATCCTCATGTTTATTAAAAAAGTTTTAATAAATATCTCCTCAACCCAAACCCTTGAAATAAATAAAACTTTATTTATTTCCTAAAAATCTAATTTATCCTCATCCTAAGAAGTTCTAGACTCTTCTAGAAAGTCTTCATCCTCATCCTAAAAAATTCTAGACTATTCTAGAAAGTCTTTATCCTCATCCAAAGTCTAGACTCTTCTAGAAGATGTCTTTAAACCTAATCCTAATCCCCTCCTAACCTTGTCACATTCCCTAAACATGGGTTAAGACTTACTAACCCAAGCCAAAGTTAACAAATATCTCCTCCTTCACCCACCCTCATTAAATGCCATCCACTTGCCTATCCCTAAGCTAATCCTAAACCATCCTAATCCATCCTCTAATCATTTGCACAATCCTAAGCAAGCTTAAAAACCTCTTAATCAAGCCAATGTCAAAATTTCTCTCATCTCCCTCAAAATATCCCAACCATAAAACTTTATGAAGCCCACTAGGCCATAAATGACTCTTCCAAGCCCTTTTATTGCTCTTACAAGCCATTATGAGGGTCTTTATGAAGATTTTATCCCTTGAGCCTCCTTTGTTGACTCATCCTTCCCCTTTCCTCCATCCTCTCACCCTGTGACATGTGTCACTCCCTGATTGGCTGTAAGAAAGCACAATCCACGTGCTCTCTTCTCATGCAATCTGAGCCCTCCATGAGCTTTTTCCCATCCTTGCATCTTAGCCCTCAATCCCTCAAGCCTCTTGCCTATAAATTGGATCCTTCCCCTTTGCAAAATAACAGAATCCATGAAGTAAAATCATAATGCCATTTTAAGAAGCCATTTTACATCAAAACCATACACTCACACCCAAATTCCAACTCCATTTGAAGCCCTTTTTGAAGCATAAAGCTTGAGCATACATCCTATCTATTTAGACAAAGCTACTCAACAAGAGAGCTTCTCATTGAGAGAGCCCATTAATGGCTCATATTCTTAATTGAGAGCTCATCTTAGTCTATCTTGAATTTTATGAATTTTGTTTAGTTTGTAGAAGCTTTATTTAAATTTGGTTTCTATTAGCATACTAACATTGCTCATATACAGGTAATAATGAACCTTATTGCATAAAAAGAAGAGGAAGAATCTCACTAACCAAAGAGCTTGTATGTGATAATGCCTATTGGGTTGAAGGACTAAAACACAATATGTTGAGTGTGGCATAGCTAATCAATATTGGATTCAAGGTGGAATTCATGCACAGAAAGGCAAGAGTGCTAGATGACAAAGGAAAGTTGATTGGATTAGGCATACAAAAAAAAGGTAACTTGTTCTATCTTGAACTAGGTGAATGCTCATGTTTTATTGCTCAAGTTGAAAAAAGTTGGTTATGGCATAGAAGGTTATGTCATGTGAATTTTGATAACCTGGTGAAAATAAGAAAATTTAAGAAAGTAAGAGGCATTCCTAGTATAAAGAAACCTGATGTTGGTCTATGCAAGAATTGTCAAGTTGGTAAGATTGGAAAGACTAGCTTTAAAAGTAAAAACTACCAGTCTGAAGAAATTTTGGAAATTGTGCATACTGATTTGTGTGGACCTATTAGAATTGAGAGCTATACTAGAGAAAAGTTCATTCTTTTTGTTGATGACTACTCTAGAATGATGACTGTCATGTATTTGAGAGAGAAGTCAGAAGCATTTGAGAAGTTCAAATGGTATTTGGCCAGAGTAGAGAAGGAAACAAGGAAAAGACTAATTTTTTTGAGATTAGATAGAGGTGGTGAATTCATTTCTCACGAATTCAATAACTTTTGCATTGAAAGAGGAATCAAAAGATAGGTATCCGCTCCTGGAACTCCTGAGTAAAATGGAATAGCTGATAGGAGAAATAGATCTATCATGGATTATGCAAGAAATCTAATGATTCAAAAGAACATTGCTATCAAATACTGGAAGGAAGCTATCAACACTGCAGTTCATACCTTGGACCAAGTACAGTTGAAGAAGGACTCTTTCAAAACCCACTATGAGTTATGGTATGGCTATAAACCCAATGTAAGTTACCTAAAAGTATTTGAAAGCAAATGTTATTTTATGAAAGAATCTAGAAAATAAAAATTTGATGTGAAGGTGATGAAGGCATATTTTTGGGATATTCTTGCAAGAGTAAGGCATATAGATGTTTGAATTTGTCTACTCACAAAATCATAGAAAGTGCACATGTGAAAGTTGATGAGTTTGTAGAAAGGACTGAAGAAGAAAGAAAAAAAGAACCAAAAGACCACAGGAGATTTGTTTTCATTGAACTTGATACATTGCCAAATACATCTATCAATCAAGTGACTTCTACTCCTGAGTGTTCCTCAGTCACTGAGTTGCAAGAAGTTCCAACCGAATCACAAGGACCCGAGTCACATTCAGATGCTATCGAGCTAGAGCAACCAAAACCTGAAGTTGAAGTGCAAGAGGATGACAATGCAATTCATTCAAAAGGCAAGGAACCTGTATTGGCCAAGTATGTAAGAAAACATCATGCACCAGATCAGATTATTGGAGACAAATTTGAAGGTACTATGACAAGAAGTAAGTTAAAAGGTACTTGTTTACTTACTAATTTTGAACCTAGAAATGCCAAAGATGCATTGGAAAATGAAAGTTGGATTGAGGCTATGAACGAAGAGATAGAGAAAATAGAGAAGAACAAAACATGGACTCTTGTACCTAGGCCTAAAGATAAAAATGTGATTGAAACTAAGTGAGTATTCAAAAATAAGTTGAATGAAGATGGTAAGGTATTAAGAAAAAAATCTAGACTGGTATGTAAAGGCTACTCTCAAGAAGAAGGAATAGACTAAAGAGAGACTTTTGCTCCTGTTGCAAGACTGGAAGCTGTCAGGACCTTACTTGCATATGCTGCATACAAAGGATTTAAGGTATATTAGATGGATGTCAAATCAACATTTCTCAATGGTATTTTGGATAAAGAAGTGTACATTGAGCAACCTGAAGGTTTTGTTGATGCAGACAAAAGGGACATGGTCTACAAATTACACAAAGCATTGTATGGTCTGAAAGAAGCCCCTAGAGCATGGTTTGAGAGATTGCATAACTATCTTGTTCAGATTGATTTTTAGAGAACTAATGATAAGAGTAGCTTGTATATCAAGGAAGGACTAGATAACAAGATTGTTTTGGCCTAAATATATGTGGATAATACTTTGTTTATAGGGAATGATGATCTATGCAAATTTTTTTTAGAGAAAATGACCAAGGAATTTAAGATGTCAATGTTTGGTGAGATTAAATTATTTCTTGGTCTTCATATTCAGTAGAGCAAGAATGGTATCTACATCACTCAGTCTAAGTACATCAAGAAAATACTAAAGATATTTGGTATGAAAGATTCAAAACCAGTTGGAACTCCCATGTGTACCAGACTAAAGCTTACCAAAGATGATGATTTGAAAGAGGTAGATCAGACTTTATCCATATCAATGATTGGAAAGTTATAGTATGTGGTTCATTCAAGGCCTGATATTACTCTTGTAGTAGGTATAGTGGCAAGATTTTCAGTGAAACCCAGAGAAAATCACATGATGGCAATCAAGAGGATCTTGACATATTTGAAAGGCACTGAAGATTATGGATTGTGGTATAAATTTGGAGGAAATATGGATTTGAAAGTATTTACTTATACTGATTGGGCATGAAACATTGATGATAGAAAGAGTACAAGTGGTGGAGCATTCTTTCTTGGAAAGAGGTTGGTTTCTTGGACTAGTAAAAAGCAAAATTGTACATCCCAATCTACAGCAGAAGCAGAGTATGTTGTCGTAGTAGTAAACTATTCTAATATTGTTTGGTTCAAACAATTGTTAGAAGGCATGAAAGTTGAAATCAAAGAACTAGTTGTTATGTTTTGTGATAATACAAGTAAAATCAACATATCAACGAATCTAGTAATGCATTCCAAAACCAAGCACGTTGCAATAAAGTATCACTTTGTCAGAGAATTGGTGCAGGATAAGGAGATTAGATTGGAATATGTCCATACAAAAGAGCAAATTGCTGACATATTCACCAAGCCATTACCTAAGGATGCATTCTTGTATCTAAGAGGTAAGCTAGGGGTCATTCTCCTATTTGAAGCTCACTAAAATAAAGTTTTAGTGATGCATCAACAGGAACTAAGTTGAAGATCTATCAGTTGATGCAACATAGCTATGGAAACATTGCATATGAATTAGTACTTAAGGTACATTGCTATTCATTTGGTATGTGTTGTCTTTGGCATGTGTTGTCAAAGAGGGAGAGTGTATTGTCATATCTTTCTAAAATTTGAATTTGTTTGTGGAGAGTTTGTTGTTTGAAAAGAAGCTATGTAATTCCTTCATAGAGGGAGATTACTATATTAGAGAAGTTTGTGGCATAAAATCTAAGAGGGAGAAATGTTCTATCAGAAAAAGACTTGTTTTCAAATTTCATTGTGCTATGACATGCTGTGTTGCCATCAATGCCAAAGAGGGAGATTGTTAGATACAATTGTTCAATTGTGTGTTGTCTTTGATGTTACACAAATATCATATCAGTTGGCAGATAGAGTCTACCAAGCTCAGTTGGTCAACAAAGCAAAATTCCAGAGTCTACCGAGCGTTCCTGAAAAATACTCTATGGAAACTGTATCTACTGAGCTCACTTAGGCATTGAAGGATTTTGTGGCAGAAGTAAGTGGCAACCGAGCTTACAAGGTTAGCAAAGGAAAGTTAGTATTTATCGAGTTCACTCAGTCTCCAACAGATTTTGATAAGTTTGTAGTGTTCATCGAGCTTCAATTGGTTAACACTGAAAATTAGTTCTGGAACAATATTTATCGAACAGCTTCAGCCAATGGAGGATTTCATTATTTTGGAAAATAAAGGTTAATTGTTTTATATAATAATTGTAGTTGACTAAGGTAATGATTATTGGTTATTGTAACTTGTAAATGAGTTGAGTTGCTAATCTTAAAGGTATATATGAAAAGTCAAGTTGTGAATTGTAAAATGTAATGAGCGAGCATGCAAGTGTGTTGATTGTATGAAGAGGAAAGTGTGAGAAAATTTTGAAGAAGGACCAGATATCTTTGAGGAGCAACAAAGTTATATTCGATCAGAAGAGGATCTAGTAAAGCAGAATAGAGATCTGTATCAACAATTTAGTTGCATCTCATTCAGGTCAATTCATTGTTACTTTCTCACCATTGTAGCAGTGATTTCTAAATCTCTTAAAAAAGTTGGTCTAACAACCATTTTGTAAATCCTCTAACAAGGTGACAGTTCTATTGAATTGTTCTAAAGACCTTTTTCAAGGCCACTCCCAATAGGGTGATTAAATCTTCTAACAAGGTCACACCTAACAGTGTGTTTTGTAACCTTTAACAGGGTTGGCTCCTAACAGGGCTGTCTTCAGAAGAGTGAAAATCAGTAGGTAGTTACTTGGTCGTTTGTCCCATATTGGGCTTCCAACTTAAATCTGGTGTCTCTTGCGTTCATGTTATTTCTTTATGCATGCATGTTAATCACTGTGAATGTTTAAGTTCTGTTAAAGATAATATACACTGCATCTATCGAGTTAAAACATTTTTCTGTATAGCTACCGAGTGACAATAGTAACTAGTTTTATAAGAAATCTAAGGGATCTGTGGATTTATTTTGTGATAATTGATTCACCCCCCCCTCTCAATTACTCCATCTATATTTCCAACATCACCTTGTTAGAGGATTTCAACACCCTATTAGAAGTGTGCTTTGTTAGAGGACTTCAACTTACAATTAAGTAAGCACCTTGTTAAAGGATTTCATACAGTATGTTAGGACTACTCTGTTAAGAGATTTGACTGAAATCACCTGTTAGAATGTCTCATTATAGATCTTGTAGTTGGCACTTGCTTGCTTGATAACATATCACCTCTAAACAATGTTTTCTTGATCCTTCTCGATCAGGTGTCTCAATGCTATATCCTTTTCTCTATCCTCCATTCTTCTCTAGTTGATTCTATAGTTCACTCTTTCTTCATAACTCTTAAGTCACCATGAATGCTCTGCATGCAAACTATCTTCTTCGCTCCTTCAATTCCTTACATACTCATAGATAGTTTAGTGTTTTGTCCTCAAGAAGACTTTGGTGGCTTAGGGTTAGGTATGAATCTACAGTTGAGATTCATCCATTTCGCCACTTAATCCTTCCCATTTTCTGATTGGCTACATGTAATTGCATAGGGAATCCAACTAGAGGTTTGTCCTTATCTCCAAAATATTGAAATACAATCTTAAGTTGGCTCAAAAATGGTTTACATAGTTGTTTGTGCTATTACAAAAAAAATGTCAAAACTGTGTCACTTGACATATTAAGTCTTTGATACTTGGCATGCACTAATCTTTATATTATCACTCATTGCATTTCTTGGCATCCACTATTTACTCAGCTCTTGAATCACTCAGCATGGTCTATCTGCTTGGCACTTGAGTGACTCAACACATGAGTGGCTCGACACTCACTATAATGTGGCATGGTCTAATATAAATACATGTTGTGCTTGACATGTATTATTAGTTAAACATGAACTAAGTAAATAGCTTAAGCATGTTGACACTCATTTGTCAAAACTAATCTGAGATCAATAATCTCCCCCTTTGACATGAGTGTCAAAAACACTTGAATATACATTATGATCCTTAATCTTTCAAGCATAACATATCCATGACTTGGCTTATAAATAAAACTTCAAAATTTTGAAATTTTGCAATAACTCAGATACCTCAAAATTTGATAACTCCCCTAAGTTGATATGTCTGTTTTGCAATCAAAATTCTATGCTCCTTTTGACTAAACGTGTCTCTGCTAATACACTTTGACTTCAATGCTCTATTTTCTTTCATGCTCTTCCTTAGCTGATATCTTTCCTACTATGTTCATGCTCCCCCTTTCTTATTCTCTCTTTTCTTTCCTCTCCCCCAAAATAATTTCTCCCTCATTGTCTTATTCTCCCCCTTTTTGACACTTATGTCAAATGGGCTATACACTTATTGTGTCTTTGTCCAAAAAAAGATTTATGGACATCCATTGTTATCTTGAGGGTTGCATCCCAATTATCACATGCAACATCCAATGACTTAACTTGGATTGCAAGCTTGGTAGCAAGGTGGACTAGACCATCTAAAGTAGAAAGATTGGGTCCTTTCTTTAGTAGAGTTTCAACATAGCCTAGATCCTTATGCAATATCTCCATATGTGGTGCGAGGGTTGCTTGAATGCTTGTTAGTTTGGATCTTATGTTAGCCTCATCTACTGCCAATACAACTAACTAAATCTATGTTTGAAGAAACGTCCTAAAATGCTTCTCACTCTGAGTTGGGTTTGTGGGTAGTCTTGCACTTGATGCAGATATTTGGCTTTCCAGACTCAGAATATGACTTCTGGTCTCTTGGGTGAAGAGTGTTGGATTGCATAGTTTTATGTACAATGAGAAAATGTTCTCAAGTACCTTCTTCACATCCTCAAACTTAGTTTCCAATGCAACTTGTGTTAATGCTATCTCACCAGATATATTCTCATTCACCTTGTTTTGAAACTTCTTTTTTGACCATTCTAATAGTTTGACATTTGTATCAAGGTCTTCATTGCTGACCCTCTCCACTATATCTATTAGTTGTTTCATTAGTGACTTGGTCTCTTTAGGAGTTGGCAAACTAAATACGTCTAGAAAGATGTCCTTAATGTCTTGTAGTTCCTACTTCTGCCTATGTTCTCTCCTAATCACTTCTTGATGCTTTTTCCTTTCCAAAGCCTACTACAATATGCCTATTTGTTCTAGTGTCATAGTATCATAATAATATTTAGGCATAATAATTTCTTCATCATGGCTTATATCTCCATAATGAATTACCTTTTCAACCTTTGATGAACTTGGGCTTGGCACTGAGATTTGCAATGGAGTAGCATCTATGCTCGGCTTCTAAAGAGTTTGTGTGAAAGGAGTGTCAGATGCTGGTAAGGCTACCAATGCTCGAATGGCCACTTGTTCCTTCACCTTAGGTGTTAGCTCACTCTCTTCAGGCTTTCCCTAGTCTACCACTATGACTTGACTAGCACCTTGTCCTTGTGCTATAGGTGTAGATGAGTCTATCTGACTTGTTTCTTTATGATCTATAGTGGTGTCTTTCTCTTTTGCTATTTTCTTCTCAATTGTATGAATTTTAACAATTGTGTTAACCTTGGTAGATGTAACTTCAGGAATTTGAACCAAAGGTTGTACATTAGTAACTAAAGGGATGATGGAAGGTGGTTCTCATGGATTCATCTTTTCCCTTGTGACATCAATTACTGTCTTTTGTAGTTCATCTACACTAACCAAAATAGAATTGCCACTAAGTTTGGATTGTAATGTAGATTGATCTAATATTTTCTTCAAGTCTTTTGTAGTAAGAGGATTGATGCTCTGAGCTGATAGATCAAAGACATCCTTGATAGTTATAGTTTCAATAGTCTTGGTTGTGTCATAGGGAGGACTGACACTCGAAAATTGTGTGTTATGCACACTCTGTTCTTCTTGCTGCTCAGGCTCAACTGTTGCCTTGTCATCTTCTTTCATTTCTGTCTCTCCTCCAATAGTGTCATCTTTTCCATCATCTTCTTTATCATCATCTTTGTTGTCATCATATTTAACCTCTGAGGGTTCAACTTCTCCTTTCTTGACTGTGGTTAACCCATAAATGAGTTTTCATATTTGTGTTGATTTCTTTACAACATCCTCAATATTATTTTGTAGAATGCTAAAGGCTCTGTATTTAGGTATGAACCTAATTGCATATTTCTTTACAGCCTTAGCAATTTGTCCCTTAGTTAACTCAGACATTACTTGGGCTAGTGTGGTCTCTCTGATTTGTCTTTCCAAATGTAGACAATAATGCCATTTTTGCTCAACTATGTCATACATAATCTTAGGTATAGAGTTGGAAAATTCTAATGGTGTTGTCTTAAAATTTGACATCATGGAATATAAGACCTCTTCCACTTGTTTTTTCTCTACTTTACCCAAAATTTCAAAATCAACATGACTAAAACCTAATAAATCTACATTGTTCTTAACATTTTTACGTAAATTCTCAAGACCTGAGAGAGGATTGTGACTCACCACCTTAAATTGTATTTTTTCATCTGACTCTATCTTCTCTTCTTCATAATCTTGTTGTGCCACATACTTTCTTCTAGGTCTTTTTTGGTCTTGACCTTATTCTATTTTCTTTGTCTTTTCTTTGGCCTTTTGTGTTGTAGCACATGTGCTGGTTCTTGTTGCAGGTGCAGTGGGCTTTGGTTGACTTTCTTTGAAAAGTTTCTTTGTCCTTTCCACGGGTTGTACCTTAGCCTTCCTCTTCTTTTGCTCTGCAGGAGTAGTTACTTCCTTGGCTTCTTCTCCCTTGGCACCTTCTATCTCCTCCTCTTCTTTATCTTCTCCCATGCCTTGTGTCAATGATAGAGGTTGTTTTTCTTGAGTTTCTTCTTCCTCTTCATCCTCTTCTTCTTCTTCCTCTTCCTCCTTGGCACCTTCTCCAATTTTTTCTTTCAACTTCTTTACTAGCTTGTCCTTCTTCTTAATAACTGATTGAGTTTTCAATTCCATAGTAATCTAAACTTTTATACTTCATATTTCCCAAAAACTTTTGCATAGAGTTGTTATTGTTGCTGAGGCTTCATCAACATTTACCTCATACCCTGAGGGTCTCAACCATCTTACCCTTGGTGTGATAGCTTGCACAAATGTGTAGTCAGCATCAACAAGAAAACATACATCTTTATAATGTTTCTCAACTAAAGATACTGGTATTCTAAGTCTTTTCTTCACTGACTTCTTGAAATCTTCAAAGTAACTAATCATTAGGGATTCAAAATTTTCTCCTAGCTTCTTAATGTACTCACCAATCTGTACTGCAACTAATCTATTGGTCTTCCATCCCATTGTTCCAAATGAGGGGAATGCGTTTTATACATAAAAGAATATACAAATCAATATTGAAGCAAACTTGCATTGTGCACTCTTGGTTTTCTTGATTGCTCCAAGGTTCTCCATCAATTGTTACAATTGTAGTTCTGCTAGATCATATGTATGATCTTTCTTAATAATCTTGTAACCAACATCCACAGCTATACAGGGTACACTATTCAATCTACTAGATTGATAGAACTTGCATGATATTACCCTTACAACAAAGTTAATAAGAGGATCTGTGATTATGTCTATAGTAATACCTCTTTTGTTCTAGATAGCTCTAGTATTCTTCTCAATCATTTCTTTGGAATCACTTCTTAGTGTCTTAGGCCAACTAGGGTTGGATAGCCAGTTACCTTATGAATTATTCTCTTAGTTATTTTGATAGGTCCACTCTCTAGCCACAAGGAACCATCATGAATTTGGCTTAGCACTATTCGTATCCACTCTATCTTAAATACATTTGGAAAATTTAGGGCTCGTGTTAACCCCTTTTTCTCAACGATCTTGAATTCTTCTTTCAAAACACCATTTTCACATAACCTATTGTATGCACCTTTGATTTCCATGTCACCAATGCTTCCTATCTTGCAGTTATAGCATTTCCTCACATCTTGTACCATTATTACATTTGGCAGGATCATAGATAATGCGCTAGAAGGGTCTTGTTTATATGTGATGTTAGGAATGGTTTTAAACATGGGCTGCTTAACTTCATTATTCACTAACTGAATGTTTAAAACTTCCTTCCCTTCAACATTTTTTTAACTCAGTGCCATTGTGTCAAACTAGGGTTTATCAAAATTAAAACTACGTAGCTTGGCTATTGATAAACACCTTAGAAATCTAATGAATTGGCATGAGATCACTACTAAAATCTCTTGCAACCGCTTTGAACAGATTTCTAGGTTGCCTTATGATTTTCTCGTTCTTACTTGAATTTGAAATGATGAAAAATGAGCTAAAATTGATCAAATACCCTTTGAAAACCTTGCATTTAATGTTGAGTGCTTACACAGCTATAAGCTCAGCATCAACCAATTTTAGGCTCACTCATCATCCATTGATATTCCATCACTTGACAACTACTATGGGTTTGACATTGACTACCTGGTCTTGATAGCTTGGCATCTTCTAACATTCCACTAGGCACATATAGGAAATTTTTCATACTCGACAACAACATGGAAAACTTAAAGATTTGTCTTGAATTTCTAACAAAATATTGCATCTTTATTTATGCTAATTTAGTCTTTTTAGTACTATCTCCTTTTGGAACTGATGTGTGATATAGCCTTTAAATATCAGTCCCTCATACCTCTTGTTTGCCTAGTTTGATGAGGTGTGATCACCTGACCCATTGGGTGAAGTGATTTCTTCTCCATTTGATGTGTTGCAATCATCCTTTCTCTTCCATGTCTTGTTCATCTCATCTCAAATGTGTTCAACATCTACCTTTCCTTTTCCTTTATCAAATTCACAACTTGGTGCCTTTGACCTAGTTGGGCAATACCTACTGATGTGACCAATCTTCAAGCAACTAAAACATGTAGTTTGACTTAACCACCTTTTGTAACTATCTCTTAAGTGTGTCCTAATAAAATTCTTAGGAACATGTCCATATTCTTGACAATAATGATAGCTATATCTTGTATCATAATCCCAATTATAAGAGTTTCCATTATTCCTTACCTTTGTTTGCCTGATTAATGACCACATGGATTTGGATCTGCATTCAAAAGCTCAATGTCCATACTTTTGATAGTTGTAGCAATGTCCTTCAAATATTTGTGTATGCATGGTCCTAGTTTTGCATTCATGTGCTTGATGACCTTGCTTGTTACACTTATGATAGTGAATCATGTTCTTAGGCTTGACATTTTGATTTCTAGTCTTGCTCTTGCACACATTAGTAGTATGTCCTTTCTTACAATTATGACAAGTAGGTTTGTAGTTCTTACCTTTGTTGTTTCTTTCTTCTGCATTTTTGGATGATTCTCCTTCTTCAAGACTTGTGTATTCCAATGCTGATGTATCATTCTTGGATTTAGGGGATCTCAATAATTTCTCAAAGTATTTGATGGCTTCATTTGGTTTGTTTAAACTTTCAGTAAATTCCTTTTCTCTCTTTTGGTCACTCTGCAACTTCAATGCAGTTATCTCAATGTCATTGACATTCAATTTATAGTTGGCATTCATCATTTGACTTAGGGTATCCAATTGTATGTTGGAAATCTTGGTTAGCTTTGTTGAATTCTCTTCTAGTCTGTTGGCCAGAATTCTTTTGTCTTCTTCAATCATGGCTTTGTCTTCCATAGCTTTCTTTGTTTGTTCAGTTAACTCACATAGCAGTATAGCCTGTGATTTGAGATTTTTGATTTCCTTAGCTTGGACTCTATTCTTTTCCATTAGATTTGCAATTGTTGCATCAAATTCATTGGAGTCTCCATTGGTAAATAACTTAGTAGTGTTTATCTCTTTGTATTGTGTTTCATTCTCTGCAATAGCAATTTCTTTCCTTCTCTTCAAGGAATTCTTTAGGTTTTCTCTTGCTTGATTCAGTTGGTGTAGTATGAGATGTATTTCAATCTCTTGGTTCTTAATAGTCTTTCCCAACTTGTAGACTTCCATTTCAAGATCTTTCTTCAAAGCTGCAAAGCTTCTCTTTCAGAGAACAAGGCTCTGATACCAATTGTTGGAATTACAATAGGAAAGGTAAACTTCGGGGGGGGGGGGGGGGGGGGTGTGTGTGAATCAATAGTTTAAACTTGGACCCATTAAACTTTCACCACATATCTATCACATGAATTCAATGAGTAAATTGAAATAACATGTAAAGCGTATATATCTAAACTATGTAAGCATTCACACACATAATACTAGATATGATTACCTAGAAACCCTCCAAGTGAGAAGGTAAAACTGGAGTGGGGATGACACTCACAAATCTTCACTGCTGCAATAATAAAGTGTATCCAATGAAGGTTACAATATTTTGACCATGAAATGTGATCCACCCTATGAAAGGTCTGCCCTATTAAAAGCTTACAAAGACTATTAGGTCACACCTTGTTAGAGGATTTCAACACCCTATTAGAAGCGTGCCTTGTTAGAGGACTTCTACTTACAACTAAGTAAACACCCTGTTAAAGGATTTCATATAGTCTGTTAGGACTACTCTGTTAAGATATTTGACTAAAATCACCTGTTAGAATTTATCAACATAGATCCTGTAGTTGGCACTTGCTTGCTTGATAACAAATCACCGCTAAACAATGTCTTCTTGATCCTTCTTGATTAGATGTCTCAATGTTGTATCCTTTTCTCTATCCTCTATTCTTCTCTAACTGATTCTACAATTCACTCTTTCTTCATAACTTCTAAGTCACCATGAATGCTTTACATGCAAACTATCTTCTTCACTCCAATTCCTTACATACTCATAGATAGTTTAGTGTTTCATCCTCCTTAAGAAGACTTTGGTGGCTTAGGGTTAGGTATGAATCTACGGCTAAGATTCATCCATTTCGTTGCTTAATCCTTCCCATTTTCTGATTAACTACACATAATTACATAGGGAATCCAACTAGAGGTTTGTCCTTATCTCCAAAATATCGAAATAAAATCTTAAGCCGGCTCAAAAATGGTTTACATAGTTGTTGTGCCATTACCAAAAAAATGTCAAAATTGTGTCACTTAGCATATGAAGTCTCTAATACTCAACATGCACTGATATTTATACTATGAATCAGTACCTACATTACTTGGTATCCACTATTTACTCAACTCTTGAATCACTCGACATAGTCTATCTACTTGTCACTTGAGTGACTTGGCACATGAGTGGCTAGACACTCACTATAACTCGGCATGGTCTAATATTTACATGTTGTGCTTGACATGTATTACTAGTTCAACATGAACTAAGTAAATAGCTTAAGTGTGTTGACACTCATTTGCCAAAACCAATCTGAGATCAACAATTTTGATGTGCTTTTCAGTTCTTGTGTAGAATTGAGGTGGGTGATGTGTCTTTCTCAATATAACCTTTGAGTCTTCGATTAGTTATCTTTGGATTGCTTTCTAGTTGCTTGTATAGGACCAAGGTGATTAAATGATTTGTTTGTTTGGTGATGTTATGACATGGATTTGGTTTATGTGTACTTGATTTTGGATCAGATTAGTGATGTTTTCAGTACATTTCAGTTGCTTTTTTAAGAACTAATGCCTGGTTTATGATCTTTTGCTCTTGTTGAGCTTAGGGTAGGTTATCTATATGTCATGTTGGGAAGTGACTTGCAATGGAGGTCAGAACCCTAAAGAGGCTGCCTAGGTAACCCATTGTAGGTTGTTTTAATAAGTGATAACATTTCATTAAATGGGTTTAAAATGAATTAATAAAATATGGTACCACATAAAGTCACTAGGGTGCTAGAGTTCTAAGAGACTGCCAAGGTAGCCTTAGAGTTGACTAATTAGTATGCCTTGTCTATACGAAATGATACTGATGCCACATAGAGACACTAGGGGCCAGAGTCCAGAGAGACTGCCAGGGTAACCTTAGAGTTGGCTGATGTGATGAAACTTACATACTACATAGTAGATTTCCTACGTGTCTTTGTTGCCTCTAGGTTTAGTTGATACTTGTGTCTTGGTACCCTTGTGATAGTTTTCTTTTAGGTGATTCCTTGAACCTAGCTATTGGTTTTGACTTTTGAGTTTGTTATCTTGTTTAGAACTTTAGTTTATCTCCTTAGGGCAATGGGAGTGGGCCTTTTTGGGTTCCATGAGGTTAGGTGGTAATTCTTTTTCTTATACCATTGAGATTTGACCATTGGATGTCATTGTTGGATGTGTTTGTGCATAGGTTTTAGATCATGGTAAAAATAGGTTTTGAAGGGACCCCAAAACCCTAAAACAACATAAAAAAGGATAAAGTAATAAAGTCCACCAGGTTTTATAAGGACCTGAAACCTACTAAAAAAAAGAGTATCAAAATTAGGTTTTACAAGGACCTAAAACCATTAAATAAGTCCAATAAAAGTACCCAAGTTTTACAAGGACTTGGAACCTAGTATAACGACCAAATAAAAACTAGTAAATAAGACCAAAAATAAAAATCAATTACCACAACTAGTAACTAAAACCTAAACAAAACCAGGAAACATAAACCATTAAAGGTTGTTATTGCAACTCTTTAATCATATTGGTGACCTCCTTTCCAATACTGCAATGTCCTGAATGGAATTAGCGACTTGAAGCAACAACAATATCCATAGTCTTCTTCCTCGTACTCTACCTGGTCCGCTTGCTTGGACCTTTCGGAGATATAATTTTGTCATTTGCCCATTTGCCAAGACTAGTAGTAGCTGCACATATACTTAAAGTCACCTGTTCCATTTTAGTCCCACTTTCCTTAATGAGCATTCGTAGGTTTTGTTCATAATCTTTTAGTTTATTTGGGATATCACCCACTTGCACCTCCATTTGGCTAATTGTGATTTGGTTAGTTTCCTAGTTATGTTGCATAATATCCATTTTCTTTTTTAGACCCATAATTTCATTGTATATCCATGAATCAACTTGAAGCATGGAGTCATATTTGAGCTTAGCTAAATGCAAAAAGGACAGCTTAGTTTCTCTCTGCAAAGAATCACTTATATCCTATTTTGCAACCTCATGAGGAGGTGAAACCACCCTTTCTATATGTTCCTCAACCCTTGTGGTGGTAGGGTCCTCATTCTTGTCCTGTTCCCCAATCTATCTGACAGGTGAAGGAGTCTTGACCATCTATTCCTCTGCAATAGGGTCTTCAATAGCCTTTTTCGTCTCTTCTTTGTCAACACCAGATTCAATCTTATTACACTCATCACTGAATTTACCCTGATCAGAATTATCTTCACTATTTTCTTTCGAGTACTCTTTCCCACTTTTTTCTTTACTCTCTGAATAACCATCCAAATTGGAACTAAAATCCCCAACATCTATACCTTCCTCTTCATCAAGGGTTTCATTCTCTTTACTGTCAGTATTCTCAGACTCAGAGTCCTCATCCACTATTTGTTTTTGAGAATGCGAAGCATTGTGTCTTAGCCTCTTTTGTTTATCTTTAATATTCTCATCCTTCTTACTCTTTTTGGAGTAGGAAGCAGTGACAAGACCCTTCTATTTATCCAAAGAAGAAGTAAAGACAATGGACTTTCTTTTACAATAACCCTCAATAAGGAGAATTAGTCCTTCATGCAATATAGGACGAGACTCCTTCCTTCTATGGGCATGCATACTTAGAAGCAAAGAGAAACAAAAATAGAAGGGAAAAGAAAGTCTATCCTTATGCTTGAAATGATTCAAGAAGACAAAATGAAATTTATGGACTCTTTTATTTCTACCATTGAGGATGAAATACTCATGGGTATAGGAGAGCACATCTCGCCAAATTTCCTTTATCTAGTCCAAGTCGTAGAAATCTCCATTCTTTTCCAGACTTTTCTCCTCAACATCCATCTTAAATTTTGTTTTGAATGCTACATTTGAAGTGCTAGTCTGCTTAATGAATTTGATACCTTCTGTGGGTAAGCCCGTGATTTCAGCTATGAAATCCTTCATTAATTTCACAGTGACACCATGTAAAGAGACCCTATCATTAGTCCAATTTTTGAAAAAGGCCGTGGTGACGTGCGATTTAAACCCATGCAGTCATTCTAAGTAGTTGGTCACCTTTCCTTTCTATAAAATCTTCCATACATCCTTTCGAGACTCCTAATCATCGCATTTTCTGGGTTCTTGTTTCCTCAGTTCACCTCCCATTTACCTAGTATTACAGAGAATCCCAAAAACCAGAGAAAGCCAAGATTAGAGAGCAAACAAGTAAAGTTGAAACCAACTTTTCACATCAAATAAAACCCCCTTCAGAAATGATACGTGCAAAGCCCATGTTGTAATCACATAAGTGTACTTCCTCAGGGAAGGAACATTGACAGAAGTAGCCCCACTATAAAAAATCATTAAATTTCTAATCTTGGCAAATCTTTCCCGCCTTCGAATGAATGACATCATAATTAATAAGCGCTTTTAGATCAATGTGCTTGTTTAATTCATCGATCCACATCATCTTATATCCCATATGGACTGCATAGTTGGCCACCTAGTCAACAACCCCATTGGCCTCTCAATACATGTGGGATATTATGACTTTTTCAAATTTATTAATAAGAGATTTAATCTCCATGACCGTTGCCTCAATCAACCATGTAATTGAATTTTTGTTATTGAGAGTATTTATAATATTCAATGAGTCACCTTCCAACCATAGCTTAGGGTACCCCAAATCAGCTGCTAACTTCATGGTATATAGAGTAGCAGTAGCTTCAACAATATGGCTATTAGACTGACCTATAGGAATAGCAATGGCATCTATTATGTTTCCTGCATGATCTCTCAAAACTCCTCCACATCTAGGTCTTCCTGGATTGCCCTTAGTAGCCCCATCAAAGTTTCCTTTTATCCATCCATTAGGAGGAGTATTCCATCTTATGATCAATCTTGGGTTATCAAATTTCAAATTAGGACCTTGTGATCGTAGTGGATTATCAATTTGAAAAGTTTGATCAATTTTCCTCTAAGATTTAAAGTTCTCCTTGATTGCTCTAACGATATTTTGTCCCAGCACCCATCCTGGAAAATCCTTATTTCTAAAGATTCTATTATTTATTTCTTTCCAGATGCCCCACTAGAGATGAGGAAGAGTTATTTTCCAAAGAAATTGAACCTCAGGATCCTTAGAAGGACACTTCCAACTTTTGAAATAGAGTTCAATATTATTTTGATGAACCCAAGTCATACTCCAATAATTAAGAATCTTAGTCCAAACTTGATGATTATAAGGACAATTCAAGAATAAATGGTGTCTATCTTCAAATCCATTTTTGCATAAGGTGCATCTATTAACCACATTAATACCTCTTTTTTGCAGATTGTCCTGGGTCAAGATTTTATTTTGGAGCATAATCCAATAGAAGATGTTTATTTTTGGTATGAGACCATTAATCCAAGCTTGAGACCAAAAGGGTTGATTGCCCTTCTCCCTAGACACAAAGAGAGTAGAAACTTTAAATTGGCCACTTGGGTTAGCATTCCATATCATTTTATCCTCATAAGTAGGATAAAGAGAGAAAGCATTCAAACTCAATTGTATGTTATTGAATCCTTGATCAATATCTGTCAATTTCACCTAGGAATTATTATGCTAATACTGACTCACAAAAGTGCCATATCACTGCTTATATATCTCAACTTGATCATTATCTTGAAAATCATCAAGTAGGGGATGATCCAATAACCAGATGTCTTCCCAAAATCTCACCTTTTTCCCATTTCCAATTTTCCAGGAACATCCTTTTCCAAGAGTATTCTTTGTCCCCTGAACAACTTCCCATATTGTAGAAGGATAAAGAACATCAGGAGAAGAAAGGAAATTAGCCAAAGAATTCACATTGGAGAGGTACTTATGTTTCCAAATAGCACTCCATTCTTTGTCATCATGATAAGTTCTCCAACCTTGTTTGGCCAAAAGGGCTTTATTCATACTTCTTATTTTCTTGATTCCCAATCCACCTTCATTGATAGGTTTACAAATTTGGTCCTAGGCAATTAAAGATATTCTCTTTTTTTCCTCAGTGCCAGTCCATAATAAATTCCTTTGGATTTTTTCAATAGAATTAGCAAATTTCATTGGAATTCTAAAGAGGCTTAAAGCATAAGTAGGTATGCTTTGAAGACAAGGTTTGAGGAGAGTTAACTTACCTGCTTGACTTAAAATATTACCTTTCCAGCCCACCAATTTTTGATGGAACTTATTAATGAGATCTTCCTAGAAGGAATCAGGGATCTTCAAGCCAAGCGGTAGACCTAAATAAGTGGAAGGGAAAGATCCAATAGAACACCCAAGGATATTAGCAATTTTTTTTTGTCTTGGAATGGGGGTATTGATAAAAAATACTGCACTTTTATTCCAATTAACCAATTGACCCAAGGTAGAAGAATATAGATTAATAGCTTGCTTCAAATTCCTGGCTTCCTTGACTTCAGATTTACCCATAAAGATGGTATCATCAACAAACTGACCATGAGAACAAATGAGAGGTCAGGAAGAAGGTTGCAGACCTTTAATAATACCTTTTTGGACCAAGTCCCTTATGTATCTCCCAAGACAGTCAGCCATAATTACAAAAAGGATGGGGGATAAAGGGTCTCCTTGTCTCAGAACTCGGGAAGGATTAAAAAAATGAGAAGAACTACCATTGACCGGAACAACTATAGAGGAGGTAGAAATCAACAGATAGATAACTCCAACAACCTTATGGTCAAAACCAAAAGCATATAAAATCTTAGAAAGGAAAGACCATTGAACTCTATCATAGGCCTTAGCAATGTCCACTTTCATAATGAACCCCTGGTTATTAGAATAGGATAAGGAATGAATATTCTCATGGGTAGAGATAACAAAGTTAAGAATTTGTCTACCTGGGATGAAGCGATTTTGTTGATCAGCAATAATTTAAGGAATCACCAGAAGTAATCTTGAAGTTAGAACTTTGGATATAATCTTATAGAAGGAATTACATAGGCTGATCGGTCTAAATTGATTAGGAGAATCAGCTCCAATTTTTTTAGGAATCAAACAGAGGAAAGTAAAATTAATCTCCTTTAGCATATGTTTTTCTCCATAAAATTCCTTAGCAGCATCACAAACATCTTTTCCAACTAGTTTCCAAAATTTCTAAAAGAAAAACATAGGAAAACCATCTAGACTAGGTGCTTTATCACCTCCAAGGGAGCAAACAGCTTTGAAAATTTCTTCATCCTTAGGAATTGAGCTTAAAATTTTATTCTATTCCGTCGAAACTAGAGGAGGGATTAATCTAAGAAAATCAGCCTGATTATCCAAATTAATATTAGGATCAACAGTCATTAAGGAAGAGAAAAAGGCAACCATTTCTTCCATTATGTCCTTTTCCTTAGCAATCTTCACGTCTCCCTTTTTAAGGTGTGAAATGTGGGGTTTGGTTCTGTATTTAAGAGTTGAGAGATGAAAAAATTTGGTATTTTTGTCTTCTTGACTCAACCAGACCAATCTTGACCTTTGTCTCCAGTAGATTTCTTCTTTAGTAATGATGTCGTGATATTGGGCCAACTTTTCATTTTCTTCCATAATGAGGTTAGGATTGTATCCTTCCTTCTGAATTTTGTCCTGAGATTTTTGGATATCCTCCTTGATAGCGACTTTTTTCTAAAAAATATTGCCAAAGCAATTTTTGTTCCAAATTTTAACTTCTTTTTAAACATTTTTGAGCTTTGAAGCTACTTTAAAGAGAGCAGTACCTTCAATATCTATACTCCACCATTCAACCATTTTAATTTCAAACTATGGATGTTGTATCCACATTTTTTCAAATCTAAAAGGAAAGTTCTTCTTTAAATTTATCTTTGTAGCAGTAAAGATGAGAGGAAAATGATCCGAACCTATTTTCTAGTAGGCTTCCAGCTTGCAAATAAAATCTTTAGTCTAGTAAGGGGAAATAAGAGCACGGTCCAGTCTTGCTTGGATACATTTAGTACCAACTCTCTTGTTACTCCAAGAAAACTGGATACCATGGAGATCCATATCCATTAAACCCTCCTTGTTTATAAACTCCATAAGATCCATTCTCCCTTCCAATTGGGTCATATTTCCTCCTTTTTTTTCATGATCGTAGAGAGGAACATTAAAGTCCCCCATAATGATCAATTGACTAGAATAATCCTTGCTTTTTATATTGGAGATAGAATCCTAGACCTTTTTCCTAAGGTTCTTATTGTTGGGAGCATATATATTAACAATATACCAATCCTCCTTATGATCATTGGTAGTAATTTTGGCAACCATTAAATATTTACTAGCAATTAGAATAGTACCAGAGTAACAATTCTTCTTCCATAGCATTAAAGTTCCTCCTGAAGCACCTTCTGAACTACTAGCATTTATTGAATAATTTTTAAAGGCTTTAATCTGCTTAGATTTCTCTTTATCCATTTTTGTTTCTTGCAACAAAAGAAAATCTGGCTTCTGTTCTCTAAAAAAATTCCTAACCACATCAAGTTTATGAATGCTGTTCAAACCCCTAATATTCCAAGATATAATTTTCATTACTATTTTTTAGGGGTGAAATCCAGAATAGTTGCTTATCTTCCATTAGCAATATTCTGCATACTCTCTAATTCTCTGGTTTTCCTAGAGGACCTTCTCCCAAGTTTGTTTGGGGAACCAACATTTGGTTTTACCTTATTTTTCTAATCCACTCTTCTTCCAGATTTTTTTGGGGTAGGAACATGTGGTTTCACCTTGACTTGCTGCTCTATTTTGCTGCTTCTAGTCTCTACCACCTTGGAAGTTGTATTACACTTTTTTTCAGCCTTTTTCCTTTGATTTGGTTTATGCTTTGTGTCTTCTCCATCCTCCTTTAGAACTTTGATGTTCTGAAGATCATTCCTAAAAGGAACAGTATCATCTAGAGAGCCCAAAGGATCAAAGGCCTGGATCTCCCTGGACTGAGTATTATGCAAGTCTGTCTCCTCTAATTGGGCTCCAGATTCAGCAAGGATTTCCCCTTCCTCAAGCATGTTCTTCTCATCTAGATCTCCCCGTCTATCTTCCATCTTTTGATAAATAACAATTTTCTTCGTTAAATCTACCAATTCATCTATACTTTTTTTAGGCATTGCAGATTCAAACTTAGATCCATTGTCTTCTATTTCAGTATTTTCATTCTTAGAATCCATCACAGGTTTTTTCCCTTCCTCATGGATATTCTCAAACTCTTTATCCACCTCTGCAAGTTGAGCTTTTGAATCCATAGTTTCCATTTGCTCTTTCAGATTAGTAACTTTGAGTTTCCACACTTTTTTCTGCTGAACTTTGGCCTTCTTCACCTCATTTTTCGAGGTTGGATGATTTTTACTTTTATTGGGACAATTTCTAACCAAATGACCCTCTTTCTTACATGCATAACATAAATTAGGAAGATCTTCAAAAATAATTTCCTATGTTTTTTTTCCAAGCTTAGAGATTAATTCCACCTTTTCTGGAAGCCAATTCAGGTCTTCCACCTTAACATAAAGTCTAGGACTTTGAAGTTTAGTTTTTGCATCCGTAGCATTATCCAAGGCCACCAATTTGCCAAATGAACTAGCAATACCTTTAAAAATGTCCTCATGCCAAAACTCTAAAGGGAGGCTAGGGAGTCTAGCCCAAATCAGGGTGGTTAAGAAAAAAGTGTCTGATAAATCCATATTTGGCTCCCATTTTTTAATAGTGAGAGAGCTTTTTCCAAAAGACCACATTCCTCCACAGAGAACCAGATTCATGTCTTCCTTACAGCTGAAAATAAATGAGAAAAAACCATTCGACATGGGGGCAATATCCACATCTTCAAGAATAACCCATTTCTATTTGACCATTTTCCTTAGAGACTCTAAATCTAGTCTAGCCCTTAAAAATTTTCCCACTAGGGTGAAATCCATGGAAGACACAAAGAAATCAACTAAAGGATCCGGGATAAAGAATTGAAACTCACCTTTCTCCCAACAAGATTTAGTAGTCACCAGTGGAAAAGAAGATTTACCGTTAGGTTTCTTGCCCAAAAGGGAAGACTAAGACCTTTGCTCTAAAAATCCACCCCTAGACCCTTCATAAAGCTTATCCTTATTGGTCTCAACATTAACCAAAGGGTTTTTCTCCTTCTCAAAAACCTTCCCCGGTGCATGAAATGCAGAAGAGGAATCCAAAGGAGGATCACGAACCCCACAACTTGTGTTTGATTCACACCTAGACTTTCCATTGTCCACATCAGCCAAAAGTCTACTTTCTGTCTCATCATTCTTCAGCAGATTCTTCTCAGATCCCCCTGTAGTCCCTCTAGGATCAGTACTGCCTGCCAGATTTTCCCCAACCAGTTTCCTGCCTTCCTACGAACTAGCTAATTCAAAAATAGAGAGAGCGCCCATTCCCTATAGTCCCTTGCTTCTTTTATGTTATTTCAATTTAGCAATGTTATCCAACAACTGTGATCTTGTTCATATGTTCTTTTTTATCTGATCTTGTATTTCTATGATGGATGGTTATATTCTAAGTGTATTGTATTTGATTTCATAGATCTTACAAGAAGATGTAATCTATTTCATGATGTATGTTATTTCAACCTCTCATACCTTGTGACTTGTATAGTGGATGATTGTGCATTCAATTTATTGCCAAGTGACATCATATAATTGTATATTATTTAAATGGATTTGTACTTGTAATTATTCTTTAATGTGGATGTGCTATATATTGGTTTTAATATTAATTAAACATAAATTTGATTCAACGTCATGGAACCCTAAGAGATGTAATCTATTTTTTGGTATATGTGTATGTGAATGTTAATGCTTTTGCTATATTATATTTATTGTTGTTAAGCTATTATCTTTCAAAAAAAATGCTTGACAAACTTAGTGAAACTATAGGTTGATTTCTTTTGGGTTCCCTAGCAGGGCGTTACATACAACACGCCAAAGCAATCTATTGCGACACTAGAGGCCTAAAAAATTAGAAGTGTAGTGTCCACAAAACATACAATCTATGTTCCAAACTACAATATTAATTCATTAATGTCAATGAAACATAACATTCCTTTGGGTAGCCAGAAGAGCCTTTTTTTTTGCATTTTCACACTCCAACATCCTATAAAGACCAAAACATCTTTGCATAAATAATTTCTTCATTAGAAGCAACATGAGAGATACTACAACAAACTATTACATCACATAACCATCAACGGAAATGTCATATGTATAATCCTAATCTTAATATGACATCATTGTAACATCATCTCTACCACATTTTTGGAAATTATTCCTAACATACCAAAGGAATCTACTACAACACCAAGGACCCAAAAAATTAGAAGTGTAGTGTCCACAAAACATATAATCTATGTTCCAAATTGAAATACCAATTCATCAAATGTGGAGAAGCATACCATTCTTGTAGATAGCTAACAAAGCTCTTTTTTGCATTTTCACACTCCAACATCCTATAATGACCAAAACATCTTTGTAGAAATAATTTCTTAATTAGGAGCAATATGAGAGATGCTACAACAACTTACACTATTCAATAACCATCAACACCAATGTCATGCTTCTAATCCTCATATTAATGTGGTATCATCATGATATCATCTTTATCACTAGATATAAGTAGTCACACCATCAGTCATTTCCAACTCCAATCTTCAATACACACATCAATAAAACAAAAGAGGGTTGACATCCAACAATGTATCAACAACCCATAGATAAAGAATGCTGAGAGAAAGAATTTATAGGATTTAAATCACATCATACTCTAGTTAGATCACCTAGAAAAATATGAAAACATCAACATCAAGTAAGTGCAAATTTATAGTAGACCATATTATCAATCATTAATCACCTACACAATCTTATTCCTTTTGCATGTTATGACAACATATTGATACCAAAACATCATCACATTTTTCCTTCAATAATCTCTTCACATGTCCACAATGATTAAGAAAGAGTAACCATACCAAAGGGTTAAAACATGAGTGAAAATATGTCAACCACCAACAAAATCCACCAGCTAAACATATTAATTAATAACCAAAAGAATTCATGTAAACATAATGATATTAACCATACAAGTACATAAGATCGAAACTGTCATTCTAATCATATGTAGAGGATACGTATTATCATTCCTATCTCTACAATCAAATAGTACACCTTAATCAAATAACACAACTTAAACATCCACTTATGCTCTAATTATAGAATAACCTAGGAACTTCTTTTCAAAATCATTAAAATATCAAGTCTATCAATCTTAGTTTGATATGCACATAATTGTTTCAACTAGAATACTTAATTGTGGTATAAATTCAATGATGAATAACATAGTCAAATCTTATTAGCATTCTCACTGTCATGCAAAATTAACCAATATAATTTTATTTCATTCCTTCCTTTTATCATGACATCTAACAAAGAATTTGATTAGAAAAATAACTCTTATCATATGAAGTTTAAACCTTACATATTGGTTATTTGAAGAAAACAATTCACAAATTTCTCCAATCTCCAATTTCTTTCTCCGTGCGTAAAATATACAAAATTTTCTTTGTAATATTGTCCCTCAAACCATATAATATTCAAATTAGACCTACATGTACAAAATATAAGATGACACGTACAAAACTACATGATACTAATTGAAATAAATTACAAATACGACTTCATCGTGCATATATTCAAAACATAAAAACTAATTTATATCTAAAATTTGCACAATATTCATATTTAATCACATCCATCATAACTTATTGAACAAGGGGCACAAGCGCCAAAGTTCCTACCTTTAACACAATGATTTTTGGGGTAGGATTTGAGCCAATGTGTGCAGTGACTTTCACTTCATAAATAAACACAATAGAAATTTGAAATATGCAAATCAAATAATATTCTTACATTGAAGCTTTTCATATCCCCATTTTGAGATAGAATTTTAAGAATAATTAGATAATACAATGTTATTAAATAAATAATGGTAATAAAGTTATATTAAAACTAATACTAAAATATAAAAAATATGAAATAATAATTATTTAATTGATATTATGAATGAAATAATATTTAATATGATATTTTAAATAATTTGAAATAATAAAAATATAATAAATAAATAAAAAATTAAATTAAATACAAGAGATAATATCATAGAAAGTATGTTAGCTTTCTAAATAGAATTTAATAATAAATAATAATAAACACAAATAAGTAAGTAAGTAAATAATATAATATAGAATAATATAAATTAACTAAATCTAATGAAAAGTCAACATATATATATATATATATATATATAACAAATAGACACAACTCCATAAAATTAAGATATAAAAAGGAGTAGAGTTTATTTTAAAGAAAGGAAAAAGAAAAGGAGAACATAGGAGTTCAAAAATGAAAAATGGAAGAGGAAAGTAATATGAAGAAAATAAGGAAGTGACTTTTTGAAAATGTATTAATGATATTGAAAGGATGTGAACCTTCAAAAGGTCATAATTATGAATAATTGTGACTCTTAAAAAATATTATAATTATAAAGTATCGAGACTTTTCCAAAGGATTTTAGTTATGAAGTGTTGTGACTTTTTGAAAGAATTATAACTATTAAGTGTTGTGAATTTTCAAAGGATTTGTATTATGAAAGGTTGTGAATCTTGGAAAAGAAGAAACAAAAATGTATATTTTATCATTTCCTTATAATAAGAAAATGAATAATTTTAGAAAGTAAAAATAGAGTCGAGATAATCTAGGAGGAATAATCTATTGAAGGGCCAACTAAGGATGGAGCTACATTGACCAAGCAAAGAGGAAGGTAAGAAATGTATGTTAATGGATTATATTTATTTAATTATGTTTATGGATTTATTTATATTAATGAATCATACTTGTGGATAATTTATGCATATACATATGTATATGTAAAGATGCAATTCTAAATGGATAACACAAATAAAGTAATGGCTAATGGTTTAAGATAAATAAAGTCCCTTTTTAGGGAAGTGAGTGATCTTAATATGGTTAATAGCTTAAGATCAAGAGAGTCCTTTTGGGAAGAGAGCAATCTTAATATACTTATAAGGTTGGAATATTCCGTAGATGTTAACATATACATATGTGTTAAGGGCCTTGTATAGAGAATGTCTCTTCTAGGAAGGACCTTAAAGGGAGCACTTCATAGAAGCCAAAGAAGTAACTGGGGATCTAAGGATCCTCAAGAGGGTTATTGCTCCAGATGTGGAAATGTCTTTAAGGTTGGGTTAGGATATATGGTAGAATAGTGAAATATATTTAATTCTTGTATACATTCTAACATTGGTTTTGTAGGTATTCTTGTCCTAGCTAGTGGGGACATTACATAGCTTAGTCAACTTATGAGAATCAAGAAATTTATATATCACAGTAAGGAAAAAACATTGATATTTTGAGGTTACATTCACTAGGTCTTAAATATAAGAACATCACTATTAGATTGTTCAAACAATTACAAGTATTAATGTATGGGAACATATGAAGAACATAAGTTTAATTCTCTTTCTTCAGGATAATTTTGCAGGAAAACAACCAAATCTCAATGAGAGAGCATACTAAATAATATATAGGAACATAAGAAGAACATAAGTTTACCTTAGGAAATTTGTTCAAGAATGCTATTTCCAAACACTGAACAGATTTAGGGGCAGGTTACCAATCTTGTTTTAGTGGAGTGATGAAATGAGATCATAAAATTTGGAATATTGTAGATCAATGACTCAATGTACAAGGAGACATGGATAGTAAGGAGATAGATGGATAAATATAAAAAATATAAGGGATGATGGATTGAAAAATGAACAAATTTTAAATCTAAATTTCAATTGGAAAATAAAATAAAATCAATTAAAAGTAATATTTAATTTACTAAATTTAAATATTAAGAAATATGCACTTTAAAATATAATTAATATATAAAACATTAAGAAAGATAATTCAATATTAAATATAAAAAATATTATAAAATTAAATAATAAGTATAATTAAATTAACAATTACTTTAAAAAAAATTAAAATCATACCCACAATAAAATATATTCAAAATTGTAATTGCACATGCCTTGGTGGCAATGAGTATGTCCATTGGGTTGGATAACCACCTAAATTTAATGATAGTTATACATTGAAATATATATATTTTCAAATATATTATGAATCAATGTATACTATAGAATGACCTTATATCATTTGTTTTACATTTTAATATTTTTCAAGCTTTGGGTAGCTCATTATGAGGAAATGACTATTGATCCCTTAGTTTTTCTAATAAACAACTAATGGTGTATGAGAGTGATTTGAACATTACCACATCATGAGGCTAGATAGCCATTTCCCTATTACATTCACATTTTTTTGGTGTTTGTTCATTGTTTAAATAAACTTTGATGGCAAAAGTTGGGGCTTATTTATTCAACATTTATTATTGGTTTACATACATGTGTACTATATTCTTACTTTATATTAATGATATGATATGAGACAATTTAAAAGAAGTTTCTCTTTACCGTGGCTGAAATAGATGATAAATAAATGATAGTTTTATAATATTTCAAAATAAGAAAAGAAATATAACTATACAAAATTTAATCAATTTTTTAATTCTGAATAATGATTGGTCAATTAACTAAACAATTTAATTATATTGATTTATCTATCTTTGGTGAAAGCGGAAGGGCTCCCACCCAAGCCTTGGATAAAAACCGTAACCATAAAAACTTTGAAATAAGTCATTTAATCTCATTCTTTTGCATTTTCTTTCAGAGAGGCATTAACTAATGGGTCATTTCTTGCCCAGTTGGCTTTATGCATTTCTACTCCTCTACTCACCTAATTTTTAATATCATGGGATAGTTGGATCATTTCCTCTTCTCTAGCTATATATCTTTATTGATGCTTTTTGCCTGTAGCTAGGTAAATTTGGGTGGAATGTGATTATTAAGCTTCCCATTGGCCTTATTTACCCTTTTCTTCTTTCAGAGCTTTTGCACTCGTCTTATGATAGAACTTGATCCACTTTTAAGAACAAGGCATGCAAATGTCTGAAAAAGAATGTTACATACAAATCCATTGAATCACAATCACATCAACTTTGATTAAACTTACTCTTCTATGATAAGTCTATTTTTTCCACATTTTGCATGAAGCAATTTAATTGAGTAGAAGAAATAGGAGAGCGTAAAAATGGTGACTATCATGGAAATTATTGTTCTTTAGTTCTAATCTATGGCCCACTGCTTGAATTTAAATTTTAAAGTAATCTGTATTTGAAAGATGAGCATCAACAAAGGCTCCAACTCTGAGTTGTGCATGCCAAAAAGAAAATACAGTAAGCCATTAGTAGGTAAATATTAAATGGTGCTTCCTCCACCAACAGAAATGAAATGTTTAATTTAACCAATAAAAAATATATTAGTAAAATTAATATAGACATTTATTTTATAAAAGAAAAAAGAAAATTTATTTTTTATAACTAAGAACAAGTTAAATAATAATAATGTAGCATGGTTTACATTACAGGTAACCATACACTTGAATTTGATACATTGTGGAGAGATGAAATGCAACTAGAAGTTAATCATTGTTTTCTTTTTAAAATCAAGTGCAACTTAAAGCTCAAGTTGTTAAGGATAATATTGAGCCAATGCCAATTTGACTTTGTACTTTACCCATGTTTGTCAAAGGTGTGTAGATAAATACATTCTCTTATTCTATCTTTAATCAATCAACTCTACTCTACTTGTCGTGTAAGAGGCATCTAATTGAACATTATTTTGCTAATTCTACAATTATATCATGGCATTGGACTTTGTAGGTTCGGAAATGGCTTTAGCAATGAAGAGGCCATTGAAGATAGAGCTTTATAAACTTCATACCATCTATGAGGAGGAAGAGGAGATTGAAGGCACAACATTGCTATTATCCAGTGGTCCTTAGAACATAGGAAATAAATCCCAATTTGAGAGGTTTTTATATATGGTAATACTTGTGAGTATTATGCCTTCCTTGCTTGCCAAAGGAAAAGAGTTCAATCTTCATAGTGTACTATGAATTTGTGTTAAATGTTGGCTTTGGCTACAAGAACAAATCCACAATGAATTTGATTACTCTACAAATTATTTTTAAACTAGTTTATTACCAAGATCAGTTGTTCTAATTAAATAATTGCTTTGGAGTGGATGGACATGCCTTTGTCCTTGTGAATGTAACTGTCTTGCATAATCATAAAAAAATTACTTCTATTTTGAACTGATGCAATTTTGTCCATGTTTGTAACATACAACACTCTATTTTTATTTATTTTTGTAGTTTTACTGAAACAAAGGGCTGAAAAACAATGATAAATGAAAAGTTGCTTGCTATTAAAAGAGGAAGCTTGAATCATTCAATGTTTATTCCACTTAGTGGTATAAGGTTTTTGAAAGTTCCCAATTCATGACATGATACATAACATAGTATGATATTATAAAAAATTGAACATTCACACTCTAAAATAATTCAAACATAATAAAATGTTATGTATTACATAACTAATTAGATCTAAAACTATAGTTTCCACAGTAGGACAATCAATGACATTACTGGAAGCAAATTTCCACAACCATAAGCGAGAGCATATGTGTAGTATCATGAAATCTAGAAATGCCATCAATGCTCCAATGATTGAACCTCCCAAGGCACAAAAATGAGATTAGCTCTCTGTTGTAGCAACTAAGAGCTGGTGTACAAGGGTGATTTCGTGAATAAATCATTCTTCTTGATTTTTCTAATAGAAAAACCCTCACCCAGAAAATAAAGTATGTCAACAACTCTACATACACTAAAATCAAGTTGTTTGACAATATTTACACTCATGCTTAGTTGTAGGGTGCCCACATTGAAAGGATTGATTGCAAAAATGAAAGCAACAAATGAATAAACAAATTAAACAAGAGAAAATATGACACTAGATTTATCTTGGTTCACCACAAATGTGGCTACGTCCAGAGTGAGTAGAGTATTGTATTGATTATAAAAAGATAATTACAAATGATGCAGGAGTAGCATATATAAAGGATCCAATTATATTACATAATAAAAAGTCTCGTAAAACCAAGAGATACATAATTAGAGGGAAAAAGATATTATGACCATTGGCCTTCACACACACACACACACACACACACACACACACACACACACATTGTGCGATTAGGAGAATTCTTGCCCATATAAAAGGTTGCAAATTTGGAAAACTTAAAAAATGGGCCTTTATAAATCCAACAATCCTATTAAGTACAACAATTATAAACCCTGGAATCCTATTTCAGCACAACTGGAAAACTTTAAAAAATGAATACTTAAAAAATTCACCTTCAATAATACCTACATCTGAGGCTCATACCTCGGAGGCTAAAGAAACAACAAAAGATGGAGTCCAAGCAACATAAGTTTTCACAACACAAACACCTAGAAAAATGTTTGATCTTTGAAGAAAAAAATGCAATAGAAGTTGGAGTTGGAGCAGTAGAAATACATCTTAACATCCTTAGGAACATGGAAAGGGTCATAAGGCCAAGCCAAATTTGTGCACGCTATAAGAGTTTCTTGATTTCGTAATCCATGGGCAATAGTAGTAGAGACTTGAAAAAGAAGACAATGATTTTGTCACTTGAAAGATTTAGAGCTTGTTTCCTCCTCAGAACATTAAGCTCCCAATCTAACAAGATTACTAATTACATCAAAGAAATAATACAAACAACACCATTATACCTACCTAGGTAAGAAGTTAATAGAAGAAGTCAACAAAACAACTCTAGGAACCCCTAGATTCTTAGCCACCTTTGCCCTCCAGGCCAAAAAAATATCGACAATGATGCAAGTGATTGGCGGGACAAATTCATCTACTCTAGTTAAGAGTTCCCAAAACATGGCCCAATTTTTTTAGAGCAAGTAAAAGCTCACCAAGATGAGCACGTCTGCCATGATCAACATCTTAATGGTGTGTTAATGCACCGGTAATGGCAACACAATAGGTACAATCAAAGAAGGCACAAGCTGGAAGAGCTTGTGAGGGAGGACTTTATTTGCATTACCTTCTAGAAAGGACTGAAATTCTAGAAAGAATTGGACAAAGCTTAGAATTTTTAGAATGTTAGCTATAAAGCTATTAAATTTTTATACTGTCATGGTGTTGGAATTTTTGTATTTTTTTTGATTTTTTTTATATTGTTATGATGTTGGAATTTTTGTATATTTCTATGATTTTTATTTTTATTTTCGCGTTACTTCAACCAATTAAAAATAAGAATAATTATCTTTCCTAATTATTGAAAGTTACTATTAACAATAAACTATAAAGTTTTAGTCAATTAGAATTGAATACTTGATGTTGATTGGTTAGTCAACTCAACCTAATAATTGGTTAGTCAAATTAACCAATTTTTTTTTATAGAATTGAATTATTCCAATAATTATCCTCCCTACAAAGGAACTAATAACTCAATAGCACCAAACCAATAACTTCATATCCATTCATTTCCGCCATATATGTCAATAACTATATGTATTTCAATAATTAAATGCACTTAGAATTTTTATTATGACCACCATTGTCCCTTGTATATATAAGACAATTTAAAGAAGCTTATTGAATTAACATCATCAGATTTCCACAATCCATTTGTAAATAAGAAGCTTATTGAAGTCAAGAATAGACAACTTCGAAATGATGTTTTACATGAATAGATAAAAACAAGACATTCTTGAGACAGCCTCTTGTTTCCAAAGTAATGTCAGCCACCTACCGAAATGTCTTTACACCTTCCATTCAAGAAGATTTTCCTCTCTTCAAACTTGTGGACTAGAGGTGAAGAATACATCTCAAACACTTGCCTTCCAACAGCAACTCAAATGCTTTGTTTATTTCTGAGAAGGGGAGCTCATGAGTAATATATTCTTCCACTTTCAGTTCCTGCAGACAAACAATGAATGCATTAGATGAGCTTGGAGAATCAGACATTAAGCTTCTTGAAATGTATGAGAAAGAGAAGAACTTTTTATGTACCTTACGCATAGACATCTCTACAATTTGGGGCAACTGTGTTTTGGCCTTAATTCCTCCAAAGATGGAGGTCACTATGGTTCTGCCAGTAAACAATTCCAAGGGATGGAGGCATATTTTGCGTGGACTGGTGTCAAGTCCCAACAATACTGTTTTTCCCAGTGGCTGTTCTGTGACAATGTCAGAAGGTGAATTGAACAAACATTAAGCTGTCTGCAGAGTAGAGAATGAATGATTTTTAATGATGTTGGTGAGAAAAATAATTATTAAGTACCTCACTAGTAGATAAAAAGGCCTGGTATAAAACATCTGTATTTCCAATGCATTCAAAGCTGTAATCTACGCCTCCATTTGTCATCTCTGCTATAACCTACACCATAACATCACTATTACTCATTTATGCTTCATGTTTTTGTAGAAATATGTGTTCACAAGATTTAGATTGTGGGAAATGATCCAATCTTAACTTCTTAAGCAGTATGTTGGATTTTGAATATTTCTTTTTAAGTTTTAATTATTATTTAATAGCTTAAAGCTATTGTTTTAGGTAGGGAAAAAATAAGGGTCATCTTCTATGTTCTAAGTTTTGTTAATTTATTGTTCCCTCAATTGATAATATAGTGAAATCGAGTAAATGATAACTAAAAATCTATCAATAAATTCTATACGTATTGTAGTTACTCACTTAATTCTAGTAGTTAGGAATTTTGAAAAGGTTATTAGAGGAGTTCTCTAACTTTGTTAGTAACAAGACACAGCTAGTGGGACATTTGCCCATAAGTAGTGGCAAGTTTTTGGATAGTTGGGGTACATAATTATTGGGACATCTTTAAGCAGGTATTGAAATGACCACTTGTTGACCATTGTGCACATAATAGATCTTACAATGTATATTGTTGTACTGCCCAAAAGGGAAAAAACAATAGCCATAAGCAATTAAGTCTCACACACGTAAAATGAAAAATTGTTAAAATCCTATTTGTCATATAAGATCTATGAGTACACAAATTTAAGTATTCCGAGAATTGGTATGACACCCCTATTTATGTTAAATGTAAGAGGATTTGTTGTGTGTAATAAGATTAAAAAGTGGTCATTTAGAAGGAGTCTATACGTATTTGTAGATGTCCAATAATTGTGCATAATAGATTTTTAATTATCACGTATTAATTATTTTCAATAATTGTAATTGAATATTAGGTATAGAAAAGGTGAATAGATGTTAGAACTTGGAAGGCTTATTCATTAATTTATATAGTATTGCATCTTATTCTATGATCTATCTCCTCATAAAATATAATCCAAAATATTGAATGCATATAATCTAATTCAAACAAATTTAAAAAGAAATTAAAAAATATAAAAATTTCATTAGATTTAATGATATGTTGGACTTACTTCTTGAATGGGCTTCTTGTGGTCTTTTGGATTGAAGTAGTTGGTTACCCCCAAGATTTTAGCTAGGAAAGTCAAAAGGTCAAACATGAAGTTAAATATTACTCTACCAGATCTATATAGGTTTCATGATTTATCCTCCTCCATAGATAAAAGGGATGACATTTTGGCTTTTGGTTTCATCTGCCAATCACTATTTCCAATTGAAAATGGAAATTTGTTGGTGTTGATAAGTAAGAGATTTGTTTTCACAAATAATCTTTGCATTTTCGTCTACCTACAATAAGGTTAGGAGATACCTTTAGCAAACTTAGATGGGTTGGTGTCTATCCCAATTATCTTTGAGGCTGCTCTTAGACTTGCACCTTCTACAACCTGCAAAGAAAATGATCTTTTAGTACCTTATACCTAATCTAATTCCAATTAAAATATAAAACCTTATGCAAAACTACATTTGTTTTACTTTGTGCAATTAGGAAAATTAGACATTCAAGCTGATGAAGATCTTTGGAGTTTAAGTAGGGAAATGAAAGTGAAAATCTTAATGGATTAGTTGGGAGTTGAATCTAACTTTTTAATTTTAATTTTAAATTTGTTGTCGCGTGTAATTTATTTTCTAATATATATATTCTTTTAGTACATTTTTGGTGTTTAGTTTGGATCGGTACTGGTTTAGGTATTTACAAATCTTATATTGACATAATCTTATTGATATGGACTATGGTATTATGTTATTAGGAATGATAAGGTGGATGTGTTTTATAGAATATTATATAGGAGACCTTTTGGATATATAGTCAAGGTGAGTACAAAGGAGTGAATGAAACTTCCTTGTTTCAAAACATGATAACTAACATGAAAAGCTATTGCCTAGCAAATGTGGATAGGGAAAGTGTGATAACACCAAAAAAGGTGGATCACCCACCTAAGGTAGAGTTACATGTCCATTAAAGGTAGATTACTCTTTGAAGTGGAAAAGTCCATCCACTTACGCGAGTAAAATAATTACATGATAATTCCTTATGTGGAATTGCTTCAAGTGCTCATATGCAATTCCCTAAGTAAGCTTAAGGTAAGTGTAATTAGGGCATAAGTGTGAACTAACAAAGGTAAATAACTCAATTGCACTTGGATACCATGTTATTAGGTGTTAGTAATGAGATGTTAGGGATTCCAGTTTGACCTAATTCTATTGACCTAGACTTTGATATCTTGTTATTAGGTCTTAGGGATCCTAACTTGACATAGCTATCTCATATCGTCTTATTAGATGTTTAATAGCCTAATTTGATTTAGATATTATATTATTAGATATTAGGAATCCTAATTTTATCTAGATTCTCCGCTTCACCTTGCTTTGTTAAATTGGACTTTAATATATTGTTCTTACATGGCAATAATTCAGACGCTCAAAGATTCTAATATCTGATATCATATTTTTCTTTTTTTAATGGAGGGTTCAGACCTGCGAGGCAACCCAGCAAGGCATGGAGCCTGCGTGCTACCAACCAGCGAAGGCCACCGCTTAGACTTTTCATTAATCAACTAAGAATTAAATCTAAGATCTCCCATTCCCTGTATTGTGTTCTATACTAACCATCCCAAATTTTTATGCAATTCAATTTCCAACCAAAAAAACCATATTATTGGGGAAGAAGAATGCACACCGCAAGGCCAACAGTGCCCAGGCCAAAAACAGCCACTGTTGATGATCCAGCTTCTATGTCTGCTACATTCATCGCAGCTCCAAAACCTGCAAATCCAAGTTAAAATTTAGTCATGGTGAAAACAAAAGCCATATAATGTTGTCAAATGCTCATTATAATGAGTAGCTAAGTTTTATACCAGTGGCTACTCCGCAACCAAGCAAGCATGCTTTGTGTAAAGGGGCTTTGGGATTTATTTTGACAACACAAGCGTAGTCCACAACCGTATACTCGCTGAATGTTGATGTCGCCATGAAATGGTATACTGCCTTCCCATCCAAAGAAAACCTACTCTTCTCATCACTTCTCATAACTGTTCTTGTGATATCAAATTTGAACTTTTCACAGTGATTGGTTTTCTTAGATTTGCAATAGAAACAATCTTTACACTCTCCTTGGTATGTTGGAATCACATGATCTCCAGGCACAAGATCTGTTATGCCTTCACCCACGCTCTCTATTATACTGTTTGCACAAAATCAAAACTACATAATTGGCTTGGTACAAATGTTAACTTCTTTAAACAAGTATTAAAGGTTGAAGATTTACCCTGCTCCCTCATGGCCCAATATGCGAGGAAAAGTGCTTTCTTCCTGCAAAATTGAGTGTAACTGTATACATTAACATCCCACAATTACAAAAATACTAAGATTCAAAGCTTTCTGATTATGATTATAGATGATAAAATTATAGAATATGACCTAAAACACTAATGCAAAGTAAATCTTACATTTATGATCCAAAACATTGATAAATAACAAATTTTGTGTAAACTTAAAAATTAGAAGTGTACGCCTAAATTACCCCTCCCATCCAGAATGTAATGTCGGTGTGGCAGAGTGAGGTGTGGGTGATTTTGATGCGGACTTCCATTGGTTGTGGAGGATCCACCTGAACATCCTCTATTACCAGTGGCTGCTTAACCCCCCATGCTACTGCAGCTGAACATTACAGAACAGGACTAACTTGTCAGAAATTCCATGAGAATCACATTAAAGCCATGAAAATTGATTAGAAATTGATATTTTGTAGAGTTACTAACATTTTATTATTGAATAAAGAACAAATAATAAACTAATTCTGCTAATCATCCCGAACCAGTAAGATTAAAGCAGAGTAATCCCCTACTAAAGTTAGTAAGAGAGACCCAAAAGGAGCTCAAGAAGATGAGAACTTAAAATTACAACAATGCCCTGAAACTTCAGAAAAGTGGGCAACAACAATAACTTAACAGCATACATTAATAACACGGAAAATGATATCTTACCTTTGCAAGTGATGACTTTACCAGCAGTTTCGGCAAAAGAGAGAGGGACTCTGCCATTGGTACTCTGAAAATTCTTACTGAGAGATTCAATTTCTATTCTATTCTGTATCTCCATTGTCCAAACAACAGTGCAGAAATCTAAAGAATAAAAAGCTGTCAAAAACAAATCTTGAATATTCTTCTGGTTGCTCAACCTCAAAATCCTTTCTTTACAAAAATTAAAAGCCCTCGGCAGGATATTTATTATTTGTGTGTTTAAGAGTCTCCCCTTCACAAAGTTCAGTCAAGAAAGTCTGCTGCCAATTAGTCTTAGTAAAACGTAAACTGGAATGATGAAACAGGGGTTTGCTCCACTGACTCACTCATTCAAAGTCCATAATGATACAAAAAATCCTGTTTGTATAAGAGTTCTGGAACGTGCCTGTGACTATCATCAAAATGTGGGGTTTAAAAGCTTTAGTCGAACAGGTGGAAGAATATATGGGGAACTCAGACTCTACGTATATATTCTCACTCTCACTAGATGTACGAGAAGTCTGGCATTCTTAAGTGAAGCGCCAGAGTTTTTATTGGAGCCTTGGACCATTTCAGAGATAAACCAGTCGTCATTTTGATTTCTGAAAATAGCATGCGACTTCTTAATTGGCACATTCGAGCCACCCACTAATAGTGGGTAGGAGTGGGCCTAGCCACTCTTAGCCAATAGTATGGGGTCATTGTTATGCATTGGTCTCATGGTATTGGTTAAGAGTGGCTGGGCCTACTCTATGGTTTGATTGTGTTGGTTAAGCCAGTCCACTCGTTTCTTCAGATATAAAGATAGATTTGCATAGACTACATATGGAGTGTATGGTTTTTTTCGTTTATCCTGATATTATATAATAAAAATATTTGGTATTTGAGCACATTTTGTGGGATGCGGCTATCCTCCCTACAAATTGCACCTTTGACTAAATTTCAAAAAAACGAGAACACAATAATTTTTTTTTGAAATTTTTAGCATTTGATCTTCATGATCTGTATATTTTGTAATCGAAAACAACAAAATCTTTGAGAAAATTTCGCTATGTTTTCGTGAACCTGTAAAAGAATCATGATCGACTAATTTTTTCTAGTTTTTAGTGCATTTTTTCTGTGTTTTGTATTTCCCTACTTCTAACTCTTCTTATTTTTTTAATGTTTGTTATATTTTCATTTTATTTTCAAACTATAAACATTGTTATACCTTAGGTACTACAAAACTATTATCCTTTTTTAATAAATTAAAAATTGATGAGGGGTGCTCCCCTTAATACCACATCACACAATAGAAACAAAGAAACAACACAAATTGAGAGAAAAAAATGTTAGCATTAATGTCGATGATATTCCTATGGGGGAGTATCTTAGTATTGCTCGAGCATTGGAGAGATTGACAAAATGACTTTGTATGCATTCGTGACTATGTTTCCATTTTGTGATAGAAGCTGTCGATTTTGATATCTATATTAACTGATTTATTATTCATATTTGTTTCTTATGTCTATTTTTTTTATGATAACATTATATTAATATTCATATTTGTTCCTTATGTGATACAAGTTATTGATTTAGTGTTGATTTTGATATCTATATTAAAATTGATTTAATATTCACATTTGTTTCTTATGTCTAATTTTTTTATATGATAACATTGTATTAATAGTTGTTGTGACTTTAAAGTTGTTAATACAATGATGACTACTTATAATTGAATGAAATGTACCTTTAGTTGTAAAACTCAACCAACACATGATGCCACTTTAGCTTAAAAAATATGGATGCTTTTTGTGGAGGTCTCACCTTTTTATTAGAGTTATTTTAGCAAATAGCATGCTATGTGACATTATTGATAGTGTGAGCCTGAAACCATAGTTAACAGTAGGGGAAGAGACCTAGTAACTATTAGGAGGTCCAGTGATTGTGAGGGTTTTATGATAGATACCCCTAATTACCACTTTTAAAAAGCCCAATAAATGATAACACATATTAATAATTGATCATTTTTTAGCTTCCTTGGTTGTTGATTGGTCCATTTGTGCCATAAGTATTTTTTTTTTGGTGAGCGACTATTAGCAATGAACATAATGAGTATAAAGCGAGTGTTTTAAAATGACACTATTGGCCACTTTGCACTCCACAACTTCTATTGAGAGATCTGTAAATGCCCAAATGCTAAAACCTTAACTTAAAGCTCTTTAGTTAGCTACAGAGCAGACACATAAAAAAATTTGGCATATAAATAATTTCTGCATAAGTGTGCTAAACATTTCTTTTACTTACATTTACCCTCACATTGGTCAGCTCGCCATCTCGTTTTACATGTTAGAATGGTAAATAACCCGTTTATAAATTTGTTTATTTTAAATAGATGATTGTGTGGGCAATTGTCAAGAAAATTCTCTTTGTTCTAATTAAATTGTCACTTGCTAAACTCATTGCTATGGTGATAGGGCTTTTGATGGAAGGAAGAAAATGACAAAAAGTGAGGAAAGTTTAGATGAAATGAGCCTTAATAGATTCTTCAGAGATGAAGATGAGCTAGTTTGACATAGGGGTGGATTTTTGCATAAAACCTCCTAGAACCATGGAATGAGGTATGTGTGGTTATCATGAAATACCTAACCCTAGAGGGTAGATTTGGGGTTTGTTATTATTATCACTTTCCTTTGCTAAATCATTTATGAAATCATGACATTCTCTCTATTCCTTTTTTCTTGCTTCTTGGGGTTGAAGATACTACGATGGAAGTTAGGGATAAAAAAAGAAAGGGAATGAACTATTTACCATCCTCCATCAAGGTCTTGTTCTCTGTCTGTATAATTTCCACCTGGCTTTATGTCCTTCTAGATGTATCATTGTTGAGAATATTTCAGCCCCACAAAATCCTCTAAGATTTGGTTGTGGTGGAGGGTCAGGTTCCCCACCCCTTAGCCCTCATCTAGCCCTACCCCATCAGGGATCCAAAAGAAAAATAATTTTTTTATTGCTACGAGTCAGGTTCTTGGTAAAAAGCCTAAATTTGAAGAAAATGTTGATGTCGACCTTGGAGATTCCGAAGAGGAGACTGGGGGAGGGTGTGTAGGATAGCTAAAACTCAGGCTAGATAGAAGCAGAAGGCGAAAAAATATCTCTAGACATGGAGGGGCAGGTGTCAGGCTCTAGAGATAATGGGAAGAAAGACCCTTGAATAAAAGAGATGGCTAGGAGGAATTTGGAGGAAGGGGATGAGGAAGAAAGGGAGGTTGAGAATGGAGAGGAGCCCTCAGATTCCAAGGGAGGTAAATCAAAGATAAAGGAGATTGTGAATAAGGAACCCTCCCATGTTTCTACTAGTTTTTCTATGAAGCCTTATAGCTTCAGCCATGATACCTATACGAACACCCGTGCCTCTAAAAATGTTTCGCCTACGACTACCTCCCCCTCATGTTGCAGGTCAAGGAGAAAAACCCTCCCGTGGGGAATTGTGTTTTTTGCCTCACTTTGGCTAAGAATGTGGCAGATACCAGTAGTGAGCTAAATGAGATTAAGGTGAAGTTCTCGACTCAATATGAGAGCTTCAAAATCATTTCAAAGTTTGCTGTGAGAGTGACTCATGCTATGACCACTACCCTTTAGCAGCTACTGCGAGTAAAGAAGAGGAAGGGTTTGGGACAGAGGACACTACACTACTTTATGTTTTCCTTGTTGAAGACTGGACAAATGTGTTGTTGGTCAAGAAGGGGAAAGAGAAGGCTAAAAATTAGCCCCTTTTGTGCTGTTGGGTTTTTTTTTCGCTTACTTTGCTATGCTAGGGTGTTCTACCTTTGATACTTTTTACTGTCCTTGGATGACTTTATACTTTATACTTATAAGAATTTATATCTTAAATTCTAGCTACTTTCGTAACTATGAATATTTTAATATATGTGATATGGTTTCTTGTAGTAGCACTATTATGGTTATGAAGAATCCTATTGTTAGGGTCCTAGGGGGTTATGCTTATTTTTATTATTATGGTTAAGGGTGGTGTGATAATATACTTTATGTGTTGGTAGTCTGTTGTTTGGATTGCCAGTACTTTGTAGAAGGGCCAATCCCCTAGTTTTGACTACTTTAATAACAAAAACTTTAGAAGTCTATTCAGTTAAAATGTTGTAGTAGAAACAAACATTAGTAGGACCATTATATTATCTTACATTGACTTTTCAGTTTTTGAAAATAATCAAACTAAAAGTATTGGAAGTTAAATCAACTTAAAATTAAGATTTCATATTACGACTGGGTAAGTAATATTTAAAATAAATTATATTTGTACATTGCCTCAACAACAAGAAAGTTATTTTCTATTTTTATTTATTTTAAGATATGAGGAAAATTGGATGTAAAGAATTGATGGTTAATTTATCTAATTTTTTATAACAAATAGAATTTTCTTGATTTTGAATCTATATTGGATGTTGTTACAATTTTTAGCATATATGGGATTTTTTGTCCGGAAGTGTCTTATTCAAGTGGGGAATTCTAAGTGGAGAACCCATTCAGATGCCATCTACATCATCGGTTGAAAACATTGCCTAAATTTTTTGCCACCTCTGAAAATAGACAACGAGATGCTTATGGAGGAGACAAACATCAAACTATTACCAGGGCGGATGCGGAAAATATCACGTCCCAATCCAAGAGCACTTTGAATGTCGGAAACGTTCAATGGCGATGATGACAAACATTTTTTTTGTTTTTTTTGCTATTTTAATCAACCGGCCCCTCTGAAATCCACTTGGGAACTTGCAGTTCAAGACAGGCTCTCTCTAACATAAATAATATGGGTCTACAATTTGGGATTTGGATGACTAACTGGGCACACTTTGTAAGCTTACAAATTTGACGCTTCAGATTTGTAAAACTTGAAAAAATGGTAAATTTGAATAATTTTGATTTCAAATGGGCTTGGAAAAGAGATCAAATAGATTGCTCAAGATCTTAAAAATGGCATAGGACAAGTATCTTATGTGTAGAATCTAGTGGTATAAGCATTTTTGGTTCATCAAACCACTGGTTGCAAATTGTAACATCACAAATATGGCTTCTGCAAATCTGATCAATATTTAGAAAACAACAAAATATTGCATTTGGAAACCTATTTGGAAATTAACCAAATGGATAAATCAAGGGCTCAAATTTGAAACATAACATGTCTATGACTTTCACAACACATTGGTGAAATAATTTCATCAAAATTTTTAACTGGACAAAAGTTATTCATAGTCAAAGTGGGCCTCTTGGATTTCTAGATAAATTGTAACAATAGGACAATTCTGAACACTTGATTTTGGGAAGATACAAAACCTATCAAAACTCATGATGAAAATTTGAAAATTGAAACATTGGCTATTTGATATGCACATAGAACATATTCAAAGTGGATAGCCATGAAGCATAACATGGCTCAAGACATTCAAATTCAAAGTAGGCATGTTAACACTATTTGACACTAAGGCAAGAATGCAGATTTGCAATTAGCTCAAAACGACATCTCACCAAATGACTTGGGATTGCAAAATAAGGACTTCAGATGTATGAATATGGGAATGAAAGGAAAAGAGCACTTGAAACACATGATAGGCATCAAAACATTAGCTGGGAAAATATGCAATAAAAGCTCACATAGGGGTAAATTTTGCAAGATTTAAAACATGGTACTCCAATTATTTTGCAAAATTTGAGAGTAGCAACACAAGGGATGGGAGGGAGGCACATAGAGAGAGAGAGAGAGAGAGGGGGGGGGGGGGGGGGGGGGGTTAGAGTGTCATTGAAGTTGATCTAAAATATAAATTAAACACATTAAACTAATCTAAAACATAATTAAATACATCTAAACATCTAAAACATAAACTGAATTTGTGTTTATAAACATACAAAACATTAATTTAATGTCTCTAAACGTAGATGAAACATAAACTAAATGTAGATACATTATTTATATAAAAAATGTATATAAATTGTACTTGAGAAAGGAGAGAGAAAGATAATGAGAAAGAGAGGGAGAGTAACGAGAGAGAAAGAGAAAGGAAAGAGGGATATGGGGGAAGAGGAGAGGAGAGACAAAGAGAGAGGAGAGAGGAAGAAAAAGAGAGGGAGGAGAGAGAAAGAGAGAAAGAGAAATGAGAGAGAAAGAGAGAGGGGGAGAGTTAGTAGAGAGAAATATATGTGAGAAAGTGAGGAGAGATAAAGACAGAGAAAAGGGAGATAGAGGGAAAGAGGAGAGGAGAAAGAGCAGAGAGAAAGAAAGATGGATGGGGAGAGTAGGGGAGAGAGGAAGGAGCGAGAAAGAGGGAGGAGAGAGAAAGAGAAAGAAAGGGAGAGAGTGAGAAGAGAGATGAATGGGAAGAGAAAGGAGAGAGTAGGGATAAAGAAAGTGAGAGTATGATGAAAGAGAGGAAAAGCGTGAGGGGAGAGAACATGAGGAGAGAAAGACATGAAGGGGATGAGGAGAGGAGAGAGTAAAGAGAGAGAAAGAGCTTAGAGAGTGATGAAAAGGGAGAGAGTGAGGAGAGAAAAAAAAAGATAGGGGGAAGAAGAGACGATCAATTGAGAGAGAAATGGGAGAGGAGAGAGACTAAGGAAAAAGAAAGTTTGAAAGCTCGAGGGAGAGAGTTAGGAGAGGGAAAAAAAGAGTGAGTGAGGACAAAGAGAAAGAGAGAGAGTGAGTGAGGAGAGAGAGTTTTAGGCTTTCAATTTTCTATGTCTAGAGTTCACTTTCTAAATTTTTGTTTTCTATAGGTGTATGATAATTTTATGTTTCTATTTTGGTTTTCTATTAAGGTTTTACTAATTTTTAATTTTTTTCGCCTAAGATTGACATTTTTTGACAATGTTTATTTTTTTGTATTTTACGTACAATTTACATTTTTGTTGCCTAGGTTTAAAAATTCAATAGTTTTTCAAGTTTTACATGTGTTCTATGTACTATGGACAAGCAATCTCATAGCATACTTATTCTTGTATTATGATCAACCTTATTGATCTATGTTTTACTATACTTGATGCAATCTTTCTTGACATTGAACTTGATGTTAGATGTGTTAGTCAACATCTTTAATCTTCTCAAAATGTAATGCTTTTATGTATCATGGAATAATTATGACATTTTTAAAAACTAGCATGTAGGTCAACTTGTCAATGTACTATATCTACTCATTATATCTATATGAGGAATTTATGTGTATGATAGTTTTGTCAATACTTTATTAAATGGATTTAATTGATATGTTTATCTTATTTTGACTTGTAAGTCAAATTCATGATTATTTCCTTATGTATCAATGGAATTTAAATGGTTAACTATATCATGTGTTGATTATTTATTGTGTATGTGTGTGTATATACATACACAAGAAATATATTTTAAGATTTTAATGGGTTGCCTGAGTTATGATAAATTAACCATGACAAAAGAAATAAAGGCTATACCTATAACTATTTATCCAAGTAATAAAGTGTTAATGTATTGAAGTAGAATAAAACTCATGATATTAATTTAAATCATGTCACAAGTTTAAATGGTAAAATGAGTGTTAGGATAACATGGCTTTGGACACCCTAATTAAAGGTGTATAATTCATGATGCTTCAATAAGCATCAGGGTGGGAAAAATCCTTCCATTAAGATAGGTAGTATTATTTATATCCTTAACATTATGATCAAAATTAAATAGGATTGAATGGACTAACATATTAATTATGCTATGTATGGTCAAGGGCATAAGCACATGAACAACCTAGATTATATGATTTAGAACCACAAAATTTTGTGTGACACTAATCTTGATATGTATGTTCCTATTTATATGTTCTTATTCTTATAAACTCAATTTATTTGTGCACTCTTAGACTAAATGATGTTGATAGTAGTACAAAAAAAAAAAAAAGACCAAATAAAAATTGAAGATATATGACTAATTTTGATCATGTGACTATTAGTAGTTAATTGCCGACCATTTATCTTGTGACCAAATTTATGACTAAACAATTTTAATCATTGATTTGGTCATTTATTTGGTGGTGTACATTATCATTTATTTGGTCATTGATTTAGTAGTTTATTTGATTATTTATTTAACAATTTAGCTAATTATTAATTTAGTCATATCAGGGCATGATGGAATCAAACCACCATCCTCCTAGTTGTAAAGTAGGTGCTCTTCTATTGATTTATTCTTGGGTATGTGCACCAAGTTGTGGTGCAAAAAACATGACACCAAGTTTTTTATAAAATTTTCAAAAGTGCATGCACGCTATAGTGCTTATGCGCTTTTGAAAAATAAAATTTTTTATAAATGGGCCGCAAACCTGTGACCCATTTTATTCTTTTTGCATTTCTCCTCACAATGTGCAAGCAGATTGAAAAAATTGAAGAATTTTATCACTCGCCTCCCCAAAATGCCCCCTCATCGACAAAATTCAAGATCAGGATCACGTCGTATGTATTCTACTTTTGTTTTTGCATTGTTTTATATGTTTTTGCATTGTTTTGTAAGTTTTTACATTATTTTGTAGGTTTTTTTCAAGTTTTCTTTGAATTTGTTTATTTATTTAGATTACAATTGGTTTCTTATTAGGAAATGTGAATAATGAACCACAAAATCCCCAGCCAGATCAACAAAATAAAAAAGAAAACCCTTCACAAGATCCAAATCCTAACCCTCCACAAGATGAAAATCAAAACAATCCACAACAAGAGCAAGAAATTTCGCAACTTGCACCAATGGGAAGACCTCCTCCTGACACCCAAGAAAACATAATGAATGAAACAAAAAGAGGGAAAAATGAATTAGAAGCACTCATTAGTAGGTTGAAATCTTGTGGACAAACCAATCCGATGAGAGCACAATTGGCATCCTCTCTCGAGTCCATTATGACCCTTGTAGCTTCTATTAGTAGTCAGTTGGATATTTGGCATGTTAAGAGGGATGAACAAAGAAGATATCATGCAAACAAATTATCATATGAAGATGTAAAAAAAAAGAAATACCAGAAGGTAGCATTTGTCCATTGTTTAAAAAGCCCAAAGAACAAGATACTGTTAAACATACAACTAAAAGGTTCCCCATCCATTGGTGCATACATGATGGTATTAGAAATAACTTTTGGAATAGATGGTGGATGGTCTTTGATGCCCATCCTTGCAATAATCATGAGGTTCCAATGTATTTCTTATAGAAATTGTATTGTGAATTTTTCCTTGGGGAGGAGATCCCAATTATTTTGATATATTAGAATCTTAGGGTAGAGGTGGGGGGTCTTCATTTGAGAGGCCGGGGGCATGTCGTGACCTTAATGTAGTTAGGACACCAGTTGTCAAGCCACAGGGTGAGCATGTGATTATCCCTTCAATTGTGAAGGAACATGTAGAGACCAGCACTCTAGGGACTATTAATGCTTTGATGCAAACCCTCATTCATTGCACGAGTTCATTAGTTGAGGAGGAGCCTTCTGTGTATTGCGGTCACATGTGCACATCATGTGGATCCTTATGCACATTTGGCAGTCATGCTGGAGATAGTATGGATGATGGGCTAGCCACTAATGGGTTCCTGAGTGACACATTTGACATTAACACACAGGTAAATTATAATTATAATAAACTAATTTGATCACATTTCGTATGTATAGTGAATGAGTAATTAATTAACATGTATTGACATTGTTCAAAATTTAGGGTAAGAGTGTTGGTGGCCCTAGTACAGATTCCTCGACCCTATTTTTTGTCCTGTCGACGAGTTGAGAGGTATGTATCGATTTAATCATTTCAATTAATACATATATTTATTAAGTAATCATATGAAGGATTGACACAATTTTTTTTATGCATGTGCATCATTTCTCTACTGGACCATCGACATTCACAAGGGACTTTGAACCTAGGCGTGATATGAGCTTCATAGATGTACATTTGTTTCATGTTTCATGTTACATGTAAATTGTATCATATGACATGCAACTATTGATGTCTGAGACTCCTCATCTTCGCCAGTCCATCGATTGTGGAGTTTTTGCAACAATGGCTAGTTCATAGCCATTGACCAAGGTATGAAAGAATTTTCTTGGTTTTAGTTGTCGTTTATAATAGTTAGTATCAAAATTTCTAATGTTATTTATAAGTGATTATATCGATTGAATTGTTGTAGGGCCTTATTACACTCGATCGTTTGTGAGCCTTTGAGGTGGACATACAGAGTGACTATTTGATGGTGGTAAGAAAATAATTAATTTTGTGTGTACATATATTTTATTTAAATGCATAATAATTATTGATTCATATCTACTTTTTTTGCATCAACTTGAGTTAGAGAAGAGCCTACACAAGAGGATGAGCAAGCGTGTGAAGAAGACCCCATCATCCCCATCATCTCCCTTCACATGATGATTGAAGACTTCTAGGGACTTGTTTCCTTCCCCTTGTGGGAAGGAGAAGATATAGTTGATAAACACAAATGTATAGGCATTAGTGGACATATATGTTGGATTTTATGTCAGTGGACATATTCGATATACATTTGATGTACATATGACATTTTATATTTGATATATGACATATATTTGATGCATAACATTATTAGACTTATTCCATTATTGGTTAATATATGATATTTTTGTTTATGTATGACATTATTGGTTATCATAATATATTATATGTTTATTAATGTATGAAATTATTGGTTATCATAATATATTATATGTTTGTTCATGTATGACATTATTGGTTATCATAAAATATTATATGTTCATTCATGCATGACATTATTGGTTATCATAATATATTATATGTTTGTTCATGCATGACATTATTGGTTATCATAATATATATCTTGTTTTTCTTGTTTACGTTATAAGCACATTTCATGTATTTAAATTTAATGTAAATTGCATCCAAAATGATGCAGAGTGCTCACACCAAAAGCTAGTGGATTCCCAACAAGAACACTTTTAAGGAAAACTACCTTTACCACCTTCGTAAGTATCTTCGCAGACTCTTTCCAACTTGGTTACAACATTAAACAAACTTCTACCCAACTTCAAAAAACTACTTGATCACTTTCCCTATTCAAGACTTGGGAAGCAATAAGGGAAAAATGAGCAAATTTGAGAAATGGATCATAATCAACTTCTTGCTTCAAACTAACATCTTAGACACTTTAGGGAACACCTAATAACTATCTCACAAACTTCATTTGTCATCTATTCCATCCTTCCATGAGATTCTTCAATATCCTATAAGTGAAAACAATCTTCCAACATCCTATGACTGTATTTTCTTTGCAACAACATGTAATTTGTTGATTTTTTGGACAACTCTTCACAAAGGGAAGTGATTATATTTCAAACCCATGAAATGACTATTAAGACAACCAAGAAGATCCTTAACATCTTCCACTAAATCCATTCAGTGATAACATGTAGCTAAAGTGGTGTTTCATTTTGACAAAGTACGAGTTTTCTGTTCCAAATAAGAAGTAATGATATTTGATAATAACTCAATGATCCTATATACAAGTTTAGCATCAACAGTGATTCCTTGCCCTATAAAAAAAACTTAATAATCACCAACAACTTATGCCTCCTCTAAATTAATAGAGGGTATTTTCATTATTTGACATCCATTCCAACCGATTATCAATTAGTTTGATTGGTTACAAGGTTTTCCAAAAAATTGCTAAAATTGCCAAAAAGTTGTTAGCAACTTTTATTGCAAAATGCAATTTTTTTACTAACTCTTCTTAGAACTTAACCAAGTGGTTTTTGGTAACACATATGACCTATATAAGGTGTAATGACTTAAAACACTTATTGAGTCAACTTATTAATAAAAACAACAAAAAAAGAAAAATTGTTAGGACTAAGGCAACTTGGGTTTATAGGTGACCTCAAGTTCCTTGACCTTAAAAACAAGGATTACCTTATTACCATAAAAAAATAACATGTTCAAAATGAGGTGTATGATCACCCCTTTACCTTCTATCATGAGTCTCCATCATTGGATGAGATGACGCATCCAATTGCCACAGTCAAAGATCGCTGTCCTATGACATTTAGTGACTCTCAGGGACAATTCGGTTCAGCGTGCCTGAGAACACTTGAGCACTCAATGATATGGGAGGAGCTTGGGGATAGTGTTTACCCAGCCACCTAGAGCTAATAGAATAGACAATTTGATCCCACAATGAAAGGTGAGAGGGATTTGGCAGTTGGCAACTTTGTACTAGCCAACATTACAAATTTTAGCATCACCTGAGATGGCATTGCAAAATAAAAATAGAATAAGATCTCCAAAAAGTGAGAGAAGTTATTGTAGGTCTCTAAAACAGAGTCATATAGTACTCAAAATCACATCCATATCTCACACGAGCTCTAAGATATGCCCCGTCAAAGATCGCTGCCCTATGACATTTAGTGACTCTTTGGAACATTTCAGTTTGGCATGCCTGAGAACATTCAAGTGTTCAACAGGATGGGACAAGCTTGGGGCTAAGGTTTACTTGGCCACCTAGAGCTAGCATAATAGACAGTTTGATCCCATGATGAACGGTGAGGGAGATTTAGTTGTTGGCAACTTTGTACTGGCCAACACTACAAGTTTCAGCATCACCTAAGATGGCATCACAAAATCAAGATGGAATAAGATCTCCAAAAAGTGAGAGAGGTTATTGTAGGTCTCTACAACATGGTCCTATAGCACCTATAATTGCATCCATACCTTGCATGAGATCCGATATATGCCCCATCAAAGATTGCTGCCCTATGACATTTAGTGACTTTTAGGGATAATTTGATTTGGCATGCCAGAGAACATTTGAGTGCTCAATGTGATGAGAGAATCTTGGGGCTAGTGTTTAGCCAACCACCTAGAGCTAACAAAATAGACAATTGGATCCCACGATGAAAGATGAGAGAGATTTGATAGTTGGCAACTTTGTACTGGCCAACACTACAAGTTTCAACATCACCCAAGATGGAATCAGGAAATCAAAACAAAATAAGATCTCCAAAAAGTGAGAGAGGTTATTGTAGGTCTTCACAACACGGTCCTATAGCACCTAGAATTGTAGACATACCTTGCATGACCTCCAAGATATACCTTGTCAAAGATCGCTGCCCTATGGCATTTAATGACTCTTAGGGATGTTTCAGTTCGGTGTGCACGAGAATGTTCGAGCACTCAAAGGGATAGGATGAACTTGGGGCTAGGATTTACTTGACCACCTAGAGCCAAAAAAATAGGCAATTCGATCCCATGACAAATGGTGAGGGAGATTTGGCACTTGACAACTTTATATTGGTCAACACTACAAGTTTCACATCATCCAAGATGGCATCACAAAATCAAAACAAGACAAGATCTCCAAAAAGTGAGAGAGGTTATTATAGATCTCTACAATATGGTCCTATAAAACTTAAAATCACATCCATACCTCTCACGAGCTTTGAGATATGCCCCATCAAAGATCGCTACCTTATGGCATTTAGTGACTCTTAGGGACATTTCAGTTTGGCATGCCTGAAAAAATTCAAGCACTCAAAGGGATGGGATGAGCTTGGGGCTAGGGTTTACCAGCCACTTGGAGCTAATATAATAAATAGTTCGATCCCACAACGAATGGTGAGGGAGATTTGGTAGTTGGCAACTTTGTACTAGCCAACATTACAAGTTTTAGCATCACTCGAGATGGCATTGCAAAATCAAAATAGAATAAGATCTTCAAAAAGAGAGAGAGGTTATTGTAGGTCTCTATAACATGGTCTTATATCACCCAAAATCACATCCATGCCTCGCACAAGCTCTGAGATATGTCTCGTCAAAGATTGCTGCCCTATGGCATTTAGTGACTCTTAGGGATGTTTTAGTTTGACATGCCTGAGAATGTTCGAATGCTCAAAGGGATAGTATGAGCTTGAGGATGAGGTTTATTTGGCCACCTGGAGTTAATGAAATAGACAGTTTGATCCCATGATGAACGGTGAGGGAGATTTGGTAGTTGACAACTTTGTATTGGCCAACACTACAAGTTTCAACATCACTCAAGATGGTGTTGCAAAATCAAAATGGAATAAGATCTCTAAAAAGAAGGAGATTTTATTGTAGGTCTCTAAAACATGGTCCTATAGCACCGAAAATTGCATCCATATGTCGCATGAGCTTTGAGATATGCCCTGCCAAAGATTGCCTCCCTATGGCATTTAGTGACTCTTAGGGACATTTTAGTTCGGTGTACCTAAGAACGTTTGAGTGCTCAAAGGGAGGAGATGAGTTTGCGGCTAGGGTTTACTCAGCCACTCAAAGCTAACATAATAGATAGTTTGATCCCACAACGAATGATGAGGGAGATTTGGTAGTTGGCAACTTTGTACTGGCCAACACTACAAGTTTCAGCATCACTCGAGATGGCGTTGTAAAATCAAAATGGAATAAGATCTTCAAAAAGTGAGAGAGGTTATTATAGCTCTCCATAACATGGTCCTATAGCACCTAGAATGGTATCCATATCTCACATGAGCTCTGAGATATGCCCTATCAAAGATTGTTTCCCTATGGCATTTAGTGACTCTTAGGGACATTTTGGTTCGGCATGCCTGAGAATGTTTGAGTGCTCAAAGGGATCAGATGAGCTTGGGGCTAGGGTTTACTCGACCACTCAGAGCTAACATAATAGATGGTTCAATCCCACAACGAATGGTAAGGGAGATTTGGAAGTTGGCAACTTTGCACTGGCCAACACTACAAGTTTCAGCATCACTCGAGATGGTGTCACAAAATCAAAATGGAGTAAGATCTCCAAAAAGAGAAAGCGATTATTGTATGTCTCTACAACACGGCCCTATAGCACCAAGAATCACATCCATACCTCACACAAGCTTTGAGATATGCCATATCAAAGATTGTTGCTCTATGGAATTTAGTGACTCTTAGGGACATTTCAGTTTGGCGTGCCCGAGAACGTTTGAGTGCTCAACGGGACGAGATGGGCTTGGGGCTAGGGTTTGCCTAGCCACCCGGAGCTAATAGAATAAACAGTTCAATCCCATGAAAAAATTGAGTCCTTTTGAGTTTTTGGTCAAGATAGCCTAGGATTAGATGTTTTTAGTTGTTTTTTAATAGTTTGGAACCTTTTCCAAGTCCTAGAAGTGAAATCTAATGAACTTTACAAAAGTTGCACTTTTTGTGCAAAATTGCAAAAGTTGTAAAAGTTGCTTAAAAAAGCAAATTTGATTGGAAACCTTCTAACCTTCAAAAAAATGTTTCCCATGCTCATATACCCAAGCATGGATACTTAAAACTTCCCAAACAAATTGCAAAATTTACTCAAGCAACTTTTTGAGCAAGATTGCAACTTTTGAGAAATTTTTGCTCTTTACATATTTATGTCAAATGGGTCCATATAGGACTATTCTAGGACCCTAGTTAAGATTCCTAGGACCTATTAGGTAACCAAATACCTTAGTTTCCCATGAATATTGAAAGGCAATGAATAAGCAATTGGCTACCATCTACAAATATTTCAAAGACATTGAAAATAATATATATTATTCTTTCAAGAAAAATGAGGTATCGATTCTAAAAATAAGATTGAAATGATTCCCATCAGTGGCATGGCCAAGAACTACCTTTTTAATACAATGACCAACAGTTGGCCTCACTCCCCATGCCTTCTCATTCCTACAGAGGAAAGCTTAATATACACAGGAATATATGCAAAGGAATTACAACTACATCTATTAAATATACAAAGGATGATATAGAAAACTTGCTTAATAGAGAGACTAATTTGAGAGAAAAGGACATTTAAGAAGAAAATGGTTATCTTAGTGCCATCTAGGGTATGCCAATTACTTAGGATGAAGAGACAAAATCTACAACTACTAGGAAAGAGTGAACATGTACACAGACACAAAATTTTCAGATAGAGAAGTAACAAGTGCTATAGAATTTTCTATGGAGCAATGTGAAGTGAAGCCTCAAATTGGCTCATTCGTAGGCAAAGAATTTGGTCATGCACTTCATTCCAGCACTATAGATGTTTCAATTAGAAATGCCTATTCATCAATGGCCTTACATTTATAGGACTTGGGAAGCTAGGATGCTCAAGCTGGGCATGATCCCTCAAAGTTCTCATCGAAATATATTAATGATCTTAATAGAACAACATAAAGCTCATTGCCACCTTTAAATAGAGACTTGAGTTTAAATGGAGATTGTTAGTTCCCAAACATGTCCCAGTCAAGTAGATGACTGGTGTAGGAGCACCCATTCTAGACTCATCAAATAAGGCACCTAAGGATCCTAGATAGTTCACTTAGGATAGGTTGTGATGCAACAGTGCACGGTGGACGTTTCTAAAAGGCAAGCCACTAGGCAATTAGACAAGGCTGGAATCCTTCAAAGTTCCCAAAAAGAGGGTTTAGTGCTGGGACACTTATCACAAGCATCAATAATGAACTTATCATAGGTTATCACAACCCAAAAAAGGCAGGGAACTTGATCACTAGGTTTGCCTAAGTTCAAAAGCACCAAAACATAAGAATTCTCCAAAAGCCTAATAAGGGAACATACCCCCAAACATGAATGAAAAGAGAAAAATGACCATGGAATGGACTACAAACACACCTTAGACCTATTAAGGTTTGTATACAATAGATAAAGTGATTCTATTGTGTCCAAACAACACGGATATACAGTTACAATAGTTTGCCATTGAAAAGGCTAGTAGCCCTTCAAACTATAAATTGAACATAATATGGAAAAACCCATCACGAAGACAAACTTTAAAGTGAGATTGAAACACCATTTTAGGACATATAAAACATATGCAAACCTCACAAACTGGAAGAGACTAGAAGCCACTATTGTAACAACATTTGGAAAGTGTTGATAGGCCTAATTAGGCTGCAGTTACACTACAATTAGTACCCTTTCACATGGGCCAATCTACAAAAAAAATTATTGGAACATCTAGTGGCATGTGAAACAATTCCAAATTTAAAGTTATAGACCTTGGATTACTCTGGAGAAAAAGTTATAACGACTGTGGTGAAATGCTAAATGGTGCATGTATGTAGCCATACACCTAGGGTATGGTGGCAAAATTCATTCTTTGCTTGGCCATCTACAAAACCTAAAAAATCATGAAGTACACTGATAGGGCTTACATTTCACTAAGGGGCATCAAATTACCATGGTGGAAAGTACCAAAACAACAAGGCCCTAGGTGAAACCCTTGGTTTAATGCTAATTTCTAGGCACCTTCAACAAAACTTCAATAACTTGCAAACTACAAAGGATCAAAATATGAAACCAAGTAAAAATGAAAATTAACTCTCCCCTCTAACTCCTGGGGTCACTGGCACATGTCCCAACATCTATACTAGTCCATTTAATGCTCTGAAACATGAAATTTTATAGGAAAAATAGGTTATTTTATTGATTTCTTGCCAAACAAGTACATCATACCTATCACCTGCCTATAAGGGATAATATAGGTTTTCCCCATCAATTATAAGGTTGGTTTGAACCAACTAGCCCTTTGGGGAAGATTTTTTGAAAGTTTAACAACTCTTTAAGAAGTTGCTCAAAAGTTGTCAAGCAACTTTTTGAGTAACTAGGAAAAGAAAGACAATCAAACCAAACTTCCTAAAACAAAATTGTTCTAAACAACCCAATCTACGATGGAAACTAGTACAGTCTACAAAAACAATGTTAAAAATACCTAAAAACTTAGAAACTCAGTAATTTTGCCTTCAAATATCATGCTGACCATACACAATGATATTAACTTCTCATTTTAGGGTTTGGAATGTCTTTATATCTCCTCCTAGGTCTCTCCCCTTCATCCTTATGGTTTGCATCGGCCTCCTTAAAGTTTTAAAATGCAAATCCACAATTTCTTGCAAAATCAACATTTTGTAAAAATTGCAAAATTGCAATATAGCAACTTTTGGATTTTTCTTGCTTGCTCTTCTTAACACTTCTAACTTGTTATTTAGGCTATGCATTAGTAATTCCATGCTAGGGACTCTTCCCTAAGCTAATGACTCATCCCTTAGGTTACCTATTGCCCTATGGCAATGTATGCTTTGGTTTTTAGGCCAAAATAGTGACTCTTCTAAGGACATTAAATGACATCCAATACCCTGACTACCACACCTAGGTCCAATGACCCTTATTCTACTTACAAGGCTCACTTGGAGCATAACACAAAAAAATAAAAAGGTGAGGGCCCTATGATTCAAGGTGCCCCTACACCACTCTCTCTTTCTCTCTCTATTCAATCTAATGAACTAATTGGATCTGCTCTACATTTTAATGTCTCAAGTATTACCTCGTGGTTTGACTCACGAACTTTCCAAAGAGTCTTATTATGTGGTTTTCCACCATATTTTATCAAGTGGACATTTGATGTGACAACAAGGTTCAATAATAAAGAATCTTCCTCTCTATTTGCCAATCCTCAAATAACCACAAGTTAGGGTTCTTCACAGAATATCATCTAAGCCATGTGCTAGTTACAACCACTGCATTGATATGGTACTCTGAACCTTCACCATCTATAACTGAGTGATCCAATTTTTGTTTGGCTTGGACACAATGACACAAATAATAATCTGTCCCTTCTTCATTGTCTTCAGGTGCAATAACAACAAAAACATGACCTACAGTGATAAATGTACAAAATACAGTCATTAATTTAGAAAATACTTAGGTAAAAGTTATAAAGTTACATATTAAAATTACAAAGATATATAAATATATATTACTAGGTTGCACTAGATCAAACAAGCAATCAAAGTCAATGGACAAATCCATCTCTACTATTTCCAGTACTTGTGGGGGATGATAGGTGTCAATTGGATCCAAAACCAATATATCCCATTTATCCACCTATTCAATCAACTCATAGTCATCCCAATTTTCCTCTGTATATGATGGACAATAGCATGACATTTTTTGTGTGTGGATACTCCATGAACCTACATCAGAGCTTCTAAAAGAGTGCAACTCAATTGATCCTATTAGTGTGCAACAATCCTCATATGGTGCAATGTTAGTATTATCTATCAACCAAAAAAAATATGAACCATAGACTCACCTTCCTTACCTAGACCCATTGTAGTGTTAGACCATTGGATGATTGATTTTTCATCTATCAATATTGCTCCATCTTTGTACTTTAGTTCTTCATGAGATAAGACTTTTTTGATGCATATGCCTACACCATCGTGCTCTCCCTTTCAATGACCAGCCTCTATGAAATTTCACATATATTGAATTCTAGACAACTTGTGTATCCTACTCAACCAATAGAACATGCATGCATCCTTGTATTGAGATACACAATTGTTCGACTAAATAATGTACTGACAATATGGTATGCCCTTGTTAGCCAAATCTCCATAAAATAGTTGAAAACAACCATGCAAAAACTCAGTAGAATGTGATCGATCATTGCTGATGTAAAAATGGTACTCCCTCAAAATCTTCCTATCATCCTCTATACTTGTAGGTGAATGCATTAATGTTATGTGAACAAAAATGGAAACTTGTTGAGAAGTATAATACTTTGCTTGCACCTCATTTTGTGGTTGTAGTGTGTAGTTCTCTGCAAAGTCTGCAACCAAAACAATGGTATCTAGTAGAAACGTATCCTTGCACAATTTGAATTGAAAATTCAGCCATCGAGCTCTATATGTATGCCTTGCATACTCATAAATTTTCTTTTCATGAAAAATCTTCATGAACTCATACACTGGAATCTTTTCAATGACTAAATTAAATCTTTTACACTCTTTCCCATCTTTTAGAGCATATGTCATTGTATTATATTTTTTGTAATCTACTATTTCATTTTGAATTGTATGTGTACTATCCATATGTTCACAAGTTGATAAAAGTTGCAAAGAACCACAAAATAAGCATGTACCATCCAAGCATGATGTCTTGTAAAATTTTTGGCCATCCCCTATTTCACATAAAATGTTAGATATGAATTCCCTTGAAGATCTAGGTGGATCATTCATGTCACAATCCTGCAAAACAAACTTAGAATGTAAAAACACACATATATGCCTAAAAATATCAAAATGGTTAGAATTTTCAATATGTATCCTACAAACACAAGTTGTGTGTGCATGATTTATCTTCACATAAAAAGGTTTACCCATCTCAAAAAATCTTTGATTTATTTGAATTTGAGGATACATACCAATAAATTTTGCAAAAAGTTGTATATGAGTTGAGTCCAAAAAATGTTTCACATGTGGGTCGCGATTTTGGCTACCAATCCTCCTTCTTACAACATCTCTTTGATTGGGGGAAACATGTGTGTTATTTGTCCAAAAATCTTCGATCAATGATTTCAAAGCTTCACTAATTTCTTTATCCTTTCATGGTAGTCTACCACTAAATGTCCATAACTCATTTTTTGTTGGATCTTCCAATCTCTCAAGCCTTAGCATGGCTCTCCTTAGAGTACCTCTACCGATTTTTAGTATTTTTCTTGTCTTTCTCATCAGTTGAGCTTTCTTTATTTTGGTACTTACTATTGTTGATGTAAGTAATCATCTTCTAATGTTGCTATCTTTGGTGCATGATTTGGAACCCACTTTGTCATAAGCACTCATTAGATTCTTTACAATGCTTTTTTTCATTTGAATTGTCCATCATTCTTAGCCCAAGAATCTTCATGATAGGCCTAAATTTCAAATTCCTTATCATTTCAACAAATAATTGGAATTGACCTATAATATTTAATTCTTCAAAGAATAATCTCCACATATGATTAACTTTTCTTTGACAAGTATGCTTGCTAATCTTGTTAGGCATTGATTTCAAAATGTTAGTATCAATATCAATCAAATATTTTGGTCTTCTAAAATGAATTCTAGAAGGTGTTATAATCTCTTCCA